>CM057349.1:216006573-220806573 GCA_030015575.1 Agapanthus africanus
TTGGTTTGGTGCTTAAGGCTCTGGGTTTTGGTGTTTCAGGCATTGCTTGTTTTTGCTAAGATTGCTTGTGATATTATCTTTCTGTAAAGGCAATTCAGTGTGTTTCGTAGTCGTAATTCTAACATCGTTTCGGGTATTTTAGACGGTGTTAAAAAGTTCGAACGGATATCAATAACCCATTTTCTCCCTCGCTGGAAATTTTCCAAAAGTTAGATTTTTCCAGAGTTGAAAATATTCAAAAATCATGGAAGTAATTCTATGGACCCTCTAGAAGAACGAAACCCTAATTCAATTCTATGACCATCGGAACCGCCGTCAAATCCTAGGGTTTGCGGTAGTGCCGCGGCGCCATAGGTGTGGCAAGGGTTGGCCCTTCTACGGTTGGTCCATAGGTACTGTGGCATGTTCTGAGTATTTCTTAACTATGCTCAAGTGTTGAGCTCTTTGGGAAATTTTGGGTGTTTGTTGATTCGATCGGAATGTTTAACATCGTCTAGCTATCTGTAGAATGTGATACAATATTTGGAATCTACACTAATTAGTTTTTGAAAATTGATTAGTTGCTTGTAAATTTAACATCTCAGTCTCGAAAGGAATCGGGAATCTTGTTGAATTACCCGATTTCTTTTGAAAAGGTGTTTTCATAAGTGGTACCCAAATGTAAGATTTACAAAGTTAGGCATGAAATCTGAAGTATGTGATATTCCGAGTTTATGATATCTAAGGGCTGTGTCGATTCCAAATGTTGTAGTTTGACATTTTCTTTTCTGCGACCGTAAGTGTAATATGTGGTGTATCGCCGGTTTCGTTGCTATATGTTAACGAAAGTTGCTATTCGCATATTTACTTACGTTGATGACATGTGATATTATGTGTTGCTGGGATATGTTATATTGGATCGTCGTGTTTGAATAGCCGGGGGTTTTTATGTAAGATGAGAGTTTTTCATTTTCATTCATGTAAAAATTTGTATGTAATATTCTTTTATTGAGGTACTTCCGGGTTGAGGATGATGTCACCATTGTTGTATATTATTTACTTTTCCGCATTAGGATAGACACAAGGAGGGGAGCACAAGTAACCGGGATCTAGGGTCCTGTGGGAGACCATCTCGAGGAGTCGAGACCGGGTCTCCTAACTCTAGAATTGGTACGGTTGCTTGCCGTTCTTATAGAGGTCAAGGGATATGGGTTTGGCTATTCATCGCGACCGTGGAATCCGTGTTTTTTTACTGGCTTACATTAAAACACGGAAATCCTAGTATATCCAATATTTCATATGTTATCTTCTGCTGCTGATATTCGGTGATGTAATCACTTTATATGCGTGTGACGAATGCTTTATTATTATATATACGATATATAATAAACGTTGCTTTTGTTTTGCACCCGCGTTAGTCCCGCCCCGCTATGCCGTTAGTTAAGTAACCTAACGGTGCATAACGGGACAATGTGGCGAATGCGGATGGCATAAGCGTACGTTGTATTTTCGTTTCTTTTGTGATGCTTAGGAAGCATAAATGATGGGACTTCATTAATGAGATTAATGAAAGGTAAGAAACCTAAAGTTATTGTAGAATGAAATTTTTCAAAATGGGTAGCTCTAGTTTTTGCTTTGCATAGCGGTATTCCTTGTAGAATATCCTGCACGTCATTCGATGAGGAAAGAGCCGAGATCCCTTCACCGGGAGTGACCTCTTTAGCAAAAGCTAGCAGATGCTACAACCCACTCGGTTTGGTTTTTTGATTGCTTCTCTAGTTCTTGTTTTGGATAATGATATTCATGAATAACCAGCAGCTCATTCGATGAGGAAAGAGCCGAGATCCCTTCACCGGGAGTGACCTCTTTAGCGAAACTAGTAAAAGTCTCAAAAACACTCCTTTTCAAAATCACTCGATTCTACAATGATATCAAGTTCATTACGCAAAAAGGTTTTCTTAAAAACCCTTCGTAGCCCTCCGTCATTTCAGATAAGGACTATTTAGTATTCGTGCTGCGTTTGTTGACCTTATCATGGTGAAGTGTACAGTAGTTGATTAGTGCTTATCTGTTAAAGCATGAGATGCGATTGGATTAGGGTAGTCGTGCGGCCTTTTTGACCTTGTCAAGGGTCGTGCGGGTGGGTAATTCAATCATGAAATGTACGGGTTGAACTTGACTTGCGATTTATGGTTTGTTGACCTTGTCAAAGTCATAGATCGCTTGGGGCAAAATATTATCGGGAATTTCAAGTGTTGAAATTTGCAATGAGATTGCATACCTTCTATGAGATGGTAGGATCCCGATACCCACTGCGGGTAAAAGATGCTCCTGGGAGAGTTTTTGCTGGGTTCCCTAGGCGGCCGGTGGGTTTCGGGAGGCATCGACAATGCCGTTTTCAAAAATTAGCACGCTAAAGAACCCTAACGCTAGAATCTAAACGAGAGAATTAGACGAACAAGCATGTAAATATCTTTACATCTAAGTGAACAAGGAATACAACCTTTGTAGGCCGGTCATTCACTTCAATAGCTCCGTGTAGTAGTCCCCTCCCTCGAAGTAGTAATCTCCCGGACTCTAGTGAGGCTCCACAAGGTGAAATGAACAAGCATGCTTGGAGTCTTCGAGGCCAAAGATGATCTACGTCGAGGAGACACTGACTCAAGCTACCACTTCACTAAGTGATGAACTTGGTGAAGAAACAACCCAATCTAAATGGCTAGTAGAGAAGAAGTTGATGAAGTCGGAATTTTGCTCATTTTAGAAATAATTTTCTCGCTATTTTTCTTCATCTTCCATAAACCTAGAGAGCTAAGCTCTTGATGAAGAAGAAGTTGAAGAGAGAAATGAATGAGACTCATGAGGTGATAATAGCAACCATGGGTGAGTTTGTATCATATACTAACTCACGTAGAGACTAAACTATGGCTAAGGATAATGGTTAGGTTAATAAATATCTCATGTAAAACAAAGTTAGTAGACTAAGTCAATGGATAGCATAAGCTTCTCCACGCTTCCAACCATGACAAATTTCCATCAATTTTGAATTACTTGGATAAATAAAAACCATAATTTTATCTTAAGTATAGTGTAAGTCTCCTACACCCATGAAGCATGTGGCATCAAGCATGACACAAAATAATGTACATTAATATATATCACACATATACTATATGCACACAAGTGAGAAAAAGAATTGTTTAAGTGAGCTAATATTAGTTAATGTAAATTAATATATCACATATATAATTATACATTAAATTATTAAATGAACACTTGATTTTATAATCCGGCTATATCACATACAACCGACTAATATCAAATGTATCAACCTATCGAATCAACACTTGATTCGACAGCCCGGGTATATCATATACAACCGACCGATATCATATATCGTGAGAATAGAATACGATATCACATACTCGTATTAATCTCGGTCCCGCACATATCACATATGTGCTCCTACTTCGTTTCGCTTAGTCTGGAAACCTCTGTGTAGGACTCTAAAGACTCGTCAATACGCCGGCAGTAGGTGGTGATCATATCATTCACCCACAAGCCACAAGCGTTCTGCTAAACGTAACGGCCACCCGGGTATTGAGCGATCAGAAGATCAATAAGCAAGCCTTCTCATACTCCTACGAATCCAATCAGTAACACTACCGTACAGTTCGGTCTCATCGTCTGATATGTCGCATATCACAGCCTGGCAGTGGTATAACGTTAGACCCCGATAGCCTGATAAGTCATGCCGATGTAAGGTCCATAACGGTTCGAGAAACTACTGATAACACTTACCGGTAAATCTCAGCAAACGTGGCCAGGGATTTCCTGTTATGGCCAATCAAGCATAGCGCAACATCAACCCCCAATACCGGGAGAGACGAATCCCCTCCTATCGCTCATTGCCTCCATGTGACTCGGGACAGTACCTAAAAACCACTATTTTGCACGATCTCTTGAACGTGGTATGGTGGAAATCAAAGCACAGTGGGAATCACACAAGACTCTATGATGATCTCGGGTCGACAGACTAACCTGTACCAGTGTCACCAGAGAACTGCTATCTGACGATAGGAATAATACCATCTAGGAGTTCTCAGCGAGACCGTTCAGTGTACCGAGTCTCCACTGAGCCCCCGTATACCATCTCTGATGTCAAACACCAGTGGATACGGGATCATCCATCGCCCATCATATGGGTCGAGAAGCATATACGCTAGTCTACTCTAGAATATCGATGCCCTGTCTAGATACTGTTAGTTATATGTATGCCCTAGAGGCCATTACCGTACAAGCGATGTATATTGTAGTGGATGCTTGGACATATATAGGAAGGACTTTCTTGCTCAACATGATAGTATGCTATCTGGTTGCACTTTATTTTAACATGTAAACAAATACTGTTTTGTGATCACATGTTGATAAAGCCCGTAGGATGATTACTTGACTACCAGGATTATGATGCAGATCATACTAGTGGGGACAGGGTAGTCGATAAGTACATCCTTCAAATGTTCCTAGTCGGGGGAGTATCGAGACAGGGCATCGGTACTCCAGAGTAGACTAGCGTATCCTCTTCTTGACCCATATGATGGGCGATGGACGATACCATATCTATTAGTGTTTGACATCAAAGAAGGTATACGGGTGCTCAGTGGAGACTGGGTACACTGGACGGACTCGCCAAGAACTCCTAGATGGTATTATACCTATCGTCGGATACCAGTTCTCTGGTGATGCTGGTACAGGTTAGTCTGTAGACCCGAGATCGTCATAGAGTCTTGTGTGATTCCCACTGTGCTTTGATTTCCTCCATACCACGGTCAAGAGATAATGCAAAACGGTGGCTTTTGGGTACAGTCCCGAATCACATGGAGGCAATGAGCGATAGGAGGGGTTTTGTCTCTCCCGGTATTTGGGGTGATGTTGCACCGTGCTCGATTGGCCATAACAGGAAATCCCTAGCCATGGTAGCTGTGATTTATTGGTAAGTGTTACCAGTAGTTTCTTGAACCGTTATGGACCTTGCATCGGCATGACTATCAGGCTATTGGTGTCTGTTGTTATACCACCCCCAGGCTGTTGATATGCGACATATCAGACGAAGATACCGGACTGTACGGTAGTGTTACTGATTAGATTCGTAGGAGTTATAGCAGTCTTGCTTGTTGATCTTCTGATCGCTCAATACCCGGGTGGCCGTTACGTTTAGCAGACCGCTTGCGGCTTGTAGTTGTTCGATATGATCATCACCTACTGCCGGCGTATTGACGAATCTTTAGAGTCCTACATAGAGGTTTCCTGGTTCGTGCAAAATGGAGAAGGAGCACATATGTAATATGTGCGGGACCGAAATTAATATGAGTATGTGATACCGTATTCTATTCTCGCGTTATGTAATATCGGCCGGTTATATGTGATATAGCCGGGTTATCGGAACAAGTGTTGATTCGATGAAATAATATATATATATATATATATAATATTTTATATATATACATATATTTATATATATTATGCTCACTTAAATATTTATTATTCTCACTTGTAATACATTTAACATATATATGATATATGTTTATTGTATTGTTTTTCTTTTGTTGCATGAATATTATATATGTGATATATAATATTGTGACATGCTAGGTTATACATGCAACATGGATATATGAGAATTATACCATGCTATATATTATGTGTGAGTTTAAATTCTTAAGTAATTCAAAAAGGAAGAAATGAGTCATTGTGAAGCTTCATGAAGCTTCATGATAAATTTTGACAAAGTCTTCTCTTTTTGTTTTGCTTAAGATATTTCTAAACTCAACCATGACACATAGCCATGGTTAAATCTCTACAAGAGTTAGTGGATGACATACACCAAACAAAGGTTGCATTTCTAACCTTATCTCTTTCATTATTCATCTTCTTCCTCATTTTTATTTTTGCTCTCTAGCTTTTGAGAAAAGAGAAGAAAATAAACAATAAAGTGAGCAAAATTCCTACTTCTTCATCCTATACTATTAACCATTTAATTTAGGATGTTTGCTACACTAATCTACATAATTAGTGAAGAGATTGCATGAGCTAGTGTCTCCTCGACGTAGATCATTTTCGGCCTCGAAGAATTCGAAGCAAGCTTATTCGTTTCTTCATGGGAACCTCTCTAGAGTCCGGAAGTTTTTGATCGCAGCGAAGCGACTACTACACGAAGCTATTAAAGTGAAAGACCAGTCTACAAGGCTTGTATTCCTTGTTCACTTAGATGTAAAGTATTTACATATCATGTTTAACCCTAAGTCTCTAGTTAAGATCTTGGTTAGGGTTTGTTTAGCACCCCAAAAATTTCAAAGTAGCATGATTGATGCTTGCCAAAACCTTGCTAAGGTGCTAAGCTAACCCTACAGTGGTATCAAAACCAAGCTAGAGCATTAGGCGTCGTGCAGGCGAAGTTTAAAGTCCGATCGAACTCCGAAACCCCGAAAAATCCCACTTTCTGGAAAAAATTTCAAAAGTTGAAATTTTTCATATTAAAAATACTCAGAAAATCATGAAGGGAATTCTAGGGATTACTGTGAAGTACGAAACCATAACTCACTCAAAAGACAGCGTAACCGCGCCCAAACCATGCGTTTTGCGGCGGTTCCGCGGCCAACTTTAAGAGTTAGGGGATAATACTTCAGGGTTTATTCCTGGGTACTTTTTCATGCTTCTGGGAATTTTTTATTCTACTCAAGTGTTGAGCTTTCTAGGAAATATTGGGAACTCATTGATTCGATCGTAAAGTTTAATTTCGTTTAAGTTTTTCCGGGTAATTTAGAACGTGTTAAAACATTCTAACGGAAATCCATAACTCACTTCTTCCCCTGTCGGAAAACTTTCAAGTGTTGGATTTTTCCTGAGTTTAAAACTTTCAGAAAATCATGCAAGCGAATATGTCGACCGTCTAGAAGAACGTAACCTTAACTCGATTATGTGACCGTCAAAACCGCCACTGAACCATATGGTTTGTTGTAGTTTAGCGTTGCCACATGTGAGGCGTCGGTTTGACCCTTCTACGGCTGGTTCATCGCGGCTGTGACATGTTCTGTAAATTTTTGAACTCCGCTCAAGTGTTGAGCCATTTGGGAAATCTTGGGTGTTTGTTTATTCAATCGGAAAGTTTAACATTGTCTATTTTTCTGGAATGTGATACAATATGTGGAATTCATATAGTTAGGCATGAAATGCGAAGTATGTGATATTTCAAATTTAAGATGTCTAAAGTGATTGGGGATTCCAAATGTTGTAGTTTTTCACTTTCTTTTCTGCGACCGTAAGTGTAATATATGGTGTATCGCCGGTTTCGGTGCTATATGTCAACGACAACTGGGATACGCATATTTACTTACGTTGATGATATGTGATGTTATGTATTGCTGTGATATGTTATATTGGATCGTCGTGTTTTGAATAGCCGGGGTTTTTTATGTGAGATGAGAGTTTTTCATTTTCATTCATGTAAATTCTTTGTATGTAATATTCTTTTATTAGGGCACTTCTGATTTGAGGATGATGTCACCATTGTATATTATTTACTTTTCCGCATTAGGATAGACCCAAGGCGGGGAGCACAAGTAACCGGGTTCTAGGGTACAGTGGGAGACCATCTCGAGGAGACGAGACCGGGTCTCCTAACTCTAGAATTGGTAGGGTTGCTTGCCGCTCTCGTAGGGGTCTAGGGATGTGGGTTTGGCTATTCATCGCGACCGTGGAATCCGTGTTTTATACTGGCCTAACTTAAATATATGATTCCTATGTATATCCAATATTTCATATGTGATTCTTCTGCCGCAATGTTCTGTAATGAGATCATATTACTGCCTGAGACGAATGCCTATATATTATATATATGAGATATAATTAATACTGTTGCTTTCGTTTCTTCTGTGATGCTTAGGAAGCATAAATAAATGGGACTTCATTAATGAGATTAATGAAAGAAAAAGAAACCTAAAGATGTTGTAGAAACTTGTTTAAAAACTGGTAGCTCTAGTTCTTGCTATGCATAGTTGTATTTGTGAAATATCCTGCACCTTATTCCATAAGCAAAGAGCCGAGATCCCTTCACCATGAGTGACCTCTTTAGCGAAATTAGGAAAGCCTAAAAAACACTCCTTTTAAAATTCACTTGATAATACAACGATATCAAGTTCATTACGTTCATGGTTTTCTTAAAAACCTGCGTAGCCCTCCGTCATTTTAGGAAATAGAGTACTTAGTATTCGTGCTGCGTATGTCGACCATAGCCGAGGCGCAGTGTACGGTAGCTAAGTGATGTTTTTTCTATACAGCATATGATGCGATTAGTTAGGACAGTCACATGATTATGTCGACCATAGCCGAGGGTCATGTGGGCGGGTCTAATTAACCACGAAATGACGGATAGAACTTGACTAGTGCTTATGATATGTTGACCATGGCCAAGGTCATAGGTACTAGGGGTAAAAAGTATTATCGAGAATTTCAAACGTTGAAATTTGCAATGAGATTGCATACCTTCTATGAGATAGTTCGATCCCAATACCCACTGCGAGTAAGAGTTACTCTTGGGAGAGTTTTACACAATACAATTAGCCGATCAAAGTAGGTGTCTAGAAAGGTGTTAACGGGGTTACACCCCAGGAAAAACGAGGTTTATTTTAATTAGGTCCGTGTGAAAGCACGGGGAACCTCCCTTAAAGTACCGACATTGGCCTGGCCGAAAGATTGGCGAACTTGTACGGTGTAATTAAGCCCGGCTAGTCTTACCTTTTTGGGTTTGAAAGAAGATTTGACTAAAACAGTGGGAGCCCTCCTGATTAGATAAAATGATAACCAATCTAATCTTGCAAAAAGCGCACGCAGAGTGTTTTCTTCTCTCTCTCTCCTGGTTGCGACTATGTCATGCCTTAATCAAGATAATAATATGGATGTATTCACCAAACCTGCTTATTATACTGTGCTAGGGAACGTTGGTTCCATTCTTTCTAATAATTGTTATAAGACTGAACAGGAAATAGGGGAATATCCAGATTCCCATGCCACCCAATTCGAAGAAAGTACATAATGATGCATATTCTTCGGGTGTCCTTATTACCGAGAACTGTTTTTTTTTGGTATCCTCTACGTCTTGGGTATGTGATACCAGATCAGGATCTCGCATATGTAATATGTTACATGGGCTACAGAAAGGTAGAGAACTGAGAATGGGTGATATGTCTCTAAGTGTTAGAGAATGGTGCAATTGTTGCAGCCAAATCAGTTGGCAGATATCACCTTGTATTCATACATTGATTCTGAACAAATGTTATTACATACCGAACCTGATATACAACATTACATCATTTTCTTTACTGAGTTAAAGAAGGATATAATTCTGTATTGGAGGATATTGTTATGAACAATTTTCTGAATCAAGAGTTGATTCGATCAGGCACGTTATATAATAACATATATGTTCTAAATCAAACCACGGTTCAAAGTATATAAAACACAGACAAGAGGAGCGGTTCAGGAATGAACAGATCCTTCTTGAGGCATTGTAGACTAGGTCATATCAATGCGACACGACCAGCTAAGTTACATAAGGATGAATATGAGAATCTATTCGAATTTTCATCTTATGCTACTTGCTAGTCTTGTCTCAAAGATAAAATGACAAATACTCCGTTTACTGGAAACAGAGAAAGTGTTATTAAACTCTTGGGACTTATACATAATGATGTATATGGTCAAATGTCTACAAATGCCAAGGTTGGTTCTTTTGAGAACCAAACGGGTAAAAGTATTAAAGTCCTACGATGTGATCGAGGAGGCGAATACTTGCGGATGGAGTTCCTGGAGTTTCTAAAAGGAGAATGTGATTCTCTCTTAGCTTACTCCTTCATATACACCACAGCACAACGGTGTATCGGGGCGGAGGTATCGCACCCTATGAGATATGGTGCGCTCCATGATGAGTACTGCTGAATTACCTGCTTTCTTTTGGGTGTTATGCACTTGAGAAGCTGCATACCTATTGAATAGGGTTCCATCCAAATCAGGGCCTACCACTACATATGAGATATGGTATGGGAAGAGACCATGTCTTAAACGAGTTAAGATATGGTGTTGTCCGGCCTATGTTGAAAAGCAAAATCCGGACAAGCTCGAGGCAAGGTCAGTTGTGAGAGTTTGTCGGGATATCCCAAACATTAGTAAAGGAATATCATCTACCTAACTGAGGAGCAAAAGGTGTTTTGTTTCTCAGCATGCCACCTCTTTAGAAAAGGAATTTCTTGTGAAGAAATTAAGTGGTCATAAGGTAGAACTGGAAGAAGTTCCAGCTACACAAACTAATAGTCGATGATTTGGTAAAACCAAAGGATTCAATAGTTTCCGACGAACCTCAGCCTCTCCGCAAATCTGGTAGGTTTCCACATCCACTCGAGAGATACTACGATCTTCTCGGCGACAGTGGGAGCGAGGATTCCATCATGAGATGATGGCCCAACCAGGTTCAGGAAGCTGGAACGTCTGTTTTGATGTGATAGTCAAAGAGTTTGACTTCATCAAAATGGTAGATGAACCTTGTATATACAAGAATGTTGTAGAGAGTAAGGTTGTCTTCTATGTATTGTATATAGATGACATACGTTTGACAGGAAATGGTTTCCTATGATACACTCGGTCAAGCTCCTCTTATAACGGGGATTCTCCATATAGGATCAAAGTGATACCTCCTAAATCCTGGGTTTTTGGATCTATGTGATAGATCTAAATAGATGTTAGGATTCTCACTGGGTGTAGTGAGATGGTATCAATCAATCCTGGGGAGAATCACTGGAAAGGTTCCAGGGTGATATGGACGACTGAATGTCAGTCACAGGCATTGTCTTTACCTTCAGTGCAGGGACGGTATGTTGGAAGAGTTCCAAGATAGATACCGTGGCAGATTAGACGATAAAGGCTGAATACATTGCTATCAACGATACTACCAAAGTGGCTGTCTGGATATTTCCTGTTTATAAGATGAACAAGGTTCCTACCATTGAGCGTCCAATAACTGTTATTGTGATAACAATGGAGTTGTGGCTTATGTCTAGGAACGCAGGTCCCATCAGCGTTCCAGACATATTATGAGGCAAGTATCACCTGATTAGGTAGATGGTTGATCTCCAAGGGATCGAGGTTAGGAGAGTAGACCAGAAGGTTGACACAGCGGATCCACTCACAAAGGCTTACCCCTAGAGAGACTTCTCTACAATGGTTGAGTATGGGATACTACAAGCTCTCCAATATTGTTGGGTATTGGATACTACAACAAATGGCCTTAATGCAAGTGGGAGATTGTTTGTTATATGTATGCCCTACAGGCCATTACTGCACATGCGATGTATATTGTAGTGGATGTTTGGACATATATAGGAAGGACTTTCTTGCTCAACATAATAGTATGCTATCTGGTTGCATTTTATCTTAACATGTAAACAAATACTATTTTGTGATAACATGTTGATAAAGCCCTTAGGATGATCACTTGACTACCAGGATTATGATGCAGATCATACTAGTGGGGACAGGATAGTCGATAAGTACATCCTTCAAATTTTCCTAGTCATGGGAGTATCGAGACAGGGCATCGGTACTCCAGAGTAGACTAGCGTATCCGCTTCTTGACCCATATGATGGGCGATGGATGATCCCATATCTATTGGTGTTTGACATCAGAGAAGGTATACGGGTGCTCAATGGAGACTGGGTACACTAGACGGACTCGCCGAGAACTCCCAGATGGTATTATACCCATCGCCGTATAGTAGTTCTTTGGTGACACTGGTACAGGTTAGTCTGCAGACCCGAGATCGTCATAGAGTTTTGTGTGATTCCCACTGTGCTTTGATTTCCACCATACCACGGTCAAGAGATCGTGCAAAACGGTGTCTTTTGGGTACAGTCCCGAATCACATGGAGGCAATGAGCGATAGGAGGGGTTTCGTCTCTCCCGGTATTGGGGGTTGATGTTGCGCTGTGCTCGATTGGCCATAACAGGAAATCCCTGGCCAGGGTTGCTGAGATTTATTGGTAAGTGTTACCAGTAGTTTCTTGAACCGTTATGGACCTTGCATCAGCATGACTTATCAGGCTATTGGGGTCTGACGTTATACCACCCCCAGGCTGTTGATATGTGACAAATAAGACGAAAAGACCGGACTGTACGGTAGTGTTACTGATTGGATTCGCAGGAGTTATAGTAGGCTTGCTTGTTGATCTTCTGATCGCTCAATACCGGGGTGGCCGTTACGTTTAGCAGACCGCTTGCAGCCTATGGGTGTTCGATATGATCATCACCTACTGCCGGCGTATTGACGAGTCTTTAGAGTCCTACATAGAGGTTTCCTGGTTCATGCGAAACGAAGTAGGAGCACATAAATGATATGTGCGGGACCGAGATTAATATGAGTATGTGATACCGTATTCTATTCTCGCGATATGTAATATCGGCCGGTTATATGTGATATAGCCGGGTTATCGGAACAAGTGTTGAGTCGATGAAATAATATATATATATATATATATATATATATATATTATGCTCACTTAAATATTTATTATTCTCACTAGTAATACATTTAACATATATAGGATATATGATTATTGTATTGTTTTTCTTTTGTTGCATAAATATTATATATGTAATATATAATATTGTGACATGCTAGGTTATACATGCAACATGGATGTATGAGAATTATATCATGCTATATATTATGTTTGAGTTTTAATTCTTAAGTAATTCAAAAAGGAAGAAATGAGTCATTGTGAAGCTTCATGATAAACATTGACAAACTCTTCTCTTTTTGTTTTGCTTAAGATATTTCTAAACTCAACCATGACACATAGCCATGGTTAGCTCTCTACAAGAGTTAGAGGATGACATACACTAACCAAGGGTTGCATTTATAACCTTATCTCTTTAATTATTCATATTCTTCCTCATTTTGATTTTTGCTCTCTAGCTTTTGAGAAAAGAGAAGAAAATAGTGAGAAAATAAACAATAAAGTGAGTAAAATTCCTAGTTCATCATCCTATACTATTAGCCATTTAGTTTAGGGTGTTTGCTTCACTAATCTATACAATTAGTGAAGAGATAGCATAAGCTAGTGTCTCCTCGATGTAGATCATCTTTGGCCTCGAAGACATCGAAGTAAGCTTGTTCGTTTCTTCATCGGAGCCTCTCTAGAGTCCGGAAGTTCATGATCGTAGCGAAGAGACTACTACACGGAGCTATTGAAGTGAAGGACCGGTCTACAAAGGTTGTATTCCTTGTTCACTTAGATGTAAAGTGTTTACATATCATGTTTAACCCTAAGTCTCTAGTTAAGATCCTTGTTCGAGTTTGTTTAGCACCCCAAAAATTTCAATGTAGAATGATTGATGCTTTCTAAAACCTTGCTAAGGTGCTAAGCTAACCATACAAATACTCTTACGACTAGTAACATTTGAAGGATGTACTTACCGACTACCCTGTCCCCACTAGTATGATCTGCATCGTAATCCTTGTAGTCAAGTGCTTATCCTAAGGGCTTTATCAACATGTAATAGAGAGACAGTAAGTGTACATGTTAAGATAAAGAGCAACTAGATAGCATACTATCATGTCGACCAAGAAAGTCCTCCCTATATATGTCCAATCATCCACTACAATATACATCACATATACAGTAATGGCCTCTACGGCATACACATAACTAACAATCTCTCACTTGCACTAAGGCCATTTGTTGTAGTATCTCATACTCAACGTCCAATAGAAGTCTCTCTAGGGAAAGGCATTTGTGAGTGGATCTGCTGTGCTATCCTTCGCGTCAACTCTCCTTAACTTGATCCCTTGGAGATCAACCATCTCCGTGATCAGGTGATACTGTCCTCAGAATATGTCTGGATCGCTGATGTGACCGTTCTTCCTAGGATAAAGCCAAAACTCCATTGTTGTCTCAATAACAGTTATTGGACGCTCAATGGTAGGAACCATGTTCATCTCATGAACAAGAATTATCCAGACATCCACTTTGGTAGTATCGTTGGTAGCGATGTATTCCGCCTTTATCGTCTAGTATGCCACGGTATCTAGCTTGGAACTCTTCCAACATACCGTCCCTCCACTGAGGTTAAAGACAAAGCCCGTGACTGACTTTCAGTCGTCCTTATCACACTGGGAGCTGGAACCAAGAACATTCATTTAGTGCTTCTCAAGTACTTAATAATGTCCTCCACAGTTGTCCAGTGATTCTCCAAAGATCCGATTTATTCCTGATCTCTAGACCTAGTGAGTCATCTACATCTGGTCTGGTACATAATATCGCATACATGATTGAGCCTACCGCCAAAGCATAGGGTATCCCTTGCACACGAGCTCTCTTCAAATCAGTCTCGGGAGATATCCTTTTGGAGAGAGTGATTCATGAGTAAGTGGGCAAACGATCACGCTGAGAATCCTCCATACTAAACCCCTTTAATATGGTGTTAATGTACCTGGATTTGGGACACTCCCAACAACCACTTAGATATATCATCATAGATCATAATCCATAAGATGTAGTAGGTATCATCCAGATCATCCATGGAGAATCCTTATGATAAGAGGAGCTTGACCGAATGTAGCATAGGAAACCATTTCCTATCAAGAGTATGACATCTACGTACAATACATGTAAGACAACCTCACTCTCTACAACCTTCTTGTATATACTAGGTTCATCTACCATTTTGATGAAGCCAAACTCTATGACTGCCACATCAAAACAAGTGTTCCAACTCCGTGATGATTGCTTTAATCCTGATGGACTTAAGCATAGATTTGAAAGTTTCAACTTTTCCATCTACACAAAGAATCTTCTCAAGATCCATTTGCTCATGATGGGTTTTACCCCTTCAGGTGCAACATTCAAAGTCATCCTTTATTAGTGTACATGGATTCCATCTTTGATTGCATAGCATCCAGCCATTTCACAGAGTCCCTACTCGTGATGTCCTTCTTGAACCTAGTTAGGCCATCATCTACCATGATGCAATCCTCGCTCCCACTGTCACCGAGAAGACCGTGATATCTCTTAAGTGGATGAGAAACCCTACCAGATTCGCGGAGAGGCTGAGGTTCGTTGGAGACTATTGAATCCTTTGATTTCACCAATTCATCAGCTGTTAGTTTGTTCTAGCTGGAACTCTTTCCAGTTCTACCTCATGAACACAAATTTATTCATAAGAAATTCCTTTTCTAAAAGGTGGCATGCTGAGAAACAAAACACATTTTGCTCCTCAGTTTGGTAGAAGATATTCCCTCGCAAATGTTTGGGATATCCAACAAACTTATACAGAACTGACCCTGCCTCGAGTTTGTCCAGATTTTGCTTTTCAACATAGGCCGGACAACCCCATATCTTAACTCGTTTAAGACATGGTCTCTTCCCATTCCATATTTCATATGGAGTGGTAGGCACTGATTTGGATGGAACCCCATTCAATAGGTATGCAGCTTCTCAAGTGCAGAACCCTAAAAGGAAATTGGTAACTCAGAAATACTCATCATAGAGCGTGCCATATCTCATAGGGTGCGATACCTTCGCCCTGATACACCGTTGGGCTGTAGTGTACTCGAAGGAGTAAGGTGAGAGAGAATCTCATTCTCCTTTTAGAAACTCTAGGAACTCCATGCGCAAGTATTCCCTTCTCCGATCACATCGAAGGACTTAATACTTCTACCCGTCTAGTTCTCAACTTCAAGCTTATATTCCTTGAATTTCTCAAAATTTTCAGACTTGTTTTTCAAGAGGAACACATGTCCGAATCTTGAGAGATCATCGATGAATGTAAAGAAGTGCTAAGAACCATCCTTGGCGTTTGTAGACATAGGACCGTATACATCTTCATGTATCCACCCTAAAATTTCAGTAACTCTTTCTCTGTTTCCAGTATACGGAGTATTGGTCATTTTACCTTTGAGACAAGACTGGCAAGTATCATAAGATGAAAATTCGAACAGATTCTCATATTCATTCTTATGTAAATTAGCTAGTCCTGTCGCATTGATATGACCTAGTCTACAATGCCACAAGAAGGATTCATTCAATTCTGAACTACTCTTCTTCTGTGTGTTCTACATACTCTGCACCGTGGTTTGATTTAGAACGTATATGCTATTATATAATGTGCCTGATCCAATCAACTCTTGATTCAAGAAAATATTCACAGCATTATCCTCCAATACAGAATTATATCCTTCTTTAACCAAATAAAGAATCTGATGTAATGTTGTATATCAGGTTCGGTATGTAATAACATTCGTTCAGAATCAATGTATTTACCACTTGGTAATACAAGGTGATATCTGCCAACTGATTTGGCTGCAACAATTGCACCATTCTCTAACAGTTAGAGACATATCACCCAATCCCAATTCTCTACCTTCCTTTATATCACGACCCGAAAAGTGCGGAACATGACAGGCACTTAAATTATGAAACGCCTCGAGGCGTACGTAATCTAAGTAAGCCAAAACCCATAAATCAAAACCAAAGAAGCAGTAGAGTGAAGGAAAAACCAATTTAAAGCAAGTAGTTTTAAAAACATAGGCCGAAGTATGCATTTTTAAAATCTCATGTATTTTGTAAAAATTTCGGCAGAGTTTCCTTTGTAAATACAGACCCCAAACGGGTACAAAACCTGATAAAAAATATATAATGAATAAAGGCATCCCCAAGCGGGAGCTAGCTCTTCGTCAATCGACGGTCACAACCACGCAAGCAATATAATATACAAAGCCGAGGGCGAGGATCAAAACACAAAAGGAAACTCAAAACATCAAGAAAGCCCATAATAATACAACGCGCGACTCTAAAGTCGAAAGAATAAACACTGGTCTTCTATGTCTATCAAATAATACAAGTCTGGTTGATGGAGTTTTACTAGATAGAACTGAAATAACAAATATACAATGGTGATCCTGATGCAAAGAACCCACCTGTCAAAGCAATCACCCGGAAGGAACAGTGTTCCAGCAAAGCCGCAATAAAACCTGTACGGCAAAACCTATAAAGAACTGTGGCACAACGGCGGTGAGTTGCCAACTCGTTGTTAGTTATGTATATGCCCTAGAGGCCATTGTTGTACATATGATGTATATTATGATGGATGCTTGGATATATACAGAGAGGACTTTCTTGCTCCTCATGATAGTATGCTATCTGGTTTCACTTTATCTTAACATGTTGACTTGTACTGGTTTACTGTCTTTCTCTCACATGTTGATAAAGCTCTTAGGATCTGTACTCGACTACCGGGATTATGATGAGATCATACTAGTGGGGCCACGATAGTCGATGAGTACATCCTATAAATGTTCCTAGTCGAGGGTGTATCGAGAAAGGGCATCAATACACCAGAGTAGACTAGCGTATACGCATCTTAACCCATATGATGGGCGATGGATGATCCCATATCCATCGGTGTTTGACATCAAGGATGGTGTACGGGTGCTCAGTGGAGACTGGGTACACTAGACGGACTCGCCGAGAACTCCCAGATGATGATATACCACACGTCAGATGGCAGTTCTCCGGTGACACTGGTACAGGGTAGTCTGTAGACCCGAGATCGTCATAGAGTCTTGTGTGATTGCCACTGTGCTTTGATTTTGACCTTACCACGTCCAAGAGGGCATGCAAAACGGTGGCTTTTGGGTACAGTCCCGAATCACATGGAGGCAATGAGCGATAGGAGGGGATTCGCCTCTCCCGGTATAGGGAGTTGATGTTGTGCTATGTTCGATTGGCTATAACTGGAAGTCCCTGGCCAGGGCTGATATAAGGATATACTGGTAAGTGTTACCAGTAGTTTCTCGACCTGTTATGAGCCTCACATCGACACGACTTATCGGTTATTGGGGTCTGACGTATACCACCCCTAGACCTTATATGCGACATATCAGACGAACAGACCGGACTGTACGGGAGTGTTACTGATTGGATTCACAGGAGAACGTACAGGCTAGGTTGTTGATCTTCTGATCGCTCAATACCTGGGTGGCTGTTACGTTTAGCTGACCGCTTGCAGCTTGTGGGTGTTTGATATGATCATCACCTGCTACCGGCGTATTGACGATTCTTTAGAGTCCTACACAGAGGTTTCTTGGCTCAGGAAAAACGGAGTAGAGGCACATATGTGATATGTGCAGGACCGAGGATAATGCGATATGTGATACCGTACTATATTCTCCCGTTATTTAGATATGAACCGGGTCATCGGATCAAGTGTTGATTCGATGAATCGGTACATGATATATTAGTCGGTTATATTCGATATAGCCGGATTGTCGGATCAAGTGTTGATTCGATGATTTAATGTGTAATAATATATATGATATATTGTATTACATTCTCTAATATTGGCTCACTTTATTATTTCATTTTCTCACCGGATAATACATTAATATATATGCGATATATATTAATTGTATTATTTTCTTTTGTTACAAATATAATATATATGTGATATATATTATAGTAACATGATATGATTTATTATGAAACATGTTTAGTGATGATAAAAAGAGATTAGGGTTTGATTAGGGTTAGCTCCTTCTGGCTCATTCTAGAAGGATTTCCTTTTGTCTTGGTTAAGATATTATGGTTGATACTTATCCATGACTCATTCTTAACCTAACCAAATCCTAGCTCTAGTTTATTCTCTACAAAGGTTAAGCTTCTCATCCTTGACCATTGTTCCATAATCAATCATATATTCTTTACAACTATTCATCACAAAAGGATTACTCTCATTATTCTTCATCTTCTTCTCTCTTGAGTTTTGGAAAGAGCTCACTAGTTATTTCTTTTGTGATGATTTCTTATGAGAAAATGATATAAAAAGAAAGCATAAATACTACTCCATCATCCTCATCTAATCTAGCCCATTAGATTAGGGTGTTCACCTCATTAGAGTGAGAGAGCTTGAGTTATTGCAACTTCGACATAGATCATCGGAGAAAAGGAATACGACAAGCTATCATGGATCGTTCGAGTCGTGGAGCCTCTCTTGAGTCCGGGAGATCGTGGATCGTGGCGAAGGGACTTCTACTCGGAGCTTATGAAGGGAAGGAGCGGACTACAAAGGTTGTAATCCCTCACACTTAGCAATAAAGATGTTTACTTGCATGTTAAACCCTAATAATCTAGCAAAGATCCCGGCTTTGGGTTGTTCGGCACGTCTAAAATTTTATTCGGGCATGTTTGATGCTTTATGAACCTTCACAAGAGTGCCTAGGAACGCTATATTGGTATCAGAGCCTAGCTAGAGCATTAGTCGACGTGTATACGAAGTTAAAATTCCAATCGAACCCGGTACGACGAAAATGAACCCCTCTCTAGATATTTTTTAAAAACTGTGATTCTTCAGAATTAAAAATTCCTAAAAAATTCAGCAGGGAAATATAAAAGTAATGGTGAAAAACGAGCGCATACAACGTACAAACCGCCGTGGAACTGCGGCCGTACCGCGCTTGAACCGCGGTTCCGCGGCCGTACGGAGGGGTTATGCATTGGTTTTTGCACTGTTATATCTATTTCTGAATGTTCTATATTTTTGGTATTTTTAATCTGACTCAAGTGTTGAGTATTCTGGGGTTTATTTTGTAATCGTTGATTCGATCGGAAAATTTAAATTCGTTATTATTTCCGGATATTTAGAAACTGTTAAAATGTTTGAACGGATATCATTAACTCACTTTTTCCCGGCACGAAAAACTTTCAAGTGTTGAATTTTTATCGGGTTTAAATCTTTCAGAAAAATGTGCAAGTAACACGATGGACCCTCTAGAAGACAACAAAGCTTAACTCGATTATGTGACCGTCTTGAACTGCCTCTAAACCTTAGGGTTTGGGACAGTACGGCGTGCCACATGTGAAGCGTTGGCTTGACCATTCTACGGCTGGATCACCGGTACTGTGACATATTCTGGAATTATTTGAACTCCGCTCAAGTGTTGAGCAATTTAGGAAATTTTGGGTATTTGATTATCTGTTCGGAAAGATTAATACTGTCTATTTATCTGGAATGTGATACAATATGCGGAATTCATAGAGTTAGGCATGAAATGCGAAATATGTGATATTTCGGATTTACGATGTCTAAAGTGACTGTGGATTCCAAATATTGTAGTTTTACAATTTCTTTTCTGTGACCGTAAGTGTAGTATGTAGTTGTATTGCCGGTTTTCGTTGCTATACGACAACGACGATCGGTGTATGCATACTTACTTACGTTGATGATATGTGATATTATGTGTTGCTGTGATATGTTATATTGGATTGTCATGTTCTGAAAAGCCGGAGGTTTTATGTGAGATGAGGGTTTTTATTTTCATTCATGTAAAATTCATTTGTATGTAATATTCTTTTATTGGGGCACTTCCGGGATGAGGTTGATGTCACCAGTGTATATTATTTACTTTTCCGCATTAGGTAGACCCAAGGAGGGGAGCACAAGTAACCGGGTTCTAGGGTCCAGTGGGAGGCCATCTTGAGGAGTCGAGACCGGGTCTCCTAACCCTAAAATTGGCAGTGTTACTTGCCGCTCTCGTAGCGGTCTGGGAATGTGGGTTTGGCTATTCATCGCGACCGTGGAATCCGTGTTTTATACAGGCTCGTATTGAAAACACGGACGTCCAAGTATATCCAATATTTCATATATGTTCTTCTGCTGCAATGTTCTGTGATGAGATCATATTACTGCCTGAGACGAATGCTTATACTATATATATATGCTAATATATAAATATTACTGCTTTCATTTCTTCTGTGATGCTTAGGAAGCATAAGCTGATGGGATTTTATTAATAGGATTAATAAAAAGAAAAGAAACCTAAAAGATTTTGTAGAATCAAAAGTTTATAAAAAGGGTAGCTACAGTTTTGCTTTGCATAGCGGTATATATGATATACCTTGCACCTTATTCGATAAGGAAAGAGCCGAGATCCCTTCACCGGAAGTGACCTCTTTAGCAAAACTGGCAGATGCTACAACTCTCGGTTTGTCTTTTGATTGCTTTTACAGTTTTGCTTTGCATAGCGATATATATGATATATCCTGCACCTTATTCGATGGGGAAAGAGCCGAGATCCCTTCACCGGGAGTGACCACTTTAGCAAAACTGATGAAAGCCTCAAAATCACTCCATTTCAAAATTTCATTTGATTCTACAACGATATCAAGTTCATTACGCAATAGGTTTTCAGAAAAACCTGTTGTAGCCCTCCGACATTTCAGATAGATATTACTTAATATTCGTGCTACGGTTGTTTGGCATTCGTCAAGGCGTAATGTACGGTAGCTATTTACTATTTATCTGTAGCATATGATGCGATTGGATTAGGGTATTTGTACGGTGTTGTTTGGCATTCGTCAAGGGTCGTGCGGGTGGGTTTAATTCAATCAAGAAATGTACGGGTTGAACTTGACTAGCGGATTATGAGTAGTTTGGCATTCGTCATGGTCATAGCACGTTAGGGGCAAAAGCATTATCGGGAATTTCAAATGTTGAAATTTGCAATGAGATTGCATACCTCCTATGAGATAGTTGGATCCCGATACCCACTGCGAGTAAGAGTTACTCCTGGGAGAGTTTTACACAGGACAATTAGCCGATCAAGTAGATGTCTAGAAAAGTGTTAACGGGGTTACGCCTCTGGGAAAATGAGGTTTACTTTAATTAGGTCCGTGCGAAAGCACGGGGAACCTCCCTCAAGTACCGACACTTATCCGGCTGAAAGATTGACGAAATTGTAGGGTGTAATTAATCCCGGCTAATCTTACCTTTTAGGGTTTGAAGGAAGATTTAATAAAAACAGTGGGAGACACCCTGATTAGATAAGATAATAACAAATCTAATCTTGCAAGAGCATACGCTAAACTGTTTTCTTCTCTCTCTCTCCAGGTAGCGACCATGTCAGGCCATAATCAAGAAAATAATATGGATGTATTGACTGAACCCGCTTATTATACTGAGCAGGGGAACGTTGGACCCGTTCTCTCTTATAAGAGTTATAAGACTGAATAGGGAATAGGAGAATATCTGGATTCTCAAGCCGCCCAAAAGAACATGCATGTTGATGCATCTTCTTCAGGTGTGTTAGTTATTGGGAACTGTTTCTCAGTTCACCCTACGTCCTGGGTATTATATACCGGATCAGGATCCCACATATGTAAATTGTTACATTGGCAGATGAAAGGTAGAGAACTGGGAAAAGGTGATCATTCCGTTCAAGTAGGGAATGGGGCAAATGTTGCAGCCAAAGCAGTTGGCGAATATCACCTAGTATTACCAAGTGGTGATACACTAATTCTAAATGAGTGCTATTATATACCGAACATGATGTGCAACATTATATCAGTTTCTTTATTGAGTAACGAAGGATATAATTTTGTAGTACAGGATAATGTTATGAACATCTTCCTAAATCATAAGTTGATTGCATCAGGCTCGTTACATAATGGCATATTCATTCTCAATCAAAATACAGTCCTCAATATACAAAACACATACAAGCGGAAAAGTTCAGAAATGAACGAATCTTTCTTGTGGCATTGTAGACTTGGTCATATCAATGCGACACGACTGGCTAAGTTACATAAGGATGGATATTTGAATCCGTTCGAATTATCAACTTATGATACTTGCCATTCATGTCTCAAAGGAAAAATGACCAAACCTCCGTTTAGTGGACACGGAGAAAGAGTTACAGAACTCTTAGGATTGGTACATAGTGATGTATGCGGTCCCATGTCTATGCATGCCAGGAACGGTTCTTCCTACTTCATTACATTCACTGACGATCTCTCTAGATTCGGACATGTGTTCCTGATGAAACACAAGTCTGAAGCTTTTGAGAAATTCAGAGAATATAAGCACGAAGTAGATAAACAAACGGGAAAAAGTATTAAGATCCTTCGATCTGATTGAGGAGGAGAATACTTAACTAATGAGTTCCAAGATTATCTAAAAGAGAATGGGATTCTCTCTCACCTTATTCCACCTTATACACCATAGCACAACGATGTATCAGAGCGGAGGAATCGCACCCTATTAGATATGGTGCGCTCGATGATGAGTACTGCTGAGTTACCTATTTCCTTCTGGGGGTATGCGCTTGAGACAGCAGCATACCTATTGAATCAAGTTCCAACTAAATCTGTACCTACCACACCATATGAGATATGGAGTGGGAAGAGACCATGTCTTAAACGAGTTAAGATATGGGGTTTTCTGGCCTATGTCAAAAGGCAAAATCCAGACAAACTCGAGGCACGGTCAGTTCTATGTAAGTTTGTGGGATATCCTAAACATTCAAATGGATATTTTTTCTACCACAGTGAACAACCAAAGGTGTTTGTTGCTCAACATGCCACCTTTTTAGAAAAGGAATTTCTTGCAAAAGAGATTAGTGGCTCTGAGGTAGAACTCGAAGAAATTCCAGCAACACAAACTGTAACTGAAGATTTAGTGGAACCAGAGGATTCGGTAGTACCCGACGAACCCCAGCCTCTCCGCTGATCTAGTAGGGTTTCTCGTCCACCTGAGAGATACTACGGTTTTCTCATTGATGGTGGGAGCGATGATTGCATCATGGAAGATGATGACCCGACTAGTTTCGAGCAGGCTATCACGAGTGGTGACTCTGTGAAATGGCTGGATGCAATGCGATCTGAGATGGAATCCATGTACACCAACAAAGTATGGATTTTGGAAAATGCTTCCGAAGGGCTAAAACCCAATGGGAGCAAGTGGATCTTTAAAAAGAAATTTGGTGTAGATGGAAAAGTTGAGACATTCAAATCTAGACTTGTAGCAAAAGGTTTTCGTCAATGACCAGGTGTGGATTATGACGAAACTTTTTCTCCAGTGGCTATGCTTAAGTCCATTCGGATCTTACTTGCCATTGCTGCATACCATGACTATGAAATCTGGCAAATGGATGTTAGGACCGCCTTTCTAAACGGTGATTTAGAAGAGTGCGTGTACATGACTCAGCCAGAGGGCTTCGTAGATAGTAGGAGCAGCGGAATGGTGTGCAAACTGCTTAAATCCATTTATGGGTTAAAGCAAGCATCGCGGAGTTGGAACATCTGTTTTGATGTTGTAGTCAAAGAGTTTGACTTCATCAAAAATATAGATGAACTTTGTATCTATAAAAAGGTAGCAGAGAGTAAGGTTGTCTTCCCCGTTTTGTACGTGGATGACATACTCTTGATAGGAAATGATATTCCTATGCTGCAATCAGTCAAGCTCTTCTTATCACAAAGACTCTCAATGAAAGATCTAGGTGATGCCTCTTGCATATTGGGAATCATGATCTATAGAGATAGATCTAAACGGATACTGGGATTGTCCCAATCCAGGTACATTGACACCATACTAAAGAGCTTTAGTATGGAAGAATCCAAGCGTAGGAACCAACCCACGATCTCTGGACTCACTCTCTCCAAAGAGATGTCTCCCAAGACTGATTTGGAGATAGCTCGCATGCAAGGGATATCCTATGCTTCGGCAGTAGGCTCTATCATGTATGCGATGCTATGTACCAGATCCGATATAGCATACTCACTAAGTGTAGTGAGTCGGTTTCAAGCAGATCCTGGAGAGAGTCACTGGACAGCTGTGAAGAACATTCTCAAGTACTTACGAAGGACTAGAGACATGTTCTTGGTGTATGGTAACGGAGAACTCCGGGTGGAGTCCTTTACCGATTCCAGCTTCGAAAGTGATAAGGACGACTCTAAGTCGCACTCGGGTTTGTCTTTACCCTCAATGGAGGGGCGGTATGTTGGAAGAGTTCCAAACAGGATACCGTTGCAGACTCGACGATGGAGGCTGAATACATCGCTGCCAACGATGCTGCCAAAGAGGCTGTCTGGATGAAAAAGTTCATTAGTGAACTTGGTGTGGTTCCATCCATTGAGCATCCAATAGCTCTGTATTGCGATAACAATGGAGCTGTGGCTTTGGCCAAGGAACCCAGGTCCCATCAGAAGACCAGACATATTCTGAGGCGGTATCACCTGATCAGGGAGATAGTTGATCGCCGGGAGATCGAGGTCAGGAGAGTAGATACGAAGGACAACACTGCGGATCCACTCACGAAGGTCATTCCCCAGATACAGTTTGAGAGATTATTCGGGATGCTAGGTATGAGATACTATAGCAGTTGGCCTTAGTGCAAGTGGGAGATTGTTAGTTATGTACATGCCGTAGAGGCCATTGTTGTACATATGATGTATATTTTGATGGATGCTTGGATATATATAGAGAGGACTTTCTTGCTCGTCATGATAGTATGCTATCTGGTTTCACTTTATCTTAACATGTTGACTTGTACTGGTTTACTGTCTTTCTCTCACATGTTGATAAAGCTCTTAGGATCTGTACTCGACTACTGGGATTATGATGGGATCATACTAGTGGGGTCACGGTAGTCGATGAGTACATCCTATAAAAGTTCCTGGTCGAGGGTGTATCGAGAAAGGGTATCGATACACCAGAGTAGACTAGCGTATACGCATCTTGACCCATATGATGGGCGATGGATGATCTCATATCCATCGGTGTTTGACATCAAAGATGGTGTACGGGTGCTCAGTGGAGACTGGGCACACTGGACGGACTCGCCGAGAACTCCCAGATGGTGATATACCACACGTCAGATGGCAGTTCTCCGGTGACACTGGTACAGGGTAGTATGTAGATCCGAGATCGTCATAGAGTCATGTGTGATTCCCACTGTGCTTTGATTTCCACCTTACCACGTCCAAGAGGGCGTGCAAAACGGTGGATTTTGGGTACAGTCCCGAATCACATGGAGGCAATGAGCGATAGGAGGGGATTCGTCTCTCCCGGTATAGGGAGTTGATGTTGTGCTGTGTTCGATTGGCTATAACTGGAAGTCCCTGGCCAGGGCTGATATAGAGATATACTGGTATGTGTTACCAGTAGTTTCTCAACCTGTTATGAGCCTCACATCGACACGACTTATCGGTTATTGGGGTCTGACGTATACCACCCCTAGACTTGATATGCGACATATCAGACGAACAGACCGGACTGTACGGGAGTGTTACTGATTGGATTCACAGGAGAACGTACAGGCTAGGTTGTTGATCTTCTGATCGCTCAATACCTGGGTGGCTGTTACGTTTAGCTGACCGCTTGCAGCTTGTGGGTGTTTGATATGATCATCACCTGCTACCGGCGTATTGATGATTGTTTAGAGTCCTACACAGAGGTTTCTTGGCTCAGGAAAAACGGAGTAGAGGCACATATGTGATATGTGCAGGACCGAGGATAATGCGATATATGATACCGTACTATATTCTCGCGATATTTAGATATGAACCGGGTCAACGGATCAAGTGTTGATTCGATGAATCGGTAAATGATATATTAGTCAGTTATATTTGATATAGCCCGATTGTCGGATCAAGTGTTGATTCGATGATTTAATGTATAATAATATATATGATATATTGTATTACATTATCTAATATTGGCTCGCTTTATTATTTCATTTTCTCACCGGATAATACATTAATATATATGCGATATATATTAATTGTATTATTTTCTTTTGTTACAAATATAATATATATGTGATATATATTATAGTAACATGATATGATTTATTATGAAACATGTTTAGTGATGATAAAAAGAGATTAGGGTTAGCTCCTTCTTGCTCGTTCTAGAAGGATTTCCTTTTGTCTTGGTTAACATATTATGGTTGATACTTATCCATGACTCATTGTTAACCTAACCAAACCCTAGCTCTAGTTTATTCTCTACAAATGTTAAGCTTCTCATGCTTGACCATGGTTCTATAATCAATCATATATTCTTCACTACTATTCGTCACTAAAGGATTACTCTCATTATTCTTCATCTTCTTCTCTCTTGAGTTTTGGAAAGAGCTCACTAGTTATTTCTTTCGTGATGATTTCTTGTGAGAAAATGATATAAAAAGAAAGCATAAATACTACTCCATTATCCTCATCTAATCTAGCCCATTAGATTAGGGTGTTCACCTCATTAGAGTGAGAGAGATTGAGTTATTGCAACTTCGACGTAGATCATCGGAGAAAAGGAATACGACAAGCTATCATGGATCGTTCGAATCGTGGAGCCTCTCTTGAGTCCGGGAGATCGTGGATCGCGGAGAAGGGACTTCTACTCGGAGCTTATGAAGTGAAGGAGCGGACTACAAAGGTTGTAATCCCTCACACTTAGAAATAAAGATGTTTACTTGCATGTTAAACCCTAATAATCTAGCAAAGATCCCGGCTTTGGGTTGTTCGGCACGTCTAAAATTTTATTCGGGCATGTTTGATGCTTTTTGAACCTTCACAAGAGTGCCTAAGAACGCTATAGTTGTATCAGAGCCTAGTTAGAGCATTAGGCGACGTGTATACGAAGTTAAAACTCCGATCGAACCCGATACGACGAAAATGAACCCCTCTCTGGATATTTTTTAAAAACTGTGATTTTTCAGAATTAAAAATTCCAAAAAAATTCAGCAGGGAAATATAAAAGTAATGGTGAAAAACGAGCGCATACAACGTACAAACCGCCGTGGAACCGCGGCCGTACCGCGCTTCAACCGCGGTTCCGCGGCCGTACGGAGGGGTTATGCATTGGTTTTTGCACTGTTATATCTATTTCTGAATGTTCTATATTTTTGGTATTTTTAATCTGCCTCAAGTGTTGAGTATTCTGGGGTTTATTTTGTAATCGTTGATTCGATCGGAAAATTTAAATTCGTTATTATTTCCGGATATTTAGAAACTCTTAAAATGTTCGAACGGATATCATTAACTCACTTTTTCCCGTCACGAAAAACATTCAAGTGTTGAATTTTTATCGGGTTTAAATCTTTCGGAAAAATGTGCAAGTAACACGATGGACCCTCTAGAAGACAACAAAGCTTAACTCGATTATGTGACCGTCTTGAACTGCCTCTAAACCTTAGGGTTTGGGACAGTACGGCGTGCCACATGTGAGGCGTTGGCTTGACCCTTCTACGGCTGGATCACCGGTACTGTGACATATTCTGGAATTATTTGAACTCCGCTCAAGTGTTGAGCAATTTTGGAAATTTTGCGTATTTGATTATCTGTTCGGAAAGATTAATACTGTCTATTTATCTGGAATGTGATACAATATGTGGAATTCATGGAGTTAGGCATGAAATGCGAAGTATGTGATATTTCGGATTTACGATGTCTAAAGTGATTGTGGATTCTAAATATTGTAGTTTTACAATTTCTTTTCTGTGACCGTAAGTGTAGTATGTAGTTGTATTGCCGGTTTTCGTTGCTATACGACAACGACGATCGGTATATGCATACTTACTTACGTTGATGATATGTGATATTATGTGTTGCTGTGATATGTTATATTGGATCGTCGTATTCTGAATTGCCGGGGGTTTTATGTGAGATGAGGGTTTTTATTTTCATTCATGTAAAATTCATTTGTATGTAATATTCTTTTATTGGGGCACTTCCGGGATGAGGTTGATGTCACCAGTGTATATTATTTACTTTTCCGCATTAGGTAGACCCTAGGAGGGGAGCACAAGTAACCGGGTTCTAGGCTCCAGTGGGAGGCTATCTCGAGTAGTCGAGACCGGGTCTCCTAACCCTAAAATTGGCAGTGTTACTTGCCGCTCTCGTAGGGGTCTGGGGATGTGGGTTTGGCTATTCATCGCGACCGTGGAATCCGTGTTTTATACAGGCTCGTATTGAAAACACGGACGTCCTAGTACATCCAATATTTCATATATGTTCTTCTGCTGCAATGTTCTGTGATGAGATTATATTACTGCCTGAGACGAATGCTTATACTATATATTTATGCTAATATATAAATATTACTGCTTTCGTTTCTTCTGTGATGCTTAGCAAGCATAAGCTGATAGGATTTTATTAATGAGGTTAATAAAAAGAAAAGAAACCTAAAAGATGTTGTAGAATCAAAACTTTATAAAAAGGGTAGCTACAGTTTTGCTTTGCATAGCGGTATATATGATATACCTTGCACCTTATTCGATAAGGAAAGAGCCGAGATCCCTTCACCGGGAGTGACCACTTTAGCAAAACTGGCAGATGCTACAACTCTCGGTTTGTTTTTTGATTGCTTTTACAGTTTTGCTTTCCATAGCGATATATATGTTATATCCTGTACCTTATTCGATGTGGAAAGAGCCGAGATCCCTTCTCCGGGAGTGACCTCTTTAGCAAAACTGATGAAAGCCTCAAAATCACTCCATTTCAAAATTTCACTTGATTCTACAACGATATCAAGTTCATTACGCAATAGGTTTTCAGAAAAACCTGTTGTAGCCCTGCGACATTTCAGATAGATATTAGTTAGTATTCGTGCTACGGTTGTTTGGCATTCGTCAAGGCGTAGTGTACGGTAGCTATTTACTATTTATCTGTAGCATATGATGCGATTGGATTAGGGTATTTGTACGGCGTTGTTTGGCTTTCGTCAAGGGTCATGCGGGTGGGTTTAATTCAATCAAAAAATGTACGGGTTGAACTTGACTAGCAGACAATGAGTAGTTTGGCATTCGTCAAGGTCATAGCACGTTAGAGGCAAAAGCATTATCGGGAATTTCAAGTGTTGAAATTTGCACTGAGATTGCATACCTCCTATGAGATAGTTTGATCCCGATACCCACTGCGAGTAAGAGTTACTCCTGGGAGAGTTTTACACAGGACAGTTAGCCGATCAAGTAGGTGTCTAGAAAAGTGTTAACGGGGTTACGCCTCTGGGAAAATGAGGTTTACTTTAATTAGGTCCGTGCGAAAGCATGGGGAACCTCCCTCAAGTACCGACACTGATCTGGCTGAAAGATTGGCGAAATTGTAGGGTGTCATTAATCCCGGCTAATCTTACCTTTTAGGGTTTGAAGGAAGATTTGATAAAAACAGTGGGAGACATCCTGATTAGATAAGATAATAACCAATCTAATCTTGCAAGAGCATACGCTAAACTGTTTTCTTCTCTCTCTCTCCAGGTAGCGACCATGTCAGGCCATAATCAAGATAATAATATGGATGTATTGAATGAACCCGCTTATTATACTGAGCAGGGGAACGTTGGACCCGTTCTTTCTTATAAGAGTTATGAGATTGAACAGGGAATAGGAGAATATCTGGATTCTCAAGCCGCCCAAAAGAACATGCATGTTGATGCATCTTCTTCAGGTGTGTTAGTTATTGAGAACCGTTTCTCAGTTCACCCTACGTCCTGGGTATTATATACCGGATCAGGATCCCACATATGTAAATTGTTACATTTGCTGAAGAAAGGTAGAGAACTGGGAAAAGGTGATCATTCCGTTCAAGTAGGGAATGGGGCAAATGTTGCAGCCAAAACAGTTGGCGAATATCACCTAGTATTACCAAGTGGTGATATACTGATTCTAAATGAGTGCTATTATATACCGAACATGATGTGCAACATTATATCAGTTTCTTTATTGAGTAAAGAAGGATATAATTTTGTAGTACAGGATAATTTTATGAACATCTTCCTAAATCAAAAGTTTATTGTATCAGGCTCGTTACATAATGGCATATTCATTCTCAATCAAAATACAGTTCTCAATATACAAAACACACACAAGTGGAAAAGTTCAGAATTGAACGAATCCATCTTGTGGAATTGTAGACTTGGTCATATCAATGCGACACGACTGGCTAAGTTACATAAGGATGGATATTTGAATCCGTTCGAATTATCATCTTATGATACTTGCCATTCATGTCTCAAAGGAAAAATGACCAAAGCTCCGTTTAGTGGACACGGAGAAAGAGTTACAAAACTCTTAGGACTGGTACATAGTGATGTATGCGGTCCCATGTCTACGCATGCCAGGAACGGTTCTTCCTACTTCATTACATTCACTGACGATCTATCTAGATTCGGACATGTGTTCCTGATGAAACACAAGTCTGAAGCTTTTAAGAAATTCAGAGAATATAAGCACGAAGTAAAGAAACAAACGGACAAAAGTATTAAGATCCTTCAATCAGATCGAGGAGGAGAATACTTAAGCAATGAGTTCCAAGATTATCTAAAAGAGAATGAGATTCTCTCTCAGCTTACTCCACCTTATACACCACAGCACAACGGTGTATCAGAGTGGAGGAATCGCACCCTATTAGATATGGTGCGCTCGATGATGAGTACTGCTGAGTTACCTATTTCCTTCTGGGGGTATGTGCTTGAGACAGCAGCATACCTATTGAATCAAGTTCCAACTAAATCTGTACCTACCACACCATATGAGATATTGAGTGGGAAGAGACCATGTCTTAAACGAGTTAAGATATGGGGTTTTCTGGCCTATGTCAAAAGGCAAAATCCAGACAAACTCGAGGCACGGTCAGTTCTATGTAAGTTTGTGGGATATCCTAAACATTCAAATGGATATTTTTTCTACCACAGTGAACAACAAAAGGTGTTTGTTGCTCAACATGCCACCTTTTTAGAAAAGGAATTTCTTGCAAAAGAGATTAGTGGCTCTGAGGTAGAACTGGAAGAAATTCCAGCAACACAAACTGTAACTGAAGATTTAGTGGAACCTGAGGATTCGGTAGTACCCGACGAACCCCAGCCTCTCCGCCGATCTAGCAGGGTTTCTCGTCCACCTGAGAGATACTACGGTTTTCTTATTGATGGTTGGAGCGAGGATTGAATCATGGAATATGATGACCCGACTAGTTTCGAGCAGGCCATCACGAGTGGTGACTCTGTGAAATGGCTGGATGCAATGCGATCTGAGATGGAATCCATGTACACCAAAAAAGTATGGATTTTGGAAAATGCTCCTGAAGGGGTAAAACCCAATGGGAGCAAGTGGATCTTTAAAAAGAAATTTGGTGTAGATGGAAAAGTTGAGACTTTCAAAGCTAGACTTGTAGCAAAGGGTTTTTGTCAACGACCAGGTGTGGATTATGACGAAACTTTTTCTCCAGTGGCTATGCTTAAGTCCATCCGGATCTTACTTGCCATTGCTGCATACCATGACTACGAAATCTGGAAAATGGATGTTAAGACCGCCTTTCTAAACGGTGATTTAGAAGAGTGCGTGTACATGACTCAGCCAGAGGGCTTCGTAGATAGTGGGAGCAGCGGAAAGGTGTGCAAACTGCTTAAATCCATTTATGGGTTAAAGCAAGCATCGCGGAGTTGGAACATCGGTTTTGATGTTGTAGTCAAAGAGTTTGACTTCATCAAAAATATAGATGAACCTTGTATCTATAAAAAGGTAGCAGAGAGTAAGGTTGTCTTCCCCGTATTGTACGTGGATGATATACTCTTGATAGGAAATGATATTCCTATGCTGCAATCAGTCAAGCTCTTCTTATCACAAAGTCTCTCAATGAAAGATCTTGGTGATGCCTCTTGCATATTGGGAATCATGATCTATAGAGATAGATCTAAACGGATACTGGGATTGTCCCAATCCAGGTACATTGACACCAAACTAAAGAGCTTTAGTATGGAAGAATCCAAGCATGGGAACCAACCCACGATCTCTAGACTCACTCTCTCCAAAGAGATGTCTCCCAAGACTGATTTGGAGTGAGCTCGCATGCAAGGGATATCCTATGCTTCGGCAGTAGGCTCTATCATGTATGCGATGCTATGTACCAGACCCGATGTAGCTTACTCACTAAGTGTAGTGAGTCGGTATCAAGCAGATCCTGGAGAGAGTCACTGGACAGCTGTGAAGAACATTCTCAAGTACTTACGAAGGACTAGAGACATGTTCTTGGTGTATGGTAATGGAGAACTCCGGGTGGAGTCCTTTACCGATTCCAGCTTCGAAAGTGATAAGGACGACTCTAAGTCGCACTCGGGTTTGTCTTTACCCTCAATGGAGGGGCGGTATGTTGGAAGAGTTCCAAACAGGATACCGTTGTAGACTCGACGATGGAGGCTGAATACATCGCTGCCAACGATGCTGCCAAAGAGGCTGTCTGGATGTAAAAGTTCATTAGTGAACTTGGTGTGGTTCCATCCATTGAGCATCCAATAGCTCTGTATTGCGATAACAATGGAGCTGTGGCTTTGGCCAAGGAACCCAGGTCCCATCAGAAGACCAGACATATTCTGAGGCGGTATTACCTGATCAGGTTGATAGTTGATCGCCGGGAGATCGAGGTCAGGAGAGTAGATACGAAGGACAACACTGCGGATCCACTCACGAAGGCCATTCCCCAGATATAGTTTGAGAGATTATTCGGGCTGCTAGGTATGAGATACTATAGCAGTTGGCCTTAGTGCAAGTGGGAGATTGTTAGTTATGTATATGCCGTAGAGGCCATTGTTGTACATATGATGTATATTATGATGGATGCTTGGATATATACAGAGTGGACTTTCTTGCTCGTCATGATAGTATGCTATCTGGTTTCACTTTATCTTAACATGTTGACTTGTACTGGTTTACAGTCTTTCTCTCACATGTTGATAAAGCCCTTAGGATCTGTACTCGACTACTGGGATTATGATGAGATCATACTAGTGGGGCCACGGTAGTCGATGAGTACATCCTACAAATGTTCCTAGTCGAGGGTGTATCGAGAAAGGGCATCGATACACCAGAGTAGACTAGCGTATATGCATCTTGACCCATATGATAGGCGATGGATGATCCTATATCCATCGGTGTTTGACATCAAGGATGGAGTACGGGTGCTCAGTGGAGACTGGGTATACTGGACGGACTCGCCGAGAACTCCCAGATGGTGATATACCACACGTCAGATGGCAGTTCTCCGGTGACACTGGTACAGGGTAGCCTGTAGACCCGAGATCGTCATACAATCTTGTGTGATTCCCACTGTGCTTTGATTTCCACCTTACCACGTCAAAGAGGGCGTGCAAAACGGTGGCTTTTGGGTACAGTCCCGAATCACATGGAGGCAATGAGCGATAGGAGGGGATTCGTCTCTCCCGGTATAGAGAGTTGATGTTGTTGGAGATAGTACCCTCAGAGTCAATTATTGGATCACAGGCACGTGATTGCAATGATTGAGGGAGGACCTATCCCGGTAGGACAGTCTTACTCGAGATGATAGTATGCTATCTGGTTTACCTTTATCATCGTGTGCTGCTTTAAGTGACCTGACATGTCGCTATTACACATTGATAGAGCCCCTAGGATTCTTGCTTGACCACCAGCAGTATGAGGACGATCATATAAGTGGGAGCTAGGGTCTATAAGCACATCCTTAAAAGGTCCCTAGTCGTGGGAGTTTCGAGACAGGGCATCGATACTCCAGAGTAGACTAGTGTATACAGTCGAGACCCCGACGAGGGGCGGTGGCCGGTCTCACAAGCCATTGGTGTCAGTTGGATCACCTAAGATGTATACAGGTGCTCATTGCGTTATGAGTACACCGGACAGGACTCGCTGGGAACATGCTAGTTGGTCTTATACCTGACGTCAGATGGCAGTTCCCTGGTGACATGTGTACAGGTTAGTTCATCGACCTGAGGATCTTCATTTGTCTCGTGTGAGTTCCCACTGTACTTTGATTACGACCCTACCACGCTCAAAGGAGACGTGCAAACAGGTTTTAGTTGGGTACAGTCCCAAGCCACATGGAGGCAGTTAGCGGATCTTCAGGGGTTCGTCTCTCCCGGTATTGGGGGTGAGATCGCGCTGTGTCTAGGAGAGCCATTACACGAAGCTCTCGGCCGAGGCAGGAGATTTACTGGTAGGTATTCCAGTAGTATCTCAGAGTGTTCTGGGCTACACTCCGACACGACTTGTACCGCTTTTGGGGGTCTGACTTTTACCAACCCCCTAGGCCCGCCATGCGATGCACATAGATGAACGGACCGGACTGTACGGATATTGTCACTGACAGGCTCAGTACGGTGTTAGGATGAGTTCGCTCATCGACGTCCCTTTTGGTCAATACCTGGTAGCCCGTTACGTATTGGCTTATACCTCTGACGTGCTAGTGGTTAAATCCACAACCAAGGTGTTGACGAGTCTTTAGAGTCCCCCACATTCAGTTGCTCAAGTTTTCGGGCGAAACGCTGTAGAGGCCGTATGGAGATATGGCAGGGTTCGATCAGATACGTGCGGTATTGCACGGATCAGGATCGGACGGATAATACGAGCCGGTTTTGGTTTAAGCCGGATCCTAGTATAGTACAGTGTAGATTTTGTCTCATTGCATTTGTATTCGGTTGAAATACAGATGCGGGTGTGTATACACAGTAGCGGGGTTTTCCTGTAATTTATTACGGGACCAGTTTTCTGGAGTTGCCAGTTTGCTTTCCGTTTCGTCCATTTTCATTTGTATCTTTCATTGGCCGAAAATTGGTGGAGGAGGGCTTATTTGCATTTGTGCTAATAAGCAATTTGGAAGGGGGTCTTTGCATATTGGTGTGTCATGATGGGTGCACCATACATTGACTTGATTGTTCCATCATGGCTTGACTTTTAAAAGTCATGATTGTTGATGGTGATGGGTTATGATGAGGTTTGAAGAGTGTTGTTTTTGATTGGTGATCATTTCTACACTTGATTTCTTTTTCCCTCTCTCTTGTATTATTCACTCACCCCCACTCTCATTTTTCCCTCTCTCTCTCTGATTCCCTAATGAGCTTGGCCGGCCACTTCTCATGGGGGGCTGTCCAAACATTTTGGTGGGGTTTTTTGGTTCATTTCATGTTGGAAAAATCCCACAACACCATCTCCAAAAAGCTTAGTTCATTTCCTCCACCAAAAGGCAAACTCCATAACCCCAAAATGAGATATGGTTCTACACTATATTCTACAGCAAACCTTGGGCACGTCGACTCGCCAGCTTCGTGCCCGAGTTGCCTCGGTATAGAGGTGGGAGCCCGTAAAAGAAGCCGGCGACGTGGTGCCCTTCCGGCGAGGAGGTGGAGACCGGAGCTTCCGCGGGAGATCGGGACGACGACGAGAAGGCCGGAGGACATGGATCAGTCGGTATATCTCTCTTCCCCATCTTGTAGTTAGCTAGGACTAGTTAATGGCCCGATCCGGGTTTTAGTGCGCGGTGGTGCCGGTTCAAGAAAAATTAAAGTTAACCATCGCTCCGGCATTTGGCCTCGGGATGGAGGCCGGGACACCGCCGTGCACTTACAGTGGTATCAGAGCCTCGCCATTAACATAGTCTAGCTTTGTCTAATGTGTTTTACATTTCTGATCGAACAATTTTCCAAAAACCGTATTTTTCTTCACATCAGTTTCTGTCGAAATTTTTTGAAGTCCAAAAATTTTTCAGGTTGTTTCAGAATGATGTGTAGGACATTCCAAGAGTTCTGTGAAAATTTAGGCTCGTGAACACTCCAAACCACCGCGGAACCGCGGCCAAACCCATGCTTGGGCCGCGGTTCCGCCGCTACTTGAACTGTTCAGTCCCCCAAAGTTTTACAGAATGCTCCTGAGTGGAAAATAGGTTTTCTGGAATGTTATTTTTTGGGCCCAGATTTCTTGATGTGCTACAGTAGTACTTGGGGGCCCACTTGGTAAATTTGATCGATCGGATATTTAAAACACATTATTTCACAGTATTTACATTATATCTGCGACCGTGAATGTCACTTGATCGGTAAATCCTGTCTAACTGCTATAGCCTGGTTAGACGGATTTGCGAACGTGACTTTCACGTTGATGTTCTGTGTATTGCTGTGATGTTGCGGATCGGTCGTGGGGGATAGCCTGGATGCAATGCTAGTACAGTTTTTGTTGTATTATGTACATTTGATATTGCGGGGCGAGCGTCCGACATGTGGACTGCCGTCACTGCCTGTTTGTATTATTATTTCGGGGCATGACCAGGTTGCGGTCGATGTACCTATTGTATGTATATTTTACTTTCTGTACTAGGATTGCCCCGCGGAGGGCTGCACGGATAGCCGGATTCTAGAGGGCAACAAGCCCGCATCTCATGGCATTGAGACGGATAGGGCTTCACTCTAGAATTGGCGGGCTATTCGCCGCACTCGTAAGGGGTCTAGGGATTTCATTGCACAGGCTATCCACACGACCAGGGGAACGTCGGGTTTCAGTAGTGGCTCTGTGAAGCCCGGGGATCCCAGATATCTGTATTGTTTCTGTGATGCTGTACATTTCTGTGATGTTGCATTTTATCACGCCTTGAGCGAAATATTATATATTGATATATATATACTAGTAGATGTTGTATATGTTTTGCATCCGCGCTAGTCCAGTCCCCGCTCTGTCGTTAGTTAGCTAACCTAACGGGTAATGACGGGACCCAGTGGCGAATGCGGATGGCATATACGTACATCAGTATATTTTCGTTCTTTATGGTGTGATCAATTGATGGGACTGCGTTGATTCCGATCAATGCAAATTAAACAAACCTAATCTAATGTTGTTGGAACACTTTTCAAAAAGATGTTATTGCAAGGACGTTCACTTTTGTTTTGCATCGTGGTATTCAGTTGGAATATCCTGCTCCTTAGTCGACGAGGCAAGGGCCGAGATCCCTTCACCGGGAGTGACCCCTTGGACAAAAAGTTTGCGTCAGGGCAATAACTTCACTATAGCCGATTACTTTTGCTTTGCACCGTGGTATTCAATTGGAATATCCTGCACCTCATTCTACGGGGAAAGAGCCGAGATCCCTTCACCGGGAGTGACCTCTTTAGCAATGGTTTTCGTCACTATATTTTTAAAAGCTATCCGTTCCTTCAACGATATCAAGTTCTTTACGTTAAAGGTTTTCGCCAGAAACCATTCGTAGCCCTCCGTCGTTTCATATGGGTAGTCAATAGTATTCAAGCTGTATTTGTTGGCCAAAGTCAAGGCACAGTGTTTGGTAGCTATTGGGGTATTCATATGCAGCATAGATAGAAGCGTTGGTTTGGGGCAGTCGTACAGCCTTGTTGGCCAAAGTCAAGGGCTTGTGCGGGTGGGCTCAAATTAACCTGGAGAATGACGGGTAGAACTTGACATGTGACTTATGATTTGTTGGCCAAAGTCAAGGTCATAAGAGCATGGGGCAAAAATCACATCGGGAGTTTCAAAAGAACTGAAACTTGCCAGATATGTGCATACCTTCTGGAGTGTGATGACGTGAGTAGATTCCGTCACATTATCATGCGATGATAGTTGGATCCCGATTCCTACTGATGAGTTGGTTTACTCCTCGGGTGACCCCGACTAATTCTTCTTTCAGGTTTGGAGGAGAGTTTGAGGTAACAGTGGGAGGTTTCCAGATTAGATAAATTGGTAACCATTCTGATCTAGGTTAGAGTGCACGCTGAGTGTTTCTTTTCTCTCTCTCTTTGGCAGCGACCATTGACCCGACCCTAAGACTATGACTCAGAGACCAAAATTAACCGAACCTTCTTAAACACTGGCTTTTGGATTGTCAGAGTTGCAAACCTCATTGCTACTCCTACTTTTACTCTTTTCTCCAGGACACCCCGTATTACTACGAACGTCCACTTCCATTGGACAAAACCATCGTATGGTTATATACGAACTCGAAGGGATTTATTCGAGGATGGTTTCCGGTTCTGGAGAAAACGGATAGGATTATTCAGTTGTCTTTTCTTTTTACCTTCTCTCAGGTTGCGAGTACTCCTTGGTTTAGAAGATAGTACACCTATTACGCAAATTGGATAGTCTTCTTCCAAACCTTAGGCTGGTGCCGAACAGTGGGGAATGAAGAAAACCAATTAGCATAACGATGGTGTACAGAAGGTATTAAGTTAAGACAAAACAAGGGATTAGTAAGAGGGCAAAGTAAATTGCGACTGATATTCACGACCAAACCAGGTATTTCATTACCACTCCCACTTCACCTTTGTATTTCTCCAGGACACTCCGTATCACTACGAAGATCCACAGTTTATTGGATAATCCATCGTATGGTTATATACGAACTCGAAAGGAACTTGTTCCAGTTCGGGGATGGATTCTGGTTCAGGAGAAATAGGAATAAGGTTTATTCGGTTGTCTTTTATCTTCACCTTCTTTCGCATTGCGAGTGCTCCTAGGATTAGGACAGTACACCCATTATGTTCATTGGATAGTCTTCTTCCAAACCATTGGCTGGTGCCGAACGGTAGGGAAGGAAGAAAACCATTTGGCCTAAAGGGGTGTGCAGAAAGTAATGACTAAAGACATAAAAAGGGATTTGGAGAGGTGGCAAAGAATTATACGGTTACAGTCGTGAATTTGGAAGAGGCATTACTAGGAATACCGGGATACCCCATCGAAACATTTCAATGTTTCAGTTTCACTGTGTACTGTTAAAAGGAAACTGATTTCCCAATTAGACACTTGCTCCAGGGTATGTATTTACCAGGAATGATTCTCACATCTGTATGGTTTTACAGATGATGAGTGGGAGTAGGTTAGTGGGAATTAGGTGATCATCCTCATTATATCGGGATTCGTTGTAATCGGTGATATTTGAGGAAATCATCTGGGTTGTTTGCCGGTCGACAAATATTTGGTTTTGAATATCTGTGGTTGTGCACCAATTTCAAATTGATATATCTGTACGTCTATTTTCATAGAGTGAGATATATCTTTTTGAAATTATGTCTGTGACATTTACTTATATCAGTGGATGGTTAGGTAATGAGCATTAAACAGCGGTGTAATTCTTCTTAACCATAAGTACAGTTTTCAACCTACGACACACAGTGAATGAGTTATCAGACTCAAGGGACTTATACAGAGTATTGTATGTTGTCCAGGGTCCATCAAGACAGTGGGGTTGGTCCTCGTACTATATTCTGTTTACTTATGACTTCTCTAGTTTTTAGACAGGTGCTTCGTGGAAACACAGGGTCCGAATTTTGAGAAGTTATAGGTATTTGAATAAAGTAGGGAACCAGGTATTGCAAGTATCGGGATTCTTCAAAGTGATCAAAAATGTAGATACTTGTGTATGGTGTTCAGTTGATAGTAATGACTAAGAGAACTTGCTTCTCTTTCAGGTTACTCATAAATTGGAAGCATTCCTAAGTTGAGTAGCGCTGATCGGCCTCCTTCCATTTAGTTGACATGCACTGGAGACAGCTGCATGATTTGAATCTGGTTCAATTAAATCAGTGCCTCTGGTCCTATATTGGATATAGAACAGTTCGTATCTTAACGATGTTAAGGTACGGGGAGTTGTCCGGCTTATGATTAAAACCAGACACTGGACAACTCAAGGCACGTTTCTGTAATGGCTGTTTGTGGGTTGACCCAGGCTATGAGGAGGGTTGACTTTCTACCATCTGGAAGATCAATAGTGATATTGTTCTAGACTCGCCACAGTTTTAATAAAAATGGATTTTTTTTCTTCAGAAAACAGTAGTGGGAGTATGGTAGAACTGGAAGTGATTCCAGAACCACAAACGATTACTGAAGATTTGATAGGAACCTAAAGATTCAATCTGGTTTGACATTCCATTGGCCACTCCGCAGATAAGGTGGGTAACTTCAGGCACCCGAGAGGTACTCCGGTAGCCTCAAGGACGGTGACAGGGAAGTTCTTGTTTACCCACACTTGCCATTGCTGTTGTTCCAGACTGTGAGACCCGGCAGGAGGATGAGTATAGCGTCGTTCTAAACTTGCTTTAGAAATGTACGTGTATATGACTCTGCCAGAGGGTTGTCGTAGTCAGTGGGAGCAGCGGAAGCATTGGTGGACAGGCAGCTTATGTCTATTTATAGACTAAAGCAGATATAGCGGAGATAGATCATCTATTTCTGATGTGACAGTCATAGGTTTGACTTCATCAGAATAGGGGATGGATCTGTTGAGAAGGTAGTAGGGTGTGTTGTCCTGGTATTTGGATGACATACACAGAGTAGGAAGTGATATTCCTATACTACGATCGGTTATACTTTGGTCGTCACACAGTGGTTTCTCCGCACAGGACTTGGATATTATATCAGACATACTGGTTACTAGATCTATGGTTTTAGATCTAGATTTGGGTGGTTTCCCAATCAGGATACTTAGACAGCATTCTAAGAGTATTTAGAATGGACGACTCCTGGCACGGTAGTGTACCTGCAGGTGATGGAGTCACCCTCTCTAAAGGTGTCTTACAGACTAAAGGGGAGAGGGATGTGCATGATTGGCAGATCACTTGCTCAGGCAATTGAGTCAATCATGAGATGTCAAGTACCACACCAGATGTTGTTCTTGCACTAGATGCAGTAAGTTGACTTGATCCAATCCTGGAGAAGCAGTCGGAAGCAGTTTTAGAACATAAGTGGATGTTCTAGGGATATGATAACGACAGCCTCATGCAGGAGACAGTTATCATTCCAGGCTTCCAAGGTGACCTGGACGACAAGGAGGTTGTCAGAGTTATAGTTTTTCCTTCTGACGAGGGGCAGTATTTTGGACAGGTGGTCCAAGGCAATACTGAGGGAGGCATGGCGCAGGACACTGATTAAGTTCAGTTGACGATACAGTCTAAGAAGTTTGGATTTGGAGTTCATTTATGAGCTAGGTCCCATCAGACATCTAGACAAATTCTAAGACAGGTATTGCTCATTTCGGGAGATAGGTTTCTCCGCAAACTTGAGATATAGAGAGACATAGAAAGAAACATCAAGGCGGATCCACTCACTGAGGCTATTCGTCGAACGCAATAGTTTCACAAACGAGCTTTGTGAGACTGACTCGTAGAGGAGTTGGGTGTTCGGTATCACACGGGCTGTGAGTATGCGACATCGCAATAATTAGCCTTGAGTGCAAGTGGGAGATTGTTGGGGATAGTGCCCTCAGAGTCAATTATTGGATCACAGGCACGTGATTGCAATGATTGAGGGAGGACCTATCCCGGTAGGACAGTCTTACTCGAGATGATAGTATGCTATCTGGTTTACCTTTATCATCGTGTACTGCTTTAAGTGACCTGACATGTCGCTATTACACGTTGATAGAGCCCCTAGGATTCTTGCTTGACCACTAGCAGTATGTGGGCGATCATATAAGTGGGAGCTGGGGTCTATAAGCACATCCTTAAAAGGTCCCTAGTCGTCGGAGTTTCGAGACAGGGCATTGATACTCCAGAGTAGACTAGTGTATACAGTCGAGACCCCGACGAGGGGCGGTGGCCGGTCTCACAAGCCATTGGTGTCAGTTGGATCACATAAGATGTATACAGGTGCTCATTGGGTTATGAGTACACCGGACAGGACTCGCCGGGAACATGCTAGTTGGTCTTATACCTGACGTCAGATGGCAGTTCCCTGGTGACATGTGTACAGGTTAGTTCATCGACCTGAGGATCGTCATTTGTCTCGTGTGAGTTCCCACTGTACTTTGATTACTACCCTACCACGCTCAAAGGAGACGTGCAAACAGGTTTTAGTTGGGTACAGTCCCGAGCCACATGGAGGCAGTGAGCGGATCTTCAGGGGTTCGTCTCTCCCGGTATTTGGGGTGAGGTCGCTCTGTGTCTAGGAGAGCCATTACACGAAGCCCTCGGCCGAGGCAGGAGATTTACTGGTAGGTATTCCAGTAGTATCTCAGAGTGTTCTGGGCTACACTCCGACACGACTTGTACCGCTTTTGGGGGTCTGACTTTTACCAACCCCCTAGGCCCGCCATGTGATGCATATAGACGAACAGACCGGACTGTACGGATATTGTCACTGACAGGCTCAGTAAGGTGTCAGGATGAGTTCGCTCATCGACGTCCCTTTTGGTCAATACCTGGTAGCCCGTTACGTATTGGCTTATACCTCTGACGTGCTAGTGGTTAAATCCACAACCAAGGTGTTGACGAGTCTTTAGAGTCCCCCACATTCAGTTGCTCAAGTTTTCGGGCGAAACGCTGTAGAGGCCGTATGGAGATATGGCAGGGTTCGATCAGATACGTGCGATATTGGACGGATCAGGATCGGACGGTTAATACGAGCCGGCTTTGGTTTAAGCCGGATCCTAGTATAGTACAGTGTAGATTTTGTCTCATTGCATTTGTATTCGGTTGAAATACAGATGCGGGTGTGTATACACAGTAGCGGGGTTTTCCTGTAATTTATTACGGGACCAGTTTTCTGGAGTTGCCAGTTTGCTTTCCGTTTCGGCCATTTTCATTTGTATCTTTCATTGGCCGAAGATTGGTGGAGGAGGGCTTATTTGCATTTGTGCAAATAAGCAATTTGGAAGGGGGTCTTTGCATATTGGTGTGTCATGATGGGTGCACCATACATTGACTTGATTGTTCGATCATGGCTTGACTTTTAAAACTCATGATTGTTGATGGTGATGGGTTATGATGAGGTTGGAAGAGTGTTGTTTTTGATTGGTGATCATTTCTACACTTGATTTCTTTTTCCCTCTCTCTTGCATTATTCACTCACCCCCACTCTCATTTTTCCCTCTCTCTCTCTGATTCCCTAATGAGCTTGGCCGGCCACTTCTCATGGGGAGGGCTGTCCAAACATTTTGGTAGGGGTTTTTGGTTCATTTCATGTTGGAAAAATCCCACAACACCATCTCCAAAAAGCTTAGTTCATTTCCTCCACCAAAAGGCAATCTCCATAACCCCAAAATGAGACATGGTTCTACACTATATTCTACAGCAAACCTTGGGCACGTCGACTCGCCAGCTTCGTGCCCGAGTTGCCTCGGTATAGAGGTGGGAGCCCGTAAAAGAAGCCGGCGACGTGGTGCCCTTCCGGTGAGGAGGTGGAGACCGGAGCTTCCGCGGGAGATCGGGACGACGACGAGAAGACCGGAGGACACGGATCAGTCGGTATATCTCTTCCCCAACTTGTAGTTAGCTAGGACTAGTTAATGGCCCGATCCGGGTTTTAGTGCGCGGTGGTGCCGGTTCAAGAAAAATTAAAGTTAACCATCGCTTCCGCATTTGGCCTCGGGATGGAGGCCGGGGCGCCGCCGTGCACTTACAGATGTTGTGCTGTGTTCGATTGGCTATAACTGGAAGTCCCTGGCCAGGGCGGATATAGAGATATACTGGTAAGTGTTACCGATAGTTTCTCGACCTGTTATGAGCCTCACATCGACACGACTTATCGGTTATTGGGGTCTGACATATACCACCCCTAGACTTGATATGCGACATATTAGACGAACAGACCGGACTGTACGGGAGTGTTACTGATTGGATTCACAGGAGAACGTACAGGCTAGCTTGTTGATCTTTTGATCGCTCAATACCTGGGTGGCTGTTACGTTTAGCTGACCATTTGCAGCTTGTGGGTGTTTGATATGATCATCACCTGCTACCGGCGTATTGACGATTGTTTAGAGTCCTACACAGAAGTTTCTTGGCTCAGGCAAAACGGAGTAGAGGCACATATGTGATATGTGCAGGACCGAGGATAATGCGATATGTGATACCGTACTATATTCTCGCGATATTTAGATATGAACCGGGTCATCGGATCAAGTGTTGATTCGATGAATCGGTACATGATATATTAGTCGGTTATATTCGATATAGCCGGATTGTCGGATCAAGTGTTGATTCGATGATTTAATGTATAATAATATATATGATATATTGTATTACATTATCTAATATTGGCTCGCTTTATTATTTCATTTTCTCACCGGATAATATATTAATATATATGCGATATATATTAATTGTATTATTTTCTTTTGTTACAAATATAATATATATGTGATATATCTTATAGTAACATGATATGATTTATTATGAAACATGTTTAGTGATGATAAAAAGAGATTAGGGTTAGCTCCTTCTTGCTCATTCTAGAAGGATTTCCTTTTGTCTTGGTTATGATATTATGGTTGATACTTATCCATGACTCATTCTTAACCTAACCAAACCCTAGCTCTAGTTTATTCTCTACAAAGGTTAAGCTTCTCATCCTTGACCATGGTTCCATAATCAATCATATATTCTTTACTACTATTCATCGCAAAAGGATTACTCTCATTATTCTTCATCTTCTTCTCTCTTGAGTTTTGGAAAGAGCTCACTTGTTATTTCTTTTGTGATGATTTCTTGTGAGAAAATGATATAAAAAGAAAGCATAAATACTACTTCATCATCCTCATCTAATCTAGCCCATTAGATTAGGGTGTTCACCTCATTAGAGTGAGAGAGCTTGAGTTATTGCAACTTCGACGTAGATCATCGGAGAAAAGGAATACGACAAGCTATCATGGATCGTTCGAGTCGTGGAGCCTCTCTTGAGTCCGAGAGATCGTGGATCACGGCGACGGGACTTCTACTCGGAGTTTATGAAGCGAAGGAGCGGACTACAAAGGTTGTAATCTCACACACTTAGCAATAAAGATGTTTACTTGCATGTTAAACCCTAATAATCTAGCAAAGATCCCGGCTTTGGGTTGTTCGGCACGTCTAAAATTTTATTCGGGCATGTTTGATGCTTTATGAACCTTCACAAGAGTGCCTAGGAACCCTACACTCGTGAGTAGAAAACATCACAGAGCAGAAATCGCATGCATGACGCTATCCTAGGTCATATCAAGTAATATTCTCAAATAATATCCTGATCCATCTACATATAAGTGCAACGCTATGTGCTGTGTCAGTGCCTCAAATAGCAACATATCAGATATATGATGTATGAATGCATGACGAATAAAGCAGAATACATCTTGAATGAAACAATAATTTTCCTCAATTAACGAGATTTCTATATGTATATCAATAGAGTATCATCAGTGAAATCAACAGAGAAATCAGTTTCAAGTATCGACAAAAAACATAAACCTCAGTGTATCAATATCAAATCTCAATATCTCTGTATCTCAAATTTCAATATCTCAATACCTCGGGCTCCGTCAGTCTGTATCGGCCCATATCATCAATCACACGACCACGAACGATATCCTCTGGATATCCGCCGTGCCAAACAATCACCGGTAGGCAGTCTGCCCCTGCCAGGCTCATCATCCTCCATGAAATAACTCTCGCCCCTGGGTACCATACCGGGTCCACCATGTACCTGAGACGGTTCATACTACTCCTCGAAACGGGTCTAGAAATCCAACAGCTATCATGAATACTCATGGTGGACGACTCATACATCACGAGAAAACCGCAACTTGCATTTTAAAAAGAAAGAGAGAGGGAGAAGTTTATATATATTCTTGCGGTTTTCCCCCAAATCCCGAAATCTCATGAAAATACGAAATCCAAAATCAAAAGTAAGTAAACAGTGAATATCGTCATAAATCTCCATAATACTGCATGACCAATGAATATATGAATGCATCTGATATCATGCAATGAATGCAATAGTTAAACTAGCATATGAAAGCTATAACATATTGCAACTACCAGCCAGCAAGCTATGTCGATGAATAGTATTCTCTAAAGTGTACATGACATGGAAATTACCGATGATGATGTGTGTGAGCCGGCAAGAAAGTATACGTGGAACATACGCATCGTCGGTAATGGTGCTGGTGTCATGACAGCAGGGTTTCATAATAATTACAGTTAACACATGTACAAGCATGCAATGCGATGAAACATCATGAATATACAGAAAGTGATGTAGTAACAACAACACTGAAGAATATACCAATCCAATATACGAGTCATACAATTTGGTATTTAAAATACTCACAATTCTCCACTTTTGAAAACTAGTATGGCTCGAGACCAGTCAAAAGGGTAACGGAATCCACCTAAGTCTGAGTCGATCTATATATATATCTAGAAGTCGGTGATCTCGCCTCAGTAGTATCACGTACGATACAATAAATAATATGACATCCTCGAGTCAAGAATGCTGATCTAACATCATAGCTATATCTCGTACGGTAAATCTATTGTACGGCCTCCCAAATCTAGGTACGTATCAAATATCATATTTATCTTATTACTCATCTGGTATCCTTATCATCACATATCGTGAACAGGAGGGTACTGATCTTAGTCTAGTACAAAACTAATATCATCAACATATATGTACACGTGTCTGTGAATACACATAGCCCATCAATCCGCTAATATCATGTCGTATCTCATAATACGAACCAAGTTACATCACCGATCTCATGGCTCAATGCCTAATCTCATCGACTCATCTCCAAATACCATATAATATCCTCATCATCCATGCATATAAATACCAGTATATATATGTCCCCAATACGCACAAGGAAGTAAATGTATGCGGGTGTGTGTATGTGCGTGTATGCAATCTTTACTCTAGGGTTTCGTGACTAAGAAATCAATTAAAGTCCTTTCCTCAATTCTCGCTAACACTAAACCCAAAATCTCCTAAAGCTTTTGTTGCTAAGGTTCATATCTCACAATAGCGTATAAATGTACATCAATATCACATCACATCATTCTTACAACTTTGCGGGGATGCTATATGCCATCCACCCGACTTCCACCGTAGATATATATCTACTCACCTTGATCTTCGCTTGCCAATGCGATGTTGCGACGCGCTTGCTTGTCGTCTCGAAGTCCTCGTGAGGGTACCTACGTATCATAACACATCGTATCGTATTAAAATCCGACTCATGACCAAAACGACACACGAATCTCACATAGATCAAAACCTATGGTTTGCTCTCTCAAATCAACCCAAAACCCTCGACATCGGCGTACAAATGCCGAGTGATCTAGAAAAACTCAAACGCACCATTCATGATTTCACAACACACTAAATATATATATATATATATATATATATATATATATTTATATATATGAAATAGGGTTTAAATCATCAAAACTTCAAATTCTCTTTAAAAGCTATTTTTCCGAAACTCTAGTAAGCAACAATTGCCAATTTAGTTCAAATCTAGTTGTTTTAACAATTCTAACGGCTACAATGCTCACTAAATATGTTGATTAAGCCACCCAAACCATTTCCATAATTTAATCTCATCAATTTTCATTAAACCCAAAATTCTAGTTTGCAAATTTATCCAATTTTAACAATTTCATAGTAAAAATGCACAAACAACAATTTAGCTTGCTTTTGCATGATCTAAAGTATTAAACTATAACTTATAATGTTAATAATGTCATGAATACCCTCATTAGATTTTTAATCTTACAATTTGATTAAATTTTAAAACCTAGTTTGCAATATAGCTTAATTATTACAATTTTAAATTACAATTTGCAAACTAGCAACTAGATTAGGTTTTCCATTTCACAAGATGATAAGTTACACTTTGCAACCATAATTACATAATAAAAATCCTAACTTTAATTCACAACCCCCTATTGAAATTAGAACCATGATTAATTACCTTGTTAAGTTAGATTAAAACAATAACCAACAATTAACTATATGGTTAAGATTATACCTCCACAATTTTTTTGTAGATCCCACTTGCCACTAGCCTCCAAAATTGCCATCTTGCATCTTGATTCATGCTAGTTTGGATAAAGAAATAATGGGTAAGAGTTGGATTGAAGAATTATTGAGGTTTTAGCTTGATTTTTGAGGCAAAAAGATGAATTTTTTGATGAGAATAAGAGGGGGAAAAGGGGGGGCTGCTGTTGAGGGAAGGGCTGCTGGAATGAGAGGGAAAGAGAGAATGTGAGGTGTGGTGTGTGGTCAAGGAAATTGCCCTAGTCAACAAAAGACTATATCTCTTTGTTTATTCTATCATTCTATTTTTCTTTTTTCTTGTTTTCTTTTCTTTTTTTAACATGAAGTGGGGAAAACTTTTGGGGGGAATGGGGCTGCCCCTGGTGGGCTCGGCCAGCTCATGGGTGGGGAGGTGTGTAGGTGAGTGTAAGTGAGGAAGTGAACACATAAACAAAAATAACACCACACATCAATTTCCATTTAATTTATTTTCACCATTTAAGCCTTTTTCTTATGCATTTTCTAAAACAATCTTGGTAACTTCTTTTCATTTCAAAAACAATATTTTATATGTTAGTTTAATGTGTCATGATGCACAAAATTTGTATCAACACATTCCAATTTGTAATTATCCCTAATTAAATATATAAGTGACGGCTTAAAATAATATTAAAATAATTAATTTCGGAAAAAATTTCAGTAAAATAGAAATTTTACAAGTGGCTTAACAAACACCAAATACTAGCAATTACATAGCTAGAATATGTATATTCAATTTTATATTAAAAGTTATTTATATCCTGGTTTTTACGGAAAACACCCATTATTTTACCGATTCTCCGAAATTTCACTTGAACGATTTTCAAAACGTTGCAATCTTCCCACCTTAAAGAAATTCGGTCCCCGAATTTAAATTAAAACTCCCCCAAATACAAAAACATTTCAGTAAAATGATCAAGTCGTCAGGGCTCCAAAATCATAAATACATAAAACACATCGTAGCGCAATTTAAGCGCATGAAAAACGGGTATATAAACCAAAATCAAAACTCCGTCAATCATCCCGCAATCATCGGAGTTATGGTGAAGACACAAAGTCTTGATCCAATATGAAAACCAACATGATATAAATCAACTATACATCTACGCATCATAAAAACATCTGAAAGAAATGCATGCCAAACCCTTTAAGTCTCTGTGCGATGCTCGCAACACTGCACAGTGGCGGACGTCTATTGTAAGAAAAATAACTATATATATATATATATATATATATATATATATATATATATATATATATATATATATCTTTTGTTTAATAAGCACGCCCCGCCGTTTAGAAAAAAAATTTAGTAGGGTTTCCCTTGTAAAAAGTTTCGTGTCATCTCAGACACGTAGGTAATACTGAGACTATAGCCCTCTTTTGGAAATCCTTTCGATAACTATCGATGTATGCAAAACATAAATCAGGTACTGTCCTCGGACTAGTCCTGCTCAACTACTATACCAAATAGTAAGTATCAAAAATGTACTACTCCAAAAGAAATCAATCCCAAATATATTTATGAATGCCGCGTGCGTCTGGTGCGCACGGAAATCAAAATCCATGAATGTTCCATACATGTGCACGGAAACAAAATCTACGTGCAATGGGTGTGCATGAAACACCTGTCCAGGGCAACGGGTGTGCCTGACAGCAAAATCAGGAGCATCTGGAATGCACGAAGAATCTCGATTTAGTGCATCTGGTGTGCACCAAAATCGCATCAAGTGCGTCAAATATGCGCAAGAATCCAAATGAAGTGCACAATGTGCACGGAAACAAATATCGAATATCAAAATCGAAATCGACGGCATAGATCACATCTCAATCCAAATCCAAATGAACCGTGGTATATAATCTCATGACCATGTGCATCAGCGTGCACAAAATCAAATCAAAATGCTAAAAGTACATGAAAACTATGACAAAAGCATAAGTCAAATCACATGCATACCATAGGCATGAAATCAAAATCAACATCTCGAATGACATCAAATCGAAGTCAAGTGCAACTGTGGTGCACAAAATCAATATCAGGAAACTCATCATCAAAACTCAAATCCAAGCGATATAAGCATGATACTCGGATCACAAACGCAAATCGCAAGAAATGACATTGAGGTACACCTCCTACAATGTCGAAAAAGCGTCGGTGCGCCCAAAACTGGAAGAGCAAGAATATCCGCTTGCCTCCTGCCCACGGTCTGGCATCCTTTGTCTCTGTGGATTACCGATCTCTCAATCCGTCGGCTCGGTCCGGTATTCTAACGGAAACGATCCGCTCTCGTGCTCTTCTGGTCCTCTCACGGTCAATTAGCACGACCACTAATCAGGCAGCATGTCTCTAGCGTCGGCCTATGGCCCTCTGGATACACGTCACACATCTGATCCTCGGTGCAAAATCTCATTGTAGCAGTGTCCTGGGAAGAACCTGCTCAGGGTCTCTTCCGATCTCGCCTATGCCGAACTGTACGGAGGCTGGTACTCTTGCCTAATCTTTTCTCGTTTTAGGGACATCTGCGTTCTCAACATAAGTTCTCCTCGGGAACTGGTCGTATCTCAACGCCTCTGTATGCATATCATATCTCTGATGTCAGCGGAGTGGAACGTCCTCTCATCAAGAACTCGTACGAATCTCTTACTCCACTTTTCTTTAATGTCGACCGCTTCGGACTCGTCTTTTGTGGCTACATGGACTGCGCTCCAATGGCTATACTCGTATCTAGAGTCTTCCAAGCAATGTGTCCCATCACATGATATCCGAATGATGTCGAACTTTTCGATCGATTCGTCAAGGTTCCATAATCCCCCAAGAGCTCAGGATCTTGGGTACAGTTTAATAGCATCGAATATTCCACAGCACCTATGGACCAACCGTAGAAGGGCAAACCCAAGCCTCACTAATGGCACCGCTGAACTGTAGCAAACCCTAAGGTTCATCGGCGTTCCATGGTCTTTATGTCGAGTTAGGGTTTCATTCTTCTAGAGGGTCCATAGAATTACTTGCATTGTTTTCCGAATACTTTAAACTTGGAAAATGGGTTCTTGACATTCGATCGTCTATATCGACTCTCAACGTATCAGCGTGAAGTCGTCTCTAGCTGGAATCAATCAATCTGATGACCTTGCATTGGGGTAGGCAATGAATCACATGTCCTAGTCTTTCATCTTTGGTGACTAGCTACTCTTCTATCATATCTCGAAGTATAACTCTTGCGGCATTAGGTTCAAACATCCGGGATGATATCTTTTTCATTTTCCGAAATCACTGGCCCATCCATCCGCACGCTGAACAGTGCCTCAATCATTAAAATAATCTGTGCTTTGACGGTCATCCCAATCTGGCTGGCCTCTAGTAGTTGCCCAATACTCTGGTGCTGATCTGCACGTCCGAGAAACCTCGTAAAACCGATCCATCAAACGTTCATGGCGTGAAAACACAATAAAATGGCGCCTCTATGCAAATGTATGTCTCTGGAATCATGCCCTGGTCAGTCCTCGTCCATGACGAGCTTATGCTAATGCAACTCTAGCCGCAGCTCTCCATGCCCATACAACCGTGGTAACAAAATCATAAACTGGTACTGAAAGGGATAGATCATAGGAATGAATATACTGCTGTGCAAGGAAATGTACATACTAAGGCTCCTTAAGTAGAATATCGTATCGTAAGTATGCCGCGGAACATACAAACGGTACGTCACTCTTCTTAAGTCACCTACTCCATCAAACAAGGGTCATCCTATACTCAGAAGGTAAAACCTAATGCTCTGATACCAACTTTGTCATGACCCGAAAAGTGCGGAACTTGACCGGCATTTAAATTACGAAATGTCTAGAGGCGTACGTAATCTAAGTAAGCAAAAACCCAGAAATCAAAACCAAAGAAGCAGTAGAGTGAAGGAAAAACCAATTTAAAGCAAGTAGTTTTAACTACAAAGGCCGAAGTGTGCATTTTTAAAATCTCAAGTATTTTGTAAAAATTTCGGTAGAGTTTCTTTTGTAAATACAGACCCCAAACGGGTACAAAACCTGATAAAATACATATAATGAATAAAGGCATCCCCAAGCGGGAGCTAGCTCTTCGTCAATGGATGGTCACAACCACGCAAGCAATATAATATACAACGCCGAAGGGCGAGGATCAAAACACAAAAGGAAACTCAAAACATTAAGAAAACCCATAATAATACAACACGCGACTCTAAGGTCGAAAGAATAAACATTGGTCTTCAATGTCTATCAAATAATACAAGTCTGGTTGATGGAGTTTTACTAGATACAACTGAAATAACAAATATACAATGGTGGTCCTGATGCAAAGAACCCACCTGTCAAAACAATCACCCGGAAGGAACAATGTGCCAGCAAAGCCGCAATGAAACCTGTACGGCAAAACCTGCAAGGAACTATGGCACAACGGGGGTGAGTTGCCAACTCGTTATTAGAAAACATCACAGAGCAGAAATCGTATGTATGATGCTATCCTAGGTCATATCAAGTAATATCCTCAAATAATATCCTGATCCATCTACATATAAGTGCACCACTTCGTGCTGTATCAGTGCTTCAAATAGCAACATATCAGATATATGATGTATGAACGCATGGCGAATAAAACAGGATACATCATGAATGAAACAACTGTTTTCCTTAATTAATGAGATTTCTATATGTATATCAATAGAGTATCATCAATGAAATCAACAGAAAAATCAGTATCAAGCATCGACACAAAACATAAATCACAGTGTCTCCATATCAAATCTCAATATCTCAATATCTCAATATCTCAATACCTCGGGCTCCGTCAGTCCGGATCGGCCCATATCATCAATCACACGACCACGAATGGTATCCTTCGGATATTCGCCGCGCCAAACAATCACCGGTAGGCAGTCTGCCCCTGCCAGTCTCATTATCCTCCATGATATCACTCTCCCCGGGGTACCATACCGGGTCCACCATGTACCCGAGACGGTTCATACTACTCCTCGAAACGGGTCTCAAAATCCAACAGCTATCATGAAAACTCATGGTGGACGACTCATACATCACGAGAAACTGAGGGATTACACTAGCGCCCCGGCCAACTTCCGTGGCCAAATGCGGAACAAAAATTTTACGACGAACATAAGTTTGGCGCTAGAATAACACTAATCCCGGATCTTTACCATAAACCTAACTAGCAAAAGAATAGAGTTCTATCTATTATGAAAGGAAGTTATACCTTAAACATGAACTCCTTCTTCTCCTTGTTGTGAGCTCCTTGAAATTATCTAGATGGCTCCTCCTTACCGGCTTCTCTATATCAAAGAAGATCCACCCGAAGGCCTCTACCTTGAGCTCCTACCTCAACCATGAAGTAACTAGAGTGCTTTGCTTGCTAGACTAAGAACCCTAGAGTGAGTAGAGAGTTGTTTTAGTGGTTAGATCTCACAAAGCTCTTAATTTTCAACTCATGAAACAAGAGGTCTTTGAGAGAGGAAGAGGAGAGAGCTAGCAAGAGAGAGAATGTATCATGATAGAATGAGAAGAGATAGCTCTCATATGAACAAAAAGAATAATGATAATTTTAATTAGGATAAATTGTCATGGTTGATGTTGATTTGACCATTATCATGTCACAATTAATGCTAAGCATGTTCACAAAAATATCTAAGTCAACATGGGTCAACTTAGTCAAATGGTCAAACCAATTAACCATGATACAATTATCTCTAATTAAAACTTCTTAATCAATTTCCTCCATCTCATTATGGTTTTAATCAAGTCAATGGTCAAAACCCTAATAAGGTTCCACTGCCTCTGTCAACTGTGTATACACACCCGCTTCCGTGTTCCGAGGAACACGAATACAGTGAAACCAAACCAACCCGAAACCAAATACTAGGATCTGGCTTAAACCAAAGCCCACTAGTATCAACTGCCCGAACACCGAACACGCATAAGTACGCATATGTGAACGAACCCTGTCGTAAAACCATACGACCTCTGCTCGTTTCGCTAAAAGGTGAACAACCCTCTGTGTGGGACTCTAAAGACTCGACACTGCGCTGGCAGTGGGTTTAACCGCAGGCCGCAAGCGGTACTAGCTATACGTAACGGTCCCCAGGTAGATGCCGATAAGAAGACTGATGAGGTGAACCCATATGAACTCCTACTGAGCCTGAATGTGACAATCTCCGTACAGTCCGGTCTGTTCGTCTAAGAGTATCGCATGTCGGGCCTAGGGGGCAGTAAACGTCAGACCCCTAATAGCAGTACAAGTCGTGTCAGAGTGTAGCCCAGAACACCCAGAGAAACTACTGGAAACACTACCAGTAAATCTCGCTTGCCCTGGCCAGGGACTTTGTGTAATGGCTCTCCTAGAAACAGCGCGATATCAACTCCCAGTACCGGGAGAGACGAATCCTGTCTAACCGTCACTGCCTCCAAGTGCTTCGGGACTGCACCCAACTACTACCTGTTTTCACGACTCAATAGATCCGTGGTAGGGTAGTAATCTAAGAACTGTGGGAACACACTCGAGGTGAAGTGATAGTGTCAAGTCAACGGACTAAGCTGTACTCATATCACCTGGGAACTGTTAACTAACGATAGGTATAATACCAACCAACAGTTCCCGACGAGTCATGTCCAGTGTACTTGTAACCTAATGAGTTCCTGCATACTATCTCCAGTACGACGTGCTGATGGCTGTGGGACAGACCATCTCCCCTGCTGGGACAAGAAGCGTATGCGCCAGTCTACTCTGGAGTATCGATGCCCTGTCTCGATAATCCTACGACTAGGGACCTGTATAAGGATGTCCTTATAGACTACCCAGCCCCTACTAGTGTGATCGCCATCACAACCCCGGTAGTCAAGCAAAGATCCTAAGGGCTCCGTTAATATGTATTAGTGATATGTTAAAAGTAACATATACACATATTAAGATAGAAACAAACCAAGTAGCATACTACTATATTGCGCAAGACTATCGTAAACCCGTATATATATCCCAAGCTTCCAAAATGTATTATACAAACTAGTACTATACAATAATGGCCTCTAGGGCATACATATCCAACAATCTCCCACTTGCACTAAAGGCCAGTAATTGGTGTACCGCATACCCAACGTCTGCTTTATGGCCAGCTGCTGGCGTACCGCATACCCAATAGCTCAAAAAGTCTCTCAAACTGTGTTTGAGGGAGGGCTTTTGTGAATGGATTCGCCGTGTTGTCTTTTGTGTCCACTCTCCGTACCTCGATCTCCTGGCGAACGATGATCTCCCTAATCAGGTGATACCGCCTTAAGATGTGTCTGGACATCTGATGGGACCTTGGTTCCTTCGCTAAAGCTATAGCCCTATTGTTATCGCAATACAAAGGTATTGGGTCGACAATGGACGGAACCACCTGAAACACTAATGAACTTCTTCATCCATACCGCCTCTTTTGCGGCATCGCTTGCAGCAATGTATTCAGCCTCCATCGTCGAGTCTGCGACGGTATCCTTTTTGGAACTCCTCCAACATACCGCCCCTCCGTTGAGGGTAAACACAAAACCCGAGACAGACTTGCTGTCGTCCTTGTCACTCTGGAAGCTTGAATCGGTATAGGACTCGACCCTGAGGTCTGCATTACCGTAAACTAGGAACATCTCCTTAGTCCTTCTCAGGTACTTGAGAATGTTCTTTACTACCGTCCAGTGGTTCTCACCTGGGTCTGACTGATACCGGCTCACCACGCTTAGTTCGTAAGCTACATCTGGCCGTGTACATAGCATCGTATACATTATAGATCCTACCGCCGAAGCGTAGGGTATAATGCTCATGCGAACCCTCTCCTCGTCAGTCTTGGGTGACATCTTCGTGGAGAGGATGACTCCGTCCAATGCTGGTATATTACCGCGTTTGGAATCTTCCATACTAAATCTCTTTAGTATGGTCTCTATGTACCTGGACAGTGAAAGTCCCAGTAATCTCTTGGATCTATCTCTGTAGATCCTGATCCCCAGTATGCATGTGGCATCACCCAGGTCCTTCATGGAGAACCGTTGTGACAAGAATAGCTTGACCGATTAAAGCATAGGAACATCATTTCCTATCAAAAGAATTTCGTCCACGTACAAGACTATGAACACGACAGTTCATCCTACAATCATCTTATAGATAAAAGGTTCATCTTCGTTCTTGATGAAATCAAATTCCTTGATTGTTTCCTCAAAACAGATGTTCCAGCTCCGTGATGCCTGCTTTAATCCATAAATGGATTTAAGCAACTTGTACACCTTCCCGCTGCTCCCACTGTCTACAAAACCTTCTGACTGATCCATATAAACGCACTCTCCCAAACTACCGAGTTGCCTATTTTCTTTTGGGGTTATGCACTTGAGAAGTTGCATACCTATTGAATAGGGTTCCAACCAAATCAGATGCCTACCACTCCATATATGATATGGTATGGGAAGAGCCCATCTCTTAAAGATGTTAATATTTGGGGTTGTCCGGCCTATGTCAAAAGCAAAATCCGGACAAGCTCGAGGCAAGGTCAGTTCTGTGGAAGTTTGTTGGATATCCCAAGCATTCGCAAGGGAATATCTTCTACCACACCGAGGAACAAAAGATGTTTTATTTCTCGGCATACCACTTTTTGAGAAAAAAGGGAATTTCTTGTGAAGAAATTAGTGGTCATGAGGTAGAACTGGAAAGAGTTCCAGCTATACAAACTGCAGCTGATGATTTGGTAAACCCGGAGGATTCAAGAGTTTCCAACGAACCTCAGCCTCTCCGCCGATCTATTAGGGTTCCTCACCCCCCTGAGAGATACTTCGGTTTCTCTATGACAGTGGGAGCGAGGATTGCATCATGAGATGATGACCCAACTAGTTTCGAGCAGGCCATCAGGAGTGGGGACTCTATGAGAATGGCTGGATGCTTAGCGATCTGAAATGGAATCCTTATACGCCAACAATGTATGGACTTTAGTTGCTTTATCTGAAGGGTTAAATCCCCATCAGGAGCAAGTATATCTTGAGAAGATTACTTGGTGTACATGGAAAAGTTGAGACTTTCAAAGCTATGCAAAAGTCCATCCAGATCGTACTTGCCACTGCTACATACCATGACTACGACATTTGCCGGTTGGGTGTCATGACTGCTTTTCTAAATGATGATTTGGAATAGAGCGTCTATAAGTACACAGCCAGAGGGCTTCGTATACAGTGGGAGCAGCGGAAACGTGTGCAAGATAATTTATGGGATAAATCAGGCATCGCGGAGTTGGAACGTCTGTTTTGATGTAGTAGTTGAAGAGTTTGACTTCATCAAAATGGTAGATGAACCTTGTATATACAAAAAAGGTAGTAAAGAGTATGGTGGTGATCCTCGTATAGTACGTAGATGACATTCTCTTGATAGGGAAGGAGTTTCCTATGCTACGCTCGGTCAATCTCCTCTTATCACAAAGATTCTCCATATAGGTTCAAGGTGATACCTCCTAAATCCTGAGTTATGGATCTATGAGATAGATCTAATTGGATGTTAGGATTCTCAGTAGTTGTAGTGAGATGGTATCAATCGATCCTAGGGAGAATCACTGGAAAGGTTCCAGGGTGATAAGGACGACTGAATGTCAGTCGCAGGCATTGTCCTTACCCTCAGTGGAGGGACGGTATGTTTGAAGAGTTCCAAGCTAGATACCGTGACATACTAGACGATTAAAGGCAAGATACATCGTTACCAAGGATGCTACAAAAGAGGCAGTCTGGATATATATATAATTTCATGAGATAAACTTCGTTCCTACCATTGTGTGACAATGGAGTTGTGGCTTAGGCCTAGGAACCCCCATCCCATCTGTGATCCAGACATATTCTTAGGCAGTATCACCTGATCATGGAGATGGTTGATCTCCAGAGAGATCGAGGTAAGGAGAGTAGACACAGAGGACAACAGCGCGGATCCACTCACAAAGACCTATTTCCCAGTAGAGACTTTTATGGGATGGTTGAGTGTGGGATACTTGAACCACACCTTATTTTTGGGTATGAGATACTACAACAAATGACCCTAGAGCAAGTGGGAGATTGTTAGTTATATATATGCCCTAGAGGCCATTACTGTACATACGTTGTATATTGTAATGGATGATTAGACATATATAGGGAGGACTTTCTTGCTCGACATGATAGTTTGCTATCCGGTTACTCCTTATCTTAACATGTACACTGATTGTCTCTATGTCACATGTTGATAAAGCCTTAGGATGAGTACTTGACTACCAGGACTATGATGCAGATCATACTAGTGGGGACAGAGTAGTCGCCAACTACATCCTTCAAATGTTCCTAGTCGTGGGAGTACCGAGACAGGGCATCGATACTCCAGAGTAGACTAGCGTATGCGCTTCTTGACCCATATGATGGGCGATGGATGATCCCATATCCATTGGTGTTTGACATCAGAGAAAGTATACGGTTGCTCGGTGAAGACTGGGTACAGTGGATGGACTCGCCGAGAACTCCTAGATGGTATTATACCTCACGTCAGATAGCAGTTCTCGGGTGACACTGGTACAAGTTAGTCTGTAGACCCGAGATCGTCATAGAGTCTTGTGTGATTCCCACTGTTCTTTGATTTCCACCTTACCACGTCTAAGGGGGCGTGCAAAATGGTAGCTTTTGGGTACATTCCCGAATCACATGGAGGCAATGAGCAATAGGAGGGGTTTCGTCTCTCCCGGTATAGGGAGTTGATGTTGCGCTGTGTTCGATTGGCTATGACTGGAAATCCCTGGCCAGGGTTGCTGAGATTTACTGGTAAGTCTTATCAGTAGTTTCACGAACTGTTATAGACCTCATATCGACACGACTTATCAAGCTATTGGGGTCTGACGTTTACCACCACTAGGCGAGATATGCAACATATCAGACGAAGAGACCGGACTGTACGGGAGTGTTACTAGTTAGATTCACGGGAGAATGTACAGACTTGCTTGTTGGTCTTCTGATTGCTTAATATCTGGGTGGCTGTTACGTTTAGCTGACCGCTTGCAGCTTGTGGGTGTTTGATATGATCATCACCTACTGCCAGCGTATTGACGATTCTTTAGAGTCCTACACAGAGGTTTCCTGGCTCAGGCAAAACAGAGTAGGAGCACATATGTGATATGTGCGGTACCGAGAACAATACGTGTATCCGATACCGTATTAGATTCTCACGATATGAGATATCGGCCGGGTATATGTAATATAGCCGGGTCATCGGATCAAGTGCTGATTCGATGAACTGATACAGATTATATTAGTCGGTTATTTGTGAAATAGCCGGATTATCGGATCAAGTGTTGATTCTACAATTTAATGTATAATTATATATTTGATATATTAAATTACATTAACTAGTATAAGCTCACTTAAAGATTCTTTTTCTCACTCGGGTAATACATTGATATATATGTGATATATGTTAATTGTATTATTTTATTTTGTTACAATATATATTATATATGTGATATATAATATTGTAACAAGTTAAGGTTGCAAATGCAACATGTTTTGTGGAGTTTAAACATGGTTAGGGTTTGGATTAGGGTTAAGCTTTCTTGAAGCTTCTAGAAGCTTTGTTTTTGTTTTTAACCAAAGATATTTTGTAAAGGTATTTTGTTGATATTTCTTAACCAAACTCAAACCCTTTACCATTGTAAATTCTCTACATGGGTTAAGTCTTTATTCTTAACCCATGATTGCATTTCTAACCTCACACTTAATTCATTGTTCATCACAAGTGAAATTGTTCTTCTTCTTCCTCTTGAAAAAACTTTCTAGCTTTTTGCAAAGTGATGAAAATAAGTGAGATAAAGGAAACAAATGAGAGCTAAATTCATACTTCATCATCCTCATCTATTCTAACCACTTAGATTAGGGTGTTTTCTTTGCTAATACTTGATTAGTGAAGCAAAAACTTTGGCTTGAGTTTCTTCAAGGTAGATCATCTTTGTTATTGAAGATCGGAAGCAAACTTGCATCTTTCTCTTCATGGAGCCTCTCTAGAGTCCGGGTACTCGATGATCGTACCGAAGGAACCTCATCACGCAGCTTTATAAGTGAAGGAACGGACTACCAAGGTTGTAATCCCAAACTCTTAGAAGTAAAGTTGTTTACTTGCTATGTTTCCCCTAATCTCTAGTCTAAGATCTTGGTTAGGGTTGTTCGGCACATGAAAAATTTGATTTTGGAAAGGTTGATACCTTGTAGAACCTTATGATAGTGCCTAGTAACCTTACAATTCCAAACTGAATACCTCGATGCAAAGCAAGAATAATCGACTATAGTGAAGTTATTACGCTGCGCAAACTTTTACTCAAGAGGTCACTCCCGGTGAAGGGATCTCGGCCCTTGCCTCATCGAATGAGGTGTTGGATATTCCAAACTTAATACCACTGTGCAAAGCAAAAGAGAACATCTGTAATGTCTGTTTTTAAAAACTTGGTTCCAACAACATCTTTTAGGTTTGTTTTACTTGCATTAATCAAAATTAATGCAGTCCAATCAATGTAACCTACCACACCAGAAAAGAACGAAAATACGATGTACGTATATGCCATCCGCATTCGCCACTGGGCCCCGTCATCACCCGTTAGGTTACTTAACTAACGACAGAGCGGGGGCTGGACTAGCACGGGTGCAAAATATATACAACATCTACTAGTATATATATATAAGTATATACAACATGTAGGGTTACTAGGCACTGTCACAAGGGTCTATAAGGCATCAACCATGCCCGATTTAAAATTTAAACGTGCCGAACAACCTAAAGCGAGGATCTTTGCTAGATAATTAGGGTTAAACATGCAAGTAAACAACTTTACTTCTAAGAGTTAGGGATTACAACCTTTGTAGTCCGTTCCTTCACTTCTAAAGCTCCGTGTTGAGGTCCCTTCGCTGCGATCATCATATATCCGGACTCTAGAGAGGCTCCATGAAAAGAAAGATGCAACCTTGCTTCCGATCTTCAATAACAAAGATGATCTACCGTGAAGAAACTCAAACCCAAGCTCTTGCTTTCCTAATCAAGTATTAACAAAGCAAACACCCTAATCTAAGCTGCTAGAATAGATGAGGATGATGAAATAGGAATTTAGCTCTCATTTGTTTTCTTTATCTCACTCATTTTCATTACTTATGAAAAAGCTAGAAAGCTTTTTCATCAAAAGAAGAAGGAAGAAGAAGAAGAATATCCTTTGTGATGAATAATGAATCAAGTGTGTGGTTAGAAATGCAACCATTGGTTAAGTATGAAGACTTAACCCATGTAGAGATTTAACTATGGTTAAAGGGTTGGGTTGGGTTAAAGAAATATCTTTGCAAAATATCACAAAATATCAAGGTCAAAGTCAAAAGCTTCAGGAAGCTTCTTGAAAGCTTCATGAAAGCTTAACCCTAATCCAAACCCTCACCATATTTAAACTCCACAAAACATGTTGCATTTGTAACCATAACATGTTACAATATTCTATATCACATATACAATATTTATTGTAACAAAATAAAATAATACAATTAACATATATCGCATATATATCAATGTATTACCCGAGTGAGAAAAAGAATCTTTAAGTGAGATTATATTAGTTAATGTAATTTATGTCAAATATATAATTATACATTAAATTATCGAATCAACACTTGATCCGATAATCCGGCTATTTCACAAATAACCGACTAATATAATCTATATCAGTTCATCGAATTAACACTTGATCCGATGACCCGGTTATATCACATATCCCCGACCGATATCACATTTCATGAGAATCTAATACGGTATCGCATACATGTATTATTCTCGGTCCCGCACATATCACATATGTGCTCCTACTCCATTTTGCCTGAGCCAAGAAACCTCTGTGTAGGACTCTAAAGAATCATTAATACGCTGGCAGTAGGTGATGATCATATCAAACACCCACAAGCTGCAAGCGGTCAGCTAAACGTAACAGCCACCCAGGTATTGAGCAATCAGAAGATCAACAAGCAAGCCTGTACATTCTCCCATGAATCCAACCAGTAATACCCCCGTACAGTCCGGTCTCTTCATCTGATATGTCGCATATCTCGCCTAAGGGTGGTAAACGTCAGACCCCAGTAGCTTGATAAGTCGTGTCGATATGAGGTCTATAACAGTTCGAGAAACTACTAATAACACTTTCCAGTAAATCTCAGGAACCCTGGCCAGGGATTTCTAGTTATAGCCAATCGAACACAGCGCAACATCAACTCCCTATACCGGGAGAGACGAAACCCCTCCTATCGCTCATTGCCTCCATGTGATTCGGGAATGTACCCAAAAGCCACCTTTTTGCACGCCCTCTTGGACGTGGTATGATGGAAATCAAAGCACAGTAGGAATCATAGAAGACTCTATGACGATCTCGGGTCTACAGACTAACCTGTACCAGTGTCACCAGAGAACTGCCATCTGACGTGAGGTATAATACCATCTGGGAGTTCTCGGAGAGTCCGTCCAGTGTACCCAGTCTTCACTGAGCACCCGTATACCATCTCTGATGTCAAACACCAATGGATATGGGATCATCCATCGCCCATCATATGGGTCAAGAAGCACATACGCTAGTCTACTCTGGAGTATCGATGTCCTGTCTCGGTACTCCCACGACTAGGAACATTTGAAGGATGTACTTGGCGGCTACACTGTCCCTACTAGTATGATCTGCATCATAGTCCTGGTAGTCAAGTACTCATCCTAAGGACTTTATCAACAAGTGACATAGAGACATTCAGAGTAAATGTTAGGATAAAGAGTAACCGGATAGCATACTATCATGTCGAGCAAGAAAATCCTCCCTATATATGTCCCAGCATCCACTGCAATATACAACGCATGTACAGTAATGGCCTCTAGGGCATACATATAACTAACAATCTCCTACTTGCATTAGGGCCATCTGTTGTGGTATCGCATAACCAACAATCAGTTGTGGTTGAGGTATCTCATACTCAACCATCCCATAAAAGTCTCTACTGGGAATTAGGCCTTTGTGAGTGGATCCGCGTTGTTGTCCTCTGTGTCTTCTCTCCTAACCTTTATCTCCCTGGAGATCAGCCATCTCCAAGATCAGGTGATACTGCCTTAGAATATATCTGGATCTCTGATGGGATGGGGGTTCCTTGGCATATGCCACAACTCCATTGTCACACAATGGCAAGAACGAAGTTCATCTCATGAACTTATATATATATCCAGACTGCCTCTTTGGTAGCATCCTTGGTAACGATGTATCTTGCCTTTAATCGTCTAGTAAGTCACGGTATCTAGCTTGGAACTCTTCCGTCATACTGTCCTTCCACTGAGGGTAAAGACAATGCCTGCGACTGACATTCAGTCATCCTTATCACCCAGGAACCTTTCCAGTGATTCTCTCAAGGATCTATTGATACCATCTTACTACAACTAGTGAGAATCCTTACATCCAATTAGATCTATCTCATAGATCCATATCCCAGGATTTACAAGGTATCACCTTCATCCTATACGGAGAATCTTTGTGATAAGAGGAGATTGACCAAGCGTAGCATAGGAAACTCCTTCCCTATCAAAGGTATGTCATCCACGTACTCTACGAGGATCACCACCATACTGTCTACTACCTTTTTGTATATACAAGGTTCATCTACCATTTTGATGAAGTCAAACTCTTTGACTACCACATCAAAACAGACGTTCTAACTCCGCGATGCTTGATTTATCACATAAAACAACTTGCACACGTTTCCGCTGCTCCCACTATCTACGAAGCCCTCTGGCTGTGTACTTATAGAAGCTCTCTTCCAAATCATCATTTAGAAAAGCAGTCATGACACCCAACCGCCAGATATCGTAGTCATGGTATGTAGCAGTGGCAGGTAGGATCTGGATGGACTTAAGAATAGCTTTGAAAGTCTCAACTTTTCCATGTACACCAGGTAATCTTCTCAAGATATACTTGCTCCTGATGGGGATTTAACCCTTCAGATAAAGCAACCAATGTCCATACTTTGTTGGTGTATAAGGATTCCATCTCAGAGCGCTAAGCATCCAGCCATTCTCACAGAGTCCTCACTCCTGATGGCCTGCTCGAAACTAGTTGGGTCATCATCTCATGATGCAATCCTCGCTCCCACTGTCATAGAGAAACCGAAGTATCTCTCCGGTGGATGAGGAACCCTACTAGATCGGCGGAGAGGCTGAGGTTCGTCGGAAACTATTGAATCCTCCGGTTCTACCAAATCATCAGCTGCAGCTTGTAAAGCTGGAACTCCTTCCAATTCTACCTCATGACCACTAATTTCTTCACAATAAATTCCCTTTTACTCAAAAAGTGGTATGCCGAGAAATAAAACATCTTTTGTTCCTCGGTGTGGTAGAAGATATTCCCTTGCGAATGCTTGGGATATCCAACAAACTTCAACAGAACTGACCTTGCCTCAAGCTTGTCCGGATTTTGCTTTTGACATAGGCAGAACAACCCTAAATCTTAACTTCCTTAAGAGATGGGCTCTTACCATACCATATCACATATGGAGTGGTAGGCATCTGATTTGGTTGGAACCCTATTTAATAGGTATGCAACTTTTCAAGTGCATAACCCTAAAGAAAATAGGCAACTCAGTAGTACTCATCATAGAGCACACCATATCACATAGGGTGCGATTGCTCCGCCCCGATACACCGACGTGCTGTGGTTTATACGGAGGAGTAATGCTGAGAGAGAATCTCATTCTCCTTTAGAATATTCCAAGAATTCCATGCTCAAGTATTCTCCTCCTTGATCTCATCAAAGGACATAATACTTTTACCGGTTTTTTGTTCTCTACTTCTAACTTATATTCATTGAATTTCTCAAAAGTTCCAGACTTGTGTTTCAACAGGAACATATGTCCGGATCTAAAGAGATAATCAGTGAATGTAATGAAGTACAAAGAACCGGTCCTGACATATGTAGACAAGGGACCTTCATACATCAGCATGTATCAATCCCAAGAGTTCACTAACTCTTTCTCTGTTTCCAATAAACGGAACTGTAGTCATCTTATCTTTGTGACATGACTGGAAAGTTTTACAAGATGTAAATCCAAACTAATTCAAATATGCATTTTTATGTAACTTCAGCTAGTCGGGTCGCATTGATATGACCTAGTCTACAATGCCTCAAGAAAGATTCGTTCTTTTCTGAACTCTTCCTCTTGTGTGTATTCTGTACGTTAAGAACTGTAGTTTGATTTAGAACGTCTATGCTTTTAGATAACGTGCCTGAACCGATCAACTCTTGATATTGGAAATGTTCAAAACATTATCCAACAATACAAAATTATATCCTTCTTTACTAATAAAGAGATTGATATGATGTTGTATATCAGCTTTAATATCTAATAACATTCGTTCAGAATCAATGTATTCTGGTAATACAGGGTGATAACTGCCAACAGACTTGGCTGCAACACTTGCATCATTTCCAACTCTTGAAACTTATCACCCGTTCTCAGTTCTCTACCTATATGTAGCCCATGTAACAAATTACATTTGCGGGATCCTAATTCGGTATCTCATACCCAGGACGTAAAGGATTTTGAGAAACAATTCTCAGCAATGAACACACCCGAAGAAGATGCATCAGCATGCACTTTCTTCGCTTGGGCGGCACGGGAATTCTGGTAATCCCCTATTTCCTGCTCTGTCTTAAAACAATTACATGTTAGAGCGGGACCAACGTTCCCTAGCGCAGTATAACAAGCGTGTTCGGTCAATATATCCGTATTATTATCTTGATTAAGGCGTGACATGGTCGCTACCTTTAGGAAGATAGAAGAAAACACTCAGCGTATGCTCTTGCGAGATTAGATTGGTTATTAGTGTAAGTGCACGGCGGCGCCCCGGCCGTCAATCCGATGCCGGAATGCGGAAACGAAAACTTTACTTTAACTTTTGAACCGGCACCACCGTGCACAAAAATCCCGGATCGGGCCATTAATCTAATCCTATCTAACAAGAGAAGGGGGTAGAGAGATATACCGAGCGATCCGTGTCCTTCGGTCTTCTCGTCCTCGTCCCGATCTCCAGCGGAATCTCCGGTCTTCACCTTCTCGCCGGAAGGGCACCACATCGCCGGCTTCTTTTACGGGCTCCCACCTCTGGACCGAGGCAACTCAGGCACGAAGTTGGCGAGCCGACGTGCCCAAGAATTAGAATGAGTGTAGTGCTATGTCTCATTTGGGGTCACTAGAAGTTGCCTTTTTGTGGAGGGATGAAGTAGTGAACCTTTTTTATGGCTTGGGGAATTTTTAGCATGCAAATGAGAAGCAAAAAACCCCTTGCAAAATTTGGACAGCCCCCATGAGGGAATGGCCGGCCATCATATCAAAGAGAGAATGAGAGGAGAGTATATGGATCAAACATGAGTGAGCCCTCATAATGCAAGAGAGAGAAAAAAGATGATGAGAAGAAGTCATCAGCAATCAAAACCAACACTCCATCAACCTCATCAAAACCCATCACCATCACAAAAGTCAAGCAATGATGAGGTCAAGAAGTCAAATGATGGTGCAACCATCATGAAGCAACAATATGCAAAGACCACCCTCCATAAATGCTAATTTGCTCAAATGCAAATAAGCCCTCCTCCACCAATCTTCAGCCAATGAAAGATACAAAGGAAAATGGCCGGAACAGAAATCAAACTGGCAACTCCAAAAAACTGATCCAGTAATAAATTACAGGAAAACCCCGCTATTGTATATACATACTCGCAATTGTATTCCGACCGAATACAAATGCAAAGAGACAAAATCTACACTGTACAATACTAGGATCCGGCTTAAACCAAAGCCCACTAGTATTTTCCGTCCGATCATGATCCGTGCAATACCGCACGTATCTGATCGAACCCTGCCATATCTCCATACGGCCTCTACAGCGTTTCGCCCGAAACTTGAGAAACTGGTCTGTGGGGGACTCTAAAGACTCGTCAATACTTTGGTTGCGGATTTAACCACTAGCACGTCAGAGGTATTAGCCAATACGTAACGGGCTACCAGGTATTGACCAAAAGGGACGTCGATGAGCGAACTCATCCTGACACCCTACTAGCCTATCAGGGACAATATCCGTACAGTCCGGTCCGTTCGTCTATGAGCATCGCATGGCGGGCCTAGGGGGTTGGTAAAAGTTAGACCCCCAAAAGCGGTACAAGTCGTGTCGGAGAGTAACCCAGAACACCCTGAGATACTACTGGAATACCTACCAGTAAATCTCCTGCCTTGGCCAAGGACTTTTCATGTACTGGCTCTCCTAGACACAGTGCGACCTCACCCCCAATACCGGGAGAGACAAACCCCTGCAGATCCGCTCACTGCCTCCATGTGGCTCGGGGCTGTACCCAACTAAAACCTGTTTGCACGTCTCCTTTGAGCGTGGTAGGGTTGTAATCAAAGCACAGTGGGAACTCACACGAGAAAAATGACGATCTTATGTCGATGAACTAACCTGTAAACATGTCACCAGGGAACTGCTATCTGATGTCAGGTATAATACCAACTAGCAGGTTCCCAGCGAGTACTGTCCGGTGTACTCATAACCAAATGAGCACCTGTATACATCTTAGGTGAACCAACTGACACCAGTGGCTTGTAAGACCGGCCACCGCCCCTCGTCGGGGTCTCGACTGTATACACTAGTCTACTCTGGAGTATCGATGCCCTGTCTTGAAACTCCCACGACTAGGGACCTTTTAAGGATGTGCTTATAGACCCCAGCTCCCACGTATATGATCGCCCTCATACTGCTGGTAGTCAAGAAAGAACCCTAGGGGCTCTATCAACGTGCAATAGCTACTCGTAAGGTCACCTAAAGCAGTACACGATGATAAAGATAAACCAGATAGCATACTATCATCTTAAGTAAGACTGTCCTACTGGGACAGGTCCTCCCTCAATCATTGCAATCACGTGCCTGTGATCCAATAATTGACTCTGAGGGCACTATCTCCAACAATCTCCCACATGCACTCAAGGCTAATTATTGCGATTTCGCATACTCACAGCCCGTGTGATACCGAACACCCAACTCCTCTACTAGTCAGTCTCACAAAGCTCGTTGGCGAAACTATTGCGTTCGAGGAATAGCCTCAGTGAGTGGATCCGCTGTGATGTTTCTTTCTATGTCTCTCTTTATCTCAAGTTCGCGGAGAAACCCATCTCCCGAAATGAGCAATACCTGTCTTAGAATATGTTTGGATGTCTGATGGGACCTAGTTCACAAATGAACTCAAAATCCAAACTTCTTAGACTGTATAGTCGACTGGACTTAATCAGTATCCTGCGCCATCCTTCCCTCAGTATCCACCTAGACCACCTGTCCAAAATACTGCTCTTGTCAGAGGGAAAACTATAACTTTGACAGCCACTCTGTCATCCAGGTCACCTTGGAAGCCTGGAATGATAACTGTCTCCTGAACGAGGCTATCGTTATCATATCCCTAGAACATCCACTTATGTTCTAAAACTGCATCCGAATGTTTCTCCAGGACTGGATCAATATCCTATCTGGTGAAACCACTGTGTGACAACCAAAGTATAACCGATCGTAGTATAGGAATCTCACTTCCTACTGTGTGTGTGTCATCCAAATACCAGGACATCATACCCTACTACCTTCTTAACAGATCCATCTCCTATTCTGATGAAGACAAACCTATGACTGTTGCATCAGAAATAGATGATCTATCTCAGCTATATCTGCTTTAGTCCATAGACATAAGCCACCTGTCCACCAATGCTTCCGCTGCTCCCACTGACTACGACAACCCTCTGGCAGAGTCATATAGACGTACACTTCTAAAGCTAGTTTAGAACGACGCCATACTCATCCTCCTGCTGGGTCTCACAGTCTGGAACAACAGCAATGGCAAGTCTGGGTAAACAAGAACCTCCCTGCTACCGTCTTTGAGGCTACCGGAGTACCTCTCGGGTGCCTGAGGTTACCCACCGTATCTGCGGAGTGGCCAATGGAATGTCAAACCAGATTGAATCTTTAGGTTCTTATCAAATCTTCAGTAATCATTTGCGGTTTGGAATCACTTCCAGTTCTACCATACTCTCACTACTGTTTTCTGAAAAAATCCATTTCTTTTAAAATTGTGGCGAGTTAAGAACAATATCACTATTGATCTTTCAGATGGTAGAAAGTCAACCCTCGTCATAGCCCGGGTCAACCCACAAACAGTTATTACAGAAACGTGCCTTGAGTCATCCAGAGTCTGGTTTTAAGCATAAGCTGGACGACTTCCCGTATCTTAACAATGTCAAGATATGAACTGTTTTATATCCAATACAGAAACAGAGGCACTGATTTAATTGAACCAGATTCAAATCATGCAACCGTCTCCAGTGCATATCAAGTAAATGGAGATAGGCCGATCGGCGTTACTCAACTTGTAAGTGCACGGCGGCGCCCCGGCCGTTAATCCGACGGCCAAATGCGGAAGCGGTGATAAACTTTAATTTTGTCAACTTAGCAAACCGGCACCACCGCGCACTAAACCCCGGATCGGTCCATTAAACTAGATCTAGCAAAGTAACAAGATAGGGAAGAGAGATATACCGAGTGATCCGAGTCCTCCGGTCTTCTCGTCGTCGTCCCGATCTCCCGCGGAAAGTCCGGTCTCCATCTCCTCGCCTGAAGGGCACCACGTCGCCTGCATCTTTTACGGGCTCCCACCTCAATACCGAGGCAACTCGGGCGCGAAGTTGGCTGGCCGACGCGTCCAAGATTTGCTGTAGAAAGTGTAGTGTAGAGGCTATGTCTCACTTGGGGTTTTGTTGCCATTTGAAGATGATGGAGGAAACAAGATACGGAAAAATGGTGCTTGCATTTTTCCTAGCATGAAATGAGATCAAGAAAAATCCCACAAGCTCAAAATAAAACTCTCTCATATTTTCTCACAAGTGTAGCCCTCTCTCATAAGTGAGAATGGTGGAGGAATGATATATCAAAAATAACAAGAAGGGAGGTGAGTGTAGGAAAAGGTGGAGGGTGACCCCTTCCTTCAAGGTAAACCTCTCATCAATCCCTTAATCAACCCATATCCTATCAAATCTCATTAATGCAAAAACCATCATGAAAAAGCAAAGATGCTTATCCTATCATAATGAATACATTTGCAAGAAACCCCTCCACAAATGTTATTTGCACAATTGCAAATAACCCCCTCCATCGGAAAAGTCCGGCCGGGAAAGAACAAAGGAAAACCGGCCGGAACGGAATGCAAACTGGCAACTCCAGAAAACTGGTCCCGTAATTAATTACAGGAAAACCCCGCTACTGCATATACATGCCTGCATTTGTATTCCGACCGGATACAAATACAAGGAGACAAAATCTACACTGTACTATACTAGGATCCGGCTTAAACCAAAGCCGGCTAGTAATATCCGTCCGATCCTGATCCGTGCAATACCGCACGTATCTGATCGACCCCTGCCATATATCTATACGGCCTCTAGTACAAACCGTCCGATCCTGATCCGTGCAATACCGCACGTATCTGATCGGACCCTGCCATATCTCCATACGGCCTCTACAGCGTTTCGCCCGAAAGCTTGAGTAACTGAAAGTGTGGTGGACTCTAAAGACTCGTCAATACTATGGCTGTGGATTTAACCACTAGCACGTCAGAGGTATAAGCCAATACGTGACGGGCCACCAGCTATTGACCAAAAGGGACGTCGATAAGCGAACTCATCCTGACACCCTACTGAGCCTGTCAGTGACAATATCCGTACAGTCCGGTCCGTTCGTCTATAAGCATCGCATGGCGGGCCTAGGGGGTTGGTAATAGTCAGACCCCCAAAAGCGGTACAAGTCGTGTCGGAGTGTACCCCAGAACACTCTGAGATACTACTGGAATACCTACCAGTAAATCTCCTGCCTTGGCCAAGGACTTCGTGTAATGGCTCTCCTAGACACAGCGCGACCTCACCCCCAATACCGGGAGAGACGAACCCCTGAAGTTCCGCTCACTGCCTCCATGTGGCTCGGGACTGTACCCAACTAAAACCTGTTTGCACGACTCCTTTGAGCCGTGGTAGGGTAGTAATCAAAGCACAGTGGGAACTCACACGAGACAAATGACGATCCCCAGGTCGATGAACTAACCTGTACACATGTCACCTGGGAACTACTATCTGACGTCAGGTATAAGACCAACTAGCATGTTCCCGGCGAGTCCTGTCCGGTGTACTCATAACCCAATGAGCACCTGTATACATCTTAGGTGAACCAACTGACACCAGTGGCTTGTGAGACCGGCCACCGCCCCTCGTCGGGGTCTCGACTGTATACACTAGTCTACTCTGGAGAATCGATGCCCTGTCTTGGAACTCCCACGACTAGGGACCTTTTAAGGATGTGCTTATAGACTACCAGCTCCCACGTATATAATCGCCCTCATACTGCTGGCAGTCAAGCAAGAATCCTAGGAGCTCTATCAACGTGTAATAGCGACCTGTCAGGTCGCCTAAAGCAGTACACGATGATAAAGGTAAACCAGATAGCATACTATCATCTCGAGTAAGACTGTCCTACCGGGATAGGTCCTCCCTCAATCATTGCAATCACGTGCCTGTGATCCAATAATTGACTCTGAGGGCACTATCTCCAACACAACTTAGGAGTGCTTCCAATTATGAGTAACCTGTAAGAGAAGCAAGTTCTCTTAATCATTACTATCAACTGAATACCATACATAAGTATCTACATCTTCGATCACCTTGAAGAATCCCGATACTTGCAATACCTGGTTCTCTACTTTACTCTTATACTTATAACTTCTCAAAACTTGGACCTTGTGTTTCAACGAAACACCTGTCAAACTAGAGAAGTCATAAGTAAACCGAATATAGTACGAGGACCAACCCCCTATGTCCTCATGGACACTGGACAACATACAATACTCTGTATAAATCCCCTGAGTCTAGTGACTCATTCACTGTGTGTCGTAGATTGAAAACTGTACTTATGGTTCAGAAGAATTACACCGCTGTTCAATGCTCCTTACTTAACCATCCACTGATATAGGTAAATGTCATGGACATAATTTCAAAAAGTTATATCTCACTCTATAAAAATAGACGTATAGATATATCAATTTGAAATTTGTGCATCACAACGGATATTCAAAACCAAATATTTGTCGTCCGGCAAACAACCCAGGTGACTTCCTCAAATATCACCAATTACAACGAATTCTGATATAATGAGGATGATCACCTAATTCCCAATAACTTACTCCCACTCATCATCTGTAAAACCATACAGATGTGAGAATCAAAGCTGGTAAAAACATACCCTGGAGCAAGTGTCTAATTAGGAAATCAGTTTTCTATTAACAGTACACAGTGAAACTGAAACATTAAAATGTTTCGATAGGGTATCTGGGTATTCTTATTAATTCCTCTTCCATCATCCAGATTCATAACTATAACCGTGTATTTCTTTGTCACCTCTCCAAATCCCTTTATATGTCTTTAGTCATTACCTTCTGTACACCCTCTTAGGCTAAATGGTTTTCTTCCTTCCCTACCTTTCGGCACCAGCCTATGGTTTGGAAGAAGACTATCCAATAAGAATAATGGGTGTACTGTTCTAATCTTAGGAGCACTCGCAATGCGAGAGAAGGTGAAGATAAAAGACAACCGAATAAACCTTATTCCTATTTCTCCTGAACCAGAATCCATCCCCGAACTGGAATAAGTTCCTTCGAGTTCGTATATAACCATACGATGGAGTATCCAATAAACTGTGGATCTTCGTGGTGATACGGAGTGTCCTGGAGAAATACAAAGGTGATTTAGGACTGGCAAAGAAATACTTGGTTTGGTCGTGAATAGCAGTCGCAATTTACTTTGCCCTCTTACTAATCCCTTTATATGTCTTTACTTAATACCTTCTGTACACCGTTTAGGCTAATTGGTTTTCTTCATTCCCCACCGTTCGGCACCAACCTAAGGTTTGGAAGAAGACTATCCAATTTGCGTAATAGGTGTACTATCTCCTAAACCAAGGAGTACTCGCAACTTGAAAGAAGGTAAGAGGAGAAGAAAACTGAATAGTCCTATTCGTTTTCTCCAGAACCGGAAACCATCCTCGAATAAATTCCATCGAGTTCGTATATAACCATACGATGGTTTTGTCCAATGGAAGTGGACGTTCGTAGTAATACAGGGTCTCTTGGAGAAAAGGGTAAAAGTAGGAGTGGCAATGAGGTTCGCAACTCAGACAATCCAAAAGCCAGTGTTATAAGAAGGTTCGGTCAACTTGGTCACTGAGTCATAGTCTAGGGTCGGGTCAATGGTCGCTGCCAAAGAGAGAGAGAAAAGAAACACTCAGCGTGCACTCTAACCTAGATCAGAATGGTTATCATTTTATCTAATCTGGAAACCTCCCACTGTAACGTCAAATTCTTCCCCAAACCTGAAAGAAGAATTAGCCGGAATCACCTGAGGAGTAAACCAACTCATCAGTGGGAATCGGGATCCAACTTTCATCGCATGATAACGTGACGGAATCCACTCACGTTATCACACTCTAGAAGGTATGTGCATATCTGGCAAGTTTCAGTTTCTTGAGAAACTCCCGATGTGATTTTTGCCCCATGCTCTTATGACCTAGACTAAGGCCAACAAATCATAAGTCACATGTCAAGTTCTACTCGTCATTGTCCAGGTTAATTTGAACCCACCCGTACAAGCCATTGACTAGGGCCAACAAGGCTATATGACTGTCCCAAACCAACGCATCTATCTATGCAGCAGAAAGGTAACAAGCAGCTACCATACACTATGCCTTGACTAAGGCCAACAAACATAGCATGAATACTACGTGCTACCTGTCTGAAATGACGGAGGGCTACGAATGGTTTTTGGCGAAAAACCTTTAACGTAATGAACTTGATATCGTTGAAGGAACTGGATAGCATTATAAAAATATAGTGGCGAAAACCTTTGCTAAAGAGGTCACTCTCGGTGAAGGGATCTCGGCTCTTTCCCCGTACAATGAGGTGCAGGATATTCCAACTGAATACCACGATGCAAAGCAAAAGTAATCGACTATAGTGAAATTATTGCCCTGACGCAAACTTCTGTCCAAGGGGTCACTCCCGGTGAAGGGATCTCGTCCCTTGCCTCGTCGACGGAGGTGCTGGATATTCATAACCGAATACCACTGTGCAAAACAAAAGAGAACGCCCTTGCAATAACAGCTTTTTGAAAAATGTTCCAACAACATCAGAATAGGTTTGTTTAGCTTGCATTGATCCGAATCAACGCAGTCCCATCAATTGATCACACCAATAAAAAACGAAAATAATGATGTACGTATATGCCATCCGCATTCGCCATTGGGTCCCGTCATCACCCGTTAGGTTACTTAACTAATGACAGAGCGGGGACTGGACTAGCGTGGATCCAAAACATATACAACATCTACTAGTATATATATATATCAATATATAATATTCGCTCAAGGCGTGATAACATGCAACATCACAGAAATGTAATAAGCATTACAGAACAATACAGATATCTGGGATCCCCGGGTTTCATAGAGCCGCTACTGAAACCCGACGTTCCCCTGGTCGTGTGGATAGCATGTGCAATGAAATCCTAGACCCCTACGGGCGCGGCAAGTTACCCGCCAAAACCCGAAGCGAGGCAGCCCCCTTCAGCAGCGTGAATGGACCACCCAACACTTCACGGAATCCGGTAACTTGGGCACCCCTCCTGGGTCAACCTGTACCCCCTATGAGTGCGGCGAATAGCCCGCCATTTCTAGAGTAAAGCCCCATCCGTCTCAATGCCATGAGATGCGGGCTCGTTGCCCTCTAGAACCCGGCTATCCGTGCATCCCTCCGCGGGGTAATCCTAGTACAGAAAGTAAAATGTACATACAACGGGTACATCGACCTCAGCCCGGTCGTGCCCCAAAAGAATAATATAAAAACAGGCAGTGACGGCAGTCCACATGTCGGACGCTCGCCCCGCAATTTCAAATGTACATATAAAACAAAACTGTACTAACATTGCATCCAGGCTATCCCCCACGACCAATCCGCAACATCACAGCACAACACAGAATATCAACGTGAATGTCACGTTCGCAAATCCGTCTAAAAGGGCTATAGCAGTTAGACAGGATTTACCGATCAAATGACATTCACGGTCGCAGATATAATGTAAATACTGTGAACTAACATGTTTAAAATTTTTGATCGATCAAATTTACCGAAGTGGGCCCCAAGCACTACTGTAGCACTCAAAGAAAATCTGGGCCCAAAAAGAATATGCCAAAACCCCAATTTCCCTGTCCAAGACCCTCTGTAAGAAATTGGTCCAGTGAGGAGGCTAAGTGGCGGCGGAACCGCGGCCCAAGCATGGCTTTGGCCGCGGTTCTGCGGCTGAACAGTAACAAAAGGTTACCAAATTTTTACAGAGCTCTTAGAACTCCCTGCATGTCATTTTCCAATGTACTGAAAAATTTTCTGAGCCAAAACAAAATCGGCAGAGAACAGATGTACATGAAAATGCGGTTTTGGGATTTTTGTTCGATCGGAAATGTAAACATGTTAGACCAAGCTAGACTAGGTTAATGGCATAGCTCTAATACCAGTGTAAGTGCACGGCGGCGCCCCGGCCGTCAATCCAACACCGGAATGCGGAAACGAAAACTTTACTTTAACTTTTGAACCGGCACCACCGCGCACAAAAATCTCGGATCGGGCCATTAATCTAATCCTAGCTAATAAGAGAAGGGGTAGAGAGATATACCGATCGATCCGTGTCCTTTGGTCTTCTCGTCGTCGTCCCGATCTCCTGCGGAATCTCCAGTCTTCACCTCCTCGCCGGAAGGGCACCACATCGCCGGCTTCTTTTACGGGCTCCCACCTCTGGACCGAGGCAACTCAGGGACGAAGTTGGCGAGCCGACGTGCCCAAGAATTACTGTAGAATTAGTGTAGTGCTATGTCTCATTTGGGGTCACTAGAAATTGCCTTTTTGTGGAGGGATGAAGTAGTGAACCTTTTTGATGGCTTGGGGAATTTTTAGCATGCAAATGAGAAGCAAAAAACCCCTTGCAAAATTTGGACAGCCCCCATGAGGGAATGCCCGGCCATCATATCAAAGAGAGAATGAGAGGAGAGTATATGGATCAAACATGAGTGAGCCCTCATAATGCAAGAGAGAGAAAAGAGATGATGAGAAGAAATCATCACCAATCAAAACCAACACTCCACCAACCTCATCAAAACCTATCACCATCACAAAAGTCATGCAATGATGAGGTCAAGAAGTCAAATGATGGTGCAACCATCAAGAAGAAACAATATGCAAAGACCACCCTCCACAAATGCTAATTTGCACAAATGCAAATAAGCCCTCCTCCACCAATCTTCAGCCAATGAAAGATACAAAGGAAAATGGCCGAAACAGAAAGCAAACTGGCAACTCCAAAAAACTGACCCCGTAATAAATTACAGGAAAACCCCGCTACTGTATTTACATACCCGCAATTGTATTCCGACCGAATACAAATGCAAAGAGACAAAATTTACACTGTACAATACTAGGATCCGGCTTAAACCAAAGCCCGCTAGTACTTTCCGTCCGATCATGATCCGTGCAATACCGCACGTATCTGATTGAATCCTGCCATATCTCCATACGGCCTCTACAGCGTTTCGCCCGAAACTTGAGAAACTGGTCTGTGGGGGACTCTAAAGACTCGTCAATACTTTGGTTGCGGATTTAACCACTAGCACGTCAGAGGTATTAGCCAATACGTAACGGGCTACCAGGTATTGACCAAAAGGGACGTCGATGAGCGAACTCATCCTGACACCCTACTGAGCCTGTCAGTGATAATATCCGTACAGTCCGGTCCGTTCTTCTATGAGCATCGCATGGCGGGACTAGGGGGTTGGTAAAAGTCAGACCTCCAAAAGCGGTACAAGTCATGTCGGACAGTAACCCAGAACACCCTGAGATACTTCTGGAATACCTACCAGTAAATCTCCTGCCTTGGCCAAGGACATTTCATGTACTGGCTCTCCTAGACACAGCGCGACCTCACCCCCAATACCGGGAGAGACGAACCCCTGCAGATCCGCTCACTGCCTCCATGTGGCTCGGGACTGTACCCAACTAAAACCTGTTTGCACGTCTCCTTTGAGCGTGGTAGGATAGTAATCAAAGCACAGTGGGAAATCACACGAGACAAATGATGATCTCAGGTCGATGAACTAACCTGTACACATGTCACCAGGGAACTGCTATCTGACGTCAGGTATAATACCAACTGGCAGGTTCCCGGCGAGTCCTATCCGGTGTACTCATAACCCAATGAGCACCTGCATACATCTTAGGTGAACCAACTGACACCAGTGGCTTGCGAGACCGGCCACCGCCCCTCGTCGGGGTCTCGACTGTATACACTAGTCTACTCTGGAGTATCGATGCCCTGTCTCGAAACTCCCACGACTAGGGACCTTTTAAGGATGTGCTTATAGACCCCAGCTCCTACCTATATGATCGCCCTCATACTGCTGGTAGTCAAGAAAGAACTCTAGGGGCTCTATCAACGTGCAACAGCGACTCGTAAGGTCACCTAAAGCAGCACATGATGATAAAGATAAACCAGATAGCATACTGTCATCTTAAGTAAGACTGTCCTACTGGGACAGGTCCTCCCTCAATCATTGCAATCACGTGCCTGTGATCCAATAATTGACTCTGTGGGCACTATCTCCAACAATTAATATATCTAATCTGGATGTCTCCCACTGTTTTAGTCAAATCTTCCTTCAAACCCTAAAAGGAAAGACTAGCCGGGATTAATTACACTCTACAAGTTCGCCAATCTTTCAGCCAGGCCAGTGCCGGTACTTTGAGAGAGGTTCCCCACGCTTTCGCACGGACCTAATTAAAATAAACCTCGTTTTACCAGAGGCATAACCTTGTTGACACCTTTCTAGACACCTACTTGATCGGCTAATTGTAATGTGTAAAACTTTCCCAGGAGTAACTCTTACTCGTAGTGGGTATCGGGATCCAACTATCTCATAGAAGGTATGCAATCTCATTGCAAATTTCAACTCTTGAAATTCCCAATAATATTTTACCCCTATCCTCCTACGACCTTGAAGAAAGCCAACAAACTATAGGCTACTAGTCAAGTTCATCGCGTCATTTCCCGATTGAATTAAACCCACCCGCACGACCCTTGACAAAAGCTAACAAAGTCGCACGACTACCCTAACTCAATCGCATTATATGCTTATACAGATAAGCATAAATAGCTACCGCACACTACGCCTTGGCGAAAGCTAACAAACGTAGTACAAATACTATGAAGTACTTATCTGAAATGACGGAGGGCTACGACAGGTTTTTAAGAAAACCCTTTGCGTAATGAACTTGATATCGTTGTAGAATCGAGTGATTTTAAAAGGAGTATTTTTTAGGCTTTTCTAGTTTTGCTAAAGAGGTCACTCACGGTGAAGGGATCGTCGGCTCTTTCCTTATCGAATAAGGTGCAGGATATTTCATAAATATCACTATGCAAAGCAAAAACTATAAAAACAATCAAAAGACAAACCGAGTTTGTAGCATCTGCTAGTTTCGCTAAAGAGGTCACTCCCGGTGAAGGGATCTCGGCTCTTTCCTTATCGAATAAGGTGCTGGATATTCTATAAGGAATACCGCTATGCAAAGCAAGAACTAGAGCTACCAGTTCTTGAGACAAGTTTATACAACATCTTTAGGTTTCTTTAAGTTTCATTAATCTCATTAATGAGTCCCATTTTATTATGCTTCACAAGCATCACATTTGAAACGAAATCAGCAATATAACATATATCTCATATATATAATATAAACATTCGTCTCAGGCAGTAATATGATCTCATCACAGAACATTGCAGCAGAAGAACATATATAAAATATTGGATACACTAGGATGTCCGTGTTTTATGCGAGCCTGTATAAAACGCGGATTCCACGGTCGCAATGAATAGCCAAACCCACATCTCTAGACCCCTGCGAGAGCGGCAAGCAACACTGTTAATTCTATGGTTAGAAGACCCGGTCTCGACTCCTCGAGATGGTCTCCCACTGGACCCTAGAACCCGGTTACTTGTGCTCCCCGCCTTGGGTCTACCTAATGCAGAAAAGTAAATAATATACAATGGTGACATCATCCTCAGCCCGGAAGTTCCCCAATAAAAGAATATTACATACAATGAATTTTACATGAATGAAAATAAAAAACCCTCATCTCACATAGAACCCCTGGCTATTCAAAACGCGACGATCCAATATAACATATCACAGCAACACATAATATCTCATATCATCAACGTAAGCAAGCATGCGTATCCCGATTGTCGTTGATGTATAGCAACGAAGCCGGCGATACACCACATACTACGCTTACGGTCACAGAAATGAAAGTGTAAAAGTACAATAGTTGGAATCCGCAACTGCCTTAGATATCTCATGCCTAACCAAATGAATTCCTTAGACATCTCATGCCTAACAATTATAAACCCCGCATTTTAGTCTCAATATCAAAAACTCTATTCAATATTTAGTCGGGCAATTCAACTAGATTCCCGACATCCAGATCGAATGCTCGTCGCAAACTTTAGTAGACGGCCGCACCCCCGGATGCCGTCGACGAAGTGCACTAAGGCGGAACACTGCTGCCACGAGAACCCGAACGGATGGTTTTGGCAACGGGGTTCTCGTATAGTCACTTGGTCTAGACGAAGTGTTGGATTTTAAACTTCGTCTAGACTTCGCCTAAAGCTCTAGCTTGGCTCTGATACCACTATAGGGTTACTAGGCATTGCCACAAGGGTCTATAAGGCATCAACCATGCCCGATTTAGAATTTAGACGTGCCGAACAACCTAAAGCGAGGATCTTTGCTAGATAATTAGGGTTAAACATGCAAGTAAACAACTTTACTTCTAAGAGTTAGGGATTACAACCTTTATAGTCCGTTCCTTCACTTCTGAAGCTCCGTGTTGAGGTCCCTTCGCTGCGATCATCATATATCCGGACTCAAGAGAGGCTCCATGAAGAGAAAGATGCAAACTTACTTCCGATCTTCAGTAACAAAGATGATCTACCTTGAAAAAACTCAAACCCAAGCTCTAGCTTTGCTAATCAAGTATTAACAAAGCAAACACGCTGCGGCTAGAATAGATGAGGATGATGAAGTAGGAATTTAGCTCTCATTTGTTTTCTTTATCTCACTCATTTTCATCATTTATGAAAAAGCTAGAAAGCTTTTTCATCAAAAGAAGAAAGAAAAAGAATAAGAATATCTTTTGTGATGAATAATGAATCAAGTGTGTGGTTAGGAATGCAACCATGGGTTAAGTATGAAGACTTAACCCATGTAGAGATTTAACTATGGTTAAAGGGTTGGGTTGGGTTAAAGAAATATCTTTGCAAAATATCACAAAATATCAAGGTCAAAGTCAAAGCTTCAAGAAGCTTCTTGAAAGCTTCATGAAAGCTTAACCCTAACCCAAACCCTAACCATATTTAAACTCCACAAAACATGTTGCATTTTTAACCATAACATGTTACAATATTATATATCACATATACAATATTTATTGTAACAAAATAAAGTAATACAATAAACATATATCAATGTATTACCCGAGTGAGAAAAAGAATCTTTAAGTGAGCTTATATTAGTTAATAAATTTAATATATCAAATATACAATTATACATTAAATTATCGAATCAAAACTTGATCCAATAATCCGGCTATTTCACAAATAACCGACTAATATAATCTGTATCAGTTCATCGAATCAACATTTGATCCGATAAACCGGTTATATCACATATACCGGACCGATATCTCATATCGCGAGAATCTAATACGGTATCACATACACGTATTATTCTCGGTCCCGCACATATCACATATGTGCTCCTACTCCGTTTTTCCTGAGCCAGGAAACCTCTGTATAGGACTCTAAAGAATCGTCAATACGCCGGCAGTAGGTGATGATCATATCAAATACCCACAAGCTGCAAACGGTCAGCTAAACGTAACAGCACCCAGGTAATGAGCAATCAGAAGATCAACAACCAAGCCTGCACATTCTCCCATGAATCCAACCAGTAACACTCTCGTACAGTCCGGTCTCTTCGTCTGATATGTCGCATATCTCGCCTAGGGGTGGTAAACGTCAGACCCCAGTAGCTTGATAAGTCGTGTCGATATGAGGTCCATAACAGTTCGAAAAACTACTGATAACACTTACCAGTAAATCTCAGCAACCCTGGCCAGGGATTTCCAGTTATAACCAATCGAACACAGCGCAACATCAACTCCCTATACCGGGAGAGTTGAAACCCCTCCTATCGCTCATTGCCTCTATGTGATTCGGGACTGTACCCAAAAGCCACCTTTTTGCACGCCCTCTTGGACGTGGTATGATGGAAATCAAAGCACAGTGGGAATCACACAAGACTCTATGACGATCTCGGGTCTACAGACTAACCTGTACCAGTGTCACCAGAGAACTGCCATCTGACGTGAGGTATAATACCATCTGGGAGTTCTCGGCGAGTCCGTCTAGTGTACCCAGTCTTCACTGAGCACCCGTATACCTTCTCTGATGTCAAACACCAATGGATATGGGATCATCCATCGCCCATCATATGGGTCAAGAAGCGCATACACTAGTCTACTCTGGAGTATCGATACCCTGTCTCGGTACTCCCACGACTAGGAACATTTGAAGGATGTACTTGGCGACTACTCTGTCCCCACTAGTATGATCTGGATCATAGTCTTGGTAGTCAAGTACTCATCCTAAGGACATTATCAACATGTGACATAGAGTCATTCAGAGTACATGTTAAGATAAAGAGTAACCAGATAGCATACTATCATGTCGAGCAAGAAAGTCCTCCCTATATATGTTCCAGCATCCACTACAATATACAACGCATGTACAGTAATGGCCTCTAGGGCATACATATAACTAACACAACATTCGTACCAGGCATGATAGTAAACAACATCACAGAAACACAGCCAACAATACAGAATGGTGGATAATCTTGGAGCCCCGGGTTTCATTTAAGCCACAAATCAAACCCGACGTTCCCTGTTGTGTGGATAGCCTGTGCAATGAAAACCTGTACCCCCTATGAGTACGGCGAATAGCCCGCCAATTCTAGAATGAAGCCCCCTCCGTCTCAACTCTACGAGAAAGAAGCCTCCTCCGTTTCATCGCCATGAGAAAGAAGCCCCCTCCGTCTCAACTCCATTAGATGCGGGCTTGCTGCCTTTCTAGAACCCGGCTATTCGTGCACTCCACCGCGGGGTAATCCTAGTAGAAAAAGAAAATAATATGTACAAACGGTGGCATCGACCTCAACCCGGTCGTTCCCCAAAATAATATACAACCCGGCAAAGACGGCAGTCCACATGTCGGACGCTCGCTCCGCAATAACAAATGTACAAATGAATTTAAACTGTACTACAAACATTGCAACACTTGCTATCCATCATGACTATCAACCCAAAATCACAGAATAAGCACACAACATCAACGCGAATGCCACGTTCGCAAAACCCGTCTAAAAGAACATATAGCAATCAGACGAGTTTTATCGATCGAGTGACATTCCCGGTCGCAGATAAAAATGAATGTACTGTAAAATACACATTTAAAATTTCGATCGACTAAACTTTTCCAAATAGGCACCAAATGCAAATCCAGCACTCAAATACCCTGGGACAAAAATATATATCACAAATATCATATTTTCATGAACTAGAGCCCCAGAAAACTTTTGGGGTACTATAGCCCAAAAAGCGCCGCGGAAGCGCCGCGGAAGCGCCGCAAAATGCGCCATTTTTCTCACTTTCCACGGCGGAATTTTCGAGTTAGGCCCCCAAATTTTTTCTGTAGCTATAGTTTCGCCTGCATGTAATTCTAAGATACTCAGAAAAATTTTAGGACAACTTCGAAAATCGACAGCAAGCTCAAGAACATAGATTCGTGATTCGGAAAAATTTGTCAATCTAGATTTTAACCTTGTGCAAACTAGCTTGTAGGGTTTATGGATAGGCTCTGATACCAAGAAGGGTTACACTAGCGCCCCGGCCAACTTCCGTGGCCAAATGCGGAACAAAAATTTTACGACGAACATAAATTTGGCGCCAGAATAACACTAATCCCGGATCTTTACCATAAACCTAACTAGCAAAAGAATAGAGTTCTATCTATTATGATAGAAAGTTATGCCTTAAACTTGAAATCCTTCTTCTCCTTGTTGTGAGCTCCTTGGAATGATTTAGATGACTCATCCTTACCGGCTTCTCTATATCGAAGAAGATCCACCCGAAAGTCTCTACCTTGAGCTCCTACCACAACCATGAAGTAACTAGAGTGCTTTGCTTGCTAGACTAAGAACCCTAGAGTGAGTAGAGAGTTGTTTTAGTGGTTAGATCTCACAAATTTCTTGATTTTCAACTCATGAAATAAGAGAGCTTTGAGAGAGGAAGAGGAGAGAGCTAGTAAGAGAGAGAATGTATCATAATAGAATGAGAAGAGATAGCGCTCATATGAACAAAAAGAATAATGATAATTTTAATTAGGAAAAATTGTCATGGTTGATGTTGATTTGACTATTATCATGTCACAATTAATGCTAAGCATGTTCACAAAAATATCTAAGTCAACATAGGTCAACTTAGTCATATGGTCAAACCAATTAACCATGATACAATTATCTCTAATTAAAACTCATTAATCAATTTCCTCCATCTCATTATGGTTTTAATCAAGTCAATGGTAAAAACCCTAATGAGGTTCCACTGCCTCTGTCAACTGTGTATACACACCCGCATCCGTGTTCCGAGGAACACGAATACTGAGACACCGAACCAACCCGAAACCAAATACTAGGATCTGGCTTAAACCAAAGCCCACTAGTATCAACTTCCCGAACACTGAACACGCACAAGTACGCATATGTTAACGAACCCTGTCGTAAAACCATACCATCTCTACTCGTTTCGCCAAAAGGTGAACAACCCTCTGTATGGGACTCTAAAGACTCGACAATACGCTGGCAGTGTGTTTAACCACAGGCCGCAAGCGGTACTAGCTGTACGTAACGGTCCCCAGGTAGATGCCGATAAGAAGACCGATGAGGTGAACCCATCTGAACCTCTACTGAGCCTGAATGTGACAATCTCCGTACAGTCCGGTCTGTTCGTCTAAGAGTATCGCATGTCGGGCCTAGGGGGCGGTAAACGTCAGACCCTTAATAACGGTACAAGTCGTGTCGGAGTGTATCCCAGAACACCCTGAGAAACTACTGGAAATACTACCAGTAAATCTCGCTTGCCCTGGCCAGGGACTTTGTGTAATGGCTCTCCTAGACACAGTGCGATATCAACTCCCAATACCGGGTGAGACGAATCCTGTCTAACCGGCATTGCCTCCAAGTGCTTCGGGACTGCACCCAACTACTACCTGTTTGCACGACTCAATAGAGCCATGGTAGGATAGTAATTTAAGAACAGTGGGAACATACTCGAGGCGAAGTGACAGTGTTAAGTCAACGGACTAAGCTATATTCATGTCACCTGGGAACTGTTAACTGACGATAGGTATAATACCAACCAACAGTTCCCGACGAGTCCTGTCCATTGTACTCGTAACCTAACGAGCACCTGCATACTATCTCCAGTACGACGTACTGATGGCTGTAGGACAGACCATCTCCCCTGCTGGGACGAGAAGCGTATGCACCAGTCTACTCTGGAGTATCGATGCCCTGTCTCGATAATCCTACGACTAGGGACATGTATAAGGATGTGCTTATAGACTACCCAGCCCCCACTTGTGTGATAGCCATCACAACGCCGGTAGTCAAGCAAAGATCCTAAGGGCTCCATCAATATGTATTAGTGATATGTTAAACGAAACATATACACATATTAAGATAGAAATAAACCAAGTAGCATACTACTATATTGAGCAAAACTGTCGTAAACCCGTATATATATCCCAAGCTTCCAAAATGTATTATACAAATTAGTACTATACAATAATGGCCTCTAGGACATACATATCCAACAAAAACCACAACTTGCATTTTAAAAAAAGAGAGAGTGTGACAAGTTTATATATATTCTTGCGGTTTTCCCCCAAATCCCAAAATCTCATGATAATCCGGAATCCAAAATCAAGGGTAAGCAAACAGTGAATATCGGCATAAATCTCTATAATACTGCATGACCAATGAATATATGAATGCATCTGATATCATGCAATGAATGCAATAGTTAAACTAGCATATGAAAGCTATAACATATTGCAACTACCAGCTAGCAAGCTATGTCGATGAATAGTGTTCTCTAAAGTGTATGTGACATGGCAATTACCGATGATGATGTGTGTGAGCCGACAAGCAGGTGTACGTGGAACATACGCATCATCGGTAATGGTGCTGGTGTCCTGACAGCAGGGTTTCATAATAATTACAGATAACACCTGTATAAGCATGCAATGCGATGAAACATCATGAATATACAGAAAGTGATGTAGTAACAGCAACACTGAAGAATATATCTATCCAATATACGAGTCATACAATTTGGTATTTAAAATACTCACAATTCTCCACTTTTGAAAACTAGTATGGCTCGAGCCCAGTCAAAAGGGTAAGGGAATCCACCTAAGTCTGAGTCGATCTATATATGTATCTAGTAGTCGGTGATCTTGCCTCAATAGTATCACGTACGATACATTAAATAATATGACATTCTCGAGTCAAAAGTACGGATTTAACATCATAATTATATCTCGTACGGTAAATCTATCGTACAGCCTCCCAAATCTGGATACGGGTCAAATACCATATTTATCTCATTAACTCAATTGGTATCCGTATCATCACATATCGTGAACAGGAGGGTACTGATCTAAGTGTAGTACAAAACTAATATCATCAACATATATGTACACGTGCGTGTGAATACACATCGCCCATCAATCCGTTAATATCATGCCGTATCTCATAATACGAACCAAGTCACATCACCGATCTCATGGCACCATGCCTAATCTCATCAACTCATCTCCAAATACCATATAATATCCTCATCATCCATGCATATGAATACCAGTATATATATGTCGCTAATACGCACAAGGAAGTAAATGTATGCGGGTGTGTGTATGTGCGTGTATGCAATCTTTACTCTAGGGTTTAGTGACTAAGAAATCAAATAAAGTCGTTTTCTCAATTCTCGCTATCACTAAACCCAAAATCTCCTAACGCTTTTCTTGCTAAGGTTCATATCTCACAATAGCGTACAAATGTACATCAATATCACATCACATCATTCTTACAACTTTGCGGGGGTGCTATACGCCATCCACCTGACTTCCCCCGTAGATATATATCTACTCACCTTGATCTTCGCTTGCCGATGCCGATATTGCCACGTGCTTGCTTGTTGTCTTGAAGTCCTCGTGAGGGTACCTACGTATCATAACAAATCGTATCGCATTAAAATCCGACTCATGACCAAAACGACACACAAATCTCATACAGATCAAAACCTATGGTTTGCTCTCTCAAATCAACCCAAAAACCCTCGACATCGGCGTACAAACGCCGAGTGATCGAGAAAAACTCAAACACACCATTCGTGGTTTCACAACACACTAAATATATATACGAAATAGGGTTTAAATCATCAAAACTTCAAATTCGCTTTAAAAGCTATTTTTCCGAAACTCTAGTAAGCAACAATTGCCAATTTAGTTCAAATCTAGTTGTTTTAACAATTCTAGCGGGTACAATGTTCACTAAATATCTTGATTAAGCCACCCAAACCATTTCCATAATTTAATCTCATCAATTTTCATTAAACCTAAAATTCCAGTTTGTAAATTTATCCAATTTTAACAATTTCATAGTAAAAAAGCACAAACAACAATTTAGCTTGGTTTTGCATGATCTAAAGTATTAAACTATAACTTATAATGTTAATAATGTCATGAATACCCTCATTAGATTTTTAATCTTACAATTTGATTAAATTTTAAAACCTAGTTTGCAATATAACTTAATTATTACAATTTTAAATTACAGTTTGCAAACTAGCAACTAGATTAGGTTTTCCATTTCATAAGATGATAAATTACACTTTGCAACCATAATTACATAATAAAAACCCTAACTTTATTTCACAACCCCCTCTTGAAATTCCAAAACTGGAAATTAGAACCATGATTAATTACCTAATTAAGCTAGATTAAAGCAATAACCAACAATTAACTATATGGTTAAGATTATACCTCCACAATTTTTTTGTAGATCCCACTTGCCACTAGCCTCCCAAATTGTCATCTTGCACCTTGATTCATGCTAGCTTGGGCAAAGAAATAATAGGTAAGAGTTGGATTGAAGAATTATTGAGGTTTTAGCTTGATTTTTAGGGCAAAAAGATGAATTTTTTGATGAGAATGAGAGGGGAAAAAAGGGGGGCTGCTGTTGAGGGAGGGGCTGCTGGAATGAGAGGGAGAGAGAGAATGTGAGGTCAAGGAAATTGCCCAAGTCAACAAAAGACCATATCACTTTGTTTATTCTATCATTCTATTTTTCTTTTTTCTTTTCTTTTTTTCTTTTTTCAACATGAAGTGGGGAAAACTTTTGGGGGGAATGGGGATGCCCCTGGTGGGCTCGGCCAGCTCATGGGTGGGGAGGTGTGTGGGTGAGTGTGAGTGAGGAAGTGAACACATAAACCAAAATAACACCATACCTCAATTTCCATTTAATTTTTTTTCACCATTTAAGCCTTTTTCTTATGCATTTTGTAAAACCATCTTGGCAACTTCTTTTCATTTAAAAAACAATATTTTACAAGTTAGTTTAATGTATCATTATGCACAAAATTTGTATCAACCCATTCCAATTTGTAATTATCCCTAATTAAATATATAAATGACGGCTTAAAATAATATTAAAATAATTAATTTCGGAAAAAATTTCAGTAAACTAGAAATTTTACAAGTGGCTTAATAAACACCAAATACTAGTAATTATATAGCTAGAATATGTATATTTAATTTTATATTAAAAGTTATTTATATCTTGGTTTTTACGGAAAACACCCATTATTTTAACGATTCTCCGAAATTTCACCTGATCGATTTTCAAAACGTTATACTTTAGCCGATGTAACAGATTATATATGTGGGATCCTAATCCCATATCTCATACCTAGGATGTAGAGTGTACTGAAAAACAATTCTCGGTAATGAACACACCCGAAGAACATGCATCAACATGCTCATTCCTCGATTGGGTTGCGTGGAAATCCGGATATTCCCCTATTTTCTTCTCGGACTTATAACAATTATTAGATAGAGCGGTACCAACGTTCCCCAGCTCAGTATAATAAGCATGTTTGGTCAATACATCCATATTATTATCTTGATTAAGGTATGTTACGGTCGCTACCAGGAGAAAGAGAGAAGAAAACACTCAGCGTATACTCTTGCAAGATCAGATTGGTTATTATTTTATCTAATCAGGATGGCTCCCACTATTTTTATCAAATCTTCCTTCAAACCCTAAAAAGTAAGACTAGCCGGGATTAATTATACCCTACAAGTTCGCCAATCTTTCGGCCAGGCCAGTGTCGGTACTTTGAGGGAGGTTCCCCGTGCTTTCGCACGGACCTAATTAAAATAAGCCTTGTTTTCCCAAGGGCGTAACCCCGTTAACAGCTTTCTATACACCTACTTGATCGACTAATTGTAAAGTGCAAAACTCTCCCACGAGTAACTCTTACTCGCAGTGGGTATCGGGATCCAACTATCTCATAGAAGGTATGCAATCTCATTTCAAATTTCAACACTTGAAATTCCCGATAACAATTTACCCCTAGCGCCCTATGACCTTGACGCAGGCCAACAAACCATATTCCGCTACTCAAGTTCAACCCATACATTTCATGATTGAATTAAACCCACCTGCACGACCCTTGATGCAGGCCAACAAAGTCGCACGACTACCCTAATCCAATCGCATCATATGCAGCAGATAAGCACTAGTTTGCTACCGCACACTACGCCTTGACGCAGGCCAACAAACGTAGCACGAATACTATGTAGTACTTATCTTAAATGACGGAGGGCTACGACAGGTTTTTAATAAAACCCTTTGAGTAATGAACTTGATATCGTTGTAGAATCGAGTGATTTTGAAAAGAAGTGTTTTTTAGGCTTTTACTAGTTTTGCTAAAGAGGTCACTCCCGGTGAAGGGATCTCGGCTATTTCCTCATCGAATGAGGTGCTGGATATTTCACAAATACCGCTATGCAAAGCATGAAATAAAAAGCAATCAAAAACAAAACCGAGTGGGTTGTAGCATCTGCCAGTTTCGCTAAAGTGGTCACTCCCGGTGTAGGGATCTCGGCTCTTTCCTTATCGAATAAGGTGCTGGATATTCTACAAGGAATACCGCTATGCAAAGTAAGAACTAGAGCTACCAGTTTTTAAAACAAGATTCTGCAACATCTTTAGGTTTCTTTTATTTCATTAATCTCATTAATGAAGTCCTATCAATTATGCTTCCTAAGCACCTCAGAAAAAACGAAAGCAGTAATATGTATTATATATCATATTTATAATATAAGCATTCGTCTCAACATATCAAGTGATCACATCACAGAATATCAACAGCAGAAGAACACATATGAAATAATGGATAAACTAGGAATTCCGTGTTTTAATTAAGCCAATAAAAAACGCGGATTCCACGATCGTGATGAATAGCCAAACCCACATCCCTACACCCCTATGAGAGCGGCAAGCAACCGTACCAATTCTAGAGTTAAGAGACACGGTCTCGACTCCTCGAGATGGTCTCCCACTGAACTCTAGAACCTGGTTACTTGTGTTCCCCCCTTGGGTCTATCATAATGCGGAAAAGAAAATAATATACATCAATGGTGACATCATCCTCAACCTGGAAGTGCCCCAATAAAAGAATTTACATGAACGAAAATGAAAAAATCTCATCTCACATAAAAAAAACCCGGCTATTCAGAACATGATGATCCAATATAACATATCACAGCAACACATAATATTATATATCATCAACATAAGTAAATAAGCGAATCCCAATTGTCGTTGACATATAGCAATGAAACCGGTGATACACCACATATTACACTTACGGTCGCAGAAAAGAATGTGAAAAACTGCAACAATTGGAATCCACAACCATCTTAGACATCAAAAACCCAATGTATCTCATACTTTGGATTTCATGCCTAACCAAATGAATTCCTTAAACATCACAATCCTAACAATTATAAACCCCGCATTTTAGTCTCGATGTTGAAAACACTTTTCAATAACTTGTCTGTAAGTCCACGTTACCCGTCCTGATTCTTTCGGGGATGCGGAAATAGTAGAAAACAATTTTTACGGTAAAGGTAACATGGACTTTAGAATAGGATCTTTGCTAAATAAACACCTAGCAAACTAACTATAAGTTTAACTACTATGTTAGGGGGTTATACCTAAGTCTTGAACTCCTTCTCTTATTGCTCCTTGGAGTGGTTGGATCCGCTTCACCTCGTCGTCTCCTTATTGTCGAAGAAAGATCCACCCGAAAGCTTCTACCTTGAGCTCCTACCACAACCGAGAGGAAACTAAAGTGCTTGGCTTGCTAGACCTTGAACTTTAGAATGAGTTGAGAAGAGTTTTTAGGGTTTTATCTCAATGGCTCATGTTTCTTGACTCATGAGATATGAGAGCCTTGAGAGAGAGGAAGAGGGAGAGCTTGGATGAGAGAGAATGAGAATGATAGAATGAGCTTGACTTGTTACAACCATGCTCACAAAAAAGAAAATAATCATGATAATAATAATAATTAAGTAAATGTGATGGTTCATATCAATGGCTATTATCATTTCATGCATTTAATGCATTTTGTAAAGAACAACAAGTAAACAAAAGTCATAGCCATGAAATGATGATGGTCAACAAGTCCAAAATAGTCAACCGGTCAACAAAGTCAACAAGTCAACAAAAGTCAAACTTTCAACTCAACCATGGCACAATAATACTTAATTAATATTATTATTAATCATATTTCTTATTCTGATTAGGGTTTAGAAAAAGTCAACAGTCAACAACCCTAATGAAAATCCTCTGCCTCTGCCTCAGTCAACTGTGCATACACACCCGCATTCGTGCTCCGAGGAACACGAATACAATGAGATAAAACCAATCCCAAAACATATACTAAGATCTATCTTAAACCAAAGCCCGCTAGTAATAACTGCCCGGATACCAAACGTGCACAAGTGCGCGGATGCGAACGAACCCTGTCGCAAAACCATGCGACCTCTACTCTGTTTTGCCTAAAGGCGAATAGCTCTCTGTGTGGGACTCTAAAGACTCGACACTACGCTGGCAGTGGGTTTAACCACAGTCCGTAAGCGGTACTAGCTGTACGTAACGGTCCCCAGGTAGATGCCGATAAGAAGACTGATAAGGTGAACCCTTCCGAACTCCTACTGAGCCTGAATGTGACAATCTCCGTACAGTCCGGTCTGTTCGTCTGAGAATATCGCATGGCGGGCCTAGGGGGTAGTAAACATCAGTCCCTTAATAGCGGTACAAGTCATGTCGGAGTGTAGCCCAGAACACCCTGAGACAACACTGGATAACCTACCGGTATATCTCGCTTGCCCTGGCCAGGGACGACTATGTGTAATGGCTCTCCTTGACACAGCGCGATATCAACCCCCAATACCGGGAGAGACGTATCCTGTCTAACCGTCACTGCCTCCAAGTGCTTCAGGACTGCACCCAATTGCTACCTGTTTGCACGACTCTTTTGAGCCGTGGTAGGGTAGCAATCTAAGAACAGTGGGAACACACTCGAGGCGAAGTGACAGTGTCAAGTCAGCGGACTAAGCTGTACTCATGTAACTTGGGAACTGATAACTGACGATAGGTATAGTACCAACCAACAGTTCCCGACGAGTCCTGTCCAGTGTACTCGTAACCTAACGAGCACCCGCATACTATCTCAAGTACGACGTATTGACGGCTGTGGGACAGACCATCTCCCCTGCTGGGATGAGAAGCGCATATGCTAGTCTACTCCGGAGTATCGATGCCCCGTCTCGATAATCCTACGACTAGGGACCTGTATAAGGATGTGCTTATAGATTACCCAGCCCCCACTAGTGTGACTACCATCACAACGCTGGTAAACAAGCAAAGATCCTAAGGGCTCCACTAATGTGTATAGGCGATATGCTAAAAGAAACACATGCACACATTAAAGTAGAAACAAACCAAGTAGCATACTACCATTTCGAGCAAGATTGTCTATACAACTGTGAATAACCCACGCTTCCATCATGTAATATACAAACTAGTATGATACAGTAATGGTCTCTAGGGCATATACACTAACAATCTCCCACTTACACTAAGGCCATGGACTGGCGTATCGAAGACCTATCATCTCGATCAGCCTTTCGAACTGAGTCTGGAGTAAGGCCTTCGTAAATAGATCTGCAGTGTTATCTTCTGTAGCAACCCTCCGAACCTCGATCTCCCGGCGATCCACGATCTCCCTGATCAGGTGATACCACCTCAAGATGTGTCTGGACTTCTGATGGGACCTGGGTTCCTTCGCTAAAGCTATAGCCCCGTTGTTGTCATAATACAGAGGAATTGGTTCAACAATGGACGGAACCGCCTGATGTTCTGTCAAGAACTTCCTCATCCAGACTGCTTCTTTTGCGGCATCAGATGCAGCGATATATTCCGCTTCCATCGTCGAGTCAGCAACGGTTTCCTGTTTGGAACTCTTCCAACACACCGCCCCTCCATTGAGGGTAAAGACATAACCCGACATGGACTTGGAGTCATCCTTGTCAGTCTGGAAGCTGGAGTCAGCAAAGGCCTCCATCTGGATGTCTTTTCCGCCGTAAACCAAAAACATGTCCTTAGTCCTTCTCAGGTACTTCAGAATGTTCTTTACCGCTATCCAGTGCTTCTCCCCAGGGTTTGACTGATACCGGCTTACCACACTCAGTGCATAAGCTACATCTGGTCTGGTACACAACATCGCATACATTATAGACCCTACCGCAGAAGCGTAGGGTATAATAGACATGCGATCCCATTCCAAATCAGTCTTGGGAGACATCTTTTTGGAGAGGGTGATCCCGTGACAAGCCGGTAGATTACCACGCTTGGAATCTTCCATACCTAATCTTTTCAGTATGGTGTCGATGTACCTGGACTGTGAAAGTCCTAATATCCTCTTGGACCCATCACGATGGATTCGGATCCCCAGAATGTAAGAGGCATCACCCAGGTTTTTCATGGAGAACCTGTGTGACACGAACCCTTTGACAGATTGTAGCATAGGGATGTCATTTCCTATCAAGAGAATTTCATCCACGTATAAAACGAGGAACACGACAGTTCGTGCTATAATTTTACTATAGATGCATGGTTCATCTGGATTTTTGATAAAACCAAAATCTTTGACCGTCTCATGAAAACAGATGTTCCAACTCCGCGTTGCCTGCTTTAGTCCATAAATGGATTTAAGCAACTTGCACACCTTTCCGCTTCTGCCACTCTAAATGAAACCCTCTGGCTGGTCCATACAGACACACTTCTCTAAATTTCCATTTAAAAAAGCAGTCTTTACGTCCATCTGCCAAATCTCATAATCGTGGAAGGCAGCAATGGAAAAAAGGATCCGAATGGATTTGAGCATAGCCACTGGAGAAAAGGTTTCGTCATAGTCCAAACCATGTCTTTGATGAAAACCCTTTGCAACAAGTATAGCCTTATAGGTCTCAACCTGTCCATCTACACCAATCATCCACTTGAAGATCCATTTGCATCCTATGGGTTTTACCCCTTCTGGAGCAACGTCCAAAATCCATACTTTGTTGGTGTACATAGACTCCATTTCGGTCCGCATTGCATCCAGCCATTTTACCGAGTCAACGCTTTGAATGGCCTGCTGGAAGCTAGTCGGCTCATCATTATCAATGATGCAATCATCTCTATCCCCGTCTATGAGAAAACCGTAGTATCTCTCGGGCGGATGAGACTGCCTACTACTCCTGCGGAGCGGCGCAGGAATGTCCTGTTCTTTCGAACCCTCTGGTTCTACTAAGTTTTCAGTAATAGCTCGTAGTTCTGGAATTTCTTCCAGTTCTATTGCGCTCCCACTTATCTGATTTTCCAAAAATTCAGTTTCCAAGAAGTAGGCATGACGAGAAACAAAAACCTTTTGTTCCTCTTCACAATAGAAGAAATATCCCTTGGAGTTCTTTGGATATCCCACAAACTTGCACTGTACTGAGCGTGCCTCGAGTTTGTCCGCATGCTACTTTTTGACAAAAGCTGGACATCCCCATGTCTTAATGTGCTTATGATAGGGTTTCTTCCCACTCCACATCTGATATGGTGTGGTAGGCACTGTCTTAGTTGGAACTCGGTTCAAAAGGTATGCAGCTGATTCTAGTGCATATCCCCAGAATGATCGCGGCAACTCAGTGTTACTCATCATGGAACGTACCATATCCAAACGGGTTCGGTTCCGTCTCTCCGATACACCGTTATGTTGTGGAGTGTTTGGAGGAGTAAGTTGAAAGAGAATTCCATTCTCTTTTAGGTAATCTAGGAACTTGGCACTCAAGTATTCACCACCTCGATCAGATCTCAGTGTCTTGATACTTTTGCCTGTTTGTTTTTCTACTTCATTCTTGTATTCCTGGAATTTTCCAAAGGCTTCAGATTTTTGTTTCATTAAGAAGACATATCCGTACCTTGAAAAGTCATCCGTAAAAGTAATGAAGTAAGAATAACCACTTCGCGCATGTGTAGACATTGGACCGCATACATCGCTGTGTACGAGTCTCAAGAGCTCGCTCGCTCTTACTCCGTGTCCAGTGAATAGAGTCTTTGTCATCTTTCCTTTGAGACAGGATTGACAAGTTGCATATGATTGATATTCGAACGGATCCACATATCCTTCTGTATGTAACTTCGTCAGCCTTCTCTCATTGATGTGACCCAGTCTACAATGCCATAAGAAAGCATGATTTATTTCTGGAGAGTTTCTTTTGTGTGTATTCTGGACATTGAAAATCTGTGGTTGGTTTAATACGTATATACCGTTGCTTAATGTACCCGACCCAATCAGAACATGATTAAGGTGAATGTTTATAGCATCGCTTACAAATGTAAAATCATAACCTTCTTTTGACATTAAAGATACAGATATGATATTACAAGTTGCACTGGGTACAAAATAACAATCCCGTAAAACCAAAACATGTCCATCTGACAATCCCAAGTTATAGTCCCCTAAGGACTCAGCATCCATGCCAGCCCCGTTTGCAACTCTAAGGGTCATATCACCTGCCTTCAAAACCCTACGCTTTCTTAGTGCCTGCAAAGAATTACAGATATGAGATCCTGATCCGGTATCCAATACCCAGGAAGTAGAGTTTACTGATAGATAGTTTTCAATAACATACACACCTGAAGCCGAAGCCATAACTTGCTTCGGGTCCTGGTTCTTGACCTTCCAAACCCTGCAATCATTTTTCCAGTGTCCTTTCTTATGACAATAGAAGCACTCTTCCTTTCCCACAAGCTGTCCCGCTACTTTTGTTGCCTTTGCCTTTCCCTTCACTTCCACTTTACTAACACCGCCCCTTGGTTTCGTGGGGGTTTTCTTCTTCATTCCCTTGGCTTTCGCCTAGGACCTAGAAGAGGAAGATCCTCCAATAAACAAAGTGGATGGTTCCCTTACTTTCTGTAAGGTGCCCTCTGCACTCCTCAACATGTTGAGGAGCTCCGGAAGTTTAACTTCTTTTCCTTGCAAGTTGAAGTTCAGGATAAAATGGGCGTAAGTGGAAGGGAGGGACTGGAGAATCAAGTTAGTGTAGAGCTCGTTCTCTAACGTGGTCCCAAGGTCCACGAGCTCTTTAATGAAGCCAATCATCATAAGCATGTGTTCCGCTACCGATGATCCGACGACCAATCTTGCCGAAAACAACTTTTTTGAGACTTCGTATCTGGCGATACGGGATTGCTCTCCATATAGTTCCTTAGTATGGAGAAATATGGATTCTAGGTCCATATTCTCGTGCCTCCTCTGATGTTCATTGTCCATAGAGGCAAGCACGAGGCACTTGGCCTTCGCGCAGTCGATCTCCCAGGTCTTACGGATTTCTTTATCCGCGACGCTGGATTTGGGGCCTGAGACAGGGGGAGCTTTGGTGGTAAGGAGATACCCCAACTTGTCATAAGTGATTGCCATTTTGACATTCCTGAGCCAATCTTTGTAGTTTGGCCCTGTCTGTATGTTTTTATCTAGTAGTAACTTAAGTCCGGTCATGATTTTTGGTCGCTGCAATTAGGAAAGAGAGAAGAAACACTGTAGCATGAAGCTCTTGCATGTTTAGAGTGGTTTTTAGTTTGTATAAACAAGATGGCTCCCACTGTTTCTCGAATCCCTCCTCAAACCAAAAAGGAAGAATCAGTCGGGATCAATCTCACCGTACAATACTTGCTTAACCGTTCAGCCAGGCCAGTGTTGGTACTTCGAGGGAGGTTTTCCAACGCTTTCGCGAAGTTCCTTAATTAAATAACCTCTTTTCCCTGTGGGCGTAGCCCCGCTAACACCTTTCTAGACACCTACTTGGTTTATAGCATTGATTGTTAAGTCAAAAAGTTCCTGAGGAGTAGCATATACTCACAGTAGGATCGGGATCCAAATATCATCGTGTGACAAAACTGATGGAATCCTACCAGAATCATCACACTCCAAATGGTATGCAGCGCTAGCAAGTTTCAGTTTCTTTAGAAACTCCCGATGTAGATTATTGCCCCATGCTCTTATGACCTTGACTTTGGCTAACAAATCATAAGTCACATGTCAAGTTCTACCCGTCATTTTTCTGGTTAATTTGAACCCACCCGTACCTACCCTTGACTTTGGCCAACAAGGCAGTACGATTGTCCCAAACCAACGCATCTATCTATGCTACATATGAATATCCAATAGCTACCAATCACTTATGCCTTGACTTTGGCCAACAAACACAGCTTGAATACTATTGACTATCCATATGAAATGACGGAGGGCTACGAATGCTATTGGCGAAGCCGCGAACGTAGTGAACTTGATATAATCGATGGAATGAGATAGCTTTTAAAAGGAGTGGTTTAAGCTCCGCGTTTAAAAGTTAGTTTTTGAAATGAAACCGGGTGGTTTTGAAATTGTTCCAACGATTTTAACTTTGGTTTATTTTCTTGCATTAATTTAATGCATCCCATCATTTAATCCTACCATTGAAGAAAACAACAAAAATATGACGTACGCTTATGCCATACGCATTCGCCACGGGGCCCGTCATTACCCGTTAGGTTACTTAACTAACGACAGAGCGGGGGCTGGACTAGCGCGGATGCAAAACATAAGAAACGCCTACTAGATATCATATATAGATATATACATTCGTCAGATGCAATGATAGTCATTCCAGATCACAGATGAACACATTGGATATACTAGGAATCCGCGTTTTGTTCGAGCCTGTAACGGAAAGCGGATTACACGGTCACGATGAATAGCCAAGACCCCACCTTAGACCCCTACGGGTGCGGCAAACTACCCGCCAAGTACCCGAAGTGAAGCAACCTCCCTCAACAACGTGAGTAGGCCACTCGGCACTTCGAGATACCCGGTAGTTTGTGCACCCTACCTTGGGTCTATCCTAGGAGCAGAAACAGTAAAAGAAATAATATACAATGGCGGCTACAACCTGTAGGGTTCCTAGGCACCCTAATGAGTTCTCACAAGGCATCGAACATGCCAATATAAAATTTTACGGGTGCCGAGAGACCCGACTACGGATCGGTTGCTAGAATACTAGGCGAAAAAGCTAACTAGTTAACACTTAACTACAAGATACGGAAATACAACCTTTGTAGATCCGGTGCTCCACCTCCACGGCTCCGCAACGAGGTCCTCTCCGCTGTCCAAATCAAATCCGGGCTCTAGAGTCGGCTTCGTCGGAGAAAAAGGGAGCTAGGTCGTCGATGTCCATGCCGAAGATGATCTACGTCGAGGCATCGCTAAATCAAGCTCCGACTTCACCAAGTCAAGAAACTTGTGAAGAAAACACACTCTACTACTTGGCAAGAGGTAGAGGATGAAGAAATAGGAAGTGGGTAGACTTTAGTTTTGGATTTCTCACTCATTTCCATCACTTGCCATTGATGGGGCAAGCTTTCTTCACTTGAAGAAATGGAAGAAGAAGAAAGAAATTGTTATGATAAGTTATTTAAAAATGAAAAGAAAAATCAAAACTTATCATAATCTAAACCATGGTCAAGTGTAGAGATTGAACTAGGGTTAAATCAAATGGTTAGGTTAAGCATGAGATAAGAATGGTGGACAAAGTCAAAGGTTCATGAATCTTCAACTACAAACAAAGAAAGCCACCATTCTTCTCATTTCTTTTTCCAAAAAGAAAATAAATAAATAAATAAATAAATAGATATGAAAAACAAAACCCTAACCATTTGAATAACCATGGTTTAATCTTTACACAAACTCAAGTTAGCATGCATCATCAAACATGATACATACAAGTGCACAAAAACATATCGCATATGCAATGCGCACGAACCAAGTGAGAAAATCCGTCTAAAGTGAACCGATACTAGTTAATGCAAAGTAATATATCAAATATATAATTATACATTAAATCATTAAATCAACACTTGATTCAATGATCCGGTCATGTCGCACATAACCGACTGGTATCTATAGTAACAACTTATCGAATCAACACTTGATCCGATAACCCGGCTATATCGCATATAACCGAACAATGTCACATCACGAGAATTGAATCCAGTATCACATACTGGTATTATTCTCGGTCCCGCACATATCTCATATGCGCTCCTATTTCGTTTCGCTTGAGCCAGGAAACCTCTGTGTAGGACTCTAAAGACTCGTCAATACGCCGGCAGCAGGCGATGATCATATCAAACACCCACAAGCCGCAAGCGGTCTGCTAAACGTAACGGCCACCCGGGTATTGAGCGATCTGAAGATCGACGAGCAATCCCGCTCACACTCTAGTGAATCCGACCAGTAACACTTCCGTACAGTCCGGTCTGATCGTCTGATATGTCGCATATCTCGCCTAGGGGTGGTAAACGTCAGACCCCAATAGCTCGATAAGTCGCGTCGATATGAGGTCTATAACTGTTCGAGAAACTACTGGTAACACTTACCAGTAAATCTCAGCAACCCTGGCCAGGGATTTCCTGTTATAGCCAATCGAACACAGCGCAACATCAACCCCCTATACAGGGAGAGACGAATCCCCTCCTATCGCTCATTGCCTCCATGTGACTCGGGACTGTACCCAAAAACCACCGTTTTGCATGCCCTCTTGGACGTGGTAAGATGGAAATCAAAGCACAGTGGGAACCACACAAGACTCTATGACGATCTCGGGTCAACAGACTACTCTGTACCAGTGTCACCAGAGAACTGCCATCTGACGTGAGGTATAATACCATCTGGGAGTTCTCGGCGAGTCCGTCCAGTGTACCCAGTCTCTACTGAGCACCCGTATATCATCTCTGATGTCAAACACCAATGGATATGGGATCATCCATCGCCCATCTGTATGGGTCGAGAAGGTATACGCTAGTCTACTCTGGTATATCGATGCCCCGTCTCGATATACCCACGACTAGGGACTGTGAAGGATGTACTTATAGACTACCATGTCCCTACTAGTATGATCCGCATCATAGTCCAGGTAGTCAAGTACAGATCCTAAGGGCTTTACCAACATGTAACAGAGAGACAATCAACATACACGTTAAGGTAAAGTGTAACCAGATAGCATACTATCATGTCGAGCAAGAAAGTCTTCCCTATATATGTCCCAGCATCCACTACAATATACATCCTATGTACAGTAATGGCCTCTAGGGCATACATATAACTAACAATCTCCCACTTGCACTAGGGCCATCTGTAGCAGTGGTTGCAGTATCTCATACTCAACCATCCCATAAAAATCTCTCTCTGGGAACAGGCCTTTGTGAATGGATCCGCTGTGTTGTCTTCTGAGTCTACTCTCCAAACCTCGATCACCCTGGAGATCAACCATCTCCATGATCATGTGATACTGCCTTAGAATATGTCTGGATCACTGATGGGACGGACGTTCCTTGGCATAAGCCACAACTCCATTGTCACACAATGGGAGGAACTAAGTTCATCTCATGAACCAATATACACCCAGACAGCCACTTTGGTAGCATCTTAAGTAGCGATGTATCCAGCCATTATCGTCTAGTATGCCACGGTATCTAGCTTGGAACTCTTCCAACATACCGTCCCTTTACTGAGGGTAAAGACAATGCCTGCGACTGACATTCAGTCGTCTTTATCACCCTGGAACCCTTCCAGTGATTCTCCCCAGGATCGGTTGATACCGTCTCACTACAACTAGTGAGAGTCCTAACATCCAATTAAATCTATCTCATAGATCCAAAATCTAGGATTTAGTAGGTATCACTTTGATCCTATATGGAGAATCTTAGTGATAAGCGGAGATTGACTGAGCGTAGCATAGGAAACTCCTTCCCTATCATGAGCATGACATCCACGTACTCTACGAGGATCACCACCATACTCCCTACTACCTTTTTGTTTATACAAGGCTCATCTATCATTTTGATGATGTCAAACTCTTTGACTTATCCATCAAAACAGATGTTCCAACTCCGCGATGCCTGCTTTATCCTATAAAGCATCTTGCACACGTTTCCGCTGCTCCCACTGTCTACGAAGTCCTCTGGCTGTGTACTTATAGACGCACTCTTCTAAAACATCATTTAGAAAAGCAGTCATGACACCCAACCACCAGATATCGTAGTCATGGTATGTAGCCGTGACAAGTAGGATCTGGATGGACTTAAGCATAGTCACTTGAAAAGGTTTCATCATGATCCACGCCTGGTCGATGACGAAAAGCTTTAACAAGTCTAGCTTTGAAAGTCTCAACTTTTCCATCTACACCAAGTAATCTTCTCAAGATATACTTTCTCCTGATGGGGATTTAACCCTTCAGATATTGCAACCAAAGTCCATACTTTGTTGGTGTATAAGGATTCCATCTCAGATCGCTAAGCATCCAGCCATTCTTACAGAGTCTTACTCCTGATGGCCAGCTCGAAGCTAGTTGGGTCATCATCTCATGATGCAATCCTCGCTCCCGCTGTCATAGAGAAACCGAAGTATCTCTCAGGTGGGTGAGGAACCCTACTAGATCGGCGGAGAGGCTGAGGTTCGTTGGAATCTACTGAATCCTTTGGTTCTATCAAATCATCAGCTGTAGTTTGTATGGTTGGAACTTTTCCAGTTCTACATTACAGATCTTGCCTCGAGCTTGTCCGGATTTTGCTTTTAGACATAGGCCGGACAACCCTAAATCTTAACTAGCTTAAGACATGGGCTCTTCCCTTTCCATATCACATATGAAATGGTAGGCAACTGATTTGATTGGAACCCTATTCAATAGGTATGCAGCTTCTCAAGTGCATAACTCCCTAAAAGGAAATAGGCAACTCAGTAGTACTCATCATAGAGCGCACCTTATCATATAGGGTGTGATTGCTCCGCCCCGATATACCATCGTATTATGGTGTATACGGAGGAGTAATGTTGAGAGAGAATCTCATTCTCCTTTAGAATAGTCCTGGAATTCCGTGCTCAAGTATTCTCCTCCTTGATCTCATCAAAGGACATAATACTTATACCCGTATTTTGGTTCTCTACTTCTAACTTATATTCTGTGAATATCTCAAAAGGTTCGGACTTGTGTTTCAACAGGAACATATGTCTGAATCTTGAGAGATTATCAGAGAATATAATGAAGTATAAATAACCAGTCCTGGCATGTGTAGACAGGGGACCTTCACACATCAACATGTATCATCCCAAGAGTTCACTAACTCTTTCTCTGTTTCCAGTAAACGGAGCTATGGTCATCTTATCTTTGTGACATGACTGGCAAGTTTTACAAGATGTAAATTCAAACTGATTTAAATATGCATCTTCATGTAACTCTAGCCAGTCGGGTCGCACTGATATGACCTAGTCTACAATGCCTCAAGAAGGATTCGTTCATTTCTGAACTCTTCCTCTTGTGTGTGTTCCGTATCCTAAAGAACTGTAGTTTGATTTAGAACATTAATGCTTTTAGATAACGTGCCTGAACCGATCAACTTTTGATATAGGAAATGTTCAAAACATTATCCAACAATACAAAATTTTATCATTTCTTTACTAATAAAGAGACTGATATGATTTTGTATATCAGGTTCGGTATCTAATAACATTCGTTCAGAATCAATGTATTGGTAATACAGGGTGATAGTGACCGACAGACTTGGCTGCAACTCTTGCCCCGTTTTCTGCCTCATGAAACTTATCACCCGTTCTCAGTTCTCTACCTGTCTGTAGCCCTATGTAACAAATTACATATATGGGATCCTGATCTGGTATCACATACCCAGGACGTAAAGGATACTGAGAAACAGTTCTGTATAATGAACACACCCGAAGATGATGCATCAGCATGCACTCTCTTCGTTTGGGCGGCACGGGAAATCTGGTATTCCACAATTTCCTGCTCTGTCTTATAACAATTATAAGTTGGAGCGGGACCAACGTTCCCCAGCTCAGTATAACAAGTGGGTTCGGTCAATATTCCGTATTATTATCTTGATTAAGGCGTGATATGGTCGCTACCTGGAGAGAGAGAAGAAAACACTCAGCGTGCGCTCTGTCAAGAATAGATTGGTTATTATTTTATCTAATCAGGATGGCTCCCACTGCTTTTTATCAAATCTTCCTTCAAACCCTAAAAGGAAAGACTAGCCGGGATTAATTACACACTACAAGTTCGCCAATCTTTCAGCCAGGCCAGTGTCGGTACTTTGAGGGAGGTACCCCGTGCTTTCGCACGAACCTAATTAATGTAAACCTCGTTTTCCCAGAGGCGTAACCTCGTTAACACCTTTCTAGACACCTACTTGATCGGCTAATTATAATGTATAAAACTCTCCCAGGAGTAACACTTACTCGCAGCGGGTATCGGGATCCAACTATCTCATAGAAGGTATGCAATCTCATTGAAAATTTCAACACTTGAAATTCCCGATAATATTTTGCCCCTAGCAGCTATATGACCTTAACATAGTCAACAAATCATAAGTGCTAGTCAAGTTCAACCCGTCATTTCCCGATTGAATTAAACCCACCCGCACGACCCTTAACATAGTCAACAAAGTCGCACGACTACCCTAATCCAATCACATCATATGCTTATGCAGATAAGCACTAATTAGCTACCGCACACTACGCCTTAACATAGTCAACAAACGTAGCACGAATACTAACCAGTACTTTTCTGAAATGACGGAGGGCTACGACAGGTTTTTCTGAAAACCTATTGCGTAATGAACTTGATATCGTTGTAGAATCAAATGATTTTAAAATGGAGTGTTTTTGAGGCTTTTCTAGTTTTGCTAAAGGAGTCACTCCCGGTGAAGGGATCGTCGGTCCTTTCCTCATCGAATGAGGTGCGGGATATATCATATATATCACTGTGAAAAGAAAAACACTTAAAAGCAATCAAAATACAAACCGAGTGTGTAGCATCTGCCAGTTATTGCTAAAGGAGTCACTCCCGGTGAAGGGATCTCGGTCCTTTCCTCATCGAATAAGATGCAGGATATATCACATATACCGCTGTGCAAAGCAAGAACTGTAGCTACCTGTTTTATTTTGAAATTCGATTCTACAAAATTTTAGGTTTCTTTTATTTCATTAATCACATTAATGAAGTCCCATCATTTAAGTACCTAAACATCACAGATAAATACGACGTATACTTATGCCATCCGCATTCGCCTCGATGTCCCCTCGTGCACCGTTAGGTTAGGTAACTAACGGCAGAGCGGGGCAGGGCTAGCGCGGGTGTAAAACATAAGTAACGTCTATATAATATATCATATATACTATATACTGTATTTATCACAGAACATCACATGATCACATCACAGATATCGCAGCAGAAGAAACATATGAAATATTGGATATACTAGGACGTCCGTGTTTTCAATACGAGCCAGTATAAAACACGGATTCCACGGTCGTGATGAATAGCCAAACCTACACCCCTAGACCCCTACGAGAGCGGCAAGCAACCCTACCAATTCTGGAGTTAGGAGACCCGGACTCGACTCCTCGAGTTGGTCTCCCACTGGACTCCAGAACCCGGTTACTTGTGCTCCCCTCCTTGGGTCTATCCTAGTGCGGAAAAGTAAATAATATACAAACGGTGACAACTTCCGCAACCTGGAAGCGCCCCAATAAAAGAATATTACATACAAGTTTTTACATGAATGAAAATGAAAAACACTCATCTCACATAAATACCCCCGGCTATTCAAACACGACGATCCAATATAACATATCCAGCAACACATAACATCACATGTCATCAACGTAAGTAAATATGCGCATCCCAATTGTCGTTGGCATATAGCAACGAAACCGGCGATATCACATATTACACTTACGGTCACAGAAAAGAAAGTGTAAAACTACAACAGTTGGAATCCGCAATCACCTCAGACATCGCATGCCTGACCAAATGAATTTCTTAGACATCGCATGCCTAACAATTATAAACCCCGCATTTCAGTCTCATTATCGAAAACACTTTTCAATATCAAGTCGGGCAATTCAACAAGATTCCCGAAAAACTGATCGAATGCTCATCGCAAACTTTAGTAGGCGGCCGCACCCCTGATACCGTCGACGAAGTGCACCAAGGCGGAACACCGCTACCGCGAGCACCCGGAGGAATGCTTTCGGCGACGGGGTTCTCCTACTGTCACTTGGTCGGGGCTATGGAGTGAGGCTGTCTATTAAGTTTACCCGGCGAGTATCCGCGTACGCTACGTGATTGCGACGGACTTTTGATCACATCAAAATTCCGTGGCAACCGATCAAGTGAGACTAAACTGCTATGTTTATAACATTCATTTAGTTATCACATAACTACTTGTGAATTCCAATTATTGTATCCCATTCCAGATAATTAGAAAATGTTAAACTTTCCGATTGAACATTCGAACACCCAAGTTTTCCCGATACAGATCAACACATGAAATAAGTCTAACAACATTCAGTTCGTACCTCAGTACCAACGGTCCAGCCGTAGAAGGGTCAAGCCAACGCCTCACATGTGGCACGCCGTACTGCCCCAAACCCGAAGGTTCAAAGAGCAGTTCAAGACGGTCACATAATCGAGTTAAGGTTTGTTGTCTTCTAGAGGGACCATCGCGTTACTTGCACTACTTAGAACGTCGTTAAACTACGGAAAAATCCAACACTTGGAAATTTCCCGGCAGGGGAAAAATTGGGTATTTATATCCGGTCGAACTTTTTAACATATTCTAAAATTTATCCGGAAAGCCAAATAGACAAAATTTGATACCCCGATCGAAACACCGAATTCCCAAAACAACCCCAGGAAATTCAACTCTTGAATAAATATTAAAAATTCCCAGAAAACTCAGCAGAATTTATCAGGAGTTACTGTGCAAACAAAGTGGGCTGACGTCACCAAGTGGCCGCTGATCAGCCGCAGAAGCCATGCTTCTGCCGCTGATCCGCCGCGAAAAATACTGTTCACCAGAAACTTTTTGCACCGTAATTCTTATTTTTCCCTGCTGAATTTTTTAGCAATTTTTAATTTGGAAAAATCCACTGTTTTCAAAAAAGTACAGAGAGCATATTTTGGGTTTCGGTTTTGGGTCGTTCGGACTTCAAATTCCGTCTACGCTTCGCCTAAAGCTCTAGCAAGGCTCTGATACCACTGTAGGGTTCCTAGGCACCCTAATGAGTTCTCACAAGGCATCGAACATGCCAATATAAAATTTTACGGGTGCCGAGAGACCCGACTACGGATCGTTTGCTAGAATACTAGGCGAAAAAGCTAACTAGTTAACACTTAACTACAAGATACGGAAATACAACCTTTGTAGATCCGGTGCTCCACCTCCACGGCTCCGCAACGAGGTCCTCTCCGCTGTCCAAATCAAATCCGGGCTCTAGAGTCGGCTTCGTCGGAGAAAAAGGGAGCTAGGTCGTCGATGTCCATGCCGAAGATGATCTACGTCGAGGCATCGCTAAATCAAGCTCCGACTTCACCAAGTCAAGAAACTTGTGAAGAAAACACACTCTACTACTTGGCAAGAGGTAGAGGATGAAGAAATAGGAAGTGGGTAGACTTTAGTTTTGGATTTCTCACTCATTTCCATCACTTGCCATTGATGGGGCAAGCTTTCTTCACTTGAAGAAATGGAAGAAGAAGAAAGAAATTGTTATGATAAGTTATTTAAAAATGAAAAGAAAAATCAAAACTTATCATAATCTAAACCATGGTCAAGTGTAGAGATTGAACTAGGGTTAAATCAAATGGTTAGGTTAAGCATGAGATAAGAATGGTGGACAAAGTCAAAGGTTCATGAATCTTCAACTACAAACAAAGAAAGCCACCATTCTTCTCATTTATTTTTCCAAAAAGAAAATAAATAAATAAATAAATAAATAGATATGAAAAACAAAACCCTAACCATTTGAATAACCATGGTTTAATCTTTACACAAACTCAAGTTAGCATGCATCATCAAACATGATACATACAAGTGCACAAAAACATATCGCATATGCAATGCGCACGAACCAAGTGAGAAAATCCGTCTAAAGTGAACCGATACTAGTTAATGCAAAGTAATATATCAAATATATAATTATACATTAAATCATTAAATCAACACTTGATTCAATGATCCGGTCATGTCGCACATAACCGACTGGTATCTATAGTAACAACTTATCGAATCAACACTTGATCCGATAACCCGGCTATATCGCATATAACCGATCAATGTCACATCACGAGAATCGAATCCAGTATCACATACTGGTATTATTCTCGGTCCCGCACATATCTCATATGCGCTCCTATTTCGTTTCGCTTGAGCCAGGAAACCTTTGTGTAGGACTCTAAAGACTCGTCAATACGCCGGCAGCAGGCGATGATCATATCAAACACCCACAAGCCGCAAGCGGTCTGCTAAACGTAACGGCCACCCGGGTATTGAGCGATCTGAAGATCGACGAGCAAGCCCGCTCACACTCTAGTGAATCCGACCAGTAACACTTCCGTACAGTCCGGTCTGATCGTCTGATATGTCGCATATCTCGCCTAGGGGTGGTAAACGTCAGACCCCAATAGCTCGATAAGTCGCGTCGATATGAGGTCTATAACTGTTCGAGAAACTACTGGTAACACTTACCAGTAAATCTCAGCAACCCTGGCCAGGGATTTCCTGTTATAGCCAATCAAACACAGCGCAACATCAACCCCCTATACCGGGAGAGACGAATCCCCTCCTATCGCTCATTGCCTCCATGTGACTCGGGACTGTACCCAAAAACCACCGTTTTGCATGCCCTCTTGGACGTGGTAAGATGGAAATCAAAGCACAGTGGGAACCACACAAGACTCTATGACGATCTCGGGTCAACAGACTACTCTGTACCAGTGTCACCAGAGAACTGCCATCTGACATGAGGTATAATACCATCTGGGAGTTCTCGGCGAGTCCGTCCAGTGTACCCAGTCTCTACTGAGCACCCGTATATCATCTCTGATGTCAAACACCAATGGATATGGGATCATCCATCGCCCATCTGTATGGGTCGAGAAGGTATACGCTAGTCTACTCTGGTATATCGATGCCCCGTCTCGATATACCCACGACTAGGGACTGTGAAGGATGTACTTATAGACTACCATGTCCCTACTAGTATGATCCGCATCATAGTCCAGGTAGTCAAGTACAGATCCTAAGGGCTTTACCAACATGTAACAGAGAGACAATCAACATACACGTTAAGGTAAAAGTGTAACCAGATAGCATACTATCATGTCGAGCAAGAAAGTCCTCCCTATATATGTCCCAGCATCCACTACAATATACATCCTATGTACAGTAATGGCCTCTAGGGCATACATATAACTAACACAGCCTCATCCCGGATGTGCGGCCATACAAATAATATTACATCAATTTACATATTACATCAAATGAAAGATAAGAAAACTCTCATCTCACAACACCCCGGCTATTCATCCACGACAATCCAACGAGTTCATATACACAAACCATCAACATTACAGATCACAGATATGTATAACTCCCACTAATCAACGTATAGTGATTAGCAAACGTTCAATACATATATCACATCACAGATATAACCCATTAGCTAAAGTCTACAGAACTTCGATCAAAAATACGGATTTGTAACTACCCCAAACATAACTTTGTTCTCTGGAAAATCTGGGCAGAAACAAAATATTCTAAAAATCCCAAAACGGAACATTGAGAATACTGCAGCAAAAACGATTCACGGCCGAGTCAACTCGGCCGCGGATTCGCGGCAAGAAGCTTGTTCTCGCCGCGGTTCTGCGGCGCGTTAACCGAGTCAGTGACTCGTTTTTCCTGTGTCTTCCTACAAAACCCTGAGCCGATTTTTAGTGTATGTGGAATCATTTTTTGAACAGTTTAAAAATAGGCAGAAAGTTCAGTTCTTGGACTCGTTTTGTGATTTTTTTTCTCCGATCAAAATTCTAAATACTTTGCTAACTTTCTAGTTGTTGTTTAGCTAGGCTCTGATACCACTGTAAGTCCACGTTACCCGTCCCGGTTCTTTCGGGGATGCGGAAACGGTAGAAAATGATTTTTACGGTAAAGGTAACATGGACTTTAGAATAGATCTTTGCTAAACAAACACCTAGCAAACTAACTACAAGTTTAACTACTATGTTAGGGGGTTATACCTAGGTCTTGAACTATTTCTCTTCATGCTCCTTGGAGTGGTTGGATAGGCTTCACCTCGTCGTCTCTTTGTTGTCGAAGAAGGATCCGCCCGAAAACTTCTACCTTGAGCTCCTACCTCAACCGAGAGGAAACTAAAGTGCTTGGCTTTCTAGACCTTGAACTTTAGAATGAGTTGAGAAGAGTTTTTAGGGTTTTATCTCAATAGCTCATGAAACATGAAAGCCTTGAGAGAGAGGAAGAGGGAGAGCTTGGATGAGAGAGAATGAGAATGATAGAATGAGCTTGACTTTTTACAACCATGCTCACAAAAGAGAAAATAATCATGATAATAATAATAATTAAGTATATGTGATGGTTCATATCAATGGTCATTATCATTTCATGCATTTAATGCACTTTGTAAAGAACAACAAGTAAACAAAAGTCATAGCCACGAAATGATGATGGTCAACAAGTCCAAAATAGTCAACCGGTCAACAAAGTCAACAAATGTCAAACTTTAAACTCAACCATGGCACAATAATACTTAATTAATATCATTATTAATCATATTTCTTATTCTCATTAGGGTTTAGAAAAAGTCAACAGTCAACAACCCTAATGAGAATTCTCTGCCTCTGCCTCAGTCAACTGTGCATACACACCCGCATCCGTGCTCCAAGGAACACGAATACAATGAGATAAAACCAATCCCAAAACATATACTAGGATCTGGCCTAAACCAAACCCCGCTAGTAATAACTGCCCGGACACCAAACGTGCAAAAGTGCGCAGATGCGAACGAACCCCGTCGCAAAACCATGCGACCTCTACTCTGTTTTGCCCAAAGGCGAATAGCTCTCTGTATGGGATTCTAAAGACTCGACACTACGCTGGCAGTAGGTTAAACCACAGGCCGCAAGCGATACTAGCTGTACGTAACGGTCCCCAGGTAGATGCCGATAAGAAGATTGATGAGGTGAACCCATCTGAACTCCTACTGAGCCTGAATGTGACAATCTCCGTACAGTCCGGTCTGTTCGTCTGAGAATATCGCATGGCGGGCCTAGGGGGTGGTAAACTTCAGTCCCCTAATAGCGGTACAAGTCGTGTCGGAGTGTAGCCAAAACACCCTGAGACAACACTGGATAACCTACCAGTATATCTCGCTTGCCCTGGCCAGAGACGACTATGTGTAATGGCTCTCCTTGACACAGCGCGATATCAACCCCCAATACCGGGAGAGACGAATCCTGTCTAACCGTCACTGCCTCCAAGTGCTTCGGGACTGCACCCAACTGCTACCTGTTTGCACGACTCTTTTGAGCCGTGGTAGGGTAGCAATCTAAGAACAGTAGGAACACACTCGAGGCGAAGTGACAGTGTCAAGTCAGCGGACTAAGCTGTACTCATGACACCTACGAACTGATAACTGACGATAGGTATAGTACCATCCAACTATTCCCGACGAGTCCTGTCCAGTGTACTCGTAACCTAACAAGCATCCGCATATTATCTCAAGTACGACATACTGACGGCTGTGGGACAGACCATCTCCCCTGTTGGGATGAGAAGCGCATACGCTTGTCTACTCCGGAGTATCGATGCCCCGTCTCGATAATCCTACGACTAGGGACCTGTATAAGGATGTGCTTATAGATTACCCAGCCCCCACTAGTGTGACTGCCATCACAACGCTGGTAATCAAGCAAAGATCTTAAGGGCTCCACTAATGTGTATAGGCGATATGCTTAAAGAAACACATGCACACATTAAAGTAGAAACAAACCAAGTAGCATACTACAATTTCGAGCAAGATTGTCTATACAACTGTGAATATCCCAAGCTTCCATCAAGTAATATACAAACTAGTATGATACAGTAATGGTCTCTAAGGCATATACACTAACACTGTCGGGTAATTCAACAAGATTCCGGATAACCTGATCGAATTCTCGTCGGAAAATTTAGTAGACGGCTACACCCCCGATGCCGTCGACAAAGTGCACTTAGGCAGAACACCACGGCCGCGAGCACCCGAACGGATGCTTTTGGCGTTGGGGTTCTCGTACAGCCACTTGGTCGGGGCTATGGGGCGTAGTTATCTAGTATGGTTACACTGCGAGTATCTACGTACACTACGTAATTGCGACGGACTTTATATCCACATCAAAAACCCGTGGCAACCGATCAAATGAGACTAATTTGTTAGATTTATAAAATTCAAATTAGTTTGCACAAAACTAATTATTGTGGATTCCAAATATTGTATCACAATCAAAGATAGCTAGACGATGTTAAACTTTTCGATCGAATAAACAAACACACAAAATTTCCCAAAGAGCTCAACAATTGAGCGGAGTTCAAAAAGTACCCAGAACATGCCACAACACCTATGGACCAACCGTAGAAAGGCCAATCCTTGCCTCACCAATGGCGCCGCAGAACTACCACAAACCCTAGGGTTCGATGGCGGTTCCAACGGTCACAGAATCGAGTTAGGTTTTCATCTTCTAGAGGGTCCATAGAAAACACCTGCATGATTTTCTGAAGATTTTAAACTTGGAAAAATCCAACTCTTGGAAAATTTCCAGCAAGGGAAAAAATGGGTTATTGATATCCATTCGAACTTTTTAACGTCATCTAAATAACCCGAATAGATGTTAGAATTACGACTACGAAGCACTCCGAATTGCCTTTGCACAAAGATAACATCACATGAAAATTTAGCAAAACCAAGCAACACCTGAAATACCAAAACACAGAGACTGGAACACCCTAGAAAATTCAACCCTGAACTAGCCTACAAAACTGAGCAGGCCGGTTTTTCCTCACATGTGGTCGGCCATTTTCCGACGAGAGGGGTTTAATTTTCTTCTGTGTTCATGTCACATCACATGTAACATTCTGCAGTTGCTTAAAAAAAATTTGACACCTTAAAAATTTCGACAGAAACTGGGTTTTTGTATCGGGTGTTTCGGAGTTGTTTCGGTTTCGTAATACTACAACATCGTCTAATTCTCTAGTATGGCTCTGATACCACTGCTGGGTACCCTAGGCGGCAGCTGGGTTTCCGAAGGTATCGACCATACCGTTTTCAAAAAATTGGCACGCTAAAGAACCCTAACGCTGGAATCTAAACTAGATAATTAGACGAACAAGCATGTAAATATCTTTACGTCTAAGTGAACAAGGAATACAACCTCTGTAGACCGGTCCTTCACTTCAGTAACTCCATGTAGTAGTCCCTTCGCTCCAAGTAGTGATCTCCCGGACTCTAGTGAGGCTCCACAAGGTGAAATGAACAAGCTTGTTTGAAGTTTTCGAGGCCGAAGATGATGTACGTCGAGGAGACACTAACTCAAGCTACCTCTTCACTAAGTGATGAACTTGGTGAAAAAACAACCCAATCTAAATGACTAGTAGAGAAGAGGATGATGAAGTAGTAATTTTGCTCACTTTAGAAAAAAAATTCATACTATTTTTCTTCATCTCCCATAAACCTAGAGAGCTAAGCTCTTGATGAAGAAGAAGATGAAGAGAGAATAGAATGAAACTCATGAGGTCAGAATAGCAACCATGGGTGAGTTTGTATCATATACTAACTCATGTAGAGACTAAACTATGGCTAAGGATAATGGTTAGGTTAATAAATATCTTATGTAAAACAAAGTTAGTGGATTAAGTCAATGGTTAGCATAAGCTTCTCCAAGCTTCCAACCATGACAAATTTCCATCAATTTTGAATTACTTGGATAAATAAAAACCGTAATATTTTCTTACGTATAGTGTAAGTCTCATACACCCATGAAGCATGTGGAATCAAGCATGACACAAAATAATGTACATTAATATATATCACATATATACTATATGCACACAAGTGAGAAAAAGAAATGTTTAAGTGAGCTAATATTAGTTAATTTAATTAATATATCACATATATAATTATACATTAAATTATTAGATCAATACTTGATTTAATAATCCGGCTATATCACATACAACCGACTAATATCAAATGTATCAACTTACCGAATCAATACTTGATTCGACATCCCGGCTATATCACATATAATCGACAGATATCATATATCGCGAGAATGGAATACGGTATCACATACTCGTATTAATCTCGGTTCCGGACATATCACATATGTGCTCCTAATTCGTTTCGCTTGAGCCAGGAAACCTCTGTGTAGGACTCTAAAGACTCGTCAATACGCCGGCAGTAGGTGGTGATCATATCAGTCACCCACATGCCTCAAGCGGTCTTCTAAATGTAACAAGCACCAGGGTATTGAATGATCAGAAAATCAACAAGCAGGCCTGCTCATACTCCTGCGAGTCCAATCAGTAACACTACCGGACAGTCCGGTCTCTTCGTCTGATATGTCGCATATCACAGCCTGGGGGTGGTATAATGTCAGACCCCAATAGCCTGATAAGTCATGCCGATGTAAGGTCCATAACGGTTCAAGAAACTACTGATAACACTTACCAGTAAATCTCAGCAACCATGGCCAGGGATTTCCTGTTATGGCCAATTAAGCATAGCGCAACATCAACCCCCAATACCGGGAGAGACGAAACCCCTCCTATCGCTGATTGCCTCCATGTGACCCGGGACTGTACCCAAAAACCACCGTTTTGCACGATCTCTAGAACGTCGTAAGGTGGAAATCAAAGCACAGTGGGATCACACAAGACTCTATGACGATCTCTCGTCGACAGTCTAACCTGTACCAGTGTCACCATAGAACTGCTATCTGACGATAGGTATAATACCATCTAGGAGTTCTCGGCGAGTCCGTTCAGTGTACCCAGTCTCCACTGAGCACCCGTATACCATCTCTGATGTCAAATACTAATGGATATGGGATCATCCATCGCCCATCATATGGGTCGAGAAGCGTATACGCTAGTCTACTCTGGAATATCGGTGCCCTGTCTCGATACTCCTACGACTAGGAACATTTGAAGGATGTACTTACCGACTACCCTGTCCCCACTAGTATGATCTGCGTCATAATCCTGATAGTCAAGTACTCATCCTAAGGGCTTTATCAACATGTAATAGAGAGACAATAAGTGTACATATTAAGATAAAGAGCAACCAGAAAGCATACTATCATGTCGAGCAAGAAAGTCATCCCTACATATGTCCAAGCATCCACTACAATATACATCACATGTACAGTAATGGCCTCTAGGGCATACACATAACTAACAGTTTTACACATCACAATTAGCCGATGAAGTAGGTGTCTAGAAAGGTGTTAACAGGGCTACGCCCCTGGGAAAATGAGGTTTATTTTAATTAGGTCCGTGCGAAAGCACGGGGAACCTCACTCAAAGTACCGACACTGGCCTGGCTGAAAAATTGGCGAACTTGTAAGGTGTAATTAATCCCGGCTAGTCTTACCTTTTAGGGTTTAAAGGAAGATTTGATAAAAATAGTGGGAGCCATCCTGATTAGATAAGATAATAACCAATCTAATCTTGCAAGAGCATACGCTAAGTGTTTTCTTCTCTCTCTCTCTCTCTCTCTCTCCAGGTAGCGATCATGTCAGGCCTTAATCAAGATAATAATACGGATGTATTGACCGAACCCGCTTGTTATACTGAGCTGGAGATGTAAGTCTACGCTAGCGCCCCGGCCGTCTACAGACGCCAAATGCGGAACAAAAAATTTTTAACTGGTGCTATCGTATACTTTAACCCGGATCTGCCATTATTGCTAAACTAACAAACAGTAAAGAGTGTAGAAAGGTTATACCGAACGATCCGAGTCCTTCGTTCTTTAACCATCATCCCACGCTCCGTTGCGGGTGCTACGATCTCTTCGATCTCCGATCTGCTCGTCCAGGTGGCACCACATCACTGATTCTTTAAACGGGCTCCCGCCTCTGACTCGAGGCAACTCGGTCGTCAAGTTTGCTAAAAGAGACGACCAAGATTGATGTAGAGAATGAGTAGATGACTTTGTCTCGCTTCGTCCAAATCCGTGGACGATCGGTTAATGAAGTTGCCGATGGAAATGAAATGGAACAAGAAATGAACTATGAAATTTCCATGCATCCAAAACTTTAGTCTTTTCTTTTTAGCAACCATAATTTCTCAAATGAGTGAATAGTGGAGGAGAGAGAGGGCCGGCCACCTTTTAAAGGAGGAGGGAGGTGATGGTAGGAGGAGGGAGGTGACCATTAGAAATAATATCATGAACAAAAGAACATAACCAAAACAAAATGCTTTAATGTTAAAGCATGAGTCATAAACCTAGTCATCATGTATTAATGAACCATTAAATGCATCCAATGAAAACACAACACCAATTAATCCTAGTCACCTCATCTAGATGCTTCTAGAACACTGACTCACCTCAACAGAAGAAAAGATAAATCCGTCTTTAACCGAATGTTAAAAGACGGCTGATAGAAAAATGGAAACTGGCAACTTCCAAAAGTGATCCCGAAACGATTTTCAGGATAACCCCGTAACTGTATAAATATACCCGCATTTGTATTACGACCGAATACAAATGCAACTGAGACAAAGATATTATATCTACTCAATATAATACTCGGATCCGGCTTAAACCAAAGCCGACCAGTATCATCTGCCCGAAAAATAACACGTGCGTAAACGCACGTGCATTTTCCGAACCCTGCCATAAAACCATACGGCCTCTACAACGTTTCGCCCGAACTTGGGAAACTGTCTGTGGGGGACTCTAATGACTCGTCAGTACCCTGGCAGTGGGTTTAACCACAAACCGTCAGCGGCACTAGCAATGCGTAACGGCTGCCCATGGACTGACCTCAAGGGAGGCCGATGAGCCAACTCAAGGGAGGCCGATGAGCGAACTCATCCAGAAACCCTACTGAGCCTAACAGTGACAATGTATATACAGTCCGGTCCGTTCGTCAATGAGTATCGCATATCCGCTTAGGGGGCTAGTAACGTCAGACCCCCAGATGCAGCATAAGTCGTGTCGGAGTGTAGCCCAAAAACACCCTGAGATACTACTGGAGTACCTACCAGTAAATCTCCTGCCATGGCTATGGACTTTGTGTAATGGCTCTCCTAGACACAGCACGACCTCGCCCCCAATACCGGGAGAGACGAATCCCCTGCCGATCTGCTCACGTGCCTCCATATGGCTCGGGACTGTACCCAAAAGCTACCTGTTTGCACGACTCCTTTGAGCCGTGGTAGGGTAGAAATCAAAGCACAGTGGGAACTCACACGAGACAAATGACGACCTCAGGTTGATGAACTAACCTGTACACATGTCACCTGGGAACTGCTATCTGACGATAGGTATAGTACTAACTAGCAGATTCCCGGCGATTCCTGTCCGGTGTACTCATAACCCAATGAGCACCTGTATACATCTTAGGTGATCCAACTGACACCAGTGGCTTGTGAGACCGGCCACCGCCCCTCGTCGGGGTCTCGACTGTACACACTAGTCTACTCCGGAGTATCGATGCCCTGTCTCGAAACTCCCACGACTAGGGACTACAATTAAGGATATGCATATAAACTACCCAACTCTCACGTATATGATCGCCATCATACTGTTGGTAGTAAAGCAAGATCCTAAGGGCTCTATCAAAGTGTAACATGCAATCAGTCACCTGAACATGTACACGACTGATAAAGGCAAACCAGATAGCATACTATCATCTCGAGTAAGACTGTCCTACCGGTATAGGTCCTCCGCAATCATTGCAATCACGTACCTGCGATCCAATAATTGACTATGAGGGCACTATCTCCAACAATCTCCCACTTGCACTCAAGGCTAATATTGCGATGTCGACTACTCACAGCCCATGTGAAACCGAACATCCAACTCCTCTACTAATCAGTTTCACAAAGCCCGTTTGTAAAACTATTATGTTCGAGAAATAGCCTCAGTGAGTGGATCCGCCTAGATGTTTCTTTCTATATCTCTCTAAATCTCAAGTTCGCGGAGAAAACCATCTCCCGAATTGAGTAATACCTGTCTTAGAATATGTCTGGATATCTGATGGGACCTAGTTCATAAATGAACTCCAAATCCAAACTTCTTAGACTGTATCGATCACTGAACCTAATCAGTATCTGGCACCATGCCACCCACAGTATCCTCTTGGACCACCTGTCCACAATACTGTCCCTCTTCGTCAGAAGGAAAAACTATAACTCTGACAATCACTCTGTCATCCATGTCACCTTTGAAGCCTGGAATGATAATCGTCTCCCGAAGGAGGCTGCCGTTATCAAATCCGTAGAACATGTACTTATGTTCTAAAACTGCTTCCTTATGTCTCTCCAGGATTGGATTAATACAAACTTATCGCATCTAGTGCTAAAACAACATCTGGTGTGGTACTTGACATCTCATGATTGACTCAATTGCCTAAGCAAGTGATCTGCCAATCATGCACTCCCTCTCCCCTTTAGTCTATACGACACCTTTAGAGAGGGTGACTCCATCACCTGCAGGTACACTACCATGCTAGGAGTCAACTATTCTAAAAACCATTAGAATATCTGTCAAAGTACTCACATTGGGAAACTACCCAAATCTAGATCTAAAACCATAGATCCAGAAACCAGAATGTCAAATATTATATCCATATCCTGTCTGGAGAAACAACTGTGTGACGACCATAGTACAACCGATCGTAGTATAGGAATTTTACTTCCTACTCTGTGTATGTCATCCAAATACCATGATATCACACCCTACTACCTTCTTAACAGATCCATCCCCTATTCTGATTGAAGTCAAACCCATGACTGTCACATCAAAATTGGATGATCTATCTCCGCTATAACTGCTCAAGTCTATAAATAGACATAAGCTACTTTCCCACTATGCTTCCGATGCTCCCACTGACTACGACAACCCTCCTACCGGGTCTTATAGCCTGGAACAACAGTAGTGTCAAGTCTGGGTAGATAAGAACCTCCCTGTCACCGTCCTTGAGGCTACCGAAGTACCTCTCGGGTGTCTGAGGTTACCCACCATATCTGCGGAGTGGCTATTGGAATGTCAAACCTGATTGAATATATAGGTCCTATTAAATTTTCCGTAATCGTTCGCGGTTCTGGAATTACTTCCAGTTCTACCATACTCCCACTACTGTTTTCTGAAAAAGATCCATTTTACTAAAACTGTGGCGAGTCAAGAACAATATCACTATTGATCTTCCAAATGGTAGAATATCAACCCTCATCATAGCCAGGGTCAACCCACAAACAGCCATTACAGAAACGTGCCCTGAGTTATCCAGAGTCTGGTTTTAAGCATAAGCTGGACAACTTCCCGTACCTTAACATCTTTTAAGGTACGAACTATTCTATATCCAATACAGAAACTTTGGCACTTATTTAATTGGAACCATATTCAAATCATGCAGCTGTCTCCAGTGCATATCAACTTAATGGAAAGAGGCTAATCAGCATTACTCAACTTAGGAATCCATCCAATTATGAGTAACCTGAAAGAGAAACACGTTTCTCAAAACCATCACTATCATCTGAATACCAATCACAAGAATCTACATCTTCGATCTCTTTGAAGAATCCCGATACTTGTGATACCTGGTTCTCTACTTTATTCTTATACCCACAACTTCTCAAAACTTAGACCTTGTATTTCTACGAAACACTTATCTAAATACTAGAGAAGTTATAAGTAAACAGAACATAGTACGAGGACCTACCCCTTTGTCCTGATGGACACTTGGACAACATACAATACTCTGTATAAGTCCGCTGAGTTTAAACAACTCAAAACCTGTGCGTCGTAGGTTGAAAACTGTACCCTGGCGATTTCCTCAAATATCACCAATTACAACGAATTCCGATATAATGAGGATGATCACCTAATTCCCAATATCTTACTCCCACTCATCATCTGTAAAACCATACAGATATGAGAATAAAACCTGGTAAATACATACCCTTGGAGTAAGTATCCAATCGGGAAAACAGTTTTCCTTTAACAATGCACTGAAACATGAAAATGTTTCGTAGGGGTATCCTGGTATTCATAGCAATGCCTCTTCCATAATCCAATTCATGACTTCAACCGTATATCTCTTTGCCATCTCTCCAAATCCCTTTATTTGTCTTTAGTCGTTACCTTCTGTACACCATCGTTAGGCTAAATGGTTTTCTTCCTTCCCTACCGTTCGGCACCAGCCTATGGTTTGGAAGAAGACTATCCAGTAAGAATAATAGGTGTACCCTCCTAAACCAAGGAGTACTCGTATCTCGTGAGAAGGTGATGATAAAAGACAACTGAATAATACCTTATTCATTTTAAAGGTGAAATAGGAGTGGCGACGAAGTACGCGGTTTTGGTCGTGAATGATAACAGTCGCAATTTACTTTGCCCTCTTTCTAATCCCTTTATTTTGTCTTTACATATTACCTTCTGTACACCCTACTTAGGCTAATTGGTTTTCTTCATTCCCTACCTTTCGGCACCTGCCTATGGTTTGGAATAAGACTATCTAATAAGCGTAATAGGTGTACCCTCCTAAACCAAGGAGCTCTCGCAACCTGAGAGAAGGTGATAATAAAAGACAACTGAATAAACTAATTCTATTTCTCCTGAACCTGGATCCATTCTCGAAGAAATCCCTTCGAGTTCGTATATAACCATACGATGGATCTATCCAATGGAAGTGGATATCCGTAGTAATACGGGTGCTCTGAGAAATTCAAAGGGTAAAGAAGGAGTGGCAATGACTTATGCAACTCAGACAATCCAAAAGCCAGTATTTTAAGAAGGTTCGGTCAACTTGGTCACTGAGTCATAGTCTAGGGTCGGTCAAAGGTCGCTGCCAAAGAGAGAGAGAAAAGAAACACTCTGCGTGCACTCTAACCTAGATCAGAATGGTCATCACTTTATCTAATCGGGAAACCTCCCACTGTCCTGTCAAATTCTCCCCCAAACCTGAAAGAAGAATCAATCGGGATCACCCGAAGAGTAAACCAACTCATCAGTGGGAATCGGGATCCAACTCTCATCGCAGTATAACGTGATGGAATGCATCCACGTTACTCATACTCCAGAAGGTATGCGCATACTTGGCAAGTTTCAGTTTCTTTAGAAACTCCCGATCTGATTTTTGCCCCATGCTCTTATAACCTTGGCTTTGGTCAAAATGTCATAAGTCACATGCCAAGTTCTACCCGTCACTATCTTGTCAATTTGAACCCACCCGCACATGCCCCTGACTTTGGCCAATCGGCAGAACGACTGTCCCAAACTAACTCATCTATCTATGCAACAATTGAATACCCAGCAGCTACCAAACACTATGCCTTAACTTTGGCTAAAATACACAGCTTGAATACTACTGAATACCCAAAAGAAGTGACGGAGGGCTACGGATGGTTTTTGGCGAAAAACCTTTAACGTAGTGAACTTGATATCGCTGAAGGAACCTGATAGCTTTTTAAAATATAGTGGCGAAAACCTTTTGCTAAAGAGGTCATTCCCGATGAAGGGATCTCGGCTCTTTCCTCGTGGAATGAGGTGCAGGATATTCCACTGAATACCGCGGTGCAAAGCAACTTGTAATCGACTATAGTGAAGTTATTACCCTGACGCAAACTTCTGCCCAAGGGGTCAGTCCCGGTAAAGGGATATCGGCCCTTGCCCCGTCGAATGAGGTGCAGGATATTCCACTGAATACCGCTATGCAAAACAAAAGGAAACGTCTTTGCAATAACACTTTTTAAATTTGTTCCAACAACTATAAACAGGTTTGTTTAACTTTGCATTGATCAGAATCAACGCAGTCCCATCAATCAATCACACCAGAAAAGAACGAAAATAAAATGTACGTATATGCCATCCGCATTCGTCACTGGGTCCCGTCATCACCCGTTAGGTTACTTAACTAACGACAGAGCGGGGACTGGACTAGCGCGGGTGTAAAACATATACAACATCTAATAGTATATAAACCAATATACAATAATCGCTCCAGGCGTGATAATATGCAACATTACAGAAAAGTAATAAGCATCACAGAACAATACAGATAATCTGGGATCCCCGGGTTTCACAGAGCCGCTGCTGAAACCCGACGTTCCCCTGTCGTGTGGATAGCCTGTGCAATGAAACCTAGACCCCTACAGGTGCGGCAAGTTACCCGCCAAAACCTGAAGCGAGGTAGTCCCCACAGCATAGTGAATGGAACACCCGGCACTTCACGGAATCCGGTAAATTGAGCACCCCTCCTTGGGTCAACCTGTACCCCCTACGAGTGCGGCGAATAGTCTGCCAATTCTAGAGTGGGACCCCTCTGCCTCTCAAAACCATGAGATGCGGACCCGTTGCCCTCCTGAACCCGGCTATCCGTGCACTCCGTCTCGGGGCAAAACCTAGTACAGTAATGAAAAATAGTACAACAGGTACATCGACCGCAACCTGGTCGTGCCCCAAAAGAATATTATACGACAGGCAGTGACGGCAGTCCACATGTTGGACGCTCGCCCCGCAATATCAAATGTACAAATAAACTCAAACTGTACTATCATTGCACACTGCTATCCACCACGACAAATCCGCAACATCACAGCACAACACAGAACATCAACGCGAATGTCACGTTCGCAAACACGTCTAAAAGAACTATAGCAATCGGATGCGGTTTACCGATCAAATGACATTCCCGGTCGGAGATATAATGTAAGCACTGTAAACTAACATGTTTAAATTTCGATCGACTAAATATCACAAAGTGGGCCCCACGCAAATCTGGAGAACAGTAACAAAACCTGGGCCCAAAAGATATATACCAAAAACCCAAAATTCCACCAGAGAAGACACTGAGAAAATTTGATGCAGTGATTCATTAGGATGGCCGCGGATCCGCGGCCAAACCATGGGTTTGGCCGCGCTTCCGCGGCTATATAGTGGAATCACTTGCTCAAATTTTGTCGTGTGCCTTAGAAAACCATGCACAGATTTCTGAGATATGTAAAATAATTTTAGGACACCGTTTAAAATCAACAGAAACTGTCAAAATGAAAAATTGTGATTTTTGATTTCCGGTTCGATCGATGTTTTAAACGCGTTAGCACAAGTTAGTATAGCAAAATGGTGAGGCTCTGATACCACTGTAAGTCTACGCTAGCACCCCGGCCGTCTACAGACGCCAAATGCGGAACAAAAACTTTTTAACTGGTGCTATCGTATACTTTAACCCGGATCTGCCATTATTGCTAAACTAACAAACAGTAAAGAGAGTAGAAAGGTTATACCGAACGATCCGAGTCCTTCGTTCTTTAACTATCATCCCACGCTCCGTTGCGGCTGCTACGATCTCTTCGATCTCCGATCTGCTCGTCCAGGTGGCACCACATCACTGATTCTTTAAACGGGCTCCCGCCTCTGACTCGAGGCAACTCGGTCGTCAAGTTTGCTAAAAGAGACGACCAAGATTGATGTAGAGAATGAGTAGATGACTTTGCCTCGCTTCGTCCAAATCCGTGGACGATCGGTTAATGAAGTTGCCGATGGAAATGAAATGGAACAAGAAATGAACTATGAAATTTCCATGCATCCAAAACTTTAGTCTTTTCTTTTTAGCAACCATAATTTCTCAAATGAGTGAATAGTGGAGGAGAGAGAGGGCCGGCCACCTTTTAAAGGAGGAGGGAGGTGATGGTAGGAGGAGGGAGGTGACCATTAGAAATAATATCATGAACAAAAGAACTTAACCAAAACAAAATGCTTTAATGTTAAAGCATGAGTCATAAACCTAGTCATCATGCATTAATGAACCATTAAATGCATCCAATGAAAACACAACACCAATTAATCCTAGTCACCTCATCTAGATACTTCTAGAACACTGACTCACCTCAACAGAAGAAAAGATAAATCCGTCTTTAACCGAATGTTAAAAGACGGCTGATAGAAAAATGGAAACTGGCAACTTCCAAAAGTGATCCCGAAACGACTTTCAGGATAACCCCGTAACTGTATAAATATACCCGCATTTGTATTACGACCGAATACAAATGCAACTGAGACAAAGATATTATATCTACTCAACATAATACTCGGATCCGGCTTAAACCAAAGCCGACCAGTATCATCTGCCCGAAAAATAACACGTGCGTAAACGCACGTGCATTTTCCGAACCCTGCCATAAAACCATACGGCCTCTACAACGTTTCGCCCGAACTTGGGAAACTGTCTGTAGGGGACTCTAATGACTCGTCAGTACCCTGGCAGTGGGTTTAACCACAAACCGTCAGCGGCACTAGCAATGCGTAACGGCTGCCCATGGACTGACCTCAAGGGAGGCCGATGAGCCAACTCAAGGGAGGCCGATGAGCGAACTCATCCAGAAACCCTACTGAGCCTAACAGTGACAATGTATATACAGTCCGGTCCGTTCGTCAATCAGTATCGCATATCCGCTTAGGGGGATAGTAACGTCAGACCCCCAGAAGCAGTATAAGTCGTGTCGGAGTGTAGCCCAAAAACACCCTGAGATACTACTGGAGTACCTACCAGTAAATCTCCTGCCATGGACATGGACTTTGTGTAATGGCTCTCCTAGACACAGCACGACCTCGCCCCCAATACCGGGAGAGACGAATCCCCTGCCGATCCGCTCACGTGCCTCCATATGGCTCGGGACTGTACCCAAAAGCTACCTGTTTGTACGACTCCTTTGAGCCGTGGTAGGGTAGAAATCAAAGCACAGTGGGAACTCACACGAGACAAATGACGACCTCAGGTCGATGAACTAACCTGTACACATGTCACCTGGGAACTGCTATCTGACGATAGGTATAGTACTAACTAGCAGATTCCCGGCGAGTCCTGTCCGATGTACTCATAACCCAATGAGCACCTGTATACATCTTAGGTGATCCAACTGACACCAGTGGCTTGTGAGACCGGCCACCGCCCCTCATCGGGGTCTCGACTGTACACACTAGTCTACTCCGGAGTATCGATGCCCTGTCTCGAAACTCCCACGACTAGGGACTACAATTAAGGATATGCATATAAACTACCCAACTCTCACGTATATGATCGCCATCATACTGTTGGTAGTAAAGCAAGATCCTAAGGGCTCTATCAAAGTGTAACATGCAATCAGTCACCTGAACATGTACACGACTGATAAAGGCAAACCAGATAGCATACTATCATCTCGAGTAAGACTGTCCTACCGGTATAGGTCCTCCGCAATCATTGCAATCACGTACCTGCGATCCAATAATTGACTATGAGGGCACTATCTCCAACAGGAGAACGTTGGTCCCGCTGCAACTTATAATTATTATAAGTCCGAGTCGGAAATAGGTGGAAATCAGGATTCCCGTGCCGCCCAAACAAAGAATAAGCATGTTGATGCATCTTCTTCGGGTGTGTTAGTTACCGAGAACTGTTTCTCAGTACACTCTACGTCCTGGGCATTAGATACCGGATCAGGATCCCACTTATGTGATATGTTGTATGGGCTAAGAAAAGGTAGAGAACTGGGAATAGGTGATCATTCTATAAGAGTAGGGAATGGTGCTAATGTGGCAGCTAAAGCTGTTGGCGAATATCACCTTGTATTACCAAATGGTAATACATTGATTCTGAATGAATGCTATTACATACCGAACCTGATATGCAATATTATATCAGTTTCTTTATTAAGTAAAGAAGGATATATTTTTGTATTACAGGATAATGTTATAAATATCTTCCTGAATCAAAAGTTGATTGGATCAGGCTCGCTAAGTAATGGCATATAGATTCTTAATCAAACTACAGTTCTTAACGTACAAAACACACACAAGAGGAAGAGTTCAGAAATGAACGAATTCTTCTTGTGGCATTGTAGACTAGGTCATATCAATGCGACATGACTAGCTAAGTAACATATGGATGGATAATTGAATCCGTTCGAATTTTCATCTTATGAAACTTGTCAGTCATGTCTCAAAGGCAAGATGACCAAAAACTCTGTTTAGTGGACACGGAGAAAGAGCTACGAAACTCTTGGGGCTGATACATAGTGAAGTATGTGGTCCCATGTCTACACATGCCATGAATAGTGTCTCATACTTCATTACATTTACTGACGATCTCTCAAGATACGGACATGTGTTCCTGTTGAAACACAAGTCTGAAGCTTTTGAGAAATTTAAAGAATATAAGAATGAAGTCGAGAACCAGACGGGTAAAAGTATTAAAATCCTTCGATCTGATCGGGAAGAAGAATACATGAGCACTGAATTCTGTGACTATCTAAAAGAGAATGGGATTCTCTCTCAGCTTACTCCTCTGTATACACCACAGCACAACGGTGTATCGGAGCGGAGGAATCGCACCCTATTGGATATGGAGCGCTCTATGATGAGCACCGCTGAGTGTCCTATTTCCTTTTGATGTTATGCACTTAAGACAGCAGCATACCTATTGAATCAAGTTCCATCTAAATCTGTATCTACCACACCATATGAGATATGGAGTGGGAAAAGACCATATCTTAAACGAGTTAAGATATTCGGTTGTCCGGCCTATGTCAAAAGTTAAAATCCAGACAAACTCGAGGCACGATCAGTTCTTTACAAGTTTGTGGGATATCTAAAGAATTTATATGGATATTTTTTCTACCGTAGTGAAGAACAAAAGATGTTTGTTGCTCAACATGCCACCTTTTTAGAAAAGGAATTTCTTGTAAAAGAAATTAGTGGCAAAGAGGTAGAGCTTGAAGAAGTTCCAGCTACGCAGACTACAACTAAAGATTTAGTAGAACCAGAGAATTCGATAGTTCCCAACGAACCTCAGCCTCTCCGCCGATCTAGTAGGGTTCCTCATCCACCTGAGAGATACTACGGTTTTCTCATTGATGGTGGGGGAGAGGATTGCATCATTGAAGATGATTACCCAACTAGCTTCGAGCAGGCTATCACGAGTGGGGACCCTGTGAAATGGCTGGATGAAATGTGATCTGAGATGGAATCCATGTACACCAACAAAGTATGGACTTCGGAAGTTGCTCTCGAAGGGGTAAAACGCACTACGAGCAAATGGATTTTTAAGAAGAAACTTGGTGTAGATGGAAAAGTTGAGACTTTCAAAGCTAGACTTGTTGCAAAAGGTTTTTGTCAACGACCAGGTGTGGATTATGATGAAACCTTTTCTCCAGTGGCTATGCTTAAATCCATCCGGATCCGACTTGTCATCGCTGCATACCATGACTACGAAATCTGGCAAATGGATGTTAAAACCACCTTTCTAAACGGTGATTAAGAAGAGAGCGTGTACATGACTTGGCCAGATGGCTTCGTAGACAGTAGGAGCAGTGGAAATGTGTGCATGCTACTTAAATCCATCTACGGGTTGAAGCAGGTATCGTAGAGTTGGAATATCTGTTTTGATGTGGTAGTCAAAGAGTTTGACTTCATCAAAAACGTAGATGAACCATGTATATATAAGAAGGTGGCAGAGAGTAAGGTCGTCTTCCTCGTATTGTACGTGGAAGACATACTCTTGATAGGAAATGATGTTCTTATGTTGCACTCGGTCAAGCTCTTCTTATCACAATGATTTTCAATGAAAGATCTAGGTGATGCCTCCTACATCTTGGGAATTAAGATCTATAGAGATAGATCTAAACGGATGTTGGGATTGTCCCAATCCAGGTACATTGACACCATACTAAAGAAGTTTAGTATGGAAGATTCCAAGCGTGGGAATTACCCACAATCTCAGGTGTCACGACCCGAAGGTACGGAACGCGCCTGGCACTTAAATTACGAAATGTCTCAAGGCGTATGTAATCTAAGTAAGCCAAAGACCAGAAATCTAAACCGTTAAAGAAGTAGAGTGAAGGAAAACATAACTTAAAAAGATGATTTTTGTAAAATAAAGTCACCTTAGAACATTTTAATGCATCAAATTTCCCGAAAATTTCGGCAGAGTCTACTCTGTAAAAACTGGCCCCCAAACAGGTACAACACATGAAAATACATATAAATAATGAATTAAGGCATCCCTAAGTGGGAGCTAGCTCTTCGCCAATGACGGAATCATAACCATAAGCAATATGTATATCAACGTGCGAAATAAGCATCCGAAAGCAAGAAAAGAGAAACACCACATCGGCTCAAGTGAGCATCGACACCAAACACCACAAATACAAGTCTCATGAGTCTCACCGTCTAGTCCAATATACAAAGTTAGATGGAGTATACTAGATACAAATAATAATACAAGATGGAACAAAAGTATCCTCGCAACACACCTATGAGCAAAGCTGCAAATCGATGCAATGAAGCAAAAGAGGAAGTACGCCCGCCGCTACTGCGCTGATGGGTTGAACCTGCAAGATGTTGTGGCACAATGGGGTGAGTTGCCAACTCATGAGTAGTAAGTAACATCTAATAAGTTTATCATAAGCATGCATGCAAATGCGTCTTAACCTGCGCATATCGTTATGATACGATGTACTAACATGAATGCAAAATCAAAACGAAACCTGAACAAGTCTGGTACAAGAAAATCTTTGTTCTTATCTTAGAAAAAGCTCTGTGGAATAAACTGAAGTATCATTAATGAAATAAATAGAAAATCCGTGTCAATCATCGACGCAATATATATATATATATATATATCCCAATATCTCAATGTCTCAATATCTCTATATCTCAATGTCTCAATATCTCAATATCTGTATATCTCAATATCTCAATATCTCAATATCTCGGGCTTCGTCAGTCCGGATCGACCCATATCATCAAATCTCACAACTAAGTCGGTATCCTCCAGATATCCGCCGCGTCAGAAATAACCGGTCGGTAAGTGCTCCCCTGCCGGGCTCAACGCCATCTATGCGATCTTCTTACCCCAAGATACCGCACCGGGTCCACCATGTACCCGTAGACGGTGCATCCCCCGCCTCGAATCGGTATATGATACCGCTCAAGAACCGAGAAAACACATCGTAGACGCCACACATATCATATCACGAGAAAACCGAAAAATTTCTACTTTAAGATGATAATTGGTTTATAAAATCCTTGCGGTTTCCCCTAAAATTCATAAATCTCATAAATACTGAAATTCTCGAGAAGAATCACAATATGTAAACATGTCGGTGATGATGGATATCTATGATACGATAGTATATACCATGAGAAGTACGGCAAGAAGCTATGCATGAATCATGATGCAATGAGGCATGTATATATAACTAACAATCCTACGTATCCATCCTGGTGAAATGACTATACAAGTACAAGTCCACAAATCATATATGATGCAATGCACAGATACCGATTCTCAGCAAGTTCTATAGTGTCCGTGACATAGCAATTTGTAACATTTCAGAAAAATAAAATATTATTTTTGGGAATTTTTATAATTAAATAATAAATATTATGAATATTTGATAATGCGGTATAATTAATTTCCAATAAATTGGGAAACATTTGGAAAATTATAGGAATTTCTGAAATGAGGATGTTTTATGTGATTTGGGAAAATTATGAATTTTTAAAATTTATTCTATTCATTTTTAATACTAATCGCGATTAAATATCGCTAATCATGCCTTAAGCTTGTTTTGTGCACATGACATGTACTATGTCATTTACACTTTGTTACATTTTCCTGCATGGACTTTTCATGTATCATGCATGGTTTTAATTTTAAATGAAAAAAGGAAGATAAGAAAAGAAAAGAAAAAGAAACGGTTAAAATATAGAGTATGGGCAAGAGAGAGAGAGAGGTGAGGGGTCAACCTTGGACCATATCACATTGTCTCCTTCATCATCTTCATCATTCTTTCCCTCCCTCATCTCACTATGGCAGCACTCTCCTCCATCCCCATCTACCTCATCACAACACACCCAAAAACCCATCAAAAGTCCATCTCCATTTCATTAAAAACATGCACAAGCTCCTTTAAAACACTTTGGACCATGAAAAATTTGATTTTGAAGGCTTGGGGCAACTCAAGAATTTTCTTGAGTTGCCAAATGAGCTAATTCTTGCACCATTAGATTAGTATTTCATTTCCTTGGTATCTATGTAAGTTTATAATCGATATGGTCTTGTTTTGTGAACTTTAAAAATTTCTAGAAGAGGTTAGGGTTTGATTTGAATCTAAAGGTGAAATTGAGGTTAGTAGAGACCATACAACCCCTGTAGTGATGATATATTGGATTAAACCATAGACTAGAACCCCAATTCACAAACATAGAAACCCCGATATCAGGAATTTGTGGAAATTGTGAGGTTGTTTAGAAAACTGCTATAACCCGGGTGACCTGAAACATATTTAGCGAAGACATAGAGTCATGCAGGCAACCTAGAAGCTAACCCCAAAACCCGAGACCATATACTCATGTTTAGGCCGTAAATTTTCTCATTTTGGCCGCAATTTACGGCATTGGTACTTTGGAATCGTATCGTGCTTGGTCCATGGCTTCATTTTAGGCAAACTAGACCTACCCCATATGCTGAATTTGCTAATTTGGCCTGGAACAAAATCTGGAAGCGTTTTCTTGTGTTGCTGCTTTGGTTTTGCGGCTATTTATGTTTTAGATTTTAGTATTTGGGTTTTGACTCGATGGTGTAACGTTTGCACGTCAATCTCGAGGGTTGCTTGATCACTCATGCATGCATAAATCATAGGTTTAACCTATGTGTGATACGCGTGCCGATTTGGATTTCATGTGCAATTTCGATTTACGATACTATGTGTGATATGTAGGTACCTCTATGTGGACTTCGAATGATGAAGAAGAGGATGGCGACATCGACTTTGGCAAGCGATGATCAAGGTGAGTAGATATATATCTACGGGGGAAGTCGGGTGGATGGCGTATAGCACCCCGCAGTTCATAGTGTAGTGTATGGTATATATTATATGGATATATTTATATGTTTATTATGAGATTATGATTATCTAGATAGACTTTGGAGTCATGGATAACATTAGTGTAATTGGATGATAGTGTCGTAGTTAGTTTCTTAGTCGCGAAACCTAGAATATGGTTCTTATACACACACACTATGCGTACATTTTATTACTTGTGCGTATATGGCGGTATGTGAATACACACACACACACACACATAGGTATGGGACTATGTATATACATATATGTACACATATACATGGATGATGAGGATTGTACATGGTACTTGGAGATGAGTCGATGAGATTAGGCATGATAGTATGAGATCAGTGATATATTTTGATTCGTATTTTGAGATACGACATGAGATTATAGCGGGCCTTTAGGCGTGTGTCTTCATACACGCATATATATGCAGATGGTATCAGTTTGTACAAGATTTAGATCAGTAACGCTGATACATGATATAATAATAAGGATACCAGATAAATGATGAGATAAACGTAAGATTCGACTTGTACCCAGATTGGGATGTCGTACGATAGATTTACCGTATGAGATTTATATTGATGATAGATCTGCACTCTTGAGTAGAGGATGTCATGTAACATATTGTATTGTATGTCATACTATTGAGGCGGGATCACCGACTATTATATTGATATGTATCGACTCAGATTTAGGTGGTTTCCTTACCTTTTCGATTAGCCTGTTAGTTTAGTCTTGTAGTTACTTGAAGAAGTTAGACTAGACTCGAGTCATACCTATTTCAAAAACTAACGAATCATGAGTATTTTAAAGACATGGCAAGGGATTCCACGGATATTTCAAAGGACGTACCTGTCATGACACGAAATTTGGCGCGTAACGGCCCTTAAACTACGTAAAGTCTACAGGCGTAACGCAATTTAAGTAAGCCGAAAACCCAGCAATCTAAACCATCAAAAGTAGTAAGAATTAAGAACAATTTTAAAACCTTTGAAAATCTCAACCCAAATTCTTTAAAAGTCCAACTTTTTCTTCCTTTAAAATTTTGGCAGCACCTCTTTTGGAAAAACCAACCCCAAAAATGGGTACAACATAAATATAAGTAAAGCATCCCCAAACGGGGGAAAAAACACGGCCAAAGGCGGAAAACAACCACCACAACAGATATACGATGCCGTAGCGAAGAAATAAAAGACGATATAAATAAAACTGCATAAAAGACATCCAAGTCACTAAAATAATATACAATATTGTCCTCACATCAAGTCTCTAAGTCATACAAGATAATGGTAGATGGAGAGTACAGGATACAATGAATATACAATGAACATAAACAACATCGGATAAACGCAAAACCCACCTAAGCAAAAGCGCACACTATGAGCCGAAGCGGTATCCGCAGCAAAACATGATAAGATAGATGAATAGCCTGCCTCAACTACTCTGGGGAACAACCTGCAAAACACTGTGGCATAACGGTGGTGATTTGCCAACTCGTGAATAGTAAATAACGTATGCAGGTAATCGCAAGTATGAACGTACAGCGCGAATCTAACATATGCAAGCTAATAGCAATAAATGGTCATATGTATGCAATAGTCGTGAAAGGTACACTTGCAGGTATAACTAATACATGAAGCAATAATATGACAATCTCTATGCGACAATCATGTAAGGTACTCTATCAGATACTACTAATACATGAACAATAAATGGCAATATGTATGCAACAGTCATGTAAGGTACTCTATCAGATACTACTAATACATGAAGCAATAATATGACAATCTGTATGTGACAATCATGTAAGATACTCTATCAGATACTACTAATACATGAACAATAAATGGCAATATGTATGCAACAGTCATGTAAGGTACTCTATCAGGTACTACTAATACATGAAGTAATGATATGACAATGTATATATATGCAGCAGTCATGAAAGATACTCTATCAGGTACAACTAATACATGAAGCAATACATATAAAATAAAAGTATGTAAATGAAACAGTCATGGAAGGTACTCTATCCGGTACTACTAATACATGAAGAAGTGCATAAACAATAAATGTGGAGTATGAGATGAAACATGTCATTTCCACGGAATTCTGACATCATGGTAGGACCAACGTCCATCAAGACAATCCAAATCCCAATTTCCTCAAATCAGCCCCGCAAATTGGCTCTCATATCATGTAAGTCTCATATATCCTAAATGTACAATATCAAGTAAATCTCATATATCGTTTATCCAATATCAAGTGAATCTCATATATCCTGAATACAATATCAAATGAATCTCATATATTCTGAATCCAATATCATGTGAATCTCATATATCCTGAATCCAATATCAAGTGAATCTCATATATCATGAATCCAATATCAAATGAATCTCATATATCCTGAATCCAATATCAAGTGAATCTCATATATCCTGAATCCAATATTTGCATGAATAATTATGATGATGTATATAAATTGATATGTATACATATATATTAGCGTCCCATTCCACTAATATATATATATATATATATGCATATATAACAGCGTCCCATTCCACTGTTATATATAGTTAGGAGTAAAAATATCATGAAAACCTCTGCAAGCATCGACACATAAAGGCTGATCTATTAGGTGCTGTCACCATGACTGGCACCCTAATAGGTACGTATCATACGCTATCCGAAAACCCGAGTGCCCAGTTTCGACCCTCGTCCTTCGACGTATCCATACGTACATGACAGCCGTCCATATCCCTACGATAACCGCCGAGTCATAGGTACTATCACCGGCAGGTATGGTTCCCTTGTCAGGCCTCATCGGCATGTTACATCGACTATCCCTTTCTTGCCCCGGGTTCCTCCGGGCCCCACCATGTACCCTCATACGGCCCACGACGCTCCTCGCAAGTGGTATATATATCAGAACCGATAAAACTCATGGTGGCTACTGAAATATCATATCAAGAGAAACCGGGTTTTTCAAATAATGCATAATTTCATGAAACTACAACGGTCCTCAAATCCATCATGAAAAATTCATATCTCAAAACGAAAATCCACGAATATAATATATGCAACATAAAACTGAAATGCGAACATATAAAGGAAAAACCGCTATTTAACTGCAACAAGTTAATATAAATATCACGCGGTTCCTAATTTCTCCAAGTCTATATAACATCAAATAAAGGTAAACATGTGGTTAAAGCCAGATATATGTGTAAACATACAGGTATAGCAAGGTATATGTATATACCTATCAGTAATGATGTCATATACCCTCCGGGTATAAGTGAAGTATGTATGTAAGGTATACTTGTAGCTATGTTATTATGAGTGAAATATAGCTATCACTAATGGTACAATACCCTATAGGTATACAGGTAACTAGCATGTAAGCATGTCAAGGCATATGTGTAAGCATGTAGGTATACAGGTATGCTATATGTCATATGCATAAATGAATATGAATCAATGTCACAATGTCCCTAACCAAACAATATCATATTTATATGTGTGTTGTGCGTTTCATGGCAATTATTGACAGTGTGTTTGGTATACAATCAGTGCTCATGCAACATGAGCCGTCAATAATAGTGCGGTGTCCTAAGGGTACTAGTCCAAGCACAACAAGTAACTAAAGAATAAGGTGTATGCGCAATTCTATATATGTAATAGAATATGCGACAAAGTCAATTCATCTTTAGCCCAGACGCATAACGCCATGCGGGTGATTCCCCTGTAGATGTTAAATCTACTCACCAACGCTCCTGGCTAAGTGAAGCCTACCACCTGTTTTCCCTTCGTCGCAGCGTCCGAAGTCCCCTCCTGTGAGCCTAAAATGTAACAAAATGAAACAAGTATATATATTAGCAATAGACCCAAAATACGTACAAACTACACTGACCAACGCGACAACACAAACGTACTCTCAAGTGTTCGTATTGTGGCTAACGTGCATAGCGACACTACGAAACCAACTCAGAGCAACAGCAACACAGAACACGAGCCGTATCGGATAACGTAACGCATGAAACGAAACATAAGAAATACGCAAAGTGGTCCCATATTTTGCTATACTAACAATCTGAAAAAGTTGCAAGTACCATGAGACCACATACAACCCCAGAGACCCCAACACCAAAACTCACCAAATCAGTCCCCACTCTGGCCGCAAATTGCGGCCAGAACCATTAAATCTGCGGCCGTAACAAGAGGGAATGGGCTCGTATTTTGAGGGTAGGTTCTAGGTTACTACACTAAGTCACTGTAAATAGGAACTTTTGCAACAATTACCTGGTTTGATAGCAGATCATCCCAGAATCCAAAACAACACTAAAAATACGATATTTACCCGAAACGAAACTAAACACGTTCTAAACTGAAACTAACAAGCTACGGTACACAATAAACACATAAATAAAAGAAATAGATCATTACCTAACCAAAAGAATTCAAAGATCCTAGCTTCCCATGCTCCAACGCATCCAAGAGGCAAAACCAAGCAAAAGATGTGATTTTTGTGAATATTCGGTGAAGTTTTTTGAAGGATATGCAGGTGTTCAGTTGAGGGAAGAGATATGATGAAAAAGAAAAGAGATAGAGAAAATGAGAGAGTGTGAGAATAAAGAGAGAGGGAGGTGAGTGTAGGATGAGAGTGAGGTGGGTGTAACCTTTGGCATTAACTTCTCATTAATGCATTCGCACACACCATGACAGCTCCTCACTTCCAAAAGAAATATCTCTCTCTTCTCACACAAATATCAAGAGGTTAGGTTAAGGATTAGATTAAAACAAGGATTTAGATTAAAGCAAATATTAGATTAGGTTAAGTCGTCATGGTCACTAATCTAGATTAACACAAAACAAACCCTCACATAAACATGCACACGTACGTGCATGCCATAATAAATAATAATAAATTATTAATTAAATGTTATAAAATGTGAGGAACCCGAATTGGTAAACATTTTACAGTAAACCCGCATTAACGTCTAACTAACACTAACCGAAATCTAGGGCGTTACAATCTCCCCCCTTATAAAAATTTGTCCTCGAATTTAAAATTCTCACTAAGCGTACCTTTAAAGAGAAGATTACAAAACTCTCATATCTCGCTTGCAGCCTCCCAAGCGATCACCTCACTATACGGCTACGTCCAAGAAAACCCTCCACAGATGGCAAGACCCTTGACCGAAGTTTCTCCACCAGCCGAACCACTAACACAAATGGCTGCCGGTGAACGCGTCTCAATTAATCGATCTGGTGCTGAACCATGTGAGAAAGGTCATGAAGGTATTTGCAAAGTATCGACACAAGGAAATACGGTGTGAATACTCATAATCTGGGCGGAAGTGCCAAATTATAGGCAACAGAACTAACTCGCTTTAAGAATCTCAAAAGGACCTACAATCCTGGGATAAGCTTCCCAAAACTCAACACGTCATTCATCGGAAAATCCGTAGGAATACATGATCTCCCACTGTGAACTCAAGTCTCCGACCACCACGGTCGGCATAAGACCTTTGTCTGCACTGGGCTACTCTCATCATGACCTGAACCTACTGGATCATCTTCGAAGTCTCTAGACTAGCTGGGATCCAAAATTCCTACTTACGCAGAGTCAGAAAAACAGAATGGCGATCGACACAACCTACCAAATAAAACCTAAAGGTTGCCAATTGGAATGTCTCCTGATAACTGCTATCGAAGGAGAATCCTAACAATGACAAGTGACGATCCCAACCGTCAACAACAATTAGTACGTACGCACAAGCATATCCTCCAGAGTCTGTATAGCCCGCTCTCACAAAACCATCATTTTGCGGATGGAAAAGAGGAGCTAAATCTCAACCAGTACCCAAGGCTTCCTGATGCTTCTGCCAAAGACGGCTAGCGAACGAGTGCCTCTATTGGATACAACACATGAAGGAACTCTATGCAAACACACAAACTTAACGAAGAACAACTGAGAAAACTAAGCATAACCGGACATCAAATACCAAATGGGGTCACACCCTGACTAAACCTAGGTAGACACCACAACGACATTCATGGAGATCTTCTCCCATTCCCACTCCAGAACGATTAAAGGTTGCAACAACTCTCCAGCCGGTCTCAGATGCTCCAACTTAGCTCACAACAAGACAGACACCTTGAAACGAAATACGAAACTTCACTCTTCATCCCTGCCCACCAGTAACTATCTCACAAGTCACGTCACAAATTGATGGAACTTAAATGCACATAGAAAGTTGACTGATGTGCCTGCTCTAGTATTTCGCGTCTCTACCCATCAGTATCAGGTACACATAAACACGTCCTTAAACATAGCACACCCTGGTCACAAATCAAGGACTCTGAATCTTTACCCAGCCGAGTATGCTCAAGAATCTCTGACAAACGAGCATCGGCGGGTTGTGCCTCGCGAAAACGATTAAGGAAAAGTGGACGGGCATGGACATGAGCAAGATGTCCCCTCAGTAGAGGAGAACTTAAGATGTACTCAACGATTGCACAAGAACTGTAAATCTGCAGAAAACTGTCTCAACAATCAAAACCCACTACAGAAAGATGTACATTAAGCTCTGATGGTTTATGAAAATCTGACACGACTCTCCGAACAAGTAGTGTCTCCAAATCTCCAACGCACGACCACCGCGGCCATCTCCAGATCATGAATGGGATATCCTGCTCGTACTTCCTCTAACTATAGGAAAGCATGAGCGATAACTCTATAGTGCCACATAAACGCAAAATCGAGCCCCGCTCGCGAAATATCACAGTTAAACAACAAAGTCGCCCGTAACAGAAAGAAAAGAAAGAACTGGTGCAGTTGTCAACCGAGTCTTCAACTGCTGAAAACTCCGCACGCATGCTTCTGTCCCAAGAAAAAGGAACCTCCTTTCCAGTCAGTTCAGTCAATGGTACAGCGATACACTAGCAATCCTGCTCGAAACGGCGGTAAAAACCTGCTAAGCCCAAAAATCTGCGGACCTCCATCCCGTACACAAGTCTGGGCCAAAACTGTATGGCCTCGATCTTCCTCGAAACCATACGAAAACCGTCTCCCGTAACTACAAGACCTAGGAGTCAACACAATCAAGCCTGAAGGAACACTTCGAGAATCTAGCAAACAGCTGGTGCTATCCTAATGTCTACAAAGCAAACCTCAAGTGCTGCTCCTGTTCCTCACGACACATTAGAATAGACCAGAATGTCATCAATAACACAACAATAAACTGGTCGAGGAACGGCCTGAAGAAATCTAGTTCATCACAACCACAATTGCTTCTAGGGCATTGGTGAGTCCAACGACACCACCAAAACATATACGGCCCATAGCACGCACAAAAGCAGCTTTCGGGATGACATCACTCCGAACCCGCAACAAATGATGACCTGATCCCGAACAACTTAGGAAAATGTCTCGCATTCTAGAGCTGAACAAGAAATCGTCAATGCGAGGTAAAGGATACCTATCCGCACCGTAACTCGGTTCAATTGACGATCCATCAATACACAGCCTCAAACTGTCGTCCTTCTCCTTGACGAACAGAATAGGAGCTCCCCAAAGTGAAACACTCAGACGCACAAGCCCCCCTATTTAGCAACTCTACAGCAGATCCTTAAGCTCCCTAAGCTTCGCCGGCTCATCTGGAACAACGTCGGAAAATTCTCGCACGATAGGAACCCGGTCCAACATTCCTACTGTGGCTCTGGTATCACGAATGAAAGCTAAGAACCCTCGACATCCTCTCCTCTAAAGCCAACTAGCGAAAAAGGCTGAATTCAAGCTGTGAGAGGCAGCACCACTGTCCCCCTGCACAACGAGAACTGACTCGCAGGGAAAACAAAACCTGACTGTTTTCTCACGAAAGTCTACAGACGCCTAGCACGTAGCTAACCAGTCCGTGCCTAGGAGAACGTCAAATCCAACATCTCTAGAAGGATCAAAACGACGGACGAATCTCTATCTCCTAGCCGATTAGCACACGACCGTGATACGTGTCGCGCAATAAAAGAATCGCTGACAGAAGTTAACACAACAAACGGCTGATCTAGCTAACACGACTCTCGGCCCAACCACGGCACAAAGTGTGTACAACAAACAAGTACATCAAAAGAACATACGAATTAAGAACACCTGGAAACTCTGCATTGGACGCCCTCGTGTCCCGATGAGTAGAAGCAAACTCTCGTGTCTGCCCCCTACCCGCAACGTACATGAAATCTGTCTCGAAGACTACGCCTCTGTCTCTTGGCTGGTACACCGATACGAGTCCTCCACTGTTTCGGAACTCCTAAAGTCTCTCGATGACGTGCCTCGTCAACTGGGCCTGCATCCTCTGGTGCTGTATACGTAACACTAAGCTGAGTGCTGATCGCAAGGAACAACTGGGTAACAGGGGTAACAACGTCCTGTTGCTGCGCTCTGCTGGCCTCAACCAAAGACCTTGTCGTCTGGCGCAAGTCCTGCATCTGTGCCACAAGCCGTGTGATACGATCTGTCGAAGGCGGATCCATCTGCTCCTGTGCCACGAGCGTGCTATCCTGGTCAGTCCTCGTCCTACAGGAGTCAACTCTGACATCGGCCCTCGCTGCACCACTCTGAGTCCCAATCGTCATCGGCAGCAAAGGATATAAATGGAAAAGGATTCGATATGAACACAGAAATCGAATCACATGGATATGTATCATCACGGAAGGAATTTCAAGCAATTTGTACTTAGGTCATTTTAGGCGGAGTACCGCATCGTGAGTATGCCGCGGACATACACACACTACGTTACTCTGCTTAAGCTACCCACTCCATCATACCAAGGTCATCCTACACTCCGAAAGGTAAAACCGAGCGCTCTAACACCAACATTGTCACGACCTAAAATTTGGCACGTGACGGCCCTTAAACTACGCAACGTCTACAGGCGTAACTCAATTTAAGTAAGCCGAAAATCCAGCAATCTAAACCATCAAAAGTAGTAAGAATTAAGAATAATTTTAAAACCATTGAAAATCTCAACCCAAATTCTTTAAAAGTCTAACTTTTTCTTCCTTTAAAATTTTGGCAGCACCTCTTTTGTAAAAACCAACCCCAAAAATGGGTACAAAGCATCCCAAACGGGAGCAAAAACACGCGCAAAGGAGGAAAACAACCATCACAACAAATATACAATGCCGTAGCGTAGAAATAAAAGACGATATAAATAAAACTGCATAAAATACATCCAAGTTTCAAAAACAATATACAATATCGTCCTCACATCAAGTCTCTAAGTCATACAAGATAATGGTAGATGGAGTGTACAGGATACAACGAATATATAATGAACATAAACAACATCGAATAGCCGCAAAACCCACCTGAGCAAAAGTGCACACTATGAGCTGAAGCAGTATCCGCAGCAAAAGATGATAAGATAGATGAATAGCCTGCCTTGACTACTCTGGGGAACAACCTCCAAAACACTGTGGCACAACGGGGGTGAGTTGCCAACTCATGAATATTTAATAACATTTGCAGGTAACCGTAAGTACGTACAGCGCAAATCTAACATAAGCAAGCTAATAGCAATAAATGGTCATATGTATACAATAGTCATGAAAGGTACACTAGCAGGTATAATTAATACATGAAGCAATAATATGACAATCCGTATGCGACAATCATGTAAGGTATTCTATCAGATAATACTAATACATGAACAATAAATAGTAATATGTATGCAACAGCCATGTAAGGTACTCTATCAGGTATTACTAATACATAAAGCAATAATATGACAATCTGTATGCGACAATCATGTAAGGTACTCTATCAGATACTACTAATACATGAACAATAAATGGCAATATGTATGCAACAGTCATGTAAGGTACTCTATCAGGTACTGCTAATACATGAAGCAATGATATAACAATGTATATATATGCAGCCGGCAAGAAAGGTACTCTATCATGTACAACTAATCCATGAAGCAATGCATATAAAATAAAAGTATGTAAATGAAACAGTCATGGAAGGTACTCTATCCGGTAGTACTAATACATGAAGCAGTGCATAAACAATAAATATGGAGTATGTGATGAAACATGTCATTTCCACGGAATCCTGACATCGTGGTAGGACAAACGTCCATCAAGACAATCCAAATCCCAATTTCCTCAAATCAGCCCCCTAAATTGGCTCTCATATAATGTAAGTCTCATATATCCTGAATGTACAATATCAAGTAAATCTCATATATCCTTTATCCAATATCAAGTGAATCTCATATATCCTGAATCCAATATCAGGTGAATCTATTATATCCTGAATCCAATATCAAGTGAATCTCATATATCCTGAATCCAATATCAAGTGAATCTCATATATCCTGAATCCAATATCAAGTGAATCTCATATATCCTGAATCCATTATTTGCATGAATAATTATGATGATGTATATAAATTGATATGTATACATATATATTAGCGTCCCATTCCATTAATATATATATATATATGCATATATAACAACGTCCCATTCCACTGTTATATATACTTAGGAGTAAAAATATCATGAAAACCTGTGCCAAGAATCGACACATAAAGGATGATCTATCAGGTGCTGTCACCACGACTGGCACCCTGATAGGTACGTATCATACGCTATCCAAAAACCCGAGTGCCCAGCTTCGACCCTGGTCCTTCGACGTATCCATACGTAGATGACTCCCGTCGGTATCCCCACGATTACCGCCGAGTCATAGGTACTGTCACCAGCAGGTATGGTTCCCCCGTCTGGCCTCATCGGCATGTTACATCGACTATCCTTTTCATGGCCCGGGGTACCTCCGGGCCCCACCATGTACCCTCATACGGCCCACGACGCTCCTCACATGGGGTATATATATCAGAACCGATAAAACTCATGGTGGCTGCCGAAATATCATATCAAGAGAAACCGGGTTTTTCAAATAATGAATAATTTCATTAAACTACCACGGTCCTCAAATCCAGAAAACATTATGAAAAATCCATATCTCGATGCGAAAATTCATGAATATAATATATGCAACATAAAACTGAAATGCGAGCATATAAAGGAAAAAACCGCTATTTAACTGCAACAAGTTAATATAAATATCATGCAGTTCCTAATTTCTCCAAGTCTATATAACATCAAATAAAAGTAAACATGCGGCTAAAGCCAGATATATGTGTAAACATACAGGTATAGCAAGGCATATGTATCTACCTATCAGTAATGATGTAATATACCCTCCGGGTATAAGTGAAGTATGTATGCAAGGTATACATGTAGCTATGTTATTATTTGTGAAATATACCTATCACTAATGGTACAATACCCTATAGGTATACAGGAAACTAGCATGTAAGCATGTCAAGGCATATGTGTAAGCATGTAAGTATACATGTATGCTATATGTCATATGCATAAAGGAATATGAATCAATGTCACAATGTCCCTAACCAAACAATATCATATCTATATGTATGTTGTGCGTGTCATGGCAATTATCGACGGTGTGTGTGGCATACAATCAGTGCTCGTGCAACATGTTGTCCTAAGGGTACTAGTCCAAGCACAACAAGTAGCTAAGCAGTAAGGTGCATGCGCAACTGTATATATGTAATAGAATATGCGACAAAGTCAAGTCATCTCTAGCCCAGACGCATAACGCCATGCGGGCGATTCCCCTGTAGATGTTAAATCTACTCACCAACGCTTCTGGCTAAGTGAAGCATACCACCTGTTTTCCCTTCATCGCAGCGTCCGAAGTCCTCGCCTGCGAACCTAAAACATAACACAATGAAACAAGTATATATATTAGCAATAGACCCAAAATACGTACAAACTACACTGACCAACGTGACAACATAAACGTACTCTCAAGTGTTCGTATTGTGGCTAACGTGCATAGCGACACTACGAAATCAACTCAGAGCAACAACAACACTAAACACGAACCATATCGGATAACATGACGCGTGAAACGAAACAAAGGAAATACGCAAAGTGGTCCCAGATTTTGCTATACTAACAATCTGTAAAAGTTGCAAGTACCATGAGACCACATACAACCCCAGATACCCCTACACCAAAACTCACCACCACCGTCCCCACTCTGGCTGCAAATTGCGGCCAGAACCATTAAATCTGCAGCCATAACAAGAGGGAATGGTGTCACGACCCGATGTTCGGCCCGTGATCGGCACTTAACCACAGGCGTAACGCGACTAAGTAAGCCGAAACACAGAAATCAAAACCATTAAAAGTATTGAGTGTTAAAACATTTTATAGAAACATTTTTTAAAACGTTTAGAAAACCTTAAGAAATTTAGTAAAATTCTTTAAAGTTCAAGTTATAATCTTAAAAAATTTGGCAGCACTTCCCTTGTAAAAAAAACTAGCTCCGAAATCGGGTACAAGGAAATATATGAGTAAAATGATATACAATAAGAAATAAGCATCCCAAACGGGAGCAATCATGCCCAACGGTGGAAACAATCACCATAATTTTAATATACGATGCCGTAGCGAAGAATGAGTAAACATAAGTGAAGACAACATGAAATATAAAACTGCATAAATAAAGTCGGCTCACAACGAGCTCGACACCAGAGTACAAAATAATATACATCGCCCTCACAACTGGTCTCTAAGTCAATACATAAGTAGTAGATGGAGAATACTAGATACAATGATGTATACAACTGGAAAAATAAGCAGATACCGCACAAAAACTCACCTATCAGCAAAAGGGCTCACACGTCAACTGCAGTGGTATCTGTATCAAAAGATGCAAGAAGGAAGCCTGCCGCGACTACTCCGAGGGGAAAACTGCAAACACTATGGCAGAACGGGGGTGCCAACTCGTGAATAGTAGATAATATATAAAGGTAATCGCGAGTATGCACGTACTGCGATACTCTAACCTATTCCAACAGATAACATCTATATGATGAGCTAGATGATCAATAATCATGCAACAAGTGCGATCTAATACATCTCTATATGATGAGCAGGGTATGCAATAATTGTGAATAGCAAATGCAATCTAATAACATCTATATTGGATGAGCAGGGTATGCAATAATCGTGCATAGCAAATGCAATCTAATAACATCTATATAGGATGAGCAGGGTATGAAATAATCGTGCATAGCATGTGTACTCTATCAGGTACTACAGATACAGGATGTGATGTATAACACTAAAAGCTGAGCATGGGAATAAATAACATCTACACGGAATGTCAACGTAGAAATTAACCAGTGTCCATCAATACACCCAAATCTCAGTAAAAGCTCAGGCGCCGTAACTCCAATTGGCCCTCAAATCCTGTGAATCTCATAGAATCGTGAGTGCCCAACTTCGGCCCTCGAAATATCATAATTAATTGTTTCTAGCATCGACATGCAAATCCTCAAGTATCGGGCTCCGTCAGTCCGAATCGTCCAAAGGGCTCCGTCTGCGGAATCGGTCCTCGGCCCCGGCAGTACGCGTCGTCCCGTATCCATCTATCGACTCTGGTCGGTATCCTCCGGATGACCGCCAGGTCCAACCAATCACCTGTAGGCAGTAGTCCCTCCGCTGGGCTCACCGTCTAACAGTACGAGTCTTCTTGCCCCAGTGTACCGTACCGGGTCCACCATGTATCCGCAATCGGTGCCTACCACTCCTCAAATCGGGTATACTCACACAAGCTCTCTAGAACCGAGAAAACTCATGGTAGAACACCCTGAAATATCACATTAAGAGAAACCGGGTTTTTAAAACGGTGCATATTTTCTTAAAATAATACCACGGTTCTCAAATCCAAAAATCCCATAAATCCAAACTCAATGTGTAATGGATATATAGGTATGTAGGTATGGATGTGCAAATGGATATATACGTGAATATGAGTGTAGCACTACTATGAATATACAGTGTGCATGTGCGCAAGTATGATGATATCAATATATGTGTGCACTGGTATGAATATACAGTGTGCATGTGCGCAAGTATGATGATATCGATATATGTGTGCACTGGTATGAATATACAGTGTGCATGTGCGCAAGTATGATGATATCGATATATGTGTGCACTGGTATGAATATACAGTGTGCATGTGCGCAAGTATGTTCATATCAATATATGTGTGCACTGGTATGAATATACAGTGTGCATGGGCGCAAGTATGAAGATATCAATATATTTGTGCACTGGTATGAATATACAGTGTGCATGTGCGCAAGTATGAAGATATCAATATATGTGTGCACTGGAATGAATATACAGTGTGCATGTGCGCAAGTATGATGTGTTAGTTATATGTATGCCCTAGAGGCCATTACTGTACATAGGATGTATATTGTAGTGGATGCTGGGACATATATAGGGAGGACTTTCTTGCTCGACATGATAGTATGCTATCTGGTTACACTTTACCTTAACGTGTATGCTGATTGTCTCTCTGTTACATGTTGGTAAAGCCCTTAGGATCTGTACTTGACTACCTGGACTATGATGCGGATCATACTAGTGGGGACATGGTAGTCCATAAGTACATCCTTCAAAGTCCCTAGTCGTGGGTGTATCGAGACGGGGCATCGATATACCAGAGTAGATTAGCGTATACCTTCTCGACCCATACAGATGGGCGATGGATGATCCCATATCCATTGGTGTTTGACATCAGAGATGATATGCGGGTGCTCAGTAGAGACTGGGTACACTGGACGGACTCGCCGAGAACTCCCAGATGGTATTATACCTCACGTCAGATGGCAGTTCTCTGGTGACACTGGTACAGAGTAGTCTGTTGACCCGAGATCGTCATAGTGTCTTGTGTGGTTCCCACTGTGCTTTGATTTCCATCTTACCAAGTCCAAGAGGGCGTGCAAAACGGTGGTTTTTGGGTACAGTCCCGAGTCACATGGAGGCAATGAGCGATAGGAGGGGATTCGTCTCTCCCGGTATAGGGAGTTGATGTTGCGCTGTGTTCGATTGGCTATAACAGGAAATCCCTGGCCAGGGTTGCTGAGATTTACTGGTAAGTGTTACCAGTAGTTTCTCGAATTGTTATAGACCTCATATCGACACGACTTATCGAGCTATTGGGGTCTGACGTTTACCACCCCTAGGCAAGATATGCGACATATCAGACGATCAGACCGGACTGTACGGTAGTGTTACTGGTTGGATTCACTGGAGTGTGAGCGGGCTTGCTCGTCGATCTTCAGATCGCTCAATACCCGGGTGGCCGTTACGTTTAGCAGACCGCTTGCGGCTTGTGGATGTTTGATATGATCATCATCTGCTGCCGGCGTATTGACGAGTTTTTAGAGTCCTACACAGAGGTTTCCTGGCTCAAGCGAAACGAAATAGGAGCGCATATGAGATATGTGCGGGACCGAGAATAATACCAGTATGTGATACTGTATTCGATTCTCGCGATGTGACATTGATCGGTTATATGCGATATAGCCGAGTTATCGGATCAAGTGTTGATTCGATAAGTTACTGATGATACCAGTCGGTTATGTGCGACATGACCGGATCATTGAATCAAGTGTTGATTTAGTGATTTAATGCATAATTATATATTTGATATATTACTTTGCATTAACTAGTATCGGTTCACTTTGAATGGATTTTCTCACTCGGGTGTGCGCATTGCATATGCGATATGATTTTTGTGCACTTGATTGTATCATGTTTGATGATACATATCTTTTTTGTTAAGTGTAATGAATTAAACCTAGGTTAAGTAAATGATTGGGGTTTTCTTTTATTCATTCATTTATCTTTTCATTTGCATTTAAAAGATAAATGAGAAAAAAAGGCAAAAGAGATAAGATGGTGGCTTTCTTTGTTCTTATTATGAAGCTTCATGAAGACTTTGACTTTTGTAACCATTTTGTCTCATGCTTAACCCTAACCATTTCACTTAACCTTGGTTCACTCTCTACACTTAACAATGGTAAAGATTATGATAAGAATGCTTTTATTATTCTTATTAAAAAAATCTTATCATAACTTTCTTCTTCTTCTTCTTCATCTTCTTCTTTGAAGAAGCTTGAGGTCATCAATGGTGGATTGATGATTTGAGTGAGAAATCCAATTCTAAAGTCTACCCACTTCCTATTTCTTCATCCTCTACCTCTTGCCAAGTAGTAGAGTGTGTTTCCTTCACAAGTTTTCAAAGCTAGGTGAAGGTGGAGCTTGATCTATCGATGCCTCGACGTAGATCATCTTCGGCATGGACATCGACGACCTAGCTCGCCATTTCTCCGACGAAGCCGACACTAGAGCCCGGATTCTTTTTGGACAGCGGAGACGACTTCGTTACGGAGCTATGGAGGTGGAGCACCGGATCTACAAAGGTTGTATTTCCGTATCTCATAGTTAAGTGTTAACTAGTTAGCTTTTTCGCCTAGTTTTCTAGAAAGCATCCGTAGTCGGGTTTCTCGGCACCTAGTTTTTTTTTGAAATTGGCATGGTTGATGCCTTGTGAGACCTCATTAGGGTGCCTAGGAACCCTACAGTGGTATCAGAGCCTAGCTAGAGCCTTAGGCGAAGTCTAGACGGACTTTGAAGTCCGATTGAACCAAAAATCCGAACCCAAAATAGCTCTCTGGACTTTTTCCAAATTCTGCGATTTTTCCAAATTAAAAATGCGTAAAAAATTCAGCAGGGAATTATAAGAATTACGGTGTAATTCTTTTCCCATGAACAGTAAATCTCGCGGCGGAAACGCGGCAGAAGCTTGCCTTCTGCGGCGGTTCCGCCGCACATTGATGACGTCATCGTCGTATGTTTGCACAGTAACTCTTATTATATTATGCTGGATTTTCTGGGTATTTTTAAAATTTTATTCAAGAGTTGAATTTTCTGGAGTTGTTTTGGGAATTCGGTGTTTCGATCGGGGTATCAAATTTTGTCTATTTGGCTTTCCGGATAAATTTTAGAATATGTTAAAAAGTTCGACCGGATATAAATACCCAACTTTTCCCCTGTCGGGAAATTTCCAAATGTTGGATTTTTCCGTAGTTTAACGACGTTCTAAGTAGTGCAAGTAACGCGATGGACCCTCAAGAAGACAACAAACCTTAACTCGATTATGTGACCGTCTTGAACTGCCCTTTGAACCTTCGGGTTTGGGGCAGTACGGCGTGCCACATGTGAGGCGTTGGCTTGACCCTTCTACGGCTGGACCGTTGGTACTGAGGCACGAACTGAATGTTGTTAGACTTATTTCATGTGTTGATCTGTATCGGGAAAACTTGGGTGTTCGATTGTTCGATCGGAAAGTTTAACATTTTCTATTTATCTGGAATGGGATACAATAATTGGAATTCACAATAAGTTATGTGATAACTGAATGAATGTTATAAACATAGCACGTTAGTCTCACTTTATCGGTTGCCACGGAATTTTGATGTGATCAAAAGTCCGTAGCAATCACGTAGCGTACGCGGATACTCGCCGGGTAAACTTAATAGACAGCCTCACTCCATAGCCCCGACCAAGTGACTGTAGGAGAACCCCGTCGCCGAAAGCATCCGTTCGGGTGCTCGCGGTAGCGGTGTTCCGCCTTGGTGCACTTCGTCGACGGTATCAGGGGTGCGGCCGTCTACTAAAGTTTGCGACGAGCATTCGATCAGAATGTCGGGAATCTTGTTGAATTACCCGACTTGGTATTGAAAAGTGTTTTCGATAATGAGACTAAAATGCGTGGTTTATAATTGTTAGGCATGCGATGTCTAAGGAATTCATTTGGTCAGGCTTGCGATGTCTGAGGTGGTTGCGGATTCCAACTGTTGTAGTTTTACACTTTCTTTTCTGTGACCGTAAGTGTAATATGTGATATCGCCGGTTTCGTTGCTATATGTCAACGACAATTGGGATGGACATATTTACTTACGTTGATGACATGTGATGTTATATGTTGCTGGATATGTTATATTGGATCGTCGTATTTGAATAGCCGGGGGTTTTTATGTGAGATGAGTGTTTTTCATTTTCATTCATGTAAAAACTTGTATGTAATATTCTTTTATTGGGGCACTTCCAGATTGCGGAAGTCGTCACCCGTTGTATATTATTTACTTTTCTGCACTAGGATAGACCCAAGGAGGGGAGCACAAGTAACCGGGTTCTGGGGTCCAGTGGGAGACCAACTCGAGGAGTCGAGTCCAGATCTCCTAACCCTAGAATTGGTAGGGTTGCTTGCCGCTCTCGTAGGGGTCTAGGGGTGTGGGTTTGTCTATTCATCGCGACCGTGGAATCCGTGTTTTATACTGGCTCGTATTGAAAACACGGACGTCCTAGTATATCCAATATTTCATATGTTTCTTCTGCTGCGATATCTGTGATGTGATCATGTGATGTTCTGTGATAGATACAGTATATAGTATATATGATATATTATATAGACGTTACTTATGTTTTACACCCGTGCTAGCCCTGCCCTGCTCTGCCGTTAGTTACCTAACCTAACGGTGCACGAGGGGACATCGAGGCGAATGCGGATGGCATAAGTGTACGTCGTATTTATCTGTGATGTTTAGGTAATTTAAATGATGGGACTTCATTAATGTGATTAATGAAATAAAAGAAACCTAAGATGTTGTAGAATCGAATTTCAAAATAAAACAGGTAGCTACAGTTCTTGCTTTGCACAGAGGTATATGTGATATATCCTGCACCTTATTCGATGAGGAAAGGACCGAGATCCCTTCATCGGGAGTGACTCCTTTAGCAATAACTGGCAGATGCTACACACTTGGTTTGTCTTTTGATTGCTTTTAAGTGTTTTTGCTTTGCACAGTGATATATATGATATATCCCGCACCTCATTCGACGAGGAAAGGACCGACGATCCCTTCACCGGGAGTGACTCCTTTAGCAAAACTAGAAAAGCCTCAAAAGCACTCCATTTCAAAATCATTTGATTCTACAACGATATCAAGTTCATTACGCAAAGGGTTTTCTGAAAAACCCGTCGTAGCCCTCCGTCATTTCAGATAAGTACTAGTTAGTATTCGTGCTGCGGTTGTTTGGCATGCGTCAAGGCGTAGTGTACGGTAGCTAACTAGTGCTTATCTGCTAGCATACGATGCGATTGGATTAGGGTATTCGCACGGCGTTGTTTGGCATGCGTCAAGGGTCGTGCGGGTGGGTTTAATTCAATCAAGAAATGTATGGGTTGAACTTGACTAGCAGACTATGGGTTGTTTGGCATGCGTCAAGGTCATAGCGAGCTAGGGGCAAAATTTTATCGGGAATTTCAAGTGTTGAAATTTGCAATGAGATTGCATACCTTCTATGAGATAGTTGGATCCGGATACCCGCTGCGAGTAAGAGTTACTCCTGAAAGAGTTTTATACATTACAATTAGCCGATCAAGTAGGTGTCTAGAAAGGTGTCAAAGGGGTTACGCCTCTGGGAAAACGAGGTTTACATTAATTAGGTTCGTGCGAAAGCACGGGGGACCTCCCTCAAAGTACCGACACTGGCCTGGCTGAAAGATTGGCGAACTTGTAGTGTGTAATTAATCCCGGCTAGTCTTTCCTTTTAGGGTTTGAAGGAAGATTTGATAAAAAGCAGTGGGAGCCATCCTGATTAGATAAAATAATAACCAATCTATTCTTGCAAGAGCGCACGCTGAGTGTTTTCTTCTCTCTCTCTCCAGGTAGCGACCATATCACGCCTTAATCAAGATAATAATACGGATATTTGACCGAACCCGCTTGTTATACTGAGCTGGGGAACGTTGGTCCCGCTCCAACTTATAATTGTTATAAGACAGAGCAGGAAATTGGGGAATACCAGATTTCCCGTGCCGCCCAAACGAAAAGAGTGCATGCTGATGCATCATCTTCGGGTGTGTTCATTATACAGAACTGTTTCTCAGTATCCTTTACGTCCTGGGTATATGATACCGGATCAGGATCCCAGATATGTAATCAGTTACATAAGGCAAAAGAAAGGTAGAGAACTGAGAACGGGTGATAAGTTTCATGAGGCAGAAAACGGGGCAAGTGTTGCAGCCAAGTCTGTTGGTCACTGTCACCCTGTATTCCAAATACATTGATTCTGAACGAATGTTGTTAGATACCGAACCTGATATACAAAATCATATCTATCTCTTTATTAGTAAAGAAATGATAAAATTTTGTATTGTTGGATAATGTTTTGAACATTTCCTATATCAAAAGTTGATCGGTTCAGGCACGTTATCTAAAAGCATTGATGTTCTAAATCAAACTACAGTCCTTAGTATACGGAACACACACAAGAGGAAGAGTTCAGAAATGAACGGATCCTTCTTGAGGTATTGTAGACTAGGTCATATCAATGCGACCCGACTGGCTGAGTTACATTTAGATGCATATTTAAATCAGTTTGAATTTACATCTTGTGAAACTCGCCAGTCATGTCACAAAGATAAGATGACCATAGCTCTGTTTATTGGAAACAGAGAAAGAGTTAGCGAACTCTTGGGATATGATACATGTTGATGTATGTAAGCTCCCCTGTCTACACATACCAAGACTGGTTCTTTATACTTCATTACGTTCTCTGATGATCTCTTTAGATTCAGACATATGTTCCTGTTGAAACACAAGTCCGAACCTTTTGAGATATTCACAGAATATAAGTTAGAAGTAGAGAACCAAAATACGGGTAAAAGTATTATGTCCTTTGATGTGATCAAGGAGGAGAATAATTGAGCACGGAAATACTGGACTATTCTAAAGGAGAATGAGACTCTCTCTCAGCATTACTCCTCTGTATACACCATAGCACGATGGCATATCAGGGCGGAGCAATCACACCCTATATGATAAGGTGTGCTCTATGATGAGTACTACTGAGTTACCTTTTTCCTTTAGGGAGTTATGCACTTATGAAGTTGCATACCTATTGAATAGGGTTCCAATCAAATCAGTTGCCTACCGCTCCATATGAGATATGGTATGGGAAGAGCCCATGTCTTAAGCTAGTTAAGATTTGGGGTTGTCCGGCCTATGTCTAAAAGCAAAATCCGGACAAACTCGAGGCAAAGTTAGTTATGTAGAACTGGAAAAGTTCCAGCTATGCAAACTACAGATGATGATTTGATAGAACCAAAGGATTCAATAGCTACCAACAAACCTCAGCCTCTCCGCCGATCTAGTAGGGTTCCTCACCCACCTGAAAGATACTTCGGTTTCTCTATGACAGTGGGAGCGAGGATTGCATCATGAGATGATGACCCAACTAGCTTCGAGCTGGCCATCAGGAGTAAGACTCTGTTAGAATGGCTGGATGCTTAGCGATCTGAGATGGAATCCATATACACCAACAAAGTATGGACTTTAGTTGCTATATCTGAAGGGTTAAATCCCCATGAGGAGCAGGTATATCTTGAGAAGATTACTTGGTGTACATGGAAAGGTTGAGACTTTCAAAACTAGACTTGTTAAAGTTTTCGTCATTGACCAGGCGTGGATAATGATGAAACCTTTTTCCAGTATCTAAGCTTAAGTCCATCCAGATCCTACTTGCCACGGCTTCATACCATGACTACGATATCTGGCGGTTGGGTGCCATGACTGCTTTTCTAAATGATGTTTTAGAAGAGAGAGTCTATAAGTACACAGCCAGAGGGCTTTGTAGACAGTGAGAGCAGCGGAAACGTGTGCAAGATGCTTTATAGGATTAAAGCAGGCATCGCGGAGTTGGAACATCTGTTTTGATGAAGTAGTCAAAGAGTTTGACATCATCAAAATGGTAGATAAACCTTGTATATACAAAAGGGTAGTAGGGAGTATGGTGACGATCCTCGTAGAGTACGTGGATGACATACTCTTGATAGGGAAGGAGTTTCCTATGCTACGCTCGATCAATCTCCGCTTATCACAATGATTCTCCATATAGGATCAAAATGATACCTCCTAAATCCTGGATTTTTGGATCTATGAGATAGATCTAATTGGAAATTAGGATACTCACTAGTTGTAGAGAGAAGGTATCAATCGACCCTGAGGAGAATTGCTGGAAGTGTTCCAGGGTGATAAAGACGACTGAATGTCAGTCAAAGGCATTGTCTTTACCCTCAGTAAAGGGACGGTATGTTGGAAGAGTTCCAAGCTAGATACCGTGGCATACTAGACGATAAAGGCAGGATATATCGCTACTAAAGATGCTACCAAAGAGGCTGTTTGGATGTATAATGGTTCATGAAATGAACTATGTTCCTACCATTGTGAGACAATGGAATTGTGGCTTATGCCAAGGAACGCCGGTCCCATCAGTGATCCAGACATATTCTAAGGCAGTATCACTTGATCATGGAGATGGTTGATCTCCAGGGTGATCGAGGTTTGGAGAGTAGACTCAGAGGACAACACAGCGGATCCACTCACAAAGGCCTGTTTCCAGGGAGAGACTTTCATGGGATGGTTGAGTATGAGATACTGCAACCACTGCTACAGATGGCCCTAGTGCAAGTGGGAGATTGTTAGTTATATGTATGCCCTAGAGGCCATTACTGTACATAGGATGTATATTGTAGTGGATGCTGGGATATATATAGGGAGGACTTTCTTGCTCGACATGATAGTATGCTATCTGGTTACACTTTACCTTAACGTGTATGCTGATTGTCTCTCTGTTACATGTTGGTAAAGCCCTTAGGATCTGTACTTGACTACCTGGACTATGATGCGGATCATACTAGTGGGGACATGGTAGTCCATAAGTACATCCTTCAAAGTCCCTAGTCGTGGGTGTATCGAGACGGGGCATCGATATTCCAGAGTAGACTAGCGTATACCTTCTCGACCCATACAGATGGGCGATGGATGATCCCATATCCATTGGTGTTTGACATCATAGATGATATGCGGGTGCTCAGTAGAGACTGGGTACACTGGACGGACTCGCCGAGAACTCCCAGATGGTATTATACCTCACGTCAGATGGCAGTTCTCTGGTGACACTGGTACAGAGTAGTCTGTTGACCCGAGATCGTCATAGAGTCTTGTGTGGTTCCCACTGTGCTTTGATTTCCATCTTACCACGTCCAAGAGGGCGTGCAAAACGGTGGTTTTTGGGTACAGTCCCGAGTCACATGGAGGCAATGAGCGATAGGAGGGGATTCGTCTCTCCCGGTATAGGGAGTTGATGTTGCGCTGTGTTCGATTGGCTATAACAGGAAATCCCTGGCCAGGGTTGCTGAGATTTACTGGTAAGTGTTACCAGTAGTTTCTCGAATTGTTATAGACCTCATATCGACACGACTTATCGAGCTATTGGGGTCTGACGTTTACCACCCCTAGGCAAGATATGCGACATATCAGACGATCAGACCGGACTGTACGGTAGTGTTACTGGTTGGATTCACTGGAGTGTGAGCGGGCTTGCTCGTCGATCTTCAGATCGCTCAATACCCGGGTGGCCGTTACGTTTAGCAGACCGCTTGCGGCTTGTGGATGTTTGATATGATCATCATCTGCTGCCGGCGTATTGACGAGTCTTTAGAGTCCTACACAGAGGTTTCCTGGCTCAAGCGAAACGAAATAGGAGCGCATATGAGATATGTGCGGGACCGAGAATAATACCAGTATGTGATACTGTATTCGATTCTCGCGATGTGACATTGATCGGTTATATGCGATATAGCCGAGTTATCGGATCAAGTGTTGATTCGATAAGTTACTGATGATACCAGTCGGTTATGTGCGACATGACCGGATCATTGAATCAAGTGTTGATTTAGTGATTTAATGCATAATTATATATTTGATATATTACTTTGCATTAACTAGTATCGGTTCACTTTGAATGGATTTTCTCACTCGGGTGTGCGCATTGCATATGCGATATGATTTTTGTGCACTTGATTGTATCATGTTTGATGATACATATCTTTTTTGTTAAGTGTAATGAATTAAACCTAGGTTAAGTAAATGATTGGGGTTTTCTTTTATTCATTCATTTATCTTTTCATTTGCATTTAAAAGATAAATGAGAAAAAAAGGCAAAAGAGATAAGATGGTGGCTTTCTTTGTTCTTATTATGAAGCTTCATGAAGACTTTGACTTTTGTAACCATTTTGTCTCATGCTTAACCCTAACCATTTCACTTAACCTTGGTTCACTCTCTACACTTAACAATGGTAAAGATTATGATAAGAATGCTTTTATTATTCTTATTAAAAAAATCTTATCATAACTTTCTTCTTCTTCTTCTTCATCTTCTTCTTTGAAGAAGCTTGAGGTCATCAATGGTGGATTGATGATTTGAGTGAGAAATCCAATTCTAAAGTCTACCCACTTCCTATTTCTTCATCCTCTACCTCTTGCCAAGTAGTAGAGTGTGTTTCCTTCACAAGTTTTCAAAGCTAGGTGAAGGTGGAGCTTGATCTATCGATGCCTCGACGTAGATCATCTTCGGCATGGACATCGACGACCTAGCTCGCCATTTCTCCGACGAAGCCGACACTAGAGCCCGGATTCTTTTTGGACAGCGGAGACGACTTCGTTACGGAGCTATGGAGGTGGAGCACCGGATCTACAAAGGTTGTATTTCCGTATCTCATAGTTAAGTGTTAACTAGTTAGCTTTTTCGCCTAGTTTTCTAGAAAGCATCCGTAGTCGGGTTTCTCGGCACCTAGTTTTTTTTTGAAATTGGCATGGTTGATGCCTTGTGAGACCTCATTAGGGTTCCTAGGAACCCTACATGATGATATCAATATATGTGTGCACTGGTATGAATATACAGTGTGCATGTGCGCAAGTATGATGATATCAATATATGTGTGCACTGGTATGAATATACATAAACATCTATGACTAGACATCCTATCACGCCCTGACGCTTAACGCCATACGGGCGATTTCCCCGTAGATGTTAAATCTACTCACCTGGTCTCGTGCTAAGCATAGCCGACTATCTGCTTCCCCTTCTTTGTGGCGTCCAACGTACCCGCCTGCGAACCTAGAATTCACACAAAGAATCCATATAAGCAAATATCTCGCGAAAACACGATATCGAACTCAAACGAGAAGCTCGCGTCGCGATCTAAACGCGTGTGTAAACGTAACGTGTGTGCATATGCCAAAACCCAACGCGACACGCTGTGGCACATAGCGACACGCTGTGATACACAGTAAACCAACTCAACATGCATCGTACGTGTCGCGCAAGTCCCGCTACGCTAAAAATATGTAAACGGTCCCAGATTTAATCTGGAGCAAAAACAAGAAAATCAAACAAGACCAAACCCTTCAAAATACCTACAGACATCTACCTGACAAAATCCTACCAAATAACCAACAATTCGGCAGGCGGCAAGGGGGTAACATACCGGCCAAAAACTGGTGGGAGGGGTCCAGGTCTCTACACTAGGATCCTAGCACAATTCATAGCCTAATGTATATGTTTGCTTACTAAAATTACTACCCTAGTAACAACAGATTTTACGTATCCTAAAGTTTAGTTTAAACAACTTTTCAAAACACTAGGTTTGCAATAATAGGGTATTTTGTGGAACAAGGTGAGTTAACAGGAATCTAGTGATACCAACAGCATATATTAGAGCTATTCTAACCTTAAACCATCCTGAATCACCCTATTTTCCAACCAAACCCACACAATATCGTCAAAGTCCTCGATACACTAAAACTACCCCAAACTCTCCCAGATTTCTACCTACAAACAATTAGGGAAAATAAATAATACCAAACCCAGACAAATACCCACCGACACCACTAGCCAAAGCACAACCACCCAACTCTTCATGGGGACCGGCGATGCCGGAATCCAATGGGGGTCGCCGGATTTTTGGGAAGGGGGTGGGCTCGGATTCCAACACAACACTAAGAAAGGCCTGCATGCTATTCTGATGTTGTTTGCTAAGCTAGGAAAGTATCATAGTGGTAGCAGATCTCAATATCCTACAGTTTGCATCAAAACCACACTTTAACTTTTCAAGATTTAGATTTTAAGGCGATCTAGCTAAATCTAGTGAAACTAATGGGTTCAAACAGCAATATTATCACTTAATTAGGTTCACTAGGCTATAAAAACTCTAACTTAGCTAAATTTTACATCAAACGCAAATCTAGCGCTAATAACCACAATAACCACTAATCGAATCATTAAACAACACATAAGCTTAGCAACAAGGAATTGGGTTTAAGAAATATACCCCAATAGATCCTAGGAAGCAGGAAAAGGGAGGAGGAGAAGAATGGAAGGAGCTACTGCTGCCTGCTACTGTTGCTGTGCTGATGCTGTTGATGTTGTTGCTGTTGGTGCTGCTGGTGTTGCTGCTGCTGATGCTGGAGCTGCTGCTGATGCTGGTGCTGCTGAAGCTGCTGGTGTTGATGCTGCTGGAGCTGCTGGTGTTGCTGTTGTGGCTGCTACTCCTGCAGTTGCTGCTGCTGGTGTGTGTGTGAGGGAGTGTGAGAGTGAGAGAGAGTTAGCACAAACAAAAGAAATGAGAGAACAAAAGGGTCAACACCCTCTCTCTTATTTAATGCAAGCATGGGCTCATGCCATGATTCCCATCATGCATTCTCTCTCTCTCTCTGTCTCTCTCTCTCTCTCACCAAGTCAAACCCAAAGCAATAATTTATTTTCTATTTAAAAAAAATACCCTCAATAAAAATCAATTTAACTGAAAAAGGATGGTTTAGTCTACATGGTTGCTAAACATGGTTTAACCCAAATTTTAACCCTAGTTTACATCCACATGAGTGTGCATGGTTAATTAAATTCTAATAAAATATTTATTAATTTTGATAAAATATTTGAAAATCGTTTTGGTAAACTTTTTATTAAAAACCATACTTAAAGTATAATTAGCCACTAATCACATCTTAAAGTGTTACAATCTCCCCCCTTAAAGAAATTCGTCCCCGAATTTAAAAATATAAAGCTACGTGTACCTTCAAAGAGATGAGAGAACTTCTTCCGCATCTCGCCCTCGGCCTTCCAACTGATCTCTGCACCATTTGGGCTGCGCCAAAGCACTTTCACAGATGGCAAGACCTTCGATCGATGTTTCTTCACCTGCCGGTCCGATATCACGACTGGCTGCTCGGTGAATGAAAGTTCGCGCTCGAGCTGAACGGTCTGATGCTGAATCATGTGAGAAGGGTCATGTAGGTATCTGCGAAGCATTGACACGTGGAATACGGGGCGAACCTCTGGGAAGTCGGGTGGAAGAGCCAAACGATATGCTACTGCGCCCACACGCTCGAGGATCTTGAAGGGACCTATGAATCTGGGGCCAAGCTTCCCCTTCCGTCCAAACCTCATCACTTCCTTCATCGGAGAGACCCTCAGAAAAACGTGATCGCCAACTGCGAACTCTAATCTGCGGCGGCGCCTGTCAGCATACGATTTCTGCCTGCTCTGAGTTGCCCTCATCCTATCTCGAATCAGCTGTATCTTCTCGGTCGTCTCCTGTACGATCTATGGCCCCAAAACACTGCTCTCACTGAGCTCTGTCCAACAGATGGGCGATCTACATCTCCTCCCATACAAAGCCTCGAAAGGTGCCATCTAAATAGTATCTTGGAAACTATTGTTGTAGGAGAACTCCACCAAGGGTAAATGATGATCCCAGCTACCACCAAAGTCTAAAACGCATGCTCGGAGCATGTCCTCGAGAGTCTGAAATGTCCGCTCTGACTGGCCGTCGGTCTGCAGATGAAATACTATGCAGAAACTCAAGCGTGTGCCCAAAGCCTCCTGAAGCCTCTTCCATAGTCGGCTGGCAAACTGGGTGCCTCGGTCGGACACGATACACGTCGGGACTCCATGCAGTCGTACTATCTCGTCAATATATATCTGGGCATACTGAGCAAATCCGAAAGTCGTCTTCACCGGCAGGAAGTGAGCCGTTTTCGTCAAACGATCCACGATCACCCAAATGGAGTCATAGCCTCGCCTAGTCCTGGGTAGACCCACAACGAAGTCCATCGAAATCTGCTCCCATTTCCACTCCAGAATGGGTAATGGTTGTAGCTCTCCCGTTGGCCTCTGGTGCTCGGCCTTGACTTGCTGACAAGTCAGGCATCTCGACACGAAATCTGTGATGTACCTCTTCATTCCGTCCCACCAGTAAACATCTCTCATATCATAATACATCTTGGTGGAACCCGGATGAACACTATACACCGATCGATGTGCCTCCTCAAGAATCTCACGCCGCAGTCCCTCAGCATCTGGTACGCACAGTCTAGTCCCAAATCGCAGTATCCCTTTGATCATCGATCACGAACTCGGAAAATTTGCCCTGTCCAATCTGTGCCGTGATCTCTGAACAACGGTCATCACTGTACTGTGCCTCATGTATATGGTCAAGCAACTATGGGCGTGCACGAACATGCACAAGCTGTCCCCCGATCGGCGTGAACTCGAACTGCACTCGGCTGTCACATAAAAGCTGCCAATCTGCCAACGACTGCTTCTGCACTGCGCTCAAACAAGATAGACTACCCCCGGGCCTCCTGCTCAAAGCATCCTCCACTACATTAACCTTGCCCGGGCAATACAAGATCTCGCAATCGTAGTTCTTTACTAGTTCCATCCAACGGCGCTGTCTATGATTCAGGTCTCGCTGCTGAAATATATACTTTAAGCTCTTGTGATCAGTGAATATCTGGCACGACTCGCCGTAAAGGTAATGTCGCCAGATCTTGAGTGCAAAGATCACTGCAACCATCTCCAAATCATGAGTGGGGTAGTTCTGTTCATGTTTCTTCAACTGCCGTGAAGCATACGCGATCACCCTGTTATGCTGCATCAATACGCACCCTATCCCCACTCGAGAAGCGTCACAATAGACTACAAATCCGCCTGATCCTGAAGGCAACGATAACACTGGCGCCGTAGTCAAACCAGTCCGCAACTGCTGAAAGCTATGCTCGCAGTCCTCCATCCAATCGAAAAGAACTCCCTTCTGGGTCAACCCGATCAAAGGTGCAGCAATACGGGAGAAGTCCTGTACAAATTGCCTGTAGTAGCCGGCCAGTCCTAGAAAGCTGCGGATCTCCGTAACTGATGCGGGTCAGGGACAACTCTGAACGGCCTCGATCTTCTTCGGGTCCACACATATACTATCTCATGTAATCACGTGACCCAAGAAATCTACGCTGTCAAGCTAGAATGCACACTTAGAGAATTTTGTAAATAGCTAGTGCTCCCTCAAGGTCTGCAGTGTGATCCGCAGGTACTGCTCGTGCTCCTCTCGGCTCCGGGAATACACCAATATATCGTCAATGAATACGATGATGAACAAATCAAGATACATCCTGAAAATACGGTTCATCAAGTCCATGAACGCTGCTGGGGCGTTGGTGAGTCCGAACGACATCTCCAAAAACTCATAATGGCCGTAGCGCGTGCAGAAAGCTGTCCTCGGGATATCCTCCTGTCGAACCCGCAGCTGATGTTATCCTAATCGCAAGTCGATCCTCGAAAAATATCCTACCCCCTGAAGCTGGTCGAACAAGTCGTCGATGTGTGGCAACGGATATCTGTTCCGCACGGTAACCTAGATCAGCTGGCGGTAGTCGGTACAAAAACGCAAACTACCGTCCTTCTTAACAAACAGGACCGGAGCACCCCAAGGAGATACACTGGGTCGAGTAAGTCCCTTATCCAGCAAATCTTGCAACTGACCTTTCTACTCACTATGCTCCGCCGGGGCCATCCGATAAGGCGGTATAGAAATAGGCCCCGTGCCGGGAATCAAGTCAATACAGAAAACAATATCGCGCTCAGGTGGTAGCCCAAGAAGCTCATCAGGGAAAACATTAGGGAACTCACAAACAATCGGAACCTGGTCCAACGGAACATCCGTAGCTCTTGTATCGCAAACATAGGCTAGAAATCCCTGACATCCCTTCCTCAACAGCTGTCCAGCGCGAAGAGAAGAACTCAAACTGTGAGGGGCGGCACAACAGTCCCCGTGCACAACAAAAGTCGACTCGCCGGGAAAACAAAATCTAACTGTCTTCTCACGGCAGTCCACAGACGCATAGCACGTGGCTAACCAATCCATTCCCAAAAGAACGTTGAAGTCCAACATCTCAAGAAGGATCAAGTCGACGGGCAACTCTCTCTCGCCAATAGGGGCAACACAGGATCGGAACACGTGCCTAGCAACAAACGACTCTCCCACAGGAGTGGTCACAACAAGCGGCTGATCAAGAAAACCGATCTCTCTACCCAAACTCGGCACGAAGTGTGTGGAAACGTACGAGTGCGTGGATCCGGGATCAAACAACACGTGTGCGTCAACAGAACATTCTGATAGGGTACCTGAGACCACTGTATTGGATGCCTACGCGTCCTGATGCGTCAATGCAAAAATCCGTGCCTATCCTCTACCTGCGACTGGCGGTCCCCTACTAGCAACTGGCTGTACTCTGCCGGCAGCTGGCTGTCCTCTGCCTCGGTCACCTCGTCCTCTAGGAGCAAACCCTCCGTGACCACGGCCTCTCTGTGCATGAGCCTGACACGGGGCAACAGTAGGTACAATAGGCAACGCCCTCTAGGGTGGGGAAGGTGGAAGTGTGACACGTAGTACTGCTGGCTCCCTCCGGCGTATCTCGGTATAATCTCTGATGCGGTGACGGGGACTACCACATCCAAAGCATCCACGCGACGACTGCTGACCCTCCTGGGGATAAAAGCTAAACATCTGACCTCGCCTTGAGTCTCTGCCACCAGTACGATGTCTATCACGGCGTCCAAATGGAAGTCTCCGTGCTGCTGTATCAGTACGAACCCTCTTCGGCCCTGGAACGACCGAAGTCTCTGCAAGCCGCTCCTCGACTAATAGGGCTGCGTCTACAGCTGCTGCATAAGTCTCGCAGTGTTGTGCACTGATCGCAAGGAATAGTGGGGTAAGCAAGCCTCGAATAAACCTCTTGACGCGCATCTCCTCAGTCGCCACTAGGTATGGGGCATAAACGGATAGCTCGGTGAACAGTACATCGTACTCTGCCACTGTCATCTCTGGCGTCTAGCGTAAGGGCTCGAACCTACGCGCTTGGGCATCCCTGACACTCTGGGAAGAAAACGGGCTAGAAACATCGTCAAAAACTCGGTCCAGGTCATAGGAGGAAGACCTGCTGCTCTGCCCTTCTCGATCGATTCACACCATTTCTGCGCAAGACCTTCCAGGCGAAAGCTCGCGAACTCTACCCATCTCGCATCTGAGCATCTGAGTGAACGACATATCCAGGCCATCCTATCAATGAAAGACTGTGGGTCCTCGGCCGCATCGGTGCCTGTGAAGACCGGAGGCTTCAGCCTCATGAATTCTGATAGCGATACTGTAATAACCTCCGTGGCTGCAGGTGTAACTGCCTGAACTGTAGATACCATCGCGGTCCCCGTAACGGGTGGAGCTACCTCTGGTCGCTGCGCTCGAAGTGTCTCAACTAGCGACCCTATCATGTGGCGCATCTCCTGCATACCGGCCCGTAGCATAGCGATCTGATCTGTCGTAAGAGGAACAGTCTGCTCTGGTACAACTGGCATACTGCCCGGATCAGTCCTCATCTCGGACGAGTCAACTCGAACTTCGGCTCTCGCGGCCACTTTCTGCGCCCTAGTAATCTTTGGCGGCATAATGGCTGAAAAGAAAATAGGATTTGATAAGGATACAGAAATCGAATCACAAGCATGTATACAATCAGGAAGGAACTTCAATCAATAAGTCCTAAGGTCGCTTAGGCGGAGTACCGTGTCGTGAATATACCGTGGAACATACGCACGCTACGCCACTCTGCTTCAGCTATGTACTCCTTCATACCAGGGTCATCCTACACTCCGAACCTACGTTCTGATACTAACTTTGTCACGACCCGAAGTTCGACACGTGACCGGCACTTAACCACGTAACATCTACAGGCGTAAAGCGACTAAGAAAGCCGAAACCCAGAAATCAAAACTATTAAAAGTATTGAGTGTTAAAACATTTTATAGAAACATTTGTTAAAACGTTTAGAAAACCTTAGGAAATTTAGTAAAATTCTTAAAAGTTCAAGTTATAATCTTAAAAATTTTGGCAGCACTTCCCTTGTAAAAAAACTAGCCCTGAAATCGGGTACAAAGCAATATATGAGTAAAATGATATACAATAAGAAATAAGCAACCCAAACGGGAGCAATCAAGCCCAATGGCGGAAACAATCACCACAATGATAATATACGACGCCGTAGAGAAGAATGAGTAAACATAAGTGAAGACAACATGAAATATAAAACTGCATAAATAAAGTCGGCTCAGAACGAGCTCGACACTAGAGTACAAAATAATATATATCGTCCTCACAACTGGTCTCTAAGTCAATACATAATTAGTAGAAGGAGAATACTAGATACAATGATGTATACAACTGGAAAAATAAACAGATACCCCACAAAAACCCACCTATCAGTAAAAGGGCTCACATGCCAACTGCAGTGGTATCTGTATCAAAAGATGGAAGAAGGCAGCCTGCCGCGACTACTCCATGGGGCAACCTGCAAACAGTTTGGCACAACGGGGGTGAGTTGCCAACTCGTGAATAGTAGATAACATATAAAGGTAATCATGAGTATGCACGCCCTGCGATACTCTAACATATGCCAACAGATAATATCTATATGATGAGCTAGAAGTTCAATAATCATGCAACAAGTGCGATCTAATACATCTCTATATGATGAGCAGGGTATGCAATAATCGTGCATAGCAAATGCAATCTAATAACATATATATAGTATGAGCAGGGTATGCAATAATCGTGTATAGCAAATGAAATCTAATAACATCTATGTAGGATGAGCAGGGTATGCAATAATCGTGCATAGCATGTGTACTCTATCAGGTACTAGAGATACAGGATGAGATGTATAATACTAAAAGCTAAGCATGGGAATAAATAACATCTACATGGAATGTCAACGTGGAAAATAACCGGTGTCCATCAATACACCCAAATCCCAGTAAAAGCTCAGGCGCCGTCACTCTAATCGGCCCTCAATTCCTGTGAATCTCATAGAATCGTGAGTGCCTAACATCGACCCTCGAAATATCATAAATAATCGTGTCTAACATCGACACGCAAATCCTCAAGTATCGGGCTCCGTCAGTCCGGATCAGCCCATGGGCTCCGTTTGTGGAATCGGCCCTCGGCCCCGACAGTATGCGTCGTCCCTTATCCATCTATCGACTCTGGTCGGTATCCTCCGGATGACCGCCAGGTCCAACCAATCACCGGTAGGTAGTAGCCCCTCCGCCGGGCTCACCGTCTAACAATACGAGTCTTCTTGCCCTGGGGTACCGTACCGGGTCCACCATGTACCCGCAATCGGTGCCTACCACTCCGCGAATCGGGTATACTCACACAAGCTCTCTGGAACCGAGAAAACTCATGGTGGACGCACTGAAATATCACATCAAGAGAAACCGGGTTTTCAAAATAGTGCGTATTTTCTTAAAATAATACCACGGTTCTCAAATCCAGAAATCACATAAATCCAAACTCAATGCGTAAATCCATGCAATGTGTCGTATGACACTAAGAGTAAAAAGGGAAAACCGCTCCTTTAAAAAGAATCCAGTTTTGAAAATATCTCATGCGGTCCCTTATTTTCTTGAAATCAAGTCAGTATCATCCATGTATGTAACATATATATGTATGTATGAAGGGATGTGCAAATGGATATATACGTGAATATGAGTGTAGCACTACTATGAATATACAGTGTGCATGTGCGCAAGTATGATGATATCAATATATGTGTGCACGGTATGAATATACAGTGTGCATGTGCGCAAGTATAATGATATCGATATATGTGTGCACTGGTATGAATATACAGTGTGCATGTGCGCAAGTTTGAAGATATCAATATATGTATGCACTGGTATGAATATACAGTGTGCATGTGCGCAAATATGATGATATCGATATATGTGTGCACTGGTATGAATATACAGTGTGCATGTGCGCAAGTATGATGATATCAATATATGTGTGCAATGGTATGAATATACAGTGTGCATGTGCGCAAGTATGAAGATATCAATATAAGTATGATGATATCAATATATGTGTGCACTGGTATGAATATACAGTGTGCATGTGCGCAAGTATGATGATATCAATATATGTGTGCACTGGTATGAATATAAAGTGTGCATGTGCGCAAGTATGATGATATCAATATATGTGTGCACTGGTATGAATATACAGTGTGCATGTGCGCAAGTATGAAGATATCAATATAAGTGTGCACTGGTATGAATATAAAGTGTGCATGTGCGCAAGTATTATGATATCAATATATGTGTGCACTGGTATGAATATACAGTGTGCATGTGCGTATGATCATATCAATATATGCGTGCACTGGTATGAATATACAGTGTGCATATGCGCAAGTATGATGATATCAATATATGTGTGCACTGGTATGTGTATAAAGGGTGCATGTGTGCAAGTATGATGATATCAATATATGTGTGCACTGGTATGAATATATAGTGTGCATGTGCACAAGTTTAAACATATCAATATATGTGTGCACTGGTATGAATATACAGTATGCATGTGCGCAAGTATGATGATATCAATATATTTGTGCACTGCTATGAATATACAGTGTGCATGTGCGTAAGTATGAAGATATCAATATATGTGTCCACTGGTATGAATATGCAGTGTGCATATGCGCATGTATGATGATATCAATATATGTGTGCACTGGTATGAATATACAGTGTGCATGTGTGCAAGTATGAAGATATCAATATATGTATACTGGAATGAATATACAGTGTGCATGTGCGCAAGTATGATGATATCAATATATGTGTGCACTGGTATGAATACACAGTGTGCATGTGCGCAAGTATGAAGATATCAATATATGCGTGCACTGGTATGAATATACAGTACGCATGTGCGCAAGTATGATGATATCAATATATGTGTGCACTGGTATGAATATACATAAACATCTAAGACTAGACATCATATCTGTAACATTTTAAAAAAATAAAATATTATTTTTTTGGAATTTTTATAATTTAATATTATTTTTAATGAATATTTTAATATTTCAGTATAATTAAATACCGATAAATTGGGGAATTTTTTTTGAAAATTATAGAAATTACTAAAAGAGAGCGTTTTATGTGAATTATGCAATTTTTAAGTTTTTATGATTAATTATATACTAATTTAGTGCTAATCGCGATTAAAAATCGCTAATCGCGCTTTAAGCGTGTTTTGAGCAAACATGCGCCATATCATTTTGCACTTGTTACATTTTTCTATATCATGGCATTCCTCATGATTCTTACATGGTTTTTAATTTATTAGAGAGGGAAAAAGAATAGAAAAAGAAAAGGAAATGAATAAAGAAATAGGTATAGGTGAGAGAGAGAAAGGTGAGGGTTTAGGTTGACTTGTCTTGAGCCATTCCCTCTTCTTTTGTTCACTCATTTTCCTCTCCCTATTCTCTCTCCTTGCTGCTACTGCTGCTGCCTCATTCTTCCCCCCCCCCCTCTCTACCTCCTCAAATCACCTCAATAAAAATCTCAAAACCCAAATCCCATTTCACCAAATAGATGCACAAGCTCAAGGGAAACACATTGGACCAAGAAAACAAGGATTTTGGCCACTTGGGGCAACTCAAGAAAATTCTTGAGTTGTCAAATAAGGTAATTTCTGAACCATAAGCTTAGTGTTTCCTTTACTTATACCCCTATGTTAGATTTGAACCGATATCGCGTGGTTTTGTGGACTTAGGAAAAACCTAGTTAGGGTTAATCGGAATTGAGAGTGGTGATGGGTAATTAAGCTCAGTAGAGGCCACACAAATTCCCTAGTGCTAGAATCCAGGCTCAAACCAGAAACTAGAAACCCGGAATACGGATTTAAAAACCGATATCGGAAGAATTGTGGAATCTGTGAGGGTTAATTGGAATCTGCTATCACCCCGAGTCCCTGAAATTTTTTTTGCATGGATAGTGATACATGCAGGCACCCAGGAAGCTCACCCCAAAACCCTAGCCCCTGACTCCCAATTATAGCCGCAGATTTATTTCTTCTGGCCGCAATTTGAGGCCAGACCTGGAGCATTTTGGCTCGTTCTTGTTCTGTAGCTCCTACATCTATAAATTAGACCCCTGGCATATGCAAATTTTTCTGATTTGACCTAGGGTGAAATCTGGGACCCTTTTCTATAGTTGCGTATTTTAAATTCTGGATTTGTATAATTACGTTTTACCTCGATTACTTGGCATTTGTACGATGATATCGAGGATTGTTTGATGGTTTTGGAAGCGTACCCATAGGTTCTAACCTATAAGCTTTTAAGCTTATCGTTTTGGTTTTCGTGTGTCGTTTTGGTTTCGATTTTGTTTTAATGCGATGCGCTTCGTGTGACATGTAGGTACCCCCACGACGATTCGAGACGATGAAGAAGATGATAGCGACATCAACATCGACAAGAAAGATGCCAGGTGAGTAGATTATATCTACGGGGAAGTCGGGAGGATGGCGTATAGCACCCCCGCAGTTCGATGTTTACTAAAGTATATATATACTATTTATGATAGCTTATTGTGTGTCGTGGATATTTGAGATGAGATTAGGTACACTATGATTAGATTAGGGCGTAGAAGTAAAATAGTATAGTTCCTAGTTCCGAACCCTAGAATAGGCTTACACCTACACGCACACACATGCATATTCGTTATACATATACCTAGAAGACGAGGATAGTGGATGATATTGGGAGATAAGTCGATGAGATTGGGCATAGTGCCATGAGATCGGTGATATGATGTGATTCGTATTTGGGATATGACATGTGATTTTAGCGGGTCTTTGGACGTGTGTTCCACACACGCATTTATATTTAAATAAACGGTATGGATTTGTACTAGACTTCGATTAGTAACCAGATCATGATATATGATGATAATGATACCGGATAATTGATGAGATGAATGTGATATTGACCCGTACCCAGCTTTTAGGATACCGTACGAGCTTTATATTGATGATAGATCCGCACTCATGACTCGAGGATGTCATATGATATTGTATCGTCCGGGGTACCTTTGAGGAGGGATCACCGACTATTATATTTACATATATATTATATCGACTCAGATTTAGGTGGTTTCTATACCCCTCTTGATTGACTTGTTAGTTAGAGCCGTAGTTTTGCTAGTAGATGTTAGGCTAGGCCAATGTCATACCTATTTCAAAAACTAACGAATCGGGAATATTTTAAAGATAGGTAAAGGGATTCTATGGATATTTCAAAATACGCATCTTTTCTTAAAAACTCGTAGCCCTTATTATCCTAAAAAAAACCGATTCGTCTTCTTTCAAATGGCAAAACAGTATGACATAGATACATTGATGTAGATTCTGCACTGTTGTGTTTATTATTCATTTTCCGCATATTCTTGCCGTTCGCATCACATTGCATGTTGTATATGTTTATTGTTATATTAAAACCATGCAGATAGGACACCAGCACCGTTATCGATGATGCATATGTTCCACATATACCTGCTTGCCGGCTCATACACTTCATCATCGATAATTGCCATGTCACTACACTGTAGTACTGTTGCATTCAGGATTTGATCCCTTGCATGGCATACTTGTGTACATACCTATCGTACACCCATACGTGCATACATACATATTCACTCATACATAGATGATTCTCGCTGGATTTGGAGATTTGGGAACCGCAAAATACTCTTTAAAACTGATTCACTTTAAAAGTGCAGTTTCCCTCCATATGTGCATATTACTATTCCATATTGCATGATATACTGTTATGCTTACATTTCTTTTACATGTCGCATACATCATGCTTTTGATTATACGCATTGAGATGTGTTGTTTCCATGATATTTCTGGATTTGGGAACCATGGATATTTCAAAAGAGAGTATGTAATTGTTTTAAAAACCCGGTTACCCTCGATATGATATTTCAGTGTGTCCACCATGTGTTTTCTCGGTGGTGAGAGCGATATGTGAAACCCGATTCGAGGAGGCGCATGAGGCCGATTATGGGTTCATGGTGGACCCGCTATGGTATCCCGGGGCAAGAAAGGGATGCTGTGTATACAGACGGTGAGCCTGGCAGAGGGACTACTACCTACCTTTGATTGTATTTGAGCTCGGCGGATATCCGGAGGATACCGACCGTAGTAGAGAGATGATATGGGCCGATCCGCACTGACGGAGCCCGATATATGAGGAATTACGTGCCGATGCTAGGCACATGTTTCATGATGTTTTCGAGTGTCGATGCTAGACACTCAGGTCCCATGATTTTGATATGTCTCGAGAGACACATGTTGATTTATATTCTCATACTTCCATGCATATGCTTTATGATATTTAAATGCATGATGCTTATTGTCATTAGGTGACACGTGGACGAGATACACATACATACAAACATTGATCACATTGTTGGATGATATCCACATACTCATAGACTTCCTGATATAGTTGACATTGATTATATTGATCATACGTCATATTTATGATATATTACTACCTGAGGCACTGACACGAGCTTTTGGTACTAACTTATGTATAGATGTATACCCTAGCCACCTTATCATGCTTTAGACTTATTCATATTGAGGATATATTATTACTGATCGTATTGACCTAGGATTATGTCATGCATAGGATTTCTACTCTGCGATGTTTTCTATTCACAAGTTGGCAACTCACCCCCGTTGTGCCACAGTTCTTGCAGGTTTTGCCGTGCAGGTTTGATTGCGGCTCTTCTGGCACACTGTTTCCCTTCTGGCTGATTGCATTGGTAGGTGGGTTCACTCGCATCGTGACCACCCTTGTATTTATTTTATTCAGTTGTATCTAATAATTCCATCAACTAAACTTGTATATTTTTTCAAACTTAGAAAACCAGTTATGTATTATTTCAACCTTAGAGTCGCGCGTTGTAGTATTATGGTTTTCATGCTGATTTTGAATTCTTTATGATTTTTGATCCTCGCCCTTTGGCGTTGTATATTATATTGCTTTCGTGGTTGTGACCGTCGATTGACGAAGAGCTAGCTCTCGCTTGGGGATGCCTTTTATCATTGTATATATATATTATTCTTGTTGTACCCTGTTCGGGGCCATTATTTACAAAGGAAACTCTGCCGAAATTTTCAGAAAAGAATATAGATTTTAAAAATGCATATTCGGCTTACTTATTTAAAAACCTTGTTTTTGAAACATGTTTTCCTTACTTCTTAGAAACTAGTTTTCTTATTTACTCCTTAAAATGGTTTTAGATTTCTGGGCTTTTGGCTTACTTGAATTAGATGGGGTCCTATAGGCTTCATATGATTCAAGTACCAGTCACGTACTATTTCGGGTCATGACAAAATTGGTATCAGAGCACTAGGTTAACCATGGTTCAAGTCTAACTTTGACTATGCGGAGCCTAGAGCGTTTATATATATACGGAACATAGGCTTGACCTTACAGAACTTAGACTTAGTCGAGGGGTATTATACCCGAACTTTCGTCGCGTAGGATGACCCTTGGTTGATGGAGTAGGTAGCTTGAGTAGAGTGACGTACCGTACGTATGTTCCGCGGCATATTTACGGTATGCTACTCCGCTTATGAAACCTTAGGATGTACATTTCCTGGCACAGTATTATATTCATTCCTATGATCTGTCCTCATCGATATTGGTTATGATTTTGCTGCTACGATTACACGGACAGAGAGAGCTACGGCTAGAGTTGCGTCATCTTGAGCTCGTCACGGACGAGGACGGGCCGAGGTGTGATTCCAGAGACGTACGACTGCATAGAAGGCTTCGTTTTATTATGTTTTCGCGCCATGAGCATTTGACTGATCGCTTTTACGAGATTTCCCGGATGTGCTGATCGGCACCAGAGGATCAGGCTACTGCTAGAGGCCAGCCAGAATGTGATGACCATTGATATATCGCTTATTCATGTTGATTGAGGTGCTGTTCCGCGTACAAACGAATGAGCCAGTTGCTGCTGCAATGACGAGATATCGCCCAGATGTTGGAGCTACTGCAGCATGAGTATATACTTAGAGATATGATGGAAGGTCGCTAGTCATCCGAGGATGAACGACTAGGACATGTGGTTCGTTCGCTTACCCCGATGCGAGGTCATCAGATAGATTGATTGCAGCTAGAGACGACTTCACACAGATTCGTTAAAAGTCGATAGAGACGATCGAATGTCAGAAACCCATATTCCAAGTTTAAAGTACTCAGAAATACATGCAAGCGATTCTATGGACCCTCTAAAAGAATGAAATCCTAACTCGACATAATGACCGTGTGAAAGCCTTTGAACCTTAGGGTTTGCGGCAGTTCCGCGGCGCCATTAGTGAGGCTTAGGTTTGCCCTTCTACGGCTGGTCCACCGATGCTGTGGTATGTACTCAATACTATTAAGCTGTACCCAAGATGTTGAGCTCTTGGGGGATTGTGAGGTTTTGACGAATCGATCAAAAGGTTCGACATCTTTCGGATGCCATGTGGTGGGATGCATTTTTAGGAGACTCCAGATACGAGTATAGCCGTTGGAGCACAGTCTATGCAGCCATGAAGAGACGAGTCCGAAGCAGTCGACAGCTGATAAAAGTGGAGAAAAGAGTTCGCACGAGATTTTGACGAGATGACGTTCCACTCCGCTGACATCAGAGGTGTGATACGCATGCAGAGGCATTGTGAGTTGATCAAGAATGGAAGAATATGGAGTATACATCCGCAGGTTGGGACGAGTTCCCGAGGACGCGTTAGGCCAGATACCTTCTACAGAGTGATGAAGATACCGAGTTCGTGATTTCGAGTCCGTGTGAGAGACTTCGGATGGGCCGTAGCCGAGAATATTTGCAGTGCGCAGATAAAGACGTGACGTCGGAGTAAACGATGATATAGACAAGCGGGACAAGAGGTTCGTGCGAGATGCTGACGAGCTGTTGTTACTCCCCGTTAAGGTTAAAGGTAGGATATGTCTATAGAGGCGTTGGGATGCGACCGGTTTCCGAGGAAATGCTGTGCTGAGGACGGAGATGACCAGAGAAATGCCAGGACGGAATCGTTCCCGTTAGCACACCTGACAGGGCCGATGAGCCGAGGGATTGCGAGATTGTTAATCCACAGAGGAGATAACGGCGCAGAGACAGAGGACGCCAGACCGTGAGCAGGAGACAAGTAGATATCTTGCGCTGCTAGCATTGGATGCACCGAAACCTTCCCGACTTTGAAGGAGGATATGCCGACGACGGTATTTATGATTTGTGATTTGGTGATTCGATTATCACGTATCCGTCATTATGGATTTCGGTATTTTAGGAGATCTGTTCGCATGATTTGGTCTTGATGGCTGAGTTCCATGATTTCTGTTTTCGTGCACCCTGGTTGCACCTACTGGGTATTTATATTTTGCGCAGAGTTATTACGCTTGAGGTATTGATTGTGATTTCATGCCTATTTTATGCCGGTGATTTGATTTACGCTTCCAGCATAGTTTTCATGCACTTTTAGTGTTTTGATTTGATTTGTGCACGCTGATGCACATGGTTGTGAGCTTATACACCACGGTATATCTGATTTGGATTGAGCCGTATGGTATACCGTCGATTTTGATTCTGATATTGATGTTGATTTCTTGCACTCCATGCATTTGATTTGGATTTTCGCGTGTGTTGACCGCATGTTTTGAGATACGATTTTGGTGCACACCAGATGCACAAAATCGGGATTCCTTGTGCATGTCAGATGCACCTGATTTTGCTGTCAGGCACGCCCGTTGCCCTTGGCAGATGTTTTGTGCACACCCGTTGCACCCAGATGTTTTTTTTGTGTGCACATATATGGATTTTGATTTCCGTGCGCACCAGACGCACAGGGTATTCTTATATACATTTTGTGATTGATTTCTTATGGAGTAGAACGTTTTTATGATATTTGCTATGTGTTTTCGTACTGAGCAGGACTAGTCAGAGAACAGTACCTGGATATATTTTACATGCATTGATAGTTATCGAAAGAATTTCCAAAAAGCGAGGTACAGTCTCAGTATATACCAACGTGTCCGATATGACACGAAACGTTTAAAACAAGGAAACCCTTCTAAATTGTTTTCAAAACGGCGGAACGTACATATTAAACAAAGGATATATACGTATATGGTTATTTTATTATAACAGACGTCCGCCACTGTGCAGTGTTATGCGCATCGCACATCGACTTAAAAAGATTTGGCATGCATTTACTTCAGCTATTTACATGTATAGATTTGATGTCTACGTGTATAGTTCTGATTTATATCATATTGGTTTTATTTTGGATTTGACATTTGTGTCTTTACCATGACTTCGATGATTGCGGGATGCTTGACAGAGTTTTTGATTTCGAGTTATCTGCTCATTGCTCATGCGCATGCATTGCGCTATGATACGTTTATGTATTAATGATTTTAGAGCCCCAACGACTTAGACTTTTATGGAAATGTTTTAGAATTTGGGGGTTTAAAATTTAAATTTGGGGACCAAATTTATTTAAGGGGGGGAAGATTGTAATATTTCAAAAAAATAAAATATTATTTTTTGGGAATTTTTATAATTTAATATTATTTTTAATCAATATTTTAATATTTCGGTATAATTAAATGCCGATAAATTAGGGAATTTTTTTGAAAATTATAGAAATTACTAAAAGAGAGTGTTTTATATGAATTATGCAATTTTTATAATTAATTATATGCTGATTTAGTGCTAATCGCGATTAAAAATCGCTTATCGCGCTTTAAGCGTATTTTATGCAAACATGCGCCATATCATTTTACACTTGTTACTTTTTTCTTTATCATGGCATTCCTCATGATTATTGCATGGTTGTGATTTATTAGAGAGGGGAAAAGAATAGAAAAAGAAAAGGAAAAGAATAAAGAAATAGGTATGGGTGAGAGAGAGAAAGGTGAGGGTTTACATTGACTTGTCTTGAGCCATTCCCTCTTCTTTTATTCACTCATTTTCCTCTCCCTCTTCTCTCTCTTTGCAGCTGCTGCTGCTGCCTCATTCTTCCCCCCTCTCTACCTCCTCAAATAACCTCAATAATCATCTCAAAAGCCAAATCCCATTTCACAAAATAGATGCACAAGCTCAAGGGAAACACATTAGACCAAGAAAGCAAGGATTTTGGCCACTTGGGGCAACTCAAGAAAATTCTTGAGTTTCCAAATAAGGTAATTTCTGAACCATAAGCTTAGTGTTTCCTTTACTAATACCCCCATGTTAGATTTGAACTGATATCGAGTGGTTTTGTGGACTTAGGAAAAACCTAGTTAAGGTTAATGGGAATTGAGAGTGGTGATGGGTAACTAAGCTCAGTAGAGGCCACACAAATTCCCTAGTGCTAGAATCCAGGCTCAAACCAGAGACTAGAAACCTGGAATACAGATTTAGAAACCGATATCAGAAGAATTGTGGAATCTGTGATGGTTAATTGGAATCTGCTATCACCCCGAGACTCTGAAAATTATTTTGCATGGACAGTGATACATGCAGGCACCCAGGAAGCTAACCCCAAAACCCTAGCCCCTAACTCCCAATTATGGCCGCATATTTTTTCCTTCTGGCCGTAATTTGCGGCCAGACCTGGAGCATTTTGGCTCGTTCTTGTTCTGTGGCTCCTACATCTATAAATTAGAGCCCTGGCATATGCAAAATTGTCTGATTTGACCTAGGGTGAAATCTGGGACCCTTTTCTATAGTTGCTGTTTTGATTCGTGTTTTCGTATTGCGTATTTTAAATTCTGGATTTTTATAATTGCGTTTTACCTCGATTACTTGGCATTTGTACGACGATATCGAGAATTGTTTGATGGTTTTGGAAGCATACCCATAGGTTCTAACCTATAAGCTTTTGAGCGTATCGTTTTGGTTTTCGTGTGTCATTTTTGTTTCGATTTGGTTTTAATGCGATGCGCTACGTGTGACATGTAGGTACCCCCACGACGATTCGAGATGATGAAGAAGATGATGGCGACATCAACATCGACAAGCAAGACGCAAGGTGAGTAGATTATATCTACGGGCGAAGTCGGGTGGATGGCGTATAGCACCCCCGCAGTTCGATGTTTAGTATAGTATATATACACTATTTATGATAGCTTATTGTGTGTCGTGGATAATTGAGATGAGATTAGGTATACTATGATTAGATTAGGACGTAGAAGTAAACTAGTATAGTTTCTAGTTACGAACCCTAGAATAGGCTTACACCCACACGCACACATATGCATATTCATTATACATATACATAGATGACGAGGATAGTGGATGATATTGGGAGATGAGTCAATGAGATTGGGCATAGTGCCAAGAGATCGGTGATATGATGTGATTCGTATTTTGGATACGACATGTGATTTTAGCGGGCCTTTGGACGTGTGTTCCACACACGCATTTATATTTGAATAAACGGTATCGATTTGTACTAGACTTAGATCAATACCCCAGATCATGATATATGATGATAAGGATACCAGATAATTGATGAGATGAATGTGATATTGACCCGTACCCAGCTTTTGGGATGCCGTAGGATGATTTATCGTACGAGCTTTATATTGATGATAGATCCGCACTCATGACTCGAGGATGTCAAATGATATTATTTTGTACGCGGTACCTTTGAGTTGGGATCACCGACTATTATATTTACATATATATTATATCGACTCAGATTTAGGTGGTTTCCATACCCCTCCTGATTGACTTGTTAGTTAGAGCTGTAATTTTGCTAGTAGATGCTAGGCTAGGCCGATGTCATACCTATTTCAAAAACTAACGAATCGGGAATATTTTAAAGGCAGGTAAAGGGATTCTTCGGATATTTCAAATGACGCATTTTTTCTTAAAAACCCGTAGCCCTTATTATCCTAAAACCCCCGATTCGTCTTCTTTCAAATGGCAAAATAGTATGACATAGATACATTGATGTAGATTCTGCACTGTTGTGTTTATTATTCATTTGCCGCATATTGTTGCTGTTCGCATCGCATTGCATGTTGTATATGTTTATTGTTATATTAAAACCATGCTGATAGGTCACCAGCACCATTATCGATGATGCATATGTTCCACATACACCTGCTCGCCGGCTCACACACTTCATCATCGATAATTGCCATGTCACTACACTGTAGTACTGTTGCATTCAGGATATGATCCCTTGCATGGCATACTTGTCTATATACCTATCATACACCCATACGTGCGTACATACGTATTCGCAAATACATAGACGATTCTCGCTGGATTTGGAGATTTGGGAACCGCATGATACTCTTTAAAACTGATTCATTTTAAAAGAGCGGTTTCTATCAATATGTGCATATTACTATTCCATATTGCATGATATACCGATATGCTTACATTTCTTTTACATGTCGCATACATCATGCTTTTGATTATACGCATTGAGATATGTTGTTTCCATGATATTTCTGGATTTGGGAACCGTGGATATTTCAAAAGAGAGTATGTAATTGTTTTAAAAACCCGGTTACCCTTGATATGATATTTCAGTGCGTCCTCCATGTGTTTTCTCGGTGCTGAGAGCGACAAGTGAAACCCGATTCGAGGAGGCGGATGAGGCCGATTGCGGTTACATGGTGGACCCGGTATGGTACTCCGGGGCAAGAAAGGGATGTTGTGTATACAGACGGTGAGCCTGGCAGAGGGACTACTACCTACCGGTGATTGTATTTGATCTCGGCGGATATCCGGAGGATACCGACCGTAGTAGAGAGATGATATGGGCCGATCCGGACTGACGGAGCCCGATATATGAGAATTTACGTGCCGATGCTAGGCACTGGTCTCATTATGTTTTCGAGTGTCGATGCTATACACTCAGGTTCCATGATTTTGATATGTCTCGAGGGGCACATGTTGATTTATATTCTCATACTTCCATGCATATGCTTTATGATATTTACATGCTGTTGGAGATAGTGCGCTCAGAGTCAATTATTGGATCACAGGCACGTGATTGCGATGATTGAGGGAGGACCTATCCCGGTAAGACAGTCTTACTCAAGATGATAGTATGCTATCTGGTTTATCTTTATCATCGCGTACTGCTTCAGGTGACCTTACAGGTCGCTATTACTCGTTGATAGAGCCCCTAGGATTCTTGCTTGGCTACCAGCAGTATGAGGGCGATCATATACGTGGGAGCTAGAGTCTATAAGCAAATCCTTAAAAGGTCCCTAGTCGTGGGAGTTTCGAGACAGGGCATCGATTCTCCAGAGTAGACTAGTGTATACAGTCGAGACCCCCATGAGGGGCGGTGGCCGGTCTCACAAGCCACTGGTGTCAGTTGGTTCACCTAAGATGTATACAGGTGCTCATTAGGTTATGGGTACACCGGACAGGACTCGCCGGGAACCTGCTAGTTGGGATTATACCAGATGTCAGATAGCAGTTCCCTGGTGACATGTGTACAGGTTAGTTCATCGACCTGAGATCGTCATTTGTCTCGTGTGAGTTCCCACTGTACTTAGATTACTACCCTACCATGCTCAAAGGAGACGTGCAAACAGGTTTTAGTTGGGTACAGTCCCGAGCCACATGGAGGCAGTGAGCGGATCTGCAGGGGTTCATCTCTCCCGGTATTGGGGGTGAAGTCGCGCTATGTCTAGGAGAGCCATTACACAAAGCCCTCGGCCGAGGCAGGAGATTTACTGGTAGGTATTCCAGTAGTATCTCAGGGTGTTCTGGGCTACACTTCGACACGACTTGTACCGCTTTTGGGGGTCTGACTTTTACCAACCCCCTGGCCCGCCATGCGATGCTCATAGACGAACGGACCGGACTGTACGGATATTGTCACTGACAGGCTCAGTAGGGTGTCAGTATGAGTTCGCTCACAGACGTCCCTTTTGGTCAATAGCTGGTTGCCCGTCACGTATGGCTAATACCTCTGACGTGCTAGTGGTTAAATCCACAACAATAGTATTGACGAGTCTTTAGAGTCCCCCACAGACCAGTTTCTCAAGTTTCGGGCGAAACGCTGTAGAGTCTGTATGGAGATATGGCAGGGTTCGATCAGATACGTACGGTATTGCACGGATCAGATCGGACGGATTTTACTAGCGGACTATGGTTTAAGCCGGATCCTAGTATTAGACAGTGTAGATTTTGTCTCTTTGCATTTGTGTTCAGTGGGAATATAAATGCGGGCATGTATATGCAGTTGCGGGGTTTTCCTGTAATTTTTTACAGGATCAGTTTTCTGAAGTTGCCAGTTTGCATTCCGTTCCGGCCGGTTTTCTTTTGTTCCTTCACGGCCGGACTTTCTGGTGGAGGGGGTTATTTGCAAGTTTGCAAATAACTTATTGTGGAGGGGGTTTCTTGCATATGATGACTTCATGATAGTTCCTTCATGATGAGATTCCTTTTTAGTCTCTTCCTTTGTATTTAATGTGATGGTGCTTTGATTAGTTGAGATAAGAAATTGATGTGAGCCTTTTTCCCTTTATCATTCTTTTTTTCCCTCCACTTGATAGCACTTGGTTTTTTTTCTCCACCATTTGAGATAGAGGGGCCGGCCACATTAGGAGGGAAAGGGGTTCTCATTTTTGAGTGGGAGAAATTTTGTATCTCACATTTGATTCATGCAAAAAGACTAGCACCATTTTGATTTGTTCATCTCTTCTCCTCAATCCATCAAAGGCAACTTCTATAACCCCAAGAGACAACCATTCTACACTTCATCTACAACACCCCTTGGGCACGTCGGCTTGCCAACTTCGAGCCCGAGTTGCCTCGGTCCAGAGGTGGGAGCCCGTAAAAGAACCCGGCGATGTGGTGCCCGTTTCGACGAGGAGGCGACGACCGGAGATTCCGCGGGAGATCGGATTGGAGACGAAGACCGAAGGACACGGATCGCTTGGTATAGCTTCTCTACTCTTATTCTAGTTTGCTAGAGTTAGGTTAATGGCCCGATCCGGGTTAAAAGTGCGCGGTGGTGCCGGTTTGCAAGTTTCGCAAAGTTTTTCGTTTCCGCGTTTCCGGCTTCGGATCGACGGCCGGGGCGCCGCCGTGCACTTACATTGGTATCAGAGCCACGCCATTAATCTACTCTAGCTTGCTCTAGTATGTTTAGAACTCGATCGAACAAAATTCCCAAAAACCGTATTTTTCTTGCATCAGGTTTCTGTCGAAATTTTTTTAAGCTCCAAAAATTTTTCAGGGTGTTGCAGAAATATGTGCAGGGTGTTCTAAGACTTCTGAAAAAATTTGGTGGCATGATTCGACCTTCCCACCGCGGAACCGCGGCCAAACACATGCATTGGCCGCGGTTACGCAGCCATAATGACCCCTTGTTGCACCATTTTTTTTCCAGTAGGTCCTAGACTGTGAAATGGGGTTTTTGGAATATTATGTTTATGCCCAGATTTTCTGTGAGTGCTACAGTAGTGCTTAGGGCCCACTTCGGTGAATTTGTTCGATCGGATATTTTAAACATGTTAGTTCACAGTATTTACATTATATCTGCGACCGTGAATGTCATTTGATCGGTAAATCCTGTCTAACTGCTATAGCCCTTTTAGACGGATTTGCGAACGTGACATTCACGTTGATGTTCTGTGTTGTGCTGTGATGTTGCGGATTGGTCATGAGGGATAGCCTGGATGCAATTTTAGTACAATTTTGTTTTATATGTACATTTGATATTGCGGGGCGAGCGTCCGACATGTGGACTGCCGTCACTGCATGTTTGTATATTATTCTTTTGGGGCACTACCGGGTCGAGGTCGATGTACCTGTTGTATGTATATTTTACTTTCTGTCCTAGGATTACCCCGCGGAGGGGTGCACGGATAGCCGCATTCTAGAGGGCAACGGGCCCGCATCTCATGGCATTGATACGAAGGGGGCTTCACTCTAGAATTTGCGGGCTATTCGCCGCACTCGTAGGGGGTATAGGTTGACCCAGGAGGGGTGCCCAAGTTACCGGATTCCGTGAAGTGCTGGGTGGTCCATTCACGTTGCTAAAGGGGGCTGCCTCGGTTCAGGTCTTGGCGGGTAACTTGCCGCGCCCGTAGGGGTCTAAGATCTCATTGCACAGGCTATCCACACGACCAGGGGAACGTCGGGTTTCAGTAGCGGCTCTATGAAACCCGGGGATCCCAGATATCTGTATTGTTCTGTGATGCTGATTACATTTCTGTGATGTTGCATTTTATCACGCCTTGAGCGAATATTATATATTGATATATATACTAGTAGATGTTGTATATGTTTTGCATCCGCGCTAGTCCAGTCCCCGCTCTGTCGTTAGTTAAGTAACCTAACGGGTGATGACGGGACCAAGAGGCGAATGTGGATGGCATATACGTACATCATTATTTTCGTTCTTTTGTGGTGTGATCAATTGATGGGACTGCGTTGATTCGGATCAATGCAAGATAAAACAAACCTATTCTGATATTGTTGGAACATTTTTCAAAAAGCTGTTATTGCAAGGGTGTTCTCTTTTGTTTTGCACAGTGGTATTCAATTGGAATATCCTGCTCCTCAATCGACGAGGCATGGGCCGAGATCCCTTCACCGGGAGTGACCCCTTGGACAGAAGTTTGCGTCAGGGCAATAACTTCACTATAGCCGATTACTTTTGCTTTGCATCGTGGTATTCAGTTGGAATATCCTGCACCCTATACTACGGGGAAAGAGCCGAGAACCCTTCACCGGGAGTGACCTCTTTAGCAAAGGTTTTCGTTACTATATTTTTATAAAAGCTATCCGTTCCTTCAACGATATCAAGTTCATTATGTTAATGGTTTTTCGCCAGAAACCATTCGTAGCCCTCCGCCGTTTTATATGGATAGTCAATAGTATTCAAGCTGTGTTTGTTGGCCAAAGTCAAGGCACAGTGTTTGGTAGCTGTTGGTTATTCATATGCAGCATAGATAGATGCGTTGGTTTGGGACAGTCGTATAGCCTTGTTGGCCAAAGTCAAGGGCTTGTATGGGGGGGTTCAAATTAACCTGGAGAATGACGGGTAGAACTTGACATGTGACTTATGATTTGTTGGCCAAAGTCAAGGTCATAAGAGCATGGGGCAAAAATCACATCGGGAGTTTCTAAAGAAACTGAAACTTGCCAGATATGCGCATACCTTCTGGAGTGTGATAACGTGAGCGGATTCCGTCACTTTATCATGCGATGATGGTTGGATCCCGATTCCCACTGATGAGTTGGTTTACTCCTCGGGTGATCCCGACTAATTCTTTTTTCAGGTTTGGGGAAGAATTTGACGGTACAGTGGGAGGTTTCCTCATTAGATAAAGTGATAACCATTCTGATCTAGGTTAGAGTGCACGCTGAGTGTTTCTTTTCTCTCTCTCTTTGGCAGCGACCATTGACCCGACCCTAGACTATGACTCAGTGACCTAGTTGACCGAACCTTCTTTAACACGGGCTTTTGGATTGTCAGAGTTGCAAACCTCTTTGCCACTCCTACTTTTACCCTTTTCTCCAGGACACCCCGTATTACTATAAACGTCCACTTCCATTGGATAAAACCATCATATGGTTATATACGAACTCGAAGGAATTTATTCGAGGATGGTTTGCGGTTCTGGAGAAAACGAATAGGACTATTCAGTTGTCTTTTCCTTTGACCTTCTCTCAGGATGCGAGTACTCCTTGGTTTAGGAGATAGTACACCTATTACGCAAATTGGATAGTCTTCTTCCAAACCATAGGCAGGTGCCGACCGGTAGGGAATGAAGAAAACCAATTAGCCTAACGATGGTGTACAGAAGGTATTAAGTTAAGACAAAGAAAGGGATTAGAAGGAGGGCAAAGTAAATTGCGACTGATATTCATGACCAAACCAAGTGTTTCTTTACCACTCCCATTTCACCTTTGTATTTCTCCAGGACACTCCGTATCACTACGAAGATCCACAGTTTATTGGATACTCCATCGTATGGTTATATACGAACTCGAAAGGAACTTGTTCCAGTTCGAGAATGGATTCTGGTTCAGGAGAAATAGCAATAAGGTTATTCGGTTGTCTTTTATCCTCACCTTCTCTCGCATTGCGAGTGTTCCTAGGATTAGGACAGTACACCCATTATGCTGATTGGATAGTCTTCTTCCAAACCATAGGCTGGTGCCGAACGGTTGGGAAGGAAGAAAACCATTTGGCCTAAAGGGGTGTACAGAAGGTAATGACTAAAGGCATATAAAGGGATTTGGAGTGGTGGCAAAGAAATATACGGTTACAGTTGTGAATCTGGATAATGGAAGAGGCATTACTAGGAATACCAGGATACCCCAACGAAACATTTTAATGTTTCAGTTTTACTGTGTACTGTTAAATGAAAACTGATTTCCCAATTAGACACTTGCTCCAGGGTATGTATTTACCAGGTTTGGTTCTCACATCTGTATGGTTTTACAGATGATGAGTGGGAGTAAGTTATTGGGAATTAGGTGATCATCCTCATTATATCAGAATTCGTTGTAATTGGTGATATTTGAGGAAATCGTCTGGGTTGTTTGCCGGACGGCAAATATTTGGTTTTGAATATCCGTTGTTATGCACCAATTTCAAATTGATATATCTGTACGTCTATTTTCATAGAGTGAGATATAACATTTTGAAATTATGTCTATGACATTTACCTATATCAGTGGATGGTTAGGTAAGGAGCATTAAACAGCGGTGTAATTCTTCTTAACCATAAATACAGTTTTCAACCTACGACACATAGTGAATGAGTCACTAGACTCAAGGGACTTATACAGAGTATTGTATATTGTCCTGTGTCTACTAGGATAGAGGGGTTGGTACTCGTACTATATTCTGTTTACTTATGACTTCTCTAGTTCTTGGACATGTGTTTCGTAGAAATGCATGTTCAGAGTTTTGAGAAGTTATAGGTATATGAATAAAGTAGAGAACCAGGTGTTGCAAGTATCGGGATTCTTCAAGGTGATCGAAGATGTAGATACTTGTGTGTGGTATTCAGTTGATAGTAATGATTAAGAGAACTTGCTTCTCTTTCAGGTTACTCATAATTGGAAGTACTCCTAAGTTGAATAATGCTGATCGGCCTCTTTCCATTTAGTTGACATGCACTAGAGACAGCTGCATGATTTGAATCTGGTTCAATTAAATCAGTGCCTTTGTTTCTATATTGGATATAGAACAGTTCATATCTTGACATTGTTAAGGTACGGGGAGTTGTCCGGCTTATGCTTAAAACCAGACTCTGGATAACTCAAGGCACGTTTCTGTAATGACTGTTTGCGGGTTGACCTAGGCTACGACGAGGGTTGACTTTCTACCATCTGGAAGATCAATAGTCATATTGTTCTTGACTCGCCACAGTTTTAATAAAAATAGATTTTTTTTCAGAAAACAGTAGTGGGAGTATGGTAGAACTGGAAGTGATTCCAGAACCGTAAACGATTACTGAAGATTTGATAAAGAACCTAAAGATTCAATCTGGTTTGACATTCAATTGGCCACTCCGCAGATATGGTGGGTAACCTCAGGCACCCGAGAGGTACTCCGGTAGCCTCAAGGATGGTGACAGGGAGGTTCTTGTTTACCCAGACTTGCCATTGCTGTTGTTCCAGACTGTGAGACCCGGCAGGAGGATGACTATAGCGTCGTTCTAAACTAGCTTTAGAAGTGTACGTCTATATGACTTTGCCAGAGGGTTGTCGTAGTCAGTGGGAGCAGCGGAAGCATTGGTGGACAGGTGGTTTATGTCTATTTATAGACTAAAGCAGATAAAGCGGAGATAGATCATCTATTTCTGATGTGACAGTCATAGGTTTGACTTCATCAGAATAGGGGATGGATCTGTTAAGAAGGTAGTAGGGTGTGATGTCCTGGTATTTGGATGACATACACAGAGTAGGAAGTGATATTCCTATACTACGATTGGTTATTCTTTGGTTGTCACACAGTGGTTTCTCTACAAAAGGCTTGGATATTATATCAGACATTCTGGTTACTGGATCTATGGTATTAGATCTAGATTTGGATAGTTTCCCAATCTGGGTACTTAGACAGCATTCTGTGAGTATTTAGAATGGACGACTCCTGGCACGGTAGTGTACCTGCAGGTAATGGAGTCACCCTCTCTAAAGGTGTCTTACAGACTAAAATAGAGAGGGATGTGCTTGATTAGCAGATCACTTGCTTAGGCAATTGAGTCAATCATAAGATGTCAAGTACCACACCAGATGTTGTTCTTGCAGTAGATGCAATAAGTTGATATTAATCCAATCGTGGAGAAACAATCGGAAGCAGCTTTAGAACTTAAGTGCGTATTCTAGGGATTTGATAACGGCAGCCTCCTTTAGGAGACGGTTATCATTCTAGGCTTCCAAGATGACATGGACGGCAGAGTGACTGTCAGAGTTATAGTTCTCCCTTTGACGAGGGGCAGTATTTTGGACAGGTGGTCCAGGCGGATACTGAGGGAGGCATGGCGCAGGATACTGATTAAGTTCAGTTGTCGATACAGTCTAAGAAGTTTGGATTTGGAGTTCATTTATGAACTAGGTCCCATCAGACATCCAGACATTCTAAGACAGGTATTGCTCATTTCGGGAGATGGTTTTCTCCGCGAACTTGAGATATAGAGAGACTTAGAAAGAAACATCACAGCGGATCCACTCACTGAGGCTATTCCTCGAACGCAATAGTTTCGCAAACGACCTTTGTGAGATGACTAGTAGAGGAGTCGGGTGTTCGGTAACACACGGGCTGTGAGTATGCGACATCGCAATAATTAGCCTTGAGTGCAAGTAGGAGATTGTTGGAGATACTGCCCTCAGAGTCAATTATTGGATCACAGGCACGTGATTGCGATGATTGAGGGAGGACCTATCCCGGTAGGACAGTCTTACTCAAGATGATAATATGCTATCTGGTTTATCATTATCATCGCGTACTGCTTCAGGAGACCTTTCAGTCGCTATTACACGTTGATAGAGCCCCTAGGATTCTTGCTTGACTACCAGCAGTATGAGGGCGATCATATACGTGGGAGCTGGAGTCTATAAGCAAATCCTTAAAAGGTCCCTAGTCGTGGGAGTTTCGAGACAGGGCATCGATTCTCTATAGTAGACTAGTGTATACAGTCGAGACCCCGACGAGAGCGGTGGCCGGTCTCACAAGCCACCGGTGTCAGTTGGTTCACCTAAGATTTAAACAGGTGCTCATTGGGTTGTGGGTACACCGGACAGGACTCGCCGGGAACCTGCTAGTTGGGATTATACCAGATGTCAGATAGCAGTTCCTTGGTGACATGTGTACAGGTTAGTTCATCGACCTAAGATCGTCAATTGTCTCGTGTGAGTTCCCACTGTACTTAGATTACTACCCTACCACGCTCAAAGGAGACGTGTAAACAGGTTTTAGTTGGGTACAGTCCCGAGCCACATGGAGGCAGTGAGCGGATCAACAGGGGTTCGTCTCTCCCGGTATTGGGGGTGAGGTCGCGCTGTGTCTAGGAGAGCCATTACACAAAGCCCTCAGCCAAGGCAGAAGATTTACTGGTAGGTATTCCAGTAGTATCTTAGGGTGTTCTGGGCTACACTCCGACACGACTTGTACCGTTTTGGGGGGGTCTGACTTTTACCAACCCACTAGGCCCGCTATGCGATGCTCATAGACGAACGGATCTGACTGTACGCATATTGTCACTGACAGGCTCAGTAGGGTGTCAGTATGAGTTCGCTCACAGACGTCCCTTTTGGTCAATAGCTGGTGGCCCGTTACGTATGGCTAATACCTCTGACGTGCTACTGGTTAAATCGACAACCATAGTATTGACGAGTCTTTAGAGTCTCCCACAGACCTGTTTCTCAAGTTTCGGGTGAAACGCTGTAGAGGCCGTATGGAGATATGGCAGGGTTCGATCAGATACGTGCGGTATTGCACGGATCGTGATCGGACGGATTTTACTAGCGGGCTTTTGTTTAAGCCGGATCCTAGTATTAGACAGTGTAGATTTTGTCTCTTTGCATTTGTGTTCAGTGGGAATATAAATGCGGGCATGTATATGCAGTAGCGGGGTTTTCCTGTAATTTATTACAGGATCAGTTTTCTGAAGTTGCCAGTTTGCATTCCATTCCGGCCGGTTTTCCTTTGTTCCTTCACGGCCGGACTTTCTGGTGGAGGGGGTTATTTGCAAGTTTGCAAATAACTTATTGTGGAGGGGGTTTCTTGCATATGATGGCTTCATGATAGTTCCTTCATGATGAGATTCCTTTTTAGTCTCTTCCTTTGTATTTAATGTGATGGTGCTTTGATTAGTTGAGAAAAGATATTGATGTGAGCCTTTATCCCTTTATCATTCTTTTTTTTCCTCCACTTGATAGCACTTGGTTTTTTTTCTCCACCATTTGAGATAGAGGGGCCGGCCACGTTAGGAGGGAAGGGGGTTCTCATTTTTGAGTGGGAGAAATTTTATATCTCACATTTGATTCATGCAAAAAGACTAGCACCATTTTCATTTGTTCATCTCTCCTCCTCAATCCATCAAAGGCAACTTCTATAACCCCAAGAGACAACCATTCTACAATTCATCTACATCACCCCTTGGGCACGTCGGCTCGCCAACTTCGTGCCCGAGTTGCCTCGGTCCAGAGGTGGGAGCCCGTAAAAGAACCCGGCGATGTGGTGCCCATTTCGACGAGGAGGCGACGACCGGAGATTCCGCGGGTGATCGGAGTGGAGACGAAGACCGAAGGACACGGATCGCTTGGTATTGCTTCACTACTCTTATTCTAGTTTCCTAGAGTTAGGTTAATGGCCCGATCCGGGTTAAAAGTGCGCGGTGGTGCTGGTTTGCAAGTTTCGCAAAGTTTTTCGTTTCCGCGTTTCCGGCATCGGATCGACGGCCGGGGCGCCACCATGCACTTACACATGCATGATGCTTATTGTCATTGGGTGACATGTGGACGAGATCCACATATATACAGACATTGATCACATAGTTTGATGATATCCACATACTCATAGACTTCCTGATATAGTTGACATTGATTACATTGATCATACCTCATATTTATGATATATTACTACCTAAGGCACTGACACGAGCTTTTGGTACTACACTTATGTATAGATGTATACCCTAGCCACCTTATCATGCTTCTGATTTATTCATATTGAGGATATATTATTACGGATCTTAGTGACCTAGGATTATGTCATGCATACGATTTCTACTCTCCGATGTTTTCTATTCACGAGTTGGAAACTCACCCCCGTTGTGCCACAGTTCTTGCAAGTTTTGCCGTGCAGGTTTGATTGAGGCTCTTCTAGCACACTGTTTCCCTTCTGGGTGATTGCCTTGGTAGGTGGGTTCACTCGCATCGTGACCACTCTTGTATTTATTTTATTCAGTTGTATCTAGAAATTCCATCAACCAAACTTGTATATTGTTTCAGACTTAGAAGACAAGTTATGTATTATTTCGACCTTAGAGTCGCGCGTTGTAGTATTATGGTTTTCATGCTGATTTTGTGTTCTTTTTGAGTTTTGATCCTCGCCCTTTTTCGTTGTATATTATATTGCTTGCGTGGTTGTGACCGTCAATTGACGAAGAGCTAGCTCCCGCTAGGGGATGCCTTTTTCTAACATATCAAAAAAATAAAATGTTATTTTTAGGAATTTTTATAATTTAATATTAATTTTAAAGAATATTTTAATATTTCGGTATAATTAAATACCGATAAATTGGGGGGAAATTTGAAAAGTTATAGAAATTACTAGAAAGAGCGTGTTTGATGTGAATTATGCAAATTTTAAGTTTTTATGATTAGTTTGACACTAATTTAGTGCTAATCGCGATTAAAAATCGCTAATCGCGTTTAAGCTTGTTTTGTGCAAAACATGCACCATTTCTTTTTCTACAGTTGTTACATTTTCCTACATGTTTTGGGTGCATGGCTTATTATTTTGGGGTTACTATTGATGTGAGAAGGGAATTAGAAAAGAAAAAGAAAAAGAAAAGGGAATAAAATATATAGGTATGGGTGAGAGAAAGAAGGTGAGGGTTTACATTGACCCAAGTCTTGGCCATTCCTCTTCATTTCCTTCACTCTCCCTCTCCCTCTCCCTCTCCCTCATGTTGCTGCTGCTGCTACACTCTTGCTCTCCCTCTTCACAAAATCCTCCAAAACACCCTGGAAACAAACTCAAAACCCCAATCCCATTTCATTAAATAGATGCACAAGCTCAAGAGAAGCACATTGGACCAAGAAAGAGAAGATTTTGAGGACTTTGAGCAACTCAAGAAAATTCTTGAGTTGCCAAAGGAGATAATTTCTGAACCATTTGCTTAGTATTTGCATTACTTATACCCCCATGTTAGATTAGAACCGATATCGAGTGGTTTTGTGGACTTAGAAAATTCTACTTAGGGTTTATGGGAATTTGATAGTTGTGATGTGAAATTGAACTCAGTAGAGGCCACACAAACCCCCTAGTGCTAGAATTAAGACTCAAACCAGAAACTAGAAACCCGGAATAAAGATTTAGAAACCGATATCGGAAGAAGTGAGGAATCTGTGAGGGTTATATGGAATCTGCTATCACCTCGAGACTCTGAAAATTATTTTATGAACACATAGAGATGTGCAGGCACCCAGGAAGCTAACCCCAAAACCCCAGACACTATCTCCTCTTTACGGCCGTAGATTTAATCTGTTTGGCCGCAATTTCGGCCTGGCTCCCACCATTTTGGTTCGTTTTGGTTCTGTAGCTCCTACATCTATAAATTAGACCCCTGGCATATGCAAAATTGTCTAATTTGACCTAGGGTGAAATCTGGGACCCTTTTCAATAGTTGCTATTTTGATTCGTATTTTCGTATTGCGTATTTTAAATTTTGGATTGGCATATTTGCGTTTTACCTCGATCACTTAACGTTTGTACGACGATATCGAGAATTGTTTGATGATTTTGAAAGCGTAGTCTATTGGTTCTAACCTATAGGCCTTAGCGTGTCGTTTTGGGTATTCCCGATGTGATTTTAATACGCGTTCCGATTATGTTATCTATGTAGGTACCATCATGTGGATTCCATACGATGAAGAAGACGAAGGCGACATCGACACCGACACATAGGATACAAAGTGAGTAGATTATATCTACGGGGGAAGTCGGGTGGATGGCGTATAGCACCCCCGCAGTTCGATATTTAGTATACTATATATATACGATATATGATAGCTTATTGCATGACATGGATGTTCTAGAGGTGTGTAGGTGTACTATGGATAGATTAGGGGTAGAAGTAAACTAGTATGGTTTCCTAGTTGCAAACCCTAGTATAGGTTTACACCCACATGCACACATATGCTTATGTATTATATATACATTTACCTAGATAATTAATGAGGATAGGGGATGATATTTGGAGATGAGTCGATGATATTGCGCATAGTGCCATGAGATCGGTGATATGATGTGATAAGTATTTGGGATACGACATGTGATTTTAGCGGGCCTTTGGACGTGTGTTCCACACACGCATTTATATTTATATAGATAGTATCGATTAGTACTTGACTAGATCAGTACCCAGATCATGAGTAGATTTGATGGTGAGGATACTAGATAATTGATGAGAGGAACGTGATATTGACCCATACCCAGCTTTTGGGATGTCGTACGATGATTTACCGTACGAGATTTATATTGATGATAGATCCGCACTCATGACTCGAGAATGTCATATGATATTGTATCGTACACGGTACCTTTGAGGCGAGATCACCGACTATTATATTTACATATATATATATTATATCGACTCAGATTTAGGTGGTTTCCGTACCCCTCCTGATTGACTTGTTAGTTAGAGCCGTAGTCTTGCTAATAAATGTTAGGCTAGGCTGATGTCATACCTATTTCAAAACTAATGAATCGGGAGTATTTCAAGAATAGGCACAGGGATATTACGGATATTTTCAAAAGACGCATCTTTTCTTAAAAACACCGTAGCCCTTATTATACTAAAAACCCCGATTCGTCTTATTTTAAATGGCAAACTGTATGACTTTTTTTATATTGATGCAGATGGGTCACTGTTGCATTTTTTAGTCGATTTCCGCATACTGTTGTTATTCGCATCGCATTGCATGTGCAAATGGTTATTGTTAAATAAAAATCATGTTGTTAGAACACCGGCACCATTATCGATGATGCATATGTTCCACGTACACCTGCTTGCCGGCTCACACACTTCATCATCGATAATTGCCATGTCACCACACTGTAGTACTGTTGCATTCAGGGTATGATCCCTTGCATGGAATACTTGTGTACATACCTATTGTACACCCATACTTACAACTTACATACATAAGTATTTGCACATACATAGATGATTCTGGCTTGATTAGAGATTTAGGAACCGCAAGATACTCTTTAAAACTGAATCATTTTAAAAGACCGGTTTTCCCTCAATATGTGCATATTACTATTCCATGTTGCATGATATACTGATATGCTTACATTTCTTTTACATGTCGCATACATCATGCTTTTCGATTATACGCATTGAGTTATGTTGTTTTCATGATATTTCTGGATTTGGGAACCGTGGGTATTTCAAAAGAGAGTATGTACTTGTTTTAAAAACCCGGTTATCCTTGATATGATATTTCAGTGCATCCACCATGTGTTTTCTCGGTTCTGAGAGCGACATGTGAAACCTGATTCGAGTAGGCGGATGATGCCGATTGCGGGTACATGGTGGACCCGGTATGGTATCCCGGGGCGAGAACGGATCGCTGTGTTGTAGACGGTGAGCCTGGCTGAGGGACTACTACTTACCGATGATAGTATTTGGGCTCGGCGGATATCCGGAGGATACCGACTGTGGTCGAGAGATAATATGGGCCGATCCAGACTGACGGAGCCCATGGGCCGATCCAGACTGACGGAGCCCGATATATGAGGATTTACATGACGATGATTGGCACAGGTTTCATGATGTTTTCGAGTGTCGATGTTTGACACTCAGGTTCCATGATTTTGATATGTCGCAAGCGATATATGTTGATTTACATCCTCATACTTCCATGCATATGTTTATGATATTTACATGCATGAGGCTTATTGTCATTGGGTGACACGTGGACGTTTTCCATATACATATATTGACATTGATGACATTGATCACATAGTTGGATGATATCCACATATTCATAGACTCCATGATATAGTCGACATTGATCATACCTCATATTTATGATATGTTATTACCTGAGACACTGGCACGAGCACATGGCACTACACTCATGTATAGAGGTTACATTGCCACCTTATCATGCTTCAGACTTATTTATTTGAGGTTTATATATATCTGATCGTATTGACCTAGGATTGTGTCATACATACAATTTCTGCTCTGTGATGTTTTCTATTCATGAGTTGGCAACTCACCCCCGTTGTGCCACAGTTCTTGCAGGTTTTGCCGTACAGGTTCCATTGCGGCTTTTCTGGCACACTGCTTCCTTTCTGGGTGATTGCATTTGTAGGAGGGTTCACTCGCATCGTGACCACCTTTGTATAATTCTATTCAGTTGTATCTAGTAATTCTATCAACCAAACTTGTATATTGTTTCAGACTTAGAAAACCAGTTGTGTATTATTTCGACCTTAGAGTCACGCGTTGCAGTATTATGGTTTTCAAGCTGATTTGAGTTTTCCTTTGAGTTTTGATCCTCGCCCTTTGGTGTTGTATATTATACTGCTTGCGTGGTTGTGACCGTCGATTGACGAAGAGCTAGCTCCCGCTTGGGGATGCCTTTTATCATTGTATATATGTTATTCTTGTTGTACCCCGTTCGGGGGCAGTATTTACAAAGGAAACTCTGCCGAAATTTTCAGAAAAGACATTGAGGGTCTAAAATGCATATTCAGCATACTTATTTTCAAAACCTTGTTTTAAAACTTGTTTTCTTCACTTCTTAAATCTAGTTTTCCTTATTAACTCCTTAAAAATGGTTTTAGATTTCGGGGCTTTTGGCTTACTTGAATTAGATGGGGTCCTATAGGCTTCATATGATTCAAGTGCCAGTCACGGGCTTTTTTGGGTCGTGACAAAGTTCGTATCAGAGCGCTAGGTTAACCTTGGTTCGAGTCTAAGTTTGACTATGTAGAGCCTAGAGCGTTTATATATATACGGAACTTAGGCTTGACCTTACGGAACTTAGACTTAGTCGAGGGGGTATTATACCCGAACTTTCGCCGCGTAGGATTGCCCTTGGTTGATGGAGAAGGTAGCTTGAGTAGAGTGACATACCGTACGTATGCTCCGTGGTATATTTACGATACGCTACTCCGCTTAAGAAACCTTAGGATGTACATTTCCTTGCACAGTATTATATTCATTCCTATGATTTATCCTCATCGATACTGGTTATGATGTTGCTGCCACGATTACATGGGCAGAGAGAGCTACGGCTAGAGTTGCGTCAGCTTGAGCTCGTCACGGATGGGGACCGACCAAGGCGTGACTCCAGAGACGTACGATTGCATAGAGAGGCTTCGTTTTATTGTGTTTTCGCGCCATGAGCGTTTGATATATCGCTTATTCATGATGATTGAGGCATTGTTCAGCATACAGACGAATGAGCCAGTTGCTGCTGCAAATGACGAGATATTTCCCAGATTATTGGAGCTACTGCACCATGAGCATATACTTAGAGATATGATGGAAGGTCGCTAGTCACCAAGGAGGAACGACTAGGACATGTGGTTCGTTCGCTTACCCCGATGCGAGGTCATCAGATAGAGTGATTCCAGCTAGAAACGACTTCACGCAGATTCGTTGAGAATCGATATAGACGATCGAATGTCAGAAACCCATATTCCAAGTTTAAAGTATTCGGAAAGACATGCAAGCGATTCTATAGACCCTCTAGAAGAATGAAATCCTAACTCGACATAATGACCGTGTGAAAGCCTTTGAACCTTAGGGTTTGCGGCAGTTCCGCGGCGCCATTAATGAGGCTTTGGTTTGCCCTTCTACGGCTGGACCACTGATGCGGTGGTATGTACTCGATACTATTAAACTGTGCCCAAGATATTGAGATCTTAGGGGATTGTGAGATTTTGACAAATCGATCGAATGGTTCGACATCTTTCGGATATCATGTTATGGGATACACTGCTTGGGAGACTCCAGATACGAGTATAGCCGTTGGAGCGCAGTCCACGCAGCCACGAGTAGACGAGTCCGAATCAGTCGACATTAGAGCTGAGTGGAGTAAAGAGTTCGCATGAGATTTCGACGAGATGACGTTCCACTTCGCTGACACCAGAAATGCAATACCCATGTAGAGGAGTTGTACATGGATATACCTTCCAGAAGGAGTCGCGATGAGCATACAGCCGTTCCGGATCAAGAATTAGCTTTAGTAAAGGACGATGACTTCCGGGCAATTCGGCAGGAACGAGAATTGAGAGAGACTTCGACAGGACCTTTCTAGAATACTATACGAGAAAACTTAGACCCAGGAGTGGTCATATTGCGCACACCCAGCAGGCCAGAATTCAGCATCATCGATGAGATAGTTGACCAAGTTCGGATAGAAGGCCTCACCCAGATGCGTTGTGAATTGATCAAGAAATGACGAGTATGGAGTATACCGCCGCAGGTTGGGACGAGTTCCTGAGGACGTGTTCGGCCAGATATCCTCTATAAAGTGATGGAGATACCGAGTCCTTGTGAGAGACTTTGGATGGACCGTAGCCGAGAACAATTGCAGGGCGCAGATAGAGACGTGACGTCGAAGTAGAAGATGATACAGACAAGCGGGACAAGAGGTTCGTGCGAGATGCTGATGAGCTATTGTTACTCCCCGTTGAGATTAAAGGTCGAAGATGTCCATAGAGGCATTGGGATGCGACCAGCTTCCGAGGAAATGCTGTGCTGAGGACGCAGATGTCCAGAGAGCGAGAAAAGATTATGCAAGAGTACCAGCCTCCGTATAGTTCGGCATAGGCGAGATCGGAAGAGACCTTGAGCATGATTCCTTCCATGACACTGCTGCGATAAGATTTGCACCAGGATCAGATGTGTGATGTGTATTCAGAGGACCAGAGGTCGGCGCCAGCGACTTGCTGCTTTATGAGTGGTCGTGAGGATTGACCGAGAGATGACCAGAGAAGTGCCAGGACGGAATCGTCCCCTTTAGCATACCAGACAGGGCCGATGAGCCGATGGATTGCGAGATTGGTAATCCACAGAGGAGATAAGGGCCCGGAGACAGAGGATGCAAGACCGTGAGCAAGAGGCAAGTAGATATCTTGCGCTGCTAGAAATGGACGCACCGACACCTTCTCAACTTTGAAGGAGGATATACCGACGACGGTATTTATGATTTGTGATTTTGTGATTCAATTATCACGTATCTGTCACCTTGGATTTCGGTATTTTGGGCGATCTATTCGCATGATTTAGTCTTGATGGCTGACTTCCAAGATTTCTGTTTTCGTGCACCATGGTTGCATCTACTGGGTATTCATATTTGTGCATAGGATGTACCAGTTTAATGTTTCATGCATTTATCGCACCAGATTTATATTTTGTGCCTTTGTTGCACCGGATTTATATTTTGTGCACTACGGTTGCACCTGACTTCGATATGATGTCATTCGATATGTGGATTTTGATTTCATGCCTATGTTATGCATGCGATTTGACTTATGCCTTCTGCACTTTTAGTGTTTTGATTGATTTGTGCGCGCTGATGCACATGGTTGTGAGCTTATATACCGTGGTATACCTGATTTTGATTGAGCCGTATTGTATACCGTCGATTTTAATTCTGACATTGATGTTGATTTCTTGCACTCCGTGCATTGATTTGGATTTTCGCGCGTGATGAGCGCATGTTTTGAGATGCGATTTTGGTGCACACTAGATGCACTAAATCAGGATTCCTTGTGCATGTCAGATGCACCTGATTTTGCTGTCAGGCACGCTTGTTGCCTTTGGCAGATGTTTCCTGCACACCCGTTGCACCTAAATGATGTTTTTGTGCACATGTATGGCACATATATGGATTTTGATTTCCATACGCACCAGACGCACAGGGTATTCTTATATACATTTTGGGAGTGATTTCTTATAGAGCAGTATGCTTTCATGATATTTGCTATTTGTTTTCGTACTGAGCAGGACTAGTCAGAGGACAGTACCTGGATATATTTTGCATGCATTGATAGTTATCAAAGGGATTTCCAAAAAGAGAGCTATAGTCTCAGAATTTACCTACATGTCTGATATGACACGAAACGTTTAAAATGAGGAAACCCTTCTAAATTGTTTTCAAAACGGCGGAACGTACATATTAAATAAAGGATATATACGTATATGGTTATTTTCTTATAATAGACGTCCGCCACTGTGCAGTGTTATGCGCATCGCACAGCGATTTAAAAGGATTTGACATGCATTTACTTCAGCTATTTACATGTATAGATTTGATGTCAACATGTATAGTTCTGATTTATATCATATTGGTTTTATTTTGGATTTGACATTTGTGTCTTTACCATGACTCCGACGATTGCGGGATACTTGACGGAGTTTTGATTTTGAGTTATCTGCTCATTACTCATGTGCATGCATTGCGCTATGATACATTTTATGTATTGATGATTTCGGAACCCCGACGACTTGGACTTTTACTGAAATGTTTTAGTATTTGAGGGGTTTTAAATTAAATTCGGGGACCGAATTTCTTTAAGGGAGGAAGATTGTAACATTTCAAAAAAATAAAATGTTATTTTTGGGAATTTTTATAATTTAATATTAATTTTAATGAATATTTTAATATTTCGGTATAATTAAATACCGATAAATTGGGAAAAAATTTGGAAAGTTATAGAAATTACTAGAAAGAGCGTGTTTTATGTGAATTATGAAAATTATAAGTTTTTATGATTAGTTTGACACTAATTTAGTGCTAATCGCGATTAAAAATCGCTAATCGCGTTTAAGCTTGTTTTGTGCAAAACATGCACCATTTCTTTTTCTACACTTGTTGCATTTTCCTACATGTTTTGGGTGCATGGCTTGTTATTTTGGGGTTACTATTGATGTGAGAAGGGAATTAGAAAAGAAAAAGAAAAAGAAAAGGGAATAAAATATATAGGTATGGGTGAGAGAGAGAAGGTGAGGGTTTACTTTGACTTAAGTCTTGGCCATTCCTCTTCATTTCCTTCACTCATTTCTCTTCCTCTCCCTCATGTTGCTGCTGCTGCTGCACTCTTGCTCTCCCTCTTCACAAAATCCTCCAAAACACCATGGAAACAAACTCAAAACCCAAATCCCATTTCATTAAATAGATGCACAAGCTCAAGAGAAGCACATTGGACCAAGAAAGAGAAGATTTTGAGGACTTTGAGCAACTCAAGAAAATTCTTGAGTTGCCAAAGGAGATAATTTCTGAACCATTAGCTTAGTATTTGCATTACTTATACCCCCATGTTAGATTAGAACCGATATCGAGTGGTTTTGTGGACTTAGAAAATTCTAGTTAGGGTTTATGGGAATTTGAGAGTTGTGATGTGAAATTGAACTCAGTAGAAGCCACACAAACCCCCTAGTGCTAGAATTAAGACTCAAACCAAAAACTAGAAACCCAGAATACGGATTTAGAAACCGATATCGGATGAATTGAGGAATCTGTGAGGGTTATATGGAATCTGCTATCACCTCGAGACTCTGAAAATTATTTTCTGAACACATAGAGATGTGCAGGCACCCAGGAAGCTAACCCCAAAACCTCAGACCCTATCTCCTCTTTCTAGCCACAGATTTAATCTGTTTAGCCGCAATTTGCGGCCTGGGTCCCACCATTTTGGTTCGTTTTGGTTCTGTAGCTCCTACATCTATAAATTAGACCCCTGGCATATGAAAAATTGTCTAATTTGACCTAGGTTGAAATCTAGGACCCTTTTCTATAGTTGCTGTTTTGATTCGTGTTTTCGTATTGCGAATTTTAAATTTTGGATTGGTATATTTGCGTTTTACCTCGATCACTTAACGTTTGTGCGACGATATCTAGGATTGTTTGATGGTTTTGAATGCGTAGTCTATAGGTTCTAACCTATAGGGCTTAGCGTGTCGTTTTGGATATTCCCGATGTGATTTTAATACGCGTTTCTTGTTATCTATGTAGGTACCATCATGTGGATTCCATACGATGAAGAAGACGAAGGCGACATCGACACCGACATGCAGGATACACAGTGAGTAGATTATATCTACCGGGGAAGTCGGGTGGATGGCGTATTGCACCCCCGCAGTTCGATGTTTAGTATACAATATATATACTATATATGATAGATTATTGCGTGACATGGATGTTCTATAGGTGTGTAGGTGTACTATGGATAGATTAGGGGTAGAAGTAAACTAGTATGGTTTCCTAGTTGCGAACCCTAGTATAGGTTTACACCCACATGCACACACATGCTTATGTATTAAATATACATATACCTAAATAATTGATGAGGATAGGGGATGATATTTGGAGATGAGTCGATGATATTGCGTATAGTGCCATGAGATCGGTGATATGATGTGATTCGTATTTGGGATACGACATGTGATTTTAGCGGGCCTTTGGACGTGTGTTCCACACACGCATTTATATTTATATAGACTGTATCGATTAGTACTTGACTAGATCAGTACCCCGGTCATGAGTAGATATGATGGTGAGGATACCAGATAATTGATGAGATGAACGTGATATTGACCCGTATCCAGATTTTGGGTTATCGTACGATGATTTACCATACGAGCTTTATATTGATGATAGATCCGCACTCATGACTCAAGGATGTCATATGATATTGTATCGTACGCGGTACCTTTGAGGCGGGATCACCGACTATTATATTTACATATATATATTATATCGACTCAGATTTAGGTGGTTTATATACCCCTCCTGATTGACTTATTAGTTAGAGCCGTAGTTTTGCTAGTAAATGTTAGGCTAGGCTGATGTTATAACTATTTCAAAACTAACGAATCGGGAGTACTTCAAGAATAGGCATAGGGATACTACGGATATTTTCAAAAGACGCATCTTTTCTTAAAAACACCCTAGCCCTTATTTTACTAAAAACCCTGATTCGTCTTATTTCGAATGGCAAACTGTATGACTTTTTTTATATTGATGCAGATGCGTCACTGTTGCATTTATTATTCGATTCTGCATACTCTTCTTATTCGCATCGCATTGCATGTGCAAATGGTTATTGTTATATAAAAATCATGCTGTTAGGACACCAGCACCATTATCGATGATGCATATGTTCCACGTACTCCTGCTTGCCGGCTCACACACTTCATCATCGATAATTGCCATGTCACTACACTGTAGTACTGTTGCATTCAGGGTATGATCCCTTGCATGGCATACTTGTGTACATACCGATTGTACACCCATATTTACATACATAAGTATTTGCACATACATAGATGATTCTGGCTTGATTAGAGATTTGGGAACTGCAAGATACTCTTTAAAACAGAATCATTTTAAAAGAGCGGTTTTTGATCAATATGTGCATATTACTATTCCATGTTGCATGATATACTAATATGCTTATATTTCTTTTACATGTCGCATACATCACGCTTTTCGATTATACGCATTGAGATATGTTGTTTCCATGATATTTCTGGATTTGGGAACCGTGGGTATTTCAAAAGAGAGTATGTACTTGTTTTAAAAACCCGGTTACCCTCGATATGATATTTCAGTGCGTCCACCATGTGTTTTCTCGGTTCGGAGAGCGACATGTGAAACCCGATTCGAGGAGGCGGATGAGGCCGATTGCGGGTACATGGTGGACCCGGTATGGTACCCGGGGAGAGAATGGATCGCTGTGTTGTAGACGGTGAGCCTGGCAGATGGACTCCTACCTACCGGTGATAGTATTTGGGCTTGGCTGATATCCGAAGGATACCGACCGTAGTCGAGAGATGATATGGGCCGATCCAGACTGACGAAGCCCGTGGGCCGATCCAGATTGACGGAGCCCGATATATGAGGATTTGCGTGCCGATGCTAGGCAGAGGTTTCATGATGTTTTCGAGTGTCGATGTTTGACACTCAGGTTCCATGATTTTGATATGTCGCGAGCGATACATGTTGATTTACATCCTCATACTTCCTTGCATATGTTTATGATATTTACATGCATGATGCTTATTGTCATTAGGTGACACGTGGACGATATCCACATACATATATTGACATTGATGACATTGATCACAAAGTTGGATGATATCCACATATTCATAGACTCCATGATATAGTCGACATTGATCATTCCTCATATTTATGATATGTTATTACCTGAGGCACTGGCACGAGCACTTGGCACTACACTCATGTATAGAAGTTGCATTGCCATCTTATCATGCTTCAGACTTATTTATTTAAGGTTTATATATATTTTATCGTATTGACCTAGGATTGTGTCTTACATACGATTTCTGCTCTGTGATGTTTTCAATTCATGAGTTGGCAACTCACCAACTCACCCCCGTTGTGTCACAGTTCTTGCAGGTTTTGCCGTACAGGTTCCATTGCGGCTTTTCTGGCACACTGCTTCCTTTCTGGATGATTGCATTGGTAGGTGGGTTCACTCGCATCGTGACGACCCTTGTATTATTCTATTCAGTTGTATCTAGTAATTCCATCAACCAAACTTGTATATTGTTTCAGACTTAGAAAACCAGTTGTGTATTATTTCGACCTTAGAGACGCGCGTTGTTGTATTATGGTTTTCAAGCTGATTTGAGTTTTCCATTGAGTTTTGATCATCGCCCTTCAGCGTTGTATATTATACTGCTTCCGTGGTTGTGACCGTCGATTGACGAAGAGCTAGCTCCCGCTTGGAGATGCCTTTTATCATTGTATATATGTTATTCTTGTTGTATCCAGTTCGAGGCCAATATTTACAAAGGAAACTCTGCCGAAATTTTCAGAAAAGACATTGAGGGTTTAAAATACATATTCGGCTTACTTAGTTTCAAAACCTTGTTTTAAAACAAGTTTTCTTCACTTCTTAAAACTTGTTTTCCTTATTTACTCCTTAAAAATGGTTTTAGATTTCTAGGTTTTTGGCTTACTTGAATTAGATGGGGTCCTATAGGCTTCATATGATTCAAGTGCCAGTCACGGGCTTTTTCGGGTCGTGACACTTTTATCATTGTATATATATTTTATTCTTGTTGTACCCCGTTCGGGGCCATTATTTACAAAGGAAACTCTGCCGAAATTTTCAGAAAAGAATATAGATTTTAAAAATACATATTCGGCTTACTTATTTAAAAACCTTGTTTTTAAAACATGTTTTCCTTACTTCTTAAAAACTAGTTTTCTTATTTGCTCCTTAAAATGGTTTTAGATTTCCGTGCTTTTGGCTTACTTGAATTAGATGGGGTCCTATAGGCTTCATATGATTCAAGTGCCAGTCACATACTATTTCGGGTCATGACACTATCACTCCCTGACGCTTAACGACATACGGGCGATTTCCCCGTAGATGTTAAATCTACTCACCTGGTCTCGTGCTAAGCGTAGCCGACTATCTGCTTCCCCTTCATTGTGGCGTCCGACGTACCCGCCTGCGAAATTAGAATTCACACAAAGAATCCATATAAGCAAATATCTCGCGAAAACACGATATCGAACTCAAATGAGAAACTCGCGTTGCGAACTAAACGCGCGTGTATACGTAACGTGTGTGCAAATGCCAAAACCCAACGCGACACGCTGTAGCACACAGCGATACGCTGTGATACATAGCAAACCAACTCAACACGCATCGTACGTGTCGCGCAAGTCCCCCTACGCTAAAAATAGGTAAACGGTCCCAGATTTAATCTGGAGTAAAAACAAGAAAATAAAACAAGACCAAACCCTTCAAAATACCTACAGACATCTACCTGACAAAATCCTACCCAATACCCAACAATTGGACCGGCGGTAAGGGGATAACATACCGGCCAAAAACCGGTGGGAGGGATCCAGGTCTTTACACATGGATCCTAGCACAGTTCATAACCTAGTGTATATGTTTGCTTACTAAAATTACTACCCTAGTAACAGCAGATTTTACGTATCCAAAAGTTTAGTTTAAAAAACGTTTCAAAACACTAAGTTTGCAATAATAGGGTATTTTGTGGAACTAGGTGAGTTAACAGGAATCTAGTGATACCAACAGCATATATTACAGCTAGTCTAACCTTAAACCATCCTGAATCACCCTATTTTCCAACCAAACCCTCACAATATCGTCAAAGTCCCCGATACACTAAAACTACCCCCAAACTCTCTCATATTTCTACCTGCAAACAATTAGGGAAAATAAATAATACCAAACCCAGACAAATACCCACCGACGCCACTAGCTAAAGCACAACCACCCAACTCTTCATGGGTTCCGGCGACGCCGGAATCCAATGGGGGGGTCGCCGGATTTTTTGGAAGGGGCTGGGCTCGGATTCCAACACAACACTAAGAAAAGCCTGCATACTATTCTGAAGTTGTTTGCTATGCTAGGAAAGTATCACAGTTGTAGCAGATCTCAATATCCTACAGTTTGCATCAAAACCACACTTTAACTTTTCAAGATTTAGATTTTAAGGCGATCTAGCTAAATCTAGTGAAACTAATGGGTTGAAACAGCAAAATTATCACTTAATTAGGTTCACTCGGCTATAAAAACTCTAACTTAGCTAAATCTTACATCAAACACAAATCTAGCACTAATAACCACAATAACCACTAACCGAAGCATTAAACAACACATAAGCTTAGCAACAAGGAGTTGGGTGTAAGAAATATGCCCCAATAGATCCTAAGAAGCAGGAAAAGGGAGGAGGAGAAGAATGGAAAGAGCTACTGCTGCCTGCTACTGCTGCTGTGCTGATGCTGTTGATGTTGTTGCTGTTGGTGCTGCTGGTGCTGCTGCAGCTGATGCTAGAGCTGCTGCTAATGCTGATGCTGCTGAAGCTGCTGGTGTTGATGCTGCAGGAGCTGCTGGTGTTGCTACTGTGGCTGCTGCTGTGGCTGCTGCTCCTGCAGTTGCTGCTACTGGTGTGTGTCTGAGGGAGTGTGAGAGTGAGAGAGAGAAGTGAGAAAGAGTTAGCACAAACAAAAGAAATGAGAGAACAAAAGGGTCAACACCCTCTCTCTCTCATTTAATGCAAGCATGGGCTCATGCCATGATGCCCATCATGCATTCTCTCTCTCACCAAGTCAAACCCAAAGCAATAATTCATTTTCTATTTAAAAAAATACCCTCAATAAAAATCAATTTAACTTAAAAAGGATGGTTTAGTCTAGCATGGTTGCTAAACATGGTTTAACCCAAATTTTAACCCTAGTTTACATGCACATGAGTGTGCAAGGCTAATTAAATTCTAATAAAATATTTATTAATTTTGATAAAATATTTGAAAATCGTTTTGGTAAACTTTTTATTAAAAACCATACTTAAAGTATAATTAGCCACTAATCACATCCTAAAGTATTACAAATGGGCTCGTATTTTGAGGGTAGGTTCTAGGTCACTACACTAGGTCACTGTGATGGGAATTTTTGCAACAATTACCTGGTTTGATAGCAGATCATCCCAGACCCCAAAACAATACTAAAAATACGATATTTACCCGAAACGAAACTAAACGCTTTCTAAACTAAAACTAACAAGCTACGCTACACAACAAACACATAAATAATAGAAAGAGATCATTACCTAACCAAAAGAACTCAAAGATCCTAGCTTTCCAAGCTCCAACGCATCCAAGAGGCAAAACCAAGCAAAAGATGTAATTTTTGTGAGTTTTTGTGAATATTTGGTGAAGTTTTGTGATGGATATGCAAGTGTTCCGTTAAGGGAAGAGATATGAAGAAAATGAAAAGAGATAGAGAAAATGAGAGAGTGTGAGGATAAAGAGAGAGGAAGGTGTGTGTAGGGTGAGAGTGAGGTGAGTGTAACCTTTAGCATTAACTTCTCATTAACGCATTCACACACACCATGCCACCTCCTCACTTCCAAAAGAAATATCTCTCTCTTCTCACACAAATATCAAGAGGTTAGGTTAAGGATTAGATTAAAACGAGGATTTGGATTAAAGCAAAGATTAGATTAGGTTAAGTTGTAATGGTTACTAATCTAGATTAACACAAAACACCCTCACATAAACATGCACATGTGCGTGCATACCATAACAAATAATAATAAATTATTAATTAAATGTTATAAAATATGAGGAAACCGAATTGGTAAACTTTTTACAGTAAACCCGCATTAACGTCTAACTAACACTAACCGAAATGTAGGGCGTTACAGTACCTTTCTTCTAAAAAAATCACCGTGGCCCCTATTTTCCCAAACACCACGATTCGTGTGATTTCAAATGACAAACTGTATGACTCGTATAACTAATATAGATTCTTTATTGTTGCATTTACTGTAACGTTTGAAAATCGTTTCGGTGAAGTTTCGGAAAATCGGTAAAATAAGGGGGTTTACTGTAAAAAGTCAAAATACAAATATTTTTATTATAAAATTAAATATAAATATTCTAGCTATGTAATTGCTAGTATTTGGTGCTTATTGAGCCACTGGTAAAATTTATAATTTTCTGAAAAATTTTCCGAAATTAATTTTTTTAATATTATTTTAAGCCGTCACTAATACATTTAATTAGGAAAAATTACAAATTGGAATGGGTTGAAAAAAAATTTGTGCATCATAACACATTAAACAAAATTTTAACATGTGGTTTTTGAAATGAAATAAAGTTGTTAAACGGTGTTAGAAAATATCGAAGAAAAAGTCTTAAATTGTGAATTTAGTGTAAATGGATGTTTGGGGTATAGTATTTATCATTTTCCATCACCCTACACCCATACCCACACTCACACACCCCTATTTTTCCTTCTTCTTGGCTGAATTTTCAGCAGCCACATCCCCATGTCACCACTTCTTTTGATAAAAGAAAGAAAACAAAAAGAAAAGTATGAGAATAGATAAAAGAGTTTGGTCTTTTGTTGACTTGGACTTTTCCCTCACCATACCTCACACCACACTCCCTCTCTCCTCTCCCCCACCTGCATTGGCCGAGCCCCCCCTCCATTTTCAGCCCCTTCATTCTTCATCTCTCTTTCTCATTAAAAAATTCATCAAAAAAATGCTTGAAAATCCACAAAAATCAAGCTAAAATCCAAATCTAATCCCTATCCATTTCTCATTAGCCAAACTTGCATGGATCTAGGGAACAAGTGGCATTTTATAAGCTTTGATTTCCATATTTGATCTCTTGATCATGAGGTATAATTCTAACCTTTTTGCTTAATTTGTTGTTAATTGCTTTAGGTTAGCTTAATTAAATGTTTAATTAGGTTTTTAATTAGTTCTAAGTGCATGATTTAAAATTCAAGAGAGGGGTTTGAATTCAAATTGGTATTTTGTGTTGTGAGATTATGGTTGTGTGGTGTAATTGACATATTAATGTTATGCTAAAACTAATTTAGTTGCTAGTTGCAAAAGGTTAAATTTAAATTGTAGTTATTTAAAGAAATTGCAAACTAGGTTTTAGTGAAATACCTATATAATGGAGATTAAAATGTAATTAAGTTTTTCATGACAACATTAACATTATAATGAGTGGTTTAATATCTTATGTTATGCAAAACCAAGCTTAATTGTTGAATTGTGAATTCTGCTTTAAAAGGTGTTAAAAATTGATATTTTTGCAAACTAGGATTTTGGAATTTATGCAAATTGATGAGAATAAATTATAGAAATGATTTATATGACTTAGTTATGATATTTAGTGGATATTGTGGCTGCTAGATTTGTTTAAATATCGAGTTTTGTACTAGAACGGTTAATTTTGCTTGCTAGATTTTCGGAAAAATAGCTTTTAAAGTGAGTTTGAGGTTTTTGTGAATTGCAACCTATTTCATATTATAATTAGTGTTTGTAAATGTGTAAATGGGTGTGTTTGGGTTTTCTCGATGGGTTGACGTTTGTACATCGACATCGAGGATTGGTTTGGCTATCCTTGCATGCGTAGGCGATAGGTTTTGACCTATGTGTGATACGCGTGCCGATTTGGTTTTCGTATGCCGTTTCGATTTCGAATTGGGTTTTAATGCGATACGGTGCGTTATGACATGTAGGTACCCCATGTGGACTTCGAGACGACAAGCAAGCGTGTGACGACGTCGGCACCGCCGAGCGAGGACCAGGTGAGTAGATTTATATCTACGGGGAGAAGTTAGGTGGATGGCGTATAGCACCCCCGCAGTTTGTGGTGATGTATACGAATACGCATACACACATATTTTTAGTATATGTTGAATTGATATTATTGATGATAAAGATGGATATTTGGGGTGATTGAATAGGTTTAGTGTTGCGAACCCTAGAGTAAAGGTTGCACCATATTTACACACATACACCCATACTTGCATACATTCTTTTCATATGTGCGTATATGGGATTATATAGTCATGTGTTCACATGGGTATGGGACTAGGTGTTCATATGCTGGATTTGAGGATGATACTTGGGATTGAGATGAGTCGATGAGATTTGACTTGAGATTATGATATCGGTGATATGGCAGGATTCATACTTGAGATACGTCATGATATTATAGCGGATCTTGGGATGACGTTACATGTGAATTGTGTTATATATTGAATGGTTGACATGTGATCGTGATATGAGATAAGATATGTTAAGATATTCATAATAGGTCGTATTAGGCGATGTATACCTCTTTATGACGATATATGATGATGACATCGGTTTGTATGAGGCTGTAGATCAGCAGTCAGATCATGATTAAATTGATGATATTAATATTGTACTAGACATAGATCAGTACCCCGGTTATGATCTTTGATAAAGAGGATACCAAATGATTAATTTGATGAATGTGATACTGACCTGTACCCAGATTTTGGGGATGCCGTACGATGGATTTACGTACGAGCTATATATATTGATGTTTGGTCCGCACTCTGGACTGGGGGATGTCTGATTATAGATATGGCATCGGATGTGATATTATCGAGGCGGGATCACCGACTAATATATATATATATATATATATATATACATATGTATCGACTCAGACGTTAGGCGGTTTCCTTACCTTTAGTTTAGCTAGACAGCTTAGCCCTATAGTTTAGTGTAGTTGTTAGCCCATATTAGTTGTCGTTGTGTCTAGTATTCAGCTCTCGCTCATTATTGTTGTTCGCTCCGCATCGCATACTTACATTGCTATTTCATATTGCATTGTTTATGTTATGCTGTTAGGACACCAGCACCATTACCGATGATGCGTATGTACCACGTACACTTACTTGCCGGCTCACACACATCTGCATCGGTAATTGCCATGTCACGTACACCTTAGAAAATAATATTGCTTAACTTAGCTTGTTAGTTAGTAGTTTGACATGATATTAGTGTACCTGCCTTATATGCCAGTTTAGACATTGTAGTTATTACTTGTCATTTCATGCATACTGTTATTCATTGTTATGCCGCATTCATGGATTTTCATGCCTATATTGATGGTTTTACGTGCTATTGATGATTTGGATTCGGATTTCCTGAGTTTTCTTGGATTTGGAGGAAAACCGCAAAAACATAAATAAACTTCTTCTCTCTCTTTTAAATAAAAAGTGCGGTTTTCCCATGATGTATGAGTCGTCCACCATGAGTTTGCTGATGGATTTCGAGACCCGAGTTCGAGGAGTGGAGGAACCGTTTCGGGTACATGGTGGACCCGGTGCGGTATCCCGGGGCAAGAGGATCGCAGATGATGGCGTTGAGCCTGGCAGGGGAGCACTATCGACCGGTGATTTTACTCGACGCGTCGGATATCCGGAGTATACCGTCGTGGTCTTGAGATGGATGGTAGGGGCCGGTCTGGACTGACGGCGCCCTAGATATTGAGATTGAGACATTGAGATTTCGAGATATTGAGGTACTGAGATTTGATGATACAGACCATTCCGGATAGCCGGAGCCTGATATTTTGAGACATTGAGATTTATGTTTTGTGTCGATGCTAGACACTGTTTATGCTGATTTCATTATGATACCTCATTTTAAAAATACAAAGGAAATCTAACTAAATTATGAAAGCAGTTTCTTTAGTACATGTATTCTATTTTCGTGCATTCATACATCATCCATATGATATATTTCTACCTGAGGCACTGACACGGGCATATGGGATTACACTTAGGTTAGATACTTACCTTAGCCATCGTTATAGGCTGCTGGTTACATATTTGAGGATATATTATGATCGTATGACCTAGGATTGCGTTGTTCATGCGATTTCTGTAGATGTTTTTCTACTCACGAGTTGGCAACTCACCCCCGTTGTGCCCCAGTTTCTTGCAGGTTTTGCCGTACAGGTTTCATTACGGCATGCTGGCACTATTTTCATTCCGGGTGACTTGCTATTAGGTGGGTTTATTTGTTCGTACCCGTCATTATATCTTATATATTATTATTCAGTTGTATCTAGAAGTTCCATCAACCAAACATTTATTTATTTTGAGATAGAGACCAGTGATGTTATTCTTTCGACCTTAGAGTCGCGCGTTATATTTCTGTGGATTTCTTGTTGTTTTGAGTTTCTTTTGAGTTTTGATCCTCGCCCTTGGCGTTGTATATTATATTGCTTGTGTGGTTGTGACCGTCGATTGACGAAGAGCTAGCTCCCGCTTGGGGATGCCTTTTATTGATTTCGTATACTATTCATGTTTTATCCCGTTTGGGGGCCAGTATTTACAAAGGAGACTCTGCCGAAATTTTCAGGAAATATTTGATATTTCTAAAAACGCATAATTCGGCTTATGCTCTTAAAACTAGTTGATTTAAATTGGTTTTCCTTCACTCTACTACTTTTCTTGGTTTGGATTTCTGGTTTTTTCGGCTTACTTAGATTACGTACGCCTCGAGACGTTTCGTAGTTTAAGTGCCGGTCATGTTCCGTACTTTTGGGATGTGACAAAGTTGGTATCAGAGCGTTAGGTTTTACCTTCGGAGCGTAGGATGACCCTTGGTTGATGGAGTAGGTGACTAAAGTAGAGTGACGTACCGTGGGTATGTTCCGCGGCATACTTACGATACGCTACTCCGCTTAAGAAGTCTTAGGATGTACATTTCTTTGCTCAGTATTATATTCATTCATGATCTAGCCTCATCGGCACCAGTTATGGTTTTGCTGCCACGATTACGGGCAGGGAGAGCTTCGGCTAGAGTTGCGGTCAGCACGAGCTCGTCACGAACGAGGACTGACCAAGGCGTGATTCCGGTGACACACGATTGCAGAGATGTGTCTTTTTATTGTGTTTTCACGCCACGAGCATTTGATGGATCGCTGTATGAGATTTCTCAGACGTGCAGATCAGCACCAGAGGATTGGGCCACCGACAGAGGCCAACCAGATTTTGATGACGATTGATGTATTGCTTATTCATGATGATTGAGGCACTGTTCAGCGTGCAGACGAGTGAGCCAGTTATTGCTACGAACGACGAGATATCGCCCCAGATGTTGGAGCTATTGCAGTATGTGTTGTACTAAGAGATGATAGAAGGTCGCTGGTCACCCGAGGATGAATGACTAGGACATGTGATTCGTTCGCCTACCCCGATGCGAGGTCATCAGATAGATTGATTCCAGCTAGAGACGACTTCACGCGGAGACGTTGAGAGTCCACAGAGACGATCGAATGTCAGAAACCTATTATTCTAAGTTTAAAGTATTCGGAAGAGCATGCAGGCAATTCTATGGACCCTCTAGAAGAATGAAACCCTAACTCGACTTAATGACCGTGTGAAAGCCTTTGAACCTTAGGGTTTGCGGCAGTTCCGCGGCGCCATTAGTGAGGCTTGGGTTTGCCCTTCTACGGCTGGACCATCGATGCTGTGGTATGTACTCGATACTATAAAACTGTACCCAAAATCTTGAGCTCTAGGGGGATTATGAGGTTTTGACAAATCGATCGGATAGTTCGACTTCTTTCGGATGCTAGGTGGGAAGATGCATTCTTGGGAGACTCCAGATACGAGGATAGCCATTGGAGCTCAGTCCATGCAGCCACGACGAGACGAGTCCGAAGCAGTCGACATTAGAGAAAAGTGGAGTAAGAGGTTCATACAAGATCTGTATAAGATGACGCTCCACTCCGCCGACATCAGAGATGTGATACGCATGCCGAGGCATTGTACTTGGATATACCTTCCAGCAGGAGTCACGATGAGTATGCAGCCATTCCGGAACAAGAAACAGATATAGTAAGGGACGATGACTTCCGGACAGTTCGGCAGAGACGAGATTTGGGAGAAACCTCGACACGACCTTTCTGGGATAAATTACGAGAAGGCTTGGACCCAGGAGTGGTCATGCTATGCACACCAGCAGGCTAGAGTTCAGGATCGTCAACGAGACAAGCTATGAGTGACCACGACAGTTGGCCAGAGGTTCTTGGAGGATGTGCTCGAGAGGGACTATTCCGCCATACTTGATTTCGGTAGTTTGGGTGATCTATTCGCATGATTGATTTGATGGTTAGGTTTCATGACATTTGCTTTCATGCACCATGATTGCACCTACTGAGTATTTACGATTTTTGCACAGTTGTTGCACTTGATATCGTTTTCGTGCCTTGGTTTCTCACGTTTATGATTTTATGGGTTTCATACAGTTGAGTTGATTTTGTGCGTATATGTAGGGTTCCTAGGCACTCCCAAGAGGTCTCACAAGGCATCAACCATGCCAATTTCAAATTTTAACGGTGCCGAGAAACCCTAATACGGATCGTTGGCTAGATGTCTAGGCGAAAAAGAAACTAGTTTACATCTAAACTAAAAGAACGGAAATACAACCTTTGTAGATTCGGTCCTCCACCTCCACGGCTCCGTGATGAAGTCCTCTCCACTGTCCAAATCAAAATCCGGGCTCTAGCGTCGGCTTCATCGGAGAAATGGGCGGGCAAGGTCGTCGGCTTCGTGCCGAAGATGATCTACGTCGAAGCATCACAAGATCAAGCTCCCACTTCACCAAGTCATGAAACTTGTGAAGAAAACACACTCTACTACTTGGCAAGAGGTAGAGGATGAAGAAATAGGAAGTGGGTTCACTTTAGAATTGGATTTCTCACTCACTTTCATCAATAACCATTGATGAAGTCAAGGTTTCTTCTTTGAAGAAGATGAAGAAGAAGAAGATAATATTATGATATGTTTATTAGAATAGAAAATAAAAATCCATTCTTATCATAATATTAACCATGGTAATGTGTAGAGAATTGACTAAGGTTAAATGAATGGTTAGGGTTAATTAGATGAAGACAAAAGGGTTTCTTTGGTCAAAGCTTCATGAAGCTTCAACAAGCTTCATAAAAGAAAGAAACCTTTTGTTTTTCCTTTTCTCTTATCTTTAATCCAAAAACAAATAAATAAATGAATGAATAATCAAATAAAAACCCTAACCATTTATTTAAACAAGGTTTAATTCTTTACACAAACCCTAGCAAACATGTATCATCAAACATGATACAATCAAGTGCACGAAAATATATCGATTATACAATGTGCACATCCGAGCGAGAAAATCCATTTAAAGTGAACCAATATTAGTTAATGCAAAGTAATATATCAAATATATAATTATACATTAAATCATTAAATCAACACTTGATTTAACGATCCGGTCATATTGCATATAACCGACTAATATCCAATGTATCGATTTATCGAATCAATCCTTGATTCGATAACTAGGTTATATCGCATACAACCATTCGACACATTCATCGCGAGAATAGAATACGGTATCACATACACGCATTATTCTCGGTCCCGCACATATCTCATATGCGCTCCTATTTCGTTTCGCTTGAGCCAGGAAACCTCTGTGTAGGACTCTAAAGACTCGTCAATACGCCGGCAGCAGGCGATGATCATATCAAACACCCACAAGCCGCAAGCGATCTGCTAAACGTAACGGCCACCCGGGTATTGAGCGATCTGAAGATCGACGAGCAAGCCCGCTCACACTCCAGTGAATCCAACCAGTAACACTACCGTACAGTCCGGTCTGATCGTCTGATATGTCGCATATCTCGCCTAGGGGTGGTAAACGTCAGACCCCAATAGCTCGATAAGTCGTGTTGATATGAGGTCTATAACAATTCGAGAAACTACTAGTAACACTTACCAGTAAATCTCAGCAACCCTGGCCAGGGATTTCCTGTTATAGCCAATCGAACACAGCGCAACATCAACCCCTATACCGGGAGAGACGAATTCCCCTCCTATCGCTCATTGCCTCCATGTGACTCAGGACTGTACCCAAAAACCACCGTTTTGCACGCCCTCTTGGACGTGGTAAGATGGAAATCAAAGCACAGTGGGAACCACACAAGACTCTATGACGATCTCGGGTCAACAGACTACTCTGTACCAGTGTCACCAGAGAACTGCCATCTGACGTAAGGTATAATACCATCTGGGAGTTCTCGGCGAGTCCGTCCAGTGTACCCAGTCTCCACTGAGCACCCGTATATCATCTCTGATGTCAAACACCAATGGATATGGGATCATCCATCGCCCATCTGTATGGGTCGAGAAGGTACACGCTAGCCTACTCTGGTATATCGATGCCCCGTCTCGATACACCCACGACTAGGGACTTTGAAGGATGTACTTATAGACTATCTGTCCCCACTAGTATGATCTACATTATAGTCCAGGTAGTCAAGTACACATCCTAAGGGCTTTACCAACATGTAACAGAGAGACAATCAGTATACACGTTAAGGTAAAGAGCAACCAGATAGCATACTATCATGTCGAGCAAGAAAGTCCTCCTTATATATGTCCCAGCATCCACTACAATATACATCCTATGTATAGTAATGGCCTCTAGGGCATACATATAACTAACAATCTCCCACTTGCACTAGGGCCATCTGATAGCAGTGGTTGCAGTATCTCATACTCAACCATCCCATAAAAGTCTCTCTCTGGGAATAGGCCTTTCGTGAGTGGATCCGCCGTGTTGTCCTCTGAGTCTGCTCTCCTAACCTCGATCCCCTGGAGATCAACCATCTCCACGATCAGGTGACACTGCCTTAGAATATGTCTGGATCACTGATGGGACGGACGTTCCTTGGCATAAGCCACAACTCCATTGTCTCACAATGGTTGGAACGTAGTTCATCTTATGAACTAATATACACCCAGACAACCTCTTTGGTAGCATCTTAAGTAGCGATGTATTCAGCCTTAATCGTCTAATATGTCACGGTATCTATCTTGGAACTCTTCCAACATACCGTCCCTTCACTGAGGGTAAAGACAATGCCTGTGACTGACATTCAGTCATCTTTATCACCCTGGAACACTTCCAGTGATTCTTCCTAGGATCGATTGATACCATCTCACTACAACTAGTGAGAATCCTAACATCCATTTAGATCTATCTCATAGATCCAAAAACCCAGGATTTAGGAGGTATCACTTTGATCCTATGTGGAGAATCATTGTGATAAGCGGAGATTGATCGAGCGTAGCATAGGAAACTATTTTCCTATCAAGAGTATGTCATCCACGTACTCTACGAGGATCATCACCATACTCCCTACTACCTTTTTATTTATACAAGGTTCATCTACCATTTTGATGATGTCAACTTCTTTGACTAATCCATCAAAATAGATGTTTCAACTCCGCGATGCCTGTTTTATCCTATAAAGTATCTTGCACACGTTTCCGCTGCTCCCACTGTCTACGAAGCCCTCTGGCTGTGTACTTATAGACGCTCTCTTCCAAAACATTATTTAGAAAAGCCAGTCATGACACCCAACCACCAGATATCGTAGTCATGGTATGTAGCCGTGGCAAGTAGGATCTGGATGGACTTAAGCATAGTTCTCTAGAAAAAGTTTCATCATGATCCACACCTGGTCAATGATGCAAACCTTTAACAAGTCTAGCTTTGAAAGTCTCAACCTTTCCATGTACACCAAGTAATCTTCTCAAGATATACTTGCTCCTGATGGGGATTTAACCCTTCAGATAAAGCAACTAAAGTCCATACTTTGTTGGTGTATAAGGATTCCATCTCAGATCACTAAGCATCCAGCCATTCTTACAGAGTCGTCACTCTCGATGGCCTGCTCGAAACTAGTTGGGTCATCATCTCATGATGCAATCCTCGCTCCCACTGTCATAGAGAAACCGAAATATCTCTCAGGTGGGTGAGGAACCCTACTAGATCGGCGGAGAGGCCGAGGTTCGTTGGTAACTATTGAATCCTTTGGTTCTATCAAATCATCTTCTGTAGTTTGCATAGCTGGAACCTTTCCAGTTCTACATAACTAACCTTGCCTCGAGTTTGTCCGGATTTTGCTTTTAGACATAGGCCGGACAACCCCAAATCTTAACTAACTTAAGATATGGGCTCTTCCCTTTCCATATCATATATGAAGTGGTAGGCATTGATTTGATTCGAACCTAATTCAATAGGTATGCATCTTCTCAAGTGCATAACTCCCAAAAGGAAAATAGGAAACTCAGTAGTACTCATCATAGAGCACACCTTATCATATAGGGTGTGATTGCTCCACCCCAATATACCATCGTTCTATGGTGTATACAAAGGAGTAATGCTGAGAGAGAATCTCATTCTCCTTTAGAATAGTCCAGGATTTCCGTGCTCAAGTATTCTCCTCCTTGATCTCATCAAAGGACATAATACTTATACCCGTTTTGGTTCTCTACTTCTAACTTATATTCTGTGAATATCTCAAAAGGTTCTGACTTGTGTTTCAACAGGAACATATGTCGGAATCTTGGGAGATCATCAGAGAATGTAATGAAGTATAAAGAACCAATCCTGGCATGTGTAGACAGGGGACCTTACATACATCAACATGTATCATCTCAAGAGTTTACTAACTCTTTCTCTGTTTCCAATAAACAGGGCTATGGTCATCTTATCTCTGTGACATGACTGGCAAGTTTCACAAGATGTAAATTCAAACTGATTTAAATATGCATCTAAAATGTAACTTCAGCCAGTCGGGTCGCATTGATATGACCTAGTCTACAATGCCTCAAGAATGATTCGTTCATATCTGAACTCTTCCTCTTGTGTGTGTTCTGTATACGAGGAACTATAGTTTGATTTAGAACGCCAATGCTTTTAGATAACGTGCCTGAACCGATCAACTTTTGATATAGGAAATGTTCAAAACATAATCCAACAATACAAAATTTTATCATTTCTTTACTTATAAAGAGACTGATATGATTTTGTATATCAGGTTCGGTATCTAATAATCATTCGTTCAGAATCAATGTATTGGTAATACAGGGTGACAGTGACCAACAGACTTGGCTGCAACACTTGCCCCATTTTCTGCCTCATGAAACTTATCACCCGTTCTCAGTTCTCTACCTTTCTGTAGCCCTATGTAACAGATTACATATCTGGGATCCCGATCTAGTATCACATACCCAGGACGTAGAGGATAGTGAGAAACAGTTCTTTGTAATGAACACACCCGAAGATGATGCATCAGCATGCACTCTCTTCGTTTGGGCGGCACGGGAATTCTGGTATTCCCCAAATTCCTGCTCTGTCTTATAACAATTATAAGTTGGAGCGGGACCAACGTTCCCCAGCTCAGTATAACAAGCGGGTTCGGTCAATAATCCGTTTTATTATCTTGATTAAGGCGTGATATGGTCGCTACCTGGAGAGAGAGAGAAGAAAACACTCAGCGTGCGCTCTTGCAAGAATAGATTGGTTATTATTTTATCTAATCAGGTTGGCTCCCACTGCTTTTTATCAAATCTTCCTTCAAACCCTAAAAGGAAAGACTAGCCGGGATTAATTACACACTACAAGTTCGCCAATCTTTCAGCCAGGCCAGTGTCGGTACTTTGAGGGAGGTCCCCCGTGCTTTCGCACGAACCTAATTAATGTAAACCTCGTTTTCCCAGAGGCGTAACCCCGTTGACACCTTTTTAGACCTACTTGATCGGCTAATTGTAATGTATAAAACTCTCCCAGGAGTAACTCTTACTCGCAGTGGGTATCGGGATCCAACTATCTCATAGAAGGTATGCAATCTCATTGCAAATTTCAACACTTGAAATTCCCGATAATATTTTGCCCCTAGCGTCCTATGACCTTGACGGAGGCCAAACAACCCATAGTCCGCTAGTCAAGTTCAACCCGTCATTTCCTGATTGAATTAAACCCACCCGCACGACCCTTGACGGAGGCCAAACAACGCCGTACGAATACCCTAATCCAATCGCATCATATGCTAGCAGATAAGCACTAGTTAGCTACCGTACACTACGCCTTGACGGAGGCCAAACAACCGCAGCACGAATACTAACTAGTACGTATCTGAAATGACGGAGGGCTACGACAGGTTTTTCTGAAAACCTATTGCGTAATGAACTTGATATCGTTGTAGAATCAAATGATTTTAAAATGGAGTGTTTTTTAGGCTTTTCTAGTTTTGCTAAAGGAGTCACTCCCGGTGAAGGGATTGTCGGTCCTTTCCTCGTCGAATGAGGTGCGGGATATATCATATATATCACTGTGCAAAGCAAAAACACTTAAAAGCAATCAAAAGACAAACCGAGTGTGTAGCATCATCCAGTTATTGCTAAAGGAGTCACTCCCGGTGAAGGGATATCGGTCATTTCCTCATCGAATAAGGTGCAGGATATATCATATATACCGCTGTGCAAAGCAAGAACTGTAGCTACCTGTTTAATTTTGAAATTCGATTCTACAACATCTTAGGTTTCTTTTATTTCATTAATCAGATTAATGAAGTCCCATCATTTAAGTACCTAAACATCACAGATAAATACGACGTACACTTATGCCATCCGCATTCGCCTCGATGTCCCCTCGTACACCGTTATGTTAGGTAACTAACGGCAGAGCGGGGCAGGGCTAGCGCGGGTGTAAAACATAAGTAACGTCTATATAATATATCATATATACTATATACTGTATCCATCACAGAACATATCACATGATCACATCACAGATATCGCAGCAGAAGAAACATATGAAATATTGGATATACTAGGACGTCCGTGTTTTCAATACGAGCCAGTATAAAACACGGATTCCACGGTCGCGATGAATAGCCAAACCCACACCCCTAAACCCCTACGAGAGCGGCAAGCAACCCTACCAATTCTAGAGTTAGGAGACCCGGACTCGACTCCTCGAGTTGGTCTCCCACTGGACCCTAGAACCCGGTTACTTGTGCTCCCCTCCTTGGGTCTATCCTAGTGCGGAAAAGTAAATAATATACAAAGGGTGACAACTTCCGCTACCTGGAAGTGCCCTAAATAAAAGAATATTACATACAAGTTTTTACATGAATGAAAATGAAAAACACTCATCTCACATAAAAACCCCCGGCCATTCAAACACGACGATCCAATATAACATATCCAGCAACACATAACATCACATGTCATCAACGTAAGTAAATATGTCCATCCCAATTGTCGTTGACATATAGCAACGAAACCGGCGATATCACATATTACACTTACGGTCACAGAAAAGAAAGTGTAAAACTACAACAGTTGGAATCCGCAATTTGCATAGACATCGCATGCCTAATCAAATGAATTCTTTAGACATCGCATGCTTAACAATTATAAACCCCGCATTTTAGTCTCAAAATCGAAAACACTTTTCAATACCAAGTCGGGTAATTCAATAAGATTCCCGACATCCTGATCGAATGCTCGTCGCAAACTTCAGTAGACGGCCGCACCCCCGATACCGTCGACGAAGTGCACCAAGGCGGAACACCGCTACCGCGAGCACCCGAACGGATGCTTTCGGCGACGGGGTTCTCCTACAGTCACTTGGTCGGGGCTATGGAGTGAGGCTGTCTATTAAGTTTACCCGGCGAGTATCCGCGTACGCTACGTGATTGCGACGGACTTTTGATCGCATCAAAATTCCGTGGCAACCGATCAAGTGAGACTAAAGCGCTATGTTTATAACATTCATTCAGTTATCTCATAACTACTTGTGAATTCCAATTATTGTATCACATTCCGGATAAATAGAAAATGTTAAACTTTTCGATCAAACAGTCGAACACCTAAGTTTTCCCGATACAGATCAACACATGAAATAAGTCTAACAACATTCAGTTCGTGCCTCAGTACCAACGGTCCAGCCGTAGAAGGGTCAAGCCAACGCCTCACATGTGGCACGCCGTACTGCCCTAAACCCGAAGGTTCAAAGGGCAGTTCAAGACGGTCACATAATCGAGTTAAGGTTTGTTGTCTTCTAGAGGGACCATCGTGTTACTTACACTACTTAGAACGTCGTTAAAGTACGGAAAAATCCAACACTTGAAAATTTCCCGACAGGGAAAAAATTGGGTATTTATATCGGTCGAACTTTTTAACATATTCAAAAATATCCGGAAAGCCACATAGACAAAATTTGATACTCCGATCGAAACACCGAATCCCCAAAACAACCCCTGAAAATTCAACTCTTGAATTAAAAATTAAAAATTCCCAGAAAATCCAGCATTATCAATTAGGAGTTACTGTGTAAAATATATTAAATAAGGTGGCCGTACGGCCGCGGAACCGCCGCACGAGCCATGCTCGTGCCGCGGAACCGCGGCAGTTTAATGGATTTAGGAACACGAATTTCACAGAAACTCTTAAAATCACCTGCTAATTTTTCTGCATATTTTTAATATTGAAAAAACCCATTTTTTGAAAAAAGTACAGAGAAGGCTATTGTATTAGGGTTTCGGGTTCGTTTGGACTTCAAACTTCGTCTACTCATCGCCTAAGGCTCTAGCTAGGCTCTGATACCACTGTAGGGTTCCTAGGCACTCCCAAGAGGTCTCACAAGGCATCAACCATGCCAATTTCAAATTTTAACGGTGCCGAGAAACCCTAATACGGATCGTTGGCTAGATGACTAGGAGAAAAAGAAACTAGTTTACATCTAAACTAAAAGAACGGAAATACAACCTTTGTAGATCCGGTCCTCCACCACCACGGCTCCGTGATGAAGTCCTCTCCGCTGTCCAAATCAAAATCCGGGCTCTAGCGTCGGCTTCATCGGAGAAATGGGCGGGCAAGGTCGTCGGCTTCGTGCCGAAGATGATCTACGTCGAAGCATCACAAGATCAAGCTCCCACTTCACCAAGTCATGAAACTTGTGAAGAAAACACACTCTACTACTTGGCAAGAGGTAGAGGATGAAGAAATAGGAAGTGGGTTCACTTTAGAATTGGATTTCTCACTCACTTTCATCAATAACCATTGATGAAGTCAAGGTTTCTTCTTTGAAGAAGATGAAGAAGAAGAAGATAATATTATGATATGTTTATTAGAATAGAAAAGAAAAATCCATTCTTATCATAATATTAACCATGGTAATGTGTAGAGAATTGACTAAGGTTAAATGAATGGTTAGGGTTAATTAGATGAAGACAAAAGGGTTTCTTTGGTCAAAGCTTCATGAAGCTTCAACAAGCTTCATGAAAGAAAGAAACCTTTGGTTTTTCCTTTTCTCTTATCTTTAATCCAAAAACAAACAAATAAATGAATGAATAATCAAATAAAAACCCTAACCATTTATTTAAACAAGGTTTAATTCTTTACACAAACCCTAGCAAACATGTATCATCAAACATGATACAATCAAGTGCACGAAAATATATCGAATATACAATGTGCACATCCGAGCGAGAAAATCCATTTAAAGTGAACCAATATTAGTTAATGCAAATTAATATATCAAATATATAATTATACATTAAATCATTAAATCAACACTTGATTTAACGATCCGGTCATATCGCATATAACCGACTAATATCCAATGTATCGATTTATCGAATCAATCCTTGATTCGATAACTAGGTTATATCGCATACAACCATTCGACACATTCATCGCGAGAATAGAATACGGTATCACATACACGCATTATTCTCGGTCCCGCACATATCTCATATGCGCTCCTATTTCGTTTCGCTTGAGCCAGGAAACCTCTGTGTAGGACTCTAAAGACTCGTCAATACGCCGGCAGCAGGCGATGATCATATCAAACACCCACAAGCCGCAAGCGGTCTGCTAAACGTAACGGCCACCCGGGTATTGAGCGATCTGAAGATCGACGAGCAAGCCCGCTCACACTCCAGTGAATCCAACCAGTAACACTACCGTACAGTCCGGTCTGATCGTCTGATATGTCGCATATCTCGCCTAGGGGTGGTAAACGTCAGACCCCAATAGCTCGATAAGTCGTGTTGATATGAGGTCTATAACAATTCGAGAAACTACTAGTAACACTTACCAGTAAATCTCAGCAACCCTGGCCAGGGATTTCCTGTTATAGCCAATCGAACACAGCGCAACATCAACCCCCTATACCGGGAGAGACGAATTCCCCTCCTATCGCTCATTGCCTCCATGTGACTCAGGACTGTACCCAAAAACCACCGTTTTGCACGCCCTCTTGGACGTGGTAAGATGGAAATCAAAGCACAGTGGGAACCACACAAAACTCTATGACGATCTCGGGTCAACAGACTATTCTGTACCAGTGTCACCAGAGCACTGCCATCTGACGTAAGGTATAATACCATCTGGGAGTTCTCGGCGAGTCCGTCCAGTGTACCCAGTCTCCACTGAGCACCCGTATATCATCTCTGATGTCAAACACCAATGGATATGGGATCATCCATCGCCCATCTGTATGGGTCGAGAAGGTACACGCTAGTCTACTCTGGTATATCGATGCCCCGTCTCGATACACCCACGACTAGGGACTTTGAAGGATGTACTTATAGACTATCTGTCCCCGCTAGTATGATCTGCATCATAGTCCAGGTAGTCAAGTACACATCCAAAGGGCTTTACCAACATGTAACAGAGAGACAATCAGTATACACGTTAAGGTAAAGAGCAACCAGATAGCATACTATCATGTCGAGCAAGAAAGTCCTCCTTATATATGTCCCAGCATCCACTACAATATACATCCTATGTATAGTAATGGCCTCTAGGGCATACATATAACTAACAGTATATACGCACATGATTTGGTTTTTGCACTCGGTATGATTCACCTATGCTTGCAGTGCAGTGATACGCATTTTGTGCACTTAGATGCTCTGGACTTCGACTTCGATTGTGATGTTCGATATTTGTTTTGTGCACCTGATTGGATTTTGCGCATGTTCGGCACTTGATATTGGACTTAATGATTTCGTGCATGATGGATGCACCTGATTTGGATTTTCGCGCATGTTGAGCGCATGTTTTGAGATGCGATTTTGGTGCACACCAGATGCACTAAATCGAGATTCTTCGTGCATGTCAGATGCACCTGATTTTGCTGTCAGACACACACGTTGCCTATGACAGATGTTGGGTGCACACCCGTTGCACCTAGATGTTGTTTCTGTGCACATGTATGGCACATTTATGGATTTCGATTTCCGTGCGCACCAGACGCACATGGCATTCATATATATATTTGCGACTGATTTATGTTGGAGCAGTATATTTTATGATGTTTCCTATTTGGTTTAGTACTGAGCAGGACTAGTCACAGTACAGTACCTGAGTATATTTTTGCATGCATTGATAGTTATCGAAGGGATTTCTAAAGAAGAGCTATAGTCTCAGTATTTACCTACGTGTCTGAGATGACACGAAACATTTTATAAAGGAAACCCTTCTGAAATTGCTTTCAAAACGGCGGGACGTGCATATTAAACGAAGGATATATATATATATATATATATATATATATATATATATGTAGTTATTTTCTTATGATAGACATCCGCCACTGTGCAGTTTTATGCGCATTGCACAGCGACTTTAAAAGATTTGGCATGCATTTCCTGCAGATATTTACATATATAGATTGGATATTTACATGTATAGTTTCGAGTTATATCACATGGGTTTTGTATTAGATTTGACATTTGTGTCTTTACCATGACTCCGATGATTGCGGGATGCTTGACAGAGTTTTGATTTTGAGTTATATGGTCTTTTTTCATGCGCATGCGCTGCGCTACGATTTGTTTTATGTATTTATGATTTCGGAGCCCCGACGACTTGATGGTTTTGCTTAGATCTTTTAGTATTTGGGGGGAGTTTTAATTTAAATTCGGGAACCGAATTTCTTTAAGGGGGGGAGATTGTAACGTTTTGAAAATCGTTTCGGTGAAATTTCGGAAAATCGGTAAAATAAGGGGGTTTTCTGTAAAAAGTCAAAATACAAATATCTTTATTATAAAATTAAATATACATATTCTAGCTATGTAATTGCTAGTATTTGGTGCTCATTGAGCCACTGGTTAAATTTCTAATTTTCTGAAAAAATTTCCGAAATTAATTATTTTAATATTATTTTAAGCCGTCACTAATACATTTAATTAGGGAAAATTACAAATTGGAATGGGTTGAAACAAATTTTGTCCATCATAACACATTAAACAAAATTTTAACATGTGGTTTTTGAAATGAAATAAAGTTGTTAAACGGTGTTAGAAAATATCGAAGAAAAAGGCTTAAATTGTGAATTTAGTGTAAATGGATGTTTGGGGTATAGTATTTATCATTTTCCATCACCCCACACCCATACCCAAACTCACACACCCCCATTTTTCCTTCTTCTTGGCTGAATTTTCAGCAGCCACATCCCCATGTCCCCACTTCTTTTGATAAAAGAAAGAAAACAAAAAGAAAAATATGAGAATAGATAAAAGAGTTTGGTCTTTTGTTGACTTGGACTTTTCCCTCACCATACCTCACACCACACTCCCTCTCTCCTCTCCTCCACCTGCATTGGCTGAGCCCTCCCCCCCTCCATTTTCAGCCCCTTCATTCTTCATCTCTCTTTCTTTTTAAAAAATTCATCAAAAAAATGCTTGAAAATCCACAAAAATCAAGCTAAAATCCAAATCTAATCCCTACCCATTTCTCATTTGCCAAACTTGCATGGATCTAGGGAACAAGTTGGAATTTTAGAGGCTTTGATTTCTATATTTGATCTCTTGATCAGGAGGTATAATTCTAACCTTTTTGCTTAATTTGTTGTTAATTGCTTTAGGTTAGCTTAATTAAATGTTTAATTAGGTTTTTAATTAGTTCTATGTGCATGATTTAAAATTCAAGAGAGGGGTTTGAATTCAAATTGGTATTTTGTGTTGTGAGATTATGGTTGTGTGATATAATTGACATATTAATGTTATGCTAAAACTAATTTAGTTGCTAGTTGCAAAAGGTTAAATTTAAATTGTAGTAATTTAAATAAATTGCAAACTAGATTTTAGTGAAATACCTATATAATTGAGATTAAAATGTAATTAAGTTTTTCATGACATCATTAACATTATAATGAGTGGTTTAATATCTTATGTTATGCAAAACCAAGCTTAATTGTTGAATTGTGAATTTTTCTTTAAAAGGTGTTAAAAATTGATATTTTTGCAAACTAGGATTTTGGAATTTATGCAAATTGATGAGAATAAATTATAGAAAAGGTTTATATGACTTAGTTAGTGGATATTGTGGCTGCTAGATTTGTTTAAACATCGAGTTTTGTACTAAAACGGTTAATTTTGCTTGCTAGATTTTCGGAAAAATAACTTTTAAAGTGAGTTTGAGGTTTTTGTGAATTGCAACCTATTTCATATTATAATTAGTGTTTGTAAATGTGTAAATGGGTGTGTTTGGGTTTTCTCGATTGGTTGACGTTTGTACATCGACATCGAGGATTGGTTTGGTTATCCTTGCATGCGTAGGCGATAGGTTTTGACCTATGTGTGATACGCGTGCCGATTTGGTTTTTGTATGCCGTTTCGATTTCGAATTGGGTTTTAATGCGATACGGTGCGTTATGACATGTAGGTATCCCATGTGGACTTCGAGACGACAAGCAAGCGCGTAATGACGTCGGCACAGCCGAGCGAGGATCAGGTGAGTAGATTTATATCTACGGGGAGATGTCGGGTGGATGGCGTATAGCACCCCCGCAGTTCATGGTGGTGTATATGAATACGTATACACACATATTTTTAGTACATGATGAATTGATATTATTGATGATAAAGATGGATATTTGGGGTGATTGAATAGGTTTAGTGTTGCGAACCCTAGAGTAGAGGTTGCACCACATTTACACATATACACCCATACTTGAATACATTCTTTTCATATGTGCGTATATGGGATTATATAGTCATGTGTTCACATGGGTATGGGACTAGGTGTTCATATGCTGGATCTGAGGATGATACTTGGGATTGAGATGAGTCGATGAGATTTGACTTGAGATTATGATATCGGTGATATGGCAGGATTCGTACTTGAGATACGTCCTAATATTATAGCGGATCTTGGGACGACATTACATGTGAATAGTGTTATACATTGAATGGTTGACATGTGATCGTGATATGAGATAAGATATGTTAAAATATTCATAATAGGTCGTATTAGGCGATGTATACCTCTTTATGACGATATACGATGATGATATCGGTTTTTATGAGGTTTTAGATCAGCAGTCAGATCATGATTAGATTGATGATATTAGTATTGTACTAGACGTAGATCAGTACCCCGGATTATGATCTTTGATAAAGAGGATACCAAATGATTAATTTGATGAATGTGATACTGACCTGTACGCAGATTTTGGGGATGCCGTACGACGGATTTACGTGTGAGCTATATATATTGATGTTTGATCCGCACTCTTGACTAGGGGATGTCTGATTATAGATATGGTATCGGATGTGATATTATCGAGGCGGGATCACCGACTAATATATATATATGCATATGTATCTACTCAGACGTTAGGCGGCTTCCATACCTTTAGTTTAGCTTGACAGCTTAGCCCTATAGTTTAGTGTAGTTGTTAGCCCATATTAGTTGTCGTTGTGTCTATTATTCAGCTCCGGCTCATTATTGTTGTTCGCTCCGCATCGCATACTTACATTGCTATTTCATATTGCATTGTTGTGTAGGGTTCCTAAGCACACTAACAAGGTTCTACAAGGCATCAACCATGCCAAAATCAAAAATTTTATGTGCCGAACAACCCTATGCAAGATCGTTTACTAGAGATAAGGCGAAACAAAAAGCAAGTAAACTACTTTACTACTAAGTGAAAGGGATTACAACCATTGTAGTTCCGGTCATTCACTTCTAATGCTCCGTGTTGACGTCCCTTCGCTGCGATCATCGGGATCCCGAACCGTAGCGATGGTTTCTTCGGAGAAAAGAGCGGGCTAGGTCGTTGACTTCGAGGCCGAAGATGATCTACGTCGAGGAGACTCAAACTCAAGCTCCATCTTCACTTGGTCATGAACTTTGTGAAGAGAACAACCTATACAACAAGGCAAGTGGTAGAGGATGAAGAAATAGGAAGTGGGTTCACTTTGGATTTGGATTTCTCACTCTTTTTCTTCACTTGAAATTTTTCTAGCAAACTTTCTTCACTTGAAGAAGATGAAGAAGAAAGAAAAGAATAGAATGAATTATTGAAAATGAATAATCAAGTGAAGTCTTTCATGATGCAACCATGGGTGAGCTAACCAATATAGTGACTAAACTAGAGTTTAAGTTAATGGTTAGGTTAGTAAAAATCTCATGCAAAACAAAAATGGTGGACTTTGTCAACGATGCTTGAAAGCTTCATGAAGCTTCAAGCTAATTCAAAAATAACCACCATTTTTGAATTACTAAATAAATAAATAACCTTTACCATATCATCAATCATGATACAAACTAGTGCACAAACATATATCATATATACAACTTGTGCACATCAAGTGAGAAAATCAATCTTAAGTGAACCAATACAAGTCAATGTAAAGTAATATATCAAATATATAATTATAAATTAAATCATTAAATCAACACTTGACTTAACGATCCGGTCATAATAAATACAACCGACTAATATCAAGTGTATCAATATATTGAATCAACATTTGATTCGATAACCCGGCTATATCTCATATAACCGTCCGATGATACAAATCGCGAGAATAGAATAAAGTATCACATACTGGTATTATTCTCGGTCCCGCACATATCTCATATGCGCTCCTATTTCGTTTCGCTTGAGCCAGGAAACCTCTGTGTAGGACTCTAAAGACTCATCAATACGCCGGCAGTAGGTGATGATCATATCAAGCACCTACAAGCCGCAAGCGGTCTGCTAAACGTAACGGCCACCCGGGTATTGAGCGATCAGCAGATCAACGAGCAAGCCTGCTCACACTCCTGTGAATCCAACCAGTAACACATACCGCACAGTCCGGTCTGTTCGTCTGATACGTCGCATATCTCGCTTAGGGGTGGTAAACGTCAGACCCCAGTAGCTTGATAAGTCATGCCGATGTAAGGTCCATAAAAAGCGTGAAACTACTGATAAGTCTTACCAGTAAATCACTACAACCCTGGCCAGGGATTTCCAGTTATGGCCAGTCGAGCATAGCGCAACATCAACCCCCAATACCGGGAAAGACGAATCCCCTCCTATCGCTTATTGCCTCCATGTGAATCGGGACTGTACCCAAAAACCACCTGTTTGCACGACTTAGTAGAGCCGTGGTAGGGTGGAAATCAAAGCACAGTGGGAGACACACAAGACTCTATGACGATCTCGGGTCAACGGACTAAGATGTACCAGTGTCACCAGAGAACTGCCATCTGACGTGAGGTATAATACCATCTGGGAGTTCTCGGCGAGTCCTTTCAGTGTACCCAGTCTCCACTGAGCACCCGCATACCGTCTCTGATGTCAAACACCAATGGATATGTGATCATCTATCGCCTATCACATGGGTCGAGAAGATATACGCTAGTCTACTCTGGAATATCGATGCCCCGTCTCAATATTCCCACGACTGGGAACATTGAAGGATGTACTCCTGGAATACCCAGGCCCCACTAGTATGATGTACATCATAGTCCTGGAAGTCGAGTACACATCCTAAGGGCTTTATCAACATGTAACAGAGAGACAATAAGTGTACATGTTAAGATAAAGAGCAACCAGATAGCGTACTATCATGTCGAGCAAGAAAGTCCTACCTATATATGTCCCAGCATCCACTACAATATACATCTCATGTACAGTAATGGCCTCTAGGGCATACATATAACTAACAATCTTCCAATTGCACTAGGGCCATCTGTAGCAGTGGTTGCAGTATCTCATACTAAACCATCCCATAAAAGTCTCTCTCTGGGAAAAAGCCTTTGTGAGTGGATCCGCCGTGTTGTCCTCTGAGTCTACTCTCCTAACCTTGATCACCCTAGAGATCAACTATCTCCATGATCAGGTGATACTGCCTCAGAATATGTCGGGGTCACTGATGGGATTGGGGTTCCTGGGCCAAAACCACACTTCCATTGTCACACAATGGTAGGAACCCAGTTCATCTCATGAACCAATATACACCCAAACTTCCTCTTTGGTAGTATCTTTGATAGCGATGTCACCAGCCTTTATCGTCTTGTCTGCCACGGTATCTCAGCTTGGAACTCTTCCAACGTACCGTCCCTCCACTGAGGGTAAAGACAATGCCTGCGACTGACATTCAGTCGTCCTTATCACCCTGGAACCTTTCCAGTGAATCTCCCCAGGATCCATTGATACCATCTTACTACACCTAGTGAGAATCCTAACATCCATCTATCTCATAGATCCAAAACCCAGGATTTAGGAGGTATCACTCTGATCCTATATGGAGAATCCATGTGATAAAAGGAGATTGACCGTGCGTAGTATAGGAAACTCTTTTCCTATCAAGAGTATGTTGTCCACGTACAATACGAGGATAACCACCATACTCCCTACTACCCTTTTGTATATATAAGGTTCATCTACCATTTTGATGAAGTCAAATTCTTTGACTATTACATCAAAACAGACGTTCCAACTTCGGGATGCCTGCTTTATACCATAAAACATCTTGCACTCGTTTTCACTGCTCCCACTGTTTATGAAGCCCTCTGGCTGTGTTCTTATAGACGTTCTCTTCTAAATCAATATTTAGAAAAGTAGTCATGACACCCAACCACCAGATATCGCGGTCATGGTATGCAGCAATGGCAAGTAGGATCCGGATGGACATAAGCATAGCCACTGGAAAAGGTTTCATCATTATCCACGCCTGGTCGATGACGAAAACCTTTAACAAGTCTAGCTTTGAAAGTCTCAACTTTTCCATCTACACCAAGTAATCTTCTCAAGATATACTTGCTCCTGATGGGAATTTAACCCTTCAGATATAGCAACCAAAGTCCATACTTTGTTGGTGTACATGGATTCCATCTCAGATCGCTAAGCATCCAGCCATTCTTACAGAGTCCCCACTCTTGATGGCCTGCTCGAAACTAGTTGGGTCATCATCTCATGATGCAATCCTCGCTCCCACTGTCATCGAGAAACCGAAGTATCTCTCAGGCGGATGAAGAACCCTGCTAGATCGGCGGAGAGGCTGAGGTTTATCGGAATCTATTGAATCCTTTTGTTCTACCAAATCATCTGCTGTAGTTTGTATAGCTGGAACTCCTTCCAGTTCTACAGAACTAACTTTGCCTCGAGCTTGTCCGGATTTTGCTTTTAGACATAGGCCGGATAACCCTAAATCTTAACTTGCTTAAGAGATGGGCTCTTCCCATACCATATCTCATATGGAGTGGTAGGCACTGATTTGATTCGAACCCAATTCAATAGGTATGCAGCTTCTCAAGTGCATAACCACCAAAAGGAAAAAGGAAACTCAGTAGTACTCATCATAGAGCGCACCATATCAAATAGGGTGTGATTGCTCCGTCCCGATACACCGACGTGCTGTGGTGTATACGGAGGAGTAATGCTGAGAGAGAATCTCATTCTCCTTTAGAATAGTCCAGGAATCCCGTGCTCAAGTATTCTCCTCCCTGATCATATCAAAGGACATAATACTTATACCCATTATTGGTTCTCTACTTCTAACTTATAGTCGGTGATTATCTCAAAAGTTTCGGACTTGTGTTTCAACAGGAACATATGTCTGAATCTAGAGATATCATCAGTGAATGTAATGGAGTACAAAGAACCGGTCGTGGCATATTTAGACTGGGGACCTTTATAAATCACTATGTATCAGTCCCAAGAGTTCATCAACTCTTTCTCCATTTCCATTAAACGGAGCTATGGTCATCTTATCTTTGTGACATGACTGGCAAGTTTCATAAGATGTAAATTTAAACTGATTTAAATATGCATCTAAATGTAACTTAGCTAGTCGGGTCGCATTGATATGACCTAGTCTACAATTGCTCCAAGAAGAATTCGTTCATTTCTGAACTCTTCCTCTCGTGTGTGTTATATATACTAAGAACTGTAGTTTGATTTAGAACGTCAATGCTTTTAGATAACGTGCCTGAACCGATCAACTCTTGATATAGGAAATGTTCAAAACATTATCCAACAATACAAAATTATATCCTTTCTTTAATAAATAAAGAGACTGATACGCTGTTGTATATCAAGTTCGGTATCTAATAACATTCATTCAGAATCAATGTATTTGGAAATACAGGGTGATAGTGACCAACAGACTTGGTTGCAACACTTGCACCGTTTTCTGTCTCATGAAACTTATCACCCGTTCTCAGTTCTCTACCTTTCTGTAGCCCATGTAACAGATTACATATGCGGGATCCTGATCCGGTATCTAATACCCAGGACGTAAAGGATACAGAGAAACAGTTCTTTGTAATGAACATACCTGAAGAAGATGCATCATTTATGCACTTTCTTCCTTTGGGTGGCATGGCAATCCTGGTATTCCCCTAATTTCCTGCTCGGTCTTATAACAATTATAAGTTGGAGCGGGGCCAACGTTCCCCAGCTCAGTATAATAAGCGGGTTCGGTCAATACATCCATATTATTATCTTGATTAAGGCGTGACATGGTCGCTACCTGGAGAGAGAGAGAAGAAAACACTCTTCGTGCGCTCTTGCAAGATTAGATTGGTTATATATTTTATCTAATCAGGATGGCTCCCACTGTTTTTATCAAATATTCCTTCAAACCCTAAAAGGAAAGACTAGCCGGGATTAATTACACTCTACAAGTTTGCCAATATTTCAGCCAGGCCAGTGCCGGTACTTTGAGGGAGGTTCCCCGTGCTTTCACACGGACCTAATTAAAATAAACCTTGTTTTCCCAGGGGCGTAACCCCGTTGACATCTTTCTAGACAACTACTTGATCGGCTAATTGTAAAGTGCAAAACTCCCCCAGGAGTAACAATTACTCGCAGTGGGTATCGGGATCCAACAATCATATAGAAGGTATGCAATCTCATTGCAAATTTCAACATTTGAAACTCCTGATAAAGGTTTTTACCCCTAGCACTTATGACCTTAACTATGGTCAACAAATCATAAGCACTAGTCAAGCTCTACCCGTCATTTCGTGATTAATTAGACCCACCCATATGACCCTTAACTAAGGTCAACAAAGTCACGCGACTGTCCTAACTAATCGCATCATATGTTGTGTAGGAAGACATCACTTGGCTACCGTACACTGTGCCTTAACTAAGGTCAACAAACACAGCACGAATACTAAGTACTCTACTTCCTAAAATGACGGAGGGTTGCGGATGGTTTTAAGAAAACCTTTAACGCTTTGAACTTGATCTCGTTGCAGAATCAAATGGTTTTTAAATGGAGCGTTTTTAGGCTTTTGCTAGTTTCGCTAAAGAGGTCACTCCCGGTGAAGGGATCTCGGCTCTTTCCTCGTCGAATGAGGTGCAGGATATTCACAATACCACTATGCAAAGCAAGAACTAGAAAAGCAGTCAAAAGACAAACCGAAGGTTGTAGCATCTAGTCATTGCTAAATAGGTCACTCCCGGTGAAGGGATCTCGGCTCTTTCCTTATCGAATAAGGTGCTGGATGTTCTACAAGGAACACCGCTATGCAAAGCAACAACTAGAGCTACCTGATTTTTGAAATTCGATTCCACAACATCATTTTAGGTTTATTTTCTTTCATTAATCTCATTAATGAATGTCCCATCATTTAAGTCCACCTAAACATCACAGATAAATACAACGTACAATTATGCCATCCGCATTCGCCTCGATGTCCCGTCTGCACCGTTAGGTTAGGTAACTAACGGCAGAGCGGGGCAGGGCTAGCGCGAGTGTAAAACATTAGCAACGTCTATATAATATATCATATATACTATATACAGTATCTATCTGAACATATCACATGATCACATCACAGATAACGCAGCAGAAAAATAACATATGAAATATTGGATATATTAGGACGTCCGTGTTTTATTTTGAGCCTGTATAAAACACGGATTCCACAGTCATGATGAATAGCCAATCCCACACCCCTAGACCCCTACGAGAGCGACAAGCAACCCTACCAATTCTAGAGTTAGAAGACCCGGACTCGACTCCTCGAGATGGTCTCCCACTGGACTCTAGAACCCGGTTACTTATGCTCCCCTCCTTGGGTCTATCCTAATGCGGAAAAGTAAATAATATATAATGGTGACATCATCCTCAACCCGGAAGTGCCCCAATAAAAGAATATTACATACAAGTTTTTACATGATTGAAAAAGAAAAACTCTCATCTCACATAAAAAAACCCCGGCTATTCAAACACGACGATCCAATATAACATATCCAGCAACACATAACATCACATGTCATCAACGTAAGTAAATATGCTCATCCCAATTGTTGTTGGCATATAGCAACGAAACCGGCGATATCACATATTACACTTACGGTCGCAGAAAAGAAAGTGTAAAACTACAACAGTTGGAATCCGCAACCTTCATAGACATCGCATGCCTAACCAAATGAATTCCTTAGACATCGCATGCCTAACAATTATAAACCCCGCATTTCAGTCTCAAAATCGAAAACTGTTTTCAATATCAAGTTGGGCAATTCAACAAGATTCCCGACATCCTGATCGAATGCGCGTCGCAAACTTTAGTAGACGACCGCACCCCCGGATGCCGTCGACGAAGTGCACTAAGGCGGAACACCGCTACCGCGAGCACCCGAATGGATGCTTTTGGCTACGGGGTTCTCCTACAGTCACTTGGTCGGGGCTTTAGGGCGTGGCTGTCTATTAAGTTTACCCGGCGAGTATCCACATACGCAACATGATTGCGACGGACTTTTGATCACATCAAAATCCCGTGGCAACCGATCATCTGAGACTAAATTGCTAGGTTTATAACATTGAAATCAGTTATCTAATAACTACTTGTGGATTCTAAATATTGTATCACATTCCAGATAAATAGACAATGTTAAACTTTCCGATCGAATAATAAAAACACCCAAGTTTTCCCGATAGCTCAACACTTGAGGGGAGTTTAAAAAACATCCATTTCATGCCATAGTACCAACGGTCCAGCCGTAGAAGGGTCAAGCCAACGCCTCACATGTGGCACGCCGTATTGCCCCAAACCCTAAGGTTCAAAAGGCAGTTCAAGACGGTCACATAATCGAGTTAAGGTTTGTTGTCTTCTAGAGGGGTCCATCGCGTTACTTGCACGATTTAGACGTTCTTAAACAACGGAAAAATCCAACACTTGGAAATTTTTCGGCAGGGGAAAAAGTGAGTTATTAATATCCGGTCGAACATTTTAACACTTTCTAAAATTAGCCGGAAAACACATAGACGAAGTTAAACTTTCCGATCGAATTATCGAGTCCCCAATACAACCAGAAAACTCAACTCTTGAGTATAAATTAAAAATTCCCAGAAAACACAGGAACTATACAAGAACATTACTATGCAAACAGTGTAGCATAAAGCTACAGAATGGCCGTGGAACCGCCACGCCACCTAGGGTACGGCCGCGGTTCCGCGGCGCCTTGATTGAATTGGGGTCACGTGCAGCACAGTAATTCCTAGAAATCCCTACTGAATTTTTTGAGTATTTTTAATTAGTAAAAATCCACAGTTTTAAAAAAATGTACAGAGAAGGGTTTTGATTAGGGTTTCGGGGTTCGATCGGGTTTCTAACTTCGTCTACACATCGCCTAAAACTCTAGCTAGGCTCTGATACCACTGTAGGGTTCCTAGGCACACTAACAAGGTTTACAAGGCATCAACCATGCTAAAATCAAAATTTTTATGTGCCGAACAACCCTATGCAAGATCGTTTACTAGAGATAAGGCGAAACAAAAAGCAAGTAAACTACTTTACTACTAAGTGAAAGGGATTACAACCCTTGTAGATCCGGTCCTTCACTTCTAATGCTCCGTGTTGACGTCCCTTCGCTGCGATCATCGGGATCCCGGACCCTAGCGATGGTTTCTTCGGATAAATGAGCGGGCTAGGTCGTTGACTTCGAGGCCGAAGATGATCTACGTCGAGGAGACTCAAACTCAAGCTCTATCTTCACTTGGTCATGAACTTTGTGAAGAGAACACCCTATACAACATGGCAAGTGGTAGAGGATGAAGAAATAGGAAGTGGGTTCACTTTGGATTTGGATTTCTCACTTTTTTTCTTCACTTGAAATTTTTCTAGCAAGCTTTCTTCACTTGAAGAAGATGAAGAAGAAAGAAAAGAATAGAATGAATTATTGAAAATGAATAATCAAGTGAATTCTTTCATGATGCAACCATGGGTGAGCTAACCAATGTAGAGACTAAACTAGAGTTTAAGTTAATGGTTAGGTTAGTAAAAATCTCATGCAAAACAAAAATGGTGGACTTTGTCAAAGATGCTTGAAAGCTTCATGAAGCTTCAAGCTAATTCAAAAATAACCACCATTTTTGAATTACTAAATAAATAAATAACCTTTACCATTAACCTAAATATAGTGTAAGTCATACACACACCCAAGTTTTCATGTATCATCAATCATGATACAAACTAGTGCACAAACATATATCATATATACAACTTGTGCACATCAAGTGAGAAAATCAATCTTAAGTGAACCAATACTAGTCAATGTAAAGTAATCTATCAAATATATAATTATACATTAAATCATTAAATCAAAACTTGGCTTAACGATCCGGTCATAATAAATACAACCGACTAATATCAAGGGTATCAATATATCGAATCAACATTTGATTCGGTTACCCGGCTATATCTCATATAACCGTCCGATGATACAAATCGCGAGAATAGAATACAGTATCACATACTGGTATTATTCTCGGTCCCGCACATATCTCATATGCGCTCCTATTTCGTTTCGCTTGAGCCAGGAAACCTCTGTGTAGGACTCTAAAGACTCGTCAATACGCCGGCAGTAGGTGATGATCATATCAAGCACCCACAAGCCACAAGCGGTTTGCTAAACGTAACGGCCACCCGGGTATTGAGCGATCAGAAGATCAACGAGCAAGCCTGCTCACACTCCTGTGAATCCAACCAGTAACACTTACCGCACAGTCCGGTCTGTTCGTCTGATACGTCGCATATCTCGCCTAGTGGTGGTAAACGTCAGACCCCAGTAGCTTGATAAGTCATACCGATGTTAGGTCCATAACAAGCGTGAAACTACTGATAACTCTTACCAGTAAATCACTGCAACCCTAGCCAGGGATTTCCAGTTATGGCCAGTCGAGCATAGCGCAACATCAACCCCCAATACCGGGAGAGATGAATCCCCTCCTATCGCTCATTGCCTCCATGTGAATAGGGACTGTACCCAAAAACCATCTGTTTGCATGACTCAGTAGAGCCATGGTAGGGTGGAAATCAAAGCACAGTGGGAGACACATAAGACTCTATGACGATCTCGGGTCAACAGACTAAGCTGTACCAGTGTCACCAGAGAACTGCCATCTGACGTGAGGTATAATACTATCTGGAAGTTCTTGGCGAGTCCGTTCAGTGTACCCAGTCTTCACTGAGCACCCGCATACCGTCTCTGATGTCAAACACCAATGGATATGGGATCATCCATCGCCCATCATATGGGTCGAGAAGATATACGCTAGTCTACTCTGGAATATCGATGCCCCGTCTCGATATTCCTACGACTAGGAATATTGAAGGATGTACTCATAGACTACCCAGGCCCCACTAGTATGATATACATCATAGTCCTGGAAGTCGAGTACACATCCTAAGGGCTTTATCAACATGTAACAGAGAGACAATAAGTGTATATGTTAAGATAAAGAGCAACCAGATAGCATACTATCATATCGAGCAAGAAAGTGCTACCTATATATGTCCCAGCATCCACTACAATATACATCTCATGTACAGTAATGGCCTCTAGGGCATACTTATAACTAACATGTTGATGTTATGCTGTTAGAACACCAGCGCCATTACCGATGATGCGTATGTACCACGTACACTTACTTGCCGGCTCACACACATCTTCATCGGTAATTGCCATGTCACGTACACCTTAGAAAATATTATTGCTTGACTTAGCTTGTTAGTTAGTAGTTTGACATGATATTAGTGTACCTGCCTTATATGCCAGTTTAGACATTGTAGTTATTACTTGTCACTTTATGCATACTGTTATTCATTGTTATGCCGCATTCATGGATTTTCATGCCTATATTGATGGTTTTACGTGCTATTGATGATTTGGATTCGGATTTCATGAGATTTCTTGGATTTGGAGGAAAACCGCAAAAACATTAATAAACTTCTTCTCTCTCTTTTAAATAAAAAGTACCGTTTTCCCATGAAGTATGAGTCATCCACCATGAGTTTGCTGATGGATTTCGAGACCCGAGTTCGTGGAGGAACCGTTTCGGGTACATGGTGGACCCGGTGCGGTACCCCGGGACAAGAGGATCGCAGATGATGGCATTGAGCCTGGCAGGGGAGCAGTACCAACCGGTGATTTTACCCGACGCGTCGGATATCCGGAAGATACCGTCATGGTCTTGAGATGGATGGTAAGGGCCGGTCTGGACTGACGGCGCCCTAGATATTTAGATTGAGACATTGAGATTTCGAGATATTGAGGTACTGAGATTTGATGATACAGGCCAGTCCGGATAGCCGGAGCCTGAGATTTTGAGACATTGAGATTTATGTTTTGTGTCGATGCTAGACACTGTTTATGCTGATTTCATTATGATACCTCATTTTAAAAATACAAAGGAAATCTCACTAAATTATGAAAGCAGTTTTTTTAGTACATGTATTCTGTTTTCGTGCATTCATACATCATCCATATGATATATTGCTACCTGAGGCACTGACACGGGCATATGGGATTACACTTGGGTTAGATACTTACCCTAGCCATTGTTATAGGCTGCCGGTTACATATTTGAGGATATATTATGATCGTATGACCTATGATTGCGTTGTTCATGCGATTTCTATTCGTAGATGTTTTTCTACTCACGAGTTGGCAACTCACCCCCGTTGTGCCCCAGTTTCTTGCAGGTTTTGCAGTACAGGTTTCATTACGGCTTGCTGGCACTATTTTCATTCCGGGTGACTTGCTAGTAGGTGGGTTTATTTGTATCGTACCCATCATTATATCTTGTATATTATTATTCAGTTGTATCTAGAAGTTCCATCAACCAAACATGTATTTAATTTGAGATAGAGATCAGTGATGTTATTCTTTCGACCTTAGAGTCGTGCGTTATATTTCTGTGGATTTCTTGTTGTTTTGAGTTTCCTTTTGAGTTTTGATCCTCGCCCTTGGCGTTGTATATTATATTGCATGTGTGGTTATGACCGTCGATTGACGAAGAGCTAGCTCCCGCTTGGGGATGCCTTTTATTGATTTCGTATACTATTCATATTGTATCCCGTTTGGGGGCCAGTATTTACAAAGGAGACTCTGCCGAAATTTTCAGGAAATATTTGATGTTTTTAAAAACGCATAATTCAGCTTATGCTATTAAAACTAATTGATTTAAATTGGTTTTCCTTCACTCTACTGCTTTTCTTGGTTTGGATTTCTGGTTTTTCGGCTTACTAAGATTACGTACGCCTCGAGACGTTTCGTAGTTTAAGTACCGGTCATGTTTCGTACTTTCGGGACGTGACATTTACCTTCCATTTCCATATATTCATGTTGTTATTAGCGCATTGCATGCTTTTATACTTGTGATTTATGTTATATTAAACCCATGCTGTCAGGACACCAGCACAATTACCGATGATGCGTATGCTCTACGTACACCTGCTTGCCGGCTCACACACTTCATCATCGATAATTGCCATGTCACTACACAGTAGGATTGTTGCATCAGGATATGACATATTGTACACCCATACTTGCGTACATACATATTATACAACCATACTTGCGTGCATACATATTGTACACCCATACTTGCGTACAAACATATTGTACACCCATACTTGCGTATACACATATTGTACACCTATACTTGCATACATACATATTTGCACATACATAGATGATTCTAGTTGATTTTGGAGATTTGGGAACCGCATGATTTATTTTAAAACTGGATTCATTTAAAAGAGCGGTTTTCCCTCGATATGTGCGTATTACTGTTTTATGTTACATGATATACTGATATACTTACATTTCTATTATATGTCGCATACATCATGCTTTATGATTATACGCATTGAGATATGTTGTTTCCATGAGATTTCTGAATTTGAGAACCGTGGGTATTTCAAAAGAAAGTATGTACTGTTTTAAAAACCCGGTTTCTTGATATGATATTTCAGTGCGTCCACCATGTGTTTTCTCGGTTCTGAGACGTGTGACAGTGATACCCAATTTGAGGAGCTAGATGAGGTCGATTACGGGTACATGGTGGACCCGGTATGGTACCCCGGGATGAGAACGGATTTGTTGTGCAGTAGACAGTGAGCCTGGCAGAGGGACCACTACTTACCAGTGATAGTATTTGGACCCGTCGGTTATCCGGAGGATACCGACCGGAGTCATGAGATGGATATGAAGGCCGACCTGAGTAGGCGGCGCCTGAGGCGTGATATATATGAGGGCCGATCTGAGTATGCGGCGCCTGAGATATATGAGGATTTACATATCGATGCTGGACACGTGTTTCATGATGTTTTGAGTGTCGATGCTGGACACTCAGGTTCCATGATTTTGATGTATCGCAAAGGACACACGTTGATTTATATCCTCATACTTTCATGCATATGCTTTTATGATATTTACATGCAGGATGTTGTTGTGCCATTGGTTGACACGTGGATGAGATCCACATGCATACGGGCATTGATTACATAGTTTGACGATATCCACATATTTATAGACTTCATGATAGAGTTGACACTGATTTCATGTTGATTACATTGATCACACCTCTTGTTTATGATATGTTGCTACCTGAGGCACTGATACGAGCATTTGGTATTAAACTTATGTATAGATGTTTACCTTTGCCACCTCATCATTCTTCAGACATTATCATATTGAGAATATATATTACTGATCGTATTGTCCTAGGATTGAGTCATACATACGATTTCTGCTCTGTGATGTTTTCTACTCACGAGTTGGCAACTCACCCCCGTTGTGCCACAGTTCTTGCAGGTTTTGCCGTACAGGTTTCGTTGCGGCTTTGCAGGCACACTGCTTTCATTCCGGGTGATTGTTTTGGTAGGTGGGTTCACTTGCATCATGACCACCATTGTATATTTATTTATTTCAGTTATATCTAGTAAACTCCATCAACCAGACTTGTATAATTATTTCAGATTTAGAAAACCAGTTGTTTATTCTTTCGACCTTAGAGTCGCGTGTTGTATTATAAGGGTTTTCTTGATGATTTTCAGTTTCCTTTTGAGTTTTGATCCTTGTCCTTGGCGTTGTATATTATATTGCTTGCATGGTTGTGACCGTCAATTGACAAAGAGCTAGCTCCCGCTTTGGGATTCCTTTATTCATATTATGCTTGTTGTACCCCTTTTGGGGCCCGTATTTACAAAAGAAACTCTACCGAAATTTTTAGAAAAAACTTGAGATTTTAAAATGCATATTCCGGCTTATGCTATTGTAGCTTTTTGGAAATCGTTTTGGCGATTTTCCGTTTTTAGGGTAAAATAGTTGGTGTTTTCCGTAAAAACCTTGAAGTGATCTTTTTGCAGTATTGAATTCACTGCACCTAATTTAGCTAGGAATTTGCTACTTTGCAGGTTTTTATAAGCCACTTATAATTTTTGTGCATTTTAATATTTTTTCCTAATTAAAATATTATTTTAAGCTTTATTTATGCACTTAATTAGTGGTAATTAATTTTTTTGCTTGGGTTAATTATTGCTAATGTGAATCTATGCTAAGTTAATCACTAGATTAAGCACTAATCCATTTTTGAAAATATCTCTCCAAAATATCTAGACATTTGTGTGAATTTAAAGGAAATTTTAAATAGAAATGAATTGTATTAAGAGGTGGCATTTGCATTAATGAGCTTTAATTGGTTTCTTGCGAGATTTTTCCTCACTTTTTTCACAAAACCTCCCTCCTCTTTCCTTTTTGGCCGTCCCTCCCCCTTGCTGCCCTCTCTTCTTCCTCACTCCATTTCCACTCTTTTGAGGTTCAAAAAAATTCATCAAAAATCCTTAATTTATCACACAAACTCAAAAATAAATCATTACCCATCTTTCTTCATCACAAAACATGCTTGGATCTTCATGGAAGACTTCATTTTGGAGGGTAAAATTTGGTTTTTTTGCATGTTTTTGTGATCTAGTGGAGGTATATTTCTAACCCTAATCTTTAATTGTTGTTTAAATCTCTAAGCTAGCTATATAAGATGTTTAATTAAAACTTTAATTTGCATGTTAAAATTTCTAGAAAAGGGTTTGTGGATAATCAAGTTAGGATTTTGACTAGTGAAAAGGTTAATTGATAAATTAAGACTTGAAGAAAACCTAACTTAGTTGCTACATTTGTTATATGTTATTCTCCTAATTGTGTAATTAAGCTAATTAGGAAACTAAGATTTTACTAAATCCTAATTAGGTAAGAATAAAATTCTAGTAAAGGTATGAGTGCTTTAATCATGCAATTTGGTGATGTTTGTGATTGCTAGTTTTGGTAAAACATGTAGTTTTGAGTTAAAATGGTTAAATGTTGCTTACTAAATTTCCGTATAATTTAGGCGTCGGTTTCTTTTGACGTTGCGGCATTATTTATATTAGATTCCACGTTATTTATTGTGTTGTGAATGCACGATCGGTGTAGGGAAGCTAGGCACACACACAAGGGTCTACGAGGCATCAACCATGTCCGATTAAAAATTTAGCCGTGCCGAACAACCCTGAACGAGATCTTTAAACTAGAGATTAGGCGAAAACAAGCATGTTAAACACTTTAACACTAAGTGAGAGCGATTACAACCTTTGTAGCTCCGGTCCTTCACTTCTAAAGCTCCATTTTGAGCTCCCTTCGCTGCGATCATCAAGTTCCGGACTCTCGAATGGCTCCACGTAGAGAAAGATGCAAGCTTGCTTCCGATCTTCGAAAACAAAGATGATCTACCTTGAAGTTTCATTAACACAAGCTCTCACTCATAAAATGAAGTGAACACCCTCATCTAAATGGCAAGGGTAGATGAGGATGATGAAGTAGGGTTTTTGCTCTCATTTGTTTTCTTATTCTCACTCACTTTCATCACAAAAAGCAAAGCAAGAAAAGTTTGCTTCAAGGAAGAAGAAGAAGAATAATCATGAATCCTTTTGTGATGAACAATGAATGTCAAATATGAGGTTAGAAAATGCAACCATGGTCATGTAACCTTTGTAGAGATTGAACTAGGGTTAGGGTTTGGGTTGAGTTAAAGATGAGTCACTTAAAATATCAACACAAATATCTTTTCCAAAACAAAAATGAAAGCTTCAAGAAACTTCTAGAAAAGCTTAACCCAAATCAAACCCTAACCATATTTAATCTCCACTAAACATGTTGCATTAATAACCACATCATGTTACAATATTATATATCACATAATAATATTTATTGTAATAAAATAAAACAATACAATTAACATATATCACATATATATCAATGTATTACCAGAGTGAGAAAAAGAATCTTTTAGTGAGCTAATATTAGTTAATGTAATTTAATATATCATATATATTATTAAACATTAAATTATCGAATCAACACTTGATCCGACAATCCGGCTATATTGCATATAACCGACTAATATCTCATTTACCGATTCATCGAATTAACACTTGATCCGATGACCCGGCTGATATCAAGTATCGCGAGAATAGAATACGGTATCTCATATCGCATTAGTCCTGCACATATCACATATGTTCCCCTACTCCGTTTTTCCTGAGTCAAGAAACCTCTGTGTAGGACTCTAAAGAATCGTCAATACGCTGGCAGTAGATGATGATCATATCAAACAACCACAAGCTGCAAGCGGTCAGCTAAACGTAACAGCCAACCAGGTATTGAGCGATCAGAAGATCAACAAGCAAGCCTGTACATTCCCCTGCGAATCCAATCAGTAACACTCCCGTACAGCCCGGTCTCGTCGTCTGATATGTCGCATATCTCGCCTAGGGGTGGTAAACGCCAAACCACAGTAGCTTGATAAGTCGTGTCGATAAGAGGTCTAAAACAGTTTGAGAAACTACTGATAACACTTACCAGTAAATCTCAGCAACCCTGGCCAGGGATTTTCAGTTATAGTCAATCAAACACAGCACAACATCAACTCCCTATACCGAGAGAGACGAATCCCCTCCTATGGCTCATTGCCTCCATATGATTCGGGACTGTACCCAAAAGCCACCTTTTTGCATGCCCTCTTGGACGTGGTATGATGGAAATCAAAGCACAGTGGGAATCACACAAGACTCTATGACGATCTCGGCTCTACAGACTAACCTGTACTAGTGTCACCGGAGAACTGCCATCTGACGTGAGGTATAATACCATCTGGGAGTTCTCGGCGAGTCCGTCCAGTGTACCCAGTCTCTACTGAGCACCCGTACACCATCCTTGATGTCAAACACCGATAGATATGGGATCATCCATCGCCCATCATATGGGTCTAGATGCGTATACGCTAGTCTACTCTGGTGTATCGATGCCCTGTCTCGATACACCCTCGACTAGTAACAGTTATAGGATGTACTCGTCGACAACCATGTCCCCACTAGCATGATCTCATCATAGTCCCAGTAGTCGAGTACATATCCTAAGGGCTTTATCAACATGTAACATAGAGACAATCAGAGTACATGTTAAGATAAAGTACAACCAGATAGCAAACTATCATGTCGAGCAAGAAAGTCCTCCTTATATACGTCCAAGCATCCATTACAATATACATCATATGTACAGTAATGGCCTCTAGGGCATACAAATAACTAATAATCTCCTACTTGCACTAGGGCCATCTGTTGTGGTATCACATACCCAACAATTAGTTGTGGTTGATGTATCTCATACTCAACCATCCCATAAAAGTCTCTACTGGGAAAAAGGCCTTTGTGAGTGGATCCGCGCTGTTGTCATTTGTGTTTACTCTCCTAACCTCGATCTTCCTGGAGATCAACCATCTCCATGATCAGGTGATACTGCCTAAGAATTATATCTGGATTTTTGATGGGACGGTAGTTCCTTGGCTAAATCCACAACTCTATTGTCACACAATGGTAGGAACGAAGTTCATCTCATGAACTTATATTTATCCAGACTGCCTCTTTGGTAGCATCCTTGGTAACGATGTATCTTGCCTTTAATCGTCTAGTAAGTCACGGTATCTAGCTTGGAACTCTTCCAACATACCGTCCCTCCATTGAGGGTAAAAACAATGCGTGCGACTGACATTCAGTCGTCCTTATAACTCTGGAACCTTTCCAGTGATTCTCCCCAGGATCGATTGATACCACACACTAAAATTAGTGAGTATCCTAACATCCAATTAGATCTATTTCATAGATCCAAAACCAAGGATTTAGGAGGTATCGCTTTGATCCTATATGGAGAATCCTTGTGATAAGCGGAGATTGATCGAGCGTAGCATAGGAAACTCCTTCCCTATCAAGAGTATGTGATCCACGTACTCTACGAGGATCACTTCCATACTCTCTACTACCTTTCTGTATATACAAGGTTCATCTACCATTTTGATGAAGTCAAACTCTTTGACTACCACATCAAAACAGACGTTCCAACTCCGCGATGCCTGCTTTATCATATAAAACATCTTGCATACGTTTCCGCTACTCCCATTGTCTACGAAGCCCTCTGGCTGTGTACTTATAGACGCTCTCTTCCAAACCATCATTTAGAAAAGCAGTCATGACACCTAACCGCCAGATATCGTTGTCATGGTATGTAGCCGTGGCAAGTAGGATCTGGATGGACTTAAGCATAGCTTTGAAAGTCTCAACTTTTTCATGTACACAAAGTAATCTTCTCAAGATATACTTTCTCCTGATGGAGATTTAACCCTTCAGATAAAGCAACCAAAGTCAATACTTTGTTGGTGTATAAGGATTCCATCTCAGATCACTAAGCATCCAGCCATTCTTACAGAGTCCCACTCCTGATGGCCAGCTCGAAATAACTTGGGTCATCATCTCATGATGCAATCCTCGCTCCCACTTTCATAGAGAAACCGAAGTATCTCTCAGGTGGGTGAGGAACCCTACTAGATCGGCGGAGAGGCTGAGGTTCATTGGAAACTATTGAATCTTTTGGTTCTATCAAATCATCAGCTGCAGTTTGTATAGCTGGAACTCTTTCCAGTTCTACCTAATGACCAATAATTTCTTCACAAGAAATTCCCTTTCACAAAGGCGGCATGCTGAGAAACAAAACATCTTTTGTTCCTCGGTTTGGTAGAAGATATTCGCTTGCAAATGCTTGGGATATCCAACAAACTTCTACAGAACTGACTTTGCCTCGAGCTTGTTCGGATTTTGCTTTTTAGACATAGGCCGGACAACCCCAAATCTTAACAAACTTAAGATATGGGCTCTTCCCTTTCCATATCACATATGAAGTGGTAGGCAACTGATTTGATTTGAACCCTATTCAATAAGTATGCAGCTTCTCAAGTGCATAACTCCCAAAAGGAAATAGGAAACTCAGCAGTACTCATCATAGAGCACACCATATCACATAGGATGCTATTGCTCCGCCCCGATATACCATCGTGCTATGGTGTATACGGAGGAGTAATGCTGAGAGAGAATCTCATTCCCCTTTAGAATAGTCCAGGAATCTTCATGCTCAAGTATTCTCCTCCCTGATCACATCAAAGGACATAATACTTATACCCGTTTTTGGTTCTCTACTTCTAACTTATATTCTGTGAATATCTCAAAAGCTTCGGACTTGTGTTTCAACAGGAACAGATGTCTGAATCTTGAGAGATCGTCAGAGAATGTAATGAAGTACAAAGAACCGGTCTTGGAATGTGTAGACAGGGGACCATCATACATCAGCATGTATCAATCCCAAGAGTTCACTAACCCTTTCTCTGTTTCCAATAAACAGAGCTATGATCATCGTATCTTTGTGACATGACCGGTAAGTTTCACATGTAAATTCAAACTAAATTAAATATGCGTCTATATGTAACATAGCTAGTCGGGTCGCATTGATATGACCTAGTCTACAATGCCTCAAGAAGAATTCGTTCATTTCTGAACTCTTCCTCATGTGTGTTTTCTGTATACTAAGAACTGTAGTTTGATTTAGAACGTCAAAGCTTTTAGATAACGTGCCTGAACCGATCAACTCTTGATATAGGAAATGTTCAAAACATTATCCAACAATACAAAATTATATCCTTCTTTACTAATAAAGAGACTGATATGATTTTGTAAATCAGGTTCGGTATCTAATAACATTCGTTCAGAATCAATGTATTTACTAATACAGGGTGATAGTTACCAACAGACTTGGCTGCAACACTTGCACCCTTTCTATCTCATGAAACTTATCACCCGTTCTCAGTTCTCTACCTATCTGTAGCCCATGTAACAAATTACATTTGCGGGATCCTGATCCGGTATCTCATATCCAGGACGTAAAGGATATTGAGAAACAGTTCTCTGTAATGAACACACCCGAAGATGATGCATCAACATGCACTTTCTTTGTTTGGACGGCACAGGAATTCTGGTAATCCCCAATTTCTTGCTCTGTCTTATAACAATTATAAGTTGGAGCGGGACCAACGTTCTCTAGCGCAATATAACAAGCGGGTTCGGTCAAATACATCCGTATTATTATCTTGATTAAGGCATGCCATAGTCGTAACCAGGAGAGAGAGAGAAGAAAACACTCAGCGTGCGCTTTTACAAGATTAGATTGGTTATCAATTTATCTAATCTGGATGTCTCCCACTGTTTTAGTCAAATCTTTCTTCAAACCCTAAAAGGAAAGACTAGCCGGGATTAATTACATTCTACAAGTTCGTCGATCTTTCAGCCAGGCCTGTGCCGGTACTTTGAGGGAGGTTCCCCGTGCTTTCGCATGGACCTAATTAAAATAAATCTCATTTTCTCAGGGGCGTAACCCCGTTAACACCTTTCTAAACACCTACTTGATCGGCTAATTGTAATGTGTAAAACTCTCCCAGGAGTAACTCTTACTCGCAGCGGGTATCGGGATCCAACTATCTCATAGAAGGTATGCAATCTCATTGCAAATTTCAACACTTGAAATTCCCAATAATATTTTGCCCCTAGCAGCTATATGACCTTAACATGGTCAACAAATCATAAGTGCTAGTCAAGTTCAACCCGTCATTTCCCGATTGAATTAAACCCACCCGCACGACCCTTAACATGGTCAACAAAGTCGCACGACTACCCTAATCCAATCGCATCATATACTTATACAGCTAAGCACTAATCAGCTACCGCACACGACGCCTTAACATGGTCAACAAACGTAGCATGAATACTAACTAGTACTTATCTGAAATGACGGAAGGCTACGACAGGTTTTTAAGAAAACCCTTTGCGTAATGAACATGATATCGTTGTAGAATCGAGTGATTTTAAATGGAGTGTTTTGGAGGCTTTTCTAGTTTTGCTAAAGAGGTCACTCCCGGTGAAGGGATCGTCGGCTCTTTCCTCATCGAATGAGGTGCAGGATATTTCATAAATACCGCTGTGCAAAGCAAGAACTATAGAAGCAATCAAAAGACAGACCGAGTTTGTAGCATCTGCTAGTTTCACTAAAGAGGTCACTCCCGGTGAAGGGATCTCGACTCTTTCCTTATCGAATAAGGTGCTGAATGTTCTACAAGGAACACCGCTATGCAAAGCAAGAACTAGAGCTACCAGTTTTTAAACAAGTTTCTACAACATCTTAGGTTTCTTTTAGTTCATTAATCTCGTTAATAAAGTCCCATTTTATTATGCTTCACAAGCATCACATTTGAAACGAAATCTGCAATATAACATATATCTCATATATATAACATAAACATTCATCTCAGACAGTAATATGATCTCATGACAGAACATTGCAGCAGAAGAACATATATGAAATATTGGATATACTAGGACGTCCGTGTTTTAATACGAGCCTGTATAAAACACGAATTCCATGGTCGCGATGAATAGCTAAACCCATATCCCTAGACCCCTACGAGAGCGGCAAGCAACACTGCCAATTCTAGGATTAGGAGACTCGGTCTCGACTCCTCGAGATGGTCTCCCACTGGACCCTAGAACCCGGTTACTTGTGCTCCCCGCCTTGGGTCTACCTAATGCGGAAAAGCAAATAATATACAATGGTGACATCATCCTCAGCCCGGAAGTGCCCCAATAAAAGAATATTACATACAAATGAATTTTACATGAATGAAAAAGAAAAACTCTCATCTCACATAAAACCGCCGGCTATTCAGAACGCGACGATCCAATATAACATATCACAGCAACACATAATATCTCATATCATCAACGTAAGCAAGTATGCATATCCCGATTGTCGTTAATGTATAGCAACGAAGCCGGCGATACACCACATACTACGCTTACGGTCACAGAAAAGAAAGTGTAAAACAACAACAGTTGGAATCCGCAACCTCCTTAGACATCGCATGCCTAACCAAATGAATTCCTTAGACATCGCATGCCTAACAATTATAAACCCCACATTTTAGTCTCATTATCGAAAACACTTTTCAATATCTAGTCAGGCAATTCAACAAGATTCCAGACAACCTGATCGAATGCTCGTCGTAAACTTTACTAAACGGCCGCACCCCCGGATGTCGTCGACGAAGTGCACTAAGGAGGAACACCGCTGCTGCGAAAACCCGAACAGATGCTTCTGGCGACGGGGTTCTCCTACAGTCACTTGGTCGGGGCTATGGGGCGTGGCTGTCTATTAAGTTTACCCGGAGATTATCCGCGTACGCTACGTGATTGCAACGGACTTTTGATCACATCAAAATTCCGTGGCAACCGAGCATCTGAGACTGAAGTGCTAGATTTATAACATTCAAATTAGTTATCTCATAACTACCTATGGATTCCAAATATTGTCTCACATTCCAGATAAAAAGATAGTGTTAAACTTTCCGATCGAATAATTAAACACCCAAGATTTCACAAATAGCTCAACACTTGAGCGAAGTTCAAAAAATATCCATCACATGCCACAATACCAATGGTCCAGCCGTAGAAGGGTAAAGCCAACGCCTCACATGTGGCAACACCGTACTGCCCCAAACCCTAAGGTTTAGAGGCAGTTCAAGACGGTCATATAATCGAGTTAAGGTTTGTTGTCATCTAGAGGGACCACCGCGTTACTTGCACGATTTTCAAAAGTTTCAAACACGAGAAAAAATCCAAATTTTGAAAATTTTCCGACAGGGGCAAAAGTGAGTTATTGATATCCGTTCGAAATTTTTAACAGTTTCTAAAATTATCCGGAAAAAATTTAAATGAAGTTAAATTATCCGTTCGAATCAACGAGTCCCCAATAGATCCCAGAAAACTCAACTCTTGAGTATAATTAAAAATTCCCAGAAACATGTTGCAGTTCCAACGGATGTTACTGTAACAAAATGAATCCATAATCTTACTGTAGAGCCGCGGAACCGCCGCGCAAGCGAGGGTACGGCCGCGGTTCCGCGGCGCTTTAAGAGCATTAATGGGTCATTTTGCACAGTAATTCCTAAAATACCCTGCTGATTTTTTGAGCATTTTTAATACAGAAAAAATCACAATTTTAGAAAATTTCCAGAGAAGGGTATAAATCGGGGTTTTCGGGTTCGATCGGACTTTAAACATCGTCTTGACTTCGCCTAAAGCTCTAGCTTGGCTCTGATGCCACTGTAGGGAAGCTAGGCACACGCACAAGGGTCTACGAGGCATCAACCATGCCCGATTAAACATTTAGCCGTGCCGAACAACCCTAAACGAGATCTTTAAACTAGAGATTAGGCGAAAACAAGCATGTTAAACCCTTTAACACTAAGTGAGAGGGATTACAACCTTTGTAGATCCCGTCTTTCACTTCTGAAGCTCCGTGTTGAGGTCCCTTCACCGCGATCATCAAGTTCCGGACTCCCGAGAGGCTCCACGAATAGAAAGATGCAAGCCTGCTTCCGATCTTCGATAACAAAGATGATCTACCTTGAAGTTTCATTAACACAAGCTCTCACTCATAAAATGAAGTGAACACCCTCATCTAAATGGCAAGTGTAGATGAGGATGATGAAGTAGGATTTTTGCTCTCATTTGTTTTCTTATTCTCACTCACTTTCATCCCAAAAAGCAAAGCAAGAAAAGTTTGCATCAAGGAAGAAGAAGAAGAATAATCATGAATCCTTTTGTGATGAACAATGAAAGTCAAGTATGAGGTTAGAAAATGCAACCATGGTCAAGTAACCTTTATAGAGATTGAACTAGGGTTAGAGTTTGGGTTGAGTTAAAGATGAGTCACTTAAAATATCAACACAAATATCTTTTCCAAAACAAAAATGAAAGCTTCTAGAAACTTCTAGAAAAGCTTAACCCAAATCAAACCCTAACCATGTTTAATCTCCACTAAACATGTTGCATTAATAACCACATCATGTTACAATATTATATATCACATATATAATATTTATTGTAACAAAATAAAATATTACAATTAACATATATCGCATATACATCAATGTATTACCTGAGTGAGAAAAAGAATCTTTTATTGAGCTAATATTAGCTAATGCAATTTAATATATCATATATATTATTATACATTAAATTATCGAATCAACACTTGATCCGACAATCCGGCTATATCGCATATAACCGACTAATATCTTATTTACCTATTCATCGAATCAACACTTGATCCGATAACCCGGCTGATATCAAGTATCGCGAGAATAGAATACGGTATCTCATATCGCATTATCCTCGGTCCTGCACATATCACATATGTGCCCTACTCGGTTTTGCCTGAGTCAAGAAACCTTTGTGTAGGACTCTAAAGAATCATCAATATGCTGGCAGTAGGTGATGATCATATCAAACACCCACAAGCTGCAAGCGGTCAGCTAAACGTAACAGCCACCGAGGTATTGAGCGATCAGAAGATCAACAAGCAAGCCTGTACATTCTCCTGCGAATCCAATCAGTAACACTCCCATACAGTCCGGTCTCATCATTTGATATGTCGCATATCTCGTCTAGGGGTGGTAAACATCAGACCCCAGTAGCTTGATAAGTCGTGTCGATATGAGGTCTATAACAGTTCGAGAAACTACTGATAACACTTACCAGTAAATCTCAGCAACCCTGGCCAAGAATTTTCAGTTATAGCCAATCGAACACAGCATAACATCAACTCCCTATACCGGGAGAGACGAATCCCCTCCTATCGCTCATTGCCTCCATGTGATTCGGGACTGTACCTAAAAGCCACCTTTTTGCACGCCCCCTTGGACGTGGTATGATGGAAATCAAAGCACAGTGGGAATCACACAAGACTCTATGACAATCTCGGGTCTACAGACTAACCTGTACCAGTGTCACTGGAGAACTGCCATCTAATGTGAGGTATAATACCATCTGCTAGTTCTCGGCGAGTCCGTCCACTGTACCCAGTCTCTACTGAGCACCCATACACCATCCTTGATGTTAAACACCGATGGATATGGGATCATCCATCGTCCATCATATGGGTCAAGATGCGTATACGCTAGTCTACTCTGGTGTATCGATGCCCTGTCTCGATACACCCTCGACTAGGAACAGTTATAGGATGTACTCGTCGACTACCGTGGCCCCACTAGTATGATCTAATCATAGTCCCAGTAGTAGAGTACATATCCTAAAGGCTTTACCAATTTGTAACATAGAGACAATCAGAGTACATGTTAAGATAAAGTACAACCAGATAGCATACTATCATGTCGAGCAAGAAAGTCCTCCCTATATACGTCCAAGCATCCATTACAATATACATCATATGTACAGTAATGGCCTCTAGGGAATACATATAACTAACAATCGGTACGATCATGGTCTAGGCTTGATGGTTGCATCGTTTAGCGTTCCTAGTTAGGGTTGTGCCGATATCGTTCATGCCTTTGTGTAGCTTTTGCTCTTGAATTGGTTTTATAGTATCGCTACGCGCGTTAGCCACTAGACGAACACTTGAGAGTATGTTTGGAGTTGGTGTGTCGGTCGAACGTAGTTGGTACGTGTTATTGGTCGATTGCTAATATATACTTGTTATATTGTTTTACGATCTTAGGGTCGCTGGCGAGGATTTCGAACGCTGCGAAGAAGGGAAAGCAGGTGGTTGGTTTTACTTAGCAAGGAGCATTGGTAAGTAGATTTAACATCTACAGTGGAATCGCCCGCATGGCGTTATGCGTCTCGGCTAGATTAAATGATATGACTATTGGTTATAAGTATATGGACTTGATTGTGCATGTTTACCCTTGTTGCATATTTCATTTACCTATTGCGTTTGGATATATTATTAATGAGACGCAACGCTATTATTGACGGTTCATGTTGCACGAGCACTATTTGTATGCTACACCCACAACGTCGATAATTGCCATGACACGCACAATGCCTATACATATGTGATATTGTATTGGTTAGGGACTTTGAGAGATGATCCTTATGTTCCTTTGTGCATATGAAATATAGCATACCTGTATACCAATATGCTTACACATATGTCTTGCTATGCACATATACTTACATGTACACCGTGTATACATACTTACATGTATACTCACTTACCTTGTTAGGGCGACACATACCTATGTGGTACTGTTTTTTCATTGACGTGGGGTCATTGATTCTTATGCGTTGGCGCATATGATATGTAGTATACCTTGTCATGCCTACATGCTAGTTACCTATATACCTATATGGTATCGTACCATTAGTGACAGGTATATACACAAATGAGACTTAGCTACTTATACAGCTCGCATACATTCTTACATATATACTTGGGGGTAATACATCATTATTGATAGGTAGTTACACATATCTTGCTATACCGACATGGTTGCGCATACCTGGATACAACTACATGTTCACCATTATATGATGTTGCGTTGGATTTCGGAGGAATTAGAACAGCATGATATACTTAATAACTTGTTGCAGTTAAATAGCGGATTTTCCTTTATATGCTCATATTACTGTTTCATTTTGCATATATTATATTTCATGGATTTCGCATTGATATATGGTTTTCATATGTTGTTTTCTGGATGTTTTACTCCTGCGTATATATATCAGTGGTATGGGACGCTGACATATATATGTATATATATTGTATATATATATATCAGTGATATGGGACGCTGTTATATATGTACACCTACATAATATATCATCATAATGACTCATGCAAATATACTTATTCATTACTTGATATTTTCTGGATTTGAGACCATGGTAGTTTCATGAAATTATGCATTATTTGAAAAACCCGGTTTCTCTTAATATGATATTTCAGCGTCCACCATGAGATTTCTCATTTCTGAGATTCTGATATATACCCGATGTGAGGAGTGTAGTGGGCCATGTGTGGGTACATGGTGGAGCCCGGTATGGTTCACCTCGGCAAGAAGATCGCAGATAATGGCGATGAGCCTGGAAGGTTGGGCAAGTACCTACCGGTGACAGTATTTGGACTCGGCGGTTATCGTGGGTATACCGACCGGAGTCATGTACGTATGGATACGTGGAATTTTGAAGGTCGAAGATGGGCACTAGGGTTTTCCAGATAGCATATGATACGTACCTATCAGGGCTAGTCATGGTGACAGCACCTGATAGAGGAGTATTTATGTGTCGATGCTAGAAACTAGTTTTCATGATATTTCGGGTGTCGATGTTAGACATTCAGGTTTCATGAGACTTACAGGATGTGTTTTATTCCGTACTTCGCATTTATTTTATATGCATTGCTTCATGTATTAGTAGTACCTGATAGAGTACCTTTCATGATTGTTGCATACATATGGCCATTTATTCCTATTAGCTTGCATGTGATAGATTCGCGCGGTACGTGCATACTTGCGATTACCTGCATATATTATTTACTATTCATGAGTTGGCAACTCACCCCCGTTGTGCCACAATGTTTTGCAGGTAGTCCCTCAGGGCAGTCGAGGCAGGACTTTTACCTATCGTGTCATCTTTTGCAGCGGGAACCGCTACGGCTGACTGCATGCAGTTTGCTATAGGTTGGTTTCGTGGTTATCCGATGTTGCTCATTGTATATCTTTGTACCATGTACTCTCCATCTACCACTTTCATGTATTGACTTAGAGACGAGTTGTGAGGACGATATTGTATATTTTTGGTGACTCAGGTTGTCTTTTATGCACTTTTATTTATATCTTCTTTTATTTCTTCGCTACGTCGTCGTATATCTGTTGTGGTGGTTTCTTTCCGCTTTTGGGCGTGGATTTTGCTCCCGTTGGTGTGCTTTACTTATATCTTTATATGTACCCATTTTTGGGGACTAGTTTTTACAAAGAAAGTACTGCCAAATTTTTTAAGAAAATAAAGTTGGACTTTAAAGAATGTGGTTTGAGATTTCAAAAGTTTTGAAAATTCTATTATCACTTACTACTTTTGATGGTTTAGATTGCTGGGTTTTCGGCTTACTTAAATTGGGTTACGCCAGTAGACGTTGCATAGTTTAAAGGCCGTGACGTGCCAATTTTGTTGGATGTATATGCCCTAGAGGCCAGTATTGTATATGTATACAAATGGATACTAGGGATATGTATGTACAGAACAATCTTGCTCGGTTTTATAGTATATTATTTGACTTGTCTTTATCGGGATATGTGTATTTATTGTTATTATATCTGATTTGCACATATTGATAAAGACTCGATACGGTAGTATACTATTGTTGTTTGTCTTTATCTTAACATGGCATATGTCATACTCGTTATTACATATTGCGGTTACATGTTGATAAAGCCCCTACGATCTTGCTTGACTACCTGCGTTGTGATGGCGATCATACTTGTCGGTGCATGGTAGTCCATAAGCACATCCTTAAATGGTCCCTAGTCGCATGAGTATCGAGACTGGGTACTGATACTCCAGAGTAGAATGGTCTGTACATTTCTAGCCCCATCGGGGGATGGTTGGTCCCGCAGCTATTGGTCTGATGCACCTAAGATCGTATACAGGTGCACACTGGGTGTGAATACACTGGACGGACTTGCCGAGAACTTTCATATGGTACTATACCTATCGTCAGATGGATGTTCTCAGGTGACATGTGTACAGGTTAGTCTTTGGACCCGAGATCGGCATTTGTCTCTTGTGAGTTCCCACTGAACTTTGATCACTACCTTACCACGGCTCTACAAAGTCGTACAAACAGGTTTTGGTTGGGTTCAGTCCCGAGCCACATGGAGGCAGTGAGCGATTGTCGGGGATTCGTCTCTCCCGGTATAGGGAGTCGATATCGCACTATGATTCGATTAGTCAGGACCATAAGACCTTGGCCAAGGCACTTGGGATTTACTGGTAGGTTGATTAGTAGTTTCCCGGATTGGTCCTGAGCCACATCGGCACGACTTATCAGGCGGTTAGGATCTGACTTTCACCATCCCCTAGACCTGGTATGCGATACTCTTTGACGAAGAGACCGGACTGTACGGATATTATCACGGATAGGCTCAGTAGGAGATCCGGATGAGTTTGCTCATTGGCCTTCTTTTCGATAGGTACCGAGGTAGCCGTTACGTACAGCTAGTGCCGCTGACGTACATGTGGTTAAACCCACTGCCAGAGTACTGTCGAGTCTTCAGAGTCCCACACAGAGGGTGTAATACCCAGCCCCTTTTTATACACTATATCTGTATTTCTAAATCACTTATAAAATTTATTTAAATTTACTGATAATTATTTATTTATTTTTAAAACTTTTTAAATAGCCTCAAACACAAACCATATTTTATTCCTTCAACCCATTGGTTTAAAGATTTAAACTTATACTCTCATTCCTTTTATTTATTGATTTGATTTGATTTATTCCTAGACCAGCCCATTCCTCTTTTCTTTCCTAAACTCAAAGTTTTAATTCCGGTCCTCATTCTTTTTTTTTCCATTTCTTTTAATTCTCTTATTTTTATTTCAGCCCACTTAGTTTTTATCCTTTAAAACAAATTTTTAGCCGGCCTCTTCTTCTCATTTATTCTTAAATTCCTTTTCAAAATTTAGCAACCCCAGCCCACACCCTCGGCCCGTTTCTTTTCCATATAATTTCCCTTTTCTCTTCAATTATTCCCTCAGCCCGTTCTCCAGGCCCAACCACTAATTTCCCCAAATAAATTCTCCTCTTTTATTTTCTTGGCCCGGCCCACCTTTCCCCGAGCCCGCTTCGACCCGAACCCGACCCGCTCCTACACCCTCATCACCTCCAACGGCTCTCTCCTTCTTTCCCGCGCACGTTTCCTTCGCCGGCTCCCTCGCCCCCGCCCTCGCTCGCGCGCCGTTACTCCCCACGACGCGCGACCCCGTCTCCATATCCCTCACTCTCCCGTCTCCTTCTCTTTCTTTTCTCCTCTCCCGACGACTCTCCTCTCTCTAGCCCACATCCCGACCTCGCGAGCACATCGCCGCCGTCACCTCCGACCACCTCCTCCCATCATCAACGCTCTCGTCTCCTCACCACCTTCCCTCTCCTTTCTCTGCCACCATCACCCAGCACCCAAACCCACAGTCGAGCTCGATCCTCTGCACCCGAGCTCGACATCCCCTGCGCCGACGACGGTGAGTTTCTCGCCTCGTCGCCGACCTCCCCCACAGCAGCATCATCACCATCGTCGTCGTCGTCATCCTCCTCACCATCCCTTCCCTCTACACTCTCCCCCTCACTCCCTCAATCCCTCTCTTTCTCACTATACTCTTTCTCTGCCTCTGTCTACTCTAACACTCCTTCCCCTCCTTCAGTCTCTCAATTCTCTCTCTCTCTCTATATCTCATTCTCTCTCTCTCTCTCTCGTTTCCCTCTCTCTCTCTCTCTCTATCAGCCTACTCTCTCTCTCTCTCAGCCTACACTCTCTCTCTCTCTCAGCCTACTCACTCTCTTTCCCTAACTCTCTTTCAAAACACCCTTTCCTTACGAACCCACACTGCGGCCATTGCCGGAGCGACGCCGTCAACCATCGTCAACCCCAGTACACTCGCAGAGGATCATCAAGCACCCCTCAACGCCCAGTGACCGTGCAACGACTCCGGACAACTCCAACGCAAAATCCGCGTCTTGATCCAAGCTCGCGCAAATCCGTTTCACGGCGTACATCACGCGTTCGTGACGCCGCTGCCACCGTGCGACCCCGAGGCATTCCCAGGCAAGTATTCTACTTGCTTACATGCTATTTACCTAAGTTACAATCGTTAAATACATGGATTATAAAGTTACAAGTTTAAAACTATTATGTGCCGTATCTGTTCGATGCTTGTTCCCTTAGGAAAACATTATCAATTTTGGCGGAACTAAATAGTTTTGCTTGGCCCGTATGGCTTTGAACGTATTGTATGAATTTCGTTGGATAATTTGATCATTTACGACTAAAACAACTGCCCCCAAGTTTAACCGTAAAACTGTAATTTCTGTTGTACCTGAAAACCGTTAAATTCACCATAAATCATATACATATTAGAATGGTGCGTTCGAGGGGTCAAATCGAAGCTAACTCGACGAAATTTAACCCTATATCAGTTTCCAGACATTTCTGTATTTAAACTGTGATGATAATTGTATCGGAGTGCGACTCTGGACTGCAGTCCAGAGCGATTCCAGTCGTTGCTTACTGTTCCGTATTGGATACCACAGGAATTCCTTAACTCGTAGGTTGCGGAACTCTGCTGTTTATTATAGATAAATCTGTTAGCTAGACAACAAAATTGATTTCATTCTGTTTCGTTACCGTTTGATATTTAATCTGTAATTTAGAAGATCGGGACGCATAACAGTCCCAACAAAATCAGAATTGACAAATTGATAGTAAACAGAGTATATCTCCTGACGTAAAGACGCGATTGAAGATCCGTTTGTTGCGTTGAAATCTTTACTGAAAACCCTAGAATTCATCCAACTGTAGAGTTGCTAAAATCCGATCCCAACTGGGATCAAAATGCGTTGCGAAACAGACTTCTGATTCTGAAATTGGATTTCCAGCCGCGAGCGCTTAAAATGAAATGGTTATAATTAATGATTCTGGAACCCGATTGGCTTGAAACAAAATTCTAAGGATAGATAACTGAACATGCTAAATACTACCTGTTTATCGTTTCGCTAAATTATATATGTACGTTTCATGATAAATCGTGCAAGTGATAAAATACTGTTTTTGTGACACCTTAATCGTGCTTATATACTGTTCACACATCATATCATACCCATATCATTATAGTGATAACTTAGTGATATCGTGCATTTACCCAGTGTTAGATTCTAGTGATGATTGTGGCAAGTACGTCAGTGTTCGTGTGTCCGTGATTAAGTGAAAGTGATACGTACTTGTGCACAATCAGTGTCCCTATTATTCTTTTGCATTGTCGACGTCTGTGGGATGCGTGTACGTGTGACTATAAGTGGTATGGGACACTTATGGAAGCGCTTGCACGGGTGTCACAGATAAGGCATCCGACACTGCCACTTATCTTAGATATTAGTCGGAACGTGCTTGATGGAGGTCCTGCTTCCAGTTCTCGCGCAGACTTGTCACGGATCGATTAGTATTTAGGGTTGTGGTTAGCGTTTGATGTAGACCACAGGGTGTGGGGTAGTTTAAGTGTGAGTTCAACAGAATCTCGGGAGTCCCATGCCGGCTTATATATTTAGGGAGTTATATGGAGATTTACAGGGTACGTGATATATACCCCGTGATATTCTCGTTACATGTTGGGCCCGTGGTCCCTTGCCCTTGGGTTCTACCCTTGGGTGGAGGACACTCGTGAGTGGTTGACTCTCACACTTGGACTGACGATAGGCTTAGTGACCTGTACAGTGAGACTTAGAGACTGATAGGGATACTGGCATTTATATTCCTTATATATTGTGTTGGCATACGTGACATATCGTTATACTGCTTTACTGTTCCGCTGCATTGATTACTGCACATTCATATTCATGCTGTCATTGATCTACTGTTACTTATATCTACTACCACTGTTAGAACTGTTACTTGATTTTTATACATATTATATTGCTATTGTGTCGCTCTGACGACCTGAGTATGCATGCTCAGTGTGAGGAGAAGATTTAGCCTGGATCAGAATTAGACGTGCATCCCAGACTTCTTGACTTGCTATTCCGAGTTACATTCGTTTGTTCCACTTCAGGTCAGTTTATATTATTGTAATTATTGTATCTTTCAGTTACTGCCTTTCTCATTACCTGCGCATCATTTACTGTTTACCATGATAAACTAGAAGCCGACGTGTGACTACGGCAGGACATTTCCTTGACCGTAGGAGCATGGCTGGCCTTGTCTACCCCTCGTATTCCGTATTTTGGGAAGCGGGGCATGACATGGTTTAGTTGGTATCAGAGCCAGGTTTTGCATCGATTGGGGTTGCAGTTTTCGTGTATAGCTTGGCAACCTAATACATTTATCGGTCTAGGTTGTAAACTTGTCACTCTTGATCCATATTCACATCGTGTGTTCAGCTATCCATTCGCTATGGTTTTGGGTGACCTGACAAGATTACGTGGTTGCAATTACACTACCGTATTCGGTTAAGGTGACTTAAAGTCATAGGGTTGATTCTCCTTTTGTAATAAAATTCATCATCTCTGATATTCTTGAATCCTTGTCCTATCCATATCATATTTTGATTCATTTAGCGTGTGACTCATATCATTCTCGAAATTGTTGTTTCAGGATCATGTCTTCCAACGACTCTTCATCTTTATCCGCTCTCCAGAATCAGACTGTTGAGATCCTTATTGTACTACAAGGTTTAAAAGAAGCCCAGGAGCGAACCAACGATTTATTAGCTGAAGGGCTAAGAAGACAGGTGAGTCAGACCTCAGCGGGAGTCTCCTATCATAATGGGATCCCTTTTGGACGAGGAAAAGAGAAGAAGATGAAGCGTCAACAGAAGCATCAGAAGAACCCTTGCTGTGGATATTGTAAGAGGCCAGGACACCTTCAGAGGGATTGTCGCCGTGCCCAAGGGAAATGTCTGATATGCGGTTCCAACAAACACCTCATCAACGGTTGTCCAGGAAGGAAAGAACTACAAGGAGGAAACTCGTCCACACTCTCCACTGCTGCCAAGTGAGGATTTCTACCTAGTTCGAATTTCGAGGATAAAGCGGACCCAACACAGGATTCAACTCGCGTAACGATGATGCAGCGTTCTGGCAGTCAAAGAAAATTTTTATGTTTTCCAATTTCAGTATTCTGTTGTCATACTCTTATAAACATTTCCTTCCATTTGAACCTTTGTATCCGTCGAACTTTTAGTTGAATGAAATAAAAATTTGAATCATAATATATGTATCATTCTCAAGCTTTCTCTATGTCAAATTCTATTCATTATCACAGTATTTTCATTCTGATCTTTCAGTTCCTGCAACCGCATATTTTTCCTATATTTCGTACCCTGAGCTTTTCTTGATGCATTCCACTGTCTAATCATGACCTTTCTTTTCAGACCATGGCTCACCCTGGAGCAGCGCCGCATCTAGATAAGGATGCACAGTCATGCGTATCCTTAGACCACACGATGACGAGTTCTGACGATGAGATCAACGGTCCAGGTCAACTTCGAAAACAATGCTTCTGAGGACGAAGGAGTAGCCGTCCCAGAGTTTGACTTGATAGCTGATTCCGACGAAGAAGAAGGAGACCTTGAGGAAAACCCAATAGAAGAAGATCACGAGGAAGAACCGATAGAAGAAAATCCAGTGGAGGAAGACCCCATGGAAGAGCAACACATGGAATCAGACCTCGATGAAGAAGCTCCACCCGAGGAGGAAGGACCGGAAGATCAAGACCCTGCGGTAGAAGAAATTCCAATGGCGATGCCCGCGAGGCGATATGGGAATGGACGCCCCTACCTGAGTGCGCGAGCCTACCGCAACCTAATGAATCTCCACAACCGTGACTGACAGAATTCCTTTTGATGTTGTTTTTCTGGCCAAATAAGATGTGTATAGTTTAGGGCCACTATTCACCTTTGACAATGCCTTGTTTCAGATTTTCTTGAATGAAATAAATCTTCTGAATTCATAAATCTTTTGATTATTGGTTCGCTTGATACTTGTTTATTTCCCATATCCATTTATTTTTCTGCTGAGTTCCCTGACTGTCCACCCCTACTCATGGTATAGTTTTCACCCCGTTTCGATTTGAAAGTACCGCATCCTAATCCTTGGAATGAGCCACCCTCCATCCCTCGTCTGTGCCCTGTTGAGAATCCTTCTGGGAGGAGAACAGTTCCTGTGAAACTTCCGAGTTCACTAACTCTTCAATTTTTGATTCGTGGGTTGTGCCGACTGTTGTTTCCCCCACACTTTTCCTTTGGTATTCCTTTGTTGCTCATCCTTACTTCCTGTGCTGACCCTATCCCAATCTCCTTAGCATTCAGCCTAAAACCGCCACACTCCGACCTTCTGAACCTCCTGATTGAGCCACACCTTCTTGTAATCGCTACCCTAGCTAGCCTATCCATATTGATGATTTCTCTATTACCCAAATATATTTAGGGACATTATTATTCAAAATCTAGTTTTCATTATTTTAAAATTATCAAAGAGTGTGTGTTATTGATTACTCTGTTTTATGTATTTTGAGTACACTATTAGTATTCTCATTTTCAGTAGCGCGACCTTACACCGTGCACATTTTGTTCCATGTTTCTCATTTTCACTATATGAGTTTTCTAAGCTATTTTAAAACAATTTGATCAATATATAGTCCTAAAATGTTTTAACCTACCAATAAATCTTTCACTACTTTAGTGTCATTACTTTAATTTCGGGAATTGTGCCTATGATTACTATTATAAATAGTTGAGCCCTATACTATTTTTTTCTGTTTGCTTTGATAGACTTAGATGTGCATATATGTGGGTTTCGACGGTTACCGAGCACACTTTGATTAATATTACTCATTGATTGTTACCTATGTTCTTGTATATGTGTAGTTGCTCTTATAGTGTTCCTGTATTATGTTTTTAGGCCTAACTTTTGTATGTGGTTCTTATATATGTATGTACCTTCAAAACTCTGTCTACCCGTTTTTAAGCAAATCAACATGTATTAGTTTTCGATATGATAATCCTTCGCTTATTATTTATAGCTAGTTGTTTCTTTTAAATTTCGAGGCCGAAATTTTTATAAGGGTGGTATGATGTAATACCCAGCCCCTTTTTATACACTATATCTGTATTTCTAAATCACTTATAAAATTTATTTAAATTTACTGATAATTATTTATTTATTTTTAAAACATTTTAAATAGCCTCAAACACAAACCATATTTTATTCCTTCAACCCATTGGTTTAAAGATTTAAACTTATACTCTCATTCCTTTTATTTATTGATTTGATTTGATTTATTCCCAGACCAGCCCATTCCTCTTTTCTTTCCTAAACTCAAAGTTTTAATTCCGGTCCTCATTCTTTTTTTTTTCCATTTCTTTTAATTCTCTTATTTTTATTTCAGCCCACTTAGTTTTTATCCTTTAAAACAAATTTTTAGCCGGCCTCTTCTTCTCATTTATTCTTAAATTCCTTTTCAAAATTTAGCAACCCCAGCCCACACCCTCGGCCCATTTCTTTTCCATATAATTTCCCTTTTCTCTTCAATTATTCCCTCAGCCCGTTCTCCAGGCCCAACCACTAATTTCCCCAAATAAATTGTCCTCTTTTATTTTCTTGGCCCGGCCCACCTTTCCCCGAGCCCGCTTCGACCCGAACCCGACCCGCTCCTACACCCTCATCTCCTCCAACGGCTCTCTCCTTCTTTCCCGCGCACGTTTCCTTCGCCGGCTCCCTCGCCCCCGCCCTCGCTCGCGCGCCGTTACTCCCCACGACGCGCGACCCCGTCTCCATATCCCTCACTCTCCCGTCTCCTTCTCTTTCTTTTCTCCTCTCCCGACGACTCTCCTCTCTCTAGCCCACATCCCGACCTCGCAAGCACATCGCCGCCGTCACCTCCGACCACCTCCTCCCATCATCAACGCTCTCGTCTCCTCACCACCTTCCCTCTCCTTTCTCTTCCACCATCACCCAGCACCCAAACCCACTGCCGAGCTCGATCCCCTGCACCCGAGCTCGACATCCCCTGCGCCGACGACGGTGAGTTTCTCGCCTCGTCGTCGACCTCCCCCACAGCAGCATCATCACCATCGTCGTCGTCGTCATCCTCCTCACCATCCCTTCCCTCTACACTCTCCCCCTCACTCCCTCAATCCCTCTCTTTCTCACTATACTCTTTCTCTGCCTCTGTCTACTCTAACCCTCCTTCCCCTCCTTCAGTCTCTCAATTCTCTCTCTCTCTATATCTCATTCTCTCTCTCTCTCGTTTCCCTCTCTCTCTCTCTCTCTATCAGCCTACACTCTCTCTCTCTCTCAGCCTACTCACTCTCTTTCCCTAACTCTCTTTCAAAACACCCTTTCCTTACGAACCCACACTGCGGCCATTGCCGGAGAGACGCCGTCAACCATCGTCAACCCCAGTACACTCGCAGAGGATCATCAAGCACCCCTCAACGCCCAGTGACCGTGCAACGACTCCGGACAACTCCGACGCAAAATCCGCGTCTTGATCCAAGCTCGCGCAAATCCGTTTCACGGCGTACATCACGCGTTCGTGACGCCGCTGCCACCGTGCGACCCCGAGGCGTTCCCAGGCAAGTATTCTACTTGCTTACATGCTATTTACCTAAGTTACAATCGTTAAATACATGGATTATAAAGTTACAAGTTTAAAACTATTATGTGCCGTATCTGTTCGATACTTGTTCCCTTAGGAAAACATTATCAATTTTGGCGGAACTAAATAGTTTTGCTTGGCCCGTATGGCTTTGAACGTAGTGTATGAATTTCGTTGGATAATTTGATCATTTACGACTAAAACAACTGCCCCCAAGTTTAACCGTAAAACTGTAATTTCTGTTGCACCTGAAAACCGTTAAATTCACCATAAATCATATACATATTAGAATGGTGCGTTCGAGGGCTCAAATCGAAGCTAACTCGATGATCTTTAACCCTATACCAGTTTCCAGACATTTATGTATTTAAACTGTGATGATAATTGTATCGGAGTGCGACTCTGGACTGCAGTCCAGAGCGATTCCAGTCGTTGCTTACTGTTCCGTATTGGATACCACAGGATGTCCTTAACTCGTAGGTTGCGGAACTCCCCTGTTTACTATAGATAAATCTGTTAGCTAGACAACACAATTGATTTCATTCTGTTTCGTTACCGTTTGATATTTAATCTGTAATTTAGAAGATCGGGACGCATAACAGTCCCAACAAAATCAGAATTGACAAATTGATAGTAAACAGTGTATATCTCCTGACGTACAGATGAGATTGAAGATCCGTTTATTGCGTTGAAAACTTTACTGAAAACCCTAGAATTCATCCAACTGTAGCGTCGCAAAAATCCGATCCCAACTGAGATCAAAATGCGTTGCGAAACAGACTTTTGATTCTGAAATTGGATTTCCAGCCGCGAGCGCTTAAAATGAAATGGTTATAATTAATGATTCTGGAACCCAATTGGCTTGAAAGAAAATTCTTAAGATAGATAACTGAACATGCTAAATACTACCTGTTTATCGTTTCGCTAAATTATATATGTACGTTTCATGATAAATCGTGCAAGTGATAAAATACTGTTTTTGTGACACCTTAATCGTGCTTATATACTGTTCACACATCATATCATACCCATATCTTTGTAGTGATGACTTAGTGATATCGTGGATTTACCCAGTGTTAGATTCTAGTGATGATTGTAGCAAGTACGTCAGTGTTCGTGTATCCGTGATTAAGTGAAAGTGATACGTACTTGTGCACAATCAGTATCCCTATTATTCTTTTGCATTGTCGACGTCTGTGGGATGCGTGTACGTGTGACTATAAGTGGTATGGGACACTTATGGAAGCGCTTGCACGGGTGTCACAGATAAGGCATCCGACACTGCCACTTATCTTAGATATTAGTCGGAACGTGCTTGATGGAGGTCCTGCTTCCAGTTCTCGCGCAGACTTGTCACGGATCGATTAGTATTTAGGGTTGTGGTTAGCGTTTGATGTAGACCACGGGGTGTGGGGTAGTTTAAGTGTGAGTTCAACAGAATCTTGGGAGTCCCATACCGGCTTATATATTTAGGGAGTTATATGGAGATTTACAGGGTACGTGATATATACACCGTGATATTCTCGTTACATGTTGGGCCCGTGGTCCCTTGCCCTTGGGTTCTACCCTTGGGTGGAGGTCACTCGCGAGTAGTTGACTCTCACACTTGGACTGACGATAGGCTTAATGACCTGTACAGTGAGACTTAGAGACTGATAGGGATACTGGCATTTATATTCCTTATAAACTGTGTTGGCATACGTGACATATCGTTATACTGCTTTACTGTTCCGCTGCATTGATTACTGCACATTCATATTCATGATTTCATTGATCTACTGTTACTCAAATCTACTACCTCTGTTAGAACTGTTACTTGATTTTTATACATATTATATTGCTATTATGTCGCTCTGACGACCTGAGTATGCATGCTCAGTGTGAGGAGAAGATTTAGCCTGGATCAGAATTAGACGTGCATCCCAGACTTCTTGACTTGCTATTCCGAGTTACATTCGTTTGTTCCACTTCAGGTCAGTTTATATTATTGTAATTATTGTATCTTTCAGTTACTGCCTTTCTCATTACCTACGCATCATTTACTGTTTACCATGATAAACTAGAAGCCGAAGTGTAACTACGGCAGGACATTTCCTTGACCGTAGGAGCATGGCTGGCCTTGTCTACCCCTCGTATTCCGTATTTTGGGAAGCGGGGCGTGACAGAGGGTTTCCCTAATTCAGGCAAAATGATGTAATATCCGTATTGGATACGTGCAGGGTTCAATCGATTGATGTACTTGGTACTCGGATTGTCGATCGGATAGTTTGTAATACTAGCCGGCTCGGGTTTGAGCCGGATTATTAAATCAGGTATTGATTTAATAATTTACGTATATGTATTTCGATATATATATTCTAGTATTACGTTCTTCGTGTTATTCTATCTCTTTTGGGCGTTCGGATTTTTATCTAATTGCCGGTATATTTGTACAGTAGGCTGAAATCCATATTTACTACAAATTTCCTTCTAGAAGGTGGCCACCTCATTTTAGATTTTCCATTTATTTCATAAATGTAAATGAGGTGTAAACTGAAGGGTATAGGAGGAAAAGAGATGACCATGCTTCAATAGTAGTCAAATGAATTTATAATTCATTTTGGGTTTACTATTGAAGCATGGTTGGTAATTGTTTAATGAAAGAATTCATACACAAAACTTATGTGTGTATTTTCTCTTTCATGCTATGGTTCATAATTTCTTGAGCTCCCATTTTTTTCTCTCAAGTTCCTCCCTCCTCTTGCTTTGCTCCACCTTCATCTTCTTCCTCTTCACTAACATTCTCATGTGTTGAGAAACAAGTGAAGAGATTAGAAAAGAGAAGCAAACACTTAGACAACCCCACTACATCCTAGACCACTTGGAATAGCATCCCAAGTTCTCTAGTTGCTCTTTTGACATATTGCAAAGAGCTAGAGCCATGGATCATACTCCCCGGGTGGATCATCTACGACAGGAGTAGGCCGGAGAACAAGCTCGATCCCGGAGGACCGATGGAGCCGGAGTTGGAGTTCAAGCATGTTCAAGGTGGATGCAAGGAACTAAGGATGAAGAACGAAGACCGACGGACTTGGTTCGTTTGATAAGAATTCCTCATCATGGTAGATAGCTCTCCTAGTGTAGCTAGTTAGTTTTATGGAAAGATCCGGTTAGGGTTTAGTCTAGTGCCATGTTTTTGTTCGTTTTGAAATTTTTGTTCCGCATTTGGCCACGAAAGATGGCTGGGGCACTAGGGTAACCCTTCATGGTATAAGAGCCACCCATAAAACCTATACTAGCTTGTTTAAACGTGTTTAGAATAACGATCGACCGAAAATTTCAAAAACTGCGTTTCAAATCATGAGTTTTCTGTCGATTTTTAAACATGCTCGAAAAATCAATTTTATGGTCCCACAAAATCATGCAGGCTTTTTTAAGAACCCTGAAGAAATTTGGTCACGTGTTCCCTCTAAACCGCCGCGGATCCTCTGCGCAAACCCCCTATTGGCGGCAGTTCCGTAGCCGTTTTGGACCCACGTGAACAAAATTTCTTCATGGCCTCTTATTTTTGGAAATTATGGTTTTTGGAATAATTACTTTTTGGGCCCAGATTTGTTACAGTGTTGGTTTAATACTTGGGGCCCACCGGGAAAGTTTAGTCAATCGTAATTTTAAAATACGTATTTTTATTTTCAGTACATTCACTTTTATCTGCCACCGGGAATGTCACTCGTTCGGTAAAACTCGTCTAACTGCTATATGTCCCTTTAGACGGGTTTTGCGAACGTGACATTCGCGTTGATGTTGTGTGCTTGTGCTGTGATTGTGCTTAGATTGTCGTGGTAGATAGCATGTTGTGCAATGTTAGAAATACAGTTAATAGTTTCATTTGTACATTTGTTATTGTGGGGCGAGCGTCCGACTTATGGACTGCCGTCTTTGCCAGGTTGTATATTATTTTGGGGCACGACTGGGCTGAGGTCGATATCACCGTTTGTACATATTATTTTATTATTCTGTACTAGGATTACCCCATGGAGGAGTGCACGAATAGCCAGATTCTAGAAGGCAACGAGCCCGCATCTCTTGGCGTAGAGACGGAGCGGGCTTCTTTCGCATGGCGTTGAGACGGAGGAGGCTTCATTCTAGAATTTGCGGGCTATTCGCCGCACTCGTAGGGGGTACAGGTTTTCATTGCACAGGCTATCCACATGAGCGGGAACGTCTGGTTTTATTTGCGGCTCAAATGAAACCCGGGGCTCCAAGATAATCCACCATTCTGTATTGTTATCTGTGATGTTGTTTATTATCATGCCTGGGACGAATGTTATATATACATATATAGATACTAGTAGATGTTGTATATGTTTTGCACCCGCGCTAGTCCAGCCCCCGCTCTGTCGTTAGTTAAGTAACCTAACGGGTGATGACGGGGCCCCGTGGCGAATGCGGATGGCATATACGTAAATTTTATTTTCGTTCTTTTCTGGTTGATAGGTTACAAATTGATCGGACCGCATTAATTTTGATTAATGCAAGATAATAAACCTAAAAGATGTTGTTGGAACCAAGCTTTAAAAACTGACATTACAGATGTTCTCTTTTGCTTTGCATAGTGATATTCAGTTTAGAATATCCAGCACCTCATTCGACGAGGTAAGGGCCGAGATCTCTTCACCGGGAGTGACCCCTTGAGTAAAAATTTTGCGTCAGGGTAATAACTTTACTATAGTCAATTATTTTTGCTTTGCATTGTGGTATTCAGTTTGGAATATCCTGTACCTCATTCGACGAGGAAAGAGCCGAGATCCCCTCACAGGGAGTGACCTCTTTAGCAAAGGTTTTCGCTAATGTATATTTACAAAACTACTCAGGTTCCTTCGACGATATCAAGCTCATTACGTTAACAGGTTTTTCGCCAAAAATCCAGCCTTAGCCCTCCGTCATTTCAAATGAGTTGTACCTAGTATTCGTGCTGCGTTTGTTGGCCTTTGTCAAGATGTAGTGTACGGTAGCTAGATATTGCTTGTTTGTTGCATAGTAAGATGCGATTATCTAGGACAGTCGTACAACCTTGTTGGCCTTTGTCAAGGGTATGTACGGGTGGGTCGAGATTAACCCAGGATAATGGCGGGTTGAACTTGACTAGTGGATTATGATTTGTTTGCCTTTGTCAAGATCATAAACCGCTAGGGGCAAAAACCACATCGGGAGTTTCAAACATACAGGAAACTTGCAGATTTAGCATACCTTCTGGAGTGTGGTGACTAGAGTGGATTCCATCTAGTGCATCACCCAATGATAGTTGGATCACGATCCCACTGATGAGTAGGATTACTCTCGGGAGATTATCACACTTAACAATCAATGCTATAAACCAAGTAGGTGTCTAGAAAGGTGTTAGCGGGGCTACGCCTCCAGGGATAAAAGGTTATGTAATTAAGGAAGTTCGCGAAAGCGTTGGAAAACCTCCCTCGAAGTACCTACACCAGCCTGGCTGAAAGGTTAAGCAAGTATTGTAAAGTACGATTAATCCTGACTAGTTCTTCTTTTAGGGTTTGAAGAAGAATTTGAGAAAACAGTGGGAGTCATCCTGGTTAGGTAAATTAATAAACCAATCTAATCTTGCAAAAGCGCACGCTGAGTGTTTTCCCCCTCTCTCTCCAGGTAGCAACCATTTCAGGCCCTAATCAAGATAATAAAATGTATCGCTTGACCGATCCGAATTCTTATTCGGAGCTGGGGAACGTTGGTTCGGCTCTAACTTACGACAACTGTCATAAGTATGAGAAAGGGAAAGAGGAAAGTTTGAATTTCTTGATAACACCATCAAAGAAGAAATACACTGTTGCGTCTTCTTCAGGTGTTCTTGTTATTGAGAACTGTTTTTCGGTCAGTCCTATCTCTTGGGTACTAGATACCGGATCAGGATCTCATATCTGTAATTTATTGGAGGGACTGAGAAAAAGTAGGATAGTTGGACCTGGTGATATGTCCCTCAGGGTAGGGAACAGAGCACAAGTTAATGCTGCGGCCGTCGGTGAATATCACCTAGTGTTGCCAAATGGCAATGCTATGATTTTGAACAATTTCTACTATGTACCTTCCATGCTTTGCAACATCATATCAGTTTCTTTACTTGATAATGACGGATATAACTTTGTTCTTAATAGAAATATCATGAACATTTACCTTGATAAGGTATTGGTTGCAGAAGGTACACTGTGTAATTGTATCTATGTTCTAAATCAGAATACTGTTCTCAATATACAAAACACACGCAAGAGGAAAAGTTCAGATACGAACGAATCCTACTTGTGGCATTGTAGACTTGGTCATATCGGAGAGAAAAGACTGAGTAAGTTACATAAAGATGGACTTTTGAATACGTTCGAATTTTCATCTTATGAAACTTGTCAGTCTTGTCTTAAAGGAAAGATGACCAAATCTCTGTTCACCGGGCATGGAGAAAGAGCAGCAGAGCTCTTGGGACTCATACACTGTGATGTATATGGTCCGATGTCTATACATGCAAGGGGTGGGTTCTCGTACTTCATCACATTCACTGACGATCTCTCTAGATTCGGATATATGTATCTTATGAAACACAAATCTGAAGCTTTTGAGAAATTCAAAGAATTAAGAAACGAAGTGGAGAACCAGACTAGCAAAAGTATCAAGATACTCCGATCTAATAGAGGAGGAGAGTACTTAAGCACGGGATTCCTAGAATACTTAAAAGAGAAAGGAATTCTCTCTCAGCTTACTCCTCCGTATACACCGCAGCATAATGGTGTGTCGGAGAGAAGGAATCGTACCCTGTTGGACATGGTTCGCTCCATGATGAGTGATGCTGAGTTTCCTCTTTCATTCTGGGGACATGCGCTTCAAACAGCGGCATATCTTTTGAATCAGGTTCCTTCCAAATCTGTCCCTAAAACTCCATATGAAATATGGAAAGGAAAGGTGCCATGTCTTAAGGGTATTAAGATATGGGGATGTCCGGCTTATGTGAAAACACAGAAACCGGACAAGCTAGAGGCACGGTCAGTCTTATGTAAGTTTGTTAGATATCCAATGCATTTGCATGGATACCTATTCTACCACACTGAGGAACAGAAGGTGTTTGTTTCTCGCCACGCTGTCTTCTTAGAAAAGGAATTTCTTGCAAAAGAAATTAGTGGGAGCATGGTAGAACTGGAAGAAAATCCATAAGAACAAACTATAGCTGAAGGTTTCGAGGAACCAGAAGATTCAAAAACCCCGGACGAACCTCAGCCACTCCGCAGATCTAATAGGATTTCTCATCTGCCCGAGAGATACTACGGTTTTCTCATAGATGGGGATCGAGAGGATTTCATCTTAGAAGAAGATGATCCTACTAGTTTCAGGCAGGCCATTATGTAGGGACTCTGATATGTGGCTAGATGCTATGCAATCTGAAATGGAATCCATGTACACCAATAAAGTGTGGACCCTGGAAGTTGCTCCACCTGGGGTAAAACACGTTGGATGCAAATGGATCTACAAGAAGAAACTTGGCGTAGATGGACAGGTGGAAACCTATAAGGCTAGACTCGTTGCAAAAGGTTTTCGTCAAAGACCAGGAGTGGACTATGACGAAACCTTTTCTCCAGTGGCAATGCTCAAATCCATTAGGATCTTGCTTGCCATTGCTGCCTTCCATGACTATGAGATCTGGCAGATGGACGTAAAAATGGCTTTTCTAAACGGATGTTTAGAAGAGTGCGTTTATATGGATCAGCCAGAAGGTTTTGTAGACAGTGGGAGCAGGGGGAAGGTGTGCAAGTTACTCAAATCCATTTACGGATTGAAGCAAGCATCGCGGAGCTGGAACATCTGTTTTGATGAGACAGTCAAGGACTTTGACTTCATCAAGAACGAAGATGAGCCATGTATAAATAAGAAGATTTTCGGACGAACTGTCGTATTCCTAGTCTTGTACGTGGACGACATTCTTTTGATAGGAAATGACATTCCTATGCTACAATCGGTCAAGCTATTCTTATCACAAAGGTTCTCCATGAAAGACCTAGGTGATGCCTCGTACATTTTGGGGATCAAGATCTACATAGATAGATCCAAAAGATTACTGGGACTTTCGCAGTCCAGGTACATAGAGACCGTACTAAAGAGATTTTGTATGGAATATTCCAAGCACGGTAATATACCCGCATTGCACGGAATCACCCTCTCCAAGGAGATGTCTCCCAAGAATGACGAGGAAAGGGTTCGCATGGGCACTATACCCTACACTTCGGCTGTAGGATCTATAATGTATGCGGCGCTATGTACAAGACCAGATGTAGCTTACGCGCTGAGCGTAGTGAGCCGGTATCAGTCGGACCCAGGTGAGAACCACTGGACAGCAGTAAAGGACATTCTCAAGTACCTGAGAAGGACTAAGGAGATGTTCCTGGTTTTCGGTAATGGAGACCTCAGGGTCGAGTCCATTACCGACTCAAGCTTCCAGAGTGACAAGGATGACACCAAGTCTGTCTCGGGTTTTGTATTTACCCTCAACGGAGGGGCGGTATATTGGAAGAGTTCCAAACAGGATACCGTCGCAAACTCGACGATGGAGGCTGAATAATTGCTGCAAGCGATGCTGCAAAATAGGCGGTCTGGATGAAGAAGTTCATTGCTGATTTTCAGGTAGTTCTGTCCATTGTTGACCCAATACCTTTGTATTGCGATAACAATAGGGCTATATCTTTAGCGAAGGAACCACGGTCCCATCAGAAATCCAGGCACATCTTAAGGCGGTATCACCTAATCAGGGAGATCGTAGATCGCCAGGAGATCGAGGTCCGGAGAGTGGATACGAAAGACAACACGGCGGATCCATTTACGAAGGCCCTCCCTCAAGCACAGTTCGAGCGACTTTTTGGGATGTTGGGTATGCGGTACGCCAGCAGGTGGCTTTAGAGCAGACGTTGGGTATTCGGTACGCCAATCACTGGCCTTTAGTGCAAGTGGGAGATTGTTGGATGTATATGCCCTAGAGGCCAGTATTGTATATGTATACATATGGATACTAGGGATATGTATGTACAGAACAATCTTGCTCGGTTTTATAGTATATTATTTGACTTGTCTTTATCAGGATATGTGTATTTATTGTTATTATATCTGATTTGCACATATTGATAAAGACTCGATACGGTAGTATACTATTGTGGTTTTTCTTTATCTTAACATGGCATATGTCATACTCGTTATTACATATTGCGGTTGTAAGTGCACGGCAGTGCCCCGGCCGTCTGTACGAGGCCAAAATGCGGAAAACAAAACTTTTCTATAAACTAGAACCGGCGCTACCGCGTACTGTTAAACCCAGATCGGGCCATTAACCTACTCCTAGCAAACTAGAGAATGGGAAGAAAGCTATACCGAGTGATCCGTGTCCTACGGCCTTTGGCCTCCATCCCGATCTCCCAGCGGAATCTGCAGTCTTCATCTCCTCGTCGGAAAGGGCACCACATCGCCGGGTTCTTATACGGTCTCCCATCTCTGGACCGAGGCAACTCGGGCACGAAGTTGGCGAGTCGACGTGTCCAAGAATACTGTAGGCTAAGTGTAGTACTCTTTGTCTCAAGGGGTTTAAAGAAGTTGCCATTTTTGGTGGAGGAATGAAATGTGAAATTTTGTGATGAACTAGAGAACTTTTTCAAGCCAAATGAGAGCCAAAACTCATCTCCAAAATTGGGACAGCCCCCTACAAGTATGTGGCCGGCCCTTCCTTGAGAATAAGAGAGGGAGCAAAGTCAAGGGAGAGGGAAGCAATAATCCAAGCAAAAGAAAAGGTGATGATGAGGAATAATCATCACAACAAAAGTCTCACTCCAATAACCCATCACTCATCTCATCACAAAAGTCAAGCAATGACGATGCACAATCATGAAGCAACCATGTGCCACTAAAAGTCTTCTCCATAATAAAATGCACAATTGCAAATAAACCCCTCCACACCAATTTTCAGCCAGAGAAGGAACAAAAGAAAAATGGCCGAAACGGAATGCGAACTGGCAACTTCAAAAAACTGATCTCGTAATAAATTACAGGAAAACCCCGCGACTGTATATACATACCCACATTTGTATTGCGACCGAATACAAATGCAACGAGACATAATCTACACTGTACAATACTAGGATCCGGCTTAAACCAAAGCCCGCTGGTATTATCCATCCGATTATGATTCGTGCAATACCGCACGTATATAATCGAACCCTGCTATATATCCATACGGCCTCTACGGCGTTTCGTCCGAAACTTGAGAAACTATCTGTGGGGGACTCTAAAGACTCATCAATACTTTGGCTATGGATTTAACCACTAGCACGTCAGAGGTATTAGCCATACGTAACGGGCTACCAGCTATTGACCAAAAGGGACGTCGATGAGCGAACTCATCCTGACACCCTACTGAGCCTGTCAGTGACAATATCCGTACAGTCCGGTCCGTTTGTCTATGAGCATCGCATGACGGGCCTAGGGGGTTGGAAAAAGTCAGACCCCCAAAAGCGGTACAAATCGTTTCGGAGTGTAGCCCAGAACACCTTGAGATACTACTGGAATACCTACCAGTAATTCTCCTCCCTTGGCCAAGGACTTCGTGTAATGGCTCTCCTAGACACAGCGCGACCTCACCCCCAATACCGGGAGAGACGAACCGCTGCAGATCCACTCACTGCCTCCATATGGCTCGAGACTAAAACCTGTTTGCACGACTCCTTTAAGCAGTGGTAGTGTAGTAATCAAAGTACAGTGGGAACTCAAATGAGACAAATGACGATCTCAGGTCGATGAACTAACCTGTACACATGTCACCAGGGAACTGCTATCTGACGTCAGGTATAAGACCAACTAGCAGGTTCCCGGCGAGTCCTGTCCGGTGTACTCATAACCCAATGAGTACCTGTATACATCTCAGGTGAACCAACTGACACCAGTGGCTTGTGAGACCGGCCACTGCCCCTCGTCGGGGTCTCGACTTTATACACTAGTCTACTCTGGAGCATCGATGCCCTGTCTCGAAACTCCCACGACTAGGGACCTTTTAAGGATGTGCTTATAGACCCCAGCTCCCACGTATATGATCGCCATCATACTGCTGGCAGTCAAGAAAGAATCCTAGGGGCTCTATCAACGTGCAATAGTGACCTGTAAGGTCACCTAAAGCAGTACACGATGATAAAGATAAATCAGATAGCATACTATCATCTTGAGTAAGACTGTCCTACCGGTATAGGTCCTCCCTCAATCATTGCAATGACGTTCCTGTGATCCAATAATTGACTCTGAGGGCACTATCTCCAACAATCTCCCACTTGCACTCAAGGCTAATTATTGCGATGTCGCATACTCACAGCCCGTGTGATACCGAACACCCAACTCCTCTACTAGTCAGTCTCGCTCACTTGCGAAACTATTTTGTTCGAGGAATAGCCTCGGTGAGTGGATCCGCTCTGATGTTTCTTTCTATGTCTCTCTTTATCTCAAGTTCGCGGAGAAAGCCTTCTCCTAAAATGAGCAATACCTGTCTTAGAATATGTCTGGATATCTGATGGGACCTAGTTCATAAATGAACTCCAAATCCAAACTTCTTAGACTGTATCGTCAACTGAATTTAATCAGTATCCTGCGCCATGCCTCCCTTAGTATCCGCTTGGACCACCTGTCCAAAATACTGCCCCTCGTCAGAGGGAAAACTATAACTCTGACAGCCACTCTGTCATCCAGGTCACCTTGGAAGCCTGGAATGATAACCGTCTCCCGAATGAGGCTGTCGTTATCATATCCCTAGAACATCCACTTATGTTCTAAAATTGCTTCCGACCGTTTCTCCAGGATTGGATGAATATCAACTTATTGCATCCCGTGCAAAACAACATCTGGTGTGGTACTTGACATCTCATGATTTACTCAATTGCCTAAGCAAGTTATCTGCCGATCATGCACATCCCTCTCCCCTTTAGTCTTCAAGACACCTTTAGAGAGGGTGACTCCATCACCTACAGGTACACTACCATGCCAGGAGTCGTCCATTCTAAATACCTTTAGAATGCTGTCTAAGTACCCAGATTGGGAAACTACTCAAATCTAGATCTAAAACTATAGATCTAGTAACCAAAATATCTGATATAATATCCATGTCCCATGTGGAGAAACCACTGTGTGACAACCAAAGTATAACCGACCGTAGTATAGGAATTTCACTTCCTACTCTGTGTATGTCATCTAAATACCAGGACATCACACCCTACTACCTTCTTAACAGATCCATCCCCTATTCTGATGAAGTCAAACCTATGACTGTCACATCAGAAATAGATGATCTATCTCCGCTATATCTGCTTTAGTCCATAAATAGACATAAACTACTTGTCCACTATGCTTCCGCTGCTCCCACTGACCATGACAACCCTCTGGCAGAGTCATATAGACGTACACTTCTAAAGCTTGTTTAGAACGACACTATACCCATCCTTCTGCCGGGTCTCATAGCCTGGAACAACAGTAGTGTCAAGTCTGGGTAAACAAGAACCTCCCTGTCACCGTCTTTGAGCATACCGAAGTACCTCTCGAGTGCCTGAGGTTACCCACCTTATCTGCGGAGTGGCCAATGGAATGTCAAACCAGATTGAATCTTTAGGTTCTTATCAAATCTTCAGTAATCGTTTGTGTTTCTGGAATTACTTCCAGTTCTACCATACTCCCACTGCTGTTTTCTGAAAAAATCCATTTTTGTTAAAACTGTGGCGAGTCTAGAACAATATCACTATTGATCTTCCAGATGGTAGAAAGTCAACCCACGTCATAGCCCGGGTCAACCCACAAATAGCCATTATGGAAACGTGCCTTGAGTTATCCAGAGTCTGGTTTTAAGCATAAGCTGGACAACTCTCCGTACCTTAACATCGTTAAGATATGAACTGTTCTATATCCAATACAGAAACAGAGACACTGATTTAATTGAACCAGATTCAAATCATGCAGCTGTCTCCAGTGCATGTCAACTAAATGGAGAGAGGCCGATCAACATTACTCAACTTAGGAGTACTTCTAATTATGAGTAACCTGAAAAAGAAGCAACTTCTCTTAATCATTACTATCACAAGTATCTACAACTTCGATCACCTTGAAGAATCCCGATACTTGCAACACCTGGTTCTCTACTTTATTCATATACCTATAACTTCTCAAAACTCAGACCTTGTATTTCTACGAAACACATGTCTAAGTACTAAAGAAGTCACAAGTAAACAGAATATAGTACGAGTACCAACCCCTCTGTCCTAATGGACACTGGACAATATACAATACTCTGTACAAGTCCCTTGAGTCTAATAACTCATTCCCTGTCTGTCGTAGGTAGAAAACTGTACTTATGGTTAAGAAGAATTACACCGCTGTTTAATACTCCTTACCTAACCATCCAATGATATAAGTAAATGTCATAGACATAATTTCAAAAAGATATATCTCACTCTATAAAAATAGACGTACAGATATATCAATTTGAAATTGGTGCATAACAACGGATATTCAAAACCAAATATTTGCCGTCTGGCAAACTACCCAAGCGATTTCCTCAAATATCACCAATTACAACGAATTTTGATATAATGATGATGATCACCTAATTCCCAATAACTTACTCCCACTCATAATCTGTAAAACCATACAGATGTGAGATTCATACCTGGTAAATACATACCCTGGAGCAAGTGTCTAATTGGGAAATCAGTTTTCCTTTAACAGTATACAGTGAAACTGAAACATTGAAATGTTTCGTAGGGGTATCCTGGTATTCCTAGTAATGCCTCTTCCATTATCCAGATTCACAACTGTAACCGTATATTTCTATGCCATCTCTCCACATCCCTTCATATGTCTTTAGTCATTACCTTCTGCACACCCCTTTAGGCCAAATGGTTTTCTTCCTTCCCTACCGTTCGGCACCAGCCTATGGTTTGGAAGAAGACTATCCAATAAGCATAATGGGTGTACTGTCCTAATCCTAGGAGCACTCGCAATGCGAGAGAAGGTGAAGATAAAAGACAACCGAATAAACCTTATTCCTATTTCTCCTGAACCAGAATCCATCCCCGAACTGGAACAAGTTCCTTTCGAGTTCGTATATAACCATACGATGGAGTATCCAAATAACTGTGGATCTTCGTAGTGATACGGAGTGTCCTGGAGAAATACAAAGGTGAAGTGGGAGTGGTAATGAAATACTTGGTTTGGTCGTGAATAGCAGTCGCAATTTACTTTGCCCTCCTTCTAATCCTTTTATTTGTCTTAACTTAATACCTTCTCTACACCACATTTAGGCTAATCGGCTTTCTTCATTCCCTACCGTTCGGCACCAGCCTCAGGTTTGGAAGAAGACTATCCAATAGGCATAACGGGTGTACTATCCCCTAATCCAAGGAGCACTCGCAACTTGAGAGAAGGTAAAAGGAAAAGCCAACTGAATAGTCCTATTCGTTTTCTCCAGAACCGGAAACCATCCTCAAATAAATTCTTTCGAGTTCGTATATAACCATACGATGGTTTTATCTAATGGAAGTGGACGTTTGTAGTAATACGGGGTGTCCTGGAGAAAAGGGTAAAAGCAAGAGTGGCAATGAGGTCTGCAACTCAGACAATCCAAAAGCCAGTGTTTAAGAAGGTTCGGTCAACTTGGTCACTGAGCCATAGTCTAGGGTTGGGTCATGATCGCTGCCAAAGAGAGAGAGAGAAAAGAAACACTCAGCGTGCACTCTAACCTAGATCAGAATGGTTGTCACTTTATCTAATCAGGAAACTTCCCACTGTACCGTCAAATTCCCCTCCAAACCTGAAAGAAGAATTAGTCGGGATCACCCGAGGAGTAAACCAACTCATCAGTGGGAATCGGGATCCAACTATCATCGCATTGTAACATGATGGAATCCACTCACGTTATCACACTCCAGAAGGTATGCGCATATCTGGCAAGTTTCAGTTTCTTTAGAAACTTGCGATGTGATTTTTACCTCATGCTCTTATGACCTTGACTTTGGCCATCAAATCATAAGTCACATGTCAAGTTCTACCCGTCATTCTCCAGGTTGATTTGAACCCACCCGTACCTACCCTTGACTTTGGCCAACAAGACAGTACGACTGTCCCAAACCAACACATCTATCTATGCTGCAGAAAAGTAACAAATAGCTACCATACACTATGCCTTGACTTTAGCCAACAAACATAGCATGAATACTACTTGCTACCCTTCTGAAATGACGGAAGGCTACGAATGGTTTTTGGCGAAAAACCTTTAACGTAATGAACTTGATATCATTGAAGGAACCGGATAGCTTTTTATAAAAATATAGCGACGAAAACCTTTGCTAAAGAGGTCACTCCCGGTGATGGGATCTCGGCTATTTCCCCATAGAATGAGCTGCAGGATATTCCAACTGAATACCACGACGCAAAGCAAAGGGAAATCGCCTATAGTGAAGTTATTACCCTGACGCAAACTTCTGTCCAAGGGGTTACTCCCGGTGAAGGGATCTCGGCCCTTGCCTCGTCGACTGAGGTGCTGGATATTCATAACCGAATACCACTGTGCAAAAAAGTGAACGTCCTTGTAATAACAGCCTTTTTTGAAAAATTGTTCCAACAACATCAGAATAGCTTTTTTTAGCTTGCATTGATCCAAATCAACGCAGTCCCATCAATTGATCATACCAATAAAGAAAGAAAATACGATGCACATATATGCCATCCGCATTCGCCACTGGGTCCCGTCATTACCCATTAGGTTACTTAACTAACGACAGAGCGGGGACTGGACTAGCGCGGATGCAAAACATAGACAACATCTACTAGTATATTTATCAATATATAATATTCGCTCAAGGCGTGATAAATGCAGCATCACAGAAATGTAATAAGCATCACAGAATCATAAAGATATCTGGGATCCCCGGGTTTCACAGAGCTGCTACTGAAAACCCGACGTTCCCCTGGTCGTGTGGATAGCCTGTGCAATGAAATCCTAGACCCCTACGGGCGCGGCAAGTTACCCGCCAAAACCCGAAGTGAGGCAGCCCCCTTCAGCAACGTGAATGGACCACCCAGCACTTCACGGAATCCAGTAACTTGGGCACCCCTCCTTGGGTCAACCTGTACCCCCTACGAGTGCGGCGAATAGCCCGCCAATTCTAGAGTAAAGCCCCCTCCGTCTCAATGCTATGAGATGCGGCTCGTTGCCCTCTAGAACCCGGCTATCTGTGGGGTAATCCTAGTACAGAAAGTAAAATATACATACAACGGGTACATTGACCTCAGCCCGGTCGTGCCCTAAAAGAATAATATACAAACAGGCAGTAACGGAAGTCTACATGTCGGACGCTTGCCCCATAATATCAAATGTACATATACAACCAAACTGTACTAACATTGCATCCAGGCTATCCACCACAACAAATCCGCAACATCATAGCACAACACAGTACATCAACGTGAATGTCACGTTCGCAAATCCGTCTAAAAGGACTATAGCAGTTAGACAGGATTTACCGATCAAGTGACATTCACGGTCGCAGATATAATGTAAATACTGTGAACTAACATTTTTAAAATTTTCGATCGACTAAATTTCCCGAAGTGGGCCCCAAGCACAACTGTAGTACTCAAAATAAATCTGGGCCCAGAATGAGTATACCAAAAACCCCAATATCAAGTCAAAAAGCAACTGCAGAAATTTGGCACGGCCCTGACACTTTCCTGCCGCGGAACCACGGCCAGAACAGGGGTTTCGCCGCGGTTCCGCGGTCCTACTGTAGCATCACTGTACTGAATTTTTACAGAAGCTTTAAAACCGCCTGCATGAATTTCTGCTACACTCAAATAAATTTTTCGAGCACAAAAAATTTCGGCAGAAAACTGGACTTGAAAATGGGCTTTTTAGAAAATCCGTCCGATCGAATTTTTAAACACGTTAGAGCAAGCTAGACTAGGTTAATGGCGTATCTCTGATGCCAGTGTAAATGCACGGCAGCGCCCCGACCGTCTGTACGAGGCCAAAATGCGGAAAACAAAACTTTTCTATAAACTAGAACCGGCGCTACCGCGGACTGTTAAACCCGGATCGGGCCATTAACCTACTCCTATCAAACTAGAGAATGGGAAGAAAGCTATACTGAGCGATCCGTGTCCTTCGGTCTTCGGCCTCTATCCCGATCTCCCCGCGGAATCTGCAGTCTTCATCTCCTCGTCGGAAAGGGCACCACATCGCCGGGTTCTTTTACGGGCTCCCACCTCTGGACCGAGGTAACTCGGGTACGAAGTTGGCGAGTCGACGTGTCCAAGAATACTGTAGGCTAAGTGTAGTACTCTTTGTCTCAAGGGGTTTAAAGAAGTTGTCATTTTTGGTGGAGGAATGAAATGTGAAACTTTATGATGAACCAGAGAACTTTTTCAAGCCAAATGAGAGCCAAAACTCATTTCCAAAATTGGGACAGCCCCCTACAAGTATGTGGCCGGCCCTTCCTTGGAGAATAAGAGAGGGAGCAAAGTCAAGGGGGAGGGAAGCAATAATGCAAGCAAAAGAAAAGGTGATGATGAGGAATAATCATCACAACAAAAGTCTCACTCCAATAACCCATCACTCATCTCATCACAAAAGTCAAGCAATGATGATGCACAATCATGAAGCAACCATGTGCCACTAAAAGTCTTCTCCAGAAAAAAATGCACAATTACAAATAACCCCCACCACACTAATTTTCAGCCAAAGAAGGAACAAAAGAAAAATGGCCGAAACGGAATGCGAACTGGCAACTTCAAAAAACTGATCCCGTAATAAATTACAGGAAAACCCTGTGACTGTATATACATACCCGCATTTGTATTGCGACCGAATACAAATACAATGAGACAAAATCTACACTGTACAATACTAGGATCCGGCTTAAACCAAAGCCCGCTAGTATTATCCGTCCGATCATGATCCGTGCAATACCGCACGTATATAATCGAACCCTGCCATATATCCATACGGCCTCTACAGCGTTTCGCCCGAAACTTGAGAAACTGTCTGTGGAGGACGCTAAAGACTCGTCAATACTTTGGCTGTGGATTTAACTACTAGTACGTCAGAGGTATTAGCCATATATAACGGGCTACCAGCTATTGACCAAAAGGGACGTCGATGAGCGAACTCATCCTGACACCCTATTGAGCCTGTCAGTGACAATATCCGTACAGTCCGGTCAGTTCGTCTATGAGCATCGCATGGCGGGCCTAGGGGGTTGGTAAAAGTCAGACCCCCAAAAGCGGTACATGTCATGTCGGAGTGTAGCCCAGAACACCTTGAGATACTACTGGAATACCTACCGGTAAATCTCCTGTCTTGGCCAAGGACTTCATGTAATGGCTTACCTAGACACAGCGCGACCTCACCCCCAATACCGGGAGAGACGAACCCCTACAGATCCGCTCACTGCCTCCATGTAGCTTGGGACTGTACCCAACTAAAACCTGTTTGCATGACTCCTTTAAGCCGTGGTAGGGTAGTAATCAAAGTACAGTGGGAACTCACACGAGACAAATAACGATCTCAGGTCGATGAACTAACCTGTACACATTTCACCAGGGAACTGCTATCTGACGTCAGGTATAAGACCAACTAGCAGGTTCCCGGTGAGTCCTGTCCGGTGTACTCATAACCCAATGAGAACCTGTATACATCTTAGGTGAACCAACTGACACCAGTGGCTTGTGAGACCGGCCACCGCCCCTCGTCGGGGTCTCGACTGTATACACTAGTCTACTCTGGAGCATCGATGCCCTGTTTCGAAACTCCCACGACTAGGGACCTTTTAAGGATGTGCTTATAGACCTCAGCTCCCAAATATATGATCGCCATCATACTGCTGGCAGTCAAGCAAGAATCCTAGGGGCTCTATCAACGTGCAATAGTGACCTGTAAGGTCACCTAAAGAAGTACACGATGATAAAGATAAACCAGATAGCATAGTATCATCTTGAGTAAGACTGTCCAACCGGTATAGGTCCTCCCTCAATCATTGCAATCACGTGCCTGTGATCCAATAATTTACTCTGAGGGCACTATCTCCAACAGCGGTTACATCTTGATAAAGCCCCTATGATCTTGCTTGATTTCCTGCGTTGTGATGGCGATCATACTTGTGGGAGCAGGGTAGTCCATAAGCACATCCTTAAATGGTTCCTAGTCGCATGAGTATCGAGACTGGGCACTGATACTCCAGAGTAGACTGGTGTGTACGTTTCTAGCCCCATCGGGGGATGGTTGGTCCCGCAGCCATTGGTCTGATGCACCTAAGATCGTATACAGGTGCTCACTGGCTGTGAGTACACTGGACGGACTCGCCGAGAACTTCCATATGGTACTATACCTATCGTCAGATGGAAGTTCTCAGGTGACATTTGTACAGGTTAGTCTTTGGACTCGAGATCGGCATTTGTCTTGTGTGAGTTCCCTCTGAACTTTGATCACTACCCTACCACGGCTCTACTAAGTCGTGCAAAGAGGTTTTGCTTGGGTTCTGTCCCGAGCCACATGGAGGCAGTGAGCGATTGTCGGGGATTCGCCTCTCCCGGTATAGGGAGTCGATATCGCACTATGATTCAATTGGTCAGGACTATAAGACCTTGGCCAAGGTACTTGGGATTTACTGATAGGTTGATCAGTAGTTTCCCGGATTGGTCCTGAGCCACATCGGCACGACTTATCAGGTTGTTAGGGTCTGACGTTCACCATCCCTAGACCCGGTATGCGATACTCTTTGACGAAGAGACCGGACTGTACGGATATTTTCACGGATAGGCTCAGTAGGAGATCCGGATGAGTTTGCTCATCGGCCTTCTTTTCGACAGGTACCGGGTAGCCGTTATGTACAGCTAGTGCCGCTGACGTGCTTGTGGTTAAACCAACTATCAGAGTACTGTCGAGTCTTTAGAGTCCCACACATAGGGTTTCCCTGATTCAGGCGAAATGATGTAGTAGTCGTATTGGATACGTGCAGGGTTCGATCGATTGATATACTTGGTACTCGGATTTTCGATCGGACAGTTTGTAATACTAGCCGGTTCGGGTTTGAGCCGGATTATTAAATCAGGTATTGATTTAATAATTTATGTATATGTATTTCGATATATATATTCTAGTATTACGTTCTACATGTTATTCTTTCTCTTTTGGGCGTTCGGATTTTTATCTGATTGCCGGTATATTTGTACAGTAGACTGAAATCCGTATTTACTACAGATTTCCTTCTAGAAGGTGGCCACCTCATTTTAGATTTTCCATTTATTTCATAAATGGAAATGAGGTGTAAACTGAAGGGTATGGGAGGAAAAGAGGTGACCGTGCTTCAATAGTAGTCAAATGAATTTATAATTCATTTTGGGTTTACTATTGAAGCATGGTTGCTAATTGTTTAATGAAAGAATTCATACACAAAACCTATGTGTGTATTTTCTCTTTCATGCTACGGTTCATAATTTCTTGAGCTCCCATTTTTTCTCTCAAGTTCCTCCATCCACTTGTTTTGCTCCACCTTCATCGTCTTCCTCTTCACTAACATTCTCATGTGTTGAGAAACAAGTGAAGAGGTTAGAAAAGAGATAGCAAACACTTAGACAACCCCACTACATCCTAGACCACTTGGAATAGCATCCCAAGTTCTCTAGTTGCTCTTTTGACATATTGCAAAGAGCTAGAGCCATGGATCATACTCCCCGGATGGATCATCTACGACAGGAGTAGGCCGGAGAACAAGCTCGATCCCGGAGGACCGATGGAGCCGGAGTTGGAGTTCAAGCATGTTCAAGGTGGATGCAAGGAGCTAAGGATGAAGAACGAAGACCGAAGGACTTGGTTCGTTTGGTAAGAATTCCTTATCATAGTAGATAGCTCTCCTAGTGTAGCTAGTTAGTTTTATGGAAAGATTCGGTTAGGGTTTAGTCTAGTGCCAAGTTTTTGTTCGTTTTGAAATTTTTGTTCCGCATTTGGCCACGAAAGATGGCCGGGGAACTAGGGTAACCCTTCAAATTTCGGGTGATAACAAAGTTGGTATCAGAGCACTAGGTTTTACCTTTCGGAGTGTAGGATGACCTTGGTATGATGGAGTAGGCAGCTTAAGCAGAGTAATGTAGCGTGTGTATGTCCGCGGCATACTTACGACACGGTACTTCGCTTAAAGTGACCTAAGTACTAATTGCTTGAAATTCCTTCCTTGATGATATATATCCTTGTGATTCGATTTCCGTGTTCTTATCGAATCCTTTTTCCATTTATATCCTTTTGCCGCCGATGACTATGAGGGCTCAGAGTGGTGCAGCGAGAGCCGAGGTCGGAGTTAACTCGTGTGGGACGAGGACTGAACAGGATGGCACACTCGTTGCACACGATCAGATGGTTCCACCTTCGATAGATCGATCACGAAGCTTGAGGCAGAGATGCAGGACTTGCGCCAGACGATGAGGTCGTTGATTGAGTCCAGTCGAGCGCAGCGACAGGAGATTGTCACCTCTGTTACCCAGTTATTCCTTGCGATCAGCAAACATCATTGTGTTACTTACACAGCAGTAGTGGATGCAGCCCTAGTTGATGAGGCACGTCTTCCCGAAACTTTGGAAATTTCAGGACCGAGGAGGGCTCGTACAGGTGTATAGAGACAGAGGTTCAGTCGCCGTGACAGGTTTCGTGCTCGTCGCGAGAGTAGCAGAGGCTTGGGACGAGGACAGTTGTCTAGATGTTATCCCCAGGAGGGTCAGTGTCACGACCCGAAATATTAGCTCATGACCAGCACTTAAATCACGCAACGTCTAAAGGCGTAACGAAATTCAAGTAAGCTGAAACCCCGAAATCTAAACCTTTTAAGAAAAATAAAGGAGGTGATGTTTTGAAATAAAGGTATAATGAAATCATGTTTTCTTAATGCAAAGAAAAGGAACATGAAAATGCAAGTGGATTATGCAAGTTTACAAACAGGTTTCATCTTTTTGAAAATTGGGCAGCACCTCCTTTTTTATATTTTGATCCAAAACCACAAATACATAATAAGAATAATGGCATCCCCAAGCGGGAGCTAGCACTTCGCCAAACGGCGGATCACAACCACGCACGACAACAAATATGAGTATACGACGCCCAACGGCGAAGATCACCACAAAAGATAAAGAAATAAGCAAGACATCAAAACCACAAGTAGCAGAAAACCCCTCGCTCTAAGTCTCGCAACCACAATCCCACTAAGTCTCATTACTTATACAATTTGCAAATTTCGATTGATGGAGTTAACTAGATACAATATGAAATATAGATACAAGAGTAGGTACGATACAAGTGTCCCACCTACCAATGTAAAACACCCGAATGCAATTGTGTGCCAGCGAATCCGCTACAGATCCAAGCGGTCAACCTGCAAGAACTGTGGCGCAACGGGGGTGAATTGCCAACTCGTGAGCAGAAAAATATCAATAGATAGAAATCGAATAAACAACGACTCTTAGGTCAACTATATCATAAAGGTAATACTATGATATCTAAGGTGACCGGGTCTGTATGTGTGCCAACAAGGTAGTCAATGTCTATAAGCATGTGTATAACATCCACCAGTAAAAATCAATGCATGTATGCATGTGGATCTCATCTACCCATATAATCAGTGTCTGTATCCACCTATAAAACAACACAAGTACAACAACATATAACCAAAAGGGACATGACATGGTGCACTAACCATGGAAAACTGTAGAAACACGGATTTGGCTTAAACGCGATTAGCAGTGCACTAATCGGGTTTTTATCGAAACTGTGTATAATAATTTTTAAAAATTCCAAATCTTTTAAATATATTTTGAAATGAATAAATCATTTTAATTTCCAATTTTCACAAATATTGGTATATATTTATACTCTTTTTCGAAAACACCAATTTCGCAAATCGGGCAGTTTTCAGGAAATATATTATTGTAATATTAAATTCCAAAAATAATATTTTATATTTTCTGAAATGTTACAATCACCCCCCCTTAAATAAATTCGTTCCCCGAATTTAAATTTAAACCCCAAAAATCTAAAACATTTCAATAATCAGCTCAAATCAACGGGGTTCCGAAATCCTGGAAAACGCAGAAATAACACAGCGCGTCAAGTGCGCATGAAAACGAGTACAAAACACAAATCGAACTCCGTCAAGCATCACGCAAATCATCGAATTTGCACGCATATCCTCGGAGTTACAATGAAGATACAGGCCTCAAAATCCACTATAGAAATCTAATATACACTAGTAAAATACTATAATACGTGTATAGTACGCATCTTTGGAAAACATTCAAGAACTAAATAAAACTCATGCAAAAATCTTTTCTAAATCACCGTGTGATGCGTAACTCACGGCCTAAGTGATGGACGTCCATTTGTAAGGAAATAATATATGTCCATATATATTTTGCTAGATTTACGTTCCGTCGTTTTCAAAATATCCCAAAAGGTTTTCCTTTATAAACGTTCGCGTCGTTCACGGACACATAGGAAATAGCGAGACTATAGCTCCTTTGAAAACCTCTTGGTAAGCATTTAATGCATGCAAAGTACTCAGGTACTGTCCTCAGATCAGTCCTGTTCGGCTACTATATACTATATATAGTACCTATCATGAAAACAAAGTGCTCAAAAAGAAAAATCAGCTTCAAAAAGCGTATCTGACAATCACGTGCGTCTGGTGCACACGGAAATCAAATCCAAGAACAGGTGCCAAAATATGCACAAAAGCCACAACTACGTGCAACGGGTGTGCACGAAAGCATCTGTCCAGCGCAACGGGTGCGCACGACAACAATATCGGGTGAATCTGATTTGCACAAGAATCCCGATTTAGTGCATCTGGTATGCACCAAAATCGCATCTCATATCATGCGCCCAACACGCGTAAAAATCCAAATCAGGTATACCGTGGCATATAATCTCACAACCATGTGCATCAGCGTGCACAAAAGCAAATCAAATTACTAAAAAGTGCATGAAAACTATGCCGAAAGTATAAATCAAATCATATGCATGCCCTAGGCATGAAATCACAATAAATATCTCAAATGACATCAAAACGAAGTGAGGTGCAACTGTGGTGAACAAAACATGTATCAATGCACTACAAGCACATATAAGCTATACCGAGTGCAAAAATCAAATCATCCATATGAAATCCACGAAATCATAAACACATGCTACGAAGGTACAAAATCAACATCAAATGCAATAGATATGCACAAATCGCAAATCAACACAACGGTGTGTAAAACATATATCTAGTGAGACAACTATGCGCAAAATGTAAATACCCAGTAGGTGCAGCCATGGTGCACGAAATCAATATCAGGAAACTCGTCATCAAAACTCAAATTCAAGCGATATAAGCGTGATACTCAGATCACAAACGTAAATCGCAACAATGGACATTGAGGTACACCTCCGGCAATGTCAAAAAATGAATCAGTGCGCCTAAACCGGCAGAACAAGAATATCTGCTCGCCTCGTGCTCACGGTCTGGCGTTTTCTGTCTCTGGGTCTTCTTTTACTCTGCGGATTACCACTCTCGCATTCCATCGGCTCATCGGCCCTGTCAGGTATGCTAACGGGGACGATTCCGTTCTGGCACTTCTCTGGTCATCTCTCGGTCAATCATCACGACCACTCATAACGCAGCACATCACTGGCGTCGGCCTCTGGCTCTCCGACTACACGTGATACATATGATCCTGGGTGCAATCTCATTGCAGCAGTGTCCCGCTAGGAATCCTGCTCAAGGTCTCTTCCGATCTCTCCTATGCCGAACTGTACGGAGGTTGGTACTCTTACATAATCCTTTCTTATTTTCTGGACCTCTGCGTTTCAGCACAACGTTCCTCGGGAATTGGCCATATCCCAACGCCTCTGTATGCGTATCAGATCTCTAATCTCGATGGGGAGTGGCAATAGCTCGTCAGCATCTCGCATGAACCTCTGGCTCCACTCGTCTGTATCATCGTCCACTTCGACGTCACATCACGCTATCTGCATACTGCAATGGTCCTCGGCTTCAGTAAATCCGGAGTCTCTCACACAGACTCGAAGTCACGAACTCGGTATCTTCATCACTCTGTATAAGATATCTGGCCGAACACGTCCTCGGGAACTCGCCCCAACCATCGGAGGAATACTCTATACTCGCCCGCTCTCGATCAACTCACAACGCATCTGGGTGAGGTCCTCTATCTGAAGCTGGTCAGCTTACTGGTCTCCTATCACATGGTATCCGGACGGAGTTAAACTTTTCGATCGAGTCATCGAGGTCCCAAAATTTCCCGAAGGCTCAACACCTGAGCGCAGTCTAAAAATATCTGGTACATACCACAGCACCTCTGGACCAGCCATAGAAGGGCAAACCCAAGCCTCACTGATGGCACCGCTAAATTGCCACAAACCCGAAGGTTCAAAGCGGTTCCATGGTCATCATGTCGAGTTAGGGTTTCTAGAGGGTCCACAGAATTACCTGCATGTTCCTCCGAACACTTTAAACTTGGGAAAAATGGTTTCCGGACACTGGATCGAACCTTTTTAACTTCGCCTATACAACATGTGAATACCCTCTGTCCACACGCTAAACAATGCATCAATCCTCCAGGAAAGGCGATACATCAGCGGCCATCTCTGTATCGGTCTGCTATAAATCTGAGTAAGACTCTCCATACTGAAAATCTTCAACTCAACCTGGCCTGCGTCGGCACATCAATCTGACGAGTCACCTTCGTCTCTCAACTCGGAATAGACTAGCTATTATCTGTCGCATTTCTGCCTGGAAACTCCGGCGATCTCAACTCGTAAGCTCTGGAAGCGACATCCTATCAATCTCGGCAACAGCTGGGTCATCTGTCTGCATGGTAGGCGACATCAATATATCTGGGGTATGCTGTACATCGATAGTCCTCTGGCAACTGGCAGCTCTATCGATGGCCCGATCATCCGGTGCAAAACCAAACACTCGCCTCAACAGGAGGTCACAACACAACACTACATCGAGACGTTCCCATGTCACTAAAAAACACAATGGTCGGCCCTCGTACGAGACGAGCTCGCCCTGACCGCAACACTAGCAGTAGCTCAATCTGTGCTCAAACATGGTGACAGGAACCTCAATCGAGTATCGAAGAAAGCAGATCAACGGCATGAAAGGAAACGACAGATCCGGAATGGATACATGATCATAAGAAGGAACAGCATCAATGAGAGTATGATCATGGAACAAATTAAATCAAGGATCCCAAATGGATATATAATCAAGGATACGAAGAGAATCACAGATCTCAAAATATGTACATCCTAAGGTTTCTTAAGTGGAGTATCGTAACGTATATATGCCGCGGAACTTACGTATGGTACGTCACTCTACTCAAGCTACCTACTCCATCAATCAGGGTCAGCCTATGAGATGAAACTTCGGGTCTAATACCCCCCTTCCCCCGTTCAAGTCTAAGTTCCGTAAGGTCAAGCCTAGGTTCCGAAGTACATACTCGCCCTAGACTCCGCATAGTCAAACATAGACTCGAACAAAGGTTAAACTTAATGCTCTGATACCAACTTTGTCACGACCCGAAATATTAGCTCGTGGCCAGCACTTAAATCACGCAACGTCTAAAGGCGTAAGTAATTCAAGTAAGCTGAAACCCGAAAATCTAAACTTTTTAAGAAAAATAAAGGAGGTGAAGTTTTGAAATAAAGGTATAATGAAATCAAGTTTTCTTAATGCAAAGAAAAGGAACATGAAAATGCAAGTGGATTATGCAAGTTTACAAACAGGTTTCGTCATTTTGAAAATTGGGCAGCACCTTCTTTGTATATTTTGATCCAAAACCATAAATACATAATAAGAATAATGGCATCCCCAAGCGGGAGCTAGCTCTTCGCCAAACGGTGGATCACAACCACGCAGGACAGCAAATATGAGTATACGACGCCCAACGGCGAAGATCACCACAAAAGATAAAGAAATAAGCAATACAACAAAACCACAAGTAGCAGAAAACCCCTCGCTCTAAGTCTCGCAACCACAATCCCACTAAGTCTCATTATTTATACAATTTGCAAATTTCAATTGATGGAGTTAACTAGATACAATATGAAATATAGATACAAGAGTGGGTACGATACAAGTGTCCCACCTACCAATGCAAAACACCCGAATGCAATTGTGTGCCAGCGAAGCCGCTACTGATCCAACCGGTCAACATGCAAGAACTGTGGCATAACGGGGGTGAGTTGCTAACTCGTGAGTAGGAAAATATCAACAGATAGAAATCGAATAAACAACGACTACTAGGTCAACTATATTATAAAGGTAATACTATGATATCTAGGGTGACCGGGTCTGTTTGTGTGCCAACAAGGTAGTCAATGTCTATAAGCATGTGTATAACATCCAACAGTAAAAATCAATGCATGTATGCATGTAGATCTCGTCCACCCATATAATCAGTGTCTGTATGCACGTAAATATCATAAAAGAGTGCATGAAAGTATGAGGATATAAATCAACGGTGTCCCTCACGACACATCAAAATCATGGAACCTGAGTGCCTAGCATCGACACTCAAAAACATCATGAAAACCGTGCCCAGCATCGGCACGTAAATCCCCATATATCTCAGGCGCTATATCCTCAGATCGGCCCTCAGGCGCCGCACACCCTGGTTTTCCCTCATATCCATCTCGCTACTCCGGTCAGTATCCTCCGGATAACCGCCGAGTCCAAATACAATCACCGGTAGGTAGTGCTCCCCTGCCAGGCTCATCGTCTACACCTCGAACTTCTTGCCCCGGGGTATCTTACCGGGCCCACCATATACCAGCAATCGGCCTCATCCGCCTCCTCGAATCGGGTTTCACATGTCGCTCTAAGAACCGAGAAAACACATAGTGGGCGAACTGAAATATCATATCAAGAGAAACGGTGTTTTTAAAACAGTACATGTTTTCTTTTGAAATCGCCACGGTTCTCAAATCCTGAAATCTCATGAAAACAACATATCTTAATGCGTAAAATCATAAAGAATGATGTGTGCGGCATATGATAGAAATGTAAGCATCTCTGTATATCATGCAACATGGGACAGTAATATGACATATTAAGGGAAAACCGCTCTTTTAAAATGATTCCAGTTTTAAAATATATCACGCGGTTCCCAATTTCTCCAAAGTCGAATGCAACATCGTCTATGTTTGTGCAATAAGTATGTATGTAGGAATGAATGCACAAGGATATATATACACAAGTATGTTATGCGAAGAGTCATATCATGATGCAGCAATCCTACTGTGTAGTGACATTGCAATTATCGATGATGCAGTGTGTGAGCCGGCAAATCTGTGTAAGTGTAACATACGCATCATCGATAATGGTGCAGGTATACTAGCAAAAGTATAAGTAATGCGATGCGAATAACATGAATGCGGCATAAGGTAAATCATATGCAAATGCTGACGGATGTACGTATATAATATGTCTGAGTCAGTGAATCTATCAATCGACATTTAGCCACACAACATCACGTACGGTATAATCCATCGTACGGCAAGCTCTAGTCAAGGGTAAGGATCAATCATCAAGTCAACTCATCACGCACAGAAAATCATCGTATGGCGGCATTAAGCTAATAGGGATCCTATCATCCTATAAGACAAATGAGGGTACAGCCTAATATCACGTACGCCTGTCATCCATGATTCACAACATTATATACATATATATATATATATATATATGTGTGTGTATGTATATGTCCCAGGTCACATCCGCAATAATCTCATATCACGGGACCGGCAGGGTATAAATCATCTCGATTGACTCGCATCCGTATACCAACATATCATCATATCATCATATTCGTCTTATATTCTTTCATCGCATTTACATCTCACATCAAGTCGAGTTTACATAAACATTCTATCCCCACTATAAGTATAAGTATCAAATCTAACCTACAAACCCGAACCATACAAGCAGATTTTTAAAGAAGCCAATTGTAGTTTTTGAAAATAGGGGTTACGGTGTTTTTAAGGAAAAGATATCATTTGAAAATCTGTAACGTCCCTCAAGGTAACTGTTTAAAAGAAGCATACAATTCTTTTGTTTAGAAATATGTATGGTTCGGATGACACATCTACGTCGACTATCTAGTCCTATAGTACCCTAAACGGCAATATCATCAAATACCATCCTCAGTTCCCGTCATTTCATATTAGCCGTATCATATCACTTCTAACTGTCATTTTGCTTCTAATATAGTTTCACTAACTATCTTTTAACTCTAACCCTAGTTTCCTAATCTAGGTTCCCTTAACCATATTCTATAATTCAGTCTCCACCAAAACTTTGCCGGGGTGCTATACGCCATCCACCCGACTTCCTCCGTAGATATAGATCTACTCACCTTGGTTCTTGTTTGCCGAAATCGATGACGCCACGCTCCGTCGCCTCGGAATCCACGCGAAGGTACCTACAATAACAACACATATCACAACGCTATTAAAATCAAGTTCTAAAATCCGAAACGGTGCGCGCCTTGCTCGTAGGTTAGAATCTATAGCATATGCGTACAAAATCAACCAAACAACCCTTGTTGTCGATGTACAAACATGCGACAACCAAAAATGAATCCAAATAACAAAACTCATCATTCAAAATACGGAAAACATATCCTAAATCACACACAAGTGTTCCCAAATTTTGACTCGGGTCAAATAAATCTAAGCAAACAAGTCTAGGGTGATGTATATAGTATATATGAGCTATTGGACCAACCCCGACATGACACCCTACCAAGTGGCCGGCCGCATACCATTAAAATCCGGCCTCCCCATCCCCCATGGCTCCTATGGGCTTCATTTTGTCATGGTGGTCAACAATGGTCGGAAATGGGTCCTTGGTGTTGTTTGCTACTCTCAGAAATTCTCTGGGTTGCTCCAGATTTCTCTGCACATCCAAAATACTCACAAAACCGACATGGATCAATTCTAAAGTTTGTGCATCGGGTTCAATTCTATGGTTCAGGTCAGGGAAATGTGTCACCATGGTCACACAAACACTCACAACAGTTCCTAGATTTCACCTAAATCCATTACAGAAAAATGTAGTAGAACCGAACACCTCTAAACATATTCAGGTAACTACCCTACAAAACCCAAGCCCTAACTCCTCTACCTACCCGGGGTCGCCGGAATTTCCCCTGTAGTCGCCGGCCAAAACCGAGCATGAAGGGTCGGGGTCACAAGTGTGTACTCAGGGTCACAATTACAACATTACTACACTGTTTGTTTTTAAAGTGAACACTCAGGGTCACGGCAGGTTATCGATGTCTCAAAACGAAACTACAACACGATATCGCACCAAACTAAACTACAAGGAAGAAGTTATATCTCATTTAGTCCACTCTAGGCAGCACTAACTTCCCAAAGTCGTCAAAATCCTACTTTGCTTAGTTCAAAGTGTAGAGGAAGAGATGGGGATTAAGTTTTGTGAAGGAAGTGTAGGGTTTTGGGGATTATTTGGAGATGGATCTAGGGTTTGAAGTGGAGGGTAGTGAGCTTGAGGAAGATGAAGGAGAGGAAAAAGAAAATGGTGGGGAAAGTTGTAAGCCCGCGGGGGCGCCCCGGCCGTCGATCCGACGCCGGAAAACGCGGAAAACAAAAACTTTGCGAACTTTGCAACCGGCACCACCGCGGACTTTTCACCCGGATCGGGCCATTAACCTAGCTAGCTAGCAAAATGAAAAGAGTAGAGATGCTATACCAAACGATCCGTGTCCTTCGGTCTTCGTCTCCACTCCGATCTCCCGCGGATCTCCGTCACCTCCTCGCTCGTCGAAAAGGGCACCACGTAGCCGGAATGTTTTACGGGCTCCCGCCTCTTGACCGAGGCAACTCGGGCGCGAAGTTGGCTAGCCGACGCGTCCAAGGCTTGCTATAGAATAGTGTAGTATGCTTGTCTCTCTTGGGGTTCATGAAGTTGCCCTTGGTGGAGGGATTTGAGGAGGAGAATGAATGAATGAAGCTTGGGATTATGGCAAGCATAAAAGCATGAAATGAGATGAAGAATATACATTTTTCCAATCAACCTCTCTCTCCCTTCAAGCAAGTGGCCGGCCCACCCAAAAAGAAATGAGATTGGAGAGAGAAAAATGCAAGAAAGAATATATCATAATAGAATGGAAAAAACTTAAAGAAAATGGTCACAACCATTTCCTTTCACAAACCATCAAATGAAAAGCCAAGAAGAGACCAATAAGGAATCTCATGATGAAGCAAGTCTCATCATAAGCAACATATGCAAGAAAGCCCCTCACATAATGTTAATTGCGAACTTGCAATTAACACCCTCCATCACAAAGCCCGGCCGAGAAGGAATGAAGGAAAACCGGCCGGAACGGAATGCAAACTGGCAACTTCATAAAACCGATCCCGTAATAAATTACAGGAAAACCCTGCTACTGCAAATACATGCCCGTATTTGTATTCCCACTGAACACAAATGCAAAGAGACAAAACTACACTATCAAATACTAGAATCCGGCTTAAGCCAAAGCCGGCTAGTAAAAAACCGTCCGATCACGATCCGTGCAATACCGCACGTATCAGATCGAACCCTGCCATATCTCCATACGGCCCCTACAGCGTTTCGCCCGAAACTTGAGTAACTGTCTGTGTGGTGGACTCTAAAGACTCGTCAATACTGTGGCTGTGGATTTAACCACTAGCACGTCAGAGGTATAAGCCAATACGTGACGGGCCACCAGGTATTGACCAAAAGGGACGTCGATGAGCGAACTCATCCTGACACCCTACTGAGCCTGTCAGTGACAATATCCGTACAGTCCGGTCCGTTCGTCTATGAGTATCGCATGGCGGGCCTAGGGGGTTGGTAAAAGTCAGACCCCCAAAAGCGGTACAAGTCGTGTCGGAGTGTAGCCCAGAACACCCTGAGATACTACTGGAATACCTACCAGCAAATCTCCTGCCTTGGCCAAGGACTTTTCATGTTCTGGCTCTCCTAGACACAGCACGACCTCACCCCCAATACCGGGAGAGACGAACCCCTGCAGATCCGCTCACTGCCTCCATGTGGCTCGGGACTGTACCCAACTAAAACCTGTTTGCACGACTCCTTTGAGCCGTGGTAGGGTAGTAATCAAAGTACAGTGGGAACTCACACGAGACAAATGACGATCCCAGGTCGATGAACTAACCTGTACACATGTCACCTGGGAACTGCTATCTGACGTCTGGTATATCCCAACTAGCAGGTTCCCGGCGAGTCCTGTCCAGTGTACTCATAACCCAATGAGCACCTGTATACATCTTAGGTGAACCAACTGACACCAGTGGCTTGTGAGACCGGCCACCGCCCCTCGTCGGGGTCTCGACTGTATACACTAGTCTACTCCGGAGTATCGATGCCCTGTCTCGAAACTCCCACGACTAGGGACCTTTTAAGGATGTGCTTGTAGACCCCCAGCTCCCACTTATATGATCGCCCTCATACTGCTGGTGGTCAAGCAAGAATCCAAGGGGCTTTATCAACGTGTAATAGCGACTCGAAAGGTCACCTAAAGCAGTACACGATGATAAAGATAAACCAGATAGCATACTATCATCTCGAGTAAGACTGTCCTACCGGGATAGGTCCTCCCCTCAATCATTGCAATCACGTGCCTGTGACCCAATAATTGACTCTGAGGGCACTATCTCCAACAATCTCCCACTTGCACTCGAGGCTAATTATTGCGATGTCGCATACTCACAGCCCGTGTGATACCGAACACCCAACTCCTCTACTAGTCAGTCTCACAAAGCTCGTTTGCGAAACTATTGCGTTCGAGGAATAGCCTCAGTGAGTGGATCCGCTTTGATGTTCCTTTCTATGTCTCTCTATATCTCATGTTCGCAGAGAAAACTATCTCCCGAAATGAGCAATACCTGTCTTAGAATGTCTGGATGTCTGATGGGACCTAGCTCATAAGTGAACTCCAAATCCAAACTTCTTAGACTGTATCGACAACTGAACTTAATCAGTATCCTGCGCCATACCTTCCCTCTGTATCCACCTGGACCACCTGTCCAAAATACTGCCCCTCGTCAGAGGGAAAACTATAACTCTGACAACCTCCTTGTCGTCCATGTCACCTTGGAAGCCTGGAATGATAACCGTCTCGTAAAGGAGGCTGCCGTTATCAATTCCCTAGAACATCAACTTATGTTCTAAAACTTCTTCCGACTGTTTCTCCAAGATTGGATTAATATCAACTTATTGCACCTACTGCAAGAACAACATCTGGTGTGGTACTTTGACATCTCATGATTGACTCAGTTGCCTAAGCAAGTGATCTGTCAATTATGCGTGTCCCTCTCCCCTTTAGTCTGTAAGACACCTTTAGAGAGGGTGACTCCATTACCTGCAGGTACACTACCGTGCCAGGAGTCGTCCATTCTAAATACTTATAGAATGCTGTCAAAGTACCCTGATTGGGAAACCACCCAAATCTAGATCTAAAACCATAGATCTAGTAACCAGAATGTCTGATATAATGTCCAAGTTCTATGTGGAGAAACTACCGTGTGACGACCAAAGTATAACCGATCGTAGTATAGGAATATCACTTCCTACTCTGTGTATGTCATCAAATACCAGGACATCACACCCTACTACCTTCTTAACAGATCCATCCCCTATTCTGATGAAGTCAAACCTATGACTTTACATCAGAAATAGATGATCTATCTCCGCTACATCTGCTTTAGTCTATAAATAGACATAAGCTTGATGTCCACCAATGCTTCCGCTGCTCCCACTGACTACGACAACCCTCTGGCAGAGTCATATACACGTACACTTCTAAAGCAAGTTTAGAACGACGCTATACTCATCCTCCCGCCGGGTCTCGCAGCCTGGAACAACAGTAATGGCAACTGTGGGTAAACAAGAACCTCCCTGCCACCGTCCTTGAGCATACCGAAGTACCTCTCGGGTGCCTGAGGTTACCCACCATATCTGCGGAGTGGCCAATGGAATGTCAAACCAGATTGAATCTTTAGGTTCTTATCAAATCTTCAGTAATCGTTTGCGGTTCTGGAATCACTTCCAGTTCTACCATACTCCCACTACTGTTTTTCTGAAAAAATCCATTTTTGATAAAACTGCGGCGAGTCAAGAACAATATCACTATTGATCTTCCAGATGGTAGAAAGTCAACCCTCGTCATAGCCCGGGTCAACCCACAAACAGCCATTACTGAAACGTGCCTTGAGTTGTCCAGAGTCTGGTTTTAAGCATAAGCCGGACAACTCCCCGTATCTTAACAATGTCAAGATATGAACTGTTCTATATCCAAGAAACAGAGGCACTGATTTAATTGAACCAGATTCAAATCATGCAGCTGTCTCCAGTGCATGTCAAGTAAATGGAAGAGAGGCCGATCAGCGTTACTCAACTTAGGAGTACTTTCAATTATGAGTAACCCGAAAGAGGAGCAAGTTCTCTTAATCATTACTATCAACTGAATACTATACACAAGTATCTACATCTTCGATCACCTTGAAGAATCCCGATACTTGCGATACCTGGTTCTCTACTGTATTCTTATACCTATAACTCCTCTAAACTTAGACCCTGTGTTTCTACGAAACACATGTCTAAGAACTAGAGAAGTTAAAAGTAAACAGAATATAGTACGAGGACCAACCCCTCTGTCCTAATGGACACTGGACAATATACAATACTCTGTATAAGTCCGCTGAGTCTAACAACTCATTCACTGTGTGTCGTAAGTTGAAAACTGTACTTTTGGTTAAGAAGAATTACACCGTTGTTCAATGCTCCTTACCTAACCATCCACTGATATAGGTAAATGTCATGGACATAATTTCAAAAAGTATATCTCACTCTATAAAAATAGACGTACAGATATATCAATTTGAAATTGGTGCACAACAACGGATATTCAAAACCAAATATTTGCCGACCGGCAAACAACCCAGGTGACTTCCTCAAATATCACCAATTACAACGAATCCTGATATAATGAGGATGGTCACCTAATTCCCAATAACTTACTCCCACTCATCATCTGTAAAACCATACAGATGTGAGAATCCTACCTGGTAAATACATACCCTGGAGCAAGTGCCTAATTGGGAAATCAGTTTTCATTTAACAGTACACAGTGAAACTGAAACATTGAAATGTTTCGATGGGGTTTCCTGGTATTCTTAGTAATGCCTCTTCCATTATCCAGATTCACAACTATAACTGTATAATTCTTTGCCATCTCTCCAAATCCCTTTACATGTCTTTAGTCATTACCTTCTGTACACCCCTTCAGGCCAAATGGTTTTCTTCCTTCCCTACCGTTCGGCACCAGCCTATGGTTTGGAAGAAGACTATCCAATAAGCATAATGGGTGTACTGTCCTAGTCCTAGGAGCACTCGCAATGAGAGAAGGTGAGGATAAAAGACAACCGAATGTACTTAATTCATAGGTGATTTAGGATTGACAAAGAAGTACATGGTTTGGTCGTGAATAGCAGTCGCAATTTACTTTGCCCTCTTACTAATCCCTTGCTTTGTCTGAACTTAATACCTTCTGTACACCGTTTAGGCTAATTGGCTTTCTTCATTCCCCACCGTTCGGCACCAGCCTAAGGTTTGGAAGAAGACTATCCAATTTGCGTAATAGGTGTACTATCTCCTAAACCAAGGAGTACTCGCAACCTGAGAGAAGGTAAAAGGTAAAGACAACTGAATAGTCCTATTCGTTTTCTCCAGAACCGGAAACCATCCTCGAAGTCCTTCGAGTTCGTATATAACCATACGATGGTTTTGTCCAATGGAAGTGGACGTTCGTAGTAATACGGGGTGTCCCGGAGAAAAGAGTAAAAGTAGGAGTGGCAAAGAGGTCTGCAACTCTGACAATCCAAAAGCCAGTGTTAAGAAAGTTCGGTCAACTTGGTCACTGAGTCATAGTCTAGGGTCGGGTCAATGGTCGCTGCCAGAGAGAGAGAGAAAAGAAACACTCAGCGTGCACTCTAACCTAGATCAGAATGGTTGTCACTTTATCTAATCTGGAAACCTCCCACTGTAACGTCAAATTCTTCCCCAAACCTGAAAGAAGAATTAGCCGGGATAACCCGAGGAGTAAACCAACTCATCAGTGGGAATCGGGATCCAACTCTCATCGCATGATAACGTGACGGAATCCGCTCACGTTATCACACTCCAGAAGGTATGCGCATATCTGGCAAGTTTCAGTACTTTTGAAACTCCCGATGTGGATTTTTACCCCATGCTCTTATGACCTTGGCGTGAGGTCAAAATATCATAAGTCACATGTCAAGTTCTACCCGTCATTATCCTGGTTAATTTGAACCCACCCGTACATACCCTTGACGTAGGCCAAAATAGTAGTACGACTGTCCCAAACCAACGCATCTATCTATGCAACAGATAAATACCCGGCAGCTACCAAACACTATGCCTTGGCGTGAGGTCAAAATACATAGCTTGAATACTACCAAATATTTAACTGAAATGACGGAGGGCTACGAATGGTTTCTGGCGAAAACCTTTAACGTAATGAACTTGATATCGTTGAAGGAACGGATAGCTATATAAAAATATAGTGACGACAACCTTTGCTAAAGAGGTCACTCCCGGTGAAGGGATCTCGGCTCTTTCCCCGTAGAATGAGGTGCAGGATATTCCAACTGAATACCACGGTGCAAAGCAAAAGCAATCGGCTATAGTGAAGTTAATGCCCTGACGCAAACTTTTGTCCAAGGGGTCACTCCCGGTGAAGGGATCTCGGCCCTTGCCTCGTCGACTGAGGAGCAGGATATTCCAACTGAATACCACGATGCAAAACAAAAGAGAACGCCCTTGCAATAACAGCTTTTTGAAAAAGTGTTCCAACAACATCAGAATAGGTTTGTTTATCTTGCACTGATCCGAATCAATGCAGTCCCATCAATTGATCACACCAATAAAGAACGAAAATATACTGATGTACGTATATGCCATCCGCATTCGCCACTGGGTCCCATCATCACTCGTTAGGTTAGCTAACTAACGACAGAGCGGGGACTGGACTAGCGCGGATGAAAAACATATACAACATCTACTAATATATATGATATATAATTTTCGCTCATGGCGTGATAAAATGCAACACAGAAATGTATAGCAACACAGATCAATACAGATATCTGGGATCCCCGGGTTTCACAGAGCCGCTGAAACCCGACGTTCCCCTGGTCGTGTGGATAGCCTGTGCAATGAAAACCCTAGACCCCTACGGGCGCGGCAAGTTACCCGCCAAAACCTGAAGCGAGGCAGCCCCCTTCAGCAACGTGAATGGACCACCCAGCACTTCACGGAATCCGGTAACTTGGGCACCCCTCCTGGGTCAACCCTATACCCCCTACGAGTGCGGCGAATAGCCCGCCAATCCTAGAGTGAAGCCCCCTCCGTCTCAATGCCATGAGATGCGGGCTTGTTGCCCTCTAGAACCCGGCTATCCGTGCACCCCTCCGCGGGGTAGACCTAGTACAGAAAGTAAAATATACATACAACGGGTATATCGACCGCAACCAGGTCGTGCCCCAAAAGAATAATACAAACAGGCAGTGACGGCAGTCCACATGTCGGACGCTCGCCCCGCAATATCAAATGTACATATAAAACAAAACTGTACTACCACTGCAACCAGGCTATCCCCCACGACCGATCCGCAACAACACAGTACAATCACAGAACATCAACGTGAAAGTCACGTTCGCAAATCCGTCTAACCGGGCTATAGCAGTTAGACGGGATTTACCGATCAAATGACATTCACGGTCGCAGATATAATGTAAAAACTGTGAACTGGCATGTTTAAAATATCCGATCGAACAAATATTATCAAGTGGGCCCCAAGTAGTACTGTAGCACTTACAGAAAATCTGGACCCAAATAAAATATCCCAAAAGCCCTATTTCCATACCACAAGCTTACTGGGAAAATTTGGTGCCACAATTCCTCTTATCCGCCGCGCAAGCGCGGCCAAACCAGGGTTTTGGCCGTGCTTCCGCGGTGGAACTGAGGAATTGGTGGATCGTATTTTCCCAGATTTCTTAAAATTGGTTGTACATGTCTCTGCAATCACCAGAAAAATTTTAGGAGCTCAAAAAATTTTAACAGAGAACACATGTGCACAAAATACGGTTTTTGGGGATTTTCGTTCGATCGAGTACTAAACATACTAGAGCAAGCTAGGTAGGTTAACGGCGTGGCTCTGATACCATTGTAAGCCCGCGGGGGCGCCCCGGCCGTCGATCCGACGCCGGAAAACGCGGAAAACAAAAACTTTGCGAACTTTGCAACCGGCACCACCGCGGACTTTTCACCCGGATCGGGCCATTAACCTAGCTAGCTAGCAAAATGAAAAGAGTAGAGATGCTATACCAAACGATCCGTGTCCTTCGGTCTTCGTCTCCACTCCGATCTCCCGCGGATCTCCGTCACCTCCTCGCTCGTCGAAAAGGGCACCACGTAGCCGGAATGTTTTACGGGCTCCCGCCTCTTGACCGAGGCAACTCGGGCGCGAAGTTGGCTAGCCGACGCGTCCAAGGCTTGCTATAGAATAGTGTAGTATGCTTGTCTCTCTTGGGGTTCATGAAGTTGCCCTTGGTGGAGGGATTTGAGGAGGAGAATGAATGAATGAAGCTTGGGATTATGGCAAGCATAAAAGCATGAAATGAGATGAAGAATATACATTTTTCCAATCAACCTCTCTCTCCCTTCAAGCAAGTGGCCGGCCCACCCAAAAAGAAATGAGATTGGAGAGAGAAAAATGCAAGAAAGAATATATCATAATAGAATGGAAAAAACTTAAAGAAAATGGTCACAACCATTTCCTTTCACAAACCATCAAATGAAAAGCCAAGAAGAGACCAATAAGGAATCTCATGATGAAGCAAGTCTCATCATAAGCAACATATGCAAGAAAGCCCCTCACATAATGTTAATTGCGAACTTGCAATTAACACCCTCCATCACAAAGCCCGGCCGAGAAGGAATGAAGGAAAACCGGCCGGAACGGAATGCAAACTGGCAACTTCATAAAACCGATCCCGTAATAAATTACAGGAAAACCCTGCTACTGCAAATACATGCCCGCATTTGTATTCCCACTGAACACAAATGCAAAGAGACAAAACTACACTATCAAATACTAGAATCCGGCTTAAGCCAAAGCCGGCTAGTAAAAAACCGTCCGATCACGATCCGTGCAATACCGCACGTATCAGATCGAACCCTGCCATATCTCCATACGGCCCCTACAGCGTTTCGCCCGAAACTTGAGTAACTGTCTGTGTGGTGGACTCTAAAGACTCGTCAATACTGTGGCTGTGGATTTAACCACTAGCACGTCAGAGGTATAAGCCAATACGTGACGGGCCACCAGGTATTGACCAAAAGGGACGTCGATGAGCGAACTCATCCTGACACCCTACTGAGCCTGTCAGTGACAATATCCGTACAGTCCGGTCCGTTCGTCTATGAGTATCGCATGGCGGGCCTAGGGGGTTGGTAAAAGTCAGACCCCCAAAAGCGGTACAAGTCGTGTCGGAGTGTAGCCCAGAACACCCTGAGATACTACTGGAATACCTACCAGCAAATCTCCTGCCTTGGCCAAGGACTTTTCATGTTCTGGCTCTCCTAGACACAGCACGACCTCACCCCCAATACCGGGAGAGACGAACCCCTGCAGATCCGCTCACTGCCTCCATGTGGCTCGGGACTGTACCCAACTAAAACCTGTTTGCACGACTCCTTTGAGCCGTGGTAGGGTAGTAATCAAAGTACAGTGGGAACTCACACGAGACAAATGACGATCCCAGGTCGATGAACTAACCTGTACACATGTCACCTGGGAACTGCTATCTGACGTCTGGTATATCCCAACTAGCAGGTTCCCGGCGAGTCCTGTCCAGTGTACTCATAACCCAATGAGCACCTGTATACATCTTAGGTGAACCAACTGACACCAGTGGCTTGTGAGACCGGCCACCGCCCCTCGTCGGGGTCTCGACTGTATACACTAGTCTACTCCGGAGTATCGATGCCCTGTCTCGAAACTCCCACGACTAGGGACCTTTTAAGGATGTGCTTGTAGACCCCCAGCTCCCACTTATATGATCGCCCTCATACTGCTGGTGGTCAAGCAAGAATCCAAGGGGCTTTATCAACGTGTAATAGCGACTCGAAAGGTCACCTAAAGCAGTACACGATGATAAAGATAAACCAGATAGCATACTATCATCTCGAGTAAGACTGTCCTACCGGGATAGGTCCTCCCCTCAATCATTGCAATCACGTGCCTGTGACCCAATAATTGACTCTGAGGGCACTATCTCCAACAAAAGTATGGGCAGCAGCCCCCCCTCTCTCACTTATTGTCATACACTCTCTCTCTCCAATCATACCCTCTTTCACTAATTTACCCTTTTGCCATTCCATTATCTTTTCTCTTTCAAAATTGAAAAGCAAATCACATAATACCCATAAAACAACACAAGTACAACAACATGTAACCAAAAGGGACATGACATGGTGCATTAACCATGGAAAACTGTAGAAACACGGATTTGGCTTAAACGCGATTAGCAGTGCACTAATCGGGTTTTTATCGAAACTGCGTATAATAATTTTTAAAAATGCCATATCCTTTAAATATATTTTTAAATGAATAAATCATTTTAATTTCCAATTATTTCACAAATATTGGTATATATTTATACCTTTTTTCGAAAACCCCAATTTCGCAAATCGGGCAGTTTTCGGGAAATATATTATTTTAATATTAAATTCCAAAAATAATATTTTATATTTTCTGAAATGTTACAGTCAGCAGCCATGGAGTGGATGTTTTCGATGCGGGAGCCTTCATCACTTCATCAGGAATCGTTCCTTAGCACCGCGTCAGGATCGTGTTCAAAGAGGTCGTGGTCGCGGAGGATTCGTTCAGAGGGGACAGTTTGGTAGAGGAAAAGTTCAGCCTGTTGCGGGTAGAGGGCAGGCACGAGAGTTTGCTTCTACTCATCGGGACGCGTGAGCATCCAATGCAGAGTTTTTAGGTATTCTAAATTTGTATGTTCTTTTGATTCGTATGTTTATTTAGTTCGGGATCTATGCACACGTTTATTCTACACACTTAGTGCCGTGGTTGGGCCGAGAGTCGTGTATGCTAGATCAACCGTTAGTTGTGTTAATTTCTGTGAGCGATTCTTTTGTTACACGACACGTGTTTCGGTCATGTACCAATTAGTAAGGAGATAGAGATTCATCCGTTGATTTGATCCGTCTTGAGATGTAGGACTTTGACGTTCTCTTGGGCATGGACTGGTTAGGTACGTGCTAGGCATCTGTGGACTGCCACTAGAAAACAGTCAGGTTTTGTTTTCCCGACGAGTCAGTTTCTTGTTGTGTAGGGGGACGGTGGTGCCGCCTCTCACAGCTTGAGCTCAGCCTTTTTCGCTCGTCGGCTTTTGAGGAGAGAGATGTTGAGGATTCTTGGCTGTCATTCATGATACCGGAGACGCAATGGGTTTGTTAGACCGGGTTCCTATCGTGCGAGAGTTTTCGACGTTGTTCCAGATGAGCCGGTGGAGCTTAGGGAGCTGAAGGATCTGCTGCAGAGTTGCTAGATAGGGGGACTTGTGCGTCCGAGTGTTTCGCTTTGGGGAGATCCTACTCTGTTCGTCAAGGAGAAGGACGGCAGTTTGAGGTTGTGTACTGATTGATCGTTAATTGAACCGAGTTATAGTGCGGATAAGTATCCTTTACCTCGCTTTGACGATTTGTTCGATCAGCTCCAGGGTGCGAGACATTTTTCTAAGTGTGTTTAGGATCGGGTCATCATTGGTTGCGGGTTCGGAGTGATGACATTCCGAAGATTGCTTTTTGTGTGCGCTTTGGGCAGTATGAGTTTTGGTGGTGTCGTTGGACTTACCGATGCCCTAGCAGCATTCGTGGATGCGATGAACCAGATTTCTCAGGCCGTTCCTCGACCAGTTATTGTTTTGTTATTGATGACATTCTGGTCTATTCCAAGGGTCATGAGGAACAGGAATAGCACTTGAGGATTTTCTTTGCAGACATTGGGAGAGCACCAGCGGTTTGCTAAGTTCTCGGAGTGTTCCTTCAGGCTTGATTGTGTTGAACTCCTAGGTCTTATAGTTGCGGGAGACGATATTCGTATGGACCCGAGGAAGATCGAGGCCGTACAGCTTGGCCCAGACTTGCATCAGGGACAGAGGTTCGCAGCTTTTTGGGCTTAGCCGGTTTTTACCGCCATTTCGTGCAGGATTTATTGTGTATGGCTGCACCGTTGACCGAACTGGCAAGGAAGGAGGTTCTTTTCTTCGACTGAGGCATGCGAGTTGAGTTTTCAGCAGTTGAAGACTCGATTGACAACTGCACCAGTTCTATCTTTGCTTCTGGATCGGGCGACTTTTTTGTTTACTGTGATGTTTCGTAAGTGGGGCTCGATTGTGTACTAATGTGGCACTATAGAGTTATCGCTCATGCTTCCCGACAGTTGGAGGGAGCACGAGCAGGATTTATCCCACTCATGATCTGGAGATGGCCGTGGTGGTCTTGCGCTGGAGATTTGGGGACACTACTTGCACGGAGAGTCGTGTCAGATTTTCACGGACCACCAGAGCGTTGTGTTCATCTTCCTGCAGCGGGTTTTGATTGTTGAGACAGCGCCGTTTGATGGAGCTTGTGAAGGATTGTGACTGTGAGATCCTTCATTTCCCGTGGCAAGGCAATTGTAGTAGCTGATGCTTGAGTCGTAGGCCCGGGGGTAGTTGTCCCAGTTATGCGCAGTTCGGAGACAGTTTTCTGCAGATTTACAGTTCTTGTGCGATCGTTGAGTATGGCTTAAGTTCGCCTCTACTGAGGGGACAGCTTGCTCATGTCCGCGCCCGTCCACTTTAACTTAATCGTTTTCGTGTGGCACAGCCCGCCGATGCTCGTTTGTTTGAGATTCTGAGCATGTTCGGCAGGATAGAGATTCGTAGTTCTTGATTTATGACCAGGGTATGCTATGTTAGGGACTCGATGGCGTGTACCTGATACTGATGGGTAGAGACGCGAGGTCCTAGAGCAGGCACATCAGTCAGCTTTCAGTGTTCACCCAAGTGCCTCCGAGATGTAACGTGACTTGAGAGTTAGTTACGAGTGGGCAGGGTGAAGAGTAAAGTTTCGGATTTCGTTTCGAGGTGTCTGGCTTGTTGCGAGCTAAGGTTGAGCATTGGAGACCGACCGGAGAGTTGCAACCTTTTTACCGTTCCAGAGTGGGAATGGGAGCAGATATCCATGGTTTTCGTTGGGGTGTCTACCCAGGTCTAGATAGGGTGTGACTCCATTTGGGTGATTGTTGTCCGGTTATTCTCAGTTTACTCGTTGTTCTTCGATAAGTTTGTGCATTTGCACGGAGTTCCTTCATGCGTTGTATCCAATAGAGGCACTACGTTCGCAAGCCGTCTTTTGTAGAAGCATCAGGAAGCCTTGGGTACCGGTTGAGCTTTAGCTCCGCTTTTCCATATGTAAGACGATGGTCAGTTAGAGCGGACTATACAGAGTCTGGAGGATACGCTTGTGTGTACGTACTTATTGTTTGTTGGCAGTTGGAATCGTCACTTGCCATTGATTGGGTTCTCCTTCGATAGCTGTTATCAGGGGACATTCCAATTGGCAACCTTTAGGCTTTGTTTGGTAGGTGGTGTCGATCGCCAGTCTGTTTTTCTGACTCTGCGAGAGTAGGATTTTTGGACCCCAGCCAGTCTTGAGACTTTGAAGAAGATCTAGTTGATTCAGGTCAGGATGAGTGCAGCCCAGTGCAGACAGGAGTCTTATGCCGACCGTCGTTATCGCAAACTTGAGTTCGCAGTAGGAGATCATGTATTCCTACGGATTTTTTCGATGTTTGGCGGGTCGAGTTTTGGGAAGCTTACCCCAAATTGTAGGTCCTTTTGAGATCCTCGAGAGAGTTAGTACCGTTGCCTGTAATTTTTCACTTCCGCCCAGATTTCTGAGTATTCACCCCGTTTTCCATGTGTCGAAACTTCGCAAATACCTTCATGACCTTTCTCACATGATTCAGCATCAGACCTTTTAGCTTGGACGCGATCTTTTCGTTCACCGACAGCTGATAGTGTTGGTGGATCGGCAGGTGGAGAAATTTCGGTCAAGCGTCTTGCCATCTGTGGAGGTTTCTTTGGCGTAGCCGTACAGTAAGGTGATCACTTGGGAGGCTGCGAGCGAGATTTGGGAGTTTTGCATTCCTCTCTTTGAAGATATGCATAGTAAGAATTTTAAATTCGGGGACCGAATTTCTTTAAGAGGGGAAGATTGTAACGGTTTGGAAATTGTTTTGGCGATTTTCCGTTTTTAGGGTAAAATATTCGGTGTTTTCCGCAAAAACCTTGAAGCGATCTTTTTGCAGTATAGAATTCACTGCACCTAGTTTAGCTAGGAATTTGCTAGTTTGCGGGGTTTTGTAAGCCACTTGTAATTTTTGTGCATTTTAATATTTTCCCCTAATTAAAATATTATTTTAAGCTTTATTTATGCACTTAATTAGTGGTAATTACTTTTTTTCTTAGGTTAATTATTACTAATGTGAATCTATGCTAAGTTAATCACTAGATTAAGCACTAATCCATCTTTGAAAATATCTCTCCAAAATATCTAGATATTTGTGTAAATTTAAAGAAAATTTTAAATGGAAATGAATTTTATTAAGAGGTGGCATTTGCATTAATGAGCTTTAATTGGTTTCTTGCTAGATTTTTCCTCACTTTTTTCACAAAACCCCTCTCCTCTTTCCTTTTTTGGCCGGCCCTCCCCTTTGCTCCGCTCTCTCCTTCCTCACTCCATTTCCACTCTTTTGAGCTTCAAAAATTCATCAAAAATCCTTAATTTATCACACAAACTCAAAAATAAATCATTACCCATCTTTCTTCATCACAAAACATGCTTGGATCTTCATGGAAGACTTCATTTTGGAGGGTTAAATTTGGTGTTTTCTTACAAGTTTTTGTGATCTAGTGGAGGTATATTTCTAAACCTAATCTTTAATTGTTGTTTAAATCTTTAATCTAGCTATATAAGATGTTTAATTAAAGCTTTAATTTGCATTTTTAGAATTTCTAGAAAAGGGGGTGTGGATAATCAAGTTAGGGTTTTGACTAGTGAAAAGGTTAATAGATAAGTAAGACTTGAAGAAAACCTAACCTAGTTGCTAGATTTGTTATATGTTATTCTCCTAATTGTGTAATTAAGCTAATTAGCAAACTAAGATTTTACTAAATCCTAATTAGGTAAGATTAAAATTCTAGTAAAGGCATGAGTGGTTTAATCATGTTATTTGGTGATGTTTGTGATGGCTAGTTTTACCTGGTAAAACTTATAGTTTTGAGCTAAAATGATTAAATGTTGCTTACTAGATTCCCGGATAATTTAGGTGTGGGTTTCTTTTGACCTTGCAACGTTATTTATATTATATTCCACGTTATTTATTATTTATTGTGTTGTGAATGCACGATCGGTACGATCAGAGTCTAGGGTTGAGGGTTGTGTCGTTTAGCGTTCCTAGCTAAGATTGTGCCGATGTCGTTCGTGTGTTTGTGTAGCTTTTGGTCTTGAATTGGTTTCGTAGTGTTGCTACGCGCGTTAGCCACTAGACCAACACGTGAGAGTATGTTTGGAGTTGGTGCGTCGGTCGAACGTAGTTGGTACGTATTATTGGTCGATTGCTAATATATACTTGTTATATTGTTTTATGATCTTAGGGTCGCTGGCGAGGACTTCGGACGCTGCGAAGAAGGGAAAGCAGGTGGTTGGCTTTACTTAGCCAGGAGCGTTGGTGAGTAGATTTAACATCTACAGGGGAATCGCCCGAATGGCGTTATGCGTCTGGGCTAGATTAAAAGATATGACTATTGGTTATAAGTATATGGACTTGATTATGGATGTGTACCCTTGTTGCATATCTCATTTACCTATTGCGTTTGGATATAGTATTAATGAGACGCAACACTATTATTGACGGTTCATGTTGCAAGAGCACTATTTGTATGCTATACCAACACTGTCGATAATTGCCATAACATGCACAACACATATAAATATGTGATATTGTATTGGTTAGGGACTTTGAGACACGATCCTTATATTCCTTTGTGCATATGAAACATAGCATACTTGTGTTTCTACATGCTTACACATATGCCTTGCTATGCACACATACTTACATGTACACCGTGCATACATACTTACATGTATACTCACTTACCTTGTTGGGGCTATACATACCCATGTGGTACTGTTTTGTCATTGACGTGGGGTCATTGATTCTTATGCGTTGGCGCATATGATAGGTAGTATACCTTGCCATGCCTACATGCTAGTTACCTATATGCCTATATGGTATCGTACCATTAGTGACAGGTATACACACACATGAAACATAGCTACATGTACAGCTTGCATACATACTTACATATATACCTGGAGGGTATTACTTCATTATTGATAGGTATTTACACATATCTTGCTATACCGACATGGTTGCGCATACCTGGTTAGAGCTACATGTTCACCTTTATATGATATTGCGTTGGATTTTGGAGGAATTAGGAACAACATGATATACTTAATAACTTGTGGATGTGAAATAGCGGATTTTCCTTTATATGCTCATATTACTGTTTCATGTTGCATATATTATATTTCATGGATTTCGCATAGATATATGGTTTTTATATGATATTTTCTGGATGTTTTACTCCTGCGTATATATATATCAGTGGTATAGGACGCTGACATATATATGTATATATATTGTATATATATATCAGTGGTATGGGACGCTGTTATATATGTACACCTACATAATATATCATCATAACGACTCATGCAAATATACTTATTCATTACTTGATGTTTTCTGGATTTGAGGACCGTGGTAGTTTCATGAAATTATGCATTATTTGAAAAACCCGGTTTCTCTTGATATGATATTTGAGCGTCCACATTGAGATTTCTCGGGTTTGAAATTGTGATATATACCCGATGCGAGGAGTGTAGTGGGCCGTGTGCGGGTACATGGTGGAGCCCGATATGGTTCCCCTCGGCAAGAAGATCGTAGATGATGGCTATGAGCCTGGAAGACTGGGCATGTACCTACCGATAACAGTATTTGGACTCGGCGGTTATCGTAGGGATACCGACCGGAGTCATGTAAGTATGGATACGTGGAATTCGAGGGTCGAAGCTGGGCACTCGAGTTTTCCAGATAGCGTATGATACGTACCTATCAGGGCCAGTCGTGGTGACAGCACCTGATAGAGGAGTATTTATGTGTCGATGCTAGACACTAGTTTTCATGATGTTTCGGGTGTCGATGTTAGACACTCAGGTTTCATGAGATTTATTGGATGTGTTTAATTCCGTACTTCGCATTTATTTTATATGCATTGCTTCATGTATTAGTAGTACCTGATCGAGTACCTTTCATGACTGTTGCATACATATGGACATTTATTGCTATTAGCTTGCATGTGATTGATTCGCGCAGTACGTGCATACTTATGTTTACCAGCATATGTTATTTACTATTCACGAGTTGGCAACTCACCCCTGTTGTGCCACAGTGTTTTTCAGGTAGTCCCTCAGGGCAGTCGAGGCAGGGTTTCTACCTATCGTGTCATCTTTTGCAGCGGGTACCGCTACGGCTGACTGCATGCAGTTTGCTATAGGTTGGTTTTGCGGTTATCCGATATTGCTCAATGTATATCTTTGTACCATATACTCTCCATCTACCACTTTCATGTATTGACTTAGATATGAGTTGTGAGAACGATATTGTATATTTTTGGGGACTCAGTTTGTCTTTTATGCAGTTTTATTTATATCGTCTTTTATTTCTTCGCTACGGCGTCGTATACCTGTTGTGGTGGTTGTTTTTCACCATTAGGCATGGATTTTGCTCCCGTTGGGGGTGCTTTACTTATATCTTTGTATGCACCTATTTTTGTGGCTAGTTTTTACAAAGGAGGTGCAGCCAAAATTTTTAAGAAAGTAAAGTTGGACTTTAAGGAATTTGGTTTGAGATTTCAAAAGTTTTGAAAATGCTATTATCACTTATTACTTTTGATGGTTTAGATTGCTGGGTTTTCGGCCAACTTAAATTGCGTTACGCCTCTAGACATTGCGTAGTTTAAGGGTCATCACGTGCCAATTTCGGGTCATGACAACTATTAAAACCACTTGCATTAAAAATAGGTTCTCTTCACTTCTTCTTTCAAATGGTTTAGATTTCTGGGAACTTTTGGCTTACTTGAATTAGATGGGGTCCTATAGACTTCATATGATTCAAGTGCCAGTCACGTGCCATTTCGGGTCGTGACACAATTACCAAAGGCGTGTGTGTTCGCATGAATAGTTTACGTGCGGCATGAACCAATGGTAATGGTGCAAATGTCCTATGAGATAATATCATATATATCTATGATGATGCAATTTAATGAGATGAATGACTGGGAGACTACGCATATAAATACAAGCACTACTTGTAATCCTGACTATCGGGCGCCTCACGCCATCCAGACGATCCCTCATAGATGTGTACATCTACTCAACGGGACGCCTCGGCTAATCTGAGCCGATCTCAGCCTTGCCTTTTGCTCTCCACGTCCGACGCCTCTGCACCCAATCCTAGAATCGCACACAGATAAATAAGAGGATAGATATATAAATAGTCGAGGACACAAATGATACAAGTCAACCACGAGCACCAAATGGACGCGCTCGCAGTTGGTGCACAAAACACGCTCGTGACAACGCCACAAACCAAAACTAGGGTCGCTATACGTGACAACTACCAAGCCCAGTACCTAATCGTATCAATCGCGCATTCACAACACACTAAAAATTTTAGGAAACAGGTAGTAAATGATCAAAACCTCAAACTTAATTAAAATCGATTCATTCCAAAAACCTGGTATGTTAGTTATATGTATGCCCTAAAGGCCATTACTGTACATACGATGTATATTGTAGTGGATGCTTAGACATATATAGGGAGGACTTTCTTGCTTGACATGATAGTACGCTATCTGGTTGTATTTTATCTTAACATGTACTCTGATTGTCTCTATGTTACATGTTGATAAAGCCCTTAGGGTATGTACTCGACTACTGGGACTATGATGAGATCATACTAGTGGGGCCACGGTAGTCGACGAGTACATTCCATAACTGTTCCTAGTCGAGGGTGTATCGAGATAGGGCATCGATACACCAGAGTAGACTAGCGTATACGCATCTTGACCCATATGATGGGCGATGGATGATCCCATATCCATCGGTGTTTGACATCAAGGATGGTGTACGGGTGCTCAGTGGAGACTGGGTACACTGGACGGACTCGCCGAGAACTCCCAGATGGTATTATACCTCATGTCAGATGGCAGTTCTCCGGTGACACTGGTACAGAGTAGTCTGTTGACCCGAGATCGTCATAGAGTCTTGTGTGATTCCCACTGTGCTTTGATTTCCATCATACCACGTCCAAGAGGGCATGCAAAAAGGTGGCTTTTGGGTACAGTCCCGAATCACATGGAGGCAATGAGCGATAGGAGGGGATTCATCTCTCCCGGTATAGGGAGTTGATGTTGCGCTGTGTTCGAGTAGCTATAACCTGAAATCCCTGGCCAGGGTTGCTAAGATCTACTGGTAAGTGTTATCCGTAGTTTATCGAACTGTTATAGACCTCATATCGACACGACTTATCGAGCTACTGGGGTCTGACGTTTGCCACCCCTAGACGAGATATGCGACATATCAGACGACGAGACCGGACTGTACGGGAGTATTACTGATTGGATTCATAGGAGAATGTACAGGCTTGCTTGTTGATCTTCTGAGCGCTCAATACCTGGGTGGCTGTTACGTTTAGCTGACCGTTTGCAGCTTGTGGGTGTTTGATATGATCATCACCTACTGCCGGCGTATTGACGATTCTTTAGAGTCCTACACAGAGGTTTCTTGACTCAGGCAAAACGGAGTAGGAGCACATATGTGATATGTGCGGGACCGAGGATAATGCGATATGTGATACCGTATTGGATTCTCGCGATATGGGATATCGGCCGGGTATATGTGATATAGCCGGGTCATCGTATTAGTCGGTTATATGCGATATAGCCGGATCGTCGGATCAAGTGTTGATTCGATAATTTAATGTATAATAATATATATGATATATTAAATTACATTAACTAATATTAGCTCACTAAAAGATTCTTTTTCTCACTCGGGTAATACATTGATATATATGCGATATATGTTAATTGTATTATTTTATTTGGTTACAATAAATATTATATATATGATATATAATATTGTAACATGATATGATAACTAATGCAACATGTTTAGTGGAGTTTAAACATGATTAGGGTTTGGATTAGGGTTAAGACTTCTAGTAGATTCTAGAAGCTTTTCTTTTGTTTTTGCAAAGATATTTACATATGACTCATGTTTTAACCCAACCCAAACCCTAACCCTAGTTAATTCTCTACATGGGTTTAGTTGACCATGGTTACATTATTCATCATATTTATCTTTTCATTATTCATCACAAAAGGATCATGAATTCTTCTTCTTCTTCTTCCTTCTACTTTTCATGGAAAAAGCTTACTAGCTTTTTTTCCAAGTGATGAAAAATGAGTGAGAAAAAGATTATAAATGAGAGCAAAAATCCTACTTCATCATTCTCATCTACCCTTGCCATTTAGATGAGAGTGTTCACTTCATTTAGTGAGTGTTAGCTTGTGTTAATGAAACTTCAAGGTAGATCATCTTTGTTATCGCAGATCGGAAGTAAGACTGCATCTTTCTCTTCGTGGAGCCTCTCGAGAGTCCGGAACACGATGATCGCAGCGAAGGGACCTCAACATGGAGCTTAAGAAGTGAAGGACCGGATCTACAAAGGTTGTAATCCCTCTCACTTAGTGTTAAAGAGTTTAACACGCTTGTTTTCGCCTAATCTCTAGTTTAAAGATCTCGTATCGGGTTGTTCGGCACGGCTAATTTTTAAATCGGGCATGGTAGATGCATCGTAGACCCTTGTAGCAGTGCCTAGCAACCCTACAGTGGTATCAGAGCCAAGCTAGAGCTTTAGGCGACGTATAGACGAAGTTTAAAGTCCGATTGAACACCGAAACCCTAATTTGAACCCCTCTCTGGATATTTTTCAAAAATGTTATTTTTATGAATTAAAAATGCTCAGAAAATTAAGCAGGAAAAACTAAGAATTACTGTGAAGTACGGACCTGTAATGCTCTGATTTGACCGCGGAACCGCGGCGAAACCAAGGGTTTGGCGGCGGTTCCACGGCCAAATTGTTAATTAGTCCCTGGAACTTCATATATTTATTCTTAGGTCCTTTCTTGTCATTTTTTTCCTGGGAATTTTTTAATTTAACTCAAGTGTTGAGTTTTCTAGGTTTGTATTAGGGACTCGTTGATTCGATCGGATAATTTAACTTTGTTTAGTTTGTTCCGGATATTTTTAGAAACTGTTAAAAAGTTCGAACGGATATCAATAACTCACTTTTTCAAAAGTTGGATTTTTCCTCGTGTTTGAAACTTTCGTAAAGTCATGCAAGTAACGCGGTGGACCCTCTAGAAGACAACAAACCTTAAGTCGATTATGTGACCGTCTTGAACTGCCTATAAACCATAGGGTTTGGGGCAGTACGGCGTGCCACATGTGAGGAGTTGGCTTGACCCTTCTACGGCTGGACCATCGGTACTGTGGCATATGATGGATGTTTTTAAACTGATTTCAAGCGTTGAGATATATTGGGGAAATCTTGGGTGTTTGATCTTTCGATCGGAAAGTTTAACATTGTCTATTTATCTGGAATGTGATACAATATTTGGAATCCATAAGTAGTTATGAGATAACAAATTTGAATGTTATGAACATAGAGTTTAGTCTCAGATGATCGGTTGCCACGGGATTTTGATGCGATCAAAAGTCCGTCGCAATCACGTAGCGTACGTGGATACTCGCCGGGTAAACTTAACAGACAACCACGCCCCAAAGCCCCGACCAAGTGACTGTAGGAGAACCCCGTCGCCAAAAGCATCCGTTCGGATGCTCGCGGCAGTGGTGTTCCGCCTTGCTGCACTTCGTCGACGGCATCGGGGGTGCGGCCGTCTACTAAAGTTTGCGACGAGCATTCGATCAGGATGTCGGGAATCTTGTTGAATTGCCGACTTGATATTGAAAAAAGTTTTCGATAAAGAGACTAAAATGCGGGGTTTATAATTATTAGGCAAGCGATGTCTAAGGAATTCATCTGGTTAGGCATGCGTTGTCTAAGGAGGTTGTGGATTCCAACTGTTGTAGTTTTTTATACTTTCTTTTCTGTGTCCGTAAGCGTAGTATGTGGTGTATCGCCGGCTTCGTTGCTATATATCAATGACAATCGGGATACGCATACTTGCTTACGTTGATGATATGAGATATTATATGTTGCTGTGATATGTTATATTGGATCGTCGCGTTTTGAATAGCCAGGGGTTTTATGTGAGATGAGGTTTTTTCTTTTTCATTCATGTAAAATTCATTTGTATGTAATATTCTTTTATTGGGGCACTTCCGGGCTGAGGATGATGTCACCATTGTAAATTATTTACTTTTCCGCATTAGGTAGACCCAAGGCGGGGAGCACAAGTAACCGGGTTATGGGGTCCAGTGGGAGACCATCTCGAGGAGTCAAGACCGGGTCTCCTAACCCTAGAATTGGCAGTGTTGCTTGCCGCTCTCATAGGGGTCTAGGGATGTGGGTTTGGCTATTCATCGCGACCGTGGAATCCGTGTTTTATACAGGCTCGTATTGAAAACACGGACCTCCTAGTATATCCAATATTTCATATATGTTCTTCTGCTGCAATGTTCTGTGATGAGAACATATTACTGCGTGAGACGAATGTTTATATTATATATATATGAGATATATGTTATATTGCAGATTTCGTTTAAAATGTGATGCTTGTGAAGCATAATAAAATGGGACTTCATTAATGAGATTAATGAACTAAAAGAAACCTAAGATGTTGTAGAAACTTGTTTAAAAACTGGTAGCTCTAGTTTTTGCTTTGCATAGTGGTATATATGATATATCCTGCACCTTATTCGATAAGGAAAGAGCCGAGATCCCTTCACCGGGAGTGACCTCTTTAGTGAAACTGGCAGATGCTACAAACTTGGTTTGTCTTTTGATTGCTTCTATAGTTTTTGCTTTGCATAGTGATATTTGTGAAATATCCTGCACCTTATTCGATGAGGAAAGGGCCGACGATCCCTTCACCGGGAGTGACCCCTTTAGCAAAACTAGAAAAAGCCTCAAAAACACTCGATTTAAAAATCACTCGATTCTACAACGATATCAAGTTCATTACGCAAAGGGTTTTCTTAAAAACCTGTCGTAGCCCTCCGTCATTTCAGATAAGTAATAGTTAGTATTCATGCTGCGTTTGTTGACCTTGTCAAGGCGTAGTGTGCGGTAGCTGATTACTGCTTATCTGTATAAGCATATGATGCGATTGGATTAGGGTAGTCGTGCGACTTTGTTGACCTTGTCAAGGGTCGTGCGAGTGGGTTTAATTCAGATCAGGAAATGACGGGTTGAACTTGACTTGCAGTCTATGGTTTGTTGACCTTGTCAAGGTCATAGATCGCTCGGGGCAAAATATTATTGGGAATTTCAAGTGTTGAAATTTGCAATGAGATTGCATAACTTCTATGAGATATTTAGATCCCGATACCCGCTGCGAGTAAGAGTTACTCCTGGGAGAGTTTTGCACATTACAATTAGCCGATCAAGTAGGTGTCTAGAAAGGTGTTAACGGGGTTACGCCCCTGGAAAAACGAGGTTTACTTTAATGAGGTCCGTGCGAAAGCACGGGGAACCTTCTTCAATGTACCGGCACTGGCCTGGCTGAAAGATTGGCGAACTTGTAGGGTGTAATTAATCCCGGCTAGTGTTTCCTTTTAGGGTTTGAAGGAAGATTTGACTAAAACAGTGGGAGACATCCTGATTAGATATATTAAATAACCAATCTAATCTTCCAAGAGCATACGCTGAGTGTTTTCTTCTCTCACTCCAGGTAGCGACCATATCACGCCTTAATCAAGATAATAATACGGATGTATTGACCGAACCCGCTTGTTATACTGAGCTAGGGAACGTTAGTCCCACTCCAACTTATAATTGTTATAAGACAGAGCAGGAAATAGGGGATTACCAGAATTCCCGTGCCGCCCAAAAGAAGAAAGTGCATGCTGATGCATCATCTTCGAGTGTGTTCATTACAGAGAACTGTTTCTCAGTATCCTTTACGTCCTGGGTATTTGATACCGGATCAGGATCCCACATATGTAATTTGTTACATGGGCTACAGATAGGTAGAGAACTGAGAACGGGTGATAAGTTTCATGAGACAGAAAACGGTGCAAGTGTTGCAGCAAAGTCTGTTGGTCACTATCACCCAGTATTACCAGAATACATTGATTCTGAACGAATGTTATTAGATATCGAACCTGATATACAACATCATATCAATCTCTTTATTAGTAAAGAAGGATATAATTTTGTATTGTTGGATAATGTTATGAACATTTCCTATATCAAGAGTTGATCGGTTCAGGCACGTTATCTAAAAGCATAGACGTTTTAAATCAAACTACAGTTCTTAGTATACAGAACACACACAAGAGGAAGAGTTCAGAAATGAACGAATCCTTCTTAAGGTATTGTAGACTATGTCATATCAATGCGACCCGACTAGCTGAAGTTACATAAAGATGCATATTTAAATTAGTTTGAATTTACATCTTGTGAAACTTGCCGGTCATGTCGCAGAGATAAGATGACCACAGTTCCATTTATTAGAAACAGAGAAAGAGTTAGTGAACTCTTGGGATTGATACATGCTGATGTATGAAGGTACCCTGTCTACACATGCCAAGACCGGTTCTTTATACTTCATTACATTCTCTGATGATCTCTCAAGATTCAGACATATGTTCCTGTTGAAACACATGTCCGAAGCTTTTGAGATATTCATAGAATATAAGTTAGAAGTAGAGAACCAAAAACGGGTATAAGTATTATGTCCTTTGATGAGATCAAGGAGGAGAATACTTAAGCACGGAATTCCTGGACTATTCTAAAGGAGAATGAGATTCTCTCTCAGCATTACTCCTCCGTATACACCATAGCACGATGGTATATTGGGGCGGAGCAATAGCACCCTATGTGATATGGTGTGCTCTATGATGAGTACTACTGAGTTTCCTATTTCCTTTTGGGAGTTATGCGCTTAAGAAGCTGCATACCTATTGAATACGGTTCAAATCAAATCAGTTGCCTACCACTTCATATGTGATATGGAAAGGGAAGAGCCCATATCTTAAGTTTGTTAAGATTTGGGGTTGTCCGGCCTATGTCTAAAAAGTATAATCCGGACAAGCTCGAGGCAAAGTCAGATCTGTAGAAGTTTGTTGGATAACCCAAGCATATGCAAGGGAATATCTTCTACCTAATCGAGGAACAAAAATGTTTTGTTTCTCAACATGCCACCTTTGTGAAAGGGAATTTCTTGTGAAGAAATTAGTGGACATGAGGTAGAACTGGAAGGAGTTCCAGCTATACAAACTACAGCTGATGATTTGATAGAACCAAAGGATTCAATAGTAACCAACGAACCTCAGCCTCTCCGCCGATCTAGTAGGGTTCCTCACCCACCTGAGAGATACTTCGGTTTCTCTATGACAGTCGGAGCGAGGATTGCATCATGAGATGATGACCCAACTAGTTTCGAGCTGGCCATCAGGAATGAGACTCTGTAAGAATGGCTGGATGCTTATCGATCTGAGATGGAATCCTTATACACCAACAAAGTATGGACTTTGGTTGCTCTATCTAAAGGGTTAAATCCCCATCAGGAGCAAGTATATCTTGAGAAGATTACTAGGTGTACATGGAAAAGTTGAGACTTTCAAAGCTATGCTTAAGTCCATCCAGATCCTACTTGCCACGGCTACATACCATGACTACGATATCTGGCGGTTGGGTGTCATGACTGCTTTTCTAAATGTTGATTTGGAAGAGAGCGTCTATAAGTACACAGCCAGAGGGCTTCGTAGACAGTAGGAGCAGCGGAAACGTGTGCAAGATGTTTTATGTGATAAAGCAGGCATCGCGGAGATGGAACGTCTGTTTTGATGTGGTAGTCAAAGAGTTTGACTTCATCAAAATGGTAAATGAACCTTGTATATAGAAAAAGGTAGTAGGGAGTATGGTGATGATCCTCGTAGAGTACGTGGATGACATACTCTTGATAGGGAAGGAGTTTCCTATGCTACGCTCAGTCAATCTCCGCTTATCACAAGGATTCTCCATATAGGATCAATGTGATACCTCCTAAATCCTGAGTTTTGAATCTACGAGATAGATCTAATTGGATGTTAGGATTCTCACTAGTTGTAGTGAGATGGTATCAATCGATCCTGGGGAGAATCACTGGAAAGGTTCCAGGGTGATAAGGACGACTGAATGTCAGTCTCAGGTATTGTCTTTACCCTCAGTAGAGGGACGGTATGTTGGAAGAGTTCCAAGCTAGATACCGTGACTTACTAGACGATTAAAGGCAAGATACATCGTTACCAAAGATGCTACCAAAGAGGCAGTCTGGATACATATAAGTTCATGAGATGAACTTCGTTCCTACCATTGTGTGACAATGGAGTTGTGGCTTTAGCCAAAGAACTACCACCCCATTAGAAATCCAGATATAATTCTTAGGAAGTATCACCTGATAATAGAGATGGTTGATCTCCAGAGAGATCGAGGTTAGGAGAGTAGACACAGAGGACAACAGCGCGGATCCACTCATAAAGGCCTTTTTCCCAGTAGAGACTTTTTATGGGATGGTTGAGTATGAGATATTTCAACTGCAGCTAATTGTTGGGTATGCGATACCACAACAGATGGCCCTAGTGCAAGTGGGAGATTGTTAGTTATATGTATGCCCTAGAGGCCATTACTGTACATACGATGCATATTGTAGTGGATGCTTGGACATATATAGGGAGGACTTTCTTGCTCGACATGATAGTACGCTATCTGGTTGTACTTTATCTTAACATGTACTCTGATTGTCTCTATGTTACATGTTGATAAAGCCCTTAGGATATGTACTCAACTACTGGGACTATGATGAGATCATACTAGTGGGGCCACGGTAGTCGACGAGTACATCCTATAACTGTTCTTAGTCGAGGGTGTATCGAGACAGGGCATCGATACACCAGAGTAGACTAGCGTATACGCATCTTGACCCATATGATGGGCGATGGATGATCCCATATCCATCGGTGTTTGACATCAAGGATGGTGTATGGGTGCTCAGTGGAGACTGGGTACACTGGACGGACTCGCCGAGAACTCCCAGATGGTATTATACCTCACGTCAGATGGCAGTTCTCCGGCGACACAGGTACAGAGTAGTCTGTTGACCCGAGATCGTCATAGAGTCTTGTGTGATTCCCACTGTGCTTTGATTTCCATCATACCACGTCCAAGTGGGCGTGCAAAAAGGTGGCTTTTAGGTACAGTCCCGAATCACATGGAGGCAATGAGCGATAGGAGTGGATTCGTCTCTCCCGGTATAGGGAGTCGATGTTGCGCTGTGTTCGATTGGCTATAACCGGAAATCCCTGGCCAGAGTTGCTGAGATCTACTGGTAAGTGTTATCGGTAGTTTCTCGAACTGTTATAGGCCTCATATCGACCCGAGTTATCGAGCTACTGGGATGTGACGTTTTCCACCCCTAGGCGAGATATGCGACATATCAGACGACGAGACCGGACTGTACGGGAGTGTTACTGATTGGATTCATAGGAGAATGTATAGGCTTACTTGTTGATCTTCTGAGCGCCCAATACCTGGGTGGCTGTTGTGTTTAGCTGATCGCTTGCAGCTTGTGGGTGTTTGATATGATCATCACCTACTGCCGGCGTATTGACGATTCTTTAGAGTCCTACACGGAGGTTTCTTGACTCAGGCAAAACGGAGTAGGAGCACATATGTGATATGTGCGGGACCGAGGATAATGCGATATGTGATACCGTATTGGATTCTCGCGATATAAGATATCGGCCGGGTATATGTGATATAGCCGGGTCATCGTATTAGTCGGTTATATGCGATATAGCCGGATTGTCGGATCAAGTGTCGATTCGATAATTTAATGTATAATAATATATATGATATATTAAATTACATTAACTAATAATAGCTCACTAAAAGATTCTTTTTCTCACTCGGGTAATACATTGATATATATGCGATATATGTTAATTGTATTATTTTATTTGGTTACAATAAATATTATATATGTGATGTAAGTCCATGCTACCTCTCCCGGTACTTTCGGGCATGCGGAATTTGGTGAAAAACAATTTTCTAGAGGCGGTAACATGGACTCAAAATCGGATCTTGGTTAAGCATCTAACTAACAACCTAACTAGGAGTTGTTAACTACTCGGTTAGGGGGTTATACCTTTCTTTCTTGAACTCCTTCGTCTTCAAGCCTCGATGGTTGTCCGGATCGGCTTCACCCCGTCGTCTCCTTGCGCCGAAGATCGATCCACCTGAAAGCTTCTACCTTTGGCTTCTTCTTCGGTCTTTGAAGAAAACTAGTTCACTTGGTTTGCTAAATCTTATGAACTAGAGTGAGTAGAGAAGAGTGTGTTGGGATTTTCTCTATGGTTCTTGGTTCTCAACACATGAGACAAGTGAACCATAGACTAAGGAGAGGGAGAGCAAGAGGAAGAAGATGAGAGCTCAAAAACAAGAGAGAGAATGAAAATGATAGAACGAGAAAGACTTTTCTCACTTGGCTCTCATAATCCAAAACCATCATCACAAAAATAGTAATCAAGTATTGTGTAAAATGGTTCAAGTCAAAATGGCTAAATCATTTCATGCACTCATATTGCACAAGAGAACAAGCAAGTGAAAAGTCTTTGCCATGAAATGATAGCCATTGTCATCATGATGGTCAACTAGTCCAACCTAGTCAACCGGTTAACAAAGTAAACAAGTCAACAAAGTCAACCCCTCAACAACCATGTCACCACAATACTTAATTAATATTATTGTTAATCATATATCATATTCTCATTAGGGTTGAGCAAAAAGTCAATAGTCAACAGTCAACGGTCAACAACCCTAATGAGAATCCTCTGCCTCTGCCTCTCCGCCAACTGTGCATACACACCCGCATCCGCGTTCCGAGGAACACGAATACAAACTGGATAAAACCAATCCCAATACGTACACTAGGATCTGGCTTAAACCAAAGCCCGCTAGTGTAAACTGTCCGGACACTAAACATGCACAAGTGCACGGATGTGACTGAACCCTGTCGCAAAACCATGAGACCTGTCGCAAAACCATGCGACCTCTACTCTTTTTCCTAAAGGCGAATAGCTTTCTGTGTGGGACTCTAAAGACTCGACACTACGCTGGCAGTGGGTTTAACCACAGACCGCAAGCGGCACTAGCTGTGCGTAACGGTCCCCAGGTAGATGCCGACAAGAAGACTGACGAGGCGAAACCCATCTGAACTCCTACTGAGCCTGAATGTGACAGTCTCCATACAGTCCGGTCTGTTCGTCTGATACATCGCATGGCGGGCCTAGGGGGCGGTAAACGTCAGTCCCCTAATAGCGGTACAAGTCGTGTTGGAGTGAAGCCCAATACACCCTGAGATAACACTGGAAGCCTACCAGTATATCTCGCTTGCCCTGACCAGGGACTACCCATGTAATGGCTCTCCTAGACACAGCGCGATGTCAACCCCCAATACCGGGAGAGACGAATCCTGTCTAACCGTCACTGCCTCCAAGTGCTTCGGGACTGCACCCAACTACCACCTGTTTGCACGACTCCTTTGAGCCGTGGTAGGCTAGTAATCAAAGTACAGTGGGAACACACTCGAGGCGAAGTGACAGTGTCAAGTCAACGGACTAAGCTGTACTCATGTCACCTGGGAACTGATAACTGACGATAGGTATAATACCAACCGGTCAGTTCCCGACGAGTCCTGTCCAGTGTACTCGTAACCCAACGAGCACCCACATACTATCCCCAGTACGACGTACTGATGACTGTGGGACAGACCATCTCCCACTCTGGGATGAGAAGCGCATGCGCTAGTCTACTCCGGAGTATCGATGCCCTGTCTCGATAGTCCTGCGACTAGGGACCTGCATAAGGATGTGCTTATAGATTACCCAGCCCCCACTAGTGTGACTGCCATCACAACGCTGGTAATCAAGCATAGATCCTAAGGACTCCACTAATGTGTATAGGTGATATACTAAAATAAACACATGTACACATTGAAGTAGAAACAAACCAAGTAGCATACTACTATTTTGAGCAAGATTGTATATACAAGGTGAATATCCCAAGCTTCCATTAAGTAATATACAAACTAGTATGATACAGTAATGGCCTCTAGGGCATATACACTAACATGTGATATATAATATTGTAACATGATATGATAACTAATGCAATATGTTTAGCGGAGTTTAAACATGATTAGGGTTTGGATTAGGGTTAAGACTTCTAGTAGATTCTAGAAGCTTTTCTTTTGTTTTTGCAAAGATATTTACATATGACTCATGCTTTAACCCAACCCAAACCCTAACCCTAGTTAATTATCTACATGGGTTTAGTTGACCATGGTTGCATTATTCATCATATTTATCTTTTCATTATTCATCACAAAAGGATCATGAATTATTCTTCTTCTTCTTCCTTCTATTTTTCATGGAAAAAGCTTACTAGCTTTTTTCCAAGTGATGAAAAATGAGTGAGAAAAAGATTATAAATGAGAGCAAAAATCCTACTTCATCATCCTCATCTACCCTTGCCCTTTAGATGAGAGTGTTCACTTCATTTAGTGAGTGTTAGCTTGTGTTAATGAAACTTCAAGTTAGATCATCTTTGTTATCGAAGATCGGAAGCAAGACTGCATCTTTCTCTTCGTGGAGCCTCTCGAGAGTCTGGAACACGATGATCGCAGCGAAAGGACCTCAACATGGAGCTTAAGAAGTGAAGGACCGGATCTACAAAGGTTTTAATCCCTCTCACTTAGTGTTAAAGAGTTTAACATGCTTGTTTTCGCCTAACCTCTAGTTTAAAGATCTCGTATCGGGTTGTTCGGCACGACTAATTTTTAAATCGGGCATGGTAGATGCCTCGTAGACCCTTATGGAAGTGCCTAGCAACCCTACATAGTAAGCATGACCTAACCATTTTAGTGCAAATCTAGATGTTTTAACAAAACTAGTGGCCACAATATTCATTTAATCTCTTAATTAGGCTACACAATTATTTACTAAAATTTAATCTCACCTATTTACATATAATTCATGAAATTAGTTTGCAAGGATATTTAATTAGGACAATTAAAAAGTAACAATTGGTAAATTAACAATTAGACTAGATTTTTGCAAGTTTTTAGATATTTAACTTCATATTTCCACCATAATTAGATGATAAAAGCTTGATTTAAACTAAACCCTTTTCTTAAGCATGCAAATCTTGAAATTAAACTATACTAACACCTAATTAAAAATTAGATTAAAGCCATAACTAACAAGATAACAATTTGAGGAAGATTTATACCTCACAAATTTTGAGATCAAACATGCAACTTAGCCTCCCAAACAACCATCTTGCTCCAATATCCATGGTAGATTACGCTAAAGAAAATTGGGCAAAGCTTTAATTATGAATTGGTGATACTTTGTATGGATTTTTGATGGAATTTTGGAGATTTTTTTGATGGAAAAGATATGGGAAAATAGGGGAAATGGAGCAGGTTGGCTCGACCAACAGTGAGGAATGAGAGGTGAGTGTGTGTGTGAGTTTGTGGCCAAGTCAAGAAACCCATACCTCAAGTCTACTAGCACCATACCTCTTTATCTCCTCATTTTTCTTTTTATTTATTTTGTTTACTTTAAATTTCTAGAACCATGGAGAACCAAAAAGAAAAGAGAATATGTTACAACTAGCTATTTAGTTGAAATGGTGCACTAATGTGTACTTAACCCATCTCATTTGTAATTAACACTAATTAAATGTACAAGTGAAAACTTAAAACAATATTTAAAAATAATTAATTTAGAAAAAATATTTAAGAAAACTAGCATTTTGTAAGTGACTAACTGAATACCAAATACTAGCAATTACATAGCTAAAATAGGTATAATTTAGTCTATGTGGAAAAATAATTATATCTTGGTTTTTTTCGGAATACACGTATTATCAATAATGTAACATTTCAAGAAAATAAAATGTTATATTTGGCAATTTAAATAAATCAAATAATGAATATTATGAATATTTAAAGTATAGAAATTTGTTTTGATGAATGGGTATAATTATATACTGATAGGTCGAGATATATTGGAAAATTACATTTGAATGTTGATTTTGAAAGAATATTATATGATTTAGACACTTTATAAATTTTATACAATTAATTAAATACAAGTTTATGTCTAAGCTTGATTAATATTACTAATTATGTATTAAGCTTAGTTAGGTATATGACATGCATTATGTCATGTCTCAAACACATTTTTATCACTCTATGAACCATGGCCTCTTTTTTTCTTTTATATATATGGTTTTTATTTTGTTTTTAATTGAAAAAGGAAAAAGAAAAGAAAAGAATAAAGGAAGGAGGTATGAGCAAGAGAGAGAAGAGAGATAGAGGGTGAGGGGTCTTTAACCTTAGCTCATTTTCCTCACTTCATTTTCTTCATCATTTTCTCTCCTCTTCCTTCAACATGGCTGCCCTCTCCCTCCACTCCTCTACCTCCTCACAACACCCCCATTTCCACATCAAAACCATACATCCCCTTCACAAAATTCATGCACAAGCTCACTACAAGTATTGTGGACTAAGCAAGATAGGATTTTGACCACTTGGGGAAACTCAAGAATTTTCTTGAGTTGCCAAATGAGGTAATCCTTTCTCTATTAGTGTAGTAATTCATTTGCTTTAGCATCTATTTTAGTTTAGAAGTGATTAAGTGAGGTATAGTGATCTTGGAAAATTCCAAGATCAAGTTTAGTGGATTCTTGAGTTGGGATGGTGCAATTGAGGTGTAATTAGTGACTACAACCCCTGTAGTGTTAGTATTGTGAACTAAACCAGAGACTAGAACCCTAAGAAATGAATTTAGAATCTCCGATGTTGGGTTTTGTGAGGAATTGTGGTGATATTTAGAGATCTGCTATAAACCGGGAACTCTAGAAAATATTTAGCGATTACTGAGAGGTATGCAGGCACCCTAGAAGCTATCCCCAAGACCCGAGGCCTTAACCCCTTACCCTGGCCACCAATTATCCATTTTTGGCAGCAAATTTCGGCCTTGGTACGATGGTGTCACAACCCGAAATAGCACGTGACTGGCACTTGAATCATATGAAGTCTAGTGGACCCCATCTAATGAAGGGGTACGCTAGCTCCCCGGCCAACTACCGTGGCCAAATGCGGAACAAAAATTTTACTACGAGTAGGAACTTGGCGCTAGGATAACACAAAAACCGGATCTTTAACCATAAACCTAACTAGCATATTGGGGTTCTATCTACTATGATAGAAAGCATACCTAAAGAGAACAAGTCCTTCAGCTCTTTGATCCTCTTCTTAAGCTCCTCGATGGAAGTATGGATCATGCTTGAACTTCGGCCACCTTGTGTCAACGATGATCCACCCGAGAGTTCCAACCTTAAGCAAAACCTCCAAGTTGAGGCAACTAGAATACTTAGCTTGCTAATCTAAATAGACTAGAGTGAGTATAGTGTGATTTAGAGTAGCTAAGTCTCATTAACCCTTGATTATCAACACATGATACACTTATGGTTTTTCAGAGGAAGAAGGACAGAGCAAGCATGAGAGCTCACTTGAGGAAAGAGAAATGATTTTTGATAATGATAATAGAAATTGTGATGGCTAGCTTGACATGACAACCCGCATGTGATGAAAAATATTTCCTTAAAATATCTATCTTACAAAATATCTCACAAAAATATCTATGGTCAAAAAGTCAATCCAAGTCAAATGGTCAATGCAAGTAAAGTGGTCAAGAACAAGTAGCCATGCATAATTATCATTAGCAAAAATAAAAAATACTTTTCTCTACCTCATAATGGTTTTAATCAAGTCAATGGTCAAAATCCTAATGAGGTATCTCTTTCTATACCCCTCTCATCCGTACATATACCCGCATCCGTGTTCCGAAAAACACGAATACAATGAGACGAAGCTAATCCAATAATCAAATACTAGGATTTGGCTTAAACCAAAGCCCATTAGTATTGTCCGCTCGAACACCACAAGCGCACAAGTACACGTATCTGATCAAACCCTGTCGTAAAACCATACGTCCTCTACTCGTTTCGCCCGAAGCTGGGAAACCCTCTGTGTGGGACTCTAAAGACTCGACAGTACTCTGGCAGTGGGTTTAACCATAAGCACGTCAGCGGCACTAGCTGTACGTAACAGCTACCCAGGTATCTATCGATAAGAAGGTCGACGAGCAAGCTCATACAAACTCCTACTGATCCTATTTGTAACAATCTCCGTACAGTCATGCATGTTCGTCTAAGAGTATCGCATATCGGGACTTGGGGTGGTAAACGTCAGACCCCTAATAGCGGTATAAGTCGTGTCGGAGTGTAGCTCAGAACACCTTGAGAAACTACTTGAACACTTACCAGTAAATCTCACTTGCCCTGGCCAGGGACTTTGTGTAATGGCTCTCCTAAACACAGTGCGATATCAACCCCCAATACCGGGAGAGAAGAATCCTATCTAACCGCCACTGCCTCAAAGTGCTTCGGGACTGCACCCAACTACTACCCGTTGTTGGATATATAGTGCCCTCAGAGTCAATTATTGGATCACATGCACGTGATTGCAATGATTGAGGGAGGACCTATACCGGTAGGACAGTCTTACTCGAGATGCTAGTATGCTATCTGGTTTATCTTTATCATCGTGTACTACTTTAGGTGACCTTACAGGTCGCTATTACACGTTGATAGAGCCCCTAGGATTCTTGCTTGACTACCAGCAGTATGAGGGCGATCATATACGTGGGAGTTGGGGTCTATAAGCACATCCTTAAATGGTCCCTAATCGTGGGAGTTTCGAGACAGGGCATCGATTCCCCAGAGTAGACTAGTGTATACAGTCGAGACCCCGACGAGGGGCGGTGGCCGGTCTCACAAGCCACTGGTGTCAGTTGGTTCACCTAAGATGTATACAGGTGCTCATTGGGTTATGAGTACACCGGACAGGACTCGCCGGGAACCAGCTAGTTGGGATTATACCAGAGGTCAGATAGCAGTTCCCTGGTGACATGTGTACAAGTTAGTTCATTGACATGAGATCGTTATTTGTCTCGTGTGAGTTCCTACTATGCTTTGAATACAACCCTACCACGCTCAAAGGAAACGTGCAAGCAGGTTTTAGTTGGGTACAGTCCCGAGCCACATGGAGGCAGTGAGCGGATCTGCAGGGGTTCGTCTCTCCCGGTATTGGGGGCGAGGTCGCGCTGTGTCTAGGAGAGCTATTACACGAAGCCCTCGGCCAAGGCAGGAGATTTACTGGTAGGTATTCCAGTAGTATCTCAGGGTGTTCTGGGCTACACTCCGACACGACTTGTACCGCTTTTGGGGGTCTGACTTTTACCAACCCCCTAGGCCCGCCATGCGACACTCATAGATGAACGGACCGGACTGTACGGATATTGTCACGGACAGGCTCAGTAGGGTGTCAAGATGAGTTCGCTCATCGACGTCCCTTTTGGTCAATAGCTGGTAGCTCGTTACGTATGGCTGATACCTCTGACGTGCTAGTGGTTAAATCCACAGCCATAGTATTGACGAGTCTTTAGAGCCCTCCACACACAGTTACTCAAGTTTCGGGCGAAACCTATAGAGGCCGTATGGAGATATGGCAGGATTCAATCAGATATGTGCGGTATTGTACGGATCATGATCGGACGGATTTTACTAGCGGGCTTTGGTTTAAGCCGGATCCTAATATTAGACATTGTAGATTTTGTCTCTTTGCATTTGTATTCAATGGGAATACAAATGCGGGCATGTATATGCAGTAGCGGGGTTTTCCAGTAATTTATTACGGGATCAGTTTTCTGAAGTTGCCAGTTTGCATTCCGTTCCGGCCGGTTTTCTTTTGTTCCTTCGCGGCCGGACTTTCCGATGGAAGGGGTTATTTGTAAGTTTGCAAATAACTTATTGTGGGGGGGGAGGGGTTTCTTGAATTTTGTGGCTTCATGATAGTTCTTTCATCATGAGATTCTTTTTTGGTCTCTTCCTTTGCATTAAATGTGGTGGTTGGTGAAAGGATGTGAGTTAGAAATTGGTGTGACCATTCTCTCATATATTCATTCTTTTTCTTCTCTTGTATGAGGCCATTCATTTTTTTCCATCCTCCACATTATTGGCCGGCCACATTCTAGTGAGGGTGGGGTTTTCATTTTGATGTGGGAGAAATTATCATATGATATTATGCTTTGCTACAAAATCCATACCCATCTCCAAAGCTTATTCTTCTTCTTTCCTCCATCAAAGGCAACTACACAACCCCTAGAGACAATGGATTCTACACTTGCCTACAGCATATCTTGGACGCGTCGGCTTGCCAACATCGCGCCCGAGTTGCCTCGGTACAGAGGTGGGAGCCCGTAAAAGAACCCGGCGATGTGCTGCCCGTTTCGACGAGGAGGCGACGACCGGAGATTCCGCGAGGAGATCGGAGTGGAGGCGAAGACCGAAGGACACGGATCGCTTGGTATAGCTTCTCTACCCATCTTTTGTTTGCTATTAGTTAGGTTAATGGCCCGATCAGGGGTTTAAAGTGCGCGGTGGTGCCGGTTTGCAAGTTTCGCAAAGTTTTTCGTCTTCGCGTTTCCGGCGTCGGATCGACGGCCGGGGCGCCGCCGTGCACTTACATTGGTATCAGAGCCACGCCATTAACCTAGTCTAGCTTGCTCTAGTATGTTTAAAGACTCGATCGAACAAATTCCCAAAAACCGTATTTTTCTTGCATCAGGTTTCTGTCGAAATTCTTTTAAGCTCCAAAAATTTTTCAGGGTGTTGCAGAAATATGTGCAGGGTGTTCTAAGACTTCTGGAAAAATTTATGACATGATTCGACTTTTCCACCGCGGAACCGCGGCCAAACACATGCATTGGCCGCGGTTTCGCGGCCATAATGACCCCTTGTTGCACCATTTTTTTCCAGTGGGTCCTAGTATGTGAAATGGGGTTTTTGGAATATTATTTTTGGGCCCAGATTTTTTGTGAGTGCTACAGTAGTACTTGGGGCCCACTTCGGTGAATTTGTTCAATTGGATTTTTTAAACATGTTAGTTCATAGTATTTACATTATATCTGGGACCGTGAATGTCATTTGATCGGTAAATCCTGTCTAACTGCTATAGCCATTTTAGACGGATTTGCGAACGTGATATTCACGTTGATGTTCTGTGTTGTGCTGTGATGTTGCGGATTGGTTGTGGGGGATAGCCTGGATGCAATGTTAGTACAGTTTCGTTTTATATGTACATTTGATATTGCGGGGCGAGCGTCCGACATATGGACTGCCGTCACTGCCTGTTTGTATTATTCTTTTGGGGCACGACCGGGTCGAGGTCGATGTACCCGTTGTATGTATATTTTACTTTCTGTACTAGGATTACCCTACGGAGGGGTGCACGGGTAGCCGGGTTCTAGAGGGCAACGAGCCCGTATCTCATGGCATTGAGACGGAGGGGGCTTCACTCTAGAATTGGCGGGCTATTCGCCGCACTCGTAGGGGGTATATGTTGACCCAGGAGGGGTGCACAAGTTACCGGATTCCATGAAGTGCTAGGTGGTCCATTCACGTTGCTGAAGGGGGCTGCCTCGCTTCAGGTTTTGGCGGGTAACTTGCCGTGCCCGTAGGGGTCTAGGATTTTCATTGGACAGGCTATCCACACGACCAGGGGAACGTCGGGTTTCAGTAGCGGCTCTGTGAAACCCGGGGATCCCAGATATCTGTATTGTTCTGTGATGCTGGTTACATTTCTGTGATGCTGCATTTTTATCACGCCTTGAGCGAATATTATATATTGATATATATACTAGTAGATGTTGTAGATGTTTTGCATCCGCGCTAGTCCAGTCCCCGCTCTGTCGTTAGTTAACTAACCTAACGGGTGATGACGGGACCCAGTGGCGAATGCGGATGGCATATACGTACATCATTATTTTCGTTCTTTTTGGTGTGATCAATTGATGGGACTACGTTGATTCGGATTAATGCAAGCTAAACAAACCTATTCTGATGTTTTTGGAACACTTTTTCAAAAAGCTGTTATTGCAAGGACGTTCTCTTTTGTTTTGCACAGTGGTATTCAGTTGGAATATCCTGCTCCTCAGTCGATGAGGCAAGGGCCGAGAACCCTTCACCGGGAGTGACCCCTTGGACAAAAGTTTGCGTCAGGGCAATAACTTCTCTATAGCCGATTACTTTTGCTTTGCATCGTGGTATTCAGTTGGAATATCCTGCACCCCATCCTACGGGGAAAGAGCCGAGATCCCTTCACCGGGAGTGACCTCTTTAGCAAAGGTTTTCGTTACTATATTTTTCTAAAAAGCTATCCGTTCCTTCAACGATATCAAGTTCATTACGTTAAAGGTTTTTCGCCTGAAACCATTCGTAGCCCTCCGTCGTTTCATATGGATAGTCAATAGTATTCAAGCTGTGTTTGTTGGCCAAAGTCAAGGCATAGTGTTTGGTAGCTGTTGGTTATTCATATGCAGCATAGATAAATGCGTTGGTTTGGGACAGTCGTATAGCCTTGTTGGCCAAGGTCATGGGCTTGTGCGGGTGGGTTCAAATCAACCTGGAGAATAACGGGTAGAACTTGACATGTGACTTATGATTTGTTGGCCAAAGTTAAGGTCATAAGAGCAAGGGGCAAAAATCATATCGGGAGTTTCTAAAGAAACTGAAACTTGCCAGATATGCGCATACCTTCTGGAGTGTGATGACGTGAGTGGATTCCGTCACATTATCATGCGATGATAGTTGGATCCCGATTCCCACTGATGAGTTGGTTTACTCCTCGGGTGATCCGATTAATTCTTCTTTCAAGTTTGGGGAAGAATTTGACGTTACAGTGGGAGGTTTCCAGATTAGATAAAGTGATAACCATTCTGATCTAGGTTAGAGTGCACACCGAGTGTTTCTTTTCTCTCTCTCTCTTTGGCAGCGACCATTGACCCGACCCTAGACTATGACTCAGTGACCAAGTTGACCGAACCTACTTAAACACTGGCTTTTGGATTGTCAGAGTTGCAGACCTCATTGCCACTCCTACTTTTACCCTTTTCTCCAGGACACCCCGTATTACTACGAACGTCCACTTCCATTGGACAAAACCATCGTATGGTTATATACGAACTCGAAGGAATTTATTCGAGGATGGTTTCTGGTTCTGGAGAAAACGAATAGGACTATTCAGTTGTCTTTTCCTTTTACCTTCTCTCAGGTTACAAGTGTTCCTTGGATTAGGACAGTACACCTATTATGCAAATTGGATAGTCTTCTTCCAAACCATAGGCAGGTGCCGACCGGTAGGGAATGAAGAAAACCAATTAGCCTAAACGGTGTATAGAAGGTATTAAGTTAAGACAAAGAAAGGGATTAGAAGGTGGGCAAAGTAAATTGCGACTGATATTCACGACCAAACCAAGTATTTCGTTACCACTCCCACTTCACCTTTGTATTTCTCCATGACACTCCGTATCACTACGAAGATCCACAGTATATTGTGTTGGAGATAGTGCCCTCAGAGTCAATTATTAGGTCACAGGTACGTGATTGTAATGATTAAGGGAGGACCTATCCCGGTAGGACAGTCTTACTCGAGATGATAGTATGCTATCTGGTTTACCTTTATCATCGTGTACTGCTTTAGGTGACCTGACAAGTTGCTATTACACGTTGATAGAGCCCCTAGGATTCTTGCTTGACCACCAGCAGTATGAGGGCGATCATATAAGTGGGAGCTGGGGGTCTACAAGCATATCCTTAAAAGGTCCCTAGTCGTGGGAGTTTCGAGACTGGGCATCGATACTCCATTAGTAGACTAGTGTATACAGTCGAGACCCCGACGAGGGGCGGTGGCTGGTCTCACAAGCCACTGGTGTCAGTTGGATCACCTAAGATGTATACAGGTGCTCATTGGGTTATGAGTACACCGGACAGGACTCGCCGGGAACATGCTAGTTGGTCATATACCAGACGTCAGATGGCAGTTCCCTGGTGACATGTGTGCAGGTTAGTTCATCGACCTGGGGATCGTCATTTGCCTCGTGTGAGTTCCCACTGTACTTTGATTACTACCCTACCACGGCTCAAAGGAGTCGTGCAAACAGGTTTTAGTTGGGTACAGTCCCGAGCCACATGGAGGCAGTGAGCGTATCTTCAGGGGTTCGTCTCTCCCGGTATTGGGGGTGAGGTCGTGCTGTGTCTAGGAGAGCCATTACACAAAGTCCTTGGCCAAGGCAAGGAGATTTACTGGTAGGTATTCCAGTAGTATCTCAGGGTGTTCTGGGCTACACTCCGACACGACTTGTACCGCTTTTGGGGGTCTGACTTTTACCAACCCCCTAGGCCCGCCATGCGATACTCATAGACGAACGGACCGGACTGCACGGATATTGTCACTGACAGGCTCAGTTGGGTGTCGGGGTGAGCTTCCTCATCGACGTCCCTTTTGGTCAATAGCTGGTGGCCCGTCACGTATTGGCATATACCTCTGACGTGCTAGTGGTTAAATCCACAGCCATAGTATTGACGAGTCTTTAGAGTCCACCACATTTACAGTTACTCAAGCTTTCGGGCGAAAGGTTGTAGAGGCCGTATGGTTATATGGCAGGGTTCGATCAGATACGTGCGGTATTGCACGGATCAGGATCGAACAGATATTACTAGCCGGATTTGGTTTAAGCCGGATCCTAGTATAGTACAGTGTAGACTTTGTCTCATTGCATTTGTATTTCGGTCGAAATACAGATGCGGGTGTGTATGCACAGTATCGGGGTTTTCCTGTAATTTATTACGGGAACAGTTTTTGGAGTTGCCAGTTTGTTTTCCGTTTCGGCCAATTTTCCATTGTTCCGTTCATTGGCCGAAGATTGGTGGAGGAGGGCTTATTTGCATTGTTGCAAATAAGTATTAGTGGAGGGGGTTCTTTGCATCTTGTTGCATCATGATGGTTTTCATGATGAGCACCATCACTTGACTTTCCTTTTTCATGATTGCTTGACTTGGTGAGGTGATGGTTGAGGTGGAGTATTGGTTTTTCCTTTGTCATCATGGTTGTTGATGATGAGGTTGTTGGAGTGTTAGTTTAGGCTTGTGATCATTTCTTTTGATGATAGCCTTTCACTTGCTTATTCTCTTGATTCACTCTCTTGAGTTGAGGGACTCTCTCCTTTTTCACTCACCCCTCACTTGCATGGCCGGCCTCTCCCCTCAAGGGCTGTCCAAAATTCTAGTGTAGGGATTTACACTCTTTTGGCTTGGCAAAAATCATATTAGCTCCTCCTCCAAAAAGCTTGTATCATCCCTCCACCAAAATGGCATCTCCATGAACCCCAAAGTGAGACTTGAGGACTACATATTCTACAGCAAATCTTGGGCACGTCGAGTAGCCGGCTTCGTGCCCGAGTTGCCTCGGCATTGAGGTGGGAGCCCGTAAACAAAGTAGGCGATGTGGTGCACTTCCGGCGATGAGGAGGAGACGGACGGAGATCCCGCGAGGAGATCGGAGTGGAGATGAAGACCGGAGGACTTGGATCGTCGGTATATCTCTTTCCCATCTTGTTAAGTAGCTTAGACTAGTTAATGGTAACGATCCGGAGTTTAGTGCGCGGTGGTGCCGGTTTGCTAAGTCCGCAAATTTTAAGTTATTCACCGCTTCCGCATTCCGGCGTCGGATCGACGACCGGGGCGCCGCCGTGCACTTACAGTGGTATCAGAGCCTCCCCATTAACTTTGTCTAGCTTTGTGTAATGTGTTTTTCAGTTCCGATCGATCGAAATGTCCGAAGACCCAAATACACCCACGACAGTTTCTGTTGAATTTTTTCAGTCTCCAAAAATTTTTCAGGTTGCATAAAAGTACTGTGCTAGATGAACTAAGAGCACTGTTCAAATTCGAGGCAATGATATTCCAACCAGAGCGCGGAAGCGCGGCCAAAACCCACTTCTGGCCGCGCTTCCGCCGCAGTATGGAATAATCATTGGGCCGGATTTTTCCAGTGGGCTTCTGGGGATAAATTTGGGTTTCTGGAACATTTAAATTGGGCCCATATTTTCTGTAACTGCTGCAGTTTTGTTTTGGGGCCCACTTGTTATATTTTAATCGATCGGATATTTTAAACACATTTTTCACAGTATTTACATTATATCTGCGACCGTGAATGTCACTCGATCGGTAAATCCGGTCTAACTGCTATAGCTCGGTTAGACGGATTTGCGAACGTGACTTTCACGTTGATGTTCTATGTATTTGCTGTGATGTTGCGGATCGGTCGTGGGGGATAGCCTGGATGCAATGCTAGTACAGTTTTGTTGTATTATGTACATTTGATATTGCGGGGCGAGCGTCCGACATGTGGACTGCCGTCACTGCCTGATTGTATTATTATTTTGGGGCACGACCTGGTTGCGGTCGATGTACCCGGTGTATGTATATTTTACTTTCTGTACTAGGATTGCCCCGCGGAGGGGTGCACGGATAGCCGGGTTCTGGAGGGCAACAAGCCCGCATCTCATGGCATTGAGACGGAGGGGGCTTCACTCTAGGATTGGCGGGCTATTCGCCGCACTCGTAGGGGGTATAGGTTTGACCCAGGAGGGGTGCCCAAGTTACCGGATTCCGTGAAGTGCTGGGTGGTCCATTCACGGTGCTGAAAGGGGCTGCCTCGCTTCAGGTTTTGGCGGGTGACTTGCCGCGCCCGTAGGGGTCTAGGTTTTCATTGCACAGGCTATCCACACGACCAGGGGAACGTCGGGTTTCAGCGGCTCTGTGAAACCCGGGGATCCCAGATATCTGTATTGTTTCTGTAATGCTGTACATTTTCTGTGATGTTGCATTTTTATTCACGCCTTGAGCGAAATATAATATATTGGTATATATATTAGTAGATGTTGTATATGTTTTGCATCCGCGCTAGTCCAGTCCCCGCTCTGTCGTTAGTAAGCTAACCTAACGGGTAATGACGGGACCCAGTGGCGAATGCGGATGGCATATACGTACATCAGTATATTTTCGTTCTTTTTGGTGTGATCAATTGATGGGACTGCATTGATTCGGATCAATGCAAATTAAAAAAAAACCTAATCTGATGTTGTTGGAACACTTTTTCAAAAAGCTGTTATTGCAAGGACGTTCTCTTTTGTTTTGCATCGTGGTATTCAGTTGGAATATCCTGCTCCTCAGTCGACGAGGCAAGGGCCGAGATCCCTTCACCGGGAGTGACCCCTTGGACAAAAAGTTTGCGTCAGGGCATTAACTTCACTATAGCCGATTACTTTTGCTTTGCACCATGGTATTCAGTTGGAATATCCTGCACCCCATTCTACGGGGAAAGAGCCGAGATCCCTTCACCGGGAGTGACCTCTTTAGCGGAAGTTTTCGTCACTATATTTTCAAAAAGCTATCCGTTCCTTCAACGATATCAAGTTCATTACGTTAAAGGTTTTCGCCAGAAACCATTCGTAGCCCTCCGTCGTTTCAGACGGGTAGCACGTAGTATTCATGCTATGTTTGTTGACCTTCGTCAAGGCATAGTGTATGGTAGCTGCTTGTTACCTTTCTGCAGCATAGATAGATGCGTTGGTTTGGAACAGTCGTATAGCCTTGTTGGCCAAAGTCAAGGGCTTGTGCGGGTGGATTCGAATCAACCTGGAGAATGACGGGTAGAACTTGACATGTGACTTATGATTTGTTGGCCAAAGTCAAGGTCATAAGAGCATGGGGCAGAAATCACATCGGGAGTTTCAAAAGAACTGAAACTTGCCAGATATGCGCATACCTTCTGGAGTGTGATGACGTGAGCGGATTCCGTCACGTTATCATGCGATGAGAGTTGGATCCCGATTCCCACTGATGAGTTGGTATACTCCTCGGGTGACCCCGACTAATTCTTCTTTCAGGTTTGGAGGAGAATTTGAGGTACAGTGGGAGGATTCCAGATTAGATAAATTGGTAACCATTCTGATCTAGGTTAGAGTGTACGCTGAGTGTTTCTTTTCTCTCTCTCTTTGGCAGCGACCATTGACCCGACCCTAAGACTTTGACTCAGTGACCAAGTTGACCGAACCTTCTTAAACACCGGCTTTTGGATTGTCAGAGTTGCAGACCTCATTGCCACTCCTACTTTTACCCTTTTCTCCAGGACACCCCGTATTGCTACGAACGTCCACTTCCATTGGACAAAACCATCGTATGGTTAGATACGAACTCGAAGGAATTTATTCGAGGATGGTTTCAGGTTCTGGAGAAAACGGATAGGATTATTCAGTTGTCTTTTCCTTTTACCCTCTCTCAGGTTACGAGTACTCCTTGGTTTAGGGGTAGTACACCTATTACGCAAATTGGATTGTCTTCTTCCAAACCTTAGGCTGGTGCCGACCGGTAGGGAATGAAGAAAACCAATTAGCATAACGATGGTGTGCAGAAGGTATTAAGTTCAGACAAAGCAAGGGATTAGTAAGAGGGCAAAGTAAATTGCAACAGATATTCACGACCAAACCAAATATTTCGTTACCACTCCCACATCACCTTTGTATTTCTCCAGGACACTCCGTATCACTACGAAGATCCACAGTTTATTTGGATACTCCATCGTATGGTTATATACGAACTCGAATGGAACTTGTTCCAGTTCGGGGATGGATTCTGGTTCAGGAGAAATAGGAATAAGGTTTATTCGGTTGTCTTTTATCTTCACCCTCTCTCATTGCGAGTGTTCCTAGGATTGGGACAGTACACCCCTTATGCTTATTGGATAGTCTTCTTCCAAACCATAGGCTGGTGCCGAACGGTAGGGAAGGAAGAAAACCATTTGGCCTAAAAGGGTGTGCAGAAGGTAAAGACTAAAGACATATGAAGGGATTTGGAGAGGTGGCAAAGAATTATACAGTTACAGTTGTGAATCTGGATAATCTGGAAGAGGCATTACTAGGAATACCGGGATACCCCATCGGAACATTTTAATGTTTCAGTTTCACTGTGTAATGTTAAAGGAAAACTGATTTCCCGATTAGATACTTACTCCAGGGTATGTATTTACCAGGTACGATTCTCACATCTGTATGGTTTTACAGATGATGAGTGGGAGTAAGTTATTGGGAATTGGGTGATTATCCTCATTATATCGGGATTCGTTGTAATCAGTGATATTTGAGGAAATCACCTGGGCTGTTTGCCGGTCGGCAAATATTTGGTTTTGAATATCCGCTGTTATGCACCAATTTCAAATTGATATATCTGTACGTCTATTTTCATAGAGTGAGATATACCTTTCTGAAATTATGTCTACGACATTTACCTATATCAGTGGATGGTTAGGTAAGGAGCATTAAACAGCGGTGTAATTCTTCTTAACCATAAGTACAGTTTTCAACCTACGACACACAGTGAATGAGTTATCAGACTCAAGGGACTTGTACAGAGTATTGTATGTTGTCCAGGGTCCATCAGGACAGAGGGGTTGGTCCTCGTACTATATTCGGTTTACTTATGACTTCTCTAGTTCTTAGACAGGTGTTTCGTGGAAACACAGGGTCCAAATTTTGAGAAGTTATGGGTATTTGAATAGAGTAGAGAACCAGGTATAGCAAGTATCGGGATTCTTCAAAGAGATCGAAGATGTAGATACTTGTGTATGGTATTCAGTTGATAGTAATAATAAAGAGATCTTGCTTCTCTTTCAGGTTACTCATAATTGGAAGTATTCCTAAGTTGAGTAACGCTGATCGGCCTCCTTCCATTTAGTTGACATGCGCTGGGGACAGCTGCATGATTTGAATCTGGTTCAATTAAATCAGTGCCTCTGTTTCTATATTGGATATAGAACAGTTCATATCTTAACGATGTTGAGGTACGGGGAGTTGTCCGGTTTATGATTAAAACCAGACACTGGACAACTCAAGGCACGTTTCTGTAATGGCTGTTTGTGGGTTGACCCAGGCTATGACGAGGGTTGACTTTCTACCATCTGGATGAGCAATAGCGATATTGTTCTAGACTCGCCACAGTTTTATTAAAAAATGGATTTTTTCAGAAAACAGTAGTGGGAGTATGGTAGAACTGGAAGTGATTCCAGAACCACAAACGATTACTGAAGATTTGATAAGGAACCTAAAGATTCAATCTGAATTGACATTCCATTGGCCACTCCGCAGATAAGGTGGGTAACTTCAGGCACCCGAGAGGTACTCCGGTAGCCTCAAGGACGGTGACAGGGAAGTTCTTGTTTACCCACAATTACCATTGCTGTTGTTCCAGGCTGCGAGACCCGGCGGGAGGATGAGTATAGCGTCGTTCTAAACTAGTTTTAGAAGTGCACGTCTATATGACTCTGCCAGAGGGTTGTCGTAGTCAGTGGGAGCAGCGGAAGCATTGGTGGACAGGTAGCTTATGTCTATTTATAGACTAGAGCAGATGTAGTGGAGAAAGATCATCTATTTCTGACGTGACAGTCATGGGTTTGACTTCATCAGAATAGGGGATGGATCTGTTGAGAAGGTAGTAGGGTGTGATATCCTGGTATATGGATGACATACACAAAGTAGGAAAGGAAACTCCTATACTACGATCGGTTATACTTTGGTCGTCACACAGTTGTTTCTCCACAAAGGAAATGGATTTTATATCAGACATACTGGTTACTAGATCTATGGTCTTAGATCTAGATTTGGGTGGTTTCCCAATCAGGGTACTTGACAGCATTCTAAGAGTATTTAGGATGGACGACTCCTGGCACGGTAGTGTACCTGCAGGTAATGGAGTCACCCTCTCCAAAGGTGTCTTACAGACTAAAGGGGAGAGGGACGGGCGTGATTGGCAGATCACTTGCTCAGGCAATTGAGTCAATCGTGAGATGTCAAGTGCCACACCAGATGTTGTTCTTGCACTAGATGCAATAAGTTGACATTAATCCAATCCTGGAGAAACAGTCGGAAGCAGTTTTAGAACATAAGTGGATGTTCTAGGGATATGATAACGACAGCCTCATTCAGGAGACAGTTATCATTCCAGGCTTCCAAGGTGACATGGACGACAAGAAGGTTGTCAGAGTTATAGTTTTCCTTCTGATGAGGGGCAGTATTTTGGACAGGTGGTCCAAGGCAATACTGAGGGAGGCATGGCGCGCAGGATACTGATTAAGTTCAGTTGACGATACAGTCTAAGAAGTTTGGATTTGGAGTTCATTTATGAGCTATGTCCCATCAGACATCCAGACACATTCTAAGACAGGTATTGCTCTTTTCGGGAGATGGGTTTCTCCGCGAACATGAGATATAGAGAGACATAGAAAGAAACAACTAAGCGGATCCACTCACTGAGGCTATTCCTCGAACGCAATAGTTCCGCAAACGAGCTTTGTGAGACTGACTAGTAGAGGAGTTGGATGTTCGGTATCACACGGGCTGTGAGTATGCGACATCGCAATAATTAGCCTTGAGTGCAAGTGGGAGATTGTTGGAGATAGTGCCCTCAGAGTCAATTATTAGGTCACAGGTACGTGATTGTAATGATTGAGGGAGGACCTATCCCGGTAGGACAGTCTTACTCGAGATGATAGTATGCTATCTGGTTTACCTTTATCATCGTGTACTGCTTTAGGTGACCTGACAAGTTGCTATTACACGTTGATAGAGCCTCTAGGATTCTTGCTTGACCACCAGCAGTATGAGGGCGATCATATAAGTGGGAGCTGGGGGTCTACAAGCATATCCTTAAAAGGTCCCTAGTCGTGGGAGTTTCGAGACTGGGCATCGATACTCCATTAGTAGACTAGTGTATACAGTCGAGACCCCGACGAGGGGCGGTGGCCGGTCTCACAAGCCACTGGTGTCAGTTGGATCACCTAAGATGTATACAGGTGCTCATTGGGTTATGAGTACACCGGACAGGACTCGCCGGGAACATGCTAGTTGGTCATATACCAGACGTCAGATGGCAGTTCCCTGGTGACATGTGTGCAGGTTAGTTCATCGACCTGGGGATCGTCATTTGCCTCGTGTGAGTTCCCACTGTACTTTGATTACTACCCTACCACGGCTCAAAGGAGTCGTGCAAACAGGTTTTAGTTGGGTACAGTCCCGAGCCACATGGAGGCAGTGAGCGTATCTTCAGGGGTTCGTCTCTCCCGGTATTGGGGGTGAGGTCGTGCTGTGTCTAGGAGAGCCATTACACAAAGTCCTTGGCCAAGGCAAGGAGATTTACTGGTAGGTATTCCAGTAGTATCTCAGGGTGTTCTGGGCTACACTCCGACACGACTTGTACCGCTTTTGGGGGTCTGACTTTTACCAACCCCCTAGGCCCGCCATGCGATACTCATAGACGAACGGACCGGACTGCACGGATATTGTCACTGACAGGCTCAGTTGGGTGTCGGGGTGAGCTTCCTCATCGACGTCCCTTTTGGTCAATAGCTGGTGGCCCGTCACGTATTGGCATATACCTCTGACGTGCTAGTGGTTAAATCCACAGCCATAGTATTGACGAGTCTTTAGAGTCCACCACATTTACAGTTACTCAAGCTTTCGGGCGAAAGGTTGTAGAGGCCGTATGGTTATATGGCAGGGTTCGATCAGATACGTGCGGTATTGCACGGATCAGGATCGAACAGATATTACTAGCCGGCTTTGGTTTAAGCCGGATCCTAGTATAGTACAGTGTAGACTTTGTCTCATTGCATTTGTATTTCGGTCGAAATACAGATGCGGGTGTGTATGCACAGTATCGGGGTTTTCCTGTAATTTATTACGGGAACAGTTTTTGGAGTTGCCAGTTTGTTTTCCGTTTCGGCCAATTTTCCATTGTTCCGTTCATTGGCCGAAGATTGGTGGAGGAGGGCTTATTTGCATTGTTGCAAATAAGTATTAGTGGAGGGGGTTCTTTGCATCTTGTTGCATCATGATGGTTTTCATGATGAGCACCATCACTTGACTTTCCTTTTTCATGATTGCTTGACTTGGTGAGGTGATGGTTGAGGTGGAGTGTTGGTTTTTCCTTTGTCATCATGGTTGTTGATGATGAGGTTGTTGGAGTGTTAGTTTAGGCTTGTGATCATTTCTTTTGATGATAGCCTTTCACTTGCTTATTCTCTTGATTCACTCTCTTGAGTTGAGGGACTCTCTCCTTTTTCACTCACCCCTCACTTGCATGGCCGGCCTCTCCCCTCAAGGGCTGTCCAAAATTCTAGTGTAGGGATTTACACTCTTTTGGCTTGGCAAAAATCATATTAGCTCCTCCTCCAAAAAGCTTGTATCATCCCTCCACCAAAATGGCATCTCCATGAACCCCAAAGTGAGACTTGAGGACTACATATTCTACAGCAAATCTTGGGCACGTCGAGTAGCCGGCTTCGTGCCCGAGTTGCCTCGGCATTGAGGTGGGAGCCCGTAAACAAAGTAGGCGATGTGGTGCACTTCCGGCGACGAGGAGGAGACGGACGGAGATCCCGCGAGGAGATCGGAGTGGAGATGAAGACCGGAGGACTTGGATCGTCGGTATATCTCTTTCCCATCTTGTTAAGTAGCTTAGACTAGTTAATGGTAACGATCCGGAGTTTAGTGCGCGGTGGTGCCGGTTTGCTAAGTCCGCAAATTTTAAGTTATTCACCGCTTCCGCATTCCGGCGTCGGATCGACGACCGGGGCGCCGCCGTGCACTTACATATTGGATATTCCATCGTATGGTTATATACGAACTCGAAAGGAACTTGTTCTAGTTCGGGGATGGATTCTGGTTCAGGAGAAATAGGTATAAGGTTTATTCGGTTGTCTTTTATCTTCACCTTCTCTCGCATTGCGAGTGTTCCTAGGATTAGCACAGTACACCCATTATGCTTTTTGGATAGTCTTCTTCCAAACCATAGGCTGGTGCCGAACGGTAGGGAAGGAAGAAAACCATTTGGCCTAAAGGGGTGTACAGAAGGTAATGACTAAAGATATATAAAGGGATTTGGAGAGGTGGCAAAGAAATATACGGTTATAGTTGTGGATTTGGATGATGGAAGAGGCATTACTAGGAATACCCAGATACCCCATCAAAACATTTCAATATTTCAGTTTTACTGCGTACTATTAATAGAAAACTGATTTCCCAATTGGACACTTGCTCCAGGGTATGTATTTACCAGGTATGATTCTCACATCTGTATGGTTTTACAGATGATGAGTGAGAGTAAGTTATTGGGAATTAGGTGATCATCCTCATTATATCGGAATTCGTTGTAATTGGTGATATTTGAGGAAATCGCCTGGGTTGTTTGCCGGATGGCAAATGTTTGGTTTTGAATATCCGTTGTTATTCACCAATTTCAAATTGATATATCTGTACGTCTATTTTCATAGATTGAGATATAACATTTTGAAATTATGTCTATGACATTTACCTATATCAGTGGATGGTTAGGTAAGGAGCATTGAACAACGGTGTAATTCTTCTTAACCATAAGTACAGTTTTCAAGCTACGACACACAGTGAATGAGTCACTAGACTCAGGGGACTTATACAGAGTATTGTATATTGTCCAGTGTCCATTAGGACAGAGGGGTTGGTCCTCGTACTATATTCGGTTTACTTATGACTTCTATAGTTCTTAGACAGGTGTTTCGTAGAAACACAGGGTCTGAGTTTTGAGAAGTTATAGGTATATGAATAAAGTAGAGAACCAGGTGTTGCAAGTATCTGGATTCTTCAAGGTGATCGAAGATGTAGATACTTGTGTATGGTATTCAGTTGATAGTAATGATTAAGAGAACTGGCTTCTCTTTCAGGTTACTCATAATTGGAAGCACTCCTAAGTTGAGTAACGCTGATCGGCCACTCTCCATTCAGTTGACATGCACTGGAGACAGCTGCATGATTTGAATCTGGTTCAATTAAATCAGTGTCTCTGTTTCTATATTAGATATAGAACAGTTCGTATCTTAACGATGTTAAGGTACGGGGAGTTGTCCGGCTTATGCTTAAAACCAGACTCTGGATAACTCAAGGCACGTTTCTATAATGGCTGTTTGTGGGTTGACCCAGGCTATGACGAGGGTTGACTTTCTACCATCTGGGAGATCAATAGTGATACTGTTCTTGACTCGTCACAATTTTAAAAGAAATGGATTTTTTCAGAAAACAGTAGTGGGAGTATGGTAGAACTGGAAGTGATTCCAGAACCGCAAACGATTACTAAAAATTTGATAAGAACCTAAAGATTCAATCTGTATTGACATTCCATTGGCCACTCCGCAGATTTTATGGGTAACCTCAGGCACCCGAGAGGTACTCCGGTAGCCTCAAGGACGGTGACAGGGAGGTTCTTGTTTACCAAGACTTGCCATTGCTGTTGTTCCAGATTGTGAGACCCGGTAGGAGGATGACTATAGCGTCGTTCTAAACTAGCTTTAGAAGTGTACGTCTATATGACTTTGCCAGAGCGTTGTCGTAGTCAGTGGGAGCAGCGGAAGCATTGGTGGATAGGTGGCTTATGTCTATTTATATACTAAAGCAGATATAGCGGAGATAGATCATCTATTTCTGATGTGACTGTCATAGGTTTGACTTCATCAGAATAGGGGATGATCTGTTAAGAAGGTAGTAGGGTATGATGTCCTGGTATTTGGATGACATACACAGAGTAGGAAGTGATATTCCTATACTACGATCAGTTATACTTTGGTTGTCACACAGTGGTTTCTCCATAAAAGGCTTGGATATTATATCAGACAATCTGGTTACTGGATCTATGGTATTAGATCTAGATTTGGGTAGTTTCCCAATCTGGGTACTTAGACAGCATTCTATGAGTATTTAGAATGGACGACTCCTGGCACGGTAGTGTACCTGCTGGTGATGGAGTCACCCTCCCTAAAGGTGTCTTACAGACTAAAGTAGAGAGGGATGTGCATGATTGGATAACTTGCTTAGGCAATTGACTCAATCGTGAGATGTCAAGTACCACACCAGATATTGCTTTTTGTTGCACGAGATGCAGTAAGTTGATATTGATCCAATCGTGGAGAAACATTCAGAAGTAGCTTTAGAACATAAGTGAATGTTCTAGGGATTCGATAACGGCAGACTCATTTAGGAGACGGTTATCATTCCAGGCTTCCAAGGTGACCTGAACAGCAGAGTGGCCGTCAGAGTTTTAGTTTTCCCTCTGACGAGGGGCAGTATTTTGGACAGGTGGTCCAGGTGGATACTGAGGGAAGGATGGCGCAGGATACTGATTAAGTTCAGTTGACGATACAGTCGAAGAAGTTTGGATTGGGAGTTCATTTATGAGGTAGGTCCCATCAGACATCCAGACATTCTAAGACAGGTATTGCTCATTTCGGGAGATGGGTTTCTCCGCGAACATGAGTAATAGAGAGACATAGAAAGAAACATTAAAGCGGATCCACTCACTGAGGCTATTCCTCGAACGCAAAAGTTTCGCAAACGAGCGTTGTGAGACTGACTAGTAGAGGAGTTGGGTGTTCGGTATCACACGGGCTGTGAGTATGCGACATCGCAGTAATTAGCCTTGAGTGCAAGTGGGAGATTGTTGGTTATAGTGCCCTCAGAGTCAATTATTGGATCACAGGCACGTGATTGCAATGATTGAGGGAGGACCTATACCGGTAGGACAGTCTTACTCGAGATGATAGTATGCTATCTGGTTTATCTTTATCATCGTGTACTGCTTTAGGTGACCTTACAGGTCGCTGTTACACGTTGATAGAGCCCCTAGGATTCTTGCTTGACTACCAGCAGTATGAGGGCGATCATATACGTGGGAGCTGGGGTCTATAAGCACATCCTTAAAAGGTCCCTAGTCGTGGGAGTTTCGAGACAGGGCATCGATTCTCCAGAGTAGACTAGTGTATACAGTCGAGACCCCGACGAGGGGCGGTGGCCGGTCTCACAAGCCACTGGTGTCAGTTGGTTCACCTAAGATGTATACAGGTGCTCATTGGGTTATGAATACACCGGACAGGACTCGCCGGGAACCTGCTAGTTGGGATTATACCAGACGTCAGATAGCAGTTCCCTGGTGACATGTGTACAGGTTAGTTCATCGACCTAAGATCGTCATTTGTCTCGTGAGAGTTCCCACAGTGCTTTGATTACTACCCTACCACGCTCAAAGGAGACGTGCAAACAGGTTTTAGTTGGGTACAGTCCCGAGCCACATGGAGGCAGTGAGCGGATCTGCAGGGGTTCGTCTCTCCCGGTATTAGGGGTGAGGTCGCGCTGTGTCTAGGAGAGCCATTACATGAAGCCCTCGGCCGAGGCAGGAGATTTACTGGTAGGTATTCCAGTAGTATCTCAGGGTGTTCTGGGCTACACTCCGACACGACTTGTACCGCTTTTGGGGGTCTGACTTTTACGAACCCCCTAGGCCCGCCATGCGAAACTCATAGACGAACGGACCGGACTGTACGGATATTGTCACTGACAGGCTCAGTAGGGTGTCAGGATGAATTCGCTCATCGACGTCCCTTTTGGTCAATAGCTGGTAGCTCGTTACGTATGGCTGATACCTCTGACGTGCTAGTGGTTAAATCCACAGCCATTGTATTGACGAGTCTTTAGAGTCCCTCACACACAATTACTCAAGTTTCAGGCGAAACGCTGTAGAGGCCGTATGGAGATATGGCAGGATTCGATCAGATACGTGCGGTATTGCACGGATCATGATCGGACGGATTTTACTAGCGGGCTTTGGTTTAAGCCGGATCCTAGTATTAGACAGTGTAGATTTTGTCTCTTTGCATTTGTATTCAGTAGGAATACAAATGCGGGCATGTATATGCAGTAGCGGGGTTTTCCTGTAATTTATTACGGGATCAGTTTTCTGAAGTTGCCAGTTTGCATTCCGTTCCGGCCGGTTTTCTTTTGTTCCTTCGCGGCCGGACTTTCCGATGGAGGGGGTTATTTGCAAGTTTACAAATAACTTATTGTGGAGGAGGTTTCTTGCATTTTATGGCTTCATGATAGTTCTTTCCTCATGAGATTCTTTTTTGGTCTCTTCCTTTGCATTAAATGTGATGGTTGGTGAAAGGATGTGAGTTAGAAATTGGTGTGACCATTCTCTCATATATTCATTCTTTTTCTTCTCTTGTATGGGGCCATTCATTTTTTTCCATCCTCCACATTATTGGCCGGCCACATTCTAGTGAGGGTGGGGTTTTCATTTTGATGTGGGAGGAATTATCATATGATATTATGCTTTGCTACAAAATCCATACCCATCTCCAAATCTTATTCTTCTTCTTCCCTCCATCAAAGGCAACTTCACAACCCTTAGAGACAATGGATTCTACACTTGCCTACAGCATATCTTGGACGCGTCGGCTTGCCAACTTCGCGCCCGAGTTGCCTCGGTCCGGAGGTGGGAGCCCATAAAAGAACCCGGCGATGTGGTGCCCGTTTCGACGAGGAGGCGACGACCGGAGATTCCGCAAGGAGATCGAAGTGGAGGCGAAGACCGAAGGACACGGATCGCTTGGTATAGCTTCTCTACCCATCTTTTGTTTCCTATTAGTTAGGTTAATGGCCCGATCCGGGGTTTAAAGTGCGCGGTGGTGCCGGTTTGCAAGTTTCGCAAAGTTTTTCGTTTTCGCGTTTCCGGCGTCGGATCGACGGCCGGGGAGCCGCCGTGCACTTACACCTGTTTGCATGACTCAATAGAGCCGTGGTAGGGTAGCAATCAAAGAACAGCGGGAACACACTTGAGACGAAGTAGCAGTGACAAGTCAACGGACTAAGCTGTACTCATGTCACCTGGGAACTACTAAATGACGGTAGGTATAATACTAACCAGCAGTGCCCAACGAGTCCGTCCAGTGTAACTCATAACCCAATGAGCACCTGCATACTATCTCCGGTACGACGTACTGCTGGCTATGGGACAGACCATCTCCCCTGCTGTGATGAGAAGCGTATACACTAGTCTACGCTGGAGTATCGATGCCCTGTCTCGATAATGCTATGACTAGGAACCTGTATAAGGATGTGCTTATAGACTACCCAGCCCCTCCTAGTGTGATCGCCATCACAACGCTGGTAGTCAAGCAAAGATCCTAAGGGCTCCATCAATATGTATTAGCGATATATTAAAAGAAACATATACACATATTAAGATAGATACAAACCAAGTAGCATACTACTATATCGAGCAAGACTATCATAAATCTGTGTATATATCCCAAGCTTCAAAAATGTATTATACAAACTAGTACTATACAATAATGGCCTCTAGGGTATACATATCCAACAATCTCCCACTTGCAGTAAAGGCCAGTAATTGGTGTAACGCATATCCAAAGTCTGCACTAAGGCCAGCTACGTGCATACCGCATACCCAATAGCTCAAAAAGTCGCTCGAACTGTGTTTGAGGGAGGGACTTTGTGAATGGATCTGCCATGTTGTCTTTCGTGTACACTCTCCGTACATCGATCTCCTGGCATTCAATGATCTCCCTGATCAGGTGATACCGCCTGAAGATATGCCTAGATTTCTTATGGGACCGTGGTTCCTTTGCTAAAGCTATAGCCCCATTGTTATCGCAATGCATAAGTATTGGGTCAATAATGGATGGAACTACCTGAAGTTCACTAATGAACTTCTTCATCCAGACCGCCACTTTTGCGGCATCGCTTGCAGCAATGTATTCAGCCTCCATCGTCGAGTCTGTGACGGTATCCTGTTTAGAACTCTTCCAACACACCGCCCCTCCGTTGAGGGTAAACACAAAACCCGAGAAAGACTTGATGTCGTCCTTGTCACTCTGGAAGCTTGAATCGGTAAAGGACTCAACCTTAAGGTCTCTATTACCGTAAACCAGGAACATCTCCTTAGTCCTTCTCAGGTACTTGAGAATGTTCTTCACTGCTGTCCAGTGGTTCTCATCTGGGTCCGACTGATACCGGCTCACCATGCTTAGCACATAAGCTACATCTGGTCTTGTACATAGCATCGCATACATTATAGATCCTACCGCCGAAGCATAGGGTATAGTGATATGCGAACCCTCTCCTCGTCATTCTTAGGAGACATCTTCTTGGAGAGGGTGATTCCGTGCAGTGCGGGTATATTACCGCGCTTAGAATTTTCCATACTAAATCTCTTTAGTACGGTCTCTATGTACCTGGACTGTGAAAGTCCCAGTAATCTCTTGGATCTATCTCTATAGATCTTGATCCCCAGAATGCACGGGGTATCACCCAGGTCCTTCATAGAGAATCATTGTGACAAAAATAGCATGACCGATTGTAGCATACGAATATCATTTCCTATCGAAAGAATGTCGTCCATGTACAAGACTAGGAATACGACAGTTTGTCCTACAATCTTCTTATATATACATGGCTCATCTTCATTTTTTATGAAGTCAAATTCCTTGATTGTTTTATCAAAACAGATGTTCCAGCTCCGCGATGCCTGCTTTAATCTATAAATGGATTTAAGCAACTTGCACACCTTCCCGGTGCTCCCACTGTCCACAAAACCTTCTGGCTGATCCATATAAATACACTCTTCCAAACTGTCGTTTAGAAAAGCCGTTTTTACGTCCATCTGCCAAATTTCATAGTCATAGAAGGCAGCAATGGAAAGTAGGATCCGAATTGATTTGAGCACAGCCACTAGAGAAAAAGTTTCGTCATAGTCCACACCTAGTCTTTGACGAAAACCTTTTGCAACGAGTCTAGGCTTATAGGTTTCCACCTGCCCGTCTACACCAAGTTTCTTTTTGTAGACCCATTTTCATCCAACGGGTTTTACCCTAGGTGGAGCAATATCCAAGGTCCACACTTTATTGGTGTACATGGACTCCATTTCGTATCGCATAGCATCCAGCCACTTATCAGAGTCCCTACTGATAATGGCCTGCCTGAAACTGGTAGGATCATCTTCTTCCAAGATGCAATCCTCTCGATTCCCGTCTATGAGAAAACCATAGTATCTCTCGGGCGGATGAGAAATCTTACCAGATCTGCAAAGTGGCTGAGGTTCGTCGAGGATTACTGAATCTAGTGGTTCCTCCAAATCTTCTGTTACATTTTGTGGTTCATGGATTTCTCCCAGTTCTACCGTACTCCTACTAGTTTCTTTTGCAAGAAACCCCCTTTCTAAAAAGGTAACATGGCGAGATACAAACACCTTCTGTTCCTAAGTGTGGTAGAACAGATATCCTAGTGAATGCTTAGGATATCCTACAAATTTACATAGAACTGACTGTGCCTCTAGCTTGTCCGGTTTCTGTGTTTTCACATAGGCCGGACAACCCTATATCTTAAATCGCTTAAGATATGGATTTTGTCCACTCCATACTTCATATGGAATCTTAGGCATAGATTTGGATGGAACGTAGTTCAGTAAGTATTCAGCTGTTTGAAGAGCATATCCCCAAAATAAAAGAGGCAACTCAGTGTCACTCATCATGGAGCGAACCATATCCAATAGGGTACGATTCCTCCGCTCCGATACACCGTTGTGTTGTGGTGTGTAAGGTGGAGTAAGATGAGAGAGAATTCCATTCTCTTTTATATAATCTAGGAATTCCGTGCTTATGTACTCCCCTCCTCTATCCAATCGAAGGATCTTGATACTTTTGCCAACCTGGTTCTCTACTTCATTTCTGAATTCTTTGAATTTCTCAAAAGCTTCAGATTTATGTTTCTTGAGATACACATATCCGAATCTAGAGAGATCGTCAGTGAATGTGATAAAGTACGAGAACCCTCCCCTTGTATGTAGAGACATCGGACCACACACATCACTGTGTATGAGTCCCAAGAGCTCTGCTGCTCTTTCTCCATGTCCGGTGAACAGAGATTTGTCATCTTTCCATTGAGACAAGACTGACAAGTTTCATAAGATGAAAATTCGAACGTATTCAAGAGTCCATCTTTATGTAACTTAATTAGTCTTTTCTCTCCGATATGACCAAGTCTACAATGCCACAAGTAGGATTCGTTCGTATCTGAACTCTTCCTTTTGCGTGTGTTTTGTACATTGAGAACTGTATTCTGATTTAGAACATAGATACCATTACACAGTGTACCTTCTGCAACAAGTACCTTATCAAGGTAAATGTTCATGATATTTCTATCAAGAACAAAGTTATATCCATCTTTATCAAGTAAAGAAACTGATATGATGTTGCAAACCATGGAAAGTACATAGTAGCAATTGCTCAAAATCATAGTATTGCCATTTGGAAACATTAGGTGATATTCACCGACGGCTGCAGCATTAACTTGTGCTTCGTTCCCTACCCTGAGGAACATATCACCAGGTCCAACTATCCTACTTTTTCTTAGTCCCTGCAATAAATTACAGATATGAGATCCTAATCCGGTATCTAGTACCCAGGAGGTAGGACTGACCGAAAAGTAGTTCTCAATTACAAGAACACCTGATGTAGATTCAATAGTGTCTTCTTCTTCATTGGGGTCTCCTTGGAATCCAGACTATCCTCTTTCCCCTGCTCATACTCATGATCGCCATCATAAGTTAGAGCCAAACCGACGTTCCCCAACCCCGAATAAGAATTCGGATTGGTCAAGCGATACATTTTATTATTTGATTAGGGCGTGAAATGGTTGCTACCTGGAGAGAGAGAAAAGAAACACTCAGCGTGCGCTCTTGCAAGATTCGATTGGTTATTAATTTATCTAATCAGGATGGCTCCCACTGTTTCCTCAAATTCTTCTTCAAACCTTAAACGAAGAACTAGTCAGGATTAATCGCATGTCACAATACTTACTTAACCTTTTGGCCAGGCTAGTGTTGTTACTTTGAGGGAGGTTTTTCAACGCTTTCGCGAAGTTCCTTAATTATATAACCTCTTTTCCCTGGAGGCGTTGCCCCGCTAACACCATTCTAGACACCTACTTGGTTTATAGCATTGATTGTTAAGTGAAATAATTTCCCGAGAGTAATCCAACTCATTAGTGTGAATGGGATCCAACTATCATTGTGTGATGACCTAGATGGAATCCACTCTAGTCACTACACTCCAGAAGGTATGCTAAATCTGCAAGTTTCCTGTATGTTTGAAACTCCCGATGTTGCTTTTACCCCTAGGACCCTAGTGACCTTGACGAAATCAACAAATCAAAGAGTCCAAGTCAAGTTCAACCTGTGATTATCTAGATTGCATCAAACCCACCCGCATAACCCTTGACGGAGTCAACAAGGTTATACGACTGTCCTAACCAATCGCATCTAGTGCTACAAATAAGCACCACTCAGCTACCGTACACTACGTCTTCACGGAGTCAACAAACGCAGCACGAATACTAAGTGTTATTTGTAGGAAATGACGGAGGGCTACGACTGGGTTTTAAGCGAAAAGCCCGTTAACGTAATGAACTTGATATCGTTGAAGGAACCTGAGCAATTTTGAAAAGGAGTGGTTTATGCTCCGCCTTTTAAAAATTTCTGGTTTTGAAAAAACCGAGTAATCTACAGTACAGCCTTTAGCTCAAGAGGTCACTCCCCGTGAAGGGATCTCGGCTCTTGCTTTATAGAATGAGGTGCTGGATATTCATGACCGAATACCACTATGCAAAGCGAAAGAATATAACTGTAGTTTTTTGAAATTTGTTACAATAACATCTTTTCGGTTTATTTTCGTGCATTAATCAAAATTAATGCGGTCCAGTCAACTAACCTATCATACCAGAAAAGAACAAAAATAAAATGTACGTATATGCCATCCGCATTCGCCACGGGGACCCGTCATCACCCGTTAGGTTACTTAACTAACGACAGAGCGGGGGCTGGACTAACGCGGGTGCAAAACATATACAACATCTACTAGTATATATATATAAGTATATACAACATTCGTCCCAGGCATGATAATAATCAACATCATAGAATCTCAGCCAACAATACAAAATGGTGGATAATCTTGGAGCCCCGGGGTTCATTTGAGCCGCAAATGAAACCCGACGTTCCCGGTCGTGTGGATAGCCTGTGTAATGAGAACCAGGAGCCTTACGAGCGCGGAAAGTTACCCGACAATACCTGAAGTGAGGCAGCTCCCTTCAACAAAGTGAATGGGCCACCCAGCACTTCATGGAATTTGGTAACTTGGGTGCCCTTCGGTGGGTCAAACTATACCCACTACGAGTGTGGCGAATAGCCCGCCAATTCTAGAACGAAGCCTCCTCCATCTCAACGCCATGAGATGCGGGCTTGTTGCCTTATAGAACCCGGCTATCCGCGCACTCCACCGTGGGGGTAATCCTAGTACAGAAAAAGAAAATAATATGTACAAATGGTGACATCGACCTCAAACCGGTCGTGCCCCAAAATAATATACAACCCGGCAAAGACGGCAGTCCACATGTCGGACGCTCGTCCCGCAATATCAAATGTACAAATGAATATATAAACTGTACTACTAACATTGCATCACATGCTATCCACCATGACTATCCAACCACAATCACAGCACACGCACAAAACATCAACGCGAATCTCACGTTCGCAAACTCGTCTAAAAGGACATATAGCAGATAAACGGGTTTACTGATCGAATGACATTCACAGTCGCAGATAAAATTGAATGTACTGATAACAAAATACGTATTTTAAAATTTCGATCGACTAAACTTTCCCAAATTGGCCCCAAAGGGAAATAGAGCGCTCAAACAAATCTGGGCCAAAACCATATATCAAAAAAATCATATTTCCATGAACTTAAACCCGAGAAAAACTTTTGGGAACTGTAGCCCAAAAATGAATGTGCCATTTTGCTCCGGTTCCTCTGCCGAATTTTTGAGTTACGTTCGCAAATTTTTTCCACAGCTATAGTTTTGCCTGCACATATTTTTAAGATGCCTAAAAAAATTTTATGAACAACTTTAAAATTCGGTAGCAAGCACACCAAAATGGAAACACGATTTGGAAATTTTGGTCGATCAAGATTTTAACCTTGTGCAAACTAGCTAGTAGGGTTTATGGGCTGTCTCTGATACCATGAAGGGTTACGCTAGCGCCCCGGCCAACTACCGTGGCCAAATGCGGAACAAAAATTTTACTACGAGTAGAAACTTGGCGCTAGGATAACACAAAAACCGGATCTTTAACCATAAACCTAACTAGCATGTTGGGGTTCTATCTACTATGATAGAAAGCATACCTAAAGAGAACAAGTCCTTCGGGTATTTGATCCTCTCCTTAAGCTCCTCGATGGAAGTATGGATCGTGCTTGAACTTCGTTCTCCTTGTGTCAACGATGATCCACCCGAGAGTTTCAACCTTGAGCTAAACCTCCAAGTTTAGGCAACTAAAATACTTAGCTTGCTAATCTAAGTAGACTAGAGTGAGTAGAGTGTGATTTAGAGTAGCTAAGTCTCATTAACCCTTGATTATCAACACATGATACACTTAGGGTTTTTCAGAGGAAGGAGAGAGCATGTCACGACCCGAAATTAGCACGTGATGGCCCTTAAACTACACAACGTCTACGGGCGTAACGCAATTTAAGTAAGCCGAAAACCCAGCAATCTAAACCGTCAAAAGTAGTAAGTGATAATAACATTTTTCTTTAAAACCTTTGAAATCTCAAACCAAATTCTTTAAAGTCCACATTTTCTTTCTTAAAAATTTTGGCAGCACCTCTTTTGTAAAAACTAACCCAAAAATGGGTACAACATAAATATAAGTAAAGCGTCCCCAACGGGAGCAAATCCATGCCCAATGGCGGAAACAACCACCACAACAGATATATGACGCCGTAGCGAAGAAATAAAAGATGATATAAATAAAACTGGATAAAAGACCCCCAAGTCACAAAAAATATACAATATCGTCCTCACATCAAGTCTCTAAGTCAATACATGAAAATGGTAGATGGAGTGTACGAGGTACAAAGATATACAAAGAGTATCATCGGATAACCGCAAAACCCACCCATAGCAAAACTGCCCAGTCAGCAGTAGCGGTATCCGCTGCAAAAGATGATACGATAGGTAGAAGCCCTGCCTCGACTATTCTGAAGAACAACCTGCAAACCCTGTGGCACAACAGGGGTGAGTTGCAAACTCATGAATAGTAAATAACAAATGCAGATAATCGCAAGTATGCAAGTACAGCGTGAATCTAACACATGCAAGCTGATATCAATAAAAGGCAATATGTGTGCAACAGTATGAAAGATACTCTATCAGGTACTACTAATACATAAAGTATTAAATGGAAATATATATATGCAACAGTCATGAAAGGTACTCTATCAGGTATTACAAATACATGAAGAAATGCATATAAAGTAAATGCGGAGTATGGGATAAAACATGTCATCCTCACGGAATCCTGACCTCGTGGCAGGACCAAAGTCCATCAAGAGAATCTAAATCCTAAATTTCCTCAAATCAGCCCCTAAATTGGCCCTCATATCCTGTAAGTCTCATATACCCTGAGTGTCCAATATCAAGTAGAATCTGATATATCCTGAGTGTCCAATATCAAGTAAATCTCATATAACCAGTATCCAATATCGAGTAAGTCTGATGAAACCTGAGTGTCCAATATCTATACCCAAAAACATCATGAAAACAAGTGTCTAGCATCGACACATAAATACTCATCTCTGAGGTGCCGTCGCCTGGGACTAGCCCTCCTATATCATATACTTACATCCTATAGAACCTGAGTGTGCACCACCCGAAATCGACAAGGCATGTGCGTACATAATATCGATCAGTATCCCTCAGATATCCGTCGAGTCCAAATACTATCACCGGTTGGCACACGCCCTCCGCCAGGCACATCGGCATGTACCGTCGATCTTCTTGCCCCAGAGAACCAACTGAGTTCCACCATGTACCCGCACACGGCCCACTCACTCCTCGCATGGGGTAATATATAAGCTCAGAACCGAGAAATCTCATGGTGGAAGCTGAAATATCATATCACGAGAAACCGGGTTATTCAAATAATGCATAATTTCATGAATCTACCACGGTCCTCAAATCCAAAAAACATCAAGTAATGAATAAGTATATTTGCATAAAACATTTTGATGATATATATAAATTAGACATGTATACATATATATTAGTGTCCCATTCCACCAATATATATATATATATAACAGCGTCCCAATCCACTGTTATATACACCTGGGAGTAAAAATATCAGAGGACATCATTTGAAAATCATTTGTCAATGCGAAATCCATGAAATATAATATATGCAACATACAACTGTAATGTGAGCATATAAAGGAAAAGCCGCTATTTAACCGCAACAAGTTAATATATATCATGCGGTTCCTAATTTCTCCAAGTCCATATAACATCAATTAAAGGTGAACATGTAGCTATAGCCAGATGTGCGTAACCATGTCGGTATAGCAAGATATGTGTATCTACCTATCAATAATGATGTAATACCTTCCAGGTATATGCGTAAGCATATATGCAAGATGTACATGTAGCTATGTCTCATATGTGTATATACCTATCACAAATGGTACAATAACATATAGGTATATGGGTAACTAGCATATAAGCATGTCAAGGCATATGTGTAAGCATATAGGTATACAGGTATGCTATATGTCATATGCACGAAGGAAAATAGGGATCATGTCTCAATGTCCCTAAACAATACAATATCACATATATATAGGTGTTGCGTCTATCATGGAAATTATCGACAGTGTGTGTAGCATACAATTAGCGCTCGTGAAACATGAACCATCAATAATGGTGTTGTGTCTCATTAATACTAAGTCCATGCACAATAGGAAATGAGATATGCAACAAAGGTACACATGCAGAATCAATATCCGTATACATCTAACTAATAGTCATATCATTTAATCTAGCCCAGACGCGTAATGCAATACGGGCGATTCCCTTATAGATGTTAAATCTACTCACTACAATCCTGGCTAAGTAAAGCCAACCACTCGTTTTTCCTTCTTCGCAGCGCCCGAAGTCCCCGCCTGCGATCCTGAAAGCATATAACAATGTAACAAGTGTATATTAGCAATCGACCAATAACACGTAGAAATTACGTTTGACCGACGCACCAACTCCAATATACTCTCAAGTGTCCGTCTAGTGGCTAACGCGCGTAGCAACACTACGAAAGCAATTCAAGAGCAAAAACTACACAAAGACATGAATGACATCGGTGTTAGGTTTACCTAGCACCTCATGAAGGGTTTGGAAGTATCACATGTGCCAAAATCAAATTTTTAAGGTGCTAAGTGAACATACAAAGAATCATAACTAGAAATTTAGGGTTTCATTACTTTGTCATCATTACAAGTAGTAAAAGCTAGGGTTTTGAGAGTACAACCTTTGTAGCTCCCTACGCTAGACTCCTTGTCTACTTGAGGGTTGGAAAAAGGTCTCCTTGAGATGCTCTAGGTCCACGATGATCCACCCGGAGTCCTCTTTGTCCAAGCTTGAAGCTTCACAAGATCAAGAGAAGAAATGGAAGCTAACACTCAACACTAATGGGCAAGACTAGTGTAAAATGGTGTTGTGGTTGGTTTTCTCATTTCAAAATCCTAACTTGGTCACTCTTTGGCTCACTTGAGAAAACTAGAGAGCAAGAGAGAAAGGAGGAAGAAGATGATGGCTTTCTAAAACTCAAGATAATGATAAGCTTTTTTAATAAAAATGAGAAAATAGAATATATATATTTTCTATCTCTCATTCTTAACCAAGGTTATAAAATATCTAGATATTTTAGTTTGGAACAAAAATGACCATAGAAATTAAATCATAGTTAAACAAAAGGGTTAATGAAAGAATAAAATATTCAACCATGAAACAATTTCCATTTTCATTTTCCTTTTCCAAAAATAATATCCATATATTTTATAAAGGGTGTGAGTCTTATATTGCCACCATCCACTATATCAACAACCATGATAGAATGATGTATGCATGTATGTGTGCATGCACATCCATATGTGCATGAATAAGAATGAATGCATACAACAAAAAAGACAAGAAAGGATTTCAAGTGAGAAACTAATGGTCAAATGATAAATCAACACTTGATTTAGCAAACCCGGTCATATCACATACGACCCGACCAAAAGCAAACCGCCTGATTAATATACGGTATCTCATACACGCATTTTAACCGGGTCCACGCGCATATCTCATATGCGCACCACATCGTTTCGCCTGGACTAGGCAACTCCATTATGGGACTCTAAGACTCGTCAATACGCCGGCAGTGGGTGATGTTCATATCAAGCACCCCCAAGCCGCAAGCGGTCAGCTAAACGTAACGGCCACCCGGGTATTGAGCGATCAGAAGAAAACAAGCGAACCTATTACAACTCCCGTCGAGCCAACCGGTAACACTACCGTATAGTCCGGTCTCTTCGTCAGATATGCTGCATATCAAGTCTAGGGATGGTAACATCGACCCTAATAACTCAATAAGTCGTGCCGATGAATGGTCTATAACAGATCGAGAAACTACTGATAACACTTATCAGTAAATCTCAACAGCCCTGGCCAGGGACTTACTGATATAGCCAATCGAGCACAGCACAGCATCAACCCCCAATACCGGGAGAGACGAAACCCCTCCTATCGCTCATCGCCTTCGTGTATCTCGGGACTGTACCCAACGACCACCTGTTTGCATGACTCAGTAGAGCCGTGGTAGGGTGGTAATCAAAGTACAATGGGAGAACACACAAGACTCTATGACGATCTCGGGTCTACAGACTAACCTGCACCTGTGTCACCTGAGAACTGCTATCCGACGATAGATATAATTCCATATAGGAGTTCTCGGTGAGTCCGTCCAGTGTACCCAGTCACCACTGAGCACCCGTATACGATCTCGACGTCAAACATCGATGAATGTGGGAACATCCATCGCCCATCATATGGGTCTAGTATCATATACGCTAGTTTACTCTGGTATATCGATGCCCCGTCTCGATACACCTACGACTAGGGACATTCCAGGATATGCTTATAAACTACAGATGTCCCACTAGTATGATCTCTATCATAATCGCAGTAGTCAAGTCTATATCCTCCGGGCTTTATCAATATGTGAGAATGAATAAAAGCATGATCAAATCAACATGTCAGATAAAGAAGAACCAGATAGCATACTATCATGTAGAGCAAGAATGTACACTGAATATATATATATATATATACATGTATAAATACATCCACTATCATATAATGGCCTCTAGGGCATACATATATCCAACAATCTCCTACTTGCACTAATGCCAGTTATTGGCGTATCTCATACCCAACATCTCAAAAAGTCGCTCATGCTGCGGCTGAGGGAGGGCCTTGGTGAATGGATCTGCGGTGTTATTCTTTGTGTCTACTCTCCTAATCTCTATCTCGCGGCGATCTACAATCTCCCAGATCAAATGAAAACGCCTCAGGATGTGTCTGGACCATTGATGGGACCTGGGCTCCTTGGCTAACGCCATAGCCCCATTATTATCACAATACAATGGTATTAGATCAATAATGGTTGGAACTACTCCTAGCTCCGAGACGAACTTCTTCATCCAGACGGCTTCCTTGGCGGCATCATTCGCAGCAATGTACTCAGCCTCCATCGTAGAGTCTGCAACGGTATCCTGTTTGGAACTTTTCCAACTTACCGCCCTTCCATTGAGGGTAAATACAAACCCGGAGATAGATTTGCTGTCGTCCTTATCGCTCTGGAAGCTCGAATCGGTAAAGGCTTCCATTTGGAGATCTCCATTACCACACACCAAGAACAATTCTTTAATGCTTCGTAAGTACTTAAGAATGTTCTTCACAGCTACCCAGTGATTCTCCCCTGGGTTGGATTGATACCTGCTTACAACACTAAGTGCATAAGCTACATCTGGGCGTGTACATAACATCGCATACATTATAGATCCTACTGCCGAAGCATAGGGTATAATGCTCATGCGAGCTCTCTCTTCATCAGTCTTTGGGCAAGAGTCCTTAGAGAGAGTGACCCCATGGCAAGCGGGTAAGGCACCCCGCTTGGAGTCTTCCATACTAAACCTTCTTCGGATGGTGTTGATGTACCTGGTTTGCGACAATCCCAATAAGCTCTTGGATCTATCCCTATAGATCCTTATGCCCAGAATGTATGTGGCATCACCCAGGTCCTTCATGGAGAACCTTAGTGATAAGAAAGATTTGACCGACTGTAGCATAGGAATATCATTTGCTATCAGAAGAATGCCATCCACGTACAATACGAGAAATATGACAGCTCTCCTTACGGCCTTCTTATAAACACAAGGTTCATCTGGATTTTTGATGAAATCAAACTCTTTGATAACATCATCGAAACAGATGTTCCAACTCCGTGATGCCTGCTTTAACCCATATATGGATTTAAGCAATTTACATGCTTTCCTGCTGCTCCCACTGTCAATGATGCCCTCTGGCAGATCCATATAAACGCATTCTTCCAAATTTCCATTTAGAAATGCCGTTTTAACGTCCATCTGCTAGATTTCATAGTCGTAGTGAGCAGCAATAGCGAGTAGGATCCGAATGGATTTAAGCATGGCTACGGGAGAAAAAGTCTCGTCATAGTCCAAACCTGGTCTCTGACGAAAACCCTTCGCCACAAGTCTTGCCTTATAGGTCTCCACCTGCCCATCTACACCAATCTTTCTTTTAAAGATCCATTTGCACCCCACAGGTTTTACCCCAGGGGGTACAACGTCCAAATTCCATACTTTGTTGGTGTACATAGACTCCATTTCGGATCTCATGGCATCCAGCCACTTCATAGAGTCTCCACTCGTGATAGCTTGCTGAAAGCTGGTAGGATCATCATCCTCCATGATGCAGTCTTCTCGGTCACCATCAATGAGGAAACCGTAGTACCTCTCCGGTGGGCGAGAAGTCCTACCAGACCTACGGAGTGGCCGAGGCTCCTCAGTTTCTATTGCAACAGCCGGTTCAACCAAGTCGTCATTTGTTGTTTGCGTCTCTAGAATCTCTTCTAGATCTACCACATTGCCATCAGCTTTATATGTGAAAAACTCTTTTTCCAAGAATGTGGCATACTGAGAAACAAACACCTTTTGTTCCTCCTTGTGGTAGAATAGATATCCATAAGAATTCCTTGGATATCCCATAAAGTTACACATGACCGACCGTGTCTCGAGTTTGTCCGGATTCTGCTTTTTAACATAGGCCGGGCAACCCTAAATCTTAATTCTCTTAAGAGATGGTCTCTTCCCATGCCATATCTCATATGGCGTGGTAGACACGGTTTTAGTTGGGACCCTGTTCAATAGAAACGCTGCAGTCTCCAATGCAAGCCTCCAAAATGAGACGGGTAACTCAGCATCACTCATCATAGAACGGACCATATCTAATAGGGTCCGATTCCTTCGTTCTGACACACCGTTGTGCTGTGGTGTGTAAGGAGGAGTGAGCTGAGAAAGAATCCCATTCTCTTTTAGGAAGTTTGCAAATTCTGTACTGAGATACTCTCCACCTCGATCTGATCGAAGCATCTTGATACTCAAGCCTGTTTGTTTTTCTACTTCTTGTTTATATTCAGTGAATTTCTCGAAAGCTTCGGATTTGTGTTTTAATAAAAATACATGACCGAATCTTGAGAAATCGTCAGTGAACGTAATGAAGTATGAAAAACCGCCTCTAGCCTGTGTAGACATTGGCCCACATACATCACTATGTATGAGGCCTAGGAGCTCAGTAGCTCTTTCTCCGTGTCCGGTAAACGGAGTTTTGGTCATTTTACCCTTGATACAAGATTGGCAAGTCGCATAAGATATATATTCAAAAGAGTTTAAATATCCATCTTTATGTAACTTGTTTAGTCTTGTTTCGTTAATATGACCAAGTCTACAGTGCTAAAGAAAAGCTTCATTTATTTCTGAAAGTTTTCTTTTATTAGTGTGTTGTATGCTGAAAACTGTGTGTTGATTTAGGACGTATATCGCGTTATTAAGCGTACCATACCCAACCAACATTTGATTCAGGTGAATGTTCATAACATTGTTCTGCAATACAAAATTATATCCTTCATTGTCTAACAAAGAAACAGATATTATATTACAAAGCATACTTGGTACAAAATAACATAGGTTCAAAACCAATATACACCCAGATGGCAACCCCAAGTGATACTCTCCCACTGCAACTGTATGTACATTAGAACCATTTCCAACGCGGAGAGTATGGTCACCTGTCTTCAAAACCTTGCTATTTCTCAGCCCCTGCAAAGAATTGCAAATGTGAGAACCTGAACCGGTATCTAATACCCAGGAAGCAGAGTTTATTGAAAAACAGTTTTCTATCACAAACACACCTGAAGCGGAAGCATCCCCATGCTTCTTCTTGAGATTTAAGTACTCCGTGCAGTTGCGCTTCCAATGTCCTGTTTTGTGGCAGTGAAAACATTCCCCTTTCCCCGATTCTCCAGCTTTGGACTTGTCCTTCCACTTAACCTTTTTAACTCCACCCTTAGGATTGGTGGGTTTCTTCTTTTTCTTTCCCTTCGCCTTAGCCTTTGGGCGAGAAGAGGAAGATTGCCCAACACTCAAAACGGGAGTTTTCACTGATTTCAGTGTGTGCTCTGCACTCTTTAACATATTAAGGAGTTCAGGTAGTTCCTTCTCCATGTTGTGCATGTTGAAGTTAACTATGAATTGAGTAAAGGTGGAGGGGAGGGACTGCAGAATAATATCCGTATATTGTTCACTGTCCATTGTCCATCCAAGGTCCTCAAGCTCTTCTATTAGAGCTATCATCTTCAGAACATGGTCTCCAACTGGTGTGCCAGGGGCCATTCGCATCTGAAACAATTTCTTTGATGCTTCGTATCGTAATACGCGGGATTGCACTCCATACAACTCCTTTGTATGGAGGAATATGTCATGAATGTCCATATTCTCGTGCTGCTTTTGATGTGTGTTATCCATCGATGCAAGCGCGAGGCAATTGGCCATGGCACAGTTAGTGTCCCATGTCTTGCGGACTTCTTTGTCCGCAACTGAGGATTTTAGACCTGGGACAGGCGGGGCTGGAGCCGTGAGGACATATGATACTTTATCATAAGTCAAGGCAATTTTCAGATTCCTCAGCCTGTCTTTATAATTGGTCCCATTCAGTTTATTTTTATCTAGTAGAAGCTTGAGTCTAGTCATTGGTATCTGCCATTAAGAGAGAGAAAAGAATACACTCAGCGAAATCTCTTGCAAGGATCAGATTGGTTATTATCTTATCTAATCGATGTCTCCCACTACTTTAATCAAGTTTTTCTTTCAAACCTTAAAAAGAAAACTAGCTAGGATTAATTACAGTCTACAACTTCGCTAACCGTTCAGCCAGGCCAGTATCGGTACTTGAGGGAGGTTCTCCGTGCTTTCGCACGGACCTAATTAATGTAAACCTCATTTTCCCAGAGGCGTAGCCCCGTTAACACCTTTCTAGACACCTAGTGAGTTAGCTAATTGTAACCTGCAAAACTCTCCTGGGAGCAACTATTGCCCATAGTGAGATCGGGATCCAACCATCATATGGAAGGTATGCAATCTCATTACAAATTTCAACTATTGAAATTCCCGATGCGGTTTTTGCCCCTAGTACCTATGACCTTAACTATGGTCAACAAATCATAAGTACCAGTCATGTTCTACCCGTCATTTCTTGATTAATTAGACCCGCTCATATGACCCTTAACTATGGTCAACAAAGTCGCATGAATGACCTAATTAATCTGCATCATATGCAGTGTAGGAAGACATCACTTAGCTACCGTACACTACGCCTTAACTATAGTCAAAAAACGTAGCACGAATACTAAGTACTCTACTTCCTAAAATGACGGAGGGTTGCGGATGATTTATAAGAAAATCTTTAACGCTTTGAACTTGATATCGTCGTAGAATCAAATGGTTTTCAAAAGGAGTGGCTTGAGCTCCGCAGTTTTGAAATGTAGCTTTTTCATAAAGAGCCGAGTGGTTTTCAAATCCGATTCTACAACAAATTTTTAGGTTTATTTTCTTTACATTAATCATATTAATGTAGTCCCATCATTTAAGTCCTTAAGCCAATCATAGTAAGGAAACGAAAATACAACGTACGCTTATGCCATCCGCATTCGCCGCAATGTTCAGTTATGCACCGTTAGGTTACTTAACTAACGGCATACCGGGACGGGACTAGCGCGGGTGTAAAATATAAGCAACGTCTACTATATATCATATATATAATATATCATTCATCTCAGATATCATATCACAGAATACAGGCAGCAGAAACACAGATATGATGGGATATACTAGGACGTCCGTATTTAGTATTTAGCCAACAATAGAAAATACGGATTCCACAGTCGCGATGAATAGCCAAGCCCACACCCCTAGACCCCTACGAGAGCAGCAAGCGACCCTACCAATTCTAGAGTTTAAGAGACCCGGTCTCGACTCCTCGAGATGGTCTCCCGCTGAACCCCAGAACCCGGTCACTTGTGCTCCCCTCCTTGGGTCCATCATAATGTGGAAAAATAAATAATATACAACACTGGTGACATCAACCTCAACCCGGAAGTGCCCCAAATAAAAGAATATTACATTACATTTGAATTTTACATGAATGAAAAGAAAACTATCATCTCACATAAAAACCCCCGGCTATTCAATCTCGACAATCCTGCACATCATATCTCAGCAACACATAATATCATATATCATCAACGTAAGTAAGTATGCGTACCCCGATTGTCGTTGATGTATAGCAACGAAACCGGCGATAAGCGACATATTACACATACGGTCACAGAAAAGAAAATGTAAAACTACAACATTTGGAATCCACATTTTCTTTAGACATCGTAAATACGAAATATCACATACTTCGCATTTCATGCCTAACTACATGAATTCCATATATTGTATCACATTCCAGATAAATAGACTGTATTAAAGTTTTCGATCGAATAATCAAATACCCAAAATTTCCTAAATAGCTCAACACTTGAGCGAAGTTCAAAAATCCCAGAATGTGTCATAGTAGCAGTGGTCCAGCCGTAGAAGGGTCAAGCCAACGCCTCACATGTGGCACGCCGTACTGCCCCAAACCATAAGGTTTAGAGGCAGTTCAGACGGTCACATAATCGAGTTAAGGTTTGTGTTCTTCTAGAGGGTCCACCACATAACTTGCACATATTTCCAAAAGATTTAAACCCGAGAAAAAATCAACACTTGAAAGTTTTTCGTGCCGGAAAAAATTGAGTTAATGATATTTGTTCGAACATTTTAATACTTTCTAAATCATCCGAAAAAAGGTACGAAATTAAAATTTTCCGATCGAATCAACGAACCCAAAATTATCCCCAGAACACTCAATACTTGAATCAGATTAAAAATACCCAAAAATATATACAAGCAGGTAAGAATATTACTGTACAAAAACGAGGCAATATGACATCTGTACGGCCGCGGATCCGCGGCCCAAGCAAGGTCTGGCCGCGGTTCCGCGGTGGTATGTACTGTTTATGGCTTCGTTTTTTACATAAATTCTTAGAATTGCCTGCTGAATTTTTTAAGTATTTTTAATTCTGAAAAAACACAGTTTTTAAAAAATGTACAGAGAGGGGTTAAAAATGCGTATTCCGGGTTCGATCGGAGTTTTAACTTCGCCAAAGCGTCGCCTAAAGTTCTTGCTTGGCTCTGATACCATCGTTAGGTTTACCTAGCACCTAATGAAGGGTTCGGAAGTTTCACATGTGCCAAAATCAAATTTTTAAGGTGCTAAGTGAACATACAAAGAATCATAACTAGAAATTTAGGGTTTCATTACTTTGTCATCATTACAAGTAGTAAAAGCTAGGGTTTTGAGAGTACAACCTTTGTAGCTCCCTACGCTAGACTCCTTGGCTACTTGAGAGTTGGAAAAAGGTCCGCTTGAGATCCTCTAGGTCCATGATGATACACCCGGAGTCCTCTTTGTCCAAGCTTGAAGCTTCACAAGATCAAGAGAAGAAATGGAAGCTAACACTCTACACTAATGGGCAAGACTAGTGTAGAATGGTGTTGTGGTTGGTTTTCTCACTTCAAAATCCTAACTTAGTCACTCTTTGGCTCACTTGAGAAAACTAGAGAGAAAGAGAGAAAGGAGGAAGAAGATGATGGCTTTCTAAAACTCAAGATAATGATAAGCTTTTTTAATAAAAATGAGAAAATAGAATATATATATTTTCTATCTCTCATTCTTAACCAAGGTTATAAAATATCTAGATATTTTAGTTTGGAACAAAAATGACCATAGAAATTAAATCATGGTTAAACAAAAGGGTTAATGAAAGAATAAAATATTCAACCATGAAACAATTTCCATTTTCATTTTCCTTTTCCAAAATAATATCCATATATTTTATAAAGGGTGTGAGTCTTATATTGCCACCATCCACTATATCAACAACCATGATAGAATGATGTATGCATGTTTGTGTGCATGCACATCCATATGTGCATGAATAAGAAAGAATGCATACATGCATGCATACAACAAAAAAGACAAGAAAGGATTTCAAGTGAGAAACTAATGGTCAAATGATAAATCAACACTTGATTTAGCAACCCGGTCATATCACATACGACCCGACCAAAAGCAAACCTCCCGATTAATATACGGTATCTCATACACGCATTATAACCGGGTCCACGCGCATATCTCATATGCGCACCACATCATTTCGCCTGGACTAGGCAACTCCATTGTGGGACTCTAAGACTCGTCAATACGCCGGCAGTGGGTGATGATCATATCAAGCACCTCCAAGCCGCAAGCGGTCAACTAAACGTAATGGCCACCCGGGTATTGAGTGATCAGAAGAAAACAAGCGAACCTGTTACAACTCCCGTCGAGCCAACCGGCAACACTACCGTACAGTCTGGTCTCTTCGTCAGATATGCTGCATATAAAGTCTAGGGATGGTAACGTCGACCCCAATAACTCAATAAGTCATGCCGATGAATGGTCTATAATAGATCGAGAAACTACTGATAACACTTATCAGTAAATCTCAACAGCCCTGGCCAGGGACTTACTGATATAGCCAATCGAGCACAGCACAGCATCAACCCCCAATACCGGGAGAGACGAAACCCCTCCTATCGCACATCGCCTTCGTGTGTCTCGGGACTGTACCCAAAGACCACCTGTTTGCACGACTCAGTAGAGCCGTGGTAGGGTGGTAATCAAAGTACAGTGGGAGAACACACAAGACTCTATGACGATCTCGGGTCTACAGACTAACCTACACCAGTGTCACCTGAGAACTGCTATCCGACGATAGATATAATTCCATAAAGGAGTTCTCGGTGAGTCCGTCCAGTGTACCCAGTCACCACTGAGCGCCCGTATACGATCTCGACGTCAAACATCGAAGAATGTGGGAACATCCATCGCCCATCATATGGGTCTAGTATCATATACGCCAGTCTACTCTGGTATATCGATGCCCCGTCTCGATACACCTACAACTAGGGACATTCCAGGATATGCTTATAAACTACAGATGTCCTACTAGTATGATCTCTATCATAATCACAGTAGTCATGTCTATATCCTCAGGGCTTTATCAACATGTGTGAATGAATAAAAGCATGATCAAATCAATATGTCAGATAAAGAAGAACCAGATAGCATACTATCATGTCGAGCAAGAATGTACACTGAATATATATATATACATGTATAAATGCATCCACTATCATATAATGGCCTCTAGGGCATACATATATCCAACAATCTGCACAACCCTAGGTAGGAACGCTAAACGACACAACCATCAAGCCTAGACCCAGATCGTACCGATCGCGCATTCACAACACAATAATAAACGTTGAATCTAATATAAATAACGTCGCAACGTCAAAAGAAACCCACGCCTAAATTATCCGGAAATCTAGTAAGCAACTTATATAATTTTAGCTCAAAACTACAAGTTTTACCAAAACTAGCAATCACAAACATCACAATATAGCATGATTAAACCATACAGACCCTTACTAGAATTTTAAACTCACTCAAATAGGATTAGTAAAAGTTTAGTTTGCTAATTAGCTTAATTATTCAATTAGGAAAATATCACTTAACAAACTAGCCACTAGGTTAAGTTTTCTTCAAGCTTAACTTATCAATTAACCCTTTTTTACTAACCAAAACCCTAACTTGATATCAAAAACCATATCTTGAATTTCAAAACATGAAATTGAGAGCTTAAATTAACATCTAATAAGCTAATTTAAAATATTAAACAACAAATAGAGATTAGGATTAGGGTTTATACCTCCACAAAATTAGCAACTAAACTTCAAAATTAAGCCTCCAAAAAGAACACTTCCATGAAGATCCAAGCTTGATTTGTGAAGAAGAACGATGGGTTTTGATTTATTTTTGAGTTTGTGTGAATTATTTAGGATTTTTGATGATTTATTTGGTCTTTGGAGAGATGAAATGTGGCAAGATTCAAGAGAGGTCAGCAATGGGGGTTTCGGCCAAGCAAAGAGGATGTGGGTTTTATGGTAATGTGTGGAAAAATCTAGAAGAAAATAACAATAAAAGCTTAATAAAACAAAAACCCTTTATCCACCTCATATCCTTTTCTTTAAAATTTCATTAATTTTCCACAAATATCTAGATATTTTGAAGAGATATTTTCAAAGATGGATTAGTGCTAAACAAGTGATTAACTTAGCATAGATTCACATTAGCATTAATTAATCCAGACAAATATAATTACCACTAATAAAGTGCATGATAAAGCTTAAAATAATATTTTAATTAGGGAAAAATATAAAAATGCACTAAAATTACAAGTGGCTTTCGAAAACCTGCAAACTAACAATATTCTAGCTAAACTAGCTGTAGTGAATTCTATACTGCAAAACGATTTATTCTAGGTTTTTACGGAAAACACCGACTATTTTACCCTAAAAATGGAAAATCGCCTAAACGATTTCCAAAACATTACAATCTTCCCCCCTTAAAGAAATTCGGTCCCCGAATTTAAAATTCTTACTATGCGCAACTTCAAAGAGATGAGTACCAAATTTTCACATCTCGCTCGCAGCCTCCCAAGTGATCTCCTCCCTAGACGGCTACGCCAAAGAAATCTCCACAGATGACAAGACCTTTGACCGAAGTTTCTCCACCTGCCAATCCACTAACATAATCGGCTACCGGTGAACGAAAGGATCGCGTCCAAGCTAAATGGTCGGGTGCTGAATCATGTGAGAAAGGTCATGAAGGTATTTGTGAAGTATCGACAAAAGGAAAACGGGGTGAATACTCAATAATCTGGGCGGAAGTGCCAAATTATAGGCAACAGAACTAACTCGCTCGAGGATCTCAAAGGACCAACAATCTGGAACTAAGCTTCCTAAAACTCAACACGCCATTTCATCGGAAAAATCCGTAGGAATACATGATCTTCCACTACGAACTCAAGTCTGTGACTACCACAGTCGGCATAAGACTTCTGTCTACACTGGGCTGCTCTCATCCTGACCTGAATCAACTAAATCTTCTCCATAGTCTCATGACTAGCTGGGGTCCAAAAATCCTACTCTCGCTGAGTCAGAAAAACAGACTGGCGATCGACATGACCTACCAAACAAAACCTAAAGGTTGCCAATTGGAACGTCTCCTAATAACAGCTATCGAAGGAGAACCCTATCCATGGCAAGTGACGATCCCAACTGCCGACAAATACTTAGTACGTACGCACAAGCATATCCTCCAGAGTTTGTATAGTCTGCTCTAACTGACCATCGTCCCACAGATGGAAAAGCGGAGCTAAAGCTCAACCTATACCCAAGGCTTCCTGAAGCTTCTGCCAAAGACGGCAAGCGAACTGATGCTTCTATTGGATACAACGCATGAAGGAACTCTATGCAAACGCACAAACTCAACAAAGAAATACTGAGAAAACTGAGAATAACCGGACAACAAAACCCAAATAGAGTCACACCCTGTCTAGACCTGGGTAGACACCATAATGAAAATCATGGAGATCTACTCTCATTCCCACTCTGGAATGGTTAAAGGTTGCAACTCTCCAGCCGGTCTCAAATGCTCAACCTTATCTCGCAACAAGACAGACACCTCGAAACGAAATCCAAAACTTCACTCTTCATCCCTGCCCATCTGTAACTATCTCACAAGTCACGCTACATATTGGTGGACTTGAATGAGCACTGAAAGCTGACTGATGTGCCTCCTCTAGGATTTTACGTCCCTACCCATCAGTATCAGGTACACACAACCGTGTCCCTAAACGTAGCACACCCTAATCACAAATCAAGGACTCCGAAACTTTACCCAGCCGAACATGCTCAAGAATTTCAGGCAACAAGCATAGGCGGGCTGTGCCACACGAAAACGATTAAGTAAAAGTGGACGGGCACGGACATGAGCAAGCTGTCCCCTCAGTAGAGGAGAACTTAAGCTATACTCAATGATCGCACAAGAACTGTAAATCTGCAGATGATTGTCTCAGAACTTCGCATAACTGGGACAAGCTAACCCCGGGCCTACGACTCAAGCATCAGCAACCACAATCGCCTTGCCATGGGTAATAAAGGATCTCACAATCACAATCCTTTACAAGCTCTATCCAATAGCGCTGTCTCAACGATCAAAACCCGCTGCAGGAAGATGTACATTAAGCTCTGGTGGTCTGTGAAAATATGACATGACTCCCTACATAAGTAGTGTCCCAAATCATCAACGCACGACCACCGCGGCCATCTCCAGATCATGAGTGGGATATCCAGCTCGTACTTCCTCCAACTGTCGGGAAGCAAAAGAGATAACTCTAAAATGCCTCATCAACGCAAAATCGAGCCCCACTCGTGAAACATCATAGTAAACAACAAAGTCGCCCGATCCAGAAGCAAAGAAAGAACTGGTACAGTTGTCAACCGAGTCTTCAATTGTAAAAAACTCAACTCGCATGCCTCAGTCTAAGAAAAGAACCCCCCTTCCTTGTCAGTACGGTCTACGGTGAAGCGATACTCAAGAAATCCTGCAAGAAACGGCCGTAAAAACCGGCTAAGCCCAAAAATATGCCGACCTCTGTCCCTAATGCAAATCTGGGCCAAGCTGTACAGCCTCGATCTCTCTCGGGACCATACAAAAACCGTATCCCATAACCCCATGACCTAGGAAGTTCAACACAATCAAGCCTGAAGGAACACTCCGAGAATCTAGCAAACAGCTGGCGCTCGCTCAGTGTCTACAAAGAAAATCCTCAAGTGCTGCTCACGTTCCTCATGACTGTTGAAATAGACCAGAATGTCATCAATAACACGACAATACACTGGTTGAGGAACGGCCAGAAGAATCTGGTTCATCACATCCACTAATGCTGCTAGGGCGTGAGTCCAACGACACCACAAAAACTCATACTGCCCAAAGCGCGCACAAAAAGCATTCTTCGGAATGTCATCACTCCGAACCCGCAAACAATGATGACCTGATCCCAAACAAACATAGAAAATGTCTCGCATTCTGGAGCTAATAAAAGAAATCGTCAACGCGAGGTAAAGGATACCTATCCGCACCGTAACTCGGTTCAATTAACGAGTAATCAATACACAACCTCAAACTGCCATCCTTCTCCTTGACGAACAGAGTAGGAGCTCCCCAAAGCGAAACACTCGGACGCACAAGTCCCCTTATCTAGCAACTCTGCAGCTGATCCTTAAGCTCCCTAAGCTCCGCCGGCTCATCTTTAACAATGTCGGAAAAATCTCGCACGATAGGAACCCGGTCCAACGAACCAACAGTCGCTCCGGTATCACTAATGAAAGCCAAGAATTCTCGACATCCTCTCCTCAAAAGCCGACAAGCGAAAAAAGCAGAATTCAAGCTGTGAGAGGCGGCACCACTGTCTCCCCTGCACAACAAGAACTAACTCGCCGGAAAAACAAATCATGACTGTTTTCTCGTGGCAATCCACCGACGCCTATCACGTAGCTAATCAATCCGTGCCGAGGAGAACGTCAAAGTCCAACGTCTCTTGAATGATCAAATCGACGGACGAATCTCTATCTCCTTGTCACGACCCGAAAAGTACAGAACATGACCGGCACTTAAACTACGAAACGACTCGAGGCGCACGTAATCTAAGTATGCCGAAACTCAGAAATCAAAACCATGTAAAGCAGTAGAGTGAAGGAAAAACCAATTTTAAAGCAAGAAGTTTAACAACATAAGCCGAAGTATACATTTTTAAAATCTCTAGTCTTTTCTGAAAATTTCGGCAGAGTTTCCTTTGTAAAAAATGACCCCAAATTGGTACAAACCTGATAAAGCATATATAATGAATAAAGGCATCCCCAAGCGGGAGCTAGCTCTAAGTCAATTGACGGTCACAACCACGCAAACAATATAATATACAACGCCGAAAGGCGAGGATCAAAACTCGGGATAAAATCCAACATCATCAAGAAAACCATAGGAAAACCATAATAATACAGCGTGCGACTCTAAGGTCAAAAGAATATACACTAGTCATCTATCTCTAACAATATACAAGTCTGGTTGATGGAGTTTTACTAGATACAACTGAAATAACAATTATACAATGGCGGTCCTGATGCAAAAGAACCCACCTACCAAAGCAATTACCCAAAATGAAAGCTGTGTGCCAGCAAGTCGTCAAGATACCTGTACGGCAAAACCTGCAAGAAACTGTGGCACAACGGGGGTGAGTTGCCAACTCATGAGTAGAAAATATCACAGAGCAGAAATCGCATGTATGGCGCTATCCTAGGTCTTATCAAGTAATATCCTCAAATAATATCCGGATCCATCTAGATATAAGTGCAATACTACGTACTCGTGTCAGTGCCTCAGATAGCAACATATCAGATATATGATGTATGAATGCATTACGAATGGAAACAGAATACATCATGAGTGAGACAACTGCTTTCTTTATTTAATGAGATTCCTGTATGTCTATAAATCGAATATCATCAATGAAATCAACAGAGAAATCAGTGTCAAGTATCGACACAAAACATGAATCTCAATATCTCAATATCTCAGGCTCCGGCTATCCGGACTGGCCTGTATCATCAAATCTCAATATCTCAGTGTCTTAAATCTTAATATCTTTATATCCCAATATACCTCGGGCTCCGTCGGTCCGGATCGGCCCATATCATCAATCATATGACCACGAATGGTATCCTACGGATATCCGCCGCGCCAAACAATCACCGGTAGGCAGTCTGCCCCATCCGGGCACATTGTCTACAACTCGAGCTTCTTGCCCCGGGGTACCATACCGGGTCCACCATATACCCGCAGACGGTTCATCCAACTCCTCGAATCGGGTCTCGAAAACCATCTCAGAACCGAGAAAACATCATGGTGGACAATCCTTATCATATCAAAGAAAACCGCATCTTTCCCTTTAAAATAAAACAATCAGTTTATAAAACTTTCACATGCGATTTCCAAATCCAGAAGATCTCAAGAAGAATCCGAAATCATCAAAATCATGATATCAATAAACAGTGAATACCGGCATAAATCTCCGTAATACTGCATGACCAATGAATATATGAATGCATTTGATATCATGCAATGAATGCAATAGTTAAACTAGCTTACGAAAGCTATAATATATTGCAACTATCAGCTAACAAGCTATGTCAATGAATAGTATTCTCTAAAGTGTACGTGACATAGCAATTACCGATGATGATGTGTGTGAGCCGGCAAGCAGGTGTACGTAGAAAATACGCATCATCGGTAATAGTGCTGGTTTCCTGACAGCATGATTTCACTAATAAAATATGAAAACACAATATAAGCGCGTAATGCGATGCGAACAGCAATAATGCGTGGGAGCTGAATAATAATCACAACAATAAATAATATGCAATAAAATAAACGAGTCTACAAGTAAACTACAGGTCAAGCCAACAGGCTGATCAAAAAGGTAAGGAAACCAATTAAATCTGAGTCGATATATAGTATGTAATAGTCGGTGATCCCGCCTTAATAGTTTCTCACACGATACCCTATATAATACGACATCCTCTAGTCAACAGTGCGGATCTAACATCAATATATAGCTCGTACGGTAAATCCATCGTACGACCTCTCAGATCTGTGTACAGGTCAAATATCACATTTATCTCATTATTCGTCTGGTATCCTTTCATCATATATCATGATCAGGGGGCACTAATCGAAGTCTAGTACAATACCGATACCATCTATGTATATGCATGCATGTGTATGATAACACCACGCCTAAAGGACCCGCTAAAACATCGTGTCGTATCTCAAAATACGAATCGCGTCACATCACCGAGCTCATGGTATCTAGCCCAATGTCATCGACTCATCTCCAAATACCATCTAATATCCTCATCATCCATGCATGTGAATACGAATATATATGAAATCCTCGATACGCATAAGGAAGTAAAAGTATGCGAGTGTGCGTATGTGCGTGTAAGCAAAACTTTACTCTAGGGTTTCGTGACTAAGAAACCAATTAAAGTCCTTTCTTCAGTTCTCGCTAACACTAACTCATAATCTCCTAACCGTTTTCATGCTAAGTGTTCAAAATCTCACAATAACATATAAATGTTTATCTATATCACGTCACATCATTTCTTACGACTTTGCAGGGGTGCTATACGCCATGCACCCGACTTCCCCCGTAGATATAATCTACTCACCTTGACCTTCGCTTGCTGATGCCGACGTCGCCACGTGCTTGCTTGTCATCTTGAAGTCCTCATGGGATACCTACACATCATAACGTATTGAATTCCAAAGCAAAGCCAAAATGACACACAAAAAGCCTATATGTTCGAACCTACGGACTACGCCTTAAAAACCACCAAACAACTCTCGATATCGTTGTACAAACGTCAAACCATCGAGTTAAAACTGAATTCCTGAAATCCAGAATTCAAAATACGCAAAAAAAAACCCTGAAATAAAACAGCAACTCATGAAAGTAGTCCCAAATTTTGATTAGGGTGAAAACAATGTGCACAAAGAATACTGGGATGATGTATATAGGGTATATGACCTACAGAAGTAACTTGGGAGCCTAACCTGACCAAGTGGCCGGCCAATCCCTTATTAAATCTGGCCTGCTCGGTTTGGGGGGTTCAGTTAGGGTTCGTTTTGGTAGGGTGGTCTCGTGGTGTCTCAATTAGGTCTCTGGACTTGTTTACTTCTCTCGTAAAAATCCCAGTTCACTCCAGATTTCCCTGCACCCTAAAATACTCACAAAACCGACATAACAAGTTTCTGTTTTTCCATATTTTAGGTTTCAGGTTTGGCATTAGTGTTTGTTCTAGGTTTATAACACCATGGGGTGTTTCCTAGTCACTAATTACACTCAAGTTCACCAACACAACTCAAGGAAACCCTAACCCTCTCTAGAATTTTCCAAACACATCAAAACCTCTCTAAATCACATCCAAATTTAAATAGAGGCTATAGAAACTTAACTAATACACAAATGGTGGAAAGATTACCTCATTTGGCACTCAAGAATTACCCTACAGCGACAAAATCCCATTTTGCTTGTTCCAAAGTGCTTGTAATGGCCTTGTGCATGTTTTTTATGAAGTGAATGAAGTGTTTTGGTGTATATTTGATGGTGTTTTGTGGGTTGAAGAGGAGGGGAAGATGAAGTGCTGCTATGGGAGTGATGGAGGAGAGGAAAAGATGAAGGGGATGAAGGATGAACGAAAACAAAATGAGAGTCATGCTAGGTTGACCCCTCACCCTTTCTCTCTCTCTCTCATGCCCATACCTCTTTACTTTAATATTTTCTTTTCTTTTCTTTTCTCTCTCACTTTAAAAACCACAACCATGAAATGAAAATGAAGAGAAAGCCATTATAAAATGTAACAAGAGCCAAAATGTGACATGATGAATGTCATGTGCACAAAACTCGCTTAATGTACAATTAACGATATTTAATCGCGATTAGTCATAAAATGGAATATAATTAATCATAAAAACTTATAATTTGCTTAAATCACATAAACACCCTCATTACTGTAATTTCTGAAATTTTCCAAATTTTTCCACTTTATCCGTATTTAATTATACCGCATTATTAAAATATTCATAATAATTATTATTTAATTATAAAAATTTCCAAAAATAATATTTTATTTTCCTGAAATATTACAATCTTCCCCCCTTAAAGAAATTCGGTCTCCGAATTTAAATTTAAACCCCTCAATACTAAAACATTTCAGTGAAAAGTCCAAGTCGTCGGGGCTCCGAAACCTTAATACATAAAACGCATCATAGCGCAATGCATGGACATGAACAATGAGCAGAAAACTCCAAATCAAAACTCCGCCAAGCATCCCGCAATCATCGGAGTCAACGTGTAGACACAATGTCAAATCTAAAACGAAACCAATATGATATACATCAAAACTATCCATGTAAACATTTGTAGGAAATGCATGCCAAACCTTTCATGTTGCTGTGCGATGTGCATAATACTGCACAGTGGTGGACGTCTATTGTAAGAAAATAACCATATATATATATATATCTTTTGTTTAATATGCACGTCACGTCGTTTTTGAAAATAATTTAGAAGGGTTCCCTTTATAAAATGTTTCGTGTCATCTCAGACACAGAGATAAAAACTTAGACTATAGCTCACTTTTTGGAAATGCCTTCGATAACTATCGATGCATGCAAAAATATACTCAGATACTGTCCTCTGACAAGTCCTGCCCAGCTACTATATCAAATAGTAAATATCATAAAAATGTACTGCTCCAAAAATCGATCCCAAAATGTGCATAAGAATGCCGCGTGCGTCTGGTGCACATGGAAATCGAAATCTATAAATGTGCCATACATATGCACAGAAATAACATCTAAGTGCAACGTGTGTGCACAAACACCTATCATAGGTAACGGGTGTGCCTGACAGCAATATCAGATGCATCTGATGCGCCCGAAGAATCTCGATTTAGTGCATCAGGTGTGTACCAAAATCGCATCAAGCGCGCCAAATATGCGCAAGAATCCCAATCAAGTGCACAAAGTGCACGGAAACAATATCAAATATCATAATCGAAATCGATGGTATATAATAAACCTCAATCCAATCAAGTATACCACGGTATAAAATCTCACAACCATGTGCATCAACGAGCACAAAATCGAATCAAAATACTAAAAGTGTATGAAAACTATGCCGAAAGCATAAGTCAAATCACATGCATACCATAGGCATGAAATCAAAGTCAACATCTCGAATGATATCAAATCAAAGTCAAGTGCTACTGTGGTGCATAAAATCTCAATCCAGTGCAACTAACATGCACGAATGGAAATCCCAATCGAGTGTGTGCACAAAACCAATATTAAGCGCCTAATATGCGCAAAAATCCAACACAAGCGCGTCAGTCCGTTAAGAGTATCTACTGCAGTAACATGCATGAAAACGAATATCAAGTGCAGATACGCACAAAACACAAATCTGGTAACGCAAATGCTCAAAGACATAAATCGGATGCAACCAGGGTACGGAGTATAATTCCGGTGCAACCAATACATAAAATACCTAGCTGGTGCAATAAATGCTCGAAATATAAATCCGGTGCATCCAGTGCATGAAATACAATACAATGCAACAATCGCACAAAAATACAAATATGGTGCATCAAGTGCACAAAATACCAACTCTAGTGCATCAAGTGCACGAAATATCAAATACAGTGCATCCAGTGCATGAAATGCCGAATACAGTGCACCTAGTGCACGAAATACCAAATACAGTACATCAATCGCACAAAATACAAATATGGTGCATCAAGTGCACAGAATACGAACTCTAGTGCATCAAGTGCACGAAATATCAAATACAGTGCATCCAGTGCACGAAATGCCGAATACAGTGCATCCAGTGCATGAAATACCAAATACAGTGCATCTAGTGCACGAAATATGATATGGTGCAACAATGCACAGCGTAAAAACCTAGTGCAACAACTGCACAAAAATACAAATCGGGTGCAACAAGTGCACGGAAATGCATCAATAACTCAAATGCGTATAAAAAGCAACACCGAGTGTGCCAAGGTGTATAAAATCATAAACGCGTGCAACTGCGTGCAAAAAACACGTACTAATGCACTGCAAGCACATGTAAGCTATACCGAGTGCAAAACCAAATCGAGTGCATATCACCCGCACAAAAATCAAATCAGCTGAATGCAATCCATGAAATCATAAACATGTGCAGCCAAGGCACAAAATCAACATCCAGTGCAGTAACTATGCATAAAAACATGAATACCCAGTAGGTGCAACTATGGTGCACGAAAGCAAATATCATGAAACTCGGTCACCAAAACTCAATCTTGCAATAAATCACCAAAAATACTGAAATCCAAAGTTACTGATACATGATAGTTAACTCATGAAATCACAAATCGTAAATACTGTCGTCGATATGTCCTTCCTTCAAGGTCAAGAAGGTGTCGGTGCATCCAATGCTAGCAGAGAAAGACATCTACTTGCCTTCTGATCAAGGCCTGTCGTCTGGTGCCCTTAGGCTCTCGTCTCTCACTGCGAATTGCTAAGTACATAGCTCCCCGGCTCAACGGTCCAATATGGAAACGATAATGGAAGTAGTCCGCTCTGGCACGTCCTCTAAAGATATCTGGCCAACTCTTATGGTCACTCATAACATGTCTCGACGACGATGCTGAACTCTGGCCTGCTGGGCGTGTGTAATATGACTGATCCTGGGTCCAAATCTTCTCGTATAGTATTTCCAGAAAGATCTTGTCAAGGTCTCTCCCAAATCTCGTTTCTGCCGACTGCCCTGAAGTAATCATCTTTACTATATCTATTTCTTGTTCCGGAACGGCTGTATACTCATCACGACTCCTACCGGAAGATATATCCATATATAACGCCTATGTATGAGTCTCACATTTCTGATGCCGGCGGAATGGAACATCATCTCATCAAGATCTCGTACGAACCTCTTACTCCACTTTTCTCTACTGTCGACTGCTTCGGACTCGTCTCTTCTTGGCTGCAGGGACTGCGCTCCAACGGCTATACTCGTATCTGGAGTCTCCCAAGCAATGTATCCCATCACATGATATCCGAATGATGTCGAACTTTTTGATCGATTCGTCAAGGTTCCATAATCCCCCAAGAGCTCAACATCTTGGGTACAGTTTAATAGTATCGAATATATGCCACAACACCTATGGATCAACCGTGGAAGGGCAAGCCCAAGCTTCACTAATGGCACCGCTGAACTGCGGCAAACCCTAAGGTTCACCAGCGTTCTATGATCATTATGTCGAGTTAGGGTTTCATTCTTCTAGAGGGTCCGCAGAATTACTTGCATTGTTTTTCGAATACTTTAAACTTGGAAAATGGGTTCCTGACATTCGATCGACTATATCGACTCTCAACGTATCAGCGTGAAGTCATCTCTAGCTGGAATCAATCAATCTGATGACCTCGCATCGGGTAGGCAATGAATCATATGTCCTAGTCTTTCATCTCTGGAGACTGGCGATCTTCTATCATATCTCGAAGTATAACTTGTGCGGCATTAGCTCTAAACATCTGGGGCGATATCTCGTCATTCGCAGCAGCAACTGAATCTGTCGGTGCCATCAATCATCATGAATAGTCGGTGCATCGCCGGTCATCACATTCTGACTGGCCTCTATCAGTGGCCAAATTCTCTGGTGCTGATCTGCACGTCCGAGTAATCTTGTAAAAGCGATCCATCAAACGCTAATGGCACGAAAACAAAACAAAACGACGCATCTATGCAAATCGTATGTCCCTGGAATCACGCCCTGGTCAGTCCTCGTCCATGACGAGCTCGTGCTGACCGCAACTCTAGTCGTAGCTCTCCACGCCCGTACAACCATGATAACAAAACCATAAACTGGTACCAATAAGGATAGATCATAAGAATGAAGATAATACTGTGCAAAGAAATGTACATCCTAAAATTTCTTAAGCGGAGTATCGTATCGTAAGCATGCCGTGGAACATACACACGGTACGTCACTCTACTTGAGTCACCTACTCCATCAACCAAGGGTCATCCTACACTCAGAAGGTAAAACCTAACGCTCTGATACCAACTTTGTCTCGACCCGAAAAGTACGGAACATGACCGGCACTTAAACTACGAAACGTCTCGAGGCGTACGTAATCTAAGTAAGCCGATACCCAGAAATCCATACCAACTAAAGCAGTAGAGTGAAGGAAAAACCAATTTAAAGCAAGAAGTTTAACAAGATAAGCCGAAGTATACATTTTTAAAATCTCTAGTCTTTTCTGAAAATTTCGGCAGAGTTTCCTTTGTAAAAACTGACACCAAACGAGTACAAACCTGATAAAGCATATATAACGAATAAAAGCATGCCCAAGCGGGAGCTAGCTCTTCATCAATTGACGGTCACAAACACGCAAGCAATATAATATACAACGCCGAAGGGCGAGGATCAAAACTTAGGATAAAATCCAACATCATCAAGAAAACTAGAGGAAAACCATAATAATACAGCGCGCGACTCTAAGGTCGAAAGAATATACACTGGTCATCTATCTCTAACAATATACAAGTCTGATTGATAGAGTTTTACTAGATACAACTGAAATAACAATTATACAATGGCGATCCTGATGCAAAAGAACCCACCTACCAAAGCAATCACCCGAAATGAAAGCTGTGTGCCAGCAAGCCGTCAAGATACCTGTACGGCAAAATCTGCAAGAAACTGTGGCACAACTGGGGTGAGTTGCCAACTCGTGAGTAGAAAATATCACAGAGCAGAAATCGCATGTATGACGCTATCCTAGGTCATATCAAGTAATATCCTCAAATAATATCCAGATCCATCTACATATAAGTGCAATACTACGTGCCCGTGTCAGTGCATCAGATAGCAACATATCAGGTATATGATGTATGAATGCATTACGAATGGAAACAGAATACATCATGAGTGAGACAACTTTTTTCTTTATTTAATGAGATTCCTGTATGTATATAAATCGAATATCATCAATGAAATCAACAGAGAAATCAGTTTCAAGTATCGACATAAAACATGAATCTCAATATCTCAATATCTTAGGCTCCGGCTATCCGGATTGGCCTGTATCATCAAATCTCAATATCTCAGTGTCTCAAATCTCAATATCTCAATATCCCAATATACCTCGGGCTTCATCAGTCTGGATCGGCCCATATCATCAATCACACGACCACGAACGGTATCCTCCGGATATCCTCCGCGCCAAACAATCACTGATAGGTAGTCTGCCCCTGCCGGGCTCATCATCTACAACTCGAGCTTCTTGCCCCGGGGTACCATACCGGGTCCACCATGTACCCGCAGACGGTTCATCCAACTCCTCGAATCGGGTCTCGAAAAGCATCTCAGAAACGAGAAAATATCATGGTGGACAATACTTATCATATCAAAGAAAACAGCATCTTTCCCTTTAAAATAAAACAATCAGTTTATAAAACTTTCACATGCGGTTTCCAAATCCAGAAGATCTTAAGAAGAATCCGAAATCATCAAAATCATGATATCAATAAACAGTGAATACCGGCATAAATCTCCGTAATACTGCATGACCAATGAATATATGAATGCGTCTGTTATCATGCAATGAATGCAATAGTTAAATTAGCATACGAAAGATATAATATATTGCAACTATCAGCTAACAAGCTATGTCAATGAATAGTATTCTCTAAAGTGTACGTGACATGGCAATTACCAATGATGATGTGTGTGAGCCAGTAAGCAGGTGTATGTGGAACATACGCATCATCGGTAATGGTGCTGGTGTCCTGACAACATGATTTCAATAATAACATATGAAAACACAATATAATCGTGCAATGCGATGCGAACGGCAATAATGCGCTGGAGCTGAATAATAATCACAACAATAAATAATATGCAATAAAATAAACGAGTCTACAAGTAAACTACAGGTCTAGCCAACAGGCTGATCAAAAAGGTATGGAAACCACCTAAATCTGAGTCGATATATAGTATGTAATAGTCGGTGATCCCGCCTCAATAGTATCCCACACGATACCCTATATAATATGACGTCCTCTAGTCAAGAGTGCGGATCTAACATCAATATATAGCTTGTACGGTAAATCCGTCGTACGGCCACCTAAATCTGGGTACAGTTCAAATATCACATTTATCTCATTATTCGTCTGGTATCCTTTTCATCATATTTCATGATAAGGGGGAACTGATCAAAGTCTAGTACAATACTGATTCCATCTATGTATATGCATGCGTGTGTATGATAACACCACGCCTAAAGGACCCGCTAAAACATCGTGTCGTATCTCAAAATACGAATCACGTCACATCACCGATCTCATGGCATCCAGCCCAAACTCATCGACTCATCTCCAAATACCATCTAATACCCTCATCATCCATGCATGTGAATACGAATATATATGACATCCTCAATACGCACATGGAAGTAAAATTATGCGAGTGTGCGTATGTGCGTGTAAGCAAAACTTTACTCTAGGGTTTCGTGACTAAGAAATCAACTAAAGTCCTTTCTTCAGTTCTTGCTAACACTAACTCATAATCTCCAAACCTTTTTCTTGCTAAGTGTTCAAATTCTCACAATAACATATAAATGTATATCTATATCATATCACATCATTTCTTACGACTTTGCGGGGGTGCTATACGCCATCCACCCGACTTCCCCCGTAGATATAATCTACTCACCTTGACCTTCGCTTGCCGATGCCGATGTCGCCACGCGTTTGCTTGTCGTCTCAAAGTCCTCGTGGGGTACCTACACATCATAACGTATCGCATCGCATTAAATTCCAAAGCCAAGCCAAAACGACACGCTAAAAGCCTAAAGGTTCGAACCTACGGACTACGCCTTCAAAACCACCAAATAACTCTCGATGTCGTCATACAAACGTCAAATCATCGAGTTAAAACCAAATTCCTAAAATCAAGAATTCAAAATACGCAAAACAAAACCCCGAAATAAAACATCAACTAATGAAACTAGTCCCAGATTTTTATTAGGGTGTAAACAATGTGCACAAACAATACTGGGATGATGTATATAAGGTATATGACCTACAGAAGCAACTTGGGAGCCTAACTTGACCAAGTGGCCGGCCACTCCCCTAGTAAATCAGGCCTGCTCGGTTTAGCGGTTCAGTTGGGGTTCGTTTTGGTAGGGTGGTCTCATGGTGTTTCAATTTGGTCTCTGGACTTGTTTGCTTCTCTCGTAAAAATCCCAGTTCACTCCATATTTCCCTGCACCCTCAAATACTCACAAAACCGACATAACAAGTTTCTGTTTTTTCGTATTTTGGGTTTCAGGTTTAGCATTAGTGTTTGGTCTGGGTTTATAACACCATGGGGTGTTTCCTAGTCACTAATTACACTCAAGTTCACCAACACAACTCAAGAAAACCCTAAGCCTCTCTAGAATTTTCCAAACACATCAAAACCTCTCTAAATCACATCCAAATTTAAATAGAAGCTATAGAAACTTAACTAATACATAAATGGTGGAAAGATTACCTCATTTGGCACTCAAGAATCCCCTTACAGCGTCAAAATCCTATTTTGCTTGGTCCAAAGTGCTTGTAATAGCCTTGTGCATGTTTTTTGTGAAGTGAATGGAGTGTTTTGGTGTATATTTGATGGTGTTTTGTGGGTTGAAGAGGAGGGGAAGATGAAGTGCTGCCATGGGAGTGAGGAAGGAGAGGAAAAGATGATGGGGATGAAGGATGAATGAAAACAAAATGAGAGCCATGCTAGGTTGACCCTTCACCCTCTCTCTCTCATGCCCATACCTCTTTACTTTAATATTTTCTTTTCTTTTTCTTTTCTTTTCTTTTCTCTCTCACTTTAAAAACAACAACCATGAAATGAAAATGAAGAGAAAGCCATTATAAAATGTAGCAAGAGCCAAAATGTGACATGGTGAATGTCATGTGCACAAAACTCGCTTAATGTACAATTAGCGATATTTAATCGCGATTAGCCATAAAATGGAATATAATTAATCATAAAAACTTATAATTTGATTAAATCACATAAACACCCTTATTTCAGTTTTTTCTACAATTTTCCAAAATTTTCCACTTTATCCAGATTTAATTATACCGCATTATTAAAATATTCATAATAATTATTATTTAATTATAAAAATTCCTAAAAATAATATTTTATTTTCCTGAAATGTTACACTCCTACCCAATTGGCACATGACCGAAACACGTGTCACGCAACCAAAGGATCGCTGACAGAAATTAACACAACAAATGGCTGATCTAGTTATCACGACTCACCTCGTCCCAAGCCTCTGCTACTCCCGCAACGTGCATGAAACCTGTCACGGCGACTGAACCTCCTGCACGAGCCCTCCTCTGTCCTCGAACTCCCAAAGTCTCAGAAAGACGTTCCTCGACAAATAGGGCTGATAGCAAGGAATAACTGGGTAACAGGGGTGACAACCTCCTGTCGCTGCGCTCGACTGGTCTCAACCAACGACCTCATCGTCTGGCGCAAGTCCTATATATCTGCCTCAAGACTAGCGATATGATCTATTGAAGGCAAATCCATCTGCTCTTGTGCAATGAGCGTGCCATCCTGGTCGGTCCTCGTCCCACACGAGTCAACTCTGAGCTCGGCTCTCGCTGCAGCACTCTGAGTCCTCATGGTCATTGGCGGCAAAGGCTATAAATGGAAATAGGATTCGATATGAACACGGAAATCGAATCACAAGGATATGTATCATCAAGGAATGAATTTTAAGCAATTAGTACTTAGGTCACTTTAGGCGGAATACAGGGTCGTGAGTATGCCGCGGACATACACACACTACGTTACTCCGCTTAAGCTACCTACTCCATACTAAGGTTATCCTACACTCCGAAAGGTAAAACCTAGTGCTTTGATACCAACTTTGTCACGACCCGAAATTGGCACGTGACATCCCTTAAACTACGCAACGTCTACATGCGTAACGCAATTTAAGTAAGCCGAAAACCCAGCAATCTAAACCGTCAAAAGTAGTAACTGATAATAACATTTTTCTTTAAAACCTTTCAAATCTCAAACCAAATTCTTTAAAGTCCACATTTTCATTCTTAAAAATTTTGGCAGTATCTCCTTTGTAAAAACTAACCCCAAAAATAGGTACAGCATAAATATAAGTAAAGCATCCCCAACGGGAGCAAATCCACGCCCGAAGGTGGAAACAACCACCACAACAGATATACGATGCCGTAGCGAAGAAATAAAAGACGATATAAATAAAACTGCATAAAAGACCTCCAAGTCACCAAAAATATACAATATCGTCCTCACATCAAGTCTCTAAGTCAATACATGAAAATGGTAGATAGAGAGTACAAGGTACAAAGATATACAAAGAGCATCATTGAATAACCGCAAAACCCATCTATAGAAAAACTGCCCAGTCAGCAGTAGCGGTATCCGCTGCAAAAGATGATACGAAAGGTAGAAGCCCTGCCTCGACTATTCTCAAGAACAACCTGCAAATCCTGTGGCACAACGGGGATGAGTTGCCAACTCGTGAATAGTAAATATCATATGCAGATAATCGCAAGTACGCACGTACAGCGTGAATCTAACACATGCAAGCTGATAGCAATAAAAGGCAATATGTGTGCAACAGTATGAAAGGTACTCTATCAGGTACTACTGTTACATGAAGCAATAAATGGCAATATGTATATGCAACAGTCATGAAAGGTACTCTATCAGGTATTACAAATACATGAAGCAATGCATATAAAGTAAATGCGGAGTATGGGATAAAACATGTCATCCTCACGGAATCCTGGCCTCGTGGCAGGACCAAAGTCCATCAAGACAAACTAAATCCCAAATTTCCTCAAATTGGCCCTCATAACCTGTAAGTCACATATATCCTGAGTGTCCAATATCAAGTAGAATCTCATATATCCGGAGTGTCCAATATCAAGTAAATCTCATATAACCAGTATCCAATATCGAGTAAGTTTCATGAAACGTGAGTGTCCAATATCTACACCCAAAAACATCATGAAAACGAGTGTCTAGCATCGACACATAAATACCAATCTCTGAGGAGCCGTCACCTGGGACGTGCCCTCCTATGTCATGTACGCACATCATATAGGACCTGAGTGTGCACCTCCCGAAATCGACAAGGCATGTGCATACATAACCTCGATTGGTATCCTTAAGATATCCGTCGAGTCAAAATACTATCACCGGTTGGCACACGCCCCCAGCCAGGCTCATCGGCATATACGGTCTGTAGAGTTACTAGCACTCTAACAAGGTTCTACAAAGCATCAAACAAGCCCGATTAAAATTTTTTCCGTGCCTAAGAACCCTAAACAAGATCTTTGCTAGAAAATTAGGGTTTCATATAATAGTAAACTACGTTTACAACTAAGTGAATACGAAATACAACCTTTGTAGATCGGTCCTTCACTTCTTTAGCTCCTTGTTGAAGTCCCATCGCTGCGATCGTGGTTCTCCCGGACCCTTGCATGGCTTCACGAGGCGAAAGACGCGTCCTTGCTTGAAGTCTTCGAGGCCGAAGATGATCTACGTCGAGGGGATGCCAACTCAAGCTTCTACTTCACTAACTAGATAATTAGTGAAGCAAACACCCTAAACTAAAGTGCTAGTATAGTAGAGGATGGATAAATAGGAAGTGGGTTCTCTTTAGAATTTTATTTCTCACAATGTTTCTCACTTTGGATCAAACCCTAGCTTGCTTTTCTTTTGAACAAAGAAGAAGAAGATGAACAGAAGAAAGAGATGAGGATAATGATCAAGTGAGAAAGCTAACCATGGTGAGTGAGTATCATATACTAACTCTTGTAGAGACTTAACCCATGGCTAATCCTTATGGTTGGGTTAACAAATATACATAGTAAAAACAAACTCAAGTGGACTTAGTCAATGCATCCACAAGCTTCCACAAGCTTCATGCAATGTGCTAATCCTCCACTAATTTTGTAATTACTTAAAATATAAAAACCCAACATAATAGATAGCATGGTGTAAGTCTCATACACCCAAGTCATGTGTATCATCAACCATGATACAAAAAGAAAACACATTTTAATATATATCACATATATATTAAAGTTGTGTTCATGTGAGAAAAAACTTAAAGTGAACAAGTGTTAGTAAATGAAAACTAGTATATCTAATATACAACTATACACTTAATTACTAAATCAACACTTGACTTAATAATCCGGTCATATCTTATATAACCGACTAACATCCATTGTATCGACTTATCGAATCAACACTTGATTCGATAACCCGACTATATCATATATAACCGACCGATACAAAAAGTCGCGAGAATAGAATACGGTATCACATACACGCATTATTCTCGGTCCTGCACATATCACATATGCGCTCCTATTTCGTTTTGCCTGAGCCAGTAAAACCACTATGTAGAACTCTAAAGACTCGTCAATACGCCGGCAGTAGGTGATGATCACATCACGCACCCACAAGCCGTCAGCGGTACTAGCAGGACGTAATGGCTATCCGGGTATTTAGCGATCAGAAGATCAGCAAGCAAGCCTGCTCCAACTCCTGTAAAAGCCTGCCGGCAACACTTCCCGTACAGTCCGGTCTCCTCGTCTGATATGTCGCATATCAAGTCTAGGGGTGGTAAACGTCAGACCCCAATAACCGATAAGTCGTGCCGATGTGAGGCTCATAACGGGTCAAGAAACTACCAGTAACACTTACCAGTAAATCTCTAACTCAGCCCTGGCCAGGGACTTCCCTGTTACGGCCAATCGAGCACAGCGCAACATCGACCCCCCAATACCGGGAGAGACGAAACCCCTCCTATCGCTCATTGCCTCCATGTGACTCAGGACTGTACCCAAAAACCACCATTTTGCACGCCCTCTTAGACGTGGTAAGGTGGAAATCAAAGCACAGTAGGAATCACACAAGACTCTATGACGATCTCGGGTCTACAGACTAACCTGCACAAGTGACTCCAGAGAACTGCCATCTGACGTGAGGTATAATACCATTTGGGAGTTCTCGACGAGTCCGTCCAGTGTACCCAGTCTCCACTGAGCACCCGTATACCATCTCTGATGTCAAACACCAATGGATATGGGATCATCCATCGCCCATCTCATGGGTCGAGAAGCGTAGACGCTAGTCTACACTGGTATATCGATGCCCCGTCTTGATACACCCACGACTAGGGACCTTGAAGGATGTACTTATGGACAACCATGTCCCCACTAGTATGATCCGCATCATAGTCCAGGTAGTCAAGTACACATCCTAAGGGCTTTACCAACATGTAACTATAAGACAGTATAAAGAGACAAGTATACATGTTAAGATAAAGAGCAACCAGATAGCATACTATCATGTCGAGCAAGAAAGTCCTCTCTATATATGTCCAAGCATCCAATAAAATATACATCAACTGTACAATACTGGCCTCTAGGGCATACATACAACTAACAATCTCCTACTTGCACTAGGGCCAGCTGCTGTAATATCGCATACCTAGCATTCCGAAGAGTCTCTCAAACTGTATCTGGGGAATGGCCTTCTTCAGTGGATTCGCAGTGTTGTTCTTCGTGTCAACCCTCCTGACATCGATCTCCCGGCGATCAACTATCTCCCGGATCAGGTGATACCGCCTCAGAATATGCCTGGATCGCTGATGGGACCTGGATTCCTTGGCCAAAGCCACCGCTCTATTGTTATCGCAATACAAAGGTATTGGATGCTCAATGGATGGAACCACTCCAAGTTCAGTAATGAACTTCTTGATCCAGACAGCCTCTTTGGAAGCATCGTTGGAACCGATGTATTCAGCCTCCATCGTCGAGTCTGCCACGGTTTCCTGCTTGGAACTCTTCCAGCTAACTGCCCCTCCGTAAAGGGTAATGACAAATCCCGAGTGCGACTTAGAGTCGTCCTTATCACTCTGGATGCATGAATCGGTAAAGGACTCCACTTGGAGTTCTCCATTACCATACACCAAGAGCATCTCCTTAGTCCTTCGTAAGTACTTGAGAATGCTCTTCACAGCTGTCCAGTGACTCTCTCCATGATCAGCTTGATACCTACTAACTACACTTAGTGAGTATACTACATCGGGTCTGGTACATAGCATCGCGTACATGATAGAGCCTACAGCCAAAGCATAGGGTATCCCTTGCATGCGAGCTCTCTCCAAATCAGTCTTGGGAGACATCTCTTTGGAGAGAGTGAGCCCTGATATCGTGGGTAAAAACCTAAGTTTGGACTCTTCCATACTAAACCGCTTTAGTATGGTGTCAATGTACCTGGATTGGGACAATCCCAATGTCCTTTTAGATCTATCTCTATAGATCATAATTCCCAGTATGCAGGAGGCATCACCTAGATCTTTCATTGAGAATCTTTGTGTTAAGAAGAGCTTGACCGATTGCAGAATAGGAAAGCCATTTCCTATCAAGAGTATTTCGTCCACGTACAATACGAGGAAGACAACCTTACTCTCTGCCACCTTCTTGTAGACATAAGGCTCATCTACGTTTTTGACGAAATCAAACTCTTTGATAATGATGTCAAAGCAGATGTTCCAACTCCGCGATGCTTTCTTTAATCCATAAGTTGATTTAAGCAGCTTGCACACCTTCCCGCTGCTCCCACTATCTACGAAGCCCTCAGGCTGAGTCATGTACACGCACTCTTCTAAATCACCGTTTAGATAGGCGGTCTTAACATCCATTTGCCTGATTTCGTAGTCAAGATATGCAGCGATGGCAAGCATGATCCGGATGGATTTAAGCATAGCCACTGGAGAAATGGTTTCGTCATAGTCCACACCTGGTCTTTGACGAAAACCCTTTGCAACAAGTCTAGCTTTGAAAGTCTCCACTTTCCCATCTACACCAAGTTTTTTCTTGAAGATCCACTTGCTCCCAATGGGTTTTACCCCTTCAGGAGCAACTTCCAAAGTCCATACTTTGTTGGTGTACATAGATTCCATCTCGGACCGCATTGCATCCAGCCATTTCACTGAGTCCCCACTCGTGATGGCCTGCTCGAAGCAAGTTGGGTCATCATCAACCATGATGCAATCCTCGCTCCCACCATCCATAAGAAAACCGTAGTATCTCTCAGGTGGGTGAGGAACCCTACTAGATCGGCGGAGAGGCTGAGGCTCGTTGGGAACTACCGAATCCTCCGGTTCCACTAAATCTTCAGTTTGAGCTTGTGTAGCCGGAATTTCTTCCAGTTCTACCTTGTCGCCACTAACTTCTTTTGCAAGAAATTCCTTTTCTAAAAAGGTGGCATGTCGAGAAACAAACACTTTTTGTTCCTCGCTATGGTAGAAAAGATATCCATGTGAATGTTTGGGATATCACACAAACTTGCATAAAACTGATCGTGCCTCGAGTTTGTCCGGATTTTGCCTTTTGACATAGGCCGGACAACCCCATATCTTAACTTGTTTAAGACATGGTCTCTTCCGACTCTATATCTCATATGGTGTGGTAGGTACAGATTTAGACGGAACTTGATTCAATAGGTATGCTGCTGTCTCCAGTGCATACCCCCAGAAGGAAATAGGTAACTCAGCTATGCTCATCATAGAGCGCACCATATCTAATAGGGTGCGGTTCCTCCGTTCCGATACACCATTGTGCTGTGGTGTATATGGAGGAGTCAGCTGAGAGAGAATCCCATTCTCTTTTAGGAAGTCCAGGAATTCATTGCTCAAGTATTCACCTCCTCGATCTGATCGAAGGATTTTAATACTTTTCCCGGTTTGATTCTCGACTTCTTATTTATATTCTCTAAATTTCTCAAAAGCTTCTGATTTTTGTTTCATCAGGAACACATATCCAAACCTAGAGAGATCGTCAGTGAATGTAATGAAGTATGCAGAACCATTCCTGGCATGTGTAGACATGGGGCCGCATACATCACTATTTACCAGTTCCAAGAGTTCCGTAACTCTTTCTCCGTGTCCCGTAAACGGAGTTTTGGTCATGTTTCCTTTGAGACATGACTGGCAAGTGTCATAAGATGAAAATTCAAACGGATTCAAATATCCATCCTTATGCAACTTAGCTAGTCGTGTTGCATTGATGTGACCCAATCTACAATGCCACAAGAAGGATTCGTTCAGTTCTGAACTCTTCCTCTTGTGTGTGTTTGTTATGCTCAGAACTGTTGATTGATTTAGAACATAAATGCCATTGCACAACGTGCCTGATCCAGCCAACTTTTGGTTAAGGAAAATGTTCATTACATTATCCTGTAATACAAAATTATATCCCTCTTTACTCAACAAAGAAACCGATATAATGTTGCATATCAGGTTCGGCATGTAATAGCATTCGTTCAGAATCAATATATTACCAGTTGGCAATACAAGGTGATATTCCCCGACGGTTTTAGCTGCAACAATTGCACCATTTCCAACCCTTATGTCTTTATCACCTTCTCCAAGTTCTCTACCTTTCCTTAGCCCATGTAACTGATTACATATATAGGATCCTGACCCGGTATCTAATACCTAGGACGTAGAGCAAATGGAGAAACAATTCTCTGTAACGAACACACCCGAAGAAAATGCATCAACATGTACTTTCTTCATTCGGGTGGCATGGGAATCCTGGTATTCCCCTATATCATGTTCAGTCTTATAACTTTTATAAGAAAGAACAAAACCAATGTTCCCCAGCACAGTATAACATGCGGGTTCGGTCAATACATCTATATTATTATCTTTATTAAGGCATGATATGGTCGCTACCTGGAGAGAGAGAGAAGAAAACACTTTAGCGTATGCTCTTGCAAGATCAGATTGGTTATTATTTTATCTAATCAGGATGGCTCCCACTCTTTTTATCAAATCTTCCTTCAAACCCTAAAAGGAAAGACTAGCCGGGATTAATTACACCCTACAATTTCGCTAATCTTTCAGCCAGGCCAGTGTCGGTACTTTGAGGGAGGTTCCCCGTGCTTTCGCACAGACCTAATTAAAATAAACCTCGTTTTCCCAGAGGCGTATCCCCGTTGACACCTTTCTAGACACCTACTTGATCGGCTAATTGTCCTGTGTAAAACTCTCCCAGGAGTAACAATTACTCGCAGTGGGTATCGGGATCCAACTATCTCATAGAAGGTATGTAATCTCATTGCAAATTTCAACACTTGAAATTCCTGATAATATTTTGCCCCTAACCCCTTTGACCTTGCCAAAGGCCAACAAATCATAGGATGCTAGTCAAGTTCAACCCGTCATTTCTTGATTGAATCAAACCCACCCGCACGACCCTTGACAAAGGCCAACAAGGTCGTACGACTACCCCAAAACAATCTGCATCATATGCATAAGCAGATAAGCACTATTCAGCTACCGCACACTACGCCTTGACAAAGGCCAACAAACGCAGCACGAATACTAAACAGTTCTTATCTGAAATGACGGACGGCTACGACAGGTTTTTCTGAAAACCTATTGCGTAATGAACTTGATATCGTTGTAGAATCAAGTGAATTTTGAAATGGAGCGATTTTGAGGCTTTCATTAGTTTTTCTAAAGAGGTCACTCCCGATGAAGGAATCTCGGCTCTTTCCTCATCGAATAAGGTACAGGACATATCATATATATCGCTATGCAAAGCAAAACTCCAAAAGAAATCAAAAACCAAATCGAGTTTTGTAGCATCTGCCAGTTTTGCTAAAGAGGTCACTTCCGGTGAAGGGATCTCGGCTATTTCCTCATCGAATAAGGTGCAGGATATATCATATATATCGCTATGCAAAGTAAAACTGTAGCTACCCTTTTTGAAAAATTTGATTCTACAACATCTTTTAGGTTTCTTTTCTTTCATTAATCACATTAATGAAGTCACATCATTTAAGTCACCTAAACATCACAGATAAATACGACGTACACTTATGCCATCCGCATTCGCCTCGATGTTCCCTCGAGCACCGTTAGGTTAGGTAACTAACGGCAGAGCAGGGCAGGGCTAGCGTGGGTGTAAAACATAAGTAACGTCTATATAATATATCATATATACTATATACAGTATTTATCACAGAACATCAAATGATCACATCACAGATATCGCAGCAGAAGAAACATATGAAACATTGGATATACTAGGATGTCTGTGTTTTATTTTGAGGCTCTATAAAACACGGATTCCACGGTCGCGATGAATAGCCAAACCCACACCCCTAGACCCCTATGAGAGCGGCAAGCAACCCTACCAATTCTAGAGTTAGGAGACCCGGACTCGACTCCTCGAGTTGGTCTCCCACTGGACTCTAGAACCCGGTTACTTGTGCTCTCCTCCTTGGGTCTATCCTAGTGCGGAAAAGTAAATAATATACAAATGGTGACAACGACCTCATCCTGGAAGTGCCCCAATAAAAGAATATTACATACATTTAATTTTACATGAATGAAAATAAAAACTCTCATCTCATATAAAAACCCCCCGGCTATTCATAACCGAACGATCCAATATAACATATCTGGCATAACATCACATGTCATCAACGTAAGTAAATATGCGCATCCCAATTCTCGTTGACATATAGCAACGAAACCGGCGATATCACATATTACACTTACGGTCGCAGAAAAAAAGTGTAAAACTACAACATTTGCAATTGACAATCTCTTTGGACATCGTAGATCCGAAATATCACATACTTCGCATTTCATGCCTAACTGTATAAATTCCACATATTGTATCACATTCCAGATAAATAGACAGTATTAAACTTTCCGATCGAATAATCAAATACCCAAGATTTAGTAAATAGCTCAACACTTGAGCGGAGTTTAAAAATTCCAGAATACGTCATAGTAGCAACGGTCCAGCCGTAGAAGGGTCAAGCCAACGCCTCACATGTGGCACGCCGTACTGCCCCAAACCCTAAGGTTTAAAAGGCAGTTCAAGACGGTCACATAATCGACTTAAGGTTTGTTGTCTTCTAGAGGGTCCATCGCGTCACATGCACGCTTTTCCGAAAGATTTAAACCCGAGAAAAATTCAACAGTTGAATGTTTTTCGTGCCGAGAAAAATTGAGTTAATGATATCCGTTCCAACATTTTAGTACTTTCTAAATTATCCAGAATAACATAACAAAATTAAATTCTCCGATCGAATCGACGATTACAAAATAAACCCCAAAATACTCAACACTTGAGTCAGTTTAAAAATACCCAGAAATTATAAGGAATAGCTAAGGTTATTACTGCACAAAATTCCGTCCTTAATTCACTTTTACTGCCGCGGAACCGCCGCTTAAGGTGGGGTGGGACCGCGGTTCCGCGGCGCATGTATGGAATTAGGGTCTTGAATTTCGTGGTAATTCTTAGAATTCCTTGCTGATTTTTTAGGTATTTTTAATTCAGAAAAAACCTAGTTTTTAAAAAATGTACAGAGAGGGGGTTATCTTGACGTTTCTCGGTTCGATCGGGGTTTTAACTTCGTCAACAAATCGCCTAATATTCTAGCTAGGCTCTGATACCACTGTAGGGTTACTAGGCACTCTAACAAGGTTCTACAAAGCTTCAAACATGCCCGATTAAAATTTTAGCCGAGCCTAAGAACCCTAAACAAGATCTTGGCTAGAAAATTAGGGTTTCATATGCTAGTAAACTACGTTTACAACTAAGTGAATACGAAATACAACCTTTGTAGTTCGGTCCTTCACTTCTTTAGCTCCTTGTTGAAGCCCCTTCACTGCTCTCGTGGTTCTCCCGGACACTTGCATGACTTCACGAGGCGAAAGACGCGTCCTTTCTTGAAGTCTTCGAGGCCGAAGATGATCTACGTCGAGAGGATGCCAACTCAAGCTTCTACTTCACTAACTAGATAATTTGTGAAGCAAACACCCAAACAAAAGTGCTAGTATAGTAGAGGATGGAGAAATAGGAAGTGGGTTCTCTTTAGAATTTTATTTCTCACAATGTTTCTTACTTTGGATCAAGCCCTAGCTTGCTTTTCTTTTGAACAAAGAAGAAGAAGATGAACAAAAGAAAGAGATGAGGATAATGATCAAGTGAGAAAGCTAACCATGGTGAGTGAGTATCATATACTAACTCTTGTAGAGACTTAACCCATGGCTAATCCTTATGGTTGGGTTAACAAATATCCATAGTAAAAACAAACTCAAGTGGACTTAGTCAATGCATCCACAAGCTTCCACAAGCTTCATGCATTGTGCTAATCCTCAACTAATTTTTTAATTACTTGAAATATAAAAACCCAATATAATAGATAGCATGGTGTAAGTCTCATACACCCAAGTCATGTGTATCATCAACCATGATACAAAAATAAAACACATTTTAATATATATCACATATATATTAAAGTTGTGTTCATGTGAGAAAAAACCTAAAGTGAACAAGTGTTAGTAAATGTACACTAGTATATCTAATATACAATTATACACTTAATTATTAAATCAACACTTGACTTAATAATCCGGTCATATCTTATATAACCAACTAGCATCCATTGTATCGACTTATCGAATCAACACTTGATTCGATAACCCGGCTATATCATATATAACCGACCGATACAAAAAGTCGCGAGAATAGAATACGGTATCACATACACACATTATTCTCGGTCCCGCACAAATCACATATGCGCTCCTATTTCGTTTTTCCTGAGCCAGTAAAACCTCTCTGTAGGACTGTAAAGACTCGTCAATACGCCGACAGTAGGTGATGATCACATCACGCACCTATAAGCCGTCAGCGGTACTAGCCGGACTTAACGGCTACCCGGGTATTGAGCGATCAGAAGATCAGCAAGCAAGCCCGCTCCAACTCCTGTAAAAGCCTGCCGGTAACACTTCCCGTACAGTCCGGTCTCCTCGTCTGATATGTCGCATATCAAGTCTAGGGGTGGTAAACTTCAGACTCCAATAACCGATAAGTCGTGCCGATGTGAGGCTCATAACGGGTCAAGAAACTACCGGTAACACTTACCAGTAAATCTATAACTCAGCCCTGGCCAGGGACTTCCCTGTTACGGCCAATCGAGCACAGCGCAACATCGACCCTCCAATACCGGGAGAGACGAAACCCCTCCTATCGCTCATTGCCTCCATGTGACTCAGGACTGTACCCAAAAACCACCATTTTGCACGCCCTCTTAGACGTGGTAAGGTGGAAATCAAAGCACAGTAGGAATCACACAAGACTCTATGACGATCTCGGGTCTACAGACTAACCTCCACAAGTGACTCCAGAGAACTGCCATCTGACGTGAGGTATAATACCATTTGGGAGTTCTCGGCGAGTCCGTCCAGTGTACCCAGTCTCCACTGAGCACCCGTATACCATCTCTGATGTCAAACACCAATGGATATGGGATCATCCATCGCCCATCTCATGGGTCGAGAAGCGTAGACGCTAGTCTACACTGGTATATCGATGCCCCGTCTCGATACACCCACGACTAGGGACCTTGAAGGATGTACTTATGGACAACCATGTCCCCACTAGTATGATCCGCATCATAGTCCAGGTAGTCAAGTACACATCCTAAGGGCTTTACCAACATGTAACTATAAGACAGTATAAAGAGACAAGTATACATGTTAAGATAAAGAGCAACCAGATAGCATACTATCATGTCGAGCAAGAAAGTCCTCTCTATATATGTCCAAGCATCCAATATAATATACATCAACTGTACATTACTGGCCTCTAGGGCATTCATATAACTAACAATCTCCCACTTGCACTAGGGCCAGCTGCTGTAGTATCGCATACCTAGCATCCCGAAGAGTCTCTCAAACTGTATCTGGGGAATGCCTTCGTGAGTGGATCCGCAGTTTTGTTCTTCGTATCAACCCTCCTGACCTCGATCTCCCGGCGATCAACTATCTCCCGGATCAGGTGATACCGCCTCAGAATATGCCTGGATCGCTGATGGGACCTGGGTTCCTTGGCCAAAGCCACCGCTCCATTGTTATCGCAATACAAAGGTATTGGATGCTCAATGGATGGAACCACTCCAAGTTCAGTAATGAACTTCTTGATCAAGACAGCCTCTTTGGAAGCATGGTTGGAACCGATGTATTCAGCCTCCATCGTCGAGTCTGCCAGGGTTTCCTGCTTGGAACCCTTCCAGCTAACCGCCCCTCCATAAAGGGTAAAAACAAATCCCGAGTGCGACTTAGAGTCGTCCTTATCACTCTGGAAGCACGAATCGGTAAAGGACTCCACTTGGAGTTCTCCATTACCATACACCAAGAGAATCTCCTTAGTCCTTCGTAAGTACTTGAGAATGCTCTTCACAGCTGTCCAGTGACTCTCTCCAGGATCAGCTTGATACCTACTCACTACACTTAGTGAGTATACTTCATCGGGTCTGGTACATAGCATCGCATACATGATAGAGCCTACAGCCGAAGCATAGGGTATCCCTTGCATGTGAGCTCTCTCCAAATCAGTCTTGGGAGACATCTCTTTGGAGAGAGTGAGCCCTGATATCGTGGGTAAAAACCCACGTTTGGACTCTTCCATACTAAACCGCTTTAGTATGGTGTCAATGTACCTAGATTGGGACAATCCCAATGTCCTTTTAGATCTATCTCTATAGATCATAATTCCCAGTATGCTGGAGGCATCACCTAGATCTTTCATTGAGAATCTTTATGATAAGAAGAGCTTGACGATTGCAGCATAGGAAAGACATTTCCTATCAAGAGTATGCCATCCACGTACAATACGTGGAAGAAAACCTTACTCTCTGCCACCTTCTTGTAGACACAAGGCTCATCTACGTTTTGGACGAAATCAAACACTTTGATAATGACGTCAAAGAAGATGTTACATCTCCGCGATGCTTGCTTTAATCCATAAATGGATTTAAGCAGCTTGCACATCTTCCCGCTGCTCCCACTATCTACGGAGCCCTCTGGCTGAGTCATGTACATGCACTCTTCTAAATCACCGTTTAGAAAGGCGGTCTTAACATCCATTTGCCAGATTTCGTAGTCATGATATGCAGCGATGGCAAGCATGATCCGGATGGATTTAAGCATAGCCACTGGAGAAAAGGTTTCGTCATAGTCCATACCTGGTCTTTGACGAAAACCCTTTGCAACAAGTCTAGCTTTGAAAGTCTCCACTTTCCCATCTACACCAAGTTTTTTCTTGAAGATCCACTTTCTCCCAATGGGTTTTACCCCTTCAGGAGCAACTTCCAAAGTCCATAGTTTGTTAGTGTACATGGATTCCATCTCGGACCGCATTGCATCCAGCCATTTCACTGAGTCCCCACTCGTGATGGCCTGCTCGAAGCAAGTTGGGTCATCATCAACCATGATGCAATCCTCGCTCCCACCATCCATGAGAAAACCGTAGTATCTCTCAGGTGGGTGAGGAACCCTACTAGATCGGCTGAGAGGCTGAGGCTCGTTGGGAATTACCGAATCCTCCGGTTCCACTAAATCTTCTGTTTGAGCTTGTGTAGCCAGAATTTCTTCCAGTTCTACCTTGACACCACTAACTTCTTTTGCAAGAAATTCCTTTTCTAAAAAGGTGGCATGTCGAGAAACAAACACTTTTTGTTCCTCGCTATGGTAGAAAAGATATCCTTGTGAATGTTTGGGATATCCCGCAAACTTGCATAAAACTGATCGTGCCTCGAGTTTGTCTGGATTTTGCCTTTTGACATAGGCCGGACAACCCCATATCTTAACTTGTTTAGGACATGGTCTCTTCCAACTCTATATCTCATATGGTGTGGTAGGTACAGATTTAGACGGAACTTGATTCAATAGGTATGCTGCTGTCTCCGGCGCATACCCCCAGAAGGAAATAGGTAACTCAGCTATGCTCATCATAGAGCGCACCATATCTAATAGGGTGCGGTTCCACCGTTCCGATACACCATTGTGCTGTGGTGTATACGGAGGAGTCAGCTGAGAGAGAATCCCATTCTCTTTTAGGAAATCCAGGAATTCATTGCTCAAGTATTCACCTCCTCGATCTGATCGAAGGATTTTAATACTTTTCCCGGTTTGGTTCTCGACTTCTTGTTTATATTCTCTAAATTTCTCAAAAGCTTTTGATTTGTGTTTCATCAGGAATACATATCCTAACCTAGAGAGATCGTCAGTGAATGTAATGAAGTACGCAGAACCAATCCTGGCATGTGTAGACATGGGGCCGCATACATCACTATGTACCAGTCCCAAGAGTTCCGTAACTCTTTCTCCGTGTCCCATAAACGGAGTTTTGGTCATCTTTCATTTGAGACATGACTGGCAAGTGTCATAAGATGAAAATTCAAACGGATTCAAATATCCATCCTTATGCAACTTAGTTAGTCGTGTCGCATTGATGTGACCCAGTCTACAATACCACAAGAAGGATTCGTTCAGTTCTGAACTCTTTCTCTTGTGTGTGTTTGTTATGCTCAGAACTGTTGATTGATTTAGAACATAAATGCCATTGCACAACGTGCCTGATCCAGCCAACTTTTGGTTAAGGAAAATGTTCATAACATTATCCTGTAATACAAAATTATATCCCTCTTTACTCAACAAGGAAACCGATATAATGTTGCATATCAGGTTCGGCATGTAATAGCATTCGTTCAGAATCAATGTATTACAAGTTGGCAATACAAGGTGATATTCCCCGACGGTTTTAGCTGCAACAATTGCAACATTTTCCAACCCTTATGCCTTTATCACCTTCTCCAAGTTCTCTACCTTTCCTAAGCCCATGTAACTGATTTCATATATAGGATCCTGACCCGGTATCTAATACCTAGGACGTAGAGCAAATGGAAAAACAGTTCTCTGTAACGAACACACCCGAAGAAAATGCATCAACATGTACTTTCTTCATTCGGGTGTAATGGGAATCCTGGTATTCCCCTATATCCTGTTCAGTCTTATAACTTTTATAAGAAAGAACGAAACCAATGTTCTCCAGCACAGTATAACATGCGGGTTCGGTCAATACATCCATATTATTATCTTTATTAAGGCATGATATGGTCGCTACCTGGAGAGAGAGAGAAGAAAACACTTTAGCGTATGCTCTTGCAAGATCAGATTGGTTATTATTTTATCTAATCAGGATGGCTCCCACTCTTTTTATCAAATCTTCCCTCAAACCCTAAAAGGAAAGACTAGCCGGGATTAATTACACCCTACAATTTCGCTAATCTTTCAGCCAGGCCAGTGTCGGTACTTTGAGGGAGGTTCCCCGTGCTTTCGCATGGACCTAATTAAAATAAACCTCGGTTTCCCAGAGGCGTAACCCCGTTGACACCTTTCTAGACACCTACTTGATCGGCTAATTGTCCTGTGTAAAACTCTCCCAGGAGTAACAATTACTCGCAGTGGGTATCGGGATTCAACTATCTCATAGAAGGTATGCAATCTCATTGCAAATTTCAACACTTGAAATTCCTGATAATATTTTTCCCCTAACTCCTATGACCTTGACAAAGGCCAATAAATCATAGGATGCTAGTCAAGTTCAACCCGTCATTTCTTGATTGAATCAAACCCACCCGCACGACCCTTGACAAAGGCCAACAAGGTCGTACGACTACCCCAAAACAATCTGCATCATATGCATAAGCAGATAAGCACTATTCAGCTACCGCACACTACGCCTTGACAAAGGCCAACAAATGCAGCACGAATACTAAACAGTTCTTATCTGAAATGACGGAGGGCTACGACAGGTTTTTCTGAAAACCTATTGCGTAATGAACTTGATATCGTTGTAGAATCAAGTGAATTTTGAAATGGAGCGATTTTGAGGCTTTCATTAGTTTTGCTAATGAGGTCACTCCCGGTGAAGGGATCTCGGCTCTTTCCTCATCGAATAAGGTGCAGGACATATCATATATATCGCTATGCAAAGAAAAAATCCAAAAGCAATCAAAAACCGAACCGAGTTTTGTAGCATCTGCCAGTTTTGCTAAAGAGGTCACTTCCGGTGAAGGGATCTCGGCTCTTTCCTCATCGAATAAGATGCAGGATATATCATATATATCGCTATGCAAAGCAAAACTGTATCTACCCTTTTTGAAAAATTTGATTCTACAACATCTTTTAGGTTTCTTTTCTTCCATTAATGACATTAATGAAGTCTCATCATTTAAGTCACCTAAACATCACAGATAAATACGACGTACACTTATGCCATCCGCATTCACCTCGATGTCCCCTCGTGCACCGTTAGGTTAGGTAACTAACGGCAGAGCAGGGCAGGGCTCGCGCAGGTGTAAGTCATAAGTAACGTCTATATAATATATCATATATACTATATAAAGTATTTATCACAGAACATCAAATGATCACATCACAGATATCGCAGCAGAAGAAACATATGAAACATTGGATATACTAGGATGTCCGTGTTTTATTTTAAGCCTCTATAAAACACGGATTCCACGGTCGCGACGAATAGCCAAACCCACACCCCTAGACCCCTATGAGAGCGGCAAGCAACCCTACCAATTCTAGAGTTAGGAGACCCGGACTCGACTCCTCGAGTTGGTCTCCCACTGGACTCTAGAACCCGGTTTCTTGTGCTCTCCTTCTTGGGTCTATCCTAGTGTGGTAAAGTAAATAATACACAAATGGTGACATCGACCTCATCCCGGAAGTGCCCCAATAAAAGAATATTACATACATTTAATTTTACATAAATGAAAATAAAAACTCTCATCTCATATAAACCCCCCCCCCCGGGGCTATTCATAACACGACGATCCAATATAACATATCCAGCAACACATAACATCACATGTCATCAACGTAAGTAAATATGCGCATCCCAATTGTCGTTGACATATAGCAACGAAACCGGCGATATCACATATTACACTTACGGTCGCAGAAAAAAAAGTGTAAAACTACAACATTTGCAATTGACAATCTCTTTGGACATCGTAGATCCGAAACATCACATACTTCGCATTTCATGCCTAACTGTATAAATTCCACATATTGTATCACATTCCAGATAAATAGACAATATTAAACTTTCCGATCGAATAATCAAATACCCAAGATTTTCCTAAATAGCTCAACACTTGAGCGGAGTTCAAAAATTCCAGAATACGTCATAGTAGCAACGGTCCAGCCGTAGAAGGGTCATGCCAACGCCTCACATGTGGCACACCGTACTGCCCCAAACCCTAAGGTTCAAAAGGCAGTTCAAGACGGTCACATAATCAAGTTAAGGCTTGTTGTCTTCTAGAGGGTCCATCGCGTCACATGCACGTTTTTCCGAAAGATTTAAACCCGAGTAAAATTCAACACTGTAATGTTTTTCGTGCCGAGAAAAATTGAGTGAATGATATCCGTTCGAACATTTTAGTACTTTCTAAATTATCCAGTATAACATAACAAAATTAAATTCTCCGATCGAATCAACGATTACAAAATAAACCCCAAAATACTCAACACTTGAGTTAGTTTAAAAATACCCAGAAATTATAAGGAATAGCTACGGTTATTACTGCACAAAATTTTGTCCTTAATTCACTTTTACTGCCGCGGAACCGCCGCTTAAGGTGGGGTGGGACCGCGGTTCCGCGGCGCATGTACGGAATTAGGGTCTCGAATTTCGTGGTAATTCTTAGAATTCCCTGCTGATTTTTTTAGGTATTTTTAATTCAGAAAAAACCTAGTTTTTAAAAAATGTACAAAGAGGGGGTTATCTTGACGTTTCCAGGTTCGATCGGGGTTTTAACTTCGTTAACAAATCGCCTAATATTCTAGCTAGGCTTTGATACCACTGTAGGGTTACTAGGCACTCTAACAAGGTTCGACAAAGCATCAAACATGCCCGATTAAAATTTTAGCCGTGCCTAAGAACCCTAAACAAGATCTTTGCTAGAAAATTAGGGTTTCATATGCTAGTAAACTACGTTTACAACTAAGTGAATACGAAATACAACCTTTGTAGATCGGTCCTTCACTTCTTTATCTCCTTGTTGAAGTCCCTTCACTGCGCTCGTGGTTCTCCCGGACCCTTGCATGGCTTCACGAGGCGAAAGACGCGTCCTTGCTTAAAGTCTTCGAGGCCGAAGATGATCTACGTCGAGGGGATGCCAACTCAAGCTTCTACTTCACTAACTAGATAATTAGTGAAGCAAACACCCTAAACTAAAGTGCTAGTATAGTAGAGGACGGAGATATAGAAAGTGGGTTCTCTTTAGAATTTTATTTCTCACAATATTTCTCACTTTGGATCAAACCCTAGCTTGCTTTTCTTTTGAACAAAGAAGAAGAAGATGAACAAAAGAAAGAGATGAGGATAATGATCAAGTGAGAAAGCTAGCCATGTTGAGTGAGTATCATATACTAACTCTTGTAGAGACTTAACCCATGGCTAATCCTTATGGTTGGGTTAACAAATATCCATAGTAAAAACAAACTCAAGTGGACTTAGTCAATGCATCCACAAGCTTCCACAAGCTTCATGCATTGTAATAATCCTCCACTTATTTTGTAATTACTTAAAATATAAAAACCCAACATAATAGATAGCATTGTGTAAGTCTCATACACCCAAGTCATGTGTATCATCAACCATGATACAAAAAGAAAACACATTTTAATATATATCACATATATATTAAAGTTGTGTTCATGTGAGAGAAAACCTAAAGTGAACAAGTGTTAGTAAATGTAAACTAGTATATCTAATATACAATTATACACTTAATTATTAAATCAACACTTGACTTAATAATCCGGTCATATCTCATATAACCGACTAACATCCATTGTATCGACTTATCGAATCAACACTTGATTCGATAACCCGACTATATCATATATAACCGACCGATACAAAAAGTCGCGAGAATAGAATACGGTATCACATACACGCATTATTCTCGGTCCCGCACATATCACTTATGCGCTCCTATTTCGTTTTGCCTGAGCCAGTAAAACCTCTATGTAGGACTCTAAAGACTCGTCAATACGCCGGCAGTAGGTGATGATCACATCACGCACCCACAAGCCGTCAGCGGTACTAACTGGACGTAACGGCTACCCGGGTATTGAGCGATCAGAAGATCAGCAAGCAAGCCCGCTCCAACTCTTGCAAAAGCCTGCCGGTAACACTTCCCGTACAGTCCGGTCTCCTCGTCTGATTTGTCGCATATCAAGTCTTGGGGTGGTAAACGTCAAACCCCAATAACCGATAAGTCGTGCCGATGTGAGGCTCATAACGGGTCGAGAAACTACTGGTAACACTTACCGGTAAATATTTAAATCAGCCCTGGCCAGGGACTTCCCTGTTACGGCCATTCGAGCACAGCGCAACATCAACCCCCAATACCGGGTGAGACGAAACCCCTCCTATCGCTCATTACCTCCATGTGACTCGGGACTGTACCCAAAAACCACTGTTTTGCACGCCCTCTTGGACGTGGTAAGGTGGAAATCAAAGCACAGTGGGAATCACACAAGACTCTATGACGATCTCATGTCTACAGACTAACCTGCACAAGTGTCACCAGATAACTGCCATCTGACGTGAGGGATAATACCATCTGGGAGTTCTCGGCGAGTCCGTCCAGTGTACCCAGTCTCCACTGAGCACCCGTATACCATCTCTGATGTCAAACACCAATGGATATGGGATCATCCATCGCCCATCTCATGGATCAAGAAGCGTATACACTAGTATATCGATGCCCCATCTCGATACACCCATGACTAGGGACCTTGAAGGATGTACTTATGGACTACCATGTCCCCACTAGTATGATCCGCATCATAGTCCAGGCAGTCAAGTACATATCCTAAGGGCTTTACCAACATGTAACTATAAGACAGTATAAAGAGACAAGTATACATGTTAAGATAAAGAGCAACCAGATAGTATACTTTCATATCGAGCAAGAAAGTCCTCTCTATATATGTCCAAGCATCCAATATAATATACATCAACTGTACAATACTAGCCTCTAGGGCATACATACAACTAACACCGTCGATCTTCCTACCCGGGAGAACCAACCGGGTTCCACCATGTACCCGCACACGGCCCACTCACTTCTCACATGGGGTAATATATAAGCTCAGAACCAAGAAATCTCATGGTGGAAGCTGAAATATCTTATCAAGAGAAACCGGGTTTTTCAAATAATGCATAATTTCATGAAACCACCACAGTCCTCAAATCCAGAAAACATCAAGTAATGAATAAGTATATTTGCATGAATCATTATGATGATATATATAAATTAGCCATGTATACATATATATTAGCGTCCCATTCCACCAATATATATATATATATATATATATATATATATATATATATATATATATATATATATGCATATATAACAGCATCTCCTTCCACTGTTATATATACCTAGGAGTAAAAATGTCAGAGGACATCATATGAAAACCATCTATCAATGCGAAATCCATGAAATATAATATATACAACATACAACTGTAATGTGAGCATATAAAGGAAAAGCCGCTATTTAACTGCAACAAGTTAATATATATCATGCGGTTCCTAATTTCTCCAAGTCCATATAACATCAAATAAAGGTGAACATGTAGCTATAGCCGCTATTTAACATACAACTGTAAGGTGAACATGTAACCATGTCGGTATAGCAACATATGTGTATCTACCTATCTATAATGATGTAATACCCTCCAGTTATATGTTTAAGCATATATGCGAGATGTACATGTAGCTATGTCTCATATGTGTATATACCTATCACTAATGGTACAATACCATATACGTATATGGGTAACTAGCATGTAAGAATGTCAAGGCTTATATGTAAGCATATAGGTATACAAGTATGCTATATGTCATATGCACGAAGGAAAATAAGGATCATGTCTCAATGTCCCTAAACAATACAATATCACATATGTATAGGTGTTGTACGAATCATGGCAATTATCGACGGTGTGTGTGTAGCATACAATTAGAGCTTGTGAAACATGAACCGTCAATAAGTGTGTTGTGTCTCATTAATACTACGTCCATGCATAATAGGAAATGAGATATGCAACAAAGGTACACATGCACAATCAGTATCCGTATACATCTAACTAATAGTCATATCATTTAATTAAGCCCAGACGCATAACGCCATGCGGGCGATTCCCCTTTAGATGTTAAATCTACTCACCACAATCCTGGCTAAGTAAAGGCAACCACTCGCTTTTCCTTCTTCGCAGCGCCCGAAGTCCCCGCCTGCGATCATGAAAGCATATTACAATATAACAAGTGTATATTAGCAATCGACCAATAACACGTACAAACTACGTTTGACCGACGCAACAACTCCAACATACTCTTAAGTGTCCGTATAGTGGCTAACGCACGTAGCGACACTACGAAACCAACTCAAGAGATAAAACTACACAAAGACACGAATGACATGGGCATAACCCTAGCTAGGAACGCTAAACGACACAACCATCAAGCCTAGACACTGATCGTACCGATCGCGCATTCACAACACAATAATAAATATGGAATCTAATATAAATAACGTCGCAACGTCAAAAAAAACCCACGCCTAAATTATCCGGAAATCTAGTAAGCAACTTATATCAATTTAGCTCAAAACTACAAGTTTTACCAAAACTAGCAATCACAAACATCACAATATAGCATGATTAAACCATACAGACCCTTACTAGAATTTTAAACTCACTCAAATTGAATTAGTAAAAGTTTAGTTTGCTAATTAGCTTAATTATTCAATTAGGAAAATATAATTTAATAAACTAGCAACTAGGTTAAGTTTTCTTCAAGCTTAACTTATCAATTAACCCTTTCTTACTAACCAAAACCCTAACTTGATATCAAAAACCATATCTTGAATTTCAAAACATGAAATTGAGAGCTTAAATTAACATCTAATAAGCTAATTTAAAGTATTAAACAAAAAATAGAGATTAGGGTTAGGGTTTATACCTCCACAAAATTAGCAACTAAACTTCAAAATTAAGCCTCCAAAAAGAACACTTCCATGAAGATCCAAGCTTGATTTATGAAGAAGAATGATGGGTTTTGATTTATTTATGAGTTTGTGTGAATTATTTAGGATTTTTGATGATTTATTTGGACTTTGGAGAGATGAAATGAGGCAAGATTCAAGAGAGGGCAGCAAGGGGGGGTTTCGGCCAAGCAAAGTGGATGTGGGGTTTTGTGGTAATGTGTGGAAAAATCTAGAAGAAAATAACAATAAAAGCTTAATTAAACAAAAACCCTTTATCCACCTCATATCCTTTTCTTTAAAATTTCATTTATTTTCCACAAATATCTAGATATTTTGAAGAGATATTTTCAAAGATGGATTAGTGCTAAACTAGTGATTAACTTAGCGTAGATTCACATTAACAATAATTAACCCAAGCAAAAAATGTAATTACCACAAATAAAGTGCTTAATAAAGCTTAAAATAATATTTTAATTTGGGAAAAAATATAAAAATGCACTAAAATTATAAGTGGCTTACAAAAACCCGCAAACTAGCAATATTCCAGCTAAACTAGCTGCAGTGAATTCTATACTGCAAAAATATTGCTTCTAAGTTCTTACGGAAAACACCGACTATTTTACCCTAAAAACGGAAAATCACCAAAACGATTTCCAAAATGTTATAGAGCAAGCATGAAAGCTCACTTGAGAAAAGAGAAAAGATTTTTGATAATGATAATAGAAATTGTGATGGCTAGCTTGACATGACCACCCCCATGTGATGAAAAATATCTACTCAAAATATCTAGCTTATAAAATATCTCACAAAAATATCAATGGTCAAAAAATCAATCCATGTCAAATGGTCAATGCAAATCAAGTGGTCAAGAACAAGTAGCCATGCCATAATTATCATTAGCAAAAATAACAAATACTTTTCTCCACCTCATAATGGTTTTAATCAAGTAAATGGTCAAAACCCTAATGAGGTGTCTCCTTCTATACCCCTCTCATCCGTATATACAAACCCGCATCCGTGTTCCGAAAAACATGAATACAATGAGATGAAGCTAATCCAATAATCAAATACTAGGATCCGGCTTAAACCAAAGGCTACTAGTATTTTTCGCTCGAACACCACACGCGCACAAGTACACGTATGTGATCGAACCCTATCGTAAAACCGTACGACCTCTGCTCGTTTCTCCCGAAGCTGGGAAACCCTCTGTGTGGGACTCTAAAGACTCGACAATACTCTGGCAGTGGGTTTACCCACAAGCACGTCAGCGGCACTAGCTGTGCGTAATGGCTACCCAGGTATTTGTCGATAAGAAGGTCGACGAGAAAGCTCATCCAAACTTCTACCGAGCCTATCTTTGACAATCTCCGTACAGTCCAGTCTATTCGTCTGAGAGTATCGCATATCAGGCCTAGGGGGTGGTAAACTTCGGACCCCTAATAGTGGTATAAGTCATGTCGGAGTGTAGCCCAGAATACCTTGAGATACTACTGGAACACCTACCAGTAAATCTCACTTTACCTGGCAAGGAACTTTGTGTAATGGCTCTCCTAAACACAGCGCGATATCAACCCCCAATACCGAGAGAGACGAATCCTATCTAACGTCCACTGCCTCCAAGTGCTTCTGGACTGCACCCAACTACTACCTACTTGCACGACTCAATAGAGTCGTGGTAGGGTAGCAATCAAAGAACAGTGGGAACACACTTGAGGCGAAGTAGCAGTGTCAAGTCAACGAACTAAGCTGTACTCATGTCACCTGGGAATTGCTAACTGACGATAGGTATAAAACCAACCAGCAGTGCCCAATGAGTCCGTCCAGTGTAACTCATAACCCAATGAGCACCTGCATACTATCTCCAGTACGACGTACTGATAGCTGTGGAACAGACCATCTCCCCTGCTGGGATGAGAAGCGTATACACTAGCCTACTCTGGAGTATCGATGCCCTGTCTCGAAAATCCTATGACTAGGGACCTGTATAAGGATGTTCTTATAGACTACCCAGCCCCCACCAGTGTGATCGCCATCAAAACGCTGGTAGTCAAGCAAAGATCCTGAGGGCTCCATCAATGTGTATTAGCGATATGTTAAAAGAAACATATACACATATTAAGATAGATATAAACCAAGTAGCATACTACGAAATCGAGCAAGACTGTCGTAAATCCGTGTATATATCCCAAGCTCCCAAAATGTATTATACGAACTAGTAGTATACAATAATGGCCTCTAGGGCATACATATCCAACATCTAATTCAAGTAAGCCAAAAATCCCAGAAATCTAAACCATTTAAAAGAAGGAAGTGAAGGAAAACTTGTTTTAAAGTTTGCATATAATCACTTTGAAAGGTCATAGTAAATCTTTTTAAAACATCAAGTCTTTTCCGAAAAATTCAACAGTCTCCCTTGTAAATACTGGCCCCAAACGGGTACAAACATGAATAATATGAATAAAGGCAGCCCCAAGCAGGAGCTAGCTCTTCGCCAATTAGCAACCACGCAAGCAATATAATATACAACGCCGAAGGGCGAGAATCAAAACTCAAAAAGAAACCAATATCATCAAGAAAACCATAATAATACAGCGCACGACTCTAAGGCCGAAAGAATATACAACTAGTCTTCTAGGTCTAATAAAAATACAAGTCTGGTTGATGGAGTTTACTAGATACAACTAAATATAAATAGAGTACAATAGTGGTCACGATACGAATGAACCCACCTACCAAAGCAATCACCCGGAAAGAAGCAGTGTGCCAGCAAAGCCGCCAAGGAAACCTGTACGGCAAAACCTGCAAGAAACTGTGGCACAACGGGGGTGAGTTGCAACTCGTGAGTAGAAAACATCACCGAACAGAAATCATATGTATGACTCAATCTTAGGTCATACGATAATAATATATCCTCAAAATATATCCTGAACCATCTACACATAAGTGTAATACCACGTGCTCATGTCAGTGCCTCAGGTAGAAACATATCATATATATGATGAATGAATACATCGAAATGAAAACAGAATACATTATGAATGAGAAAACTGTTTTCTTTATTTAGTGAGATTTCTGCATATATAAATCGAGGTATCATCAATGAAATCAACATAAAATCCGTGTCAATTATCGACACAAAACATAAATCCCAATATCCAAAATCTCAGGCTCCGGCTATCCGGACAGGCCCATATCATAATATCTCAATACCTCAAAGTCTCAATATCTCGGGCTCCGGCTATCCAGATTGGCCCCTGGGCTCCGGAAATCCGGACTGACCCAAATCATCAAATCTCACGACTACGTCAGTATCCTCCGAATACTCGCCGCGTCACAAATAACCGGTCGGTAGTGCTTCCCTACCAGGCTCAACGCCATCATCTGTGATCATCTTGCCCCGGGGTACCACACCGGGTCCACCATGCACCCACAGACGGTTCCTCCTCCTCCTCCTCGAATCAGGTGTATGATATCGCTTAAGAGCCGAGAAAACTCATGGTGGACATATGTCATATCATATCATGAGAAAACCGCAACTTGCATTTTAAAATGATATGAAGTTTATATAAAATCCTTGCGGTTTCTCCAAATCTAGAAATCTCATGGAAATCCAAAATCCCAATCTCAAGAGTAATAACAATGAATTACCATAACGCTTTGAAATTCGTTTAGGTTGATTTCGCGTTAGTTAGAAATGATGCGTGTTTTTCATAAAAACCCGAAAAATATAAATTCCTTTTTAAACTCGAATAAAACTAATTTTAATTGTCATGAGAGGTGTTTATATATATATATGGGGTTTATTAATTATAATTTAGCTTGTGTTCACCTTACTTGGGAATTTTTCCTTAATTATTTTCCAAAGCAAGGATTAGTGTATCAACATGCACACTTATCACATTTTTGTGACTTAGGTTAAAAAGTGTTAGCATGTAACCCTTTTTCTTTCTTCTTGCATGGTTCTATTTTTTTTTCCCAAATAACCAAGTCAACCTTTAATTTTTATTTTGGATATGAAGAAATGGGAAGTATGGTTTGGGTTAGGTAAGAATGGGCATGACTTTTTGACCCCATCTCTCTCTCATTTCTCTCTTTCCCTCTCATTTCTGAATATCTCAGCAGAGATAGCAGCAGCAGCAGCAACATCATCATCATCATTCCCTTCTCCTTTTGCTTCTCTTTTGATCCATATACAAACCATACACAAAAATCTCATTTTCCTGCACAAAAACCTTAGAAAAATAGCCCTTTTGGGGATTTTGGTGACAAGTCAGTGGCTTTGAGGGAAAGGGGCTGGAAGTGAAGTTTCCCTAGGATCTTTTGGAGGTATTAAACTCACCCTTAGCACCTTAGTTCATAATTTGTAGTTTTGTTTGCTAAAAATCGTATTTTGTGCATTTTTAGTTCTATTGAAGGGAAATTAGTGAAACTTGTGATAAGTTAACATTTTTATGGCTTGTTTAACTTAGTTATGTGTTATTAGTGCAGTTTTAACCAAAGATTTGCTTCAGGTTTCACCAAAATACCCTAATGTATTGATTTAGTGTTAAAATAGCTTTTTATCTAGGTTTTGGGCTCTGCTGTAATCTGCTTGTACCCCGTTTGCTTCAGGCAAAAATTGTATTTACTGGAGCATGTACACTAGGATTAGAGAACACACACAAAGCACGGGAGCACAATTCCCTCGGTGGGCCTCCGGAATATTCATTTTGGCCGCAAATTAGGGCCAGATGGGGGACCTGGGTTTTGGGTTTTGTTTTGTTGGTGTCTGCTACATTTTTAAGACCTTTGGTATATGCAATTTTGTAAAATTATATCTGTAGAAAAATCTGGAACCAAATACCTTATTTCCTACAATTTTAACTTTCGCGATACGTGTGACACGTGTGTGGGTTTGGGGTTTTCTGCGTATCGCGACGTGTCGGGGTAGCTTCAGGCGCGAAATCACACGTTTTAGCGTATCGAACACACACGCGTTTGGTTCACGACGCGGGTTTCTCGTTTGGCTTTAATGTCGCATTTTATAGATTTGAGCTTTTGTGCATTATTTTGTGAAATTATAGGTTCGCAGACGAGCACGACGGACGCCGCGAAGAAGGGGAAACAAGTCGTCGGCTACACTTAGCACGAGACCACGGTGAGTAGATTTAACATCTATGGGGAAATTGCCTGTATGGCGTTAAGCGTCAAGGCTTAATAGGCTAAAGTAGTTGCATATTTGCATCCATATACCTTAATTGCATACTGTAGTTCCTGCAATATATATATGTATATGAACATAGAATTAATAACACACCCCACTGTTACTAACGGTTCATGTTGCACGAGCACTAATCTGCATGTTACACACACACCGTTAGTAACTGCCATGACACTCACATTATAGAATTTCCATGAACATTATATTGTAGTTCACCTGATATATGATGTAACATGATTATGCTACTTATGCACATACTCATTTGCATATCCAGACTTATGCATATTCAAACTGTACCTACCTAGATAAGCTGATTTTTGGTAAAAACTGGGGACCGCATGATACCTTTTAAAAAAAACTGAATTTACTTAAAGAGCGGTTTCTCCATTTTACTTACAGTACGACTTCTGATGCACATATTACATCGCATGGATTTACGCATTGGCTTTAGATTTCATGTGATTTCTAGATTTGAGGACCGTGGGGTCATTTAACAAAATATGCTCTGTTTTCAAAACCCGGTTCCTCTTGATATGATATTTCAGTGCGTCCGCCATGCGTTTTCTCGGTTCTGAGACGCATGACTTGTGAACCCGAATCGAGGAGCTGGATGAGGCCGATTGCGGGTACATGGTGGACCCGGTATGGTACCCCGGAGCGAGAACGGATCGCTGTGCAGCAGACGGTGAGCCTGGCAGAGGGACTACTACCTACCGGTGATTGGTTGGACCTAGCGGTTATCCGGAGGATACTGAACAGAGTCGATAGATGGATACGGGATGACCCGTACTGCCGGGCCGAGGGCCGATTCCGCAGACGGAGCCCGTGGGCCGATCCGGACTGACGGAGCCCGATATATGAGCATTTGCGTGTCGATGCTGGACACGATTATTTCATGATATTTTGAGTGCCGACATTGGGCATTCGCGATTCTCAGAGATTTACAGGATTTGAGGGCTGATGAGGATGACGGCGCCTGTGTTTTATTGGGATTTGGGTGCATTGATGGGCACCGATTATATTTTCCACGTTGACATTCCGTGTAGATCTTGTTTTATCACATGCTCGGCATTCATTATTTTGCATCTCATCCTGTAGTCATATTACCTGATAGAGTACTTATGCATGATTATTGCACGTCCTGCTCATCGCATATAGATATTATCTGCTGGCATATGTTAGAATAGCGCAGTACGTGCATACTCGTGATTACCTTTATATGTTATCTCCTATTCACGAGTTGGCAACTCACCCCCATTGTGCCACAGTGTTGCAGGTTGCCCCTCAGAGTAGTCGCGGCAGGCTGCTTTCTTGTCTCTTTTTTGCTATGGATACTACTGCAGTCGGTGCGTGAGCTGTTTTGCTGTTAGGTGGGTTGTGGTATCGGGTTATTTCCATTGTATACATACTTTTGTATCTAGTATTCTCCATCTACCTTTATATGTATTTGACTTAGAGACAGTGTGAGGACGATGATGTATATTATTTGTATTCTGGTGTCGAGCTCATGTGAGCCGACTTTACTTATGCAGTTTTTATCATTGTGATATTCCCCACTTAGTGCTCATTCCTTCGCTACGGCGTCGTATATTACTTGCGTGGTTGTTTCCGCCGTTGGGCGTGATTGCTTCCGTTTGGGATGCTTTATTATATTGTTATCATTTTACTCATATCATGTCTTGTACCCGATTTCGGGGTTAGTTTTACAAAGGAAATGCCGCCAAATTTTTTTTTGAAAATAACTTGAACTTTAAAGACTGTTACTAAACTACTTAAGGTTTTCCAAGTGTTTTTAAACAAATATTTTCAACACTCACTAGTTTTAATGGTTTTGACTTCTGGGTTTCGGCTTACTTAGTCGCGTTACGCCTGTAGACGTTATGTGGTTAAGTGCCGGTCACGGGTCGAACTTCGGGTCATGACAAAGTTGGTATCAGAGCGTAGGTTTTACCTTTCGGAGTGTAGGATTGTTAGTTATATGTATGCCCTAGAGGCCATTAATGTACATTGGACGTATATTGTAGTGGATGCTGGGACATATATAGGAAGGACTTTCTTGCTCGACATGATAGTACGCTATCCGGTTGCACTTTATCTTAACATGTATACTTTCTGTCTCTCTGATTACATGTTGATAAAGCCCTTAGGATGTGTACTCGACTTCCAGGACTATGATGCAGATCATACTAGTGGGGCCTGGGTAGTCAATGAGTACATCCTTCATTGTTCCTAGTCGTGGGAATATCGAGACGGGGCATCGATATTCCAGAGTAGACTAGCGTATATCTTCTCGACCCATGTGATGGGCGATGGATGATCCCATATCCATTGGTGTTTGACAGCAGAGATGGTATGCGGGTGCTCAGTGGAGACTGGGTACACTGAACGGACTCGCCGAGAACTCCCAGATGGTATTATACCTCACGTCAGATGGCAGTTCTCTGGTGACACTGGTACAGCTTAGTCTGTTGACCCGAGATCGTCATAGAGTCTTGTGTGTCTCCCACTGTGCTTTGATTTCCACCCTACCACGGCTCTACTGAGTCATGCAAACAGGTGGTTTTTGGGTACAGTCCCGATTCACATGGAGGCAATGAGCGATAGGAGGGGATTCGTCTCTCCCGGTATTGGGGGTTGATGTTGTACTATGCTCGACTGGCCATAACAGGAAATCCCTGGCCAGGGTTGCAGTGATATACTGGTAAGAGTTATCAGTAGTTTCACGAATGTTATGGACCTCAAGTCGGCATGACTTATCGAGCTACTGGGGTCTGACGTTTACCACCCCTAGGCGAGATATGCGACATATCAGACGAACAGACCGGACTGTACGGTAAGTGTTACTGGTTGGATTAACAGGAGTGTGAGCGGGCTTGCTCGTCGATCTTCTGATCGCTCAATACCCGGGTGGCCGTTACGTTTAGCAGACCGCTTGCGGCTTGTGGGTGTTTGATATGATCATCATCTGCTGCCGGCGTATTGACGAGTCTTTAGAGTCCTACACAGAGGTTTCCTGGCTCAAGCGAAACGAAATAGGAGCGCATATGAGATATGTGCGGGACCGAGAATAATACGAGTATGTGATACCGTATTCTATTCTCGCGATGAATGTATCGAATGGTTGTATGCGATATAACCTAGTTATCGAATCAAGGTTTGATTCGATAAGCCGATACATTTGATACTAGTCGGTTATGTGCGACATGACCGGATCATTGAATCAAGTGTTGATTTAATGATTTAATGCATAATTATATATTTGATATATTACTTTGCATTAACTATTATCGGTTCACTTTAAATGGATTTTCTCACTTGCATTGCACAAGTTGTATATGTGATATACTTTTGTGCACTTGAATGTGTCATGTTTGATGATACATGTTAACTTGGATTTGTGTGAAGATTAAACCATGGTTGTGAGAGTGGTTAGGGTTTTATTTTCCATTACTTATTTATTCATTTATTTATTTGTTTATACATTTTGAAAAATAAATGGAAAAGAGAAAAGAATGGTGGCTTTATTTGTTGTTTAGTTGAAGCTTCATGAAGCTTTGATCAAGTCAACCATTCTTATCTCATCCTTAACCCTAACCATTCCCACTAACCCTAGTTTAGTCTCTACACTTGACCATGGTTAATTTTATGATAAGAATCATTTTTATTATTCTTTTAATAAGAACTTATCATAACAATTAGCTTCTTCTTCTTCATCTTCTTCAAGGAAGAAAAGCTTGCTTCATCAATGGTGGATTGATGAAATGAGTGAGAAATCCAATTCTAAAGTCTACCCACTTCCTATTTCTTCATCCTCTACCTCTTGCCAAGTAATAGAGTGTGTTTTCTTCACAAGTTTCATGACTTGGTGAAGTGAGAGCTTGATCTTGCGATGCTTCGACGTAGATCATCTTCGGCATGGACATCGACGACCTAGCTCGCCTATTCTCCGACGAAGCCGACGCTAGAGCCCGGGAATTCATTTGGACAGCGAGGGGACGTCGTTACGGAGCTATGGAGGTGGTGGAACGGATCTACAAAGGTTGTAGCCCCTTTCCTTTAGCTATATTTCCGTTTACTTGCTTGCTTCGCCTATTTATCTAGTTAACGATCCGTATTAGGGTTAATAGGCACTTGTAAAATTTCAATTGGCCATGTTTGATCACTTGTGAGACTCCATTAGAGTGCCTAGGAACCTTACAAGGATGACCCTGGTATGATGGAGTAGGTAGTTGAAGCAGAGTAGCGTAGCGTGTGTATGTTCCGCGGCATACTCACGACACGGTACTTCGCCTAAGTGACCTTAGGACTTATTGATTGAAATTTCTTTATGATTGTATACATTCTTGTGATTCGATTTCCGTATCCTTATCGAATCCTACTTTCTTTTCAGCCATTATGCCGCCAAAGACTACTAGGGCGCAGAGAGCGGCCGCGAGAGCCGAGATTCGAGTTGACTCGTTCGAGACGAGGACTGATCCGGGTAGTACCCCTGTTGCACCAGAGCAGACTGTTCCTCCTTCGACAGACCAGATCGCTATGCTAGGGGCCGGTGTGTAGGAGATGCGCCAGATGATGGGATCCAGTATGCAGGAGATGCGCCAGATGATGGGATCGCTAGTTGAGACACTTCGAGCGCAGCGACCAAAGCTAGTTCCACCCATTGCAGGGACCGTGATGGTACCCACAGTACAGGCAGTTGCCCCTGCATCTATAGAGGTCATCATAGTATCGCTATCAGAGTTCATGAGGCTGAAGCCTCTGGTCATCACAGGCACCGATGCAGCCGAGGACCCACAGTCTTTCATTGATAGGATGGCTCGAATATGTCGTTCCCTCAGATGCTGAGATGCGAGATGGGTAGAGTTCGCGAGCTTTCGCCTGGAAGGTCTTGCGCGGAAATGGTATGAATCGATCGAGAAGGGCAGAGCAGCAGGTCTTTCTCCTATGACCTGGGCCGAGTTTGTGACGGTATTTCTAGCGCGTTTCCTTCCCCAGAGTGTCAGGGATGCCCGAGTGCGCAGATTCGAGTCCTTGCGCAAGACGCCAGAGATGACAGTGGCAGAGTACGATGTGCTATTTACCGAGCTGTCAGTATACGCTCCATACCAAGTGGCTACTGAGGAGATGCGAGTCAAGAAATTTGTTCGAGGCTTGCTTACACCACTGTTCCTTACGATCAGCGCCCAGCATTGCGAGACTTATGCAGCAGCTGTAGACGCAGCCTTATTAGTCGAGGAGCGCCTTGCTGAGACTTCGGTAGTTCCAGATCCGAAGAGAGTTCGTACTGATACTCCGGCACAGAGACGGCCATTTAGGCGCCACGACAGACACCTTACAGGTGGCAGAGACTTGAGGCGAGGCCGGTTGTTCAGCACTTATCCCCAGGAGAGTCAGCCGACACCATCCAGATGTTTCCGATGCTGGAGTACTTATCATCGTGTTCGAGATTTCCCGGAGCCACGTGAGGGCGAGACTGCCGTACCACACGTCACACTTCCACCTTCTCTACCCCAGATGACGTTGCCTATTGTACCTTCTGTTGCTCCACGCCAGTTTCATGCACAGAGAGGTCGTGGTCGCGGAGGATTTGCTCATAGAGGATGAGGTGACCGAGGCAGAGGACAGCCATCTGCCGGCAGGGGACAGTCAGTCGCAGGTGGAGGACAGGCACGGGTTTTTGCTTTGACGCATCAGGACGCACAGGTGTCCAATGCGGTGGTCTCAGGTATCCTTTCAGTATGTTCTGTTGACGCACACGTGTTGTTTGATCCGGGATCCACGCACTCGTACGTTTCCACACACTTCGTGGCGAGTTTGGGTAGAGAGTCCGGGTTGCTTGATCAGCCGCTTGTTGTGACCACTCCTGTGGGAGAGTCGTTTGTTGCTAGGCATGTGTTCCGATCCTGTGTTGTCCGTATTGGCGAGAGAGAGTTGCATGTCGACTTGATCCTTCTTGAGATGTTGGACTTCGACGTTCTTTTGGGCATGGATTAGTCAGCCACGTGCTATGCGTCTGCGGACTGCCGCGAGAAGACAGTTAGATTTTATTTTCCCGGCGAGTCGACTTTTGTTGTGCAAGGGGACCGTGGTGCTGCCCCTCACAGTTTAATTTCTTCTTTTCGTGCTGGACAGCTTTTGAGGAAGGGATGTCAGGGATTTCTCGCCTATGTTTGCGATACAAGTGCTACAGAGGTTCCGTTGGATCAGGTTCCGATTGTTAGCGAGTTCCCTGATGTGTTCCCTGACGAGCTTCCTGGGCTACCGACAGAGCGCGACATCGCCTTCAGTATTGATTTGATTCCCGGCACGGGGCCTATTTCTATACCTCCTTATCGGATGGCCCCGACGGAACTTAGAGAGTTGAAGGGTCAGTTGCAATATTTGCTGGATAAGGGACTTATTCGACCCAGTGTGTCTCCTTGGGGTGCTCCAGTCCTGTTTGTCAAGAAGAAGGACGGCAGTTTGCGTTTGTGTATCGACTACCGCCAGCTGAACAGGGTTACAGTGCAGAACAGGTATCCTTTGCCACGCATCGACGACTTGTTCGACCAGCTTCAGGGGGCAGGATACTTTTCGAGGATCGATTTGCGATCAGGCTACCATCAGCTGCGGGTTCGACAGGAGGATATACCGAGGACAACTTTCCGCACGCGCTACGGCCATTATGAGTTTTTGGTGATGTCGTTCGGACTCACCAACGCCCCAGCAACATTCATGGACTTGATGAACCGTATTTTCGGGCCGTATCTTGATCTGTTCTTCATCATATTCATTGACGATATCTTGGTGTATTCCTGGAGCAGAGAGGAGCACGAGCAGTACCTACGGATTACACTGCAGACTTTGAGGGAGCACCAGCTTTTCGCAAAATTCTCCAAGTGTGCATTCTGGCTAGACAGCATAGACTTCTTGGGTTATATGATTACACGAGATGGTATATGTGTGGACCTGAAGAAGATTGAGGCCGTTCAGCATTGGCCCAGACCCACATCAGTTACGGAGATCCGCAGCTTTCTAGGACTGGCCGGCTACTACAGGCGATTTGTGCAGGACTTCTCCCGTATTGCTTCACCTTTGACCGGGTTGACCCGGAAGCGTGTTCCTTTCGATTGGACGGAGGAGTGCGAGCACAGTTTCCAGCAGCTACGGACTCGACTTACTACGGCGCCGGTGTTATCATTGCCTTAAGGATCGGGCGGATTTATGGTCTTTTGTGATGCTTCTCGAGTGGGGTTAGGGTGCGTATTGATGCAGCATGACAGGGTGATCACGTATGCTTCACGGCTGTTGAAGAAACATGAACAGAACTACTCCACTCACGATTTAGAGATGGCTGCAGTGGTCTTTGCACTTAAGATCTGGCGACATTACCGATACGGCGAGTTGTGCCAGATATTCACTGATCACAAGAGCTTAAAGTATATATTTCAGCAGCGGGACCTAAATCTTAAAGAGCGCCATTGGATGGAACTAGTAAAGGACTACGATTGTGAGATCTTGTATCACCCGGGCAGGGCGAATGTAGTAGCGGATGCTTTAAGCAGGAGGCCCGGGGGTAGTCTATCTTTTTTGAGCGCAGTGCAGAGGCAGTCGTTGGCAGATTGGCAGATTTTATGTGACAGCCGAGTGCAGTTCGAGTTCATGCCGATCGGGGGACAGCTTGCGCATGTTCGTGCACGCCAACAATTGCTTGAACGTATACATGTGGCACAGTACAGTGATGACCGTTATTCAGAGAACATGGCACAGATTGGACATGGCAGATTTTCCGAGTTCGTGATCAATAATCAGGGGATACTGAGATTTGGGACTAGATTGTGCGTACCAGAGGTTGAGGGACTGCGGCACGAGATTCTTAAGGAGGTATATCGATCGGTGTACAGTGTTCATCCGGGTTCCACCAAGATGTACCATGATATGAGAGATGTTTACTGGTAGGACGGGATGAAGAGGGACGTTACAGACTTCGTGTCGAGATGCCTGACTTGTCAGCAAGTCAAGGCCGAGCACCAGAGACCGCGGGAGAGCTACAGCCGTTACCCATTCCGGAGTGGAAATAGGAGCAGATCTCTATAGACTTCATTGTGGGTCTACCCAGGACTAGTCGAGGGTATGACTCCATTTGGGTGATCGTGGACCGATTGACGAAAGCGGCTCACTTCCTGCTGGTGAAGACGACTTTTGGATTTGCTCAGTATGCCCAGATATACATCGACGAGATTGTACGACTGCATGGAGTCCCGACATGTATCGTGTCCGACCGAGGCACCCAGTTTACCAGCCGACTATGGCAGAGGCTTCAGGAGGCTTTGGGCACCTGCTTGAGTTTCAGCACAGCATTTCATCCGCAGACCGACGGCCAGTCAGAGCGGACTATTAAGACTCTCGAGGACATGCTCCGAGCGTGCGTCTTAGACTTCGGAGGTAGATGGGATCATCATTTACCCTTAGTAGAGTTCTCCTACAATAACAGTTTCCAGGAGACTATTCTGATGGCACCATTCGAGGCTCTTTATAGGAGGAGATGCAAATCGCCCGCCTGTTGGACAGAGCTCAGCAAGAGCAGCATCTTAGGGCCGCAGATTGTTGAGGAGACGACCGCGAAGATCCAGTTGATTCGCGATAGGATGAGAGCAGCCCAGAGTAGGAAGATATCTTATGCGGACCGTCGTCGGCGCAGACTTGAGTTTTCTGTTGGCAATCATGTTTTCTTGAAGGTCTCCCCAATGAAAGGTGTGATGAGATTTGGGAAGAAGGGGAAGCTTAGTCCCAGGTACGTGGGCCCCTTCGAGATCCTCGAGCGTGTTGGTGCAGTTGCGTATCGGTTAGCCCTTCCGCCCAGTTTCCCAGATGTGCACCCCGTATTTCACGTTTCGATGCTCTGCAAGTATCTTCATGATCCTTCGCATGCGATTCAACACCCGATGATCCAGCTGGAGAGCGACCTTTCTTTTGCAGAGCAGTCGGTGGTCATCTTAGATCGATAGGTGAAGAAATTGAGATCGAAGGTTATACCGTCCGTCAAGGTCCTTTGGCGAGGCCCGAGCAGCGAGGAGGTCACTTGGGAGACCGAGAGCGAGATGAGGAAGAAATATCCCCATCTCTTCGAAGTTACGCGTAGTTAGATTTTTAAATTCGGGTACCGAATTTGTTTAAGGGGGGTAGATTGTAACGCTTTGAAATTCGTTTAAGTTAATTTCGCGTTTGTTAGAAATGATTCGTGTTTTTCATAAAAACCCGAAAAAATTAAATTCCTTTTTAAACTCGAATAAAACTAATTTTAATTGTGATGAGAGGTGTTTTTATATATATATATGAGGTTTATTAATTATAATTTTGCTTGTGTTCACCTTACTTGGGAATTTTTCCTTAATTATTTTCCAAAGCAAGGATTAGTGTATCAACATGCACACTTATCACATTTTTGTGACTTAGGTTAAAAAGTGTTAGCATGTAACCCATTTTCTTTCTTCTTGCATGGTTCTATTTTTTATCCCCAAATAACCAAGTCAACCATTAATTTTTATTTTGGATATGAAGAAATGGGAGGTATGGTTTGGGTTAGGTGAGAATGGGCTTGACTTTTTAACCCCATCTCTCTCTCATTTCTCTCTTTCCCTCTCATTTTTGAATATCTCAGCAGAGATAGCAGCAGTAGCAGCAACATCATCATCATTCCCTTCTTCTTTTGCTTCTCTTTTGATCCATATACAAACCATACACAAAAATCTCATTTTCCTTCACAAAAACCTTGGAAAAATAACTCTTTTAGGGATTTTGGTGACAAGTCAGTGGATTTGAGGGAAAGGGGCTGGAAGTGAAGTTTCCTTAGGATCTTTTGGAGGTATTTAACTCACCCTTGGCACCTTAGTTCATAATTTGTAGTTTTGTTTGCTAAAAATCGTATTTTGTGCATTTTTAGTGCTATTGAAGGGAAATTAGTGAAGCTTGTGATAAGTTAACATTTTTATGGCTTGTTTAACTTAGTTATGTGTTATTAGTGCAGTTTTAACCAAAGATTTGCTTCAGGTTTCACCAAAATACCCTAATGTATTGATTTAGTGTTAAAATAGCTTTTTAACTAGGTTTTGGGCTCTGGTGTAATTTGCTTGTACCCCGTTTGTTTTAGGCAAAAATTGTATTTACTGGAGCATGTACACTAGGATTAGAGAACACACACAAAGCATAGGAGCACAATTCCCTAGGTGGGCCGCCGGAATATTCATTCTGGCCGCAAATTGCGGCCAGATGGGGGACCTGGATTTTGGGGTTTGTTCTGTTGGTGTCTGCTACATTTCTAAGACCTTTGGTATATGCAATTTTGTAAAATTATATCTGTAGAAAAATCTGGAACCAAATACCCTATTTCCTACAATTTTAACTTTCGCGACACGTGTGATACATGTGTGGGTTTGGGGTTTTCTGCGTATTGCGACGTGTCGGGTAGCTTCAGGCGTGTAATCACACGTTTTAGCGTATCGGACGCACACGTGTTTGGTTCGCGACGCGGGTTTCTCGTATGGCTTTAATGTCGCGTTTTATAGATTTGAGCTTATGTGTATTATTTTGTGAAATTCTTGGTTCGCAGGCGAGCACGACGGACGCCGCGAAGAAGGGGAAACAAGTCGTCGGCTACACTTAGCATGAGACTACGGTGAGTAGATTTAACATCTACGAGGAAATCGCCCGTTTGGCGTTAAACGTCAGGGCTTGATAGGCTATAGTAGTTGCATATTTGCATCCAGATACCTTAATTGCATACTGTAGTTCCTGCTATATATATATGTATATGAACTTAGAATTAATAACACACCGCACTGTTACTAAAGGTTCATGTTGCACGAGCACTAATCTGCATGTTACACACACACCGTTAGTAACTGCCATGACACTAACATTATAGAATTGCCATGAACAATATATTGTAGCTCACCTGATATATGATGTGATATGATTATGCTACTTATGCACATAATCATTTGCATATCCAGACTTGTGCATATTCAAACTGTACCTACCTAGATAAACTGATTTTTGGTAAAAACTGGGGACCGCATGATACCTTTTAAAAAAAACTGAATTTACTAAAAGAGTGGTTTCTCTATTTTACTTACAGTACGACTTCTGATGCATATATTACATCGCATGGATTTACGCATTGGCTTTGGATTTCATGTGATTTCTAGATTTGAGGACCGTAGGGTTATTTAAGAAAATATGCACTGTTTTGAAAACCAGGTTCCTCTTGATATGATATTTCAGTGCGTCCACCATGCGTTTTCTCGGTTCTGAGATGTGTGACTTGTGAGCCCGAATCGAGGAGCTGGATGTGGCCAATTGCGGGTACATGGTGGACCCGGTATGGTACGCCAGGGCGAGAACGGATCGTTGTGCAGCAGACGGTGAGCCTGGCAGAGGGACTACTACCTTCCGGTGATTGGTTGGACCTGGCGGTTATCCGGAGGATACTGACCAGTGTCGATAAATGGATACGGGACGACACGTACTGCCGGGCAGAGGGCCGATTCCGCAGACGGAGCCCGTGGGCCGATCCGGACTGACGGAGCCCGATATATGAGGATTTGCGTGTCGATGCTGGACACGATTATTTCATGATATTTTGATTGCCGACGTAGGGTATCCACGATTCTCAGTGATTTACAGGATTTGAGGGCCGATGAGGATGACGGCGCCTGAGTTTTATTGGGATTTGGGTGCATTGATGGGCAACGATTATATTTTCCACGTTGACATTCCGTGTAGATCTTGTTTTATCCCATGCTCAGCATTCATTATTTTGCATCTCATCCTGTAGTCATATTACCTGATAGAGTACTTATGCATGATTATTGCACGTCCTGCTCATCGCATACAGATATTATCTGCTGGCATATGTTAGAATAGCGCAGTACGTGCATACTCGTGATTACCTTTATAAGTTATCTCATATTCACGAGTTGGCAACTCACCCCCGTTGTGCCGCAGTGTTGCAGGTTGCCCCTCAGAGTAGTCGCGGCAGGCTGCTTTCTTGTGTCTTTTTAGCTACGGATACCACTGTAGTCGGTGCATGAGCTGTTTTGCTGTTAGGTGGGTTGTGGTATCCGGTTATTTCCATTGTATACATACTTTTGTATCTAGTATTCTCCATCTACCTTTATATGTATTTGACTTAGAGACAGTGTGAGGACGATGATGTATATTATTTGTATTCTGGTGTCGAGCTCGTTTGAGCCGACTTTACTTATGTAGTTTTTATCATTGTGATGTTTCCCACTTAGTGCTCATTCCTTCGCTACGGCGTCGTATATTACTTGTGTGGTTGTTTCCGCCGTTGGGCGTGATTGCTCCCGTTTGGGATGCTTTATTATATTGTTATCATTTTACTCATATCATGTCTTGTACCTAATTTCGGGGTTAGTTTTACAAAGGAAATGCTGCCAAATTTTTTTTAGAAAATAACTTGAACTTTAAAGAATGTTACTAAACTACTTAAGGTTTTCCAAGTGTTTTTAAACAAATGTTTTCAACACTCACTACTTTTAATGGTTTTGATTTCTGAGTTTCGGCTTACTTAGTCGCGTTACGCCTATAGACGTTACGTGGTTAAGTGCCGGTCACGGGTCGAACTTCGGGTCGTGACAATTACCGGGCTCCGGCAATCCGGAATGGCCCATAATATCGTATGGCAAATGAATATATAGATATGCATGAAATATCACAATAATAAATGAAATATTTAAACTAGCACAGTAACGATATATCGGAACTATCATCTAGCAAATGATGTCAATAAAGTAATATTCTCTAAATTGTACGTGACATGGCAATTAACGATGATGATGTGTGTGAGCCGGTAAGCAAGTGTATGTGGAGCATACGCATCATCGGTAATGGTGCAGGTGTCCTCACAGCATGGTTTTATAATCACTAAAGTACACATTAAACATGCAATGCGATGATAACAACATGAATAAACGGAGAAGGAATAATAAACGCAACAATCCAGAATATACATATCTATATACGAGTGATACAGTTTGTTGTCTGAAATCGCACGATTCGTGGTGTTTAGAAAATAGGGCTACGGTGTTTTAAGAAAATGTACGTCCTTTGAAATATTCGTATTATCCCTTGGCCTGTCTTTAAAATACTCACGATTCGTTAGTTTTGGATATAATTATGACTCGAGACCAGTCTAACATCTACTAAGTAAACTATACGACTAAACTAACAGACTAATCGAAAGGGGTAAGAAAAACCGCCTAAGTCTGAGTCGATATATATATATATATATATAGTTGTCGGTGATCCCGCCTCAATAATATCACGTACGATACAATATATATAATATGACATCCTCAAGTCAAGAGTGCGGATCTATCATCATAATTATATCTCGTACGGTAAATCCATCGCACGGCATCCCAAATCTGGGTACGGGTCGAATATCAAATTTATCTCATTATTTCTCTGGTATCCTTATCATCATAACCTGAATTAGGGGTACTGATCTAAAGTCTAGTATATTCTGATACCATCAACATATATATATGCGTTGTAAGAAAATACATCGCCTAAAGTCCCGCTAAAATATCATGTCGTATCTCATAATACGAACCAAGTCACATCACCGATCTCACGGCGTCCTACCAAATCACATCGACACATCTCCAAGTATCATATACTATCCTCCTCATCCAAGTATATGTATATGTATATATATACATATTCACATACCTACATGTATATATATATGTATATATCCCCATATACGCATAAGTAAAACAAGGATATGCGTGTGTGTGTACGTGTGTGCGAATCATGACTCTAGGGTTTCGCGACTAAGAAGCTAAACTAAGTTTCTTCTAAATACACTAAAACTAACCCAAGAACACATAAAACTATCTTGATAATCATTAGTCTCACAATACACACTTTTATATAAATAATATCACGTATTCGTATTTTACACTGCGAAACTGCGGGGGTGCTATACGCCATCCACCCGACTTCCCCCGTAGATATATATCTACTCAACTGGACGCCTCGGCTAAACTGCTTCGATTTTCAGCTCTGTCCTTTCCGCGCATCCGACGCCTCTGCACCCGATCTAGAAATGTGTACCCGGAAACAAGAGAATAAATATAAAATTAGTCGTGGACACAACCAATACAAGTCAACCACGCGCATTAACTCGACACGCAGACACTTGGTGCACGAAATGCGCCACGACAACGCCACAAACCATAACTAGGGCCACAATACGTGAAAACCACTTCTCCTAGTACCCACTCGTACCACTTGCGCAATCACAACACACCAATTACTATATGGAAAATGTTGTAAGTCACCAAAATCTCAAATTTAGTTCAAACGATTAAATCCCAAAAACCTAGTAGGCGACAATTACCCGTTTTACATCAAAACTTGATGTTTTAACAAAACTAATGGCCACAATATTCACTAAGTATCTTTACTAAGTCACACAAACCATTACTATAATCTTATCACACCATTTTGTATTAATCAAAAAAAAAACTAGTTTGTAAAATTACATAAATTAGAGAATTTTAAAGAGACAATTGCAAACTAACAACTATGTTGGGTTTTGAAATCCTCAAGATGTTGAATTACACATCACAACCATAACCAAATAATCAAAACCTAACTTTAAATCAAAAACTGCTCTTTAGATTTCTAACTTTCAATTAAACCCTAATTAAACTCCTAAATAGCTTGGATTGAAGTAATTAAACAACAATTTAAACATGGGTTAGGATTTATATCTCAAGATGTTTGAGATCAAGCAAGCTAACATAGCCTTCAATTTGGTTCACTAGCTCCAAGATCCATGCTTGAATGGCCAAGGAAAAATGGGTAAGGGTTTAATTGAAGAATTATTGAGGTTTTTGAGTGGATTTGATGGATTTTTGAAGACTTTTTATGCAAAATGAAGTGGGGGATTTGGGAGGACTGTAGCTGCTGCAGGGATGGGAATGCTCGGCTATGATGAAATGTGGGGGAGAGTGTGAGGTGAGTGGGTTGAAGTCAAGGTCAAGGAGAACCATACCTCAAGTCAACACATCCGTTTCTTTATTGTTTCCTTTTTCATTTTCCTTTATTTTCTTTTCTTTTCTTTAATTGGAGGGGAGAATGGGGAGGGGCTGCTGCCATGAGGCTCGGCCAAGTGGGCAAATGGGGGTGTGTGAGTGTGTGTGTGTGTGTGTAGAAAGATCCAAGTGAAGGAAATACCCCCATATCTCAATTACCTAATTTATTTTCACAAAATAAGCCTTTTTTTATATTTTCTAAAAACATTTTCACAACTTCTTTTCACCACAAAAACAACATGTTACGTTTTGGTTTAATGTGACATGTTGCACAAAACTTGTATTAACCCATTCCTATTTGTAATTATCACTAATTAAATGTATTAGTGAAGGCTTAAATTAATATTAAAAATAATTAATTACTAAAATATTTTAGTAAACTAGAAATTTTATAAGTGACCCATTAAATACCCAATACTTGCAATTACATATCTAGAATAGGTATATTTAATTTTATGTTGAAAGATAATCAAATCTTGGTTTTTATGGAAAACACCGGTTATTTTACCGATTATCCGAAATTTCACCTAAACGATTTTCAAAACGTTACAGATGGAATCGCCTCGTGCTTGGTCGATGGCTCCATTTTAGGCAAATTAGACCTACCCCATATGCAGAATTTACTAATTCAACCTAGGACAAAATCTGGAGGTGTTTTCTTGAGTTACTGTTGTTAGTTGTATAGATGTCCTAGAGGCCATTGTTGTACATATGATGTATATTATGATGGATGCTTGGATATATATAGAGAGGACTTTCTTGCTCGTCATGATAGTATGCTATTTAGTTTCACTTTGTCTTAACATGTTGACTTGTATTATTTTACTGTCTTGCTCTCACATGTTGATAAACCCCTTAGGATATGTACTCGACTATTGGGACTGTGATGAGATCACATTAGTGGGGCCTGGGTAGTCAAAGAGTACATCCTATAATTGTTCCTAGTCGTGGGTGTGTCGAGACAGGGCATCAATACACCAGAGTAGACTAGCGTATACGCATCTTGACCCATTTGATGGGCGATGGATGATCCCATATCCATTGGTGTTTGACATCAAAGATGGTGTACGGGTGCTCAGTGGAGACTGGGTACACTGAACGGACTCACCGAGAACTCCTAGATGGTATTATACCTATCGTCAGATAGCAGTTCTCCGGTGACACTGGTACAGGTTAGTCTGTAGACCCGAGATCGTCATAGAGTCTTGTGTGATTCCCACTGTACTTTGATTTCCACCTTACCACGTCCAAGCGGGCATGCAAAACGGTGGCTTTTAAGTACAGTCCCGAATCACATGGAGGCAATGAGCGATAGGAGGGGTTTCATCTCTCCCGGTATTGGTAGTTGATGTTGTGCTGTGTTCGATTGGCTATAACTGGAAGTCCCTGGCCAGGGCTGATATGGAGTGCTGCTGGTAAGAGTTATCAGTAGTTTCTCGACTCGTTATGAGCCTCACATCGACACGACTTATCGGTTACTGGGGTCTGACGTATACCACCCCTAGACTAGATATGCAACATATCTGACGAAGAGACCGAACAGTATGAGGGTGTCACTGATTGGATTCACAGGAGAATGTACAGGCTTGCTTATTGATCTTCTGATCGCTCAATACCTGGGTGGCTGTTACGTTTAGCTGACCGCTTGCAGCTTGTGGGTGTTTGATATGATCAACACCTACTGCCGGCGTATTGACGATTCTTTAGAGTCCTACACAGAGGTTTCCTGGCTCAGGCAAAACGGAGTAGGAGCACATATGTGATATGTGTGGGACCGAGAATAATACGATATGAGATACCGTATTCTATTCTCGCGATATGAGATATCGGCCGGGTATATGTGATATAACCGGGTCATCGGATCAAGTGTTGATTCGATGAAATGGTACATGTTATATTAGTCGGTTATATGTAATATAGCCGGGTTATCGGATCAAGTGTTGACTCGATAATTTAATGTATAATTATATATGTGATATATTACGTTAGATTAACTAATATAAGCTCGCTTTATTGATTCATTTTCTCACGGGATAATACATTGATATATATGCGATATATGTTAATTGTATTATTTTCTATTGTTACAAAATATATTGTATATATGATATATAATATTGTAACATGTTAGGGTTACAAATTTAACAATGGTTTAGTGTTTAAACTTGGTTAGGGTTTGGATTAGGGTTAGCTTTTGCATGAAACTTCCATGAAGCTTTGACTTTGTCTTTGGCTTGATATTTTGTGATGATATTATGTTAAAGCTTACAAGGGTTAATAAGGCACGTCTAAATTTTTATTCGGGCATGGTTGATGCCTTATTAACCCTTGTAAGAGTGCCTAGGAACCCTACAGCTGGTTTGGTTTTGTGACTTTTAATGACTTGAACTTTGGGTATTTGTGTTTTGTCTCGGTCACTTGACGTTTGTACGTCGATATCTGGAGTTTTTTTGTTCTTCTTGCAAGCGTAGGCCGTAAGTTCTAACCTATGTGCACTTCGTATGTCGTTTCAGTTTCCTCGTGTTGATTCTTGATTACGATGCGACGTATTTGAATATGTAGGTACCTTCGAGTGGGCTTGGGACAATAAGGAAGAGCGTGGCATCATCGATTTCGGCAAGCGAGGATCAAGGTAAGTAGATATATTTCTACGGGGTAAGTCGGATGGATGGCGTATAGCACCCCCGCAGTTTCGTAGTGTAGCAATGCGATTATGTTATATATATTAATATATGTTATTGTGAGACGTGAATACTTAGCAATAATGTACTTTTAGTTTAGTTTCTTAGTCGCGAAAACCTAGAGTAAAGGTTGACACACGCACACATACTTTGATTTCTTGTGTGTATATGTGGATATATATATATATGTGTGTGTGTGTGTGTGCGCGCGTGTGAGTATATATATCTATATATATACACACACACACACACACGGATGATGAGGATAGCATGCGATATAATGTGATGAGTCGATATGATCGGGCATGATGCCGTGAGATGTTGATAAGTGATTGACCCATGATATGATATACGACAAGATATTATAGCGGATCGTTGGGTGATGTGTTTTCATACACATGAGGATATATGTTTGATGATATGGGAATGTACTAGACTTTAGAACGGTACCCCTAATTCATGATTACGATAATGATACCATATGAATAATGAGATATATGTGATATTTGATATGTACCCCGATTTTAGGATACCATACGATGGATTTTACCGTACGAGATATAGATATGATGATTGATCCGCACTCTTAACTCGAGTTTGTTGTACTGTCACGACCCGAAATATTAGCTCATGACCGGAACTTAAATCACACAACGTCTAAAGGCGTAACGTAATTCAAGTAAGCCGAAACCCAGAAATCTAAACCTTTTTAAGAAAATAAAGGAGGTGACGTTTTGAAATAAAGGTATAATGAAATCAAGTTTTCTTACATGCATAGACAAGGAACATTTATAATGCAAGTGGGTTTAGTAGTTGAAAAATATGTTTCGTCTTTTGAAAATTTGGGCAGCACCTCCTATGTATTTTTTTGATCCAAAACCACAATACATGGTAATAATAAAAGGCATCCCCAAGCGGGAGCTAGCTCTTCGCCAAACGGTTGATCCACAACCATGCAAAGCATAAATACAAGTATACGACGCCCAACTACGAAGGTCACCACAAAAGATAAAGAAATACAGTAAGACATCAAAACCACAAGTAACGGAAAAACCCCTCGCTCTAAGTCTCGCAACCACAAGTCTCACTAAGCCTCATTACTTATACAATTACTAAATTTGATCGATGGAGTTGACTAGATACAATATGAATAATAATACAGGAGTGGGTACGATACAATATCCCAACTACCAAGCAAAACACCCAAATGAAGGTATGTGTCAGTGATGTCGCTACGGATCCATGCGGTCAACCTGCAAGAACTGTGGCACAACGGGGGTGAGTTGCCAACTCGTGAATAGAAAAACATCTACAGATAGAATTCGAATAAACAACGACTCTTAGGTCAACTATATCATAAAGGTAAAACTATGATATGTAGGGTGACCGGGTCTGTATATGTGCCAATACTATAAGTAAATGCCTATCAGCATGTGGATATCATCCAACAACAAAATCAAAACCTGAAAGCATATGCATCTCGTCCAACCATATAATCAATGTATGTATGCATATGAATCTCGTCCACCCATATAATCAATCTATGTATGCATGTGGATCTCGTCCACGTGTCAACCACTGACACAACACATCATGCATGTAAATATCATAAAAGCATATGCATGAATGTATGAGGATATAAATCAACGTGTGTCCTTCGTGATACATCAAAATCATGGAACCTGAGTGTCCAACATTGACACTCGGAACATCATGAAACCCGTGCCCTGCATCGGCACGTAAATCCTCATATCTCTCGGGCTCCGTCAGTCCGGATCGGCCCATATCATCTCTCGACTCCGGTCGGTATCCTCCAGATAGCCGCCAGGTCCAACCAATCACCAGTAGGTACTAGCCATCCTGCTAAGCTCATCGTCTACTCCAGAAAAAACATTTCTCGCCTCGGGGAACCATACCGGGTCCACCATGAACCCGCAAACGGATCATCCACCTCCTCGAATCTGGTTTCACATATCATACGTCTCAGAATCGAGAAAACGCATGGTGGACGCACTGAAATATCATATCAAGAGAAACTGGGTTTTTAAAACAATACATACTTTCTTTTGAAATAACCATGGTTCTCAAATCCAGAAATCTCATGAAAACAGCATATCCAAATGCGTATAATCGTTAAGCATGATGTATGCGACATATAACAGAAATGTAAGCATATCCATATATCATGCAACATGGTATCAGTAATATGCATATGTCGAGGGAAAGCCGCCTTTTTAAATGAATCCAGTTATAAAATATATCTTGTGGTTCCCAATTTTTCCCAAGTCAAATGCAACATCGTATAAGGTGCATATGTAACTATAGCAAGTAAACTATGCGAGGGGGTCATATATGTAGCAATCCTACTGTGTAGTGACATGGCAATTATCGATGATGAAGTGTGTGAGCCGGCAAATCTATGTAAGTGTAACATACGCATCATCGATAATGGTGTAAGTTACTAGCACAGGTATATGCAATGCACTGAAAATAGCATGAATGTAGCATAAAGTAAATCATCAGCTAAAAGCTATAAGGTATACGTATCTAACATAACCGATTCTGTGAATCTATCAATCGACATCCAGCCTCACAACTTCACGTACGGTATAATCCATCGTACGATATTCTCTAGTCAAGGGTACAGATCAATCGTCATAAAACTCATCACGTACGGAAAATCATCGTACGGCGGCACTAAACCATCGAGGATCCTATCATCCTATATGATAATGAGGGGTACAGACCTAACGTCTCGTACGACATATCACTCATGATTCACAACATTTATATATATCTATATACCTACATCACAGGTCACATCCATAAAAAACTCATATCAAGGGACCAGCAAAGGTATCAATCATTTCAATCGACCCGTATCCGTATACCAACATATCCATCAAGTCATCATATTACATCGTATATCCTTTTCATCGCATTAAGTCAATATATATATATATATACATTCTACCTTATACATCAAATGTCATGCTACTCTAAAACTCATACGTACTCAAGTGCAACTACATATCTATAAGTCGTGATGCACATTCACATTTCATATCCTATTTATTTCTCAAACCGAGACATCATTCCTTCCATATCATGTCACACTAAACCTTTAATAACATCCATTAGTTTCTTAGAATAAGTTTCTCTAACCATGTCCTATATATCAGTTTCCATCAAATTGCGGGGGTGCTATACGCCATCCACCCGACTTCTTCCATAGATATAGATCTACTCACCTGATCTTCGCTTACCGATGTCGCCACGTGCTTGCCTGTCGTTCAGGTCCACTCAAGGGTACCTACATATATACACACAAGATATCGTAAACCGAAATCACGCACGAAAACCAAAACGGCACAAGTATCTCTCATAGGTAAAAACCTATGGTCTACTCTCGGAATTCAACCAAATAACACTCGATACAGACGTACAAACGTCAAGTAATCGAATACAATACTAAATATCAAAACTTGAATTCATAAACAACGAAAAAACCAAAGCAGCAACTCATGAAAATGGCACCAGATTTTATTTTAGGTCAAAACAAGTTGCACAAACAGTACATGGGTGATATATAGGGTATATGTGAGCTACTGAAGGAACCTGGACACCCAACTCCACTACATGGCCGGCCAGACACCTCAGAATTCTAGCCTGCTCGATTTTGTGGGGGCAGAATGTGTTCGTATTGGTAGGGTGGCCTCATGATGGTTCAACAAGGTCAATGGTACTGTTTGTTTTTCTAGTAAAAATCTCAGGTTAGCCCAGATTCCCTGCACCCTCAATTTCATCACAAAACCGACTTGAAAAGTTTCTATTTTTTGGGTTTCAGGTTTTAGTTCAAACATGGTCTGGGTTTCTAACACCATGGGGGGTTTTAAGGCCGCTACTAACCTCACTTACACCTTCACAGCTCAAGAATTCCACATAACCTCATCTTGGAATTTTCTAAGTTCACAAAACGTCGCTAAAACGATTCTAAACATGCATAGGTGATAAAGTAATTCAAATACAATCCTAATGGTGCAGAAATTACCTTATTTGGCAACTCAAGAAAATTCTTGAGTTTCCCCAAGTCTCCAAAATCCTTGCATTTTTGTTCCAAAGTGCTTGTAATGATCTTGTGCATGTTTTTAAAGAAGTGGGGATGAAGTTTTTGTGTGTTTTTGGGTGTGAAATGAGGTGTTTGAGGAGGGTGAAGAGGGAGTGCTGCTATGGATGAAGGAGGAGAGGGGAAAGGTGAATAAAATGAGTGAAGAAGAATGAGCCAAGTCCAAGGTTTGACCCCTCACCTCTTTCTCCTTTCTCTCTCTTGCCCATACCTCATTTTTCTAATCCATTTCCTTTTTCTTTTCTTTTAAAAAAGAAAACCAAGCATGATAAAAGAAAAGCCATGTAGAAAATGTAACACAAGGGTAAAATAACATGGTGCGTGTCATGTGCACAAATCCGGCTTAATGCGCGATTAGCGATATTTAATTGCGATTAGCGTTAAAATAATGTATAATTAATCATAAAAATTTATAATTTGCTTAACTCATTTAAAACACCCTCATTTCAGTAATTTCTACAATTTTCCAATTTTTTCCTAATTTATCGGTATTTAATTATACCGCACGAATAAAATATTCATAATGTTTATTATTTAATTATAAAAATTCCCAAAACTAATGTTTTATTTTTCTGAAATGTTACATGTACTATGTATTTTACCGTACGTGACGCTATTGAGGAGGGATCGCTGACTACTAGATATATCGACTCAGACATTAGGTAGATTTCCTTACCCTATAGACTGAGATCGAGTCATACTTATTTTCAAAACTAATGAATCGCGAGTATTTAAAGACAGGCAAGGGATACTACGGATTTTTCAAAAGACGTATCTTTTCTCAAAGACCCCATAGCCCCTATTTTTCTAAAACCACGATTTATGCTATTTCAAAACACCAAAAAATGTATGACTCGTATATAGAAATGTATATTCTTCAATGTTGCGTTTACTATTCATTCTCCGTTATATTCATGTTCTCATGCATTGCATGTTCATACAAGTGTTTCCTTAACTATTATGATCTCGTTGGTTAGGACACCAGCACTGTTACCGATGATGCGTATGTCCACAATCACTTGCTTGCCGGCTCACACACATCATCATCAGTAATTTCCATGTCACGTACACTTTAGAAAATATTACTTCATTGATATAACTTGCTAGCTCATAGTTCCAATATGTCATTACAATGCTAGTTTAGATATTGCATCCTTTTCTTAGATATCCATGCATGTGTATATTCATTTGTCATGTAATATTATGGGCCTTTATCCCGGTATTCACTATTTATTGACTCTTGATTATGGGATTTGGATTTTCCATGAGATTTCTGGATTTGGAGAAACCTCAAGAATTTATAAACTCATTATGATTTCTAAAAATAGAAATTTTCGGTTTTCTCGTGATATAATATTTGTGATGTCCACCATAGGTTTTCTTGGTTCTTGAGCGGTATCATACTCCCGATTCGAGATAGGGGGATGGACCGTCTACGGGTGCATGGTGGATCCGGCGCGGTACGCCGGGGCAAGTGGATCGTATAGAAAGGTGTTGAGCCCGGCAGTGGAGTACTACCGACCGGTGATTTTATCGAAACTCGACGGATATCCGGAGGATACCATTCGGAGTTATGAGAGAGATGGATATGGGCCGATCCGGACTGACGGAGCCAATGGGCCGATCCTGACTGACGGAGCCAATGGGCCGATCCTGACTAGCGGAGCCCGAGATTTGAGTATTATGTGTCGCTATTGGACACAGGATTCATGATGTTTTAAGTGTCGATGCTGGGCACTTGGGTTTTATCATGATTTTTGTGTCGTTGCTAGACACACGTTGGATGGTGCATTAGTACATGTCACGCATCGATATATTATTACTCATGACACAGACACGAGCACTTTGATATCACACTTATAATATGTCGTCACCCTTGTTGTAGTATTGTGTATTTTATTGTATGACCTTGGAAAGAGTCATACATGCAATTTCTTCTTGGTGATGTTTTATACTCACGAGTTGGCAACTCACCCCCGTTGTTCCACAATTTCTTACAGGTTTGGCAGCACAGGTTTCGTGGCGGCTTGCTGGCACACTGCTTCTTTCTGGGTAATTGCTTGGGTAGGTGGGTTCACTTGCATCGTGACCACCGTTATACTTTTATTTATTCAGTTGTATCTAGTAAACTCCATCAACCAGACTTGTATTTGTTGGAGATAGTGCCCTCAGAGTCATTTATTGGATCACAGGCACGTGATTGCAATGATTGAGGGAGGACCTGTCCAAGTAGGACAGTCTTACTCAAGATGATAGTATGCTATCTGGTTTATCTTTATCATCGTGTACTGCTTTAGGTGACCTTACAGGTCGCTATTACACGTTGATAGAGCCCCTAGGATTCTTGCTTGACTGCCAGCAATATGAGGGCGATCATATACGTGGGAGCTGGTAGTCTATAAGCACTTCCTTAAAAGGTCCCTAGTCGTGGGAGTTTCGAGAAAGGGCATCGATACTCTAGAGTAGACTAGTGTATACAGTCGAGACCCCGACGAGGGACGGTGGCCGGTCTCACAAGCCACTGGTGTCAGATGGTTCACCTAAGATGTATACAGGTGCTCATTGGGTTATGAGTACACCGGACAGGACTCGCCGGGAACATGCTAGTTGATCTTATACCAGACGTCAGATAGCAGTTCTCTGGTGACATGTGTGCAAGTTAGTTCATCGACCTGAGGATCGTCATTTGTCTCGTGTGAGTTCCCACTGTACTTTGATTACTACCCTACTACGCTCAAAGGAGACGTGCTAACAGGTTTTAGTTGGGTACAGTCCCGAGCCACATGGAGGCAGTGAGCGGATCTTCAGGGGTTCATCTCTCCCGGTCTTGGGGGTGAGGTCGCGCTGTGTCTAGGAGAGCCATTACACAAAGCCCTCGGCCGAGGCAGGAGATTTACTGGTAGGTATTCCAGTAGTATCTCAGGGTGTTCTGGGCTACACTCCGACACGACTTGTATCGCTTTTGGGGGTCTGACTTTTACCAACCCCCTAGGACCGCCATGCGATGCTCATAGACGAACGGACTGGACTGTACGGATATTGTCACTAATAGGCTCAGTAGGGTGTCAGGATGAGTTCTCTCATCGACGTCCCTTTTGGTCAATACCTGGTAGCCCGTTACGTATGGCTAATACCTCTGACGTGCTAATGGTTAAATCCACAACCAAGGTGTTGACGAGTCTTTAGAGTCCCCCACAGACAGTTGCTCAAGTTTCGGGCGAAACGTTGTAGAGGCCGTATGGGGATATGGCAGGGCTCGATCAGATACGTGCGGTATTGCACGGATCATGATCGGACGATTAATACTAGCGGGCTTTGGTTTAAGCCGGATCCTAGTATTTTACAATGTAGATTTTGTCTCATTGCATTTGTATTCGGTCGGAATACAAATACAGGTATGTATATACAGTCGCGGGGTTTTCCTGTAATTCATTACGGGATTTGTTTTTTGAAGTTGCCAGTTTGCTTTCCGTTTCGGCCATTTTTCTTTGTATCTTTCATTGGCTGAAGATTGGTGGAGGAGGGCTTATTTGCATTTGTGCAAATAAGCATTTTGGAGGGTTGTCTTTGCATATTGTAGTGTCATGATTGTTGCTCCACCATTGACTTCATAACTTCATGATTGCTTGACTTTTGGAAATCATGATGGTTGTTTGAGTATTGGTTTTGCTTGTGATCATTTCTTCACATCATGACCCCCTTTCTCCCTTTCCCATTTTGTATTATTCTCTCCACTCTTGGATTTCCCCATGATCCATGGCCGGCCAAGAATAGAGAGGGCTGTCCAAATTTTTAGTGAAGGGGATTTTGGTTCTTTACATGCTTGCAAAATCCCCAAGTTCATCCACAAAAGGTTCACTTCATTTCCTCCACCAAAAGGGCAACTTCCATAAACCCCAATGAGACATAGCACTACACTTATTCTACAACAAACCTTGGGCACGTCGGCTCGCCAACTTCGTGCCCGAGTTGCCTCGGTCCAGAGGTGGGAGCCCGTAAAAGAAGCCGGCGATGTGGTGCCCTTCCGACGAGGAGGTGAAGACCAGAGATTCCGCGGGAGATCGGGACGACGACGAGAAGACCGAAGGATACGGATCGCTCGGTATATCTCTCTACCCCGTTCCTTAGTTAGCTAGAATTAGTTTAATGGCCCGATCCGGGATTTTTGTGCGCGGTGGTGCCGGTTCAAAAGTTAAAGTAAGATATAGTTTCCGCATTTTGGCCTCGGATTGACGGCCGGGGCGCCGCCATGCACTTACACTGGTATCAGAGCCACGCCATTAACCTAGTCTAGCTTGCACTAGTATGTTTAAAGCTTCGATCGAACAAATATTCCAAAACCGTATTTTTCAGTGCATCAGTTCTCTGTCGTAATTTTTTTGACTCGAAATTTTTTTCAGTGTGTTTCAGAAGTATGAGTAGGTAATTGTGAGCATACTGAAAAAATTCGATACATTGATTCCTTAGAAGGACAGCGGAACCGCGGCCAAACCCCTGTTTGGGCCGCGGTTCCGCGGCAATAAGATGGAATCATTGTACCAAATTTCCACAGTGGCTTTCTGAATTGAAAATAGGGTTTCTGGAATGTTATTTTTGGGCCCAGAATTTCTTTAAATGCTACAGTAATGCTTGGGGCCCACTTGGTAAAATTTGATCGATTGAAAATTTTAAACACATTAGTTCACAGTATTTAAATTATATCTGCGATCGTGAATGTCACTCGATCGGTAAATCCTGTCTAATTGCTATAGCCCTTTTAGACGGATTTGCGAATGTGACATTCACGTTGATGTTCTGTGTTGTGCTGTGATGTTGCGGATTGGTCGTGGGGGATAGCCTGGATGCAATGGTAGTACAGTTTTGTTTTATATGTACATTTGATATTGCGCGGCGAGCGTCCGACATGTGGACTGCCGTCACTTCCTGTTTGTATATTATTCTTTTAGGGCACGACCGGGTCGAGGTCGATGTACCCGTTGTATGTATATTTTACTTTCTGTACTAGGATTACCCCGCGGAGGGGTGCACGGGTAGCCCGGTTCTAGAGGGAAACGGGCCCGCATCTCATGGCATTGAGACGGAGAGGGCTTCACTCAAGAATTGGCGGGCTATTCGCCGCACTCGTAGGGGGTACAGGTTGACCCAGGAGGGGTGCCCAAGTTACCGGATTCTGTGAAGTGCTGGGTGGTCCATTCACGTTGCTGAAGGGGGCTGCCTCGCTTCAGGTTTTGGCGGGTAACTTGTCGCGCCCGTAGGGGTCTAGGATTTCATTGCACAGGCTATCCACACGACCAGGGGGAACGTCGGATTTCAGTAGCGGCTCTATGAAACCCGACGATCCCAGATATCTGTATTGTTCTGTGATGCTTATTACATTTCTATGATGTTGCATTTTATCACGCCTTGAGCGAAAATTATATATTGATATATATACTAGTAGATGTTGTATATGTTTTGCATCCGCGCCATTCCAGTCCCCGCTCTGTCGTTAGTTAACTAACCTAACGGGTAATGACGGGACCCAGTGGCGAATGCGGATGGCATATACGTACATTATTATTTTCGTTCTTTGTGGTGTGATCAATTGATGGGACTGCATTGATTCGGATCAATGCAAACTAAACAAACCTATTTGATGTTGTTGGAACAATTTTTCAAAAAGCTGTTATTGCAAGGACGTTCTCTTTTGTTTTGCACAATGGTATTCGGTTATGAATATCCAGCACCTCATTCGACGAGGCAAGGGCTGAGATCCCTTCACCTGGAGTGACCCTTTGGACAGAAGTTTGCGTCAGGGCAATAACTTCACTATAGTCGATTACTTTTGCTTTGCATCGTGGTATTCAGTTGGAATATCCTGCACCCCATTCTACGGGGAAAGAGCCGAGATCCCTTCACCGGGAGTGACCTCTTTAGCAAAGGTTTTCGTCACTATATTTTTATAAAGCTATCCGATTCCTTCAACGATATCAAGTTCATTACGTTAAAGGTTTTTCGCCAGAAACCATTCGTATCCCTCCGTCGTTTCAGACGGGTAGCACATAGTATTCATGCTATGTTTGTTGGCCTTCGTCAAGGCATAGTGTATGGTAGCTGCTTGTTGCCTTTCTGCAGCATAGATAGATGCGTTGGTTTGGGACAGTCGTATAGCCTTGTTGGCCTTCGTCAAGGGCTTGTACGGGTGGGTTCAAATCAACCAGGAGAATGACGGGTAGAACTTGACATGTGACTTATGATTTGTTGGCCTTCGTCAAGGTCATAAGAGCATGGGGTAAAAATCACATCGGGAGTTTCTAAAGAAACTGAAACTTGCCAGATATGCGCATACCTTCTGGAGTGTGATAACGTGAGCGAAGTCCGTCACGTTATCATGCGATGATAGTTGGATCTCGATTCCCACTGATGAGTTGGTTTACTCCTCGGGTGTTCCCGACAAATTCTTCTTTCAGGTTTGGAGGAGAATTTGACGTTACAGTGGGAGGTTTCCTGATTAGATAAATTGGTAACCATTCTGATCCAGGTTAAAGTGCACGCTGAGTGTTTCTTTTCTCTCTCTCTTTGGCAGCGACCATTGACCCGACCTTAGACTATGACTCAGTGACCAAGTTGACCGAACCTTCTTAAACACTGGCTTTTGGATTGTCAGAGTTGCAGACCTCATTGCCACTCCTACTTTTACCCTTTTCTCCAGGACACCCCGTATTACTACGAACATCCACTTCCATTGGACAAAACCATCGTATGGTTATATACGAACTCGAAGAAATTTATTCGAGGATGGTTTCCGGTTCTGGAGAAAACGGATAGGACCATTCAGTTGTCTTTTCCTTTTACCTTCTCTCAGGTTGCGAGTACTCCTTAGTTTAGGAGATAGTACACCTATTACGCAAATTGTATAGTCTTCTTCCAAACCTTAGGCTGGTGCCGAACGGTAGGGAATGAAGAAAACCAATTAGCATAACGATGGTGTACAGAAGGTATTAAGTAAAGACATATCAAGGGATTAGTAAGAGGGCAAAGTAAATTGCGACTGCTATTCACGACCAAACCAAGTATTTCTTCGCCAATCCTAAATCACCTTTTTATTTCTCCAGAACACTCCGTATCACTACGAAGATCCACAGTTTATTGGATATTCCATCGTATGGTTATATACGAACTCGAAAGGAACTTGTTCCAGTTCGGGGATGGATTCTGGTTCAGGAGAAATAGGAATAAGGTTTATTCGGTTGTCTTTTATCTTCACCTTCTCTCGCATTGCGCGTGCTCCTAGGATTAGGACAGTACACCCATTATGCTTATTAGATAGTCTTCTTCCAAATCATAGGCTGGTGCCGAACGGTAGGGAAAGAAGAAAACCATTTGGCCTAAAGGGGTGTGCAGAAAGTAATGGCTAAAGACGTATGAAGGGATGTGGAGAGATGGCATAGAAATATACGGTTACAGTTGTGAATCCGGATAATGGAAGAGGCATTACTATGAATACCAGGATACCCCTACGAAATATTTCAATGTTTCAGTTTCACTGTGTACTGTTAAAAGAAAACTGATTTCCCAGTTAGACACTTGCTCCAGGGTATGTATTTACCAGGTATGATTCTCACATCTGTATGGTTTTACAGATGATGAGTCGGAGTAAATTATTGGGAATTAGGTGATTATCCTCATTATATCGGAATTCGTTGTAATCGGTGAAATTTGAGGAAGTCACCTGGGTTGTTTGCCGGACGGCAAATATTTGGTTTTGAATATCCGCTGTTATGCACCAATTTCAAATTGATATATCTGTACGTCTATTATCATATATTTTTTTGAAATTATGTCTATGTCATTTACCTATATCAGTGGATGGTTAGGTAAGGAGCAATGAACAGTAGTGTAATTCTACTTAGCCATAAGTACAGTTTTCAACCTACGACACACAGTGAATGAGTCACTAGACTCAGGGGACTTATACAGAGTATTGTATATTGTCCAGTGTCCATTAGGACAGAGGGATGGTCCTCGTACTATATTCGGTTTACTTATGACTTCTCTAGTTCTTAGACAGGTGTTTCGTAGAAACACAGGGTCTAAGTATTGAGAAGTTATAGGTATAAGAGTAAACTAGAGAACCAGATGTTGCAAGTATCGGAATTCTTCTAGGTGATCGAAGATGTAGATACTTGTGTATGGTATTCAGTTGATAGTAATGATTAGGAGAACTTGCTTCTCTTTCAGGTTACTCATAATTGGAAGTACTCCTAAGTTGAGTAATGCTGATCGGCCTCTTTCCATTTAGTTGACATGCAGTGGAGACAGCTGCATGATTTGAATCTGGTCCAATTAAATCAGTGCCTCTGTTTCTGTATTGGATATAGAACAGTTCATATCTTAACATTGTTAAGGTACGGGGAGTTGTCTGGCATATGCTTAAAACCAGACTCTGAATAACTCAAGGCACGTTTCTATAATGGTTGTTTGTGGGTTGACCCAGGCTATGACGAGGGTTGACTTTCTACCATCTGGAAGATCAATAGTGATATTGTTCTAAACTCGCCACAGTTTTAATAAAAATGGATTTTTTCAGAAAACAGTTGTGGGAGGGAGTATGGTAGAACTGGAAGTGATTCCAGAACCGCAAACGATTACTGAAGATTTGATAAGAACCAAAAGATTCAATCTGATTTGACATTCCATTAGCCACTCCGCAGATATGGTGGGTAACCTCAGACACCCAAGAGGTACTCCGGTAGCCTCAAGGACGGTGACAGGGAGGATCTTGTTTACCCAGACTTGCTATTGCTGTTGTTCCAGACTGTGAGACCCGGCAGGAGGATCAGTATAGCGTCTTTCTAAACTAGCTTTAGAAGTGTACGTGTATATGATTCTGCTAGAGGGTTGTCGTAGTCAGTGGGAGCAGCGGAAGTATTGGTGGACAGGTGGCTTATGTCTATTTATAGACTAAAGCAGATATAGCGGAGATAGATCATCTATTTCTGATGTGACAGTCATAGGTTTGACTTCATCAGAATAGGGGATGGATCTGTTAAGAAGGTGGTAAGGTGTGTTGTCCTGGTATTTGGATGACATACGCAGAGTAGGAAGTGAAATTCCTATACTACGGTCGGTTATACTTTGGTTGTCACACAGTGGTTTCTCCACAAAGGATATGGATATTATATCAGACATTCTGGTTACTAGATCTATGGTCTTAGATCTAGATTTTGGTAGTCTCCCAATCTGGGTAGTTAGACAGCATTCTAAAGGTGTTTTAGGATGGACGACTCCATGCACGGTAGTGTACCTGCAGGTGATGGAGTCACCCTCTCTAAAGGTGTCTTACAGACTAAAGGGGAGAGGGATGTGCATGATTGGCAGACCACTTGCTTAGGCAATTGAGTCAATCATGAGATGTCAAGTACCACATCAGATGTTGTTTTTGCACGAGCTGCAGTAAGTTGATATTAATCCAATCCTGGAGAAACGTTCGGGAAGCAGTTTTAGAGCATAAGTGGATATTCTAGGGATATGATAACGTCAGCCTCTTTTAGGAGACAGTTATCATTCCAGGCTTCCAAGGTGACCTGGACGGCAGAGTGGCTGTCAGAGTTGTAGTTTTCCCTCTGACAGGGGCAGTAGTTTGGACAGGTGGTCTAAGCAGACACTGAGGGAGGCATGGCGCAGGATACTGATTAAGTTCAGTTGACAATACAGTCTAAGAAGTTTGGATTTGGAGTTCATTTATGAGCTAGGTCCCAACAGACATCCAGACACATTCTAAGACAGGTGTTGCTCATTTCGGGAGATGGGTTTTCTCCGCGAACTTGAGATATAGAGAGACATAGAAAGAAACATCAAGGCGGATCCACTCACTAAGGCTATTCCTCGAACGCAATAGTTTCGCAAACGAGTTTTGTGAGACTGACTAGTGGAGGAGTTGGGTGTTCGGTATCACACGGGCTGTGAGTATGCGACATCGCAATAATTAACCATGAGTGCAAGTAGGAGATTGTTGGAGATAGTGCCCTCAGAGTCAATTATTGGATCACAGGCACGTGATTGCAATGATTGAGGGAGGACATGTCCTAGTAGGACAGTCTTACTCAAGATGATAGTATGCTATCTGGTTTATCTTTATCATCGTGTACTGCTTTAGGTGACCTTACAGGTCGCTATTACACGTTGATAGAGCCCATAGGATTCTTGCTTGACTGCCAGCAGTATGAGGGCGATCATATACGTGGGAGCTGGTAGTCTATAAGCACTTCCTTAAAAGGTCCCTAGTCGTGGGTGTTTCGAGACAGGGCATCGATACTCCAGAGTAGACTAGTGTATACAGTCGAGACCCCGACGAGGGGCGGTGGCCGGTCTCAAAAGCCACTGGTGTCAGATGGTTCACCTAAGATGTATACAGGTGCTCATTGGGTTATGAGTACACCGGACAGGACTCGCCGAGAACATGCTAGTTGGTCTTATACCAGACGTCAGATAACCGTTCCCTAGTGACATGTGTGCAGGTTAGTTCATCGACCTGTGGATCGTCATTTGTCTCGTGTGAGTTCCCACTGTACTTTGATTACTACCCAACCACGCTCAAAGAAGACGTGCAAACAGGTTTTAGTTAGGCACAGTCCCGAGCCACATGGAGGCAGTGAGCGGATCTTCTGGGGTTCGTCTCTCTCGGTATTGGAGGTGAGGTCGCGCTGTGTCTAGGAGAGCCATTACACAAAGCCCTCGGCCGAGGCTGGAGATTTACTCGTAAGTATTCCAGTAGTATCTCAGGGTGTTCTGGGCTACACTCTGACACGACTTGTTCAACTTTTGGGGGTCTGACTTTTACCAACCCTCTAGGCCCGCCATGCGATGCTCATAGACGAACGGACCAGACTGTACGGATATTGTCACTGACAGTCTCAGTAGGGTGTCAGGATGAGTTCACTCATCGATGTCCCTTTTGTTCAATACCTGGTAGCCCGTTACGTATGGCTAATACCTCTGACGTGCTAATGGTTAAATCCACAACCAAGGTGTTGACGAGTCTTTAGAGTCCCCCAGAGACAGTTGCTCAAGTTTCGGGCGAAACGCTGTAGAGGCTGTATGGAGATATGGCAGGGCTCGATCAGATACGTGCGGTATTGCACGGATCATGATCGGACGGTTAATACTAGCGGGCTTTGGTTTAAGCCGGATCCTAGTATTTTACAGTGTAGATTTTGTCTCATTGCATTTATATTCGGTCAGAATACAAATGCGGGTATGTATATAGAGTCGCGGGGTTTTCCTGTAATTCATTACGGGATCAATTTTTTGAAGTTGCCGGTTTGCTTTCCGTATCTGCCATTTTTCTTTGTATCTTTCATTGACTGAAGATTGGTGGAGGAGGGCTTATTTGCATTTGTGCAAATAAGCATTTTGGAGGGTTGTCTTTGCATATTGTAGTGTCATGATTGTTGCTCCACCATTGACTTCATAACTTCATGATTGATTGACTTTTGGAAATCATGATGGTTGTTTGAGTATTGGTTTTGCATGTGATCATTTCTTCACATCATGACTCCCTTTCTCTCTCTCCCATTTTGTATTATTCTCTCCACTCTTGGATTTCCCCATGAGCCATGGTCGGCCAAGAATAGAGAGGGCTGTCCAAATTTTTAGTGAAGGGGATTTTGGTTCTTTTCATGCTTGCAAAATCCCCAAGTTCATCCACAAAAGGTTCACTTCATTTCCTCTACCAAAAGGGCAACTTCCATAAACCCCAATGAGACATAGCACTACACTTATTCTACAGCAAATCTTGGGCACGTCGGCTCGCCAACTTCATGGCCGAGTTGCCTCGGTCCAGAGGTGGGAGCCTGTAAAAGAAGCCAACGATGTGGTGCCCTTCCGGCGAGGAGGTGAAGACCGGAGATTCCGCGGGAGATTGGGACGACGACGAGATGACCGAAGGACACGGATCGCTCGGTATATCTCTCTACCCCATTCTTTAGTTAGCTAGAAATAGTTTAATGGCCCGATCCGGGATTTTTGTGCGCGGTGGTGCCGGTTCAAAAGTTAAAGTAAGATATAGTTTCCGCATTTTGGCCTCGGATTGACGGCCGGGGCGCCGCCATGCACTTACAGTATTATTTGATAGACTTAGAAGCCCAGTTGTGCATTCTTTCGACCTTAGAGTCGCGCGCTTGTATTATTATGGGTCTTCTTTGGTTTTCTTGAGAATGTTGGATTCCTTTCTGAGTTTTGATCCTCGTCCTTCGGCGTTGTATATTGTATTGCTTGCGTGGTTGTTTCCACCAATTGGCGAAGAGCTAGCTCCCACTGGGGGATGCCTTTTCTCATTACTTATGTATATTCCTGTTTGTACCCGTTTAGGGCCAGTATTTACAAAGAGAACTCTGCCAAAATTTTTGGGAAAAACTTGATGCTTTTTAAAAATGCTTACTACGACTTTCAAAAGTGATTCTATATGTTAACTTTTAAATGAATTTCCTTCAGTCTCTTTTTAAATGGTTTAGATTTCTGGGCTTTTGGCTTACTTGAATTAGGTGGGGTCCTATAGACTTCACATGATTCAAGTGCCAGTCACGTGCCATTTCGGGTCGTGATAAAGTTGGTATCAAAGTACTAGGTTTAACCTTGGTTCGAGTCTAGATTTGACTATGCGGAGTCTATGGCGTGTGTGTGTGTGTGTGTGTGTGTGTATATATATATATATTCGGAACCTAGGCTTGACTTTACGGAACTTAGACTTGGTCTAGGGTGTATTAGACCCGAACTTTCGTCGCATAGGTTAACCTTGGTATATACATACATACATACATACATATACACACACACACACACATATTCACATTGACTAATCTCCAAGTATCATATACTATCCTCATCATCTAAGTATATGTATACATATATATATACACACACATATATATATACATATTCACATACCTACATATATATATATATATATATATGTATATATCCCCCATATACGCACAAGTAAAACAAAGATATGCGTGTGTGCGTGCGTGTGTCCGAATCATGACCCTAGGGTTTCACGACTAAAAAGCTAAACTAAGTTACTTCTAAATACACTAAAACTAACCCAAGAACACATAAAACTATCTAGATAATCATTAGTCTCACAATACACACATTTATATAAATAATATCACGTATTCATATTTTACACTACGAAACTGCGGGGGTGCTATACGCTATCCACCCGACTTCCCCCGTAGATATATATCTACTCATCTGGACGCCTCAGCTAAACTGCTCCGATTTTCAGCTCTGCCCTTTACACACGACATCCGATGCCTCTGCACCCGATCATAGAAATGTACACAATGAAACAAGAGAATAAATATAAAATTAGTCGCAGACACAACCAATACAAGTCAACCACGCGCTTTAACACGACGCGCGCGCACTTGGTGCTCGAAACGCGCTGCGACAACGCCACAAATCACAACTAGGGCCGCAATACGTGAAAACCACTACTCTTAGTACCCACTCGTACCACTTGTACAATCACAACACACCGATTACTATATGGAAAAGGTTGTAAATCACCAAAATCTTAAATTTAGTTCAAACGATTAAATCCCAAAAACCTAGTAAGCGACAATTACCCATTTTACATCAAAACTTGATGTTTTAACAAAACTAGTGGCCAAAATATTCACTAAGTATCTTAACTAAGTCAAACAAACCATTAGTATAATTTTATCACACCATTTTGTATTAATCCAAAAAAACTAGTTTGCAAAATTATATAAATTAGACAATTTTAAAGAGACAATTGCAAACTAACAACTTGGTTGGGTTCGGAAATCCTCAAGATGTTAAATTACACACCACAACCATAACCAAATAACCTAAAGCCTAACTTTAAATCAAAACCTTCTCTTTAGATTTCTAACTTTCAATTAAACCCACAATTAAACTCCTAAATAGCTTGGATTGAAGTAATTAAACAACAATTTAAACATGGGTTGGGATTTATACCTCAAGATGTTTGAGATCAAGCAAGCTAACATAGCCTCCAATTTGGTTCACTAGCTCCAAGATCCATGCTTTAATGGCCAAGGAAAAATGGGTAAAGGTTTAATTAAAGGATTATTGAGGTTTTTGAGTGGATTTGATGGATTTTTGAAGGCATTTTATACAAAATGAAGTGGGGGATTTAGGAGGGCTGTTGCTGCTGCAGGGATGGGGAAGCTCGGCCATGATGAAATGAAGGGGAGAGTGTGAGGTGAGTGGGTTGAAGTCAATGTCAAGGAGAGCCATACCTCAAGTCAACACATTCATATCTTTATTGTTTCCTTTTTCATTTTCCTTTCTTTTGTTTTCTTTTCTTTAATTGGAGGGGAGAATGGGGAGGGGCTGCTGCCCTAAGGCTCGGCCAAGTGGGAAAATGGGTGTGTGTGAGTGTGGGTGTGTGTGTAGAAAGTTCCAAGTGAAGGAAATACCCCCATACCTCAATTAACTAATTTATTTTCACAAAATAAGACTTTTCTTTTATATTTTCTAAAACTATTTTCACAACTTCTTTTCACCACAAAAACAATATGTTGCTTTTTGGTTTAATGTGACATGATGCACAAAACTTGTATTAACCCATTCCAATTTGTAATTATCACTAATTAAATATTAGTGAAGACTTAAATTAATATTAAAAATAATTAATTACTAAAATATTTTAGTAAACTAGAAATTTTATAAGTGACCCATTAAATACCCAATACTTGCAATTACATATCTAGAATAAGTATATTTAATTTTATGTTGAAAGATAATCAAATCTTGGTTTTTACGGAAAACGCCAGTTATTTTACCGATTATCCGAAATTTCAACTAAACGATTTTCAAAACGATAAAATCTTCCCTCCTTAAAAAAATTCTGTCCCTGAATTTAAATTAAAACTCCCCCAAATACTAAAACATTTCAGCAAAATAATCAAGTCATCGGGGCTCCGAAATCATCAATACATAAAACACATCTTAGCGCAATGCCTGCGCATGAAAACGAGTATATAACTCAAAATCAAACTTTAACATATAGATAGTACGCGTCGGTGTAAACTCGACAAAACATCTGAAAGAAATGCATGCCAAACCTTTTCCAAACCACTGTGCAATGCGCGTATCACGGCACAAGTAGTAGACGTTCATTGTAAGAAAATAACTATATATATCCTTTGTTTAACATACACGTCCTGCTGTTTTATGAAAATCATTTTAGAAGGGTTTCCTTTATAAAATGTTTGTGTCATCACGGACACACAGGAGAATACTGAGAATATAGCTCCTTTTTGGAAATCCCCTCGATACCTATCGATGCATGAAAAAACATATTCAGGTACTGTCCTCTGACTAGTCCTGCTCAGTCACTATACAAAATAGTAAATATCATAAAAACGTGATGCTCAAAGGAAATCATACTCAATAGTATAAGTAATAATACCACGTGCGTCTGGTGCGCACAGAAATCGAAATCAATGAATATGCCACACATGTGCACAGAAACAAAATCTAAGTGCAACGGGTGTGCATGAAAACATTTGTCAAGAGCAACGAGTGTGCCTGACAACAATATCACGTGCATCCGATATGCACGAAAATCCCGATTTAGTGCATCTGGTGTGCACCAAAATCGCATCAAGCACGCCAAATATACGCAAGAATCCAAATTAAGTGCACAAGGTGCACGAAAACACATATCGAGTACCACAATCGAAAACGACGGTATACAACATACCTAAAACCAAATCAGGTATACCGTGGTATAAAATCTCACAGCCGCGTGCATCTGCGTGCACAAAATCGAATGAAAATACTAAAAGTGCATGGAAACTATACCGAAAGCACAAGTGAAATCACATGCATACCCTAGGTATGAAATCAAAATCAACATCTCGAATTACATCAAATCGAAGTCAAGTGCAACTACGGTGCACAAAATCTCAATCATGCAAATAAATTGCCCAAATACCGAAATCAAAGATGACGGAAACAGTCCAGCTCTAGCACATCCACTAAAAATCTCTGGCCAACTGTCATGGTCACTCATAACATGTCTCGTTGACGATGCCGAACTCCGGCTTATTGGGTATGCACAATACGATTGATCCTGGGTCCAAGTCTTCCAGTATAGTATTCCAGAAAGGTTCTGTCGAAGTCTCCCCCAAATCTTGTTTCTGCCGAACTGGCCGGAAGTTATCACACTTTACTAAATCTATTTCTTGTTCCGGAATGGCTGCATACTCATCACGACTCCTTCTGGAAGATATATCTATATACAACGCCTCTGCATGCGTATCATATCTCTGATGTCAGCAGAGTGGGACGCCATCTCATCAAAATCTCGTACGAACCTCTTACTCCACTTTTCTCTAATGTCGACTGATTCGTACTCGTCTCTTCGTAGATGTAAAGACTGCGCTACAAACGACTATACTCATATCTGGAGTCTCCCAAGTAATGTATCCCATCACATGATATCCGGACGACGTCAAACTTTTCGATCGATTCGTCAAAGTTCAATAATTCCCCAAGAGCTCAGCTCTTGAGCATAGTTTAATAATATCCAGTACATGCTACAATACCTATGGACCAGCCGTAGAAGGGCAAACCGAAGCCTCATTAATGGCACCGCGGAACTGCTGCAAACCCTAAGGATCAAAAGCATTCCCATGGTCATTATATCGAGTTAGGGTTTCATTCTTCTAGAGGGTCCACAGAATTACTTGCATGTTTTTCCAAATACTTTAAACATGGAAAATGGGTTTCTGACATTCGATCGTTTTCTTTCAACTCCCAACGTACCTGCGTGAAGTCTTCTCTAGCTGGAATCAATCAATCTGATGACCTCGCATCGGGGTGTGCAAATGAACCACATGTCCTAGTCATTCATCCTTGGTGACTAGCGATCTTCTATCATAACTTTAAGTGTAAACTCGTGCTGCATTAGCTTCAAACATCTAGGGAGATATCTTGTCATTCGCAGCAACAACTGGCTCATTCTTCCGCACGCTAAGCAGTGCCTCAATCATCAAGAATAATGGTGCATTGACGGTCATCACATCTAACCGGCCTATATCAGTGGCCCCAATCCTCTGGTGCTGATCTGCACATTCGAGAAATTTCAGTAAAAGCAAACCATTAAACACTCATGGCGCGAAAAACACAATAAAACTACACACCTATACAATCGTGTGTCACTGGAATTACGCCCTTGTCAGTCCCCGTCCAAGACGAGCTCATGCTGACCGCAACTCTATCCATAGCTCTCTCTGCCTATGCAATCGGGGTAACAAAACTACCAACCGATATCAATGAGGATAGATCATAAGAATGAATATAATACTGTGCAAAGAAATTGTCACGACCCGAAATAGCTCCTGACTGGCACTTGAATCATATGAAGTCTACAGGACCCTATCTAATCCAAGTAAGCCAAAAGCCCAGAAATCTAAAACCATTTTAAAAAGTAAATAAAGAAAACTAGTTTAAAGAAGTGAAGAAAACATGTTTTGAAGTCAAGATTTTTAAATAACTAAGCCGAATAAGAAATTTTAAAAAGTATAGTCTTTTCTAAAATTTTCGGCAGAGTTTCCTTTGTAAATACTGGCCCCGAACGGGGTACAACACGAATAATATATATGCAATGATAAAATGCATCCCCAAGCGGAAGCTAGCTCTTCGTCAATCGACGGTCATAACCACACAAGCAATATGATATACAATGCCGAAGGGCAAGGATCAAAACTCAAAGAAAACTCAAAATAACATGAAAACCGTAATACTACTACACGCGACTATAAGGTCGAAATAATACATCACTAGTGTCTAAGTCTGAAACAATATACAAGTTTTGGTTGATGGAATTTTCTAGATACAATGAATAATACATAACAAGGGTGGTTCTGATGCAATGAACCCACCTACCAAGAAAATCACCCGCAAAGGAAAGCAATGTGCCGGAAATACCGCTATGGAACCTATATGGCAAAACCTGCAAGAACTGTGGCACAACGGGGGTGAGTTGCCAACTCGTGAATAGAAAATATCTACAAGCAGAAATCGAATGCACGACATAATCCTAGGTTAAACGATCAGTATAATGTAAACCTCAAAAGGATAAGTCTGAAGCATGATAAGTTGGCAATATAACATCTATACATGTGGGTAGTGCCAAGTGCTCGTACCAGTGCCTCGGGTAATAACTTGTCATAATATAAGGTATGTTTGCATGAAGTAAATATGATAAGGTATCAAAATGGCTATCAATACACATATATTAGCATCCCATTCCACTAATATTGGTGTAAGGGTATATATAACAGCGCCCTCATACCCTATTATATATACAAATGAAGTATGATCAATGTAATCAAGGTCTGTAAGTGATCAATGTCTGTATATATGTGGATCCCGTCCACCTGTCACCCAATGACAATAAGCATCATGCATGTAAATATCGTAAAGCATATGCATGGAAATATGAGGATATAATCAAATCATGGAACCTGAGTGCCTAACATCGACACTCGAAAACGTCATGAAACATGTGCCTAGCATTAGCACGTAAATCCTCATCTATCAGGCGCTGTCACCAAGACTGGCCCGATAGGTACGTATCATACGCTATCTTGAAAACCCGAGTGCCCAGCTTCGACCCTCGAATTCCGACGTATCCATACGTACATACTCCGGTCGGTATCCCCATGATAACCGCCGAGTCCAAATACGTTCACCGGTAGGCAGTGCTTCCCTGTCAGGCTCACCGTCCAACATATACGAGTCTTCTTGCCCCGGGATACCTTACCGGGTCCACCATGTACCCGCAGACGGTGCCTACCGCTCCTCGAATCGGGTTTCATATGCCACACTCAGAACCGAGAAAACACATGGTGGACGCACTGAAATATCATATCAAGGGAAACCGGGTTTTAAAGACAATACATATTCTCAGTTGAAATAGCCACGGTTCCTAAATCCAGAAATATCATGGAAACAACATATCTCAATGCGTACAATTAGATAGCATGATGTATGCGACATATAAAAAAATGTAAGCATATCAATAAGTCATGCAACATGGAATAGTGATGTGCACATGTCGAGGGAAACCGCTCTTTTTAAAATGAATCAGTTTTAAAGAATATCTTGCGGTTCCCCAAATCTCTAATCAAGCTAGAATCATCTATGTATGTGTACAGGTATAAGTGTACAATATGCCATGCAAGAATCACATGATGAATGTAACAGTACTACAGTGTAGTGGCATGGCAATTAACGATGATGAAGTGTGTGAGCCGGCAAATAGTGTACGTGGAACATACGCATCATCGATAATGGTGCTGGTGTCCTAACAGCATGATGGTATTACAGCAATAAACACAAGTAATGCGATGCAAATAATATGAATATGCGGAATCAAATAATCAACGCAATAGTGAAGAATCTACATCAATATGTAAGTGTCATGCAGTTTTGCCTTTTTGAAATAAGACGAATCGTGGTTTTTAGTAAAAATAAGGGCTACGGTGTTTTTAAGAAAAGAGGCCCCTTTTGAAATTATCCGTAGAATCCCTTTACCTGCTTTTAAGATATTCCCGATTCGTTAGTTTTGAAATAGGTATGACTCGGGTCTACTCTAACATCTACTAAGTAATCTACATCTAACAATCAAGTCAACGGGAAGGGTATGGATACCACCTGAATCTGACTCGATATATATATATATATATATATATATATATATATATATATATAAATATAAGAGTCGGCGATCCCGCCTCAATAGCATCGTGTACGATACCGTATATCATCTGACATCCTCGAGTCATGAGTGCGGATCAATCATCAATATAAAGCTCGCACGGTAAATCGTCGTACGGCATCCCATAAGCTGGGTACGGGTCAATATCACACTCTTCTCATCACATATCAGGTATCATTATCATCATATCACATAATCTGGGGTACTGATCAAAATCTAGTACAAGTCGATACCATCTATATAAGTATGAATGCGTGTGTGAAACACACGTCCAAAGGCCCACTAAAAATCGCATATCGTATCCCAAATACGAATCACATCAAATCACTGATTTCATGGCAATATGCCCAAACTCATCGACTCATCTCCAATGTCCTCCAATATCCTCATCATCACAGTATAAACATAGCAAATATGCACGTGTGTGCGTGTGGGTGTAAACCTATTCTAGGTTTCGCGATTAGGAACTACACTAGTTACTTCTAACCCTAATCTATGCATAGTACACCTAACACATCCTAAACAACCAAGTCACACATAAGCTATCATGTATATGTATATATATTATATATAGTACACTAGACATCGGACTGCGGGGGTGCTATACGCCATCCACCCGACTTCTCCCCGTAGATATAAATCTACTCACCTTCCTTCTCGTGTGCCGATGCCGATGTCGCCATCTTCATCTTCAACGCCACAACATCACGTAGGGTACCTACAAAGATACACAATCGCAAAAACACATGAAAATCATGTCGGAAACCAAAACGACACACGCTACTCGCATAGGTAAAAACCTATAGTTTCGCGTGCAAACACAGCAAATATCCACTTGTCATTGACGTCCAAACGCCACCCGACAGAAACGAATCATCGAATATCAAAAACCATGCTAAAACAAGTCGTAAATCATGCGCCAACTCAAGAAAATCAACCCAGATTTTACCCTGTTTGGAATCAGACAAAATTGGACATGCCAGGGGTGAAGTTTACAGGAAATAGGGCCATGCACGAAAAACGAGGCGATTCCCCCGTGCTCTGGCCGCAATTTGCAGCCAGGGGGATTAAATCTGCGGCCAGAAAATGATGGTTGGGGCTAGGGTTTTGGGTGTTGGTTTCTATTTGCCTGCACATCTCACTGCCAACTCAAAATTATTTTAGGGGTCTCGGGTTGAAAGCAGATTTCAAAATACGATCACAGATTCACAGTTTTTCCCCGATATCGTCTCATAAATCGGTATTCTGGTTTCAGTTCCAGGTTTGGGTCAAAAACAACATCACACCAGGGGTTCTAAGGTCACCACAAGCCTCAATTTCACTTTTGATTTCAGATCCACCCTAAACCCTAACTTGAATTCTCCAAATTTCACAAAACGACACAATATCGATATGAAACTAGCATGGATGAAATAAGAATTTGAACTACTACTCTAGAGTGCAGAAATTACCTCCTTTGGCAACTCAAGAAAATTCTTGAGTTGCTCAAAGTCCTCAAGATCCACTCTTTCTTAGTCCAATGCGATCCTCTCGAGCTTGTGAGCATGTTTTGTGAAGAGGAAATGGGGTTTCGGGGTTGGATTCAAGATGTTTTTGGGGATTGAAGAGGAGGGAAGTGAGAAGAGGAGCAGGAGCAGCAGTAGCTCTCATGGAGAAAGAGAGAGAAATGATGGGGGAGGCATGGTTCAATGAAAGTTGACCTATTCTACCCCTTCTCTCTCTCATAATCATGATACCTTTATCTTTTCTTTTCTCTTTCTTTTCCTTCTCACCCAATGGCAAACCCTAAGAAACCATACCCCAAAACATGTAACAAGTGTGGAAAAAAGATATGGGCACATTTTGACACAATAATGCTAAAACTCGATTAGTGATTTTTAATCGCGATTAGCACTAAATTAGCATATAACTAATCATAACAAAACTTTAAAATGACATAATTCCACAAAATACACTATTTTTGAATTTTCCATAATTTTACCAAATTTCCCCCCATTTATCGGTATTTAATTATACCGAAATATTAAAATATTCATTAAAAATTAATATTAAATTATGAAAATTCCCAAAAATAATATTTTATTTTTTTTAAAATGTTACAATCTTTTCCCCTTAAAGAAATTCGGTCCCGAATTTTAAATTAAACCCCCAAATTCTAAAACATTTTAATAAAATGTCCAAGTCAACAGGGCTCCGAAAACATCAATACATAAAACACATCATAGCGCAATACATGCGCATAAGTAATGAGCAGATAACTCAAAGTCGAAACTCCGTCAAGCATCCTGCAATCATCGGAGTCATGGTAAAGGCATAAATGTCAAATCCAAAACAAAACCAATATGATGTACATCAAAATTATACATGTATATATGAAAGCTATATATGTAATTGACTAAGTAAATGCATGCAAAAGTATGCGGGTACTGTACTCTGACTAGTCCCGCTCAGTATGAAAACACAAGGCAAATATCATAAAAAAAAGTATTGCTCCATGAAAATCAATCCGAAGACGTATATAAGAATACCCCGTCCGTCTGGTGCGCACGGAAAACAAAATCCATATATGTGCCTTTCATGTGCACAAAACAACATCTAGGTGCAACTGGTGTGCATGAAACATTTGTCATAGGCAACGTGTGTGCCTGACAGCAAAATCAGGTGCATCTGACATGCATAAGGAATCCCGATTTAGCGCATCTGGTGTGCACTAAAATCGTATCAAAACACTAAAGGTGCATGAAAACTATGGTGGAAGCGTAAATCAAATCACTGGCATAAAATAGGCATGAAATCACAATCAAAACCTCAAGCGTAATAACTATGCGCAAAGTATAAATACCCAGTAGGTGCAACCATGGTGCAAGAAAGCAAATATCATGAAACTCAGTCATCAAGACTAAATCATGCAACCAGAACGCCCAAAATACCGAAATCCAAGATGACGGATACGTGATAATCGAATCACAAAATCACAAATCATAAATACCGTCGTCGGTATATCCTCCTTCATAGTCGAGACGGTGTAGGTGCATCCAATGCTAGCAGCGCAAAATATCTACTTGCCTCTTACTCACAGTCTGGCGTCCTCTGCCTCTGGGTCTTTATCTGCTCTGTGGATTACCAATCTCACAATCAGTCGGCTCATCGGCCCTGTCAGGTGTGCTAACGGGGACGATTCCATTTTGGCACTTCTCTGGTCATCTCTCGGTCAATCCTCACGACCACTCGTAAAGCAGCATGTCACTGGCGTCGGCCTCTGGCTCTCTGAATGCACGTGACACATCTGATCCTGGGTGCAAATATCATTGCAGCAGTGTCCTGGAAGGAATCCTGCTCAGGGTCTCTTCCGACCTTGCTTATGCCGATCTGTACGGAGGCTGGTACTCTTGCATAATCTCTTCTCGTGTTCTGGACATCTGCGTATTCCGCAAACATTTCCTCGGAAACTGGCCGCATCACAATGCCTCTGTAAGCATATCTGGTCTCTAGCCTTGACGGAAAGTAATGACAGCTCGTCAGCGTTGCGCACGAACCTTTGGTTTCACTTGTCTTTATCGTCGCCCACAATGACGTCACGCCATGTTATCTACACACTGCACTGTTCTCGGCCACGGTCAATCCGAAGTCTTTCGCACGAACTCGAAATCGCGTACTCTGTAGTTTCATCACTCTGTAGAAGATATTTGTCCAAACAGGTCCTCGGGAACTTGTCCCAACCATCGGAGGAACACTCAATACTCGTCCGTCCTTGATCAACTCACAACACATCTGGGTGACGTCCTTTATCTGAACCTGGTCAACTATCGTGTCGACAATGCCGAACTTTGGCCTGCTGGGTGTGCGTAATATGAACACTTCTGGGTCCAGGTCTTCTCGTATCTCGTTTTTGCCGAATTGCCCGGAAGTCATCGTACTTTACTGAAGCTAATTCTTTTTCCGGAACGGCTGCATACTCATCGCAACTTCTTCTGGAAGGTATATCCATATACTATGCCTATGCATGCGTCGCATCTCTGATGTCAGCGGAATGGAACGTCACCACGTCAAAATCTCTTGCGAACTCTTTACTTCACTCTGCTTCAATGTCGACTGATTCGGACTCATCTTATCGTGGCTGCATGGACTGCGCTCCAACGGCTGTGATCGTATCTGGAGTCTCCCAAGCCGTGTGTCCCATTACATGATATCCGAATGATGTCGACCCATCCGATCGACTCGTCAGAACCTCATAACCCCCCAAGAGATCAACATTCTGGGTACAGTTTAATAGTATCGAGTACATACCACAGTATCGGTGGTCCAGCCGTAGAAGGGCAAACCCTAGCATCATTAATGGCGCCGCGGAACTGCCGCAAACCCTAAGGTTCAAAGGCTTTCACACGGTCATTATGTCGAGTTAGGGTTTCATTCTTCTAGAGGATCCAAAGAATTTCCTGCATGTCTTTCCGAATACTTTAAACTTGGAATAGTAAGTTTCTAATATTCGATCGCCTCTGTCGACTCTCAACGTCTCCGCGTGAAGTCGTCTCTACCTGGAATCAATCTATCTGATGACCTCGCATCGGGGTAGCGAACGAACCCCATGTCCTAGTCATTCATCCTTGATAACTAGCGACCTTCTATCATCTCCTAGTACAACTCGTACCGCAATAGCTCCAACATCTGGGGCAACATCACGTTGTTCGCAGCAACAACTGGCTCCTTCGTCTGTACGCTGAACAGCGCCTCAATCCTCCAAGAAAGGCGATACATTGGCGGTCATCTCTAAATCGGTCTGCTCTAGATCTGAGTAAAACTCTCCACACTGGAAATCTTCAACTCAACTGGCCTGCTCCAGCGCATAAATCGGACGAATCACCTTCGTCTCTCAAATCGGGTAGACTAGCTATCATCTGTCTTTTATCTGCCTGGAAGCTCCGGCGATCTCAGCTCGTAAGCTCCGGAAGCGACATCCTATCACTCTCAGCAACAGCTGGTCCATCTGTCTGCACGGTAGGCGACATCATAATCTCTGAGGTATGCTGTACATCAACAGTCCTCTCTCAACTGGCAGTTCTAACAATGGCCCGATCATCCGGTGTAAAACCAAGCACTCGCCACCACAAGAGGTCACAATCATCAATACTGACTCGAGACGTTCCCATGTCACCAGAAAACACAATGGTCGGCCCTCGTACCAGACGAGCTCGCCCTGACCGTAGCACTAGCAGTAGCTCAAGCTGTGCTCAAACAATGGCGACAGGAACTTCAATCGAGTATCGAAGAGAGTAGATCAATGCCAAGAAAGGAAACAACAGATCCAGAATGGATACATGATCATAAGAAGGAACATCATCAATGAAAGTATGATCATGAAACTAATAGAATCGTGGATCTCAAATGGGTATATAATCATGGATATGAAGAGAATCACTGATCTCGAAAATATATACATCCTAAGGTTTCTTAAGCGGAGTAGCCTGTCGTAAGTATGCCGTGGAACATACACACGGTACGTCACTCTACTGAAGTCACCTACTCCATCAACCAAGGGTCATCCTACGCGACGAAAGTTCGGGTCTAATACCCCTTCGACTAAGTCTAAGTTCCGTAAGGTCAAGCCTAAGTTCCGTATATATATAGACGCCCTAGGCTCCATATAGTCAAACTAAGACTTGAACCAAGGTTAACCTAGGGCTCTGATACCAAATTTGTCACGACCCGAAATAGCTCGTGACTGGCACTTGAATCATATGATTTCTATAGGACCCCATCTAATCCAAGTAAGCCAAAAGCCCAGAAATCTAAAACCAATTTAAAAAGTAAATAAAGAAAACTAGTTAAAAGAAGTGAAGAAAACATGTTTTGAAGTCAAGGTTTTTAAATAACTAAGCCGAATAAGAAATTTTAAAAAGTATAGCCTTTTCTAAAATTTTCGGCAGAGTTTCCTCTGTAAATACTGGCCCCGAATGGGGTACAACACGAATAATATATATGCAATGATAAAATGCATCCCCAAGCGGGAGCTAGCTCTTCGTCAATCGACGGTCACAACCACACAAGCAATATGATATACAACGCCGAAGGGCGAGGATCAAAACTCAAAGAAAACTCAAAATAACATGAAAACCGTAATACTACTACACGCGACTCTAAGGTCGAAATAATACATCACTAGTGTCTAAGTCTGAAACAATATACAAGTTTTGGTCGATGGAATTTTCTAGATACAATGAATAATACATAACAAGGGTGGTTCTGATGCAAAGAACCCACCTACCAAGCAAATCACCCGCAAAGGAAAGCAATGTGCCGGAAATATCGCTATGGAACCTATACAGCAAAACCTGCAAGAACTGTGGCACAACGGGGGTGAGTTGCCAACTCGTGAATAGAAAATATCTACAAGCAGAAATCGAATGCACGACATAATCCTAAGTCAAACGATCAGTATAATGTAAACCTCAAAAGGATAAGTCTGAAGCATGATAAGGTGGCAATATAACATCTATACATGTGGGTAGTGCCAAGTGCTCGTACCAGGGCCTCGGGTAATAACATGTCATAATATAAGGTATGTCTGCATGAAGTAAATATGATAAGGTATCAAAATGGCTATCAATACACATATATTAGCGTCCCATTTCACTAATATTGGTGTAAGGGTTTGTATAACAGCGCCCTCATACCCTGTTATATATACAAATGAAGTATGATCAATGTAATTAAGGTCTGTATGTGATCAATGTCTGTATATATGTGGATCCCGTCCACCTGTCACCCAATGACAATAAGCATCATGCATGTAAATATCGTAAAGCATATGCATGGAAATATGAGGATATAATCAAATCATGGAACCTGAGTGCCTAGCATCGACACTCGAAAACGTCATGTAACCTGTGCCTAGCATCGGCACGTAAATCCTCATCTATCAGGCGCTGTCACCAAGACTGGCCCTGATAGGTACGTATCATACGCTATCTCGAAAACCCGAGTGCCCAGCTTCAACCCTCGAATTCCGACGTATCCATACGTACATACTCCGGTCGGTATCCCCACGATAACCGCCGAGCCCAAATACTGTCACCGGTAGGTAGTGCTCCCCTGCCAGGCTCACCGTCCAACATATACGAGTCTTCTTGCCCCGGGGTACCTTAGCGGGTCTACCATGTACCCGCAGACGGTGCCTACCGCTCCTCGAATCGGGTTTCATATGCCCCACTCAGAACCGAGAAAACACATGGTGGACGCACTGAAATATCATTTCAAGGGAAACCGGGTTTTAATGACAGTACATATTCTCAGTTGAAATAGCCACGGTTCCCAAATCCAGAAATATCATGGAAATAACATATCTCAATGCGTACAATCAGAAAGCATGATGTATGCGACATATAAAAGAATGTAAGCATATCAATAAGTCATGCAACATGGAATAGTAATGTGCACATGTCGAGGGAAACCGCTCTTTTTAAAATGAATCAATTTTAAAGAATATCTTGCGGTTCCCCAAATCTCTAATCAAGCTAGAATCATCTATGTATGTGTACAGGTATAAGTGTACAATATGCCATGCAAGAATCACATCATGAATGTAACAGTAATACAGTGTAGTGGCATGGCAATTATCGATGATGAAGTGTGTGAGCCGGCAAATAGTGTACGTGGAACATACGCATCATCGATAATGGTGCTGGTGTCCTAACAGCACGATGGTAATATAGCAATAAACACAAGTAATGCGATGCAAATAATATGAATATGCGGAATCAAATAATCAATGCAATAGTGAAGAATCTAAATCAATATGTAAGTGTCATGCAGTTTTGCCTTTTTGAAATAAGGCGATTCGGGGTTTTTAGTAAAATAAGGGCTACGGTGTTTTTGAGAAAAGGAGCCCCTTTTGAAATTATCCGTAGAATCCCTTTACCTGTTTTTAAGATATTCCCGATTCGTTAGTTTTGAAATAGGTATGACTCGGGTCTACTCTATCATCTACTAAGTAATCTACATCTAACAATCAAGTCAACGGGAAGGGTATGGATACCACCTGAATCTGAGTCGATATATATATATATATATATATATATATAAATATAAGAGTCGGCGATCCCACCTTAATAGTATCGTGTACGATACCGTATATCATCTGACATCTTCGAGTCATGAGTGCGGATCAATCATCAATATAAAGCTCGCACGGTAAATCGTCGTACGGCATCCCATAAGCTGGGTACGGGTCAATATCACACTCTTCTCATCACATATCAGGTATCATTATCATCATATCACATAATCTGGGGTACTGATCTAAGTCTAGTACAAGTCGATACCATCTATATAAGTATGAATGCATGTGTGAAACACACGTCCAAAGGCCCGCTAAAAATCACATATCGTATCCCAAATACGAATCACATCACATCACCGATATCATGGCAATATGCCCAAACTCATCGACTCATCTCCAATGTCCTCCAATATCCTCATCATCACAGTATAAACATAGCAAATACGCACGTGTGTGCGTGTGGGTGTAAACCTATTCTAGGTTTCGCGACTAGGAACTACACTAGTTACGTCTAACCCTAATCTATGCATAGTACACCTAACACATCCTAAACAACCAAGTCACACATAAGCTATCATGTATATGTATATATAGTATATATAGTACACTAGACATCGGACTGCGTGGGTGCTATACGCCATCCACCCGACTTCTCCCCGTAGATATAAATCTACTCACCTTGCTTCTCATGTGCCGATGCCGATGTCGCCATCTTCATCTTCAACGCCTCAACATCACGTAGGGTACCAACAAAGATACACAATCGCAAAAACACATGAAAATCATGTCGGAAACCAAAACGGCACACGCTACTCGCATAGGTAAAAACCTATAGTTTCGCATGCAAACACAGCAAATATCCACTTGTCGTTGACGTCCAAACGCCACCCGACAGAAACGAATCATCGAATATCAAAAACCATGCTAAAACAAGTCGTAAATCATGCGCCAACTCAAGATAATCAACCCAGATTTTACCCTGTTTGGAATCAGACAAAATTGGACATGCCAGGGGTCAAGTTTACAGGAAATAAGGCCATACACGAAAAACGAGGAGATTCCCCCCCTGCTCTGGCCGGAATTTGCGGCTAGGGGGATTAAATCTGCGGCCAGAAAATGATGGTTGGGGCTAGGGTTTTGGGTGTTGGTTTCTATTTGCCTGCACATCTCACTGCCAACTCAAAATTATTTTAGGGGTCTCGGGTTGAAAGCAGATTTCAAAATACGATTACAGATTCACAGTTTTTCCCCGATATCGTCTCATAAATCGGTATTCTGGTTTCAGTTCCAGGTTTGGGTCAAAAACAACATCACACCAGGGGTTCTAAGGTCACCACAAGCCTCAATTTCGCTTTTGATTTCAGATCCACCCTAAACCCTAACTTGAATTCTCCAAAGTTCACAAAACGACACAATATCGATATGAAACTAGCATGGATGAAATAAGAATTTGAACTACTACTCTAGAGTGCAGAAATTACCTCCTTTGGCAACTCAAGAAAATTCTTGAGTTGCTCAAAGTCCTCAAGATCAACTCTTTCTTAGTCCAATGCGATCCTCTCGAGCTTGTGAGTATGTTTTGTGAAGAGGAAATGGGGTTTCGGGTTTGGATTCAAGATGTTTTTGGGGATTGAAGAGGAGGGAAGTGAGAAGAGGAGCAGGAGCAGCAGCAGCTCTCATGGAGAAGGAGAGAGAAATGAGGTGATGAAATGATGGGGGAGGCATGGTTCAATGAAAGTTGACCTATTCTACCCTCTCTCTCACATAATCATGATACCTATATCTTTTCTTTTCTTTTTCTTTTCCTTCTCACCCAATGGCAAACCCTAAGCAACCATACCCCAAAACATGTAACAAGTGTGGAAAAAAAGATATGGGCACATTTTGGCACAAAAATGCTAAAACTCGATTAGCGATTTTTAATCGCGATTAGCACTAAATTAGCATATAACTAATCATAACAAAACTTTAAAATGACATAATTCCACAAAATACCCCATTTTTGAATTTTCCATAATTTTTCCAAATTTTTCCCCATTTATCGGTATTTAATTATACCGAAATATTAAAATATTCATTAAAAATTAATATTAAATTATGAAAATTCCAAAAAATAATATTTTATTTTTTTTGAAATGTTACAGAAATGTACATCTTAAGTATTCTTAAGCGGAGTAGCGTATCGTAAGTATGCCGCAGAACATACACACGGTACGTCACTCTCCTTAAATCACCTACTCCATCAACCAAGGTCAGCCAACGGGACGAAAGTTCTGGTCTAATACCCCCCTCGACCAAGTCTAAGTTCCGTAAGGTCAAGCCTAGGTTCCGAATAAATATACACCCTAGACTCCGCATAGCCAAACATAAACTCGAATCAAGGTTAACCTAACGCTCTGATACCAACTTTGTCACGACCCGAAATAGCACGTGACTGGCACTTGAATCATATGAAGTCTATAGGACCCCATCTAATTCAAGTAAGCCAAAAATCCCAGAAATCTAAACCATTTAAAAGAAGGAAGTGAAAGAAAACTTGTTTTAAAGTTTGCATATAATCACTTTGAAAAGTCGTAGTAAACCTTTTTAAAACATCAAGTCTTTTTCGAAAATTTCGGCAGAGTCTCCCTTATAAATACTGGCCCCAAACGAGTACAAACATAAATAATATGAATAAAGGCATCCCCAAGCGGGAGCTAGCTCTTCGCCAATTGGCGGTCACAACCACGCAAGCAATATAATATACAACGCCGAAGGGCGAGGATCAAAACTCAAAAGGAAACCAATATAATCAAGAAAACCATAATAATACAGCGCGCGACTCTAAGGTCGAAAGAATATACGACTGGTCTTCTAGGTCTAATAAATATACAAGTCTGGTTGATGGAGTTTACTAGATACAACTGAAAATAAATAGAGTACAATGGTGATCACGATGCGAGTGAACCCACCTACCAAAGCAATCATCTAGAAAGAAGCATTGTGCCAGCAAAGCCGCCAAGGAAACCTGTACGATAAAACCTGCAAGAAGCTGTGGCACTGTTAGTGATATGTATGCCATAGAGGCCATTACTGTACATACGATGTATATTGTAGTGGATGCTTGGACATATATAATGAGGACTTTCTTGCTCGACATGATAGTATGCTATCGGTTGCTCTTTATCTTAACATGTACATCGATGTCTCTATGTTACATGTTGATAAAGCCCCTAGGATCAGTACTTGACTACCAGGATTATGATGCAGATCATACTATTAGGGACAGTGTAGTCGCTAAGTATATCCTTTAAATGTTCCTAGTCATAGGTGTATCGAGACAGGGCATCGATATACCAGAGTAGACTAGCGTATAGCTTCTTGACCCATGTAGATAGGTGATGGATGATCCCATATCCATTGGTGTTTGACATCAGAGACAGTATACGGGTGCTCAATGGAGACTGGGTACACAGGACCGACTCGCCGAGAACTCCCAGAAGGTATTATACCTCACGTCAGATGGCAGTTCTCTGGTGACACTGGTACAGGTTTGTCTCTAGACCCGAGATCGTCAAAGAGTCTTGTGTGATTCCCACTGTGCTTTGATTTCCACCTTATCACATTCAAGAGAACATGCAAAACGGTGGCTTTTGGGTACAGTCCCGAGTCACATGGAGGCAATGAGCGATAGGAGGGGTTTCATCTCTCCCGGTATTGGGAGTTGATGTTGCGCTGTGCTCGATTGGCTATAACAAGAAGTCCTTGGCCAAGGCTACTTCAGAGATATATTGGTAAGTGTTATCAGTAGTTTCTTGACCTGTTATGAGCCTCATATCGACATGACTTATCGAGTTACTGGGGTCTGACGTTTATCACCCATAGACGAGATATGCGACATATCAGACGAAGAGGCCGGACTGTACGGCAGTGTTACTGATTGGATTCACAGGTGTGTGAGCAGGCTTGCTTTTATATCTTCTGATCGCTCAATACCCGGTTGGCCGTTACGTTTAGCAGACCGCTTGCGACTTGTGGGTGTTTGATATGATCATCACCTACTGCCGGCGTATTGACGAGTCTTTAGAGTCCTACACAGGGGTTTCCTGGCACAAGCGAAACGGAGTAGGAGCACATATGTGATATGTGCAGGACCGAGATTGATACGATATGAGATACCGTATTCTATTCTCGCGATATGAGATATCGGTCGGTTATATATGATATAGCCGGGTTATCGGATCAAGTGTTGATTCGATAAGTTGATTCAAATGATATTAGTCTGTTATAGGTGATATAGCCGGATTATTAAATCAAGAGTTGATTTGATAATCTAATGTATAATTATATATTTGATATATTACATTACATTACCTAGTATTAGCTCACTTATGATTTCTTTTCTCACTTTGGATACAATGATGTATATGTGATATATGTTAAATGGATCAAGCAAGGTTACAAATGCAACTAGGGTTAATGAGGGTTAAACCATGGTAGGGTTAAGATTAGGGTTTATAATTTATCATTAAGTAATTCAAATGGTATGGATAAATGTCATGGTTGATATTTGTTGAAATCTTGTAGAAGCTTCAAGGCATCTTTGACTCTGTCCATTCTCTTTGTCTTGCTTAAGATATTTTTGACCTAACCTTTAACCATAGCTTATGGTTAACTCACTACAAGGGTTAAGCATGACATGCTTAACCCTTGGTTGCATTTCTAACCACACACAATAATTCATTTGATGAGTTAGCTTTTCTTCTTCTTCTTCTTCCTTAAAGCTTTCTAGCTTCAATGGAGGTATGAGAAAAAGTGTGAGAAAATATAATCTAATGTGAGCAAACTTCCTACTTCATCACCCTCTACTACTTTTCATTTAGTATAGGGTGTTCTCTTCGAAAAGTTCTTGACCTAGTGAAGAAATGTCTTGGGTTAGTGTCTCCTCGACGTAGATCATCTTCGGCCTCGAAGACATCGAAGCAAGCATGTTTGTTTCTTCAAGGGAGCTTCTTTAGAGTCCGGAGTTCACGATCGCAGCAAAGGGACTTCTACACAGAGCTATTGAAGTGAAGGAGCAGTCTACAAAGGCTGTATTCCTTGCTCACTTTACTTTTGCAAAGTGTTTGCATTTCATTTCCGTCGATTTCTAGTTAACGGTTCTTAGTTAGGGTTAGATAAAACGGCAAATTTTTGAACTTGGCATGGGCGATGCCTCCCGAAACCTTCCTTCCATCCCAGGTAACCTTGCAGTGGTATCAGAGCCATGCTAGAAATTTATATGGATTTTGTTAGAATTACGAAACCGAAATACTCCGAAACTTGCATCGCCAAAACCTGCTTGTTGTCGATTTTAAAATGTTGTCAAATTTTTTTTAAAATAAGTACAGAGTGCTATATATGATATAACATGAACACTGACAAAATTTCATGCATTTTGGAGAAAATTTGGCCGAGCCCCATACCCTTGATCTCGGCCAAATCCGACCTGTTTCCCCTGAAATTTTGTCTGTGTACCAATGACTTGGTTTTGATGTTTCAGGTGTTGTTTGCTTTTGCTAATTTTGCATGTGATGTAATATTACACTATAAACAATTCGGAGTGTTTCGTATTCGTATTTTTAACATTGTTTCGGGTTATCGCATGTTGTCAAGACGAAGTTAAAAAGTTCGATCGAATGTCAAAAACCCATTTTTCCAAGTTTAACGTATTCGGAAAAACATGCAAGTGATCCTATGAACCCTCTAGAAGAATTAAACCCTAACTCGACTTTTTTGGATCGCGGAACCGCGGTCAAACCCTAAGGTTTGCCGTAGTTCTGTGGCGACATAAGTGAGGCTTGGGTTTGCCCTTCTACGGCTGGTGCATAGGTACTGTGACATATTTTGGGTAATATTAAAATTGTGCTCAAGTGTTGAGCTGTCGGGAAATTGTGGGAGTTTGATGAATCGATCGAAAAGTTTAACGTCGTCCGGATATTATTGATGGGATACAATATTTGGAATCTACAAAAGTAGTTATGAAATAAATAATGTGAATGTTATAAATATAGCAGTGTAGTCTTATTTGATCGGTTGCCACGGGATTTTGATGTGATCAAAAGTCCGTCGCAATCACGTAGCATACGCGGATACTCGCCGGGTAAACATAATAGATAGACACGCTCCATATCCCCGACCAAGTGACTGTAGGAGAACCCCGTCCCCAAAAGCATCCGTTCGGATGCTCGCGGCAGCTATGTTCCGCCTTAGTGCACTTCGTCGACGGTATCGGGGGGTACGGCTGTCTACTAAAGTTTCCAATGAGCATTCGATCAGGATGTCGGTAATCTTGTTGAATTGTCCGACTAGATATTGAAAAGTGTTTTCAAGATCGAGACTAAAATGCGGGATTTATAATTTTTAGGCATGCGATGTCTAAGAAATTCATTTTGTAAGGTATGAAATCCAAAGTATGTGATACGTTGGGTTTATGATGTCTAAGGTGGTTGTGGATTCCAACTGTTGTAGTTTTTCACTTTCTTTTCTGTGACTGTAAGTATAATAGGTGGTGTATCTCCGGTTTCGATGTTATATGTCAACGACAACTGGGATACGCATATTTACTTACGTTGATGACATGTGATGTTATGTGTTGCTGTGATATGTTATATTGGATCGTCGTGTTTTGAATAGCCAGGGGTATTATGTGAGATGAGTGTTTTTTATTTTCATTCATGTAAAATTCATTGTATGTAATATTCTTTTATTGGGGAACTTCCGGGTTGAGGATGATGTCACCATTGTATATTATTTACTTTTCCGCATTAGGATAGACCCAAGGCGGGGAGCACAAGTAACCGGGTTCTAGGGTCCAATGGGAGACCATCTTGAGGAGACGAGACCGGGTCTCCTAACTCTAGAATTGGTAGGGTTGCTTGGCCCTCTCGTAGGGGTCTAAGGGTGTGGTCACGACCGTGGAATCCGTGTTTTATACAGGCTTAAAATAGAACCCAGAAATCCTAGTATATCCAATATTTCATATATTTTTATTCTGCTGCGATATTCTGTGATGTGATCATTGATTATATTCTGAGACGAATGCTTATATATTATATATATATGATATATATTATATATTGCTGCATTCGTTTCATATCTGATGCTTGGGAAGCATAATAAATGGGACTTCATTAATGAGATTAATGAAATAAAAGAAACCTCAAGAAGTTGTAGAAACTTGTCTCGAAAACTGGTAGATCTAGTTTTTGCATTGCATAGCGGTATTCCTTGTAGAATATCCAGCACCTTATTCGATAAGGAAAGAGCCGGGATCCCCTCACCGGGAGTGACCTCTTTAGCAAAACTAGCAGATGCTACAAATTCGGTTTGTCTTTTGATTGCTTTTATATTTTTGCTTTGCATAGTGGTATTTGTGAAATATCCTTCACCTTATTCGATAAGGAAAGAGCCGAGATCCCTTCACCGGGAGTGACCTCTTTAGCAAAACTAGTAAAATCCTCAAAATCACTCCTTTTCAAAATCACTCGATTCTACGACAATATCAAGTACATTACGCAAAAGGTTTTCTTAAAAAACTGTCGTAGCCCTCCATCATTTAAGATAAGTACTACTTAGTATTCATGCTGCGGTAGTTTGGCATGCGTCAAGGCGTAGTGTACGGTAGCTAACTAGTGCTTATCTGCTAGCATACGATGCGATTGGATTAGGGTATTCGTACGGCGTTGTTTGGCATGCGTCAAGGGTCGTACGGGTGCGTTTAATTCAATCAGGAAATGCACGGGTTGAACTTGACTAGCGGACTATGGGTTGTTTGGCATGCGTCAAGGTCATAGCACGCTAGGGGTAAAATATTATCGGGAATTTCAAGTGTTGAAATTTGCAATGAGATTGCATACCTCCTATGAGATAGATGGATCCCGATACCCACTGCGTGTAAGAGTTACTCCTGGGAGAGTTTTACACATTATAATTAGCTGATCAAGTAGGTGTCTAGAATGGTGTCAACGGGGTTATGCCCCTGGGATAAAGAGGTTTATTTTATTTAGCTCCGTGCGAAAGCACGGGGAACCTCTCTCAAAGTACCGGCACTAGCCTGGCTGAAAGATTGGCGAAATTGTAGGGTATAATTAATCCCGGCTTGTCTTTCCTTTTAGGGTTTGAAGGAAGATTTGACTAAAACAGTGGGAGCCATCCTGATTAGATATATTAATAACCAATCTAATTTTGTAAGAGCATACGCTGAGTGTTTTCTTCTCTCTCTCTCCAGGTAGCGACCATGTCACGCCTTAATCAAGATAATAATATGGATGTATTGACCGAACCCGCTTGTTATACTGAGCTGGGGAACGTTGGTCCCGCTCCAACTTCTAATTGTTATAAGACCGAGCAGGAAATAGGAAATTACCAGAATTCCTGTGCCGCCCAAACGAAGAAAGTGCATGATAATGCAACTTCTTCGGGTGTGTTCATTACAGAGAACTAGGAATGGGTGATAAGTTTCAAGAGTGTGAAACGGTACAAGTGTTGCAGCCAAGTTGTTGGCAGTTATCACCCTGTATTACCAAATATATTGATTCTGAACGAATGTTATTAGATACCGAACCTGATATACAACATCATATCAGTCTCTTTATTTAGTAAAGAAGGATATAATTTTGTATTGTTGGATAATGTTTTGAACATTTCCTATATCAAGAGTTGATCGGTTTAGGCACGTTATCTAAAAGCATATACGTTCTAAATCAAACCACGGTTCTTAACGTACAGAACACACACAAGAGGAAGAGTTCAGAAATGAGTGAATCCTTCTTGAGGAATTGTAGAATAGGTCATATCAATGCAACCCGACTAGCTGAAGTTACATAAAGATGCATGTTTAAATCAGTTTGAATTTACAACTTGTGAAACTTGCCAGTCATGTCACAAAGATAAGATGACCATAGCTCCGTTTATTGGAAACAGAGAAATGGTTAGTGAACTCTTGGGATTGATACATGATGATGTATGTAAGTCCCCTGTCTACACATGCATGGATCCGTTCTTTGTACTTCATTACATTCACTGATGATCTGTAATACCCAGTTCTTGTTGTACACCACTATCCGTATTTTTCATAATATATTATTTACAAAATCTATTTATTGTTATTTATAATCATTTCTATTTCCTTTAAACCCTACTTCATCATATTTTTTTACTTCCCATTTTCCAAGCCCGTTTCCCCTTTTTTCTCCTAACCCAAACCTAAACCTTATTTCTTTTATCCCCTAGCCCGTGCCCCAATTTCCTCAGCCCAGACGAATAAAGAAAACAGAGTTCTTTAATTATTTCTCCCCATTTTTAAACCTCCGCCCAAGTTTCCCCTAGTTCCTCAACTCTTTAAAGATCAAGCCCAACATAACTCATGAACTTTAAATTAAACTAAAATCCTCTCCTCTCCAAACTAAAATCCTTTTTCTCACTTCTCTTTCTTTTCCCTACTTCCTATCTCAAAGCCGGCCCAGCTCAGGGGAAAACCCAATAAAACAAAACAAAATACATTTAAACAAATCCCCAAAGCCCTTCCCACAACCAAGCCCAATCAATTACTAAAACCAAAGAAAATAAACAATAAATCCATACCCATGATTTTTCCTCCGGCCCACCCATTCTTTTTCCCTACAATTTAAATCAACTTTTTTTTAAAACTAAACCCACGGCCCGTCCCAGCTTCCCATTCTCCTTATCCCGCACCCGCGCCGCTGAACCCGATCCGACCCACTTCGCAAACTCCTTCTTCCCTGCTTCCCGCTCATTTCCTCCTCGCGTCGTGCCCATGTCGCCGCCTGTCTCGCCAACGCCCCGCTCTTCGCGCCCACGACGCGCGCACTCCCCTCAACGACCTCAACTCCTCCTCTTCTCTCTCTCTATGCAGAAAACACAAACACTCAAGAAACCCACAGCACCCACTCGGGTCCCCACCGCCGACGACGACGAGAACGACCACCGTAACCACCTCGTCGACTCCCTCACTCTCTTCTCTCCATCAACGGAGCCCTCGCCTCAACTTCTCCAGCCACGCAACACCCAAACCCACCGAGCTCCCTCTTCTTTCCTCCTCACTGCACCCGAGCTCGAGCCCGAGCCCCTGCACCCATCTCGGCCGTCCCCTTGCACTCGACGCCGGCGACCCCATCTCTCTCTACCTCAACTACCCTACCGTCCTCTACCCACGACCTCCACCGAGCTCCCCTATCCTTGACCACAACCTCCACTAGCTCACCACCTCTCTTCTTGCCTCTACCCCCAAGTCGATGCCACCTCTGCACACCGCCGGAGCTCCTAGCTGTTGCCGTCTGGATCACCGCAGTAGAGATGCCGAGCCCAAACTCCTCTCCGCTTCCCCCGCCACCGTAGCCGCTGCCGAGCTGTCAAGCTCACGCTCAATCCATGGCCAAATTCTAAGCCGGAGGCAAAATCCTGAGCCTCGCCCCGGTTCCTGCCCCCTCACCGTGCACCTCGCTGTCCTTTCCCTCCAGCGCCGACCATCTGCGACACCTTCTCACCGCTACAGCAAGCAACCCCGCCACCATCGACGCCTCCCCGTCGCAGTCGAGCTTGAGCCTAGTCGTCTCGAACCTGTAGGGTGTTTTTCGTCACCCCATTGAGATGGGAATACACGCGCACTTGTCAGGCGTACTACAGATTCCCCCTGCCTAGGGTAGGCCGGGGTTTAATGATTGTGGGGATCCGAATCTCCGGCAGCCGCGGACTAAGCTGCCGTTAATTACCCCTAGCCTTTGGGGCGAGGGAACCTCCGATTAACGGGTTAAAATGGTCATGCGAAATCAATGTGCAGTGTACGTGTGTTGTGTTTTGAAAGGGGGGGTTTGGATATATCGGGAGCCACGCAGAGTTTTTACGGGGGTCCCGCTACCCGGATAGCGGGCTGGGGGTCAAGGGGGCTAGCAGCCCCCTTGCGGGGTGCGGGGCAGCGCCCCGGCCCGAAAATTTTTTGGAGGGGGAGAATGTTGCGGAGTATGTGTACGTGTACATTTGTATACAAATGTATATATATATTTATGTACACAAAAAGAGGGGGAAAAGGCATCCAAGGGATGCGCAGGTGCGCAAGCGCGCGCGCCACGTGTCGGCACGCGGGCGACTTGCGCACTTGCGCAGTTGCGCAAGCGCGCGCGCCACGTGTCGGCACGCGGGCGACTTGCGCAACTTGCGCAGGTGCGCAAGCGCGCGCGCCACGTGTCGGCACGCGGGCGACTTGCGCAGTTGCGCAGTTGCGCAAGCGCGCGCGCCACGTGTCGGCACGCGGGCGACTTGCGCACACAACAGGCTTTTAGCCTAAAAAGATTTCTCTGAAGAGAAATCAAAGAGGAGTTAGACTCCTGAGTGTGTTTTTGTTTTGTTTTCTGTTGGGTTAATGGAAGGGTTCTTCTTCTTCCTCCTGTTGCTTGCTGGGTCTTAAAGATTAAGAGATGTAAAATCTCAAAATCTCTCCTTTTTAAGATCTGATGGCAGATCCAAGTTCCCCTTTGTGGGTTTTGTGGTGGAAAACTATTTAGTTTTGAAAAAGGAAGAGTAAAACTCTTGATTTAATTCAAGAGAAAGAAGAAGGTTTTGGAACCTTGAAGAAGGAAGAAAGAGCTCAGCTCTAATTTTTTTTGTGGAGAGAATGAAAGGTATTACTTTATTCATCATCATTTTGCCTTTTATAGGCTTACATATTTGCATATAGCCCCTTGGGCTTTACAAAATGGCATTTTGCCATCCCATGGCTCATGTGCCATTTCATTTTTTGCACATAAGCCATGGGCTTACAAAATATTGGTTTTATGCCCATTTTGCATACATTCATGTATAAAAAATTTCATAAAAATTATTTATTACATGATTTATATTTTAGCATGGAGGAGGCTGGCCGCGGGCTCGGCTTGGGCATGGGTCCGCTTGACCTGGGCTTGGGCCCACCTGACTTGGGGTTGACCTTGACTTTGACTCGGTCAACGGGGGTGTAAATTTTTACCCCAACAAAGTGCCCCCCATCAATAAATGCACATAGCATATGTGGGTTGTGTGCATGAAATTGATGGATCTTCTTTCACGTGGAGGCGACTTGCTTTGGTTCCCACTTTTTGGGATGCACTGCCCTTTTTACGACATGGACGGTCGACGCTTGACGCGTCTCCGAGACGGAGTGTCCGTGGTAGACGTTTCCCTGATCCGGAGTGATTTGGTTCCCGATTTGTGGGGAGCTCGCACTGCCCGTTTTACGACATGGACGGTCGACGCTTAACGCGTCTCCGAGACGGAGTGTCCGTGGTAGACGTTTCCCTGGCCCGGAGCGATCTGGTTCCTGCTTTGTAGGAAGCCTGCACTGCCTTTTTTGCGACATGGACGGTCGACGCTCTGTTACGGAGCGATTTGGGTTCCCAGTTTGCGGGAGCCTGCACTGCCCTTTTTGCGACATGGACGGTCGACGCTCTGATCCGGAGCGATTTGGGTTCCCAATTTGCGGGAGCCTGCACTGCCCGTTTTACGACATGGACGGTCGACGCTTAACGCGTCTCCGAGACGGAGTGTCCGTGGTAGACGTTTCCCTGGCCCGGAGCGATCTGGTTCCTGCTTTGTAGGAAGCCTGCACTGCCTTTTTTGCGACATGGACGGTCGACGCTCTGTTACGGAGCGATTTGGGTTCCCAGTTTGCGGGAGCCTGCACTGCCCTTTTTGCGACATGGACGGTCGACGCTCTGATCCGGAGCGATTTGGGTTCCCAATTTGCGGGAGCCTGCACTGCCCGTTTTACGACATGGACGGTCGACGCTCTGATCTGGAGCGATTTGGGTTCCCAATTTGCGGGAGCCTGCACTGCCCGTTTTACGACATGGACGGTCGATACTTGATTTGACTTGCTCTGCTTCTTGCAGTGTCAGGGGTAGACTTGACTTTCTCCGCTTCTTGCGGTGTCGAGATTGGATTCTGACTTGCTCCGCTTTCTGCGGTGTCGGAGTGGAAGTTGACTTGTTGATTTTGATTTCGAGGCGGAGCATAATTCCGACGAAGAGGTCGTTATCCCGAGGCGAAGCATGATTTCGACACGGGGCAAATTCTGGGACGAAGCGTGATTCCGCCGCAGAGGTTGTTGGTTTGATTTGATTTGGTGTTGACATCAGCATCGCTACACTGGAATATGGTACCTGGAGCGAATCATCATCTGTCTTGAGAGGATTTGGGAATTGGTTTTGTTTTGGCATCTGCATTGCTGCACTGGAATAATGCCAGGAGCAACTCATCCTGTGCCCCGGGAGGATTTGGGAATTGGTGGCTTACGAGACAGATTTAGATCCCTGTCACCTAAGGCTTTTCAATTTTATGGGCCGTGAGGGTCCCATAAAAGCATTTTCTCCCTACGAGTCGAAAGGATCTCGTAGGTGTATTTTCTCATTAGGAGTCATGGGGACTCCTAAGTGTATTGCTCCTTTGTGAGTCGTAAAGATCTCACGCGGGAATTTTCTCCTCACAAAGTCGAGAGGACTTTGCGAGTGCATTTCATTTCTTCTTCTTTTTTTTTTTTTTACGAGTTTGCGCCCTTTCGGGTTTTCACAAACTCGCCGGTAGTCCTGCTGTTTTTACTCACGGAGCCCTTTCAGGTTTTCATCCGTGCCCATTTTGCTTGTGGACATACCGTTCTTTTTTTTGTTTTCCTTTTTCTTTCTCCTTTTTTTTTTCTCTTTTTTTTTTTTTTTTTGGAATCTTCCCTGCCGGTGGGGCTTTGAATGTAGTCTCGCCGGTAGAACTTGGGAGAGATTGGGATCGTTTTACGCCCGTGGATTGTATACGGTTTTGCAGGATGTATGATCCAGACCGTAGGGCCAAAAACATTTCAGGACTTTGTTGGCGTCTGCATCGCTGCACTGGAATATGGTACCAGGAGCGACTCATCATTCGCCGTTTGGGGACTTGGAATTTGGATCTTGTTTGGCATCAGTATTGCTGCACTGGAATAATGCCAGGAGCAACTCATCATTTGCCTCGGGAGGACTTGGGATTTGGGTTTTTGGTCGGCATCAGCACCGCTAACACTGAAGCGGAATGCCAGGAGCGGATCATCATTTGCCGTTGCCCGTTGGGGAACGATGGCTTAGGAGATAGGTTTGGGTCCCTACCACCTAAGGCTTTTCAATTTTATGGGCCGTAAGGGTCCCATAAAGCATTTTCTCCCTACGGGTCGTAAGGATCCCACAGGTGTATTTTCTCCTTAGGAGTCGTGAGGACTCCTAAGTGTGTTGCTCCTTTGTGAGTCGTAAGGATCTCACGCAGGGGTTTTCTCCTCACAAGGTCGAGAGGACTTTGCGAGTGTATTTCATCTCTTTTCACAAGTTTGCGCCCTTTCGGGTTTTCGCAGACTCGCCGGTAGTCCTGCTGTTTTTACTCACGGAGCCCTTTCGGGTTTTCATCCATGCCCGTTTTGCTTGTGGACATACCGTTTATTTTTATTTTTTTATTTCTTTTATTTTTTATTTATTTTTTTTCTTCTCTTTTTTTTTTTACCGCTGGTGGGACTTTTAAAAGTAGTCTCACCGGCAGGATTTGGGAGAGATAGGGGTCATTTACGCCCGTGGATTGTATACGGTTTTGCAGGATGTATGATCCAGACCGTAGGGCTGATGTGCTCAATTCGCCTGCGACTTGGAGCATTCATGTGTAGTATTTCTTGAGATATCGTCCATTGATGGGTGGCATGGGCCTTTCTCCCTCGGCACTTATTAGTTGGTAGGATCCTCCGTCGAACACTTTCTCGATGACGTATGGTCCTTCCCAGTTCGGCTCGAATTTTCCCTTGGCATGTCGATTGGGGATGATCGGTCTTTTGAGGACCAGCACCAATTCACCTTTCTTGAAAGCGCGGAGACGGGTTATCTTGTCATAGGCCCGTGACATTTGGGCTCGGTACAGCTCCAGATTTTGCTGCACCGCGAGCCTCTTTTCTTCGAGGGCATCGAGTTCTTCAAGTCGAAGGAGCACGTTTTCCTCTTCTGTCAACTCATGCTGAACGGCCATTCTTAAGCTTGGAACTTCGACTTCGAGGGGGAGGACCGCCTCCACTCCGAAGAGCAATGAGTATGGAGTGGACTGAGTTGGAGTACGGTGCGTGGTACGATATGCCCACAATGCCTCGTGAAGCTTGAGATTCCAGTCTCTCTTGTTGGCTGAAGCATTTTTCCTCAGGAGCTTGCATAGAGTCTTATTGAAGGCTTCGGCGAGCCCATTGGCTCTTGGATTATAGATGGAGGAATATCTCCAGTCTATCTTATGCTGAGTAGCGAACCTTGAGACATTGAAGCTCTTGAAAGAAGGCCCGTTGTCAGAAATGATTCTTCTTGGTGTACCGAAGCGGTATAGAATATTATGCTGGAAGAATGTCAGAATATCCTTTGTCTTAACTTCTTTTAGCGGGACAGCTTCAGCCCATCTGGAGAAGTAGTCTGTCGCGGCCAGTATAAACCGGTGGCCTTTAGATGACGGAGGATCAATTGGGCCAACAATGTCGGTGCCCCAAACTTCGAAAGGCCACGATGCCACCGTAGGATGCAATGGATTGGGATGTTTGTGGATAAAATCACCGTGAATTTGGCAGATATAACATTTCTTTGCATGCTCCCCGCAATCCCGTATCATGGTGGGCCAGTAATACCCAAGCCGTTTGATTTGAAGTCGCATCTTGGGGCCAGATTGGTGAGCACCGCAAACGCCCGAGTGGACGTCTTTCATGACCTTTTGGGCTTCGGCCAATGACAGACACCTGAGCCAGAGTTGGTCATATGACCTGCGGTATAACGTGTCGTTTACAAACACGTATCGGAGAGCTCTTTTCTTTAGCTGAATTCTCGCAGATTTTCCTTCGGGCAGCTTGCCGTATCGGAGGTACTCTATGAAGGGTTCTCTCCAATCGGGCTCGTCTTGGATGATCGAAGCTTCTTCCGCAGGACTGCTCTTCTGTTCCGCGCTTTCCTCTTCTCGTAAAGAGACTGGGGGTAGAATTTGCCGGCTCCTGACTGTGATCAGAATTTCGTCCATGTCAGGCTCAGCCAGCTCCTTGGCCAAGCGAGCGAGTACATCAGCCTTTCCGTTCAACGCTCTAGGGACTCTCGTTAGTTCAATATGAGTGAACCGTTTCATGAGTTCCACCACTCGACCTCTGTACCGAGCTAACTCGGGTTTGTATATCTTATAGTCGCCACTTACTTGGTTGACGACAAGCTGGGAGTCACCATAAACCCGTAGCCGAAGGATTTCCATTTCTATGGCAAGCTCCAAACCAGCTATCAGAGCTTCATACTCAGCTTCGTTGTTTGTCCGAGGCTCGGTGAGAGCGAAAGAACGCCGTAGGGTTCCCATTGATGGTGTGATGAACACCAATCCTATCCCTGCTTTTATCTCCGGGACGCTTGATTTACTGGAGGTCCTTATTGACGAGGCTCCGTCGAAGTAGAGCTCCCAACATGGCTCATCTTCCTCGAGGTGTAGCACTTGTTCGTCGGGTAACTCACAATTTAGCGGCGACCCTTCTGGTATGGGATGAGCAGCGAGAAAGTCTGCAAGAGCTTGCCCTTTTACTGCTTTCTGAGGAGTGTAAACTATGTCAAACTCAAGTAGCATGACAGCCCATCTTGCCATTCTGCCGGCTAGGCTTGCTTTGGTCATCAAGTGTTTGAGCGGGTCGACCTTGGAGATCAGCATAACCCGATGAGCGAGCAGATAGTGCCTCAGCTTCTTCACAGCAAATATCAGAGCCAGGCATTGCTTTTCGATTGGGGAGTAGTTGTGTTCCGCCCCGACTAGAGTTCGACTGAGGTAATAGAGGGCATTTTCTTTTCCCTCCTCGTTATTCTGGGCAAGGAGCGCACCGAGTGACTCGTCCAGCGCGGCAGTGTAGAGAATCAACGGTTTATTTGGAATGGGGGCGGCCAGCACTGGAGGGTGCAACAAGTATTGTTTGATGCTTTCGAACGCTGCTTGACACTCGGTATCCCAGATAAAAGGAGCTCCTTTCTTCATGAGCTTTGAGAAGGGCCTACATTTCCCCGATAAATTTGAGATAAACCTCCTTATATAAGCAAGCTTGCCTTGAAAAGATCTTAGCTGCGTCAGACTCTTCGGAGGGGGCATCTCCATGATGGCCTTTATCTTTGATGGGTCAACTTCGATCCCTCGATGTCGGACTATGAAGCCCAGGAATTTTCCCGATGACACGCCAAAAGCGCACTTCAGAGGATTCATCTTCAGATCGTATTCCCTCAGTCTGGTGAGAACGGTCCTGAGATCTTGGATATGATCGGCCTTGGCTTCAGTCTTGACGACCAGATCATCAACATAGCATTCGACGATTTTATGGATTAGGTCATCAAAGATATTAGTCATTGCCCTTTGATATGTAGCACCTGCGTTCTTCAGTCCGAATGGCATTACCTTGTAGCAATATATTCCGATCGGGGTTCGAAATGCTGTGTGCTTCTCATCCTCAGGCGACATCTTGATCTGATTATATCCAGACGAGCCATCCATAAAGGTGAACAGCTCGTAATTTGAGGTGTCATCGACCATCATTTCCATGACCGGTAGCGGGAAGTCGTCTTTAGGACATGCTTTGTTGAGGTCCCTGAAATCGACACAAACTCGGATCTGCCCATTTTTCTTCTTCACTGGGACTATGCATGCGATCCAGTCTGCATATTTCTCTTCCCTGATGAAGCCGGCATCGATGAGCTTCTTGGTTTCCTCGATGACCTTTTCTTCCAACTCCCTTCTCATTCTTCGAGGAGCTTGTTTGACTGGCTTAGCATCAGGAGATATAGCCAGCTTATGCACGGCTACCTCAGGGGAAAGGCCAGGCATTTCTTTGTATGTCCACGCGAAGCAGTCGACGAACTCACGCAGCAGGGCAATTATCTGCTCTTTCATTTCCTCTGACAAGAGCGAGCTGATGTAGGTCGGCTTTGGATTATCGGGCGTTCCTAAGTCAATCTCGACTAGCTCATCAAAGGTTGCTTGTCCGCCATCTTCGAGCTCTTGAGGAGCTTCTTCTGGCTCGGCTATCTCGTCATCATCATTTGATCTTTTGCTGGCCTCACCAACATGGATCATGTAGCACGCTCTGGAATCGGGTTGAAAGTAACCTATTCCCCGTCTGTCTGGAATTCTTCCATCGATGAGTGCTCGGACCTGGGGAGGATGCCATAGCCCTTCGTAAAATTTTGCTTCGGACTCCGTTTGATATAACCGGCATCCGCACTTCTTAAAGTATTCCCGCATCTCGGGCGCATAGTATCTGGGATTGAGAACGGCTCTTATGCCTCTCTCATAGGGAAGGCACGCGACAGAAAGATCGTCCGGGTGCACAACGGGGTTTGACCCATAAAACAGGATGCCCTTCTGTCCACCTTTCCTCCCGGGAACGTAGAAAGTTTTCAGCTGGTCCACGGTGGAGATTGATAATGCATCGAGCTCTTTGCACATTTGCTCTGGTACCCTTGTGACGGCTAGGGACCCTTCTGCAACTTCAAAGGTCTCTCGTAGTTTCGCTTGTTGCATAGGGGTCCAATCTGCATTGCTGTTGCACGGCAGGTCCTCTTCCTCCGACTCTTCAGTGTCGCTACCAAGATGAGGGCGGACTTTGCTGCTAGATGGGCCTTCAGTAACAGATTCGTCCGTATCGCTGCCGAAACGAGGGCGAGTTTTACGGAAGGACGGGCTTCCAGCGTCGGACTCGTCAGTGTCGCTACCGAAATGTGGGCGCACTTGGGCGTTTTTACTTTTGAATGTGACAGCCGGCGCAGATTTGCTTTTGATCCTTGGGGCTGGCCTATCCTCAGTCAGTTGTGGCTTAGCATTTTGGTGGTTCATAAAGTACCGAGAATCCTCATACCGGACTTCATGCACACCGAACGGCTGAATGTCTCCGTCAATGCGTCTTTCTTCGCCATTTTTCGTATACTTCATGCATTGATGGAGAGTTGACGGGACAATGCCATAATCGTGGAGCCACGGCCGTCCCAAGAGAATCTTATAAGACGTGTCGGCGTCGATCACGTATATCTTAGCTTCAGTTTGCAAATCCCCAAATTTAATTGGCAGAGCTATGGACCCCAGAACTTGCTGGCAATTTTGGTTGAAGCCTTGAATGACAATCCTTTCCCTTGACAGGTGTCGGACGTCCATCGACAAACTCTTCAGCGTCCGCAAGTTCATGATGTTCACTGAGGACCCCGGATCAATCAATATGCGATTAATTCGATCTCCGTCGCTGTACCCGGTCACGTAAAGCGGCCGATTATGCTCAGCCGTTCCCAGTAGCAAGTCTTCATCCTTAAATGTGACTGCGGCGGCATGCAAAGCGTGCTGGGCTTCTTTCATATTAATTTCCGCAAAGTAGGCCTGATACCGCTCGGGGTTTTGTAGAGCGTGGATGAGAACATCTCTAAGCTCTTTAGATAGGACCAAGGCGTCATAGATGCTCAGGAGAGACGGAAGCTTCCGGAGATGCGCCAAGACATTATAGTCCACCGAGGAAGGACTTGTGTTTTCATCAGCCAGTTCTCTGCCATCTTCTTCATTAGTGACTTGTTTTTCCTTCCCTTTTGGGGCGTTGCCCTGTTTTGGCGGTAGAGTCCTGCCGCTTCTGAGCTGGATTTGATTGGCCATTGTGGTGAGCTCCTCGTCCTCTTCGGGAAAACAGAGCTCATCCTCGGAGTCGCTGCCGAGATGGATGGCATAGCAGGTCACTACTGGGATCTCTTCATTGGAGTCTTCTTCTAACTCCCCCAGAATTTTAGCCGCTTGTACAGGGAAGAACTCCTTCAATTGAATCAATGTTCTTTCCCTTTGTTCATATTCTTCAAGGGAATCGATATATTTTTGAATGGTCGATCTCCCTGCAGACTCTTTTTCGCGCCGAGCTGCACTTTTCTTCTTCTTGAGCTTCTTGGATTTTGAGCCTGATGGAGCCGCATTGGCAGCTAGACCGGTAGGCTTCTTCTGCCCTTCCCATTCCATCCTGGGTTCCTTCCGAAGTAGCTTTATCATCTTCTTCGTCTTATTAGATATGTGCGTACTCCATGGAGGCCGCGATGGGTCCGTTTCACTTCTCAGGGCAGCGGGTTCGGCTGTCTGCTCCCAGAAGGCTTCAGTTTCTGTCTGTATAAAGTTGGTGGTTGCAACTTGATTGTTCACCAATACACTTTTGGACAGCTCGATCTCTCCAGCCTTGTACTGCTTCTCGACCCAGTCTTTGAAGATATAGCAATCCTCGATCGCATGGCTCACTACTCGGTGGTATGGGCAATACAGAGGATTGTCGGTCATTTTTGCTTCTTGGGGTCTTTTCGACTCCGGCAATTGTAGGCCGTTGTTCAAGGCATCTTTGAATATCTTACGGACCTTGTCCCTTCTGAAAGAGTAAACCTTGTTCTTTTTCTCCTCTAGGGAAGGCCCATCTCCTCCCAACAATGGCTTTCGAGACCGGTTAGTTTTGGATTCGGCCGCCCTTCGCTTTTCTTCATTGTCGGACGCATTGAAGACATTGGTACTGCTGGAACTCCCACTTCTACGGTTGTCGTCCCGCTTGCTTTTCCAAGTTTTGTCTCTCTGAGAGTCTGGCGGGGACTCTTGCTTCGAGCGTTCCAGCATTTGGACTTTCTTGGTTAGCTCCTGGAATGTTTTGAGGCCTGCTGTACACAAGAATGGGACCATCCAATTGCTGAGGTTCCCAATGAGAAGGCTAACGGACTGGTCCTGCTCCAGCGGCGGTTCGCACTTGACCGTGAGATTACGCCATCGGGCGATAAAGTCAGTGTTACCTTCATTCTTCCCCGGCTTGGTCCTCACAAGGTCGGCAATGGAGATTTTATCACTGACGCTCATGAACCTTTGCCGGAACAGAGACTCCATTTGGGCAAAGGTAATGACGGACCCATCTGGTATGCTCGCGTACCAGTCGAAAGCAACACCGGTCAGGCTGTTGACAAACTGACGAAGAAGGAGTGCGTCATTGCCCCCTGTATTTCCGCACGATGCTTTGAAGTGGGCGACGTGCTGATTTGCATTCCCCGTTCCATCAAATCTTCCGAACTTAGGAATGACATAGCCGCTTGGGAACTCAATCAGATCATACTGCGCGGGATATGGCCGCCCGCTACTGCCGATTTCTTTCTGAGCTTCAGCTTCGGCCACCAATGTTTTAACCTTGCTGGTGACCAAATCCATTATCCGATCCTGTGTTAGCGGGATAGTATTATCTGGGGCCAAGGCATCCCCAGAAGCGGAGTGTGGACGGCTCTCATGTGGCTCGACCAGTCTTGGACCCGAAGGAACATGCATTGGCTGCCTCGGATTGTCATCACCCGGCTGATTAGTAGCGGCTTGTGCTTGATTGGGAGGCGCTCGAGCAATTTGAGCCGTAAGCTGCATCACTACGTTCGTTAAGTCGTCAATCTTCGAATAGAGCTTGGCCATCTCTTTATCTTTGCTCCTGAGCTGTTTTCGAAGCTCTTGAAGCAGCTCTTGCTCTGCAGTCCTGGGGCGGAAAGTCGGCTCTTCCTCGCTGTCCGAGCTTGACTCTGTGTGGACCGAGGGGTCTTTCTGCCTATCATCCTCATCGAGAGGGTTTTCTTCATCCAGCGGGGGCGGCTGTTCTTGAGCGGCGGCGACCACATTCAGGCTAGATTGGGCTTGGGATGTGGTGGCCCCATCCTTGCTTTTGCTGCGAAGGTTGTCGCTGGGGCGTCCGCCCGCCATATAGACCGTATGGATGATGTATCCGGCCGTCTTTTTATCATTGGAAGCTGATTTCACGGATCGCTGTCTTGACCCCCTTGCTTTGGTAGCTGGTAATCGATTGAAGACATCTGGCCTACCCGGGTTCTTGAATGGTGATGGCGCTTCTTTTCTGGATTTGCCCAGCTGCTTTCGTGCGGCACAGAGCGCTTGATAGACTCTTGATGAGACAGTGTCATACTTCTTCCGTTGGGGCCGGGACACATCTCTTTGTGGCACTGTTCGGACCGCTGTCTTCTTGATTCTGGCGGTCATGGCATTTTTCTGAACCCACTTCAGAGGCTCGAAGGAATTGCTGATTCTTACGTCCGACTCAGCCGTCGTCGCTGGGCAACCCTGCACTTGGAACTTCACACGATTCCATTTGGCCGAAGCCTTGGCCCTCTTGTTGGCTCGATACCTGAGCCGCTTCTGCCTTAACTTTTCTGTTCTAAGCACCTGGCAGACTTCGACTTTTTGGGAAGATGCCGCAGACCGGTTGATGGAGGGCCTTGGAGATACGCCCGATTGTGCATTTATTGGAGTCATCGCTTGAGCTCGTCCGCGACATTTGTTGTTGCCCTTCGCACCGGAAGTCTTGCCCCCAGTTAAAGCGTCAGGGAATCGTTCAGATAGCGTCTTGAGTTTCGGTTGTGGTGCCTTGGCGATCACGACATTCGGCCTCTTTCCCCTTGAGACCGGCTTGGCCAACTGTTCCGCCGGGATCTCCGCCAGATGAGCGCTTCCGGCAGGGTAGATGATGACGGAGCCGAACTGACGGGGCGGTTCCTCCCACTGTCGACTGAGGCTTGCGGGGAGAACCACACGAGCGTTGATCTTGACCACGTACAGAATCGGGGTCGCATTGGAAGTTGAATTCGTCTGGGGAGACATTGTCGTCGAAGGTTGATTGCTTGAAAATCTGCATTAAAACGCATTATTTTTAGTATAAATACAGGTATGTATATTGATTGAGTTCGCATGAACGTTTAACCCGAAATATGGGAGGAGAGATTGGTCCCACCGGGCGTGCCAGAATCTGTAGGGTGTTTTTCGTCACCCCATTGAGATGGGAATACGCGCGCACTTGTCAGGCGTACTACAGATTCCCCCTGCCTAGGGTAGGCCGGGGTTTAATGATTGTGGGGATCCGAATCTCCGGCAGCCGCGGACTAAGCTGCCGTTAATTACCCCTAGCCTTTGGGGCGAGGGAACCTCCGATTAACGGGTTAAAATGGTCATGCGAAATCAATGTGCAGTGTACGTGTGTTGTGTTTTGAAAGGGGGGGTTTGGATATATCGGGAGCCACGCAGAGTTTTTACGGGGGTCCCGCTACCCGGATAGCGGGCTGGGGGTCAAGGGGGCTAGCAGCCCCCTTGCGGGGTGCGGGGCAGCGCCCCGGCCCGAAAATTTTTTGGAGGGGGAGAATGTTGCGGAGTATGTGTACGTGTACATTTGTATACAAATGTATATATATATTTATGTACACAAAAAGAGGGGGAAAAGGCATCCAAGGGATGCGCAGGTGCGCAAGCGCGCGCGCCACGTGTCGGCACGCGGGCGACTTGCGCACTTGCGCAGTTGCGCAAGCGCGCGCGCCACGTGTCGGCACGCGGGCGACTTGCGCACTTGCGCAGTTGCGCAAGCGCGCGCGCCACGTGTCGGCACGCGGGCGACTTGCGCAACTTGCGCAGGTGCGCAAGCGCGCGCGCCACGTGTCGGCACGCGGGCGACTTGCGCAGTTGCGCAGTTGCGCAAGCGCGCGCGCCACGTGTCGGCACGCGGGCGACTTGCGCACACAACAGGCTTTTAGCCTAAAAAGATTTCTCTGAAGAGAAATCAAAGAGGAGTTAGACTCCTGAGTGTGTTTTTGTTTTGTTTTCTGTTGGGTTAATGGAAGGGTTCTTCTTCTTCCTCCTGTTGCTTGCTGGGTCTTAAAGATTAAGAGATGTAAAATCTCAAAATCTCTCCTTTTTAAGATCTGATGGCAGATCCAAGTTCCCCTTTGTGGGTTTTGTGGTGGAAAACTATTTAGTTTTGAAAAAGGAAGAGTAAAACTCTTGATTTAATTCAAGAGAAAGAAGAAGGTTTTGGAACCTTGAAGAAGGAAGAAAGAGCTCAGCTCTAATTTTTTTTGTGGAGAGAATGAAAGGTATTACTTTATTCATCATCATTTTGCCTTTTATAGGCTTACATATTTGCATATAGCCCCTTGGGCTTTACAAAATGGCATTTTGCCATCCCATGGCTCATGTGCCATTTCATTTTTTGCACATAAGCCATGGGCTTACAAAATATTGGTTTTATGCCCATTTTGCATACATTCATGTATAAAAAATTTCATAAAAATTATTTATTACATGATTTATATTTTAGCATGGAGGAGGCTGGCCGCGGGCTCGGCTTGGGCATGGGCCCGCTTGACCTGGGCTTGGGCCCACCTGACTTGGGGTTGACCTTGATTTTGACTCGGTCAACGGGGGTGTAAATTTTTACCCCAACAGAACCGAGGCCGTGAATCCAAACCGCGCCGTTCGTCGTCCGCTCGTGACGTTGCCGCTGTCGTACATCGCCCAAAACGTTTCCAGGCAAGTTCCCTACTTACTACATGCTAATTTATGTTTGTTACAAACAATAATCGTATAGATTCCACATTTACTATTCCCGACAAAATTATATGACGTAACTGTTCGATGCATGATCTCAATGGTAATCTTCATTTAATTTGATGGAACTCATTTGCATAGTCTGGCCCGTAAGGTAGTGAACCTAGTGTGTAAATTTCATTGGAAAATATGACCGTTAATGACTAAAACGAATGCCCCAAATACACCCGTAAAACTGGGATTTTCCCGCGTCTGAAAATTGTTAAAATCACCACAAATAATTTACATACTGAAATTATGCGTTCAAGGGCTCAAACTGAGGCCGACTCGACGAACTGTAACCCTATGCAAATTTCTAATGGTTTCTGTACTGAAATTGTGACGATAATTGGATCGGAGTGCGGCTCTGGACTGCAGTCCAAGACCACTCTGGTTATTGTTTTCTGTCCCGTAATCTTTATTACCTTGCTTTCTGAACCCGTATGTTGCGGAACCCTACACCTTATTGAAGATGAATCTGTTATCTAAATAACGCAAGTGATTTCACCCTGTTTCATCGTCGTTTACTATTTAATCTGCAATTGAAAAGATAGGGACGTATAGCAGTCCCAAACAGAACCAGAACGGACACCCCAATGTTGAATAGTGTATAACTCTTGACGTACGGACGCGATTGAGAATCTGTCAGTTGCGTTGAAAACCATACTGGAAACCCTAGATTTCATTCAACTTTAGTATCGCTAAAATATGATCCCAACTGGGATTAAAATGCGTTACGAAACGGATTTCCGATTCTGAAACCGGATTTCCAGCAGTGAACGCTTAAAATGAAATGGCCATATCTAGTTATCCTGAAACCCGATTGGCATGAAACCAAATTTTCTGTGTAGATAATCAAATATACTACATATCCCCTGTTCATTGTTTCGCTAAATTTTGGTATATATTATTTATGATAAATTATGCAAGTGGTAAGATACCGACATATGATATCTTAATCATGCCTTACATACTGTTTTCTCATCACATCATATGTATATGTCATTGCATTTGTAGTCTAGTGATCAAGTGCATTACCCAGTGTTAGGTATTAGTGGTGATTGTGACAAGTACGTTAGTGTTCGTGCATGAGTGGATAAGTGAAAGTGACACGTACTTGTACACAATCAGTGGACCCTATTATTCTATTGCATTGTCGACGTCTGTGGGACGCGTATAAGTGTGAATATAAGTGGTATGGGACACTTATGGAAGCACTTGTATGGGTGTCATAGGTAAGGCACCAGACACTGTCCATCTATCTCGGGTATCAGTCGGGGCGTGCTTGATGGAGATCCTAACTCCAGTTCTCGCGCAGACTTGTCATGGACCGACCGATATTTGAGCTTATGGTTAGCGTTTGATGTAGACCACGGGGTGTGGGGTAGTTTGAGTGTGAGTTCAACAGAATCTCGGGAGTCCCATGCCGGCTTATATATATGGAGATATATGGAGATTTACAGGGTACATGATTATTACCGTGAGTTATATTTTGGACCCGTGGTCCCTTGCCCTTGGGTCCTACCCTTGGGTGGAGGACACTCTCGAGTGGTTGGCTCTCACACTTAGACCGACGTTAGGCTTAGTGACCTGTATAGTGAGACTTAGAGACTGATAGGGATAGTGACATTGACATGCATTACTTACTATATTGACACACCTGACATACTATATTACTGCTTTACTGTTCACCTGATCTATTAGACACTGCATTGGTTACTCCATGTTCATATCTTTACTATCTTGGTTTACTGTTATACATCCATTATTACTCTACGAGTTACCACTTGCACCTATGTATATATTGCTATCGTGTCGCTTTGACGACCTGAGTATGCATGCTCAGAGTGAGAAGTGGATCTAGCTTGGATCAGGACCAGACGTACCTCGAAGACATCGTGGACATATTAATCAGCTACTCAGAGCTATACCCCCTTGATCTCCTTCTGGTTAGTTCCTTTGTATTTGCTTTGTTTCAGTTACTGCATTTCACATTACCTGTGCATTGTATTACTGATTACCATGTAAAGCTAAAAGCCGAAGTGTGACTACGGCAGGATATTTCCTTGACCGTAGGAGCATGGCTGGCCTTGTCAACCCCTCGTATTCCGTATTTTGGGAAGCGGGGCGTGACATGGTTTTGTTGGTATCAGAGACAGGTTTTGCTTCATTTGGGATTGCAGTTCCGTGTAGTGTTTGGCAATCTAAGACATCCTTCTGTCTGGATTGTGAAGTTGTTATTCTTAATCTTGATTCACATAGTGTATTCGGCTATGCATTTTGATCTATCCGTCAGGGTTTGAGTGACTTGGAGTTCCACAGTTGATTTCCACTGGTAATAAATTTCATCACATCCGACATTCTCGATTCCTTGCCTAATCCATATTATGTTTTGATTCTTATAGCTTGTGCCTTGTATCATCCTCAAAATTGTTGTTTCAGGATCATGTCTTCCAACGACTCTTTCTCTATCTCCACTCCCCAGAATCAGACCGTAGAGATCCTAACTGTACTACAAAGTCTGAAGGAAGCCCAGGGGCGAACAAACGACCTGTTAGCTGAAGGACTGAGAAGGCAGGTGAATTAGGCACCAGCGGAAGTTTCCAATCATAAAGGGATCCCTGTTAGACGAGGAATGGAGGGGAAGATGAAGCGCCCACTTGTTCCCCCACGACGGAAGCAGCAGAAGACCCAATGTTGTGGGTACTGTAAGAAAGCAGGACACCTTCAGAGGGAGTGTCGCCGCGCCAAGGGGAAATTCCTGATTCACGGATCCAGCGAACACTTTATCAACAGTTGCCCTAATAGGAAGGAGCTACAAGGAGACGGTTCGTCCACACTCTCCACTTCGGTGAAGTGATGGTTATTTCGTAGTTCGAGCTTCGAGGATAGTGCGGACACAGCATAGGATTCAACTCGCGTGACGAGAATGCAGCGGTCTAGTAATCAAAGAAGAATTATCACGTTTTCTGCTTTCAGTAATAATGTTGTCACCCTCCTGTAAATATTTCTTTTCGTTTGAAATCTTGTATCTGTCAAACTTCTGTTGAATGAAATAAAACTTTGAATCGTAACGTCATGGCCCACCTTGGGGAAGCGCCGCCTTTTGATGAGGACACACGGTCGTGCGGTACCGCGGACTACATGCCGGTGAGTTCGGATGACGAGATTAACGGCCCACAGGTTATTTTCGGAAACAGCGATTCCGAGGACGAGGGAGCCGCAGCCTCAGAAGACAACAATGTCAGCGACTCGGACGACGAAGAAGAGGACCTCGGAGAAAACCCGATAGAGGAAAATCCAGAAGAGGAAAAACCTTAGGGGGAATCCAGTGGAAGAAAATCCTATGGAAGAGGATCCACCAGAAAAAGATCACATAGAATCAGACGTCGATGGAGAAGCTCCAGTCAAGACGGAAGGACCAGAAGAACAAAACCCCGCGGCAGAAGGACCTTCGACGGCGATCCCTGTGAGGCGATATGGGAATGGACGCCCCTATCTGAGCGCACGAGCCTACCGTGACCTGCTGCACCTCCACAACCGCGACTGACGTGATTGAGCTTTCGTCTCCTCAGGCCAAATAAAATCTCTGTATAGTTTAGGACTATCTTTTATTCATTGTGGATGCCTTGTTCGGACTTTTCTGAAATGAAACAAAATTTCTGAGTTCGCTAGTCTTTTGATTACTGGTTCACTTGATGCTTTTACTTTTTCCCTATACATCTATTTCCTCCTGAGATCCCTAACTGTCCACCCCTGCACCTTGTGCTGTTTTGACCCTCACTTAGATTAAAAGTACCGCACCCTGATCTTTTGAATGGGCCACCCTTCGTCCTTCGTTTGTGCTTTGTTTGAGATCCTTCTAGAGAAGAAATTGATAGTGAAATTTCCGAGTTCGCTAACCCGTCGGATTCTTTTTTTTGATTCACATGACGTATCGACCGTTTTCCTTCCCATACATCCCTTTTCCCCCTGTGGTCCTTTGCTGCTCACCCTTACTTCCCGTGCTGACCCGACCCGACCCCAATCTCTTTGACCTTCAGTCTAAAGCTGTCACACCCCGAACTTTTGAGTGAGCCATACTCCATTGTAGACCCTACCCTAGCTAGCCCTATACTTTTTGTGCTATTTTCCTCTTACCCTAACTATATTTAGGGACATCGTTATTCAAAGATTTTAGTTTTCATTATTTTGTATTTATCGAAAAGTGCGGGTTATTGACTACTCCGTCTTATGTATCTTAAGTACGCAACTATTCTTCTCATTTTGTGGTAGCGCAATCATATATTGCACATCTTATTTTATGCTATGTTTCTTATTTGCATCATGAGATTTTCTAAGTTACTTTAAGATTTGTTTTTCTTTTAGTCAATACATTACACTAGGGTGTTTTAAGCTATCGACAAATTCTTTCATTATCTTATTGTCGTTACTTTATTTCCGGGTATTGTGCTTATAGTTACTATTATAAATGGTTATGCCTTATACTTATTATTTTAGCTGCGCTACCTTTGATATGCGAGGCGTGCACATGTTTAGGATTTCGATTTTTTCTAGCACGTCTCGAATGTTATTATTCGTTATTGCTATTATATTTTTGTGCATATAGGTTTCCCTCATAATTGATTTCTACCTTATATTTATTTAGACCTATTCTTTTAGTTGTATTATTTGTATACATATTTTGGATTTCGATTTTATCGAGCATGCCTCGAATAGTATTAGTTGTTATTGTTATTTTTTATTCTCTTATACATGTAGTTTGCCCTTATGATTGAGTCTGGCTTGTACTTAGTTTAACCTGCCCTTTAGTATGTTAGTTTTATACATTTATAGACCTTCAATCTTTACCTACCTATTTTAAGTAAATCACTAAGTGTTAGTGTTCGATGTGATAACTTTTCACTTATTATTTTATGGCTTATCGTTTCTTTTAAATTTCGAGGACGAAATTTTTGTAAGAGTGGTATGATATAATACCCAGTTCTTGTTGTACACCACTATCCGTATTTTTCATAATATATTATTTACAAAATCTATTTATTGTTATTTATAATCATTTCTATTTCCTTTAAACCCTACTTCATCTTATTTTTTTACTTCCCGTTTTCCAAGCCCGTTTCCCCTTTTTTCTCCTAACCCAAACCCAAACCTTATTTCTTTTATCTCCTAGCCCGTGCCCCAATTTCCTCAGCCCAGATGAATAGAGAAAACACAGTTCTTTAATTATTTCTCCCCATTTTTAAACCTCCGCCCAAGTTTCCCCTAGTTCCTCAACTCTTTAAAGATCAAGCCCAACATAACTCATGAACTTTAAATTAAACTAAAATCCTCTCCTCTCCAAACTAAAATCCTTTTTCTCACTTCTCTTTCTTTTCCCTACTTCCTATCTCAAAGCCGGCCCAGCTCAGGGGAAAACCCAATAAAACAAAACAAAATACATTTAAACAAATCCCCAAAGCCCTTCCCACAACCCAGCCCAATCAATTACTAAAACCAAAGAAAATAAACAATAAATCCCTACCCATGAGTTTTCCTCCGGCCCACCCATTCTTTTTTCCTACAATTTAAATCAACTTTTTTTTTAAAACTAAACCCACGGCCCCGTCCAGCTTCCCATTCTCCTAATCCCGTACCCGCGCTGCTGAACCCGACCCGACCCATTTCGCAAACTCCTTCTTCCTCGCTTCCCGCTCATTTCCTCCTCGCGTCGTGCCCACGTCGTCGCCTGTCTCGCCAATGCCCCGCTCTTCGCGCCCACGACGCGCGCACTCCCCTCAACGACCTCAACTCCTCCTCTTCTCTCTCTCTCTGCAGAAAACACAAACTCTCAAGAAACCCACAGCACCCCCTCGGGTCCCCGCCGCCGACGACGACGAGAATGACCACCGTAACCACCTCGTCGACACCTTCACTCTCTTCTCTCCATCAACGGAGCCTTCGCCTCAACTTCTCCAGCCACGCAACACCCAAACCCACCAAGCTCCCTTTTCTTTCCTCCTCACTGCACCCGAGCTCGAGCCTGAGCCCCTGCACTCATCTCGGCCGTCCCCTTGCACTCGATGCCGGTGACCCCATCTCTCTCTACCTCAACTACACTACCGTCCTCTACCCACGACCTCCACCGAGCTCCCCTATCCTTGACCACAACCTCCACTAGCTCACCACCTCTCTCCTTACCTCTACCCCTAAGTCGATGCCACCTCTTCACACCGCCGGAGCTCCTAGCTGTTGCCGTCTGGATCACCGCAGTTGAGATGCCGAGCCAAAACTCCTCTCCGCTGCCCCCGCTACCGTAGCCGCTGCCGAGCTGTCAAGCTCACGCTCAATCCATGGCCAAATTCTAAGCCGGTAGCAAAATCCTATGCCTCACCCCGGTTCCAGCCCCCTCACCGTGCACCTCGCTATCCTTTCCCATCAGCGTCGACAATCTGCGACACCTTCTCACCGCTACAGCAAGCAACCCCGCCACCATCGACGCCTCCCCGTCGCAGTCGAGCTTGAGCCTAGTCGTCGCGAACCGAGGCCGTGAATCCAAACCGCGCCGTTCGTCGCGCGCTCGTGACGTTGCCGCTGTCGTACATCGCCCAAAACGTTTCCAGGCAAGTTCCCTACTTGCTACATGCTAATTTATGTTTGTTACAAACAATAATCGTATAGATTCCACATTTACTATTCCCGACAAATTATATGACGTAACTGTTCGATGCATGATCTCAATGAAAATCTTCATTTAATTTGATGGAACTCATTTTCATAGTCTGGCCCGTAAGGTAGGGAACCTAGTGTGTAAATTTCATTGGAAAATATGACCGTTAATGACTAAAACGAATGCCCCAAATACACCCGTAAAACTGGGATTTTCCCGCGTCTGAAAATTGTTAAAATCACCACAAATTATGTACATAATGAAATGTTGCGTTCGAGGGCTCAAATCGAGTCCGACTCGACGAAATGTAACCCTATGAAAATTTCTAATGGTTTCTGTACTGAAATTGTGACGATAATTGGATCGGAGTGCGGCTCTGGACTGCAGTCCAGGACCACTCTGGTTATTGTTTTCTGTCCCGTAATCTTTATTACCTTGCTGTCTGAACCCGTATGTTGCGGAACCCTACACTTATTGAAGATGAATCTGTTATATAAATAATGCAAGTGATTTCACCCTGTTACATCGTCGTTTACTATTTAATCTGCAATTGAAAAGATCGGGACGTATAGCAGTCCCAAACTGAACCAGAACGGACACCCCAATGTTGAATAGTGTATAACTCCTGACGTATAGATGCGACTGAGAATCCGTCTGTTGCTTTGAAAACCTTACTGGAAACCCTAGATTTCATTCAACTGTAGCGTCGCTAAAATCTGATCCCAACTGGGATTAAAATGCGTTGCGAAACGGATTTCCGATTCTGAAACCGGATTTCCAGCAGTGAACGCTTAAAATGAAATTGCCATATCTAGTGATCCTAAAACCTAATTGGCGTGAAACAAAATCTGCTGTGTAGATAATCAAATATACTACATATCCCCTGTTCATTGTTTCGCTAAATTTTGGTATATATTATTTATGATAAATTATGCAAGTGGTAGCATACCGACATATGATATCTTAATCATGCCTTACATACTGTTTTCTCATCACATCATATGTATATGTCATTGCATTGGTAGTCTAGTGATCATGTGCATTACCCAGTTTTAGGTATTACTGGTGATTGTGGCAAGTACGTTAGTGTTCGTGCATGAGTGGATAAGTGAATGTGGCACGTACTCGTACACAATCAGGGGACCATATTATTCTATTACATTGTCGACATCTGTGGGACGCGTATAAGTGTGACTATAAGTGGCATGGGACATGATTAGTCAAAAATATTGCATCTTTTAGCCGGCAATTTCCCTATCATTCGCATTCATATAGAAGTGTTCGGCATTCATATTTCACATATTAGCAAAACAGTCGTAAAATATCAGATTACATGTGTTAGACCTTAAAACCGGCATTTCTAGGGAAATTGACTGCATTTCATAACATGGCATCATTCCTATATATCTCAACTTGTGTTTCGAAGTCCGTGCAGGAAAATCAGAAGCTTGCTCAAATTTACACTCCTAAAAGATACGCTAACTCAAGGAATTGGAATCTGGTAATGATCAAAAGGGTGTTCAGAGATTCAATATATCAGAGAATGTACATTAAGACAGAAGAAGCCAATACAGCAAAGTTGAAGCCATAAGGCCACTAAATGGCCGCGGTTCCGCGGCCTAAGCCCTCTATTGCCGCGGAACCGCGGCAGTATTGCCACTTCAGCCCATCTGCTTTGCACCATAATTCTTTGCTTAGTGTGTACACCTCAGAAAGACATTACAATTTCCAGAAAGCCCCAGAACCTTCTGCCAGATCAGCAAGCTTTAGGATCTACACTAAACTAGCCTTGTATTCTAGAAAGTTCTCCCTAAACCCTAGCTTAAACCCTAAGCTAAGCCTAACTAACTACTTCTAGAAGTCTTTCAACAAACTTTTGGAGGGAACTTCTATTTTAAACTCAAGGCCTAGGGTTTGGGAAATCTATAAATAGGACCCTAGGCTCACTTGTAAAGGGATGATTCATTTTTTAGGAGAAAGAATTAATTGTTGGTAGAATTCACTCTTTGATCCTCTCCTTTCATTAGTTGATAGAAACCCTAGTTCTTCTTCTACCCAACAACAACCACCTCCAAACCCTAACCCTAATCCAATCCACAAATACCCACTTCAAGATTCATGGGGTTCAAGCCAAGCAAGTCTTCTACAACCCTTTAGAAGCAAAGCCGGACTTCATCGGAGCACGAGGCCGAAGCGATCCAAGACTCAAGAAGCCGAGCGATGCAAGATTCAACGAGCAATGTTCCTTCCTCTTGTAATTCTTGAGAGTTGTAACTTCTTGTTGATGTAATAAAGGTGAAGATTCTTTAAACTTGTTTACATTTTAATTCTAGCATCATGATTTCTTTTCAATTCTTGAATGCATTCTTTGTGATGATGTGTGAATAAACTCCGCTCGTGAAGGAGTCGAGATGATTGTAGAATGATGATGTTGATAAATCTTTGAATATTTTCTTAAGTCCTATAGCAATTGGAAATTCTTGAAAGTAGAATGATCGATGATCTAGATCGATGTGAAATGGGTTCTTGATTCTTTTCGCACGATCTAGAGAATGAACAATCAATCATTGTATTTTCAAGAAGCTATCTAGTGAATGTGATTTATCGAAAGGACAAAGGATAGGACGAAGAACCCTAATTCTTCACAAGATCCTTAAACCTCGATCAATCGTCATCGTGTTAGCATCAATTCGCTAATGGATAAGAAACGTTGATTTCTAATCTTCATCACATCTACAATCTAATCGATTCCTACGAGTTTTACTTCAAATCTTGAAACCCTAATTGATTGGAATTCCAAAGAAACTCGATTCTTGATGTTTATCATTTTCTTGATTCTTGATTAGAATAGTGACACTTGAAACATTTGATAAATCTTGAATCATGTTTTCTTCTCTTTTCGATTAACTTTTCAATTCAAACAAATCAAAATACGAACGATTCGCACAATCCCTGTGGACGATCCGCACTTGCTAACGAAATCTACACGACACCGTTATTGATTGCGGTCAAATATTTTTTGGTTGTGATTTCTATACAAATTTTACAAATATCGACAAACATGAAATTCTTATCGATCAAATGAAACCGTTATCGGGAAGCAATTGATTCGATACTTACTTTTACTTACACAATCCGGAATTTAAATCAATCAAATGGCACCGTTGCCGGGGATCGCGCGCTAATTCGTTTTATATTGAAGTTTGAATTGAAACATTTATTCCATTACATTTCTTGAGATCGAAATTCGCACAAACCCTAAACGATTTGTTGTGGTTCATTGCAAGGAAATCTGGAGCTATTGTACAATTGAAGAAATTTTTTGGAAATTTCCAGAGAGCAGAAGACATCAACAGCAAGCTACTGTTAAAATTGTGTGCAGTGATCAGTACAGACGGCCGCCCAACCGCGGTCTAAGCCAACAATAGCGGCGGATCCGCGGCTTTGTGAAGCCCTCGCTGCATCAAATTTCCTCAGGTAGCTTCTTACCTTCTCCTCTCTCCTCTTTTTAGCTCCAACTAACAAATTTCTGCAGGCTTCTTTGCAAAAATCGCAGCGCCGCTAAAAAGCAAAATTAAATTTGTGCGTGTTTTTATTTCTTGGCTGTTTGCATAACAAATACGGATATTAAGGGGCACGGCCAAATCCAAATTAGGTGGGGAGTTCATTACCCTTCCTAGGCTCCAAAAATCGCAAAACTTGCATCCGCATTGACCCTCATTAATTAAAAAATATCTAGAGATGACTCTAAGGACCGTCGCGCTCACGTAGGACAGAAGAAGGCCGTGGGTAATTCATTGCTTATCCGCGTTTTCTTGTGGTGTCTAAGGCAAGTGTGTCGAAGGCTAGTGGTTATTAATTAGGCCCACTACTTACGTAGTGGAGTACCTTCCCACTTACCTGGCACTTACCTGGCCACAGGGGGACAAGGAAGCAGTGGAGGATTCTATCCTGCGACTTGTCTTTTGGCAGTTAGGAGCGGTCTAGAGCCGGACCTAGGTGACCACTAGATTCTAGGGTTTTTTGTTGTTGCATTTGTTTTGTAGCATCATTTTTTCAAAATCCGTCCCATTTTCAAAGCAAACACCGCATAAATCATTTACCCCTAATTATAAACCACGCTTCCACTTGTACTAACCCTTTTTAGTACAAGATAGGCTGGACACGGGATTCTAGTGCCCGTTTAGTTCGCGTACCTCCTATCGACTCCGAAGTCGATATTTCTACATTTACCTTTTCTTTACCCACTACCACACCCACATCGATGGATCCACCTCCATCGAACTTCTTTAACCCTAATCTGCCGCCGTCCGTTGGTGCGCAGAATCTACCCCGCATCTCTCTCCAGGAGAGGTGCTACCCTATTCGAGGTCCTCTTTCGACCTGCTTATCCACACCACCAGCCAACGGGGATAACTTTGAGATTAAGCCCCAGTATATCAATCTTTTACCCAAATTCCACGGACTCAAGATTGAGGACGCTTACGTTTTCATTACCAAATTTGAAAACGTATGCGCAATGATGGGTACGTCACAACTTTCAGTGGATGCTATGCGTCTACGACTTCTTCCATTTACTTTGTGCGATATACCCGAGAAGTGGCTATATAACACTACCGCACACTCTATTACGAATTGGGAAGAATTCGTCGCTGCATTCCTTAAGAAATTTTACCCAATACAAAAGACAGCTCGAATCCGTAGCGAACTGAATCAATTTGCCCAGCTCCCTACCGAACCATTCTCTAAATGCTTTGAACGTTTCAAGGATCTATTGGTTCAATGTCCTCATCACGGCATCCCGAGATGGGATCTTTGCCGAATCATCTATGAGGGCATTAACCCAAACACTAAACAGAGCCTTGAAAACATGTGTCAAGGTACTTTTATGACTAAGGATGATGGGGAAGCGTGGAAGTTTTTAGAAGAGTTCGCTGAAAAATCACTACAGTGGGAGAGTGGAACCCAACCATTGAATAGGGGTGGCGTACACCAAATAGATGTGTCCATAGGTGTTCGAGCTGAGATGGCAGCAATGCAAAAGAAGCTCGACGCTATGGAACACAAATTTTCTGCAGCCTCCCTAAACCCAGTGTCGCTCCCCAAAACTGTTTGTGGGTGATGTTCTGATCCGTCTCATTTAACGGAACAATGTTCATTAAACTCTGCGTTTCAAGGTCACGAGCATTCAAATGCCACATTTCAAAGACCTCGAAACGATCCATATTCTTCCACGTACAATCAGGGTTGGAGGAATCACCCGAATTTTGCTTGGAACCAACAACAATCTCAAAACACGGTTCCAAGCCAAAATAATTTTCAAAGGGCTCTTCTACCACAACAGCAACCACTTCAAATCACTCAGCACCCCTACCAGTCACAAAAATTCCACAACCAGGTCAACACTCCTGCACAGTCTAATCCTATGCAGTTGTCCTGTTCTGACGAATTCTCTCAATTCACTCAAACCATGAAATCACTTTTATCAAATTTCATAGAGGTTTCGACTGAGGTTAGATCTTCCGTCAGTGAGATAAAGAAAAACTCAGCGTCCCAAGCTGAGAGTATCAGATCTATGGAAGCTGAAATCGCACGACTTAAAGCCGAGATGAGTGCGAGAGAAAAAGGGAAACTTCCCTCTCAACCCCTACAGAATCCTGGGCATTACAATGTAAATGCCGTCACAACGTTGAGATCGGGAAGAGTGCTGAACAATCAGGTCGGGGAAGGACTTGATGATATTGAAAATCCTATCAACACCCCGGCTGAGACCTTTCCTCACACACACACTTCTCCTTCTGATACGTGTTCTTCTACCACACCACCTTCTCGCGAGCCTATTCTCCATTTCTCACTAGGCTCAACACCTCAGTATAGCCCTTCTAGTTCTCCACAGACGGTCCCCACACCTCTTTTGGGATCACGTCTACCCCCTCTTCCTTCTCCTATGATGGACCCAATGCTTATTGCAAAAGCACTTTACCCGAATCGGTTAAGGGCTAACAAAACGAGTCCACATATGGAGAAAATTATAGAAATGTTCAAACAGGTTAACATCAATATCCCTCTCCTAGATGCGATTCAGCAAGTCCCCGCTTATGCGAAAATTCTTAAGGACTTGTGCACTAGGAAGAGGAAGACTCAAGTGCCGAAGAAGGTCTTCATGTCTAATAATATCAGCACTGCTTTTATCCCACAACTACCAAAGAAACGAAAGGACCCAGGATGTCCTACGATATCGATTTCTATTGGGGGTAAAAACATAAATCGTGCTCTTTTAGACCTTGGCGCAAGTGTTAACCTACTCGCTTATTCTGTCTATGAGCAACTAGGGATCGGAGAGTTAAAACCTGCTCACTGCACTCTCCAAATGGCAGACCGTTCGATCACCAAACCTAGGGGTGAGCTCGAAGATGTGTTGATTAAGGTCAGGGAATTTGTATTCCCCGTGGACTTCATTGTTCTCGACACACAACCAGTAGCGAACCCCCGGAGCCAAATTCCGGTGATTTTGGGTCGACCTTTCCTTGCCACTTCCAACGCTGTGATTAACTGTAGAAACGGTTCAATGAACTTATCCTTTGGAAATATGACTATTGAACTGAACATCTATAGAGTTGGAAGTCAGCCATCATTACCCTCTGCTCATATTCTAGATGTGTGCTCTGTCCACGAGATCGCTCCCGATAGTTGCGGAGCTGAGGAACTTTGCTTTACAGATCTCGACGACATTACCACATCTCTGCTTGATCTTACACCTGATCTTAGTGAGGACACTTTTCCTACACTTGAGTCCGACACTCCTGACTTTTCTCCACCCGAGTCTGTATCTTTCACAAGCTCTGAGCTTCTTTGTGACTCCGAGAATCACTCGATGATCCCTCCTTCTTTTATTTCTCTGCCTGCTTTAGATCTAAAAATTTTACCTTCTCACCTTAAATATGCATATCTTGGTGAGAATAAGTCTTTACCGGTTATCATTTCCGCATCTCTTGCATCAGAGCAAGAGAACGCACTTTTATTGGTATTGAGATCTAACAAAGAGGCGTTTGGTTGGACCATAGCGGACATCAAAGGGATTAGTCCATTGATTGTTGAACATTATATACATGTGATGGATGATGCCAGACCAACCCGAGAACCACAGAGACGGTTGAACCCCGTCATGAAGGAAGCGGTGATGAAAGAGATCGTCAAATGCTTAGATAATGGTATTATATACCCAATCTCCGATAGCCAATGGGTGTGTCCAATACATGTCGTCCCTAAGAAATCCGGCATCACTGTTATAACCAATGAGGAGAATGAGTTGATTCAGACACGCGCCCAAACTGGGTGGCGTGTATGTATTGATTACCGAAAACTCAACGCCGCCACGAGGAAAGACCATTTTCCTCTACCCTTCATTGATCAGATGCTGGAACGCTTAGCCGGACGTGAGTATTATTGCTTTATGGACGGTTACTCAGGCTACAATCAGGTCCCCATAGCCAAAAAGGATCAAGAGAAAACCACTTTTCCTTGTCCTTTTGGCACATTTGCTTATAGACGCATGCCCTTTGGGCTATGAAATGCTCCCGCTACCTTTCAGCGGTGTATGATGGGGATATTCTCTGATATGATAGAGAATTTCTTGGAGATTTTTATGGACGACTTCTCGATTTTTGGAGACTCTTTTTCTGATTGCCTATCGAATCTTGACGCTGTTCTTACTCGTTGCAAAGAGAAGAACTTAATCTTGAACTGGGAAAAATGCCACTTCATGGTCCAAGAAGGAATTGTGCTTGGACATGTTATATCACGTAAAGGCATTGAGGTTGACAGAGCTAAGATAGATGTCATTCAAAACCTACCTCATCCCAAAAGCGACAAGGACATTCGATCATTCCTTGGCCATGCGGGCTTTTATAGGAGATTCATAAAGGACTTTAGCAAAATTGCTAGACCTTTAACTCTTCTCCTGGCCAAGGATACGACCTTCCACTTTGACTCGGATTGCGAAGCAGCATTCGACTCACTAAAACACTTCCTCACTATAGCCCCAGTTTTATCGTCTCCTGATTGGGACTACCCATTTGAGCTGATGTGTGATGCATCCGACTTTGCAGTAGGTGCAGTCTTAGGACAGCACATTGATAAGATGCCACACGTGATCTACTACGCGAGTAAGACCCTGAATGATGCGCAAATCAATTATACAACCACTGAAAAAGAACTTTTAGCGGTTGTATTTGTATTAGAAAAATTCAGGCCTTACTTAATTGGCTCTCCTATAGTTGTGTACACTGACCATTCCGCCTTAAAACATCTTCTGGCGAAGAAAGATGCAAAAGGTCGACTAATACGTTAGATCCTTCTGTTACAAGAATTTGATCATGTTATCAAAGATAAGAAAGGATGTGAAAACGTTGTAGCCGACCATCTTTCACGCATCTCTTCTTCCCTTATGACCCTGCCGATCAATGATTCGTTTCCTGACAAACAACTCTTGAACGTATCCGCTGTACCATGGTTCAGGGATATTGTGAACCATCATGCCACGGGACTGATACCCAGCGATTGGTCAAAACAGGACAAATATCGTTTTCTATCCCAAATAAAACACTTTTACTGGGACGAGCCCTATCTGTTTAAATATTGTCTTGATCAGATCATTCGCCGGTGTGTCCCGAATGAAGAGTTCGAGAGTGTTCTTTCTTTTTATCATGATCAGGCCTGTGGGGGTCACTTTGGTCCTAAAAAGACGGCGGAGAAGGTTTTGCAATTTTATTGGCCGACCTTATTCAAGGACGCATTTGAGCATTGCAAAACCTGTACACAATGTCAGTACACGGGTAGAAAGGAGTTGGGAAAGGGACCCATAAAATCAATGCCCCAAACATCGAAGATTTCAACAACCAAGATGGGTTGCCGACGCATTTCATTAGGTTTACATTGTGTACGCTAATGAAAACCTGTACACAATGTCAGTACACGGGTAGAATATCCCGGAGAAATGAAATGCGTCTCAAAGTGGGTTGAAGCCATTCCATGTCGCACTAATGAAAAAAAGGTTGTCATTAAGTTCTTAAAAGAGAATATCTTTTCGCGATTTGGACACCCACGCGCTATCATTAGCGATAATGGGCCACATTTCTGCAACAGATCTTTCGAGACTCTGATGTGGAAATACGGAATCAACCACCGACTTTCTACACCCTATCATCCCCAAACGAGCGGGCAGGCTGAAATTTCGAATAGACAGATCAAACTTATCCTGGAGAAGACTGTTGCTAAGAATAGAAAAGACTGGTCGACCAAACTGACGGATGCTCTTTGGGCATTCAGAACTGCATATAAAACCGACCTAGGGATGTCTCCATATAGGATAGTGTTCGGGAAGGCATATCATTTACCCGTCAAGATAGAGCATAAAGCATTGTGGGCTATAAAGGAAATAAACTTTGATCTAAAAGAAGCCTGCAACTTTCGGAAGCTGCAACTAAATGAGCTAAGCGAACTCCGCGATGAAGCTTATGATAACGCTGTAATCATAAAGAATAGGACTAAGGTTTTTCACGATAAAAACATTTTGAGGAAAACATTTTCATCTGGTCAACAAGTCCTTCTTTATGATTCACGATTACACCTTCACGCGGGTAAGCTTCGATCTCGGTGGAAGGGACCTTTTGTTGTGCGGTCTGTATACCCGCACGGGGCAGTAGAAGTAGAAAATATTAAAGACGACACATTTTTCAAAGTGAATGGACATAGACTAAATCCGTATTTTTCCACTGACCCCACGGAGGAGCTCTTGTTCTTACAAGAGCCAGTTTATTTGGATTAAAATTCCTCCGTCTCACCTTCATATCATGATATTACTGCATCATTCTTTTGGATGAAGGTGAGTGAAAAGAATAAGTTTGGGGGAAGCTCTTCACTTATATATTTTGCCCCCACTAATAATCCCCCCATTCTTACAGTTTTTGTAGGTATAGCAGTTGGCAACAGTGAGGACACTGTTGAAAACAAGTTTGGGGGAGGTTTGTGCTTATTTTTGCGTCATTTGCATATCATCTGCATAAGCACAAAACATTTCTTTTAAAAATCTATAAAAAAATTTTATAAAAAATTTCAAAACCCATAAAAATTTAAAAAAATTTCAAATATAAAAATATTTTAATATTTAAACCTTTTTGTACATAAATAAGATAATAAAAGTTTAGATAGTGAACAATTACATCAATGAGATTAGAAAAATTTAAGAAAACTAAGAAAATTAGAAGTTTTCTTATACGAACTAGTAATAAGTAGTTATGAGCCGTTGTCCTAAGGGTTAGTAAGATGAAGGAAGTCACTAATCTGAGGATAAAAATAAGTCTGAAAAATAGTTCATATTCTGGAAGCCAAACATTTTGAACGTTGATACCCTGCTATTCGCACTTACACACGTCTTGAAGCCCGGGATAGTAGAGGATACCTTGAACTGCTCTTGTCTTAAAGCCGATGTATGAAGGAAATAAAAAGAAAAAAGTGAATAAAAAAATATATATATAAAGTGGTGAGAAAAATGGACACTGGTTTTGTTATTACCAAGGGCAATAAAAATGTATAGCGAGGGTGCCTCTTCACCTAGTGCCCTAAGGCCAACTGGTCTGGGAGTCACTGCTATGCCTGAGGTGGTGCAAGACGTGGAAAATACACCAAATAAGCAAGCACATGAGTAATCGGTCCGTTAGTACCTCAAGAAGTATTAACGGTCGCATGAAAATGTGTGAGCAATCTCATCTAAATATTCATTAATTAAAAAGTACTGAGGCTGATGGGCAAGAGTATGATAGCTTGAATTGAATTCTCCGGGTGTAGGGATGTCTTTACACACACGCAGGGTTATATGATCGATGTTTGGAAGAAAGATAGGAATGAAGAATAAGACGATGTTTTATTGAGGGAGGACGTGATTTCTGACATTTTTTCATGACCATTAAGATAGGGCTCATGACAACCGAAAAGCTAGCTTAGTTGGAAACCCTAATTTTCAAAGATTTTCTTTCATGATTCTTGTCTTTAAATGTAATATTCATGATCTTCCTTTTATTATCGGATTTTATGGGTGCAATCCGCAGAAAACCCTCAGGAGACAACACTCCTCCTACTAGGGACATCAAGAGGTTTAATGGCTTGTTGCACGTGCTCAGTGCAATCGTGTTGCCTACGAAAGTGTGCTAGTTAGTTTTTCTCTTTCTTTATTTTCTCCTTCTCTTTTTAATAAAAAGTTTGCTCGAGACGATCGAAAATAAGTTTGGGGGAATTTGATTAGTTGAAAATATTGCATCTTTTAACCCGCAATTTCCCTATCATTCGCATTCATATAGAAGTGTTCGGCATTCATATTTCATATATTAGCAAAACAGTCGCAAAATATCAGATTACATGTGTTAGACCTTAAAACCGGCATTTCTAGGGAAATTGACTGCATTTCATAACATGGCATCATTCCTATATATCGCAACTTGTGTGTTCGAAGTCCGTGCAGGAAAATCAGAAGCTTGCTCAAATTTACACTCCTAAAATATACGCCAACTCAAGGAATTGGAATCTGGTAATGATCAAAAGGGTGTTCAGAGATTCAATATATCAGAGAATGTACATTAAGACAGAAGAAGCCAATACAGCAAAGTTGAAGCCATAAGGCCACTAAATGGCCGCGGTTCCGCGGCCTAAGCCCTCTATTGCCGCGGAACCGCGGCAGTATTGCCACTTCAGCCCATCTGCTTTGCCCCATAATTCTTTGCTCAGTGTGTACACCTCAGAAAGACATTGCAATTTCCAGAAAGCCCCAGAACCTTCTGCCAGATCAGCAAGCTTTGGGATCTACACTAAACTAGCCTTGTATTCTAGAAAGTTCTCCCTAAACCCTAGCTTAAACCCTAAGCTAAGCCTAACTAACTATTTCTAGAAGTCTTTCAACAAACTTTTGGAGGGAACTTCTATTTTAAACTCAAGGCCTAAGGTTTCGGAAATCTATAAATAGGACCCTAGGCTCACTTGTAAAGGGATGATTCATTTTTTAGGAGAAAGAATTGATTGTCGGTAGAATTCACTCTTTGATCCTCTCCTTTCATTAGTTGATAGAAACCCTAGTTCTTCTTCTACCCAACAACAACCACCTCCAAACCCTAACCCTAATCCAATCCACAAATACCCACTTCAAGATTCATGGAGTTCAAGCCAAGCAAGTCTTCTACAACCCTTTAGAAGCAAAGACGGACTTCATCGGAGCACGAGGTCGAAGCGATCCAAGACTCAAGAAGCCGAGCGATGCAAGATTCAACGAGCAATGTTCCTTCCTCTTGTAATTCTTGAGAGTTGTAACTTCTTGTTGATGTAATAAAGGTGAAGATTCTTTAAACTTGTTTACATTTTAATTCTAGCATCATGATTTCTTTTCAATTCGTGAATGCATTCTTTGTGATGATGTGTGAATAAACTCCGCTCGTGAAGGAGTCGAGATGATTGTAGAATGATGATGTTGATAAATCTTTAAATATTTTCTTAAGTCCTATAGCAATTGGAAATTCTTGAAAGTAGAATGATCGATGATCTAGATCGATGTGAAATGGGTTCTTGATTCATTTTCGCACGATCTAGAGAATGAACAATCAATCATTGTATTTTCAAGAAGCTATCTAGTGAATGTGATTTATCGAAAGGACAAAGGATAGGACGAAGAACCCTAATTCTTCGCAAGATCCTTAAACCTCGATCAATCGACATCGTGTTAGCATCAATTCGCTAATGGATAAGATACGTTGATTTCTAATCTTCATCACATCTACAATCTAATCGCTTCCTACGAGTTTTACTTCAAATCTTGAAACCCTAATTGATTGGAATTCCAAAGAAACTCGATTCTTGATGTTTATCATTTTCTTGATTCTTGATTAGAATAGTGACACTTGAAACATTTGATAAATCTTGAATCATGTTTTCTTCTCTTTTCGATTAACTTTTCAATTCAAACAAATCAAAATACGAACGATTCGCACAATCCCTGTGGACGATCCGCACTTGCTAACGAAATCTACACGACACCATTATTGATTGCGGTCAAATATTTTTTGGTTGTGATTTCTATACAAATTTTACAAATACCGACAAACATGAAATTCTTATCGATCAAATGAAACCGTTATCGGGAAGCAATTGATTCGATACTTACTTTTACTTACACAATCCGGAATTTAAATCAATCAGGACACTTATGGAAGCACTTGTATGGGTGTCATAGGTAAGGCACAAGACACTGTCCATCTATCTCGGGTATCAGTCGGGACGTGCTTGATAGAGATCCTGTCTCCAGTTCTCGCGCAGACTTGTCATGGACCGACCGGTATTTGAGCTTATGGTTGGCATTTGATGTAGACCATAGGGTGTGGGGTAGTTAGTGTGTGAGTTCAACAGAATCTCGGGAGTCCCATGCCGGCTTATATATATGGAGATATATGGAGATTTACAGGGTACATGATTATTACCGTGAGTTAAATTTTGGACCCGTGGTCCGTTCCCCTTGGGTCCTACCCTTGGGTGGAGGACACTCTCGAGTGGTTGACTCTCACACTTGGACTGACGTTAGGCTTAGTGACTTGTATAGTGAGACTTAGAGACTGATCGGGATAGTGACATTGACATGCATTACTTACTGTATTGACACGCCTGACATACTATATTACTGCTTTACTGTTCACCTGATATATTAGACACTGCATTGGTTACTCCATGTTCATTTCTTTACTGTCTTGGTTTATTGTTATACATTCATTATTACTCTACGAGTTACCACTTGCACCTATGTATATATTGCTATCGTGTCGCTCTGACGACCTGAGTATGCATGCTCAGAGTGAGAAGTGGATCTAGCTTGGATCAGGACCAGACGTACCTCGAAGACATCGTGGACATATTGATCAGCTACTCAGAGCTATACCCCCTTGATCTCCTTCTGGTTAGTTCCTTTGTATTTGCTTTGTTTCAGTTACTGCATTTCACAATACCTATGCATTGTATTACTGATTACCACGTAATGCTAGAAGCCGAAGTGTGACTACGGCAGGATATTTCCTTGACCGTAGGAGCATGGCTGGCCTTGTCAACCCCTCGTATTCCGTATTTTGGGAAGTGGGGCGTGACATGATCTCTCAAGATTCGGACATATGTTCCTGTTGAAACACAAGTCTGAAACTTTTGAGATATTCAAAGAATATAAATTAGAAGTTGAGAACCAAAACGGGTATAAGTATTATGTCCTATGATGAGATCAGGGAGGAGAATACTTGAGCACGGAATTCCTGGACTATTCTAAAGGAGAATGAGATTCTCTCTCAGCATTACTCCTCCGTATACACCACAGCACATTAATATATCGGGACGGAGCAATCGCATCCTATGTGATATGGTGTGCTCTATGATGAGTACTACTGAGTTGCCTATTTCCTTTTGGGGGTTATTCATTTGAGAAGCTACATACCTATTGAATAGGGTTCCAACTAAATCAGGTGCCTACCACTCCATATGCGATATGGTATAGGAAGAGCCCATCTCTTAAGGATGTTAAGATTTGGGGTTCTCCGGACTATGTCTAAACGCAAAATCTGGACAAGCTCGAGACAAAGTCAGTTCTGTGGAAGTTTTTTGGATATTTCATGCATTCGCAAGGGAATATCTTCTACCACACTGAGGAGCAAAAGGTGTTTTGTTTCTCAGCATGCCACCTTTTGGAAAAAGAATTTCTTGTGAAGAAATTAGTGGTCATGAGGTAGAACTGGAAGGAGTTCTAGTTATACAAACTACAGCTGACGATTTGATGGAACCAGAGGATTCAATAGTTCCCAACGCACCTCAGCCTCTCCGCCGATCTAGTAGGGTTCCTCATCCGTCTAAGAGATACTTCGGTTTTCTCTATGATAGTGAGAGCGAGGATTGCATCATGAGATGATGACCCAACTAGTTTCGAGCAGGACATCAAGAGTGGGGACTCTGTGAGAATGGCTGGATGCTAAGCTATCAGAGAAGGAATCCATATACACCAACAAAGTATGGACTTTTGTTGCTTTATCTGAAGGGTTAAACCCCCATCAGTAGAAAGTATATCTTGAGATGATTACTTGGTGTACATGGAAAAGTTGAGACTTTTAAAGCTAAGACTAGTTGTAAAAGGTTCTCATCATAGACCAGGTGTGGATAATGATGAAACCTTTTCTAGTGTCTATGCTTAAGTCCATCCGGATCTTACTTGCCATTGCTACATACCATTACTACGATATCTGGCAGTTGGGTGTCATAACTGTTTTTCTAAATAGTGATTCAGAAAGGAGCATCTATAAGTACACAGCCAGAGAGCTTCGTAGACAGTGGGAGCAGCGGAAATGTGTGCAAGTTGCTTTATGTGATAAAGCAGGCATCACGGAGTAAGAACATTTGTTTTGAGGTGGTAGTCAAAGGGTTTGACTTTATCAAAATGGTAGATGAACCTTGTATATACAAAATGGTAGTAGGGAGTATGATGGTGATCCTCGTATTGTACGTGGATGACATAATCTTGATAGGAAAGGAGTTTCCTATGCTACGCTCGGTCAATCTCCTCTTATCACATAGATTCTCCATATAGGATCATGGTGATACCTCCTAAATCCTGGATTTTGGATCTATGAGATAGATCTAAGTGGATGTTAGGATTCGTACTAGGTGTAGTGAGATGGTATCAATCGATCCTGGGGAGAATCACTGGATAGCTTCCAGGCTGGTAAGGCCGACTGAATGTCAGTTACAGGAATTGTCTTTACCCTCAGGGGAGGGACGGTATGTTGAGTGAGTTCCATGCTAGATACCATGGCAAACTAGAAGATAAAGGCTGGATACATTGCTACCAAATATGCTACCAAAGAGGTGGTCTGGACGTATATAAGTTCTTAAGATGAACTTCGTTCCAACCATTGTGTGACAATGGAGTTGTGGCTTAGGTCTAGGAACCCCCGTCCCATCAGAAATCCAGACATATTCTTAGGCAGTATCACCTGATCATGGATATGGTTGATCTCCAGGGAGATCGAGGACAGAGGAGTAAACTACAGAGGACAACACGGCGGATCCACTCACAAAGGCCCATTCCCAGGAAAAACTTTTATGGGATGGTTGAGTATGAAATACTTCAACCACTGCATTGTTGGGCATGAGATACTACGAAAGATGGCCCTAGTGCAAGTGGGAGATTGTTACTGATATGTATGCCCGAGAGGCGATTACTGTACATACGATGTATATTGTAGTGGATGCTTTGACATATATATGGAGGACTTTCTTGCTCAACATGATAGTATACTATCAGGTTGCTCTTTATCTTAACATGTACACCGATGTCTCTATGTTACATGTTGATAAAGCCCTTAGGATCAGTACTTGACTACCAGGATTATGATGCAGATCATACTAGTGGGGATAGTGTAGTTTCTAAGTACATTGTTCAAATGTTCCTAGTCGTAGGTGTATCGAGACAGGGCATCGATATACCACAGTAGACTAGCGTATCCATGTAGATGGGCGATGGATGATCCCATATCCATTGGGGTTTGACATCAGAGACAGTATACGGGTGCTCAGTGGAGACTGGGTACACTGGACGAACTCGCCGAGAACTCCCAGATGGTATTATACCTCACGTCAGATGGCACTTCTCTGGTGACACTGGTACAGGTTAGTCTGTAAACCAGAGATCGTCATAGAGTCTTGTGTGATTCCTACTGTGCTTTGATTTCCACCTTACCACGTTCAAGAGAACGTGCAAAACGGTGGCTTTTGGATACAGTCCCGAGTCACATGGAGGAAATGAGCGATAGGAGGGGTTTCGTCTCTCCCGGTATTGGGAGTTGATGTTGCGCTGCGCTCGATTGGCTATAACAGAAAGTCCTTGGTCAAGGCTGCTTCAAAGATATACTGGTAAGTGTTATCAGTAGTTTCTCGACCCGTTATGAGCCTCATATCGACACGACTTATCGAATTACTGGGGTCTGACGTTTACTACCCCTAGACGAGATATGCGACATATCAGACGAAGAGACCGGACTGTACGGTAGTGTTACTGATTGGATTCGCAGGAGTGTGAGCAGTCTTGCTTGTTGATCTTCTGATCGCTCAATACCCGGGTGGCCGTTACGTTTAGAAGACCGCTTGCGATTTGTAGGTGTTTAATATGATCATCACCTACTGCTGGCGTATTGACGAGTCTTTAGAGTCCTACACAGGGGTTTCCTGGCTCAAGCGAAACGGGATAGGAACACATATGTGATATGTGTTGGACCGAGATTGATACGATATGAGATACCGTATTCTATTCTTGCGAAATGAGATATCAGTCGGTTATATATGATATAGCCGGGTTATCGGATCAAGTGTTGATTCGATAAGTTGATTTAAATGATATTAGTCGGTTATAGGTGATATAGATGTAATGGATGTTTAAGTCTAACTAAACCTTTGATCTCAACACATGAGGATTAAGGATTAGTCTCTTGAAGATGAGAGCTTGAGGAGAGAGAATATGATAATGATAATGAGATGAGATTGTGAGTGTATCATAATATATTATGAAGCATTCTTATTTTAGAATAATGAATAAAAGAAATGAATAAGCATGCTTCATAAATGCAAAGTGGTGATTCATTAAGCATGTGTCATTATCATTTATGGTGCAATAATGATAATGATGAATCACCCTCATGACTCACAATCTTATCCAAAGTAACCTCCTTAGTCACATCTTCTAGAAGCTTCTCGCATAATTACGAGAACGCCCCTCCGATCCGCAAAAATACGGAAAAACTTTAGACTGTAAAAATCCAATAACCGGATACCAGTAACTGGCTTAAACCAAAGCCGACTGGTAAAAACTGTCCGAAAGTCGTACGTGCGTAAACACACGTATGCGTCCGAACCCTTTGTCGCAAAATCATGCAACCTCTATATCGTTTCGCCTGGAGTAGGAAACTCTTTGTGTGGGACTCTAGAGACTCGACTACTACGCTGGCAGTGGGTTTAACCACAGACCGCAAGCGGCACTAGCTGTACGTAACGGTCCCCAGGTAGTTGTCGATAAGAAGGCCGATGAGGAAACCCATCCGAACTCCTACTGAGTCTGATGTGACAATCTCCATACAGTCCGGTCCGTTCGTCCAAGACTATCGCATATCGGGCCTAGGGGGGCGGCAAGCGTCAGTCCCCTAATAGCGGTATAAGTCGTGTCGGAGGGAAGCCCATTACACCCTGAGAAACTACTGGAACCTACCAGCAAATCTCGCTTGCCCTGGCCAGGGACTTTGCGTAATGGCTCTCTGACACAGCACGATATCTACTCCCAATACCGGGAGGGACGAATCCTGTCTAACCGCCACTGCCTCCAAGTGCTCGGGACTGCACCCAACTGCTACCTGTTTGCATGACTCCTTTGAGCCGTGGTAGGGTAGCAATCTAAGAACAGTGGGACACACTCGAGGCGAAGTAGCAGTGTCAAGTCTGCGGACTATGCTGTACTCATGTCACCTGGGAACTGCTCACTGACGACTGGTATCAAACCAACCAACAGTTCCCCGTGAGTCCTGTCCGGTGTACCCGTAACCTAACGAGCACCTGCATACTATCTCCAGTACGACGTACTGACGGCTGTGGGACAGACCATCTCCCCAACTGGGATGAGAAGCGTACACACCAGTCTACTCCGGAGTATCGATGCTCTGTCTCGATAATCCAACGACCAGGGACCTGAATAAGGATGTGCTTGTAGACTACCCAGCCCCCACTAGTGTGACTGCCATCACAACGCTGGTAGACAAGCAAGATCCTAAGAGCTCTATCAATACGTACACTCACATATTAAGATAGAAAAACCAAGTAGCATACTACCATGTTTAGCAAGACTGTTATATACATGTGAATATCCCAAGCTTCCATTAAGTAATATACAAACTAGTATGATACAGTAATGGCCTTCTAGGGCATAAACACTAACAATCTCCCACTTGCACTAGGGCCATGTACTGGCATATCGTAGACCGATGATCTCGAGTAGCCTCTCGAACTGAATCTGAGGAAAGGCCTTCGTGAATGGATCAGCAATGTTCTCTTCAGAAGCAACTCTCCGAACCTCGATCTCCTGACGATCAATGATCTCCCTGATCAGGTGATACCGCCTCAAGATATGTCTGGACTTCTGATGGGACCTTGGTTCCTTCGCTAAAGCTATAGCTCCGTTGTTGTCGCAATACAGAGGTATTGGATCAACTATGGTAGGAACAACCTGAAGTTCTGTTAGGAACTTCTTCATCCAGACTGCTTCTTTTGCGGCATCGCAAGCAGCTATATACTCCGCTTCCATCGTCGAGTCAGCAACGGTGTCCTGCTTGGAGTTCTTCCAGCACACCGCCCCTCCATTGAGGGTAAAGACATATCCCGACATGGACTTGGAATAGTCCTTATCACTCTGGATGCCGGAATCAGCAAAGGCCTCCAACCTGAGGTCTTTTCCGCCGTAAACCAAGAACATCTCCTTAGTCCTCCTCAGGTACTTGAGAATGTTCTTTACTGCTATCCAGTGTTTCTCCCCTGGGTCTGACTGATACCGGCTTACCACGCTCAGTGCGTAAGCTACATCTGGTCTGGTACATAACATCGCATACATTATAGAGCCTACCGCAGAAGCGTAGGGTATAATAGACATGCGTTCCCTTTCCAAATCAGTCTTGGGAGACATCTCTTTGGAGAGGGTGATTCCGTGACAAGCCGGTAGATTACCGCGCTTAGAATCTTCCATACTGAATCTTTTCAGTACAGTGTCGATATACCTGGACTGCGAAAGTCCCAACATCCTTTTGGATCTATCACGATAGATCCGGATCCCCAGAATGTAAGAGGCATCACCCAGGTCTTTCATGGAGAACCTGTGTGACAAGAATCCTTTGACAGATTGTAGCATAGGAATGTCATTTCCTATCAATAGAATGTCATCCACGTACAAGACGAGGAATACGACACTTCTGGCCACAACTTTACTATATATGCACGGTTCATCTGGATTTTTGATAAAGTCATACTCTTTGACTGTCTCATCAAAACAGATGTTCCAACTCCGCGATGCCTGCTTTAGTCCATAAATAGACTTAAGCAGCTTGCATACTTTCCCGCTGCTCCCACTCTGATTGAAACCCTCTGGCTGATCCATATAGACGCTCTCTTCTAAATTTCCATTCAGAAAAGCCGTCTTTACGTCCATCTGCCAGATTTCATAATCATGGAAGGCAGCAATAGCAAGAAGGACCCGAATGGATTTGAGCATAGCCACTGGAGAAAAAGTTTCGTCATAGTCCAAACCAGGTCTTTGACGAAAACCCTTTGCAACAAGTCTAGCCTTATAGGTTTCCACCTGTCCATCTACACCAATCTTTTTCTTGAAGATCCATTTGCATCCTATGGGTTTTACCCCATCTGGAGCAAAGTCCAAAGTCCATACTGTGTTGGTGTACATGGACTCCATTTCGGTCCGCATTGCATCTAGCCATCGTACCGAGTCGCCGCTCTGGATGGCCTGCCGGAAGTCAGTAGGTTCATCATCATCTATGATGCAATCCTCTCTATCCCCATCTATAAGAAAACCGTAGTATCTCTCAGGCGGATGAGACGGCCTACTACTCCTGCGGAGGGGTGCGGGAATGTCTTGTTCTTCTTGAACTCCTGGTTCTACCAAACTTTCAGTAGCAGTTTGTGGTTCTGGAATTTCTTCCAGTTCTATTTCGCTCCCACTTATTTCCTTTTCTAAAAACTGATTTTCCAGAAAATGGGCATTACGAGAAACAAAAACCTTTTGTTCCTCTGCGTAATAGAAATAATATCCCTTGGAGTTCTTTGGATATCCCACAAACATACATTTTACTGATCGTGCCTCGAGCTTGTCCACATGCTGCTTTTTAACAAAAGCTGGACATCCCCAAATCTTCATATACTGAAGATGGGGTTTCTTCCCAGTCCACATCTGATATGGAGTGGTAGGCACGGTCTTGGTAGGAGCCCTGTTCAGAAGATATGCCGCTGATTCTAGCGCATAACCCCAGAAAGATCGCGGTAACTCAGCATTACTCATCATGGATCGTACCATATCCAATAGGGTTCGATTCCGTCTCTCCGATACACCGTTATGCTGTGGAGTGTATGGAGGAGTAAGCTGAGAGAGAATTCCTTTCTCTTTTAGGTAACCTAGGAACTCGGCACTTAAGTATTCTCCACCTCGATCAGATCTCAGTGTTTTAATACTTTTGCCTGTTTGGTTTTCTACTTCATTCCTATACTCTTGGAATTTCTCAAAAGCCTCGGATTTATGTTTCATCAGATAAATGAATCCGTATCTTGAGTAATCATCCGTGAAAGTAATGAAATAGGAAAAACCACCTCTCGCATGTGTAGACATTGGACCGCATACATCGCTGTGTATGAGTCCTAAGAGCTCGCTCGCTCTTACTCCTTGTCCAGTAAATGGAGTCTTTGTCATCTTTCCTTTGAGACAAGATTGACAAGTGTCATAAGATTGATATTCGAACGTGTCCAAATATCCTTCTCTATGCAACTTAGTCAACCTTCTCTCATTGATGTGACCCAGTCTACAATGCCATAAGAAAGCTTTATTTAAATCTGGAGACTTTCTTTTTAGTGTGTTCTGGACATTGAAAATTTGGAGTTGGTTTAAAACATATATGCCGTTATTTAATGTACCGGACCCAATCAAACCATGATTAAGGTGGATGTTAACAACATCTCTTACAAACGTGAAATCATAACCTTTATTTGATAACAAGGAAACTGATATGATATTACACGTTAAGCTTGGTACAAAATAACAGTTATGCAAAACCAAAATATGTCCACTCGTCAATCCTAGGTGATAATCCCCGACGGACGCAGCTCCCACGCTAGCTCCGTTAGCAACCCTGAGGATCATATCACCTTCCTTCAGCACTCTACGGTTTCTCAGTGCCTGCAATGAATTACAAATATGAGATCCTGATCCGGTATCCAATACCCAGGAAGTAGAGTTGATCGATAGACAATTCTCAATTACAAACACACCTGAAGTCGAAGCCACAGCTTGCTTCGGTTCCTGGTTCTTGGCGTTCCACGCCTTGCAATCCTTCTTCCAGTGCCCTTTCCTGTGACAATGGAAGCACTCATCCTGGCCAACTACCGGTGCTGCAAGCTTTTTCTTTCCCTTCTTTCCCACCTTACTAACACCTCCTCTAGGTTTGGGTGCGGCCTTCTTCTTCCTTCCTTTGGCCCTAGCCTTGGACCCGGAAGAAGATGCACCGCCAACAAACATAGCGGGTGTTTCCCTTGCCTTCTGCAAGGTGCCCTCTGCACTCCTTAACATGTTCAGGAGTTCCGCAAGTTCAACTTCTTTTCCTTGAAGATTGAAGTTGAGGATAAACTGGGCGTAGGTGGGAGGAAGGGACTGGAGAATAAGGTCTGTATAGAGCACATTATCTAAAGTCGTCCCAAGGTCTGCGAGCTCCTCAATATAGCCGATCATCTGTAGGACATGTTCACCTACCGATGACCCGACAACCAACCTCGCTCGAAACAATTTCTTAGAGGTCTCGTATCTTGCTATACGAGATTGCTCTCCATAAAGTTCCTTTGTATGGAGAAATATGCCATCTAGGGACATATCCTCGTGCCTCCTCTGATGTTCATTGTTCATCGAGGCAAGCACGATGCACTTGGCTCTCGCGCAATCTAAATCCCAGGTTTTGCGGATTTCCTTATCCGCATTGCTGGATTTTGGACCAAGGACAGCAGGTGCCGTAGCGGTGAGGACGTACCCCAATTTGTCATAGGTCAAGGCCATTTTGACATTCCGCAGCCAATCTTTATAGTTTGGCCCCGTCAGTATATTCTTTTCTAAAAGTAACTTAAGTCCAGTCATTTTCAGGGTCGCTGCAATTAGGAGAGAGAGAAGAAAACACTTTAGCATGATGCTCTTGCAAGTTTAGAGTGGTTTTTAGTTTATCTAAACTGGATGGCTCCCACTGTTTCTCGAATCCTTCCTCAAACCATAAAAGAAGAATTAGCCAGGACTATTCTCACCGTACAATACTTGCTTAACCGTTCAGCCAGGCCAGTGTCGATACTTCGAGGGAGGTTTTCCAACGCTTTCGCGAAGTTCCTTAATTAAATAACCTCTTTTCTCTGGGGGCGTAACCCCGCTGACACCTTTCTGGACACCTACTAGGTTTATAGCATTGATCGTTAAGTGACGAATATCCTGATAAGTAGCATATACTCACAGTAGGATCGGGATCCAAATATCATCGTATGATAATGTTGAAGGAATCCTACCAACATTCATCAAACTCCAAATGGTATGCATCTCTTTGCAAATTTCAGTTTCTTTAGAAATTCCCGATATAAGTTTTTGCCCCATGCTCTTATGACCTTGGCTTTGGTCAAAATGTCATAAGTCACATGTCAAGTTCTACCCGTCATTATCTTGTCAATTTGATCCCATCCGTATATACCCCTGACTTTGGTCAAATGGTAATACGACTGTCCCAAGCCAACTCATCTATCTTATGCAACAAATGAAAACCCAGCAGCTACCAAACACTATGCCTTGACTTTGGCCAAAATGCATAGCTTGAATACTACTGAATACCCAAATAAAATGACGGAGGGCTACGAATGGTTTTGGCGAAACCGTGAACGTAGTGAACTTGATATAACCGAAGGAACCTGATAGCTTTTAAAAGGAGTGGTTAAAGCTCCGCATTTAAAAATATCTGTTTTAAAAATAACCGAGTGGTTTCTTTTAAATTGTTCCAACGATTTAAACTTTGGTTTATTTTCTTTGCATTATAGATAATGCGTCCCATCATTAACCTATCATTGCAGAAAACAACGAAAATACAACGTCCTCTTATGCCATCTGCATTCGCCACTGGGTCCCGTCATCACCCGTTAGGTTACTTAACTAACGACAGAGCGGGGGCTGGGCTAGCGCGGGTGTAAAACATAAGTGACGTCTAAATAGCTATCATATATATAGATATTTTACATTCGTCTGACGCAATGATATTCATTCCAGAACACAGATAAACAATATTGGATTTGCAAGCAATCTGTATTTCTTTTGAGCCTGCAAGAAAAGACAGATTACACAGTTGTGATGAATAGCCGATACCCCACCCTCGACCCCTACGGGTACGGCAAACTACCCGCCCGGAAGTTTGTGTACCCGACCTTGGGTCAGTCCTAGGAGCAAAAACAGTAAAATGAAATAATACAACGGTGGCTACAACCGCAACCTGGATGTGCCCCGCAAAATATTATTACAACAAATTACATTTACAACAAATGAATTAAACAATAACCCATTGCTAAACCCCGGCTATACACCACAACAGTCCAATACAGTTTATATGCACAAACAGATATAACCATTACAGAAATGTGCAACCCCCTGCCAACCGACATACTAGCAGTTAGGGGAGGTTTACGAACACATTAAACAATCACAGATATAATCCAATATGCAAATACTGTACAATTTCGATCGATTAAACAACATCAATATTGCTCCAAAATCTGCTCTGTTAAACTGTAACCTGAGCAAATATTAAATATTCCAGAAAACCCCAAATAATACACAGAAGCAACAGAAGAAAAATCGGCTCCTGACTCGCCAACTCGGCGGCGGAAGCGCGGCGACTCAGTAGGCTGAGGCCGCGGTTCCGCGGCTAGTTAGACGATTCAGGCGACTGTTTTTCTTGGGTGTTCTTCTGGTGTCTTTTCAAGCTCTCTGAACTTACCTGAAAAATTTTTGGACATCATTTTAAGTTCGACAGAAACTGAACAGATTTAGGGTTTTCCGGCTTCGTTTTTCCGTTCGAAATTCGTACAAATTTGCAATCAAGTTATTTAGTGTTTAGCGAGGCTCTGATACCACTGTAAGTCGATGTAGTACACCCCAGTACTTGTGGGGAGGCGGAATTTTCAAAAAACGATCAAGTTTAAAGAACGAACATCGACTAACCGCTTGAATCGAAGCTAAACTATAAATAACCGTACACAAAGAGTTTCTTATCAATTGTGTTTAGGGATTATACCTAATGAAACCGGTCCTTCGTCTTTGTGTCCTCCTTTGTTCTCCTCGACCTTCTCTAGGTAGTAGACGATCCACCCGAGAGCAAAACACCAAGCTACACCTCTAACTTGAGGTAACTAATCTACTTTGATTGCTAATCAAAGAAGAAAGGATGATATAGAGTGAAGGTAATGGATGTTTAAGTCTAACTAAACCTTTGATCTCAACACATGAGGATTAAGGATTAGTCTCTTGAAGATGAGAGCTTGAGGAGAGAGAATATGATAATGATAATGAGATGAGATTGTGAGTGTATCATAATATATTATGAAGCATTCTTATTTTAGAATAATGAATAAAAGAAATGAATAAGCATGCTTCATAAATGCAAAGTGGTGATTCATTAAGCATGTGTCATTATCATTTATGGTGCAATAATGATAATGATGAATCACCCTCATGACTCACAATCTTATCCAAAGTAACCTCCTTAGTCACATCTTCTAGAAGCTTCTCGCATAATTACGAGAACGCCCCTCCGATCCGCAAAAATACGGAAAAACTTTAGACTGTAAAAATCCAATAACCGGATACCAGTAACTGGCTTAAACCAAAGCCGACTGGTAAAAACTGTCCGAAAGTCGTACGTGCGTAAACGCACGTATGCGTCCGAACCCTTTGTCGCAAAATCATGCAACCTCTATATCGTTTCGCCTGGAGTAGGAAACTCTCTGTGTGGGACTCTAGAGACTCGACTACTACGCTGGCAGTGGGTTTAACCACAGACCGCAAGCGGCACTAGCTGTACGTAACGGTCCCCAGGTAGTTGTCGATAAGAAGGCCGATGAGGAAACCCATCCGAACTCCTACTGAGTCTGATGTGACAATCTCCATACAGTCCGGTCCGTTCGTCCAAGACTATCGCATATCGGGCCTAGGGGGGCGGCAAGCGTCAGTCCCCTAATAGCGGTATAAGTCGTGTCGGAGGGAAGCCCATTACACCCTGAGAAACTACTGGAACCTACCAGCAAATCTCGCTTGCCCTGGCCAGGGACTTTGCGTAATGGCTCTCTGACACAGCACGATATCTACTCCCAATACCGGGAGGGACGAATCCTGTCTAACCGCCACTGCCTCCAAGTGCTCGGGACTGCACCCAACTGCTACCTGTTTGCACGACTCCTTTGAGCCGTGGTAGGGTAGCAATCTAAGAACAGTGGGACACACTCGAGGCGAAGTAGCAGTGTCAAGTCTGCGGACTATGCTGTACTCATGTCACCTGGGAACTGCTCACTGACGACTGGTATCAAACCAACCAACAGTTCCCCGTGAGTCCTGTCCGGTGTACCCGTAACCTAACGAGCACCTGCATACTATCTCCAGTACGACGTACTGACGGCTGTGGGACAGACCATCTCCCCAATTGGGATGAGAAGCGTACACACCAGTCTACTCCGGAGTATCGATGCTCTGTCTCGATAATCCAACGACCAGGGACCTGAATAAGGATGTGCTTGTAGACTACCCAGCCCCCACTAGTGTGACTGCCATCACAACGCTGGTAGACAAGCAAGATCCTAAGAGCTCTATCAATACGTACACTCACATATTAAGATAGAAAAACCAAGTAGCATACTACCATGTTTAGCAAGACTGTTATATACATGTGAATATCCCAAGCTTCCATTAAGTAATATACAAACTAGTATGATACAGTAATGGCCTTCTAGGGCATAAACACTAACAATACCACGTGCTCGTGTCATTGCCTCAGGTAGCAACATATCATAAATATGATGTATGAATGCATCGAAATGAAAACAGAATACATTATGAATGAGAAAACTGTTTTCTTTATTTAGTGAGATTTCTGTATATATAAATCGAGATATCATCAATGAAATCAACATAAAATCCATGTCAAGTATCGACACAAAACATAAATCCCAATATCCAAAATCTCGAGCTCCGGCTATCCGGACTGGCCCATATCATAATATCTCAATACCTCAAAGTCTCAATATCTCGGACTCCGCCTATCCAGACTAGCCCCTGGGCTCCGGCAATCCGGACTGGCCCAAATCATCAAATCTCACGACTACGTCGGTATCCTCCGGATATCCGCCGCATTACAAATAACCGGTCGGTAGTGCTCCCCTGCCAGGCTCAACGCCATCATCTACAACCATGTTGCCCCAGGGTACTGCATCGGGTCCACCATGCACCCACAAACGGTTCCTCCTCCTCATCGAATCGGGTGTATGATATCGCTCAAGAGCCGAGAAAACTCATGGTGGACATATCTCATATCATATCACGAGAAAACCGCAACTTGCATTTTAAAATGATATTAAGTTTTTATAAAATCCTTGCGATTTCTCCAAATTCAGAAATCTCATGGAAATCCAAAATCCCAATCTCAATAGTAATAACAATGAATTACCGGGCTCCGGCAATCTGGACTGGCCCATAATATCATATGGCAAATGAATATATAAATATGCATGAAATATCATAATAATAAATGAAATATCTAAACTAGCACAGTAATGATATATCAGAACTATCAGCTAGAAAACGATGTCAATAAAGTAATATTCTCTAAAGTGTACATGGCATGGCAATTACCGATGATGATGTGTGTGAGCCGGCAAGCAAGTGTATGTGGAGCATACGCATCAACGGTAATGGTGCTGGTGTCCTGACAGCATGGTTTCATAATCACTAAAGTACACATTAAACATGCAATGCGATGATAACAACATGAATAAACGGAGAAGGAATAATAAACGCAACAATCCAGAATATACATATCTATATACGAGTCATACAGTTTGTTCTCCGAAATCGCACGAATCGTGGTGTTTAGAAAATAGGGCTATGGTGTTTTTAAGAAAATGTATGTCCTTTGAAATATCCGTAGTATCCCTTGGCCTGTCTTTAAAATACTCACGATTCGTTTGTTTAGGAAATAAGTATGACTCGAGCCCAGTCTAACATCTACTAAGTAAACAACAGGACTAAACTAACAGACTAATCGAAAGGGGTAAGGAAAACCACCTAAGTCTGAGTCGATATATATATATATATAGTAGTCGGTGATCCCGCCTCAATAGTATCACGTACGATACAATATATATAATATGACATCCTCGAGTCAAGAGTGCGGATCTATCATCATAATTATATCTCGTACGGTAAATCCTTCGTACGGCATCCCAAATCTGGGTACGGGTCGAATATCAGATTTATCTCATTATTCCTCTGGTATCCTTATCATCATAATCTGAATTAGGGGTACTGATATAAAGTCTAGTATATTCCGATACCAACAACATATATATATATATATATATATATATATATATGCGTGTGTATGAAAACACATAGCCTAAAGACCCGCTAAAATATCATGTCGTATCTCATAATACGAACCAAGTCACATCACCGATCTCACGGCATCCTGCCCAATCACATCGACACATCTCTAAGTATCATATACTATCCTCATCATCCAAGTATATGTATGTGTATATATATATATATATATATATATATATATATATATATATATATAGGGTTCCTAGGCACTCTTATGAAGGTCTATAAGGCATCAACCATGCCCAAATAAAAATTTAGACGTGCCGAACAACCCAAAGCCGGGATCTTTGCTAGATTATTAGGGTTTAACATGCAAGTAAATATCTTTAGAACTAAAAGTGAGGGATTACAACCTTTGTAGTCCACTCCTTCGCTTCATAAGCTCCGAGTAGAAGTCCCTTCGCCGAGATCCACGATCTCCGGGACTCAAGAGAGGCTCCACGACTCGAACGATCCATGCTAACTTGTAATGTTCCTTTTCTCCGATGATCTACGTCGAAGTTTCTATAACTCAAGCTCTCTCACTCTAATGAGGTGAACACACTAATCTAATTGGCTAGATTAGATGACAATGATGGAGTAGTATTTATGCTTTCTTTTTATATCAAATTCTCACTCTTAATCATCATAAAATGAAAACCTAGTAAGCTTTCTCAAAGCTCAAGATTGAAGAAGAAGAAAAAATAATGCATTAATCCTTTTGTGATGAATAATGAAATGATATTTGATTAATAATGCAACCATGGTCAAGGATGACAAGGATAACTCATGTAGAGAATTAACTAGGGCTAGGGTTTGGGTTGAGTTAAACAATGAGTCACTAGAAAATATCAACCATAATATCTAAGCTCATGACAAAAGAAATCCTTCGAGAAGCATCAAGAAAGAACTAACCCAAATCAAACCCTAACCTTGTTTAATCTCCAGTAAACAAGTTGCATTAGTAATCATATCATGTTACAATAATATATATCATATATATATTATATATTTGTAACAAAAGAAAATAATACAATTAACATATATCGCATATATATCAATGTATTACCCGGTGAGAAAATGAAATAATAAAGCGAGCCAATATTAGATAATGTAATGCAATATATCATAATATTATTATACATTAAATTATCGAATCAACAATTGATCCGACAATCCGGCTATATCGAATATAACCGACTAATATATCATGTACTGATTCATTGAATCAACACTTGATCCGAAGACCTGGTTCATATCTAAATATCGCGAGAATATAATACGGTATCTCATATCGCATTATCCTCGGTCGTGCACATATCACATATGTGCCCCTACTCCGCTTTGCCTGAGTCAAGAAACCTCTGTGTAGGATTCTGAAGAATCGTCAATACGCCGGTAGCAGGTGATGATCATATCAAACACGCACAAGCTGCAAGCGGTCAGCTAAACGTAACAGCCACCCAGGTATTGAGCGATCAGAAGATCAATAAGCTAGCATGTACATTCTCCTGTGAATCCAATCAGTAACACTCCCGTACAGTCCGGTCTCTTAGTCTGATATGTTGCATATCTAGTCTAGGGGTGGTATACGTCAGACCCCAGTAACCGATAAGTCGTGTCGATGTGAGGCTCATAACGTGTTGAGAAACTACTTGTAACACTTACCAGTAAATCTCTATATCTGCCCTGGCTAGGGACTTCCAGTTATAGCCAATCGAACACAGCACAACATCAACTCCCTATACCGGGAGAAACGAATCCCCTCTTATCGCTCATTGCCTCCATGTGATTCGGGACTGTACCCAAAAGCCACCGTTTTGCACGCCCTCTTGGACGTGGTAAGGTGGAAATCAAAGCACAGTGGGAATCACACAAGACTCTATGACGATCTCGGGTCTACAGACTACCCCGTACAAGTGTCACCGGAGAACGGCCATCAGACGTGTGGTATATCACCAGCTGGGAGTTCTCGGCGAGTCCGTCCAGTGTACCCAGTCTCCACTAAGCACCCGTACACCATCCTTGATGTCAAAACACCGATGGATATGGGATCATCCATCGCCCATCATATGGGTCAAGATGCATATACGCTAGTCTACTCTGGTGTATCGATGCCCTGTTTCGATATCCCCTCGACTAAGAACAGTTATAGGATTCACTCATCGAATACCGTGGCCCCACTAGTATGATCACATCATAGTCCCAGTAGTCGAGTACAGATCTTAAGGGCTTTATCAACATGTGAGAGTAAGACAGTAAACCAATAAAAGTAAACATGTTAAGATAAAGTGAAATCAAATAGCATACTATCATGACGAGCAAGAAAGTCCTCTCTATATATATCCAAGCATCCATTATAATATACATCATATGTACAACAATGGTCTCTAGGGCATATACATAACTAACAATCTCCCACTTGCACTAAAGCCAGCTGCTGTAGTATCTCATACCTAGCATCCCGAATAATCTCTCAAACTGTATCTGGGGAATGGCCTTCGTGAGTGGATCCGCAGTGTTGTCCTTCGTATCTACTCTTCTGACCTCGATCTCCCAGCGATCAACTATCTCCCTGATCAGGTGATACCGCCTCAGAATATGTCTGGACTTTTGATGGGACCTAGGTTCTTTGGCCAAAGCCACAGCTCCATTGTTATCGCAATACAGAGGTATTGGATGCTCAATGGATGGAACCACACCAAGTTCACTAATGAACTTCTTTATCCAGACAGCCTCTTTGGCAGCATCGTTGGCAGCGATGTATTCAGCCTCCATCGTCGAGTCTGCAACGGTATCCTGTTTAGAACTCTTCCAACATACCGCCCCTCCATTGAGGGTAAAGACAAATCCCGAGTGCGACTTAGAGTCGTCCTTATCACTTTGGAAGCTGGAATCGGTAAAGGACTCCACCTGGAGTTCTCCGTTACCATACACCAAAAACATTTCTTTAGTCCTTCGCAAGTACTTGAGAATGTTCTTCACAGCTGTCCAGTGACTCTCTCTATGATCTGCTTGATACTGACTCACTACACTTAGTGAGTATACTACATCGGGTCTGGTACATAGCATCGCATACATGATAGAACCTGCTGCCGAAGCATAGGGTATCCCTTGCATGCGAGCTCTCTCCAAATCAGTCTTAGGAGACATCTCTTTGGAGAGAGTGTGTCCAGAGATCGTGGGTTGGTTGCCACGCTTGGATTCTTCCATACTAAACCTCTTTAGTATGGTATCAATGTACCTGGATTGGGATAATCCCAGTATCCGTTTAGATCTATCTCTATAGATCATGATTCCCAATATGCAGGAGGCATCACCTAGATCTTTTATTGAGAATCTTTGTGATAAGAAGAGCTTGACTGATTGCAGCATAGGAACATCATTTCCAATCAAGAGTATGTCATCCACGTACAATACGAGGAATACAACCTTACTCTCTGCAACCTTCTTATAAATACAAGGTTCATCTATATTTTTGATGAAGTCAAACTCTTTGACTACAACATCAAAACAGATGTTCCAACTCCGCGATGCTTGCTTTAACCCATAAATGGATTTAAGCAGCTTGCACACCTTTCCGCTGCTCCCACTATCTACGAAGCCCTCTGGCTGAGTCATGTACACGCACTCTTCTAAATCACCGTTTAGAAAGGCGGTCTTAACATCCATTTGCCAGATTTCGTAGTCATGGTATGCAACAATGGCAAGTAAGATCCGGATGGATTTAAGTATAGCCACTGGAGAAAAGGTTTCATCATAATCCACACCTGGTCGTTGACGAAAACACTTTGCAACAAGTCTAGGTTTGAAAGTCTCAACTTTTCCATCTACACCAATTTTCTTTTTAAAGATCCACTTGCTCCCAATGGGTTTTACCCTTTCAGGAGATTTTCCAAAGTCCATGCTTTGTTGGTGTACATGGATTCCGTCTCAGATCGCATTGCATTCAGCCATTTCACAGAGTCACCACTCATGATGGCCTGCTCGAAACTAGTTGGGTCATCATCTTCCATGATGCAATCCTCGCTCCTACCATCAATGAGAAAACTGTAGTATCTCTCAGGTGGAGGAGAAACCCTACTAGATCGGCGGAGAGGCTGGGGTTCGTCGGGTACTACTGAATCCTCTGGTTCTACCAAGTCTTCTGTTACAGTTTGTGTTGCTGGAACCTCTTCCAGTTCTACCTCAATACCACTAATCTGTTTCATAAGAAAACCTTTTTCTAAGAAAGTGGCATGTCGAGAAATAAACACCTTTTGTTCCTCTGGGTGGTAGAAGATATACCCTTGTGAATTTTTGGGATATCCTACAAACTTATATAAGACAGACCTTGCCTCGAGTTTGTCCGGATTTTGTCTTTTAACATAGGCCGGACAGCCCCATATCTTAACATACTTAAAAGATGGTCTCTTCCCTTTCAATATCTCATATGGAGTGGTAGGCACTGATTTGGTAGGAACCATATTCAATAGGTGTATGGCTGTCTCAAACACATACCCCCAGAAGGAAATAGGCAACTCAGCAGTGCTCATCAAAGAGCGCACCATATCTAATAGCGTGCGATTCCTCCGTTCCGATAAATCGTTGTGCTGTGGTGTATAAGGAGGAGTAAGCTGAGAGAGAATCACATTCTCTTTTAGATAATCTAGGAACTCATTGCTTAAGTATTCACCTCCTCGATTAGATCGAAGAATCTTAATACTTTTGCCCGTTTGGTTCTTTACTTCGTGTTTATATTCTCTGAATTTCTCAAAAGCTTCAGACTTGTGTCTTATCAGGAACACATGTCCGTATCTTGAGAGATCGTCAGTGAATGTAATGAAGTAGGAAGAATCGTTCCTGGCATGTGTAGACATGGGTCCGCATACATCACTATGTACCAGTCCTAAGAGTTCCGTAACTCTTTTTCCGTGTCCACTAAACGGAGTTTTGGTCATTTTTCCTTTGAGACATGAATGGCAAGTATCATAAGATGATAATTCGAACGGATTCAAATATCCATCCTTATGTAACTTAGCTAGCTGTGTCGCATTGATATGACCAAGTCTACAATGCCATAAGAAGGATTCGTTCATTTCTGAACTCTTCCTCTTGTGTGTGTTTTGTATATTAAAGACTGTATTTTGATTGAGAACGTATATGCCATTATGTAACGAGCCTGATCCAATCAACTTTTGATTCAGGAATATGTTCATAACATTATCCTGTACTATAAAATTATATCCTTCTTTACTTAATAAAGAAACTGATATAATGTTGCACATCATGTTCGGTATATAATAGCACTCGTTCAGAATTAGTGTATTACTACTTGGTAATACAAGGTGATATTCGCCAACTGCTTTGGCTGCAATACTTGCACCATTCCCTACTTGAACGGAATGATCACCTTTTCCCAGTTCTCTACCTTTACGTAGCCCATGTAACAATTTACATATGTGGGATCCCGATCCGGTATCTAATACCCAGGACGTAGGGTGAACTGAGAAACAGTTCTCAATAACTAACACACCCAAAGAAGATGCATCAACATGCATGTTCTTTGTTTGGGCGGCGTGAGAATCCAGATATTCTCCTGTTTCCTGTTCAGTCTTATAACTCTTATAAGAAAGAACGGGACCAACGATCCCCTGCTCAGTATAATAAGCAGGTTCAGTCAATACATCCATATTATTATCTTGATTAAGTCCTGACATGGTCGCTACCGGGAGAGAGAGAAGAAAACACTTTAGCGTATGCTCTTGCAAGATTAGATTGGTTATTATCTTATCTATTCAGGATGTCTCCCACTGTTTTTATCAAATCTTCCTTTAAACCCTAAAAGGTAAGATTAGCCGGGATTAATTACACCCTACAATTTCGTCAATTTTTCAGCCAGATCAGTGTTGATACATGAGGGAGGTTCCCCGTGCTTTCACACGGACCTAATTAAAATAAACATCGTCTTCCCAGAGGCATAACCCCGTTAATACCTTTCTAGACACCTACTTGATCGGCTAATTGTCCTGTGTAAAATTCTCCCAGGAGTAACTCTTACACGTACTGGGTATCAGGATCCAACTATCTCATAGGAGGTATGCAATCTCATTGCAAATTTCAACACTTGAAATTCCCGATAATGCTTTTGCCCCTAACGTGCTATGACCTTGACGAATGCCAAAGAACCCATAGTCCGCTAGTCAAGTTTAACCCGTACATTTCTTGATTGAATTAAACCCACCCGCGGGACCCTTGACGAATGCCAAACAACGCCGTATGAATACCCTAATCCAATCGCATCATATACTGCAGATAAGTAGTAAATAGCTACCGTACACTACGCCTTGACGAATGCCAAACTACCGTAGCACGAATACTAAGAGATTTTGGTTTTTCAGAAAACTATGAGCGTAATGAACTTGATATCGTCGTAGAATCAAGAGATTTTGAAAAGGAGTGTTTTCGAGGCTTTTCCAGTTTCGCTAAAGAGGTCACTCCCGGTGAAGGGATATTGGCTCTTTCCCCATCGAATAAGGTGCAGAATATATCATATATACCGCTGTGCAAAGCAAAAAGTATATAATTTGTCAAAAACTAAACCGCGAGTTTGTAGCATCTGCCAGTTTCGCTAAAGAGGTCACTCCCGGTGAAAGGATCTCGGCTCTTTCCTCATCGAATAAGGTGCAGGGTATATCGTATATACCGCTATGCAAAGCAAAACTGTAGCTACCATTTTTATAAAGTTTTGATTCTACAACATCTTTCAGGTTTCTTTTCTATTTATTAATCTCATTAATAAATCCCATCAGCTTATGCTTCCTAAGTATCACAGAAAAAACGAAAGCAGTAATATTTATATATCAGCATATATATATAATATAAGCATTCGTCTCAGGCAGTAATATGATCTCATCACAAACATTGCAGCAGAAGAACATATATGAAATATTGGATATACTAGGATGTCCGTGTTTTAATACGAGCCTGTATAAAATACGGATTCCACGGTCGCGATGAATAGCCAAACCTACATCCCTAGACCCCTACGAGAGCGGCAAGTAACACTGCCAATTCTAGGGTTAGGAGACCCGGTCTCGACTCCTCGAGATGGCCTCCTACTGGACCCTAGAACCCGGTTACTTGTGCTCCCCTCCTTGGGTATACCTAATGCGGAAAAGTAAATAATATACAATGGTGACATCATCCTCATCCCGGAAGTGCCCCAATAAAAGAATATTACATACAAATGAATTTTACATGAATCAAAATAAAAACCCTTATCTCACATAAAACCCCCGGCTAATCAGAACACGACGATCCAATATAACATATCACAGCAATACATAATATCTCATATCATCAACCTAAGTAAGTATGCATACACCGATCGTCGTTGATGTATAGCAACAAAAACAGGCAATACAACTACATACTACACTTACGGTAACAGAAAAGAAATTGTAAAACTACAACATTTGGAATCCACAATCTCTTTACACATCGTAAATCCGAAATATCACATACTTCGCATTTCATGCCTAACAACGTGAATTCCACATATTGTATCACATTCCAGATAAATAGACAATATTAAACTTTCCGATCGAATAATCAAATACCCAAGATTTCCTAAATAGCTCAACACTTGAGCAGAGTTCAAATAATCCCAGAATATGTCACAGTACCAATGGTCCAGCCGTAGATGGGTCAAGCCAACGCCTCACATGTGGCACGCCGTACTGCCCCAAACCCTATGGTTTAGAGGCGGTTCAGACGGTCACATAATCGAGTTAAGGTTTTTGTTCTTCTAGAGGGACCACCGCGTTACTTGCATGTTTTTCCGAAAGATTTAAACCCAAGAAAAATTCAACACTTGAATGTTTTTCGTGCCGGGAAAAAATGAGTTAATGATATCCGTTCGAATATTTTAATAGTTTCTAAATTATCCGGAAAAAGAACGAAATTAAATTTTTTGATCGAATCAACGAATTCAAAATAATCCCCAGAACACTCAACACTTGAGTTAGATTAGAAATACCCAGAAATATGCACTAACAGCTCCAGATATTACTGTGCCAAAATAAAAGCCAAATTCAACTGTACGGCCGCGGATCCGCGGTGCAAGCAAGGTATTGCCACGGTTCCGCGGCGGTCCGTACGAATTACCTGCTCGTATTTCACAGTAATATTTATAATTCCCTGCTGATTTTTTTGAGTATTTTTAATACAGAAAAAATCACATTTTAAAAAATTGTCCAGAGAGGGGGTCAAAATCGATATTTCAGGGTTCGATCAGAGTTTTAACTTCGTATACATGTCGCCTAATGCTCTAGCTAGGCTCTGATACCACTGTAGGGTTCCTAGGCACTCTTATGAAGGTCTATAAGGCATCAATATACATACATACATATATATATATATACATACATATTCACATACCTACATGTAAGTATACGCACAAGTAAAACAAAGATATGCGTGTGTGTGCGTGTGTTCGAATCATGACTCTAGGGTTTCGCGACTAAGAAACTAAACTAAGTTACTTCTAAATACACTAAAACTAACCCAAGAACACAAAAAACTATCTTGATAATCATTAGTCTCACAATACACACATTTATATAAATAATATCACGTATTCGTATTTTACACTACGAAACTGCGGGGGTGCTATACGCCATCCAGCCGACTTCCCCCGTAGATATATATCTACTCACCTGGACGCCTCGGCTAAACTTCTCCGATTTTCAGCTCTGTCCTTTCTGCGCCACATCCGACGCCTCTGCACCCGATCCTAGAAATGTATACAAGGAAACAAGAGAATAAATATAAAATTAGTCGCGTACAAAACCAATACAAGTCAACCACGCGCATTAACTCGACGCGCACACACTTGGTGCACAAAACGCGCCGCGACAACGCCACAAACCATAACTAGGGCCGCAATACGTGAAAACCACTACTCCTAGTACCCACTCGTACCACTTGCACAATCACAACACACCAATTACTATATGGAAAAGGTTGTAAATCACCAAAATCTCAAATTTAGTTCAAACGATTAAATCCCAAAAACCTAGTAAGCGATAATTACCCGTTTTACATCAAAACTTGATATTTTAACAAAACTAGTGGCCACAATATTCACTAAGTATCTTAACTAAGTCACACAAACCATTACTATAATCTTATCACACCATTTTCTATTAATAAAAAAAACTAGTTTGCAAAATTACATAAATTAGAGAATTTTAAAGAGACAATTGCAAACAAACAACTATGTTAGGTTTTGAAATCCTCAAGATGTTGAATTACACACCACAACCATAACCAAATAATCAAAACCCTAACTTTAAATCAAAAACTGCTATTTAGATTTCTAGCTTTCAATTAAACCCACAATTAAACTCCTAAATAGCTTGGATTGAAGTAATTAAACAACAATTTAAACATGGGTTGGGATTTATATCTCAAGATGTTTGAGATCAAGCAAGCTAACAAAGCCTTCAATTTGGTTCATTAGCTCCAAGATCCATGCTTGAATGGCCAAGGAAAAATGGGTAAGCGTTTAATTGAAGAATTATTGAGGCTTTTGAGTGGATTTGATTGATTTTTGAAGACTTTTTATTCAAAATGAAGTGGGGGATTTAGGAGGGCTGCTGCTGCTACAGGGATGGGGAGGCTCGGCCATGATGAAATGAGGGGGAGAGAGAGAGGTGAGTGGGTTGAAGTCAAGGTCAAGGAGAGCCATACCTCAACTCAACACATCCATTTCTTTATTGTTTCCTTTTTCATTTTCTTTTCTTTTGTTTTCTATTCTTTAATTGGAGGGGAGAATGGGGAGGGGTTGCTGCCCTAAAGCTCGGCCAAGTGGGAAAATAAGGGTGTGTGAGTGTGGGTGTGTATGTGGAAAGTTCCAAGTGAAGGAAATACCCCCATATCTCAATTACCTAATTTATTTTCACAAAATAAGCCTTTTCTTTTATATTTTCTAAAACCATTTTCACAACTTCTTTTCACCACAAAAACAACATGTTACGTTTTGGTTTAATGTGACATGATGCACAAAACTTGTATTAACCCATTCCAATTTGTAATTATCACTAATTAAATGTATTAGTGAAGGCTTAAATTAAAATAATTAATTACTAAAATATTTTAGTAAACTAGAAATTTTATAAGTGACCGATTAAATACCCAATACTTGCAATTACATAGCTAGAATAGGTATATTTAATTTTATGTTGAAAGATAATCAAATCTTGGTTTTTACGGAAAACACCAGTTATTTTACCGATTATCCGAAATTTCACCTAAACGATTTTCAAAACGTTACAAATGGAATCGCCTTTTTCTTGGTCCATGGCTCCATTTTAGGCAAATTAGACCTACCCCATATACAGAATTGGCTAATTCAACCTAGGACAAAATCTGGAAGTGTTTTCTTGAGTTGCTGTTTTGGTTATGTGACTTTTAATGACTTGAACTTTGGGTATTTGTGTTTTGTCTCGGTCACTTGACGTTTGTACGTCGATATCGGGTGTTTTTTTGTTCTTCTTGCATGCGTAGGCTGTAAATTCTAACCTATGTGCAGTTCGTATGTCGTTTCAGTTTCCTCGTGTTGATTCTTGATTAGGATGCGACGTATTTGAATATGTCGGTACCTTCGAGTGGGCTTAGGACAATAAGGAAGAGCGTGGTGTCATCAATTTCGGCAAGCGAGGATCAAGGTAAGTAGATGTATATCTACGGGGTAAGTCGGGTGGATGGCATATAGCACCCCCGCAGTTTCGTAGTGTAGCAATGCGATTATGTTATATATATTAATATATGTTATTGTGAGACGTGAATACTTAGCAAGAATGTACTTTTAGTTTAGTTTCTTAGTAGCGAAACCCCAGAGTAAAGGTTGACATGCAGGCACACATACTTTGATTTCTTGTGTGTATATGTATATGTGTGTGTGTGTGTGTGTGTGTGTGTGTGAGTATGTGTGTATGTATGTATGTGTGTGTGTGTGTGTAGACACACATATACACGGATGATGAGGATAGCATGCGATATGAGGTGATGAGTCGATATGATCGGGCGTGATGCCGTGAGATGTTGATAAGTGATTGAGCCATGATATGACATATGATATGATATACGACAAGATATTATAGCGAATCGTTGGGCGATGTGTTTTCATACACACGAGGATATATGTTTGATGATATGGGAATGTACTAGACTTTAGAACGGTACCCCTAATTCATGATTACGATAATGATACCATATGAATAATGAGATATATGTGATATTTGACACGAACCCCGATTTTAGGATACCGTACGATGGATTTTACCGTACGAGATATAGATATGATGATTGATCCACACTCTTAACTCGAGGATGTTGTACTGTCACGACCCGAAATATTAGCTCGTGACCGGCACTTAAATCACGCAACGTCTAAAGGCGTAACGTAATTCAACTAAGCCGAAACCCATAAATCTAAACTTTTTTAAGAAAATAAAGGAGGTGACGTTTTGAAATAAAGGTATAATGAAATCAAGTTTTCTTATATGAATAGATAAGGAACATGAATAATGCAAGTGGGTTTAGTAGGTGCAAAATATGTTTCGTCTTTTGAAAATTTGGGCAGCACCTCCTTTGTATTTTTTTTATCCAAAACCACAATACATGATAATAATAAAAGGCATCCCCAAGTGGGAGCTAGCTCTTCGTCAAACGGCGGATCCACAACCACGCAAAGCATAAATACAAATATACGATGCCCAACGGCGAAGTTCACCACAAAAGATAAAGAAATAAGCAAGACATCAAAAGCACAAGTAGCGGAAAACCCCCTCACTCTAAGTCTCGCAACCACAAGTCTCACTAAGCTTCATTACTTATACAATTACTAAATTTGATCGATGGAGTTGACTAGATACAATATGAATAATAATACAAGAGTGGGTACGATACAATGTCCCAACTTCCAAGCAAAACACCCAAATGAAGCTATGTGCCAGCGATGCCGCTACGGATCCATACGGTCAACCTGCAAGAACTGTGGCACAACGGGGGTGAGTTGCCAACTCGTGAATAGAAAAATATTTACAGATAGAAATCGAATAAACAACGACTCTTAGGTCAACTATATCATAAAGGTAAAACTATGATATCTAGGGTGACCGGGTCTGTATATGCGCCAATACTATAAGTAAATGGCTATCAGCATATGGATATCATCCAACAATAAAATCAAAACCTGAAAGCATGTGGATCTCGTCCAACCATATAATCAATGTATGTATGCATGTGGATCTCGTCCACCCATATAATCAATCTATGTATGCATGTGGATTTCGTCCTCCCATATAATCAATGTATGTATGCATGTGGATCTCGTCCACGTGTCAACCACTGACACAACACATCATGCATGTAAATATCATAAAAGCATATGTATGAAAGTATGAGGATATAAATCAACATGTGTCCCTCGCGACACATTAAAATCATGGAACCTGAGTGTCCAACATCGACACTCGAAACATCATGAAACCCGTGCCCAGCATCGGCACGTAAATCCTCATATCTCTCAGGCTCCGTCAGTACGGATCGGCCCATATCATCTCTCGACTCCGGTCGGTATCCTCCGGATAGCCGCCGGGTCTAACCAATCACCGGTAGGTACTAGCCACCCTGCTAGGCTCATCGTCTACTCCACGAAAAACATTTCTCGCCCCGGGGAACCATACCGGGTCCACCATGAACCCGCAAACGGATCATCCACCTCCTCGAATCGGGTTTCACATATTATACGTCTCAGAACATAGAAAACTCATGGTGGACGCACTGAAATATCATATCAAGAGAAACCGGGTTTTTAAAACAATACTTACTTTCTTTTGAAATAACCATGGTTCTCAAATCCAGAAATCTCATGAAAGCAGCATATTCAAATGCGTATAATCGTAAAGCATGATGTATGCGACATATAACAGAAATGTAAGCATATCCGTATATCATGCAACATGGAATCTATAATATGCACATGTCGAGGGAAAGCCGCCTTTTTAAATGAATCCAGTTTTAAAATATATCTTGCGGTTCCCAATTTCTCCCAACTCAAATGCAACATCGTATAAGGTGCATATGTAACTATAGCAAGTAAACTATGCGAGGGGGTCATATATGCAGCAATCCTACTGTGTAGTGACATGGCAATTATCGATGATGAAGTGCATGAGCCGGCAAATCTGTGTAAGTGTAAAATACGCATCATCGATAATGGTGTAAGTATACTAGCACAGGTATATGCAATGCACTGAAAATAGCATGAATGCAGCATAAAGTAAATCATCAGCAAAAAGCTATAAGGTATACGTATCTAACATGATCGAGTCTGTGAATCTATCAATCGGCATCCAGCCTCGCAACATCACGTATGGTATAATCCATCGTATGGTATCCTCTAGTCAAGGGTACGGATCAATCGTCAAAAAACTCATCACGTACGGAAAATTATCGTACGGTGGCACTAAACCATCGAGGATCCTATCATCCTATATGACAATGAGGGGTACGGACCTAACGTCTCATACGACATATCACTCATGATTCACAACATTTATATATATCTATATACCTACATCCCAGGTCGCATCCATAAAAAACTCATATCGAGAGACCAACAAAGGTATCAATCATTTCAATCGACTCGCATCCGTATACCAACATATCCATCCAGCCATCATATCACATCGTATATACTTTTCATCGCATTAAGTCAATATATATATATATATATATATATACATTCTACCTTATACATCAAATGCCATGCTACTCTAAAACTCATATATACTGAAGTGCAACTGCATATCTATAAGTCGTGATGCATATTCACATTTCATATCCTATTTATGTGTCAAACCGAGGCATCATTCCTTCCATATCATGTCACACTAAACCTTTAATCATATCCATTAGTTTCCTAGAATAAGTTTCTCTAACCATGTCCTATATATCGGTTTCCATCAAATTGCGGGGGTGCTATACGCCATCCACCCGACTTCCCCCGTAGATATATATCTACACACCTGATCTTCACTTACCGATGTAGCCATGCGCTTACTTGTAGTTCAAGTCCACTCGAGGGTACCTACATATATACACACAAGATATCGTAAATCAAAATCACGCACGAAAACCAAAACGACACAAGTATCTCTCATAGGTAAAACCTATGGTCTACTCTCAGAATTCAACCAAATAATACTCGATACAGACGTACAAACGTCAAGTAATCGAATACAATACTAAATTTCAAAACTTGAATTCATAAACAACAAAAAAACCAAAGCAACAACTCATGAAAATGGCACCAGATTTTATTTTAGGTCAAAACAAGTTGCACAAACAGTACAGGGGTGATATATAGGTTATATGTGAGCTACTGAAGGAACCTAGACACCCAACTCCACTACATGGCCGGCCACACACCTCAGAATTCCGGCCTGCTCGGTTTTGTGGGGGCTGAATGTGTTCGTATTGGTAGGGTGGCCTCCTGATGGTTCAACAAGGTCAATGGCACCGTTTGCTTTTCTAGTAAAAATCTCAAGTTAGCCCTGATTCCCTGCACCCTCAATTTCATCACAAAACCGACATGAAAAGTTTCTGTTTTTCGGGTTTTAGGTTTTAGTTCAGGCATGGTCTGGGTTTCTAACACCATGGGGGGTTTTAAGGTCACTACTAACCTCTCTTACACCTTCACAACTCAAGAATTCCACATAACATCATCTAGGAATTTTCTAAGTTCACAAAACCTCGCTAAAATGATTCTAAACATGCATAGGTGATAAAGTAAATCAAATACGATCCTAATGGTGCAGAAATTACCTTATTTGGCAACTCAAGAAAATTCTTGAGTTGCCTCAAGTCTCCAAAATCCTTGCTTTCTTGGTCCAACGTGCTTGTAATGATCTTGTGCATGTTTTTAAAATAGTGGGGATGTGGTTTTTGTGTGTTTTTGGGTTTGAAATGAGGTGTTTGAGGAGGGGGAAGAGGGAGTACTGCCATGGGTGAAGGAGGATAGGGGAAAGGTGAATGAAATGAGTGAAGAAGAATGAGACAAGTCCAAGGTTTGACCCCTCACCTCTCTCTCCTTTCTCTCTCTCTTGCCCATACCTCATTTTTCTAATCCATTTCCTTTTTCTTTTCTTTTAAAAAAGAAAACCAAGCATGATAAAAGAAAAGCCATGTAGAAAATGTAACACAAGTGTAAAATAACATGGTGCTTGTCATGTACACAAATCCGGCTTAATGCGCGATTAGCGATATTTAATCGCGATTAGCGTTAAAATAGTGTATAATTAATCATAAAAATTTATAATTTACTTAATTCATTTAAAACACCCTCATTTCAGTAATTTCTACAATTTTCCAAATTTTCCCCAATTTATCTGTATTTAATTATACCGCACTAATAAAATATTCATAATCTTTATTATTTAATTATAAAAATTCCCAAAACTAATATTTTATTTTTCTGAAATGTTACATGTACTATGTATTTTACCATACGTGACGCTATTGAGGCGGGATCGCTGACTACTAGATGTATCGACTCGGAATTTAGGAGGATTTCCTTACCCTATAGACTGGGATCGAGTCATACTTATTTTCAAAACTAACGAATCGCAAGTAGTTTTAAAGACAGGCGAAGAGATACTACGGATTTTTCAAAAGACGTATCTTTTCTCAAAGTCCCCGTGGCCCCTATTTTTCTAAAACCACGATTCGTGCTATTTCAAAACATCAAAAACTGTATGACTCGTATATAGAATTGTATATTCTTCAATGTTGTGTTTACTATTCATTCTCCGTTATATTCATGTTCTCATGCATTGCATGTTCATACAAGTGTTTCCTTAACTATTATGATCTCGTTGGTTAGGACACCAGCACCGTTACCGATGATGCGTATGTCCACAATCACTTGCTTGCCGGCTCACACACATCATCATCGGAAATTTCCATGTCACGTACACTTTAGAAAATATTACTTCATTGATATAACTTGCTAGCTCATAATTCCAATATGTCATTACAATGCTAGTTTAGATATTGCATCCTTTACTTAGATATCCATGCATGTGTATATTCATTTGTCATGCAATATTATGGGGCTTTATCCCGGTATTCACTATTTATTGACTCTTGATTATGGAATTCGGATTTTCCATGAGATTTCTGGATTTGGAGAAACCACAAGGATTTATAAACTCATTATTATTTCTAAAAATAGAAATTTTCGGTTTTCTCGTGGTATAATATTTGTGATGTCCACCATGGGTTTTCTCGGTTCTTGAGCGGTATCATACTCCTGATTCGAGGTAGGGGGATGGACCGTCTACGAGTGCATGGTGGATCCGGTGCGGTACCCCGGGGCAAGAGGATCATACAGAAAGGTGTTGAGCCTGGAAGGGGAGCACTACCGACCGGTGATTGTATGGAAACTCAACGGATATCCGAGGATACCGTTCGGAGTTATAAGAGAGATGGATATGGGCCGATCCGGACTGATGGAGCCCATGGGCCGATCCTGACTAGCGGAGCCCGAGATTTGAGTATTATGTGTCGCTATTGGACACAGACTTCATGATGTTTTATGTGTCGATGCTCGGCACTCGGGTTTTATCATGATTTGTGTGTCGTTGCTGGACACACGTTGGATGGTGCATTAGTACATGTCACGCATCGATATATTATTACTCATGACACGGACACGAGTACTTTGATATCACACTTATGATATGCCGTCACCCTTGTTGTAGTATTGTGTATTTTATTGTATGACCAAGGAGAGAGTCATACATGCGATTTCTTCTCGGTGATGTTTTCTACTCACGAGTTGGCAACTCACCCCCGTTGTGCCACAATTTCTTGCAGGTTTGGCCATACAAGTTTCATGGCGACTTGCTGGCACACTGCTTCCTTCCAGGTGATTGCTTGGGTAGGTGGGTTCACTTGCATCGTGACCACCGTTGTACTTTTATTTATTCATTTGTATCTAGCAAACTCCATTAACCAGACTTGTATTATTTGATAGACTTAGAAGACCAGTTGTATGTTCTTTCGACCTTAGAGTCACGTGCTTGTATTATTATGGGTCTTCTTTGGTTTTCTTGAGGATGTTAGATTCCTTTCTGAGTTTTGATCCTCGTCCTTCGGCGTTTTTTATTATATTGCTTGCGTGGTTGTTTCCGCCAATTGGCGAAGAGCTAGCTCCCACTGGGGGATGCCTTTACTCATTACTTATGTATATTCATGTTTGTACCCGTTTGGGGCCAGTATTTACATAGAGAACTCTGCCAAAAGTGATTCTATATGTTAACTTTTAAATGAATTTTCCTTCACTCTCTTTTTAAATGGTCTAGATTTCTGGGCTTTTGGCTTACTTGAATTAGGTGGGGTCCTATAGACTTCACATGATTCAAGTGCCAGTCACGTGGCATTTCGGGTCGTGACAAAGTTTGTATCAGAGCGATGGGTTTAACCTTAGTTCGAGTCTAGGTTTGACTATGCGGAGTCTAGGGCATATATATATATATTCGGAAACTAGCCTTGACCTTACGGAACTTAGACTTTGTCGAGGGTGTATTAGACCCAAAATTTCGTCACATAGGTTAACCTTGGTTGATGGAGTAGGTGACTTAAGTAGAGTGACGTAATGTGTGTATGTTCCACGGCATACTTACGATACGCTATTCCGCTTAAGAAACCTTAGGATGTACATTTCTTATGCATTGTATTTCTATTCATTCCTATGATCTATCCTCATCGATATCGGTTTGTGGTTTCTGTTACCACGGTTGCACGGGCAAGGAGAGAGCTACGGCTAGAGTTGCGGTTAGCACGAGCTCGTCATGGACGAGGACTGACCAGGGCGTAATTCCAGTGACGCATGATTGCATATATATGTTATTTTATTGTGTTTTTTGCGACATGGGCATTTTGATGGATTGTTTTGCTAAGATTTCTCGAACGTTCAGATCAGCACCAGAGGATTGGGCCACTGCTAGAGGCCAGCTAGAATGAGATGACCGACAATGCACCGTTTATTCTTGATAATTGAGGCATTGTTTAGCGTGCGGACGAATGAGCAAGTTGTTGCTGCGACTGACAAGATATCGCCCTAAACGTTTGAAGCTATTGCAGCCCGAGTTTATACTTATGGATTTGATAGAAGATCGCTAGTCACCCATGGATGAATGACTAGGACATGTGGTTCGTTTGCATACCCCGATGCGAGGTCATCAGAATAATTGATTTCAGCTAGAGAAGACTTCACACAGGCACGTTAAGAGTCGCTAGAAAACGGACGAATGAAGAGTATTCCTCCGACGAATTGGAAGAGTTTCCGAGGGCGTAGTTGGCCAAATACCTACCACAAGATATTGAGCTGTCGAGTTCGTAGTTTGGGAAGGGAGGCTCTAGATATGAGTATAGCCGTTTGTAGCGCATTTCATACAGCTACGAAGATACGAGTCTGAATCAATCCACATTAGAGAAAAGTGGAGTAAGAGGTTCGTATGAGATTTTGACGAGATAGCATTCCACTCCGTTGACATCAGAGATGTGATACGCATGCAGAGGCATTGAATATAGATATACCTTTTTGAAGAAGTCGTGATGAGTAAGCAGCTTTTCCGGAACAAGAAATGGATTTAGTAAAGGGTGATAACTTCCGGGCAGTTCGGCAGAAACGAGATTTGGGAGAGACAACGATAGAATCTTTCTGGAATACTACATGAGAAGACTTGTGTTGGAGATAGTGCCCTCAGAGTCAATTATTGGATCACAGGCACGTGATTGCAATGATTGAGGGAGGACCTATCCCGGTAGGACAGTCTTACTCGAGATGATAGTATGCTATCTGGTTTATCTTTATCATCGTGTACCGCTTTAGGTGACCTGACATGTCGCTATTACACGTTGATAGAGCCCCTAGGATTCTTGCTTGACTACCAGCAGTATGATGGCGATCATATACGTGGGAGCTGGTGGTCTATAAGCACATCCTTAAAAGGTCCCTAGTCGTAGGAGTTTCGAGACAGGGCATCGATACTCCGTTAGTAGACTAGTGTATACAGTCGAGACCCCGACGAGGGGCGGTGGCCGGTCTCACAAGCCACTGGTGTCAGTTGGTTCACCTAAGATGTATACAGGTGCTCATTGGGTTAGGAGTACACCGGACAGGACTCGCCGGGAACCTGCTAGTTGGTCTTATACCAGATGTCAGATAGCAGTTCCCTGGTGACATGTGTACAGGTTAGTTCATCGACCTGAGATCGTCATTTGTCTCGTGTGAGTTCCCACTGTGCTTTGATTACTACCCTACCACGGCTCAAAGGAGTCGTGCAAACAGGTTTTAGTTGGGTACAGTCCCGAGCCACATGGAGGCAGTGAGCGGATCTGCAGGGGTTCGTCTCTCCCGGTATTGGGGGTGAGGTCGCGCTGTGTCTAGGAGAGCCATTACACAAAGCCCTCGGCCGAGGCAGGAGATTTACTGGTAGGTATTCCAGTAGTATCTCAGGGTGTTCTGGGCTACGCTCCGACACGACTTGTACCGCTTTTGGGGGTCTGACTTTCACCAACCCCCTAGGCCCGCCATGCGATACTCATAGACGAACGGACCGGACTGTACGGATATTGTCACTGACAGGCTCAGTTGGGTGTCGGGGTGAGCTTTCTCATCGACGTCCCATTTGGTCAATAGCTGGTGGCCCGTCACGTATTGGCTTATACCTCTGACGTGCCAGTGGTTAAATCCACAGCCATAGTATTGACGAGTCTTTAGAGTCCACCACAGTTACAGTTACTCAAGTTTCGGGCGAAACGCTGTAGAGGCCGTATGGAGATATGGCAGGGTTCGATCAGATACGTGCGGTATTGCACGGATCGTGATCGGACAGTTTTTACTAGCCGGCTTTGGCTTAAGCCGGATTCTAGTATTTGATAGTGTAGTTTTGTCTCTTTGCATTTGTGTTCAGTGGGAATACAAATGCGGGTGTGTATGCACAGTATTGGGGTTTTCCTGTAATTTATTACGGGACCAGTTTTCTGGAGTTGCCAGTTTGCATTCCGTCCCGGCCGGTTTTCCTTTGTTCTTTCCCGGCCGGACTTTTCCGATGGAGAGTGTTATTTGCAAGTTTGCAAATAACATTTTGTGGAGGTTTTTCTTGCAAAAGGATTGTTATGATAACATCTTTAGATTCCATTCTTTTCCATCATCATTATATTCTTTTTCCATCACCTTTTCTTGGATTGATTGTGATTAGAATTGGATGTTAAGTTGATGTAAGATTGTTATCATGAAGCTTGGGATATGGTCACCTTTCTTTTTCTCCTACACTAACCTCCCTTTGCATTATGTTTCTTTGCTCCACCATTCTCATTCTCACTTAAGGATATGATAAGTTTTCATGAGAGAAAAAGAAGAGAGAAAAAGAAAATGAGAGCTTCATCTTGAGAGTTTCTTCTTGATCTCATTTTCTTGCTAGAAAAATGCAAGCACCATTTTTCTATTCTTTGATTCCTCCATCATGGCAACTTCAAGAACCCTAAAGAGACAAGTTCACTACACTATTCTACAGCAAGCCTTGGACGCGTCGACTAGCCAACTTCGCGCCCGAGTTGCCTCGGTCAAGAGGCGGGAGCCCGTAAAAGATTCCGGCTACGTGGTGCCCTTTCCCACGAGCGAGGAGGTGACGGAGATTCCGCGGGAGATCGGAGTGGAGACGAAGACCGAAGGACACGGATCGCTTGGTATATCTCTCTCCCCATCTCTAGTTAGCTAGTATAGGTTAATGGTTTACGATCCGGGTTTTTCATTGTCCGCGGTAGCGCCGGTTTCCGAGTAAGGAAAATTTTTGATTCCGCATTTTGGCCTCGAGTACGAGGCCGGGGCGCTGCCGTGGCGCAACATGGTATCAGAGCCACGCCATTAACCTTACCTAGCTTGTTCTAATGCGTTTTACTTATCCGATCGACCAAAATCTAAAAAAACCGTATTTTGTTCACATCAGTTTTCTGTTGGAATTTTTTGGTGTCTAAAAATTTTTCAGGTTACAGAAAAATAATGTGCACGAAATTCTAAGACCACTGTAAAAATTCGACAGTGTCAGTCGTACAGTTGACCGCGGAAGCGCGGCCAAACCCCACTTTGGGCCGCGCTTCCGCCGCAGTCTACTGTGCTCACACTGTGGAAATTTTACAGTGGGCTTTTGGGCTAATTTTGAGGGTTTTGGGATATTAAATTTGGGCCCAGGTTTTCTGTAACTGCTACAGTATTGGTTTGGGGCCCGCTTGTTAATTGTTTGATCGATCGGATATTTGAAACACATTATTTCACAGTATTTACATTATATCTGCGACCGTGAATGTCACTCGATCGGTAAATCCGGTCTAACTGCTATAGCCCGGTTAGACGGATTTGCGAACGTGATTTTCACGTTGATGTTCTTTGTTTATGCTGTGATGTTGCGGATCGGTCGTGGGGGATAGCCTGGTTGCAGTGGTAGTACAGTTTTGTTGTATTATGTACATTTGTTATTGCGGGGCGAGCGTCCGACATGTGGACTGCCGTCACTGCCTGTTTGTATTATTATTTTGGGGCACGACCTGGTTGCGGTCGATGTACCCGGTGTATGTATATTTTACATTCTGTACTAGGATTACCCCGCGGAGGGGTGCACGGATAGCCGGGTTCTAAGGGGCAACGGGCCCGCATCTCATGGCATTGAGACGGAGGAGGCTTCACTCTAGGATTGGCGGGCTATTCGCCGCACTCGTAGGGGGTACAGGTTGACCCAGGAGGGGTGCCCAAGTTGCCGGATTCCGTGGAGTGCTGGGTGGTCCATTCACGGAGCTGAAGGGGGGCTGCCTCGCTTCAGGTTTTGGCGGGTGACTTGCCGCGCCCGTAGGGGTCTAGGATTTCATTGCACAGGCTATCCACACGACCAGCGGAACGTCGGGTTTCAGCCGCGGCTCTGTGAAACCCGGGGCTTCCAGATATCTGTATTCTTCTGTGTTGCTGTACATTTCTGTGTTGTTGCATTCTATTCATGCCTTGAGCGAAATACTATATATTGGTATATATATTAGTAGACGTTGTATATGTTTTACATCCGCGCTAGTCCAGTCCCCGCTCTGCCGTTAGTTAGCTAACCTAACGGGTGATGACGGGACCCAGTGGCGAATGCGGATGGCATATACGTACGTCAGTATATTTTCGTTCTTTGTGGTGTGATCAATTGATGGGACTGCATTGATTCGGATCAATGCAAGATTAACAAACCTAATCTGATGTTGTTGGAACATTTTTTCAAAAAGCTGTTATTGCAAGGACGTTCTCTTTTGTTTTGCATAGTGGTATTCATTTGGAATATCCTGCTCCTCAGTCGACGAGGCAAGGGCCGAGATCCCTTCACCGGGAGTGACCCCTTGGACAGAAGTTTGCGTCAGGGCATTAACTTCACTATAGCCGATTACTTTTGCTTTGCATCGTGGTATTCAGCTGGAATATCCTGCACCTCATTCTACGGGGAAAGAGCCGAGATCCCTTCACCGGGAGTGACCTCTTTAGTAAAGGTTTTCGTCACTATATTTTATAAAAGGCTATGCAGTTCCTTCAACGATATCAAGTTCATTACGTTAAAGGTTTTTCGCCAAAAACCATTCGTAGCCCTCCGTCATTTCCTACAGGTATTATTTGGTATTCGTGCTGCGTTTGTTGACCTAGTCAAGACGTAGTGTTCGGTAGCTAAGTGGTACTTGTTTGTTGCATAAGTGGGATTGGTTAGGACAGTCGTGCGGCCTTGTTGACCTAGTCAAGGGCACGTACGGGTGGGTTTAATGCGATCCAGAACAATGACGGGTTGAACTTGACTGGCGGTTTATGGTTTGTTGACCTAGTCAAGGTCATAAACCGCTTGGGGTAAAAATCACATCGGGAGTTTCAAAAGAACTGAAACTTGCCAGGCATGCGCATACCTTCTGGAGTGTGGTGACGTGAGTGGATTCCGTCACGTTATCATGCGATGAGAGTTGGATCCCGATTCCTACTGATGAGTTAGTTTACTCCTCGGATGACCCCGACTAATTCTTCTTTTAGGTTTGGAGGAGAATTTGAGATACAGTGGGAGGTTTCCAGATTAGACAAAGTGGTAACCATTCTGATCTAGGTTAGAGTGCACGCTGAGTGTTTCTTTTCTCTCTCTCTGGCAGCGACCATTGACCCGACCCTGGGCTTTGACTCAGTGACCAAGTTGACCGAACCTTCTTAACAATGGCTTTTGGATTGTCAGAGTTGCAGACCTCATTGCCACTCCTACTTTTACCCTTTTCTCCAGGACACCCCGTATTACTACGAACGTCCACTTCCATTGGACAAAACCATCGTATGGTTATATACGAACTCGAAGGACTTCGAGGATGGTTTCTGGTTCTGGAGAAAACGGATAGGACTATTCAGTTGTCTTTTCTTTTCACCTTCTCTCGGGTTGCGAGTACTCCTTGGTTTAGGAGTAGTACACCTATTACGTAAATTGGATAGTCTTCTTCCAAACCATAGGCTGGTGCCGACCGGTAGGGAATGAAGAAAACCAGTTAACCTAGACGGTGTACAGAAAGTATTAAGTTCAGACAAAGAAAGGGATTAGTAAAAGGGCAAAGTAAATTGCGACTGATATTCACGACCAAACCAAGTATTTCTTCGCCAATCCTAAATCACCTTTGTATTTCTCCAGGACACTCCGTATTACTACGAAGATCCCAGTTTATTGGATAATCCATCGTATGGTTATATACGAACTCGAAAGGAACTTGTTCCAGTTCGGGGATGGATCCTAGTTCAGGAGAAATAGGAATAAAGTACATTCAGGTGTCTTTTATCTTCACCTTCTCTCGCTTTGCGAGTGCTCCTAGGATTAGGACAGTACACCTTTTATGCTTATTGGATAGTCTTCTTCCAAACCATAGGCTGGTGCCGAACGGTAGGGAAGGAAGAAAACCAATTGGCCTAAAGGGGTGTGCAGAAGGTAATGACTAAAGACAAATAAAGGGATTTGGTGAGGTGGCAAAGAATTATACGGTTACAGTTGTGAATCTGGATAATGGTAGAGGCATTACTAGGAATACCAGGATACCCCATTGAAACATTACAATGTTTCAGTTTCACTGTGTACTGTTAAAAGAAAACTGATTTCCCGATTAGACACTTACTCCAGGGTATGTATTTACCAAGTAGGATTCTCACATCTGTATGGTTTTACAGATGATGAGTGGGAGTAAGTTATTGGGAATTGGGTGATCATCCTCATTATATCGGGATTCGTTGTAATCAGTGATATTTGAGGAGATCACCTGGGCTATTTGCCGGTCGGCAAATATTTGGTTATGAATATCCGCTGTTGTGCACCAATTTCAAATTGATATATCTGTACGTCTATTTTCATAGAGTGAGATATACCTTTTGATATTATGTCGATGACATTTACCTATATCAGTGGATGGTTAGGTAAGGATCATTAAACAGCGGTGTAATTCTTCTTAACCATAAGTACAGTTTTCAACCTACGACGCACAGTGAAAGAGTTGTTAGACTCAGCGGACTTATACAGAGTATTGTATGTTGTCCAGTGTCCATTAGGACAGAGGGGTTGGTCCTCATACTATATTCTGTTTACTTTTAACTTCTCTAGTTCTTAGACATGTGTTTCGTAGAAACACAGGGTCTAAATTTTTGAGCAGTTATAGGTATTTGAATAGAGTAGAGAACCAGGTGTAACAAGTATCGGGATTCTTCAAAGTGATCGAAGATGTAGATACTTGTGTATGGTATTCAGTTGATAGTGATGATAAAGAGAACTTGCTTCTCTTTCAGGTTACTCATAATTGGATGCATTCCTAAGTTGAGTAACGCTGATCGGCCTCCTTCCATTTAGTTGACATGCACTGGAGACAGCTGCATGATTTGAATCTGGTTCAATTAAATCAGTGCCTCTGGTTCTATATTGGATATAGAACAGTTCATATCTTAACGATGTTAAGGTACGGGGAGTTGTCCGGCTTATGCTTAAAACCAGACTCCGGATAACTCAAGGCACGTTTCTGTAATGGCTGTTTGTGGGTTGACCCAGGCTATGACGAGGGTTGATTTTCTACCATCTGACAGATCAATAGAAATATTGTTCTAGACTCGCCACAGTTTTAATAAAAATTGGATTTTTCAGAAAAAGTAGTGGGAGTATGGTAGAACTGGAAGTGATTCCAGAACCACAAACGATTACTGAAGATTTGATAAGGAACCTAAAGATTCAATCTGGACTGACATTCCATTGGCCACTCCGCAGATAAGGTGGGTAACTTCAGGCACCCGAGAGGTACTCCGGTAGCCTCAAGGACGGTGACAGGGAAGTTCTTGTTTACCCACACTTGCCATTGTTGTTGTTCCAGGCTGCGAGACCCGGCAGGAGAATGAGTATAGCGTCGTTCTAAACTAGCTTTAGAAGTGCGCGTCTATATGACTCCACCAGAGGGTTGTCGTAGTCAGTGGGAGCAGCGGAAGCATTGGTGGACATCAGGCTTATGTCTATTTATAGACTAAAGCAGATGTAGCGGAGATAGATCATCTGTTTCTGATGTGACAGTCATGGGTTTGACGTCATCAGAATAGGGGATGGATCTGTTGAGAAGGTAGTAGGAAGTGATATTCCTATACTACGATCGGTTATACTTTGGTCGTCACACAGTGGTTTCTCCACAAGGGACTTGGATATTATATCAGACATACTGGTTACTAGATCTATGGTTTTAGATCTAGATTTGGGTGGTTTCCCAATCAGGGTACCTTGACAGCATTCTATGAGTATTTAGAATGGACGACTCCTGGCATGGTAGTGTACCTGCAGGTAATGGAGTCACCCTCTCTAAAGGTGTCTTACAGACTAAAGGGGAGAGGATGTGCATGATTGGCAGATCACTTGCTTAGGCATTTGAGTCAATCATGAGATGTCAAGTACCACACCAGATGTTGTTCTTGCACTAGATGCAGTAAGTTGATATTAATCCAATCCTGGAAAACCAGTCGGAAGCAGTTTTAGAACATAAGTGAATGTTCTAGGGATATGATAGCGACAGCCTTATTTGGGAGACAGTTATCATTCCAGGCTTCCAAGGTGACATGGACGACAAGGAGGTTGTCAGAGTTATAGATTTTCCTTCTGACGAGGGGCAGTATTTTGGACAGGTGGTCCAAGGCAATACTGAGGGAGGCATGGCGCAGGATACTGATTAAGTTCAGTTGTTGATACAGTCTAAGAAGTTTGGATTTGGAGTTCATTTATGAGCTAGGTCCCATCAGACATCCAGACGTTCTAAGACAGGTATTGCTCATTTCGGGAGATGGCTTTCTCCGCGAACTTGAGATATAGAGAGACATAGAAAGAAACATCGCAGCGGATCCACTCACTGAGGCTATTCCTCGAACGCAATAGTTTCGCAAACGAGTTTTGTGAGACTGACTAGTAGAGGAGTTGGGTGTTCGGTATCACACGGGCTGTGAGTATGCGACATCGCAATAATTAGCCTTGAGTGCAAGTGGGAGATTGTTGGAGATAGTGCCCTCAGAGTCAATTATTGGATCACAGGCACGTGATTGCAATGATTGAGGGAGGACCTATCCCGGTAGGACAGTCTTACTCGAGATGATAGTATGCTATCTGGTTTATCTTTATCATCGTGTACTGCTTTAGGTGACCTGACATGTCGCTATTACACGTTGATAGAGCCCCTAGGATTCTTGCTTGACTACCAGCAGTATGATGGCGATCATATACGTGGGAGCTGGTGGTCTATAAGCACATCCTTAAAAGGTCCCTAGTCGTAGGAGTTTCGAGACAGGGCATCGATACTCCGTTAGTAGACTAGTGTATACAGTCGAGACCCCGACGAGGGGCGGTGGCCGGTCTCACAAGCCACTGGTGTCAGTTGGTTCACCTAAGATGTATACAGGTGCTCATTGGGTTAGGAGTACACCGGACAGGACTCGCCGGGAACCTGCTAGTTGGTCTTATACCAGATGTCAGATAGCAGTTCCCTGGTGACATGTGTACAGGTTAGTTCATCGACCTGAGATCGTCATTTGTCTCGTGTGAGTTCCCACTGTGCTTTGATTACTACCCTACCACGGCTCAAAGGAGTCGTGCAAACAGGTTTTAGTTGGGTACAGTCCCGAGCCACATGGAGGCAGTGAGCGGATCTGCAGGGGTTCGTCTCTCCCGGTATTGGGGGTGAGGTCGCGCTGTGTCTAGGAGAGCCATTACACAAAGCCCTCGGCCGAGGCAGGAGATTTACTGGTAGGTATTCCAGTAGTATCTCAGGGTGTTCTGGGCTACGCTCCGACACGACTTGTACCGCTTTTGGGGGTCTGACTTTCACCAACCCCCTAGGCCCGCCATGCGATACTCATAGACGAACGGACCGTACTGTACGGATATTGTCACTGACAGGCTCAGTTGGGTGTCGGGGTGAGCTTTCTCATCGACGTCCCATTTGGTCAATAGCTGGTGGCCCGTCACGTATTGGCTTATACCTCTGACGTGCCAGTGGTTAAATCCACAGCCATAGTATTGACGAGTCTTTAGAGTCCACCACAGTTACAGTTACTCAAGTTTCGGGCGAAACGCTGTAGAGGCCGTATGGAGATATGGCAGGGTTCGATCAGATACGTGCGGTATTGCACGGATCGTGATCGGACAGTTTTTACTAGCCGGCTTTGGCTTAAGCTGGATTCTAGTATTTGATAGTGTAGTTTTGTCTCTTTGCATTTGTGTTCAGTGGGAATACAAATGCGGGTGTGTATGCACAGTATTGGGGTTTTCCTGTAATTTATTACGGGACCAGTTTTCTGGAGTTGCCAGTTTGCATTCCGTCCCGGCCGGTTTTCCTTTGTTCTTTCCCGGCCGGACTTTTCCGATGGAGAGTGTTATTTGCAAGTTTGCAAATAACATTTTGTGGAGGTTTTTCTTGCAAAAGGATTGTTATGATAACATCTTTAGATTCCATTCTTTTCCATCATCATTATATTCTTTTTCCATCACCTTTTCTTGGATTGATTGTGATTAGAATTGGATGTTAAGTTGATGTAAGATTGTTATCATGAAGCTTGGGATATGGTCACCTTTCTTTTTCTCCTACACTAACCTCCCTTTGCATTATGTTTCTTTGCTCCACCATTCTCATTCTCACTTAAGGATATGATAAGTTTTCATGAGAGAAAAAGAAGAGAGAAAAAGAAAATGAGAGCTTCATCTTGAGAGTTTCTTCTTGATCTCATTTTCTTGCTAGAAAAATGCAAGCACCATTTTTCTATTCTTTGATTCCTCCATCATGGCAACTTCAAGAACCCTAAAGAGACAAGTTCACTACACTATTCTACAGCAAGCCTTGGACGCGTCGGCTAGCCAACTTCGCGCCCGAGTTGCCTCGGTCAAGAGGCGGGAGCCCGTAAAAGATTCCGGCTACGTGGTGCCCTTTCCGACGAGCGAGGAGGTGACGGAGATTCCGCGGGAGATCGGAGTGGAGACGAAGACCGAAGGACACGGATCGCTTGGTATATCTCTCTCCCCATCTCTAGTTAGCTAGTATGGGTTAATGGTTTACGATCCGGGTTTTTCATTGTCCGCGGTAGCGCCGGTTTCCGAGTAAGGAAAATTTTTGATTCCGCATTTTGGCCTCGAGTACGAGGCCGGGGCGCTGCCGTGGCGCAACAACTTGGACCCAGGATCGGTCGTATCACGCACACCCGTAGGCCAGAGTTCGGCATTATCGACGAGACACATTATGAGTGACCATGATAGTTGGCCAGAGATCTTTAGAGGATGTGCCAGAGCGGAACTGTTTCAGTCATCATTCCATATTGGGCCATTGAGCCGATGAGTTATGTAACTGGCAATCTACAGTGAGAGACGAAAGCCTAAGGATACAAGGCGCCAGACCATGAATATGAGGCAAGTAGATATCTTGCTTTGCTATCTTTGGATGCACCGACACCTTCTCGACTTTGAAGGAAGGACATATCGACGACAGTGTTTACGATTATGATTTGGTGATTCGAATATCACGTGTCCGTCATGTTGGATTTCGGTATTTCGGGCGATTTATTTGCATGATTAGTTTTCGTGCACCACAGTTGCACACGATTTCGATTTGATGTCGTTCGAGATGTTTGATTTTGATTTCATGCCTATGGTGTGTATGTGATTTGACTTATGCCTTCGGTGTAGATTTCATTCCCTTTTAGTACTTGAATTCGATTTTGTGCACGCTGATGCACGTGGTTGTAAGATTATATACCACGATATACCTGATTTGGATTGAGGTTTGTTGTATACCGTCGATTTCGATTGTGATATTCGATATTTGTTTTCGTGCACCTTATGCACTTGAGTTGGATTCTTGTGCATACTAGGCACGCTTGATGCGATTTTGGTGCACACCAGATACACTAAATCGGGATTCTTCGTGCATATCAGTCGCACCTGATATTGTTGTCAGGCAAACTCGATGCCCTTGACAGGTGTTTTCGTGTATACCTGTTGCTCTTAGATTTTGTTTTTGTGCACATGTATGGAACATTCATTGATTTCGATTTCTGTGCGTACCAGACGCACGTGGCATTCTTACACACATTTTGGGATTGGTTTCTTTTGGAGTAGTATGTTTTATGATATTTATTATTTGGTATAGTAACTGAACAGGGCTAGTCAGAGGACAGTACCAGAATATGTTTTAGCATGCATCGATAGTTACCGAAGGGATTTCCAAAAAGGAGCTACAGTCTCAGTATTTACCCATGTGTCCGAGATGACACGAGACATTTTGCAAAGGAAACCCTTCTAAATTATTTTCAAAACAGCGGGACGTGGATGTTAAACAAAGGATATATATATATATATATATATATATATATATATAGTTATAGTTATAGTTATAGTTATTTTTCTTACAATAAACGTCCGCTACTTGTGTCGTGAAATGCGCCTCGTACAGCGACTTGAAAGAGGTTTGGCATGCATTTCTGTTTAGATGTTTTGACGAGTTTACGACGATGTGTACAATGTGCATGTTATATATTTTGATGTATATCATGTTGGTTTTCGTATTGGACTTTAACATTTGTATCTTCACCATAACTCCGATGGTTGCGTGATACTTGACGGAGTTTGGATTTTGAGTTATATACTCGTTTTCATGCGCATGCATTGCCCTAAGATGTGTTTTAAGTATTGATGATTTCGGAGCCCCGACGATTTAAGTGTTTTGCTGAAATGTTTTAGTAATTTGGGGAAATTAAATTGAAATTCGGGGACCGAATTTATTTAAGGGGGAAGATTGTAACATTTCAAGAAAATAAAATATTATATTTGGGAATTTAAATAAATCAAATAATGAATATTATGAATATTTAAAGTATGGAAATTTGTTTTGATGAAAGGGTATAATTATATACCGATAGGTCGAGATATATTAGAAAATTACATTTGAATGTTGATTTTGAAAGAATATTATATGATTTAGACACTTTATAAATTTTATACAATTAATTAAATACAAGTTTATGTCTAAGCTTGATTAATATTACTAATTATGCATTAAGCTTAGTTAGGCATATGACATGCATCATGTCATGTTTCAAACACATTTTTATCATTCTATGAATCATGGCATCTTGTTTTCTTTTTTATATATGGTTTTTATTCTGGTTTTAATTGAAAAAGGAAAAAAAGAACAGAATAAAGAAAGAAGGTATGTGCAAGAGAGAGAAGAGAAAGGGTGAGGGGACTTTGACATTAGCTCATTTTCCTCACTTCATTTTCTTCATCATTTTCTCTCCTCTTACTTCACCATGGCTGCCCTCTCCCTCCACCTCCTCACAACACCCCCATTTCCACATCAAAACCATACAGCCCCTTCAAAAAATTCATGCACAATCTCACTACAAGCATGGTGGACTAAGCAAGACAGGATTTTGAGCATTTAGGGCAACTCAAGAATTTTCTTGAGTTGCCAAATGAGCTAATTCTTTTACCATTAGTGTAGTAATTCATTTGCTTTACCATCTATTTTAGTTTAGAAGTGATTAAGTGAGGTTTAGTGATCTTGGAAAATTCCAAGATCAAGTTTTGGGGATTTTTAAGTTGTGATGGTGAAATTGAGGTGCAATTAGTGACTACATCCCCTGTAGTCTTAGTATTGTGAACTAAACCAGAGACTAGAACCCCAAGAAATGAACTTAAAATCTCCGATGTCGGGTTTTGCGAGGAATTTTGGTGATATTAGGAGATATGCTATAACCCGGGAACTCTAAAAAATATTTAGCAATTACTGAGAGGTATGTAGGCACCCTAGAGGCTATCCCCAAGAACCGAGGCCTTAACCCCTTACTCTGGCCACCAATGATCCATTTTTGGCCGCAAATTTTGGCCTTGGTACAATGGAATCGCCTCGTGCTTGGTCTATGGCTCCATTTTAGGCAAATTAGACCTACCCAATATGCAGAATTGGCTAATTCAACCTAGGACAAAATCTGGAGGTGTTTTCTTGAGTTGCTGTTTTGGTTTTGTGACTTCTAATGACTTGAACTTTGGGTATTTGTGTTTTGTCTTGGTCACTTGACGTTTGTACGTCGATATCGGGAGATTTTTGGTACTTCTTGCATGCGTAGGCCATAGGTTCTAACCTATGTGCACTTCGTATACCGTTTCAGTTTCCTCGTGTTGATTCTTGATTACGATGCGACGTATTTGAATATGTAGGTACCTTCGAGTGGGCTTGGGATAACAAGGAAGAGCGTGGCGTCATCGATTTCGGCAAGCGAGGATCAAGGTGAGTAGATGTATATATACGGGGGAAGTCGGGTGGATAGCGTATAGCACCCCCGCAGTTTCGTAGTGTAGAAATGCGATTATGTTATATATATTAATATATGTTATTGTGAGACGTGAATACTTAGCAAGAATGTACTTTTAGTTTAGTTTCTTAGTTGCGAAACTTTAGAGTAAAGGTTGACACACACGCACACATACTTTGATTTCTTGTGTGTAAATGTGGATATATATATATGTGTGTGTGTGTGTATGTATGTGAGTATGTATATATATATATATATACATATACACGGATGATGAGGATAGCAAGCGATATGAGGTGATGAGTGGATATGATCGGGCTGATGCTGTGAGATGTTGATAAGTGATTGAGCCGTGATATGACATATGATATGATATACGACATGATATTATAGCGGATCATTGGGCGATGTGTTTTCATAAACACGAGGATATATGTTTGATGATATGGGAATGTACTAGACTTTAGAACGGTACCCCTAATTCAAGATTACGATAATGATATTATATGAATAATGAGGTATATGTGATATTTGACCCGTACCCCGATTTTGGGATGCCGTATGATGGATTTTACCGTACGAGATATAGATATGATGATTGATCCGCACTCTTAACTCGAGGATTTTGTACTATGTATTTTACCGTACGTGACGCTATTGAGGCGGGATCGCTGACTACTAGATATATCGACTCGGATTTTAGGTGGATTTCCTTACCCTTTAGACTGGGATCGAGTTATACTTATTTTCAAAACTAACGAATCGCGAGTATTTTTAAAAACAGGCCGAGGGATACTGCGGATTTTTCAAAAGACGTATCTTTTCTCAAAGACCCCGTAGCCCCTATTTTTCTAAAACCACGATTCGTACTATTTCAAAACACTAAAAACTGAATGACTCGTATATTGAAATGTATATTCTTCAATATTGCGTTTACTATTCATTCTCCGTTATATTCTTGTTCTCATGCATTGCATGTTCATACAAGTGTTTCCTTAACTATTATGATATCGTTGGTAAGGACACCAGCACCGTTACCGATGATGTGTATGTCCACAATCACTTGCTTGCTGGCTCACACACATCATCATCGGTAATTTCCATGTCACGTACACTTTAGAAAATATTACTTCATTGATATAACTTGCTAGATGATAGTTCCAATATGTTATTACTATGCTAGTTTGGATATTGATCCTTTACTTTGATATCCATGCATGTGTATATTCATTTGTCATGCAATATTATGGGGCTTTTTGCCGGTATTCACTGTTTGTTGACTCTTGATTATGGGATTCAGATTTTCTATGAGATTTCTGGATTTGGAGAAACTGCAAGGATTTATAAACTCATTATGATTTCTAAAAATAGAAATTTGCGGTTTTCTCGTGATATGATATTTATGATGTCCACCATGGGTTTTCTCGGTTCTTGAGCGGTATCATAAACCCGATTCGAGGTAGGGGGAGGAACCATCTGCAGGTGCATGGTGGACCCGGTGCAGTACCCCAGGGCAAGAGGATCGTATAGAAAGGCGTTGAGCCTGGAAGAGGAGCACTACCGACCGGTGATTGTATGGAAACTTAAGGATATCCGGAGGATACCGTTCGGAGTTATGAGAGAGATGGATATGGGCCGATCCGGACTAACGGAGCCCATGGGCCGATTCTGACTAGCGGAGCCCGAGATTTGAGTATTATGTGTCGCTGTTGGATATGGACTTCATGATGTTTTGAGTGACGATGCTGGGCACTCGGGTTTTATCATGATTTGTGTGTCATTGCTGGACACACATTGGATGGTGCATTAGTACATGTCACGCAACGATATATTATTACTCATGACACGGACACGAGAACTTTGATATCACACTTATGAGATATCGTCACCCTTGTTGTAGTATTGAGTATTTTATTGTATGATTTAGGAGAGAGTCATACATGCGATTTCTTCTCGGTGATGTTTTCTACTCACGAGTTGGCAACTCACCCCCGTTGTGCCACAGTTTCTTATGGGTTTGGCCGTACAGGTTTCATAGCGGCTTGATGGCACACTGCTTCATTCCGGATGATTGCTTGGGTAGGTGGGTTCACTTGCATCGTGACCACCGTTGTACTTTTATTTATTCAATTGTATCTAGTAAACTCCATCAACCAGACTTGTATTATTTGATAGACTTAGAAGACCTGTTGTATATTCTTTCGACCTTAGAGTCGCGCGCTTGTATTATTATGGGTCTTCTTTGGTTTTCTTGAGGATATTGGATTACTTTCTGAGTTTTGATCCTCGCCCTTCGGCGTTGCATATTATATTGCTTGCGTGGTTGTTTCCGCCAATTGGCGAGAGCTAGCTCCCGCTTGTGGATGCCTTTACTCGTTACTTATGTATATTCCTGTTTGTACCCGTTTAGGGCCAGTATTTACAAAGAGAACTCTACCAATTTTTTTTGGAAAAACTTGATGCTTTTTAAAAATGCTTACTACGACTTTCAAAAGTGATTCTATATGTTAACTTTTAAATGAATTTTCCTTCACTATCTGTTTAAAGTGTAGATTTCTGGGCTTTTGGCTTACTTGAATTAGGCGGGGTCCTATAGACTTCACATGATTCAAGTGCCAGTCACGTGCCATTTCGGGTCGTGACAAATAATTAATACACAATTAACCTAATCGAATTTTCAGAACGTTACATCAGGACTTACTCTCTCCAAAGAGATGTCTCCCAAGACTGATTTGGAGAGAGCTCGCATATAATGGATACCCTATGGTTCGGTAGTAGGCTCTATCATGTACGCAATGTTGTGTACCAGACCCGATATAGCATACTCACTAGGTGTAGTGAGTAGGTATCAAGCAGATCCTGGAGAGAATCACTGGACAACTGTGAAGAACATTCTTAAGTACTTGATAAGGACTAAAGAAATGTTCTTGGTGTATGGTAACGGTGAACTCCAAATGGAGTCCTTTACCGATTCGAGCTTCCAGAGTGATAAGGACGACCCTAAATCGATCTCGGTTTTTGTCTTCACCCTCAATGGAAGGGTGGTTTGTTGGAAGAGTTCCAAGCAAGAAACCATGGCAGACTCGACGATGGAGGCCGAATACATCGCTGCTAACGATGCCGCCAAAGCGGCTGTCTGGGTGAAGAAGTTCATAACCGAACTTGGTGTGGTTCTGTCCATCGAGCATCCAATACCTTTGTATTGTGATAACAATAGAGCAGTGGCTTTGACCAAGGAACCCAGGTCCTATCAGCGATCCAGGCATATTCTGAGGTGGTATCACATGATCCAGAAGATAGTTGGTCGCCGGTAGATCGAGGTCAGGAGAGTTGACACGAAGAATGACACGAAGAATAACACGGCGGATCCACTCACAAAATCCATACCCTAGATACAATTTGAGAGACTCTTCAGGATGTTGGGTATGAGATACTACAATAACTGGCCTTAGTGCAAGTGGGAGATTGTTAGTTATATTTATGCCCTAGTAGCCATTATTATACATATGATGTATATAATAGTGGATGCTTGGACATATATAGAGAGGACTTTCTTTCTCGACATGATAGTAAGCTATCTGGTTGCTCTTTGTCTTAACATGTAGACTTGTATTATGATACTGTCTTGTTCTTACATGTTGATAAAGCCCTTAGGATGTGTACTTGACTACCAGGACTATGATGATGATCATACTAGTGGGGCCAGGGTAGTCCACAAGTTCATCTTTTAATCGTTCCTAGTCGAGGGAGTATCGAGACGGGGCATCGATATTCCAGAGTAGACTACCGTATACGCATCTTGACCCCTATGATGGGCGACATAAAAGAAGGTATACGGGTGCTCAGTAGAGATAGGGTACACTGAACGGACTTGCCGAGAACTCCTAGATAGTATTATACCTAGCATCAGATAGTAGTTCTCTGGTGACACTCATACAGGTTAGTCTGTAGGCCTGGGATCGTCAGAGTCTTGTGTGATTCCGACTGTTCTTTGATTTCCACCTTACCACGTTCAAGAGAACATGCAAAACAGTGGTTTTTGGGTACAGTCCCGAGTCATATGGAGGCAATGAGCGATAGGAGGGGATTCGTATCTCCCGGTATTGGGGGTTCATGTTGCGCTGTGCTCGATTGGCTATAACAGGAAGTCCCTGGCCAGGGATGATACGGAGATCTACTGCTAAGTGTTTTCAGTAGTTTCTCGACCCGTTATGAGCCTCACATCGGTACGACTTATCGGTTACTGGGGTCTGACTTTTACCACCCCTAGGCTAGATATGCGACATATCAGACGAAAAGACCGGACTGTATGGTTGTGTTACTGATAGGCTTTGCGGGAGTTTAGACAAGCTTTCTTGTTGATCTTTTGATCGCTCAATACCCGGGTAGCCGTTACGTCCAGCTAGTACCGCCGGCGGCTTGTGGGTGACTGATATGATCATCACCTACTGTCGGCGTATTGACAAGTCTTTAGATTCCTACACAGAGGTTTCCTAGCTCATGCAAAACGAAGTAGGAGCACATATGTGATATGTGCGGGACCGAGATTAATACGAGTATGTGATATCGTATTCTATTCTCGCGATATGTGGTATCGGTCGGTAATATGTGATATAGCCGGATTGTCGAATCAAGTGTTGATTCGATAAGTTGATACAAATAATATTAGTCGGTTATACGTGATATAACCGGATTATTAAATCAAGTGTTGATTCAATAATTTAATGTATAATTGTATATTTGATATATTAATTTAGATTAACTAATATTAGCTCACTTAAGCATTTCTTTTCTCACTAATGCATTTAATATATATATGATATATATTAATTGTGTTTCTTTTTGTGTCATGCTTGATACCACATGCTACATGGGTGTATGAGACTCACACCATGCTTATGATATTGTGGGGTTATTTATTTAAAGTAAATCACTAATTAGTTAGAAATTAGTCACATGGTTTAAGCTTAGTGGAAGCTTGCAGAACCATTGACTTAGTCCATTATTTTTGTTTTACATTAGATATTTATTAACCCAACCATTAACTTAAGCCATGGTTAAGTCTCTACATGAGTTATATGAGATATTTCTCACCTATGGTTGCCATAACATTATTGGCTTCATCTTCTTCTTCATCAAGAGAGAGCTCTCAAGGTTTAGAGGAGGTGAGGAAAATTAGTGAGAAAAATATTTCTAAAATGAGCAAAATTCCTACTTCATCAACCTACACTAGATTAGCCATTTAGTTTAGCTTGTTTGCTTCACTAATCCCTAATTAGTGAAGAGCTAGCTTGAGATGGTGTCTCCTCGACGTAGATCATGTTTGGCCTCGAAGACTTCAAGCAAGCTTGTTCATTTCATCTTATGGAGCCATTCTAGAGTCCGGAAGATCACTTCTTGGAGCGAAGGGACTACTACACGGAGCTTTTGAAGTGAAGGACCGGTCTACAAAGGTTGTATTCCTTGTTCACTTTGTATGTAAAGTTGTATACATTCATGTATTGTCTAATTCTCTAATTAAGATTTTAGGGTTAGGGTTAGTTAGCACGGCAAATTTTTGGAAATGGCATGGATGATGCCTCCCAAAACCTTGCTGTCGTACTAGGTAACCCTACAGATAGTATACAGGTGCTCATTGGGTTATGAGTACACTGGACGGACTCGCCGGGAACATGCTAGTTGGTATTATACCTATTGTCAGATGGCAGATCCCTGGTGACATGTGTACAGGTTAGTCTGTTGACCTGAGATCATCATTTTTCTCATGTGAGTTCCTACTGTGCTTTGATTACTACCCTACCACGGCTCAAAGGAGTCATGAAAATAGTTTTTAGTTGGGTACAGTCCTGAGCCACATGGAGGCAGTGAGCGGATAGTCGGGGATTCATCTCTCCCGGTATTAGGGGTTGATGTCGCGCAGTGCACGGGTGGCCATCACCAGAAATCCTTAGCCAAGGTAGTCGAGAATTACTGATCTAGGATCGGTAGTTTATCTGGTGGTGATGGGTTTCATGACGACACGAATTATCGCGTTATTAGGGGTCTGACTTTATCCACCCCCTAGACTCGATATGCGATACTCTTAAACAAACAGACTGGACTGTACGGAGATTGTCACTGTCAAGCTCAGTATGGGTATGGTTGAGTTTTATCGTCGGCCTTCCTTTCGCTCATTACCTGGATAGCCGTTACGTACAGCTAATGCCGCTGACGTGCTTGTGGTTAAACCCACTGCCAGTGTATCGACAAGTCTTTAGAGTCTCACACAGAGGGTTTTCACGGTTCAGCCGATATGGTGTAGATGACGTATGTTGGTATATACAGGTGTCCGATTGAATATGTGGACAGGATACACAAACTTTAATCGGATGGTTGATAATACTAGCGGTTTAGGATTAAGCCGGATTATTAAATCGGGTTTTGATTTAATAATTTATATATGTATATGTGTGTGTGTGTGTGTGTGTGTTTTCTAGTATTATTGCTCACTATTCATTTTCTCTCTTGTATATTCGTATTTTTGTACGAATATGCGTATATATATTTCGATATGTATACCGGGTTGTATTCCGTATTTATATGGAATAGCTTCTAGAAGATGGAAACCTCTTTAATAGATTTTCATTTTAGAAAATCATTTTGGAAATAAGGTGGAGGGTGAGTTGGCATGAGCATGGGCTTGGCATGTAGAGAGGCATGGCACACATTTGTTTATTGTAAAAATGAGGAGATATTTTCATGTTTAAAATTCTTGTAGCCATATATTCTTTACATGACATGCTTGATTTTCTTGACTTGAGAATTGACATGGTTTTCTTCACTTGTTCATACTCACTTAGAGACTTAGTCATTTTCATGGTTGCTTATGCCATTGTTTTCTTCACCCCTCATTCTTATTCTTGAGTTGCTCTTTGGAGCATTTTGATGAGAGAAAAATTATAGTGAGATAATTCTACACCTCCACTCTCCATTGCTAGCAACTTTGGAGCGTCGGTTGCCTTGCTAGGCAAGGCTAAAGCTTGTGCCGTTTCCCTCGGGTGGATCATCATAGATGGAGGAAGACCGGTAACCAAATTCGATCCGTGACTACTAGGAGCTTGGGATGATGGTTGAAGACCCGAAGGACTTGGTTCATTCAGTATAACCATCTAACTCCTCTTTATATGTTTGCTAGTATAGGGTTAATGGTTGATCCGTATAAGTCCACGGTAGCGCCCCGGCCGTCTAACAGACGCCAAATGCAGAACAAAAACTTTTTACAACTGGCGCTATCGCGTACTATAACCCGGATCTGCCATTAAAGCTAAACTAACAAATTACAAAGTGGGTAGAAATGTTATACCGAACGATCCGAGTCCTTCGGTCTTCAACCATCATCCCACGCTTTGTTGCGGCTGCTCCGATCTCCTGAATCTCCAGTCTCGTCGTCCAGGTGGCACCACGTTTACGGATCTTTAAACTGGCTCCAGCCTCTGAACCGAGGCAACTCGGTCGTCAAGTTTGCTAAAAGAGATGACCAAGATGAAGTAGAGAATGAGTAGAACACTTTGTCTCGTTACGTCCAAGGCTATGGACGAACGGTTAATGAAGTTGCCTTTTGGATCGAATGGAAATGAGAAATGAATCATATCTAATTTCTATGCACCAAAACTTATATATATTTTTTTTCAAAATCACAACCTTATTCCTCTCAAGGAATGGCCAGCCATATATAAGCAAAATGGGGGGTGAGTGTAGGAGGAGGGATGGTGAGAATAAGATCAATGAAGAGGATGAGTCACTTAACACCTTGTATGAATGCATTTAATGAAAACTATGAATCATAACCCTTAGTCATCATATCATTAAATGAACATTTATAGCACTAATGACTCACTAGCCTAGTCACCATCCTAGTCACCATCTAGAAGCTTCCACACTCATCTCAAGAAAAGATAAATCCGTATTTAACCGAATGTTTAAATACGGCTGATAGAAAACTGGAAACTGGCAACTTCCAAAAGTGATCCTGAAACAGATTTCAGGATAACCCCGTATCATTATAAACATACCCGCATTGGTATTACGACCGAATACAAATGCATCTGAGATAAAGATATTATATCTACATAGTATAATACTCGGATCCGGCTTAAACCAAAGCCGACCAGTATTATCTTCTCAAAAAATGACAGTGCGAAAACGCACATGCATTTTCCGAACCTTGCCATAAAACCATACGGCCTCTACAACGTTTCGCCCGAACTAGGGAAAGTGTCTGTGGGGGACTCTAATGACTCATCAACACACTGGCACTGGGTATAACCACTAGCACGTCAGAGGTACTGGCTGTACGTAACGGTTGCCTATGTATTGATTGGATGGGAAGCTGACGAGCGAACTCATCCATAAACCCTACTGAGCCTGACAGTGACAATGTATATACAGTCCGGTCCGTTCGTCTAAAGAGTATCGCATATCGAGTCTAGGGGGTGGATAAAGTCAGACCCCTAATAACGCGATAATTCGTGTCGGTATGAAGCCCATCACCTCCTCAGAAACTACCGATCCAAATCAGTAATTCTCCACTAGCTCGGCCGAGGATTTCAAGTGATGGCCACCCATGCACTGTGCGATATCAACCCCCAATACCGGAAGAGACGAATCCCCGACGATCCGCTCACTGTCTCCATGTGGCTCGGGACTGTACCCAACTAAAACCTGTTTGCACAACTCCTTTGATGTGGTAGGGTAGTAATCTAAGCACAGTGGGAACTCACACGAGATAAATGACGATCTCAGGTCGACAAACTAACCTGTACACATGTCACCAGGGAACTGCTATCTGACGATATGTATAATACCAACTAGCAGGTTCCCGGCGAGTCCTGTCCGGTGTACTCATAACCCAATGAGCACCTGTATACATCTTAGGTGATCCAACTGACACCAGTGGCTTGTGATACCGGCCACCGCCCCTCGTCGGGGTCTCGACTGTATACACTAGTCTACTCTGGAGTATCGATGCCCTGTCTCGAAACTCCCACGACTAAGGACACTTTAAGGATGTGCTTACAGACTCCAGCTCCCACGTATATGATCGCCATCATACTGCTGGTAGTCAAGCAGGAATCCTATGGGCTCTATCAACATGCAATAGCGAACTAAAGCATGTACACAATGATAAAGACAAATCAGATAGCAAACTATCATCTCGAGCAAGACTGTCATATTGGTATAGGTCCTGCCTCAATCATTGCAATCACGTACCTGCGATCCAATAATTGACTTTGAGGGCACTATCTCCAACAATCTCCCACTTGCACTTAAGGCTAATTATTGCGATGTCGCATACTCACAGCCCGTGTGATACCGAACATCCAACTCCTCTACTAATCAGTTTCACAAAGCTAGTTTGTAAAACTCTTGTGTTCGAGAAATAGCTTCAGTGAGTGGATCCGCCCTGATGTTTCTTTCTATGTCTCTCTTAATCTCAAGTTCGCGGAGAAAGCCATCTCCCGAATCAAGTAATACCTGTCTTAGAATATGTCTGAATATCTGATGGGACCTAGTTCATAAATGAACTCCAAATCCAAACTTCTTAAACTGTATCGATCACTGAACCTAATCAGTATCCAGCACCATGCCTCCCACAGTATCCTCTTGGACCACCTGTCCATAATACTGTCCCTCGTTAAAGGGAAAACTATAACTCTGACAATCACTCTGTCATCCATGTCACCTTTGAAGCCTGGAATGATAACCGTCTCCCGAAGGAGGCTGCCGTCATCAAATCCGTAGAACATGCACTTATGTTCTAAAACTGCTTCTTTATGTTTTTCCAGGATTGGATTAATATAAACTTATCGCATCTAGTGCAAAAACAACATCTGGTGTGGTACTTGACATCTCATGATTGACTCAATTTCCTAAGCAAGTGATCTGCCAATCATGCGCATCCCTCTCTCCTTTAGTCTCTAAGACACCTTTAGAGAGGGTGACTCCATCACCTGCAGGTACACCACCATGGCAGCAGTCCTCTATTCTAAAACACTATTAGAATATTGTCAAAATACCCATATTGGGAAACTACCCAAATCTAGATCTAAAACCATAAATCTAGTAACCAGAATGTCTGATATTATATCCATATCCTTGTGGAGAAACAACTGTGTGACGACCACAGTACAACCGATCGTAGTATAGGAATTTTACTTCCTACTCTGTATATGTCATCCAAATACCAGGACATCACACCATACTACCTTCTTAACAGATCCATCCCCTATTCTGATGAAGTCAAACCCATGACTGTCACATCAAAAATAGATGATCTTATCTCCGCTATCTTTGCTCAAGCCTATAAATAGACATAAGCTTCTTGTCCACTATGCTTCCGCTGCTCCCACTGACTATGACAACCCTCTGGCAGAATAATATATACGTGCACTTCTAAAGCTAATTTTAGAACGACGTTATACTTATCCTCTTGCCGGGTCTCATAGTCTGGAACAACAGTAGTGTCAAGTCTGGATAAACAAGAACCTCCCTGTCACCATCCTTGAGGCTACCTGAGTACCTCTCGGGTGTCTGAGGTTACCCACTATATCTGCGGAGTGGCTATTGGAATGTCAAACCTGATTGAATATATAGGTCTTATTAAATTTTCCGTAATCGTTTGCGGTTCTGGAATCTCTTCCAGTTCTACCATACTCCCACTACTGTTTTCCGAAAAAATCCATTTTATTAAAACTGTGGCGAGTCATGAACAATATCACTATTGATCTATCAGATGGTAGAAATGTCAACCTTCGTCAAAGCCAGGGTTAACCTACAAACTGCCATTACAGAAACGTGCCTTGAGTTATCCAGTGTCTGGTTTTAAGCATAAGCTGGACAACTCCCCGTATCTTAACATCGTTAAGATATGAACCATTCTATATACAATATAGAAATAGAGGCACTAATTTAATTGGAACCAGATTCAAAAATATGCAACTGTCTCCAGTGCATATCAATTTAATGAAGAGAGGCTAATCAGCATTACTCAACTTAGGAATCCATCCAATTATGAGTAACCTGAAAGAGAAACAAGTTTCTCAAAACCATTACTATCATCTGAATACTATCACAAGAATCTACATCTTCGATCTCTTTGAAGAATCCCGATACTTGTGATACCTGGTTCTCTACTTTATTCTTATACCCACAACTTCTCAAAACTTAGACATTGTATTTCTATGAAACACTTGTCTAAAAACTAGAGAAGTCACAAGTAAACAGAACATAGTACGAGGACCTACCCCTCTATCCTGACGGACACTGGACAACATACAATACTCTGTATAAGTCCGCTGAGTTGAATAACTCAAAACCTTGTGCGTCGTAGGTTGAAAACTGTACCCAGGCGATTTCCTCAAATATCACCAATTTCAACGAATTCCGATATAATGAGGATGATCACCTAATTCCCAATGACTTACTCCAACTCATCATCTGTAAAACTGTACAGATATGAGAATGAAACCTGGTAATTACATACCCTGGAGTAAGTATCTAATCGGGAAATCAGTTTTCCATTAACAATGCACTGAAACATTAAAATGTTTCGTAGGGGTGTCCTGGTATTCTTAGTAATGCCTCTTCCATAATCCAATTCATGACTATAACCGTATATTTCTTTGCCATCTCTCCAAATCCCTTTATATGTCTTTAATTGTTACCTTCTGTACACCTTCGTTAGTTTAAATGGTTTTTTTCCTTCCCTACCGTTTGGCACCAGCGTATGGTTTGGAAGAAGACTATCCAGTAAGAATAATAGGTGTACTCTCATAATCCTAGGAGTACTCGTAACTTGAGAGAAGGTGATGATAAAAGACAACTGAATAATACCTTATTCTATTTCTCCCGAACTGGGGAAAAAAGAAAAGGTGAAATAGGAGTGGCGATGAAGTACGTGGTTTGGTCATGAATTATAGCAGTCACAATTTACTTTGCTCTTTTTCTAATCCCTTTATCTTTTTCTTTACATATTACCTTCTGCACACCCTACTTAGGCTAATTGGTTTTCTTCATTCCCTACCTTTCGGCACCTGCCTATGGTTTGGAATAAGACTATCCAATAAACGTAATAGGTGTACTTTCCTAAACCAAGGAGCCCTCGCAACCTGGGATAATGTGATAATAAAAGACAACTGAATAAACCAATTCTGTTTCTCCTGAACCTGGATCCATCCTCGAAGAAGTCCCTTCGAGTTCGTATATAACCATACGATGGATCTATCCAATGGAATTGGATCTCCGTAGTAATACGGGGTGTTCTGAGAAATTCAAAGGGTAGAAGAAGTAGCGGCAATGACTTTATGCAACTCGGACAATCCAAAAGTCAGTATTTTAAGAATGTTCGGTCAACTTGGTCACTGAGTCATAGTCTAGGGTCAATAAAAGGTCGCTGCCAAAAAGAGAGAGAGAAAAGAAACACTCTGCGTGCACTCTTACCTAAATCAGAATGGTTATCAATTTATCTAATCAGGAAACCTCCTACTATAATATCAAATTCTCCTCCAAACCTGAAAGAAGAATTAGTCGGGATCACCCGAAGAGTAAACCAACTCATCAGTGAGAATCGGGATCCAACTATCATCGCATGATAATTTGGTGGAAGCCACTCAAGTTATCACACTCCAGAAGGTATGCGCATGCCTGGCAAGTTTCCTCTATGTTTGAAACTCCCGATGTGATTTTTGCCCCATGCTCTTATGATCGTGACTTTGGCCAACCCATCATAAGTCACATGCCAAGTTCTACCCGTCATCATCCAGGTTAATTTGAACCCACTCGTACATACCCTTGACTTTGGCCAACAAGGTAATACGACTGTCCCAAACCAACGTATCTATCTACGCAACAAATGAATACCCAGCAACTACCAAACACTATGCCTTGACTTTGGCCAAACAAACATAGCTTGAATACTACTGACCATCCATAAGACATAACGGAGGGTTACGGCTGGTTTTTGGCGAAAAACCTTTAACGTAATGAACTTGATCTCGTTGAAGGAAACTGATAGCTTTTTATATAAAAAAATATAGTGACGAAAACCTTTTACTAAAGAGGTCACTCACGGTGAAGGAATCTCGGCTCATTCCTCGTGGAATGAGGTGCAGGATATTCCAACTGAATACCGCGATTCAAAGCAACTTGTAATCGACTATATTGAAGTTATTACCCTGACATAAACTTCTGCCTAAGGGGTCACTCCCGGTGAAGGGATCTCGGCCCTTGCCTCATGGAATGAGGTGCAGGATATTCCAACTGAATATCACTATGCAAAACAAAAGGAAACATCTTTGTAATAACACCTTTGAAAAATTGTTCCAACAACATCAAATATAGGTTTGTTTTATCCTTGCATTGATAAGAATCAATGCAGTCCCATCAATCAATCACACCAGAAAAGAACGAAAATAAAATGTACGTATATGCCATCCGCATTCGTCACTGGGTCCCGTCATCACCCGTTAGGTTACTTAACTAACGACAGAGCAGGGACTGAACTAGCGCGGATGTAAAACATATACAACATCTAATAGTATATATACCAATATACAATAATCGCTCCAGGCGTGATAATATGCAACATTACAGAAAAGTAATAAGCATCACAGAACAATACAGATAATCTGGGATCCCCGGGTTTCACAGAACCGCTACTGAAACCCGGCGTTCCCCTGGTCATGTGGATAGCCTTTGTAATGAAACCTAGACCCCTACGGGTGCAGCAAGTTACCCGCCAAAACCTGAAGCGAGGTAGTCCCACACAGCATAGTGAATGGAAAACCCGGCACTTCACGGAATTCGGTAAATTGAGCACCCCTCCTTGGGTCAACCTGTACCCCCTACGAGTGCGGCGAATAGTCTGCCAATTCTAGAGTGAGGTCCCTCTGCCTCTCAAAGCCATGAGATATGGACCCGTTGCCCTCCAGAACCCGGCTATCCGTGCAATCCTTCGCGGGATAAACCTATTACAGAAATAAAAATATGTACAACGGGTACATCGACCTCGACCCGGTCGTGCCCCAAAAGAATATTATACAAACAGGCAGTAACGGCAGTCCACATGTTGGACGCTCGTCCCACAATATCAAATGTACAAATTAATCCAAACTGCACTATCATTGCACCCTGCTATCCACCACGACAAAACCACAACATCACAGCACAACATAGAACATCGACGCGAATGTTACGTTCGCAAACCCGTCTAAAAGAACTGTAGCAACAAAACGTGGTTTACCGATCAGATGACATTCCCGGTCGGAGATTTAATGTAAATACTTCATACTAACAAATTTAAAATTTCGATCGACTAAATTTCCCGAAGTAGGCCCCACGTACATCTGCTGTACAGTTACAAAATCTGGGCCCAAAAGAACTATTCCAAAAACCCACAATTTCCACAAAGAAGCTCTCTGGAAAAGGTTGGTGCACTGTTCCCAATAAAGCGCCGCGGTTCCGCGGTCAAACCCTAGGTTTGACCGCGGATCCGCGGTGGGCCTATGGGATCACGTGCCCAAATTTTTCCAATGCGCATATAAAACCCTGCACGCTTTTCTGTGATATGCAAAATTATTTTTAGGCCCATTAAAAAATCGACAGAAACTTGTGTGCTAAAGTTGTGATTTCGGAAATTCCATTCGATCGATCATTTAAACGCGTCAGCACAAGTTAGTAAAGCTTAATGGTGAGGCTCTGATACCACTGTAAGTCCACGGTAGCGCCCCGGCCGTCTAACAGATGCCAAATGCGGAACAAAAACTTTTTACAACTGGCGCTATCGCGTACTATAACCCGGATCTGCCATTAAAGCTAAACTAACAAATTACAAAGTGGGTAGAAATGTTATACCGAAGGATCCGAGTCTTTCGGTCTTCAACCATCATCCCACGCTTTGTTGCGGCTGCTCCGATCTCCTGAATCTCCAGTCTCGTCGTCCAGGTGGCACCACGTCAACGGATCTTTAAACGGGCTCCCGCCTCTGAACCGAGGCAACTCGGTCGTAAAGTTTGCTAAAAGAGACGACCAAGATGAAGTAGAGAATGAGTAGAACACTTTGTCTCGTTACGTCCAAGGATATGGACGAACGGTTAATGAAGTTGCCTTTTGGATCGAATGGAAATGAGAAATGAATCATATCTAATTTCTATGCACCAAAACTTATATCTTTTTTTTTAAAAATCACAACCTTATTCCTCTCAAGGAATGGCCGGCCATATATAAGCAAAAGGGGGGGTTAGTGTAGGAGGAGGGATGGTGAGAATAAGATCAATGAAGAGGATGAGTCACTTAACACCTTGTATGAATGCATTTAATGAAAACTATGAATCATAACCCTTAGTCATCATATCATTAAATGAACATTTAAAGCACTAATGACTCACTAGCCTAGTCACCATCCCAGTCACCATCTAGAAGCTTCCACACTCATCTCAAGAAAAGATAAATCCGTATTTAACCGAATGTTTAAATACGGTTGATAGAAAACTGGAAACTGGCAACTTCCAAAAATGATCCTGAAACAGATTTCAGGATAGCCCCGTATCAGTATAAACATACCCGCATTTGTATTACGACCGAATACAAATGCATCTGAGACAAAGATATTATATCTACACAGTATAATACTCGGATCCGGCTTAAACCCAAGCCGACCAGTATTATCTGCCCGAAAAATGACGCGTGCGAAAACGCACGTGCATTTTCCGAACCTTGCCATAAAACCATACGGCCTCTACAACGTTTCGCCTGAACTTGGGAAAGTGTCTGTGGGGGACTCTAATGACTCATCAACACACTGGCCCTAGGTATAACCACTAGCATGTCAGAGGTACTGGCTGTACGTAACGGTTGCCTATATATTGATTGGAAGGGAAGCTGACGAGTGAACTCATCCATAAACCCTACTGAGCCTGACAGTGACAATGTATATACAGTCCGATCCAGTCGTCTAAAGAGTATCGCATATCGAGTCTAGGGGGGTGGATAAAGTCAGACCCCTAATAACGCGATAATTCGTGTCGGTATGAAGCCCATCACCTCCTGAGAAACTACTGATCCAAATCAGTTATTCTCCACTACCTCGGCCGAGGATTTCAAGTGATGGCCACCCATGCACTGTGCGATATCAAACCCCAATACCGGGAGAGACGAATCCCCGACGATCCGATCACTGCCTCCATGTGGCTCGGGACTGTACCCAACTAAAACCTGTTTGCACAACTCCTTTGAGCGTGGTATGGTAGTAATCTAAGCACAGTGGGAACTCACACGAGACAAATGACGATCTCAGGTCGACAAACTAACCTGTACACATGTCACCAGGGAACTGCTATCTGACGATATGTATAATACTAACTAGTTGGTTCCCGGCGAGTCCTGTCCGGTGTACTCATAACCCAATGAGCACCTGTATACATCTTAGGTGATCCAACTGACACCAGTGGCTTGTGAGACCGGCCACCGCCCCTCGTCGGGGTCTCGACTGTATACACTAGTCTACTCTGGAGTATCGATGCCCTGTCTCGAAACTCCCACGACTAGGGACACTTTAAGGATGTGCTTACAGACCCCAGCTCCCACGTATATGATCTCCATCATACCGTTGGTAGTCAAGCAAGAATCCTATGGGCTCTATCAATATGCAATAGCGAACTAAAGCATGTACACAATGATAAAGACAAACCAGATAGCAAACTATCATCTCGAGCAAGACTGTCATATCGGTATAGGTCCTACCTCAATCATTGCATTCACGTACCTGCGATCCAATAATTGACTTTGAGGGCACTATCTCCAACAATCCGGTCATCGGGTTGTGATAGCGCCGGTTTAGAAAAATTTTGTTCCGCATTTGGCCACGGTTTGATGGTCGAGAAGATGCCGTAACCCAACATATAGACCAACCAGCTCTCACGTATATGATCACTATCATAATGCTGGTAGTCAAGCAAGAATCATATGGGCTCTATCAACATGTAATAGTGATCTGTAATACTACATAATGCATGTACATGATGATAAAGACAAACCAGATAGCATACTATCATTTTGAGTAAGACTGTTCTATCCGTATAGGTCCTCCCTCAATCATTATAATCACCTTCCTGTGATTACAATAATTGCCTTGAGGGCACTATAGCCAGATATTTCGCACTTGCACTTAAGGCTAATAATTGGGGTGACGCATACTCACAGCCCGTGTGATACCGAACACCTAAATTCTCTACTAATCAGTTTCTTAAAGCACGTTTGTGAAACTATTGCATTCAAGAAATAACCTCAGTGAGTGGATCCACTTTAATGTTTCTATCTTTATCTCTCTATATCTCAACTTCGCGGAGAAAAACTATCTCCCGAAATGAGCAATACCTGTAATAGAATTTGTCTGGATATCTGATGGGACCCAGTTCATAAATGAATTCCAAATCCAACAAACTTCTTAGACAGTATCATCCACTGAATTTAATCAGTATCCTGCGCCATGCCTTCCACAGTATCCGCTTGGACCTCCTGTCTAACAAACTGCCCCTCAAAAGAGGAGAAAACTACAACTCTGACAGCCACTCTGTCATCAACGTCACCTTGGAAGCCTGAAATGATAATCCCCTCCCGAAGGAGGCTGTCGTTACCACGTACCAAAAACATCCACTTATGTTCATAACTGCTTCCCAAGGTTTCTCCAGGATTTGTAACGACCGTCTTTTCTAATACCTAATAAAATATATTTTATTTAAATTTCTAGCATCAAATAATTATTTACGTGTTTCGTTGATAGAAAAATATTTTTTTGTAATATTAATAATTTTCAGAGCATTGAAAATGATTAAAGGAATTTTCTAAAAATCTATTTATTGTTTTTATAGGCTTAAAATGTTTTATAATGCCTTAAAATAATCTACATATTTTTATTATCAATTAAAATAATTAATTCGTAATTAAAAATATTTTAAGGGATAAACTAGATTTTAAATAATTATAATAACTAGCTAAGAACATAGAAATGGATATATTATTTTTTTCTAGCCTAAAATTATTTTTATACTTAAGATAACAATAAAACCTATTTTCTGAAATTTTCCCATAATTTTCCGTAATTTTAACTATTTTTAACAAATTTTTTAATCTAAATCAATAATTTTAAAAAATCTGCCGATTTTTTATTTTAATTAATTTTTATTTTATTTTTTTAAACCCCTTTAATCTGGACCGTTGGATGCTCGATCCAATGGCCCAGAACACACCGATGCCGCCCACGTGGTGGGGACCACGCGAAACCGTGTGATCCCCAGCCACGCGGACACGTGGCGCGTGACTGCGTAGGGGCGGCGGGGGTGACGGTGCGGCGTGGGCCGTTGGATGCAGATCCAAAGGCCACGAATCCTTGGCGGTGGCACAATCATCAACTGATGATACGCAATCATTGGGGCGGCGCGGATTTTTGCGTTATTTAACAGATTTTTTGGATTTTTCTGTTTATTGGAAAAACCCTATAAATAGGCACTTCAAACTCAGAATTCACACACCTCAGAACTCCAAAAATTCTGAAAAAAATACTAGTGCCTTCATATCGACGATGCTGACGCTACGGCTCCACCCAATAGCCGAGGAAAAATTTGGGCGTGGAGCTACTGAGGAACTTTGCACAAGCCAACGTGTTCAACCGTCTAAATCTAACTCGAACCAAAGGTAGAATCCGCCTCTCTCCCCTCATTCTGTCGCCTTCTTCTTTTCTCAATAACCTAGTTCCAACTTCTAATCATCAACCAACTATTTAAAATGATGTTATAATATTCGTGCATGCCTATTCCTTATACCCTTAATGATGATGATCTTAACCCCTAATTAAAATGAGTTCCTTAATCACTCGTATATACCAAAAATATTGTACCCTCATGCTACATGGAATGTGACAGGCCTAATGTTTATAACTCACGAATATTAATTCACCCCTTTCATACCTACTCTCGCCCATACTGTTGTTGTGATCTCAAAATAGGTTTTCTTCCACAAAAAGGACCCTCATTTTGTTAAAAAGGTTATAATTATTTGATAAGATAATTGGAAGGTATTTTTAGATACGATATAGATATATTTGTACGTACACCCATTTTTTCATCAACTACTATAATGTTGTTAAATCCCTTCAACCTTTTTAAAGAGGAAAATACTAAATTTAAATAACGGCTTATGGTTTTTCCAAAACGAACATATTTTCTAAAACGTAACCCCGAACCTAAAACACTATAATTTCATAAAATTATTAATTTCATTTAAATACCTCGATCTTTATTGAAAGGCCATTTTCAACAAGGACCATAATCCGTATAACGATATCCTTTCAAAAAGAATATCTAGTACCTTATTAAAAGGTAATTTTGAAATAAACACCAATCCAGATTTTTGGCAAGTGTTTTGGATTTTTGTGTGTTTACTGCTTTGCATTTTAAAAAAAACGGACTTTTAAGGGGCTATAACACTAATCCAGATTGGGGGGGATTTCATTACCCTTCCTAGGAGCCCAAAAATCACAAAAAGCATTTTGCATCAACCTTCGAGTTAATAAAAAATATTAGAATCAGCCAATAAGGACTGTCGTGCTCATTAGGACAAAGGAAAGGTTGTAGGCATCGGTCGTTTATCTAAACCAGACTTTGTGGTGTCTAGGATAGACATGTGGGAAAGGTAATTTTAAAAGGCCGGTCTCACAGTGATTCATGAGCAGATCCCTCCTTTCTTTACTTGTGCTTACCTGCCCACAATTGGCGGTGAAGAGGCGATTTGAGGATCTCACAACTTGCCCTTTGGAACAGTTAGGAGCAGTCTAGTTAACTTAGGAGACCTGAGCTCTAGGCTTAATTGTGCATATTGTGATTGCTTGAAAGTGTGTCTAAGCTCCTTATTAAAATCTTTTGCAAAAGATTTTCAAATAAACACCACAACCTTTTATCGAAAGGATATTTTTCCGTAAAACATTATGTTTTTCCCAAATGATAAATATTCCAAACCTCATGGTTTTTCTTAGAAGTAATAAAAGATAATTAAACACTATTATTCTTTTTACTAAGCATTCCCTAAGATGACACGAAGTACTTTACGAACTTTAGAAAATAAAACGAGTGGTTGTGGAAGTCATATTAAACGAGATCAATACTTTTTAAAATTTCCAGTTTATGACATACCTGACATATGATACGGTTAGGGTTAGAATGCGTGGACCTAAGTATGGAATATTTATTGAGAAGATCCCGATATTCTGGGTGACCAGTATGATATACGGACGACTATACATATATGAAGATCCCTGCAGGTAGGGTGACCAGTCCAAAATATGGATGACTACTAACCCTATATGAGGGCGAATGATCCAAAATGTGGATAACATACAATGTGGAAATTCCTTGCCTAGAGGTATACGCACTAACTCTAGACCTTTACACTGAATAACTGGGATAGGTAGTTTGATTAGGCAAAGGGATGCGGAACTCAGATTCCCTTACTACTCGATCATGATCCCGGGTAGTGAAACGGTAAATTTCACTTCCCCAGTTGTTGTTCCGTGGCCACAACGGAATAATCGCGAGTATCCGGACCCTTGTTTAACAAACTAAAACGTTTACAATACCTATTGATACTCAACACCAAACTCACATCATATGCTATACCTACCTGTTATCTTATCTACCTTTCTTTTTGAGACACGAGTTATTCAGTATCTTGGATGTGGATATTTTACCAGTTTAGATTTGTTGTTTATTATGGAACTGAAGGGTGGTAGTACCTGTGCTCTTGAGTGATATTCACGCTAGACAAAGCTCCATCGTAATCATGGGACACCTTTCGGGGATGTTCACGCTACCACATTGATTGCCATCCCAGGCATGAGCACCAGCTCATACTGCTTCCAGCTAGACATGGGATACCTCAAGGATACGAGTATGTTCACCAGTCAATTCCAAGCATGCACACCTTATTTAACCTTATCTAACTCTTAGACTGAATATCCGTTTAACTTGACTTGAACCTTTACCAAACATATACCTCACACAACTTACTCATATTCACATATCTAATTTGTATATAACCTCATACCTTTATACACATGTACATCATATTCATTATATACACCTGTTCGTCTCTATACCTTTACTTCCTTATGAGGCAATCCTACCCGAGTATAACTCGCTGACGGACCTTCCTTTTTTTCCTCTATCTTTGGAATGTCCTTCGGATAAGAATGAGTATTATGGCCAGGATCAAGGTGTGAAACCAACTTATGAAGATTATGAAGACTGGACGATGGAAGATTAGCTAGATTTAATTTTTGCTGGTTGCCCACATGTTTAGGGCTTTGTTTCTTCTCGATGTAAGTAAACTACTTAGTTTATTTTACTCTTTCTTTTAGGATGTAGTAAAGTTTGGTTAATGGAAATAAATGCCTTACGCTTTTATTATTTTTGTTTTGGTACACATCCTGCATGTTAAATATTCATACGCTTAACGTAACTATATTGAATAGACCACCTTCATTACAGTTAGGTTACGGACCATGCCACGTCATTCTTCTCCTTCTTTTGGGAAGCGGGGCGTGACAGGTTTTAGTGGTGGCCCGTGCAGGTCCATCTTGTGTACTAAAATGAAATCGTTAACTGACTTATTATATTTGTGAATCTCATCCATCTATACCGATTTCATAATTTTCCTATGTCCCTTGTCCCTTCCTTGACATTTTGTACCCTGTCTATGACCTTCCCTTCAGGTCATTGAAAATCATTCCGACGAGGATGACATGTCCGATATTACTTTTGAAGCTACAACTAGAGATTCAGACGACGAAGTCGTAGACTCTGAAGCGGTTATTTCCAACGGCGACTCGGAAAACGAAGAAGTCGATGCTGCAACTCCGGAGATTATGATGGCCAATGACTCCGAAGACGAAGATGAAGATTCCGTGGAAGAGGAGAATGAGCCGGAAAAAGAGGCTCCTGCGGCGGGAGAGAATCCTATAGAATATGATCCGGATGAGGAGGCCCCTGCAAAAGAACAAGACCCTATAGAGGTGGAATCAGAGAGCGAGGCTCCTGCCGAGGATGAGTCGAAGGACGAAGCTTCGAGTGAGGAGGCACTCAAGGCCGATGAAACTCAGGCAGTTGTCCCCGCAAGGCACCGTGGGAATGACCGTACCCTTCTTAGTGCGAGGACCTATTACCACTTGTTGAACTCTCATAATCGAGATTAATAAGTCTTTTTCCTTCTCTTTGGCCAAATAAAATGATGTACAATAATTGGGGCATGTCCTTACTTTTCGGTTGTACTCTCCTTATTGAAGTTGGATAATAAAATCTTAGTTCCGAGCAATAATCTCTCTTGTGTCTCTTGCTCTTCTTACTAGTCTCTCTCTTGCATTAGTTGTTGTTCTTCCATGCAAGTTATTATCTTGTCTCACCTCAGCCGTTTATAACCTAACCTATTCTGATTCGGATCATCAATGGCCGGATGACACCATAACCGCAATAGAAGGGGAAATGAAGTCAATGAAGCCGCTGCTCAGCAAACAGCTATGCTACAAATGATGCAAGGACTACTGGAGCAACAGCAGCAGCAGACAGCTGCCCTTCATCAGGAGCTACGAGAAAGTAGGTAGCAGCAAGCAGAGATTTTAAGTAAGGCACTAACCCCAGTTTCTAAAAAATTCGGTGGGAGTGAAGCATTTCAGATCACTTCACCCTAAGACTTTTTCGGGAAAGGAAACTCACCTAGAAGCTGAGGAATGACTCAAGGGAAAAGTCAACGATCTAGGTGCCGCCTAAATTCCGAAGGACGCATGGGTGAACATCGCTAAGCTACAACTGACGGATAATGCCAGGATATGGTGGGAGCAGAGGATAGTAGATTGAAGGAGCCCATCAACTGGGAAACGTTCAAACAGCGTTTTGATACCCAGTACTTTCCAGTCGTGGCACACTTAAGGATGGAAAGAGAGTTTATACAATTCCAACAAAGGAGCATGTGGGATAAGTCGGTGGACAAGTACGCTTCGGAGTTCGCAAGGTTAAGTCGGTTCGCGCATCATCTGGTGGCAACCCCAGGACTTTATGCTAAGAGATTCCGGCCAGGATTGGACCTGAAGATGCAGTCCTCCATGTCTTCTGCTACTCTTTCGACTTATGAAGAAATCTTAGAGGCGGCACGAAACATTGAAGACCTTCAGCGACGCATGACGAAGGATGACCGTTTTTGTGGCACTAAGCGACCAGCCAATCAAATTCTTGGAGGAACATCTTCCAGATTCAACAGAAGATAACAACCCAAGAGACCAGCAGGACCAACTATCTTCAGAAAACCAGCCGTTATATGCAACCATTGTGGTAGGGCCGGACACTACAGGAAATACTGTCGCATTTTGAACAAACAATCAGGCCCCGTCAACAAGCCAGCTAACTATGTGGCACCAACACAGGGAAACCGGCTACTTTCCGCCACTAAACCAACCGGTCAAGGGGAATCACCAAAGGGACCACCCTTGCCATCACAGGAGCGTGTTTTTCAGCAAGCGCAGAGGAATGGACCCAAACGACAGACCTTCACCATGACAGCCGAGAAGGCTGATGCCACGTGGAAAGACAACAGAGGTACTTTTCTTTCGATACCATTCTTATTTATCTTTCGATGCAAATCTTAGTTGGACTCACCATAATTCCTCTAGTTTTCGTTATTTTGACTAGTGCCTTTATGTTATATCTCGCAAGTTTTCCATCGATTCACAACCTCCCTTCAACTTCCAAACTCTTCTATCTGGAAGCAACTACTGATTTTACATTTTCCGATTCCTTGTACCTAAACCCTTCAGAGACTTTCCATGCATCAAGTGATACACCAACTCGCGGGAGCGACACATGCAGTAGAAAGGATTCCTGACAGCGTTACTGATTTCCGTGCTTAGTAGTGGCTACTCCTTTGAAAATTTTAAATATGAAATTATTCTAAGGAGGGTAGATCATAACTATCACAACCATTCTTACCATTCGTAGAAAATCCAGAAGTTTTAAGCATCAACTACGATTTTCGGAGAAGGGACTTGGTGGTGCGATGTATCAGCACGGCGATATAGTTGCATATGTGTCAAGGCAACTAACGATTTGTGGACGCAACTATCATGTTCAGATCTAGAGTTGGCGATTGTGATGTTCATCTTGAAGATATAAAGATACTACTATAAGAAGAACGTGTAGACACGGATGGTCGAAATACATGAAGCAGATGAGAAGGGTCAAATTTTATTTAGGAGAAGTGCCGATCGGTTGGGGTGATCCTGAAGATGGAGAATTTATAAGATTGAGATAATTATAGAAAAAGTGGAGATGGAGATACAATGAAGAGAGCGCGGAAAGCTCAGCCCACGACGCATCGGCCATTTAACATATTGGAAGGAAACGGTGGGTTTATGTATAGCTTACTTTTGCTACTTTCCTTGGAGGGTATGCTGGCAACCCTAGCTATACTTTTTCACGAAAAGGTTAGCATAACCTACGAGCAGCAACCGGTCAGAATACTAGAAGGATGAAACCTTGAGCGACAAGACAATTCAGCTGGCTAGAGCTTTATGAAGAAAGAACTGCTAGGCAGACATACACGGAAGCGAGGAAACGGGACGACAGTGCGAGACCTAAAATATTTAACCGCGATAATCCCTTCTTAGTGGATTCTTTTTCTTGACCTACCTTCTTAAATTTTGAAGACAAAATTATTTTAAGAAGGGTAGATTGTAATGACCGTGTTTTCTAATAACTATTAAAATATATTTTATTTAAATTTCTAGTATCAAATATTTATTTACGTGTTTCGTTGATAGAAAAATATATTTTTTGTAATATTAATAATTTTCAGAGTATTGAAAATGGTTAAAGCAATATTCTAAAAATCTATTTATTGTTTTTATAGGCTTAAAATGTTTTATAATGCCTTAAAATAATCTACATATTTTTATTATCAATTCAAATAATTAATTCAAAATTAAAAATATTTTAAAGGATAAACTAGATTTTAAATAGTTATAATAACTAGCTAACAACATAGAAATGGATATATTATTTGTTTTTAGCCCAAAATTATTTTTATACTTCAGATAACAATAAAACCTATTTTCTGAAATTTTCCCAAAATTTTTCCTTAAATTTAACTATTTTTAACAAATTTTTTAACCCAAATCAATAATTTTAAATAATCTGCCGAGTTTTTATTTTAATTAATTTTTATTTAATTTTTTAAAAACCCTTTAACCTGGACCGTTGGATGCTCGATCCAACGGCCCAGAACCCACCGACGCCGCCCACGTTGTGGGGACCACGCGAAATCGCGTGATCCCCAGCCGCGCGGACACGTCGCGCTTGACTGCGGCGTGACGGTGCGGCGTGACGGTGCGGCGTGGGCCGTTGGATGTAGATCCAACGGCCACGAATCCTTGGCGGCGGCGCAATCATCAACTGATGATTCGCAAACATTGGAGCGGCATGGATTTTTGAGTTATTTAACAGATTTTTTGGATTTTTCTGTTTATTGAAAAAACTCTATAAATAGGCACTTCAAACTCAGAATTCTCACACCTCAGAACTCCAAAAATTTTGAAAAAAATACCAGTACCTTCGTATCGACGACGCCGACGCTACGGCTCCACCCAATCACCGAGTAAAAATCTGGGCGCGGAGCTATTGAGGAACTTTGCACAAGCCTACGTTTTCAACTGTCTACATCTAACTCGATCCAAAGGTAGGATCCGCCTCTCTCCCCTCATTCTGTCGCCTTCTTCTTTTCTCAATAATCTAGTTCCAACTTCTAATCATCAACCCCTATTTAAAATGATGTTATAATATTCTTGCATGCCTATTCCTTGTACCCTTAATGATGATGATCTTAACCCCTAATTAAAATGAGTTCCTGAATCACTCGTATATACCAAAATTACTGTACCCTCATGCTACATGGAATGTGACAGGCCTAATGTTTATAACTCACGAATATTAATTCACCCCTTTCATACCTACTCTCACCCATACTATTGTTATGATCTCGGAATAGGTTTTCTTCCACAAAAAGGACCCTCGTTTTGTTAAAAAGCTTAAAATTATTTGATAAGATAATTGGAAGGTATTTTTAGATACGATATAGAAATATTTTTAGGTACACCCCCTTTTTCATCAACTACTATAATGTTGTTAAATCCCTTCAACCTTTTTAAAGAGGAAAATACTAAATTTAAAAAATGGCTTATGGTTTTTCCAAAACGAACGTATTTCTAAAACGTTACCCCGAACCTAAAACACTATAATTTCATAAAATTATTAATTTCATTTAAATACCTCGACCTTTATTGAAAGGTCATTTTCAACAAGGACCATAATCCGTATAACGATATCTTTTCAAAAGGAATATCTAGTACCTTATTAAAAGGTAATTTTCAAATAAACACCAATCCAGATTTTTGGCAAGTGTTTTGGATTTTTGTGTGTTTACTGCTTTGTATTTTAAAAAAAACGGACTTTTAAGGGACTATAACACCAATCCAGATCGGATGGGGATTTCATTATCCTTCCTAGGACCCCAAAAATCACAAAAAGCATTTTGCATAAACCTTCGAGTTAATAAAAAAATATTAGACTCAGCCAATAATGACTGTCGGGCTCATTAGGACAAAGGAAAGGTTGTAGGCGTCGGTCGTTTATCTAAATCAGACTTTGTAGTGCCTAGGCTAGACAAGTGGGCAAGGTAATTTTAAAAGGCCCGTCTCACGGTGATTCGTGAGCGGATTCCTCCTTTCTTTACTTGTGCTTATCTGGCCACAATTTGCGGTGAAGAGGCGATTTGAGGATCTCACAACTTGCCCTTTGGAACAGTTAGGAGCAGTCTAGTTGACTTAGGAGACCTTAGCTCTAGGCTTGATTGTGCATATTGTGATTGCTTGAAAGTGTGTTTAAGCTCCTTATAAAAATCTTTTACCAAAGATTTTCAAATAAACGCCACAACCTTTTATCAAAAGGATATTTTTCCGTAAAACATTATGTTTTTCTAAAATAATAAATATTCCAAACCTCATGGTTTTTCTTAGAAGTAATAAAAGATAATTAAACACTATTATTCCTTTTACTAAGCATTCCCTAAGATGACACGAAGTACTTTACAAACTTTAGAAAATAAAACGAGTGGTTGTGGAAGGCCATATTAAACGAGATCAATACTTTTTAAAATTTCCAGTTTATAACATACCTGACATATGATACGGTTAGGGTTAGAATGCGCGGACCTAGGTATGGAATACTTATTGAGAAGATCCCGATATTCCGGATAACCAGACTGATGTACGGACGACTATACATATATGAAGATCCCTGCAGGCAGGGTGACCAGTCCAAAATGTGGACGACTACTAACCCTATTTGAGGGCGAATGATCCAAAATGTGGATAACATACAATGTGGAAATTCCATGCCTAGAGGTATACACACTAACTCTAGACCTTTACACTGAATAACGGGGATGGGTAGTTTGATTAGGCAAGGAGATGCGGAACTCGGATTACCTTACTACTCGATCGTGATCCCAGGAAGTGAAGCGGTACATTTCACATCCCAGTTGTTGTTCCGTGGCCACAACGAAATAATCGCGAGTATCCGGACCCTTGTTTAACAAACTAAAACGTTTATAATACCTATTGATACTCAACACCAAACTCACATCATATGCTATACCTACCTGTTATCTTATCTACCTTTCTTTCTGAGACACGAGTTATTCAGTATCTTGGATGTGGATATTTTACCAGTTTAGACTTGTTGTTTATTATGGAACTGAAAGGTGGTAGTACCTGTGCTCTTGAGTGATATTCACGCTAGACAAAGCTCCATCGTAATCATGGGACACCTTTCGGGGATGTTCACGCTACCACATTGATTGCCATCCCAGGCACGAGCACCCGCTCATAGTGCTTCCAGCTAGTCATGGGATACCTCAAGGATACGAGTATGTTCACCAGTCAATTCCATCCATACACACCTTATTTAACCTGATCTAACTCTTAGACTGAATATACGTTTAACTTGACTTGAACCTTTACCAAACATATACCTCACACAACCTACTCATATTCATATATCTAATTTGTATATAATCTCATACCTTTATACACATGTACATCATATTCATTATATACACCTGTTCGTTTCTATACCTTTACTTCCTTATGAGGCAATCCTACCCGGGTATAACTCGCTGACGGACCTTCCTTTTCTTCCTCTATCTTTGGAATGTCCATCAGATAAGAATGAGTATTATGGCGAGGATCAATGTGTGAAGCCAACTTATGAAGATTATGAAGACTGGACGATGGAAGATTAGCTAGATTTAATTTTTGCTGGTTGCCCACATGTTTAGGGCTTTTGTTTCTTCTCGATGTAATTAAACTACTTAGTTTATTTTACTCTTTCTTTTGGGATGTAATAAATTTTGGTTAATGGAAAAAAATGCCATTTGCTTTTATTATTTTTGTTTTGGTACACATCCTGCATGTTAAATATTCATACGCTTAACGTAACTGTATTGAATAGAGCACCTTCAATACAGTTAGGTTGCGGACCATGCCATGTCATTCTTCTCCTTATTTTGGGAAGCGGGGCGTGACAGGATTGGATTAATATATACTTATTGCAGTATGTGCAAAATCAATATCTGGTGTTGTACTTGACATCTCATGATTGCCTCAATTGCATAAGCAAGTGATATGCCAATCATGCAAATCCCTCTCCTCATCAGTCTAGATGGCATCTCTTTAGAGAGGGTGACTCCATCACCTGCAGGTACACCACCATGCCAGGAGTCGTCCATTCCAAAACACTTTAGAATAATATCAAAGTACCCGAATTGGGACACTTCCCAAATCTAGATCTAAAACCTTAGATCTAGAAACCAGAATCCCTGATATTTTATCCATATCCTTTGTGGAGAAACCACCTTGTAACAACCATAGTATAACCGATCGTAGTATAGGAAGATCTATTCCTATTAAGTGCATGTCATCCAAATACCAGGACATCATTCCTTATTACCTTCTTACCAGATCCATCTCTTATTCTGATGAAGTCAAACTCTATGACTGTCACATCAAAAATAGATGATCTATCTCCGCTATATCTGATTTATTCTATAAATAGACATAAGCTACTTGCCCACTATGCTTCCACTAACTACAACAACCCTCCGGTAGAGTCATATACACGTGCACTTCTAAAGCTAGTTTAGAACGACGTTATACTCATCCTCCTGCAAGACCTCATAGTCTAGAATAGCATTAGTGGGGAGTTTGGGTAATCAAAAACCTCCCTGTCACCGTCTTTGAGGAGACCGAAATACCTCTCGGGTGCTTGAGGTTACCCACAAAATCTACGGAGTGGCTAATGGACCGTCGAAACCATTTGAATCTTTAGGTTCTTCTAAATTTTCGGTAATCATTTGTGGTTCTGGAATCACTTCCAATTCTACCATACTCCCACTAATGTTTTCTGAATAGAATCCATTTTACTAAAACTGGTGGCAAGTCAAGAACAATATAACTATTGATCTTCTAGATGGTAGAAAGTTAACCCTCGTCAAATCCCAGGATTACCCACAATCTGCCATTACTGAAACGTGCCTTGAGTTTGTCTAGATTTTGGTTTTAAGCATCAGCCAGACAACTCCATATACCTTAACTGTAACATTTCAAAAAAAAAATATATATTATTTTTGGGAATTATTATAATTTAATATTATTTTTAATGAATATTTTAATATTTCGGTATAATTAAATACCGATAAATTGGGAGGAAATTTTGAAAATTATAGAAATTACTAAAAGAGGGTGTTTTATGTGAATTATGCAATTTTTAAGTTTTTATGATTAATTATATGCTAATTTAGTGCTAATCGCGATTAAAAATCGCTAATCGGATTTTTAGCATATTTGTGCAAAACATGCACCATATCTTTTTTTCACTTGTTACATATTCTTATGGCTTTCATACATGTTTTATTTCATGGTTGATGATTTATTAGAGAGGGGAAAAGAAAAGAAAAGAAAAGAAAAGAAAAGGATTTGGATTAGAATAATAGGTATGGGTGAGAGAGAGAAAGGTGAGGGTCACCTTTGACTTAGCCATCCACTAAACTCACAACCTTCATCACATTTTCCTCTCCCCTCCTTCGCCTTGCTGCTGCTGCTGCTGCTGCTGCCCCTCTCTCCCTCTTCACAAAATCCCCCAAAATACCATGGAAATCAACTCAAAACCTCACCCCCATTTAACACAAATGATGCACAAGCTCAAGGGAAACACATTGGACCAATAAAGGAAAGGTTTTGGACACTTGGGGCAACTCAAGAAAATTCTTGAGTTGCCAAATGAGTTATTTTCTGAGCCACTAGCTTAGTTTTCCCATTGCTTTCACATCCATGTTAGCTTTAAACCGATATAGTGATGTTTAGTGAGGGTATGAAAATTCTAGTTAGGGTTATTGGGAATTGAGAGTTGTGGTGAGCAATTATGCTCAGTAGAGGCCACACAAATCCCCTAGTTCTAGAATTAAGACCTAAACCAGAGACTAGAACCCCGGAATACGGATTTAGAAAAGCCAATATCGGAAAAACTGTGATTCTGTGAAGGTTAAATGGAATCTGCTATCAACCCGAGACTCTGAAAATTATTTTGTGAACACAGAGAGATATGCAGGCACCTAGGAAGCTACCACCAAAACACTAGCCCCTAACTCCCAACTACGGCCGCAAATTTAATCCCTCTGGCCGCAATTTGCGGCCAGACCTAGGCCAATCTGCCTCGTATTGGTTCTGTAGCCCTATCTCCTATAAATTAGACCCCTGGCATGTGCAAAATTGTCCAATTTGACCTAGGGTAGAATTTGGAGCCTTTTTCCTGAGTTGCTATTTTAATTCGTGTTTTCGTTTTGCATATTTTAAATTATGGATTTGTATAATTGCATTTTACCTCAATTACTTGGCGTTTATACGACGATATCGAGAATTGTTTAATGGTTTTGAAAGTGTACCTATAGGTTCCAACCTATAAGCTTTTAAGTGTATCGTTTTGGTTTTCGCGTGTCGTTTTGATTTCGATTTGGTTTTAATGTGATGCGATACGTGTCATATGTAGGTACCCCCACAATGATTCGAGACGATGAAGAAGATGAAGGTGACATCGACACCGACACCCAGGATGCAAGGTGAGTAGATTATATCTAAGGAGGAAGCCGGGTGGATGGCGTATAGCACCCCCGCAGTTCGATATTTAGTATACTAGATATATATACTATATTTATATATATGATAGCATTAGGTGTACTTTGGATAGAATAGGGTTTAGATGTAAACTATATAGTTTCCTAGATGCGAACCCTAGAATAGTTTTACACCCACACGCACACACATGCTTATTGCTATACATATACCTAGATGATGAGGATAGTGGATGATATTTGGAGATGAGTTGAAGATATTGGGCATAGCGCCATGAGATCGGTGATATGATGTGATTCGTATTTGGGATACGACATGTGATTTTAGCGGGCCTTTGGACGTGTGTTTCACACACTCATTTATACTTATATAGTGGGTATCGATTTGTACTAGACTTAGATCAGTACCCCAGATCATGAGATATGATGATAAGGATACCTGTTAATTGCTGAGAGGAATGTGATATTGACCCGTACCCAGCTTTTTGGATGTCGTACGATGATTTACCGTACGAGCTTCATATTAATGATAGATCCGCACTCATGACTCGAGGATGTCACATGATATTGTATCGTACGCGGTACCTTTGAGGCGGGATCACCGACTATTATACTTTTATATATATATATTGACTCAGATTTAGGTGGTTTCCATACCCCTCCTGATTGACTTGTTAGTTAGAGTTGTAGTTTTGCTAGTAGATGTTAGGCTAGGTTGATGTCATACCTATTTCAAAAACTAACGAAACGGGAGTGTTTTGAAGACAGGCAAAGGGATTCTACGGATATTTTCAAAAGACGCATCTTTTCTTAAAACACCGTAGCCCTTATTTTACTAAAAACCCCGATTCGTCTTATTTCAAAAGGCAAACTGTATGACTTTTTTTATATTGATGCAGATGCATCACTGTTGCATTTATTGGTCGATTTTTGCATACTCTTGTTATTCGCATCGCACTGCATGTGCAATTGGTTATTGTTATATAAAAATCATGCTGTTAGGACACCAGCTCCATTATCGATGATGCATATGTTCCACGTACACCTGCTTGCTGGCTCACACACTTCATCATCGATAATTGCCATGTCACTATACTGTAGTACTATTACATTCAGGATATGATCCCTTGCATGGGAGACTTGTGTACATACCTATGTACACCCATACGTGCATACAGACATATTCGCACATACATAGATGATTCTCGCTGGATTTGGAGATTTGGGAACCGCAAGATACTCTTTAAAACTGATTCATTTTAAAAGAGTGGTTTCCCCCAATATATGCATATTACTATTCCATGTTGCATGATATACTGATATGCTTACATTCTTTTATATGTCGCATACATCATGCTTTCTGATTATACGCATTGAGATATGTTGTTTCCATGATATTTCCGGATTTGGGAACCGTGGGTATTTTAAAAGAGAGTATATATTGTTTTAAAAACCCGGTTACCCTTGATATGATATTTCAGTGCGTCCACCATGTGTTTTCTCGGTTCTGAGAGTGGCATGTTTAGCCCGATTCGAGGAGCGGTAGGCACCGTCTGCGGGTACATGGTGGACCCGGTGAGGTACCCCGGGGCAAGAAGACTCGTATATGTTAGACGGTGAGCCCGGCGGGGAGTACTACCTACCGGTGATTGTATTTGAGCTCGGCGGATATCCGGAGGATACCGACCGGAGTTGAGAGATGATGTGGGCCGATCAGAACTGACGGAACCCCATATATATGAGGATTTACGTGCCAATGCTAGGCACAGTTTTCATGATGTTTTGAGTGTCGATGCTAGACACTCAGGTTCCATGATTTGATATGTCGCGAGCGACACATGTTGATTTACATCCTCATACTTCCAAGCATATATTTATGATATTTACATGCGTGATGCTTATTGTCATTGGGTGACACGTGGACGATTTCCATATACATATATTGACATTGATGACATTGATCACATAGTTGGATAATATCCACATACTCATAGACTTCCTGATATAGTTGACATTGATTACATTGATCATACCTCATATTTATGATATATTGCTACCTGAGGCACTGACACGAGCTTTTGGTACTACACATATGTATAGATGTTTACCCTACCCACCTTATCATGCTTCAGACTTATTATATTGAGGATATACTATTACCGATCATATTGAACTAGGATTATGTCATGCATACGATTTCTACTCTACGATATTTTCTATTCACGAGTTGGCAACTCACCCCCGTTGTGCCACAGTTTCTTGCAGGTTTTGCCGTACAGGTTCCATTGCGACTTTTCTGGCATACTGCTTCTATTCTGGGTGATTGCATTGGTAGGTGGGTTCACTCGCATTGTGACCACCCTTGTATTATTTTATTCAGTTGTATCTAGTAATTCCATCAACCAAACTTGTATATTTTTCAGACTTAGAAAACCAGTTGTGTATTATTTCTACCTTAGACTCGCGCGTTGTAGTATTATGGTTTTCATACTGATTTTGAGTTCTTTTTGAGTTTTGATCCTCGCCCTTCGTCGTTGTATATTATATTGCTTGTGTGGTTGTGACCGTTGATTGACGAAGAGCTAGCTCCCGCTTGGAGATGCCTTTTATCAATGTGTATATATTATTCTTGTTGTACCCCGTTCGGGGCCATTATTTACAAAGGAAACTCTGCCGAAATTTTCAAAAAAGACTATAGATTTAAAAATGCATATTCGGCTTACTAATTTAAAAACCTTGTTTTTAAAACATGTTTTCTTCACTTCTTAAAACTATTTTCCTTCAGTTATTATTTAAAATGGTTTTAGATTTCTGGGCTTTTGGATTACTTGAATTAGATGGGATCCTATAGACTTCATACGATTCAAGTGCCAGTCATGGGCTATTTCGGGTCGTGACATTAACATCGTTAAGATATGAGTCTATTCTATATATCCAATAAAGAAACAAAGGCAATAATTTAATTGGAAGCAAATTCAAAAATCATGCAGCCGTTTCCAGTGTATATCAACTAAATCGAAGAAGGCCATGTAGCATTACTCATCAAGGAATGCATCCACGTAAGAGTTGTTGGGTTACTAGGAACACTAACAAGGCTCTACAAGGCATCGACCATGCCAAAATTAAATTTTTTAGGTGCCGAACAACCCTAAGCAAGATCGTATACTAGAGTTTAGGCGAATCGAAAGGCAAGTAAACATCTTTACTCTAAGAGATCACGAAATACAACCTTTGTAGATCGGTCCTCCACTTCTTTAGCTCCTTGATGAAGTCCCTTCGCTGCGATCGTGGTTCTCCCGGACCCTTCCATGGCTTCACGAGGCGAAAAGGTGCGACCTTGCTTGAAGTCTCTGAAGCCGAAGATGATCTACGTCGAGGAAATTCCGACTCAAGCTCCTACTTCACTAACAAGAGAATTAGTGAAGTAAACACCCTAAACTAAAGTGCTAGTCTAGTAGAGGATGGAGAAATAGGAAGTGGGTTCTCTTTAGAATTTTGTTTCTCACTTTGTTTCTCACTTTTGATCAAACCCTAGCAAGCTTTTCTTTTTGAACTAAAGAAAGAAGATGATGAACAAAAGAAAAGACATGAGGATAATGATCAAGTGAGTATCCTAACCATGGTGAGTGAGTACCATATACTAACTCTTGTAGAGACATAACCATAGCTAATCTAGATGGTTAGGTTAAACAAAGATCTAAGGTAAAACAAAACAATTGGACTTTTTCAAAGCAACCACAAGCTTCTACAAGCTTCATGCTTATGAAAAATTCCAATAATTTGTATTTACCTTAAATAAATGTAAACCACCATTTAAATATAGAATGGTGTGTGTCTTGTACACCCATGTTTAGTGTATCATCAACCATGATACAAAAGAAAACACTTTTAATATATATATATATATATATATATATATTCAAGTGTGCAAGTGTGAGAAAAACCCTAAAGTGAACAAGTATTAGTAAATGTAAAATAGTATATCTAATATACAATTATACACTTAATCAATAAATCAACACTTGACTTAATAATCCGGTCATATCTCCTATAACCGACTAACATTCATCGTATCGACTTATCGAATCAACACTTGATTCGATAACCCGGTCATATCATATATAACCGACCGATACAAAAAGTCGCGAGAATAGAATACGGTATCACATACTCGCATTTATTCTCGGTCTCGCACATATCACATACGTGCACCTATTTCATTTTGCCTGAGGCAGTAAAATCTATGTGTAGGACTCCAAAGACTCGTCAATACGCCGGCCGTAGGTGATGATCACATCAAGCACCCACAAGCCGTCAGCGGTACTAGCTGGACGTAACGGCCACCCGGGTATTGAGCGATCAGAAGATCAGCAAGCAAGCCCGCTCCAACTCCTGTAAAAGCCTGCCGGTAACACTTCCCGTACAGTCCGGTCTCCTCGTCTGATATGTCGCATATCAAGTCTAGGGGTGGTAAACGTCAGACCGCAATAACCGATAAGTCATGCTGATGTGAGGCTCATAACGGGTCGAGAAAACTACTGGTAACACTTACCAGCAAATCTCTAAATCAGCCCTGGCCAGGGACTTCCCTGTTACGGCCAATCGAGCACTGCGCAACATCAACCCCCAATACCGGGAGAGACGAAACCCCTCCTATCGCTCATTGCCTCTATGTGACTCGGGACTGTACCCAAAAACCACCGTTTTGCACGCCCTCATGGACGTGGTAAGGTGGAAATCAAAGCACAGTGGGAATCACACAAGACTCTATGACGATCTCGGGTCTACAGACTAACCTGCACAAGTGTCACCAGAGAACTGCCATCTGACAAAAGGTATAATACCATCTGGAAGTTCTCGGCGAGTCCGTCCAGTGTACCCAGTCTCTACTGAGCACCCGTATACTATCTCTGATGTCAAACACCAATGGATATGGGATCATCCATCGCCTATCTCATGGGTCGAGAAGCGTATACGCTAGTCTACTCTGGTATATCGATGCCCTGTCTCGATACACCCACGACTAGGGACCTTGAAGGATGTACTTATGGACTACCATGTCCCCACTAGTATGATCCGCATTATAGTCCAGGCAGTCAAGTACATATCCTAAGGACTTTACCAACATGTAACTATAAGACAGTATAAAGAGACAAGTATACATGTTAAGATAAAGAGCAACCAGATAGCATACTATCATATCGAGCAAGAAAGTCCTCTCTATATATGTCCAAGCATCCAATATAATATACATCATCTGTACAATACTGGCCTCTAGGGCATACATACAACTAACAATCTCCCACTTGCACTAGGGCCAGCTGCTGTAGTATCGCATACCGAGCATCCCGAAGAGTCTCGCAAACTGTATCTAGAGAATGGCCTTCGTGAGTGGATCCGCAGTGTTGTTCTTCGTGTCAACCCTCCTGACCTCGATCTCCCGGCAATCAACTATCTCCCGGATCAGGTGATACCGCCTCAGAATATGCCTGGATCCCTGATGGGACCTGGGTTCCTTGGCCAAAGCCACCGCTCCATTGTTATCGCAATACAAAGGTATTGGATGCTCAATGGATGGAACCACTCCAAGTTCAGTAATGAACTTCTTGATCTAGACAGCCTCTTTGGCAGCATCGTTGGCAGCGATGTATTCAGCCTCCATCGTCGAGTCTGCCACAGTTTCCTGGTTGGAACTCTTCCAGCGAACCGCCCCTCCGTAAAGGGTAAAGACAAATCCCGACTACGACTTAGAGTCGTCCTTATCACTCTGGAAGCTCGAATCGGTAAAGGACTCCACTTGGAGTTCGCCGTTACCATACACCAAGACCATCTCTTTAGTCCTTCGCAAGTACTTGAGAATGCTCTTCACAATTGTCCAGTGACTCTCTCCAGGATCAGCTTGATACCTAGTCACTACACTTAGTGAGTATGCTACATCGGGTCTGGTACATAGCATCGCGTACATGATAGAGCCTACCGCCGAAGCATAGGGTATCCCTTGCATGCGAGCTCTCTCCAAATCAGTCTTGGGAGACATCTCTTTGGAGAGAGTGAGCCCTGAGATCGTGGGTAAAAACCCACGTTTGGACTCTTCCATACTAAACCTCTTTAGTATGGTGTCAATGTACCTAGATTGGGACAATCCCAATATCCTTTTTGATCTATCTCTATAGATCCTAATTCCCAATATGCAGGAGGCATCACTAAGATCTTTCATTGAGAATCTTTGTGATAAGAAGATCTTGACCGATTGCAGCATAGGAATGTCATTTCCTATCAAGAGTATGTCGTCCACGTACAATACGAGGAAGACAACCTTACTCTCTACCTCCTTCTTGTAGATACAAGGTTCATCTACGTTTTTGACGAAATCAAACTCTTTGATAACGACGTCAAAGCAGATGTTACAACTCCGCGAGGCTTGCTTTAATACATAAATGGATTTAAGCAGCTTGCACACCTTCCCGCTGCTCCCACTATCTACGAAGCCTTCTGGCTGAGTCATGTACACGCACTCTTCTAAATCACCGTTTAGAAAGGCGGTCTTAACATCCATTTGCCAGATTTCGTAGTCATGATATGCAGTGATGGCAAGCATGATCGGGATGGATTTAAGCATAGCCACTGGAGAAAAGGTTTCATCATAGTCCACACCTGGTCTTTGACGAAAACCCTTTCCAACAAGTCTAGCTTTGAAAGTCTCCACTTTCCCATCTACACCAAGTTTTTTCTTGAAGATCCACTTGCTCCCAATGGGTTTTACCCCTTCAGGAGAAACTTCAAAAGTCCACACTTTGTTGGTGTACATGGATTCCATCTCGGACCGCATTGCATCCAGCCATTTCACTGAGTCCCCACTCGTGATGGCCTGCACGAAGCTAGTTGGGTCATCATCAACCATGATGCAATCCTCACTCCCACCATCCATGAGAAAACCGTAGTATCTCTCAGGTGGGTGAGGAACCCTACTAGATCGGCGGAGTGGCCGGGGTTCATCGGGAACTACCGAATCCTCTGGTTCCACTAAATCTTCAGTTTTAGTTTATGTAGCCGGAATTTCTTCCAGTTCTACCTCACCGCAACTAATTTCTTTTGCAAGAAATTCCTTTTCTAAAAAGGTGGCATGTCGAGAAACAAACACTTTTTGTTCCTCGGTATGGTAGAAAAGATATCCATGTGAATATTTGGGATATCCCACAAACTTGCATAGAACTGACCGTGCCTCGAGTTTGTCCGGATTTTGCCTTTTGACATTGGTCGGACAACCCCATATCTTAACTCATTTAACACATGGTCTCTTCCCACTCCATATCTCATATGGTGTGGTAGGTATAGATTTAGATGGAACTTGATTCAATAGGTATGCTGCTGTCTCCAGCGCATACCCCCAGAATTAAATAGGTAACTCAGCTGTGCTCATCATAGAGCGCACCATATCTAATAGGGTGCGGTTTCTCCATTCCGATACACCGTTGTGTTGTGGTGTATATGGCGGAGTCAGCTGAGAGAGAATCCCATTCTCTTTTAGGAAGTCCAGGAATTCATTGCTCAAGTATTCACCTCCTCGATCAGATCGAAGGATTTTAATACTTTTTCCGGTTTGGTTCTCGACTTCTTGTTTAAATTCTCTAAATTTCTCAAGTGCTTCTGATTTGTGTTTCATCAGGAACACATATCTGAATCTAGAAAGATCATCAGTGAATGTAATGAAGTACGCAGAACCATTCCTGGCATGTGTAGACATGGGGCCGCATACATCACTATGTACCAGTCCCAAGAGTTCCGTAACTCTCTCTCCGTGTCCCGTAAACGGAGTTTTGGTCATCTTGCCTTTGAGACATGACTGGCAAGTGTCATAAGATGAAAATTCAAACGGATTTAAATATCCATCTTTATGCAACTTAGCTAGTCGTGTCGCATTGATGTGACCCAGTCTACAATGCCACAAGAAGGATTCATTCAGTTCTGAACTCTTCCGCTTGTGTGTGTTTGTTATGCTCAGAACTGTTGATTGATTTAGAATATAAATGCCATTGTACAACGTGCCTGATCCAATTAACTTTTTGTTAAGGAAAATGTTCATAACATTATCCTGTAATACAAAATTATATCCCTCTTTACTTAGTAAAGAAACCGATATAAGGTTGCATATCAGGTTCGGCATGTAATAGCATTCGTTCAGAACCAATGTATTACCAGTTGGCAATACAAGGTGATATTCCCCGACGGTTTTAGCTGCAACAATTGCACCATTTCCAACCCTTATGTCTTTATCACCTTCTCCAAGTTCTCTACCTTTTCTAAGCCCATGTAACTGATTACATATATGGGATCCTGACCCTGTATCTAATACCCAAGACGTAGAGCAAATGGAGAAACAGTTCTCCGTAACGAACACACCCGAAGAAAATGCATCAACATGTACTTTCTTTACACGGGTGGCATAGGAATCCTGGTATTCCCCTATATCCTGTTCAGTCTTATAACTCTTATAAGAAAGAACGGAACCAACGTTCCCCAGCACAGTATAACATGCGGGTTCGGTCAATACATCCATATTATTATCTTTATTAAGGCATGATATGGTTGCTACCTGGAGAGAGAGAGAGAAGAAAACACTTTAGCGTATGCTCTTGCAAGATCAGATTGGTTATTTATCTTATCTAATCAGGATGGCTCCCACTGTTTTTATCAAATCTTCCTTCAAACCCTAAAAGGAAAGACTAGCCGGGATTAATTACACCCTACAACTTCGCCAATCTTTCAGCCAGGCCAGTGTCGGTACTTTGAGGGAGGTTCCCCGTGCTTTCGGACGGACCTAATTAAAGTAAACATCGTTTTCCCAGAGGCGTAACCCCGTTGACACCTTTCTAGACACCTACTTGATCGGCTAATTGTCCTGTGTAAAACTCTCCCAGGAGTAACAATTAGTCGCAGTGGGTATCGGGATCCAACTATCTCATAGAAGGTATGCAATCTCATTGCAAATCTCAACACTTGAAATTCCCGATAATATTTTGCCCCTAACCCCCATGACCTTGACAAAGGCCAACAAATCATAGGATGCTAGTCAAGTTCAACCCGTCATTTCTTGATTGAATCAAACCCACCCGCACGACCCTTGACAAAGGCCAACAAGGTCGTACGACTACCCCAAAACAATCTGCATCATATGCATAAGCAGATAAGCACTATTCAGCTACCGCACACTACGCCTTGACAAAGGCCAACAAACGTAGCACGAATACTTACAGTTCTTATCTGAAATGACGGAGGGCTACGACAGGTTTTTCTGAAAACCTATTGCGTAATGAACTTGATATCGTCATAGAATCGCGTGAATTTTGAAATGGAGTGATTTTGAGGCTTTCATTAGTTTTGCTAAAGAGGTTACTCCCGGTGAAGGGATCTCGGCTCTTTCTTTATGGAATAAGATGCAGGATATATCATATACATCACTATGCAAAGCAAAACACCAAAAGTAGTCAAAAGTCAAACCGAGTGTTGTAGCATCTGCCAGTTTTGCTAAAGAGGTCACTCCCGGTGAAGGGATCTCCGCTCTTTCCCCATCGAATAAGGTGCAGGGTATATCATATATACCGCTATGCAAAGCAAAACTGTAGCTACCCTTTTTATTATAAAAAATTTGATTCTACAACATCTTTTATGTTTCTTTTCTTTCATTAATCACATTAATGAAGTCCCATCATTTAAGTTACCTAAACATCACAGATAAATACGACGTACACTTATGCCATCCGCATTCGCCTCGATGTCCCCTCGTGCACCGTTAGCTTAGGTAACTAACGGCAGAGCAAAGCAGGGCTAGCGCGGGTGTAAAACATAAGTAACGCCTATATAATATATCATATATACTATATATAGTATTTATCACAGAACATCAAATGATCACATCACAGATATCGCAGCAGAAGAAACATATGAAACATTGGATATATTAGGACGTCCGTGTTTTATTTTGAGCCTTTTTAAAACACGGATTCCACTGTCGCGATGAATAGCCAAACCCACACCCCTAGACCCCTACGAGAGCGGCAAGCAACCCTACCAATTCTAGAGTTAGGAGACCCGGACTCGACTCCTCGAGTTGGTCTCCCACAAGACCCTAGAACCCGGTTACTTGTGCTCCCCTCCTTGGGTCTATCCTAGTGCGGAAAAGTAAATAATATACAAAAGGTGACATCAACCTCAACCTGGAAGTGCCCCAATAAAAGAATATTACATACATTTAATTTTACATGAATGAAAATAAAAACTCTCATCTCACATAAAACCCCCGGCTATTCAGAACGCGACGATCCAATATAACATATCCAGCAACACAGAACATCACATGTCAACAGCGTAAGTAAATATGCGCATCCCAATTGTCGTTGACATATAGCAACGAAACCGGCAATCACATATTACACTTACGGTCGCAGAAAAGAAAGTGTAAAACTACAACATTTGGAATCCACAATCTCTTTAGACATCGTAAATCCGAAATATCACATATTTCGCATTTCATGCCTAACTTGTATGAATTCCACATATTGTATCACATTCCAGATAAATAGACAGTATTAAACTTTCCGATCGAATAATCAAATACTCAAGATTTCCATAATAGCTCAACACTTGAGTGGAGTTTAAAGATTCCAGAATACGTCACAGTAGCAACGGTCCAGCCGTAGAAGGGTCAAGCCAACGCCTCACATGTGGCACGCCGTACTGCCCCAAACCCTAAGGTTCAAAGGGAAGTTCAAGACAGTCACATAATCGAGTTAAGATTTGTTGTCTTCTAGAGGGTCCGTCACATTTCTTGCACGTTTTTCCGAAAGATTTAAACCCGAGAAAAATTCAACACTTGAAATTTTTTCGTGCCGGGAAAAATTGAGTAAGTGATATCCATTCGAACATTTTAATACTAACTAAATTATCCGTAATAACAAAACAAAATTAAATTCTCCGATCGAATCGATGATTACAAAATGAACCCCTGAATACTCAACACTTGAGTCAGTTTAAAAATACACATAAAATAACACAATCAGATACAAGAATTACTGTGCAAACCAACTGTCAAAGTCTCACTGTATGGCCGCGGTTCCGCGGCACAAGCAGGGTATTGCCGCGGAACCACGGCGGTCCGTACATATTACGTCATCATTTTTACGCCGTAATTCTTAGAAATACCTGCTGTATTTTTTAAGTATTTTTAATTCTGAAAAAACCCAGATTTTGAAAAAAGTCCAGAGAGGGGTTGATTTCGACATTGTCGGGTTCGTTCGGAGTTTTAACTTCGTTAACACATCGCCTAATACTCTAGCTAGGCTCTGATAGCACAGTTGGGTTACTAGGCACACTAACAAGGCTCTACAAGGTATCGACCATGCCAAAATTAAATTTTTTAGGTCCCGAACAACCCTAAGCAAGATCGTATACTAGAGTTTAGGCGAATCGAAAGGCAAGTAAACATCTTTACTCTAAGAGATCACGAAATACAACCTTTGTAGATTGGTCCTCCACTTCTTTAGCTCCTTTATGAAGTCCCTTCGCTGCGATCATGGTTCTCCCGGACCCTTGCATGGCTTCACGAGGCGAAAAGGTGCGACCTTGCTTGAAGTCTCCGAGGCCGAAGATGATCTACGTCGAGGGAATTCCGACTCAAGCTCCTACTTCACTAACTAGAGAATTAGTGAAGTAAACACCCTAAACTAAAGTGCTAGTCTAGTAGAGGATGGAGAAAAGGAAGTGGGTTCTCTTTAGAATTTTGTTTCTCACTTTATTTCTCACTTTTGATCAAACCCTAGCAAGCTTTTCTTTTTGAACTAAAGAAAGAAGATGATGAACAAAAGAAAAGAGATGAGGATAATGATCAAGTGAGTATCCTAACCATGGTGAGTGAGTATCATATACTAACTCTTGTAGAGACATAACCATAGCTAATCTAGATGGTTAGGTTAAACAAAGATCTAAGGTAAAACAAAACAAGTGGACTTTTTCAAAGCAACCACAAGCTTCTACAAGCTTCATGCTTATGAAAAATTCCACTAATTTGTAGTTACCTTAAATAAATGTAAACCACCATTTAAATATAGAATGGTGTGTGTCTTGTACACCCATGTTTAGTGTATCATCAACCATGATACAAAAGAAAACACTTTTAATATATATATCATATATATATATATATATATATTCAAGTGTGCAAGTGTGAGAAAAACCCTAAAGTGAACAAGTGTTAGTAAATGTAAACTAGTATATCTAATATACAATTATACACTTAATCATTAAATCAACACTTGACTTAATAATCCGGTCATATCTCATATAACCGACTAACATTCATCTTATCGACTTATCGAATCAACACTTGATTCGATAACCCGGTCATATCATATATAACCGACCGATACAAAAAGTCGCGAGAATAGAATACGGTATCACATACTCGCATTTATTCTCGGTCTCGCACATATCACATACGCGCTCCTATTTCGTTTTGCTTGAGCCAGTAAAACCTCTGTGTAGGACTCTAAAGACACGTCAATACTCCGGCCGTAGGTGATGATCACATCAAGCACCCACAAGCCGTCAGCGGTACTAGCTGGACGTAACGGTCACCCGGGTATTGAGCGATCAGAAGATCAGCAAGCAAGCCTGCTCCAACTCCTGTAAAAGCCTGCCGGTAACACTTCTCGTACAGTTCGGTCTCCTCGTCTGATATGTCGCATATCAAGTCTAGGGGTGGTAAACGTCAGACCCCAATAACCGATAAGTCATGCCGATGTGAGGCTCATAACGGGTCGAGAAACTACTGGTAACACTTACCAGCAAATCTCTAAATCAGCCCTGGCCAGGGACTTCCCTGTTACGGCCAATCGAGCACTGCGCAACATCAACCCCCAATACTGGGAGAGACGAAACCCCTCCTATCGCTCATTGCCTCCATGTGACTCGGGACTGCACCTAAAAACCACCATTTTGCACGCCCTCATGGACGTGGTAAGGTAGAAATCAAAGCACAGTGGGAATCACACAAGACTCTATGACGATCTCGGGTCTACAGACTAACCTGCACAAGTGTCACCAGAGAACTGCCATCTGACATAAGGTATAATACCATCTGGGAGTTCTCGGCGAGTCCGTCCAGCGTACCTAGTCTCTACTGAGCACCCGTATACTATCTCTGATGTCAAACACCAATGGATATGGGATCATCCATCGCCCATCTCATGGGCCGAGAAGCGTATACGCTAGTCTACTCTAGTATATCGATGCCCTGTCTCGATACACCCATGACTAGGGATCTTGAAGGATGTACTTATGGACTACCATGTCCCCACTAGTATGATCCGCATCATAGTCCAGGCAGTCAAGTACATATCCTAAGGGCTTTACCAACATGTTACTATAAGACAGTATAAAGAGACAAGTATACATGTTAAGATAAAGAGCAACCAGATAGCATACCATCATATCGAGCAAGAAAGTCCTCTCTATATATGTCCAAGCATCCAATATAATATACATCATCTTTACAATACTTGCCTCTAGGGCATACATACAACTAACAAGAGTAACATAAAAGAGAAGCAAGTTCTCAAAATTATTACTTACAACGGAATACCAAACACAAGTATCTATATCTTCGATCACCTTGAAGAATCCTGATACTTGCAACATATGGTTCTCTAGTTTATCCTTATACCTATAACTTCTCAAAACTTGGACCCTATATTTCAACGAAATACTTGTCTAAAACCAGAGAAGTCATGAGTAAACAGAATATAGTATGAGTACCAACCGCTTTTTCCTAACGAACATCGGACAGCATACAATACTTTGTATAAGTCCACTGAGTTTAACAACTCAAACCCTGTGCATCGTAGGTTGAAAACTGTACTATGATTAAGAAGAATTACACCATTGTTGAATGCACCTTACTTAAATATTTGCCGTTGGGCAAAACCCCGGTGATTTCCTCAAATATCACCAATTACAAAGAATTCTACTATACATTGAGGATCTAATCACCCAATTCCCAATATCTTACTCCCACTCACCATCTGTAACGCTATACAGATGTGAGAATCAAATCTGGTAAGTACACATCCTGGAGTTAGAATCTTACTGGGAAAACAATTTTCGCTTAACACCTCACAGTAAAACTGAAACGTGAAAATGTATCCAAGGGGTAAGCGTGTATTCCTAGTAATGCCTCTTCCACTATCCAGATTCATGACTATAACCGTATATTTCCTTGCCGTCACTCCAATCCCGTTATATGTCTTTACTTATTACTTTCTGTACATCATACTTAGGCTAATTGATTTTCTTCCTTCCCTACCTTTTGGCACCAGCCTAAGGTATGGATGAAGACTATCCAATAAGTGCAATAGGTGTACTCTCCTAATACCAGGAGCCCTCTCAAGCTAAGAGAAGGTAAAGAGGAAAGGAAACTGAATAGTCCTATTCTATTTCTCCCGAACCAGAATCCATCCTCAAACTGGAACAAGTTCCTTCGAGTTCGTATGTAACTATACGATGGCAAATCCAAGCAATATGGATCTTCGTAGTGATACGAAGTGTTCTGGAGAAATCCAAAGGTGATGTAAGAGAGGTAGGGGTATACATTGTTTCGTCGTGAATGATAGTAGTCGCAATTTCCTTTGCTCTTACTCTAATCTCTTTATATGTCTTTACTTATTACCTTCTGTACACCACACTTAGGCTAATTGGTTTTCTTCCTTCCCCACATTTCGGCACCAGCCTAAGGTTTGAAAGAAGACTATCCAATAAGCACAATAGGTGTACTCTCCTAACACTAGGAGCTCTCGCAACCTGAGAGAAGGTAAAAGGAAAATACAACCGAATAATCCTATTCAATTTCTCCAGAACTGAAACATTTCAGAAAATATAAAATATTATTTTTGGAATTTAATATTAAAATAATATATTTCTCGAAAACTGCCCGATTTGCGAATTAGGGTTTTTGAAAAAGGGTATAAATATATACCGATAATTGCGAAATAATTGGAAATTAAAATGATTTATTCATTTAAAAATATATCTAAACGATTTGGCATTTTTAAAATCAATTATATGCAGTTTAAATGAAAACCCGATTAGTGCACTGCTAATCGCGATTAAGCCAAATCCGTGTTTCTACAGTTTTTCATGGCTAGTACACCATGTCATGTTGCATTTTGGTTACATGTTGTTTTCTTGTGTTGTTTTATTGGGTTTATGTGTTTATTGGTGAGAAAAGAAAAGAAATGGATTATTGGAGAGAGGGGGGACACAATGATGAGGGGTGAGCATGCTAGGAGAGAGAATGAGAGTGAGAAAGAGAGCGGGGGGGAGAGTGCTGCCCCATTCATTTTCCCCCACCATTTCATTCATCTCCTTCATCTTCAAGCTTCCTCTTCTACTCTTATGACCCATCTCAAAATACTCTCCAAAACCCTATACCCCTTTCACATAAAATGATCACCTCCTCACCCTCATCGTATTGGACCAAGCAAAGTGGGATTTTGATGATGTTGAGAAGCTAGGGTTTTCTTGAGTGGCCTAAATGAGGTATAATTTCTACCATTTAGTTAATTTCAAGTTTCTTTATATTCTAGTTAGTTAGAAATGGGGTTAAGATGTGGATTTGTGAACTTAGAAATTCCTAGAGAAGGGTTTGAGTGTTGTGTGGTTTGGGTGATACCTAGTGGCTGTTACAAGACCCTAGAGACCAATTCTTGACCTGGACTAGTGACCATACACCAAAATACGAACTTTAGATTCGTTGATATCGGAAAATTGTGAGAATTGTGAGGGTATTATGGAATCCGATATCACCCGAGACCTTTGTAAAAGAAGTTCCCTTGACCATGAGACGTGCAGGCAACCATGAATCAGCCCTAGAAACCTGAGCCCCTCCCCCTATTTTTTGGCCGCAATTTTAATCATTCTGGCTGCAAATTGCGGCCAGATCAGGGTGGATCTTGGTGAAATTTGTTCTGTGGCATTGTTATCGTCTATCTAGAGCAGCCCCATATGCAAAATTGGCTAGTTTTACCTGGGTCAAAATCTGGGAGCACTTTGGTGTGATTTTGGCTATGTTTTCCGTATTTTGAAATGTTTGGTTTTGCCATTTGGATTTGTATTTGGTTGTTGGATGTTTGTACATCAACAAAAAGGGTTGTTTGATTGTTTTTGCAAGTGTAGGCCATAGGTTCTAACCTATGAGCGTGCCATGTGCCGTATCGGTTTTCTGGATTCGATTTTAAAAGCGATTGCAATTGCAGGTTATTGTAGGTACCTTCACGTGGATTCCAAGACGATGGAGCATGGCGTCATCGACTTCGGCAAGTAAGGAGCAAGGTGAGTGGATCTATATCTACGGGGGAAGTCGGGTGGATGGCGTATAGCACAACCGCACACTTTGATGGAAACCGATTTATATATAGATTATGATTAATGAAACCTTTAATAGAAAACTTTAGATAGAGTAAAAAGGTAGTTAGAGAACCATATTAGAAACTAAGGATAGTTAGAAGCGATATGATACGACTAGTATATGATGAGGGGACTTGAGGATGAGATTTGATGATATTGCCGTTTAGGGTACTATAAGACTAAATAGTCGACGTAGATGTGTCATCCGAACCATACCTATTTACAAACTGAAGAATTTTATGCATCTTTTAAACAGATATCTTAAGGGACATTACGGATTTTCAAATGATATCTTTTCTTTAAAAAACACCATAGCCCCTACTTTCAAAACTACGATTCGCATCTTTCAAAAACTGTTTGTATGGTTCGGGTGTGTATGTTAGATTAGAAACGTATGCTTATAGTAAAGGTAGAATGCATTTGTAAATTTGACTTGATGTGGGACATAAATGCGATGAAAAGAATATATGACGTGGCATGATGATTTGATGATATGTTGGTATACGGATGCGAGTCGATTGGGATGATTTATACCCTGTCGGTCCCCTGATATGAGATTATTGCGAATGTGACCTGGGATATAGGTATATAGAGATATTTATATATGTTATGAATCGTGAGTGATAGCCGTACGAGACGTTAGGTCCACACCCTCCTCGTCTTATAGGTTGATAGGATCCCTGATAACTTAATGCCGCCGTACGATGATTTTCCGTACCTGATGAGTTTGACTTGATGTTTGATCCATACCCTTGACTAGAGGATGTCGTACGACGGATTATACCATACGAGATGTTGTGAGGCTAGATGCCGATTGATAGATTCACCGACTCAATCATGTTAGATATGTATACCGTATAGCTTTTAGCTGATGATTTACCTTATGCTGCATTCATGTCACTCTCATTACATTTCATATACCTGTGCTAGTACACCTACACCATTATCGATGATGCGTATGTTACACTTACACAGATTTGCCTGCTTACACACTTCATCATCGATAATTTCCATGTCACTACACAGTAGGATTGCTTCATCATGATATGAATCCTTGCATCCATACTTGCGCACATACATATTATACCCTCATACTTGCGTATATACCACTTGTACATCCATATTGGTGTATATACATATTGTACACTCATACTTGCGTATATACCACTTGTACATCCATACTTTCGCACATACATATTGTACACTCATACTTGCGTATATACCACTTGTACATCCATATTGGTGCACATACATATTGTACACTCATACTTGCGTATATACCACTTGTACATCCATACTTGCGCACATACATATTGTACACTCATGCTTGCGTTTATACCACTTGTACATCCATATTGGTGCACATACATATTGTACACTCATGCTTGCGTATATACCACTTGTACATCCATATTGGCACACATACATATTGTATACCACATGTACATCCATATTGGCGCACATACATATTGTACACTCATATTTGCGTATATACCACTTGTACATCCATATTGGCGCACATACATATTGTACACTCATGCTTGCGTATATACCACTTGTACATCCATATTGGCACACATACATATTGTACACTCATGCTTGCATATATACCACTTGTACATCAATATTGAAGCACATACATATTGTACACCTTACTTGCGTACATACATATTGTACACCATACTTGCGTACATACATATTGTATACCATACTTGCGGACATACACATTTGTACGTCCATACTTGCGTATATTCATATATGCACCTTTATACGATATTGCATTCGATTTTGGAGATTTGGGAACCGCATGATATATTTTAAAAACTGGATTCATTTAAAAGAGCGGTTTTCCCTCGATATGTACATATTACCGTTCCATGTTACATGATATACGGATATACTTACATTTCTGTTATACATCATGTTTTATGATTGCATGCATTGAGATATGCTGCTTTCATGAGATTTCTGGATTTGAGAACCGTGGTGATTTCAAAAGAAAGTATGTATTATTTTAAAAACCCGATTTCTCTTGATATGATATTTTAGTGCGTCCACCATGTGTTTTCTCAGTTCTGAGAGTAGCATGTGAAACCCGATTCGAGGAGCGGTAGGCACCGTCTGTGGGTACATAGTGGACCCGGTGAGGTACCCCAGTGCAAGAAGACTCGTATTGTTAGACGGTGAGCCTGGCAAGGGAGCACTACCTACCGGTGATAGTATTTGGACCCGTCGGTTATCCGGAGGATACCGACCTGAGTCATGAGATGGATATGTGGACCGACCAGAGTAGGCGGTGCCTAAGACGAGATATTGAGGGCCGATCTGAGGATGCGGCGCCTGAGATGAGATATTGAGGGCCGATCTGAGGATGCGGCACCTGAGATATGAGGATTTACGTGTCAATGCTGGACATAGGTTTTCATGATGTTTCGAGTGTCGATGCTGGACACTCAGGTTCCATGATTTTGATGTGTCGCGAGGGACACACGTTGATTTATATCCTCATACCTTCATGCATATGTTTTTATGATATTTACATGCATGATTTTGTGTCATTGGTTGACACGTGGACGAGATCCACACGCATACATACATTGATTATATGGATGAACGAGATCCACACGTATAAATACATTGATTATATGGTTGGATGAGAACCACATGCATACATACCTTGATTATATTATTGGATTGTATCCACAGGATATTAGGAATTGATTACCTTTTTGGCACATATACAGATACGGTCACCCTAGATATCATAGTATTATCTTTATGATATAGTTGACCTAGGAGTCGTTTATTCGATTTCTACTTGTTGATGTTTCTCTACTCATGAGTTGGCAACTCACCCCTGTTGTGCCACAGTTTCTTGCAAGTTGACCGCACGGATCAGCAGCGGCATCGCTGGCATATAGCTACTTTTAGGTGGTTTGCTTGGTAGGTGGGACATTTGCATCGTACCCACTCTTGTATTTACTATTTCACGTTGTATCTAGTCAACTCCATCAAATCAAAGTAGTATTTGTATAAGTAATGAGACTTAGCAAGACTTGTAGTTGTGAGACTTGAGCGATGGGTTTTATGTTCGCATTTTGGGTTGATGTCTTGCTTTACTTTATCTTTTGTGGTGATCTTCGCCATTGGGCGTCGTATACTTATTTTTATGCTTTGCGTGGTTGTGATCCGCCGGTTGGTGAAGAGCTAGCTCCCGTTTGGGGATGCCATTATTCTTGTTATGTATTTGTGCTTTTGGATCAAAATATACAAAGGAGGTGCTGCCCAAATTTTTAAAAGACGAAACACGTTTTCAAACTAGCAAATTTCACTTGCATTTTCATGTTCCTTTTCTATGCATTAAGAAAACTTGATTTCATTATACTTTTATTTCAAAACTTCACCTCCTTTATTTTCTTAAAAAGGTTTAGATTTTTGGGTTTCAACTTACTTAAATTACGTTACGCCTTTAGACGTTGCGTGATTTAAGTGCTGGTCACGAGCTAATATTTCGGGTCATGACAAAGTTGGTATCAGAGCGCTAGGTTTAACCTTGGTTCGAGTCTATGTTTGACTATATGGAGTCTAGGGCGGGTATGTATTTCGGAACCTAGACTTGACCTTATGGAACTTAGACTTGAACAGGGGGTATTAGACCCGAACTTTTATTTCATAGGTTGACCGTAATTGATGGAGTAGGTAGCTTGAGTAGAGTGACGTATCATATGTATGTTCCACGGTATATTTACGATACAATACTCCACTTAAGAAACCTTAGGATGTACATATTTTGAGATACTTGCTTCTATTCGTTTCCGTGATCATACTCTCATTGATGTTGTTCCTTTCTATGATCATGTATCCATTCTGGATCTATCGTTTCCTTTCTTGCCGTTGATCTGCTCTCTTCGATACTCGATTGAGCTTCCTGTCACCATGGTTTGAGCGCGGATTGAGCTGCTGTATGTGATGCGGTCAGGGCGAGCTCGTCATCGACGAGGACTAACCATCGTGTTTTCTGGTGACATGGGAACGTCTCGATATAGTGTTGTGTGGTGACCTCTTGTTGAGGCGAGTGTTTGTTTTTGCACCGGATGATCGGTCCATTGAGAGAGACTGCCTATTGTTAGAGGACTGTTGATGTACTGCCTATCTCAGAAATTGTGATGTCGTCTACATGCAGACAGATGACCCAGCTGTTGCTGAGGTTGATGGGATGTCGCTTCCAGAGTTTACGAGCTAAGATCACTGGAGCTTCCAGGCAGAGATGCGACAGATGATAGCTAGTCTATCCTTAGTTGAGAGATGAAGGTGATTCATCAGATTGATGCGCCGACGCAAGACCAGTTGAGTTGAAAATTTTCAGTGTGGAGAGTCTTACTCAGATCTACAGCAGACCGATCTAGAGATGACCGTTGATGTATCGTCTTTCCTGGAGGATTGATGCATTATTTAGCATGCGGGCGAAGAGTATTCACAAGTTGTATAGGTGAAGCTAAAAAGTTCGAACGAGTGTCAGAAACCCATTTTTCCAAGTTTAAAGTATTCGGAGGAACATGCAAGTGATTCTGTGGACCCTCTAGAAGAATGAAACCCTAACACGACATGATGACCATGGAACCGCTTTTGAACCTTAAGGTTTGCGACAGTTTAGCGGTGCCATCAGTGAGGCTTGGGTTTGCCCATCTACGGCTGGTCCAGAGGTACAGTGGTATGTACCAGATATTTTTAGACTGTGCTCAGGTGTTGAGCTTTCGGGAAATTATGGGACTTCGATGACTCGATCGAAAAGTTTAACGTCGTCCAGATACCATGTGATAAGAGACCAGTAAGCTGACCAGCTTCGGATAGAGGACCTCACTCAGATGCGTTGTGAGTTGATCGAGAACGGACGAGTATTGAGTATTCCTCCGATGGTTGGGACGAGTTCCCGAGGATGAGTTCGGCCAGATACCTTTTACAGAGTGATGAAGATACCGAGTTCGTGATTTCGAGTCTGTGTGAGAGACTTTGGATTGACCGTAGCCGAGAACATTGCAGTACGCAGATAGCATGACGTGTCGTCGAAGTGGACGATGATAAAGACGAGTGGGACCAGAGGTTCATGCGAGATGCTGATTAGCTGTTGTTACTCTCCGTCGAGATTAGAGACCAGATACGTGTACAGAGGTGTTGGATGCGGCCAGTTCCCGAGAAAATGCTGTGCTCAGAGCACAGATGTACAGAAAGCGAGAAAAGATTATGCAAGAGTACTAGCCTCCGTACAGTTCAGTATAGGCGAGATTGGAAGAGACCCTGAGAAGGTTCCTTCCAGGACACTGCTGCGATGAGATATGCACCCAGGATCAGTTGTGTCATGTGTATTCAGAGGGTCAGAGACCGACGCCAGTGACGTGCTGCTTTACGAGTGGTCGTGATGATTGGCCAAGAGATGACCAAAGAAGTGCCAGAGCGGAATCGTTTCCGTTGGCACACCCGATAGGGCCGACGAGCCGATGGATGCGAGATTGGTAAATCTACAGAGAAGATGAAGACCCAGAGACAGAAGACGCCAGACCGTGAGCATGAGGCAAGCGGATGTTCTTGCTCTGCCAGTTTTGGGCGCACCGACACTTTTTCGACATTGTAGGAGGTGTACCTCAATGTCATTTATTGCGATTTTTGTTTATGATCCGAGTATTACGTTTATATCGCTTGGATTTGAGTATTGATGATTGAGTTTCATGATATCGTTTTCGTGCACCATGGCTGCACTTACTGGGTTTTTACATTTCGTTCATATCTATTGCACTTGATATTGATTTTGTTCCTTGGCTGCACATGTTTATGATTTCGTGGATTTCATACAGTTGATTTGATTTTGTGCGTGTACTACGTACTCGATTTGATTTTGCACTCGGTATAGCTTATATGTGCTTGTAGTGCATTGATATGTGTTTTGTTCACGCAGTTGCACACGTTTATGATTTTATACACCTGGGTACACTCGGCATGGCTTTTATACGCATTTAAGTTATTGATGAGTTTTCGTGCACTGGATGCACTGTATTCGTATTTCGTGCACTGGATGCACTGTATTTGTATTTCGTGCAGTGGATGCACTATATTTGTATTTCGTGCACTGGATGCACTGTATTTGTATTTCGGGCACTAGATGCACCAGATTTGCACTTCGTGCAATTGTTGCACTAGATTTTCATTTCGTGCAATTGTCGCACCAGATTTATATTTTATGCATTTGCTGCACCAGATTCGTATTTCGTACATTAGTTGCACTAGATTTGCATTTCTTGCATTTGTTTCACCGGACGGGTATTTATGCATTTATCGCACTGGATTTATACTCCGTACCTTGGTTGCACCCGATTTATGTCCTTGAGCATTCGTTTTACCATATTTGTATTTTCGTGCGTGTTTGTACTTGATATTCGTTTTCGTGCATGCTACGGCACTAGATGTTTCTTACGAACCTGATGCGCTTTGGTTGGATTTTTGCACATATTAGGCACTTGATTTTGGATTTTTTTTACGCTTCGGATGCACATGAGTGAGATTTTACTCGTGCATGTGGGATGCACTTGATTTAGATTTCTTTTGTGCATGATGGATGCACTTGATTTGGATTTTCGCTCATGTTGGGCGAGTGATATTAGATGTGGTTTTGTGCACACCGGATGCACTCAATTGGGATTTTCATTCGTGCATGTTAGTTGCACCGGATCCACTCTAGATGCACTTAATATTGTTGTCGTGCACACCCGTTGCACTGGACAGATGCTTTCGTGCACACCCGTTGCACTTAGTTTTGGTTTTGTACACATTCATAGAACTTGTATTTTGATTTAATTTCCGTGCGCACCAGACGCACGTGATTATTGGATACGCCTTTTGAGGCTGATTATGCTTTTGAGCACATTATTTTCAGGTTGGGCACTATATTGTGTAGTAGCCAAACAGGACTGATCTGAGGACAGTACCTGAGTACTTTGCATGCATTAAAAGATTACCAAGAGGTTTTCAAAAGGAGCTATATATTCTCGCTATTTCCTACGTGTCCGTGAGCGACACGAACGGTTATAAAAGAAAACCTTTTGGGATATTTTGAAAAACGACGGAACATATATTTAGCATAACCTATATGGACACATATTATTATTTTACAAATGAGCATCTGTCACTAAGACCGTGAGTTACGCATCACACGGCGATCTATAAAAGATTTTTGCATGAGTTTTATTCAGTTCTTGAAAATCTTCCAAAGATGCGTACTATGTTAGTGTATATGCCCTAGAGGCCATTACTGTATCATACTAGTTTGTATATTACTTGATGGAAGCTTGGGATATTCACAGTTATATATACAATCTTGCTCGAAATGGTAGTATGCTACTTGATTTGTCTCCGCTTTAATATGTGCATGTGTTACTTTTAGCATATCGCTGATATACATATTAGTAGAGCCCTTAGGATCATTGCTTGATTACCAGCGTTGTGATGGCGCTCGCACTCGTGGGAGCTGGGTGATCAATAAGCACATCCTTATACAGGTCCCTAGTCGTTGGACTATCGAGACAGGGCATCGATACTCCGGAGTAGACTAGCGTATGCGCTTCTCATCCCAGCGTGGGAGACGGTCTGTCTCACAGCCGTCAGTACGTCGTACTTGAGATAGTATGCGGGTGCTCGTTAGGTTACGAGTACACTGGACAGGACTCGTCGGGAACTGTTGGTTGGTATTATACCTATCGTCAGTTATCAGTTCCCAGGTGACATGAGTACAGCTTAGTCCGCTGACTTGACACTGTCACTTCGCCTCGAGTGTGTTCCCACTGCACTTTGATTACTACCCTACCACGGCTCAAAGGAGTCGTGCAAACAGGTAGTTTTTGGGTGCAGTCCCGAAGCACTTGGAGGCAGTGACGGTTAGACAGGATTCGTCTCTCCCGGTATTGGGGGTTGACATCGCGCTGTGTCCAGGAGAGCCATTACACGAGTAGTCCCTGGCCAGGGCAAGAGAGATATACTGGTAGGTTTCCAGTGTTATCTCAGGGTGTTCTGGGCTACACTCCGACACGACTTTTACCGCTATTAGGGGACTGACGTTCACCGCCCCCCTAGGCCCGCCATGCGATGTATCAGACGAACAGACCGGACTGTACGGAGACTGTCACATACAGGCTCAGTAGGAGTTCAGATGGGGTTCACCTCGTCAGTCTTCTTATCGACATCTACCTAGGGACCGTTACGTACAACTAGTGCCGCTTGCGGTCTGTGGTTAAACCCACTGCCAGCGTAGTATCGAGTCTTTAGAGTCCCACACAGAGAGCTATTCGCCTTTAGGCAAAATGAGTAGAGGTCGCATGGTTTTGCGACAGGGTTCGTTCACATCCGTGCACTTGTGCACGTTTGCTGTCCGGACAGCTTATACTAGCGGGCTTTGGTTTAAGCCGGATCCTAGTATATGATTTGGGATTTGTTTTATCTCTTTGTATTCGTGTTCCTCGGATCACGAATACGGGTGCGTATGCACAGTTGCTTGAGACAGAGGGAGAGGACTTTGATTAGGGTTAATGACTATTGTCATTTTATTAACCCTAATGCTTATGTGTGTATTATTGTTAATTGATATTAGTTTAAATAATTGTGCATGGTTATGGTTGTTGACCATTTGACCTCCTTGACTTGTTGACATTGGTTGACACTTTGACCATCATCATTTCATTTGGAAGATGCTCTTTGATCCTTGCAATTTGCATTAAAAATGAAATGATAATGGTCATGTCTTGATTAACCATGACAATTATCTAGCTAATTATCTAATTACAATAATTCACACATATATGTGAGAATGGATTATTTTTCTCTCATTTTTCTATTATTCACTTTCTCTCTCTTGTTCTTCCTCTCCCTCAAGCTTTCCCCTCTCATGTGTTGAGAAACACTTGAGCTTGAGAAAAACCCTTTCTTGATAATCTCTACTCTCATCTAGGGTTCAAGGATTAGCACTTCTTGCACCCTAGTTACTTCTAGCTTGGAGTTGAAGCCAAAGGTCGAGGTTTTCGGGTGGATCTTTCTTCGACGTGAGAAGACGACTAAGGTGACCTCCTTCCACCACTCCAAGGAGCAAGGAGAGAAGGACATAAAGCCCAAGGTATAACCTTTCTAGCACTTAGCTAGTTTCTAGTTAGCTTTAGCTTGTTTTTGTTTAGCAAAGATCCTTCTTTGTCTAGTCCATGTTGCCTAAGCTCATAAAAATTCGATTTTTATTCCGTTTTCCGCCTTCCCGCAAGCACCGGGGTGGGCAACGTGGACTTACAGTGGTATCAGAGCCTAACTAAACATAAACTAGCTAGGTAGTAGAGTGTATCGAAGTTCGAATGGGAAAAATCGAAAAACCGAGTTTTCAAAACCCTAAGTTTCTGTTAATTTTTTTTCTGTTCAAAACAAAATAAATTATACTCCAAAAATCATCTCAGGGTTTTGTGAAGAAAGCCAACAAAAACGATCCAGTGATTCGACCAAAGAGCCGCAGTTCCGCGGCAATAGCAAGCTATTGCCGCGCAACCGCGGCCGTCTTGGCTCTTCACTGGGTCGAGTTTGGTGCAGTGTATTTCTGGCTTGGTTTTAGGATTTTTAAGATGGTTTATATATGCCCAGGTTTTCCAGAATAGAAATTTGTTTTTGGGGGCCTATAAATCTTTATTTTTTTTTCGAACTTCAATACACTTTGACTAAAAGGTTATATATGTGATGTTTATATGTATTGAACGTCGGCTAATCGCTATATGTCGATTAGTCGGGGTTATACATATCTGTGATCTGTGATTGATGATGGTATGTGTATATGAATGGGTTGGATTGTCGCGGATGAATAACCGGGGTGGATGTGAGATGAGTGTTGCTTTTTATTTCATTCATTGTAATATGTAAATTGATGTAATAATATTATTTGTATGGCCGCACAACCGGGTCGGGGTTGTATCCGTCATTGTATAATTCTTTTTACTGTTTTTGCTGCTAGGATAGACCCATGGAGGGGGTGCACAAACTACCGGGTATCTTGAAGTGCCGAGTGGCCTACTCACGGTGGTGAGGGAGGTTGCTTCGCTTCGGGTACTTGGCGGGTAGTTTGCCGCACCCGTAGGGGTCTTGGGTAGGGTATTGGCTATTCACCTTGGCCGTGTAATCCGCTTTTCGTTGCAGGCTCGAACGGATTGCGGATTCCTAGTATATCCAATGTATTCATCTGTGATCTGTAATGTCTATCATTGCTATATATTTATATATGATAACTATTTAGGCGTTGCTTATGTTTTACAGCCATGCTAGCCCAGCCCCCGCTCTGTCGTTAGTTAAGTAACCTAACGGGTGATGACGGGGCCCCGTGGCGAATGCGAATGGCATAAGCGTACGTCATATTTTGGTTGTTTTCTGCAATGGTAGGATTAAATGATGGGACGCATTAAAAGAACTAATGCAAGAAAATAAACCAAGTAAAAGTCGATTGGAACACTTTGAAAACTACTCGGTTCTTTTCAAAACTAAACTTTTAAATGCGGAGCTTGAACCACTCCTTTTAAAAGCTATCTCGTTCCATCGATTATATCAAGTTCACTACGTTCACGGTTTCGCCAAAACCATCCGTAGCCCTCCAACATTTCAGTTAAATATTCGGTAGTATTCAAGCTATGTATTTTGACCTCACGCCAAGGCATAGTGATTGGTAGCTGCCGGATATTTATCTGTTGCATAGATAGAATGCGTTGGTTTGAGACAGTCGTACTGCCATTTTGGCCTACGTCAAGGATAGGTACGGGTGGGTTCAAATTAACCGGGATAATGATGGGAAGAACTTGACATGTGACTTATGACATTTTGACCTCACGCCAAGGTCATAAGAGCATGGGGCAAAAATCCACATCGGGAGTTTCATAAGTACTGAAACTTGCTAGCGCTGCATACCTTTTGGAGTGTGATAATTCTGGTAGGATTCCTTCGGCTTTATCACGCGATGATATTTGGATCCCGATCCTACTGTGTAGACTGGGTCACATCAGTGAGAGAAGGTTGACTAATGTAGGGTTGCTATGCACGCGCACAAGGGTCTACGAGGCATCAACCATGCCCGATTTAAAAATTAGCCGTGCCGAACAACCCGAATACGGATCTTTAAACTAGAGATTAGGCGAAAACTAATATGTTAACAACTTTAACACTAAGTGAGAGGGATTACAACCTTTGTAGATCCGGTCCTTCACTTCATATGCTCCGTGTTGTGGTCCCTTCGCTGCGATCATCGGGATCCAGACTCTCGAGAGGTTCCACGAAGAGAAAGATGCAACCTTTGCTTTCGATCTTCGATACTAAGATGATCTACCTTAAAGTTCCGTTAACACAAGCTAACACTCATGAAATGATGTGAACACCCTCATCTAAATGGCAAGGGAAGATGAGGATGATGAAGTAGGATTTTTTCTCTCTTTATTTATCTTTTTCTCATATTTATTCATCACTTTGGAAAAACTAGTAAGCTTTTTCTATGAAAGGAATGAAGGAAGAAGATGAACAATAATAGAATTCCTTTTGTGATGAATAATGCAAAAGAGATAATGATGAATTATGCAACCATGGTTGACTTAACCATTGTAGAGAATTGACCAAGGGTTAGGGTTTGGGTTGAGTTAAGGATGAGTCATAACAAAATATTTTTCACAAAACAAAACTAAACCTTCTAGAATCATCTAGAAAGCATTAACCCAAATCAAACCCTAATCTTGTTTAATCTCTACTAAACATGTTGCATTATTTATCATATCATGTTACAATATTATATATCACATATATAATATTTATTGTAACCAAATAAAATAATACAATTAACATATATCGCATATATATCAATGTATTATCCGAGTGAGAAAAAGAATCTTTTAGTGAGCTTATATTAGTTAATGTCATTTAATATATCATATATATTATTATACATTAAATTATCGAATCAACACTTGATCCGACAATCCGGCTATATCGCATATAACCGACTAATATTTATCCGTACCGATTCATCGAATCAACACTTGATCCGATGACCCGGCTGATATGAAATTTCGCGAGAATATAATACGGTATCACATATCGCATTATCCTCGGTCCCGCACATATCACATATGTGTGCTCCTACTCCATTTTGCCTGAGTCAAGAAACCTCTGTGTAGGACTCTAAAGAATCGTCAATATGCCGGCAGTAGGCGATGATCATATCAAACACCCACAAGCTGCAAGCGGTCAGCTAAACGTAACAGCTACCCAGGTATTGAGCGCTCAGAAGATCAACAAGCAAGCCTGTACATTCTCCTGTGAATCCAAACAGTAACACTCCCGTACAGTCCGGTCTCGTCGTCTGATATGTCGCATATCTCGCCTAGGGGTGGTAAACGTCAGACCCCAGTAGCTCGATAAGTCGTGTCGATATGAGGTCTATAACAGTTCGAGAAACTACTGATAACACTTACTAGTAAATCTCAGCAACCCTGGCCAGGGATTTCCGGTTATAGCCAATCGAACACAGCACAACATCAACTCCCTATACCGGGAGAGACGAATCCCCTCCTATCGCTCATTGCCTCCATGTGATTTGGGACTGTACCCAAAAGCCACCTTTTTGCACGCCCTCTTGGACGTGGTATGATGGAAATCAAAGCACAGTGGGAATCACACAAGACTCTATGACGATCTCGGGTCGACAGACTACTCTGTACCAGTGTCACCGGAGAACTGCCATCTGACGTATGGTATAATACCATCTGGGAGTTCTCGGCGAGTCCGTCCAGTGTACCCAGTCTCCACTGAGCACCCGTACACCATCCTTGATGTCAAACACCGATGGATATGGGATCATCCATCGCCCATCATATGGGTCAAGATGCGTATACGCTAGTCTACTCTGGTGTATCGATGCCCTGTCTCGATACACCCTCGACTAGGAACAGTTATAGGATGTACTCGTCGACTACCGTGGCCCCACTAGTATGATCTCATCATAGTCCCAGTAGTCGAGTACATATCCTAAGGGCTTTATCAACATGTAATATAGAGACAATCAGAGTACATGTTAAGATAAAGAACAACCAGATAGCTTACTATCATGTCGAGCAAGAAAGTCCTCCCTATATATGTCCTAGCATCCACTACAATATACATCGTATGTACAGTAATGGCCTCTAGGGCATACATATAACTAACAACTAAGTTACATGCAGAAGGATATTTGGATCCGTTCGAATATCAATCGTATGCAACTTGTCAATCCTGTCTCAAAGGAAAGATGACAAAGACTCCGTTCACTGGACACGGAGTAAGAGTGAGCGAGCTCTTAGGACTCGTACACAGCGACGTGTGCGGTCCAATGTCTACAGATGCGCGAAGCGGTTATTCTTACTTCATTACTTTTACGGATGATTTCTCAAGGTTCGGACATGTCTTCTTAATGAAGCATAAATCCGAAGCTTTTGAAAAGTTTCAGGAATATAAGAATGAAGTAGAAAAACAAACAGGCAAAAGTATTAAGGCACTGAGATCTGATCGAGGTGGTGAATACCTGAGTGCCGAGTTCCTGGGTTACTTAAAAGAGAATGGAATTCTCTCTCAGCTTACTCCGCAACATAACGGTGTATCGGAGAGACGGAACCGAACCCTATTGGATATGGTACGGTCCATGATGAGTAACGCTGAGTTGCCGCGATCGTTCTGGGGATATGCGCTAGAATCAGCTGCATACCTTTTGAACCGAGTTCCCACTAAGACTGTGCCTACCACACCATATGAGTTATGGAGTGGAAAGAAACCCTATCTTCAATACCTAAAGATTTGGGGATGTCCAGCTTATGTCAAAAAGCAGCATACGGACAAGCTCGAGGCACGCTCAGTACTGTGCAAGTTTGTGGGATACCCAAAGAACTCCAGGGGGTATCTTTTCTATTACGCATAGGAACAAAAAGTCCTTGTTTCTCGTAATGCCCATTTTCTGGAACATCAGTTCTTAGAAACAAAATAAGTGGGAGCACAATAGAACTGGAAGAAATTCCAGAACCACAAGCTATTACTGAAAGCTTAGTAGAACTAGAGGGTTCGAAAGATCAAGACATTCCCACGCCACTCCGCAGGAGTAGTAGGCAGTCTCATCCGCCCGAGAGATACTACGGTTTTCTCATTGACGGGGATAGAGAGGATTGCATCATAGATTGTGATGAGCCTACTAGCTTCCAGCAAGCCATTCAGAAGGAAGATTGGTGTAGATGGACAGGTTGAGACCTATAAAGCTAGACTGGTTGCAAAGGGTTTTCGTCAGCGACCTGGTTTGGACTATGACGAAACTTTTTCTCCAGTAGCTATGCTGAAATCCCTTCGGATCCTTCTTGCCATTGCTGCCTTCCACGATTATGAGATTTGGCAGATGGACGTAAAGACAGCTTTTCTAAATGGACATTTAGAGGAGTGTGTCTATATGGATCAGCCAGAGGGTTTCATTCAGAGTGGGAGCAGCGGAAAGGTGTGCAAGTTGCTTAAGTCCATTTATGGACTAAAGCAGGCATCGCGGAGTTGGAACATCTGTTTTGATGAGACGGTCAAGGAATTTGGCTTTATCAAAAATCCAGATGAACCATGCATCTATTGTAGATTTGTAGAGAGAACTGTAGTATTCCTCGTTTTATACGTGGATGACATTCTCTTAATAGGAAATGATATTCCTATGCTACAATCTGTCAAGGGGTTCTTGTCACACAGGTTCTCCATGAAAGACCTGGGTGATGCCTCATACATTCTGGGTATCCGGATCTACCGTGACAGATCTAAGAGGATATTAGGACTTTCGCAGTCCAGGTACATCGACGCCATACTGAAGAGATTCAGTATGGAAGATTCCAAGCGCGGTAATCTACCGGCTTGTCACGGGATCACCCTCTCCAAAGAGATGTCTCCCAAGACTGATTTGGAGAGGGATCGCATGTCTATTATACCCTATGCTTCTGCGGTAGGCTCTATAATGTATGCAATGTTGTGTACCAGACCGGATGTGGCTTATGCACTGAGTGTGGTAAGCAGGTATCAGTCAAACCCTGGGGAGAAACATTGGATAGCAGTAAAGAACATTCTTAAGTACCTGAGAAGGACTAAGGAGATGTTCTTGGTGTATGGCGGAAAAGACCTCCAGATTGAGGCCTTTGCTGACTCCAGCTTCCAGAGTGACAAGGATGATTCCAAGTCCATGTCGGGTTTTGTCTTTACCCTCAATGGAGGGGCGGTGTGTTGGAAGAGCTCCAAACAGGAAACCGTTGCTGACTCGACTATGGAAGCGGAATACATCGCTGCATCTGATGCCGCAAAAGAAGCTGTCTGGATGAGGAAGTTCTTGAGAGAACTTCAGGTGGTTCCGTCTATTGTTGACCCAATACCTCTGTATTGCGACAACAACGGGGCTATAGCTTTAGCGAAGGAACCCAGGTCCCATCAGAAATCCAGACACATCTTGAGACGGTATCACCTGATCAGGGAGATCGTGGATCGCCAGGAGATCGAGGTTGGGAGGGTTGCTTCAGAAGATAACACAGCAGATCCATTCACCAAGGCCTTGCCCCAGACTCAGTTCGAGCGGCTGATCGAGATGATGGTCTTCGATACGCCAATACATGGCCTTAGTGCAAGTGGGAGATTGTTAGTGTATATGCCCTAGAGGCCATTACTGTATCATACTAGTTTGTATATTACTTGATGGAAGCTTGGGATATTCACAGTTGTATATACAATCTTGCTCGAAATAGTAGTATGCTACTTGGTTTGTCTCCACTTTAATATGTGCATGTGTTTCTTTTAGCATATCGCTGATATACATATTAGTAGAGCCCTTAGGATCTTTGCTTGATTACCAGCGTTGTGATGGCGCTCGCACTCGTGGGAGCTGGGTGATCTATAAGCACATCCTTATACAGGTCCCTAGTCGTTGGACTATCGAGAGAGGGCATCGATACTCCGAAGTAGACTAGCGTATGCGCTTCTCATCCCAGCGTGGGAGACGGTCTGTCCCACAGCCGTCAGTACGTCATACTTGAGATAGTATGCGGGTGCTCGTTAGGTTACGAGTACACTGGACAGGACTCGTCGGGAACTGTTGGTTGGTATTATACCTATCGTCAGTTATCAATTCCCAGGTGACATGAGTACAGCTTAGTCCGCTGACTTGACACTGTCACTTCGCCTCGAGTGTGTTCCCACTGCACTTTGATTACTACCCTACCACGGCTCAAAGGAGTCGTGCAAACAGGTAGTTTTTGGGTGCAGTCCCGAAGCACTTGGAGGCAGTGACGGTTAGACAGGATTCGTCTCTCCCGGTATTGGGGGTTGACATCGCGCTGTGTCCAGGAGAGCCATTACACGAGTAGTCCCTAGCCAGGGCAAGAGAGATATACTGGTAGGTTTCCAGTGTTATCTCAGGGTGTTCTGGGCTACACTCCGACACGACTTGTACCGCTACTAGGGGACTGACGTTCACCGCCCCCTAGGCCCGCCATGCGATGTATCAGACGAACAGACCGGACTGTACGGAGACTGTCACATACAGGCTCAGTAGGAGTTCAGATGGGGTTCACCTCGACAGTCTTCTTATCGACATCTACCTGGGGACCGTTACATACAGCTAGTGCCGCTTGCGGTCTGTGGTTAAACCCACTGCCAGCGTAGTGTCGAGTCTTTAGAGTCCCACACAGAGAGCTATTCGCCTTTAGGCAAAATGAGTAGAGGTCGCATGGTTTTGCGACAGGGTTCGTTCACATCCGTGCACTTGTGCACGTTTGCTTTCCGGACAGCTTATACTAGCGGGCTTTGGTTTAAGCCGGATCCTAGTATATGATTTGGGATTGGTTTTATCTCTTTGTATTCGTGTTCCTCGGATCACGAATACGGGTGCGTATGCATAGTTGCTTGAGACAGAGGGAGAGGACTTTGATTAGGGTTAATGACTATTGTCATTTTATTAACCCTAATGCTTATGTGTGTATTATTGTTAATTGATATTAGTTTAAATAATTGTGCATGGTTATGGTTATTGACCATTTGACCTCCTTGACTTGTTGACCTTGGTTGACACTTTGACCATCATCATTTCATTTGGAAGATGCTCTTTGATCCTTGCAATTTGCATTAAAAATGAAATGATAATGGTCATGTCTTGATTAACCATGACAATTATCTAGCTAATTATCTAATTACAATAATTCACACATATATGTGAGAATGGATTATTTTTCTCTCATTTTTCTATTATTCACTTTCTCTCTCTTGTTCTTCCTCTCCCTCAAGCTCTCCCCTCTCATGTGTTGAGAAACACTTGAGCTTGAGAAAAACCCTTTCTTGATAATCTCTACTCTCATCTAGGGTTCAAGGATTAGCACTTCTTGCACCCTATTTACTTCTAGCTTGGAGTTGAAGCCAAAGGTCGAGGCTTTCGGATGGATCTTTCTTCGACGTGAGAAGACGACTAAGGTGACCTCCTTCCACCACTTCAAGGAGCAAGGAGAGAAGGACATAAAACCCAAGGTATAACCTTTCTAGCACTTAGCTAGTTTCTAGTAAACTTTAGCTTGTTTTTGTTTAGCAAAGATCCTTCTTTGTCTAGTCCATGTTGCCTAAGCTCATAAAAAATCGATTTTTATTCCGTTTTCCGCCTCCCCGCAAGCACCGGGTGGGCAACGTGGACTTACATACTATACACGTATTATAGTATTTGATTAGTGTATATTGGATTTCTATAGTGGATTTGGATATCTGTATCTTCATTGTAACTCCGAGGATATGCCTGCAAATCCGATGATTTGCGTGACGCTTGACGGAGTTCGATTTTGAGTTTTATACTCGTTTTCAGGCGCACGCGATGCTCTGTGTTATTTCTATATCTTCCGTGATTTCGGAGCCCCGTTGTTTTGAGTTGATTATTGAAATATTTTAGATTTTGGGGTTTAAATTTAAATTTGGGGACCGAATTTATTTAAGGGGGGAAAACTGTAATATTTCAGAAAATATAAAATATTAATTTTGGAATTTAAAATTAAAAAATATATTTCCCGAAAACTGCCCGATTTACGAATTGGGGTTTTCGAAAAAGGGTATAAATATATACCGATAATTGTGAAATAATTGAAAATTAAAATGATTTATTCATTTAAAAATATATCTAAAGGATTTGGCATTTTGAAAATCAATTATATGCAGTTTAAATGAAAACCCGATTAGTGAACTGCTAATCGCGATTAAGCCAAATCCGTGTTTCTACAGTTTTCCATGGCTAGTGCACCATGTCATGTTGCATTTTGGTTACTGTCACGACCCGAAATAGCACGTGACTGGCCCTTGAATCATATGAAGTATATAGGACCCCATCTAATCCAAGTAAACCAAAAGCCCAAAAATCTAAAAACATTTTAAATAATAGATGAAGGAAAACTAGTTTTTAAGAGGTAAAGAAAACATGTTTTAAAAGCAAGGTTTTTAAATAAGTAAGCCGAATATGCATTTTTAAAATCTCTAGTCTTTTCTGAAAATTTCGGCAGAGTTTCCTTTGTAAATACTGGCCACGAACGGGGTACAACATGAATAATATATATACAATGATAAAGGGCATCCTCAAGCGGGAGCTACCTCTTCGTCAATCGACGGTCACAACCACGGAAGCAGTATAATATACAACGCCGAAGGGCGAGGATCAAAACTCAAAAAAAAACTCAAAATCAGCATGAAAACCATAATACTATAACGCGCGACTCTAAGGTCGAAATAATACATAACTGGTTTTCTAAGTCTGAAACAATATACAAGTTTGGTTGATGGAATTACTAGATACAACTGATTAAAATAAATACAAGGGTGGTCACGATGCGAGTGAACCCACCTACCAGAGCAATCACCCAGAAAGGAAGCAGTGTGCCAGAAAAACCGCAATGAAACCTGTACGGCAAAACCTGCAAGAACTGTGGCACAACGGAGGTGAGTTGCCAACTCGTGAATCGAAAACATTGTAGAGCAGAAATCGTATGTATGACACAATCCTAGGTCAATACGATCTGATATATACATATAAACCTCAAATGAATAAGTCTGAAGCATGAAAAGGTGGCAAAGGTAAACATCTATACATAAGTGTAGTACCAGGTGCTCGTGCCAATGCCTCAGGTAGCAACATATCAGAAATATGAGGTATGATCAATATAATCAGTGTCAACTATATCATGAAATCTATGAGTATGTGGATATCATCCAACCATGTGATCAATGTCATCAATGTCAACTATATGTAAGTGGATATCGTCCACGTGTCACCCAATGACATAAAGCATCATGCATGTAAATATCATAAAGCATATGCATGGAAGTATAAGGATATAAATCAACATGTGTCCCTCGTGACACATCAAATCATGGAACCTGGGTGTCTAGCATCGACACCGGAAAACATCATGAAAACTGTGCCTAGCATCGGCACGTAAATCCTCATATATCAGGCTCCGTCAGTCCGGATCGGCCCCTATCATCTCTCGACTCCGGTCGGTATCCTCCGGATATCCGCCGGGCCCAAATACTATCACCGGTAGGTACTCGCCACCCTGCCAGGCTCATCATCTGCTCCACGATAAACATTTCTTGCCCTGGGGAACCATACCGGGTCCACCATGTACCCGCAATCGGCCTCATCCAGCTCCTCGATTCGGGTTTACATGTTACATGTCTCAGAACCGAGAAAACGCAAGGTGGACGCACTGAAATATCATATCAAGGGAAACCAGGTTTTAAAACAATACATATCCTCTATTGAAATAACCACGGTTTCCAAATCCAGAAATCTTATGAAAACCAATATCTCAATGTGTATAATCGTAAGCATGATGTATGCGACATATAAAGGAAATGTAAGCATATCAGTATATCATGCAACATGGAATAATAGTATGCACATATGGGTGTACAATATATGTGTACGTAAGTATGTCATGCAAGGGTCATATCCTGATGCAACAATCCTACTGTGTAGTGACATAGCAATTATCGATGATGATGTGTGTGAGCCGGCAAGCAGGTGTACGTGGAACATACGCATCATCGATAATGGTGTTGGTGTCCTAACAGCATGGGTCTAATATAGTAAAAAACACATTTACACATGCAATGCGATACGAATAGCAAGAATATGCGGAAAATCGAATAATCAATGCAACAGTGAAGAATCTACATCAATATAAAAATGTTATACGGTTTTGCCGTTTGAAATAAGACGAATCGTGCTGTTTAGAAAAATAAGGGCTACAGTGTTTTTAAGAAAAGATGATTCTTTTGAAAATATCTGTAGAATCTCTTTGCCTGTCTTTAAAATACTCACGATTCATTAGTTTTGAAATAGGTATGACTCGGGTCTAGTTTAACATCTACTAAGGAAACTACAGATCTAACTAATAAACTAATCGGAAGGGTATGGAAACTACCTAAATCTGAGTCGATATATATATATATATATATAATAGTCGGTGATCCCGCCTCAATTGTATCACGTACGATATAATATATCATATGACATCCTCGAGTCATGAGTGCAGATCTATCATCAATATAAAGCTCGTACGACATCCCAAATCTGGGTACGGGTCAATATCACATTTATCTCATCAATTAACCGGTATCTTTATCATCATATCTCATGAACTGGGGTACTAATCTATGTCTAGTACAAACCGATACCATCTATATAGATATATGTGCGTGTATGAAAACATGCCTAAAGGCCTGCTCAAATCTCATGTTGTATCCAAAATATGAACCACATCAATATCACCGATCTCATAGCATTATGCCCAATCTCATCGACTCATCTCCAAATATCATACACTATCCTCATCATCAAGGTATAAGTATAACAAGTAAGCATGTGTGTGCGTGTGGGTGTAAGCCTTTTCTAGGGTTCGCAACTAGGAAACTATACTAGTTTACTTCTAAACCCTAATCTAACCATAGTACACCTAATCACATCCTGAATATCCATGCCACGCATAAGCTACCATATATATATAGTATATATAGTATACTAGACATCGAACTGCGGGGGTGCTATACGCCATCCACCCGACTTCCCCCGTAGATATAATCTACTCACCTTGCATCCTGCGTGTCGGTGTTGACGTCGCCTTCATCTTCTTTATCGTATGAAGCCCTCGTGAAGGTACCTACAAAGATAACATAATCGGAATGCATATTAAAATCACATCGGGAATACCAAAACGACACGCTAAGGCCTATAGGTTAGAACCTATAGACTACGCTTTCAAACCATCAAACAACCCTCGATGTCGTCGTGCAAACGTCAAGTGATCGAGATAAAACACAAATACGCAAATCCAAAATTTAAAATACGAGAAACGAAACTCCGAATCAAAACAGCAACTCAGGAAAAAGTCTCCAGATTCTACCCTAGGTCAAATCAGACAATTTTGCATATGCCAAGGGTCTATTTAACTGGAGATGGGGCCATGGAAGAAACACGAACCCAAAGGGGCCAGGTCTGGCCGCAATTTGCAGCCAGAGGGATTAAATCTGCGGCCGTAGTGTGGAGTCAGGGTCTGGGGTCTTGGTGGTATGTTCTAATTCACCTGCATGTATCTCTGTGTATGCAAAATAAATTTCAGAGTCTCCGGGTAATAGCAGATTTCAATTAACCCTCACAGATTCCACAATTTTCCGATATCGTCTTTTCTAAATCTACATTCCGGTGTTCTAGTCTCTGTTTTAGGCCTGAATTCTAGCACTAGGGGGTTTGTGTGGCCTCAACTGAGCTCAATTGCCCATCACAACTCTCAATTTCCAATAACCCTAAATAGAATTTTTCTAAGTGCACAAAACCACTCAATATTGACATGAAACATGTATGGATGCATAAGGAATTAAAACACTACACTAATGGTGCAGAAATTACCTCCTTTAAAAACTCAAGAATTTTCTTGAGTTGCTCAAAGTCCTCAAAATCTTCTCTTTCTTAGTTCATGGGGTAGATAGTGAGCTTGTGCATCTTTTTTGTGAAATGGGATTTGGGTTTTGAGTTTGTTTTGGAGATGAAATGGGGTGATTTGTAGAGGAGGGAGGAGTAGGCAACAGTAGCAGCAGCATGTAAAGAGGGAGGGGAGAGGAAAATGATAGGAATGGTGAGATGCAAGTCAAAGATAACCCCCCTCACCTTCTCTCTCTCACCCATACCTAATACTTTATTAATTTCCATTTCTATTTTCTTTTCTTCTCTAATTTCCTTCTCTCATAAATAGTAATCCCAAAACAAAAGCCATGCACCCAAAAACATGTAGTAAAATGCAACAAGTGTTAAAAAAAGATATGGTGCATGTTTGCACAAATTACGCTTAATGCGCGATTAGCGATTTTTAATCGCGATTAGCACTAAATTAGCATATAATTAATCATAAAAACTTAAAATTTGCATAATTTACATAAAACACCCTCTTTTAAATAATTTCCATAATTTTCCAAATTTTTCCCAATTTATCGGTATTTAATTATACCGCCTTATTAAAATATTCAATATTTTATTATTAAATTATAAAAATTCCCAAAAATAATATTTTATTTTTTTAAAATGTTACAATCTTCCCCCCTTAAAGAAATTCGGTCCCCAAATTTAAATTTAAACCCCTCAAATACTAAAACATTTCAATAAAAGTCCAAGTCGTCGGGGCTCCGAAATCATTAATAGATAAAACGCATCATAGCGCAATGCATGCGCATGAGTAATGAGCAGATAACTCAAAGACAAAACTTCGTCAAGCATCCCGCAATCATCGGAGTCATGGTAAACACACAAATATCAAATCCAAAACAAAACCAATATGATATACATTAAAATTATACATGTAGACATCAAATCTATACATGTAAATAGCTGAAGGAAATGCATGCCAAACCTTTTTAAGTCGCTGTGCGATGCGCATAACACTGCACAGTGGCGGATGTCTATTGTAAGAAGATAACCATATATGTATATATCTTTTGTTTAATATGTATGTTCCGCCGTTTTGATAACAATTTAGAAGGATTTCCTTGTTTTAAACGTGTCGTGTCATATCAGACATGTAGGTAAATACTGAGGCTATAGCTCGCTTTTTGGAAATCCCTTCGATAACTATCAATGCATGCAAAATATATCCAGGTACTGTCCTCTGACTAGTCCTGCTCAGTACAAAAACAAATAGCAAATATCATAAAAGCGAACTGTTCCATAAGGAATCAATCCCAAAATGTATATAAGAATACCCTGTGCGTCTGGTGCGCACGGAAATCAAAATCCATATATGTTCCATACATGTGCACAGAAACAACATCTAGGTGCAACGGGTGTGCACGAAACATCTGTCATAGGTAACGTGTGTGCCTAAAAGCAAAATCAGGTGTATCTGACATGTACGAAGAATCTCGATTTAGCGCATCTGGTGTGCACCAAAATCGCATATCATAACATGCGCCCAACACGCGTGAAAATCTAAATCAGGTGCATCCATCATGCATGAAATCAACATCAAAATCAGAATCGAAATCGACGGTATACAATACAGCTCAATCCAGATCAGGTATACCGCGGTATATAATCTCACAACCATGTGCATCAGCGTGCACAAATCAAATTAAAACACTAAAAGTGCATGAAAACTATGCTGGAAGCATAAATCAAATCAAAGGCATAAAATAGGCATGAAATCATAATCAATACCTCAAGCGTAATAACTATGCACAAAATATAAATACCCAGTAGGTGCAACCATGGTGCACGAAAACAAATATCATGAAACTCCGTCATCAAGACTAAATCATGCGAATAGATCGCCATAAATACCGAAATCCAAGGTGACGGATACGTGATAATCGAATCACTAAATCACAAATCATAAATACCTGTCACGACCCAAAGGTACGGAACGTGACCGGCACTTAAATTACGAAGCATCTAGAGGCGCAACGTAATCTAAGTAAGCCGAAGCCCAGAAATCTAAACCATATAAAAGAAGAAGTAAAGGAAAACATGTAGAAAAACAAGTTTAAAAGCAACATCCAATTTTCTCAAAAATTTCGGCAGAATCTCCTATGTAAGAACTGGCCCCAAACAGGTACAAACAAGAATAATATATATAAATACAGCAATAAAAAGGCATCCCCAAGCGGGAGCTACCTCTACGCCAACAGGCGGAAACAACCACACCAAGCACAATAATATACAACGCCAAAGGGTGAGGCTCAAAACTCAAAAGAAAACAAATCCACCATATACTATAATAATACAAGCGTGACTCTAAGGTCGAAATAAATAACTGGTCCTTTAAACTTATCAAGTAATACAAGTTTGGTTGATGGAGCTTACTAGATACCAATGAAATAAATAAAGTACAACGGCGGTCCTGATACAAATGAACCAACCTACCGTGCAAATCACCCTGAAAGAAAAGCTGTGCAAGCAAGCTGCCAAGGAAACCTGTACATCGAACCTGTAATAAAATTTGGCACAACGGGGTGAGTTGCCAACTCGTGAGTAGAAGACATCTGCGAAAAGAAATCGAATGCACGACGCTGTCCTAGGTCATAATAATATACTAATATATCACTAGTCATCTAGAAGTGCAGGGTAATAAACTACGCATAAGTGCAAATGCTCCGTGCTCGTGTCAGTGCCTCAAATAGTAATTTGTCGTGTGAATGAGTATGCATGCACCATGAATGTAAAACAATCAACCCTGAAATCTGGATATATCTGTATAAAAAGTCTTTAACTTTTATCATGGTAAAACTTTTATAGAAATCTGAAATATCATCGATGAAATCCAGGAAATCCGTGTCAAGTATCGACACAAAACATGTAAATCTCAACTCTCAATACCTCATAGTCTCAATATCTCATAGTCTCAATATCTCGGGCTCCGTCAGTCCGGATCGGCCCATATCATCAAATCTCACGACAACGGTCGGTATCCTCCGGATATCCGCCGCGCCAGACATCACCAGTAGGTAGTCTTCCCCTGCCAGGCTCATCGTCTACAACTCGATCTTCTTGCCCCGGGTACCATACCGGGCCCACCATGTACCCGAAACGGTTCATCCACTTCCCGAATCGGGTCTCGAAATCCAACAGAAAACATGAAATCTTATGGCTGACGACACATACATCACGAGAAAACCGCAACTTATATTTTAAAAAGAGAGGGAGAAAGAGAGAAGTTTTTATATATATTCTTGCGGTTTTCCCCAAAATCCAGAAATCTCATAGAAATCCAAAATCCCAAAATCATGAGTAAGTAAATGGTAAGTGTCGGTATAAGCCCCATAATACTGTATGATAACATGAAAATGTGAATGCATGAAATGTCTAAGTAATAAATGCAATGTCTAGACTAACACCTAAGAGTAATCACAATACTATATTGATCTAGTCTTTAGCTGATTCTATCATAAAAGATAATATGTTCAAAGTGTACGTGACATGGCAATTACCGATGATGTGTGTGTGAGCCGGCAAATAAGTGTATGTGGGACATGTGCATCATCGGTAATGGTGCTGGTGTCCTAACAGGCAGAGTTTCATACTGACTAAAGAAACATATGTATGAACATGCAACTTGATAATTTCCATCTGAATGTAAAGGTAAAATGTGTACTAAACACTCATTTGGAATATACATATATAACCACAACTATATGACTCGAGCCTCAACTAGTATCTATCTAACCCCCTAAGGAACTAAACTAAAGGAACTAGTCGATAGGAATTAAGAATCCACCTAAGGTCTGAGTCCATATCTGTAATAGTCGGCGATCCAGCCTCAATAGCGTCACGTACGTAGTACGGCTTCCTCGAATCAAGAGCGTGGATCAATCATCATAGCTATGCCTCGTACGGTAAAATCCATCGTACGACATCCCAATATCGGGGTACGGGTCAAGTATCACCTACGTACATCATCATTCGTATAATATCATCATCAAATAATATCATGATCAAAGATACTATACTGTAATCGCGTACATCCCAATATCACCAATCATATATCATTGTCTGCGAACATATACGTCGTCAACTGTTCCTCAGAAATATCATGTCATATATATCATATCGTAATCAGGTCACACATATATCATATCATAATCAAGTCACACATATATCATATCATAACCAAGTCACACATATATCATATCGTAATCAAGTCACAGGTTACGGTCCGGGTTCTATTATAGAGTCTCGTATATCTTAATATCATCATCACCTATCATCGTTTATGTATACATATCCATTCTCTCATTTTCCAACGATCCGCTAAGATCATAATATGACTGTATAGCCAAGAGATCACGACATCAAGCCCAGTTATATCGTCACATCCCCATGTATCATATAACATCCTTATATCACCTATACATGTTGTGTATATATACACCAACACACATTCCTACTTATATATACACATACACAAATACACCAAGCCAAGTTTCTGTGTGTGCGTGTGTGTGTCTACCTGAAACCTACGAATTTCCTCCAAGACATTCCTCCTCTGGTAAAGTCTATCTAAATTAGTCTAGTCTAACCTAAGGTCTTTAATAGGGTCCTACTCGCCAAGAATCTAAGGTCACGTCCGACTTCCTAATGGCAATAAGCAATATCCCTATTCTACGTTTGCGGGGTTGCTAAACGCCAACCACCCGACTTCCCTCGTAGATATACATCTACTCACCTGGTACTTGTCTGCCGAAGACGATGTCGCCCTCCTCTTCTTCCTCGTCCGAAGTCCACGCGATGGGTACCTATACGCAAATATATATAATATCGTAAACTGAATCACGAACAAAACCAAAACGACGTACGAAACGCGCATAAGTTAAAACCTATGACCCGCTAATGCAAAAGAACCAAATATCGCTCGATATCGGCGGACAAACGCCGATTGATCGAGATAAAACACCAACAAACAACTCGTAGTTTTAAAACTCATTACTTACAATATAAAACACGATTTAATTCATCGAAACCCTAAAATCGATCAAATCGTCCAATTCCACAAAATCTTGAAATTGTCAATTTACCGTTTTACTTCAAAACTTGATGTTTAAAAGAAACTAATGGTCATAATATTCATTAAATAATGTAACTAGATTATAGAAACCATTACCATATTTTCTCACACCATTTTGTCTTAATTTACAATTTCTAGTTTGTAAATTAGCCAAAATTAACACTTGTTAAGCAAAAATTTACAATTCCACTACTAAACTTGATTTTGCATATATTAAAGTGTTAAACCACTCCATGAAACCTTAATAATGAGCTAAACCCTTAATTAGATTTTTAATACTACATTTTAAATTAATTTCTAAAACCTAGTTTACCGAAATAGCATATTTATCACATTATATTAACTAACAATTTGAAACTAAGAATTAGATTAGGTCTTTCATTCATTTAACATGTTAATATTCTCATTAAAACTACAATATAATGATAAAAAAATCTTAATTAGAATTTTAACACACCAATATATATAATTTATAAAAATCTAGTTAGCAAAATTGCTTAATTTAAACAATTTTGAATGAACAATATACAATATATCAACCATACAAGATTTTTCACTTCTAAAAATTTTAAACTACTTATTATAACCCCTCTTAATTAATAAAACCCTAACTTCATTTTAAAACCCTTTCTAGAATTTCCTAGACAATAAATTATAACTAAATTAACACTTTTAGAATTCTAGTTTAGCACCTTAAACTAAAAATTAAACATTTAGATTAGAGTTATACCTCCCAAACTTTGAACCTCTTGCAATTAGCCTCCAAAGATGTCTTCTTTCTCCTTGTTTTAAACAAATTAGGGTTTGGGAGAGGTGGAAAAGGGTTTAGGTTTGAATTTTTGTGAAGAAATTGTTGATTTCGGTGGATTTTTGAGTGAATTTTGAAGCAAAAGAGAGAGAGGAAAATGGGGGAGGCCAGCTGAATTTCGACCGGGGGTAGGGAAGGGGGGAAGTTGTGAGAGAAATGTAGAAAATTCGAGGAGAAAAGAACCCCTCAAGTGCATTTAATGCTTATCACATCAAATTTTACAAAAAACCCCCTTTTTAATTCATTTTCAAACCATTTTAAACCATAAAACAACTAAACTTGAAATGTTTTGATAAAATTTTTGTTACACTATATTTTAGTTTATAATGGTTCCTAATTATGTAATTTACCCAATTAAATTTTTATTTATCACTAATTAAATGTATTTTTAAAAGCTTAAAATAATATTAAAAATAATTAATTAAGGAATTTTTTTTAATTAAATAGAAAATTTTAAGTGACTAAATATTAGCAATATCTTATCTAAATTTTGTATAATTAGGCCTATATTAAAAATTACTTATTTCGACTTTTTATGGAAAAGACCGATTATTTTGCCGATTATCGAAAAACTGCCTAAACGATTTTCGAAGCGTTACAATCTTTCCCCCTTAAAGAAATTCGGTCCCCGAATTTAAATTAAAACTCCCCCCAAATACTAAAACATTCATCCAAAACACTCAAATCGTCGGGGCTCCGAAATCATCAATACATAAAACACATCTTAGCGCAATGCATGCGCACGAAAAACGAGTAAATAACTCAAATTCAAAACTCCGTCAACATAACGCAATCATCGGAGGTATGGTGAGAATAAAATATCAAAGCCTAATACAAAAACCAATATGATATATATCAAAACTATAACTTCAATATAGTGCGCATCGTAATAAAATTGTCTAAACATCTTAATAAAGAAGCATGCAAAACCCTTTTTTTTTAAAAAATCGCAGTGCGATACGCGTGTCACGGCATAAGTAGTGGACGTTTATTTTAAAAAAAATAGCTATACATATATATATTTTATTTAACATATACGTCACGCCAGGTTACTAAGTCAAATAGTAATGATTATAAAAACATACTGCTCATAATGAAATCATTCCCCATCATAGTATAAAAATATCATGTGCGTCCGGTGCATACTAAAATCGAAACCAAATACAGATGCTATGAATACGCATAGAAACAAAACTGAGTGCAACGGGTGTGCACCAAAAACATCTGTCAAGTGCAACGGGCGTGCACGACAATAATATCAAGTACATCTAATATGCACAAAACCCCAATTTAGTTCATCTGGTGTGCACAAAATCGCATCAAGTGTGCGCAAGAATCTCAATCAAGTGCACATGGTGCACGAAAACATACACCGAATATCAAAATCGAAATCACAATACGAAAAATGCATGAAGACTAGGTCGAAGCATACGTCAAAATCATGTGCAACAAATATGCACGAAACCAAATCAATATCTCAAAAGGTATAAAACCAAATCGAGTGCACTGGGTATGTACAAAACAACATCAATACAACTGACATATGAAACACGAATAGAGTGTAATGAATGTACACATAAGAAATACCAATCGAAGAACAAAATCCTCAAAATACCAAAATCCAAACAACGGAAATATGAAATTTAAATCACCAAATCACAATCGTAAACACTATCGTTAATGTGCGCCTTTCTAATGTCAACTGATTCGGACTCGTCTCCTCATCGCGGTGCTGACTGCGCTGCAAACGGCTATGCTCATATCGAGAGCCTCCCGCGTAATCTATCCCTTCACCTAAAATCCGGACTACGTTAAACTTTTCGATCGATTCATCAAAATCCCATAATTCCCCGAGAGCTCAACACTCAAGTACAGTTTAAAAATATCCAGTACATGCCCCAGCATCTGCGGACCAGTCGTAGAAGGGCAAACCCAAGCCTCACTAATGGCACCGCGGAACTGCCGTAAACCCTAAGGTTCAAAGGCCTTCTTATGATCATTATGTCGAGTTAGGGTTTTATTCTTCTAAAGGGTCCATAGAAATACCTGCATGTTCTTCCGAATACATTAAACTTGGGAAAATGGGTCTTTGACAATCGTTTGAACCCTTTAACTTCGTCTGGACGGCATGTGAATACCCTTCTTCCGCACGGTCAACGATGCTTCAATCCTCAAGAATAAACGATACCCTAATGGTTATCGCATTCGAGCCGCAGCTCCCTCTGCCCGTGCGACCGTGGAAACAGAAATATCATCCGATATCGACGAAGATATATCAAAGGAATGGATGAAATACGGTGCAAAGAAATGTAAATCCTAAGGCTTCTTAAGCAGAGTAGCGTGTCGTAAGTATGCCGCGGATCATATCCACGGTACATCACTCTACCTAAGTCACCTACTCCATCAACCAAAGGTCACCCTAGACTTATACAAAGGTTAAACCTAGCGCTCTGATACCAACTTTGTCACGACCTGAAGGTACGGAACGTGACCGGCACTTAAATTACGAAGCATCTAGAGGCGCAACGTAATCTAAGTAAGCCGAAGCCCAGAAATCTAAACAATATAAAAGAAGAAGTAAAGGAAAACATGTAGAAAAACAAGTTTAAAAGCAACATCCAATTTTCTCAAAAATTTCGGCAGAGTCTCCTTTGTAAAAACTGGCCCCAAACGGGTATAAACAAGAATAATATATATAAATACAACAATAAAAAGGAATCCCCAAGCGGGAGCTAGCTATACGCCAACAGGCGGAAACAACCACACCAAGCACAATAATATACAACGCCAAAGGGCGAGGCTCAAAACTCAAAAGAAAACAAATCCACCAGATACTATAATAATACAAGCGTGACTCTAAGGTCGAAATAAATAACTAGTCCTTTAAACTTATCAAGTAATACAAGTTTGGTTGATGGAGCTTACTAGATACCAATGAAATAAATAAAGTACAACGGCGGTCCTGATACAAATGAACCAACCTACCGTGCAAATCACCCTGAATGAAAAGATGTGCCAGCAAGCTGCCAAGGAAACCTGTACATTGAACCTGTAATAAAATTTGGTATAACGAGGGTGAGTTGCCAACTCGTGAGTAGAAGACATCTGCGAAAAGAAATCGAATGCACGATACTGTCCTAGGTCATAATAATATACTAATATATCACTAGTCATCTAGTAGTGCAGGGTAATAAACTACGCATAAGTGCAAATGCTCCGTGCTCGTGTCAGTGCCTCAAATAGTAATATGTCGTGTGAATGAGTATGCATGCACCATGAATGTAAAACAATCAACCCTGAAATCTGGATATATCTGTATAAAATGTCTTTAACTTTTATCATGGTAAAACTTGAATAGAAATCTGAAATATCATCGATGAAATCCATGGAAATCCGTGTCAAGTATCGATACAAAACATGTAAATCTCAAGTCTCAATACCTCATAGTCTCAATATCCCATAGTCTCAATATCTCGGGCTCCATCAGTCCGGATCGGCCCATATCATCAAATCTCACGACAACGGTCGGTATCCTCCGGATATCCGCCGCGCCAGACATTACCGGTAGGTAGTCTTCCCCTGTCAGGCTCATCGTCTACAACTCGATCTTCTTGTCCCGGGTACCATACCGGGCCCACCATGTACCCGAAACGGTTCATCCACTTCTCGAATCGAGTCTCGAAATCCAACAGAAAACATGAAATCTCATGGCGGACGACACATACATCACGAGAAAACCGCAACTTATATTCTAAAAAGAGAGGGAGAAAGAGAGAGAAGTTTTTATATATATTCTTGCGGTTTTCCCTAAAATCCAGAAATCTCATAGAAATCCAAAATCCCAAAATCATGAGTAAGTAAATGGTAAGTGTCGGTATAAGCCCCATAATACTGCATGATAACATGAAAATGTGAATGCATGAAATGTCTAAGTAATAAATGCAATGTCTAAACTAACACATGAGAGTAATCACAATACTATATTGATCTAGCCTTTTGCTGATTCTATCATAAAAGATAATATGTTCAAAGTGTACGTGACATGGCAATTACCGATGATGTGTGTGTGAGCCGGCAAATAAGTGTACGTGGGACATGCGCATCATCGGTAACGGTGCTGGTGTCCTAACAGGCAGAGTTTCATACTGACTAAAGAAACATATTTATGAACATGCAACTTGATGATTTCAATCTAAATGTAAAGGTAAAATGTGTACTAAACACTCATTTGGAATATACATATCTAACTACAACTATATGACTCGAGCCTCAACTAGTATCTATCTAACCCCCTAAGGAACTAAACTAAAGGAACTAGTCGATAGGAAATAAGAATCCACCTAAGGTCTGAGTCCATATCTGTAATAGTCGGCGATCCAGCCTCAATAGCGTCGCGTACGTAGTACGGCTTCCTCGAATCAAGAGCGCGGATCAATCATCATAGCTATGCCTCGTACGGTAAAATCCATCGTACGACATCCCAATATCAGGGTACGGGTCAAGTATCACCTACGTACATCATCATTCGTATAATATCATCATCAAATAATGTCATGATCAAAGGTACTATACTGTAATCGCATACATCCCAATATCACCAATCATATATCATTGTCTGCGAACATATACGTCGTCAACTGTTCCTCAGAAATATCATGTCATATATATCATATCGTAATCAGGTCACACATATATCATATCATAATCAAGTCACACATATATCATATCATAACCAAGTCACACATATATCATATCGTAATCAAGTCACAGGTTACGGTCCGGGTTGTATTCTAGAGTCTCGTATATCTTAATGTCATCATCACCTATCATCGTTTATGTATACATATCCATTCTCTCATTTTCCAACGATCCGCTAAGATCATAATATGACTGTATAGCCAAGAGACCACGACATCAAGCCCAGTTATATCGTCTCATCCCCATGTATCATATAACATCCTTATATCACCTATACATGTTGTGTATATATACACCTACACACATTCCTACTTATATATACACATACACATATACACCAAGCCAAGTTTCTGTGTGTGCGTGTGTGTGTCTACCTGAAACCTACGAATTTCCTCCAAGACATTCCTCCTCTGGTAAAGTCTATCTAAATTAGTCTAGTCCAACCTAAGGTCTTTAATAGGGTCCTACTCGCCAAGATTCTAAGGTCACGTCCGACTTCCTAATGACAATATGCAATATCCCTATTCTACGTTTGCGGGGTTGCTAAACGCCATCCACCCGACTTCCCACGTAGATATACATCTACTCACCTGGTCCTTGTCTGCCGAAGACGATGTCGCCCTCCTCTTCTTCCTCGTCCGAAGTCCACGCGAGGGGTACCTATATGAAAACATATATAATATCGTAAACTGAATCACGGACAAAACCAAAACAACGCACGAAACGCGCATAGGTTAAAACCTATGACCCGCTAATGCAAAAGAACCAAATATCGCTCGATATCGGCGTACAAACGCCGATTGATCGAGATAAAACACCAACAAACAACTCGTAGTTTTAAAACTCATTACTTATAATATAAAACACGATTTAATTCATCGAAAGCCTAAAATCGATCAAATCATCCAATTCCGCAAAATCTTGAAAATGTCAATTTACCGTTTTACTTCAAAACTTGATGTTTAAAAGAAACTAATGGTCAAAATATTCATTAAATAATATAACTAGATTATAGAAACCATTACTATATTTTTCTCACAACATTTTGTCTTAAATTACAATTTCTAGTTTGCAAATTAGCCAAAATTAACACTTGTTAATCAAAAATTTACAATTCCACTACTAAACTTGATTTTGCATATATTAAAGTGTTAAACCAATCCATGAAACCTTAATAATGAGCTAAAGCCTTAATTAGATTTTTAATGCTACATTTTAAATTAATTTCTAAAACCTAGTTTACCGAAATAGCATATTTATCACATTATATTAACTAACAATTTGAAACTAATAATTAGATTAGGTCTTTCATTCATTTAACATGTTAATATTCTCATGAAAACCGCAATATAATGATAAAAACCTTAATTAGAATTTTTACACACCAATATATATAATTTATAAAAATCTAGTTAGCAAAATTGCTTAATTTAAACAATTTTGAATGAACAATTTACAATATATCAACCATACAAGATTTTCCACTTCTAAAAATTTTAAACTACTTATTATAACCCCTCTTAATTAATAAAACCCTAACTTCATTTTAAAACCCTTTCTAGAATTTCCTAGACAATAAATTATAACTAAATTAACACTTTTACAATTCTAGTTTAGCACCTTAAACTACAAATTAAACATTTAGATTAGAGTTATACCTCCCAAGCTTTGAACCTCTTGCAATTAGCCTCCAAAGATGTCTTCTATCTCCTTGTTTTAAACAAATTAGGGTTTGGGAAGAGGTGGAAAAGGGTTTAGGTTTGAATTTTTGTGAAGAAATTGTTGATTTCGGTGGATTTTTGAGTGAATTTTGAAGCAAAAGAGAGAGAGGAAAATGGGGGAGGCCAGCTGAATTTCGACCAGGGGTAGGGAAGGGGGGAAGTTGTGAGAGAAGTGTAGAAAATTCTAGGAGAAAAGAACCCCTCAAGTGCATTTAATGCTTCTCACATCAAATTTTACAAAAAAACCCCTTTTTAATTCATTTTCAAACCATTTTAAACCATAAAACAACTAAACTTGAAATGTTTTGATAAAATTTTTGTTACACTATATTTTAGTTTATAATGGTTCCTAATTATGTAATTTACCCAATTAAATTTTTATTTATCACTAATTAAATGTATTTTTAAAAGCTTAAAATAATATTAAAAATAATTAATTAAGGAAATTTTTTTAATTAACTAGAAAATTTTAAGTGACAATTTAGTGACCAAATATTAGAAATATCTTATCTAAATTTTGTATAATTAGGCCTATATTAAAAATTACTTATTTCGACTTTTTATGGAAAAGACCGATTATTTTGCCGATTATCGAAAAACTGCCTAAACGATTTTCGAAGCGTTACAATACCGTCGTCGATATATCTTTCTTCAAAGTCGAAAAGGTGTCGGTGCATCCAATATTAGCAGCGTAAGATATCTACTTGCCTCTTGCTCACGGTCTGGCATCCTCTGTCTCTAGGCTCTTATCTTCTCTGTGGATTACCAATCTCGCGATCCATTCTTGCTCAACTTACAACGCACCTGGTTGAGTTCCTTTATCCGAACTTGGTCATCTATCTCGTCGATGATGCCGAACTCTGGCCTGCTGGGTGTGCGCAATATGACCGCTCCTGGGTCCAAGTCTCCTCGTATAGTATTCCAGGAAGGTCCTATCAAGGTCTCTCTCAAATCTCGTTTCTGCCGAACTGCCCGGAAGTTCTCACCCCTTCAGTATATATATTTCTTAGTCCGAAATGGCTGCATTCTCTTCATGACTCCTTCCGGAAGATATATCCATAATCAACGCCTCTGCATTTGTATTGCATCTCTGATGTCAGCGGAGTGGGACGTCATCTCGTCGAAATCTCGTGCGAACTCTTTACTCCACTCTGGTCCAATATCGACTGATTCGTACTCGTCTTCTCATGGCTGTATGGACTGCGCTCCAACGGCTATACTCGTATCTGGAGTTTCCCAAGCAATGTGTCCCATTACATAGCATCCGAATGAAGTCGAACCATTCGATCGATTTGTCAAAACCTCATAATCCCTCAAGAGCTCAACATCTTGGGTACAGTTTAATAGTATCGAGTACATACCACAGCATCGGTGGACCAGCCATAGAAGGGCAAACCCAAGCCTCACTAATGGCACCGCGGAACTGCCGCAAACCCTAAGGTTCAAAGGCTTTCACACGGTCATTATGTCGAGTTAGGGTTTCATTCTTCTAGGGGGTCCATAGAATCGCTTGCATGTCTTTCCGAATACTTTAAACTTGGAAAATGGCTCCTGACATTCGATCGTCTCCATCGACTCTCAACGTACCTGCGTGAAGTCGTCTCTAGCTGGAATCAATCCATCTGATGACCTCGCATCGGGGTAAGCGAACGAACCACATGTCCTAGTCATTCATCCTCGGGTGACTAGCGATCTTCCATCATATCTCTAAGTATATACTCATACTGCAGTAGCTCCAACATCTGGGCGATATCTCATCATTTGCAGCAGCAACTGGCTCATTCGTCCGTACGCTGAACAGCGCCTCAATCATCATGAATAAGCGATACATCAATGGTCATTACATTCTGGCTGACCCCTATCAGTAGCTCAACCCTCTGGTGCTGATCTGCACGTCCGAGTAATCTCGTAAAAGCGATCCGTCAAACGCTCATGGCGCGAAAACACACTAAAACGACGCCTCTCTATGCAATCGTACGTCTCTGAAATCACGCCTTGGTTAGTCCTCGTCCGTGACGAGATCAAGCTGACGCAACTCTAGCCGTAGCTCTCTCTGCCCGTGTAATCGTGGCAGCAAAATCATAACCAGTATCGATGAGGATAGATCATAGGAATGAACATAATACTGTGCAAGGAAATGTACATCCTAAGGCTCCTTAAGCGGAGTAGCGTATCGTAAGTATGCCGCGGAACATACCTACGGTACGTCACTCTTCTCAAGCCACCTACTCTATCAACCAAGGGTCATCCTACGCGATGAAAGTTCGGGTATAACACCCCCTCGACTAAGTCTAAGTTCCGTAAGGTCAAGCCTAAGTTCCGTATATATATAACGCTCTAGGCTCCGCATAGTCAAACTTAGACTCGATCCAAGGTTAACCTAGCGCTCTGATACCAACTTTGTCACAACCCAAAATAGCACGTGACTGGCTCTTGAATCATATGAAGTCTATAGGACCCCATCTAATCCAAGTAAGCCAAAAGCCCAAAAATCTAAAACCATTTTAAATAATAGATGAAGGAAAACTAGTTTTTAAGAAGTAAAGAAAACATGTTTTAAATGCAAGGTTCTTAAATAAGTAAGCCGAATATGAATTTTTAAAATCTCTAGTCTTTTCTGAAAATTTCGGCAGAGTTTTCTTTGTAAATACTGGCCCCGAACGGGGTACAACAAGAATAATATATATACAATGATAAAAGGCATCCCCAAGCGGGAGTTAGCTCTTCGTCAATCGACGGTCACAACCACGCAAGCAGTATAATATACAACGCCGAAGGGCGAGGATCAAAACTCAAAGGAAAACTCAAAATCAGCATGAAAACCATAATACTAAAACTCGCGACTCTATGGTCGAATAATACATAAGTGGTTTTCTAAGTCTGAAACAATATACAAGTTTGGTTAATGGAATTACTAGATACAACTGATTAAAATAAATACAAGGGTAGTCACGATGCGAGTGAACCCACCTACCAGAGCAATCACCCAGAAAGGAAGCAATGTGCCAGAAAAACCGCAATGAAACTTGTACGGCAAAACCTGCAAGAACTGTGGCACAACGGGGGTTAGTTGCCAACTCGTGAATAGAAAACATCATAGAGCAGAAATCGTATGTATGACACAATCGTAGGTCAATACGATCAGATATATACATATAAACCTCAAATGAATAAGTCCGAAGCATGAAAAGGTGGCAAAGGTAAACATCTATACATAAGTGTAGTACCAGGTGCTCGTGTCAGTGCCTCAGGTAGCAACATATCAGAAATATGAGGTATGATCAATGTAATCAGTGTCAACAATATCATGAAATCTATGAGTATGTGGATATCATCCAACCATGTGATCAATGTCATCAATGTCAACTATATGTAAGTGGATATCGTCCACGTGTCACCCAATGACATAAAGCATCATGCATGTAAATATCATAAAGCATATGCATGGAAGTATGAGGATATAAATCAACATGTGTCCCTCGTGACACATCAAATCATGGAACCTGGGTGTCTAGCATCGACACCGGAAAACATCATGAAAACTGTGCCTAGCATCGGCACGTAAATCCTCATATATCGGGCTCCGTCAGTCCGGATCGGCCCCTATCAACTCTCGACTCCGGTCGGTATCCTCCGGATATCCGCCGGGCCCAAATACTATCACCGGTAGGTACTCGCCACCCTGCCAGGCTCATCGTCTGCTCCACGAAAAACATTTCTCTCCCCGGGGAACCATACTGGGTCCACCATGTATACACAATCGGCCTCATCCAGCTCCTCGATTCGGGTTTACATGCCACACGTCTCAGAACCGAGAAAACGCATGGTGGACGCACTGAAATATCATATCAAGGGAAACCGGGTTTTAAAACAATACATATCCTCTTTTGAAATAACCACGGTTTCTAAATCCAGAAATCTCATGAAAACCAATATCTCAATGTGTATAATCGTAAGCATGATGTATGCGACATATAAAGGAAATGTAAGCATATCAATATATCATGCAACATGGAATAATAGTATGCACATATGGGTGTACAATATGTGTGTACGTAAGTATGTCATGCAAGGGTCATATCCTGATGCGACAATCCTACTGTGTAGTGACATGGCAATTATCGATAATGAAGCGTGCGAGCCGGCAAGCAGGTGTACGTGGAACATACGCATCATCGATAATGGTGCTGGTGTCCTAACAGCATGGGTCTAATATAGCAATAAACACATTTACAGATGCAATACAATATGAATAGCATGAATATACGGAAAATCGAATAATCAACGCAACAGTGAAGAATCTACATCAATATAAAAATGTCATACAATTTTGCTATTTAAAATAAGACGAATCGTGGTGTTTAGAAAAATAGGGGCTACGGTGTTTTTAAGAAAAGATGCATCTTTTGAAAATATCCGTAGAATCCCTTTGCCTGTTTTTAAATTACTCACGATTCGTTAGTTTTGAAATATGTACGACTCGGGTCTAGTTTAACATCTACTAAGGAAACTACAGATCTAACCAATAAACTAATCGGAAGGGTATGGAAACCACCTAAATCTGAGTCGATATATATATATATATACATATAATAGTCGGTGATCCCGCCTCAATAGTATCACGTACGATATAATATATTATATGACATTCTCGAGTCATGAGTGCGGATCTGTCATCAATATAAAGCTCGTATGGTACATCCATCGTACGACATCCAAAATCTGGGTACGGGTCAATATTACATTTATCTCATCAATTAACCGGTATCTTTATCATCATATTTCATGAATTGGGGTACTGATCTAAGTCTAGTACAAACCGATACCATCTATATAGATATATGTGCGTGTATGAAAACACGCCTAAAGGCCCGCTAAAAACTCATGTCGTATCCCAAATACGAACCACATCAATATCACTGATCTCATGGCACTATGCCCAATCTTATCGACTCATCTCCAAATATCATACATTATCCTCATCATCAAGGTATAAGTATAACAAGTAAGCATGTGTGTGCGTGTGGGTGTAAGCCTTTTCTAGGGTTCGCAACTAGGAAACTATACTAGTTTACTTCTAAACTGTAACGTTTTGAAAATCGTTTCGGTGAAATTTCGAAAAAATCGGTAAAATAAGGGGGTTTTCTGTAAAAATTCAAAATACAAATATCTTATTATAAAAATTAAATATACATATTCTAGCTATGTAATTGCTATTATTTGGTGTTTATTGAGCCGCTGGTGAAATTTCAAATTTTCTGAAAAAAATATTATTTTATTATTATTTTAAGCCGTCACTAATACATTTAATTAGGGAAAATTACAAATTGGAATGAGTTGAAACAAATTTTGTGCATCATAAAACATTAAATAAAATTTTATCATGTGATTTTTGGAACGAAATCATTTGCCAAAACGGTTTAGAAATTATTGAAGAAAAAAGGCTTTTTTTTAGCGTAAATGGATGTTTGGGGTATTGTATTTATCATTTTTCATCACCCCACACCCATACCCACACTCACACACCCCCATTTTTTCCTTCCCTATGGCTGGTTTCAGCAGTCCCCCCCTCAATTGTCCCCACTTGTGTTGCAAATGAAAAGAAAGAAAAGAAAAGAGAATGATAGAAGTAAAATGTTGACTTTTTGACCACATTCTCTCTCCAATCACCTCACACTCTCTTCTCTCCCCTCATTAGCCGAGCCCTTGCTGATTTCCTGCAGCCCTCCTCTCTCTTTACCTCATCTCATCTCTTCTCCAAAAATCCCACCATTTTTACCTTCAAAAATTCATCAAATTCCACCCAAAATCAAAACAAAATCAAAATCCAACTCCTACCCATTTTTCATTTGCCTATCTAGCATGGATCTAGGGAATAAGATTTCAATTTGGGAGGCTATGGGTGCTTGTGGATCTTTAAATGTTTTTGGGTATAATTTCTAAACCTTTTGCTTAATTTGTTAGTTAATTTCTTAAAGCTAATTTATTTAAGTGTTAATTAGGCTTTAGTTGCAAGTTTGGAAATTCTAGAATTGGGTATGGATCAAGTTAGGGTTTTAAATCACTTGATCATGGTTTAAGTGTATAATTTAACATATTATGGCATGTAAAATCTTACCTAGTAACTAGTTTGCTAATTGTTATTTTAAAATTTGTCTAATTAAGCTTTTTGTTGCAAACTAGGTTTTTTTGATTTAATTCGAAATATGAGATTAAAAATATGGTTAGGGTTTTTATCATATTATTAACTCTATTAAGTGTAGTTTAACACTTTAGTTCATGGAAATCCAACCTAAATTGTAGTTTGTGCATTTTGCTATGAAATTATTAAAAAAGGTATTTTGTAAACTAGAATATTAGGGTTTTTGGAATTTAATGAGATTAAATTCCGGGAATTGTTTATATGTCTTATTTAAGATATTTAATAAATATATTGGCCGCTACATTCATTTAAACATCATGTTTTGTACGAAAACGGCGAATTGTGCTTGCTAGATTTACGGAAAAATGACTTTTTAAGTGAAATTGGGGTTTTTGTGAGTTTTAACCTAGTTTATATTAAAATTAGTGTTCGTGAATGTGCAAATGAGTGTGATTGGATTTTTTCTCGAAGGTTTGACATTTGTACATCGACATCGAGGGTTGGTTTGACTATTCTTGTATGCGTAGGCGATAGGTTTGGACCTATGCGTGATACGCGTGCCGATTTGATTTTCATATGCCGTTTCGATTTCGAATTTAGTTTTAATGCGATACGGTGCGTTATGATATGTAGGTACCCCATGTGGACTTCGAGACGACAAGAAAGCGCGTGGCGACGTCGGCACCGGCTTAGCGAGGACCAGGTGAGTAGATTTACATCTACGGGGAGAAGTCGGGTGGATGGCGTATAGCACTCCCGCAGTCCGTGGTGGTGTATACGGATGCGTATACACACCAACATTTATTATATGTTATTTGGGATTAATAACGTTGCTTAGGATGGATATTGGTGTGTTGGATTACCTTAGTGTTGCGAACCCTAGGGTAGTGTTGCACTACACATACACATATACATACTTGCATACATTCCTATTGATATGTGCTCATGGGATTCTTTATAGTTATGTGTTCACATGGGTATGGGACTATGTGTTCACATACGGATTGAGGATGATACTTGGGATTGAGCTGAGTCGATGAGATTCGATTTGATGCTGTGAGATCGGTGATATAGCAGGGTTCGTATCTTAGATACGACATGACGTTGTAGCGGGTCCTTGACGTAGTGTTTCACACACGTCCATGCATAAGTAGGCGGTATCAGTATGGTACTAGACGTAGATCAGTACCCCGATCATGATATTTGATAAAGAGGATACCAGGTGAATAGTATGACGAATGTGATATTGACCCGTACCCAAATTGGGATGCCGTACGACGGATTTACGTACGAGCTATATTGATGATTGATCCGCACTCTTGACTTGGGATGCCTGATTATAGATATGGTATCGGATATGATATTATTGAGGCGGGATCACCGACTATACATATACAGGTATGTATATGTATCGACTCAGATGATAGGCGGTTTCCTTACCTGTAGTTCAGCTTGTTAGTTCAGCCGTATAGTTTAGTGTAGTTGTTAGATTAGATTAGACTTCTTACCTATTTCAAAAACTAACGAATCGTGGGCATTTTTAAAGACAGCCCAAGGGATCCTACCGATATTTCAAAAGACGTATCTTTTCATAAAAACACCGTAGCCCCTATTTTCAAAACCCCATGATTCGTGTTATTTCAAAAGGCACCATTTGTAGGACTTATATTAGTTTAATACTGATTAGTTATCGTTGTGTCTAGTATTCTGCTTCCGCACATTATTGCTGTTCGCTCTGCCCCGCATACTTTTTTTGCTGCATACTCCATTATTGATATCATGCTGTTAGGACACCAGCACCATTACCGATGATGCGTATGTACCACATACACTTACTTGCCGGCTCACACACATCTTCATCGGTAATTGCCATGTCACGTACACTTAGAAAATACTATTGCTTGGCTTAGCTTGTTAGTTAGTAGTTGATACGATATTAGTGTACCTAGGTTATATGCCAGTTTAGACATTGTAGTTGTTACTTGTCACTTCATGCATACTGTTATTCCATTGTTCATGCCTAGTTATTAATCATACATTGCAACTTGGTTATTGATACCATATACATTCATTAGCATTGACATATGCACTTGTGATGACTTCTTGAGATTTATGATATTTCTGGATTTCGGGGGAAAGCCGCAAAATTTCTAAACTTATTAACCTTTTAAAATATGTAAATTGCGATTTTCTAGTGATGTAAGTGTCGTCCACCATGAGTTTGCTGTGGTTTTCGAGATCCGTGTCGAGGAGTGGAGGAACCGTCACGGGTATATGGTGGGCCCGGTATGGTACCCCGGGGCAAGATGAATGTGGTGTTGATGTTGAGCCTGGCAGGGGACAGATTACCTACCGGTGATATTACCCGACGCGTCGGATATCCGGAGGATACCGTCGTGGTCTTGAGATGCATGGTAGGGGCCGGTCTGGACTGACGGCGCCCTAGATATTGAGATTGAGACATTGATATTTCGAGACAGTGAGATTTATGTTTTGTGTCGATGCTAGACACTGTTGATACTGATTTCATTATGATACCTCATTTCTTTTTAAAATACGAAGGAAATCTCACTAATTTATGAAAACAGTTTCTTCATTTACATGTATTCTGTTTTCATGCATTCATACCTCATTCATATGATATATTGCTACCTGAGGCACCGACACGGGCACATGAGATTTCACTCGGTTAGATATTACCCTAGCCATTGTTATAGGCTGCATGTTATTCATATATTTGAGGATATATTATGATCATTGACCTAGGTTGCGTTATTTATGCGATTTCTGTGCGTAGATGTTTTTCTATTCACGAGTTGGCAACTCACACCCGTTGTGCCCCAGTTTCTTGCAGGTTTGCCGTACAGGTTTCATTACGGCTTTGCGGGCTCAGTTTCTTTCGGGTGACTTGCTAGTAGGTGGGTTTTTCTTGTATCGTACCCATCATATTACCTTGTATAATATTATTCCGTTGTATCTAGTAAATTCCATCAACCAAACATGTATTTTTGAGATAGAGACCAGTGTTGTTTATTCTTTCGACCTTAGAGTCGCTCGTTATGTTTCTGGTGGTTTTGAGTTTCCTTTTGAGTTTTGATCCTCGCCGTTGGCGTTGTATATTATATTGCTTGTGTGGTTGTGACCGTCGATTGACGAAGAGCTAGCTCCCGCTTGGGGATGCCTTTTTCTTGATTTCGTATACTATTCATGTTGTATCCCGTTTGGGGGCCTGTATTTACAAAGGAGACTCTGCCGAAATTTTCAGTAAATTTTTGATGTTGTTAAAAACCGCATAATTCGGCTTATGCTATTGAAACTACTTTCTTTAAGTTGGTTTTTCCTGCATTCTACTACTTTTCTTGGTTTGGATTTCTGGGTTTTCGGTTTTCTTAGATTACGTACGCCTCGAGACGTTCGTAGTTTAAGTGCCGGTCATGTTCCGTACTTTCGGGCCGTGACATAAACCCTAATCTAACCATAGTACACCTAATCACATCCTGAATATCCATGCCATGCATAAGCTATCATATATATATAGTAAATATAGTATACTAGATATCGAACTGCGGGGGTGCTATACGCCATCCACCCGACTTCCCCCGTAGATATAATCTACTCACCTTGCATCCAGCGTGTCGGTGCCAACGTCGCTTTCATCTTCTTTATCGTATAAAGCCCTCGTGAAGGTGCCTACAAAGATAACATAATCGGAATGCGTATTAAAATTACATCGGGAATACCAAAACGACACGCTAAGGCCTATAGGTTAGAACCTATAGACTATGCTTTCAAACCATCAAACAACCCTCGATGTCGTTGTACAAATGTCAAGTGATCGAGGTAAAACACAAATACGCAAATCCAGAATTTAAAATACAAGAAACGAAACTCCGAATCAAAATAGCAACTTAGGAAAAAGGCTTCAAATTCTACCCTAGGTCAAATCAGACAATTTTACATATGCCCAGGGTCTATTTTACTGGAGATGGGGCCATGGAAGACACACGAACCCAAATGGGCCAGGTCTGGCCGCAATTTGCGGCCAGAGGGATTAAATCTATGGCCGTAGTGTGGAGTCAGGGTCTGGGGTCTTGGTGGTATGTTCTAATTCACCTGCATGTATCTCTGTCTATGCAAAATAAATTTCAGAGTCTCCGGGTAATAGCAGATTTCAATTAACCCTCACAGATTCTACAATTTCCCGATATCGGCTTATCTAAATCCGTATTCCGATGTTCTAGTCTCTGTTTTAGGCCTAAATTCTAGCATTAGGGGGTTTGTGTGGACTCTACTGAGCTCAATTGCCCATCACAACTCTCAATTTCCAATAACCCTAACTAGAATTTTTCTAAGTCCACAAAACCACTCAATATCGACATGAAACATGTATGGATGCATAAGGAATTAAAACACTACACTAATGGTGCAGAAATTACCTCCTTTAGAAACTCAAGAATTTTCTTGAGTTGTTCAAAGTCCTCAAAATCTTCTCTTTCTTGGTTCATGGGGTAGCTAGTGAGCTTGTGCATCTTTTTTGTGAAATGGGATTTGGGTTTTGAGTTTGCTTTGCAGATGAAATGGGGTGATTTGTAAAGGAGGGAGGAGAAGGCAGCAGCAGCAGCAGCATGTAGAGAGGGTGGGAAGAGGAAAATGATAGGAATGGTGAGATGCAAGTCAAAGACAACCCCCCTCACCTTCTCTGTCTCACCTATACCTAATACTTTATTCTTTTCCATTTCTATTTTCTTTTCTTCTCTAATTTCCTTCTCTCGTAAATAGTAATCCCAAAACAAAAGCCATCCACCCAAAAACATGTAGTAAAATGCAACAAGTGTTAAAAAAAGATATGGTGCATGTTTGCACAAATTACGCTTAAGGCGCGATTAGCGATTTTTAATCGTGATTAGCACTAAATTAGCATATAATTAATCATAAAAACTTAAAATTTGCATAATTTACATAAAACACCCTCTTTTATATAATTTCCATAATTTTCCAAATTTTTTTCAATTTATCGGTATTTAATTATACTGCCTTTTTAAAATATTCAATATTTTATTATTAAATTATAAAAATTCCCAAAAATAATATTTTATTTTCATAAAATGTTACAGTTACATGTTGTTTTCTTGTGTTGTTTTATTCGGTTTATGTGTTTATTAGTGAGAAAAGAAAAGAAATGGATTATTGGAGATAGAGAGGGGACACAATGATGAGGGATGAGCATGCTAGGAGAGAGAATGAGAGTGAGAAAGAGGGAGAGAGAGGAAGTGTGCTGCCCCATTCATTTTCCCGCACCATATTTTCATCTCCTTCATCTTCAAGCTTCCTCTTCTACCCTCATGACCCATCTCAAAATACTCCCCAAAACCTTATACCCCTTTCATAAAAAATGATCAGCTCCTCACCCTCATCGCATTGGACCAAGCAATGTGGGATTTTGATGACTTTGAGATGCTAGGATTTTCTTGAGTGGCCTAAATGAGGTATAATTTCTACCATTTAGTTAGTTTCAAGTTTCTTTATATTCTAGTTAGTTATAAATGGGGTTAAGATATGGATTTGTGAACATAGAAATTTCTAGAGCAGGGTTTGAGTGTTGTATGGTTTGAGTGATGCCTAGTGGCTGTTACAAGACCCTAGAGACCAATTCTTGACCTGGACCAGTGACCAAACCCAAAATACGAACTTTATATTCGTCGATATCGGAAAATTGTGAGAATTGTGAGGTTATTATGGAATCTGGTATCACCGGAGACTTTTGTAAAAGAAGTTCTCTTGACCATGAGACGTGCAGGCAACCTTGAATCAGCCCTAGTAACCTGAGCCCCTCCCCCCTTTTTCTGGCCGCAATTTTAATCATTCTGGCCGCAAATTGCAGCCAGAGCAGTGTGGATCTTGGTGAAATTTGTTCTGTGGCATTGTTATCATCTATCTGGAGCAACCCCATATGCAAAATTGGCTAGTTTGACCTGAGTCAAAATCTGAGAGCATTTTGATGTGATTTTGGCTATGTTCTCCGTATTTTGAAATGTTTGGTATTGCCATTTGGATTTGTATTGGGTTGTTGCATGTTTGTACATCAACAACAAGGGTTGTTTGATTGTTTTTGCATGCGTAGGCCATAGGTTCTAACCTATGAGCGTGCCGTGTGCCGTATCGAGTTTCTGGATTCGATTTTAATAGCGGTTGCGATTGTGGGTTACTGTAGGTACCTTCGCGTAGATTCCGAGATGACGGAGTGTGGCGTCATCGACTTCGGCGAGCGAGGAGCAAGGTGAGTGGATCTATATCCACGGGGGAAGTCGGGTGGATGGCGTATAGCACCCCCACACACTTTGATGGAAACCGATTTATATATAGATTATGATTAATGAAACCTTTAATAGAAAAGTTTAGATAGAGTAAAAAGATAGTTAGAGAACCATATTAGAAACTAAGAATAGTTAGAAGCGATATGATATGACTAGTATGTGATGACGGGACTTGAGTATGAGATTTGATGATATTGCCGTTTAGGGTACTATAGGACTAGATAGTTGACGTAGATGTGTCATCTGAACCATACTTATTTCCAAACTGAAGAATCATATGTGTAGGGTTTCTTTAGTGCCTCATATAGAGTTTGGAAACATCACAAATGCCACAATTTAATTTTTAAGAGGTGCTAAGCAAACTTAACTAGGAATCGAACTAGAATTATTGAGCAACAATTAATAGTATCACAAACAAGAGATTATCTAATACTAAGTGGAGAGACTATAACCTTTGTAGACCTCCCAGGGCAACTCCTTGGATCTCCTAAGGTTTGGAACGGCTCGCTTGAACGCTTCCATGTCCACGACGATCCACCCGAAGTCCTTTGCTCAAAGCTTGTTGCTTCACTTGATCTATGAAATCCTTGAAGCAAACACGCTACACAAAGTAGCTAGAGATGTGTAGGATGATGAAGTGGTTTAGGTTCTCACTTAAAACCCTTTCTTTCTTTTAACCTCACTCAATTTTAGAACTCGAGAGAGAGCTAGAGAGAGGAAGATGAAGATGGCAATATTTTCTTTTGGATAAATAATGATCTCATAATAATAATGAGAGAGAGAGAGAGATAAATATCAAAAAACAAACCATGGTTAATAATAATATCTAGATATTTTGTGATGAGTTAAAGAGCAAAGGAAATTAACCAAGGTTGAGTCACAGGTCAACTATGGAAGTGTGTAGAAACAATGAGTCATTTGTGAAGAAATGAGTCATTAATTTAATTTCCTTATCTTTAACTTAAAACAAAAATATCCATATATATAAATATGAACCATGTGAGTTTTATATTGCGATCTATGTTGTATCATCAACCATGATACAAATGCATGTATGTATGTGTGTATGCACATCAACATGTACATATACTTGCATGCATCCATCTAAAGAAAAAGGGTTTAAATAAATGAGATAAAAGTCAATATTAAATCAACACTTGATTTAATAAACCGGTCATATCTCATACGACCCGACTAAAATAAAACGCCAGATTAAAATACGGTATCATATACACGTATTTAATCAAGCTCCCGCACATATCTCGCACACCACATCGTTTCGCCTGAGCCAGGAAACATCTGTGTGGGACTCTAAGACTCGTCAATACGCCAGCAGTAGGTGATGATCATATCAAATACCTACAAGCCGCAAGCGGTCAGCTAAATGTAACGGCCACCCGGGTATTGAGCGATCAGAAAAAGAACAAGCGAACCTGTCAAAACTCCCGTCAATCCAACAGGCAACACTTACCGTACAGTCCGGTCTATTCGTCAGATATGCTGCATATCGAGTATAGGGATGGAATCGTCGACCCTAAAAACTCAATAAGTCATGCCGGTATATGGACTACAACAGATCGAGAAACTACAGATAACACTTATCAGTAATATCTCAGCAGCCCTGGCGAGGGACTTCCTGTTATAGCCAATCGTGCACAACGCAACATCAACCCCCTAATACCGGGAAAGACGAAACCCCTCCTATCGCTCATTGCCTCCATGTGCCTCGGGACTGTACCCAAAATCCACCTGTTTGTACGACTTAGTAGAGCCGTAGTAGGGTGGAGATCAAAGTACAGAGGGAGGACACACAAGACTCTATGGCAATCTCGGGTCTACAAACTAACCTGTACTAGTGTCACCTGAGAACTGCTATCCGACGTAAGATATAATACCACATAGGAGTTCTCGGTGAGTCCGTTCAGTGTACCCAGTCTCACTGAGCACCCGTATACAATCTTTGGTGTCAACACCAGACGGATATGGGATCATCCATCGCCCATCATATGGAACGAGAACAGCATACGCTAGTCTACACTGGAATATCGATGCCCTGTCTCGATATACCTACGACTAGGAACATTTCAAGGATATGCTTATAAACTACAGGTGCCCCACTAGTATGATCCACATCATAATCCTAGTAGTCAAGCCAATATCCTTAGGGCTTAATCAACATGTACCAAATGAGTAAAAAACATGATCAAGTGAACATATGATAAAGAGAAACCAAATAGCATACTATCATGTCGAGCAAGACTGTCCTCTGAATACACACACACACACACACACACACACACATCAGTACATACAATATCATATAATGGCCTCTAGGGCATACATATATCCAACAATCTCCCACTTGCACTAAGGCCAATTATCGGCGTATCTCATACCCAACATCTCAAAAAGTCGCTCATGCTGCGGCTGAGGGAGGGCCTTGGTGAATGGATCCGCAGTGTTATCCTTTGTATCTACTCTCTTGATCTCGATCTCGTGGCAATCAACTATCTCCCGGATCAGATGATATCGCCTCAGGATGTGTCTGGACTTCTGATGGGACCTGGGCTCTTTGGCCAACGCCATAGCCCCATTATTGTCACAATGCAAAGGTATTGGACCAATAATGGTTGGAACTACTCCTAGCTCTGAGATGAACTTCCTCATCCAGACGGCTTCCTTGGCAACATCATTTGCAGCAATGTACTCAGCTTCCATCGTTGAGTCTGCAACGGTATCCTGTTTGGAACTCTTCAAACTCACCGTCCCTCTATTGAGGGTACATGCAAACCCTGAGATAGACTTGCTGTCATCCTTGTCACTCTGGATGCTCGAATTGGTAAAGGCCTCCATTTGGAGATCCCCGTTACCATACACCAAGAACAATTCTTTGGTCCTTCGCAAGTACTTAAGAATATTTTTCACAGCAGTCCAGTGATTCTCCCCTGGGTTTGACTGATACCTGCTTACTACACTAAGTGCATAAGCAACATCAGGGCATGTACATAACATCGCATATATTATCGATCCTACTGCCGAAGCATAGGGAATAATGCTCATGCGAGCTCTCTCTATATCAGACTTTGGGCAATCGTCCTTGGAGAGAGTGACTCCGTGGTAAGCGGGTAAGGCACCCCGCTTGGAGTCTTCCATACTAAACCTCTTTAGGATGGTGTTAATGTACTTGGTTTGGGACAATCCCAACAACCGTTTGGATCTATCCCAATAGATCCGTATGCCCAATATGTATATGGCATCACCCAGGTCCTTCATGGAGAACCTTTGTGATAAGAAAGATTTGACCGACTGTAGCATAGGAATATCATTTCCTATCAGAAGTATGTCATCCACGTACAATACGAGGAATGCGACAGATCTCCCTACAGTCTTTTTATAAACACAAGGTTCATCTGGATTTTTGATGAAATCAAACTCTTTGATAACATCATCAAAACAGATGTTCCAACTCCGTGATGCCTGCTTCAATCCATAAATGGATTTAAGCAACTTACATGCTTTTCCGCTGCTCCCACTGTCAATGAAGACCTCTGGCTGATCCATATAAAGGCATTCATCTAAATCACCATTTAGAAATGCAGTTTTAACATCCATCTGCCAGATTTCATAGTCGTAGTGAGCAGCAATAGCAAGTAGGATCCGAATGGTTTTAAGCATGGCTACCGGAGAGAAAGTCTCGTCATAGTCCAAACCTGGTCTTTGACGAAAAGCTTTCCCTACCAACCTTGCCTTATAGGTCTCCACCTGTCCATCTACTCTGATCTTTCTTTTAAAGATCCATTTGCAGCCTACAGGTTTTATCCTGGAGGGTACATCTTCCAAAGTCCATACTTTGTTGGTGTACATGGACTCCATTTCAGATCTCATGGCATCCAGCCATTTCACAGTGTCACCACTCGTGATAGCTTGATGAAAACTGGCAGGATCATCATCATCCATGATGCAATCTTCTCTATCACCATTAATGAAGAAACCGTTGTATCTCTCCGGTGGGCGAGAAGTCCTACCAGATCTACGGAGTGGCTGAGGTTCATTAGATTCTGTTACAACACCAGTTTCAGCCAAGTCGTCTTTTGTAACTTGTGTTTCTAGAACCTCTTATAGATCTACCATATTGCCATCAGTATCATTTGGAAAAATCTCATTTTCTAAAATTGTGGCATACTGAGAAACAAACACCTTTTGTTCCTCCTTGTTGTAGAAAAGATACCCAAACGAATGTTTTGGATATCCGACAAATATATATTTGACCGATCGTGTCTCTAGTTTGTCTGGATTCTGCTTTTTGACAAAAGCCGAACAACCCCAAATCTTAACTCGTTTAAGAGATGGTCTCTTCCCATGCCATATCTCATATGGAGTGGTAGACACGGTCTTGGTTGGAACTTTGTTTAACAGAAAATCTGCAGTTTCCAATGCATGCCCCCAAAAGGAGAGGGGTAACTCAGAATCACTCATCATGGATCGTACCATATCTAATAGGGTACGATTCCGTCGCTCTGACACACCGTTGTGCTGTGGTGTGTAAGGGGGAGTGAGCTGAGAGAGAATCCCATTCTTTTTTAGGAAGTCCAAGAATTCAGTACTTAAGTACTCTCCACCCCGATATGATCGAAGTATCTTGATTCTCATTCCTGTTTGGTTTTTCTACTTCAAGTTTGTACTCCTTGAATTTCTCGAAAGCTTCAGATTTATGTTTTATTAAAAACACATGACCAAATCTTGAGAAATCATCAGTAAAAGTTATGAAGTAGGAAAAACCGCCTCTTGCATGAGTAGACATTGGCCCACATACATCACTATGTATGAGGCCTAGGAGCTCAGTAGCTCTTTCTCCGTATCCAGTAAACGGAGTTTTTGTCATTTTACCTTTGATACAAGACTGGCAAGTTGCATAAGATTTATACTCAAAAGAATTTAAATATCCATTTTTATGAAGCTTGTTTAGTCTTGTTTCATTATTATGACCAAGTCTACAATACCAAAGAAAAGCTTCATTTATATCTGAAAAATTTCTTTTATTTGTGTGTTGAATGTTGAAAACTATGGGTTGATTAAGGACTTATATCCCGTTATTTAGTGTACCACAACCAATCAACTCTTGATTAAGTCTAATGTTCATAACATTGTGTTGTACAACAAAATGATATCCTTCATTGTCTAGCAAGGAAACGAATATAATATTACAAAGAATACTTGGCACAAAATAACATGGGTTCAAAACCAATATATAACCCGACGGCAACCCTAGCTGATACTCTCCCACTGAAACTGCATTTACATTGGAACCATTTCCAACCTGGAGAGTATGATCACCTGTCTTCAAAACTCTGATATTTCTCAATGCCTGCACAGAATTGCAAATATGAGAACCTGAACCGGTATCTAATACCCAGGAAGCAGAGTTAATAGAAAAACAGTTTTCAATCACGAACACACCTGAAGCTGAAGCATCACCAAGCTTCTTCTTGAGTTCAAGGTACTCAGTACAGTTCCGCTTCCAGTGTTCCGTCTACTTGCAGTGGAAACATTCTCCTTTCCCCGATTCCCCAACCTTGGACTTGTCTTTCCCCTTAACCTTTTTGACTCCACCCTTAGGTTTGGTGGGTTTCTTCTTCATCTTTCCCTTGGCCTTAGCCTTCGGGTGAGAGGAGGATGATTGCCCAACATACGAAACGGGAGTCTTTACTGTCTTCAGCGTGCTCTCTGTACTCCTTAACATATTAAGGAGTTTAGGTAGTTCCTTCTCCATGTTGTGCATGTTGAAGTTAACTATGAACTGAGCAAAGGTGGAGGGGAGAGACTGTAGAATAATATCCGTATATTGTTCATTGTCCATTGTCCACCCAAGGTCCTCAAGCTCTTCTATGAGAGCTATCATTTTCAGAACATAGTCTCTTACTGCTGTACCAGGGACCATTCACATCTGAAACAGCTTTCTGGATGTTTCGTATCGTAATACGCGAGATTGCTCTCCATACAACTGTTTTATATGGAGGAATATAGATTGTACGTCCATATTCTCGTGCTGCTTCTGATGTGTGTTATCCATCGATGCAAGCGTGAGGCATTTGGCCGTGGAACAGTCAGCGTCCCATGTCTTGCGGATTTCCTTATCCGCAACTGAAGATTTAGGACCTGGGCTGGACGGGGTTGGAGCGGTTAGGACATATGATACCTTATCATAAGTTAAGGCAATGTTGAGATTCCTCAGCCAATCTTTATAATTGGTCCCATTCAGTTTATATTTATCTAATAGAAGCTTGAGTCTTGACATTTGAATCTGCTGTTGAGAGAGAGAAAAAAATACGCTCAGCGAAAAGCTCTTGCAAAGATTAGATTGGTTATTATCTTGTCTAATCGATGCTTCCACTGTTTTTATCAAATTTTCTTTAAAACCTTTTAAAAAGAAAACTAGCCGGGATTAATTACATTCTACAACTTCGATAACCGTTCAGCCAGGCCGGTGCCGGTACTTAAGGGAGGTTCCCCGTGCTTTCGCATGGATCTAATTAAAATAAACCTCGTCTTCCCAGAGGCGTAGCCCCGTTTGACACCTTTCTTGACACCTACTGAGTTAGCTAATTATAAAGTGCAAAATTCTCCCGGGTGCAACTTTTGCTCGCAGTGGGATCGGGATCATACTATCATATAGAAGGTATACAATCTCATTGTAAATTTCAACTCTTGAAATTCCCGATATTATTTTTACCCCTAATACTCATGACCTTAACTATAGTCAACATATCATAAGTACTAGTCAAGTTCTTTCCGTCATTTCGTGATTAACTAGACCCACCCATATGACCCTTAACTAAAGTCAACATAATCATATGAATGTCCTAACTAATCTGCATCATATGCAGTGTAGGAAGACATCACTCAACTACCGCACACTGCGTCTTGACTAAAGTCAAAATACGCAGCACGAATACTAAGTACTCTACTTCTTAAAATGACGGAGGGCTGCGGATAGTTTTTAAGAAAACATTTAACGCTTTGAACTTGATATCGTCGTAGAATCTGATGGGTTTAAAAGGAGTGGCTTAAGCTCCGCATTTTTTTTAAACTTGCTTTTTCATAAAAGGCCGAGTGTGTTTCAAATCCGATTCTACAACATCTTTTTAGGTTCATTTATCTTTACATTAATCTCTTTAATGTAGTCCCATCATTTAAATCCTAAGCCGTCACAGAAAGAAATGAAAATATAACGTACGCTTATGCCACTCGCATTCGCCACAGTGTCCTGATATGCACCGTTAGGTTACTTAACTAATGGCATACCAGGACGGGGCTAGTGCGGGTGCAAAACATAAGCAACGCCTATTATATATCATATATATAATATTCCATTTGTCTCAGATATAAATTAAATGATCACATCAAATAAGCAGCAGAAGCATATTTAATATAGGATATCTAGGAGGTCCGTATTTTGTATTTAGCCAGCAATAGAAAATACGGATTCCATGGTCGCGATGAAAAGGCAAGCCACACCCTTAGACCCCTACGAGGGCGGCAAGTGACCCTGCCAATTCTGGAATTTAGGAGACCCGGTCTCGACTCCTCGAGATTGTTGGATATATATGCCCTAGAGGCCTACATTGTATAGGATACTTGGGATAAGTATGTACATGACAGTCTTGCTTGATATGATAGTACGCTATTTGGTTTGTCTTTGTCTTAACGTATGATATATTTTACTTGGTATTTATATATGTATGTTGATAAAGCCCATAGGGTGTTTGCCTGACTACCGGCGTTGTGATGGCAGTCATACTTGTGGGAGCTGGATAGTCAATAGGCACATTCTTAGATGTCCCTGGTCGCAGGAGTATCGAGACTGGGCATCGATACTCCGGAGTAGACTAGTGTATACATATTTAGACCCTGAGGAGGGGCGATGGACTGGTCCCGCAGCCATTGGTGGAGTGCACCTAAGATTGTATACAGATGCTCACTGGGTGTGAGTACACCGGACAGGACTCGACGAGAACTGACTGGATGGTATTATACCTAACGTCAGATAGCAGTTCTCAGGTGACATGTGTGCAGATAGTCCGTTGACTTAAGGTCATCATTTGTCTCGTGTGAGTTCCCACTGTGCTTTGATTATTACCCTACCACGATTCAAAGGAGTCGTGCAAACAGGTTTTAGTTGGGCACAGTCCCGAGCCATGTGGAGGCAGTGAGTGACTGTTAGGGATTCGTCTCTCCCGGTATAGGTATTTGATATCGCACGGTGATTGGTTGGTCATTACCATAAGTCTCTGGCCAGGGCTAATTGAGAATTACTGATAGATTGATCAGTAGATTCTCGGATGGTGATAGAGCCATACCGATACGACTTGTACGGTTATTAGGGGTCTGACGTCCACCACCTCCCTAGACCATACATGCGATACTCTTAGACGAACAGACCGAACTGCGCGGATATTGTCACGGACAGGCTCAGTAGGATTTCAGATGGGTTACCTCATCGGCTTTCTTATCGACAACTACCTGGGGACCGTTACGTACAGCTAGTGCCGCTTGCGGTCTGTGGTTAAATCCACTGCCAGCATAGTAGTCGAGTCTTTAGAGTCCCACACAGAGATTTCCCAAACCCAGGCGAAAAGATATAGAGGTCGTACGGTTTTACGACAAGGGTTCGGATGCGCACGTGTGTTTACACATATACGTCGTTCGGACGGTTTTTACTTGTCGGCTTTGGTTTAAGCCAGATTCTAGTATCAGGTTATTGGATTTGTACAGTCTAAATTTTTTCCGTGTTTTCACGGATAGGAGGGGCGTTCTCGTAATTTTCCGAGAAGCTTCTAGAAGGTGATGACTTGGAGGGAGAGGTGGTATTATCATTTAATGATTTAGTAACTCATTGTGAGTGATTCATCATATCATTAATGCATCATTAAATGCTTAATGACTCACATGTTGAATCACCCACTTGCATTAATGAAACATGATGAATAATCTCATATTATTTATTTCTTTTTAATTCATTATGTTTCATATATCAAGTGAGAAGCTATTTCATTATTATTATTATTATCATTATCATCTTCTCACTCACTCTCTTCAAGCTCTCTCTCCTTCACCAAACCCTAATCCTACCCCTCATGAGTTGAGAACAAGGATTAAGAAAGACTAATTACTCCATAACCTATCTCTACATCACCTTAGCTACTCTATTTAGCAACTAGAGAAACTAAGTAACCTCAAGTTTTGAGGTTATAGCTTGGATTAGGGTTCTCGGGTGGATCGTCTATCACGGAAGGAAGCCGAGGAGGACGTGGAGATCCAAAGAGGCCGTAGATAACATAAAGACGAAGGACTAGAACCGTTTGGTATAATCTCTTAACATAGTAGTTTAGAACTCTATAGGTTTTGTTAAGTTTTGTTTAGCAAACGATTCATACGGTTATTCGATGTTTAACCAAAGAACAAGATCGTTTTTCATATTTCCGCATCCCCATAAGTATTGGGGTGTTGAACATCGACTTACAGTGGTTTCAGAGCTTCACTAAACAATAATTAACACACTTGCAAAATTGTATGAATTTCGAACGGAAAAACAAACCGGAAAAACCCCGATATCTTGTAGTTTCTGTCGAATTTTAAATGAGGTCCAAAAATTTTTCAGGGACCTCCAGAATGACCCACATGAAAATATAAGAACACATAAGAAAAATGGACTCCTGAATCGGCCAAAGCGCCGCGGACCCGTGGCAAATCCCATCGATTTGCCGCGGTTCCGCCGCCGAGTTGGGGCCGATTCAGCCTATTTTTCTTCTGTGCCTTCTATGTGATATTTGGTATTTTCTGGTATTTTTTAATTTTTTGCTCAGGTTTCAGATTTAAAGAGAAGTGTTGGAGCAAAATTAAATGTGTTTAATCGATCGAAATTATACGGTGTTTGCGTGTTTGATTATATCTGTGAAATGTTTTATGTGTTCGTAAACCTCCCCTAACTGCTAGTATGTCGGTTGGCAGGGGGTTGCACATATCTGTGATGTGAAATATAACTGTTTGTGTATATAAACTGTATTGGACTGTTGTGGTGATTAGCCGGGTTTTGTGATGGGTTATTGTATTAATTCATTTGATGTAAATGTAATAAATTGTAATATTATTTCGCGGAGCACATCCAGGTTGCGGTTGTAGCCACCGTTGTATTATTTCTTTTTACTGTTTTTGCTCCTAGTATAGACTTAAGGTGGGGTACACAAACTACCGGGTATTTTGAAGTGTTGAGGTAGACCGCTTCACTTCTGGTACTTGGCGGGTAGTTTGCCGTACCCGTAGGGGTCTGGGGTGGGGTAAATGGCTATTCATCACAACTCTGTAATCCGTTTTTCATTGCAGGTTCAAAAGAAATGCGGATTGCTTGCAAATCCAATATTGTTTATCTGTGATCTGGTATGCCTATTATTGCATCTGACGAATGTACAATATCTATATATGATAGCTATTTAGACGTCACTTATGTTTTACACCCGCGCTAGCCCAGCCCCCGCTCTATCGTTAGTTAAGTAACCTAACGGGTGATGACGGGACCCTGTGGCGAATGCGGATGGCATAAGAGGACGTTGTATTTTCGTTGTTATCTGTAATGATAGGTTAAAGATGGGACGCATTATTTTAATGCAAAGAAAATAAAACCTAAACTGAATCGTTGGAACAATTTCTAGAAACCACTCGGTTTTCTTGAAAAAGCAAATTTTAAATGCGGAGCTTAAACCACTCCTTTTAAATAAAAGCTATCTCTGTTCCTTTGATCATATCAAGTTTATTACGTTAACGGTTTTTGCCAAAAACCAGCTGTAACCCTCCGTCGTTTCAGATAGACAGCACATCGTATTCATGCTATGCTTGTTGGCCTACGTCAAGGCATAGTGTATGGTAGCAGTGTGTGTGCCTATTTGTTGCATAGATAGATGCATTAGTTTAATACAGACGTACACCTTGTTGGCCTACGTCAAGGGCTTGTACGATGTACTTAAATTGATCAGGACAACGACGGGTAGAACTTGACTTGCGTCTTATGACTTGTTGGCCTACGTCAAGGTCTATAAGAGCTTGGGGTAAAAATCACATCGGGAGTTTCAAACATAAAGGAAACTTGCATATTTAGCATACCTTCTGGAGTGTGGTGACTAGAGTGGCTTCCATCTAGGGAATCATGCAATGATAGTTGGATCCCGATCCCACTGATGAGTAGGATTACTCTCGGGAATTTTTCTCACTTAACAATCAATGCTATAAACCAAGTAGGTGACTAGAAAGGTGTTAGAGGGGATACGCCTCCAGGGAAAAGAGGTTATTTAATTAAGGAACTTCGCGAAAGCGTTGGAAAACCTCCCTTGAAGTACCAACACCAGCCTGGCTGAAAGGTTAAGCAAGTATTGTGACGTGTGATTAAATCCTGACCAGTTCTTCTTTTAGGTTTTGAAGAAGGATTTGAGGAAACAGTGGGAGCCATCCTGTTCAGATAAATTAATAAACCAATCTAAACTTGCACGAGCATATGCTGAGTGTTTTCTTTTCTCTCTCTCTCTGGCAGCTACCATGACTGGATTAAAACTATTACTCGAAAAAAATATACTGACCGGGCAGAACTATAAAGATTGGCTAAGGAACGTCAATATTGCACTGACTTATGACAAAATAGCATATGTTACCACCGCTGTTCCTCCCCTTATCCCTGGACCAGATTCCTCAGTTGTGGACAGGGAAGTCCGCAAAACCTGGGATCTAGATTGTGAGCGAGCTAAGTGTATTGTGCTGGCGTCCATGAACAATGAACTCCAGAAACAGCACGAGAGTATGGATATTGTATCCATCTTTCTCCATGTCAAAGAATTGTATGGGGAGCACTCCCGTATCGCGAGGTACGAAACCTCAAGGAAACTTTTCCAGATGAGGTTAGCTCCAGGATCGCCTGTAGGAGAGCACGTCCTCAAAATGATCATCCTCATTGAGGAACTCGCAAACCTGGGATGCGTGCTAGAGAACGATTTGTATATCGACTTGATTTTGCAGTCCCTTCCCCACACCTTCTCTCAGTTCGTGCTGAACTTCAACATGCACGAAATGGAAGCGGATCTTCCAAAACTCCTCAATATGTTGAGGGTAGCAGAGACCTCCTTGAAAAAGGAGAAGACCCCCGTTCTGTATGTTGGCCAATCATCTTCTTCCAAATCTAAAGCGAAAACTAAATGGAAGAAGAAGATGAAAGCCACCAAACCGAAAGGTGGGGTCAAGAAGGTGCAGGGAACGAACAAGGTAGGAAGGGTGAAGACAGAAAAGAATGAGTGCTTCTATTGTCACAAGCAAGGGCACTGGAAGAAGGATTGTCAGGCCTTCAAAGCCAAGGACATGAAGCAAGTAGTTGCTTCAACTTCAGGTGTGTTTGTAATCGAAAATTGTCTTTCAGTTAACTCTACATCATGGGTACTTGATACCGGTTCTGGTTCTCACATCTGTAATTCATTGCAGGATCTGAGAAATAGTAGAGTGCTGGGGACAGGTGATATGACTCTCCGGATGGGCAATGGAATGCATGTAGATGCAATTGCAATAGGGGAATATCATCTAGGGTTGACTAGTGGACATATTTTGGTGTTGTACAGCTGTTTTTGTATTCCCAGTATGTTGTGTAATATTATATCAGTATCTTTGTTATCGAATGAAGGATATAGTTTTGCGCTTGAAAGAAATGTTATGAACATTCACCTAAATCAAGAACTGATTGGGTATGGCACACTGGAAAACGGCATATACATACTTAATCAACCTCAAATTTTCTATATTCAAAACACGCGTAAAAGAAAGGCTCCAGATTCGAATCAAGCCTTCCTATGGCATTGTAGACTTGGTCATATAAATGAAACAAGGTTGACTAAGTTACATAAAGATGGATATTTAGATCCGTTTGAATATTCATCATATGTAACTTGTCAAACATGTATCAAAGGAAAAATGACCAAATCTCCATTCACTGGACACGGAGAAAGAGCCACTGAATTCTTGGGACTTATACACAGTGATGTATGTAGTCCGATGTCTACGCATGCACGAATTGGTCACTCCTACTTCATCACTTTTACTGATGACTTCTCTAGGTATGGACATGTGTTCTTAATGAAGCATAAATCCGAGGCTTTTGAGAAGTTTAATGAGTATAAAAATGAAGTAGAGAAACAAACTGGTAAAAGCATCAAGACACTTCGATCTGATCGAGGTGGAGAATACTTAAGTACCAGTTTCCTTGAATACTTAAAAGAGAATGGAATTCTCTCTCAGCTTACTCTGCTTTATGCACCTCAGCATAATGGTGTATCAGAAAGGTGGAATCACACGCTATTAGACATGGTGCGTTCAATGATGAGTAGTGCTGAGTTGCCACTTTCCTTCTGGGGATTTGCTCTAGAATCAGCAGCATACTTATTGAATAGAGTTCCAACTAAGTCTGTGCCTACCACTCCATATGAAATGTGGAGCGGGAAGAGACCATATCTCAAGTATATCAAGATATGGGGGTGTCCGGTATATGTTAAAAAGCATAATCCGGACAAGCTCGAGGCACGATTGGTTTTATGCAAGTTCGTAGGATACCCCAAGCATTCAAGGGGGTATATGGTCTACCACACTGAAGAACAAAAGGTGTTTGTCGCTCGTCACATTGTCTTCTTAGAAAGCGAATTTCTTGCAAAAGAAATTAGTGGGAGCGCGGTAGAGCTGGAAGAAATTCCAGAACCTCAAACTACTACCGATGACTTAGTAGAACCTCAGATTTCAATAGAACATGACGATCCAACGCCACTCCACAGATCTAGCAGGCTTTCTCATCCTCCTGAAAGATACTATGGTTTTCTTCTAGATGGGGATCGAGAGGATTGCATCATCGATGATGATGAGCCTACTAGTTTTCAGCAGGCTATTACGAGTAGTGACTCGATGAAATGGCTGGATGCTATGAGATCCGAAATGGAATCCATGTACACCAATAAAGTATGGACTTTAGAAGTTGCTCCTCCTGGAGTAAAACCAGTTGGATGCAAATGGATTTTCAAAAAGAAGATTGGTGCATTTGGACAAGTGGAAACTTACAAAGCTAGACTCGTAGCAAAAGGTTTTCGTCAAAGACCAGGATTGGACTATGATGAAACCTTTTCACCTGTAGCTATGCTTAAATCCATTCGGATCCTGCTTGCGATTACTGCCTTCCATGACTATGAAATCTGGCAGATGGACGTAAAAACAGATTTTCTCAATGGACATTTAGAAGAGAGTGTTTACATGGATCAACCAGAAGGTTTCTTAGACAGTGGGAGCAGCGGAAGAGTCTGCAAGTTGCTTAAATCCATTTATGGATTAAAGCAAGCATCGCGGAGTTGGAACATCTGCTTTGATGAGATAGTCAAAGAATTTGACTTTATCAAAAATATAGATGAACCATGTATTTATAAGAAGATTGTGGAAAGAGAGCAGTAGTCTTCCTCGTTTTGTACGTCGACGACATACTACTGATAGGGAATGATATCCCTATGCTACATTCAGTAAAGCTCTTCTTGTCACAGAAATTCTCTATGAAAGACTTGGGAGATGCATCATACATTCTGGGCATTAAGATCCATCATGATAGATCTAATAGAATGTTGGGACTTTTACAGTCCAGGTATATTAACACCATACTAAAGAGATTTAGTATGGAAGATTCCAAGCGTGGCAATATGCCCGCTTGTCACGGAATCACCTTCTCCAAAGAGATGTCTCCAAAGACTGATGAAGAGAGGGCTCGCATGAGCATTATACCCTAGGCTTCGGCGGTAGGATCAATAATGTATGCGATGTTATGTACCAGACCGGATGTAGCTTACGCACTTAGTGTGGTAAGCAGGTATCAGTCTGACCCAGGTGAGAAACATTGGATAGCAGTAAAGAACATTCTCAAGTACCTGAGAAGGACTAAGGAGATGTTCTTGATTTACGGTAATGGGGACCTCCAGGTAGAGGCTTTTACCGACTCCGGCTTCCAAAGTGACAAAGATGATTCTAAATCCATTTCGAGTTTTGTGTTTACCCTTAATGGAGGGGCGGTATGTTGGAAGAGTTCCAAACAGGATACCTTCGCAGACTCAACTATGGAGGCTGAGTATATAGCTGCTAGTGAAGCCGCAAAAGAGGCTGTCTGGATGAGGAAGTTTATTTCTGAACTTCAGGTGGTTCCGTCCATTGCCAATCCAATACCTTTGTATTGCGATAACAATGGCGCTGTAGCTTTAGCGAAGGAACCAAGGTCCCATCAGAAATCCAGGCATATCTTAAGGCGGTTTCACCTGATCAGGGAGATCGTGGATCGTCGGGAGATCGAGATACGGAGAGTGGACACAAAAGACAACACGGCAGATCCATTCACCAAGGCCATCCCTCAAGTGTAGTTCGAAAGGCTGTTTGAGATGTTGGGCATGCGGTACGCCAGCAACTGGATCTGGTAGAGACAGTGGGTACTCATTGCACCAATTATAGGCCTTAGTGCAAGTGGGAGATTGTTGGATATATATGCCCTAGAGGCCTACATTGTATTGGATACTTGGGATATGTATGTACATGATAGTCTTGCTTGATATGATAGTACGCTATTTGGTTTGTCTTTGTCTTAACGTATGATATATTTTACTTGGTATTTATATATGTATGTTGATAAAGCCCATAGGGTGTTTGCCTGACTACCGGCGTTGTGATGGCAGTCATACTTGTGGGAGCTGGATTGTCAATAGGCACATCCTTAGATGTCCCTGGTCGCAGGAGTATCGAGACTGGGCATCGATACTCCGGAGTAGACTAGTGTTTACATATCTAGACCCTGAGGAGGGGCGATGGACTGGTCCCGCAGCCATTGGTGGAGTGCACCTAAGATTGTATACAGATGCTCACTGGGTGTGAGTACACCGGACAGGACTCAACGAGAACTGACTGGATGGTATTATACCTAACGTCAGATAGCAGTTCTCAGGTGACATGTGTGAAGATAGTCCGTTGACTTAAGGTCATCATTTGTCTCGTGTGAGTTTCCACTGTGCTTTGATTATTACCCTACCACGATTCAAAGGAGTTGTGCAAACAGGTTTTAGTTGGGCACGGTCCCAAGTCACGTGGAGGCAGTGAGTGACTGTTAGGGATTCGTCTCTCCCGGTATAGGGAGTTGATATCGCACGGTGATCGGTTGGTCATTACCATAAGTCCCTAGCCAGGGCTGATTGAGAATTACTGATAAATTGATCAGTAGATTCTCGGATGGTGATAGAGCCATACCGACACGACTTGTACGGTTATTAGGGGTCTGACGTCCACCACCTCCCTAGACCATACATGCGATACTCTTAGACGAACAGACCGGACTGCGCGGATATTGTCACGAACAGGCTCAGTAGGATTTCAGATGGGTTACCTCATCGGCTTTCTTATCGACAACTACCTGGGGACCGTTACGTACAGCTAGTGCCGCTTGCGGTCTGTGGCTAAACCCACTGCCAGCGTAGTAGTCGAGTCTTTAGAGTCCCACACAGAGATTTCCCAAACCCAGGCGAAAAGATATAGAGGTCGTACGGTTTTACGACAAGGGTTCGGACGCGCACGTGTGTTTACACACATACGTCGTTCGGACGGTTTTTACTAGTCGGCTTTGGTTTAAGCCAGATTCTAGTATCAGGTTATTGGATTTGTACAGTCTAAAGTTTTTCGTGTTTTCACGGATAGGAGGGGCGTTCTCGTAATTTTCCGAGAAGCTTCTAGAAGGTGATGACTTGGAGGGAGAGGTGGCATTATCATTTAATGATTTAGTGACTCATTGTGAGTGATTCATCATGTCATTAATGCATCATTAAATGCTTAATGACTCACATGATGAATCACCCACTTGCATTAATGAAACATGATGAATAATCTCATATTATTTATTTCTTTTTAATTCATTATGTTTCATATATCAAGTGAGAAGCTATTTCATTATTATTATTATTATCATTATCATCTTCAAGCTCTCTCCTTCACCAAACCCTAATCCTACCCCTCATGAGTTGAGAACAAGGATTAGGAAAGACTAATTACTCCATAACCTATCTCTACATCACCTTAGCTACTCTATTTAGCAACTAGAGAAACTAAGTAACCTCAAGTTTAGAGGATATAGCTTGGATTAGGGTTCTCGGGTGGATCGTCTATCACGGAAGGAAGCCGAGGAGGACGTGGAGATCCAAAGACGCCGTAGATAATATAAAGACGAAGGACTAGAACCGTTTGGTATAATCTCTTAACATAGTAGTTTAGAACTCTATAGGTTTTGTTAAGTATTGTTTAACAAACGATTCATACGGTTATTCGATGTTTAACCAAAGAACAAGATCGTTTTTCATATTTCCGCCTCCCCACAAGTATTGAGGTGTTGAACATCGACTTACAGAGATGGCCTCCCACTGAACCCTAGAACCAGGTCACTTATGCCCTCTTCCTTGGGTCTATCCTAATGCGGAAAAAATAAATAATATACAACACTGATGACATCAACCTTAACCTGGAAGTGCCCCAAATAAAATAATATTACATACACTTTAATTTTACATGAATGAAAAGAAAACTCTCATCTCACATAAAACCCCCGGCTATTCAATAACGGCAATCCTGCATATCAAATCTCAGCAGCACATAATAACATATATCATCAACGTAAGTAAGTATGCGTACACCAATTGTCGTTGATGTATAGCAACGAAAACGGCAATACACCACATACTACACTTACGGTCACAGAGAAATAAAATGAAAAACTACAACAATTGGAATCGTAACTGCCTTTAGACAACACAAATCCGGAATATCACATATACAAGATTTCAAGCCTAACAATGTAAAGCTCGCATTAAGGTCTCACCCATGAAAACACCATTTCAAAATAAGCCGGATAATTCAACAATATTTCCGATTATTCCCGAGACCGAACTGCTAGATTTACACGCAACAAACAATTTTGTAGAATCCAATTATTGTATCACATACTAATAAACTAGGTGCAGTTAAAACATTTGATCGAACGATTAAACACCCAAAGACTTCTCAGAAATCTCAACACTTGAGCAGTTTTAAAAATTACCAGAAACTGCACAAAGTACATACGGGCCAGCGCAAGAAAGTACAGCCTCAACTGCACCAAAGGCGCCGCGGAACCGCCGCGGAATGCCCATTCATGCCGTGGTTCCGCGGTCCTTTAGTGGTGTTAGGGGTTCGTTTTTCTTGTGGGCCCATAAAATACCCTGCTGAATTTTTTAATTATTTTTAATGTGAAAAAATCCACGTTTTTGAAAAATTTCCAGAGAGCACCCCCCGGGCGTCGTATTTCGTTCGTTCGAGGTTTTTAACGTCGTCTAGGTTACTCCAAAGCTCTAGTTTGGCTCTGATACCACGGTAGGGTTTCCTTAGTGACTCATATAGGGTTTAGAACCATCATACATGCCACAATTTGATTTTTAAGAGGTGCTAAGCAAACGTAACTAGGAATCGAACTAGAATTATTGAGTAACAATTAATAGTATCACAAACAAGAGATTATCTAACACTAAGTGGAGAGACTACAACCTTTGTAGACATCCTAGGGCAACTCCTTGGATCTCCTAAGGTTTGGAACGGCTCGCTTGAACGCTTCCAAGTCCACGACGATCCACCCGAAGTCCTTTGCTCAAAGCTTGTTGCTTCACTTGATCTATGAAATCCTTGAAGCAAACACCCTACACAAAGTAGCTAGAGATGTGTAGGATGATGAAGTGGTTTAGGTTCTCACTTAAAACCCTTTCTTTCTTTTAACCTCACTCAATTTTAGAACTCAAGAGAGAGCTAGAGAGAGGAAGATGAAGATGGCAATATTTTCTTTTGGATGAATAATGATCTCATAATAATAATGAGAGAGAGAGAGAGAGAGAGAGAGAGAGAGAGAGAGATAAATATCATAAAATAAACCATGGTTAATAATAATATCTATATATTTTGTGATGAGTTAAAGAGCAAAGGAAATTAACCAAGGTTGAGTCAAAGGTCAACCATGGAAGTGTGTAGAAATAATGAGTCATTTGTGAAGAAATGAGTCATTAATTTAATTTCCTTTATCTTTAACTTAAAACAAAAATATCCATATATATAAATATGAACCATGTGAGTCTTATATTGCCATCTATGTTGTATCATCAACTATGATACAAATGCATGCATGTATTTGTGTATGTACATCAACATGTACATATACATGCATGCATCCACCTAAAGAAAAAGGGTTTCAATAAATGAGATAAAAGTCAATATTAAATCAACACTTGATTTAATAAACCGGTCATATCTCATACGACCCGACTAATATAAAATGCCCGATTAAAATACGGTATCATATACACATATTTAATCAAGCTCCCACACATATCTCATATGCACACCACATCGTTTCGCCTGAACCAGGAAACTTCTGTGTGGGACTCTAAGACTCGTCAATACGCCAGCAGTAGGTGATGATCATATCAAACACCTGCAAGCCGCAAGCAGTCAGCTAAACGTAACGGCCACCCGGGTATTGAGCGATCAGAAGAAGAACAAGCGAACCTGTCAAAACTCCGGTCAATCCAACTGGCTACACTTACCGTACAGTCCGGTCTCTTCGTCAGATATGCTGCATATCGAGTCAGGGATGGAATCGTCGACCCTAATAACTCAATAAGTCATGCCGGTATATGGTCTACAACAGATCGAGAAACTATTGATAACACTTATCAGTAATATCTCAGCAGCCCTGGCCAGGGACTTCCTGTTATAGTCAATCGTGCACAGCGCAACATCAACCCCCCAATACCGGGAGAGACGAAACCCCTCCTATCGCTCATTGCCTCCATGTGCCTCGGGACTGTACCCAAAATCTGTTGGAGATAGTGCCCTCAGAGTCAATTATTAGGTCACAGGTACGTGATTGTAATGATTGAGGGAGGACCTATCCCGGTAGGACAGTCTTACTCGAGATGATAGTATGCTATCTGGTTTACCTTTATCATCGTATACTGTTTTAGGTGTAAGTGCACGGCGGCGCCCCGGCCGTCAATCCGACGCCGGAATGCGGAAGCGGTGAATAACTAAAATTTTGCGGACTTTGCAAACCGGCACCACCGCGCACTAAACTCCGGATCGTTACCATTAACTAGTCTAAGCTAATTACAAGAAAGGGAATAGAGATATACCGACGATCCAAGTCCTCCGGTCTTCTCGCCATCGTCCCGATCTCCTGCGGAAAAGTCCCGTCTCCTCCTCGTCGCCGGAAGTGCACCACATCGCCTTCTTCGTTTACGGGCTCCCACCTCAATGCCGAGGCAACTCGGGCACGATGCTGGCTAGTCAACGTGCCCAAGATTCGTTGTAGAATATGTAGTAGAACTTGTGTCTCCTTATGGGGTAGTGGAGATGCCATTTGGTGGAGGAAAAGAGAGCTTGGAGAGAGGTGGGGAAAATGTAGCATACCAAAATGAGAGTAACATTTTCCACCCAAAAAGAAAATGAAAATCCTTGCCATGGAATGGCCGGCCCCCCTTTGTACAAATGTGATTGGAGAGAGAAAGACCAAGGGGGGGGGGGTTAATCAACATGCTAGAAAGAAAGTGTGGAGTTATCATGTGAAGGAATGATAGCAACAAATCCAACACTCCACACAACCATCAACTACAACCATGATGCTAACAAAGTCAAGCCATCATGATATGGAAAGTCAAGCAAGTCAATGGATGGTGCACCATCATGAAGACTATCATGATGCTACAAGATGCAAAGAACCCCCTCCACTAATGTCTATTTGCAACAATGCAAATAAACCCTCCTCCACCAAACTTCGGCCAATGAACGGAACAATGGAAATTGGCCGAAACGAAAAGCAAACTGGCAACTCCAGAAAACTGGTCCCGTAATAAATTACAGGAAAACCCCGATACTGTGCATACACACCCGCATCTGTATTTCGACCGAAATACAAAAGCAATGAGACAAAATCTACACTGTACTATACTAGGATCCGGCTTATACCAAAACCGGCTAGTAATATCTGTTCGATCCTGATCCGTGCAATACCGCACGTATCTGATCGAACCCTGCCATATAACCATACGGCCTATAGTACAAACTGTCCGATCCTGATCCGTGCAATACCGCACGTATCTGATCGGACCTTGCCATATCTCCATACGGCCTCTACGACCTTTCGCCCGAAAGCTTGAGTAACTGAAATGTGGTGGACTCTAAAGACTCGTCAATACTATGGCTGTGGATTTAACCACTAGCACGTCAGAGGTATATGCCAATACGTGACGGGCCACCAGCTATTGACCAAAAGGGACGTCGATGAGGAAGCTCACCCCGACACCCAACTGAGCCTGTCAGTGACAATATCCGTGCAGTCCGGTCCGTTCGTCTATGAGCATCGCATGGCGGGCCTAGGGGGTTGGTAAAAGTCAGACCCCCAAAAGCGGTACAAGTCGTGTCGGAGTGTAGCCCAGAACACCCTGAGATACTACTGGAATACCTACCAGTAAATCTCCTTGCCTTGGCCAAGGACTTTGTGTAATGGCTCTCCTAGACACAGCACGACCTCACCCCCAATACCGGGAGAGACGAACCCCTGAAGATACGCTCACTGCCTCCATGTGGCTCGGGACTGTACCCAACTAAAACCTGTTTGCACGACTCCTTTGAGCCGTGGTAGGGTAGTAATCAAAGTACAGTGGGAACTCACACGAGACAAATGACGATCCCCAGGTCGATGAACTAACCTGCACACATGTCACCAGGGAACTGCCATCTGACGTCTGGTATATGACCAACTAGCAGGTTCCCGGCGAGTCCTGTCCGGTGTACTCATAACCCAATGAGCACCTGTATACATCTTAGGTGATCCAACTGACACCAGTGGCTTGTGAGACCGGCCACCGCCCCTCGTCGGGGTCTCGACTGTATACACTAGTCTACTAATGGAGTATCGATGCCCAGTCTCGAAACTCCCACGACTAGGGACCTTTTAAGGATAAGCTTATAGACCCCCAGCTCCCACTTATATGATCGCCCTCATACTGCTGGTGGTCAAGCAAGAATCCTAGGGGCTCTATCAACGTGTAATAGCGACGTGTCAGGTCACCTAAAACAGTACACGATGATAAAGGTAAACCAGATAGCATACTATCATCTCGAGTAAGACTGTCCTACCGGGATAGGTCCTCCCTCAATCATTGCAATCACGTACCTGTGATCCAATAATTGACTCTGAGGGCACTATCTCCAACAATCTCCCACTTGCACTCAAGGCTAATTATTGCGATGTCGCATACTCACAGCCCGTGTGATACCGAACACCCAACTCCTCTACTAGTCAGTTTCACAAAGCTCGTTTGCGAAACTATTGCGGTCGAGGAATAGCCTCAGTGAGTGGATCCGCTAAGTTGTTTCTTTCTATGTCTCTCTATATCTCAAGTTCGCGGAGAAACCCATCTCCCGAAAAGAGCAATACCTGTCTTAGAATGTCTGGATGTCTGATGGGACCTAGCTCATAAATGAACTCCAAATCCAAACTTCTTAGACTGTATCGTCAACTGAACTTAATCAGTATCCTGCGCGCCATGCCTCCCTCAGTATTGCCTTGGACCACCTGTCCAAAATACTGCCCCTCATCAGAAGGAAAACTATAACTCTGACAACCTTCTTGTCGTCCATGTCACCTTGGAAGCCTGGAATGATAACTGTCTCCTGAATGAGGCTGTCGTTATCATCTCCCTAGAACATCCACTTATGTTCTAAAACTGCTTCCGACTGTTTCTCCAGGATTGGATTAATGTCAACTTATTGCATCTAGTGCAAGAACAACATCTGGTGTGGTACTTGACATCTCACGATTGACTCAATTGCCTGAGCAAGTGATCTGCCAATCATGCCCGTCCCTCTCCCCTTTAGTCTGTAAGACACCTTTGGAGAGGGTGACTCCATTACCTGCAGGTACACTACCGTGCCAGGAGTCGTCCATCCTAAATACTCTTAGAACGCTGTCAAGTACCCTGATTGGGAAACCACCCAAATCTAGATCTAAGACCATAGATCTAGTAACCAGTATGTCTGATATAAAATCCATTTCCTTTGTGGAGAAACTACTGTGTGACGACCAAAGTATAACCGATCGTAGTGTAGGAGTTTCCTTTCCTACTCTGTGTATATCATCCATATACCAGGATATCACACCCTACTACCTTCTCAACAGATCCATCCCCTATTCTGATGAAGTCAAACCCATGACTGTCACGTCAGAAATAGATGATCTTTCTCCGCTACATCTGCTCTAGTCTATAAATAGATATAAGCAACCTGTCCACCAATGCTTCCGCTGCTCCCACTGACTACGACAACCCTCTGGCAGAGTCATATAGACGTACACTTCTAAAACTGGTTTAGAACGACGCTATACTCATCCTCCCGCCGGGTCTCGTAACCTGGAACAACAGCAATGGCAATTGTGGGTTAATAAGAACTTCCCTGTCACCGTCCTTGAGGCTACCGGAGTACCTCTCGGGTGCCTGAAGTTACCCACCTTATCTGCGGAGTGGCCAATGGAATGTCAATCCAGATTGAATCTTTAGGTTCCTTATCAAATCTTCAGTAATCGTTTGTGGTTCTGGAATCACTTCCAGTTCTACCATACTCCCACTACTGTTTTCTGAAAAAATCCATTTTTAATAAAACTGTGGCGAGTCTAGAACAATATTGCTATTGTTCATCCAGATGGCAGAAAATCAACCCTCGTCATAGCCTGGGTCAACCCACAAACAGCCATTACAGAAACGTGCCTTGAGTTGTCCAGTGTCTGGTTTTAATCATAAACCGGATAACTCCCCGTACCTTAACATCGTTAAGATACGAACTGTTCTATATCCCATATAGGACCAGAGGCACTGATTTGATTGAACCAGATCCAAATCTTGCAGCTGTCTCCAGCGCATGTCAACTAAATGGAAGGAGGCCGATCAGCGTTACTCAACTTAGGAATACTTCCAATTATGAGTAACCTGAAAGAGAAGCATGATCTCTTTATCATTACTATCAACTGAATACCATACACAAGTATCTACATCTTCGATCTCTTTGAAGAATCCCGATACCTGCTACACTTGGTTCTCTACTGTATTCAAATACCTATAACTTCTCCAAATTCGGACCCTGTGTTTCCCCGAAACACTTGTCTAAAAACTAGAGGAGTCATAAGTAAACCGAATATAGTACGAGGACCAACCCCTCTGTCCTGATGGACCCTGGACAACATACAATACTCTGTATAAGTCCCTTTGAGTCTAATAACTCATTCACTGTGTGTCGTAGGTTGAAAACTGTACTTATGGTTAAGAAGAATTACACCGCTGTTTAATGCTCCTTACCTAACCATCCACTGATATAGGTAAATGTCATCGACATAATATCAAAAGGTATATCTCACTCTATGAAAATAGACGTACAGATATATCAATTTGAAATTGGTGCATAAAAGCGGATATTCAAAATCAAATATTTGCCGACCGGCAAACAACCCAGGTGATTTCCTCAAATATCACCGATTACAACGAATCCCGATATAATGAGGATAATCACCCAATTCCCAATAACTTACTCCCACTCATCATCTGTAAAACCATACAGATGTGAGAATCGTATCTGGTAAATACATACCCTGGAGTAAGTATCTAATCGGGAAATCAGTTTTCTATTAACAGTACACAGTGAAACTGAAACATTGAAATGTTTCGATGGGGTATCCTGGTATTCCTAGTAATGCCTCTTCCAGATTCACGACTGTAACCGTATAGTTCTTTGCCACCTCTCCAAATCCCTTCATATGTCTTTAGTCTTTACCTTCTGCACACCCCTTTAGGCCAAATGGTTTTCTTCCTTCCCTACCGTTCGGCACCAGCCTATGGCTTGGAAGAAGACTATCCAATAAGCATAATGGGTGTACTGTCCCAATCCTAGGAACACTCGCAATGAGAGAGGGTGAAGATAAAAGACAACCGAATAAACCTTATTCCTATTTCTCCTGAACCAGAATCCATCCCCGAACTGGAACAAGTTCCATTCGAGTTCGTATATAACCATACGATGGAGTATCCAAATAAACTGTGGATCTTCGTAGTGATACGGAGTGTCCTGGAGAAATACAAAGGTGATTTGGGAGTGGTAATGAAATACCTGGTTTGGTCGTGAATATCTGTTGCAATTTACTTTGCCCTCTTACTAATCCCTTGCTTTGTCTGAACTTAATACCTTCTGCACACCATCGTTATGCTAATTGGTTTTCTTCATTCCCTACCGGTCGGCACCAGCCTAAGGTTTGGAAGAAGACAATCCAATTTGCGTAATAGGTGTACTACCCCTAAACCAAGGAGTACTCGTAACCTGAGAGAGGGTAAAAGGAAAAGACAACTGAATAATCCTATCCGTTTTCTCCAGAACCGGAAACCATCCTCGAATTAATTCCTTCGAGTTCGTATCTAACCATACGATGGTTTTGTCCAATGGAAGTGGACGTTCGTAGTAATACGGGGTGTCCTGGAGAAAAGGGTAAAAGTAGGAGTGGCAATGAGGTTCGCAACTCTGACAATCCAAAAGCCAGTGTTAAAGAAGGTTCGGTCAACTTGGTCACTGAGTCATAGTCTTAGGGTCGGGTCAATGGTCGCTGCCAAAGAGAGAGAGAGAAAAGAAACACTCAGCGTGCACTCTAACCTAGATCAGAATGGTTACCAATTTATCTAATCTGGAAACCTCCCACTGTACCTCAAATTCTCCTCCAAACCTGAAAGAAGAATTAGTCGGGGTCACCCGAGGAGTAAACTAACTCATCAGTGGGAATCGGGATCCAACTATCATTGCATGATAACGTGACGGAATCCGCTCACGCTATCACACTCCAGAAGGTATGCGCATATCTGGCAAGTTTCAGTACTTTTGAAACTCCCGATGTGATTTCTGCCCCATGCTCTTATGACCTTGACTAAGGCCAACAAATCATAAGTCACATGTCAAGTTCTACCCGTCATTGTCCAGGTTAATTTGAATCCACCCGTACAAGCCCTTGACTAAGGCCAACAAGGCTATACGACTGTCCCAAACCAACGCATCTATCTATGCAGCATATGAATACCCAATAGCTACCAAACACTGTGCCTTGACTAAGGCCAACAAACACAGCTTGAATACTATTGACTACCCATATGAAACGACGGAGGGCTATGAATGGTTTCTGGCGAAAACCTTTAACGTAATGAACTTGATATCGTCGAAGGAACGGATAGCTTTTTGAAAATATAGTGACGAAAATCGTTGCTAAAGAGGTCACTCCCGGTGAAGGGATCTCGGCTCTTTCCCCGTAGAATGGGGTGCAGGATATTCCAAATGAATACCACGGTGCAAAGCAAAAGTAATCGGCTATAGTGAAGTTAATGCCCTGACGCAAACTTCTGTCCAAGGGGTCACTCCCGGTGAAGGGATCTCGGCCCTTGCCTCGTCGACTGAGGAGCAGGATATTCCAATGAATACCTCGATGCAAAACAAAAGTGAACGTCCTTGCAATAACAGCTTTTTGAAAAGTGTTCCAACAACATCAGATTAGGTTTGTTTTAACTTGCATTGATCCGAATCAATGCAGTCCCATCAATTGATCACACCAAAAAGAACGAAAATATACTGATGTACGTATATGCCATCCGCATTCGCCACTGGGTCCCGTCATTACCCGTTAGGTTAGCTTACTAACGACAGAGCGGGGACTGGACTAGCGCGGATGCAAAACATATACAACATCTACTAATATATATACCAATATATTATATTTCGCTCAAGGCGTGAATAAAATGCAACATCACAGAAAATGTACAGCATCACAGAAACAATACAGATTTCTGGGATCCCCGGGTTTCACAGAGCCGCTGAAACCCGACGTTCCCCTGGTCGTGTGGATAGCCTGTGCAATGAAATCCTAGACCCCTACGGGCGCGGCAAGTCACCCGCCAAAACCTGAAGCGAGGCAGCCCCCTTCAGCGCCGTGAATGGACCACCCAGCACTTCACGGAATCCGGCAACTTGGGCACCCCTCCTGGGTCAAACCTGTACCCCCTACGAGTGCGGCGAATAGCCCGCCAATCCTAGAGTGAAGCCCCCTCCGTCCCAATGCCATGAGATGCGGGCTTGTTGCCCTCTAGAACCCGGCTATCCGTGCACCCCTCCGCGGGGCAATCCTAGTACAGAAAGTAAAATATACATACACCGGGTACATCGACCGCAACCAGGTCGTGCCCCAAAAGAATAATACAAACAGGCAGTGACGGCAGTCCACATGTCGGACGCTCGCCCCGCAATATCAAATGTACATAATACAACCACAACTGTACTAGCATTGCATCGAGGCTATCCCCCACGACCGATCCGCAACATCACAGCAAATACATAGAACATCAACGTGAAAGTCACGTTCGCAAATCCGTCTAACCGGGCTATAGCAGTTAGACCGGATTTACCGATCGAGTGACATTCACGGTCGCAGATATAATGTAAATACTGTGAAAAATGTGTTTAAGATTTTCCGATTGACCAAAAATTAACAAGTGGGCCCCAAACTAATACTGTAGCACTCACAGAAATAATTGGCCCAATTTTAATATTCCAAAACCCCTAATACTAGCCCAGAAGCCCACTGGGAAATTTTGGCCCATTGATCTCTCTAAGTTGCGGCGGATCCGCGGCCCAATAGAAGGGTGAGGCCGCGGTTCCGCGCTCTGGAAGAGGGATCAGTGCGTCGAATTTTCCCAGAGTTCTTAGAATCTCCTGCACATCATTCTGAGACCACCAGAAAAATTTTTAGACACCAAAAATTCTTAACAGAAAACTGATGTGCACTAAAACATAGATTTTGGAATTTTGGTCGATCGGAAATGCAAAACACATCACACAAAGCTAGACTAAGTTAATGGCGAGGCTCTGATACCACTGTAAGTGCACGGCGGCGCCCCGGCCGTCAATCCGACGCCGGAATGCGGAAGCGGTGAATAACTAAAATTTTGCGGACTTTGCAAACCGGCACCACCGCGCACTAAACTCCGGATCGTTACCATTAACTAGTCTAAGCTAATTACAAGAAAGGGAATAGAGATATACCGACGATCCAAGTCCTCCGGTCTTCTCGCCATCGTCCCGATCTCCTGCGGAAAAGTCCCGTCTCCTCCTCGTCGCCGGAAGTGCACCACATCGCCTTCTTCGTTTACGGGCTCCCACCTCAATGCCGAGGCAACTCGGGCACGATGCTGGCTAGTCAACGTGCCCAAGATTCGTTGTAGAATATGTAGTAGAACTTGTGTCTCCTTATGGGGTAGTGGAGATGCCATTTGGTGGAGGAAAAGAGAGCTTGGAGAGAGGTGGGGAAAATGTAGCATACCAAAATGAGAGTAACATTTTCCACCCAAAAAGAAAATGAAAATCCTTGCCATGGAATGGCCGGCCCCCCTTTGTACAAATGTGATTGGAGAGAGAAAGACCAAGGGGGGGGGGGGGGTTAATCAACATGCTAGAAAGAAAGTGTGGAGTTATCATGTGAAGGAATGATAGCAACAAATCCAACACTCCACACAACCATCAACTACAACCATGATGCTAACAAAGTCAAGCCATCATGATATGGAAAGTCAAGCAAGTCAATGGATGGTGCACCATCATGAAGACTATCATGATGCTACAAGATGCAAAGAACCCCCTCCACTAATGTCTATTTGCAACAATGCAAATAAACCCTCCTCCACCAAACTTCGGCCAATGAACGGAACAATGGAAATTGGCCGAAACGAAAAGCAAACTGGCAACTCCAGAAAACTGGTCCCGTAATAAATTACAGGAAAACCCCGATACTGTGCATACACACCCGCATCTGTATTTCGACCGAAATACAAAAGCAATGAGACAAAATCTACACTGTACTATACTAGGATCCGGCTTATACCAAAACCGGCTAGTAATATCTGTTCGATCCTGATCCGTGCAATACCGCACGTATCTGATCGAACCCTGCCATATAACCATACGGCCTATAGTACAAACTGTCCGATCCTGATCCGTGCAATACCGCACGTATCTGATCGGACCTTGCCATATCTCCATACGGCCTCTACAACCTTTCGCCCGAAAGCTTGAGTAACTGAAATGTGGTGGACTCTAAAGACTCGTCAATACTATGGCTGTGGATTTAACCACTAGCACGTCAGAGGTATATGCCAATACGTGACGGGCCACCAGCTATTGACCAAAAGGGACGTCGATGAGGAAGCTCACCCCGACACCCAACTGAGCCTGTCAGTGACAATATCCGTGCAGTCCGGTCCGTTCGTCTATGAGCATCGCATGGCGGGCCTAGGGGGTTGGTAAAAGTCAGACCCCCAAAAGCGGTACAAGTCGTGTCGGAGTGTAGCCCAGAACACCCTGAGATACTACTGGAATACCTACCAGTAAATCTCCTTGCCTTGGCCAAGGACTTTGTGTAATGGCTCTCCTAGACACAGCACGACCTCACCCCCAATACCGGGAGAGACGAACCCCTGAAGATACGCTCACTGCCTCCATGTGGCTCGGGACTGTACCCAACTAAAACCTGTTTGCACGACTCCTTTGAGCCGTGGTAGGGTAGTAATCAAAGTACAGTGGGAACTCACACGAGACAAATGACGATCCCCAGGTCGATGAACTAACCTGCACACATGTCACCAGGGAACTGCCATCTGACGTCTGGTATATGACCAACTAGCAGGTTCCCGGCGAGTCCTGTCCGGTGTACTCATAACCCAATGAGCACCTGTATACATCTTAGGTGATCCAACTGACACCAGTGGCTTGTGAGACCGGCCACCGCCCCTCGTCGGGGTCTCGACTGTATACACTAGTCTACTAATGGAGTATCGATGCCCAGTCTCGAAACTCCCACGACTAGGGACCTTTTAAGGATAAGCTTATAGACCCCCAGCTCCCACTTATATGATCGCCCTCATACTGCTGGTGGTCAAGCAAGAATCCTAGGGGCTCTATCAACGTGTAATAGCGACGTGTCAGGTCACCTAAAACAGTACACGATGATAAAGGTAAACCAGATAGCATACTATCATCTCGAGTAAGACTGTCCTACCGGGATAGGTCCTCCCTCAATCATTGCAATCACGTACCTGTGATCCAATAATTGACTCTGAGGGCACTATCTCCAACATTAGGTGACATGACACGTCGCTATTACACGTTGATAGAGCCCCTAGGATTCTTGCTTGACCACCAGCAGTATGAGGGCGATCATATAAGTGGGAGCTGGGGGTCTACAAGCATATCCTTAAAAGGTCCCTAGTCGTGGGAGTTTCGAGACCGGGCATCGATACTCCATTAGTAGACTAGTGTATACAGTCGAGACCCCGACGAGGGGCGGTGGCCGGTCTCACAAGCCACTGGTGTCAGTTGGATCACCTAAGATGTATACAGGTGCTCATTGGGTTATGAGTACACCGGACAGGACTCGCCGGGAACATGCTAGTTGGTCATATACCAGACGTCAGACGGCAGTTCCCTGGTGACATGTGTGCAGGTTAGTTCATCGACCTGGGGATCGTCATTTGTCTCATGTGAGTTCCCACTGTACTTTGATTACTACCCTACCACGGCTCAAAGGAGTCGTGCAAACAGGTTTTAGTTGGGTGCAGTCCCGAGCCACATGGAGGCAGTGAGCGTATCTTCAGGGGTTCGTCTCTCCCGGTATTGGGGGTGAGGTCGTGCTGTGTCTAGGAGAGCCATTACACGAAGCCCTCGGCCGAGGCAAGGAGATTTACTGGTAGGTATTCCAGTAGTATCTCAGGGTGTTCTGGGCTACACTCCGACACGACTTGTACCGCTTTTGGGGGTCTGACTTTTACCAACCCCCTAGGCCCGCCATGCGATGCTCATAGACGAACGGACCGGACTGCACGGATATTGTCACTGACAGGCTCAGTTGGGTGTCGGGGTGAGCTTCCTCATCGACGTCCCTTTTGGTCAATAGCTGGTGGCCCGTCACGTATTGGCATATACCTCTGACGTGCTAGTGGTTAAATCCACAGCCATAGTATTGACGAGTCTTTAGAGTCCACCACATTTACAGTTACTCAGCTTTCGGGCGAAAGGTTGTAGAGGCCGTATGGAGATATGGCAAGGTCCGATCAGATACGTGCGGTATTGCACGGATCACGATCGGACAGTTTGTACTATAGGCCGTATGGTTATATGGCAGGGTTCGATCACATACGTGCGGTATTGCACGGATCAGGATCGAACGGATATTACTGGCCGGCTTTGGTATAAGCCGGATCCTAGTATAGTACAGTGTAGATTTTGTCTCATTGCATTTGTATTTCGGTCGGAATACAAATGCGGGTGTGTATGCACAGTATCGGGGTTTTCCTGTAATTTATTACGGGACCAGTTTTTGGAGTTGCCAGTTTGTTTTCCGTTTCGGCCGATTTCCATTGTTCCGTTCATTGGCCGAAGATTGGTGGAGGAGGGCTTATTTGCATTGTTGCAAATAGACATTTGTGGAAGGGGGTCTTTGCATTTTGTTGTATCATGATAGCACCCTCCTTTGACTTGCTTGACTTCATACTTCATGATGGCTTGACTTTGTTAGCATCATGGTTGTTGATGATGGTTGTGGTTGTGTGTGGTTTTTGCTTGTGATCATATTCTTTCTTGATGCCCTCTTGCATCATTGCTTCCACCCACCCCTTGACTTTGCTCTCTCTTTCTCTCTCTCCAATCACACAAGGGGGGGTGTGGGCCGGCCATTACAAAGGAGGGAATGGGATTCATTTTTCATTTGGATGTGTGGAGAAAAATATGAGACATTCCTTCTTGAGTATGCTCCATTTTTCTCACCTCTCTCTAAGCTCTCTTTTCCTTCACCAATGGCAACCTCCACTACCCCAAAAAGAGACACAAGTTCTACTACACATTCTACAGCGAATCTTGGGCACGTCGAGTAGCCGGCTTCGTGCCCGAGTTGCCTCGGCATTGAGGTGGGAGCCCGTAAACAAAGTAGGCGATGTGGTGCACTTCCGGCGACGAGGAGGAGACGGGACTTTTCCGCAGGAGATCGGGACCATGACGAGAAGACCGGAGGACTTGGATCGTCGGTATATCTCTATTCCCTTTCTTGTAGTTAGCTTAGACTAGTTAATGGTAACGATCCGGGTGATAGTGCGCGGTGGTGCCGGTTTGCTAAGTCCGCAAATTTTAAGTTATTCACCGCTTCCGCATTCCGGCGTCGGATTGACGGCCGGGGCGCCGCCGTGCACTTACAGTGGTATCAGAGCCTCGCCATTAACTTAGTCTAACTTTGTGTAATGTGTTTGCATTTCCGATCGATCAAAAAGTTCCAAAACTGCATTTATGTTCGCATCAGTTTCTGTTGAAAATTTTTGGTCTCGAAAAATTTTTCAGGTTATAAAATATTGATGTACTGGAAAATATAAGAGTTCTGTAAAAATTTGACGAAGTAACTCCACAGTTGGAGCGCGGAACCGCCGCGAAAACCCCATTTGTGCGGCCCTTCCGCCGCGCACTATTCACATCACTTCACCATTTTTTTACAGAGGCCTTCTGGGCTTAAAATATGGGCTTTGGAATATTAAAGTTGGGCCAATTGTTTCTGTGAGTGCTACAGTTTTCTTTGGGGCCCACTTGTTAATTGTTTGATCAATCGGAAATTTTTTAAACACATTTTTCACAGTATTTACATTATATCTGCGACCGTGAATGTCACTCGATCGGTAAATCCGGTCTAACTGCTATAGCCCGGTTAGACGGATTTGCGAACGTGACTTTCACGTTGATGTTCTATGTATTTGCTGTGATGTTGCGGATCGGTCGTGGGGGATAGCCTGGATGCAATGCTAGTACTGTGCTGTTGTATTATGTACATTTGATATTGCGGGGCGAGCGTCCGACATGTGGACTGCCGTCACTGCCTGATTGTATTATTATTTTGGGGCACGACCTGGTTGCGGTCGATGTACCCGGTGTATGTATATTTTACTTTCTGTACTAGGATTGCCCCGCGGAGGGGTGCACGGATAGCCGGGTTCTGGAGGGCAACAAGCCCGCATCTCATGGCATTGAGATGGAGGGGGCTTCACTCTAGGATTGGCGGGCTATTCGCCGCACTCGTAGGGGTTACAGGTTGACCCAGGAGGGGTGCCCAAGTTGCCGGATTCCGTGAAGTGCTGGGTGGTCCATTCACGGCGCTGAAGGGGGCTGCCTCGCTTCAGGTTTTGGCAGGTGACTTGCCGCGCCCGTAGGGGTCTAGGTTTTCATTGCGCAGGCTATCCACACGACCAGGGGAACGTCGGGTTTCAGCGGCTCTGTGAAACCCGGGGATCCCAGATATCTGTATTGTTTCTGTGATGCTGTTCATTTTCTGTGATGTTGCATTTTATTCACGCCTTGAGCGAAATATAATATATTGGTATATATATTAGTAGATGTTGTATATGTTTTGCATCCGCGCTAGTCCAGTCCCCGCTCTGTCGTTAGTAAGCTAACCTAACGGGTAATGACGGGACCCAGTGGCGAATGCGGATGGCATATACGTACATCAGTATATTTTCGTTCTTTGTGGTGTGATCAATTGATGGGACAGCGTTGATTCGGATCAATGCAAGTTAAAAACAAACCTAATCTGATGTTGTTGGAACACTTTTCAAAAAGCTGTTATTGCAAGGACGTTCACTTTTGTTTTGCATCGTGGTATTCATTTGGAATATCCTGCTCCTCAGTCGACGAGGCAAGGGCCGAGATCCCTTCACCGGGAGTGACCCCTTGGACAAAAGTTTGCGTCAGGGCATTAATTTCAGTATAGCCGATTGCTTTTGCTTTGCATCGTGGTATTCAGTTGGAATATCCTGCACCCCATTCTACGGGGAAAGAGCCGAGATCCCTTCACCGGGAGTGACCTCTTTAGCAACGGTTTTCGTCACTATATTTTTAAAAGCTATCCGTTCCTTCGACGATATCAAGTTCTTTACGTTAAAGGTTTTCGCCAGAAACCATTCGTAGCCCTCCGTCGTTTCATATGGGTAGGCAATAGTATTCAAGATGTGTTTGTTGGCCAAAGTCAAGGCACAGTGTTTGGTAGCTGTTGGTTATTCATATGCAGCATAGATAGATGCGTTGGTTTGGGACAGTCGTATAGCCTTGTTGGCCAAAGTCAAGGGCTTGTGTGGGTGGATTCAAATCAACCTGGAGAATGACGGGTAGAACTTGACATGTGACTTATAATTTGTTGGCCAAAGTCAAGGTCATAAGAGCATGGGGCAGAAATCACATCGGGAGTTTCAAAAGAACTGAAACTTGCCAGATATGCGCATACCTTCTGGAGTGTGATAGCGTGAGCGGATTCCGTCACGTTATCATGCAATGATAGTTGGATCCCGATTCCCACTGATGAGTTGGTATACTCCTCGGGTAACCCCGACTAATTCTTCTTTCAGGTTTGGAGGAGAATTTGAGGTACAGTGGGAGGATTCCAGATTAGATAAATTGGTAACCATTCTGATCTAGGTTAGAGTGCACGCTGAGTGTTTCTTTTCTCTCTCTTTGGCAGCGACCATTGACCCGACCCTAAGACTTTGACTCAGTGACCAAGTTGACCGAACCTTCTTAAACACCGGCTTTTGGATTGTCAGAGTTGCAGACCTCATTGCCACTCCTACTTTTACCCTTTTTCTCCAGGACACCCCGTATTACTACGAACGTCCACTTCCATTGGACAAAACCATCGTATGGTTAGATACGAACTCGAAAGAATTTATTCGAGGATGGTTTCCGGTTCTGGAGAAAACGGATAGGATTATTCAGTTGTCTTTTCCTTTTACCCTCTCTCAGGTTACGAGTACTCCTTGGTTTAGGGGTAGTACACCTATTACGCAAATTGGATTGTCTTCTTCCAAACCTTAGGCTGGTGCCGACCGGTAGGGGATGAAGAAAACCAATTAGCATAACGATGGTGTGCAGAAGGTATTAAGTTCAGACAAAGCAAGGGATTAGTAAGAGGGCAAAGTAAATTGCAACAGATATTCACGACCAAACCAAATATTTCGTTACCACTCCCAAATCACCTTTGTATTTCTCCAGGACACTCCGTATCACTACGAAGATCCACAGTTTATTGGATATTCCATCGTATGGTTATATACGAACTCGAAAGGAACTTGTTCCAGTTCGGGGATGGATCCTGGTTCAGGAGAAATAGGAATAAAGTACATTCAGGTATCTTTTATCTTCACCTTCTCTCATGTTGCGAGTGATCCTAGGATTAGGACAGTACACCCATTATGCTTTTTGGATAGTCTTCTTCCAAACCATAGGCTGGTGCCGAACGGTAGGGAAGGAAGAAAACCATTTGGCCTAAAGGGGTGTGCAGAAGGTAAAGACTAAAGACATATGAAGGGATTTGGAGATGTGGCAAAGGATTATACGGTTACAGTCGTGAATCTGGTAGAGGCATTACTAAGAATACCGGGATACCCCATCGGAACATTTCAATGTTTCAGGTTCGCTGTGTACTGTTAAAAGAAAACTGATTTCCCGATTAGATACTTACTCCAGGGTATGTATTTACCAGGTATGATTCTCACATCTGTATGGTTTTACAGATGATGAGTGGGAGTAAGTTATTGGGAATTGGGTGATCATCCTCATTATATCGGGATTCGTTGTAATCGGGGATATTTGAGGAAATCACCTGGGCTGTTTGCCGGTCGGCAAATATTTGGTTTTGAATATCCGCTGTTATGCACCAATTTCAAATTGATATATCTGTACGTCTATTTTCATAGAGTGAGATATACCTTTCTAAAATTATGTCTACGACATTTACCTATATCAGTGGATGGTTAGGTAAGGAGCATTAAACAGCGGTGTAATTCTTCTTAACCATAAGTACAGTTTTCAACCTACGACACACAGTGAATGAGTTATCAGACTCAAGGGACTTATACAAAGGATTGTATGTTGTCCAGGGTCCATCAGGACAGAGGGGTTGGTCCTCGTACTACATTCAGTCTACTTATGACTTCTCAAGTTTTTAGACAGGTGTTTCGCGGAAACACAGGGTCTGAATGTTGAGAAGTTATATGTATTTGAATAGAGTAGAGAACCAGGTGTAGCAAGTATCGGGATTCTTCAAAGTGATCGAAGATGTAGATACTTGTATATGGTATTCAGTTAATAGTAATGATAAAGAGATCTTGCTTCTCTTTCAGGTTACTCATAATTGGAAGTATTCCTAAGTTGAGTAACGCTGATCAGGCCTTCTTCCATTTAGTTGACATGCACTCGAGACAGCTGCATGATTTGAATCTGGTTCAATTAAATCAGTGCCTCTGGTCCTATATTGGATATAGAACAGTTCGTATCTTAACAATGTTAAGGTACGGGGAGTTGTCCGGTTTATGATTAAAACCAGACACTGGACAACTCAAGGCACGTTTCTGTAATGGCTGTTTGTGGGTTGACCCAGGCTATGACGAGGGTTGATTTTCTACCATCTGGATGAACGATAGCAATATTGTTCTAGACTCGCCACAGTTTTATTAAAAATGGATTTTTTAGAAAAAACAGTCAGTGGGAGTATGGTAGAACTGGAAGTGATTCCAGAACCACAAACGATTACTGAAGATTTGATAAGGAACCTAAAGATTCAATCTGGATTGACATTCCATTGGCCACTCCGCAGATAAGATGGGTAACTTCAGGCACCCGAGAGGTACTACGGTAGCCTCAAGGACGGTGACAGGGAAGTTCTTGTTTACCCACAATTACCATTGCTGTTGTTCCAGGCTGCGAGACCCGGCGGGAGGATGAGTATAGCGTCATTCTAAACTAGTTTTAGAAGTGCACGTCTATATGACTCTGCCAGAGGGTTGTCGTAGTCAGTGGGAGCAGCGGAAGCATTGGTGGACAGGTAGCTTATGTCTATTTACAGACTGAAGCACCAGTAGCGGAGATAGATCATCTATTTCTGACGTGACAGTCATGGGTTTGACTTCATCAGAATAGGGGATGGATCTGTTGAGAAGGTAGTAGGGTGTGATATCCTGGTATTTGGATGACATACACAAAGTAGGAAAGGAAACTCCTATACTACGATCGGTTATACTTTGGTCGTCACACAGTGGTTTCTCCACATGGACTTGGACATTATATCTGACATACTGGTTACTAGATCTATGGTCTTAGATCTAGATTTGGGTGGTTTCCCAATCAGGGTACTTGACAGCATTCTAAGAGTATTTAGGATGGACGACTCCTGGCACGGTAGTGTACCTGCAGGTAACGGAGTCACCCTCTCTAAAGGTGTCTTACAGACTAAAGGGGAGAGGGATGTGCATGATTGGCAGATCACTTGCTTAGGCAATTGAGTCAATCATGAGATGTCAAGTACCACACCAGATATTGTTCTTGCACTAGATGCAATAAGTTGACATTAATCCAATCCTGGAGAAACAGTCGGAAGCAGTTTTAGAACATAAGTGGATGTTCTAGGGATATGATAACGACAGCCTCATTCGGGAAACAGTTATCATTCCAGGCTTCCAAGGTGACATGGACGACAAGGAGGTTGTCAGAGCTATAGTTTTCCTTCTGATGAGGGGCAGTATTTTGGACAGGTGGTCCAAGGCAATACTGAGGGTGGCATGGCGCAGGATACTGATTAAGTTCAGTTGACGATACAGTCTAAGAAGTTTGGATTTGGAGCTCATTTATGAGCTATGTCCCATCAGACATCCAGACACATTCTAAGACAGGTATTGCTCATTTCGGGAGATGGGTTTCTCCGCGAACTTGAGATTTAGAGAGACAAAGAAAGAAACAGCAAAGCGGATCCACTCACTGAGGCTATTCCTCGAACGCAAAAGTTCCGCAAACGAGCTTTGTGAGACTGACTAGTAGAGGAGTTGGATGTTCGGTATCACACGGGCTGTGAGTATGCGACATCGCAATAATTAGCCTTGAGTGCAAGTGGGAGATTGTTGGAGATAGTGCCCTCAGAGTCAATTATTAGGTCACAGGTACGTGATTGTAATGATTGAGGGAGGACCTATCCCGGTAGGACAGTCTTACTCGAGATGATAGTATGCTATCTGGTTTACCTTTATCATCGTGTACTGTTTTAGGTGACATGACACGTCGCTATTACACGTTGATAGAGCCCCTAGGATTCTTGCTTGACCACCAGCAGTATGAGGGCGATCATATAAGTGGGAGCTGGGGGTCTACAAGCATATCCTTAAAAGGTCCCTAGTCGTGGGAGTTTCGAGACCGGGCATCGATACTCCATTAGTAGACTAGTGTATACAGTCGAGACCCCGACGAGGGGCGGTGGCCGGTCTCACAAGCCACTGGTGTCAGTTGGATCACCTAAGATGTATACAGGTGCTCATTGGGTTATGAGTACACCGGACAGGACTCGCCGGGAACATGCTAGTTGGTCATATACCAGACGTCAGACGGCAGTTCCCTGGTGACATGTGTGCAGGTTAGTTCATCGACCTGGGGATCGTCATTTGTCTCATGTGAGTTCCCACTGTACTTTGATTACTACCCTACCACGGCTCAAAGGAGTCGTGCAAACAGGTTTTAGTTGGGTGCAGTCCCGAGCCACATGGAGGCAGTGAGCGTATCTTCAGGGGTTCGTCTCTCCCGGTATTGGGGGTGAGGTCGTGCTGTGTCTAGGAGAGCCATTACACGAAGCCCTCGGCCGAGGCAAGGAGATTTACTGGTAGGTATTCCAGTAGTATCTCAGGGTGTTCTGGGCTACACTCCGACACGACTTGTACCGCTTTTGGGGGTCTGACTTTTACCAACCCCCTAGGCCCGCCATGCGATGCTCATAGACGAACGGACCGGACTGCACGGATATTGTCACTGACAGGCTCAGTTGGGTGTCGGGGTGAGCTTCCTCATCGACGTCCCTTTTGGTCAATAGCTGGTGGCCCGTCACGTATTGGCATATACCTCTGACGTGCTAGTGGTTAAATCCACAGCCATAGTATTGACGAGTCTTTAGAGTCCACCACATTTACAGTTACTCAGCTTTCGGGCGAAAGGTTGTAGAGGCCGTATGGAGATATGGCAAGGTCCGATCAGATACGTGCGGTATTGCACGGATCACGATCGGACAGTTTGTACTATAGGCCGTATGGTTATATGGCAGGGTTCGATCACATACGTGCGGTATTGCACGGATCAGGATCGAACGGATATTACTGGCCGGCTTTGGTATAAGCCGGATCCTAGTATAGTACAGTGTAGATTTTGTCTCATTGCATTTGTATTTCGGTCGGAATACAAATGCGGGTGTGTATGCACAGTATCGGGGTTTTCCTGTAATTTATTACGGGACCAGTTTTTGGAGTTGCCAGTTTGTTTTCCGTTTCGGCCGATTTCCATTGTTCCGTTCATTGGCCGAAGATTGGTGGAGGAGGGCTTATTTGCATTGTTGCAAATAGGCATTTGTGGAAGGGGGTCTTTGCATTTTGTTGTATCATGATAGCACCCTCCTTTGACTTGCTTGACTTCATACTTCATGATGGCTTGACTTTGTTAGCATCATGGTTGTTGATGATGGTTGTGGTTGTGTGTGGTTTTTGCTTGTGATCATATTCTTTCTTGATGCCCTCTTGCATCATTGCTTCCACCCACCCCTTGACCTTGCTCTCTCTTTCTCTCTCTCCAATCACACAAGGGGGGGTGTGGGCCGGCCATTACAAAGGAGGGAATGGGATTCATTTTTCATTTGGATGTGTGGAGAAAAATATGAGACATTCCTTCTTGAGTATGCTCCATTTTTCTCACCTCTCTCTAAGCTCTCTTTTCCTTCACCAATGGCAACCTCCACTACCCCAAAAAGAGACACAAGTTCTACTACACATTCTACAGCGAATCTTGGGCACGTCGAGTAGCCGGCTTCGTGCCCGAGTTGCCTCGGCATTGAGGTGGGAGCCCGTAAACAAAGTAGGCGATGTGGTGCACTTCCGGCGACGAGGAGGAGACGGGACTTTTCCGCAGGAGATCGGGACCATGACGAGAAGACCGGAGGACTTGGATCGTCGGTATATCTCTATTCCCTTTCTTGTAGTTAGCTTAGACTAGTTAATGGTAACGATCCGGGTGATAGTGCGCGGTGGTGCCGGTTTGCTAAGTCCGCAAATTTTAAGTTATTCACCGCTTCCGCATTCCGGCGTCGGATTGACGGCCGGGGCGCCGCCGTGCACTTACAAAATCCACCTGTTTGTACAACTCAGTAGAGCCGTAGTAGGGTGGAGATCAAAGTATAGTGGGAGGACACACAAGACTCTATGGCGATCTCGGGTCTACAGACTAACATGTACTAGTGTCACCTGAGAACTGCTATCCGACGTATGATATAATACCACATAGGAGTTCTTGGTGAGTCCGTTTACTGTACCCAGTCTCACTGAGCAGCCGTATACAATCTTTGGTGTGAACACACCAGACGGATATGGGATCATCCATCGCCCATCATATGGAACAAGAACAGCATACGCTACTCTACACTGGAATATCGATGCCCTGTCTTGTTATACCTACGACTAGGAACATTTCAAGGATATTCTTATAAACTACAGGTGTCCCACTAGTATGATCCATATCATAATCCTAGTAGTCAAGCCAATATCCTTAGGGCTTAATCAACATGTACCAAATGAGTAAAAAACATGATGAAGTGAACATATTATAAAGAGAAACCAGATAGCATACTATCATGCCGAGCAAGACTGTCCTCTGAATATATATATATATATATACACACATCAGTACATACAATATCATATAATTTCCTCTAGGGCATACATATATCCAACAATATGCATCTTTTAAACAGATACCTTGAGGGACGTTACAGATTTTCAAATGATATCTTTTCTTTAAAAAACATCGTAGCGCCTACTTTCAATCATATGATTCGCATCTTTCAAAAACTGTTTGTATGGTTCGGGTGTGTATGTTAGATTAGATACGTATGCTTATAGTAAAGGTAGAATGTATTTGTAAATTTGACTTGATGTAGGGCATAAATGCGATGAAAAGAATATATGATGTGGCATGATGATTTGATGATATGTTGGTATACGGATGCGAGTCGATTGAGATGATTTATACCGTGCCGGTCCCCTGATATGAGATTGTTGCGGATGTGACCTGGAACATAGGTATATAGAGATATTTATATATGTTGTGAATCGTGAGTGATAGACATATGAGACGTTAGGTCTGTAACCTCCTCGTCTTATAGGTTGATAGGATCCCTGATAGCTTAATGCCGTCGTACGATGATTTTCCGTACCTGATGAGTTTGACATGATGTTTGACCCATACCCTTGACTAGAGGATGTCGTACGACGGATTATACCGTACGCGATGTTGTGAGGCTGGATGCCGATTGATAGATTCACCGACTCGATCATGTTAGATATGTATACCTTATAGCTTTTAGCTGATGATTTACCTTATGCTGCATTCATGTCACTCTCATTGCATTTCATATACCTGTGCTAGTACACCTACACCATTATCGATGATGCGTATGTTACACTTATATAGATTTGCCGGCTCACACACTTCATCATCGATAATTGCCATGTCACTACACAGTAGGATTGCTGCATCATGATATGACTCCTTGCATCCATACTTGCGCACATACATATTGTACACTCATACTTGCGTATATAACATTTGTACATCCATATTGGTGCACATACATATTGTACACTCATACTAGCGTATATACCACTTGTACATCCATACTTGTACACATACATATTGTATACTCATACTTGCGTATATACCACTTGTACATCCATACTTGCGCATATACATATTGTATACGCATACTTGCGTATATACCATTTGTACATCCATACTTGCGCACATACATATTGTACACTCATGCTTGCGTATATACCACTTGTACATCCATATTGGCGCACACATATATTGTACACTCATGCTTGTGTATATACCACTTGTACATCCATATTGGCGCACATACATATTGTACACTCATGCTTGCGTATATACCACTTGTACATCCATATTGGCACACATACATATTGTACACTCATGCTTGCGTATATACCACTTGTACATCCATATTGGTGCGCATACATATTGTACACCTTACTTGTGTACATACATATTGTACACCATACTTGCATACATACATATTATACACCAAACTTGTGGACATACACATTTGTACGTCCATGCTTGCGTATATTCACATATTCACCTTTATACGATATTGCATTCGATTTTGGAGATTTGGGAACCGCATGATATATTTTAAAAACTGGATTCATTTAAAAGAGCGGTTTTCCCTCGAAATGTACATATTACTGTTCCATGTTGCATGATATACGGATATACTTACATTTCTGTTATATATTGCATACATCATGCTTTATAATTACACGCATTGAGATATGCTGCTTTTATGAGATTGCTGGATTTGAGAACCGTGGTGATTTTAAAAGAAAGTATATATTGTTTTAAAAACCCGGTTTCTCTTGATATGATATTTCAGTGCGTCCACCATGTGTTTTCTCGGTTCTGAGAGTAGTATGTGAAACCCAATTCGAGGAGAGGTAGGCACCGTCTGCGGGTACATTGTGGACCCGGTGAGGTACCACGGGGCAAGAAGACTCATATTGTTAGACGGTGAGCCTGGCAGGGGAGCACTACCTACCGGTGATAGTATTTGGACCCGTCGGTTATCCAGAGAATACCGACCGGAGTAATGAGATGGATATGAGGCCGACCAGAGTAGGCGGCGCCTGAGATGAGATATTGAGTGCCGATCTGAGGATGTGGCGCCTGAGATATGAGAATTTACGTGTCGATGCTGGACACAGGTTTTCATAATGTTTTGAGTGTTGATGCTGGACACTCAGGTTCCATGATTTTGATGTGTCTCAAGGGACACATGTTGATTTTTATCCTCATACCTTCATGCATATGTTTTGATGTTATTTACATGCATGATGTTGTGTCATTGGTTGACACGTGGACGAGATCCACACGCATACATACATTGATTATATAGGTGGACGAGATCCACACACATAAATACGTTGATTATATGGTTGGACGAGATCCACATGCATACATACATTGATTACATTGTTGGATGATATCCACATGCTATTATACATTGATTACCTTGTTGGCACATATACAGATACGGTCACTCTAGATATCATAGTATTACATTTATGATATAGTTGACATAGGAGTCATTGTTTATTTGATTTCTACTTGTTCAAGTTTTTCTACTCACGAGTTGGCAACTCACCCCCGTTGTGTCACAGTTTCTTGCTGGTTGACCGCACGGATCAGTAGCGGCTGGCACATAGCTACTTTTGGGTGGTTTGCTTGGTAGGTGGGACATTTGCATCCTACCCACTCTTGTATTTACTATTTCACGTTGTATCTAGTCAACTCCATCAAATCAAACTTGTATTTGTATAAGTAATGAGACTTAGCAAGACTTGTAGTTGCGAGACATGAGCGATGGGTTTTATGTTCACATTTTGGGTTGATGTCTTGCTTTACTTTATCTTTTGTGGTGATCTTCGCCGTTGGGCGTCGTATACTTATTTTTATGCTTTGCGTGGTTGTGATCCGCCGGTTGGCGAAGAGCTAGCTCCCGCTTGGGGATGGCATTATTCTTGTTATGTATTTGTGGTTTTGGATCAAAATATACAATGGAGGTGCTGCCCAAACTTTTAAAAGACGAAAAACGTTTTCAAACTAGCAAATTTCACTTGCATTTTCATGTTCCTTTTCTATGCATTAAGAAAACTTTATTTCATTATACCTTTATTTCAAAACTTCACCTCCTTTATTTTCTTAAAAAAGTTTAGATTTCTGGGTTTTGGCTTACTTGAGTTACGTTACGCCTTTAGACGTTGCGTGATTTAAGTGCTGGTCACGAGCTAATATTTCAGGTCGTGACAAGAACAAGAATCCATTCTCGAACTGGAACAAGTTCCTTCGAGTTCGTATGTAAATATACGATGGAATATCCAATAAATGTTGATCTTCATAGTGATACGGGTGTTCTGGAGAAATGCAAAGGGGATGTAGGATTGGCAATGATATATGCGACTCCGTGACAATCCAAAAGCCAAAGTGTTATAAGAAGGTTCGGTTAACTTGGTTCATGAGTTTTTAAGGTCAGGCAATGGTCGCTGCCAAAGAGAGAGAGAAAAGAAGCACTCAGCGTGCACTCTAACCTAGATAAGATTTGTTAATCACTTTATCTAATCAGGATGGCTCCCGCCGTTTCCTTGAATTCTCCTTCAAACCCTAAAAGAAGAATTAGTCGGAATAATCTAAAATCACCTGAGAAGTAAAACCTACTCATCAATGGGAATTAGGATCCACCTATCATCTCATAATAACTTGATAGAATCCACTAAAGTCACCACACTCCAGAAGGTATGCGCATGCCTGGCATGTGTCCTGTATGTTTGAAACTCCCGATGAGGTTTTTACCCCTAACGACCTATAACCTTGAGTCTTGCCACCAAGTTATAAGCCACTAGTCAAGTTCAACCCGTCATTGTCCTGGATAAACTCGAACCCACCCGCACAAACTCTTTACGCTTGCAAACAAAGATGCACAACTTTCTCGATCAATCACATATCAATGCAACAGATAAATATCACTCAGCTACCGTTCACTAAGTCTTGACGCTTTCCAATAAACATAGCACGAATACTAGGTGGTACCCATCTGAAATGACGGAGGGCTACGACTGTGGTTTTTTGCGAAAACCCCTTTAACGTAATGAACTTGATATCGTTGAAGGAACCGAGTGGTTTTACAAATATATAGTGGCGCAAACTTTTGCTAAAGAGGTCACTCCCTGTGAAGTGATCTCGGCTCTTTCCTCATCGAATGAGGTGCAGGATATTCCAAACTGAATACCACGATGCAAAGCAAAAGAATCAACTATAGTAAAGTTATTATAAGGACGCAAACTTTTTCTCAAGAGGTCACTCCTGATGAAGGGATCTCGTCTCTTGCCTCGTCGAATGAGGTGCTGGATATTCAAAACTGAATACCGCTGTGCAAAGCTAAATGTAACGTCTGTAATGTCAGTTTTTAAAAAACTTGGTTCCAACAATATCATATAGGTTTTTTTTCCTTGCATTAATCAGAATTAATGCAGTCCCATCAATTAAACCATATCACACCAGAAAAGAACGAAAATACAATATACGTATATGCTATCCGTATTTGCCTTGGGGTCCCGTCATGCACCGTTAGGTTACTTAACTAACGGTAGAGTGGGGGCTGGACTACCGCGGATGCAAAACATATACAATATCTACTAGTATATATATAAATATATATAACATTCGTCCCAGGCATGATATAAGCAACATCACAAAATCTCAGCAAGCAACACAGAATAGTGGATAATCATAGAGCCTCGGGTTTCATTTGAGCCATAAATGAGACCCGACGTTCTCTGTCATATGGATAGCATGTGCAATAAAAACTTAGACCCCTATGAGTGTGGCAAGTTACCTGCCAATCCCAGAAGTGAGGCAACCCTAATCAACAAGGTGAATGGGCCACCTGGCACTTCATGGAATATGGTAACTTAAGCACCCCTCTGTGGGTCAACCTGTACCCCCTACTATAACGTTTCTGAAATCGTTATGCGAATTTTTCCATTTTAGGGAAAAATAGTCGATATTTTCCGTTTTAACCCGATAGTGATCAAACCTCTGTACAGACTTGACTGCGCCTAATTTAACTATAATAGTGCAAGTGCACGGGCTTTGGGGGTCAATTGGATGTTTTGGTTAACATAGAATTTTCCCCTAATTAAAATATTATTTTAATGCGTTATTTATGCACTTAATTAAAGGTTAATATGTTTGTATCATTTTTGGCCACCATTTCCTTCATTCTTTCAAGTGGCCGAAATCATCATTCATGAGTGTGGGATTGTTTTGGAAGGGTGAGTCAATGTTTAGAGCATTCTAGAATGGTATGGAATTATTGTGACTCACTCTTTCAATTAATTCCTTTTGTCATTCTTTAGATATTAAGTTGTTGATCTTTGTTGTTGGATTTTCTTAAGATCACCACTTGCATTGCCTAAGGTCACTCTCCCTTCTCCATTTACAGTGAGCATTTTTTTTTTGTGGCCGGCCACACAGGGAGGCGGCTGATTTTGTGTGAGCATGCACACAAATATTTCCTTTGCAAAATCCTTTAGTTCATTTGATCACAACTCATTTCGGCAACTTCAATTTACCTTTACCCAATGGCTTGGGTGTCTTGAGACAAAGTATTCTACACTATCTCTACTTCAATCTTGCACATGTCGGCTAGCAAACTTCATGTCCAAGTTGTATCAGTTTGAAGCGGGAGCCCGTATAAAGATTCGTTGACGTGGTGCTACTTCGACGAGGAGACCGGAGATCGGAGATGCCGCGAGGAGCGTGGAATGATAGCTAAAGACCGAAGGACACGGATCGATCGGTATAATTTCTTAAACCACTTTACAGTTTACTAGTATAGGGTTATTGGTACGATTGGGAGTTTTAGGCTGGGTGGTTTTTATGTATAGTGACCCTAGTGGGGGTTTTGGCTATGTTTTTCCGGTATTTGGATTTCTTGGTTTTGCGACTGGATATTGTATTTGGGAGTTGGATGTTTTTACGTCAACGACGAGGGTTGTTTGGTTGATTTGCATGCGTAGGCTATAGGTTCTAACCTATGAGCACACCGCGTGCCGTTTTTGGATTTCGGAACTTGATGTTAATAGCATTATGATTTCATATTGATTGTAGGTACCTTCACGTGGATTTCGAGATGACGAAGCGCATCGACTACAGCTAAACGAGGAGTTTAGCAGGTGAGTAGATTTATATCTGTAGGGTTCCTAGGCACACCCATGAGGTTCTACAACTGATCAACCTTGCCAAAATCAAATTTTTCATGTGCCGAGAAACCCTATGCAAGATCATTAACTAGAGGATAGGCGAAAACTAAACTAGTTAACAACTTTAACTACAAGTGAAAGGGGCTACAACCTTTGTAGATCCGGTCCTCCACTTCTTTAGCTCCGTGATGATGTCCCTCCGCTGCGATCATCGGGATCCCAGACTCTAGCGATGGTTTCGTCGGAGAAATGATCGGGCTAGGTCGTTGATTTCGATGCCGAAGATGATCTACGTCGAGGCAACTCAAACTCAAGCTCCATCTTCACTAAGTCATGAAACTTGTGAAGAAAACACCCTATACTACATGGCAAGTGGTAAAGGATGAAGAAATAGGAAGTGGGTTCACTTTGGATTTGGATTTCTCACTTGGATTCATCACTTGGAATTTTCTAGTAAGCTTTCTTCACCTCATGAAGAAGATGAAAAAGAAGAAAAAGAAAAATGAATTATCTAATTAGAAAATTCAAGTGATGCTTATCATATAGCAACCATGGGTAAGTAAACTCAAGTGGAGAATAAACTAGGGCTTAGGTAAATGGTTAGGTTAAGGAAAAAACAAAATGGTTAAGACTTTCAAAGATGCTAAGAAGTTTCATGAAGCAAAGAAAGAAACCATTTTGTTTTTGCCAAAAAATAAATGAAATAAAATAAATAAATAAGGCAAATGAAACCCTGACCATTAACTAAACATGGTGTATAGCATACACATACCCAAGTTTGCATGTATCATCAAACATGATACAATCAAGTGCATAAAAATATATCACATATACTACTTGTGCACATCAAGTGAGAAAATCAATCTTAAGTGAACAAATACTAGTTAATGTAAAGTAATATATCAAATATATAATTATACATTAAATCATTAAATCAACACTTGATATTGCATATAACCGACTATTATCAAGTGTATCAATATATCGAATCAACATTTGATTCGGTAACCCGGCTATATCTTATATAACCGTCCGATGATACAAATCGCGAGAATAGAATTCAGTATCACATACTGGTATTATTCTCGGTCCTGCACATATCTCATATGCTCTCCTATTTCGTTTCGCTTAAGCCAGGAAACCTCTGTGTAGGACTCTAAAGACTCGTCAATACGCCGGCAGTAGGTGATGATCATATCAAACACCAACAAGCCGCAAGCGGTCTGCTAAACGTAACGGCCACCCGGGTATTGAGCGATCAGAAGATCAACGAGCAAGCCCGCTCACACTCCTGTGAATCCAACCAGTAACACTTACCGTACAGTCCGGTCTGATCGTCTGATATGTCGCATATCTTGCCTAGGGGTGGTAAACGTCAGTCCCCAGTAGCTCGATAAGTCATGCCGACGTAAGGTCCATAACAAGTGTGAAACTACTGATAACTCTTACCAGTATATCACTGCAACCCTGGCCAGGGATTTCCAGGTATGGCCAGTCGAGCATAGCGCAACATCAACCCCCAATACCGGGAGAGACGAATCCCCTCCTATCGCTCATTGACTCCATGTGAATCGGGACTGTACCCAAAAACCACCTGTTTGCACGACTCAGTAGAGTCGTGGTAGGGTGGAAATCAAAGCACAGTGGAAGACACACAAGACTCTATGACGATCTCGGGTCAACAGACTAAGCTGTACCAGTGTCACCAGAGAACTGCCATCTGACGTGGGGTATAATACCATCTGGGAGTTCTCGGCGAGTCCGTTCAGTGTACCCAGTCTCCAGCACCCGCATACCATCTCTGATGTCAAACACCAATGGATATGGGATCATCCATCGCCCATCACATGGGTCGAGAAGATATACGCTAGTCTACTCTGGAATATCGATGCCCCGTCTCGATATTCCCACGACTAGGAACATTGAAGGATGTACTCATGGACTACCCAGGCCCCACTAGTATGATCTACATCATAGTCCTGCAAGTCGAGTACACATCCTAAGGGCTTTAACAACATGTAATAGAGAGACATCAAGTATACATGTTAAGATAAAGAGCAACCAGATAGCATACTATCATTTCGAGCAAGAAAGTCCTACCTATATATGTCCCAGCATCCACTACAATATACATCATATGTACAGTAATGGCCTCTAGGGCATACATATAACTAACAATATCTACGGGAGAAGTCGGGTGGATGGCGTATAGCACCCCCGCAAACATTGATATGGAATATCGTTTGATTATTTTATCCTGCTAATGATATGCGACGGACATGATTGTACGATTTACAAATGATAATTTGATAGAAGCTGATGTTAATGAACATATTGACATATAAGAATATGAAATGATAAGTGAATCATGATAAGTACGAATTAAAAGAGAATAAGTGTGACGTTTATATTATTGTGATGCGAGATATTAATGTGATGAACGAGTATACGATGTGATATGATGACTCAGAGTGATATGTCGTTTTATGGATTCGAGTCAATATGAGATTGTTGATACCCTTTGTAGGTCCCCTGATACGAGATTGACATGGATGTGACCTGTGAGATAGGTATATTTATATGGAAAATGTTTTGCATATTAAGTGATATGCCGTACGAGACTTAGATCTATACCCCCGATGTTGTATAGGTTGATAGAATCCCTATTTGGTTATTGCCGCCGTACGTTAGATTACCGTACGCGATGAGTTTTACTTATTGATTTATCCATACCCATGGTTAGAGGATGTCGTACGATTGATTGTACTGTACGTGATGTTGTGTGGCTGGATGCCGATTGATAGATTCACCGACTCGGATACATATTATAGACATGTATACCTTATAGCATTTAGTTCACGAGGTACTTTATGCTGCATTCATGTTATTCTCATTGCATTAAATATACCTGTGCTAGTACACCTACACCATTATCGATGATGCGTATGTTACACTTACATAGATTTGCCGGTTCACATACCTTCTTCATCGATAATTGCCATGTCACTACACAGTAGAATTTCTACGTCATGCCATGATATATTTGTTATGTTCATATCGTTGTTCCACGTTGCATGAGATATACGGACATGCTTACATCCTGTTATATGTTGCATACATACTGACATATACACCCACATACTCTGTTATAGCTACATGTACTTCATGCATACATACTGACATGTATACCCACATATCTTGCTATAGGTGCATATACGCCAAAGTGGTACTGTATTGACATGTGATATTGAGACATTGGTTATTGTGCTATTACGCTTATGAAATGCATCATACATACTTGTTTACATGTAGATACTTATATCTTGCTATAGTTACATGTAGACCTCATATGATGCTGCACTTGATTTTGGAGGATTTGGGGACCGCATGGTATATTTTAAAACTGAATTCATTTAAAAGAGCAGTTTTCCCTTAATATGCTCATATTGTTGTTTTATGTTGCATATATCAGTTTTTTCATGGATTTACGCATTGAGATATGGATTTCATGTGATTAATGGATTTGAGAACCGTGGGGGTATTTCAAGAAACTATGTGTTGTTTGAAAACCCGGTTTCTCTTGATATGATATTTCGATGCGTCCACCATGAGATTTCTCGGTTCTGAGATTTGTGATATATACCCGATGCAAGGAGTGAGTGGGCCGTGTGCGGGTATATGGTGGAGCCCGGTATGGTTCCCCTCGGCAAGATGATCGCAGATGATAGGCAATAAGCCTGGAAGGTGGGAAAGTACCTACTGGTGATAGTATTTGGACTCGGCGGATATCATAGGGATACCGACCGGAGTGATGTACAGACATGACATTAGGGCCATTCGTGGGGATAACGCCTGAGTTATGAGGATTTACATGTCGATGCTAGGCACGGGTTTCATGATGTTTTGAGTGTTGAGGTTAGACACTCAGGTTTCCATGATTTTGTTGTGTCACGAGGGAAACACGTTGTTTTATATCCTCATATTTACTTGCATGTGTTTTTATGATATTTACATGCAGGAGTTATTGTGTCCGTGGTTGACACGTGGACGAGATCCACTACATACATGCATTGATTTTATTGTTGGACGAGATCCACCTGCATACATGCATTGATTATATTGTTGGATGTTATCCACTTGCCGATAGGCATTTATTATGTGTTGGCACATATGCAGATACGGTCACCCTAGATATCATAGTATTACCTTTATGATATAGTTGACCTAGGAATCGTTGTTTATTTCGATTTCTACCTGATGTTGTTTTTCTATTCACGAGTTGGCAACTCACCCCGTTGTGCCACAGTTCTTACAGGTTGACCGTATTGATCAGTTGCGGCATCACTGGCACACAGCTGTTTTTGGGTGACTTGCTTTTGGTAGGTGGTACATGTTGGATCGTACCCCTCTTGTATTCATTATTCATATTGTATCTAGTCACTCCATCAATTCAGAAGCTAGTTATTGTATATGTTGCAGACTTAGAAATCTTGTAGGTGCAAGACTTGAGCGATGGGTTTTATGTTCACTTGTGGGGTTGATGTCTTGCTTTACTTTTCCTTGTGTGGATCTTCGCCGTTGGGCGTCGTATACTTGTTTTTATACTTGTAGTGGTTGTTTCCGCCATTGGGCATGATATGCTCCCGTTTGGGGATGCTTTATTATATTCTGTGTTGTACCCATTTTCGGGGTTAGTTTTTACAAAGGGGGTGCTGCCCAAATTTTCAAAAGACAAAACATGATTTATTGTAACTTTATTTCTTAAAAAGGTTTAGATTTCTGGGTTTCAGTTTACTTGAATTACGTTACGCCTGTAGACGTCGCGTGATTTAAATGCTAGTCGCGAGCTAATATTTTGGATCGGGACACCTACGAATGCGTCGAATAGGTTACCAATTCTAGAGTGAGGACCCCTCCGTCTCGACACCATGAGATGCGGGCCCGTTGTCCTTTAGAACCCGGTTATTCGAGCACTTCACCGTAGGGTAATCCTAGTACAGAAAATGAAAATATATGTACAAGGGTGACATCGACCTTAACCCGGTCGTGCCCCAAACAAATAATATACAAACTGGCAGAGACGGCAGTCCACATATCGAACGCTCTCCCCGTAATTTCAAATGTACAAATGAATCTGAACTGTACAACTATCATTGCACCACTGGCTATCCACCACGACAATCCAACCATAATCTCTGCACAACACAGAACATCAACGTGAATGTTATGTTCACGAACCCGTCTAATAGAGCATATAGCAACTAGAGCGGTAACACCGCTCCAATGACATTCACGATCGCAGATAGTAATGTATGCACTGATAAACACACACTTAAAATTTCGATCAACTTAACTTTTCTTAATTGGCCCCAAAAGCAAATCCAACACTCAAACAAATCTAGGCCAAAACCAAATGTAATAAAAATCATTTTTCCAAGTATCAAAGTGCCAGAAGAAATTTGGCACGCTTTGGCCACAAGACGACCGTGGAACCACGGCCAATAGGCTAGTATTGCCACGCTTCCACGGCCAACTTGATGGTTCAAGTGTCCAAATTTCTTGTGCTTCTCTAGAAATGCATGCACATATTTTTAAGACCCTCTGAAAGATTTTTTGAACAAGTTTGAAAATCGGCAGAAAGCATGTCAAATTGGAAAAACGATTCAGAAATTTTGGTCGATCGAGATTTTAACCTTGTGCAAACTAGCTAGTAGGGTTTATGGGAAGGCTCTGACACCATGTTCGGTTATGCCAGTGCCCTAGCCATCTCCCGTGACCGTTTGCAGAACAATAATTTTCAAACTGGCGCTAGAACAACTCTATAACCTGGATCTACCATAAACCTAAAGCTAGCAAACTAAAGAGGAGTTTAGAATGGTTATACCGAATGATCCGAGTCCTTCGGTCTTCTACCATCTTCCTAAGCTCCTAGAGGCCACCATGATCAAGCTTGATCGCCGGTCTCCCTCCATCGAAGATGATCCACCTGAGAATTTGCAGTTCAAGCTCCAAACTCATAGCCGAGGAAACTAGGATACCTAGTCCGCTAAACTAGATAGCCTAGAGGATGTAAAATCTAATGATGGATTAATTTGTTTCCAAACACCCTAGGTTTCTCAACACATGAGACTTGAAGGGTGGAGGTTGAAGAAGAAGCTTGAGGAGATGAGAGTGAAGCAACAATAGAAAAAATATGTTAATGTAACATTTCAGAAAAATAAAATATTATTTTTGGGAATTTATATAATTAAATAATAAATATATTGAATATTTTATTTGTGCGGTATAATTAAATACCGATAAATTGGGGAAATTTTGAAAAAATTTAGAAATTACTTAAATGAGAGTGTTTTAAATGATTTAAGCAAATTATGAAATTTTATGATTTATTATATTCACTTTTAATGCTAATCCCGACTAAATATCGCTAATCGTGCATTAAGCTTGTTTTGTGCGCATGACATGCACCATGTCATTTTTCACATTTGTTACATTTTGTAACCATGGCTTGATTTGGTTTTTATTTGTGCTTGGTTTAAATGAGAAGAGAAAAAAAAGATAAGAGAAGAAAAGAAAAGGGTAAAATAATGAGGTATGGGCAAGGGAGAGAGTGTGAGGGGTCAAGAGAGAGCCATGCCCATTTGTTCCCTTCATTCTTCTTCATCTTTTCCTCTCTCCCTCTCACCATGGCTGCTGCCCTCCTCCCTCCACCACATCAACCCCTTACTTCATCATGAAAAATCCATCAATCCATCATCCTCACTTCATTAAAAACATGCACAAGCTCACTAGATACACTTTGGACCAAGAAAGGATGAATTTTGGGCACTTGGGGCAACTCAAGAAAATTCTTGAGTTGCCAAATGAGGTACTTTCATTACCATTAGCATTGTATTTCTTTCACCTTAGTATCCATATGTGTTTAGAACCATTTTAGTGTAGTTTTGATGGACTTTGAAATTCCTAGAAGAGGGTTGAGGAAGTCTTTAGTTGTGTTAGTGAACTTGAGCTTTATTGGTGACCTTAAACCCCCTATTGTCTAAAACCCAGACCAATCACGAACTGAAACCTGAAACCCAATTCTGAAACTTTTCATGTCGGTTTTGTTTGTAATGTGAGGGTGCAGGGAAATCTGGAGTGAACAGGGGATTTTATGAGAAAAGCAAACAACTCTAATGACCAAATTAAGACCCTAGGAGACCCCCCTGCAAGTACGCCGCCCTAATTCCCTCCCAGAACCGAGCAGGCCCGATTTTAGGGTATAGTGGCCGGCGGCTTGGTGGATTTGGGTGCCCAGGTTGCTTTTGTAGGTCATGTACACCCTATACATTACCCCGGTACTGTTTTTGCACTAGTTTTGACCTAAACTAAAATCTGGGACCATTTTATTGGGTTGCTTTTTTTTGAATTCCTCGATGTTTATGAATTCAAGTTTTGGTATTTGTGTTTTGTAGCGGTCACTTGACGTTTGTACGTCTATATCGAGTGTTATTTGGTTGATTTGCATGAGTAGACCATAGGTTTTGACCTATGTGAGATTCGTGCGTCGTTTTGGTTTTGAATTGGATTTTAATGCGGCACGATATGTTATAATATGTAGGTACCCTCATGAGGACTTCGAGACAACAAGCAAGCGCGTGGCGATATCGGCATCAGCAAGCGAAGATCAGGTGAGTAGATATATATCTACGGGGGAAGTCCGGTGGATGGCGTATAGCACCCCCGCAGTTCGTAGTGTGGTATATGGTATATATTATATGGATATATTTATATGTTTATTGTGAGATTATGATTATCTAGATAGACTTTGGGAGTCATAGATAACTTTAGTGTAATTGGGTGATAGCATCATTAGTTAGTTTAGTCGCGAACCCTAGTATAAGGTTTACACCCACGCGCGCACACATGCTTACTTTGTTTTACTTGTGCGTATATGGGGATATGTATATATATACGCACATAGGTATGGGACTATATATATATATATATATACGTATACCTATGCATGGATGATGAGGATTGTACATGGTACTTGAAGTTGAGTCGATGAGATTAGGCATGATGCCATGAGATCGGTGATATGTTTTGATTCGTATTATGTGATACGACATGAGATTATAGTGGGCCTTTCGGTATGTGATTTCATACACGCATATATATTTATGCAGATGGTATCAGTTTATACTAGACTTAGATCAGTACCTCTAATACAGGATATGATGATAAGGATACCAGATGATTGATGAGATGAATGTGAGATTCGACCCATACCCAGATTGGGATGCCGTACGATGGATTTACCATACAAGCTTTATATTGATGATAGATCTGCACTCTTCACTCGAGGATGTCATGCTATATATTGTATCTTATGTGATACTAATGAGGCGGGATCACCGACTATTATATGTATATGTATCGACTCAGATTTAGGTGGTTTACGTACCCTTTTCGAGTAGCCCGTTAGTTTAGCCCTGTTGTTACTTGTAAATGTTAGACTAGACTCGAGTCATACCTATTTCAAAACTAATGAATCGTGAGTATTTTAAAAACAGGACAAGGGATCTTACGGATATTTCAAAGGACATATTTTTTCTTAAAAACACAGTAGCCCCTATTTACCAAACACCACAATTCGTGTTATTTCAAATGTCAAAACTGTGTGACTCACATATATGATGTAGATTCTTTATTGTTGTGCGTATTATTCATTTTCCGCATATTCTTGCTATTCGCATCGCATTGCATGTTTAAATGTGTTTATTGTTATATTAAACCCATGTGATCGGGACACCAGCACCATTACCGATGATTCGTATGTCTACGAACACTTACTTGACGGTTCACACACATCATCATCTGTAATTGCCATGTCACTACATAGTAGGATTGCTGCATCATGATATGACTCCTTGCACAATTTACTTGCTATAGTTACATATGCATCTTTATACGATGTTGCATTGGACTTTGGAGAATTTGGCAACCGCGGGATATATTTTTAAACCGGACTCGTTTAAAAGAGCGGTTTTCCCTTGATATGTGCATATTACTGTTCTATGTTGCATGATATAAGGATATGCTTACACTTCTGCTATATGTCCCATACATCATGCTTTACGATTATACGCATTGAGATATGCTGTTTTCATGAGATTTCTGGATTTGAGAACCGTGGGTATTTCAAGAAAGTAAGTATTGTTTTAAAAACCTGGTTACTCTTGATATGATATTTCAGTACTTCCACCATGCGTTTTCTCGGTTCTGAGACATGTGATATGTGAAACCCAATTCGAGGAGGCGGCTGATCCGTTTGCGGGATCATGGTGGACCCGGTATGGCTCCCCGGAGCGAGAAATGTTTTTCGTGGAGTAGACGATGAGCCTGGCAGGGTGGCTAGTACCTCCCGGTGATTGGATGGACCTGGCGGCTATCCAGAGGATACCGACCAGAGTCGAGAGATTTTATGGGCCGATACGGACTGACGGAGCCCGAGAGATATAAGGTTTTACGTGCCGATGCTGCGCAGAGGTTTCATGATGTTTCGAGTGTCAATGCTAGACACTCAGGTTCCATGATTTGATGTGTCGCGAGGGACACACGTTGATTTATATCCTCATATTTTCATGCATATGCTTTTATGATATTTACATGCATGATGATGTGTCAGTTGTTGATACGTGGACGAGATCCATATGCATACATACATTGAGTGCATAGATGGATGATATCAACATACTTATAGACTTGAGTATATAGTTGGCACCTATACTGATACGGTCACCCTGGTTATCATAGTATTACCTTCATGATATAGTGACACTAATTTCATGTTGATTACATTGATCATACATCATATTTATGATATGTTGCTACCTGAGGCACTGACACGAGCACTTGGTATTACACTTATGTATAGATGTTTACCCTTGCCACCTTATCATGCTTCAGACCTTATCATTTTGCAGATATATATATTTCTGATCGTATTGACCTAGGATTGAGTCATACATACGATTTCTGCTCTATGATGTTTTCTACTCACGAGTTGGCAACTCACCTTCATTGTGCCACAGTTCTTGCAGGTTTTGCCGTACAGGTTTCGTTGCGGCTTTGCTGGCACACTGCTTTCATTCCGGGTGATTGCTTTGGTTGGTTGGTTCACTTGCATCGTGACCACCATTGTATTTATTTTATTCAGTTGTATCTAGTAAACTCCATCAACCTGCCTTGTATATGTATTAGACTTAAAAGACCAGTGTTTATTCTTTCGACCTTAGAGTCGCGCGTTGTATTATTATGATTTTCTTGATGTTTTTGAGTTTCTTTTTGAGTTTGATCCTCACCCTTCGACGTTGTATATTATATTGCTTGCGTGATTGTGACCGTCAATTGACGAAGAGCTAGCTCCCGCTTGGGGATGCCTTTATCCATATTATGCATGTTGTACCCTTTTGGGGCCAGTATTTACAAAGGAAACACTGCCGAAATTTTCAGAAAAGACTTGAGATTTAAAAATGCATATTCGGCTTATGTTATGAAAACCACTTGGTTTAAAACATGTTTTCTTCACTTCTTTCTTAAAATGGTTTAGATTTCTAGGTTTTCTTGGCTTACTTGAATTAGATGGGGTCTTATAGATTTCATATGATTCAAGAGCCAGTCACATGCCATTTCGGGTCGTGACAAAGTTGGTATCAAAGCGCTAGGTTAACCTTGGTTCGAGTCTATGTTTGACTATGCGGAGCCTAGGGCGTTTGTATATATACGGAATCTAGGCTTGACCATACGGAACATAGACTTAGTCGAGGGAGTATTAGACTCGAAATTTCATCGCGTAGGTTGACCTTGGTTGATGGAGTAGGTGACTTAAGGAGAGTGACGTACCGTGTGTATGTTCCGCGGCATACTTACGATACGCTGCTCCGCTTAAGAAGCCTTAGGATGTGCAATTCCTTACACAGTATTATATTCATTGATGATCTATCCTCAACGATACTAGTTTATGGTTTTTGCTGCCATGATTACACGGGCAGAGAGAGCTATGTCTAGAGTTGCGTCAGCACGAGCTCGTCACGGATGAGGACTAATCAGGGCGTGATTCCATGGACAAACGATTGCATAGATGCGTCGTTTTATTGTGTTTTCACGCCATGAGCGTTTGATGGATCGCTTTTACGAGATTTCTCGGACGTGCAGATCAGCACCAGAGGATCAGGCTACTGCTAGAGGCCAGCCAGAATGTGATGACCGTCGATGCACCGATTATACTTGATGATTGGGGTACTGTTCAGCGTGCAGACGAATGATTCAGTTGTTGCTGCGACTGACAAGATGTCGCATAGATGTTTGAAGCTAACGCCGCACAAGTTGTACTTAGAGATATGATAGAAGATCGCTAGTCACCCACGGAGGAAGGACTAGGACTTGTGATTCGTTGCCTACCCCTATGTGAGGTCATCAGATTGATTGATTCCAGCTAGAGACAACTTCACGCAGGTACGTTGGGAGTCGAAGGAAATGATAGAATGTCAGAAAACCATTTTTCCAAGTTTAAAATATTCGGAGAAACATGCAAGTAATTCCTTGGACCCTCTAGAAGAATTAAAACCCTAACTCGACATAATGACCATGAGAACGCCTCGGAACCTTAGGGTTTGCGGCAGTTCTGCGGTGCCATTAGTGAGGCTTGGGTTTGCCCTTCTACGGCTGGTCCATAGGTACTATGGCATATACTCGATACTATTAAATTGTACCCAAGATGTTGAGCTCTTGGGGGATTATCGAACCTTGACAAATCGATCGAAAGGTTCGACGTTATTCGGATATCATGTGATGGGATGCATTACCTGGGAGATTCTAGATACAAGTATAGCCGTTGGAGCGCAGTCCATGCAGCCGCGAAGAGACGAGTCCGAATCAGTCGACATTAGAGGAAAGTGGAGTAAGAGGTTCGTACGAGATCTGGATGAGATGACGTTCTACTCCGCTGACACCAGAGATGTGATACGCATGCAGAGGCGTTGTATATGGATATATCTTCCAGAAGGAGTCGCGATGAGTATGCAGCCGTTCCGGAACAAGATACAGATTTAGCAATGAATGATAGCTTCTGGGCAGTTCGGCAGAAACGAGATTTGGGGAAGATTTCGACAGAACATTTCTGGAATACTATACGAGAAGACTTAGACCCAGGAGCGGTCATATTACGCACACCCAGTAGGCCAGAGTTCAGCATCGTTAACGAGACATGTTATGAGTGACCTTGACAGTTGGCCAGGGATCTTTAGAGGACATGCTTGAGCGGGACTATTTCCGCCATCTTTGATTTGATATTTTGAGCAATTTACTTGCATGATTGAGATTTTGTGCACCACAGTTGCACTTGACTTCGATTTGATATCATTCGAGATGTTGATTTTGATTTCATGCTTGATATTCTGAGCAATTTATTTGTATGATTAAGATTTTGTGCACCACAGTTGCACTTGACTTCGATTTGAGGTCATTCGAGATATTGATTTTGATTTCATACCTATGGTATGCATGTGATTTGACTTATGCTTTCGGTATAGTTTTCATACACTTTTAGTATTTTGATTCGATTTTGTGCACGTTGATGCACATGGCTGTGAGATTATATACCACGGTATACCTCATTTGGATTTGGATTGAAATATGTTGTATACCGTCGATTTCGATTGTGATATTCGATATTTGTTTTCGTGTACCTTGTGAACTGGATTTGGATTCTTGCGCATACTTGGGCGCTTGATGCGATTTTGATGCACACTAGATGCACTAAATCGAGATTCTTCGTGCATATCAGATGCACCTGATATTGCTGTCAGGCACACCCGTTGTCTTGGACAGGTGTTTAGTGCACACCCGTTGCACTTATATTTTGTTTCTGTGCACATGTATGGCACATTCATGGATTTCGATTTTCATGCGCACCAGACGCACGTGACATTCTTATGCACATTTTGGGATTTGATTTCCCTTGAGCAGTAGGTTTTTATAATATTTACTACTTGGTAGAGTAGTTGAGCATGGCTAGTCAGAGGACAGTACCTGAATATATTTTTTTGCATGCATTGATGGTTATCGAAGGGATTTCCAAAAAGGAGCTTTAGTCTCAGTATTTACCCACGTGTCTGAGATGACACGAAACATTTTACAAAGGAAACCCTTCTAAATTATTTTCAAAACGGCGGGAAGTGTATGTTAAACAAGGGATATATACACACACACACACACACACACACATACATACATATATATATACACACATATATATAGTTATTTTCTTACAATAGGCATCCACCACAGTGCAGTGATACACGCATCGCACAGCGATTTGAAAAGAGTTTGGCATGCATTTCTTTCAAATGTTTTGACGAGTTTACACCGACGCGTACTATGTACGTGTTATAGTTTTGATGTATATCATGTTGTTTTTCGTTTTAGGCTTTGACATTGGTGTCTTCGCCATAACTCTGATGATTGCGGGATGCTTGACGGAGTTTTGATTTTGAGTTATATGCTCATTTTTCAAGCACATGCTTTGCGCTACGATGTGTTTTATATATTTATGATTTCGGAGCCCCGACGACATGATCATTTTGCTAAAATGTTTTAGAAATTAGGTGAGTTTAAATTTAAATTCGGGGACTGAATTTCTTTAAGGGGGGAAGACTGTAACATTTCAGAAAAATAAAATATTATTTTTGGGAATTTCTATAATTAAATAATAAACATATTGAATATTTTACTAGTGCGGTATAATTAAATACCGATAAATTAGGGAAAATTTGGAAAATTATAGAAATTACTGAAATGAGGGTGTTTTAAATGAATTAAGAAAATTATGAAATATTATGATTTATTATATTCACTTTTAATGCTAATCGCGACAAAATATCACTACTCGTGCATTAAGCTTGTTTTGTGTACATGACATGCACCATGGCATTTTTCACATTTGTTACATTTTGTAACCATGGCTTCATTTGGTTTTTATTTGTGCCTGGTTTAAATGAGAAGAGAAAACAAAAGAAAAGAAAAGAAAAGGGTAAAATAGTGAGGTATGGGCAAGAGAGAGAGTGTGATGGGTCAAAAGAAAGCCATGCCCATTTGTTTCCTTAATTCTCCTTCATCTTTTCCTCCCCCCTCTCACCATGGCTGCCGCCCTCCTCCCTCCACCACCTCAACCCCTTACTTCATCATGAAAAATCCATCAAACCATCATCCTCACTTCATTAAAAACATGCACAAGCTCACTACATACACTTTGAACCAAGAAAGCATGAATTTTGGGCACTTGGGGCAACTCAAGAAAATTCTTGAGTTGCCAAATGAGGTACTTTCATTACCATTAGCATTGTATTTCTTTCACTTTAGTATCCATATGAGTTTAGAACCGTTTTAGTGTAGTTTTGATGGACTTTGAAATTCCTAGAAGAGGGTTGAGGAAGTCTTGAGTTGTGTTGGTGAACTTGAGCTTTATTGGTGACCTTAAACCCCCCTAATGTCTAAAACCTAGACCAATCACGAACTGAAACCTGAAACCCAATTCTGAAACTTTTGATGTCGGTTTTGTGTGTAATGTGAGGGTGCAGGGAAATCTGGAGTGAACCGCGGATTTTATGAGAAAAGCAAACAATTCTAGTGAACAAATTAAGACCCTAGGAGATCCCCTTGCAAGTACGAGGCCCCAATTCCCTCCCAGAACCAAGCAGGCTGCATTTTAGGGGATAGAGGCCGGCCAGTTGGTGGATTTGGGTGCCCAGGTTGCTTCTGTAGGTCAATACACCCTATAAATCACCCCAGTACTGTTTGTGCACCTAGTTTTGACCGAAACTAAAATATAGGACCATTTTTTTTGGTTGCTTTTTTGAACTCCTCGATGTTTATGAATTCAAGTTTTGGTATTTGTGTTTTGTATCGGTCACTTGACATTTGTACGTCTATATCGAGTGTTATTTGGTTGATTTGAGTGAGTAGACCATAGTTTTTACCTATGTGAGATTCGTGCGTCGTTTTGGTTTTGAATTGGATTTTAATGCGGCACGATATGTTATAATATGTAGGTACCCTAACGAGGACTTCGACACGACAAGCAAGCGCAACGCGACATCAGCATCGGCAAGCGAAGATCAGGTGAGTAGATATATCTATGAGGGAAGTCGGGTGGATGGCGTATAGCACCCCCGCAGTTCATAGTATAGTATATGGTATATATTATATAGATATAATTATACGTTTTTTATGAGATTATGATTATCTAGATAGAATTTGGGAGTCATAGATAATTTTAGTGTAATTGGGTGATAGCGTCAATAGTTAGTTTAGTCGCGAACCCTAGAATCAGGTTTACACCCACGCGCACACACATGCTTACTTTGTTTTACTTGCACGTATATGGGGATATGGATATACACACACACACACACACACACATAAGTTTGGGACTATGTATATATATATATATACGTATACCTATGTATGGATGATGAAGATTGTACATGGTACTTGGAGATGAGTCGATGAGATTAGGCATGATGCCATGAGATCGGTGATATGTTTTGATTCGTATTATGTGATACGGCATGAGATTATAGTGGGCCTTTAGGCGTGTGATTTCATACACGCATATATATTTATGCAGATGGTATCAGTTTATACTAGACTTAGATCAGTACCCCTAATACAGGATATGATGATAAGGATACCAGATGAATTATGAGATGAATGTGAGATTCGACCCGTACCCAGATTGGGATGCCATACGATGGATTTACCGTACGTGCTTTATATTGATGATAGATCCGCACTCTTGTCTCAAGAATGTCATGCTATATATTGTATCATATGTGATACTATTGAGGCGGGATCACCGACTATTATATGTATATGTATCGACTCAGATTTAGGTGGTTTCCGTACCCTTTTCGATTAGCCTGTTAGTTTAGTCCTGTTGTTACTTGTAGATGTTAGACTAGACTCGAGTCATACCTATTTCAAAACAAACGAATCGTGATTATTTTAAATACAGGACAAGGGATCCTACAGATATTTCAAAGGACATACTTTGTCTTAAAAACACCGTACTCCCTATTTATCAAACACCACGATTCGTGTTATGTCAAATGTAAAAACTGTGTGACTCACATATATTGATGTTGATTCTTTATTGTTGCGCGTATTCTTCATTTTCCACATATTCTTGCTATTCGCATCACATTGCATGTTTTAATGTGTTTATTGTTATTTTAAACCCATGTGATTAGGACACCAGCACCATTACCGATGATGCGTATGTCTACGAACACTTACTTGCCGGCTCACACACATCATCATTCGTAATTTCCATGTCACTACACAGTAGGATTGCTGTATCATGATATGACTCCTTGCACAATTTACTTGCTATAGTTACATATGCACCTTTATACGATGTTGCATTGGACTTTGGAGAATTTGGGAACCGCGGGATATATTTTTAAACTGGACTCATTTAAAAGAGCTATTTTCTCTCGATATGTGCATATTACTGTTCCATGTTGCATGATATATGGATATGCTTACATTTCTGCTATATGTCGCATACATCATGCTTTACGATTATACGCATTGAGATATGCTATTTTCATGAGATTTCTGGATTTGAGAACCGTGGGTATTTCAAGAAAGTAAGTATTGTCTTAAAAACCCGGTTTCTCTTGATATGATATTTCAGTACTCCACCATGCGTTTTCTCGGTTCTGAGACGTGTGGTGTGTGAAACCCGATTCGAGGAGGCGGATGATCCGTTTGCGGGTTCATGGTGGACCCGGTATGGTTCCCCGGGGCGAGAAATGTTTTCCGTGGAGTAGACGAAGACCTTGGCAGGGTGGTTAGTACCAACCGGTGATTGGTTGGACCTTGCGGCTATCCGGAGGATACTGACCGGCGTCTAGAGATGTTATGGGCCGATCCGGACTGACGGAGCCCGAGAGATATGAGGATTTACGTGCCGATGCTGGGCACGAGTTTCATGATGTTTTGAGTGTCGATGCTCGACACTCAGGTTCCATGATTTGATGAGTCGCAAGGGACACACGTTGATTTATATCCTCATATTTTTTATGCATATGCTTTTATGATATTTGCTTGCATGATGATGTTGTGTCAGTGGTTGACACGTGGACGAGATCCATATGCATACATACATTGAGTACATAGATGGATGATATCCACATACTTATAGACTTGAGTATATAGTTGGCACCTATACTGATACGGTCACCCTGGTTATCATACCTCATATTTATAATATGTTGCTACCTGAGGCACTGACACAAGCACTTGGTATTACACTTATGTATAGATATTTACCCTTGCCACCTTATCATGCTTTAGACCTTATCATTTTAAGGATATATATATTTCTGATCGTATTGACCTAGGATTGAGTCATACATACGATTTCTGCTCTATGATGTTTTCTACTCACGAGTTGGTAACTCACCCCCGTTGTGCCACAATTCTTGCAGGTTTTGCCGTACAGGTTTCGTTGCAGCTTTGCTGGCACACTGCTTTCATTCCAAGTGATTGCTTTGGTATGCGGGTTCACTTGCATCGTGACCACCACTGTATTTATTTTATTCAGTTGTATCTAGTAAACTCTATCAACGAGCCTTGTATATGTATTAGACTTAAAAGACCAGGGTTTATTCTTTCGACCTTAGAGTCGCGCGTTGTATTATTATGGTTTTCTTGATGTTTTTGAGTTTCCTTTTGAGTTTGATCCTCGCCCTTCGGCGTTGTATATTATATTGCTTGCGTGATTGTGACCGTCAATTGACGAAGAGCTAGCTCCCACTTGGGGATGTCTTTATTCATATTATGCATGTTGTACCTTTTTAGGGCCAGTATTTACAATGGAAACTCTGCCGAAATTTTCAGAAAGGACTTAAGATTTAAAAATGCATATTCGGATTATGTTATTAAAACCACTTGCTTTAAAACATGTTTTCTTCACTTCTTTCCTAAAATGGTTTAGATTTCTGGGTTTTCTTGGCTTACTTTAATTGATGGGGTCCTATAGATTTCATATGATTCAAGTGTCAGTCGTGTGCCATTTCGGGTCGTGACAGTTAAGTGTTGTGTGATCATAATTCATGAAGCCTCAACCAAAGAAAATATCTCGCAACACTAAAATATCAAGAATGCCTCAATAGTGCTAACACTAAAATGCCAAGGGTTCTTGAGACAAAGCAATCCATCATCACTCTCTACATCCTCTAGGCTACTTAGATTAGCATACTAAGTAACATAGTTATCTCGGTTTAGAGGTAGGAGCTCAAAGTAGACACTTTCGGGTGGATCATCTTTTGACGTAAGGAGGCCGGCGATCAAGCGCGATCCGACACTCTTCAAGGAGCTAAAGGAGAGGATTGAAGACCCGAAGGACTTGAGCCTTTAGGTATAAATTTCTATCGTAGTAGATAGAACCCTATAGCTTGCTAGTTAAGTTTATGGTAATCCAATGTTAACGGGTTATTCTAGCGCCAATTTAAATCGTTGTAAAATTTTTGTTCCACAAACGGCCACGGATGATGGCCAGGGCATTAGTGTAACCCACATAGTATCAGAGCCATCCCATAAAACCTAAACTAGCTAGTTTTAATGTGCTTAAAAGATCGATCGACAAATATTTCCGACATCACAATTTTAATTTTATGGTTTCTGCTGATTTTTCAAAGTGTTCAAAAAATTATTTCCAGTGTCTTAAAAATTCGTGCAGGATTTTTTAGGACTCCATAAGAAATTTGGGCACATAACTGTTGGGTTATGCCACCGCCCTGGCCATCTACCATGACCGTTTGGAGAACAAAAATTTTCAAAACTGGCGCTAGAATAACCCTATAACCTGGATCTACCATAAAACAAAAGTTAGCAAACTAAAGAGGAGTTTAGAATGGTTATACCGAATGATCCGAGTCCTTTGGTCTTCTACTATCATGCTAAGCTCCTAGAGGGCACCATGATCAAGCTTGATCCCCAGTCTCCCTCCATCGAAGATGACCTACCTGAGAATTTGTAGTTCGAGCTCCAACATCATAGCCAAGGTAACTAGGGTACCTAGTTCGCTAAACTAGATAGCCTAAAGGATGTAGAATCTAATGATGGATTAATTTGTCTGCAAACACCCTAGGTTTCTCAACACATGAGACTTGAAGGGTGGAGGTAGAAGAAGAAGCTTGAGGAGATGAGAGTGAAGCAACCATAGAAAAAATAGGCTAAGTGTTGTGTGATCATAATTCATGAAGCCTCAACCAAAGAAAATATCTTACAACACTAAAATATCAAGCATGCCTCAATAGTGCCACCAAGAATCACCCTATGAGTCACCCCATGAGTCACCACAAAGCCATGCTTAATATTAAAGCTATAACACCTCATCCCTCCACCTCATTAAACCATTTAAACAAATGATTAAAACTAAAATGAGGTGTCTTCTAGAAGCACCTTGTAATAAATTATAAGAATATCTCTCTTCTGTATAAACATACCCATATCCGCATTCCGAAAAATATGAATACAAAGATACGAAAATTATCAAATAATATAATACTAGAATTCGGCTTAAACCAAAGCCCACTAGTATTATCCATCCAAATCATGATACGTGCACAAGTGCACATATATGATCGAACACCGCCGTAAAACCATACAGCCTCTACATCGTTTCGCTCGAAGCAGGGAAACCCTCTGTGTGGGACTCTAAAGACTCGTAAACACGCTGGCAGTGGGTTTAACCACAAGCATGTCAGCGGTGTTAGCTATACGTAACGGCTACCCAGGTATTGAGAGAAAGGAAGGCCGACGAGCAAACTCATCCGAACCCCTAATGAGCCTGTCCGTGACAATATACGTACAGTCTGATCCATTCATCTAAGAGTATCGCATATCGAGTCTAGTAGGTGGATAAAATCAGACCCCTAATAACGCGACATTTCGTGTCGGTATGAAACCCATCACCAACTGAGAAACTACTGATCCAAATCAGTAATTCTCGACTACCTTGGATAAGGATTTCTGGTGATGGCCACCCGTGCACTATGCGACATCAACCCTCTATACCGGGAGAGACGAATCCCCGACGATCCGCTCACTTCCTCCATGTGGCTCAGGACTGTACCCAACTAAACCTATTTGCACGATTCCTTTGAGCCGTGGTAGGGTAGTAATCAAAGCACAGTAGGAACTCACACGAGACAAATGATTATCTCAGATCGACAGACTAGCATGTACACATGTCATCTGGGAACTGCTATCTGACAATAGGTATAATACCAACTAGCATGCTCCCGGTGAGTCCGTTCAGTATACTCATAACCCAATGAGCACATGTATACTATCTTAGGTGATTAACTAACACCAATGGCTTGTAAGACCGGCCACCGCCCCTCGTCGGGGTCTCGATAAGTATATACACTAGTCTACTCTGGAGTATCAATGCCCAGTCTCGATACTTCCACGACTAGGGACATTTAAGGATGTGCTTATAGACAACCCAGCTCTCTTGTATATGATTGCCATCATAATGCTGGCAGCCAAGCAAGAATCCTATAGGCTCTATCAATATGTAATAGTGATCTGTAATACCACATAATGCATGTACATGATGATAAAGACAAACCAGATAGCATACTATCATTTTGAGTAAGACTGTTCTATCCGTATAGGTCCTCCCTCAATCATCATAATCATCTGCCTGTGATTACAATAATTGTCTTGAGGGCACTATAGCCAACAATAACTCCATAAGCCGGCCGCGGAACCGCGGCAGAACAAGCATGTTTGCGGCGGTTCCGCGGTCGAAGTGGGGTATCTGTGCATAAAAATTCTTCTGGAGCTCTAATGTTTGGAAATGTGATTTCTAGAATGTTTAGTTTCTGGCCCAGATTTGTTTGAGTACTGGACTGCACTTGGGGCCAATACGGAAAAGTTTTTTGTCGATCAAAATTTTAAATGCGTAAGTTTCAGTGCATACATTACCATCTGCGATCGTGAATATCATTAGAGTGGTATAACCCGTCTAACTGCTATATGCTCTTTTAGAAGAGTTTGCGAACATGACATTCATGTTGATGTTCTGTGTTTCTGCTGTGGTTGTGGTTGGATTGTCATGGTGGATAGCTTGCGGTGGAATGATAGTAGTACAGTTAAGATTCTTTTGTACATTTGTTATTGCGGGGCGAGCGTCCGACATGTTGACAGCCGTTGCTGCCATGTGAAAGGTTACGCTAGTGCCCCGGCCAACTACCGTGGCCAAATGCGGAAAAAAAAATTTCTAACAATTAGAACATGGTGCTAGAATAACCTTTAACACGGATCTTTCTATAAACCTATCTAGCAAAACTTATAGTGCTGTCTACTATGAAAGAAGTCTCACCAAACAATCCAAGTCCTTCGGTCTTCTTTCCTCTTCGTTAGCTCCAAGTGGCCACCTTGAACATGCTTGATCTTCTTTGTTTGCTCCTTTGGATATTCGTGATCGATCTTGCACTCCGGTCCTCCTTTGTCGTAGATGATCCACCCGAGAGATATGATCCATGGCTTTAGCTCCACACTATATGTCAAGTGGAGCAACCGGAGAGCTTGGGTTGCTAAACCAAGTAGTCTAGGATGTAGTGTGATGAGCTAAGTGTATTACTATCTCTTTCTTGCCTCTTCACTTGTTTCTCAACTCATGAGAAGGTGGTGAAGAGGAAAATGATGAAGGTGGAGGAAACTCAAAATGAGGGAGAAGGTGAAGAAAAATGGGAGCTCAAGAATAATGAAGCATGCAAGTGAGAGAAAAATCAACACCAAGGTTTTGTGTATCAATTTCTTTCAATAAACAAGTGTAGCCATGCTTCAATAGTAACCACAAATGAATAAAGAATTCATTTGTGGACTATTGAAGCCATGCCACTCACCATGCCTCCCTCTCCTTAATTTCCACCTCATTTCCATTTATCAATAAATGGAAAACTCAATGATGAGGTGTCCACCTTATCGATGGTAATCTGTAATAAAATACGGATTACAGTCTGCTGTATATACATACCTGCATTCGGATAAAAACACGAATGCCCAAAGAGATAGAATAACACGAAGAACGTAATACTAGAATATAAATATCGAAATACATATATGTAAAATATTAAATCAATACCTGATTTAATAATCCGGCTCAAACCCGAACCGGCTAGTATTACCAACTATCCGATCGAAAGTTCGAGTACAAAGTACATCAATCGATCGAGACCCTGCACGTATCTAATTCAGCTACAACATCATTTTGCCTGAACCAGGGAAACCCTCTGTGTGGGACTCTAAAGACTCGACAGTACGCCGGCAGTGAGTTACTGGATAAATCCAGAACCACGAGCACATCAGCGGCACTAGCCGTACGTAACGGCTACCCGGGTACCTGTCGTAAAGGAAGGTCGACGAGCAAACTCATCCGTATCCCTACTGAGCCTATCTGTGATAATCTTCGTACAATCCGGTCTCTTCGTCTGAGAGTATCGCATACCGGGTCTAAGGGGTGGTGAACGTCTGTTAGTTATATGTATGCCCTAGAGGTCATTACTATACATAGGATGTATATTGTAGTGGATGCTAGGACATATATAGGGAGGACTTTCTTGCTCGACATGATAGTATGCTATCTGATTTCTCTTTATCTTAACGTGTATACTGATTGTCTCTCTGTTACATGTTGGTAAAGCCCTTGGATGAGTACTTGACTACCTGGACTATGATGCAGATCATACTAGTGGGGACATGATAGTCCATAAGTACATCCTTCAAGGTCCCTAATCGTGGGTGTATCGAGACAGGGCATCGATGCACCAGAGTAGACTAGCGTATACGCATCGTGACCCATATGATGGACGATTGATGATCATATATCCATCGGTGTTTGACATCAAGGATGGTGTACGGGTGCTCAGTGGAGACTGGGTACCCTGGACGGACTCGCCGAGAACTCCCAGATGGTATTATACCTTACGTCAGATGGCAGTTCTCTGGTGACACTGGTACAGAGTAGTCTGTTGACCCGAGATCGCCATAGATTCTTGTGTGATTCCCACTGTGCATTGATTTCCACCTTACCACGTCCAAGAGGGAATGCAAAACGGTGGTTTTTGGGTACAGTCCCGAATCACATAGAGGCAATGAGCGATAGGAGGGGATTCGTCTCTCCCGGTATAGGGAGTTGATGTTGCGCCGTGTTCGATTGGCTATAATCGAAAATCCCTGGCCAGGGTTGCTGAGATTTACTGGTAAGTGTTACCAGTAGTTTCTCGAACTGTTATAGACCTCATATCGACACGACTTATCGAGCTATTGGGGTCTGACATTTACCACCCCTAGGCGAGATATGCGACATATCAGACGACGAGACCGGACTGTACGGTAAGTGTTACTGGTTGGATTCACAGGAGTGTGAGCGGGCTTGCTCGTTGATCTTCTGATCGCTCAATACCCGGGTGGCCGTTACGTTTAGCAGACCGCTTGCGGCTTGTGGGTGTTTGATATGATCATCACCTGCTGCCGGCGTATTAACGAGTCTTTAGAGTCCTACACAGAGGTTTCCTGGCTCAAGCGAAACGAAATAAGAGCGCATATGAGATATGTACGGGACCGAGAATAATACCAGTATGTGATACTGTATTCTATTCTCGTGATATGTGACATTGATCGGTTATATGCGATATAGCCGGGTTATCGGATCAAGTATTGATTCGATAAGTTGTTACTATTGATATTAGTCGGTTATATGGAATATGACCGGATCAATAAGTCAAGTGTTATTTAATGATTTAATGTATAATTATATATTTGATATATTACTTTACATTAACTAATATTGGTTCACTTAAGATGTTTTTCTCACTTGATTGTGCACATTGTATATGTGATATATTTTTGTGCACAAGATTGTATCATGTTTGATGATACATGCAAACTTGGGTGTGTGTAGGCTAATACATCATGTTTAGATAATGGTTAGGGTTTCATTTGTATTATTTCATTTATTTTTCAAAATTAAAATGAAATGGTGGCTTTCTTTTCTTTCTTTGCTTGAAGCTTCTTGAAGTTTCAAAGCATCTTTGAAAAGGTCTTCCATTTTGTTTTATTCTAAACCTAACAATTACCTAAACCCTAGTTTATTCTCTACATGAGTTTACTAACCCATGGTTGCTATATGATAAGGCATCACTTGATTTTCCTTTTTGATAATTCATTTATATTCTTTTCTTTCTTCTTCTTCTTCTTGATGAAGAAAGAAAACCCTTTCTTGAAAAAGATCAAGTGATGAGTCCAAGTGAGAAATCAAAATCCAAAGTGAACCCACTTCCTATTTCTTCATCCTCTACCACTTGCCATGTAGTATAGGGTGTTTTCATCACAAGTTTCATGACTTGGTGAAGTTGGAGCTCGAGTTAGAGTTGCCTCAACGTAGATCATCTTCGGCATCGAAGTCGACGACCTAGCCCGATCATTTCTTCGACGAAACCATCGCTAGAGTCCGGGATCCGATGATCGTAGCGAAGGGACATCGACACGGAGCTATGGAGGTGGAGTACCGGATTTACAAAGGTTGTATTTCCGTTCACTTAGTACTAAAGAAGTTTAGTAGCTTGTAGTTTCGCCTAATTTCTAGTTAACGATCTATCTTAGGGTTTCTCGGCACCTAAATTTTAAATTTGGCATGGTTGATGCCTTATGGAACCTCTTGAGTGTGCCTAGGAACCCTACAGTGGTATCAGAGCCTAGCTAGAGCTTTAGGCAAAGTGTAGACGATGTTTTAAGTCCGATCGAAACACGAAACCCTAATCCGACCCCTTCTCTGTACATTTTTCAAAACTGTGCATTTTTTCGAATTAAAAATATGCAGAAAAATCAACAGGGTTTTCTAAGAACTACTGTGCAAAACGAGCTCCTGAATCGATCAAAGCGCCGCGGAACCGCGGCACGAGCAGGGCTCGTGCGGCGGTTCCGCGGCCGTATGGTCACCTTTTTCGTTACTTTTTGCACAGTAATTTCTTTCTTTCTTTGCTGAGTTTTCTGGGAATTTTTAATGTTTACTCAAGAGTTGAGTTTTCAGGGTTGTATTGGGAGTTCGTAGATTCGATCGGATTATAAAACTTTGTCTATGTGTTTTTCCGGGTAATTTTAGAATATGTTAAAAAGTTTGACCGGATATAAATACCCACTTTTCCCCCTGCTGGGAAATTTCCAATTGTTGGATTTTTCTGAAGTTTAATGACGTTCTAAGTAGTGCAAGTAACGCGATGGTCCCTCTAGAAGACAACAAACCTTAACTCGATTATGTGACCGTCTTGAACTGCCCTTTGAACCTTAGGGTTTGGGGAAGTACGGCGTGCCACATGTAAGGCGTTGGCTTGACCCTTCTACGGCTGGACCATTGCTACTGTGGCATGAAGTGGATGTTTTTAAACTTATTTCATGTGTTGAGCTGTTTCGGGAAAACTTGGGTGTTTGATTGTTCGATCGGAAAGTTTAACATTTTCTATTTATCCGGAATGTGATACAATATTTGGAATTCACAAGTAGTTATGAGATAACTAATATGAATGTTATAAACATAGCACTTTAGTCTCACTTGATCGGTTCCCACGGAATTTTGATGTGATCAAAAGTCCGTCGCAATCACGTAGCGTACGCGGATATTCGCCGGGTAAACTTAATAGATATCCATGCCCCATAGCCCCGACAAAGTGACTGTAGGAGAACCCCATCGCCGAAAGCATCCGTTCGGGTGCCCGCGGCAACGGTGTTCCGCCTTGGTGCACTTCGTCAACGGCGTCGGGGGTGCGGCCGCCTACTAAAGTTTGCGACGAGCATTCGATCAGGATATCGGGAATCTTGTTGAATTGCCCGACTTGATATTGAAAAGTGTTTTCGATAATGAGACTAAAATGCGGGGTTTATAATTGTTAGGTATGCGATGTCTAAGGAATTCATTTGATTAGGCATGTGATGTCTAAAGAGGTTGCGGATTCCAACTGTTGTAGTTTTACACTTTCTTTTCTGTGACCGTAAGTGTAATACGTGATATCGCCGGTTTCGTTGCTATATGTCAACGACAATTGGGATGCGCATATTTACTTACGTTGATGACATGTGATGTTATGTGTTGCTGGATATGTTATATTGGATCGTCGTGTTTGAATAGCCGGGGGTTTTTTATGTGAGATGAGTGTTTTTTGTTTTCATTCATGTAAAAAACTTGTATGTAATATTCTTTTATTGGGGCACTTCCAGGTTGCGGATGTTGTCACCGTTTGTATATTATTTACTTTTCCGCACTAAGATAGACCCAAGGAGGAGGGCACAAGTAACCGGGTTCTGGAGTCCAGTGGGAGACCAACTCGAGGAGTCAAGTCCGGGTCTCCTAACTCTAGAATTGGTAGGGTTGCTTGCCGCTCTCGTAGGGGTCTAGGGGTGTGGGTTTGGCTATTCATCGCGACCGTGGAATCCGTGTTTTATACTGGCTCGTATTGAAAACACGGACGTCCTAGTATATCCAATGTTTCATATGATTCTTCTGCTGCGATATCTGTGATATGATCATTTGATATGTTATGATAGATACTTTATATAGTATATATGATATATTATATAGACGTTACTTATGTTTTACACCCGCGCTAGCCCTGCCCCGCTCTGCTGTTAGTTACCTAACCTAACGGTGCACGAGGGGACATCGAGTCGAATGCGGATGGCATAAGTGTATGTCGTATTTATCTGTGATGTTTAGGTACTTAAATGATGGGACTTCATTAATGAGATTAATGAAATAAAAGAAACCTAAAGATGTTGTGGAATCGAATTTCAAAAATAAAACAGGTAGCTACAGTTCTTGCTTTGCACAGCGATATATATGATATATCCTGCACCTTATTCGATGAGGAAAGGGCCGACGATCCCTTTGTTAGTTATATGTATGCCCTAGAGGCCATTACTGTACAAAGGATGTATATTGTAGTGGATGCAGGGACATATATAGGGAGGACTTTCTTGCTCGACATGATAGTATGCTATCTGGTTGAACTTTACCTTAACGTGTATACTGATTGTCTCTCTGTTACATGTTGGTAAAGCCCTTAGGATGTGTGATTGACTACCTGGACTATGATGCGGATCATACTAGTGGGGACATGGTAGTCCATAAGTACATCCTTCAAAGTCCCTAGTCGAGGGTGTATCGAGACGGGGCATCGATATACCAGAGTAGACTAGCGTATACCTTCTCGACCCATACAGATGGGCGATGGATGATCCCATATCCATCGGTGTTTGACATCAGAGATGATATACGGGTGCTCAGTGGAGACTGGGTACACTGGACGGACTCGCCGAGAACTCCCAGATGGTATTATACCTCACGTTAGATGGCAGTTCTCTGGTGACACTGGTACAGAGTAGTCTGTTGACCCGAGATCGTCATAGAGTCTTGTGTGGTTCCCACTGTGCTTTGATTTCCATCTTACCACGTCCAAGAGGGCGTGCAAAACGGTGGTTTTTGGGTACAGTCCCGAGTCACATGGAGGCAATGAGCGATAGGAGGGGATTCGTCTCTCCCGGTATAGGGAGTTAATGTTGCACTGTGTTCGATTGGCTATAACAGGAAGTCCCTGGCCAGGGCTGATCAGAGAATTGCTGGTAAGTGTTACCAGTAGTTTCTCGACCCGTTATGAGCCTCATATCGACACGACTTATCGAGCTATTGGGGTCTGACGTTTACCACCCCTAGGCAAGATATGCGACATATCAGACGATCAGACCGGACTGTACGGTAGTGTTACTGGTCGGATTCACTGGAGTATGAGCGGGCATGCTCGTCGATCTTCAGATCGCTCAATACCCGGGTGGCCGTTACGTTTAGCAGACCGCTTGCTGCTTGTGGATGTTTGATATGATCATCATCCGCTGCCGGCGTATTGACGAGTCTTTAGAGTCCTACACAGAGGTTTCCTGGCTCAAGCGAAACGAAATAGGAGCGCATATGAGATATGTGCGGGACCGAGAATAATGCGTGTATGTGATACCGTATTTCATTCTCGCGATGAATGTATCGAATGGTTGTATGCGATATAACCTAGTTATCGATTCAAGCGTTGATCCGATAAGCCGATACATTGTATACTAGTCGGTTGTGTGCGACATGACCGGATCATTGAATCAAGTGTTGATTTAATGATTTAATGCATAATCATATATTTGATATATTACTTTGCACTAACTAGTATTGGTTCACTTTAAACGGATTTTCTCACTTGGTTTGTGCACATTGTATATGTGATATACTTTTGTACACTTGATTGTATCATGTTTGATGATACATGTTTAACTATAGTTAAGTGTAATGAATTAAGCCATGGTTAAACTAATGATTAGGGTTTTCTTTTTTTTATTTATTTATTTTGAATAGATAAGAAAAGAATGGTTGCTAATTTTGGAGTTTAGTTGAAGCTTCATGAAGCTTTGACTTTGTAACCATTCTTGTCTTCATCTTAAACCCTAACCATTAATCTAACCTTGGTTAATTCTCTACACTTGACCATGGTTCTAATATGATAAGTATTCATTTTCTTTTCAAAATATAATTAACTTATCATAACATTTCTTCTTCTTCTTCCTTGAACTTAAGAAGAAAAAGCTTTCTTCATCAATGGTGAATTGAGCAAACAAGTGAGAAATCCAATTCTAAAGTCTACCCACTTCCTATTTCTTCATCCTCTACCTCTTGCCAAGTAGTAGAGTGTGTTTCCTTCACAAGTTTTAGGGCTTGGTGAAGGTGGAGTTTGATTTAGCGATGCCTCGACGTAGATCATCTTCGGCATGGACTTCGACGAGCTAGCTCACTTTTTCTCCGACGAAGCCGACTCTAGAGCCCGGATTTGTTTTGGACAGCGGAGACGACTTCGTTGCGGAGTTATGGAGGTGGAGCACCGGATCTACAAAGGTTGTATTTCCGTATCTCTTAGTTAAGTGTTAACTAGTTAGCTTTTTCGCCTAGTTTTCTAGCAAACGATCCGTAGTCGGGTCTCTCGGCACCCGTAAAATTTTATAATGGCATGTTCGATGCCTTGTGAGACCTCATTAGGATGCCTAGGAACCCTACAGTGGTATCAGAGCCTAGCTAGAGCCTTAGGCGAAGTCCAGACGGAATTTGAAACCCGAACGAACCCGAAACCCACACCCGAAAATGCTCTCTGGACATTTTTGAAATATCTGGATTTTTGTGAATTAAAAATTGCTAAAAAATTCAGCATAGAAAAATATGAATTACGATGCAAAAATTGAGAGGTGAACAGTAAAACTTGCGGCTGAACCGCGGCATAAGCCCTGCTTATGCGGCGGTTCAGCGGTATCATGATGACGTCAGCTCCTCATTTCTGCACAGTAATTCCTGATAAATTCTTCTGAGTTTTCTGGGAATTTTTAAAATTTATTCCAGAGTTGAATTTTCTGGAATTGTTTTGGGGATTCGGTGTTTCGATCGGGGTATCAAATTTTGTCTGTGTGGCTTTCCGGATAAATTTTAGAATATGTTAAAAAGTTCGACCGGATATAAATACCCAACTTTTCCCCTGTCGGGAAATTTCCAAGTGTTGGATTTTTCCGAAGTTTAACGACGTTCTAAGTAGTGCAAGTAACACGATGGACCCTCTAGAAGACAACAAACCTTAACTCGATTATGTGACCGTCTTGAACTGCCCTTTGAACCTTCGGGTTTGGGGCAGTACGGCGTGCCACATGTGAGGCGTTGGCTTGACCCTTCTACGGCTGGACCGTTGGTACTGAGGCACGAACGGAATGTTGTTAGACTTGTTACATGTGTTGAGCTGTATCGGGAAAACTTGGGTGTTCGATTGTTCGATCGAAAAGTTTAGCATTTTCTATTTATCCGGAATGTGATACAATAATTGGAATTCACAAATTGTTATGAGATAACTGAATGAATGTTATAAACATAGCAGTTTAGTCTCACTTGATCGGTTGCTACGGAATTTTGATGTGATCAAAAGTCCGTCGCAATCACGTAGCGTACGCGGATACTCGCCGGGTAAACTTAATAGACAGCCTCGCTCCATAGCCCCGACCAAGTGACTGTAGGAGAACCCCGTCGCCGAAAGCATCTGTCCGGGTGCTCGCTGTAGCGGTGTTCCGCCTTGGTGCACTTCGTCGACGGTATCAGGGTTGCTGCCGCCTACTAAAGTTTGCGACGAGCATTCGATCAGTTTTTCGGGAATCTTGTTGAATTGCCCGACCTGGTATTGAAAAGTGTTTTCGATAATGAGACTAAAATGCGGGGTTTATAATTGTTAGGCATGCGATGTCTAAGTAATTCATTTGGTCAGGCATGCGATGTCTGAGGTGGTTGCGGATTCCAACTGTTGTAGTTTTACACTTTCTTTTCTGTGACCGTAAGTGTAATATGTGATATCGCCGGTTTCGTTGCTATATGTCAACGACAATTGGGATGGACATATTTACTTACGTTGATGACATGTGATGTTATGTGTTGCTGGATATGTTATATTGGATCGTCGTGTTTGAATAGCCGGGGGTTTTTATGTGAGATGAGTGTTTTTCATTTTCATTCATGTAAAAACTTGTATGTAATATTCTTTTATTGGGGCGCTTCCAGGTTGCGGAAGTAGTCACCGTTTGTATATTATTTACTTTTCCGCACTAGGATAGACCCAAGGAGGAGGGCACAAGTAACCGGGTTCTGGAGTCCAGTGGGAGACCAACTCGTGGAGTCGAGTCCGGGTCTCCTAACTCTAGAATTGGTAGGGTTGCTTGCCGCTCTCGTAGGGGTCTAAGGGTGTGGGTTTGACTATTCATCACGACCGTGGAATCCGTGTTTTATACTGGCTCGTATTGAAAACACGGACGTCCTAGTATATCCAATATTTCATATGATTCTTCTGCTGCGATATCTATGATGTGATCATGTGATGTTCTGTGATAGATACAGTATATAGTATATATGATATATTATATAGATGTTACTTATGTTTTACACCCGCGCTAGCCCTGCCCCGCTCTGTCGTTAGTTACCTAACCTAACGGTGCACGAGGGGACATCGAGGCGAATGCGGATGGCATAAGTGTACGTCGTATTTATCTGTGATGATTAGGTACTTAAATGATGGGACTTCATTAATGTGATTAATGAAATAAAAGAAACCTAAGATGTTGTAGAATCGAATTTCAAAATAAAACAGGTAGCTACAGTTCTTGCTTTGCACAGCGGTATATGTGATATATCCTGCACCTTATTCGATGAGGAAAGGACCGAGATCCCTTCACCGGGAGTGATTCCTTTAGCAATAACTGGCCGATGCTACGCCCTCGGTTTGTCTTTTGATTGCTTTTAAGAGTTCTGCTTTGCACAGTGATATATATGATATATCCCGCACCTCATTCGACGAGGAAAGGACCGACGATCCCTTCACCGGGAGTGACTCCTTTAGCAAAACTAGAAAAGCCTCAAAAGCACTCCATTTTAAAATCATTTGATTCTACAACGATATCAAGTTCATTACGCAATAGGTTTTCAGAAAAACCTGTCGTAGCCCTCCGTCATTTCAGATAAATCCTGTTTAGTATTCGTGCTGCGTTTGTTGACCTTGTCAAGGCGCAGTGTGCGGTAGCTAACCAGTATTTATCTGCTTATGCATATGATGCAGAATGGGTTAGGGTAGTCGTGCGGCCTTGTTGACCTTGTCAAGGGTCGTGCGGGTGGGTTTGATTCAATCAAGAAATGACGGGTTGAACTTGACTTGCGGTTTATGGTTTGTTGACCTTGTCAAGGTCATAGATCGTTCGGGGCAAAATATTATCGGGAATTTCAAGTGTTGAAATTTGCAATGAGATTGCATACCTTCTATGAGATAGTTGGATCCCGATACCCGCTGCGAGTAAGAGTTACTCCTGGGAGAGTTTTATACATTACAATTAGCCGATCAAGTAGGTGTCTAGAAAGGTGTTAACGAGGTTACGCCTCTGGGAAAACGAGGTTTACATTAATTAGGTTCGTGCGAAAGCACGGGGGACCTCCCTCAAAGTACCGACACTGGCCTGGCTGAAAGATTGGCGAACTTGTAGTGTGTAATTAATCCCGGCTAGTCTTTCCTTTTAGGGTTTGAAGGAAGATTTGATAAAAAGCAGTGGGACCCATCCTGATTAGATAAAATAATAACCAATCTATTCTTGACAGAGCGCACGCTGAGTGTTTTCTTCTCTCTCTCTCCAGGTAGCGACCATATCACGCCTTAATCAAGATAATAATACGGATTATTGACCGAACCCGCTTGTTATACTAAGCTGGGGAACGTTGGTCCCGCTCCAACTTATAATTTTTATAAGACAGAGGAGGAAATTGGGGAATACCAGAATTCCCGTGCCGCCCAAACGAAGAGAGTGCATGCTGATGCATCATCTTCGGGTGTGTTCATTACAAAGAACTGTTTCTCAGTATCCTCCGCATCCAGGGTATATGATACCGGATCAGGATCCCAGATATGTAATCTGTTACATAGGGCTACAAAAGGGTAGAAAAACTGAGAACGGGTGATAAGTTTCATGAGGCAGAAAACGGGGCAAGTGTTGCAGCCAAGTCTGTTGATCACTGTCACCCTGTATTATCAATACATTGATTCTGAACGAATGTTATTAGATACCGAACCTGATATACAAAATCATATCTCTCTCTTTGTTAGAAAAGAAAGGATATAATTTTGTATTGATGGATAATGTTTTGAACATTTCCTATATCAAAAGTTGATCGGTTCAGGCACGTTATCTAAAAGCATTGATGTTCTAAATCAAACTACAGTTCTTAGTATACGGATCACACACAAGAGGAAGAGTTCAGAAATGAACGGATCCTTCTTGAGGTATTGTAGACTAGGTCATATCAATGCGACCCGACTAGCTGAGTTACATTTAGATGCATATTTAAATCAGTTTGATTTTACATCTTGTGAAACTCGCCAGTCATGTCACAAAGATAAGATGACCACAGCTCTGTTTATTGGAAACAGAGAAAGAGTTAGTAAACTCTTGGGATGATACATGTTGATGTATGTAGGTCCCCAGTCTACAAATGCCAGGACTGGTTCTTTATACTTCATTACGTTCTCTGATAATCTCTTAAGATTCAGACATATGTTCCTGTTGAAACACAAGTCTGAACCTTTTGAGATATTCACAGAATATAAGTTAGAAGTAGAGAACCAGAACAAGGGTATAAGTATTATGTCCTTTGATGAGATCAAGGAGGAGAATACTTGAGCACGGAATTCCTGGACTATTCTAAAGGAGAATGAGATTCTCTCTCAGCATTACTCCTCTGTATACACCATAGCACGATGGTATATCGGGGTGGAGCAATTACACCCTATGTGATAAGGTGTGCTCTATGATGAGAAATACTGAGTTACCTATTTCCTTTTGGGTGTTATGCGCTTGAGAAGCTGCATACCTATTGAATAGGGTTCGAATCAAATCAGTTGCCTACCACTCCATATGAGATATGGTATGGGAAGAGCCCATGTCTTAAGTCAGTTAAGATTTGGGGTTGACCGGCCTATGTCTGAAAGCAAAATCCGGACAAGCTCAAGGCAAGGTCTGTTATGTAGAACTGGAAATGTTCCAGCTATACAAAATACAGCAGATGATTTGGTACAACCAAAGGATTCAGTAGATACCAACGAACCTCAGCCTCTCCGCCGATCTAGTAGGGTTTCTCACCCACCTGAGAGATACTTCGGTTTCTCTATGACAGTGGGAGCGAGGAATGCATCATGAGATGATGACCCAACTAGTTTCGAGCTGGCCATCAGGAGTAAGACTCTGTAAGAATGGCTGGATGCTTAGCGATCTGAGATGGAATCCATATACACCAACAAGGTATGGACTTTGGTTGCTATATCTGAAGGGTTAAATCCCCATCAGGAGCAAGTATATCTTGAGAAGATTACTTGGTGTAGATGGAAAAGTTGAGACTTTCAAAGCTAGACTTGTTAAAGCTTTTCGTCATCGACCAGGTATGGATCATGAGGAAACCTTTTTCTAAGGAACTATGCTTAAGTCCATCCAGATCCTACTTGCCACGGCTACATACCATGACTACGATATCTGGTGGTTGGGTGTCATGACAGCTTTTCTAAATGATGATTTAGAAGAGTGCGTCTATAAGTACACAGCCAGAGGGCTTCATAAACAGTGGGAGCAGCGGAAACGTGTGCAAGATACTTTATATAGGATAAAGCAGGCATCGCGGAGTTGGAACATCTGTTTTGATGGATTAGTCAAAGAAGTTGACATCATCAAAATGTTAGATGAACCTTGTATAAACAAAAAGGGTAGTAGGGAGTATGGTGACGATCCTCGTAAAGTACGTGGATGACATACTCTTGATAAGAAAGGAGTTTCTTATGCTACGCTCGATCGATCTCCGTTTATCACAAAGATTCTCCGTGTAGGATCAAAGTGATACCTACTAAATCCTGGATTTTGGATCTATGAGATAGATCTAAATGGATGTTAGGAAACTCACTAGATGTAGTGAGGTGGTGTCAATCGATCCTGAGGAGAATCACTGGAAAGGTTCCAGGGTGATAAAGACGACTGAATGTCAGTCACAGGCATTGTCTTTACCCTCAGTAAAGGGACGGTATGTTGGAAGAGTTCCAAGCTGGATACCATGACATACTAGACGATAAAGGCAGGATACATCGCTACTTAAGATACTACCAAAGAGGCTGTTTGGGTGTATATAGGTTCATGAGATGAACTAGGTTCCTACCATTGTGTGACAATGGAAGTGTGGCTTTGGCCAGGGAACCCCTGTCCCATCAGTGATCCAGACATATTCTAAGGCAGTATCACCTGATCGTGGAGATGTTTGATCTCCATGGTGATCAAGGTTAGGAGAGCAGACTAAGAGGAAAACACAGCGGATCCACTCACAAAGGCCTGTTTCCAGATAGAGACTTTTATGGGATGGTTGAGTATGAGATACTACAACCACTGCTATCAGATGGCCCTAGTGCAAGTGGGAGATTGTTAGTTATATGTATGCCCTAGAGGCCATTACTGTACAAAGGATGTATATTGTAGTGGATGCTGGGACATATATAGGGAGGACTTTCTTGCTCGACATGATAGTATGCTATCTGGTTGAACTTTACCTTAACGTGTATACTGATTGTCTCTCTGTTACATGTTGGTAAAGCCCTTAGGATGTGTGCTTGACTACCTGGACTATGATGCGGATCATACTAGTGGGGACATGGTAGTCCATAAGTACATCCTTCAAAGTCCCTAGTCGAGGGTGTATCGAGACGGGGCATCGATATACCAGAGTAGACTAGCGTATACCTTCTCGACCCATACAGATGGGCGATGGATGATCCCATATCCATCGGTGTTTGACATCAGAGATGATATACGGGTCCTCAGTGGAGACTGGGTACACTGGACGGACTCGCCGAGAACTCCCAGATGGTATTATACCTCACGTCAGATGGCAGTTCTCTGGTGACACTGGTACAGAGTAGTCTGTTGACCCGAGATCGTCATAGAGTCTTGTGTGGTTCCCACTGTGCTTTGATTTCCATCTTACCACGTCCAAGAGGGCATGCAAAACGGTGGTTTTTGGGTACAGTCCCGAGTCACATGGAGGCAATGAGCGATAGGAGGGGATTCGTCTCTTCCGGTATAGGGAGTTGATGTTGCACAGTGTTCGATTGGCTATAACAGGAAGTCCCTGGCCAGGGCTGATCAGAGAATTGCTGGTAAGTGTTACCAGTAGTTTCTCGACCCGTTATGAGCCTCATATCGACACGACTTATCGAGCTATTGGGGTCTGACGTTTACCACCCCTAGGCAAGATATGCGACATATCAGACGATCAGACCGGACTGTACGGTAGTGTTACTGGTCGGATTCACTGGAGTGTGAGCGGGCTTGCTCGTCGATCTTCAGATCGCTCAATACCCGGGTGGCCGTTACGTTTAGCAGACCGCTTGCGGCTTGTGGATGTTTGATATGATCATCATCCGCTGCCGGCGTATTGACGAGTCTTTAGAGTCCTACACAGAGGTTTCCTGGCTCAAGCGAAACGAAATAGGAGCGCATATGAGATATGTGCGGGACCGAGAATAATGCGTGTATGTGATACCGTATTTCATTCTCGCGATGAATGTATCGAATGGTTGTATGCGATATAACCTAGTTATCGATTCAAGCGTTGATCCGATAAGCCGATACATTGTATACTAGTCGGTTGTGTGCGACATGACCGGATCATTGAATCAAGTGTTGATTTAATGATTTAATGCATAATCATATATTTGATATATTACTTTGCACTAACTAGTATTGGTTCACTTTAAACGGATTTTCTCACTTGGTTTGTGCACATTGTATATGTGATATACTTTTGTACACTTGATTGTATCATGTTTGATGATACATGTTTAACTATAGTTAAGTGTAATGAATTAAGCCATGGTTAAACTAATGATTAGGGTTTTCTTTTTATTACTTATTTATTTATTTATTTATTTTGAATAGATAAGAAAAGAATGGTTGCTAATTTTGGAGTTTAGTTGAAGCTTCATGAAGCTTTGACTTTGTAACCATTCTTGTCTTCATCTTAAACCCTAACCATTAATCTAACCTTGGTTAATTCTCTACACTTGACCATGGTTCTAATATGATAAGTATTCATTTTCTTTTCAAAATATAATTAACTTATCATAACATTTCTTCTTCTTCTTCCTTGAACTTAAGAAGAAAAAGCTTTCTTCATCAATGGTGAATTGAGCAAACAAGTGAGAAATCCAATTCTAAAGTCTACCCACTTCCTATTTCTTCATCCTCTACCTCTTGCCAAGTAGTAGAGTGTGTTTCCTTCACAAGTTTAGGGCTTGGTGAAGGTGGAGTTTGATTTAGCGATGCCTCGACGTAGATCATCTTCGGCATGGACTTCGACGACCTAGCTCACTTTTTCTCCGACGAAGCCGACTCTAGAGCCCGGATTTGTTTTGGACAGCGGAGACGACTTCGTTGCGGAGCTATGGAGGTGGAGCACCGGATCTACAAAGGTTGTATTTCCGTATCTCGTAGTTAAGTGTTAACTAGTTAGCTTTTTCGCCTAGTTTTCTAGCAAACGATCCGTAGTCGGGTCTCTCGGCACCCGTAAAATTTTATAATGGCATGTTTGATGCCTTGTGAGACCTCATTAGGGTGCCTAGGAACCCTACACCCTTCACCGGGAGTGACCCCTTTAGCAATAACTGGCAGATGCTACACACTCGGTTTGTCTTTTGACAGCTTCTATAGTTTCTGCTTTGCATAGTGATATATATGATATATCCCGCACCTCATTCGACGAGGAAAGGGCCGACGATCCCTTCACCGGGAGTGACCCCTTTAGCAAAACTAGAAAAGCCTCAAAAACACTCCATTTCAAAATCATTTGATTCTACAACGATATCAGGTTCATTACGCAATAGGTTTTCAGAAAAACCTGTCGTAGCCCTCCGTCATTTCAGATAAGTACTAGTTAGTATTCGTGCTGCGGTAGTTTGGCCTCCGTCAAGGCGTAGTGTACGGTAGCTAACTAGTGCTTATCTGCTAGCATATGATGCGATTGGATTAGAGTATTCACACGGCGTTGTTTGGCCTCCGTCAAGGGTCGTGCGGGTGGGTTTAATTCAATCGGGAAATGACGTGTTGAACTTGATTAGTGGACTATGGGTTGTTTGGCCTCCGTCAAGGTCATAGGACGCTAGGGGCAAAATATTATCGGGAATTTCAAGTGTTGAAATTTGCAATGAGATTGCATACCTTCTATGAGATAGTTGGATCCCGATACCTGCTGCGAGTAAGAGTTACTCCTGGGAGAGTTTTACACATTACAATTAGCCGATCTAGTAGGTGTCTAGAAAGGTGTCAACGGGGTTACGCCTCTGGGAAAACGAGGTTTATTGTAATTAGGTCCGCGCGAAAGCACGGGGAACCTCCCTCAAAGTACCGACACTGGCCTGTCTGAAAGATTGGCGAACTTGTAGCGTGTAATTAATCCCGGCTAGTCTTTCCTTTTAGGGTTTGAAGGAAGATTTGATAAAAACAGTGGGAGCCATCCTGATTAGATAAAATTATAACCAATCTAATCTTGCAAGAGCATACGCTGAGTGTTTTCTTCCTTCTCTCTCCAGATAGCGACCATATCACGCCTTAATCAAGATAATAATACGGATTATTGACCGAACCCGCTTGTTATACTGAGCTGGGGAACGTTGGTCCCGCTCCAACTTATAATTGTTATAAGACCGAGCAGGAAATTAGGGAATACCAGATTTCCCGTGCCGCCCAAACGAAGAAAGTGCATACGATGCATCTCCTTCGGGTGTGTTCATTACAAAGAACTGTTTCTCTGTATCCTCTACGTCCTGGGTATTAGATACCGGATCAGGATCCCAGATATGTAATCTGATACATATGGCTACAGAAAAGTAGAGAACTGAGAACGGGTGATAAGTTTCATGAGACAGAAAACGGTGCAAGTGTTGCAGCCAAGTCTGTTGGTCACTGTCACCCTGTATTCCAAATACATTGATTCTGAACGAATGTTATTAGATACCGAACCTGATATACATAATCATATCAGTCTCTTTATTAGTAAAGAAATGATAAAATTTTGTATTGTTGGATAATGTTTTGAACATTTCCTATATCAAAAGTTGATCGGTTCAGGCACGTTATCTAAAAGCATTGATGTTCTAAATCGAACTACAGTTCTTAGTATACAGAACACACATAAGAGGAAGAGTTCAGAAATGAACAAATCTTTCTTGAGGTTTTGTAGACTAGGTCATATCAATGTGACCCGACTAGCTTAAGTTACATAGTAGATGCATATTTAAATCAGTTTGAATTTACATCTTATGAAACTTGCGAGTCATGTCACAAAGATATAATGACCTCAGCTCTGTTTATTAGAAACAGAGAAAGAGTTAGTAAACTCTTGGGACTGATACATGATGATGTATGTAAGGTCCCCTGTCTACACATGCCAGGACCGGTTCTTTGTACTTCATTACATTCTCTGATAATCTCTCAAGATTCAGACATATCTTCCTGTTGAAACACAAGTCCGAAACTTTTGAGATATTCACAGAATATAAGTTAGAAGTAGAGAACCAAAATACGGGTATAAGTATTATGTCCTTTGATGAGATCAAGGAGGAGAATACTTGTGCATAGAATTCCTGGACTATTCTAAAGGAGAATGAGATTCTCTCTCAGCATTACTCCTCCGTATACACCATAGCACGATGGTATATCGGGGCGGAGCAATAGCACCCTATATGATATGGTGTGCTCTATGATGAGTACTACTGAGTTTCCAATTTCCTTTTGGGGGTTATGCACTTGAGAAGCTGCGTACCTATTGAATTAGGTTCGAATCAGATCACAGCCTACCACTCCATATGAGATATGGTATGGGAAGAGCCCATGTCTTAAGCTAGTTAAGATTTGGGGTTGACCGGCTTATGTCTAAAAGCAAAATCCGGACAACCTCGAGGCAAGGTCTGTAATGTAGAATTGGAAAGGTTCTAGCTATACAAACTACAGCAGATGATTTGATAAAACCAAAGGATTCAATAGTTACCAACGAACCTCAGCCTCTCCACCGATCTAGTAGGGTTCCTCACCCACCTGAGAGATACTTCGGTTTCTCTATGACAGTGGGAGCGAGGATTGCATCATGAGATGATGACCCAACTAGTTTTGAGCTGGCTATCAGGAGTAAGACTCTGTAAGAATGGCTGGATGCTTAGTGATCTGAGATGGAATCCTTATACACCAATAAAGTATGGATTTTGGTTGCTTTATCTGAAGGGTTAAATCCCCATCAGGAGCAAGTATATCTTAAGAAGATTACTTGGTGTACATGGAAAAGTTGAGACTTTCAAAGCTAGACTTGTTAAAAGTTTGCATCATTGACCAGGTATGGATTATGTTGAAACCTTTTCTAAGGATCTATGTTTAAGTCCATCCAAATCCTACTTGCCACGGCTACATATCATGAATACGATATCTGGTGGTTGGGTGTCATGACTGCTTTTCTAAATGATGTTTTGGAAGAGAGCGTCTATAAGTACACAGCCAGAGGGCCTCGTAGACTGTGGGAGCAGCGGAAACGTGTGCAAGATGTTTTATGTGATAAAACAGGCATCGCGGAGTTGGAACATCTGTTTTGATGAGTTAATCAAAGAGTTTGACATCATCAAAATGGTAGATGAACCTTGTATATACAAAAAGGTAGTAGAGAGTATAGTGGTGATCCTCGTAGAGTATGTGGATGACATACTCTTGATAGGGAAGTAGTTTCATATGCAACGCTCAGTCAATCTCCGCTTATCACAAGGATTATCCATATAGGATCATTGTGATACCTCCTAAATCCTGGGTTTTGGATCTATGAGATAGATCTAATTGGATATTAGGATACTCACTAGTTGTAGTGAGATGGTATCAGATGATCCTGGGGAAAATCACTGGAAAGGTTCCGGAGTGATAAGGACGACTGAAAGTCAGTCACAGGCATTGTTTTTACCCTCAGTAAAGGGACGGTATGTTGGAAGAGTTCCAAGCTAGATACCGTGGCAAACTAGACGATAAAGGCTGGATACATCGCTACTTAAGATGCTACCAAAGAGGCAGTTTGGGTGTATATTGGTTCATGAGATGAACTAGGTTCCTACCATTGTGTGACAATGGATGTGTGGCTTTGGCCCGGGAACCCCGGTCCCATCAGTGACCCAGACGTATTCTAAGGCAGCATCACCTGATCATGGAGATAGTTGACCTCCAGGGTGATCAAGGTTAGGAGAGTAGACTCAGAGGACAACACGGCGGATCCACTCACAAAGGCCTTTTCCCAGAGAGAGACTTTTATGGGATGGTTGAGTATGAGATACTATAATGACTGCTATCAGATCTCCCTAGTGCAAGTAGGAGATTGTTAGTTATATGTATGCCCTAGAGGCCATTACTATACATAGGATGTATATTGTAGTGGATGCTAGGACATATATAGGGAGGACTTTCTTGCTCGACATGATAGTATGCTATCTGGTTGCTCTTTATCTTAACGTGTTTACTGATTGTCTCTCTGTTACATGTTGTTAAAGCCCTTAGGATGAGTACTTGACTACCTTGACTATGATGCGGATCATACTAGTGGGGACATGATAGTCCATAAGTACATCCTTCAAGGTCCCTAGTCGTGGGTGTATCGAGACAGGGCATCGATGCACCAGAGTAGACTAGCGTATACGCATCTTGACCCATATGATGGGCGATGGATGATCCCATATCCATCGATGTTTGACATCAAGGATGCTGTACGGGTGCTCAGTGGAGACTGGGTACACTGGACGGACTCGCCGAGAACTCCCAGATGGTATTATACCTTACGTCAGATGGCAGTTCTCTGGTGACACTGGTACAGAGTAGTCTGTTGACCCGAGATCATCATAGAGTCTTGTGTGATTCCCACAGTGCTTTGATTCCCACCTTACCACGTCCAAGAGGGCGTGCAAAACGGTTGTTTTTGGGTACAGTCCCGAATCACATGGAGGCAATAAGCGATAGGAGGGGATTCGTCTCTCCCGGTATAGGGAGTTGATGTTGCGCTGTGTTCGATTGGCTATAACCGGAAATCCCAGGCCAGGGTTGCTGAGATTTACTGGTAAGTGTTACCAGTAGTTTCTCGAACTGTTATAGACCTCATATCGACACGACTTATCGAGCTATTGGGGTCTGACGTTTACCACCCCTAGGCGAGATATGCGACATATCAGACGACGAGACCGGACTGTACGGTAAGTGTCACTGGTTGGATTCACTGGAGTGTGAGCGGGCTTGCTCATTGATCTTCTGATCGCTCAATACCCGGGTGGCCGTTACGTTTAGCAGACCGCTTGCGGCTTGTGGGTGTTTGATATGATCATCACCTGCTGCCGGCGTATTGACGAGTCTTTAGAGTCCTACACAGAGGTTTCCTGGCTCAAGCGAAACGAAATAGGAGCGCATATGAGATATGTGCGGGACCGAGAATAATACCAGTATGTGATACTGTATTCTATTCTCGCGATATGTGACATTGATCGGTTATATGCGATATAGCCGGGTTATCGGATCAAGTGTTGATTCGATAAGTTGTTGCTATTGATATTAGTCGGTTTTATGCAATATGACCGGATCATTAAGTCAAGTGTTGATTTAATGATTTAATGTATAATTATATATTTGATATATTACTTTACATTAACTAATATTGGTTGACTTAAGATGTTTTTCTCACTTGATTGTGCACATTGTATATGTGATATATTTTTTGTGCACAAGATTGTATCATGTTTGATGATACATGCAAACTTGGGTGTGTGTATGCTAATACACCATGTTTAGATAATGGTTAGGGTTTCATTTGTATTATTTCATTTATTTTTCAAATTAAAATGAAATGGTGTCTTTCTTTTCTTTCTTTGCTTGAAACTTCTTGAAGTTTCAAAGCATCTTTGAAAAGGTCTTCCATTTTGTTTTATCCTAAACCTAACCATTACCTAAACCCTAGTTTATTCTCTACATGATTTTACTAACCCATGGTTGCTATATGATAAGGCATCACTTGATTTTCCTTTTTGATAATTCATTTATATTCTTTTCTTTCTTCTTCTTCTTCTTGATGAAGAAAAAAAACCCTTTCTTGAAAAAGATCAAGTGATGATTCCAAGTGAGAAATCAAAATCCAAAGTGAACCCACTTCCTATTTCTTCATCCTTTACCACTTGCCATGTAGTATAGGGTGTTTTCATCACAAGTTTCATGACTTGGTGAAGTTGGAGCTCGAGTTAGAGTTGCCTCGACGTAGATCATTGATTAGTCGAAAATATTGCATTTTTTAGCCGGCAATTTCCCTATCATTTGCATTCATATAGAAGTGTTCGGCATTCATATTTCACATATTAGCAAATCTGTCGCAAAATATCAGATTACATGTGTTAGACCTTAAAACCGGCATTTCTAAGGAAATTGACTGCATTTCATAACATGGCATCATTTCTATATATCGCAACCCGTGTTTCGAAGTTGTGCGGGAAAATCAGAAGCTTGCTCAAACTTACCCCGCTAAAAGATACGCCAACTCAAGGATTTGGAATCTGGTATTATTCTAAGAAGCATTCAGAGATTTAACATATCAGAAAATACATCAAAATAGAGCAGAAGACCACACTGCAAATTTGAGGACTCAAAGAGCCAACTTGGCCGCGGAACCGCGGCCTAAGCCTCCTTGTGCCGCTGTTCCGCGGTCAACATGTCACATCTCCACTTTATCTTTGCACCACAATGCTTATCTCAGGGTCCAGACTTCAGAAAGACATGTCAATTTCCAGAAAGCCCCAGAAGCTTCTGCCAGATCAGCAAACCCTTGGATCTACACTAAACTAGCCTTGTATTCTAGAATGTTCTTCCTAAACCCTAGCTTAAACCCTAAGCTAAGACTAACTAACTACTTCTAGAAGTCTTTCAACAAACTTTTGGAGGGAATTTCTATTTTAAACTCAAGGCTTATGGTTTGGGAGATCTATAAATAGGACCCTAGGCTCACTTGTAAAGGAATTCAATTTTCAATTCATTCATTGAAATTGATTGATCCATTCACTCTCTTTCTTCATCTTCTTCCACAAGTCTAGTGAGAAGGCTTGTGTGAAACCCTAACCCTAATTCCAATCAAAAGCCAAGATCCCGAGTAACAAATCAAGCAAGAAGCCCGTCAACCTTTTATGAGCGGAACCGATCTTCAACAGAGCAAGTGGTCCAAGCCGATCCACGACTCACGGAGAAAAGTGACGCCAGATCGACAATTTAGTTCTTCCTCTTGTAGTTCTTGAGCGACTGTAATCAAATTGTTGATATAAATAAAAGGTGAAATTCTTTTATCTTGTTTTCTTTAAATTCTTGCATCATGATATCTTTTCAATTCTTGAATGCTTTCTATGTGATGATGTGTGAATAAACTCCGCTCGTCGAGGAGTCGAGACGATCAATAGAATGATGATGTAATATATCTGAAAACGATTCTTGATTCCTATGAGTTTTGTAAACCCTAGCAAGTTCAAGAATCGACGACCCAATTTTGTTGCGATGCTTTCTTGATTGATATCGCTCGAAATTGGGGAGTTACGATCGTTTCTTGAAATTGCTAGAGGCTAGAATGTGAATGATATTGACGAAAGAACAAGGGTTAAATGATGAAACCCTAGTTTCAAGAGAAAGCCCTAACTCTCGTCGATCATAATCAATCTAGTATCAATTCTTCGAAGGACAAGAACACGATATCTTGAGATTACATCATGTCTATAGATCCGATCGATTCCTACGAGCCTCATTTAGATTCTTGACATTTGGTTGGAAATATCATCGAAACCCGATTCTCGATTGTTTATCATTTTCTTGATTCTTGAATAGAATAGTGACACTTGAAACAATTGATAAATCTTGAATAATGCTTTCTTTTCTTTTCAATTAACTTTTCAATTCAAACAAATCGAACATTGAAACGAATCGCACAATCCCTGTGGACGATCCGCACTCGCTTACGATCTACAACTGACACCGTAATTGATTGCGGTCAAATATAATTCTTTGGTTGTGATTTCTTTATACAATTTTCTAAATACTGATACAAGATACTGTTATCGATCAAATGAAACCGTTATCGGGAAACAATTGATTCGATACTTGCTTTTACATCCCAATCGAGAAACGCAATTCAATCAAATGGCGCCGTTGCCGGGGATCGCGCGCTAATTCGTTTCATATTAAAGTTGAATTGAAAGATTTATTCCATTGTGATTTTTGAGATCAAAATTCGTGCAAACCCTAAACGATTTGTTGTGGTTCATTGCAAGGAGATCTGGAGATTGCTGGAAATTTGAAAAAAAATTTCGAATATTCCAGAGAGCAGAGGGAGTCTACCGAGCCTCCCTGAAAAAGTTTGGTGCAGTGTTTCCATTGTTTGACCGCGGAAGGGCGGCATTAAGAGGCAATTGCGGCGGAACCGCGGCCTTGTTGAAGGATCTCTGTGAACTTTTTCTTCAGTTGATTTCTTACCTTCTCCTCTCTCCTCTTTTTAGCTCCAACTAATAATTTTCTGCAGGATTCTTTGCAAATAGTAGCAGCTCGCAAATTGCAAAAGTAAATTTGTGCGTGATTTGGTTTCTTCGTTGTTTGCATTCTAAATACGGATATTAAGGGGCACGGCCAAATCCAAATTAGGTGGGGAGTTCATTACCCTTCCTAGGCCCCAAAAATCGCAAAACTTGCATCCGCATTGACCCACATTAACTAAAAAATATCTAGAGATGACTCTAAGGACCGTCGCGCTCACTTAGGACAGAAGAAGGCCGTGGGTAATTCATTGCTTATCCGCGTTTTCTTGTGGTGCCTAGGCAAGTGTGTCTAAGGCTAGTGGTTTTTAATTAGGCCCACTACTTACGTAGTGGAGTACCTTCCCACTTACCTGGCACTTATCCGGCTACAGGGGGACAAAGAGGCAGTGGAGGATTCTATCCTGCGACTTGTCTTTTGGCAGTTAGGAGCGGTCTAGAGCCGGACCTAGGTGACCACTAGATTCTAGGGTTTTTTGTGTGTTGCATTTTTTGTGTTGCATCATTTTTTCAAAAATCCGTCCCTTTTTCAAAGCAAACACCGCATTCATTCATACCCATTTTTAGTACAAGATAGGCTGGACACGGGATTCTAGTGCCCGTTTAGTCCGCGTACCTCCTATCGACTCCGAAGTTGATATTTCTCCATTTACCTTTCCTTTACCCACTACCACACCAACACCGATGGATCCGAATCCATCAAACTTCTTTAACCCTAATCTGCCGTCGTCCGTTGGTGCGCAGAATCCACCCCGCATCTCTCTCTAGGAGAGGTGCTACCCTATTCGAGGTCCTCTTTCGACCTGCTTATCCACACCACCAGCCAACGGGGATAACTTTGAGATTAAGCCCCAGTATATCAATCTTTTACCCAAATTCCACGGACTCGAGACTGAGGACGCTTACGTTTTCATTACCAAATTTGAAAACGTATGCGCAATGATGGGTACGTCACAACTTTCAGTGGATGCTATGCGTCTACGACTTCTTCCATTTACATTGTGCGATATAGCCGAGAAGTGGCTATATAACACTACCGCGTACTCTATTACGAATTGGGAAGAATTCGTCGCTGCATTCCTTAAGAAATTTTACCCAATACAAAAGATAGCTCGAATCCGTAGCGAACTGAATCAATTTGCCCAGCTCCTTACTGAACCATTCTCTAAATGCTTTGAACGTTTCAAGGATCTATTGGTTCAATGTCCTCATCACGGCATCCCGAGATGGGAGCTTTGCCGAATCATTTATGAGGGCATTAACCCAAACACTAAACAGAGCCTTGAAAACATGTGTCAAGGTACTTTTATGACCAAAGATGATGGGGAAGCTTGGAAGTATTTAGAAGAGTTCGCTGAAAAATCACTACAGTGGGAGAGTGGAACCCAACCATTGAATAGGGGTGGCGTACACCAAATAGATGTGTCCATAGGTGTTCGAGCTGAAATGGCAGCAATGCAAAAGAAGCTCGACGCTATGGAACACAAATTTGCAGCAGCCTCCCTAAACCCAGTGTCGCTCCCCAAAACTGTTTGTGGATGCTGTTCTGATCCGTCTCATTTAACGGAAGAATGTCCATTAAACTCTGCGTTTCAAAGTCACGAGCATTCTAATGCCGCATTTCAAAGACCTCGAAACGATCCATATTCTTCCACGTACAATCAGGGTTGGAGGAATCACCCAAATTTTGCTTGGAACCAACAACAATCTCAAAACACGGTTCCAAACACGAATCAATGTCAAAGGGCTCTTCCTCCACCACAGCAACCACTTCAACTCACTCAGCACCCCTATCAGTCACAAAATTTTCAAAATCGGGTCAACACTCCTGCACAGTCTAATCCTATGACCTGTTCTGACGAGTTCTCTCAATTCACTCAAACCATGAAATCACTCTTGTCAAATTTCATAGAGGTTTTAGATGAGGTTAGATCTTCTGTCGGTGAGATAAAGAAAAACTCAGCGTCCCAAGCTGAGAGTATCAGAACGATGGAAGCCGAAATCGCACGACTTAAAGCCGAAATGAGTGCGAGAGAAAAAGGGAAACTTCCCTCTCAACCCCTACGGAATCCTGGGCATTACAATGTAAATGCCGTCACAACGTTGAGATCGGGAAGAGTGCTGAACAACCATGTTGGGGAAGAAGTTGATGATACTGAAAATCATATCAACGCCCCGGCTGAGACCTTTCCACACACACACTTCTCCTTCTGATCCTTGTTCTTCTACCACACCACCTTCTCGCGAGCCTATTCTCCATTTCCCACTAGGCTCGACACCTCAGTATAGCTCTTCTAGTTCTCCACAGACGGTCCCCACACCTCTTTTGGGATCTCGTCTACCCCCTCATTCTTCTCCTATGATGGACCCGACGCTCATTGCGAAAGCACCTTACCCGAATCGGTTAAGGGGTAATAGAACGAGTCCACATATGGAGAAAATTATAGAAATGTTCAAGCAGGTTAACATCAATATCCCTCTCCTAGATGCGATTCAGCAAGTCCCCGCTTATGCGAAAATTCTTAAGGACTTGTGCACTAGGAAGAGGAAGACTCAAGTGCCGAAGAAGGTATTCATGTCTAATAATATCAGCACTGCTTTTAGCCCCCAGCTACCAAAGAAACGTAAGGACCCAGGATGTCCTACAATATCGATTTCTATTGGGGGTAAAAACATAAATCGCGCTCTTTTAGACCTTGGCGCAAGTGTTAACCTACTTCCATATTCTATATATGAGCAATTAGGGATTGGAGAGTTGAAACCTGCTCACTGCACTCTCCAAATGGCAGACCGTTCAATCACCAAACCAAGGGGTGAACTAGAGGATGTGTTGATAAAGGTCGGGGAATTTGTTTTCCCTGTAGACTTCATTGTACTCGATACACAACCTGTAGCAAACCCCCGGGGCCAAATTCCGGTGATTCTGGGTCGTCCTTTCCTTGCCACTTCCAACGCTATTATAAACTGTAGAAATGGTTCAATGAACTTATCATTTACAAATAAGACCATTGAACTAAACATCTATAAAGTTGGAAGTCAGCCATCAGAACCTTCTGCTCATATTCTAGATGTGTGCTCTGTCCACGAGATCGCTCCCGATAGTTGTGGAGCTGAGGATCTTAGCTTTCTAGATCTCGACGACATTACCACATCTCTGCTTGATCTCACACATGATCTTAGTGAGGACACTTTTCCTACACTTGAGTCCTGCACTCCTGACTTTTCTCCACCCGAGTCTGTATCTTTTACAGGCTCTTAGCTTCTTTGTAACTCCAAAAATCATTCGATGATCCCACCTTCTATTATTTCTCCGCCTGAATTAGATCTCAAAATTTTACCTTCTCATCTTAAATATGCTTATTTAGGTGAGAATGGGTCTTTACCGGTTATCATTTCCGCTTCTCTTGCATCAGAGCAAGAGAATGCACTTTTATCGGTATTGAGATCTAATAAAGAGGCGTTTGGTTGGACCATGGCGGACATCAAAGGGATTAGTCCCTTGATAGTTGAACATCATATACATGTGATGGATGATGCCAGACCAACCCGAGAACCACAAAGACGGTTAAATCCCGTCATGAAGGAAGCGGTGATGAAAGAGATCGTCAAATGCCTAGATAATAGTATTATATACCCCATCTCCGATAGCCAATGGGTGAGTCCTATACATGTCGTCCCTAAGAAATCCGGCATCACTGTTATAACCAATGAGGCAAATGAGTTGATTCAGACACGCGCCCAAACTGGGTGGCATGTATGTATTGATTATAGAAAACTCAATGCTGCCACGAGGAAAGACCACTTTCCTCTACCATTCATTGATCAAATGCTGGAACGCTTAGCGGGACGAGAGTATTATTGCTTTATGGACGGATACTCAGGCTATAATCAGGTCCCCATCGCCAAAAAGGATCAAGATAAAACCACTTTTACTTGTCCTTTTGGTACCTTTGCTTACAGTCGCATGCCCTTTGGGTTGTGCAATGCTCCCGTTACCTTTCAGCGGTGTATGATGGGGATATTCTCTGATATGGTAGAGAATTTTTTGGAGATCTTTATGGACGATTTCTCGATTTTTGGAGACTCTTTTTCTGATTGCCTATCGAATCTTGACGCAGTTCTTACTCGTTGCAAAGAGAAGAACTTAACTTTGAACTGGGAAAAATGCCATTTCATGGTCCAAGAAGGAATTGTACTTGGACATGTTATTTCACAGAAAGGCATTGAGGTTGACAGAGCTAAGATAGATGTCATTCAAAACCTCCCTCATCCAAAAAGCGTCAAAGATATTCGATCTTTCCTTGGCCATGCGGGCTTTTATAGGAGATTCATTAAGGACTTTAGCAAAATTGCTAGACCTTTAACTCTTCTCCTGGCCAAGGATACGACCTTCCACTTTGACTCGGACTGTGAGACAGCTTTCGACTCACTTAAACACTCACTCTCTTCAGCCCCCGTTCTATCGTCTCCAAATTGGGACTACCCCTTTGAGCTGATGTGTGACGCATCCGACTTTGCAGTAGGTGCAGTCTTAGGACAGCACTTCGAAAAGATACCACACGTGATATACTATGCAAGTAAGACCCTGAATGATGCTCAAATCAATTATACAACCACCGAGAAAGAACTTTTAGCGGTTGTATTTGCATTAGAAAAATTCAGGCCTTACTTAATTGGCTCTCCTATAGTTGTGTACACTGACCATTCCGCTTTAAAACATCATCTGGCGAAGAAAGATGCAAAAGGTCGACTAATACGTTGGATCCTTCTTTTACAAGAATTTGATCTTGTTATCAAAGATAAGAAAGGATGTCAAAACGTAGTAGCCGACCATCTTTCACGCATCTCTTCTTCCCCTGTGACCCTGTCGATCAATGATTCGTTCCCTGATGAACAACTCTTGAACGTATCCGCTGAACCATGGTTCAGGGATATTGTGAACTATCTTGTCACGGGACTTATACCGAGCGATTGGTCAAAATAGGACAAATACCGTTTTCTATCCCAAGTAAAACACTTTTACTGGGATGATCCATATTTGTTTAAATATTGTCCTGATCAGATCATTCGCCGGTGTGTCCCGAAAGAAGAGTTCAAGAGTGTTCTTTCTTTTTGTCATGATCAGGCCTGTGGGGGTCACTTTGGTCCTAAAAAGACGGCGGAGAAGGTTTTGTAATGTGGTTTTTATTGGCCGACCTTATTCAAGGACGCATTTGACTATTGCAAAACCTGTACACAGTGTCAGTACACGGGGTAGAATATCCCGGAGAAATGAAATGCCTCAACAACCCATCTTGGTTGTTGAAATCTTCGATGTTTGGGGCATTGATTTTATGGGTCCTTTTGCCAACTCCTTTGGGAATTTGTACATACTGCTGGCGGTTGATTACGTCTCAAAGTGGGTAGAAGCCATTCCATGTCGCACTAATGATAAAAAAGTTGTCATTAAGTTCTTAAAAGAAAATATCTTTTCGCGATTTGGACACCCACGCGCTATCATTAGCAATAATGGGACACATTTCTGCAACAGGTCCTTCGAGACTCTGATGCGGAAATACGCAATCAACTACCGACTTTTTACACCCTATCATCCCCAAACGAGCGGGCAGGCTGAAATTTCGAATAGACAGATCAAACTTATCCTGGAGAAGACCGTTGCTAAGAATAGAAAAGACTGGTCGACCAAATTGACGGATGCTCTTTGGGCATTCAGGACTGCATATAAAACCGACCTAAGGATGTCTCCATATAGGATAGTGTTTGGGAAGGCATGTCACTTACCCGTCGAGATAGAGCATAAAGCATTGTGGGCTATAAAGGAAATAAACTTTGATCTAAAAGAAGCCTGCAACTTTCGGAAGCTGCAACTAAATGAGCTAAGCGAACTCCGTGATGAAGCATATGATAACACTGTAATCATAAAGAATAGGACCAAGGTTTTTCATGATAAAAACATTTTAAGGAAAAAAATTTCACCTGGTCAACAAGTCCTTCTTTATGATTCACGATTACACCTTCACGCAGGTATGCTTCGATCTCGGTGGAATGGACCTTTTATCGTGCGGTCTGTATACCCGCACGGGGCAGTAGAAGTAGAAAATGTTAAAAATGACACATTTTTCAAAGTGAATGGACATAGACTAAAGCCGTATTTTTCCACTGACCCCACGGAGGAGCTCTTGTTCTTACAAGAGCCAGTTTATTTGGATTAAAATTCCACCATCTCACCTTCATATCTTATATATCATTGCATCATCTTTGGGATGGAGGTGAGTAAAAAGAATAAGTTTGGGGGAAGTTCTTCGCTTATATATTTTGCCCCACTAATAATTCCCCCCAGGCTTACAGTTTTTATAGGTATAGCGATTGGCAACAGTGAGGACACTGTTGAAATCAAGTTTGGGGGAGGTTTGTGCTTATTTTTGCATCATTTGCATATCATCCGCATAAGCACAAAACATTTCTTTTAAAAATCTATAAAAATTTAAAAATTTTCAAAACCCACAAAAATTTAAAAATTTTCAAATATAAAAATATTTTAATATTTAAACTTTTTTGTACATATATAAGATAATAAAAGTTTAGATAATGAACAATTACATCCATGAGATTAGAAAAATTTAAGAAAACTAAGAAAATTAGAAGTTTTCTTATACGAACTAGTAATAAGTAGTTATGAGCCGTTGTCCCAAGGGTTAGTAAGATGAAGGACGTCGCTAATCTGAGGATAAAAATAAGTCTGAAAAATAGTTTCTATTCTGGAAGCCAAATATTTTGAACGTTGATACCCTGCTATTCGCCCTTACACACGTCTTGAAGCCTGGGATAGTAGAGGATACCTTGAAATGCTCTTGTCTTAAAGCCGATGTATGAAGAAAATAAAAAGAAAAAAAAAGTGAATAAAAAAATATAAAGTGGTGAGAAAAATGGACACTGGTTTTGTTATCGCCGAGGGCAAAAAAATGTATAGCGAGGGTGCCTCTTCACCTAGTGCCCTTAGGCCAACTGGTCTGGGAGTCACTGCTATGCCTAAGGTGGTGCAAGACGAGGAAAATACACCAAGTAAGCAAGCACAGGAGTAATCAGTCGGTTAGTACCTCAAGAAGTATTAACGGCCGCATGAAAGTGTGTGAGCAATCTCATCTAAATATTCATTAATTAAAAAGTATTGAGGCTGATGGGCAAGTGTATGATAGCTTGAATTGAATTCTCCGGGTGTAGGGATGTCTTTACACACACGCAGGGTGATATGATCGATGTTTTGGAAGAAAGATAGGAATGAAGAATAAGACGATGTTTTATTGAGGGAGGACGTGATTTCCGACATTTTTTCATGACCATTAACATAGGGCAAATGACAACCGAAAGTTAACTTAGTTGGAAACCCTAATTTTCAGGGCTTTTTCTTTTACAATTCTTGTCTTTAAATGTAATATTCATGATCTTCCTTTTATTATTGGATTTTGTGGGTGCAATCCGCTGAAAACCCTCAGGAGACAACACTCCTCCTACTAGGGACACCTAGAGGTTTAAAGGCTTGTTGCACGTGCTCAGTGCAATCGTGTTGCCTACGAAAGTGTGCTAGTTAGTTTTTCTCTTTCTTTATTTTCTCCTTTTCTTTTTAATAAAAAGTTCGATCGAGACGATCGAAATTAAGTTTGGGGGAATTTGATTAGTCGAAAATATTGCATCATTTAGCCGGCAATTTCCCTATCATTTGCATTCATATAGAAGTGTTCGGCATTCATATTTCACATATTAGCAAATCTGTCGCAAAATATCAGATTACATGTGTTAGACATTAAAACCGGCATTTCTAGGGAAATTGACTGCATTTCATAACATGGCCTCATTTCTATATATCGCAACCCGTGTTTCGAAGTCTGTGCAGGAAAATCAGAAGCTTGCTCAAACTTACACCGCTAAAAGATACGCCAACTTAAGGATTTGGAATCTGGTATTATTCTAAGAAGCATTCAGAGATTTAACATATCAGAAAATACATCAAAATAGAGCAGAAGACCACACTGCAAATTTGAGGACTCAAAGAGCCAACTTGGCCGCGGAACCGCGACCTAAGCCTCCTTGTGCCGCTGTTCCGCGGTCAACATGTCACATCTCCACTTTATCTTTGCACCACAATGCTTATCTCAGGGTCCAGACTTCAGAAAGACATGTCATTTTCCAGAAAGCCCCAGAAGCTTCTGCCAGATCAGCAAACCCTTGGATCTACACTAAACTAGCCTTGTATTCTAGAATGTTCTCCCTAAACCCTAGCATAAACCCTAAGCTAAGCCTAACTAACTACTTCTAGAAGTATTTCAACAAACTTTTGGTGGGAATTTCTCTTTTAAACTCAAGGCTTAGGGTTTGGAAGATCAATAAATAGGACCCTAGGCTCACTTGTAAAAGAATTCAATTTTCAATTCATTCATTGAAATTGATTGATCCATTCACTCTCTTTCTTCATCTTCTTCCACAAGTCTAGTGAGAAGGCTTGTGTGAAACCCTAACCCTAATTCCAATCAAAAGCCAAGATCCCGAGTACCAAATCAAGCAAGAAGCCCGTCAACCTTTTATGAGCGGAACCGATCTTCAACAGAGCAAGTGGTCCAAGCCGATCCACGACTCACGGAGAAAAGCGACGCCAGATCGACAATTTAGTTCTTCCTCTTGTAGTTCTTGAGCGACTGTAATCAAATTGTTGATATAAATAAAAGGTGAAATTCTTTTATCTTGTTTTCTTTAAATTCTTGCATCATGATATCTTTTCAATTCTTGAATGCTTTCTGTGTGATGATGTGTGAATAAACTCCGCTCGTCGAGGAGTCGAGACGATCAATAGAATGATGATGTAATATATCTGAAAACGATTCTTGATTCCTACGAGTTTTGTAAACCCTAGCAAGTTCAAGAATCGACGACCCAATTTTGTTGCGATGCTTTCTTGATTGATATCGCTCAAAATTGGGGAGTTACGATCGTTTCTTGAAATTGCTAGAGGCTAGAATGTGAATGATATTGACGAAAGAACAAGGGTTAAATGATGAAACCCTAGTTTCACGAGAAAGCCCTAACTCTCGTCGATCATCATCGATATAGTATCAATTCTTCGAAGGACAAGAACACGATATCTTGAGATTACATCACGTCTATAGATCTGATCGATTTCTGCGAGCCTCATTTAGATTCTTGACATTTGGTTGGAAATATCATCGAAACCCGATTCTCGATTGTTTATCATTTTCTTGATTCTTGAATAGAATAGTGACACTTGAAACAATTGATAAATCTTGAATCATGCTTTCTTTTCTTTTCAATTAACTTTTCAATTCAAACAAATCGAACATTGAAACGAATCGCACAATCCCTGTGGACGATCCGCACTCGCTTACGATCTACAACTGACACCGTAATTGATTGCGGTCAAATATAATTCTTTGGTTGTGATTTCTTTATACAATTTTCTAAATACTGATACAAGATACTGTTATCGATCAAATGAAACCGTTATCGGGAAACAATTGATTCGATACTTGCTTTTACATCCCAATCGAGAAATAGCATTAAATCAATCATCTTCGGTATCGAAGTCGACGACCTAGCCCGATCATTTCTTCGACGAAACCATCGCTAGAGTCCGGGATCCGATGATCGCAGCGAAGGGACATCAACACGGAGCTATGGAGGTGGAGTACCGGATCTACAAAGGTTGTATTTCCGTTCACTTAGTACTAAAGCAGTTTAGTAGCTTGTAGTTTCGCCTAATTTCTAGGTAACGATCTATCTTAGGGTTTCTCAGCACCTAAATTTTAAATTTGGCATGGTTGATGCCTTGTGGAACCTCTTGAGTGTGCCTAGGAACCCTACAACGTCAGACCTTAATAACCTTGTATTTCGTGCTGATGCGGCTCAGGACCAATCCGGGAAACTACTGATCAACCTATCAGTAAATCCCAACTGCCTTGGCCAAAGTCTTATTGTCCTGACCAATCAAATACAGTGCGATATCAACTCCCAATACCGGGAGATACGAATCCCCGACAATTGCTCACTGCCTCCATGTGACTCGGGACTGTACCTAACCAAAACCTGTTTGCACGACACAGTAGAGCCGTGGTAGGGTAGTGATCAAAGAACAGTGGGAATTCACACGAGACAAATGACGATCTCAGGTCTAAAGACTAACTTGTACTCATGTCACTTGAGAACTTTCATCTGACGATAGGTATAGTACCATCTGTAAGTCCTCGGCGAGTCCGTCCGGTATACTCACCCCCAGTGAGCACCTGTATACGATCTTAGGTCTAAAGACCAATGGTTGCAGGACCAAACCATCGCCCCTCGTCGGGTTCTAAAAATGTATACACTAGTCTACTCCAGAATATCGATGCCCAGTCTCGATACTTCTACGACTAGGGACCATTTAAGGATGTGCGTACCAGCTACCCAGCTCCCATAAGTATGATCGCCATCACAACGCAGGTAGTCTAGAAATGATCCTATAAGCTTTATCAACATGTATAAAAGATATGTAATAGCAAGTAAAATATGCACATGTTAAGATAAAGACAAACCAGATAGCATACTATCATATCGAGCAAAACTGTCATGTACATATATACGTCCAAGCATCCATATGTATACATATACAATAATAGCCTCTAGGGCATATATATCCAACAATCTCCCACTTGCACTAAGGCCATATATTGGGGTACCGAGTATCCAACGTCTGCTCTAGGGCCGGCTGTTGGCATACCGCATACCCAACATCTTAAAAAGTCTCTCGAATTGTGCTTGAGGAAGGGCCTTGGTGAATGGATCCGCAGTGTTGTCTTTTGTATCCACTCTCTGGACCTCGATCTCCTGGCGATCTACGATCTCCCTGATCAGGTGATACCGCCTTAAGATGTGCCTGGATTTCTGATGGGACCGTGGTTCCATCGCTAAATCTATAGCCCTATTGTTATCGCAATACAAAAGTATTGGGTCAACAATGGACGGAACTACTTGAATTTCACTAATGAACTTCTTCATCCAGACCGCCTCTTTTGCGGCATCGCTCGCAGCAATGTATTCAGCCTCCATCGTCGAGTCTGCAATGGTATCCTGTTTGGAGTTCTTCCAATACGCCGCCGCTCCGTTGAGGGTAAACACAAAACCCGAGACAGACTTGTTGTCATCCTTGTCACTCTGAAATCTTGAATCGGTAAAGGACTCGACCTTTAGGTGTCCATTACCGTAAACTAAGAACATCTCTTTAGTCCTTCTCAGGTATTTGAGAATGTTCTTTACTGTTGTCGAGTAGTCCTCACCTGGGATCGACTGATCCCGGCTCACCACACTTAGCGCATATGCTATATCTGGCCTTGTACATAGCATCGCACACATTATAGATCCTACAGCCGAAGCGTAGGGTATAGTGCTCATGCGATCCCTCTCCTCGTCGGTCTTGGGAGACAACTCCTTGGAGAGGGTGATTCCATGCAATGCGGGTATATAACCGCTCTTGGAATCGTCCATACTAAATCTCCTTAGTATGGTCTCTATGTACCTGGACTGCGAGAGTCTGAGTAATCTCTTGGATCTATCTCTATAGATCCTGATCCCCAGAATGTACGAGGCATCACCCAATTCCTTCATGGAGAACTTTTGTGACAAGAACAGCTTGACCGATTGTAGCATAGGAATATCATTTCCTATCAAAAGAATTTCGTCCACGTACAAGACTAGGAATACGACAGTTTGGCCTACAATCTTCTTATATATACAAGGCTCATCCTCGTTCTTGATGAGTGATATCCCTTGACTATTTCATCAAACCAGATGTTCCAGCTCAACAATGCCGGTTTTAATCCATAAATGGATTTAAGCAACTTGCACACCTTCCCGCTGCTCCCGCTGTCTATGAAACCTTCCGGCTGATCCATATAAACGCAGTCTTCTAAACTTCCATTCAGAAAAAACCGTTTTACGTCCATCTGCTAGATCTCATAGTCATGGAAGGCAGCAATGGCAAGTAGGATCCGAATGGATTTGAGCATAGCCACTGGAGAAATGGTTTCGTCATAGTCCACACCTGCTCTTTGACGAAAACCTTTTGCAACAAGTCTAGCCTTATAGGTTTCCACCTGCCCATCTACACCAAATTTCCTTTTGTAGATCCATTTTCATCCAACGAGTTTTACCCCAGGTGGAGCAATATCCAAGGTCCACAATTTATTGGCGAACATGGACTCCATTTCGGATCGTATAGCATCCAGCCACTTATCAGAGTCCCTACTGATAATGGCCTTCCTGTAACTAGTAGGATCATATTTTTCTAAGATGCAATCCTCTCGATCCCCATCTATAAGAAAACCGTAGTATCTCTCGGACGGATGAGATATCCTACCAGATCTGCGGAGTGGTTGAGGTTCGTCTGGGATTATTGAATCTCAAGGTTCCACCAATTCTTCAGTTTGAGTCTGTGGTTCGTGAATTTCTTCCAGTTCTACCGAACTCCTACTTATTTCTTTTACAAGAAATTGCTACTCTAAAAAAGTGGTGTGCCGAGATACAAACACCTTCTGTTCCTTGGTGTGGTAGAACAAATATCCTATTGAATTTTTAGGATATCCCATAAACTTGCATAAAACTGAACGTGCTTGCAATTTGTCCGGATTTTGTACGTTTACATAGGCCGGACAACCCCATATCTTAATACGTTTAAGATACGGTCTTTTTCCACTCCATAATTCATATGGAGTCTTAGGCACATATTTGGACGAAATATCATTCAATAGATATGCCGCTGTCAAAAGTGCGTGTCCCCAAAATGAAAGAGGCAACTCAGCGTTACTCATCATGGAACGAACCATGTCCAAAAGGGTACGATTCCTCCGCTCCGATACACCGTTGTGCTGTGGCGTATACGGAGGAGTAAGCTGAGAGAGAATTCCATTCTCCTTTAGGTAATCTAGGAATTCCGTGCTTAAGTACTCCCATCCTCTATCAGATCAGAGGATCTTGATACTTTTTCCAGTCTAATTCTTTACTTCGTTTCTGAATTCTTTGAATTACTCAAAAGCTTCAGATTTGTGTTTCATGAGATATACATATTCGAACCTGGAGAGATCGTCAGTGAATGTGATGAAGTACGAGAACCCACCCCTTGCATGTATAGACATTGGACCACATACATCACTGTGTATGAGTCCCTAGAGCTCTTCTGCCCTTTCTCCGTATCCTGTGAATGGAGATTTGGTCATCTTTCCTTTAAGACAAGACTGACAAGTTTCATAAGATGAAAATTCGAACGTATCCAAATATCCATCTTTATGTAACTTACTTAGTCTTTTCTCTCCGATATGACCAAGTCTACAATGCCACAAGTAGGATTCGTTCACTTCTGAACTCTTTCTCTTACGTGTGTTTTGCATGCTGAGAACTGTGTTTTGATTTAGAACATAGATACCATTACACAGTGTACCTTCTGCAACCTATACCTGATTAAGGTAAATGTTTATGATATTTCTATAAAGAACAAACTTATATCCATCTTTATCAAAAAAGAAACTGATATGATGTTGCAAACTATGGAAGGTACATAGTAGCAGTTGTTCAAAACATAGTATTGCCTTTTGGCAATACTAGGTGATATTCACCGACGGCAGAAGCATTAACTTGTGCTCCATTCCCTACTCTGAGGGACATATCACCCGGTCCAACCATCCTACTTTTTCTAAGTCCCTACAATAAATTACAGATATGAGATCCTGATCCGGTATCTAGTTCCCAGGAGGTAGGACTGACTAAAAAATAGTTTTCAGTAACAAGAACGCCTGAAGAAGACACAACAATATATTGCTTCTTCGATAAGGTCATCAAGGAATTGATGCAATCCTCTTTCCCTAGCTCATACTCATGACTGTCATATAAGTTAGAGCCAAACCGTCGTTCCCCAGCCCCGAATAAGAATTCGGATTGGTCAAGCGATACAATTTATTATCTTGATTAGGGCGTGAAATGGTTGCTACCTGGAGAGAGAGAAAAGAAACACTCAGCGTGAGCTCTTGCAAGATTAGATTGGTTATTAATTTATCTAACCAGGATAGTTCCCACTGTTTCCTCAATTTCTTCTTCAAACCTTAAAAGAAGAACTAGTCAGGATTAATCGCACGTCACAATACTTGCTGAACCTTTCAGCCAGGCTAGTGTTGGTACTTCGAGAGAGGTTTTCCAACACTTTCGCGAAATTCCTTAATTACATAACCTCTTTTCCCTGGAGGCATAGCCCCGCTAACACCTTTCTAGACACCAACTTGGTTTATAGCATTGATTGTTAAGTGTGATAATCTCCCGAGAGTAATCCTACTCATCAGTGGGATCGGGATCCAACCATCATTGTATGATGCACTAGATAGAATCCACTCTAGTCACCACACTCCAGAAGGTATGCTAAATCTGCAAGTTTCCTGTATGTTTGAAACTCCCGATGTGGTTTTTGCCCCTAGGACCCAAGTGACCTTGACTGAGCCAACATATCAAAGGATCCTAGTCAAGTTCAACCCGTCATTACTATAATTGCATTAGACCCACCCGTACGAGTCCTTGGCTGAACCAAAATGACCGCACGACTGTCCTAACCAATCTCATTATGTGCTATAGAAAAATATTACATAGCTACCGAACACTACGCCTCGGCTGAGCACGAAATACGTAGCACGAATACTAAGCAATACCAATCCGAAATGATGGAGCGCTACGGCTGGGTTTTTAGGGAAAGACTCGTTAAAGTAATGAACTTGATATCATTAAAGGAACCCAAGTAGTTTTGAAAAAGAGTGGTTTAAGCTCCGCTTTTGAAAACAAGTGGTTTTGAAGAAAACCGAGTAATCTACATTACAGACTTTTGCTCAAGAGGTCACTCCCTGTGAAAGGATCTTGGCTCTTGCCTCGTGGAATGAGGTGTAGGATATTCATGACCGAATACCACTATGCAAAGCGAAAGAACATAACTATAGTTTTTTGAAATTTGTTCCAACAACATCCTTTTAGGTTTCTTTTCTTGCATTAATCAAAATTAATACGGTCCCATCATTTAACCTATCACACCAGAAAAGAACAAAAATATGATGTACATATATGCCATCCGCATTCGCCACTGGGACCCATCATCACCCGTTAGGTTACTTAACTAACAACAGAGCGGGGGCTGGACTAGCGCGGGTGCAAAACATATACAACATCTACTAGTATATATATATATATAAGTATATATAACATTCGTCTCAGGCATGATAAAAAGCAACATCACAGAATCTCAGTCAACAATACAGAAAGGTGGATAATCTTGGATCCCCGGGTTTTATTAGAGCTGCAAATAAAACCCGACGTTCCCAGTCGTGTGGATAGCCTGTTGTCACGACTCGAGATGGTACGCGACTGGCACTTGAATCATATGAAGTCTATAGGACCTCATCTAATTCAAGTAAGCGAAGAAAACCCAGAAATCTAAACCATTTAAAGAAAGAAGTGAAGAAAACATGTTTTAAAACAAGGGGTTTTTAAATAAGTAAGCCGAATATTCATTTTTAAAATCTCAAGTCCTTTCGGAAAATTTCGGCAGAGTTTCCTTTGTAAAAACTGGCACCAAACGGGGTACAACATAAATAATATATGCATGATGATAAAAGGCATCCCCAAGTGGGAGCTAGCTCTTCGTCAATCGACGGTCACAACCACGCAAGAAAAAGCAATATAATATACAACGCCGAAGGACGAGGACCAAAACTCAAAAGGAAACTCAAAATCATCAAGAAAACCATAATACTACAACGCGCAACTCTATGGTCGAAATAATGCACAACTGGTTTTCTAAGTCTAAAATAAATATACAAGTCTGGTTGATGAAATTATTAGATACAGCTGATTAAAATAAATACAAGGGTGGTCACGATGCGTGTGAACCCACCTACCAAAGCAATCTCCCAGAAAGGAAGCAGTGTGCCAGAAAGCCGCAATGAAACCTGTACGACAAAAATCTGCAAGAACTATGGCACAATGGGGGTGAGTTGCCAACTCGTGAGTAGAAAACATCATAGAGAAGAAATCGTATCTTAAATAGAGTATTAGGATAAACAAAGTAAGTAAACAACTTTACTTCTAAGAGTTTGGGATTACAACCTTTGTAATCCGTTCCTTCGCTTCATAAGCTCCGTGTTGAGGTCCCTTCACCGCGATGATCATGTACCCGGACTCTAGAGAGGCTCCATGAAGAGAAAGATGCAAACTTGCTTCCAATCTTCAACTACTAAGATGATCTACCTTGAAGAATCTCAAACCCAAGCTCTTGCTTCACTAATCAAGTATTAGCAAAGCAAACACCCTAATCAAGTGGCTAGAATATATGAGGATGATGAATATGGAATTTAGCTCTCTTTTGTTTTCTTTATCTCACTCAAAATCATCACAAACCCAAAAGCTAGTAAGCTTTTCAAGAGGAAGAAGAAGAAGAAGAAATGTATTTGTGATGAATAATGAAATCATTGTCCTTGTTACAAATCAACCATGGGTCAATCTTGAAGGCTTAACCCATATAGAGAGTAAACTAGGGTAAAGGGTTTGGGTTTGGTTAATAAATATCAACACAAAATATCAATGGTCAAAGTCAAACCTTCATGAAGCTTCAGGAAAGCTTCATCCAAGCATAACCCTAATCCAAAACCTATCCATGTTTAAACTCCACAAAACATGTTGCATTTGTAACCTTGACTTGTTACAATATTATATATCATATATATAATATATTTTGTAACAAAATAAAATAATACAATTAACTTATATCGCATATATATCAATGTATTATCCAAGTGAGAAAAAGAATCTTTCAGTGAGCTTATATTAGTTAATGTAATATAATATATCAAATATATAATTATACATTAAATTATCGAATCAACACTTGATCCGATAATCCGGCTATTTCATAAATAACCGACTAATATAATCTGTATCATTCATCGAATCAACACTTGATCCGATGACCCGGCTATATCACATATACTCGGCCGACATCACATATCGCGAGAATCTAATACGGTATCGCATACACGTATTATTCTCGGTCCCGCATATATCACATATGTGCTCCTACTCCGTTTTGCCTGAGCCAGGAAAGCTCTGTGTAGGACTCCAAAGAATCGTCAATACGCCGGCAGTAGGTGATGATCATATCAAACACCCACAAGCTGCAAGCGGTCAGCTAAACGTAACAGCCACCCAGGTATTGAGTGATCAGAATATCAACAAGTAAGCCTGTACATTCTCCTGCGAATCCAATCAGTAACACTCCCGTACAGTCTGGTCTCTTCGTCTGATATGTCGCATATCTCGCCTAAGGGTGGTAAACGTCAGACCCCAGTAGCTTGATAAGTCGTGTCGATATGAGGTCCATAACAGTTCGAGAAACTACTGATAACACTTACCAGTAAATCTCAGCAACCCTGGCCAGGGATTTCCAGTTATAGCCAATCGAACACAGCGCAACATCAACTCCCTATACCGGGAGAGACGAAACCCCTCCTATCGCTCATTTCTTCCATGTGATTCGGGACTATACCTAAAAGCCGCCGTTTTGCATGCCCTCTTGGACGTGGTATGATGGAAATCAAAGCACAGTGGGAATCACACAAGACTCTATGACGATCTCGGGTCTACAGACTAACCTGTACCAGTATCACCAGAGAACTGCCATCTGACGTGAGGTATAATACCATCTGGGAGTTCTCGGAGAGTCCGTCCAGTGTACCCAGTCTCCACTGAGCACCCGTATACCTTCTCTAATGTCAAACACCAATGGATATGGGATCATCCATCGCCCATCATATGGGTCAAGAAGCGCATACGCTAGTCTACTCTGGAGTATCGATGCCCTGTCTCGGTACTCCCACGACTAGGAACATTTGAAGGATGTACTTACCAAATACACTGTCCCCACTAGTATGATCTGCATCATAGTTCTGGTAGTCAAGTACTCATCCTAAGGGCTTTATCAACATGTAACATAGAGACAATCAGAGTACATGTTAAGATAAAGGGCAACCAGATAGCATACTATCATGTCGAGCAAGAAAGTCCTCCATATATATGTCCAAGCATCCACTACATTATACATTGTATGTACAGTAATGGCCTCTAGGGCATACATATCACTAACAATCTCCCACTTGCACTAGGGCCATCTGTTGTGGTATCGCATACCCAACAATCAACTGTGGTTGAAGTATCTCATACTCAACCATCCCATAAAAGTCTCTACTGGGAAATAGGCCTTTGTGAATGGATCCACGCTGTTGTCCTCTGTGTCTACTCTCCTAACCTCGATCTCCCTGGAGATCAACCATCTTCATGATCAGGCGATACTGCCTAAGAATATCTCTGGATCTCTGATGGGACGGGGGTTCCTAGGCATAAGCCACAACTCCATTGTCACACAATGGAAGGAATAAAGTTCATCTCATGAACTATAATATATCCAGACTGCCTCTTTGGTAGCATCCTTGGTAACGATGTATCTTGCCTTTAATCCTCCAGTATGTCACGGTATATAGCTTGGAACTCTTCCAACATACCGTCCCTCCACTGAGGGTAAAAACAATGCCTGCGACTGACATTCAGTCGTCCTTATCACCCTGGAACATTTCCAGTGATTCCCCAGGATCGATTGATACCCCCCAGGATCGATTGATACCATCTCACTACAACTAGTGAGAATCCTAACAACCAGTTAGATTTATCTCATAGATCCATAACCCAGGATTTAAGAGGTATCATCTTGATCCTATATGGAGAATCTTTGTGATAAGAGGAGATTGACCGAGCGTAGCATAGGAAACTCCTTCCCTATCAAGAGTATTTTATCCGCGTACAATACGAGGATCACCACCATACTCCCTACTACCTTTTTGTATATACTTGGTTCATCTACCATTTTGATGAAGTCAAAACAGACGTTCCAACTCCGCGATGCCTGATTTATCCTATAAAACATCTTGCACACGTTTCTGCCGCTCTCACTGTCTACGAAGCCCTCTGGCTGTGTACTTATAGACGCTCTCTTCCAAATCATCATTTAGAAAAGCAGTCATGACACCCAACCACCAGATATCGTAGTCATTGGGGTATGCGAACGAACCACATGTCCTAGTCACTCATCCTCGGGTGACTAGCGACCTTCTATCATATCTCTAAGTACAACTCGTACTGCAATAGCTCCAACATCTGGGGCAATATCTCGTCGTTCGCAGCAACAACTGGCTCATTCGTCTGCACGCTGAACAGTGCCTCAATCATCATGAATAAGTGATATGTCAATGGTCATCACATTCTGGCTAGCCTCTATCAGTGGGTCAATCCTCTAGTGCTGATCTGCATGTCCAAGAAATCTCGTAAAAGCGATCCGTCAACGCTCATGGCACGAAAACACAATAAAACGACGCCTCTATGCAATCGTATGTCCCTGGAATCACACCCTGGTCAGTCCTCGTCTATGACGAGCTCATGCTGATGCAACTCTAGCCGTAGCTCTCTCTGCCCGTGCAATCGTGGCAACAAAATCATAACTAATATCGATGAGGATAGATCATAGGAATGAATATAATACTGTGCAAGGAAATGTACATCCTAAGGCGCCTTAAGTGGAGTAGCGTATCGTAAGTATGCCGCGGAACATACACACGGTACGTCACTCTACTGAAGTCACCTACTCCATCAACCAAGATCAATCTATGCGACGAAAGTTCGGGTCTAATACCCCCTCGACTAAGTCTAAGTTCCGTAAGGTAGAGCCTAAGTTCCGAATATATATACCAACGCCCTAGGCTCCGCATAGTCAAACTTAGACTCGAACCAAGGTTAACCTAGCGCTCTGATACCAACTTTGTCATGACCCGAAATGGTACGCGACTGGCACTTGAATCATATGAAGTCTATAGGACCCCATCTATTTCAAGTAAGCCAAGAAAACCCAGAAATCTAAACTATTTAAAGAAAGAAGTGAAGAAAACAAGTTTTAAAACAAAGGGTTTTTAAATAAGTAAGCCGAATATGCATTTTTAAAATCTCAAGTCCTTTCTAAAAATTTCGGTAGAGTTTCCTTTGTAAAAACTGGCCCCAAACGGGGTACAACATAAATAATATATGCACGATGATAAAAGGCATCCCCAAGCGGGAGCTAGCTCTTCGTCAATCGACGATCACAACCACGCAAGCAATATAATATACAACGCCGAAGGGCGTGGACCAAAACTCAAAAGGTAACACAAAATCATCAAGAAAACCATAATACTACAATGCGCGACTCTAAAGTCGAAATAATACACAACTGGTTTTCTAAGTCTGAAATAAAGATACAAGTCTGGTTGATGGAATTACTAGATACAACTGATTAAAATAAATACAAGGGTGGTCACGATGCGAGTGAACCCACCTACCAAAGCAATCTCCCAGAAAGGAAGCAGTGTGCCAGAAAGCTGCAATGAAACCTGTACGGTAAAAACCTGCAAGAACTGTGGCATAACGGGGGTGAGTTGCCAACTCGTGAGTAGAAAACATCACAGAGCAAAAATCATATGTATGACTCAATCCTAGGTCAGACGATCAATAATATATATCCTCAATATGATAAAGTCTGAAGCATGATAAGGTGGCAAGGGTAAACATCTATACATCAGTGTAATACCAAGTGCTCGTGTCAGTGCCTCAGGTAGCAACATATCATAAATATGAGGTATGATCAATGAAATCAGTGTCAAATATAGCATGAAGTCTATAAATATGTGGGTATCATCCAACTATGTAATCAATGTCTGTATGCATGTGGATTTCGTTTACGTGTCGACCAATGACACAAAACATCATGCATGTAAATATCATAAGGCATATGCATGGAAGTATGAGGATATAAATCAACGTGTGTCCCTCGCGACATATCAAAATCATGGAACCTGAGTTTCCAGCATCGACACTCGAAACATCATGAAACCCGTGCCCAGCATCGCATGTAAATCCTCATATATATAGGGCTCCGTCAGTCGAGATCGGCCCACGGGCTCCGTCAGTCCGGATCGGCCCGTATCATCTCTCAACTCCGGTCGGTATCCTCTGGATATCCGCCGAGCTCAATACTATCACCGGTAGGTAGTGGTCCCTCTGGCAGGCTCATCGTCATCCACACGAAATCTCTCTCTCGCCCCGGGGTACCATACTGGGTCCACCATGTACCCACAAACGGATCATCCACCTCCTCGAATCGGGTTTCACATGTCACACGTCTCAAAACCGAGAAAACGCATGGTGGACGCACTGTAATATCATATCAAGAGAAACCGGGGTTTTAGAACAGTACAAGCTTTCTTTTGAAATAGCCACGGTTCTCAAATCCAGAAATCTCATGAAAACATCATATCCTAATGCGTATAATCATAAAGCATGATGTTTGCGACATATAACAGAAATGTAAGCATATCCGTATATCATGCAACATGGAACAGTAATATGCACATATCGAGGGAAACTGCTCTTTTAAAGTGAATCTAGTTTTAAAATATATCTTGCGGTTCTCAAATCACCAAAATCAATCCAGAATCATCAATGTATGTGTAAATACTTATGTATGCAAGTATGGGTGTACAATATGTGTGTACGCAAGTATGAGTGTACAATAAGTATATACGCAAGTATGTCGTGCAAGGAGTCATACCCTGATGCGTCTTTTAAAAATATCCGTAGAATCCCTTGGCCTGTCTTTAAAATACTCACGATTCGTTGGTTTTGAAATAGGTATGACTCGGGTCTAGTCTAACATCTACTAAGTACTACAGAACTAAACGAACAGTCTAACCGAAAGGGTAAGGGAAACCACCTAAATCTGAGTCGATATACATATAAATATAATAGTCGGTGATCCCGCCTCAATAGTATCATATACGATACAATATACAATATGACATCCTCGAGTCAAGAGTGCGAATCTATCATCAATATATAGCTCATACGTAAATCCGTCGTACGGCATCCCAAATCTGGGTACGGGTCGAATCTCACATTTATCTCATCAATTATCTGGTATCCTTATCATCATATCTCATGAACTGGGGTACTGATCTAAGTCTAGTACAAACTGATACCATCGATATATATGTAAATGCATGTGTAAAACACACGTCCAAAGCCCCGCTAAAATCTCATGTCGTAACTCATAATACGAACCACATCATATCACCGATCACATGGCACCATGCCTAATCTCATCGACCCATCTCCAAATACCATATACAATCCTCATCATCCATGTGTTGGTATACGTGTATATATATACATAGTCCCATACCTATGTGTGTCTATATATATATATATATACGTATCCCCATATACGCACAAGTATAACAAAGTAAGCATGTGTATGCGTGTGAGAGTAAACATCATTCTAGGGTTCGCGACTAAGAAGCTAAACCAAGTTACTTCTATCTACACTAAACTAAACATTGAACACATAATCATACCTTGAATAACCATGTCTCACATAACAGATATCATATATATAAAATATATATATATAGCATACTATACATCGAACTACGGGGGTGCTATACGCCATCCACCCGACTTCCCCCGTAGATATATATCTACTCACCTTGCTCTCGCTTGCCGTTGCCGACATCGCTACACGCTTTCTTGTCGTCTCGAAGTCCTCATGGGGTACCTACACATCATAACGTATCGTGTCGCATTAAAACCTAATTCAAAACCAAAACGACACGCTAAAAGCCTATAGGTCAGAACCTATGGACTACTCTTTCAAAACCACAAAATAACACTCGATTTCGATGTACAAACTTCAAGTGATCGAATACAACACAAATTACAAAAATCCAGAATTCAAAATACGCAAAACGAAACCCCGAATTAAAGCAGCAACTCTTGAAAATGGTCACAGATTTTACCCTAGGTCAAATTAGTCTATTTTACATTTGCCAATGGTCTAGTTTACTGATGAAGGAACCACAGAACAAACACGAGACACATTGGCCCAGGTCTGGCTGCAAATTTGCGGCCAGATAGAATATTTCTACGGCCATGTTGTTAGGGTAGGGGTTCGGGTCTTTAGGGTATGCTCTAAATCACCTGCACATCTCTCTGTGTTTGCTAAATAATTTCCAGGTCACCCGGGTGTTTGCAGATTTCATTATACCCTCACAGAATCCACAATTTTCCGATACCGGGTTTTCTAAGTTCGTATTTCGGGGTTCTAGTCTCTGGTTTGGGTCTCCAATAAATCACCACATGGGTTGTATAGCCTCTACTAACCTTAATTTCACCTTTGGGTTCAACTAAAACCCTAAAGCTCAACTCAAAGTTTTCAAAGTTCCCAAAACCACACAATATCGGTTCTAATTTAACATGGATGCTAAAGGAATGGAAATTCTACACTAATGATGGAATAATTACTTCATTTTGCACTCATGAATCCCCTAGAGCACCAAAATCAATTTTTTCTATGTCCATAGTGTAACTTGTGAGCTTGTGCACAAAATTTGTGAAGAGGAGATGGGGTGTCACGACCCGGAAATGGCACGTGACAGGCACTTGAATCATATGAAGTCTATAGGGTTCCATCTAATTCAAGTAAGCCAAAATCCCAGAAATCTAAACTATTTTTAAAGAAAGTGTTTGATAAAATAAGACGAATATGCGTTTTTAAAACATCAAGTCTTTTCTAAAAATTTCGGCAGAGTTTCCTTTGTAAATACTGGCCCCGAATGGGGTACAACAAGATACATATATACATGAATGATAAAAGGCATCCCCAAGCGGGAGCTAGCTCTTCGTTAATCGACAGTCACAACCACGCAAGCAATATAATATACAACGCCGAAGGGCGAGGATGAAAACCGAAAAGGAAACTCAAAACAGTATGAAATCCATAATAATACAACGCGCGACTCTAAGGTCGAAAGAATAAACAACTCTAGTCTCTAAGTTTGAAATAAATACATGTCTGGTTGATGGAGTTACTAGATACAACTGAATAAAATAAAGGTACAATTGTGGTCACGTTGCGAGTGAACCCACCTACCAAAGAAAATCACCCGGAAAGGAAGCAGTGTGCCAACAAAGCCGTAATGAAACCTGTACGGCAAAACCTGGAAGAAACTGTGGCACAACGGGGGTGAGTTGCCAACTCATGAGTAGAAAACATCACCGAGCAAAAATCATATGTATGACACAATCCTAGGTCAATACGATCAATATATAACCTCAAAATGATAAGTCTGAAGTATGAAAAGGTGGCAAGGGTAAACATCTATACATATATATAATCCCATGTGCTCGTGTCAGTGCTTTAGGTAGTAATGTATCATATGTATGAGTTATGAATGTAATGTAATGAAATGAGTGAGATTTCTGTACTTTAAAATGAGGTATCATCAATAAATCAATATAAATCAGTGTCTAGCATCGACATAAAACATAAATCTCAATATCTCAATATCTCAGGCTCCGGCTATCCGGACTGGCCTGTATCATCAAATCTCAATACCTCAATATCTCAAATCTCAAAATCTCAGTGTCTCAAATCTCAATATGTAGGTCTCCGTTAGTCCGGATCGGCCCATATCATCAATCACACGACCACGAACGGTATCCTCCGGATATCCGACGCGCCAGGTGTTCATACCAGAATATTGCATTTTATACCGTCCATTCTTACGCTCGTTTATTTATAGGCAGGTGCTTTTGATCAGTGTTTGCTACATATTTGCAGAATACTGGTTCTCAACTCTAAACAGTGAAATCCATGAAATAGTACGAAAAATTCCGGATTACTGCCAACAACAGATAAAAGCACGGGTCTCCGCTCTCTATCCGTGTGTTGCCACATACCAGTTTAAGGGACAAAATGGCAAATCAATTGTCATGTCATGCACAAAGCTCAATGTCAACACAAGATCCAAGAAATCTACGCGGAGCTCAAGGAAATCATGGCAAAAGATCCACATCACATCACCTCTTGTTCTACTGAAATTCTGGAAGAATTGTGAAGAGATTCTGAGAAAAGTACTATACCACACTGAAGAGGACCACAAACTAGGGGATACGACAAAAGATGAAGGCACGATCCTTCTAAAAGGCCGCGGAACCGCGGCATAAGCGCGCTTAGGCCGCGGTTCCGCGGCCGTATAGACTCCTCGTTCTGTCGTTTTTTGGGGGCATTTTGGTAAATTCATTTAGGTGCAGATTCTTGCCCTAGGGTTTCTGTAAGCAGCCTATAAATACTCCAGATCTGAGCTAAGCCAAGGGTCCAATTTCATGTCCATTCTTTTGCCTCTTTTCGTTAGGTTTTAGTCTTTTTCTTCTTCTTCTTCATCTTTTCTCCATGAAAATTGTAGTGAGAGCTTTTTGAGTGGAAGATCAATGAAGATGAGGGCTTTTGTATCATTCTCTTTGGTTTAACTTTCCCTTGAGATTCTTGCTTTCTCTTGATCTTTCAACCTCTTCATTGAGCTTGAAAAGTTAAGAGTTTGTTATTGATCTCAAGGGTCGTATTTTCTTATGGAATTAGCGCTTCTCTTCACATGCGTTCTCTACCCTTCTCTTGATCTTACAACCTCTTGATTGAGCTTGCAAGTTTAAGGGTTGGCTATTGATCCCATGCTTGTCTTGAGTTCTAGTTTCTATTTCTTTTTATTACTTGCTTTTTATTATCTTGCTTTACTTTCTTGCAATTTAAATTCATGCACTTAATTATTTGTAATCTTCTCTTTTCTTTGTTCTTTTCTTTTGCTCTTTTTGGTTCTTTTGTGAATGGTTGTAATTATTGTTGTTGTTAAGAATCCATATGATATTGTAAGTTAACATTTCTTTGCTCATCTCCTTTTCCCGTTATTTTCCATTGAACTCCGCCCAAACCATACGCAAGCGCTCAGTTAGGCACCCTACCCTAACAAGGTAACGGTGATTCCTAACCGCGACCGGTTGCGTTCGGTTTAGCCGGAGGCGAAAGCAAGAGACAAGAACGGAAGGACAAGGGTAAATAAGCCGTATTCCACGAATACCGCGCTTAAATCCCCTAATCCATGTTGTTGCCGATTGCTTTAGCTTCAATTGGTCAAGACTCGGCTCAAAGGTTTTGAGTACGGATTTCTTTAGCTTACAATTTCGTATCTTTTTCTTAACAACTTTATACTTGCAAATAATACACATAGGATAGTCTCGAACAAACATACACAAATTCTTTATTGACTCGTCTAAAACAAGAAAGGACATACAACCATCTCCCTGTGAATCGACCCGTGCTCAACCGGCTAGCTGCATAGCGACACCGTCTTGATTGCGGTTAACTTAAATTCTTCCAATCAGATGGCGCCGTTGCCGGGGAGACGGTAGCGTATTTTCTTTCTTGTTATTCGGGTTAATATTCTTTTTGTATATATTTATAATAAAAAAAAAATAATTAAAAAATATATATTTCTTTTTGTTTTTTTTGATCATTTTTGTGGGCAAGTGTGCAGATTTTTGCGTATTTGCAAACTGCGATTGTGGGAGCAAAGTGTGCATTCAAGGCAAAGGTGATTATGATGTACAGTGCCAAAGATCCGGGTAGTTTGACCCGCGTAAGCGAACTTTTCAAGCTTACCGGATTTGATTCAACGGGGGTTTCCTAACCCAAAACTTAACGGTACGTACTTTACTAACACCTTCTTCTCAAATCCGACGCTTCCAATATACTATTCTTTGCAGGATTATTTGCAAGTTCGCTAGCAAACGCCAAAATTGACTAACCCGTATTTGTTGCAGTGCCGCGCTTAAACTAAAAAACGATTGTTTGATTCTTTATAGAATTTTTATTGAATTGCGCATTGCATACATTAATACGAACTTAAGGGCAAGCGAACCCCACAACATACGGTAAAGGATTTCATCACCTTTTCCGTGGCCCACAAATCACGAACTTGAGCATAACGTTTACCCGCACAAAATTTAAAAGAAACTAGACTTTAAGCCTTAAGGACTTCGCGCTCACTAGGAGAAGTCAACTGTGTTTAGAACCTCGCTTAACGGTATATTGTTTACGGGGTGTCTAGGAAAGTGTTAACGGAGAAACCGCCAAAAGAGAAAGGGTTATTTAATTAAGGAACTTCGCGAAAGCGTTGGAAAACCTCCCCTTATCTCTGCACTTACCTGGCCTCGTGATCAGTGTATCTTGAGCCCGTTTCTCGACACAGTTTTACTTCGACAATCAAGTTCTGGAGCAGGTCTAGTTGACCTAAGTGAACCCTAGAACGATTAGGTGTGTGGTATTTTTGTGTCGTGATTGTTTTTGTCCATATTCTTTTTTGTGTGTATATTTCATTCTTTTGTTAATATCTAAAAATAAAAAAAAATCACATTCTTTTCCCCCTCCTTTTCTCTGCCTTTCTTTCTTTCTCTCTTCATATCATGGGTACCCCACCTCGCAAAACTCTTGCCGAACTTTGGTACCCACAACCAGACATTACTTCTTACGGTTCTTGCTTTGGCCGAACGTCAAACGATCCCTCCATGCCCAAAATCTCTTTGAAAGATCGGATAGACGCGTCTAGGACAAACACTTGCCCTTCGCAATCCACTCTGTATCAACCTTTTCAACCTCCCCCACCCGCTTATGTTGATACCCCTTTTGCAAGTCGTCCTTTGTCCATCGCTGAACGTATTGAACAATCCCGTAGCCGATCTTTCACTCCTTTCACCACTTCAAATTCTTGGGATCAACAACTCCATTCACCTTCCTATCCAAATGTTGATCCTGCTCCTATCCAGCCATTCAATTCCTACCAATCCTACCCTACTTTTTCACCTTCCCTAGACATTGCTTCAGAACCGCCATTTGGGAGTTTTCAGTATCCAAACAACTTTGAATCTTTTACTGAAACCCCTTCCCAACCCATGTCTAGTCTGGAGCAGTCTTTGGAAGACTTTAGGGTAGCGTCGTACCAACAGATGATGGATTTGGATGCGTCCATGGCCGCCCTCATACAACCTAGTGCCCCGGTAGCTAGTTTTCAAATAGCTCCAAATTTTCGAATGTATGAAGAGGCGGTCGGACAGGCTGTGAATTTGAGTGGAGAGAGTGAGCTGTACCCCCTTCCAAATCAAACCTACCCATTTCAAATTGAATCCCACAACTCCTGTGTTGAAAGTCTATCAAGTGTCCCAACTGAATTATCAATTGAAGATAGAATGTTTAATGAGTTGTGCGACTTTGTAGGGTTTGATTTGCCAGATTGTGAAGGGACCTTGCCAAGTGAAACCACAAACAATCCTTTTGACCTCTACACCTCCATCTTAGAACCTAAATTGATTGAAATCCATGCTTTTGATGAGGTGTCGGAGAAAATTGACTTTCACTTGATTAAGGATATTAACACCGGGAATATTTTGGATGATGAACCTGTAGATCTGGCAGAGTTTTTCTCTCCAATTCATCATCCCGAGTCATTAACTGTTTTTCCCGAACCCCATATGCGTCTGAATTTTGAAGAGAAATGCATGGATGTGCTAAATTTTGAGGAGAATTTTGAGGATAGCTTTGAGGATGAACCAGTTCTAATTGATGAGTCGGATTTTCTAATTCATCCTGTTCCTTTCATTGACTGTGTGCACCCTCCCGAAACCTTAACCGATACCCCTCCTCAATCACTTTCCTCCATCCTTTCCATCGTTCCGACCTTGCAAGAACCCGTCTCACTTACATTTCATATGTCTGGTTTACCAAGTTCGGCGTACCCATGGTTTCTCACGAATCTTGAGGAATTTGACCCCATTTCTCGACGGATAAATATATTAGCACAATCGCTTTTCACACATCGGTCATCACAAATTGTGCTAATCTATTTACTCCATTTGCACCCTCAAGTTCGTATTCCACTTCTTTTTCCCTTCCGCCATTCTTCTTCCTCTCATATACCGAGACCGTATCCCGCTTCTCTCCGCATATGGTCTCGCGTATTCTCCATCTCTTTTCTCTACGCCTTCTTTCACCAGCCATTGCTTTATCACGATAAGATCTTTGAATGGTTGGTGCTCACTTTTGGCCTGTGTAAGGCCTTGTATAGCTTGATACTGTTCTTTCCCCCCCTAATCCTGAACTTCAACGCTTAACAGTGGAAACACTGTTTTACTTAAGTTTGGGGGGGACTCCTTTTTTGTATATATTTTTTTTTTCCTTTTTGTTTTGTATATAATTTGTTTTTAGGAAGCGCCGACAATTTTGACCCTCTTGGTGTAGCCTGACAGTGAGGGCACTGTCAAGTTTAAGTTTGGGGGTGTGCTCGGTAAGCTTTCTTCCTTCGCATTCATTTGTATATTTTGCATTTGCATACCTTATTAAAAAACCCACAAAAATTAAAAAATTTCCAAAAAATATAAAAACTTTGTCGTCAAGTTAGCTAATAGGGTAACTTAGATCTTTATTCCGAAAGTTTAGTTGATATGATAGAAATAACTAAATTCTAGGCTTAGGGATTGAAAACCCTAAAAATAACCCTCATTCTGTCTAACTTTGGTAAGTATACATCCTTACAGTTTTTTTGAGAAATAGGTAATCTTGAGTTCAGTTCTTGAGTTAAGTCAAGATGAAGGGAAAGTATTGATGCTTTACTGAAGGATAAGTCTGAAAAATAGTTTCTTTTCTCGAGTTCAAATTTAGAAAGTATATACCCTACAAACTGCACTTACACACACCTTGAAACTTGGGATAGTAGTGGATACCTTGAAATACTCTTGCCTAAAAGCCTAGTATGAAAGAAAAAACGGTATTTAAAGCTAAACACCAAAAGAGCATATTGAAAAATATATCCGGTCTTGAAAAAGAAAAAGAAAAAGAAAAAAGAAAAAATAGAATAAAGTCAAGACCTGGAAACTGCTATTTACGCTTTAAAGCTCACACCTTCAGTAATCGGCCGTTAGTGCCTCAAGAAGCATTAATAGTCGCATGAAAAGTGTGTGAGCAAATCCGTCCATCCTTAATGAAAAGTAGTATTAGGTATTAAGGCAAGGGTATTATAGCTTGAATTGAATTCTTGAGTGTAGGGGTGCAAATATACACACACGTAGGGGTATACAATTGATGTTTGGATAAGAGATAGAAATAAAGAATAAGACTTGTGTTTTCTGTAAAGTTGATAAAAATCCCTGATTTGAGGCCGCACTTTAGAAGGAAAACTCAGGAGAACCAACATCTTTCTAAACTTATTTGGAACGTATATGATCTAAGGTTAAATAGATAGGAGGTGTGAAAAATAAGGGTTGAATATTTCTAACTTAGGATGATAGAGTTTCTAACGTAAATACTAAATTGTAGGAGTAGAATCGGTGTTAACTTATAACACTAGCTTGACGGGATTTTGTGGGTGTAATCCGCTGAAAACCCTCAGGAGACAACACTCCTCCTACTAGGGACACCTAGAGGTTTAACGGCTTGTTGCACGTGCTCAGTGCAATCGCGTTCCCTGCGAAAGTGCGGTTAGGACTTTTTTGTGAATAATTGGTTTTGCTCGGGACGAGCAAAAGTTATGTTTGGGGGTATTTGTTCATACCAGAATATTGCATTTTATACCGTCCATTCTTACGCTCGTTTATTTATAGGCAGGTGCTTTTGATCAGTGTTTGCTACATATTTGCAGAATACTGGTTCTCAACTCTAAACAGTGAAATCCATGAAATAGTACGACAAATTCCGGATTACTGCCAACAACAGATAAAAGCACGGGTCTCCACTCTCTATCCGTGTGTTGCCACATACCAGTTTAAGGGACAAAATGGCAAATCGATTGTCATGTCATGCACAAAGCTCAATGTCAACACAAGATCCAAGAAATCTACGCGGAGCTCGAGGAAATCATAGCAAAAGATCCACATCACATCACCTCTTGTTCTACTGAAATTCTGGAAGAATTGTGAAGAGATTCTGAGAAAAGTACTATACCACACTGAAGAGGACCACAAACAAGGGGATACGACAAAAGATGAAGGCACGATCCTTCTAAAAGGCCGCGGAACCGCGGCATAAGCGCGCTTAGGCCGCAGTTCCGCGGCCGTATAGACTCCTCGTTCTGTCGTTTTTTGGGGGCATTTTGGTACATTCATTTAGGTGCAGATTCTTGCCCTAGGGTTTCTGTAAGCAGCCTATAAATACTCCAGATCTGAGCTAAGCCAAGGGTCCAATTTCATGTCCATTCTTTTGCCTCTTTTCATTAGGTTTTAGTCTTTTTCTTCTTCTTCTTCATCTTTTCTCCATGAAAATTGTAGTGAGAGCTTTTTGAGTGGAAGATCAATGAAGATGAGGGCTTTTGTATCATTCTCTTTGGTTTAACTTCACCTTGAGATTCTTGCTTTCTCTTGATCTTTCAACCTCTTCATTGAGCTTGAAAGGTTAAGAGTTTGTTATTGATCTCAAGGGTCGTATTTTCTTATGGAATTAGCGCTTCTCTTCACATGCGTTCTCTACCCTTCTCTTGATCTTACAACCTCTTGATTGAGCTTGCAAGTTTAAGGGTTGGCTATTGATCCCATGCTTGTCTTGAGTTCTAGTTTCTATTTCTTTTTATTACTTGCTTTTTATTATCTTGCTTTACTTTCTTGCAATTTAAATTCATGCACTTAATTATTTGTAATCTTCTCTTTTCTTTGTTCTTTTCTTTTGCTCTTTTTGGTTCTTTTGTGAATGGTTGTAATTATTGTTGTTGTTAAGAATCCATATGATATTGTAAGTTAACATTTCTTTGCTCATCTCCTTTTCCCGTTATTTTCCATTGAACTCCGCCCAAACCATACGCAAGCGCTCAGTTAGGCACCCTACCCTAACAAGGTAACGATGATTCCTAACCGCGACCGGTTGCGTTCGGTTTAGCCGGAGGCGAAAGCAAGAGACAAGAATGGAAGGACAAGGGTAAATAAGCCGTATTCCACGAATACCGCGCTTAAATCCCCTAATCCACGTTGTTGCCGATTGCTTTAGCTTCAATTGGTCAAGACTCGGCTCAAAGGTTTTGAGTACGGATTTCTTTAGCTTACAATTTCGTATCTTTTTCTTAACAACTTTATACTTGCAAATAATACACATAGGATAGTCTCGAACAAACATACACAAATTCTTTATTGACTCGTCTAAAACAAGAAAGGACACACAACCATCTCCCTGTGGATCGACCCGTGCTCAACCGGCTAGCTGCATAGCGACACCGTCTTGATTGCGGTTAACTTAAATTCTTCCAATCACCAGGTAAAATCTCCGGTAGGCAGTCTGCCCCTGCCAGGCTCATCATCCTCCATGAAATCACTCTCGCCCCGGGGTACCATACCGGGTCCACCATATACCCGATACGGTTCATACGACTCCTCGAATCGGGTCTTGAAATCTATCTCATAACCGAGAAAACATCATGGTGGACGACTCATACATCACAAGAAAACCGCACTTTTCCTTTTAAAAAGAGAGAGAGAAAGAAAGAGAGAGAAAAGTTTATATATATTCTTGCGGTTTTCCCCTAAATCCAGGAAATCTCATGAAAATCCGAAATCCAATCATCAATAGCAAGTAAACAGGGAATATCGGCATAAAACTCTATAATACTGCATAACACTGAATAATAATATGCATGAAGTAGCAAGTAATAACTACAGTATCTAAACTAGCATATAATGACGAGTACGCTGATACCATGTCGCACTATCAGTTAACAAGCTATGTCAATGAGTAATATTCTCTAAAATGTACGTGACATTGCAATTACCGATGACGATGTGTGTGAGCCGGCAAGTAAGTGTATGTGAAACATACGCATCATCGGTAATGGTGCTGGTGTCCTGACAGCATGATCTCAATAATGGCATATGAAAACACAATATAAGCATGCGATGCGATACGAACAGCAATAATATGCGGGAGCTGAATAATAAACACAATGTTAACTAATCTGCATTTATATAAATATGAGTCATATAGTTTTGCCATTTGAAATAACACGAATCGTGGTGTTTCGAAAATAAGGGCTACGGTGTTTTTAAGAAAAGATACGTCCTTTGAAATATCCGTAGAATCACTTGGCCTATCTTTAAAATACTCACGATTCATTAGTTTTGAAATAGGTATGACTCGAGTCTAATCTATCATTTACAAGTAAACTACCGGACTAAACTAAACAGGCTGATCAAAGGATAAGAAAACCGCCTAACATCTGAGTCGATACCTATATATATATAATAGTCGGTGATCCCGCCTCAATAGTATCCCATAAGATACCCTAATATAATATGACATCCTCGAGTCAAGATTGCGGATCTATCATCAATATATAGCTCATACGGTAAATCCATCGTACGGCATCCCAAATCAGGGCATGGGTCAAATATCATATTATCTCATTAATCATCCGTTATCCTTTTCATCATATATCATGATCCGGGGGTACTGATCTAAGTCTAGTACAATACCGATACCATATATGTATATGCATGCGTGTGTATGAAAACACCAAGCCTAAAGGACCCGCTAAACATCGTGTCGTATCCAATAATACGAACCACGCCATATCACCGATCTCACGGCATCCAGCCCAATCTCATCGACTCATCTCCATCCCGAGTACTATCCTCATGATCTATGTATATGTATACGTATATACATATATATATATACATAGTCCCATACCCATGGGTGTGTGTGTATACATATCCTCATATACGCACAGGTAATAAAATGTATACATGTGTGTGTGTGCGTGTGGATGGGTGTGTGTGTATACATATCCTCATATACGCACAGGTAATAAAATGTATATATGTGTGTGTGTGCGTGTGGGTGTAATCTCTAATCTAGGGTTTCGCGACTGAGAAGCTAAACTAAGTTACTTCTAATTACACTACACCATCCCATGAACCCTATAACCTATCTTTAAAATCCATGTTTCACATAACAATATCATATATGTAACATATATATATATATATATATATATATATATATATCAAACTATACTTTGAACTGCAGGGGTTCTATACACCATCCAGCCGACTTCCCCCGTAGATATATATCTACTCACCTTGCTCTTCGCTTGCTGGAGTCGATGACGCCATACTCATCCTCATCATCTTGAAGTCTACGTGGGGTACCTACAGCCAATACACAATCGCAAACGCGTATTAAAACCAATTCGGAAAATCAAAACGGCACACGTTTCGCCCATAGGTCAAAACCTATAACTTCGCGTGTAAAACCCGACCAATAACCCTAGTCGTTGGCGTTCAAATGCCACACGATGGAAACACAATATCAAATACTAAATTCCAAATCATTAAAAGCTTCAAAACGAATTCAGAAACTTCGTAAAACACTTCCAGATTTTGTTTCAGGTGAAATTAGCAAATTCTGCATATGGGGTAGTTCTTATTTGCCTAAAATGAAGCCATGGACCAAGCACGGGACGATTCCAAAGTACCAAGGCAGTAAATTGCAGCCAAAATGAGTAAAATTGCGGCCTAAACATGAGTATATGGTCTCGGGTTTTGGGTATAGGTTCTAGGTTGCCTGCACATCTCTCAGTCTTCGCTAAATATTTTTCAGGTGTCCCGGGTGATAGCAGATGTCAATATACCCTCACAGAATCAACAATTCTCCGATATCGGGGTTTCTAAGTTTATGTTTTGTGGTTGAAGTTTATGGTTTAGTCCAATATACTGTCACTAAAGGGGTTGTATAGCCTCTACTAATCTCAATTACACAATCCCAATTCAAAATTCCTCAAACACTAACTTGGAATTTCCAAACCTCATTAAACATCGTCTAATCACTTCTACACATGCATGGAAGCTAAAGAAATGGAAATTCTATATTATTGATGGAATAAATACCTCATTTGGCAACTCAATAATTTTCTTGAGTTGCCCCAAGTCTCAAAAATCCTAGCTTTCTTGGTCCAAAGGGTTTGCCATGAGCTTGTGCGCAAAATTTGTGAAGAGGAGAAGATGTTTTGGTGAATTTTTCATGGAGTTGTGAGGGTTTTGAGATGGGGGAAGAAAGAGTGCTGCCATGGGGGAGGATAAGATAGAAGGATGAAGATGAGAATGAAACAAATGGTCTTGGTCAATGGAAGACCCCTCATCTCTCTTTCTCTCACTTGCCCATGCCTCATTTTTTTAATTGTTTTCCTTTTCTTTTTCTTTCTATTGTTTTGTTTTCATTTTCCTTTCTCTTTTCTTAAAATCAATAACCATGCTTGAATGAATAAATAACCATGAAGGAAAAGCAACAAGTGCTAAAAATGACATGTGCATGTCATGTGCACAAAGCACGCTTAAAGCCCGATTAGCGATTTTTTAATCGCGATTAGCACTAAATTAGTATCAAATAAATCATAAATTTTCATAATTTGCATGAATCACATAAACCACCCTCTTTTTAGAAATTTCCATAATTTTCAAAAAATTTCCCAATTTATCGGTATTTAATTACACCGCCCTATTAAAATATTCAATATTTTATTATTTAATTATAAAAATTCCCAAAAATAATATTTTTTTTCTAAAATATTACAATCTTCCCCCCTTAAAGAAATTCGGTCCCCGAATTTATATTTAAACCCCTCAATACTAAAACATTTCAGTAAAAGATCCAGTCGTCGGGGCTCCGAAATCATAAATACATAAAACGCATCGTTGCGCAATGCATGCGCATGAACAAAGAGCAGATAACTCAAAATCAGAACTCCATCAAGCATCCCGCAATTATCGGAGTCATGGTGAAGACACCAATGTCAAATCCAATACGAAAACCAATATGATATACATCAACACTATACAATAAACACCTGAAGGAAATGCATGCCAAACCGTTTTAAGTCGCTGTGCGATGCGCATAAAACTGCACAGTAGCGGACGTCTCTAGTAAGAAAATAACTCTCTCTCTCTCTCTCTCTCTATATATATATATATATATATATATATATATATATATATATATATATATATATATATATATATATCCTTTGTTTACATGCACGTACCGCCATTTTGAAAACAATTTAGAAGGATTTCTTGTTTTAAACGTTTCGTGTCATCTCAGACACGTAGGTAAATACTGAGACTATAGCTCCCTTTGGAAATCCCTTCAATAACTATCAATGCATGCAAAATAAATCCAGGTACTGTCCTCTGACTAGTCCTGCTCAGCTACTAAAACAAATAGTAAATATCATAAAAACGTATTGCTCCAAAAATCAATCCCAAAATGTGCATAAGAATGCCGCATGCATCTGGAGCGCACGGATATCAAAATCCATGAATGTGCCATACATGTGCACAGAAACAACATCTAAGTGCAACGGGTGTGCACGAAATACCTGTCAGAGGCAACGGTGTGCCTGACAGCAATATCAGGTGCATCTGATATGCACCAAGAATCCCGATTTGGTGCATCTAGTGTGCACCAAAATCACATCTCAAATCATGCACCCAACATGCGCGAAGATCCAAATCAGGTGCATCCACCATGCACGAATAAAATCTAAATCATGTGCATCCAACATGCACGAAACCGTGAAATCCAATATCAAGCGCCGAACATGCGCGAAATCCAATCCAAGCGCATCAATGTGCGCAGGAATCCAATCATGTGCACAAGGTGCACAAAACAAATATCGAGTATCATCATCGAAATCGACGATATACGGTATACCTCAATCCAAATCCAAATCCAGTATACAGTGATATATAATCTCACAACCATGTGCAACCGCGTGCATAAAAGCAAATCAAAATACTAAAAGTGCATGAAAACTATACCAAAAGTATAAGTCAAATCATATGCATGCCCTAGGCATGAAATCAAAATCAATATTCCAAATGACATCAAATCGAAGTCAGGTGCAACTGTGGTGCACAAAAATACATATCGATGCACTGCAAGCATATGTGAACTATACCGAGTGCAAAAACCAAATCGTGTGCATACCATATACACAAAATCAACCCAACTGTATGAAAATCCATGAAATCATAAGCATGTGTAGCCAAGGCACAAAAACGATATCAAGTGCAATTACTGTACACAAATCATAAATCAACACAACGGTGTATAAAGCATATCTCAAGTGCAATAACTATGCACAAAATATAAATACCCAGTAGGCGAAACCATGGTGCACGATAACAAATATCATAGAACTCGATCATCAAAACTCAATCATGCAAATAGATCGCCCAAAATACCGAAATCAAATATGGCGGAATAGTCCCGCTCAAGCACATCCTCTAAGAATCTCTGGCCAACTGTTGTGGTCACTCATAACATGTCTTGCCGACGATGCCAAACTCTGGCCTGCTGGGGTGCATAATATGACCACTCCTGGGTCCAAGTCTTCTTGTAAATTATTCCAGAAAGGTCCTGTCGAGCTCTCTCCCAAAATCTCATTTCTGCCAAACTGCCTGGAAGTTATCATCTTTTACTATATCTGTTTCTTGTTCCGGAACGGCTGCATACTCATCGCGACTCCTTCTGGAAGATATATCCATGTACAATGCCTCTGTATGCGTGTCACATCTCTGATGTCAGCTGAGTGGAACGTCATCTTATCAAAACCTTGTACGAACCTCTTACTCCACTTTTCTCTAATGTCGACTGCTTCGGACTCGTCTCTTCGTGGCTGCATGGACTGCGCTCCAACGGCTATACTCATATCTAGAGCCTCCCAAGCAATGCATCCCATCACATGATATCCGAAAGATGTCGAACCATCCGATCGACTCGTCAAAACCTCATAATCCCCCAAGAGATCAACATCTTGGGTACAGTTTAATAATATCGAGTACATGCCACAGCACCTATGGACCAACCGTAGAAGGGCAAACCCAAGCCTCATTAATGGCACCGCGGAACTGCCGCAAACCCAAAGGTTCAAAGGCTTTCACATGGTCATTATGTCGAGTTAGGGTTTCATTCTTCTAGAGGGTCCGAAGAATTACTTGCATGTTTTCTTCAAATACTTTAAACTTGAATAATGCGTTTCTGGCATTCGATCGTTTCTATCGACTCCCAACGTATCTGTGTGAAGTCTCCTCAAGCTGGAATCAATCAATCTGATGTCCTCGCATCGGGGTAAGCGAAGGAACCACATATCCTAGTCATTCATCCTCTGATGACTAGCGACCATCTATCATATCTCTGAGTATAACTCGTACTGCAATATCTCCAACATCTGGACGATACCTCTTCGTTTGCAGCAACTACTGGCTCATTCGTCTGAACACTGAACAGTGCCTCAATCATCATGAATAAGCGATATATCAATGGTCATCACATTCTGGCTGGCCTCTATTAGTGGCTCAATCCTCTGGTGTTGATCTGCACGTCCGAGTAATCTCATAAAAGCGATCTATCAAACGCTCATGCTGACCGCAACTCTAGCCGTAGCTCTCTCTACCCGTGTAATCGTGGCAGAAAAATCATATACCAGTATCGATGAGGATAAATCATGAATGAATATAATGCTGTGCAAGGAAATGTACATCCTAAGGGTTCTTAAGCGGAGTAGCGTATCGTAAGTATGCCGTGGAACATACACATGGTATGTCACTCTTCTTAAGTCACCTACTCTATCAACCAAGGTCAACCTACGCGACGAAAGTTCGGGTCCAATACCCCCTCGACTAAGTCTAAGTTCCGTAAGGTCAAGCCTAGATTCCGTATATATACAAACGCCCTAGGCTCCGCGTAGTCAAACCTAGACTCGAACCAAGGTTAACCTAGCGCTTTGATACCAACTTTGTCACGACCCGGAAATGGCACGTGACTGGCACTTGAATCATATGATGTCTATAGGGCTCCATCTAATTCAAGTAAGCCAAAATCCCAGAAATTATATGTTACATATATGATATTGTTATGTTACATATATGTTACAATTATAGGACTCCATGCATACAATTATAGGACTCCATGCACACTCCGTGCCATACAATTATATTGGTGATATGTTACATATATGTTACAATTATAGGACTCCATGCATACATGCACACACCGCTCCCTACGGCACCCTATCCCACGAGGTAGCGGTGATACCATAGTATAAAGGCCCGGTTGCGCGTGTTTTCCATGGAGGTTAGGGTAAGGATCAATAAAGGAAGGACAAGAACCTAGAGGAAGAAACGTCTTCCCGAATGGATCTAATCCCCTTTATTGATAATTACCATAACTCTTCTTAGATCCTAATTTGGGTATAGAAAGCATTGAAATTTATTTACATTTCCAAACCTACCCTAAACCTAACCCTAGAAAGATTTAGATCTAGATAATCTTAGTATAGATAGATTTAGTTTTTAGATTTAATAAATCAATCCGAACACCCACCGGAATTAACTCGTTTGAGCGATTAGGAAATTCACAACATCCCTGTGGACCGGCCCGTACACACCGGCTAGCTACCAAGCGACGCCGTTCTTGATTGCGGTAATTATATTTTTGATCGTAAAATCCTACAGTAATCACATATCACCGATCTCACGGCATCCAGCCCAATCTCATCGACTCATCTCCATCCCGAGTACTATCCTCATGATCCATGTATATGTATACGTATATAAATATATATATATATATAGTCCCATACCCATGTATGTGTGTGTGTATACATATCCTCATATACGCAGAGGTAATAAAATGTATACATGTGTGTGTGCGCGTGTGGGTGTAATCTCTAATCTAGGGTTTCACGACTGAAAAGCTAAACTAAGTTACTTCTAATTACACTACACCATCCTATGAACCCTATAACCTATCTTTAAAATCCATGTTTCACATAACAATATCATATATGTAACATATATATATATATATATATATATATCAAACTATATTTCGATCTGCGGGGGTTCTATACGCCATCCACCCGACTTCCCCCGTAGATATATATCTACTCACCTTGCTCTTCGCTTGCTGGAGTCGATGACGCCACACTCATCCTCATCGTCTCGAAGTCTATGTGGGTTACCTACAACCAATACACAATCACAAACGCGTATTAAAACCAAGTCAAAAAACCAAAACGGCACACGTTTTGCCCATAGGTCAAAACGTATAACTTCGCGTGCAAAACCCGACCAATAACCCTAGTCGTTGGCATTCAAACGCCACACGACGGAAACACAATATCAAATACTAAATTCAAAATCATTAAAAGCCACAAAACGAATTCAGAAACTTTGTAAAAGACTTCCAGATTTTGTTTCAGGTGAAATTAGCAAATTCTGCAGATGGGGTAGTTCTAATTTGCCTAAAATGAAGCCATGGACCAAGCACGGGACGATTCCAAAGTACCAAGGCAGTAAATTACGGCCAAAATGAGTAAAATTGCGGCCTAAACATGAGTATATGGTCTAAGGTTTTCGGTATAGGTTCTAGGTTGCCTGCATATCTCTCAGTCTTCACTAAATATTTTTCAAGTGCCCCGGGTGATAGCAGATGTCAATATACATTCACAGAATCCACAATTCTCCGATATCGGGGTTTCTAAGTTTATGTTTTGGGGTTTAAGTTTATGGTTTAGTCCAATATACTGTCACTAAAGGGATTGTATAGCCTCTACTAACCTCAATTACACAATCCCAATTCAAAATTCCTCAAACCCTAACATGGAATTTCCAAACCTCATTACACATCGTCTAATCACTTCTAAACATGCATGGAAGCTAAAGCAATGGAAATTCTATACTAATGATGGAATAATTAGCTCATTTGGCAACTCAAGAATTTTCTTGAGTTGCCCTAAGTCACCAAAATCCTAGCTTTCTTGGTCCAAAGGGTTTGCCATGAGCTTGTGCACAAAATTTGTGAAGAGGAGAAGATGTTTTGGTGAATTTTTCATGGAGTTGTGAGGGTTTTGAGATGGAGGAGGAAAGAGTGCTACCATGGGGGAGGAGAAGAGAGAAGAATGAAGATGAGAATGAAACAAAAGGTCTTGGTCAATGGAAGACCCCTCACCTCTCTTACTCTCACTTGCCCATGCCTCATTTTTTTATTGTTTTCCTTTTCTTTTTCTTTTCTTTTGTTTTGTTTTCATTTTCTTTTCTCTTTTCTTAAAATCAATAACCATGCATGAATGAATAAATAACCATGAAGGAAAAGCAACAAGTGCTAAAAATGACATGTGCATGTCATGTGCACAAAACACGCTTAAAGCCCGATTAACGATTTTTTAATCGCGATTAGCACTAAATTAGTATCAAATAAATTATAAACTTTCATAATTTGCATGAATTACATAAATCATTCTCTTTTTAGAAATTTTCATAATTTTCAAAAATTTTCCCAATTTATCGGTATTTAATTATACCGCCCTATTAAAATATTCAATATTTTATTATTTAATTATAAAAATTCCCAAAAATAATATTTTATTTTTTCTGGAATGTTACATGGGGTTTTAACGGGTTTATTGTGATGGATTGTGAGGAGCTTGAGTGGCAAAGGGAGAGAGGGCAGCAACAGCAGCAATGAGTGAGGGAGATGAGAGAAAATGATGAAGAAATGAAGTAGGAATGGGAGCTTGGTCTAAGATTTGACCCTTCACCCTTGTTGGATATAGTACCCTCAGAGTCAATTATTGGATCACAGGCACGTGATTGCAATGATTGAGGGAGGACCTATACCGGTAGGACAGTCTTACTCAAGATGATAGTATGCAGTCTGGTTTATCTTTATCATCGTGTACAGCATAAGGTGACATTACAGGTCACTATTACACATTGATAGAGCCCTTAGGATTCTTGCTTGACTACCAGCAGTATGATGGCGATCATATACGTGCGAGCTGGGGACTATAAGCACATCCTTAAAAGGTCCCCAGTCTCGAAGTTTCGAGACTGGGCATCGATACTCTATTAGTAGACTAGTGTATACAGTCGAGACCCCGACGAGGGGCGGTGGCCGGTCTCACAAGCCATTGGTGTCATTTGGTTCACCTAAGATGTATACAGGTGCTCATTGGGTTATGAGTACACCGGACAGGACTCGCTGGGAACATGCTAGTTGGTATTATACCTGACGTCAGATAGCAGTTCCCTGGTGACATGTGTACAGGATAGTTCATCGACCTGAGATCGTCATTTATCTCGTGTGAGTTCCCACTGTGCTTTGATTACTACCCTACCACGGCTCAAAGGAGTCATGCAAACAGGTTTTAGTTGGGTACGGTCGCAAGCCACAAGGAGGCGGTGAGCGGATCGGCAGGGGTTTCGTCTCTCCCGGTATTGGGGAGGAGATCGCGTTGTGTCTAGGAGAGCCATTACACGAAGTCCTTGGCCAAGGCAGGAGATTTACTGGTAGGTATTCCAGTAGTATCTCAGGGTGTTCTGGGCTACACTCCGATACGACTTGTACCGTTTTTGGGGGTCTGACTTTTACCAACCCCCTAGGCCCGCCATACGATGCTCATAGACGAACGGACCGGACTGTACGGATATTGTCACTGACAGGCTCAGTAGGGTGTCAGGATGAGTTCGCTCATCGACCTCCCTTTTGGTCAATACCTGGTAGCCCGTTACATACGGCTAGTACCTCTGACGAGCTAGTGGTTAAATCCACAGCCAAAGTATTGGCGAGTCTTTAGAGTCCCCCACAGATAGTTTTCAAGTTTCGGGCGAAACGTTGTAGATGCCGTATTATATATGGCTGGGTTCGATCATATACGTGCAGTAGTTCACGGATCATGATCAGACAGATCATACTAGTGGGCTTTGGTATAAGCCGGATCCTAGTATTAGATTTGTTGGATTGCTTTAGTCCCATCGCATTCGCATTCAGTCGGAATGCGGATGCAGGTATGTATATACAGGTGAGGGTTATCCTTGTGATCCGTCACAAGTTTACTTTAGATATTTCCGTGTCTTTTTATTGTTGTAAACATTTGGGTTAATGTTTACAAATGGAAATTGTGAGCTTAAGCCATCATTTTGTGCATTAAATGATACATGTACTTCATAGGTGACTCATGGTATCATTTCTTGTGCATATATCACTTTATTTGATGGATTTGAGTGTTGAAATGAGAAGGAGAGAGAGAAGGGCTGCCATATGATAAGTTTTGGTCTTGTATTTTTTATCACTATCTCACTCTCATTATCAACACAACAAAAGAAAAAGAAAGCTTCTTCTTCTTCTTCTTCCTCTAACTCACAACCTCCATTGATGGCTTCATCTTCAACCTCCATCCATGCAATGGATGCAAGAGACAAAGTTGTCACAACATTCTCTACTTCACCTTGGAGACGTCGGCTAGCGAACTTCGTGCCCGAGTTGCTTCGGATGAAGCGGGAGCCCGTAAAAAGACTCGAAGATATGGTGCCCTTTCCGACGAGGAGACCGAGACCGGAGATGCCGTGAGGAGCTTGGGATGGTGGCCAAAGACCGAAGGATACGGATCGATCGGTATAGCTTTCCAACCCTTTCTCTAGTTGCTAGTTGTAGGTTAATGGTTCGATCCGGATTTAAAGTATACGATAGGGCCGGTTTAAAGTTTTGAAAAACTTTTCATTTCCGCATTTTAGCCTCGGACAGATAGCCGGGGCGCTAACGTAGACTTACATGGTATCAGAGCCACGCCATTAACCTTTACTGGCTTGCTCTAACGTGTTTAGAACTTCGATCGGACGAAATTTCCAAAACCGCGATTCTTAGTCATCAAGTTTCTGCCGAATTTTTTTTGTGCTCGAAAAATTATTTTGAGTATTGAAGAAAATCAGACAGGCTTTTCTAAGAAAACTGAAGAAATTTTGTAGGCTGATTTCACTGTAGCGCGGCGGAACCGCGGCCGTACCCACGTTTTGGCCGCGGATCCGCCGCCGTACTGTATCAACACTACAGCAAAATTTCTACAGTGGTCTCTGAGTTGGAATTGGGGTTTCTAGTATTTTCTGTTTGGGCCCAGATTTGTTTGAGTACTTAGAATTGTGCTTGGGGCCCACTTCGGGAAATTTTGTCGATCGAAAATTTTAAACATGTTAGTTTACAGTATTAACATTATATCTGCGACCGTGAATGTCATTTGATCGGTAAATCTTGTCTAATTGCTATAGTTCTTTTAGACGGATTTGCGAACGTGACATTCACGTTGATGTTCTGTGTTGTGCTGTGATGTTGCGGATTTGTCGTGGTGGATAGCCTGGATGCATTGTTAGTACAGTCTGGTTGTATTTGTATATTTGATATTGTGGGGCGAGCGTCCGATATGTGGACTTCCGTCACTGCCTGTTTGTATATTATTCTTTTGGGGCATGACCGGGGTGAGGTCGATGTATTCGTTGTATATATATTTTACTTTCTGTACTAGGATTACCCCGCGGTGAGGTGCACGGATACCCGGGTTCTAGAGGGCAACAGGCCCGCATCTCATGGCTTTAAGACAGAGGGGGTTTCACTCTAGAATTGGTAGGCTATTCGCCGCACTCGTAGGGGGTACAGGTTGACCCAAGGAGGAGTGCTCAAGTTACCAGATTCCGTGAAGTGCTGGGTGGTCTATTCACATTGTTGAAGGGGGCTGCCTCGCTTCAGGTTTTGGCGGGTAACTTACCGCGCCCATAGGGGTCTAGGATTTCATTGCACAGGCTATCGACACGACCAGGGGAACGTCGGGTTTCAGTAGCGGCTCTATGAAACCCGGGGATCCCAGATTATCTGTATTGTTCTGTGATGCTTATTACATTTCTGTGATGTTGCATTTTATCATGCCTTGAGCGATTATTATATATTGATATATATACTAGTAGATGTTGTATATGTTTTACACCCGCTCTAGTCCAGTCCCCGCTCTGTCGTTAGTTAAGTAACCTAACGGGTGATGACGGGACCCAGTGGCGAATGCGCATGGCATGTACGTACACCATATTTTCGTTCTTTTGTGGTGTGATCAATTGATGGGACTGCATTGATTCGGATCAATGCAAGCTAAACAAACCTATTCTGATGTTGTTGGAACACTTTTCAAAAAGCTAATATTGCAAGGACGTTTTCTTTTGTTTTGCACAGTGGTATTCGGTTATGAATATCCAGCACCTCAGTCGAAGAGGCAAGGGCCGAGATCCCTTCACCGGGAGTGACCCCTTGGACAGAAGTTTGCGTCAGGGTAATAACTGTTGGAGATAGTGCCTTCAAAGTCAATTATTGGATCGCAGGTACGTGATTGCAATGATTGAGGCAGGACCTATACCGATATGACAGTCTTGCTCGAGATGATAGTTTGCTATCTGGTTTGTCTTTATCATCGTATATATGCTTTAGTTCACTATTGCATGATGATGAGCCCATAGGATTCTTGCTTGACTACCAGCAGTATGATGGCGATCATATACGTGGGAGCTGGGGTCTGTAAGCACATCCTTAATGTGTCCCTAGTCGTGGGAGTTTCGAGACAGGGCATTGATACTCCAGAGTAGACTAGTGTATACAGTCGAGACCCCGACGAGGGGCGATGGCCGGTCTCACAAGCTATTGGTGTTAGTTGGTTCACTTAAGATGTATACAGGTGCTCATTAGCTTATGAGTACACCGGACAGGACTCGCCGGGAATCTGCTAGTTGGTATTATACATATCGTCGGATAGCAATTCTCTGGTGACATGTGTACAGATTAGTTCATCGACCTGAGATCGTCATTTGTCTCGTGTGAGTTCCCACTGTGCTTAGATTACTACCCTACCACGCTCTAAGGAGTTGTGCAAACAGGTTTTAGTTGGGTACAGTCCCGAGCCACATTGGAGGCAAGTGAGCGGATCGTCGGGGATTCGTCTCTCCCGGTATTGGGGGTTGATGTCGCACAGTGCACGGGTTGCCATCACTAGGAATCCTCGTCCGAGGTAGTGGAGAATTACTGATTTGGATTAGTAGTTTCTCAGGTGGTGATGGGCTTCATGCCGACACGATTTATCGCGTTATTAGGAGTCTGACTTTATCCACCCCCCTAGACTCAATATGCGATACTATTTAGACGAACGGACCGGACTGTATATACATTGTCCCTATTAGGCTCAGTAGGGTTTATAGATAAGTTCGCTTGTCAGCTTCCCTTCCAATCAATACATAGGCAACCGTTACGTACAGCTCGTACCTCTGACGTGCTAGTGGTTATACCCAGTGCCAGTATGTTGATGAGTCATTAGAGTCCCCCACAGACACTTTCCCAAGTTCGGGCGAAACGTTGTAGAGGCCGTATGGGTTTATGGAAGGGTTCGGAAAATGCACGTGCATTTTCGCACGTGTCGTTTTTCAGGCAGATAATACTGGTAGGCTTTGGTTTAAGCCGGAACCCAGTATTATACTGTGTAGATATAATATTTTTGTCTCAGTTGCATTTGTATTCGGTCATAATACAAATGCGAGTATGTTTATACTGATACGGGGTTATCCTGAAATTCGTTTCAGGATCACTTTTGGAAGTTGCCAGTTTCCAGTTTTCTATCAGCCGTATTTAACATTTGGTTAAATGCGGATTTATCTTTTCTTGATGAGGGTGAGTCATGGTTCTAGAAGGTTCTAGATATGGTGACAAGGCTTGATGACTCATTGTTAGCATTAATTGTTCAATTAATGCTTGATGACTAGGTTTTAGATGAGTCATTCATTACATTAATGCATTTTGTTTGTGCTAAGATATTTTTCCTTGATCTTTTGCTTGTGGTCACCACTCCTCTCCTACACTCACCCCCTCTCCACTTTTTAAGTGGCCGGCCACCCTTTGGTAAGGAATCATGGTTGCTAGAAAAAAGATTATGATAGTTTGGATTCATGGAAATTAGATAGCCTCATTTCTCATTTCACCCGATCCAAAAGGCAACTTCATTAACCGTTCGTCCATAGCCTTGGACATAACAAGACAAAGTGTTCTACTCATTCTCTACTTCATCTTGGTCGTCTCTTTTAGCAAACTTGACGACCGAGTTTCCTCGGTTCAGAGGCGGGAGCCCGTTTAAAGATCCGTCGACGTGGTGCCACCTGGACGAGAAGATTGGAGATTCAGGAGATCGGAGCAGCCGCAACAAAGCGTGGGATGATGGTTGAAGACCAAAGGACTCGGATCGTTCGGTATAACATTTCTACCCTCTATGTATTTTGTTAGTTTAGCTTAAATGGCAGATCCGGGTTACGGTACGCGATAGCGCCAGTTTGTAAAAAGTTTTTGTTCCGCATTTGGCTTCTGTTAGACGGCCGGGGCGCTACCGTGGACTTACATTGGTATCAGAGCCTCACCATTAAGCTATACTAACTTGTGCTAACACGTTTAAAAGATCGATCGAACGGAATTTCCGAAATCGCAATTTTCTGGCACCTGAGTTTCTGTCGATTTTTTAAAGGGCTTAAAAATTATTTTGCATATCACAGAAAGTCGTGCAGGGTATTTGAAGAATTATGGAAAAATTTGGGCACGTGATCCTACTTATTCACCGCGGATCCGCGGTCAAACCCAGCGGAAGCGCGGCGACTTAGTGGGAACTGTGCTCCAATTTTTCCAGTGTGCTTCATATTAGAAATTGTGTGTTTTTGGAATATTCTTTTGGGCCCAGTTTTTATTACTGTACACCAGTTGTTTGTGGGGCCCACTTCAGGAAATTTAGTCGATCGAAATTTTAAATTTGTTAGTATGCAGTACTTACTTTATATCTCCGACCGGGAATGTTATTTGATCGGTAAACCGCGTCTGATTGCTTTAGTTCTTTTAGACGGGTTTGCGAACGTAACATTCGCGTTGATGTTCTGTGTTGTGCTGTGATGTTGCGGATATGTCTTGGTGGATAGCAGGGTGCAATGATAGTGCAGTTTGGATTTATTTGTACATTTGATATTGCGGGGCGAGCATCCAACATGTGGACTGCCGTTACTACCTGTTTGTATAATATTCTTTTGGGGCACGACCAGGTTGAGGTCGATGTACCCGTTGTACATATTTTTAATTCTGTACTAGGTTTATCCCGCGACGGAGTGCACGGATAGCCGGGTTCTGGAGGGCAACGGGTCCGTATCTCATGGGTTTGAGAGGCAAAGGGACCTCACTCTAGAATTGGCAGACTATTTGCTGCACTCGTAGGGGGTACAGGTTGACCCAAGGAGGGGTGCTCAATTTACCGGATTCCGTGAAGTGCCGGGTGTTCCATTCACTTTGTTGTGGGGACTACCTCGGTTCAGGTTTTGGCGGGTGACTTGCCGCACCCATAGGGGTCTAGGTTTCATTGCACAGGCTATCCACACGACCAAGAGAACGTCAGGTTTCAGCAGCGGCTCTGTGAAACCCGGGGATCCCAGATTATCTGTATTGTTCTGTGATGCTTATTGCTTTTCTGTAATGTTGCATATTATCACGCCTGGAGCGATTATTGTATATTGGTATATATACTATTAGATGTTGTATATGTTTTACACCCGCGCTAGTCCAGCCCCCGCTCTGTCTTTAGTTAAGTAACCTAACGGGTGATGACGGGACCCAGTGGCGAATGCGGATGGCATATACGTACATTATATTTTCGTTCTTTTCTGGTGTGATTGATTGATGGGACTGCGTTGATTCTTATCAATGCAAGAGAAAGCAAACCTATATTTGATGTTGTTGGAATAAATTTTAAAAGGTGTCATTACAAAGTTATTTCCTTTTGTTTTGCATAGTGATATTCAGTTAGAATATCCCGCACCTCATTCCACGAGGCAAGGGCCGAGATCCCTTCACCGGGAGTGACCCCTTGGGCAGAAGTTTACGTCAGGGTAGTAACTTTAATATAGTCGATTACAAGTTGCTTTGCATCGCGGTATTCAGCTGGAATATCCAGCACCTCATTCCACGAGAAAAGAGTCGAGATCCCTTCACCGGGAGTGACCTCTTTAGCAAAGGTTTTTCGCCAATATATTTTTATAAAAAGCTATCAGGTTCCTTCAGCGATATCAAGTTCATTACGTTAAAGGTTTTTCGCCAAAAACCGGCCGTAGCCCTCCGTCATTTCTTATGGATGGTCAGTAGTATTCAAGCTATGTTTGTTGACCTTCATCAAGGCATAGTGTTTGGTAGCTGCGGGGTATTCATTTGTTGCATAGATAGATCTGTTGGTTTGGGACAGTCGTATAGCCTTGTTGACCTTCGTCAAGGGCTTGTGCGGGTGGGTTCAAATTAACCTGGACAATGACGGGTAGAACTTGACATGTGACTTATGATTTGTTGACCTTCGTCAAGGTCATAAGAGCATGAGGCAAAAATCACATCGGGAGTTTCTAAAGAAACTGAAACTTGCCAGGCATGCGCATACCTTCTAGAGTGTGATAACTTGAGTGGCTTCCATCAAGTTATCATGCGATGATAGTTGGATCCCGATTCTCACTGATGAGTTGGTTTACTCTTCGGGTGATCCCGACTAATTCTTCTTTCTGGTTTGGAGGAGAATTTGAGATTACAGTGGGAGGTTTCCTGATTAGATAAAGTGATAACCATTCTGATCTAGGTTAGAGTGCACGCAGAGTGTTTCTTTTCTCTCTCTCTCTTTGGCAGCGACCTTTGACCGAACCTAGACTATGACTCAGTGACTAAGTTGACCGAACCTTCTTAAAATACAGGCTTTTGGATTGTCCGAGTTGCATAAGTCATTGCCGCTCCTTCTTTTACCCTTTGCATTTCTCAGAACACCCTGTATTACTACGGATATCCACTTCCATTGGATAGATCCATCGTATGGTTATATACGAACTCGAAGGGACTTTTTCGAGGATGGATCCAGGTTCAGGAGAAATAGAATTGGTTTATTCAGTTGTCTTTTATTATCACCTTCTCCCAGGTTGCGAGGGCTCCTTAGTTTTAGGAGAGTACACCTATTACGCTTATTGGATAGTCTTATTCCAAACCATAGGCAGGTGCCGAAAGGTAGGGAATGAAGAAAACCAATTAGCCTAAGTAGGGTGTACAGAAGGTAATAACTAAAGACAAAATAAAGGTATTAGAAAGAGGGCAAAGTAAACTGCAACTGTTATCATTCACGACCAAACCGCGTACTTCATCGCCACTCCTATTTCACCTTTGCCTTTTTCCTAGTACGGGAGAAACAGAATAAGGTATTATTCAGTTGTCTTTTATCATCACCTTCTCTCAAGTTGCGAGTACTCCTAGGATTAGGAGGGTACACCTGTTATGCTTACTGGATAGTCTTCTTCCAAACCATAGGCTGGTGCCGAACGGTAGGGAAGGAAGAAAACCACTTAGCCTAACGATGGTGTACAGAAGGTAATGAATAAAGACAAATAAAGGGATTTGGAGAGATGGCAAAGAGATATACGGTTATAGTCATGAATTGGATTATGGAAGAGGCATTACTAGGAAAACCAGAATACCCCTACGAGACATTTTCATGTTTCAGTTTCACTGTGCATTGTTAATTGTAAACTGATTTCCCGATTACATACTTACTCCAGGATATGTATTTACCAGGTTTCATTCTCATATCTGTATGGTTTTTACAGATGATGAGTGGGAGTAAGTTATTGGGAATTAGGTGATCATCCTTATTATATCGGAATTCGTTGTAATTGGTGATATTTGAGGAAATCGCCTAGGTACAGTTTTCAACCTACGATGCACAGGTTTTGAGTTATTCAACTCAGCGGACTTATACAGAGTATTGTATGTTGTCCAGTGTCCATAAGGACAAAGGGGTAGGTCCTCGTACTATGTTCTGTTTACTTGTGACTTTTCTAGTTTTTAGACAAGTGTTTCGTAGAAATACAATGTCTAAGTTTTGAGAAGTTAAGGGTATAAGAATAAAGTAGAGAATCAGATGTCGTAAGTATCAGGATTCTTCAAAGAGATCGAAGATGTAGATACTTGTGATTGGTATTCAGATGAAAGTAATGGTTTTGAGAAACTTGTTTCTCTTTCAGGTTACTCATAATTGGATGGATTCCTAAGTTGAGTAATGCTGATTAGCCTCTCTTCATTAAGTTGTTATACACTGGAGACAGCTGCATGATTTGAATCTGGTTCCAATTAAATTAGTGCCTCTGTTTCTATATTGGATATAGAATGGTTCATATCTTAACGATGTTAAGATACGGGGAGTTGTCCAGCTTATGCTTAAAACCAGACACTGGGTAACTCAAGGCACGTTTCTGTAATGGCTGTTTGTGGGTTGACCCTGGCTTTGACGAGGGTTGACATTTCTACCATCTGGGAGATCAATAGTGATATTGTTCTAGACTCGCCACAGTTTTATTAAAATGGATTTTTTCAGAAAACAGTAGTGGGAGTATGGTAGAACTGAAAGAGATTCCAAAACCGCAAACGATTACGAAAATTTAATAGGACCAATATAATCAAACAGGTTTGACATTCCAATAGCCACTCCGCAGATATGGTGGGTAACCTCAGACACCCGAGAGGTACTCCGGTACTCTCAAGGAAGTGACAGGGAGGTTCTTGTTTACCCAGACTTGACACTACCGTTGTTCCAGACTGTGAGACCCGGCAGGAGGATAAGTATAGCGTCATTCTAAACTAGCTTTAGAAGTGTACGTATGTATTATTCTGCCAGAGGGTTGTCGTAGTCAGTGGGAGCAGCGGAAGCATAGTGGGCAAGTAGCTTATGTCTATTTATAGGCTTGAGCAGATATAGCTGAGATAAGATCATCTAAATTTTGATGAGACAGTCATGGTTTTGAATTCATCAGAATAGGGGATGGATCTGTTAAGAGGGTAGTAGGGTATGATGTCATGGTATTTGGATGACATACACAGAGTAGGAAGTAAAATTCCTATACGACGATCGGTTGTACTGTGGTCGTCACACAGTTGTTTCTCCAGACAGGATATGGATATAATATCAGACATGCTGGTTACTAGATCTATGGTATTAGATCTAGATTTGGGTAGTTTCCCAATGTGGGTACTTTGACAGTATTCTAATAGTATTTTAGAATAGTTGACTATTGGCATGGTGGTATACCTGCAGGTAATGGAGTCACCCTCTCTAAAGGTGTCTTAGAGACTAAAGGAGAGAGGGAAGTGCATGATTGGCAGATCACTTGCTTAGGCAATTGAGTCGTGAGATGTCAAGTACCACACCAGATGTTGTTTTTGCACTAGATGCGATAAGTTTATATTAATCCAATCCTGAAGAAACATGAGGAAGCGGTTATAGAACATAAGGTGCATGTTCTATGGATTTGATGACGGCAGCCTCCTTCAGGAGACGGTTATCATTCCAGGCTTCAAAAGTGACATGGATGATATAGTGATTGTCAAAATTATAGTTTTCCCTCTAATGAGGGACAGTATTATGGACAGGTGGTCCAAGAGGATACTGTGGGAGGCATGGTGCTGGATACTGATTAGGTTCAGTTATCGATACAGTCTAAGAAGTTTGGATTTGGAGTTCATTTATGAACTAGGTCCCATCAGATATTCAGACATATTCTAAGACAGGTATTACTCGATTCGGGAGATGGCTTTCTCCGCAAACTTGAGATTAAGAGAGACATAGAAAGAAACATCAGGGCGGATCCACTCACTGAGGCTATTTCTCGAACACAAGAGTTTTACAAACTAGCTTTGTGAAACTGATTAGTAGAGGAGTTAGATGTTCGGTATCACACGGGCTGTGAGTATGCGACATCGCAATAATTAGCCTTAAGTGCAAGTGGGAGATTGTTGGAGATAGTACCCTCAAAGTCAATTATTGGATCGCAGGTACGTGATTGCAATGATTGAGGCAGGACCTATACCGATATGACAGTCTTGCTCAGGATGATAGTTTGCTATCTGGTTTGTCTTTATCATCATATACATGCTTTAGTTCACTATTGCATGATGATAGAGCCCATAGGATTCTTGCTTGACTACCAGCAGTAGATGGCGATAATATACGTGGGAGCTGGGGTCTGTAAGCACATCCTTAATGTGTCCCTAGTCGTGGGAGTTTCGAGACAGGGCATCGATACTCCAGAGTAGACTAGTGTATATAGTCAAGACCCCGACGAGGGGCGATGGCCGGTCTCACAAGCCATTGGTGTTAGTTGGTTCACCTAAAATGTATACAGGTGCTCATTAGGTTATGAGTACACCGGACAGGACTCGCCGGGAATCTGCTAGTTGGTATTATACATATCGTCGGATAGCAATTCCCTGGTGATATGTGTACAGGTTAGTTCATCGACCTGAGATCGTCATTTGTCTCGTGTGAGTTCCCACTGTGCTTAGATTACTATCCTACCACGCTCAAAGGAGTTGTGCAAACAGGTTTTAGTTGGGTACAGTCCCGAGCCACATTGGAGGCAAGTGAGCGGATCGTCGGGGATTCGTCTCTCCCGGTATTGGGGGTTGATGTCGCGCAGTGCACGGGTGGCCATCACTAGGAATCCTCGGCCGAGGTAGTGGAGAATTACTGATTTGGATCAGTAGTTTCTCAGGTGGTGATGGGCTTCATGCCGACACGATTTATCGCGTTATTAGGGGTCTGACTTTATCTACCCCCCTAGACTCGATATGCGATATTCTTTCGACGAACAGACCGGACTGTATATACATTGTCACTGTTAGGCTCAGTAGGGTTTATAGATGAGTTCGCTCGTCAGCTTCCCTTCCAATCAATACATAGGCAACCGTTACGTACAGCTCGTACCTCTGACGTGCTAGTGGTTATACCCAGTGCCAGTGTGTTGATGAGTCATTAGAGTCCCCCACAGACACTTTCCCAAGTTCGGGCGAAACGTTGTAGAGGCCGTATGGGTTTATGGAAGGGTTCGGAAAATGCACGTGCGTTTTCGCACGTGTCGTTTTTTGGGCAGATAATACTGGTAGGCTTTGGTTTAAACCGGAACCCAGTATTATACTGTGTAGATATAATATCTTTGTCTCAGTTGTATTTGTATTCGGTCGTAATACAAATGCAGGTATGTTTATACTGATACGGGGTTATCCTGAAATTCGTTTCAGGATCACTTTTGGAAGTTGGCAGTTTCCAGTTTTCTATCAGTCGTATTTAACATTTGGTTAAATGCGGATTTATCTTTTCTTGATGAGGGCGAGTCATGGTTCTAGAAGGTTCTAGATATGGTGACAAGGCTAGATGACTCATTGTTAGCATTAATTGTTCAATTAATGCTTGATGACTAGGTTTTAGATGAGTCATTCATTACATTAATGCATTTTGTTTGTGCTAAGATATTTTTCCTTGATCTTTTGCTTGTGGTCACCACTCCTCTCCTACACACACCCCCTCTCCTCCTTTTAAGTGGCCGGCCACCCTTTGGTAAGGAATCATGGTTTCTAGAAAAAAGATTATGATAGTTTGGATTCACGGAAATTAGATAGCCCCATTTCTCATTTCACCCGATCCAAAAGGTAACTTCATTAACCGTTCGTCTATAGCCTTGGACGTAACGAGACAAAGTGTTCTACTCATTCTCTACTTCATCTTGGTCGTTTCTTTTAGCAAACTTGACGACCGAGTTGCCTCGGTTCAGAGGCGGGAGCCCATTTAAAGATCCGTCGACGTGGTGCCACCTGGACGAGAAGATTGGAGATTCAGGAGATCGGAGCAGCCGCAACAAAGCGTGGGATGATGGTTGAAGACCGAAGGACTCGGATCGTTCGGTATAACATTTCTACCCTCTATGTATTTTGTTAGTTTACCTTTAATGGCAGATCCGGGTTACGGTACGCGATAGCGCCAGTTTGTAAACAGTTTTTGTTCCGCATTTGGCGTCTGTTAGACGGCCGGGGCGCTACCGTGGACTTACAAAAACTTCACTATAGCTGACTTTTTGCTTTGCGTCGTGGTATTCATTTGGAATATCCTGCACCTCATTCTACGGGGAAAGAGCCGAGATACCTTCACCGGGAGTGACCTCTTTAGCAAAGGTTTTCGCCGCTATATTTTTATAAAAAGCTATCTGGTTCCTTCAACGATATCAAGTTCATTACGATAAAGGTTTTTCGCCAAAAACCGTTCGTAGCCCTCCGTCATTTCAGATTAGTATTGCTTAGTATTCACGCTACGTTTGTCGTTGCTATTCGCCGAGACATTGTGTGCAGTAGTTTTGTTGTGCTTTTCTGTCGCATGGATATGTGGATTGGTTAGGACGGTCGTACGACTTTGTTGATTATTCGTCAAGGGTCGTGCGGGTGGGTTTAACGCAATCAAGATAATGACGGGTTGAACTTGACTAGGACCTTTTGATTTGTTGATTATTCGTCAAGGTCACTTGGGTCCTAGGGGTAAAAATCACATCGGGAGTTTCTAAAGAAACTGAAACTTGCCAGATATGCGCATACCTTCTGGAGTGTGATAACGTGTATGGATTCCATCACGTTATCATGCGATGATAGTTGGATCCCGATTCCCACTGATGAGTTGGTTTACTCCTCGGGTGATCCCGACTAATTCTTCTTTCAGGTTTGGAGGAGAATTTGAGGTTACAGTGGGAGGTTTCCTGATTAGATAAAATGATAACCATTCTGATCTAGGTTAGAGTGCACGCTGAGTGTTTCTTTTCTCTCTCTCTTTGGCAGCGACCATGACCCGAACCTTGACTATAACTCGATGACCATGTTAACCGAACCTTCTTAAAACACTGGCTTTTGGATTGTCAGAGTTGCATACCTCATTGCCACTCCTACTTTTACCCTTTTCTCCAGAACACCCCGTATTACTACGAACATCCACTTCCATTGGATAAAACCATCGTATGGTTATATACGAACTCGAAGGAACTTGTTCCACATTCGAGGATGGTTTCCAGTTCTGGAGAAAATGAATAGGACTATTCAGTTGTCTTTTCCTTTTACCTTCTCTCAGGTTGCGAGTGCTCCTTGGATAAGGACAGTACCTATTACGCTTATTGGATAGTCTTCTTCCAAACTATAGGCAGGTGCCGATCGGTAGGGAATGAAGAAAACCAATTAGCCTAACGATGGTGTATAGAAGGTAATAAGTTAAGACAAATAAAGGGATTAGTAAGAGGGCAAAGTAAACTGCGACTGCTATTCACGACCAAACTAAGTATTTCTTCGCCAATCCTACTTCACCTTTGTATTTCTCCAGAACACTCCGTATCACTACGAAGATCCACAATTTATTGGATACTCTATCGTATGGTTATATACGAACTCAAAGGGACTTGTTCCAGTTCGGGGATGGATTCTGGTTCAGGAGAAACAGGAATAAGGTTTTATTCAGTTGTCTTTTTTCTTCACCTTCTCTCAGGTTACGAGTACTCCTAGGAGTAGGAGAGTACACCCATTATGCTTATTGGATAGTCTTCTTCCAAATCATAGGCTGGTTCCGAACGGTAAGGAAGGAAGAAAACCATTTAGCCTAAAGGGATGTGCAGAAGGTAATGACTAAAGACTTATAAAGGGATTTGGAAAGATGGAAAAGAAATATACGGTTATAGTTGTGAATCTGATAATGGAAGAGGCATTACTAGGAATACCCGGATACCCCTTCGAAACATTTACATGTTTCAGTTTCAGTGTGTATTGTTAAAAGAAAACTGATTTCCCAATTAGCCCTTGCTCCAGGGTATGTATTTACTAGGTTTTTATTCTCACATCTGTATGGTTTTACAGATGATGAGTGGGAGTAAGTTATTGGGAATTGGGTGATCATCCTCATTATATCAGGATTTGTTGTAATTGGTGATATTTGAGGAAATCGCCTGGGTTGTTTGCCGGACGGCAAATATTTGGTTTTGAATATCCGTTGTTATGCACCAATTTCAAATTGATATATCTGTACGTTTATTTTTATAAAGTGAGATATAACTTATTGAAATTATGTCTATGACATTTACCTATATCAATGGATGGTTAGGTAAAGAGCATTAAACAGCGATGTAATTATTCTTAACCAAATATTGTTCGATAGAAGTGAGTGGAGACAGAGGATTCATGTGCTGGACCCGGCGTGATTCTCATGTTGGTTCATGTAGCCTACCCCATATGCTTGGGATAAAAGGCTCAGTTGTTGTTGTTGTTGTTGTTGTAATTATTCTTAACCATAAGTACAGTTTTCAACTTACGACACACAGGAAATGAGTTATTAGACTCAGGGGACTTATACAGAGTATTGTATGTTGTCCAGTGTCCATGAGGACAGAGGGGTTGGTACTCATACTATATTTTGTTTACTTTTGACTTCTCTAGTTCTTAGACACGTGTTTCGTAGAAATGCAAGATCTAAGTTTTGAGAAGTTATAGGTATATGAATAAAGTAGAGAACCAGGTGTTGCAAGTGCCAGGAGTCTTCAAGATGATCGAAGATGTAGGCACTTGTGTATGGTATTCAGTTGATAGTAATGATTAAGAGAACTTGCTTCTCTTTCTGGTTACTCATATTTGGAAGTACTCCTAAGTTGAGTAATGCTGATCGGCCTCTCTCCATTTAGTTGACATGCACTGGAGACAGCTGCATGATTTGAATCTGGTTCCAATTAAATCAGTGCCTCTGTTTCTATATTGGATATAGAATAGTTCATATCTTAACAATGTTAAGGTACGGGGAGTTGTCCGGCTTATGTTTAAAACCTGACTCTGGATAACTCAAGGCACGTTTCTGTAATGGCTGTTTGTGGGTTGACCCGGGCTATGACGAGGGTTGACTTTCTACCATCTGGAAGATCAATAGTGATATTGTTCTTGACTCGCCACAGTTTTGAAAAAAAGGATTTTTTCAGAAAACGGTAGTGGGAGTATGGTAGAACTGGAAGTGATTCCAGAACCGCAAACGATTACTGAAAATTTGATAAGAACCTAAAGATTCAATCTGGTTTGACATCCTATTGGCCACTCCGCAGATATGGTGGGTAACCTCAGGCACCTGAGAGGTACTCCAGTAGCCTCAAGGACGGTGACAGGGAGGTTCTTGTTTACCCAGACTTGCCATTTCTGTTGTTCCAGACCGTGAGACCCGGCAGGAGGATGAGTATAGTGTCGTTCAAAACTAGCTTTAGAAGTGCACGTGTATGTAAGTCGATGTACAACACCCCACGACTAGCGGGGAGGCGGAAATATGAAAAACGATCTTGTTGTTTGCTTAAACATCGACTAACCGCATGAATCGAAGCTAAAGGATAACTAACAACTAACATAGGAGTTCTAAACTACTATGTGAAGTGATTATACCTGTAGAACCGTGTCCTTCGTCTTTACGAACTCCACCTCCTCCTCGACCTTCTCCAAGTAGTAGACGATCCACCACGAGAGCTTTACTCCAAGCTTTGCCTCTAAACTTGAGGCAACTAGGTTTCTTTAAGTTCTAATCAAAGTACCTAGACGATATAGAGTGAGGGTTATGGATTAAGTAGTCTAACTAATCCTTGTACTCAACACATGAGAGGGGAGGATTAGGGTTTGAAGAGAGGAAGCTTGAGGAGAGAGAAGGTGAGAAGAAAAATTGATATGAGAAAATGAGTTATCATAATATATATGAAGCATTAAGATTTATCAATAAAAGAAAAACAAATGATGAATAATCATGCTTCATAAATATCTAATGGTGATTCATTACCATGAGTCATTAAGCATTTATGATGCATTAATGACATGGATGAATCACTCATATGACTCACTAATCTCATTCAATGTATATGCCACCTTAACCTCCTTAGTCACCATCTTCTAGAAGCTTCTCGCGCAATTACGAGAACGCCCCTCCTATCCGCGAAAACGCGGAAAAAACTTTAGACTGTATAAATCTAATAACCGGATACTAGTAATTGGCTTAAACCAAAGCCGACTAGTAAAATCTGTCCGAAAGTCGTACGTGCGTAAACATACGTATGCGTCCGAACCCTTGTCGTAAAACCATACGACCTCTATATCGTTTCGCCTGGAGTAGGGAAACTCTCTGTGTGGGACTCTAGAGACTCGACTACTACGCTGGCAGTGGGTTTAACCACAGACCGCAAGCGGCACTAGCTGTACGTAACGGTCCCCAGGTAGATGTCGATAAGAAGGCCGATGAGGAAACCCATCCGAACTCCTACTGAGTCTGATGTGACAATCTCCATACAGCCCAGTCCGTTCGTCTAAGACTATCGCATATCGGGCCTAGGGGCGGCAAGCGTCAGTCCCCTAATAGCGGTATAAGTCGTGTCGGAGCGAAGCCTATTACACCCTGAGAAACTACTGGAACCTACCAGCAAATCTCGCTTGCCGTGGCCAGGGACTTTGCGTAATGGCTCTCTGACACAGCGCGATATCAACCCCCAATACCAGGAGAGACGAATCCTGTCTAACCGCCACTGCCTCCAAGTGCTCGGGACTGCACCCAACTGCTACCTGTTTGCACGACTCCTTTGAGCCGTGGTAGGGTAGCAATCTAAGAACAGTGGGACACACTCGAGGCGAAGTAGCAGTGTCAAGTCTGCGGACTATGCTATACTCATGTCACCTGGGAACTGCTCACTGACGACTGGTATAAAACCAACCAACAGTTCCCTGTGAGTCCTGTTCGGTGTACCCGTAACCTAACGAGCACCTGCATACTATCTCCAGTACTACGTACTGACGGCTGTGGGACAGACCATCTCCCCAACTGGGATGAGAAGCGTACACACTAGTCTACTCCGGAGTATCGATGCCCTGTCTCGATAATCCAACGACTAGGGACCTGAATAAGGATGTGCTTGTAGACTACCCAGCCCCCACTAGTGTGACTGCCATCACAACGCTGGTAGTCAAGCATGATCCTAAGAGCTCTATCAATACGTATACTCACATATTAAGATAGAAAAACCAAGTAGCATACTACCATGTTTAGCAAGACTGTTATATACATGTGAATATCCCAAGCTTCCATTAAGTAATATACAAACTAGTATGATACAGTAATGGCCTTCTAGGGCATAAACACTAACAATCTCCCACTTGCACTAGGGCCATGTACTGGCGTATCGAAGACCGATGATCTCGAGTTGCCTCTTGAACTGAATCTGAGGTAGGGCCTTAGTGAATGGATCAGCAATGTTATCCTCTGTATTTACTCTCTTTACCTCGATCTCCTGGCGATCTACGATCTCCCTGATCAGGTGATACCGCCTTAAGATGTGTCTGGACTTCTGATGGGACCTGGGTTCCTTCGCTAAAGCTATAGCGCCGTTGTTGTCACAATACAGAGGTATTGGACCAACACTGGTAGGAACCACCTGAAGTTCTGTGAGGAACTTCTTCATCCAGACAGCTTCTTTTACGGCATCGCAAGCAGCTATGTACTCCGCTTCCATCGTTGAGTCAGCAACGGTGTCCTGCTTGGAACTCTTCCAACAGACCGCCCCTCCATTGAGGGTAAAGACATAACCCGACATGGACTTAGAGTCATCCTTATCACTCTGGAAGCCGGAATCAACATAGGCCTCTATCTTGAGGTCCTTTCCGCCGTAAACCAAGAACATCTTCTTAGTCCTCCTCAGGTACTTGAGAATGTTCTTTACTGCTATCCAGTGATTCTCCCCTGGGTTTGCCTGATACCGGCTTACAACGCTCAATGCGTATGCTACATCTGGTCTGGTACATAACATCGCATACATTATAGAGCCTACCGCAGAAGCGTAGGGTATAATCGACATGCGTTCCCTTTCCAAATCAGTCTTGGGAGACATCTCTTTGGAGAGGGTGATTCCGTGACAAGCCGGTAGGTTACCGCGCTTAGAATCTTCCATACTGAATCTTTTCAATATGGTGTCTATGTACCTGGACTGTGAAAGTCCCAACATCCTCTTTGATCTATCACGATAGATCTGGATCCCCAGAATGTAGGTGGCATCACCCAGGTCCTTCCTGGAGAATTTCTGTGACAAGAATCTTTTGACTGACTGTAGCATAGGAATATCATTTCCTATTAGGAGAATGTCATCCACGTACAAGACGAGGAATACAACAACTCTCCCTACAATCTTACTGTATATGCATGGTTCATCTGGATTTTTGATAAAGTCGAATTCTTTGACAGTATCATCAAAACAGATGTTCCAACTCCGCGATGCCTGCTTTAGTCCATAAATGGACTTAAGCAGCTTGCATACTTTACCGCTGCTCCCACTCTGAATGAATCCCTCTGGCTGATCCATATAGACGCTCTCTTCTAAATTTCCATTTAGAAAGGCCGTCTTTACGTCCATCTGCCAGATCTCATAATCGTGGAAGGCAGCAATAGCAAGAAGGACCCGAATGGATTTCAGCATAGCCACTGGAGAAAAGGTTTCGTCATAGTCCAAACCAGGTCTTTGACGGAAACCCTTTGCAACAAGTCTAGCCTTATAGGTTTCAACCTGTCCATCTACACCAATCTTCTTTCTGAAGATCCACTTGCATCCTACGGGTTTTACCCCATCTGGAGCAGTATCCAAAGTCCATACTTTGTTAGTGTACATGGACTCCATTTCGGTCCGCATTGCATCCAGCCATTTTACCGAGTCGCCGCTTTGAATGGCTTGTTGGAAGCTAGTAGGGTCGCCATTATCAATGACGCAATCTTCTCGATCCCCGTCTATGAGAAAACCGTAGTATCTCTCGGGAGGATGAGACTGCCTACTACTTCTGCGGATAGGCGCTGGTATGTCCCTTTCTTCTGAAACTTCTTGTTCTACCAAACTTTCAGTAACAGCTTGTGGTTCTGGAATTTCTTCCAGTTCTACTGCGCTCCCACTCTTCTGATTTTCTAAAAATTCAGTTTCTAAGAATCGGGCATGACGAGAAACAAAAACCTTTTGTTCCTCTGCGTAGTAGAAGCAATATCCTATGGAGTTCTTTGGATATCCCACAAACTTACACTCTACTGAGCGTGCCTCGAGCTTGTCCGGATGCTGCTTTTTTACAAAAGCTGGACATCCCCATGTCTTCAGGTACTGAAGATAGGGTTTCTTCCCACTCCACATCTGATATGGCGTGGTAGGCACAGTCTTGGTTGGAACCTTGTTCAAAAGATATGCCGCTGATTCTAGCGCATAACCCCAGAATGATCGCAGTAACTCAGCCTTACTCATCATGGAATGAACCATATCTAATAGGGTTTGATTCCTCCTTTCCGATACACCGTTGTGTTGTGGTGTGTATGGAGGAGTAAGCTGAGAGAGAATTCCTTTCTCTTTTAAGTAACCCAGGAACTCGGCACTTAAGTATTCACCACCTCGATCAGATCTCAGTGTCTTAATACTTTTGCCTGTTTGGTTTTCCACTTCATTCTTGTATTCTTGGAATTTCTCAAAGGCCTCGGATTTATGCTTCATCAAGAAGATATGTCCATACCTAGAGAAATCATCCGTAAAAGTAATGAAGTAGGAATAACCACCTCGCGCATGTGTAGACATCGGACCGCACACGTCACTGTGTACGAGTCCTAAGAGCTCGCTCGCTCTTACTCCGTGTCCAGTAAACGGAGTCTTTGTCATCTTTCCCATGAGACAAGATTCACAAGTAGCATAAGATTGATATTCAAACGGATTCAAATATCCTTCTCTATGTAACTTCGTTAATCGTGTTTCATTGATGTGACCTAGTCTACAATGCCATAAGAAAGCCTGATTCATTTCTGGAGACTTTCTTTTAAGTGTGTTCTGGACATTGAAAACCTGAGCTTGATTCAATACGTATATACCGTCATCTAATGTACCGGACCCAATCAGAACTTGATTTAGGTGGATGTGAACTACATCGCTTACGAATGTAAAGTCATATCCCTCTCTTGAAAGTAAGGAAACTGATATGATATTACAAGTCAAACTAGGTACATACAGACAGTTACGCAGAATCAATATCTGCCCACTTGTCAAACCTAAGCGATATTCTCCTACGGATTCAGCGTCCACGCTCATTCCGTTTGCTACTCTGAGAGACAAATCACCTATCCTTATAACTTTACGGTTTCTCAAAGCATGTAACGAATTACAGATATGAGATCCTGCTCCGGTATCTAGTACCCAGGAAGTAGAGTTAATTGACAAACAGTTCTCAATTACAAACACACTTGAGGCTGAAGCCACAACATGCTTCGTATCCTGGCTACTGGCTTCCAAAGCCTCACAATCTTTCTGCCAATGTCCGTTCCCATAACAATAGGAACATCCCTCCTTGCCTACACCAAGTCCCGAAACTTTTGCTCTTTCCTTTCCTTCTACTTTACTGACACTGTATATCGGCTTTGTAGAGGTCTTCTTCTTTTCATCCTTTGCTTTCGCCCTGGATGTAGAAGAAGAAGGTTCCCCATTAAGCAGAGCTTGTGTCTCCCTGGTTTCTTTCAGGGTATAAGTAGAGGGTAGGGACTGTGGAAATAAGTCAGCATATGACCTGTTTCCCAACGTGGTCTCCAGGTCCTTGAGCTTATCAATATAGCTAGTCATCGTAAGGACGTCGTCCCTTACTGATGACCCGTCAGCCGACCTCGCTTGAATTAATTCGTTTGAGGCCTCATATCTTGTGATATGAGATTGCTCTCCATATAAAACTTTGTTATGGAGAAAGATGGAAACTGAGTCCATCTTCTCGTGCTGCTTCTGGTTTATACCATCAACTGAAGCCAACACGAGGCACTTGGCTTTCGCTTTATTCTTTTCCTTTGTCTGACGGATATCCATATCCGCGACGGTGGAAACTGGTCCTGGGACGGCGGGATCTTGAGTAGTAATAGGGTGGTCCAGCTTGTCATAGGCAATGGTCATCTGGACAGACCTTTGCCAGTCATATAAGTTAGATACAGTCAACTTGTTATCTAGATGTAACCTAGTCATGGTCACAAGGTCGCTGCAATGAGAGAGAGAGAAGAAAACACTTTAGCATGATGCTCTTGCAAGTTTAGATTGGATTTTAATTTATCTAAACTGGATGGCTCCCACTGTTTCTCGAATCCTTCCTCAAACCATAAAAGAAGAATTAGCCAGGACTATTCTCACTGTACAATACTTGCTTAACCGTTCAGCCAGGCTAGTGTCGGTACTTCGAGGGAGGTTTTCCAACGCTTTCGCGAAGTTCCTTAATTAAATAACCTCTTTTCTCTGCGGGCGTAACCCCGCTGACACCTTTCTTGACACCTACTTGGTTTATAGCATTGATCGTTAAGTGATGAATCTCCTGATAAGTATCATATACCCACAGTAGGATCGGGATCCAAATATCATCGTATGATAATGTTGAAGGAATCCTACCAACATTCATCAAACTCCAAATGGTATGCATCTCTTTGCAAATTTCAGTTTCTTTAGAAATTCCCGATATAGATTTTTTCCCCATGTTCTTATGACTTGACGAAAGCCAACAAATCATAAAACACATGTCAAGTTCTGCCCATCATTATCTTGTTAATTTGAACCTACCCGTATATTCCCTTGACGAAAGCCAACAAGGTTATACGACTGTCCCAAACCAACTCATCTATCTATGCAACAAATGAATACCCCAGCAGCTACCAAACACTATGCCTTGACGAAAGCCAACAAACATAGCTTGAATACTACTGACCATCTATAAGAAATGACGGAGGGCTACGACTGGTTTTGGCGAAACCGTGAACGTAGTGAACTTGATATAATCGAAGGAACCTGATAGCTTTTTAAAAGGAGTGGTTAAAGCTCCGCAATTAAAAATTCTGCTCTTTTAAAATAACCGAGTGGTTTCTTTTAAATTGTTCCAACGATTCAACTTTTTGGTTTATTTTCTTTGCATTATAAATAATGCGTCCCATCATTAACCTATCATTGCAGAAAACAACGAAAATACAACGTCCTCTTATGCTATCCGCATTCGCCACGGGGTCCCGTCATCACCCGTTAGGTTACTTAACTAACGACAGAGCGGGGGCTGGGCTAGCGCGGGTGTAAAACATAAGTGACGTCTAAATAGCTATCATATATAGATATTGTACATTCGTCAGACGCAATAATAGGCATTCCAGATCACAGATGAACTTTATTGGATTTGCAAGCAATCCGTGTTTGTTTTGAGCCTGCAACAAAAGACGGATTACACAGTTGTGATGAATAGCCTTTACCCCACCCAAGACCCCAACGGGTACGGCAAACTACCCGCCCGGCAGTTTATGCACCCCACCTTGGGTCTGTCATAGGAGCAAAAACAGTAAAATGAAATAATACAACGGTGGCTACAACCGCAACCTGGATGTGCCCCGCAAAATAATATTACAACAAATTACATTTACATCAAATGAATTAAATAATAACCCATCACATAACCCCGGCTATATATCACAACAGTCCAACACAGTTCATATACACAAACAGATAAAATCCATTACAGAAATGTGCAACCCCCTGCCAACCGACATACTAGCAGTTAGGGGAGGTTTACGAACACATTATACAAACACAGATATAATCTAACAAGCAAATACCGTATAATTTCGATCGATTAAACACATTTAATTTTGCTCCAATACTTCTCTGTAAATCTGAAACCTGAGCAAAAATAAAAAATTCCAGAAAATACCAAATATCACAGAGAACCAACACAGGAAAATTGGGTTCATGAATCGGCAACTCGGCGGCGGAAGCGCGGCGGATCGGTGGGATCCGCCGCGGTTCCGCGGCGCTTTAGCCGATTCATGGGCCCAATTTTCTTGGGTGTTCTACTACTGTCATTTAGAGCTTTCTGAACCTCCCTGAAAAATTTTTGGACTTCATTTAAAAATCGACAGAAACTAATGATAACGGGGTTTTCCGGTTTCGTTTTTTCCGTTCGAAATTCATACAATTTTGCAAGTGAGTTATTTATTGTTTAGCGAGGCTCTGATACCACTGTATGTCAATGTACAACACCCCACGACTAGCGGGGAGGCGGAAATATGAAAAACGATCTTGTTGTTTGCTTAAACATCGACTAACCGCATGAATCGAAGCTAAACGATAACTAACAACTAACATAGGAGTTCTAAACTACTATGTGAAGTGATTATACCTGTAGAACCGTGTCCTTCGTCTTTACGAACTCCACCTCCTCCTCGACCTTCTCCAAGTAGTAGACGATCCACCACGAGAGATTTACTCCAAGCTTTTCCTCTAAACTTGAGGCAACTAGGTTTCTTTAAGTGCTAATCAAAGTACCTAGATGATATAGAGTGAGGGTTATGGATTAAGTAGTCTAACTAATCCTTGTACTCAACACATGAGAGGGGAGGATTAGGGTTTGAAGAGAGGAAGCTTGAGGAGAGAGAAGGTGAGAAAAATAATTGATATGAGAAAATGAGTTATCATAATATATATGAAGCATTAAGATTTATCAATAAAAGAAAAACAAATGATGAATAATCATGCTTCATAAATATCTAATGGTGATTCATTACCATGAGTCATTAAGCATTTATGATGCATTAATGACATGGATGAATCACTCATATGACTCACTAATCTCATTCAATGTATATGCCACCTTAACCTCCTTAGTCACCATCTTCTAGAAGATGGTGACGCAATTACAAGAACGTCCCTCCTATCCGCGAAAATGCGGAAAAAACTTTAGACTGTATAAATACAATAACCGGATACTAGTAACTGGCTTAAACCAAAGCCGACTAGTAAAATCTGTCCGAAAGTCGTACGTGCGTAAACATACGTATGCGTCCGAACCCTTGTCGTAAAACCGTACGACCTCTATATCGTTTCGCCTGGAGTAGGGAAACTCTCTATGTGGGACTCTAGAGACTCGACTACTACGCTGGCAGTGGGTTTAACCACAGACCGCAAGCGGCACTAGCTGTACATAACGGTCCCGAGGTAGATGTCGATAAGAAGGCCGATGAGGAAACCCATCCGAACTCCTACTGAGTCTGATGTGATAATCTCCATACAGTTCGGTCCGTTCGTCTAAGACTATCGCATATATGGCCTAGGGGGCGGCAAGCGTCAGTCCCCTAATAGCGGTATAAGCCGTGTCGGAGAGAAGCCTATTACACCCTGAGAAACTACTGGAACCTACCAGCAAATCTCGCTTGCCCTCGCCAGGGACTTTGCGTAATGGCTCTCTGACACAGCGCGATATCAACCCCCAATACCGGGAGAGACGAATCCTGTCTAACCGCCACTGCCTCCAAGTGCTCGGGACTGCACCCAACTGCTACCTGTTTGCACGACTCCTTTGAGCCGTGGTAGGGTAGCAATCTAAGAACAGTGGGACACACTCGAGGCGAAGTAGCAGTGTCAAGTCTGCGGACTATGCTGTACTCATGTCACCTGGGAACTGCTCACTGACGACTGGTATAAAACCAACCAACAGTTCCCTGTGAGTCCTGTCCGGTGTACCCGTAACCTAACGAGCACCTGCATACTATCTCCAGTACTACGTACTGACGGCTGTGGGACAGACCATCTCCCCAACTGGGATGAGAAGCGTACACACTAGTCTACTCCGGAGTATCGATGCCCTGTCTCGATAATCCAACGACTAGGGACCTGAATAAGGATGTGCTTGTAGACTACCCAGCCCCCACTAGTGTGACTGCCATCACAACGCTGGTAGTCAAGCATGATCCTAAGAGCTCTATCAATACGTATACTCACATATTAAGATAGAAAAACCAAGTAGCATACTACCATGTTTAGCAAGACTGTTATATACATGTGAATATCCCAAGCTTCCATTAAGTAATATACAAACTAGTATGATACAGTAATGGCCTTCTAGGGCATAAACACTAACAGTGTATATGACTCTGCCAGAGGGTTGTCGTAGTCAGTGGGAGCAGCGGAAGCACAGTGGACAAGTAGCCTATGTCTATTTATAGACTAAAGCAGATATAGCGGAGATAGATCATCTATTTCTGATGTGACAGTCATAGGTTTGACTTCATCAGAATAGGGGATGGATCTGTTAAGAAGGTAGTAGGGTGTGATGTCCTGGTATATGGATGACATACATATAGTAGGAAGTGAAATTCTTATACTACGATCGGTTATACTTTGGTTGTCACACAGTGGTTTCTCCATATAGGAATTGGATATTATATCAGACATTCTGGTTACTAGATCTATGGTTTTAGATCTGGATTTGGGTAGTATCCCAATCTGGGTACTTAGACAGCATTCTAAAGGTGATTTAGAATGGACGACTCCTGGCACAGTAGTGTACCTGCAGGTGATGGAGTAACCCTTTCTAAAGGTATCTTACAGAATAAAGGGGAGAGGGATGCGCGTGATTGGCAGATCACTTGCTTAGGCAATTGAGTCAACCATGAGATGTCAAGTACCACACCAGATGTTGTTTTTGCAGTAGATGCAATAAGTTGATATTGATCCTATCCTGGAGAAATATTCGGAAGTAGTTTTAGAACATAAGTGGATGTTCTAGGGGTATGATAACGACAGCCTCCTTCGGAAGACGGTTATCATTCCAGGCTTCTAAGGTGACCAGGATGACAGAGTGACTGTCAGAGTTATAGTTTTCCCTCTAACGAGGGGCAGTTGTTTGGACAGATGGTCCAAGCGGATACTGAGGTAGGCATAGCGCAGGATACTGATTAAGTTCAGTTGATGATACAGTCTAAGAAGTTTGGATTTGGAGTTCATTTATGAACTAAGTCCCATCAGATATCCAAACATATTCTAAGACAGGTATTGCTCATTTCGGGAGATGGCTTTCTCAGCGAACTTGAGATAAAGAGAGACATAGAAAGAAACATCAGGGCGGATCCACTCACTGAGGCTATTCCTCGAACGCAATAGTTTCGCAAACAGGCTTTGTGAAACTGATTAGTAGAGGAGTTGGGTGTTCGGTATCACACGGGCTGTGAGTATGCGACATCGCAATAATTAGCCTTGAGTGCAAGTGGGAGATTGTTGGATATAGTGCCCTCAGAGTCAATTATTGGATCACAGGCGCGTGATTGCAATGATTGAGTGAGGACCTATACCGGTAGGACAGTCTTACTCAAGATGATAGTATACTATCTGGTTTATCTTTATCATCGTGCACAGCTTAAGGTGACATTACAGGTCAGTATTACACATTGATAGAGCCCTTAGGATTCTTTCTTGACTACCAGCAGTATGATGGCGATCATATACGTGGGAGCTGGGGTCTATAAGCACATCCTTAAAAGGTCCCTAGTCGTGGGAGTTTCGAGACTGGGCATCGATACTTCATTAGTAGACTCGTGTATACAGTCGAGACCCTGAAGAAGGGAGGTAGCCGGTCTCACAAGCCATTGGTGTCAGTTGGTTCACCTAAGATGTATACAGGTGCTCATTGGGTTATGAGTACACCGAACAGGACTCGCCGGGAACATGCTAGTTGGTATTATACCTGACGTCAGATAGCAGTTCCCTGGTGACATGTGTACAGGATAGTTCATCGACCTGAGATCGTCATTTGTCTCGTGTGAGTTCCCACTGTGCTTTGATTACTATCCTACCACGGCTCAAAGGAGACGTGCAAACAGGTTTTAGTTGGGTACAGTCCCGAGCCACATGGAGGCGGTGAGCGGATCGGCAAGGGTTTCGTCTCTCCCGGTATTGGGGGTGAGATCGCACTGTGTCTAGGAGAGCCATTACACGAAGTCCTTGGCCAAGGCAGGAGATTTACTGGTAGGTATTCCAGTAGTATCTCAGGGTGTTCTGGGCTACACTCCGACACGACTTGTACCGCTTTTGGGGGTCTGACTTTTACCAATCCCTAGGCCCGCCATACGATGCTCATAGACGAATGGACTGGACTGTACGGATATTGTCACTAACAGGCTCAGTAGGGTGTCAGGATGAGTTCGCTCATTGACCTCCCTTTTGGTCAATACCCGGAAGCCCGTTACATACAGCTAGTACCTTTGACGAGCCAGTAGTTAAATCCACAGCCAAAGTATTGGCGAGTCTTTAGAGTCTCCCACAGACAGTTTTCAAGTTTCGGGCGAAATGTTGTAGAGGCCGTATGATATATGGTAGGGTTCGATCATATACGTGCAGTAGTGCACGGATCATGATCAGACGGATCATACTAGTGGGGTTTGGTTTAAGCCGGATCCTAGTATTAGATTTGTTGGATTGCTTTAGTCTCATCGCATTCGCATTCAGTCGGAATGCGGATGCAGGTATGTATATACAGGTGAGGGGTATCCTTGTGATCCGTCACGAGTTTACTTTAGATGTTTCCGTGTCTTTTTATTGTTGTAAACATTTGGGTTAATGTTTACAAATGGGAATTGTGTGCTTAAGCCATCATTTTGTGCATTAAATGCTACATGTACTTCATAGGTGACTCATGGTATCATTTCTTGTGCATATGTCACTTTATTTGATGGATTTGAGTGTTGAAATGAGAAGGAGAGAGAGAGGGGCTGCCATATGATAAGTTTTGGTCTTGTATTTTTGATCACTCTCTCACTCTCATTATCAACACAACAAAAGAAAAAGAAAGCTCCTTCTTCTTCTTCTTCCTCTAGCTCACAACCTCCATTAATAGCATCATCTCTAACCTCCATCTATGCTATGGATGCAAGAGACAAATCGTCACAAACATTCTCTACTTCGCCTTGGACACGTCGGCTAGCGAACTTCATGCCCGAGTTGCTTCGGATGAAGCGGGAGACCGTAAAAAGACTCGAAGATGTGGTGCCCTTTCCGACGAGGAGACCGAGACTGGAGAAGCCGCGAGGAGCTTGGGATGGTGGCTAAAGACCGAAGGACACGGATCGATCGGTATAGCTTTCCAACCATTTCTCTAGTTGCTAGTTGTAGGTTAATGTTTCGATCCGGATTTAAAGTATACGATAGCGTCGGTTTAAAGTTTTGAAAAAGTTTTCGTTTCGGCATTTTGGCCTCGGACAGACGGCCGGGGCGCTACCGTAGACTTACAACCCTCTCACTCTCTCTCATGCCCATCCCTCCATTCTTTATTCCATTTTCTTTTCCTTTTCTTTTCTCTTCTAACAAAACCAAAGCCATGAATGAAAAATGAAGAGAAAGCCATGTTGGAAAATGTAACACAAGTGTAAAAATGATATGGTGCATGTTTTGCACAAAATAAGCTTAATGCGCGATTAGCGATATTTAATCGCGATTAACGATATTTAATCGCGATTAGCACTAAATAGTGTATAATTAATCATAAAAACTTATAATTTGTATAATTCACATAAAACACCCTCTTTTTAGTAATTTCCATAATTTTCCAAATTTTTCCCAATTTTATCGGTATTTAATTATACCGCCCTATTAAAATATTCAATATATTATTATTTAATTATAAAAATTCCCAAAATAATATTTTATTTTCTTTGAAATGTTACACCTGTGCAATGAAAACCTGGACCCCTACGAGCGCGGCAAGTTACCCGCCAATCCCAGAAGTGAGACAACCCCCTTCAACAAAGTAAATGGGCCACCCAGCATTTCACGGGATCCGGTAACTTGGGCACCCCTCCGTGGGTCATCCTATACCCCCTACAAGTGCGGCGAATAGCCCGCCAATTCTAGAATAAAGCCCCTTCCATCTCAACGCCATGAGATGCGGGATTGTTGCCTTCTAGAACCCGGCTATTCGTGCACTCCACCGCGGGGTAATTCTAGTACAGAAAATGAAAATAATATGTACAAATGGTGACATCGATCTCTACCTGGTCGTGCCCCAAACAAATAATATACAATCCGGCAAAGACGGTAGTCCACATGTCGGACGCTTGCCCCGCAATAACAAATGTACAAATGAATACAAACTGTTCTAAATCATTGCACGACCGGCTATCCACCACGACAATCCGACCACAATATCAGCACAATCACAGAACATCAACGTGAATGTCATGTTCGCAAACTCGTCTAAAAGGACATATAGACGGGTTTACCGTTCAAATGACATTCACGGTCGGAGATGCTAATCTAAGTACTGATAACAATTAAACAGTTGTTAAAATATAACGACATCGAAACACTCCGAATTGCCCCAAACTGAAAAACAACAGAACATCAAACTCGGGCAAAAAGAAACAACACCTGAAACCCAAACTCTACGAGATAAAAACACATACCAAAACACAAGGCAATCCACCACAAGAAAACTGATGAGGCCGGATTTTTTAAAGGTGTGGCCGGCCAAAACTTGGTATAATTGATTCGTTTTTGTTCAAGGTTCATATCTCAGTCAAAAGATCACTCTGCACTTGCTTAAAAAAATTTTGAAGCCTCTGAAAAATCGACAGAAACTTGAAGTTTGGTTTCAATGTTACGGAGTTATTTCGGTTTCGTTATTTTAACATTGTTTAAACTTGCTAGTGTAGGGTTTATGGGCTGGCTCTGATACCATGAAAGGTTACGCTAGTGCCCCGGCCAACTACCGTGGCCAAATGCGGAACAAAAATTTTTCTAACGATTAGAACATGGCGCTAGAATAACCTTTAACCCGGATCTTTCCATAAACCTATCTAACAAAACTTGTAGTGCTATCTACTATGAAAGAAGTCTCACCAAACGATCCAAATCCTTCGGTCTTCTTTCCTCTTTGTTAGCTCCAAGTGGCCACCTTGAACATGCTTGATCTTCTTTATTGTCTCCTTTGGTTCTCCGCGATCGATCTTGCTCTCCGGTCCTCCTTTGTCATAGATGATCCACCCGAGGGATATGATCCATGGCTTTAGCTCCACACTATATGTCAAGTGGAGCAACTAGAGAACTTGGGTTGCTAAACCAAGTAGTCTAGGATGTAGTGTGATGAGCTAAGTGTTTTACTATCTATTTATTTCCTCTTCACTTGTTTCTCAACTCATGAGAGGGTAGTGAAGAGGAGGATGATGAAGGTGGAGGAAACTCAAGAGGAGGGAGGAGGTGAAGAAAAATGGGAGCTCAAGAATAATGAAGCATGCAAGTGAGAGAAAAATCAACACCAAGGTTTTGTGCATCAATTTCTTTCAATAAACAAGTGTAGCCATGCTTCAATAGTAACCACAAATGAATAAAGAATTCATTTGTGAACTATTGAAGCCATGTCACTCACTATGCCTCCCTCTCCTTAATTTCTACATCATTTCCATTTATCAATAAATGGAAAAGTCCATGATGAGGTGTCCACCTTTTAGAAGATAATCTGTAATAAAATATGGATTACAGTCTGCTGTATATACATACCCGCATTCAGATAAAAACACGAATGCCCAAAGAGATAGAATAACACGAAGAACGTAATAGTAGAATATACATATCTAAATACATATATGTAAACTATTAAATCAATACCCGATTTAATAATCCGGCTTAAACCCGAGCCAGCTAGTATTACCAACTGTCCGATCGAAAGTCGGAGTACAAAGTACATCAATCGATCGAGACCCTGCATGTATCCAATACGGTTACTACATCATTTAGCCTGAACCAGGAAAACCCTCTGTGTGGGACTCTAAAGACTCAACAGTACGCCGGAAGTGAGTTAATGGATAAATCGATAACCACAAGAACGTCAGCGGCACTAGCAGTACGTAACGGCTACCCGGGTACCTGTCGAAAAGGATGGCCGACGAGCAAACTCATCCGGATCCCAACTGAGCCTATCTGTAACAATCTCCATACAGTCTGGTCTCTTCATCTGAGAGTATCGCATACCGGGTCTAGGAGGTGGTAAACGTCAGACCCTAATAACCTGGTATTTCGTGCTGATGCGGCTCAGGACCAATCCGGGAAACTACTGATCAGCCTATCAGTAAATCCCAACTGCCTTAGCCAAGGTCTTATGGTCCTGACCAATCAAACACAGTGCGATATCGACTCCCAATACCGGGAGAGATGAATCCCCGACAATCACTCGCTGCCTCCATGTGGCTTGGGACTATACCCAACCAAAACCTGTTTGCACGACTCAGTAGAGCCGAGGTAGAGTAGTGATCAAAGCACAGTAGGAACTCACATGAGACAAATGACGATCTCAGGTCAAAAGACTAACCTGTACTATGTCACCTGAGAACTTCCATCTGACGATAGGTATAGTACCATCTGGAAGTCCTCAGCGAGTCCGTCTGGTGTACTCACCCCCAGTGAGCACCTGTATACGATCTTAGGTCTAAAGACCAATGGTTGAGGGACCAAACCATCGCCCCTCGTCGGGGTCTAGAAATGTATACACTAGTCTACTATGGAATATCGATGCCCTGTCTCGATACCCCAACGACTAGGGACCATTTAAGGATGTGCGTACCGACTACCCAGCTCCCAAAAGAATGATCACCATCACAACGTAGGTAGTCTAGCAATGATCCTACGGGCTTTATCAACATGTATAAAAGATATGTAATAGCAAGTAAAACATGCACATGTTAAGATAAAGACAAACCAGATAGCATACTATCATATCGAGCAAGACTGTCTTGCACATATATATGTCCAACCATCCATATGTATACATATACAATAATGTCCTCTGGGACATACATATCCAACACCATGTTGTATATTATTTGATTGGGGCACGACCGGGTTGAGGTCGATGTCACCATTGTACATATATTTTCTTTTTCTGTACTAGGATTACCCCACGGTGGAGTGCACGAATAGCCGGGTTCTTGAGGGCAACAAGCCCGCATCTCATGGCATTGAGACGGAGGGGGCTTCACTCTTAGCAGGCTATTCACCGCACTCGTAGGAGGTATAGTTTGACCCACAGAGAGGCGCTCAAGTTACCGAATCCCGTAATGTGCTGGGTGGCCCATTCATTTTGTTGATTGGGGTTGCCTCACTTCTGGAATTGGCGGGTAATTTGCCGCACTCGTAAGGGTCCAGGATTTCATTGCACAGGCTATCCACACGACAGGGGACGTCGTGTCTCATTTGTGGCTTAAATGAAACCCGAGGCTCTATGATTATCCACCATTCTGTGTTGCATGCTGAGATTCTGTGATGTTGCTTATTATCATGCCTGGGACGAATATTATATATATATATACTAATAGATGTTGTATATGTTTTTCATCCGCGCTAGTCTAGCCACCGCTCTGCCGTTAATTAAATAACCTGACGGTGCATGACGGGGCCCGTGGCGAATGCGGATGGCATATACGTACTTTGTATTTTTGTTGTTTTCTTGTGTGATAGGTTTAATTGATGGGAACGCATTAATTTTGATTATTACAAGAAAAGAAACCTAAAAGATGTTGTTGGAACAAATTTCGAAACACCACAGTTATATTCTTTCGCTTTGCATAGTGGTATTCGGTCATGAATTTCCAGCACCTCATTCTAGGAGGCAAGAGCCGAGATCCCTTCGCATGGAGTGTCCTCTTGAGCTAAATCTTATACTGTATATTACTCGATTTTCTTCGAAACCGCAAGTTTTCAAAAGCGGAGCCTAATCCACTCTTTTTCGAAACTGCTCAGGTTCCTTCAACGATATCAAGTTCATTACGTTAAAAGGGTTTTCACCAAAAAAAACCAGTCATAGCCCTCTGTTATTTCCTACGAGTATTACTCAGTATTCGTGCTACCTTTGTTGACCTTGTCAAGGCGTGGTGAACGGTAGCTGGGTAGTGCTTGTTTGTAGCACATGATGTGATTAACTAAGACAGTCACATGGCCTTATTGACCTTGTCAAGGGCTTATGCTATTGGGTCTAAGGTAATCAAGATAATGATAGGTTGAACTTGACTAGCGATTTATGATTTGTTGACCTTGTCAAGTCGTTAGGGGCAAAAACCACATCGGGAGTTTCAAATATACATGAAACTTGCTAGTGTTGCATACCTTCTAGAGTGTGGTGACTAGAGTAGCTTCCATCTAGGTTATCACGCAATGATAGTTGGATCCCGATCCCACTGTTGAGTAGGATTACTCTTGGGAGATTATTTCACTTAACAATCAATGCTATAAACTAAATAGGTGTCTAGAATGGTGTTAGCGGGGCTAAGCCTCCAGGGAAAAGAGGTTATATAATTAAAGAATTTCGCGAAAGCGTTGGAAAACCTCCCTCGAATTACCGAAACTAACCTGGCCGAAAGGTTAACCAAATATTGTAACGTGCGATTAATCCTGACTAATTCTTCTTTTAAGGTTTGATGAAGAATTTGAGGAAACGGTAGGAGCCATCTTGATTAGATAAACTAATAACCAATCTAATCTTGCAAGAGCGCACGCTAAGTATTTATTTTCTCTCTCTCTAGGTAGCAACCATTTCATGCCCTAATCAAGATAATAAAATGTATCGCTTGACCGATCCGAATTCTTATTCGGGGCTGGAGAACGTCGGTTCGGCTCTAAACTATGACAGCTGTCATGAGTATGAGAAAGGGAATGAGGATTGCATGAATTCCTTGATGAGCCCAACAAAGAAGAGGCACACTATTGCATCTTCTTCAGGTGTTTTTGTTATTGAGAACTGTTTTTCGGTCAGTCCTACCTCCTGGGTACTAGATACCGAATCTGGATCTCATATATGTAATTTATTGCAAGGACTGAGAAAAAGTAGGATAGTTGGACCTGGTGATATATCCCTCAGAGTAGAGAACAGAGCACAAGTTGATACTACAGCCGTCGGTGAATATCACCTAGTGTTGCCAAAAGGCAATACTACGATTTTGAACAATTAATACTATGTACCTTCCATGGTTTGCAACACCATATCAGTTTCTTTACTTGATAAAGATGGATATAAGTTTGTTCTTGATAGAAATATCATGAACATTTACCTTAATTAGGTATTGGTTGCAAAAGGTACATTATGTAATGGTATCTATGTTCTAAATCAAAACACAGTTTTCAATGTACAAAACACACGCAAGATGAAGAGTTCAGAAGAGAACGAATCCTACTTGTGGCATTGTAGACTTGGTCATATCGGAGAGAAAAGACTAAGTAAGTTGCATAAAGAAGGATATTTGAATACGTTTGAATTTTCATCTTATGAAACTTGTCAATCCTGTCTCAAAGGAAAAATGAGCAAATCTCCATTCACCGGACACGGAGAAAGAGCAGCAGAGCTCTCAGGAATCATACACGATGATGTATATGGTCCGATGTCTGTACATGCAAGGGGTGGCTTCTCATACTTCATCACATTCACTGACGATCTCTCTAGGTTCGGATATGTGTATCTCATAAAACACAAATATGAAGCTTTTGAGAAATTCAAAGAATTCAGAAACGAGTTAGAGAACCAGACTGGCAAAAGTATCAAGATCCTCCGATCTGATAAAGGGGGTTAGTACTTAAGTACTGAATTCTTAGAATACTTAAAAGAGAATGGAATTCTCTCTCAGCTTACTCCTCCGTATACACCACAATACAGTGGTGTGTCGAAGCGGAGGAATCGTACCCTATTGGATATGGTTCACTCCATGATGAGTAGTGCTGAGTTGCCTCTTTTATTCTGGGGATATGCACTTCAAACAGCGGAACATCTGTTGAATCATGTTCCATCCAAATCTGTGCCTAAGACACCATTCGAGATATGGAATGGTAAGAGACCATATCATAAAATATTTAAGATATGGGGTTGTCCGGTTTACGTTAAAAAACATAATCCGGACAAACTTCAGGCACGATCAGTTCTATGTAAATTTGTGGGATATCCAAAGAATGGTTATGGATATCTGTTCTACCATGCTGAGGAACAGAAGATGTTTGTATCTCGCCACGCTACCTTTTTGGAAAGGGAGTTTCTTGCAAAAGAAACTGGTGGAAGTACGGTAGAACTAGGAGAAATTCATGAACCATAAAATGTAACTGAACATTTGGAGGAACCACTAGATTCGGTAATCCCAGACGAACCTCAGCCACTCCGCAGATCTAGTCGGATTTCTCATCTGCCCAAGAGATACTACGGTTTTCTAAAAGACGGGGATCGAAAGGATTGCATCTTGGAAGAAGATGATCCTACTAGTTTCAGGCAGGCCATTATCTGTAGGGACTCTGATAAATGGCCGGATTCTATGCGATCCAAGATGGAGTCCATGTACACCAATAAAGTGTGGACCTTGGATATTGCTCCACTTGGGGTAATACCCGTTGGATGCAAATGGATCTACAAAAGGAAATTTGGTGTAGATGGGTAGGTGGAAACCTATAAGGCAAGACTCATTGCAAAAGGTTTTCGTCAAAGACCAGGAGTGGACAATGACGAAACCTTTTCTCCAGTGGCTTTGCTCAAATCCATTCAGATCCTACTTGCCATTGCTACCTTCCATGACTATGAGATCTGGCAGATGGACGTAAAATTGGCTTTTCTAAATGGATGTTTAGAAGAGTGTGCTTATATGGATCAGCCGGAAGGTTTTGTAGACAGTGGGAGCAGCGGAAAGGTGTGCAAGTTGCTCAAATCCATTTATGGATTAAAACAGGCATCGCGGAGCTGGAACATCTGTTTTGATGAAACAGTCAAGGAATTTGACTTCATCAAGAACTAGGATGAGCCTTGTATATATAAGAAGATTGTAGGACGATCTGTCATATTCCTAGTCTTGTACATGAATGACATTCTTTTGATAGGAAATGATATTCCTATGCTATAATCGGTCAAGTTGTTCTTGTCACAAAGGTTCTCCATGAAAGACCTGGGTGATGCCTCGTACATTCTGGGAATTAAGATCTTTAGAGATAGATCTAAGAGATTATTGGGATTTTCACAGTCCAGGTACATAGAGACCGTACTAAAGAGATTTAGTATGGAAGATTCCAAGCGCGGTAACATACCCGCTTTGCATAGAATCGCCCTCTCCAAAGAGATATCTCCTAAGACTGATGAGGAAAGGGTTCGCATGAGCATTATACCGTATGCTTCGGCGGTAGGATCTATAATGTATGTGATGCTATGTACCAGACCAGATGTAGCATACGCACTTGGCATAGTGAGCCGGTATCAGTCAAACCCGGGTGAGAATCATTGGATGGCTATAAAGAACATTCTCAAGTACATGAGAAGAACTAAGGAGATGTTCTTAGTATATGGTAATAAAGACCTTAAGGTCGAGTCCTTTACCGATTCCAGCTTTCAGAGTGACAAGGATGGCAGCAAGTCTTTCTCAGATTTTTTGTTTACCCTCAATGGAGGGGCGATGTGTTAGAGGAGCTCCAAACAGGACACCGTCGCAGACTCGACGATGCAGGCTGAATACAATGCTGCAAACGATGCCGTAAAAGAAGCGGTCTGGATGAAGTAGTTCATTATTAAACTTCAGGTAGTTCCATCCATTGTTGATCTGATACCTTTGTATTCCGATAACAATGGGGATATAGCTTTAGCGAAGGAACCATGGTCCTATCAGAAATCCAAACACATCTTAAGGCGGTATCACCTGATTAGGGAGATTATATATCGCCAGGAGATCGAGGTAAGGAGAGTAGATACAAAAGAAAACACGGCGGATCCATTTACAAAGGCCCTCCCTCAAACGCAGTTCGAGCGACTTTTTGAGATGTTGGGTATGCGGTACGCCAACAGCTGACCTTAGAGAAGACGTTGCGTATTCGGTACGCCAATTACTGGCCTTTAGTGCAAGTGGGAGATTGCAGGATATGTATGCCCTAGAGGTCATTATTGTATATGTATATATGTGGATGCTGGGGATATGTATATACAGGACATTCTTGCTCAGTTAAGTAGTATATTATTTTAGTTTTCTTTATCAGGATATGTGTATTTGTTTCTATTGATATTTTATCCAGCTTGCACATATTAATAAAGACTTGATACAGTAGTATACTATTATGGTTTGACTTTATCTGAACATGTGCATATGTTATACTCGATATTATATATGGCGGTTACATGTTGATAAAGCCCGTAGGATCTTGCTTGACTACCTGCGTTGTGATGGCGATCATACTTGTAGGAGCAGGGTAGTCCATAAGCATATCCTTAAATGGTCCCTAGTCGCGTGAGTATCGAGACTGGGCATTGATACTCCAGAGTAGACTAGTGAATATGTTTCTAAACCCCGACGAAGGGCGATGGTTGGTCCCGCAGCCATTGTTCTAATGCACGTAAGATCGTATACATGTGCTCATTGGGTATGAGTACACTGGACGGACTCACCGAGAACTTCTAGATGGTACTATACCTATCGTCAGATGGAAGTTCTCAGATGAAATGTGTACAGGTTAGTCTTCGGACCTGAGATCGTCATTTGTCTCGTGTGAGTTCCCACTGTGCTTTGATCACTACCCTACCACGGCTCTACTGAGTCATGCAAACAAGTTTTGGTTGGGTACAGTCTCGAGCCATATGGGGGCATTGAGTGATTGTTGGGGATTCGTCTCTCCCGGTATTGGGAGTCGATATCGCACTATGTTCGATTGGACGGGACCATAAGACCTTGGCCAAGGTAGTTTGGATTTACTGATAGGTTGATCAGTAGTTTCCCGGATTGGTCCTGAGCCACATCAGCACGAATTATTGGGTTATTAGGGTCTAACGTTTAACACCCCCTAGACCCGGTATACGATACTCCTAGACGAAGAGACTAGAATGTACAGAGATTATCATGGATAGGCTCAGTAGGAGTTCGGACGAGTTTGCTCGTCGGCCTTCCTTTTCAACAGGTACCTGAGTAGCCGTTACGTGCAGCTAGTACCGCTGACGTGCTTGTGGTTAAACCCACTGCCAGCATACTGTTGAGTCTTTAAAGTCCCACACAGAAGGTTTCCCTGCTTCGGACGAAACAATGTAGTGGTTGTATGGTTTTACGGCAGGGGTTCAATCACATACGTGTACTTGTGCACGTATGATGTTCGGGCAGATAATACTAGCGGGCTTTGGTTTAAGCTGGGTCCTAGTATTATATTCTTGGATTTGTTTTGTCTCTTTGTATTCGTATTTTTCAAAATACGGATACGGGTATATATATACGGTGAGGGGTATTCTTGTAATTGTGCATGATGCTTCTAGAAGAAGACACATCATTTTAGTTTTTATCATTTTGGTTAAATGATTAATGAGATGGAGGTATGAGGTGTTCATTTATATTAAATGAAGCGTGGTTACTTGGTGACTCATGTAGTGACTCATGGTTTACTATTGTGGCAAGGTGGCTTCAAGATATTTTGGTGAATTATTGGATGCTTGATAATTCACAAGACTTAGCCATTCTTTATTGATTCCAACTTGAACACTCTCTTTCCTCCAAGCTTCTCTTCTTCTACCTCAAACCCTAATAGTTTCATGTGTTGAGAAACCTAGAGTTCTTGAGACAAAGCAATCAATCATCACTCTCTACAACCTCTAAGCAACTTAGATTAGCATACTAAGTAACCTAGTTACCTCGGTTTAGAGGTAGGAGCTCAAACTAGACACTCTCGGGTGGATCATCATTGACGCGAGGAGGCCGATGATCAAGTGTGATCCGTACACTCTTCAAGGAGCTAAAGGATTACAATAATGCATGTACATGATGATAAAGCCAAACCAGATAGCATACTATTATTTTGAGTAAGACTCTTCTATCCGTATAGGTCATCCCTTAATCATCATAATCACCTGCCTGCGATTACAATAATTGCCTTGAGGGTACTATAGCAAACAGATATTACATGTCAAACTTGGTTTACAAAAACAGTTACACAAAACCAAAATGTGTCCACTTATCAATCCTAAGTGATATTCCCCTGCGGAAACAGTATCCACGCTCGCTCCGTTAGCAAACCTGAGGATCATATCAACTGCCTTTATAACTCTACGGCTTCTCAGTGCCTACAATGAATTACAGATATGAGATCCTTAACTGGTATCCAATACCCAGAAATTAGAGTTGATTGACAAACAGTTTTTAATCATAAACATACATTAAACCGAAGCCACAACTTGTTTCGAATCCTGGTTCTTGGCTTTCCAAGCCCTGCAGTCCTTCTTCCAATGACCTTTTCTGTTACAATAGAAGCATTCTACTTTCTCTACTGTTGGCCCCCAACTTTTTCCTTGCCCTTTCCCTCTACCTTACTGACACCGCCTTTCGATTTATTAGGGGCCATCTTCTTCTTCCCCTTTGTTTTCACTTTGGATCTAGAGGCAGAAGGTTCCACAACAAGTAAAGTGGGTGTCTCCCTGGATTTCTTCAAGGTGCCCTCTGCACGTCTTAACATGTTAAGGAGCTCTGGAACTGTAACTTCCTTATTCTATATATTGAAATTCAATATAAACTGGATATAGATAGAAGGGAGGGACTGTAGAATCAAATATGTATATAACTCGTTCTCCAATGTGGCCCCAAGGTCCGCGAGCTCTTTAATATAGCTGATCATCTTAAGGACGTGGTCCCCTACAGATGACCCTATAGCCAACCTCGCTTGAAATAATTTCTTCAAGGTCTCGTATCTTGCGATATGAGATTGCTCTCTATATAAATATTTGGTATGGAGGAATATGAAAGAAAGGTCTATATTCTTGTGCCACCTTTGGTGTTCATTATCCATAAAAGTTAACACGAGGAACTTAGCTTTCGCACTGTCTAAGTCCCATGTCTTACGGATTTCAATATCCACGACGGTAGAATCTGAACCTGGGATGGTGGTGGCTTTAATAGTAAGGAGATAACTCAGCTTGTCATAGGTAATGGCCATCTGGACATTCCTTAACCAATCTTTATAGTTCGGCCCCGTTAATATATTTTTATCTAGTAGCAACTTAAGCCTGGTCATAATGGTCGCTGCAATTACGAGAGAGAAGAAACACTCAGCATGATACTCTTACAAGTTTAGATTGGTTTTTAGTTTATCTAAACAGGATGGCTCCTACTGTTTCCTCAAATCCTACTTCAAACCATAAAAGAAGAATTAGTCGGGATTAATCGCACCCTACAATTCTTGCATAACCTTTCGGCCAAGCTAGTGTCGGTACTTTGAGGGAGGTTTTACAATGCTTTCGTGAAGTTCCTTAATTAAATAATCTTTTTCCCTGGAGGCGTAGCCCCGCTAACACCATTCTAGACACCTACTTGGTTTATAGCATTGATTGTAAAGTGAAAAACTCTCTCGAGGAGTAATAAAACTCATGATGGGATTGGGATCCAACTATCATTGTGTAACAACTTTGAAGGAATCCTACCAAAATCATCACACTCTAAATGGTATGCAAAACTAGGAAGTTTCCTTTTCCTTTGAAACTCCCGATATGGATTTTTGCCCGAAGCGCTTATGACCTTGACGAAGGCCAAAATATCATAAGGCGCAAGTCAAGTTCTACTCGTCCTTGTCCAGGTTAATTTGAACCTATTCGTACAAACCCTTGACGATGGCCAAAATAACTGTACGCCTGTCCCAGATTAACGCATCTATCTATGCTACATACGAATACCCAGCAGCTATCAATTACTATGTTTTGGCGAAGGTCAAAATACATAGCTTAAATACTACTAAATACCTATCTGAAATGATGGAGGGCTACGGCTGGTTTTAGTGAAAACTATGAACGTAATGAACTTGATATAGTCAAAGGAACCATAATAGCTTTTAAAAGGAGTGGTTTAGGCTCCGCATTTAAAAGTTATTTTTAAAGAAAACCGAGTGGTTTTGAAATTGTTCCACCGATTTAACTTTGGTTTGTTTTCTTTGCATTAAACAATATTAATATTGTCCCATCATTTAACCCTATCATTGCAGAAAGAAACGAAAATAGAACGTACGCTTATGCCATCCACATTAGCCACGGGGCCCCGTCATGCACCGTTAGGTTACTTAACTAACGGTACAGTGGGGGCAGGGCTAGTATGGATGCAAATCATAAGCAACATTTATTATATATATATATATATAGACATTCGTCTCATGGAATAATAGCCATCCCAGATCACAGAACACAGCACTAGTAACACAGATGAATATATTGGATATACTAGGATTTCCGTATTTCGTTTATGCCTAGAACAAAAAACGGATTTCACGGTCATGATGAATAGCCAAACCCTCACCCTACACCCCTACGAGTGCGGCAAACCACCCGCCAAATCCCCGAAGTGAAGCAATCTCTCTCAATGAGATGAGTGGGCCACTCGGCACTTCAAGAACCCAGTAGTTTGTGCACCCCACCTTGGGTCTATCCTAGGTGCAAGAAAAAGTAAATGAAATAATACAACGGTGGCTACAACCTTAACCCGGATGTGCCCCGCAAAAGAATATTACATTACTTTACAAATTATATGAATGAAAGAAAAGAACACTCTTCTCACATCCCCCGACTATTCAATCACGATGATGCAATACTTCATATCCATAAACCATAAGAAGATACTAGATATGTGCAACCCCTACTAATCGACGTATAACAATTAGTCGACGTTTAGAAACACATATACGAACTTAAAGCGAATAAACGATGTTAAAATCTCGACTTAGAACATTCTGTATTGCCCAAGCATAAAGATAACAATAGATGAAATCTGGGCAAAATCAAACAATACCATAAATCCTAAATCCAAGAGTACAAAACACCACAAGAAACACGAGACAAAATGCTATAGTAAAACCGCCCATATCAGGATTTTAAGGAAATCCGGCGGTTGAATTTTGGAATTAGTGCCTCGTTTTTCTATGGTGTTCTAGTTACATCATAAAGAGCATTCTGCACTTGTTTAAAAAAAATTTAATAGCTCTTTAAAATTCGACAAAAACTTTGATCTAGAATTTAACGTTACGGAGTTATTTCAATTTCGAAACTCTAAATTTTGTCTATTCTATTAGTTAAGTGTTTGGGAAGGCTCTGATACCAATGTAATTGTATATGTGCTCCTTGTCGTGTCAACTACGGCTATGCGGAATCAAAAACTTTAAAATTTTGAGCACAAAACACTAAATCCCCAGGATACAAGCCCATGCACTATACTAAACAAACTCTAACTAGAGTTTTAACTACTCGGTTGAGAATAAAATCTTTGTAGACGGTCTTTCGGGTCTTGAAAGGGGGACTCCACAAGCTCCTTGGGTTGATAGAATGATCTCTCGAATCCGATATTCCATGTCAAAGATGATCCACCCAAGAATTCCGATTCAAGCGATAGCTTCATCCGAAGCAACTAATGATCAAGTTTTGCTAAGACAAGATATTTAGAGTGGTGTAATTTATAAACTAGAAGCTCTCTTTTAATCCTCACAAAGCAAGTGAAAAAAAATGAGGAAGAAGATGAAGAAGTAGCAACTAGAGAATTTTTTCAAGTGAAAAAGATAACCATGAAACTTATGTCACAAAAATAATATCTCTCACTCTCATCTTATCCCTTCATCACAAACAAAAGAGTGGATGGGCTTAGTGTCACGACCCGAAGGTGCGGAACGTAACCGGCACTTAAATTACGAAGCGTCTAGAGGCGCAACGTAATCTAAGTAAGCCGAAGCCCAGAAATCTAAACCATTTAAAAGAGGAAGTAAAGGAAAACATGTTTAAAAACAACATCAAATTTCTCAAAATTTCGGCAGAGTCTCCTTTGTAAAAACTGGACCCAAACGGGTACAAATAAGAATACATACATAAGCAAAAATAAAAAGGCATCCCCAAGCGGGAGCTAGCTCTACGCTAAAAGGCGGAAACAACCACACAATGCACTATGATATACAGCGCCGAAGGGCGAGGCTCAAAACTCAAAAGAAAACCATCAAAAACACCAAAAAACCATAACAGTACAAGTGCGACTCTAAGGTCGAAAAAATAAGCAACTGGTCTTCTAAATTTATCAAGTAATAGAAGTCTGGTTGATGGAGCTTACTAGATACAAATGAAATAATAAAAGTACAATGGCGGTCCCGATACAATGAACCAACCTACCAAGCAAATCACCCTGAATGAAATGATGTGCCAGCAAGCTGCCAAGGAAACCTGTACATCGAAACCTCTAAGAAAATTTGGCACAACGGGGGTGAGTTGCCAACCGTGAGTAGAAGACATCTGCGAGTAGAAATCGCATGCACGACGATCTCCTAGGTCAAAATAATATACTTAATATAACACTAGTCATCTAGTGGTGTAGGGTAATAAACTATGCGCAAGTGCAATGCTCAGTGCTCGTGTCAGTACCTCAAGTAGTAACATGTCATGTGTATGAGTATGCATGCACCATGAATGTAAAACAATCAACCATGAAATCCATGGAAATCCGTGTCAAGCATCGACACAAAACATGTAAATCTATAAGTCTCAATACCTCATAGTCCCAATATCTCATAGTCTCAATATCTCGGACTCCGTCAGTCCAGATCGGCCCATATCATCAAATCTCATGACAACGGTCGGTATCCTCCGGATATCCGCCGCGCCAGACATCACCGGTAGGTAGTCTTCCCCTGCCAGGCTCATCATCTACAACTCGATCTTCTTGCCCCGGGGTACCATACCGGGCCCACCATGTACCCGAGACGGTTCATCCACTCCTCGAATCGGGTCTCGAAATCCAACAGAAAACATGAAATCTCATGGTGGATGACACATACATCATGAGAAAACCGCAACATGTATTTTAAAATGAGAGGGGGAGAGAGAGAAGTTATTATATATATTCTTGCGGTTTTCCCCAAAATCCAGAAATCTCATGAAAAGGGATCGTCGGTCCTTTCCTCGTCGAATGAGGTGCGGGATATATCATATATATCACTGTGCAAAGCAAAAACACTTAAAAGCAATCAAAAGACAAACCGAATGTGTAGCATCAGCCAGTTATTGCTAAAGGAGTCACTCCCGGTGAAGGGATCTCGGTCCTTTCCTCATCGAATAAGGTGCAGGATATATCATATATACCGCTGTGCAAAGCAAGAACTGTAGCTACATGTTTTATTTTGAAATTCGATTCTACAACATCTTAGGTTTCTTTTATTTCATTAATCTCATTAATGAAGTCCCATCATTTAAGTACCTAAACATCACAGATAAATACGACGTACACTTATGCCATCCGCATTCGTCTCGATGTCCCCTCGTGCACCGTTAGGTTAGGTAACTAACGACAGAGCGGGGCAGGGCTAGCGCGGGTGTAAAACATAAGTAACGCCTATATAATATATCATATATACTATATACAGTATCTATCACAGAACATCACATGATCACATCACAGATATCGCAGCAGAAGAATCATATGAAATATTGGATATACTAGGACGTCCGTGTTTTCAATACGAGCCAGTATAAAACACGGATTCCACGGTCGTGATGAATAGCCAAACCCACACCCCTAGACCCCTACGAGAGCGGCAAGCAACCCTACAAATTCTAGAGTTAGGAGACCCGGACTCGACTCCTCGAGTTGGTCTCCCACTGGACTCCAAAACCCGGTTACTTGTGCTCCCCTCCTTGGGTCTATCCTAGTGCGGAAAAGTAAATAATATACAAACGGTGACATCTTCCGCAACCTGGAAGTGCCCCAATAAAAGAATATTACATACAAGTTTTTACATGAATGAAAATGAAAAACACTCATCTCACATAAAAACCCCCGGCTATTCAAACACGACGATCCAATATAACATATCCAGCAACACATAACATCACATGTCATCAACGTAAGTAAATATGTCCATCCGAATTGTCGTTGACATATAGCAACGAAACCAGCGATATCACATATTACACTTACGGTCACAGAAAAGAAAATGTAAAACTACAACAGTTGGAATCCGCAACCTGCATAGACATCGCATGCCTAATCAAATGAATTCTTTAGACATCGCATGCCTAACAATTATAAACCCCGCATTTTAGTCTCAAAATCGAAAACACTTTTCAATATCAAGTCGGGCAATTCAACAAGATTCCCGACATCCTGATCGAATGCTCGTCGCAAACTTCAGTAGACGGCTGCACCCCCGATACCGTCGACGAAGTGCACCAAGGCGGAACACCGCTACCGCGAGCACCCGAACGGATGCTTTCGGCGACGGGGTTCTCCTACAGTCACTTGGTCGGGGCTATGGAGTGAGGCTGTCTATTAAGTTTACCCGGCGAGTATTTGCGTACGCTACGTGATTGCGACGCACTTTTGATCACATCAAAATTCCGTAGCAACCGATCAAGTGAGACTAAACTGCTATGTTTATAATATTCATTCAGTTATCTCATAACTTATTGTGAATTCCAATTATTGTATCCCATTCCAGATAAATATAAAATGTTCAACTTTTCGATCGAACAGTCAAACACCCAAGTTTTCCCAATACAGATCAACACATGAAACAAGTCTAAAAACATTCAGTTCGTGCCTCAGTACCAACGGTCCAGCCGTAGAAGGGTCAAGCCAACGCCTCACATGTGGCACGCCGTACTGCCCCAAACCCGAAGGTTCAAAGGGCAGTTCAAGACGGTCACATAATCGAGTTAAGGTTTGTTGTCTTCTAGAGGGACCATCGCGTTACTTGCACTACTTAGAACGTTGTTAAACCACGGAAAGATCCAACACTTGGAAATTTCCCGACAGGGGAAAAAGTGAGTATTTATATCCGGTCGAACTTTTTAACATATTCTAAAAATTATCCGGAAAACACATAGACAAAATCTGATAATCCGATCGAATCATCTAAGCTCCAAAACACCCTGGAAAACTCAACTCTTGAGTAAAATATAAAAATTTCCAGAAGACTCAGCACTTGAAGACAAGAATTACTGTGGAAGCCACGTGGTCTAACTCACTTAAATGGCCGCGGAACCGCCGCGAAACCCAGGGTGGGGCCGCGGTTCCGCGGCTCTTTAGTCGAGTTAGCATCACGTGCTTCACAGTAACTCATAGAATTCCCTGCTGAATTTTTTGGCAATTTTTAATTCACAAAAATCCAAATTTTCAGAAAATTTCCAGAGAGTATTTTAGAGTTAGGTTTTCGGGTTCGTTCGGATTTCAAACGTCGTCTAGACTTCGCCTAAGGCTCTAGCTAGGCTCTGATACCACTGTAGGGTTCCTAGGCACACTAATGAGGTCTCACAAGGCATCAACCATGCCAATTTCAAATTTTACAAGTGCCGAGAAACCCTAATACGGATCGTTAACTAGATTTTAGGCGACAAAAGAAACTAGTTTACAACTAAACTAAAAGAACGGAAATACAACCTTTGTAGATCCGTTTCTCCACCTCCATAGCTCCGTGATGAAGTCCTCTCCGCTGTCCAAATCAAACCATGACTCTAGTATCGGCTTCATCGAAGAATGGGCGGGCTAGGTCATCGACGACGATGCCGAAGATGATCTACGTCGAGGTATCACTAGATCAAGCTCCAACTTCACCAAGTCAAGAAAACTTGTGAAGGAAACACCCTATACTACTTGGCAAGAGGTAGAGGATGAAGAAATAGGAAGTGGGTTCATTTTAGAATTGGATTTCTCACTTGTTTTTTCAAGTTGCCATTGTAGTAGCAAGCTTTCTTCATGTGATGAAGAAGAAGAAGAAGAAAGAAATGAATATGATAAGTTCATTTAAATCCAAAAGAAAATGAATACTTATCATATTCAAACTATGGTAATGTGTAGAGAGTTAATCATGGTTAAATGGAATGGTTAGGGTTAAGCATGAGACAAAATGGTCACTTGGTCAAAGTCTTCAAGAAGCTTCAACAACAAACAAAGTTAGCCACCATTTTCTCTTTATGCTTATCATTTCCAAAAATGATTAAACAAATAAATAAATGAATAAGAAAATGAAAAACAAAACCCTAACCATTTAAATAACCATGGTTCAATCTTTACACAAACTCAAGTAAGCATGTATCATCAAACATGATACAATCAAGTGCACAAAAGTATATCACATATACAACTTGTGAACTTCAAGTGAGAAAATCAATTTAAAGTGAACCAATACTAGTTAATGCAAAGTAATATATCAAATATATAATTATACATTAAATCATTAAATCAACACTTGATTCAATGATCCGGTCATATCGCATATAACCAACTAGTATCCAATGTATCGGCTTATCGAATCAATCCTTGAATCGATAACTAGGTTATATCGCATACAACCAGTCGATACATTCATCGCGAGAATGGAATACGGTATCACATACACGCATTATTCTCAGTCCCGCACATATCTCATATGCGCTCCTATTTCGTTTCGCTTGAGCCAGGAAACCTCTGTGTAGGACTCTAAAGACTCGTCAATACGCCGGCAGCAGGTGATGATCATATCAAACACCCACAAGCCGCAAGCGGTCTGCTAAACGTAACGGCCACCCAGGTATTGAGCGATCAGAAGATCGACGAGCAAGCCCGCTCACACTCCTGTGAATCCAACCAGTAACACTTACCGTACAGTCCGGTCTGATCGTCTGATATGTCGCATATCTCGCCTAGGGGTGGTAAACGTCAGACCCCAATAGCTCGATAAGTCGTGTCGATATGAGGTCTATAACAATTCGAGAAACTACTGGTAACACTTACCAGTAAATCTCAGCAACCCTGGCCAGGGATTTCCTGTTATAGCCAATCGAACACAGCGCAACATCAACTCCCTATACCGGGAGAGACGAATCCTCTCCTATCGCTCATTGCCTCCATGTGATTCGGGACTGTACCCAAAAACCACCATTTTGCATGCCCTCTTGGACGTGGTAAGGTGGAAATCGAAGCACAGTGGGAACCACACAAGACTCTATGACGATCTCGGGTCAACAGACTACTCTGTACCAGTGTCACCAGAGAACTGCCATCTGACGTAAGGTATAATACCATCTGGGAGTTCTCGGCGAGTCCGTCCAGTGTACCCAGTCTCCACTGAGCACCCGTATATCATCTCTGATGTCAAACACCAATGGATATGGGATCATCCATCGCCCATCTGTATGGGTCGAGAAGGTATACGCTAGTCTACTCTGGTATATCGATGCCCCGTCTCGATACACCCACGACTAGGGACTTTGAAGGATGTACTTATGGACTACCATGTCCCTACTAGTATGATCCGCATCATAGTCCAGATAGTCAAGTACACATCCTAAGGGCTTTACCAACACGTAACAGAGAGGCAATCAATGTACACGTTAAGGTAAAGAGTAACCAGATAACATACTATCATGTCGAGCAAGAAAGTCCTCCCTATATATGTCCAAGCATCCACTACAATATACATCCTATGTATAGTAATGGCCTCTAGGGCATACATATAACTAACATCACATACATAGTACGACTTCCTCAAGTCAAGAGAGCAGATCAATCATCACATATATGCCTCGTACGGTAAAATCCATCGTACGGCATCCCAAAATCGGGGTACAGGTCAACTATCAAATATATAAATCATCGTTCGAATAGTATCATCATCAAACAATATCATGATCAAGGGTACTGTACTATAATCACATACATCCCAATATCATCAAATATATATCATCGTCTGTGTAAATATACATTGTCAAATGATCCACTAAAATATCATGTCATATGTCTTATCATGATTAAGTCACATATTACAATCTGGGTTCTATTCTAGAGTCTCGTTCATTCCAATGTCATCAACACATATTATCGTTTATATAAATATATTTTATATAATCTCATTATCCAACGATCCGCTACTATCATAACACATCTCATGTCATAACTCGATCATATATCCAAAAATCACGGCATTAAGCCTAGTCATATCGACTCATCCCCATGTATCATAACCTCCTCAGATCACATGTATATGTTGTGTGTGCGCATATATATATATATATATATATACCTGTAGGACTACGGTAGCGCCCCGGCCGTCTTTCCGAGGCCAAAATGCGGAAACGAAAATTTTTCTTGACTTTAAACCGGCACTACCGCATCCTAAAAACCCGGATCGAACCATTAACCCAAACCTAGCTAACAAGAGAAAGGGTAGAGAGCTATACCGAGCGATCCGTGTCCTTCGGTCTTCGGCCTCCGTCCCGATCTCCTCACGGAATCTCCGGTCTTCATCTCCTCGTCGGAACGGGCAACACATCGCCGGGTTCTTTTACGGGCTCCCATCTCTGGACGGAGGCAACTCGGGCACGAAGTTGGCGAGCCGACGTGCCCAAGAATACTGTAGATGAAGTGTAGAAACTTTTGTCTCAAAAGGGTTATGAAGTTGCCTTCTTGATGGAGATGAAGAATGGAAATGAGCTTAGGATTTTTGGTGTAATCTAAAATGATATGAGATGAACATTTTGCTACCACAAAAATGAACCTCTCTCCTCACAAGAATGTGGCCGGCCAAATATGAGAGGGGAAAAAGCAACAAGGGAGGTGAGTGTAGGGATAGCTAATGGCAACCATAACCCATATGAAGATAATGAGGAATAAGGGTCACATCCATATCAAGATCAACTCTAATCTCATTTAATGCTAGCCATGATGAAAAAAAAAAGCAAAGAAGCTTGTATTATCATAATCCCTCATTTACAAGAAACCCCCTCCACATATCTAATTTGAACACTTGCAAATTAGCCCCTCCATCAGAAAAATCCGGCCGTGAAGGAACAAAGGAAAACTGGCCGGAACGGAATACAAACTGGCAACTTCAAAAAACCGATCCCGTAATAAATTACAGGAAAACCCCGCGACTGTATATACATACCCGTATTTGTATTCCGACCGAATGTAAATGCAATGAGAAAAAATCTACACTGTACAATACTAGGATCCGGCTTAAACCAAAGCCCGCTAGTATTATCCGTCCGATCATGATCCATGCAATACCGTACGTATATGATCGAACCCTGCCATATCTCCATACTGTTGGAGATAGTGCCCTCAGAGTCAATTATTGGATCACAGGCACGTGATTGCAATGATTGAGGGAGGACCTGTCCCAGTAAGACAGTCTTACTCGAGATGATAGTATGCTATCTGGTTTATCTTTATCATCGTGTACTGCTTTAGGTGACCTGACAGGTCACTATTGCACGTTGATAGAGCCCCTAGGATTCTTGCTTGACTGCCAGCAGTATGAGGGCGATCATATACGTGAGAGCTGGTAGTCTATAAGCACATCCTTAAAAGGTCCCTAGTCGTGGGAGTTTCGAGACAGGGCATCGATTCTCCAGAGTAGACTAGTGTATACAGTCGAGACCCCGACGAGGGGCGGTGGCCGGTCTCACAAGCCATTGGTGTCAGTTGGATCACCTAACATGTATACAGGTGCTCATTGGGTTATGAGTACACCGGACAGGACTCGCCGGGAACATGCTAGTTGGTCTTATACCAGACGTCAGATAGCAGTTCCCAGGTGACATGTGTACAGGTTAGTTCATCGACCTGAGGATCGTCATTTGTCTCGTGTGAGTTCCCACTGTACTTTGATTACTACCCTACCACGCTTAAAGGAGACGTGCAAACAGGTTTTAGTTGGGTACAGTCCCGAGCCACATGGAGGCAGTGAGCGGATCTTCAGGGGTTCGTCTCTCCCGGTATTGGGGGTGAGGTCGCGCTGTGTCTAGGAGAGCCATTACACGAAGCCCTCGGCCGAGGCAGGAGATTTACTGGTAGGTATTCCAGTAGTATCTCAAGGTGTTCTGGGCTACACTCCGACACGACTTGTACCGCTTTTGGGGGTCTGACTTTTACCAACCCCCTAGGCCCGCCATGCGATGCTCATAGACGAACGGACCGGACTGTACGGATATTGTCACTGACAGGCTCAGTAGGGTGTCAGGATGAGTTCGCTCATCGACGTCCCTTTTGGTCAATACCCGGTAGCCCGTTACGTTTTGGCTTATACCTCTGATGTGCTAGTGGTTAAATCCACAACCAAGGTGTTGACGAGTCTTTAGAGTCCCCCACATTCAGTTACTCAGCTTTCGGGCGAAACGCTGTAGAGGCCGTATGGAGATATGGCAAGGTCCGATCAGATACGTGCGGTATTGCACAGATCAGGATCGGACAGTTTGTACTATAGGCCGTATGGATATATGGCAAGGTTCGATCAGATACGTGCGGTATTGCACGGATTAGGATCGAACGGATATTACTAGCCGGCTTTGGTTTAAGCCGGATCCTAGTATAGTACAGTGTAGATTTTGTCTCATTGCATTTGTATTTCGGTCGGAATACAAATGCGGGTGTGTATACACAGTATCGGGGTTTTCCTGTAATTTGTTACGAGACCAGTTTTCTGGAGTTGCCAGTTTGCTTTCCGTTTCGGCCATATTTCTTTGTATCCTTCATTGGCCGAAGATTGGTGGAGGAGGGCTTATTTGCATTTGTGCAAATAAGTATTTGTGGAGGGGGTCTTTGCATTTTGTTGGATCATGATGGTGCACCATCCATTGACCTTGCTTGACTTCTAGTGTCATGATGGCATGACTTTTGTGGACATGATTGTTGATGATGGTTGTGGTTGAGTGTGGATGTTTTTGTGATCATGTTCCTTCATGATTTCATTTTGATTCCCTCTTGCATTATTGATCAAGCCACTCACTCCCTCATTGCTCTCACTCTCATTTCTCTCTCCATTCCATTGTCATGGCCGGCCACATAGAGGGAAGGGGGGATGTCCCAATTTGTTGGGGTGGGATTTTTGTTCTTCGAGCTTTTGTAAAATCCCACAAGTTCCATCTCCATGAGATTGTATCGTTCCTCTACCTATATGGCAATTCCTACAACCCCAAAAAGAGACATAGTAATCCACACTATATTCTACAGCCAACCTTGGGCACGTCGACTAGCCAACTTCATGCCCGAGTTGCCTCGGTATTGAGGTGGGAGCCCATAAAAGATGCAGACGATGTGGTGCCCTTCCGGCAAGGAGGCGATGACCGGAGTTTCCGCGGGAGATCGGGACGACGACGAGAAGACCGGAGGACTCGGATCAGTCGGTATATCTCTATTCCCCATCTTGTAGTTAGCTAGGACTAGTTAATGGTTCGATCCGGGTGTTTAGTGCGCGGTGGTGCCGGTTTGCTAGTTTGCAAAATTAAAGTTTTTCGCTCCGCATTTGGCCTCGGGATGGAGGCCGGGGCGCCGCCGTACACTTACAGTGGTATCAGAGCCTCGCCATTAACCTAGTCTAGCTTTGTCTAATGTGTTTACATTTCCGATCGACCAAAATTCCAAAATCCGCGTTTTTCACATGCATCAGTTTTCTGTTGAATTTTTTCTGTCTCGAAAATTTTTTCAGGTTGTAGAAAAGTGATGTACTGGAAGTTATAAGCGTACTGTAGAAATTCGACACAGTGACTCGACTATGGGAGCGTGGAACCGCGGCCGAACCCCCCATTAGGCCGCTGTTCCGCCGCATTATAGTGTGATTGCTGCATCAAATTTCTGCAGTTGCTTTCTGGGTTGAAAATAGGGTTTCTGGAATATTATTTTTAGGCCCAGAATTTCTTGATGTGCTACAGTAGTACTTGGGGGCCCACTTGGTAAATTTGATTGATCGGATATTTTAAAACACATTATTTCACAGTATTTACATTATATCTGCGACCGTGAATGTCACTTGATCGGTAAATCCTGTCTAGCTGCTATAGCCCGGTTAGACGGATTTGCGAACGTGACTTTCACGTTGATGTTCTGTGTATTGCTGTGATGTTGCGGATCGGTCGTGGGGATAGCCTGGATGCAATGCTAGTACAGTTTTGTTGTATTATGTACATTTGATATTGCGGGGCGAGCGTCCGACATGTGGACTGCCGTCACTGCCTGTTTGTATTATTCTTTTGGGGCACGACCAGGTTGCGGTCGATGTACCCGTTGTATGTATATTTTACTTTCTGTACTAGGATTGCCCCGCGGAGGGGTGCACGGATAGCCGGATTCTATAGGGCAACGGGCCCGCATCTCATGGCATTGAGACGGAGGGGGCTTCACTCTAGGATTGGCGGGCTATTCGCCGCACTCATAGGGGGTACAGGTTGACTCAGGAGGGGTGCCCAAGTTACCGGATTCCGTGAAGTGCTGGGTGGTCCATTCACGTTGCTGAAGGGGGCTGCCTCGCTTCAGGTTTTGGCGGGTAACTTGCCGCGCCCGTAGGGGTCTAGGATTTCATTTCACATGCTATCCACACGACCAGGGGAACGTCGGGTTTCAGCAGTGGCTCTGTGAAACCCGGGGATCCCAGATATCTGTATTGTTCTGTGATGCTGTACATTTCTGTGATGTTGCATTTTTATCACGCCTTGAGCGAAATATAATATATTGGTATATATATTAGTAGATGTTGTATATGTTTTTCATCCACGCTAGTCCAGTCCCCGCTCTGTCGTTAGTTAGCTAACCTAACGGGTAATGACGGGACCCAGTGGCGAATGCGGATGGCATATACGTACGTCATATTATTTTCGTTCTTTGTGGTGTGATCAATTGATAGGACTGCATTGATTCGGATCAATGCAAGTTAAAAAAAACCTAATCTGATGTTGTTGGAACACTTTTCAAAAAGCTGTTATTGCAAGGACGTTCACTTTTGTTTTGCATCGTGGTATTCAGTTGGAATATCCTGCTCCTCAGTCGACGAGGCAAGGGCCGAGATCCCTTCACCGGGAGTGACCCCTTGGACAAAAAGTTTGCGTCAGGGTAATAACTTCACTATAGCCGATTACTTTTGCTTTGCATCGTGGTATTCAGTTGGAATATCCTGCACCTCATTCTACGGGGAAAGAGCCGAGATCCCTTCACCGGGAGTGACCTCTTTAGCTAAGGTTTTCGTCACTATATTTTTATAAAAGCTATCCGTTCCTTCAACGATATCAAGTTCATTACGTTAAAGGTTTTCGCCAGAAACCATTCGTAGCCCTCCGTCGTTTCATATGGATGGTCAATAGTATTCAAGTTGTGTATGTTGGCCAAAGTCAAGGCACAGTGATTGGTAGCTATTGGGGTATTCATATGCAGCATAGATAGATGCGTTGGTTTGGGACAGTCGTACTGCCATTTTGGCCAAAGTCAAGGGTAGGTACGGGTGGATTCAAATTAACCTGGAGAATGACGGGTAGAACTTGACATGTGACTTATGATATGTTGGCCAAAGTCAAGGTCATAAGAGCATGGGGTAAAAATCACATCGGGAGTTTCAAAAGAACTGAAACTTGCCAGATATGCGCATACCTTCTGGAGTGTGATGACGTGAGCGGATTCCGTCACGTTATCATGCGATGAGAGTTGGATCCCGATTCCCACTGATGAGTTGGTTTACTCCTCGGGTGTTCCCGACTAATTCTTCTTTCAGGTTTGGAGGAGAATTTGACGTTACAGTGGGAGGTTTCCAGATTAGATAAATTGGTAACCATTGTGATCTAGGATAGAGTGCACGCTGAGTGTTTCTTTTCTCTCTCTTTGGCAGCGACCATTGACCCGACCCTAAGACTATGACTCAGTGACCAAGTTGACCGAACCTTCTTTAACACTGGCTTTTGGACTGTCAGAGTTGCAGGCCTCATTGCCACTCCTACTTTTACCCTTTTTCTCCAGGACACCCCGTATTACTACGAACGTCCACTTCCATTGGACAAAACCATCGTATGGTTATATACGAACTCGAAGGGATTTATTCGAGGATGGTTTCAAGTTCTGGAGAAAACGGATAGGATTATTCAGTTGTCTTTTCCTTTTACCTTCTCTCAGGTTGCGAGTACTCCTTGGTTTAGGAGATAGTACACCTATTACGCAAATTGGATAGTCTTCTTCCAAACCTTAGGCTGGTGCCGAACGGTGGGGAATGAAGAAAACCAATTAGCATAACAATGGTGTGCAGAAGGTATTAAGTTAAGACAAAGCAAGGGATTAGTAAGAGGGCAAAGTAAATTGCGACTGATATTCACGACCAAACCAGGTATTTCATTACCACTCCCACTTCACCTTTGTATTTCTCCAGGACACTCCGTATCACTGCGAAGATCCACAATTTATTGGATAATCCATCGTATGGTTATATACGAACTCGAAAGGAACTTGTTCCAGTTCGGGGATGGATTCTGGTTCAGGAGAAATAAGAATAAGATTTATTCAGGTGTCTTTTATCTTCACCTTCTCTCGCATTACGAGTGCTCCTAGGATTAGGACAGTACACCCATTACGCTTATTGGATAGTCTTCTTCCAAACCATAGGCTGGTGCCGAACGGTAGGGAAGGAAGAAAACCATTTGGCCTAAAGGGGTGTGCAGAAGGTAATGACTAAAGACATAAAAAGGGATTTGGAGAGGTGGCAAAGAATTATACGGTTACAGTCGTGAATCTGGAAGAGGCATTACTAGGAATACCGGGATACCCCATTGAAACATTTCAATGTTTCAGTTTCACTGTGTACTGTTAAAAGAAAACTGATTTCCCAATTAGTCCTTACTCCAGGGTATGTATTTACCAGGTATGATTCTCACATCTGTATGGTATTACAGATGATGAGTGGGAGTAAGTTATTGGGAATTGGATGATCATCCTCATTATATCGGGATTCGTTGTAATCGGTGATATTTGAGGAAATCACCTGGGCTGTTTGCCAGTTGGCGAATATTTGGTTTTGAATATCCGTTGTTGTGCACCAATTTCAAATTGATATATCTGTACGTCTATTTTTATAGAGTGAGATATATCTTTTTGAAATTATGTCTGTGACATTTACCTATATCAGTGGATGGTTAGGTAAGGAGCATTAAACAGCGGTGTAATTCTTCTTAATCATAAGTACAGTTTTCAACCTACGACACACAGTGAATGAGTTATCAGACTCAAGGGACTTATACAGAGTATTGTATGTTGTCCAGGGTCCATCCGGATAGAGGGGTTGGTCCTCGTACTATATTCGGTTTACTTATGACTTCTCTGGTTTTTAGACAAGTGTTTCGTGGAAACACAGGGTCCGAATTTTGAGAAGTTATAGGTATTTGAATAAAGTAGAGAACCAGGTGTTGCAAGTATCGGGATTCTTCAAGGTGATCGAAGATGTAGATACTTGTGTATGGTATTCAGTTGATAGTAATGGTTAAGAGAACTTGCTTCTCTTTCAGGTTACTCATAATTGGAAGCATTCCTAAGTTGAGTAACGCTGATCGGCCACTCTTCCATTTAGTTGACATGCACTGGAGACAGTTGCATGATTTGAATCTGGTTCAATTAAATCATTGCCTCTGGTTCTATATTGGATATAGAACAGTTCATATCTTAACGATGTTAAGGTACGGGGAGTTGTCCGGTTTATGATTAAAACCAGACACTGGACAACTCAAGGCATGTTTCTGTAATGGCTGTTTGTGGGTTGACCCAGGCTATGACGAGAGTTGACTTTCTACCATCTGGATGAACAATAGCAATATTGTTCTAGACTCGCCACAGTTTTATCAAAAATGGATTTTTTTCAGAAAACAGTAATGGGAGTATGGTAGAACTGGAAGTGATTCCAGAACCGCAAACGATTATTGAAGATTTGATAAGGAACCTAAAGATTCAATCTGGTTTGACATTCCATTGGCCACTCCGCAGATGTGGTGGGTAACTTCAGGCACCCGAGAGGTACTCCGGTAGACTCAAGGACGGTGACAGGGAAGTTCTAGTTTACCCACACTTGCCATTGCTGTTGTTCCAGACTGTGAGACCCGGCGGGAGGATGAGTATAGCGTCGTTCTAAACTAGCTTTAGAAGTGTACGTGTATATGACTCTGCCAGAGGGTTGTCGTGGTCAGTGGGAGCAGCGGAAGCATTGGTGGACAGGCAGCTTATGTCTATTTATAGACTAAAGCAGATATAGCGGAGATAGATCATCAATTTCTGATGTGAAAGTCATAGGTTTGACTTCATCAGAATAGGGGATGGATTTGTTGAGAAGGTAGTAGGGTGTGATGTCATGGTATTTGGATGACATACACAGAATAGGAAAAGAAACTCCTATACTACAATCGGTTATACTTTGGTCGTCACACAGTGGTTTCTCCACATGGGACTTGGATATTATATCAGACATACTGGTTACTAGATCTATGGTTTTAGATCAAGATTTGGGTAGTTTCCCAATCTGGGTACTTAGACAACATTCTAAGAGTATTTAGAATGGACGACTCCTGGCACGGTAGTATACCTGCAGGTGATGGAGTCACCCTCTCTAAAGGTGTCTTACAGACTAAAGAGGAGAGAGATGTGCTTGATTGGCAGATCACTTGCTTAGGCAATTGAGTCAATCATGAGATGTCAAGTACCACACCAGATGTTGTTCTTGCACTAGATGCAATATGTTGACATTGATCCAATCCTGGAGAAACAGTCGGAAGCAGTTTTAGAACATAAGTGGATGTTCTAGGGATATGATAACGACAGCCTCATTCAGGAGACAGTTATCATTCCAGGCTTCCAAGGTGACCTGGACGACAAGGAGGTTGTCAGAGTTATAGTTTTTCCCTCTGACGAGGGGCAGTATTTTGGACAGGTGGTCCAAGGCAATACTGAGGGAGGCAAGGCGCAAGATACTGATTAAGTTCAGTTGTCGATACAGTCTAAGAAGTTTATATTTGGAGTTCATTTATGAGCTAGGTCCCATCAGACATCCAGACACATTCTAAGACAGGTATTGCTCATTTTGGGAGATGGCTTTCTCCGCGAACTTGAGATATAGAGAGACATAGAAAGAAACATCAAGGCGGGTCCACTCACTAAGGCTATTCCTCGAACGCAATAGTTTTGCAAGCGAGCTTTGTGAGACTGACTAGTAGAGGAGTTGGGTGTTCGGTATCACACGGGCTGTGAGTATGCGACATCGCAATAATTAGCCTTGAGTGCAAGTGGGAGATTATTGGAGATAGTGCCCTCAGAGTCAATTATTGGATCACAGGCATATGATTGCAATGATTGAGGGAGGACCTGTCCCAGTAGGACAGTCTTACTCGAGATGATAGTATGCTATCTGGTTTATCTTTATCATCGTGTACTGCTTTAGGTGACCTGACAGGTCACTATTGCACGTTGATAGAGCCCCTAGGATTCTTGCTTGACTGCCAGCAGTATGAGGGCCATCATATACGTGAGAGCTGGTAGTCTATAAGCACATCCTTAAAAGGTCCCTAGTCGTGGGAGTTTCGAGACAGGGCATCGATTCTCCAGAGTAGACTAGTGTATACAGTCGAGACCCCGACGAGGGGCGGTTGGATCACCTAAGATGTATACAGGTGCTCATTGGGTTATGAGTACACCGGACAGGACTCGCCGGGAACATGTTAGTTGGTCTTATACCAGACGTCAGATAGCAGTTCCCAGGTGACATGTGTACAGGTTAGTTCATCGACCTGAGGATCGTCATTTGTCTCGTGTGAGTTCCCACTATACTTTGATTACTACCCTACCACGCTCAAAGGAGACGTGCAAACAGGTTTTAGTTGGGTACAGTCCCGAGCCACATGGAGGCAGTGAGCGGATCTTCAGGGGTTCGTCTCTCCCGGTATTGGGGGTGAGGTCGCGCTGTGTCTAGGAGAGCCATTACACGAAGCCCTCAGCCGAGGCAGGAGATTTACTGGTAGGTATTCCAGTAGTATCTCAGGGTGTTCTGGGTTACACTCCGACACGACTTGTACCGCTTTTGGGGGTCTGACTTTTACCAACCCCCTAGGCCCGCCATGCGATGCTCATAGACGAACGGACCGGACTGTACGGATATTGTCACTGACAGGCTCAGTAGGGTGTCAGGATGAGTTCGCTCATCGACGTCCCTTTTGGTCAATACCTGGTAGCCCGTTATGTTTTGGCTTATACCTCTGATGTGCTAGTGGTTAAATCCACAACCAAGGTGTTGACGAGTCTTTAGAGTCCCCCACATTCAGTTACTCAGCTTTCGGGCGAAACGCTGTAGAGGCCGTATGGAGATATGGCAAGGTCCGATCAGATACGTGCGGTATTGTACGGATCAGGATCGGACAGTTTGTACTATAGGCCGTATGGATATATGGCAAGGTTCGATCAGATACGTGCGGTATTGCACGGATTAGGATCGAACGGATATTACTAGCCGGCTTTGGTTTAAGCCGGATCCTAGTATAGTACAGTGTAGATTTTGTCTCATTGCATTTGTATTTCGGTCGGAATACAAATGCGGGTGTGTATACACAGTATCGGGGTTTTCCTGTAATTTGTTACGGGACCAGTTTTCTGGAGTTGCCAGTTTGCTTTCCGTTTCGGCCATATTTCTTTGTATCCTTCATTGGCCGAAGATTGGTGGAGGAGGGCTTATTTGCATTTGTGCAAATAAGTATTTGTGGAGGGGGTCTTTGCATTTTGTTGGATCATGATGGTGCACCATCCATTGACCTTGCTTGACTTCTAGTGTCATGATGGCATGACTTTTGTGGACATGATTGTTGATGATGGTTGTGGTTGAGTGTGGATGTTTTTGTGATCATGTTCCTTCATGATTTCATTTTGATTCCCTCTTGTATTATTGATCAAGCCACTCACTCCCTCATTGCTCTCACTCTCATTTCTCTCTCCATTCCATTGTCATGGCCGGCCACATAGAGGGAAGGGGGGATGTCCCAATTTGTTGGGGTGGGATTTTTGTTCTTCGAGCTTTTGTAAAATCCCACAAGTTCCATCTCCATGAGATTGTATCATTCCTCCACCTATATGGCAATTCCTACAACCCCAAAAAGAGACATAGTAATCCACACTATATTCTACAGCCAACCTTGGGCACGTCGACTAGCCAACTTCGTGCCCGAGTTGCCTCGGGATTGAGGTAGGAGCCCGTAAAAGATGCAGACGATGTGGTGCCCTTCCGGCAAGGAGGCGATGACCGGAGTTTCCGCGGGAGATCGGGACGACGACGAGAAGACCGGAGGACTCGGATCAGTCGGTATATCTCTATTCCTCATCTTGTAGTTAGCTAGGACTAATTAATGGTTCGATCCGGGTGTTTAGTGCGCGGTGGTGCCGGTTTGCTAGTTTGCAAAATTAAAGTTTTTCGCTTCCGCATTTGGCCTCGGGATGGAGGCCGGGGCGCCGCCGTGCACTTACACATACGGCCTATACAGCGTTTCGCCCGAAACTTGAGAAAACGTTCTGTGGGGTACTCTAAAGATTCGTCAATACTTTGGTTGTAGATTTAACCACTAGCACGTCAGAGGTATTAGCCATACGTAACGGGCTACCAGGTATTGACCAAAAAGGACGTCTGTAAGCGAACTCATGCTGACACCCTACTGAGCCTGTCAGTGAAAATATCCGTACAGTCCGGTCCGTTCGTCTATGAGTATCGCATGGCGGGCCTAGGGGGTTGGTAAAAGTCAGACCCCCAAAAGCAGTACAAGTCGTTTCGGAGTGTAGCCCAGAACGCCCTGAGATACTACTGGAATACCTACCAGTAAATCTCCTACCTCGGCCGGGCGCTTTGTGTAATGGCTCTTCAAGACACAGCGCGACCTCACCCCTAATACCGGGAGAAACGAACCCCTGCAGATCCGCTCACTGCCTCCATGCGGCTCGGGACTGTACCCAACTAAAACCTGTTTGCACGACTCCTTTGAGCCGTGGTAGGGTAGTAATCAAAGTACAGTGGGAACTCACATGAGACAAATGACGATCTTAGGTCGATGAACTAACCTGTACACATGTCACCAGGGAACCGCTATCTGACGTCAGTTATAAGACCAACTAGCATGTTCCCGGCAAGTCCTGTCCGGTGTACTCATAACCTAATGAGCACCTGTATACATCTTAGGTGAACCAACTGACACCGGTGGCTTGTGAGAACGGCCACCGCCCCTCGTTGGGGTCTCGACTGTATACACTAGTCTACTCTGGAGTATCGATGCCCTATCTCGAAACTCCCTCGATTAGGGACCTTTTAAGGATGTGCTTATAGACCCCAGCTCCCACATATATGATCGCCATCATACTGCTGGCCGTCAAGAAAGAATCCTAAGGGCTCTATCAACGCGCAATAGTGACATGTAAGGTCACCTTAAACAGTACACGATGATAAAGATGAACCAGATAGCATACTATCATCTCGAGTAAGACTGTCCTACCGGTATAGATCCTGCCTCAATCATTGCAATCACGTGCCGTGATCCTATAATTGACTCTGAGGGCACTATCTCCAACAATCTCCCACTTGCACTCAAGGCTAATTATTGCGATGTCACATACTCACAGCCTGTGTGATACCGAACACCCAACTCCTCTACTAATCAGTCTCACAAAACCCGTTTGTGAAACTATTGCGTTCGAGGAACAGCCTCAGTGAGTGGATCCGCCCTGATGTTTTTTTCTATGTCTCTCTTTATCTCAAGTTCGCGGAGAAAGCCATCTCCCAAAATGAGCAATACCTGTCTTAGAATATGTCTGGATGTCTGATGGGACCTAGTTCATAAATGAACTCCAAATCCAAACTTCTTAGACTGTATCGTCAATTGAACTTAGTCGGTATCCCACGCCATGCCTCCCTCAGTATCCCCTGGACTACCTGTCCAAACTACTGCCCCTCGTCAGAGGGAAAACTATAACTCTGACAGCCACTCTGTCATCCAGGTCACCTTGGAAGCCTGGAGTGATAACTGTCTCCCGAAGGAGGATGCCGTTATCATATCCCTAGAACATCCACTTATGTTCTAAAATAACTTCTGATCGTTTCTCCACGACTGGATTAATATCCTATCTGGAGAAACCACTGTGACAACCAAAGTATAACCGACCGTAGTATAGGAATTTCACTTCCTACTCTGTGTATGTCATCCAAATACCAGGACATAACACCCTACTACCTTCTTAACAGATCCATCCCCTATTCTGATGAAGTCAAACCTATGACTGTGACATCAGAAATAGATGATCTATCTCCGCTATATCTGCTTTAGTCTATAAATAGACATATGCTACTTGTCCACTATGCTTCCGTTGCTCCCACTGACTACGACAACCCTCTGGCAGAGTCATATACATATGCACTTCTAAAGCTAGTTCAGAACGACGCTATACTCATCCTCCTGCCGGGTCTCACAGTCTGGAACAACAGCAATGGCAAGTCTGGGTAAACAAGAACCTCCCTGTCACCGTCCTTGAGGTTACCAGATTACCTCTCGGGTGCCTGAGGTTACCCACCATATCTGCGAAGTGGCTAATGGAATGTCAAACCAGATTGAATCTTTAGGTTCTTATTAAATTTTCAGTAATCGTTTGCGGTTCTGGAATCACTTCCCGTTCTACCATACTCCCACTACTACTTTCTGAAAAAATCCATTTTTATTAAAACTGTGGCGAGTCAAGAACAATATCACTATTGATCTTCCAGATGGTAGAAATTCAACCCTCGTCATAGCCCGGGTCAACCCACAAACAGCCATTACAGAAACGTGCCTTGAGTTGCCCAAAGTCTGGTTTTAAGCATAAGCCGGACAACTCCCCTTACCTTAACAATGTCAAGATATGAACTGTCCTATATCCAATACAGAAACAGAGGCACTGATTTAATTGAACCAGATTCAAATCATGCAGCTGTCTCCAGTGCATGTCAACTAAATGGAAAGAGGCCGATCAGCATTACTCAACTTAGGAGTGCTTCCAATTATGAGTAACCTGAAAGAGAAGCAAGTTTTCTTAATCATTACTATCAACTGAATACCATACACAAGTATCTACATCTTCGATCACCTTGAAGAATCCTGATACTTGCAATACCTGGTTCTCTACTCTATTCTTATACCTATAACTTCTCAAAACTTGTACCATGCATTTCTACGAAACACATGTCTAAGAATGGAAAAGTCATAAATAAACCGAATATAGTACGAAGACCAGCCCCTCTGTCCTAACGGACACTGGACAACATACAATACTCTGTATAAGTCCCTTGAGTCTAATAACTCATTCTCTGTGTGTTGTAGGTTGAAAACTGTACTTATGGTTAAGAATTACACCGCTGTTTAATGCTCCTTACCTAACCATCCACTGATATAGGTAAATGTCACGGACATAATTTCAAGGTATATCTCACTCCATAAAAATAGACGTACAGATATATCAATTTGAAATTGGTGCATAGCAACGGATATTCAAAACCAAATATTTACCGTCCGACAAACAACCCAGGCGATTTCCTCAAATATCACCACTTACAACGAATTCCGATATAATGAGAATGATCACCTAATTCCCAATGACTTACTCCCACTCATCATCTGTAAAACCATACAGATCTGAGAATCATACCTGGTATATACATACCCTGGAGCAAGGGCTAATTGGGAAATCGGTTTTCTTTTAACAATATACAGTGAAACTGAAACATGTGAATGTTTCGAAGGGGTATCCGGGTATTCCTAGTAATGCCTCTTCCATTATCAGATTCACAACTGTAACCGTATATTTCTTTCCCACCTCTCTAAATCCCTTTATATGTCTTTAATCATTACCTTCTGTACACCCTCTTAGGCTAAAAAGTTTTCTTCCTTCCCTACCGTTCGGCACCAGCCTATGGTTTGGAAGAAGACTATCCAATAAGCATAATGGGTGTACTATCCCAATCCTAGGAGCACTCGCAACCCGAGAAAAGGTAAAGATAAAAGACAACTGAATAAACCTTATTCCTATTTCTCCTGAACCAGAATCTATCCCCGAACTGGAACAAGTTCCTTCGAGTTCATATATAACCATACGATGGAGTATCCAAATAACTGTGGATCTTCGTAGTGATACGGAGTATCCTGGAGAAATACAAAGGTGATTTAAGATTGGCGAAGAAATACTTGGTTTGGTCGTGAATAGCAGTCGCAATTTACTTTGCCCTCCTTCTAATCCCTTTATTTGTCTTTACTTAATACCTTCTGTACACCTTTTAGGCTAAATGGTTTTCTTCATTCCCTACCGGTCGGCACCTGCCTATGGTTTGGAAGAAGACTATCCAATAAGCGTAATAGGTGTACTGTCCTAATCCAAGGAGCACTCGCAACCTGAGAGAAGGTAAAAGGAAAAGACAACTGAATAGTCCTATTCGTTTTCTCCAGAACCGGAAACCATTCTCGAATCTGGAACAAGTTCCTTCGAGTTCGTATATAACCATACGATGGTTTTATCCAATGGAAGTGGACGTTCGTAGTAATACGGGGTGTCCTGGAGAAAAAGGTAAAAGTAGGAGTGGCAATGAGGTATGCAACTCTGACAATCCAAAAGCCAGTGTTTAAGAAGGTTCGGTTAATTTTGGTCACTGAGTCATGGTCAAGGGTTGGGCCATAGTCGCTGTCAAAAAGAGAGAGAAAAGAAACACTCAGCGTGCACTCTAACCTAGATCAGAATGGTTATCAATTTATCTAATCAGGAAACCTCCCACTGTAACGTCAAATTCTCCTCCAAACCTGAAAGAAGAATTAGTCGGGATCACCCGAGGAGTAAACCAACTCATCAGTGGGAATCGGGATCCAACTATCATCGCATGATAATGTGACGGAATCCACTCACGTTATCACACTCCATAAGGTATGCGCATATCTGGCAAGTTTCAGTTTCTTTAGAAACTCCCGATGTGATTTTTACCCCTAGGACCCAAGTGACCTTGACACAGTCAACAAATCAAAGAGTCCTAGTCAAGTTCAACCCGTCATTATCCTGGATTGCATCAAACCCACCCGTACGAGCCCTTGACACAGTCAACAAGGCCGCACGACTGTCCTAACCAATCCCATTAATATGCTACAAACAAACACTACTTAGCCACCGCACACTACGCCTTGACACAGTCAACAAACGCAGCACGAATACTAAGTAATACTTGTAAGAAATGACGGAGGGCTACGTCTAGTTTTTGGCGGAAAACTTTTAACGTAATGAACTTGATATCGTTGAAGGAACTGCATAGCTTTTTATAAAAATATAGTGACGAAAACCTTTTACTAAAGAGGTCACTCCCGGTGAAGGGATCTCGGCTCTTTCCCCGTAGAATGAGGTGCAGGATATTCCAACTGAATACCACGATGCAAAGCAAAAGTAATCGACTATAGTGAAGTTATTGCCCTGACGTAAACTTCTGTCCAAGGGGTCACTCCCGGTGAAGGGATCTCGGCCCTTGCCTCGTCGACTGAGGTGCTGGATATTCATAACCGAATACCACTGTGCAAAACAAAAGAGAACGTCCTTGCAATAACAGCTTTTTGAAAAATTGTTCCAACAACATCAGAATAGGTTTGTTTAGCTTGCATTGATCCGAATCAATGCAATCCCATCAATTGATCACACCAATAAAGAACGAAAATAATGATGTACGTATATGCCATCCGCACTCTCCACTGGGTCCCGTCATCACCCGTTGGGTTACTTAACTAACGACAGAGCGGGGACTGGACTAGCGCGGATGCAAAACATATACAACATCTACTAGTATATATATCAATATATAATATTCGCTCAAGGCGTGATAAAATGCAACATCACAGAAATGTAATAAGTATCATAGAACAATACAGATATCTGGGATCCCCGGGTTTCATAGAGCCGCTACTGAAACCCGACGTTCCCCTGGTCGTGTGAATAGCTTGTGCAATGAAATTCTAGACCCCTACGGGCGCGGCAAGTAACCCGCCAAAACCTGAAGCGAGGCAGCCCCCTTCAGCAACGTGAATGGACCACCCAGCACTTTACGGAATCCAGTAACTTGGGCACCCCTCCTTGGGTCAACCTGTACCCCCTACGAGTGCGGCGAATAGCCCGCCAACTCTAGAGTAAAGCCCCCTCCGTCTCAACGCCATGAGATGCGGTCCCGTTGCTCTCTAGAAACCGGCTATCCGTGCACCCCTCCGTGGGGTAATCCTAGTACAGAAAGTAAAATATACATACAACGGGTACATCGACCTCAGCCCAGTCGTGCTCCAAAAGAATAATATACAAACAGGCAGTGACGGCAGTCCACATGTCGGACGCTCGCCCCGCAATATCAAATGTACATATAAAACGAAACTGTACTACCATTGCATCCAGGCTATCCACCACGACAAATCCGCAACATCACAGCACAACACAGAACATCAACGTGAATGTCACGTTCGCAAATCCGTCTAAAAGAGCTATAGCAGTTAGACAGGATTTACCGATCAAGTGACATTCACGGTCGCAGATATAATGTAAATACTGTGAACTAACATGTTTAAAATTTTCGATCGACCAAATATACCGAAGTGGGCCCCAAGCACAACTATAGCACTCAAAGAAAATCTGGGCTCAAAAAGAATATTCCAGAAACCCTATTTCCATGTCCCAAGAGCACTGTAGAAATTTAGTACTGTGAATAGTCAAAGTGGCGGCGGAACCGCGGCCAATGCGTGGGTTTGGCCACGGTTCCGCGGTGGAACAGTGACGTCACGCGACCAAATTTTCACAGAATGCTCAAAAAAATCTGCTCGTAATTTTACAATGTACCAAATAATTTTTAGAGCACTGGAAAAATTCAACAGAAACTGTACTTTAGAAATCGGGTTTTCGGAAAATCCGTTCGATCGAACTTGTAAACACGTTAGAGCAAGCTAGACTAGGTTAATGGCGTGGCTCTGATACCATGTAGGACTACGGTAGCGCCCCGGCCGTCTTTCCGAGGCCAAAATGCGGAAACGGAAATTTTTCTTGACTTTAAACCGGCACTACCGCATCCTAAAAACCCGGATCTAACCATTAACCCAAACCTAGCTAACAAGAGAAAGGGTAGAGAGCTATACCGAGCGATCCGTGTCCTTCTGTCTTCGGCCTCCGTCCCGATCTCCTCGCGGGATCTCCGGTCATCATCTCCTCGTCGGAACGGGCACCACATCGCCATGTTCTTTTACGGGCTCCCACCTCTGGACCGAGGCAACTCGGGCACGAAGTTCGCGAGCCGACGTGCCCAAGAATACTGTAGATGAAGTGTAGAAGCTTTTGTCTCAAAGGGGTAATGAAGTTGCCTTCTTGATGGAGATGAAGAATGGAAATGAGCTTAGGATTTTTGGTGTAATCTAAAATGATATGAGATGAACATTTTGCTACCACAAAAATGAACCTCTCTCCTCACAAGAATGTGGCCGGCCAAATATGAGAGGGGAAAAGCAACAAGGGTGGTGAGTGTAGGGATAGCCAATGGTAACCATAACCCATGTGAAGATAATGAGGAATAAGGGTCACATCCAAACCAAGATCAACTCTAATCTCATTTAATGCTAGCCATGATGAAAAAAAAAAAAGCAAAGATGCTTGTATTATCATAATCCCTCATTTACAAGAAACCCCCTCCACATATTTAATTTGTACACTTGCAAATTAGCCCCTCCATTAGAAAAATCCGGCCGTGAAGGAACAAAGGAAAACTGGCCGGAACGGAATACAAACTGGCAACTTCAAAAAACTGATCCCGTAATAAATTACAGGAAAACCCCGCAACTGTATATACATACCCGCATTTGTATTCCGACCGAATACAAATAGAAAGAGACAAAATCTACACTGTACAATACTAGGATCCGGCTTAAACCAAAGCCCGCTTGTATTATCCGTCCGATCATGATCCGTGCAATACCACACGTATATGATCGAACCCTTCCATATCTCCATACGGCCTCTACAGCGTTTCGCCCGAAACTTGAGAAAACGGTCTGTGGGGGACTCTAAAGACTCGTCAATACTTTGGTTGTGGATTTAACCACTAGCACGTCAGAGGTATTAGCCATACGTAACGGGCTACCAGGTATTGACCAAAAGGGACGTCTGTGAGCGAACTCATGCTGACACCCTACTGAGCCTGTCAGTGATAATATCCGTACAGTCCGGTCCGTTCGTCTATGAGTATCGCATGGCTGGCCTAGGGGGTTGGTAAAATACAGACCCCCAAAAGCGGTACAAGTCGTTTCGGAGTGTAGCCCAGAACGCCCTGAGATACTACTGGAATACCTACCAGTAAATCTCCTGCCTCGGCCAAGGGCTTTGTGTAATGGCTCTCCTAGACACAGCGCGACCTCACCCCCAATACCGGGAGAAACGAACCCCTGTAGATCTGCTCACTGCCTCCATGTGGCTCGGGACTGTACCTAACTAAAACCTGTTTGCATGACTCCTTTGAGCCGTAGTAGGGTAGTAATCAAAGTATAGTGGGAACTCATACGAGACAAATGACGATCTCAGGTCGATGAACTAACCTGTACACATGTCACCAGGGAACTGCTATCTGACGTCAGGTATAAGACCAACTAGCATGTTCCCGGCGAGTCCTGTCCGGTGTACTCATAACCCAATAAGCACCTGTATACATCTTAGGTGAACCAACTGACACCAGTGGCTTGTGAGACCGGCCACCGCCCTTCGTCAGGGTCTCGACTGTATACATTAGTCTACTCTGGAGTATCGATACCCTATCTCGAAACTCCCTCGACTAGGGACCTTTTAAGGATGTGCTTAAAAACCCCTGCTCCCACGTATATGATCGCCATCATACTGCTGGCCGTCAAGCAAGAATCCTAAAGGCTCTATCAACGCGCAATAGTGACCTGTAAGATCACCTAAAACAGTACACGATGATAAAGATGAACCAGATAGCATACTATCATCTCGAGTAAGACTGTCCTACCGGTATAGGTCCTCCCTCAATCATTGCAATCACGTGCCTGTGATCCAATAATTGACTCTGAGGGCACTATCTCCAACAATACCTACACACATTCCCTACACACACACACACATACACACACACACACACATACACCAAGTCAAGTTTATGTGTGTGCGTGTATGTGTGTCTATATGAAACCTACGAATTCTCTCCAAGGCAATCATCATCTGGTTAAGTCTTTCTAAATCAGTCTAGTCCAACCTAAAGTCTTTAATAGGACCCTACTCGCCAAGAATCTAAGGTCACGTCCGGCTTCCTAATAATAGTACGTAATATCCTTATCCTACATTTGCGGGGGTGCTATACGCCATCCACCCGACTTCCCCCGTAGATATACATCTACTCACCTGGTCCTTGTCTGCCGAAGTCGATACCGCCATCCTCTTCTTCATCGTCCGAAGTCCATGTGAGGGGTACCTATACGCAAATATATATAATATCGTAAACCGAAATCGTGGGCAAAAACCAAAACGGCGCACCAAACGCGCATAGGTCAAAACCTATGACCCGCTCATGCAAAAGAACCCAATAACCCTCGACATCGGCGTACAAATGCCGATTGATCGAGATAAAACACAAACGTACAAATCGTAGTTCCAAAACTCATTAATTATAATATAAAACAGGGTTTAATTCATTAAAACCTTAAAATCAATCAAATCGTTCTATTTCGCAAAACCTAGAAAGCGTCAATTAACCGTTTCATTTTAAAGCTTGATGTTTAAACGAAACTAATAGTCATAATATTCACAAAATATCATAGCTAGGTCATATAAACCATTACTATATTTTATTCTCATCAATTTGTATTGAATTGAAAATTCTAGTTTGCAAAAATATCAAATTTTAATACTTTTTACAGAAAATTTCACAATTCAACAACTAAGATAGATTTTGCATATTTTAAATTTTTAAACCACTCATGCAAACCTTAATGATGCACTAAAAATCCTAACTAGATTTTAATCCCACAATTAAATTAATTTCTAAAAACCTAGTTAGCAATTTAGCATAATTATCACAATTTTTAAACTAACCATTAACAACTAGTAACTAAATTAGGTTTTGCATTCAATTAACATATTAGTCTACCCATTAAAACCATGAATCATTGATAAACATCATCACTAGAATTTTATCTCACCAATTTATATAAATTATAAAAACCTAGTTTGCAAAAAAAAAAATGGCATATTTAGCAAAATTTTAATTTAACAATTAGCAACTAGCAACTAGCTTATCTTTTACATGATTTAATATGTTAAACTACAACTCACCACCACAAATAAATGATCAAAACCCCTAACTTGATCGAAACCCTAAACTTGAATTTTCAAGTTTACAACTAGCACAAAATTAACATTAAAATATGCTAGATTTAAGCAATTCATACAACAATTTCATTATAGGTTAAAGATTTATACCTCACATTCAAGAGATCAAACATGAAAATCATAGCCTCCGAAATGCTAACTTTTCTCCAAGATCCATGCTAAATAGACCAAAGAATAATGGGTAGGATTTAAATTAGGAATTTGTGGGTTTTTATTTGAATTTTTGATGAATTTTTGGATGATTTTTGAGAAGAATTGAAGTGGAGAAATAGGGGGCTGCCCATGGTGAGGCCGGCCATGAGAGATGAGGGTAGAGAGAGAGAGAAAGAAAATGTGAGGAAATGTGTAGAAACGTCTTCAAATAGTTACCTCTTTTAAGTCTTTTCATAATTATTTCATTTTATTTCATTTTCCATATTAAATTCCACCCTAGAATTCTCTAGAATTTGAAACCAATTCAAGAAGAGAAAAAAATGCAACCATCTTAATTCTAATATGTCATGGTTCACATTTGTCAAATTAGCCCATTGCAATTTATAATTTGCACCTATTTAATGTATAATTAAAAGATTATGTAAATATTGAAAATTAATTATTACAAAAAATATTTTAGTAAAGTAATAATTTATAAGTCACTAAACTAACACCATTTACTAGTAATTACATAATTAAAATAGGCGTATTTAAATCTATATTGAAAAATAACCGTAGTTGAGTTTTACGGAAAATACGGTTTATTTTACCGATTATCAGAAAGTTCACCTAAAAGATTTTATTTATTTAATTATTTATTTTTAAAACGTTACACTTGATGACTCACTAGGGTGAGTCACAAGCCCACACTTCCTCATTAAATAGTGAAGAGATAAGTGAGAGAGTGTAGCCACCTCACAAGTATACATATACACACACTTATAAATAAATACAAATGCATGTATATAAACAAGTATACTCAAGCCCGTATAAATACGTATATCGCATTTCTACCAAAATATGAATACCGTATTTGTAACAAAAATACAAAATATGTGTATTCATATTTAGAAAGAAATACATGTATTTGTATCAAAGCACAAATACCCATATTTATACCAATAAAAGTATTCAAATAAATACCGTATTTGTGTTAAAATACAAATACCCAAAAGAGAGCAATATAATACTAGCATCAAACTGTCTGACTTTCAAACATGCTAGTACTACTAAACCATCCGGTTAAAGTTCGTGTATAAATACACGTGTTCAATCGAACACCCCTGCGTAAAACCATACGCAAACTACACCATTTTGCCTGAACCGGGAAACCCTCTATGTGGGACTCTAAAGACTCAACAATACGCTTGCAGTGGGTTTAACCATAAGCACGGCAGTGGCACTAGTTATACATAACGGCTACCCAGGTATCTGTCGAAGGGAAGATCGACACGATAACACGTCCGAAAACCTTATTGAGCCAATAGGTGACATTCTCCGTACAGTCCGGTCTGTTCGTCTAAGAGTATCGCATATCGGGCCTAGGAAGGTGGTAAACGTCAGACCCCTAATAGCGCAATAAGTTGTGTCAGTGTGGAACCCAATACACCTTGAGAAACTATTGGTGTACCTACTTGTAAATCTCACATTCCCTGGTCAGGGACTTTGTGTATTGGTCAGCCGTACACAGCGCGATATCAACTCCCCATACCGGGAGAAACGAATCCTTTCTAACCCCTACTGCCTCCAAGTGCTTCGGAACTGCACCCAACCACTACCTGTTTTCACGACTCATTTGAGCCGTGGTAGGGTAGTAATCTAAGTACAGTGGGAACACACTTGAGACGAATAGTGATGTCAAGTCAACGGACTAATCTGAACTCATGTCACCAGAGAACTGCTAACTGACGATAGGTATAATACCAACCAGCAGTTACCAGCGAGTCCATCCAGTGTAACTCATAACCCAATGAACACCTGTATACTATCTTTGGTACCGTATACCAATGGTTGGGAGACAGGACACTTCCCCTGACGGGGATAAGAAGCGTATACACTAGTTTATTCTGGAGTATCGATGCTTAGTCTCGAGAATCCTATGACTAGGGACAAGTTTAAGGATGTGCTTATAGATTACCCATCCCCCACTAGTGTGACTGCCATCACAACACTGTAGTCAAGGAAATATCCTAAGGGCTCTATCAACATATATTAGCGATATGTTAAAGAAATATATACACATGTTAAGATAGACTCAAACCAGATAGCATACTATCATGTTGAACAAGACTGTTATTATATATGTATATATCCCAAGTTTCCAAAATATAATATATAATCCAGTACTATACAATAATGGCTTCTATAGCATATATCACTAGCAATTAATGCTCAAGAGAGCGTGCAAAAAGAAGGAGGGGGAGGATGAATGATTAGCCATCACCAAAATGAGTTAAGTGTTGGATGAAAGAATGAGAGAGTAGAATGACTTCATCTTTTTACAACCATGAAATAAAATATCACACCCGTTTTGAATAAACAAATGAAGCCTATCCTTCTCTACATTCCCACAACCATCTCACCCTCCACCTCATTTTCATGAATATTCATAAATGAATATTCACAAATGAGGTGTCCTCCTTTTAAAAAGTATTCCGTATAAATACGGAATACAACCCGGTATATATATCGAAATACATATACGCGTATCGCATAAAAATACGAATAGCCAAGAGAGAGAAAATGAATAGTAAACATAATACCAGAATATATATTAAATATATATATAAATTATTAAATCAAAGCTTGATTTAATAATACGGCTTAATCCTAAGCCGGCTAGTATTATCAACCGTCCAATTAAAATCCGTGTATCATGTACACGTATTTAATCGGATCCCCTGTATGTATCAACACACGTCATCTACATCATATCATCTGAATCGGGAAAACCCTTTGTGCGGGACTCTAAACGCTTGACAATATGCTGGTAGCGAGTTACTGGATAAATCCATAACCATAAGCACATTAGCGGCACTAGTTACACGTAACGACCACCTAGATATATTCTGAAAGGGAGGTCGACAATCAATTCCTCCCGTACCCTACTGAGCCTTGTTCTCTGCCGAAAGACCGGGAAAGACAAACGTCTTGCCTGAATTTGGGGGCAGATGGTATTTGGTTTTATCCGTCCACCTCTCCGAAGATGCCAAGTTGATTTATGGCACCATATATCGGAGGTTTAGACAGATGCGGCCGTTGTAGCAGACTTCGTCAGATTCCCCCTCATTTGAGGGGTTTTTTTATTGTGGGGACGCTCTTCCCTGCAGGCGCAAGCCCCTGCAGTTAATTACACTACCGCATCGCGGTAACCACTTTCTCATTCTCCAGATGGTCACTCCGTGTCGTGTGTATTTTTTTTATTTTTGGTTGCCCGTGGATTGTAAATGGTTTTGGAAAGTGTGACTCACTTTGGATGACACATTTATTCTAGAATGTTCACTAATGATTCATGTAATGAGTCATCTAGTGAATCATTAAAGAATTAATGGTGTTTCTTTTGGGTAGGATATTTTTTAGTGTTTGTGGAGATATTTTGGTAAGATATTTTCCTTGATATTTCAACACAAAACCTAATATATACCACACCCAAAATTAGTGGAAAGCCAAGGGGTTATTTTTGAGACTTGGTTTTTTGCTCACTTGATTTTCTTGAGCTCACACTCTTCATCCCTTTGCATCTTCTTCAACCTCCACCCTAACCCTCTCATGTGATGAGAACCATAGGGTGTTTGAGACAAAGTATTCACACTCATTCTTTACTACATCTTGGACATGTCGGTTAGCATACTTCATGTCCGAGTTACCTCGGTATAGAGGCGGGAGCCCGTATAAAGATCCATTGACATGGTGGCACCTCGAAGAGGAGACCGGAGATCGAGCGAGATTGGAGATGCCGCGAGGAGCGTAGGATGATGGCTAAAGACCGAAGGACACGGATCGATCGGTATAACCATTCTATCATCTTTGTAGTTAGCTTGTTTAGCGTTAATGGCTAGATCCGGGTTAAAGTCTATGCTAGCGCCAGTTTATAAAAGTTTTTTGTTCCGTGTTTGGCCTTAGATTATTGGCCGGGGCGCTACCGTAGACTTACAGATCTAGTTCTACTCTCGCCATATATGTTGCTTTCGGTTCATGCTTCTGAGGTGGGGTTACCCTCCAACTGTTGGATAAAGAGAACCTTCCTTGCTGATACTGGTCTTCTACCTAGTATTTGAATGTGAAGTAGTCTTCGAGAGAATGTCCTATCGCTCGGTGATAGGAGCAATAATCCTGGTGAGAGAACTCACCTTCTTGTTTGGGGTGTTTGGACTCCATGAGCGTAATCATTTGATATTTAATGACAAGACTGAATATCTTTCTTGTCTTGTCTTGGGGAAAAGAAAATGCTCGACGCATCTTCTTTATAAGAGATGAATCGTGGCTGCTCAATTTTTGATCGTGAGGCTTCTTGGACCCGCTTTGCTGCTGTCGAACATTTTTTCCGTTCTTCAGTTTATTTTTGCCTCTGCGTTGAGTCTTCCGTATGACGTGCTGGCGACGAACGGCATCATCATTTTTCGTAACCTGCTGAAAGAGGCGCTGCGTTCTGGTTTTTTTATAGATGGCCATTTCGCGGCTATGGTCATCCCGGATCTTTTGACCCGCTTCCCTTATTAGCTTATCCATCTGTTATTTGAACGACGGACTTGGCACTTTCATGGAGAGACCTCGTTTTGGTTCAGGGTTAGCGCCTTCTAACATAGCATCTCCTTCTTCATCGAAATCATGTATAACGTAGCAGCCATGGAATAGCTCCCATTTCTTGGATTGAATATATCCGAGCCCGATCATTTCCATTCTCCCGTTGGGAAATTTTCGCTAAGTTCCGGGGACGTTCCAGATCCTGTTGTAGAACTGAGCTTATCGAGCAGTCTGTTTGAAGGGTATACCTTGGCACCTCAACAGCCTTTTTAATCCTTCTATGTAGTATCTGGGCAGACGGATGGGCCGGATCCTGTCAAGCGTAGAATCGGCACCATGCCAGATTTCTTTCTCCACTTTGGTTTCTGCGGATCGATAAAAGAGAATCGGCTTTTCATATTTTCGCCTGGGAGGGACGTAGAACGTCTGCAGTTCTTGCACACTATAGGTATCAAGTGCGTCGAGCTCTTTGTAATGCTCTTGTGGAACCATGGCGATTTGAAAACTCTGTTCATCGCCAGTGAAGTCTCGGATTGATGGTCGGACCGAGAACACTGCATTGACTTCGTCTTCAGAGTCATTGCCAAAGACCAGAATAGGGGTGGATGGTCTTGGCTTGGTGTATTGGGGCGGTCCCGAATAGACTATGTGCTCCTCCTCCTCGGTATCGCTCCCAAAGACCGGAATAGTGGTAATAGCTTTTTGATTATTCTTTGGTTTATGGCATCTTTCCGTGTCTTCAAAGTCTAGCAGAAAGTATATTGCATCCTCGTATTTGCGGACTTCATTCACGGAGAATGGGTTTAGCTCCCCCGTTACGATGTTCTCAAGACCATCCTTGAAATACTTCATACACTGATGTTGTGTAAAAGGGATGATATTGTACTCGTGCAACCAAGGCCTACCGAGCAAAGCGTTGTAGAAAGTCTTGGCGTCAATGACGTGAAACATGATGTCAGTGATGAGCAGCCCAAAGCGTAATGTCAGAAATACAGACCCGAGCGTCCATGATGAATGGGAGTCGAATCCGGAGATTGTGATTTTATCCCGAGCGAGATGTTGAACGCTCATGCAAATTTCTTTCAACACTCTCACATTTAGGAGATTGACAGAAGACCCATTGTCAACTAGGATCTTCCCTATCTTAATGTCATGGCAATACCCGGAGACATATAGGGGACGGTCGTGTTCGCATGTTCCAAGGAGGAGATCTTCATCGCCGAAAGTGATGTCAGCTGTATGAATTTCTTCCAGCTCGTCCTTCATCTTTTCTTCGGTGAGGAAAGCTTGAAACTGATCAGGCTCTTGTAATGCCTTGATCAGAGAATCTCTCGCCTCTTTGGATAGCAGAAGGGCGTCGAGTATGCTTAGCAGCGAGGGTATCTTCCTCAGGTGTGCCAGAATGATGTAATCCACCTTGTTTTTCTTTGGCGGGTCCTTGGCTGTCAGCTCTTTGACGACTTGATCATCGAGGGTGATATCTTCAGGGACTTTTCCATCCCCTTTTCCTTTTTGTTCGATCCGTTGTTTGCGGGTCCGAGATTCTTTTCAGGTAGCGTGCGATTGCGCAGCTGAATGTTCTTGCAGGTCTTCATCTCTTCTGTTTCAGAGATGGATATCTTGAAGAGAGGACCGAGAGCTATTTCTTCATCAGAATCACTCCCAAAGGTGAGAACTTGTGATCCCCCGGAATCAACCATGTGACATTCATCGGCAGTTCTTTTATGCTCATCTGTCGTGCTTCTCTGTTCCCGACGAGCCTTGCGCTTCATTCGCTGAATGTGTTTTCGGTGGGCAACATATCCCTGCCACCAGTTTTTAAAGGCCATGCACTCTTCGGTAGGGTGTGCAATCCTCTGATGGTATAAGCAGAAGTTAGGATGTACGTCCGCTTCACCAAGATGTATACCACCAGGAGAATTTCCTCTGAAAGAGGGCAACTTCATTCCCATTGACAGGGCTCTAGCGAATCGTTTCCTTGTCTGAAGTTTACTTTTGTCTGCGGCGGACGTGCTTCGATCTGGTTGGAATGCATCAACCTTTTCATTCAGTCGCCAGTGTTTGGCTTTTTCGAATATAGCCAGTTCATGCTCTCGATTGGCTTTGCTTTTCTGACAGGCTTCATTCAGGAATACGTCAATCATCTCGTCTGACGGTCCTAGGAGTCCTGGTTCGGGATCTGCCCCCATTTTCTTTACATCAGGAGCTTCTTCATCATCTACCGGCAAGTATGAGATCACGTGGCAGCTTGCCACATAATCCTCAGGTTCATCTGATGAGTCTTCTCCCTCATCTTTGTCGCTATTTCCGTCTTCAAGGATGTGGTTGAGAAACTCTTAGAGTGTGACCGGGGTTCGCGACTTCGGGTTATATTCTTCCAACGCGTCAATATGTTTATGCAGGTCCGTGCGCTTGTCACCATGCTTCACGGGCTTTTTGGTCTTCTTCTTCTTCGAAGACTTTGACGGCTGGGCATGGGTGATTTGGTTATCGCTACCAATTCTTGGCGTCTGGCACGGCTTTAGCATTCCTTCAATGACCTCGGGTTCTAGCGGACTTTTCCACCTGATCGCCAGGCATGTTTGGAGATCTTTCAGCATTATTTTTGTTTTGACTGAAAGAGCGACCTCCCATGGAGCTTCTTCTCTAAAAGAGCACGATGCCCCCGGTATGTCTCCCCTTTAAGAGCATGCGGCTGAGGCGCGCTTACTTTCCAATTCTCAGACAGTGCGAACTTGCCCTGTTGGTATTGGTCCTCAATCCAGCCTTTGAAGACAAAGCAATCTTCGATTGGATAGCCTACCACTTGGTGATAGGGGCAATAATTGGGATTATTGGCCTCACCAGGTTGCAATGGACGTTTTGGATCCGGCAAGGTGATGAGCCTATTGCGCACCGCCAGCTCGAACAGTCTCCTCATTTTATCCCGAGGAAACGAATAAGGGTGCTTCAGTTTCTCATTAAAGAATCGCCATCTATCGTATTGGCGATCAGTTAGTTTTGGACCACTGGGCTGCTGCTGAGCATTGGCAACGAAGGTCGCTTTCCCTTTCCCTTTTTCGTTTCGAGATTCGAACTTCGAAGAAGATGGTCTATGACCCATCTGATCCATTTGGGCAAGCTTGTCAATCAAGGCCTGGAAAGTAGTTGGCTTGAAGAACATCATGAACTGGGATATTGTCGCCTGCGGATCAAGAGTACCCACGAACATGCCTACCGTAGGCGTTTCTTCGATGCGCTGCTCGCATTTCGACCATAGATTCCGCCACCGTATCATGTACTGCACCTATGTTTCGTCTGGCTTCAATCTGGTGTTAATTAATGCAGTGATCGTGGTGCGCTCGCTAGCGCTTGCGAATCTTTGTGTGAACAGTAACTCCATTTCTGCAAATGTCTTAACGGAGTCGTTCAGGAGCTCGGAGTACCATTCAAACGCTGTCTCCGACAAGTTTCCAACAAACTGGCAAAGCAGCAGTCTGTCGTCACCCCCAGTATTACTGCACAAGGCTCTGAATTGAGCCATGTATTGGTGTGGATTTCCCGTCCCCTTATATACGTGGAATTTAGGGATCGTATATCCCGGCGGGTATTTTATTTGATCGTACCAACCCGGATACGGTCGTCCAGTCTTAACAATTTGGCTGGCCGCTTCGTTCGCCTGATAAGCTCGTATCTGTTGAGCGATATAGTCATCCAGGGTGGCTTTGGAAATGGTATCTTCCTTGACTGCTGAATAAGCCGGAAGAGGGTTCGATGTCTCTCCCCTATCGTCTTCAAGGATAATCGGAGGGTCTTCAGCTGGAGGATCCGGCTGTAACATCATCCCGACCATGTCTTGGAATAAAAACGACATTCGTTTTATGTTGGCAGCTTGTTCCGCTGCCTCTTTGTCCTTCTTCTCGAGGATTCTTCGGAGGAACTCAGCATCGGTTTCTTGTTTATGACGTTGCTCTGACGATGTCTCTGGGCTTTCTTTTAGCCCAGTGAGTGCAGCCATCTATGTTAACATTTCCTGGAGCTTCTGTTGCTGTTCCTGGGCCTTTGTTACGGATCTGGTGAGTGGTCGATGGCCCGTAGAGATACGGCTATCCTCTTTCCCGGATGCCATATAAACGGTGTGCACCACCATACCCCTAGACTAGGGGCGTTTAGATTCAGTGTTCTTAAGATTCGTCGCAGACATGGAAACTTTCTCCGGCCTCCTTCTTTTGTGAGCGGTCGAATTTGAAGGAGTCGGTGCAGCGGGCACCCAAATAGATAACATCTCCTGTGGTATGACAGGGTGGTCCTTCTCTTGCCGAACTTTCATCTTCTTCGGTTGGCGAGAGAAGTCTTGGTTAATCACAGAGTTTTGGACCTGTCGCCAAACTTTATGAATTTTAGAGGACAGCCGCTGAGGGGGCTGCTCTGCCTTCACCTTTATAGCGCTCTCCATAGGTGGAGGAGATCTTTTTAGCACGGTCTTCGGAGAGTTCTTGCGTACCCTTCTAAGTGGTTCAAAGCTGTTACCAGTTGGAACAGCAGCATCAATTTCCACCATCGGAGCTGGCGGAGTCAGTCCAGAAAGAGAGCTGCCCCCAGCCTTCCTTACTCGGCGCCAGTGACGACGACGAGTATGTCGTGCCAACGGGACCGGCTCAGTGGATTCGTCATGCCCCATGTTCTGGCGGAGGGTTGTTGCCGGCGTTAGCCTCTTGAAAACTGATGTCCGTTGTGTGGGGATGGCCAATCTATCGAAGGCAGACTTTCGTGCAAGGGGAGCAGTTTTAATGACTTCGCCTTGAACGGGAGCTGAAACGGTCAGTCTTGCAAAGACCGACTCCTTAGCACGGGAAGTCACTCTGATGACTTCAGGAACAGGAATGACTATCCGCTTTAGGATGGCCGCTTCAGGTTTCGCGGGCTTCTTTACGGGCCCACTTGAGCTTTGGCCCAGTCTGTTGAAAACTGAGGCACTGGACTTAGGTGACCCGTTGAGAGGGGCCGCGGTAGTTATAAGCCGATCAAAGACCGACTTCTTCAGAGCTTCTTGCGACGACAATGGGGCATTGAAGCTCATTGGTGGGGAGCATGGTCCCAAAGAACAGCTCAGTGGTGGCTTGTGTCACCTGGTCCACCGGCATCGGAGGCTGCTTGAGGCCCGTAGGTCACTCCTCCGGCGAGGGCGGAGTGGGAGTTGTTGCAATTAGTGCAGTTTGAAGCCATTGACCTACTGTTTTCTACACGGAGCAAGACACAAAATCTTAGTATCTCAAATCCAAGGGCAACCATAGCAAACCGCGATTCGTTCGGGAAACACGACACACGAAGTGTGGAATGGAAAGAGGAAAAGGTCCCACCGGGCGCGCCAGAATCTGTTATCCGCCGAAAGACCGGGAAAGACAAACGTCTTGCTTGAATTTGGCGGCAGATGTTATTTGGTTTTATCTGTCCACCTCTCCGAAGATGCCAAGTTGATTTATGGCACCATATATCGAAGGTTTAGACAGATGCGGCCATTGTAGCAGACTTCGTCAAATTCCCCCTCATTTGAGGGGTTTTTTGATTGTGGGGACGCTCTTCCCTGCAGGCGCAAGCCCCTGCAGTTAATTACACTACCGCATCGCGGTAACCACTTTCTCCTTCTCTAGATGTTCACTCCGTGTCATGTGTGTTTGTTTTATTTTTGGTTGCCCGTGGATTGTATACGGAGACTAATTTATGTTGTCGCCTGTAGGGCATGGATTAGTCCAAATCCGTATTTTCTTAGATTTGGGTTTTGGGTTGGGTTTAAGGATCGTTATTCTCATTTGAGACTAACATCAACTTAAACATTTATTAAGGATACGTTAGTCTAATTTTAGACTAAGATCAACTTAACGTTTGTTAAGGATACGTTAGTCTAATTTTAGACTAAGATCAACTTAACAGGATCATTTAGATCCAACAAAAGAGCATTTGGGCTCTATTGTTTAAGGACATCATAGTCCATGGAGTTTAAGGACATCATAGTCCATAGTTTAAACACGTCATAGTCTGTAAAGTTTAAGGACAACATAGTCCATGAGTTTAAGGACCCCACAGTCCGTGGAATGTCTGGTTGTCAAGACCCTTCACCTCTCTGAAGACGTTGAAGGATTACAATGATAAATATCAAAGGACTGAAGAGATGTACCCTTAAACCAATATTGGTTGGAAGATTTGTAGTCCAATTTAGGACTAAGATCAATGATTTATGAGCATATAGGCTCAATTAATCTGAATTAGGGATCTGTGGCCAACTTGGGCTCGGCCCATTCATTTAAAATGTTAGACATTTAATTAGGCTCAGTCCTTTTTCATTTAACAATGCTGAGCATTGGTCCTGACAACTTTCTGTCTTTTATTGAATGCTGAGCACTCATTATGGCTCTGGGCTTTATCATTTAAAGAACAATTTGTGTTCTCTCAGCGCACACGTGAGGAGCACGTGGCACGCTTGGCGCTGAGCGCCAGTCAATGAGCGCAGAGCGCTTCTTATGATGTAGCGCACACGTAAGGAGCACGTGGCGCGCTTAGCGCTGTGCACCAGTCAATGAACGCAGAGCGCTTCTGGTGAAGTAGCGCACACGTGAGGAGCACATGGCGCGCTTGGCGCTGAGCACCAGTTAATAAGTGCAGAGCGCTTCTAGTGAGATAGCGCACACATGAGGAGCACGTGGTGCGCTTGGCGCTATGTGCCAGACTTGGAGCGCTGAGGTGTTTCTTTAAATTTGGAGCGCTAAGGCTCTGCAGCGCTATGCGCTAGATTTGGAGTGCTGAAGCGCTTCTTTTAATTGAAGAGCTATGGCTCTTTTTAGACAGCTCTGTTCTCTGAGAATTAATTAATTTCTTATAAGAGACTTTATCTCGTGGATCTAAGAACAAAGTTCTTATTTTATAGGAGATGTTTCAATCTCTTATGTTTTTGGTGAAAGGCTTTGCCTTTATGGATCTGCAATCCTAAAACAATTGAATTATTCTCTCCACCTTTTTATAATGTGATGTTATGATCTCTTTTGTGAAAAACAATTTGTCTTAAAAATCTATGATCTAGCATAAGAACTAAGTTCTTTTTCTGATGAGATTCTTTAATCTCTTTATTTCACCTTGAAGAAATTCTTCTTCTGCCAAGAGCTTGCTCTTCTCTCTGAACTTTCTTACAGTTTGTGGGGGGGTTCCTCTCTATCAGACTTGAAGTCTTGGAGCCTTTATATAGGGTAGGCTGATTTGTTGAATCAGTTGAAGAGATCTTTTCTCTAATTAATTTGGGGATGTTTCTACCGTTGGATCTTTTGATCCTAGGGCTTCTGTTTTATAGAAGGCAATCTTCTTATTTTTAACAAGATTGGGAAATATTTTCCCATACAGAATTTATTCTGTATTTTGGTAATTTTTAATCACCATTGGATCATTGATCCAACGGTGCTCTGATTTTCAGAGCACAATCTTTCCTATTTGGAAAGATTCTGAGAAATGTTTCCTCAACAGAATTTTATTCTGGTCAATTGATAATTTTTAATCATGTTCGTTGGATCTTTGATCCAAGGATCGAGAACATTTTGTTCTATCACTAGTGCTCACGTGCTTTGCACGTGGTTCGCTGCTTAGAGTGCAGCGCTCTTAGCACTAGCACTCACGTGCTATGCACGTGGTGCGCTGCCTTAGAGTCTTTGACTCTCAGCGCTGGCGCTGCTCGCGCGAGCGCTCTCGTGCTTTGCACGTGAGCGCTGCATCAGAGTCTTTGACTCTCAACGCCGGCGCTGCATCATTTCAAATTTCAAAATTTGAACAGAGCTTTGCTCTGATTGGGGAAACAAGCCTGAATGTGACAATTTTCGTACAGTCAAGTCTCTTCATCTAAGAGTATCGCATACCAAGTCTACGGGGTAGATAATGTCAGATCCCTAATAACCAGATAAGTCATGTCGAAGTCAAGTTCATCACCAACCGAGAAACTACTGAACTCCTATTAGTAAATCTAATCACCGTGGCCACGGATTTTGGGTGATGGCCAACCAAACACAGCGCAATATTGACTCCTAATACCAGGAGAGTCGAATCCCCGACAATCGCTCACTGCCTCCATGTGGCTCGGGACCAAACTAAAACCTGTTTGCATGACTCCTTTGAGCCGTGATAGGATAGTAATCCAAGTACAGTAGGAACTCATACAAGAAAAATGATGATCTCGGGTCAAACGACTAACCTGTACTCATGCTACTAGAGAACTTCTATCCGACGATAGTGATAATACCATCTAGAAGTTCTTAGAGAGTTTGTCCGGTGTACTCACCTCTTATGAGCACATATGTACTATCTTAGGTGACAAAACACCAATGGCTTGTGAGACCGGCCACCGCCCCTCGTCGGGGTCTAGAAATGTATACACTAGTCTACTCCGGAATATCGATGCACAGTCTCGATACTCTCTCGACTAGGGACATTTGAGGATGTGCTTGCAGACTACCCAGCTCTTATGTATATGATCGTGATCATAATGCTGATAGTTAAGCAAGAATCTGTCACAACCCGGAAAAGGCACTTGACTGGCACGTGAATCATGTGAAGTCTATAGGACCACACCTAATTCAAGTAAGCCAAAAGCCTAGAAATCTAAACCTTTTAGGGAAAATAGTGGAGGTGCAGTTTTGAAATAAGGTTTACTGAAATCAAGTTCTTTCTTTAAGTACATAAGTAATACTATATGAAAACATAGCCTTGTATCTAACTTTAAAACCTTTTGTCATTTAAAATTTTGGCAGCACTTCCTTTGTATATTTTAACCCGAAACAAATACAAGTAATAATAATATGCATCCCCAAGCGGGAGCTAGCTCTTCGCCAATTGGCAGAACAACTACGCAAGATATAAATATACAACGCCGAAGGCGAGGATCAAAACTCATAAAGAAGCAATAAAGAAAATGGCATCATCAAGAATACCAGCAACCGAAAAATAATACATAAGCGACTCTAAGCCTGACAGAATATACGTCAAAGGATTCTAAGTCTACTAGAATATACAAGTCTGGTTGATGGAGCTTTTAACTAGATACAACTGAAATAATAGCAAGTACAGCTGAAATATAAGTACAACATCGACGGTGGTCACGATGCAATGTATCCCACCTACCAAAGCATTCACCCGAAAGAAAGTGGTGTGCCAGCGAAACTGCTACAGAACCTGTACGGCTAAACCTGCAAGAAACTGTGGCACAACAGGGATGAGTTGCCAACTCGTGAGTAGAAGACATCACCGAGTAGAAATCGCATGTATGACGATCTCCTAAGTCATACAGCAATATACTAATAATAATAATAATACACTGACATCGAATAAAAGCAAGGTAATAGTAGCATAAAAGTGATACCCAGGTACTCGTGTCTATGTCATAAGATGTGAATCATCTACGAATGTATCATCAGGTGGGTGTTGTTGGATATGTATGCCCTAGAGACCATTATTGTATAGTACTAGTTTGTATAATACATTTTGGAGGCTTGGGATATATATACGGGTTACGACAGTCTTGCTCGATATAGTAGTATGCTACTTGGTTTGTTTTTATCTTAATATGTGTATATGTTTCTTTTAACATATCGCTAAAAACATATTGATGGAGCCCTTAGGATCTTTGCTTGACTACCGGCGTTGTGATGGAGATCACACTAGTGGGGGCTGGGTAGTCTATAAGCACATCCTTATTTTGGTCCCTAGTCGTAGGATTATCGAGACAGGGCATCGATACTCCAGAGTAGACTGGTGCATACGCTTCTCGTCCCAGCAGGGGAGATGGTCTGTCCCACAGCCATCAGTACGTCGTACTGGAGATAGTATGCAGGTGCTCGTTAGGTTACGAGTACACTGGACAGGACTCGTCGGGAACTGTTGGTTGGTATTATACCTATCGTCAGTTAACAGTTCCCAGGTGACATGAGTACAGCTTAGTCCGCTGACTTGACACTGTCACTTCGCCTCGAGTGTATTCCCACTGTTCTTAGATTACTACCCTACCACGGCTCTATTGAGTCGTGCAAACAGGTTGTAGTTGGGTGCAGTCCCGAAGCACTTGGAGGCAGTGACGGTTAGACAGGATTCGTCTCTCCCGGTATTGGGAGTTGATATCGCGTTGTGTCTAGGAGAGCCATTACACATAGTCGTCCCTGGCCAGGGCAAGCGAGAATTACTGGTAGTGTTTCCAGTAGTTTCTCAGGGTATTCTGGGATACACTCCGACATGACTTATACCGCTATTAGGGGACTGACGTTTACCGCCCCCCTAGGCCCGCCATGCGATACTCTCAGACGAACAAACCGGACTGTACGGAGATTGTCACATTCAAGCTCAGTAGGAGTTCGGATGGGTTCACCTCATCAGTCTTCTTATCGGCATCTACCTGGGGACTGTTGCGTACAGCTAGTACCGCTTGCGGCCTGTGGTTAAACCCATTGCCAGCGTAGTGTCGAGCCTTTAGAGTCCCACACAGAGGGTTATTCGCTTTTGGGCAAAACAGAGTAGAGATCGCATGGTTTTGCGACGGGGTTCGTTCACATCCGCGCACTTGTGCACGTTTGGTGTCCGGGCAGTTATTACTAGCGGGCTTTGGTTTAAATCAGATCCTAGTATTTGTTTTGGGATTGGTTTTGTCTCATTGTATTCGTGTTCCTCGGAACACGGATGCGAGTGTGTATGCACAGTTGACAGAGGCAGAGGATTCTCATTAGGGTTATTGACCGTTGACTTTTTCCAAACCCTAATGAGAATGAGAGATATGATTAATGATATTAATTAAGAATAATTGTGCCATGGTTAGGTTGACCATTTGACTTTTGTTGACCTTTTGACTTTGGTTGACCGGTTGACTATTGTTGACATTTTGACCATCATCATCATTTCACATGAAAGATACTTCTTGATTCTTGCAAATTCCATTTAATATGAAATGATAATGGTCATTTCAAAACTAACCATAACATTTTTTTCTTAATTATTATTATTATTATTATTATTATTATTATTATTTCTCTCATATGAGAGATGGTTGCTATTATTCTCTTATTCTCTCTTGCTCTTTCTCTCTCATATTTTTGAGCTCTCCCTCTTCCTCTCAAAGCTCTCATCTCTCATGTGTTAAGAACCATGAGCTTGTGAGATAAAAACCCTCAAAACTTCATTCTACTCATTCTAGGGTTCTAGGTTTAGCAAGCCAAGCACTTTAGTTACCTCTTGGTTGAGGTAGGAGCTCAAGGTAGAGGCCTTCGGGTGGATCTTTCTTCGGCAAAGAGAAGACGACGAGGAGGAGCCGTTCACACCACTCCAAGGAGCAAGAAGAGAAGGAGTTCAAGACCTAGGTATAACCATTCTACATAGTAGCTAGAACTTGTAGTTAATTTGTTAGTTTTTGTTTAGCAAAGATCCTTCATGGATGGTCCATGTTACCTTATGAGAAAATTTTAATTTTTACCTATTCCGCCTCCCCGAAAGAACCAGGGTGGGTAACATGGACCTAACAATGGTATCAGAGCCTAGCTAAACAACAACTAACTGTTAGCGAAGTGTTTAGAACTTCGATCCGAGAAAAAATCGTGAAACATGTCAAAATTTCATACTTTCTGCCGATTTTTAAAACAGCTCTAAAAATATTTCCACATACCTTAAAAATCGGTGCAGGGTTTTTTAGGAACAAGCAAGAAAAACAAGCCCACGCTCGGTCAAAGCGCCGCGGAAGCGCGGCGAAACCAAGCGTTTCGCCGCGGTTCCGCGGCCGAGTTGACTCAGCCGCGACTCGGATTTCTTGCAGATTGTTCAGAATGATGTTTTGGGATTTTTAACATGTTTTGTTTCTGCCCAGATTTTCCAGAGAACAATGTTGTGTTTGGGGTAGTTACAAATTGGTATTTTGATCGAAGTTCTACAAACTTTTGCTAAATGGTTATATCTGTAATGTGATATATGCACTGAATGTCGACTAATCGCTATACGTCGATTAGTGGGGGTTGTGCATATCTGTGATCTGTAATGTTGTTGGATTGTGTATATGAACTTGTTGGATTGTCGCGGATGAATAGCCTGGGTTTTGTGAGATGAGAGTTTCTTTATCTTTCATTTGATGTAAATTGTAAATTGATGTAATATTATTTTTATGGCCGCATATCCGGGAAGAGGTTGTAGCCGCCATTGTATATTATTTCTTTTACTGTTTTTGCTCCTAGGATAGACCCAAGGTGGGGTGCACAAACTATCGGGTACGTTGAAGTGCTGAGTGGCCTACTCACGTTGTTGAGGGAGGCTGCTTCACTTCGGGTATTTGGCGGGTAGTTTGCCGCACCCGCAGGGGTCTAGGGTGGGGTTTGGCTATTTATCGTGACCGTGTAATCCATCTTTCGTTGCAGGCTCGAACGAAACGCAGATTCCTAGCATATCCAATGTGTTCATCTGTGATCTGGAATGGCTATCATTGCATCTGAAGAATGTATATATCTATATATGATATCTAGTAGGCGTTGCTTATATTTTGCATCCGCGCTAGTCCAGCCCCCGCTCTGTCGTTAGTTAAGTAACCTAACGGGTGATGACCGGGCCCCGTGGCGGCATATGGCATAAGCGTACGTCATATTTTCGTTGTTTTCTGCAATGGTAGGATTAATTGATGGGACGCATTATATTAATGCAAAGAAAAACAAACCTAAAAGATGTTGTTGGAACAATTTTTCAAAAAACTGTTATTGCAAGAACATTCTCTTTTGTTTTGCACAGAGGTATTCGGTTATGAATGCCCAGCACCTCATTCGACGAGGTAAGGGCCGAGATCCCTTCATCGGGAGTGATCCCTTAGACAAAAGTTTGCGTCAGGGTAATAACTTCATCATAGTCGATTATTCTTGCTTTGCATCAAGGTATTCAGTTTGGAATATCCTGCACCTCATTCGACGAGGAAAGAGCTGAGATCCCTTCACAGGGAGTGACCTCTTTAGCAAAAGTTTTCGTCACTATATTTTTAAAAAAGGTTATCAGGTTCCTTCAATGATATCAAGTTCATTACGTTAACGAGTTTTTCGCCAAAAACCCAGCCGTAGCCCTCCGTCATTTCCTACAAGTACTACTTAGTATTCGAGCTACGTATTTTGGCATTGTCAAGGCGTAGTGATCGGTAGCTAAGTATTGATTGTTTGCAGCTTTATTTTTCAAATTATTTAGGACAGTCGCATACCTATGTTGGCATTGTCAAGAGATATGCGGGTGGGTCTAAATTAATCAAGATAATGACGGGCCAAACTTGACTAGCGGTTTATGATATGTTGGCATTGTCAAGGTCATAAACCGTCAGGGGCAAAAATCCACATTGGGAGTTTCTAAAGAAACTGAAACTTGCAGATTTAGCATACCTTCTGGAGTGTGGTGACTAGAGTGGATTCCATCTAGGTCATCACACAATGATAGTTGGATCCCGATCCCACTGATGAGTTGGATTACTCTCGGGAGATTATTTCACTTAACAATCAATGCTATAAACTAAGTAGGTGTCTAGAACAGTGTTAGCGGGGCTACGCCTCCAGGGAAAAGTGGTTATTTAATTAAGGAACTTCGCGAAAGCGTCGGAAAACCTCCCTCGAAGTACCAACACTAGCCTGGCTAAAAGGTTAAGCAAGTATTGTGACGTGCGATTAATCCTGACTAGTTCTTCTTTTAGGGTTTGAAGAAGATTTTGAGGAAACAGTGGGAGCCATCCTGGTTAGATATATTAATAAACCAATCTAATTTTGCAAGAGCGCACGCTGAGTGTTTCTTTTCTCTCCTCTCTCCAGGTAGCAACCATTTCACGCCCTAATCAAGATAATAAAATGTATCGCTTGACCGATCCGAATTCTTATTCGGGGCTGGGGAATGTTGGTTCGGCTCTAACTTACGACAACAGTCATATGTATGAGCAAGGGAAAGAGGATTGTACAGATTCCATGGATACCCAGTTGAAGAAGAAGCATAGTTTTGCATCTACTTCAGGTGTTCTTGTAATTGAGAACTGCTTTACGGTCAGCCCTACCTCCTGAGTACTTGATACCGGATCAGGATCTCATATCTGTAATTTATTGTAGGGACTGAGAAAAAGTAGGAAAGTTGCACCTGGTGATATGTCGCTCAGGGTAGCGAACGGAGCACAAGTTAATGCTGCAGCCGTCGGTGAATATCACCTAGTGTTGCCAAATGGCAATACTATGATTTGGAATGATTGCTATTATGTACCTTCCATGGTTTGCAACATCATATCAGTTTCTTTACTCAATAAAGATGGATATAACTTTGTTCTTGATAGAAATATCATGAACATCTACCTTCATAAGGTACTGGTTGCAGAAGGTACACTGTGTAATGGTATCTACGTTCTAAATCAGAATACAGTTCTCAATGTACAAAACACACGCAAGAGGAAGAGCTCAGATACGAACGAATCCTACTTATGGCATTGTAGACTTGGTCATATCGGAGAGAAAAGACTTAGTAAGTTGCATAAAGATGGACTCTTGAATACGTTCGAGTTTTCATCTTATGAAACTTGTTAGTCTTGTCTCAAAGGAAAAATGACCAAATCTCCATTCACCGGACATGGAGAAAGGGCAGCAGAGCTCTTGGGACTCATACACAGTGATGTATGTGGTCCAATGTCTATACATGCAAGGGATGGGTTCTCGTACTTCATCACATTCACTGACGATCTCTCTAGGTTCAGATATGTGTATCTGATGAAACACAAATCTGAAACTTTTGAGAAATTCAAGAAATTCAGAAACCAAGTAGAGAACCAGACTGGCAAAAGTATCAAGATCCTCCGGTCGGATAGAGGAGGCGAGTACTTAAGCACAGAATTTCTAGATTACTTAAAAGAGAATGGAATTCTCTCTCAGCTTACTCCTTTGTACATACCACAGCACAACGGCGTATCGGAGCGGAGGAACCGTACCCTATTGGATATGGTTCGCTCCATGATGAGTAATGCTGAGTTACCTCTTTCATTCTGGGGACTTGCGCTAGAAACAGCAGCATACTTACTGAATCAGGTTCAGTCTAAATCTGTGCCTAAGACTCCATATGAAATATGGAGTGGTAAAAGACCGTATCTTGAACGTATTAAGATATGGGGTTGTCCGGCCCATGTAAAGGTACAAAATCCAGACAAGCTTAAAGCACGATCAGTTTTGTGCAAGTTCGTGGGATATCCTCGAAATTCTCTGGGATATCTATTCTACCACACTGAGGAACAGAAGGTGTTCATTGCTCGTCGCGCCATCTTTTTAGAGTGGCAATTCTTGCAAAAGAAATAAGTGGAAGCACGGTAGAACTGGATGAAATATCTGATCTACAAACACAAACTGAGGATTTAGCAGAACCAGAAAATTCAATAGTTCCAGACGAACCTTAGCCACTCCGCAGATCTGGTAGGATTTCTCATCCTCCCGAGAGATACTACGGTTTTCTCATAGACGGGGATCGAGAGGATTGCATCTTGGAAGAAGATGACCCTACCAGTTTCAGGAAGGCCATTATCAATAGGGACTCTGATAAGTGGCTGGATGCTATGCAATCCGAAATGGAGTCCATGTACTGTTGGATATAGTGCCCTCAGAGTCAATTATTGGATCACAGGCACGTGATTGCAATGATTAAGGGAGGACCTATACCGGTAGGACAGTCTTACTCGAGAAGTTTGTATACTATCTGGTTTGTCTTTATCATCGTGTACATGCTTTAGGTGACATTGTAGTTCACTATTGCACGTTGATAGAGAATAGTATGCTACCATGGTTTGTCTTTATCATCGTATACTGCTTTAGGTGACCTTATAGGTCGCTATTACATGTTGATAGAGCCCTTAGGATTCTTGCTTGACTACCAGCAGTATGATGGCGATCATATACGTAAGAGTTGGGTAGTCTATAAGCACATCCTTAAAGTGGTCCCTGGTCGTGGGAGTTTCGAGACTGGGCATCGATACTCCATTAGTAGACTAGTGTTTACAGTCGAGACCCCGACGAGGGGCGGTGGCGGGTCTAACAAGCCATTGGTGTCAGTTGGATCACCTAAGATGTATACAGGTGCTCATTGGGTTATGAGTACACCGGACAGGACTCGCCAGGAACATGCTAGTTGGTATTATACCTGACGTCAGATAGCAGTTCCCTGGTAACATGTGTACAGGTTAGTTCATTGACCTGAGATCGTCATTTTTCTCGTGTGAGTTCCTACTGTGCTTTGATTACTATCCTACCACGGCTCAAAGGAGTCGTGCAAACAGGTTTTAGTTGGGTACAGTCCCGAGCCACATGGAGGCAGTGAGTGAATCGGCAGGGGTTCGTCTCTCCCGATATTGGGGGTGAGATCGCGCTGTGTCTAGGAGAGCCATTACACGAAGTCCTTGGCTAAGGCAGGAGATTTACTGGTAGGTATTCCAGTAGTATCTCAGGGTGTTCTGGGCTACACTCTGACACGACTTGTACCGCTTTTGGGGGTCTGACTTTTACCAACCCCCTAGGCCCGACATGCGATGCTCATAGACAAACGGACCGGACTGTACGGATATTGTCACTGACAGGCTCAATAGGGTGTCAGGATGAATTCGCTCATCGACCTCCCTTTTGGTCAATACCTGGTAGCCCGTTACGTACGGCTAATACCTCTGACGAGCTAGTGGTTAAATCCACAGCCAAAGTTTTGATGAGTCTTTAGAGTCCCCCACAGACAGTTTCTCAAGTTTCGGGTGAAACGCTGTAGAGGCCGTATGGATTTATGGCAGGGTTCGAACGTACGCGTGCACGTGTTATGGTTCGGACGGATAATACTGGCGGGCTTTGGTTTAAGCCGGATCCTAGTATTATACAGTGTATATTTTGTCTCATTGCATTTGTATTCAGTCGGAATACAAATGTGTGTATATATATACAGTCGCGGGGTTATCCTGTAATTTGTTACCGGATCGCTTTTTGAAGTTGCCAGTTTGCATTCCGTTTCGGCCATTTTTCTTTATTCCTTCTTGGCTGAAATTCCTTTGATGGAAGGGGGCTTATTTGCAAATGTACAATTAGCAAATGGGGTTTTTTTTGTGCTGCCTGGGGCTCCAGAATTTCCATGGGATCCTTTGATGGTTCTAGCATCTTTTGATTCCTTTTGTTCATCATTACTTGCTTTATTAAGATGGGATTGTGATGGATATTGTTATGACCATTTTTCCTCATTATCACCACCTTTTCTTATTCTCACCCCATGCTTTTTCTTGTGTTCTCCCCCTTGACATTTCCACTGCCTAAATTGGCCGGCCACTAAGAGCAGTGGCTGCCCCCATCATTTTGGAGAGAAAAAGATTGATACATTTTGCTAAGAAAAATCCTTGAGTTCATTTTCCCTTCTATCTCCCTTTGAGGCAACTTCAATTTACCATAGAGACAAAGCGTTCTACACATATTCTACAGCAACCTTAGGCACGTCGGCTAGCAAACTTCGTTTCCGAGTTGCCTCGGTTCAGAGGTGGGAGCCCGTAGAAAGACTCGTAGATGTGGTGCCTTTCCGACGAGGAGATCGAGACCGGAGATGCCGCGAGGAGCTTGGGATGGTGGCCAAAGACCGAAGGACACGGATCGATCGGTATAGGCTCTCTAACCTCTTTCTAGTTAGCTAGTTGTAGGTTAATGGTTCGATCTGGGTTTTAAGCATACGATAGCGCCATTTTTCTAGTTTGAAAAAGTTTTCGTTTCCGCATTTTGGCCTCGGAAAGACGGCCGGAGCGCTACCTAAGACTTACATGTACACCAATAAAGTATGGACCTTGGATATTACTCCACCTGGGGTAAAACCCGTTGGATGCAAATGGATCTACAAAAGGAAACTTGGTGTAGATGGGCAGGTGGAAACCTATAACGCTAGGCTCGTTGCAAAAGGTTTTCGTCAAAGACCTGGTGTGGACTATGACGAAACTTTTTCTCCAGTGGCTATGCTCAAATCCATTCGGATCCTACTTTCCATTGCTGCCTTCCATGACTACGAAATCTGGAAGATGGAAGTAAAAACGGCTTTTCTAAACAGCTGTTTGGAAGAGTGTGTTTACATGGATCAGCCAGAAGGTTTCATAGACAGTGGGAGCAGCGGGAAGGTGTGCAAGTTGCTTAAATCCATTTATGGATTAAAGCAGGCATCGCGGAGCTGGAACATCTCTTTTGATGAGGCAATCAAGGAATTTGATTTCATCAAGAACGAAGATGAAGCTTGTGTCTATAAGAAGATTGTAGGACGAACTGCCGTGTTCCTAGTCTTGTACGTGGACGACATTCTCTTGATAAGAAATGACATTCCTATACTACAATCGGTCAAGCTATTCTTGTCACAACGGTTCTCCATGAAGGACCTGGGTGATGCCTCGTACATTCTGGGGATCAAGATCTACAGAGATAGATCCAAGAGATTACTGGGACTTTCGCAATCCAGGTACATAGAGACGGTACTAAAGAGATTTAGTATGGAAGATTCCAAGCATGGTAATGTACCCGCATTGCACGGAATTACCCTCTCCAAGAAGATGTCTCCTAAGATTGACGAGGAGAGGGTTCGCATGAGCACTATACCCTACGCTTCGGCGGTAGAATCTATAATGTATGCGATGCTATGTACAAGACCAGATGTAGCTTACGCTCTGAGCGTGGCGAGCCGGTATCAGTCAGACCCAGGTGAGGACCACTGGACGGCAGTGAAGAACATTCTCAAGTATCTAAGAAGGACTAAGGAGATGTTCCTGGTTTACAGTAATGGAGACCTCAGGGTCGAGTCCTTTACCGATTCAAGCTTCCAAAGTGAAAAAGATGACAGCAAGTCTTTCTCGGGTTTTGTGTTTACCCTCAACGGAGGGGCGGTGTGTTGGAGGAGTTCCAAACAGGATACCATTGCAGACTCGACGATGGAGGCTGAATTGTTAGTTATATGTATGCCCTAGAGGCCATTACTGTACATTGGATGTATATTGTAGTGGATGCTGGGACATATATAGGGAGGACTTTCTTGCTCGACATGATAGTATGCTATCTGGTTGCTCTTTACCTTAACGTGTACACAGATTGTCTCTCTATTACATGTTGGTAAAGCCCTTAGGATGTGTACTTGACTACCTGGACTATGATGCGGATCATACTAGTGGGGACATGGTAGTCCATAAGTACATCCTTGAAAGTCCCTAGTCGTGGGTGTATCGAGATGGGGCATCGATATACCAGAGTAGACTAGCGTGTACCTTCTCGACCCATACAGATAGGCGATGGATGATCCCATATCCATTGGTGTTTGACATCAGAGATGATATACGGGTGCTCAGTAGAGACTGGGTATACTGGACGGACTCGCCGAGAACTCCCAGATGGTATTATACCTTACGTCAGATGGCAGTTCTCTGGTGACACTGGTACAGAGTAGTCTGTTGACCCGAGATCGTCATAGAGTCTTGTGTGGTTCCCACTGTGCTTTGATTTCCATCTTACCACGTCCAAGAGGGCGTGCAAAACGGTGGTTTTTGGGTACAGTCCCGAGTCACATGGAGGCAATGAGCGATAGGAGGGGATTCGTCTCTCCCGGTATAGGGGGTTGATGTTGCGCTGTGTTCGATTGGCTATAACAGGAAATCCCTGGCCAGGGTTGCTGAGATTTACTGGTAAGTGTTACCAGTAGTTTCTCGAATTATTATAGACCTCATATCGACACGACTTATCGAGCTATTGGGGTCTGACGTTTACCACCCTTAGGCAAGATATGCGACATATCAGACGACGAGACCGGACTGTACGGTAGTGTTACTGGTTGGATTCACTGGAGTGTGAGCGGGCTTGCTCGTCGATCTTCTGATCGCTCAATACCCGGATGGCCGTTACGTTTAGCAGACCGCTTGCGGCTTGTGGGTGTTTGATATGATCATCACCTGCTGCCGGCGTATTGACGAGTCTTTAGAGTCCTACACAGAGGTTTCCTGGCTCAAGCAAAACGAAATAGGAGCACATATGAGATATGTGCGGGACCGAGAATAATACCAGTATGTGATACTGTATTCGATTCTCGAGATTTGTAACATTGATCGGTTATATGCGTTATAGCCTGGTTATCGGATCAAGTGTTGATTCGATAAGTTGTTACTATTGATATTAGTCGGTTATATGCGATATGACCGGGTCGTTAAATCAAGTGTTGATTTAGTGATTTAATGTATAATTATATATTTGATATATCACTTTACATTAACTAATATCGGTTCACTTTAAAAGGATTTTCTCACTTAGTTGTACAAGTTGTATATGTGATATACTTTTTGTGCAAATGATTGTATCATGTTTGATGATACATGTTAACTTGGTTAAGTGTAAAGATTAAACCATGGTTAAGTTAATGATTAGGGTTTTGATTATCTTATTTATTTATTTATTTATTTATTTATTTATTTGTTTTGGAAAAGATAAAGAAAGAATGGTGGCTTTGTTTGTTTGTTTCTTGAAGATTCATGAAGCTTTGACTTAGTCACCATTCTTGTCTTCATACTTAACCCTAACCATTTAAACAAACCATGGTCTATTCTCTACACTTAACTAGGGTTTGGTTATGATAAGTATTCATTCATTTATCCTTTTAAAATGAGACTTATCATAAGATTATCATCTTCTTCTTCTTCATCTTCAAAGAAGAAAGCTTGCATCATCAATGGCAAGTGAAGAAAACAAGTGAGAAATCCAATTCTAAAGTCTACCCACTTCCTATTTCTTCATCCTCTACCTCTTGCCAAGTAGTAGAGTGTGTTTCTTTCACAAGTTTTCAAGGCTTGGTGAAGGTGGAGCTTGATCTAGTGATGCCTCGACGTAGATCATCTTCGGCATCGTCGTCGATGACCTAGCCCGCTTTTTCTCCGATGAAGCCGATGCAAGAGTCATGGTTCGATTTGGACAGCGGAGAGGACTTCATCGCAGAGCTATGGAGGTGGAGAAACGGATCTACAAAGGTTGTATGTTCGTTTACTTTTAGTTAAGATGTTAACTAGCTCGTTTTGTCGCCTAAAATTCTAGTTAACGATCTAGACTAGGGTTTCTCGGCACCGTAAAATTAGAAATTGGCATGGTTGATGCCTTGTGAGACCTCTTGTGTGTGCCTAGGAACCCTACAGTGGTATCAGAGCCTAGCTAGAGCCTTAGGCGAAGTCTAGACGGAGTTTGAAGTCCGATCGAACCGAAACCCCAATATTTCCATGCTCTCTGGACTTTTTCTGAAAAAGCGGTTTTTTCCAAATTAAAAATTCTTAAAAAATTCAGCAGGAAATTCTAAGAATTACGGTGCAAAAATTACCTAATGATCTGTCTAAAGCGCGGCGGAACCGCGGCATTAGCCGCCTATTGCGGCGGTTCCGCGCTCATTTAGTCTCTTCATGCATTGAATTTTGCACAGTAACTCCTACTTTTCAGTTCTGGTTTTCCTGGGAATTTTTAATATTTATTCAAGAGTTGAAATTTCTGGGTTATATTGGGGAATTCGTGGATTCGATCGGAGTATCAGATTTTGTCTATGTGGCTTTCCGGATATTTTAGAATATGTTAAAAAGTTCGACCGGATGTAAATACCCAATCTTTCCCCTGCCGGGAAATTTCCAAGTGTTGGATTTTTCCGTGGTTTAAAGACATTCTAAGTAGTGCAAGTAACGCGATGGACCCTCTAGAAGACAACAAACCTTAACTCGATTATGTGACCGTCTTGAACTGCCCTTTGAACCTTCGGGTTTGGGGCAGTACGGCGTGCCACATGTGAGGCGTTGGCTTGACCCTTCTACGGCTGGACCGTTGGTGCTGAGGCACGAACTGAATGTTTTTAGACTTGTTTCATGTGTTGATCTGTATCGGGAAAACTTGGGTGTTTGTATGTTCGATCGGAAAGTTTAACATTTTCTAATTATCTGGAATGGGATACAATAATTGGAATTCACAATAAGTTATAAGATAACTAAATGAATGTTATAAACATAGCAGTTTAGTCTCACTTGATCGGTTGCCACGGAATTTTGATGTGATCAAAAGTCCGTCGCAATCACGTAGCGTACGCGGATACTCGCCGGGTAAACTTAATAGACAGCCTCGCCCCATAGCCCCGACCAAGTGACTGTAGGAGAACCCCGTCGCCGAAAGCATCCGTTCGGGTGCTCGCGGTAGCGGTGTTCCGCCTTGGTGCACTTCGTCGACGGCGTCGGGGGTGCGGCCGCCTACTGAAGTTTGCGACGAGCATTCGATCAAGATGTCAGGAATCTTGTTGAATTGCCCGACTTGATATTGAAAAGAGTTTTCGATTTTGAGACTAAAATGCAGGGTTTATAATTGTTAGGCATGCGATGTCTAAGGAATTCATTTGGTCAGGCATGCGATGTCTGAGGAGGTTACGGATTCCAACTGTTGTAGTTTTACACTTTCTTTTCTGTGACCGTAAGTGTAATATGTGATATCGCCGGTTTCGTTGCTATATGTCAACGACAATTGGGATGCGCATATTTACTTACGTTGATGACATGTGATGTTATGTGTTGCTGGATATGTTGTATTGGATCGTCGTGTTTAAATAGCCGGGGGGTTTTTATGTGAGATGAGTGTTTTTCATTTTCATTCATGTAAAAACTTGTATGTAATATTCTTTTATTGGGGCACTTCCAGGTTGCGGAAGTTGTCACCGTTGTTGTATATTATTTACTTTTCCGCACTAGGATAGACCCAAGGAGGAGGGCACAAGTAACCGGGTTCTAGAGTCCAGTGGGAGACCAACTCGAGGAGTCGAGTCCGGGTCTCCTAACTCTAGAATTGGCAGGGTTGCTTGCCACTCTCGTAGGGGTCTAGGGGTGTGGGTTTGGCTATTCATCACGACCGTGGAATCCGTGTTTTATACTGGCTCGTATTGAAAACACGGACGTCCTAGTATATCCAATATTTCATATGATTCTTCTGCTGCGATATCTGTGATGTGATCATGTGATATGTTCTGTGATAGATACTGTATATAGTATATATGATATATTATATCGGCGTTACTTATGTTTTACACCCGTGCTAGCCCTGCCCTGCTCTGCCGTTAGTTACCTAACCTAACGGTGCACGAGGGGACATCGAGGCGAATGCGGATGGCATAAGTGTACGTCGTATTTATCTGTGATGTTTAGGTACTTAAATGATGGGACTTCATTAATGTGATTAATGAAATAAAAGAAACCTAAGATGTTGTAGAATTGAATTTCAAAAATAAAACAGGTAGCTACAGTTCTTGCTTTGCACAGCGGTATATACGATATATCCTGCACCTTATTCGATGAGGAAAGGACCGAGATCCCTTCACCGGGAGTGACTCCTTTAGCAATAACTGGCAGATGCTACACACTCGATTTGTCTTTTGATTGCTTTTAAGTGTTTTTGCTTTGCACAGCGATATATATGATATATCCCGCACCTCATTCGACGAGGAAAGGACCGACGATCCCTTCACCGGGAGTGACTCCTTTAGCAAAACTAGAAAAGCCTCAAAAGCACTCCATTTTAAAAATTCATTCGATCCTACAACGATATCAAGTTCATTACGCAATAAGTTTTTAGAAAAACCTGTCGTAGCCCTCCGTCATTTCAGATAAGTAGTAGTTAGTATTCGTGCTGTGTTTGTTGGCCTTTGTCAAGGCGCAGTGTGCGGTAGCTAACTGGTGCTTATCTGCTTATGCATATGATGCAGATTGGGTTAGGGTAGTCGTGCGACCTTGTTGGCCTTTGTCAAGGGCCGTGCGGGTGGGTTTAATTCAATCAGGAAATGACGGGTTGAACTTGACTAGCATCCTATGGTTTGTTGGCCTTTGTCAAGGTCATAGGAGGTTAGGGGCAAAATATTATCGGGAATTTCAAGTGTTGAAATTTGCAATGAGATTGTATACCTTTTATGAGATAGTTGGATCCCGATACCCGCTGCGAGTAAGAGTTACTCCTGGGAGAGTTTTAAACATTACAATTAGCCGATCAAGTAGGTGTCTAGAAAGGTGTCAACGGGGTTACGCCTCTGGGAAAACAAGGTTTACATTAATTAGGTTCGTGCGAAAGCACGGGGGACCTCCCTCAAACTACCGACACTGGCCTGGCTGAAAGATTGGCGAACTTGTAGTGTGTAATTAATCCCGGCTAGTCTTTCCTTTTAGGGTTTGAAGGAAGATTTGATAAAAAGCAGTGGGAGCCATCCTGATTAGATAAAATAATAACAAATCTATTCTTGCAAGAGCGCACGCTGAGTGTTTTCTTCTCTCTCTCTCCTGGTAGCGACCATGTCACGCCTTAATCAAGATAATAAAACGGATTATTGACCGAACCCGCTTGTTATACTGAGCTGGGGAACGTTGGTCCCGCTCCAACTTATAATTGTTATAAGACAGAGCAGGAAATTGGGGAATACCAGATTTCCCGTGCCGCCCAAACGAAGAGAGTGCATGCTGATGCATCATCTTCGGGTGTGTTCATTACAAAGAACTGTTTCTCTGTATCCTCTACGTCCTGGGTATGTGATACCAGATCAGGATCCCAGTATGTAATCTGTTACATAGGGCTACAGAAAGGTAGAGAACTGAGAACGGGTGATAAGTTTCATGAGGCAGAAAATGGGGCAAGTGTTGCAGCCAAGTCTGTTGGTCACTGTCACCCTGTATTACCAATACATTGATTCTGAACGAATGTTGTTAGATACCGAACATGATATACAAAATCATATCACTCTCTTTATTAGTAAAGAAATGATAAAATTTTGTATTGTTGGATAATATTTTGGACATTTCCTATATCAAAAGTTGATCGGTTCAGGCACGTTATCTAAAAGCATTTATGTTCTAAATCAAACTACAGTTCTTAGTATACAGAACACACACAAGAGGAAGAGTTCAGAAATGAACGAATCCTTCTTGAGGTATTGTAGACTAGGTCATATCAATGCGACCCGACTGGCTGAGTTACATTTAGATGCATATTTAAATCAGTTTGAATATACATCTTGTGAAACTCGCCAGTCATGTCACAAAGATAAGATGACCACAGTGTTAGTGTATATGCCCTAGAGGCCATTACTGTATCATACTGGTTTGTATATTACTTAATGGATGCTTGGTATATTCACCTTGTATATACAATCTTGCTCAAAATAGTAGTATGCTACTTGGTTTGTTTCTACTTCAATGTGTACATGTGTTTATATTTTGTATATCGCCTATACACATTAGTGGAGCCCTTAGGATCTTTGCTTGATTACCAGCGATGTGATGGCCGTCACACTAGTGGGGCTGGGTAATCTATAAGCACATCCTTATGCAGGTCCCTGGTCGCAGGACTATCGAGACAGGGCATCGATACTCCGGAGTAGACCAGCGCATGCGCTTTTCATCCCAGTGTGGGAGACGGTCTGTCCCACAGCCGTCAGTACGTCGTACTTGAGATAGTATGCGGGTGCTCGTTAGGTTACGGGTACACTGGACAGGACTCGTCGGGAACTGACTAGTTGGTATTATACCTATCGTCAGTTATCAGTTCCCAGGTGACATGAGTACAGCTTAGTCTGCTGACTTGACACTGTCACTCCGCCTCGAGTGTGTTCCCACTGTACTTTGACCACTACCCTACCACGGCTCAAAGGAGTCGTGCAAACAGGTAGTGGTTGGGTGCAGTCCCGAAGCACTTGGAGGCAGTGATGGTTAGACAGGATTCGTCTCTCCCGGTATTGGGGGTTGACATCGCGCTGTGTCTAGGAGAGCCATTACACGAGTAGTCCCTGGCCAGGGCAAACGAGATATACTGGTAGGTTTCCAGTGTTATCTCAGGGTGTTTTGGGCTTCGCTCCGGCACGACTTGTACCGCTATTGGGGGACTGACGTTTACCGCCCCCTAGGCCCGCCATGCGATGTATCAGACGAACAGACCGGACTGTACGGAGAATGTCACACTCAGGCTCAGTAGGAGTTCAGATGGGTTTCGCCTCGTCGGTCTTCTTGTCGGCATTACCTGGGGACCGTTACGCACAGCTAGTGCCGCTTGCGGTCTGTGGTTAAACCCACTGCCAGCGTAGTGTCGAGTCTTTAGAGTCCCACACAGAAAGCTTTTCGCCTTTAGGCAAAAGAGTAGAGGTCGCATGGTTTTGCGACAGGGTTCGGTCACATCCGTGCACTTGTGCACGTACAGTGTCCGGACAGTTTACACTAGCGGGCTTTGGTTTAAGCCAGATCCTAGTGTACCTTATGGAATTGGATTTATCCAGTTTGCATTCGTGTTCCTCGGAACGCGGATGCGGGTGTGTATGCACAGTTGACAGGGAGGCAGAAGCAGCGGATTCTCATTAGGGTTGTTGACAGTTGACCGTTGACTTTTTGACTTTTTGCTCAACCCTAATGAGAATATGATATGCGATTAACTATTATATTAATTAAGTATTATGGTGACTTGGTTGTTGACTTTTGTTGACCTTGTTGACTTGTTGACTTTTGTTGACTTGTTGACTTTGTTGACCGGTTGACTAGGCTTGACTAGTTGACCATCATGATAACCATGGTTATCATTTCATGCCAAAGACTTTTTCTTGCTTGTTCATTTGAGTAAAATGAGTGCATGACATGATAAGGTTATGGTTGCTTCAACCATCACATAAGACTTTTGTTGATATGATGAGTTATCATTGCTTTGGATTATGAGAGGGTGAGAGACAAAATACTTGCTCATTCTTTCTTGCTCATTCTCTCTCTTGTTCTTGAGCTCTCCTCTTGCTCTCACCCTCAACCTCTTGCTCCCTCTCTTGATCTATGGTTCTCTTGTCTCATGAGTTGAGAATCAAGAACCATAGATAAAATCCCATTCTATTTCCTCTCTACTCATTCTAGTTCACTAGGTTTAGCAAACCAAGTGAACTAGTTTCTTCAAAGAACGAAGAAGGAGCTAAAGGTTGGAGCTTTCAAGTGGATCTATCTTCGGCGTACAGAGACGACGAGAAGGAGCCATCGGACCACCATCGGAGCTTGAAGAGAAGGAGTTCAAGACAAGCTAGGTATAACCCCCATCCGAGTAGCTAACTCTCTTTAGCTATGTATGCTAGTTTTAGTTTAGTCAAAGATCCCGACTTTGCTTAGTCCATGTTGCCCCTTGCGCTAAAAATTTGATTTTATACCGTTTCCGCCTCCCCGTAAGAACCGGGGGTCGCAACGTGGACTTACAGTGGTATCAGAGCCTAACTAAACTTAAACTAGCTTGGTAGTAAAGTGTAACGAAGTTCGGAACCGGAAAAAATCCAAAAACCTAACTTTTACAAAACCTGAGTTTCTGTTGAAATTTTTTCTGGTCAAAATGAAAAACTTTATACTCCTAAATTCGGCTCAGGGTTTTGTGTGAACACCCATGAAAAACGGTCCACTGTTTCGTTCAAACCGCCGCGCTTCCGCCGCACTAGGTAGGCATGTGCCGCGGAAGCGCCGCGGTTTGTCGTCTTCTCTGCATCGTTTTTCGTGCAGTGTGTGTCTGTGTTGGTTTTGGGATTTTTGAAATATATTATATGTGCCCAGATTTTCCAGAAAAGAAATTTCCTTTTGGGGTCCTATAATTCCGTATTTTTTCCGAACTTCACTGCACTTTGACTATGATGGTTATATCTGTGATGCTTGCATGTATTAAACGTCGGCTAATCGCTATAAGTCGATTGGTCGGGGTTATACATGATCTGTGTTTGATATTGGAATGTGTATATAAATATGTTGGATTGTCGCGGGTGAATAGCCGGGGGTTGTGAGACGAGAGTTTTCTTTTCTTGCAATTCATGTAAATTTGTAAATTGATGTAATAATTATTTGTATGGCCGCACAACCGGGTCGGGGTTGTAGCCGTCATTGTATAATTTCTTTTTACTGTTTTTGCTCCTAGGATAGACCCATGGAGGGGTGCACAAACTACCGGGTATGCCGAAGTGTCGAGTGGCCTACTCATGGAGATGAGGGAGGTTGCTACGCTTCGGGTACTTGGCGGGTAGTTTGCCGCACCCGTAGGGGTCTTGGGTGGGGTATTGGCTATTCACCGCGACCGTGTTATCTGTTTTTGTTACAGGCTCGTACAAATTACAGATTGCTAGTATATCCAATGTATTTATCTGTGATCTGAAATGTTTATCATTGCAGTATATCTATATATGATATTATTTAGGCGTTGCTTATGTTTTACAGACGTGCTAGCCCAGCCCCCGCTCTGTCGTTAGTTAAGTAACCTAACGGGTAATGACGGGGCCCAGTGGCAAATGCGAATGGCATAAGCGTACGTCATATTTTGGTTGTTTTCTGCAATGGTAGGATTAAATGATGGGACGCATTAAAAGAACTAATGCAAGAATATCACGCATTAAAAGAACTAATGCAAGATAATAAACCAAGTTAAAGTCGTTGGAACACTTTCGAAAAACCACTCGGTTCTTTTCAAAACAACTTTTAAATACGGAGCTTGAGCCACTCCTTTTAAAAGCTATCTCGTTCCATCGACCAAATCAAGTTCACTACGTTCACGGTTTTGCCAAAACCATCCGTAGCCCTCCGTCGTTTCACATGAATAGTCAATAGTATTCAAGCTGTGTTTGTTGGCCAAAGTCAAGGCACAGTGATTGGTAGCTATTGGGTATTCATGTGCAGCATAGATAGATGCGTTGGTTTGGAACAGTCGTACTGCCTTGTTGGCCAAAGTCAAGGGTAGGTGCGGGTGGATTCAAATTAACCTGGAGAACGACGGGCAGAACTTGACATGTGACTTATGATTTGTTGGCCAAAGTCAAGGTCATAAGAGCATGGGGCAAAAATCCATATCGGGAGTTTCATAAGTACTGAAACTTGCTAGATTTGCATACCATTTGGAGTGTGATGATTCTGGTAGGATTCCTTCAGTTTCGTCACGCAATGATATTTGGATCCCGATCCTACTGTGAGTATATGCTACTCCTCGGGAAATTTCTCACTAATCGATCAATGCTATAAACCTAGTAGGTGCCTAGAAAGGTGTTAGCGGGGCTACGCCCCCAGGAAAAAGAGGTTCTTTAATTAAGGAACTTCGCGAAAGCGTTGGAAAACCTCCCTCGAAGTACCGACACCGGCCTGGCTGAACGGTTAAGCAAGTATTGTGCGGTGGGATTGATCCCGGCTAATTCTTCCTTTATGGTTTGAGGAGGGATTCGAGAAACAGTGGGAGCCATCCTGTTTAGACAAACTAAAACCACTCTAAACTTGCAAGAGCATCATGCTGAGTGTTTCTTCTTCTCTCTCCTAATTGCAGCGACCAATCAACATGACTGGACTTAAGTTACTCCTAGATAAAAACAAACTGACAGGGCCAAACTACAAAGATTGGCTCAGGAATGTCAAGATAGCAATCACTTATGACAAGCTGGGGTATCTTCTTACCACCAAAGCTCCCTCTGTCCCTGGTCCAACTTCCAGCGTCGCGGATAAGGAAATCCGCAAGACTTGGGAGATTGATAGCGCGAAGGCCAAGTGCCTCCTGCTTGCCTCGATGGACAACGAACATCAGAGGAGGCATGAGAATATGGACATGGAGTCCATATTGCTCCATACAAAAGAACTGTATGGAGAGCAATCACGTATCGCAAGATACGAAGCGTCGAAAAAGTTATTTTCGACAAGAATGGCCGTCGGATCATCAGTAGCCGAGCACGTGCTAAAGATGATCGGCTACATTGAGGAGCTCGCTGACCTAGGGATCACATTGGAGAGTGAGCTATATACGGATATAGTTCTCCAGTCCCTTCCTTCCACTTACGCCCAGTTTATACTGAACTTCAACTTACAAGAAAAAGAGGTTGAACTTTTAGAGCTCCTCAACATGCTGAGGAGCGCAGAGGGCACCCTACAGAAAGGTAGGGATACATCCACTTTGTTTGTAGGAGGATCATCTTCTTCTAGGTCCAAGGCGAAAGCCAAGGGAAAGAAGAAGAAAGCCCCCGCCAAACCAAGGGGCGGTGTTAGTAAAGTGGATACGAAGGGAAAAGCAAAAGCAACAAAGATAGCGGGGAAGCTTGTGGATAAGGAAGAATGCTTCTATTGTCATAAGAAAGGACACTGGAAGAATGATTGCAGGGCCAGGAAGGCCAGAACACAGGAATTGAAGCAGGTTGCAGCTTCAGCTTCAGGTGTGTATGTTATTGAAAATTGTCTTTCAATAAACTCTACTTCCTGGGTATTGGATACCGGATCAGGATCTCATATTTGTAATTCTTTGCAGGCGTTGAGAAACCGTAGGGTTTTGAAGGCAGGTGACATGACCCTCAAAGTTGCGAACGGAGCTAGCATGGATGCTAAAGCCGTGGGGGACTATCACCTGGGAATGTCAGATGGACATGTTTTGGTTTTGCGTAATTGCTTTTTTGTACCCAACGCAACTTGTAATATCATTTCTGTATCTTTAGTTTCTAAAGAAGGTTATGAATTTGCGTTTGTAAGTAATGTTGTAAACATTCACCTTAATCAAGTTTTGATTGGGTCAGGTACATTGAGTAATGGTATATACGTGTTAAACCAACCACAGATTTTCAACGTCCAGAATACACACAAAAGAAAGTCTCCGGAAATGAATCAGACTTTCTTATGGCATTGTAGATTGGGTCACATCAATGAGAGAAGGTTGACTAAGTTACATACAGAAGGATATTTGAATGCGTTCGAATATCAATCATATGCCACTTGTCAATCTTGTCTCAAAGGAAAGATGACAAAGACTCTGTTTACTGGACAAGGAGTAAGAGCGAGCGAGCTCTTGGGACTCGTACACAGTGACGTGTGCGGTCCAATGTCTACACATGCCCGAAGCGGACATTCTTACTTCATTACTTTTACGGATGACTTCTCAAGGTACGGTTATGCCTTCTTGATGAAACATAAGTCCGAGGCCTTTGGAAAATTCCAGGAGTATAAGAATGAAGTAGAGAAACAGACCGGAAAAAGTATTAAGATTCTAAGATCGGATCGAGGTGGAGAATACTTAAGTGCCGAGTTCCTGGACTATTTAAAAGAGAACGGAATTCTCTCTCAGCTTACTCCTACATACACCCCGCAACATAACGGTGTATCGGAGAGACGGAACCGCACCCTATTGGATATGGTGCGGTCCATGATGAGTAACGCTGAGTTGCCGCGATCATTCTGGGGGTATGCGCTAGAATCAGCCGCATACCTTTTGAACCGAGTTCCTACTAAGACCGTGCCTACTACACCATATGAGATGTGGTGTGGGAAGAGACCCTATCTTAAGCATATTAAGACATGGGGATGTCCAGCTTTTGTCAAAAAGCAGCATGCGGACAAGCTCGAGGCACGCTCAGTACAGTGCAAGTTTGTGGGATATCCAAAGAATTCCAAAGGATATTTCTTCTACTGTGAAGAGGAACAAAAAGTCCTTGTTTCTCGTCATGCCTACTTCTTGGAAACTGAGTTTTTGGAAACCCAGATAAGTGGGAGCACAGTGGAACTGGAAGAAATTCCAGAACCACGGACTATTACTGAAAGTTTAGTGGAACCAGAGGGTTCAACAGAACAGGACATTCCTACGCCGCTCCGCAGGAGTAGTAGGCAGTCTCATCCGCCCGAGAGATACTATGGTTTTCTCATAGACGGGGATAGAGAGGATTGCATCATAGATTATGATGAGCCTACTAGCTTCCAGCAGGCCGTTCAGAGCGTTGACTCAGTAAAATGGCTGGATACAATGCGGACCGAAATGGAGTCCATGTACACCAACAAGGTATGGACGTTGGACATTGCTCCAGACGGGGTAAAACCCGTAGGATGCAAGTGGATCTTCAAAAGGAAGATTGGTGTAGATGGACAGGTTGAGACCTATAAAGCTAGGCTGGTAGCAAAGGGTTTCCGTCAAAGACCTGGCTTGGACTACGACGAAACCTTTTCTCCAGTAGCCATGCTGAAATCCATTCGGATCCTTCTTGCCATTGCTGCCTTCCACGATTATGAGATCTGGCAAATGGACGTAAAGACAGCTTTTCTAAATGGAAATTTAGAGGAGTGTGTCTATATGGACCAACCAGAGGGTTTCATTCAGAGTGGGAGCAGCGGAAAGGTGTGCAAGTTGCTTAAGTCCATCTATGGACTAAAACAGGCGTCGCGGAGTTGGAACATCTGCTTTGATGAAACGGTCAAAGAATTTGGCTTTATCAAAAATCCAGATGAACCATGCATCTATAGTAGATTTGTAGCGAGAACTGTAGTATTCCTCGTTTTATACGTGGAAGACATTCTCTTAATAGGAAATGACATTCCTATGCTACAATCTGTCAAGGGGTTCTTGTCACACAGGTTCTCCATGAAAGACCTGGGTGATGCCTCGTACATTCTGGGTATCCGGATCTACCGTGACAGATCCAAGAGGATATTAGGACTATCACAGTCCAGGTACATCGACACCATACTGAAGAGATTCAGTATGGAAGATTCCAAGCGCGGTAACCTACCGGCTTGTCACGGGATCACCCTCTCTAAAGAGATGTCTCCCAAGACTGATTTGGAGAGGGATCGCATGTCTATTATACCCTACGCTTCTGCGGTAGGCTCTATAATGTATGCGATGTTGTGTACCAGACCGGATGTAGCTTATGCACTGAGTGTGGTAAGCCGGTATCAGTCAAACCCTGGGGAGAAACACTGGATAGCGGTAAAGAACATTCTCAAGTACCTGAGAAGGACTAAGGAGATGTTCTTGGTGTATGGCGGAAAAGACCTCCAGATCGAGGCCTTTGCTGACTCCAGCTTCCAGAGTGACAAGGATGATTCCAAGTCCATGTCGGGCTTTGTCTTTACCCTCAATGGAGGGGCGGTGTGTTGGAAGAGTTCCAAACAAGAAACCGTTGCAGACTCGACGATGGAAGCGGAATACATCGCTGCATCTGATGCCGCAAAAGAAGCTGTCTGGATGAGGAAGTTCCTGAAAGAACTTCAGGTGGTTCCGTCCATTGTTGATCCAATACCTCTGTATTGTGACAACAACGGGGCTATAGCTTTAGCGAAGGAACCCAGGTCCCATCAGAGATCCAGGCACATCTTGAGGCGGTATCACCTGATCAGGGAGATCGTGGATCGCCAGGAGATCGAGGTTCGGAGAGTCGCTTCAGAAGATAACACTGCAGATCCATTCACCAAGGCCCTGCCCCAGACTCAGTTCGAGCGGCTGATCGAGATGATAGGTCTTCGATACGCCAGTACATGGCCTTAGTGCAAGTGGGAGATTGTTAGTGTATATGCCCTAGAGGCCATTACTGTATCATACTGGTTTGTATATTACTTAATGGATGCTTGGGATATTCACCTTGTATATACAATCTTGCTCAAAATAGTAGTATGCTACTTGGTTTGTTTCTACTTCAATGTGTACATGTGTTTATATTTTGTATATCGCCTATACACATTAGTGGAGCCCTTAGGATCTTTGCTTGATTACCAGCGATGTGATGGCCGTCACACTAGTGGGGCTAGGTAATCTATAAGCACATCCTTATGCAGGTCCCTGGTCGCAGGACTATCGAGACAGGGCATCGATACTCCGGAGTAGACCAGCGCATGCGCTTCTCATCCCAGTGTGGGAGACGGTCTGTCCCACAGCCGTCAGTACGTCGTACTTGAGATAGTATGCGGGTGCTCGTTAGGTTACGGGTACACTGGACAGGACTCGTCGGGAACTGACTAGTTGGTATTATACCTATCGTCAGTTATCAGTTCCCAGATGACATGAGTACAGCTTAGTCTGCTGACTTGACACTGTCACTCCGCCTCGAGTGTGTTCCCACTGTACTTTGACCACTACCCTACCACGGCTCAAAGGAGTCGTGCAAACAGGTAGTGGTTGGGTGCAGTCCCGAAGCACTTGGAGGCAGTGACGGTTAGACAGGATTCGTCTCTCCCGGTATTGGGGGTTGACATCGCGCTGTGTCTAGGAGAGCCATTACACGAGTAGTCCCTGGCCAGGGCAAACGAGATATACTGGTAGGTTTCCAGTGTTATCTCAGGGTGTTTTGGGCTTCGCTCCGGCACGACTTGTACCGCTATTGGGGGACTGACGTTTACCGCCCCCTAGGCCCGCCATGCGATGTATCAGACGAACAGACCGGACTGTACGGAGAATGTCACACTCAGGCTCAGTAGGAGTTCAGATGGGTTTCGCCTCGTCGGTCTTCTTGTCGGCATTACCTGGGGACCGTTACGCACAGCTAGTGCCGCTTGCGGTCTGTGGTTAAACCCACTGCCAGCGTAGTGTCGAGTCTTTAGAGTCCCACACAGAAAGCTTTTCGCCTTTAGGCAAAAGAGTAGAGGTCGCATGGTATTGCGACAGGTCGCATGGTTTTGCGACAGGGTTCGGTCACATCCGTGCACTTGTGCACGTACAGTGTCCGGACAGTTTACACTAGCGGGCTTTGGTTTAAGCCAAATCCTAGTGTACCTTATGGGATTGGATTTATCCAGTTTGCATTCGTGTTCCTCGGAACGCGGATGCGGGTGTGTATGCATAGTTGACAGGGAGGCAGAGGCAGCGGATTCTCATTAGGGTTGTTGACAGTTGACCGTTGACTTTTTGACTTTTTGCTCAACCCTAATGAGAATATGATATGCGATTAACTATTATATTAATTAAGTATTATGGTGACTTGGTTGTTGACTTTTGTTGACTTGTTGACTTTTGTTGACTTGTTGACTTTGTTGACCGGTTGACTAGGCTTGACTAGTTGACCATCATGATAACCATGGTTATCATTTCATGCCAAAGACTTTTTCTTGCTTGTTCATTTGAGTAAAATGAGTGCATGACATGATAAGGTTATGGTTGCTTCAACCATCACATAAGACTTTTGTTGATATGATGAGTTATCATTGCTTTGGATTATGAGAGGGTGAGAGACAAAATACTTGCTCATTCTTTCTTGCTCATTCTCTCTCTTGTTCTTGAGCTCTCCTCTTGCTCTCACCCTCAACCTCTTGCTCCCTCTCTTGATCTATGGTTCTCTTGTCTCATGAGTTGAGAATCAAGAACCATAGATAAAATCCCATTCTATTTCCTCTCTACTCATTCTAGTTCACTAGGTTTAGCAAACCAAGTGAACTAGTTTCTTCAAAGAACGAAGAAGGAGCTAAAGGTTGGAGCTTTCAAGTGGATCTATCTTCGGCGTACGGAGACGACGAGAAGGAGCCATCGGACCACCATCGGAGCTTGAAGAGAAGGAGTTCAAGACAAGCTAGGTATAACCCCCATCCGAGTAGCTAACTCTCTTTAGCTATGTATGCTAGTTTTAGTTTAGTCAAAGATCCCGACTTTGCTTAGTCCATGTTGCCCCTTGCGCTAAAAATTTGATTTTATACCGTTTCCGCCTCCCCGTAAGAACCGGGGGTCGCAACGTGGACTTACACACAGCTCTGTTTATTGGAAACAGAGAAAGAGTTAGTGAACTCTTGGGATGATACATGTTGATGTATGTAGGTCCCCAGTCTACAAATGCCAGGACTGATTCTTTATACTTCATTATATTCTCTGATGATCTTTCGAGTTTCAGACCTATGTTCCTGTTGAAACACAAGTCCGAACCTTTTGAGATATTCACAGAATATAAGTTAGAAGTAGAGAACCAAAATACGGGTATAAGTATTATGTCCTTTGATGTGATCAAGGAGGAGAATACTTGAGCACGGAAATACTGGACTATTCTAAAGGAGAATGAGATTCTCTCTCAGCATTACTCCTCCGTATACACCATTGCACGATGGTATGTCGGGACGGAGCAGATACACCCTATTTGATATGGTGTGCTCTATGATGAGTACTACTGAGTTACCTTTTTCCTCAGGGGGTTATGCACTTGAGAAGTTGCATACCTATTGAATAGGGTTCCAATCAAATCAGTTGCCTACCGCTTCATATGTGATATGGAATGGGAAGAGCCCATGTCTTAAGTTAGTTAAGATTTGGGGTTGTCCGGCCTATGTCTAAAAGCAAAATCTGGACAAGCTCGAGGCAAGGTCTGTAATGTAGAACTGGAAAGGTTCCAGCTATGCAAACGACAGCAGATGATTTGAAAGAACTAAAGGATTCAGTAGATGCCAACGAACCTCAGCCTCTCCGCCGATCTAGTAGGGTTCCTCACCCACCTGAGAGATACTTCCGTTTCTCTATGACAGTGGGAGCGAAGATTGCATCATGAAATGATGACCCAACTAGCTTCGAGCTGGCCATCAGGAGTAAGACTCTGTAAGAATGGCTGGATGCTTAGCGATCTGAGATGGAATCCTTATACACCAACAAAGTATGGACTTTGGTTGCTATATCTGAAGGGTTAAATCCCCATCAGGAGCAAGTATATCTTGAGAAGATTACTTGGTGTAGATGGAAAAGTTGAGACTTTCAAAGCTAGACTTGTTAAAGGTTTTCGTCATCAACCAGGCATAGATAATGATGGAACCTTTTCCAATACCTATGCTTAAGTCTATCCAGATCCTACTTGCCACGGCTACATACCATGACTACGAAATCTGGCGGTTGGATGTCATGACTGCTTTTCTAAATGATGTTTTAGAAGAGTGCGTCTATAAGTACACAGCCAGAGGGCCTCGTAGACAGTGGGAGCAGCGGAAACGTGTGCAAGATGCTTTATAGGATAAAGCAGGCATCGCGGAGTTGGAACATCTGTTTTGATGGATTAGTCAAAGAGTTTGACATCATCAAAATGGTAGATGAACCTTGTATAAACAAAAAGGTAGTAGGGAGTATGGTGGTGATCCTCGTAGAGTATGTGGATAACATACTCTTGATAAGAAAGGAGTTTCTTATGCTACGCTCGATCAATCTCCGTTTATCACAATGATTCTCCGTGTAGGATCAAAATGATACCTCCTAAATCCTGAGTTTTGGATCTATGAGATAGATTTAATTGGATGTTAGGATTCTCACTAGTTGTAGTGAGATGATATCAAACGATTCTGGGGAAAATCACCGGAAAGGTTCCAGGGTGATAAAGACGACTGAATGTCAGTCGCAGGCATTGTCTTTACCCTCAGTAAAGGGACGGTATGTTGGAAGAGTTCCAAGCTAGATACCGTGACATACTAGACGATAAAGGCAGGATACATCACTACTTAAGATGCTACCAAAGAGGCTGTTTGGGTGTATATTGGTTCATGAGATGAACTATGTTCCTCCCATTGTGTGACAATGGAGTTGTGGCTTATGCCAAGGAACGTCCGTCCCATCAGTGTCCCAGACATAATCTATGGCAGTATCACTTGATCATGGAGATGGTTGATCTCTAAGGGATCGAGGTTAGGAGACCAGACTCAGAGGACAACACGGCGGATCCACTCACAAAGGCCTATTCCCAGAGAGAGACTTTTATGGGATGGTTGAGTATGAGATACTACAACCACTGCTACAGATGGCCCTAGTGCAAGTGGGAGATTGTTAGTTATATGTATGCCCTAGAGGCCATTACTGTACATTGGATGTATATTGTAGTGGATGCTGGGACATATACAGGGAGGACATTCTTGCTCGACATGATAGTATGCTATCTGGTTGCTCTTTACCTTAACGTGTACACAGATTGTCTCTCTATTACATGTTGGTAAATCCCTTAGGATGTGTACTTGACTACCTGGACTATGATGCGGATCATACTAGTAGGGACATGGTAGTCCATAAGTACATCCTTGAAAGTCCCTAGTCGTGGGTGTATCGAGATGGGGCATCGATATACCAGAGTAGACTAGCGTGTACCTTCTCGACCCATACACATGGGCGATGGATGATCCCATATCCATTGGTGTTTGACATCAGAGATGATATACGGGTGCTCAGTAGAGACTGGGTACACTGGACGGACTCGCCGAGAACTCCCAGATGGTATTATACCTTACGTCAGATGGCAGTTCTCTGGTGACACTGGTACAGAGTAGTCTGTTGACCCGAGATCGTCATAGAGTCTTGTGTGGTTCCCACTGTGCTTTGATTTCCATCTTACCACGTCCAAGAGGGCGTGCAAAACGGTGGTTTTTGGGTACAGTCCCGAGTCACATGGAGGCAATGAGCGATAGGAGGGGATTCGTCTCTCCCGGTATAGGGGGTTGATGTTGCGCTGTGTTCGATTGGCTATAGCAGGAAATCCCTGGCCAGGGTTGCTGAGATTTACTGGTAAGTGTTACCAGTAGTTTCTCGAATTGTTATAGACCTCATATCGACACAACTTATCGAGCTATTGGGGTCTGACGTTTACCACCCCTAGGCAAGATATGCGACATATCAGACGACGAGACCGGACTGTACGGTAGTGTTACTGGTTGGATTCACTGGAGTGTGAGCGGGCTTGCTCGTCGATCTTCTGATCGCTCAATACCCGGGTGGCCGTTACGTTTAGCAGACCGCTTGCGGCTTGTGGGTGTTTGATATGATCATCACCTGCTGCCGGCGTATTGACGAGTCTTTAGAGTCCTACACAGAGGTTTCCTGGCTCAAGCAAAACGAAATAGGAGCGCATATGAGATATGTGCGGGACCGAGAATAATACCAGTATGTGATACTGTATTCGATTCTCGAGATTTGTAACATTGATCGGTTATATGCGTTATAGCCGGGTTATCGGATCAAGTGTTGATTCGATAAGTTGTTACTATTGATATTAGTCGGTTATATGCGATATGACCGGGTCGTTAAATCAAGTGTTGATTTAGTGATTTAATGTATAATTATATATTTGATATATCACTTTACATTAACTAATATCGGTTCACTTTAAAAGGATTTTCTCACTTGGTTGTACAAGTTGTATATGTGATATACTTTTTGTGCAAATGATTGTATCATGTTTGATGATACATGTTAACTTGGTTAAGTGTAAAGATTAAACCATGGTTAAGTTAATGATTAGGGTTTTGATTATCTTATTTATTTATTTATTTATTTATTTGTTTTGGAAAAGATAAAGAAAGAATGGTGGCTTTGTTTGTTTGTTTCTTGAAGATTCATGAAGCTTTGACTTAGTCACCATTCTTGTCTTCATACTTAACCCTAACCATTTAAACAAACCATGGTCTATTCTCTACACTTAACTAGGGTTTGGTTATGATAAGTATTCATTCATTTATCCTTTTAAAATGAGACTTATCATAATATTATCATCTTCTTCTTCTTCATCTTCAAAGAAGAAAGCTTGCCTCATCAATAGCAAGTGAAGAAAACAAGTGAGAAATCCAATTCTAAAGTCTACCCACTTCCTATTTCTTCATCCTCTACCTCTTGCCAAGTAGTAGAGTGTGTTTCTTTCACAAGTTTTCAAGGCTTGGTGAAGGTGGAGCTTGATCTAGTGATGCCTCGACGTAGATCATCTTCGGCATCGTCGTCGATGACCTAGCCCGCTTTTTCTCCGATGAAGCCGATGCAAGAGTCATGGTTCGATTTGGACAGCGGAGAGGACTTCATCGCGGAGCTATGGAGGTGGAGAAACGGATCTACAAAGGTTGTATGTTCGTTTACTTTTAGTTAAGATGTTAACTAGCTCGTTTTGTCGCCTAAAATTCTAGTTAACGATCTAGACTAGGGTTTCTCGGCACCGTAAAATTAGAAATTGGCATGGTTGATGCCTTGTGAGACCTCTTGTGTGTGCCTAGGAACCCTACATGAATACATTGCTGCAAGCGATGCCGCAAAAGAGGCGGTCTGGATGAAGAAGTTCATTAGTGAACTTCAGGTAGTTCTGTCCATTGTTGACCCAATACCTTTGTATTGCGATAACAATGGGGCTATAGCTTTAGCGAAGGAACCAAGGTCCTATCAGAAATCTAGAAACATCTTAAGGCGGTATCACCTGATCAGGGAGATCATTGATCACCAGGAGATCGAGGTACGGAGAGTGGACACAAAAGACAACACGGCTGATCCATTCACAAAGGCCCTCCCTCAAACACAGTTTGAGCGACTTTTTGAGCTATTGGGTATGCGGTACGCCAGCAACTGGCCTTAGTGCAGATGTTGGGTATGCGGTACACCAATTACTGGCCTTTAGTGCAAGTGGGAGATTGTTGGATATGTATGCCCTAGAGGCCATTATTGTATAGTACTAGTTTGTATAATACATTTTGGAGGCTTGGGATATATATACGGGTTTACGACAGTCTTGCTCGATATAGTAGTATGCTAGTTGGTTTGTTTCTATCTTAATATGTGTATATGTTTCTTTTAACATATCGCTAAAAACATATTGATGGAGCCCTTAGGATCTTTTCTTGACTACCGGCGTTGTGATGGCGATCACACTAGTGGGGGCTGGGTAGTCTATAAGCACATCCTTATTTTGGTCCCTAGTCGTAGGATTATCGAGACAGGGCATCGATACTCCAGAGTAGACTGGTGCATACGCTTCTCGTCCCAGCAGGGGAGATGGTCTGTCCCACAGCCATCAGTACGTCGTACTGGAGATAGTATGCAGGCGCTCGTTAGGTTACGAGTACACTGGACAGGACTCGTCGGGAACTGTTGGTTGGTATTATACCTATCGTCGGTTAACAGTTCCCAGGTGACATGAGTACAGCTTAGTCCGCTGACTTGACACTGTCACTTCGCCTCGAGTGTGTTCCCACTGTTATTAGATTACTACCCTACCACGGCTCTATTGAGTCGTGCAAACAGGTAGTAGTTGGGTGCAGTCCCGAAGCACTTGGAGGCAGTGACGGTTAGACAGGATTCGTCTCTCCCGGTATTGGGAGTTGATATCGCGCTATGTATAGGAGAGCCATTACACATAGTCGTCCCTGGTCAGGGCAAGCGAGAATTACTGGTAGTGTTTCCAGTAGTTTCTCAGGGTGTTCTGGGCTACACTTCGACATGACTTGTACCGCTATTACGGGACTGGCGTTTACCGCCCCCTAGGTCCTCCATGCGATACTCTCAGAAGAACAGACCGGATTGTACGGAGATTGTCACATTCAGGCTTAGTAGGAGTTCGGATGGGTTCACCTCACCAGTCTTCTTATCGGCATCTACCTGGGGACCGTTACGTACAGCTAGTACCGCTTGCGGCCTGTGGTTAAACCCACTACCAGCGTAGTGTCGAGCCTTTAGAGTCCCACACAGAGGGTTATTCGCTTTTGGGCAAAACAGAGTAGAGATCGCATGGTTTTGCGACGGGGTTCGTTCACATCCGCGCACTTGTGCACGTTTGGTGTCCGGGCAGTTATTACTAGCGGGCTTTGGTTTAAGCCAGATACTAGTATTTGTTTTGGGATTGGTTTTCTCATTATATTCGTGTTCCTCATAATACGAATGCGGGTGTATATGCACAGTTGACAGAGGCAGAGAATTCTCATTAGGGTTATTGACCGTTGACTTTTTCCAAACCCAAATGAGAATGAGAGATATGATTAATGATATTAATTAAGGATAATTGTGCCATGGTTAGGTTGACCATTTGACTTTTGTTGACCTTTTGACTTTGGTTGACCGGTTGACTATTGTTGACATTTTAACCATCATCATCATTTCACATGAAAGATGCTTCTTGATTCTTGCAAATTTCATTTAATGTGAAATGATAATGGTCATTTCAAAACTAACCATCACATTTTTCCCTTAATTATTATTATTATTATTATTATTTCTCTCATATGAGAGATGGTTGCTATTATTCTCTCATTCTCTCTTGCTCTTTCTCTCTCATGTTTTTTAGCTCTCCCTCTTCCTTTCAAAGCTCTCATCTCTCATGTGTTGAGAACCATGAGCTTGTGAGATAAAAACCCTCAAAACTTCACTCTACTCATTCTAGGGTTCTAGGTTTAGCAAGCCAAGCACTTTAGTTACCTCTTGGTTGAGGTGGGAGCTTAAGGTAGAGGCCTTCGGGTGGATCTTTCTTCGGCAAAGAGAAGACGACGACGAGGAGCCATTCACACCACTCCAAGGAGCAAGAAGAGAAAGAGTTCAAGACCTAGGTATAACCATTCTACATAGTAGCTAGAACTTATAGTTAATTTGTTAGTTTTTGTTTAGCAAAGATCCTTCATGGATGGTCCATGTTACCTTATGAGAAAATTTTGATTTTTACCTATTCCGCCTCCCCGAAAGAACTGGGGTGGGTAACGTGGACCTAACAGGTGTGTCCAGCAGCGACACACAAGAATCATAATAAAACTGGAGTGTCCAACACCGACACTCGAACATCATGAAACCCGTGTCCAGTATCGACACGTAAATCCTCGGATCTAAGACGCCGCATCATCTGATCGGCCCTCATACCCATCTCACAACTCCGGTCAGTATCCTCCGGATAACTGCCGAGTCCAAACTATCACCGGTAGATAGTGCTCTCTTGCCAGGCTCATCGTCTACAACTCGTGTTTATTGCCCCGGGGTACCTTACCGGGTCCACCATGTACCCGTAGACGGATCATCCTACTCCTCAAATCGGGTCTCGAAAACCAAACTCAGAACCGAGAAAACATCATGGTGGACATGAAACATCATATCAAGGAAAACCGCATCATTCTCTTTTAAAATAATCATAATTTTATAAAATTTCACATGCGGTTTCCCAAATGCAGAAATCTTATGAATGATCCGAAATCTCAAAATCACGAGTTAGTGAACAGTGAATATCGGCATAAAGGCACATAATAGTACATAACAAAATGAATACATGAATGCATCGGGTATTGAAGTAAGGAATGCAATATCTATGCTAGCATATGAGACCAAGCATACTAATAATATGTTTAAACTACCAGGTAGCAGGTTGTATCAATGAAATAACGTTTTCTAAAATGTGCGTGACATGGCAATTACCGATGATGTGTGTGAACCAGCAAGCAAGTGTACGTGCAACACGCGCATCATCGGTAATGGTGAAGGTGTTCTAGCAGTCGATATCAAACAACTAATGGAAACACATAATTATATCTATAATGCAATGAGAATAGTATGAGTACAACAAAAGTAAATATTTAAAACAACATAATCCAATATATAACTATATACGAGCCATACAGTTATAGTATTTAAAATAAAATAAAACATTGTTTTTAGAAAAGTAGGGGCTACGATGTTTTGAGAAAAGAAATATCAATTTGAAAATCCGTAGCATCCCTCGGTTGCCTATTTGAAATACCGACGATTCGTTAGTTTTAAAAATAGGTATGACTCGAACTATATTCTAACGTCTACTTACTAAATTAAGAACTAATAAAAAGGCTAAACTAAAACCTAGGTCAAAGTAATGGAAGACTATACGTATCCGAGTCGATATATTTAGTAGTCGGCGATCCAGCCCCATACATCACATACGGTAAATCTATCGTACGGCATGCTCAAGTCAAAAGTGCGGATCAATCATCATATGTACCTCGTACGGTAATATCCATCGTACAGCATCTTCAAATCGAGGGTATGGGTCAAAATCATACATGATATTCTCATTCATACGGTATCATCATCGTACTATTTCATGATCATGGGTACGGTTCTAAAATCTCGTACATTCAAATATTATCAACTCACATATTATCGTATGTATGATTATATATTTCCCAATGATCCATTATAATATTATATCATATACCATATCATGACTCAATCACATATCAAAATCTCACGACATCATGCCCGATCATATCGACTCATATCCACATATAGCATACTATCCTCATCACTCGTGTATATGTATATATGTATATATACACACACACACACACATACACACATACATATATATATACACACAAAATCAAGTGTGTGTGTGTGCGCGCGCACGTGTGTGACTACATATAACCTGGGATGCGCCACCAAGGTAATCATCCTATGGATAGGTCTTCCTAGATCAACCTAATCTAACCTAAGGTCTTCTAAATACCCTATTCGCTAAGTATCCAAATATCGCATCATAAGTTAATAATATAGTAATACTCTATCCTACAGTTGCGGGGGTGCTATACGCCATCTACCCGACTTCCCCCGTAGATATACATCTACTCATCTTGATCCTCATTTGCCGAAGCCAAAACGCCACGCTCCCTCTTATCGTACGATGTCCACACGGGGTACCTACAGTTTCAAATACGTTATATCGTAAAACAAGAATCGAATACAAGAAAACCCGATATGGCACACGAGATACACATAGGTTAGAACCTACGGCCTTCGTACGCAAGAATAACTAAATGAGCCTCGTCGTTGACGTACAAACGTCTAAAGACCAAATCCAAGTTCAAATATCAAAACTAAGTTTTAGAAATCGGAAAATATAGTCAAATCCAACCCAAAAATGTTCCCAGATTTTTGCACAAGTAAAAAAGGATAACACAAACAATACAGGGGATAGGTTAATAGGATTGGGATCTACAGGCCAAACCCCCACTCCAATGACTACATTTGGCCCGGCGATATAGCCAATATTCCCGATTTCGCCAGCCCCAAGTTAGAATTTGGGTCTCGTCTTCTCATGGTGGTCTTCTAGTGGTCTATCTAAGTTAATGTATATGTTTGATTTTCATATAAAGGTTTCAGATTGCTCCAGATATCCTGGAGGCATCACAAACCACAAAATACGATATCGGCCAAATCTAAGTTCAAGTCTCTGTTTGGTCTCTGGTTCGGGTCCCTAATACATCACTAAGGCCATGAAAACATCACTACATCTCAATTACACCTTCACAAGTCATACTATCTCCTAACCCTCATCTAGAACTATTCAAAGATCTTTAAACCTCACTTAGTTAACACTAAACTACTATAGATGCTAGGAAAACCAAAAGATTAGCTAAAGACATGGAATTTACCTCACTTAGCAACTCAAGAATTTTCTTGAGTTGCCCAAAATCCTCAAAATCTTGACTTAATCTACTCAAGGTGTTTGGGATGGTCTTATGATCATTTTTTATGAAGGAGGGATGAGGTTTTGATGGAGTTTTTGAGGTGATTGTGGGTGGTAGAAAAGAGGTGGAGGAAGTGGAGAGTGAGGAAGATGAAGATGAGAAGTGAAGTGAAGAAGACATGAGCTCAAAGTGTAGAAACTTCCCCTCTCTCTCTCTCTCTCTTTCACCTCAACCATGATATTTGTCCCATCACTCTCTCATAAAATATCTCACAATATCTTTTCCTTTTTCTTTTTATTTTAAACTTAAAACAAATCATTTAAAAAAAAAAGAACCATGGTGCATATCAATAAAAATGTAGCAAGTATTTGTAACATGCTTTGTTGCATGCCATGCACATAAACCAGATTAATACATAATTAGTAAATATTAATCAAGTTTAGAAATAAATTTATATACAAATAATTGTATAAATATTTATAACATATCCAAATCAACTTAACTCCTTCAAATTCAATAATTATATTAATTTTCCAAATTATTAGTATATAATTATACTCTTTTATTAAAACTGATTCTCATACTTATTAATATTCATGAAATTTATCATTTTTAATTATTTAAATTCCCAAAAATAATATTTTATTTTCTGAAATGTTACAGAATCCTACAGGCTTCATCATTATGTATTAGCGATACGTAATAACAAGTAAAACGTGCATATATCAATGATAAAAACAAACCAGATAGTATACTATCATTTCGAATAAGATTGTTCTGACTGTATAGTTCCTCCCTCAAATATCATAAATCTCCTACCCGCATTTACAATAATTGTTTTAAGGGCACTATATCCAACAACTAACCATGCCAAATAAGTTAAAATGTTATAACAATAGAATTATTCAAGTAAGAGAATAATTAACATTTCAACTGGCATCACAACAGTGACATCGAGTGACTCTGAATACCAAATTGCAAGTTCAAAGGAAATATTGAAGAAATCACACAATTGAGTATTTAAGACTTTTTATTTTTTTTGAGTTTAGAGTCGATCTTAATGGTTAGAATCTCTTTTCCGATTCTAATTTTCTATACTGGATACCTCTTTACTTAAAAAGGATATTTACACTATTGATTAGAGTTCCAAAATTAGAGTTTCAAAATATAGGTCTCGAGAAGATCTTTCCAGCGAGCCTAAGAACATCGAAATTGGATAACCGAGAAAAACGTTATGATCGTTTTAGTGTCGGACATACCAGAAATGGACATCCAGAGACGTCTATATCAGTTAAAAAAAATTTAAAAGTCTAATTTTGGTTTGAAAATCCTATAAAAAGGGCCTTTGACTTGTGTTTTAATACACAATTCTTCTCACAGAACTTTTTTTTCTAGTTTCCATCACTCTTTAATTTTTTCATGAGAAAATTCTTTCACTCTCAATTCTTAAATTTATACTCTTTATGGAGAAGAGATTTTTCAAGACTTTATAATTTTCTAGTCTTTAGAAAAGAAAGATCTCTAGTTTTTCAAAGAAGTTTTATTTGAATCTAGTCTTTCTTATTCTTTTTGAAAACTTATTTAAATCGTTCTTAAGTTTTTACTACTATTTTTGAAAGAAGAGATCTTTCAATATTTTAGATTTTTCTAGTCATTAGAATCGAAAATTTTCTAAATTATTGAAGAAGTTTCTATTTTAAACTTTTCTTAATCTTTTGGAAAACTTTTTCAAATCGTTTTTAAAGTTTTCTTAATCTCCAAAATACAATCCCCCATCTCTTTGAATCGAAAATTTAATTTATCCCTTTGAGATCGTTAGGATTGTTGAAGTTGGTTAAAAATTGTAAAATCTTTACCTAGTGAAGAAAGGTCCAAAATCTTCACGTTATAACGGTTTGGACTTGAGCCTTAGAAAAAATTTAGGTGTTCGCTATCTGCAAGTGTAATGGTTTGGATTTTAGCCTGAAAAAAGATTTAGGTTTCTCTACCTATAACGAGTCACTGGATAGTAAAGTTTGAATTCTGAACAGAAGTTCTCAGGAGGGGATTAGCCATAAGATTGGTGAATCTCGATAACAATTCTCTGTTTCCATTTACTTTTTCTATGATGTTGTGTTGTTTCTGTGAATCTGTGAATCTGTGTTGTGATAGTATTTGTATTTTAGACTCTGATTTTATATTCCGCTGCATAATTTTTAAATTGTTACAAATCACTCTGAGTTTGCCATAAAAGTTTATTCATCCCCTTTAAGACTGTTTTCAACTATATATTTATTTTTTATGTAGAAAATACATCCAACATCGCCGCCTGCAAAACCCTATTATTAATATTTGGTAATGCATGGGAGAGAATCCAGATCCAGTTCAAAAGCGGGAGGTCATTAATTTCGCAAGTGTTGCGAGTCCTTTTCCTTGCCATCATGCCATCCAAAATTGGTTGCAGCAGCAATCGTGAACAGATGCCATCACCACCCCCAAACCTAACCTAAACCCCACCCAAAACACAATTGAAATTCTTTCACATCAACATCATATTAATAAAGTTTTTTGCCCCATAAAATAAAATTCAATTATTAAAGTATGGATGGCAAAAGTCGATGCTGTTATTATATATTGGTGTAGACTGCAATGGCCGATGCCGATTTATGAGGTCATGGTCCCCCAACGACTCTCCCACCACAAACAATTAAGCGTGCAGAGATTTATTTAATAATAAATCATTGACTAATATAATAGTGAAGTTACTTTTTATTCGAAGATAATTATTCGAAGATAATACTCCCTCCGTTTCCCTTATTAAATGCCCAATTTTATTCTCATCTTTGTTCCTTTATAACTTTCTATTTATAATATCAATGTTACTTTTTGTATTATCAATATAAATTAAACTTTTCATTCTTATACTAACTCTAATTAATATTGATACATAGGAAAAAAGATGAGATAGACATAAATGCACATTTAATGAGATAAACATTAAATAGATTAATATAGTAATTTAGCATCATAAATTTAAATGATATTGTATTTTTCGAAAAGTTTTCTTAAAATAAGTGCACAACAAAAATTAGACATTTAAATGGGAACTGAGGGAGTAATATTTACTTCAGTGAGGTGTTGGTCATTTGGTTCTCTAAATATCTCATATTAAAAAAAGCCGGCTCTAAAGGAAATAAAAGTATAGTTGATCCAAAAACTTTTTGCGACATTAAAAGATGGAAATAGATTATCTACTCCCCTCCCTCCCGCCACACACACATACACACATATATATGTTAAGAACCATAAATTTGAAGGGGAAAATATGAAATATTATTTATTGATTCTCAAAGATAATGAATGCAATGCACCTCTTTATATATAAGAAATAAGTCTTATCCTTAAAGATAAAGATGAATGAGTTAGAGTCATCCTTAAGAATAAGGACGGATGAGCAAAGCATGTACAATATGATTCACCAACTACGCTATACTACTATACTAAACAACACTCTATCCCTCCCCCCTCCTAAACAACACTCTATCCCTCCTCCTCCCCCACCAAACTCATGATAGATGATATCACTGTGGGTTTTGATATAGAGTACGATATAAGGGATCTGCATAGATATACCTGATTGAGCTCGGGCGACGAGCTTATAAATGGATCTAGAGTCAGGGACAATGCCGGAGGAAGCGATAGTTGAAAAGCTGCCGGATGAAGAGACATGCTCGGATTTGGAGAAGGCTCGGGTTCGGGCGGATCGAGGTTGGTACTCAGTGCAGGCATAGGAGCTTGTACAGGTGCAGGTTTAGAGTGGAGGAAGGCTGACGCGAGGAGATCTAGCATGAGGAAGGCCGACGAGAGGTTGTCCTGCATGAGAAAGCCTGATGCGCAGAGAAGAGCCAACGCTGAAAAGACTTGCTAAAGGAAGGTCGAAGTATAGAGGAAGGACGAGGAGGTCCAGCATGAGGAGGTCCAGCATGAGGAGATCCAGCATGAGGAAGGCCGACGAGAGGTTGTACTTCTGCGTGAGAAAGGACGATGTGCAGAGAAGAGCCTCTGTTTGGAATGTCTTGCAAAAAGAAGGCAGAAACATAGATGAAAGACGAGGAGGTCTAACGTGAGAAAGACCAAAGCGCAGAGAAGAGCCTACGCTTGGAAAGTCCTGTAAAGAGAAGGTAGAAGCATATATGAAAGATGAGGAGGTCCAGGGTGAGAAAGACCAAAGTGCATAGGGTCTACACGATAAGGTCCTGGTGAAAAAGGCCGAAGTGCAAAGATAGGTTCACTTGTAGAAAGAAATGCAATAGTGAGGGGCAACATTTGCAAAGGACAATTTTCCTTCGGCAATGTGTAAACTACCAAAAAAAATTTCTTGCTTGCTAATATTCTTTCGCCAATAATATGTTTTAAGGGTGAAACAATACATTAATACCAGGGAAAAGTATAAAAGGCGTAAGTTTAGTGAGGCCAAAACATAAGGGGGAAACATTATCGAGAGATATATCTCTTGGCGATCGTCACATTAGCAACAAAAGAAATAGTGAGGGAAAACATTGCCAAGTGATATATCTCTTAGCAATATTTCCCTCGCTATTACTTTTGTTACTTATGCTACTATTGCCGTTGGATATATCATTCGACAATGTTTCTCACATTATGTTTTGGTCCAATTAAATTTACGACTTTTATACTTTCTTTCGGTAATGTATTATTTCACCCTTAGAAATAGATTATTGTCGAAAGAATATCAGCAAGAGGGAAAATTCGTTTGGTAGTTTAAATATTGCTGAGGGAAATTTGTCCCTTACAAATGTTGCCCCTTGCTATTGCACTTTTTTCTACTAGTGGTCAACGCGAGAAGGTCCAGCATGGAAAAGGACGAAGTGTAGAGGAAAGCCGACGCGGGGAGATTCAGGGTGAAAGGACGAAGCGTAGAGAACCGATGCGATGAGGTCCTGTGTGAAGAAGGCCGATACACGGAGGAGGGCCGACGCTAGAAGGTCGTGCGTGAGAAAAGCCAATGCGTGAAGAAGGGCCGACGCTAGGTCATGATAAGAAAGACTGATGCGCGATGAGCGCCGACGCAAGGAGGGCCAAAACACGAAGGATGGCCGAGGGAGCTTGATGGCTCGAGTCAACGAGAGAGCTCAGGGGCAATGGCACGAAGGAGCTCAATAGTTCGTAGGTAAGTAATCCCTCGGGCTTGAAGAGAGACGCAGCGAGGGGTTGATGATGTCAAGCAGTGTAGATGGAGATTACAAGCCAAGGCTTTTTTTTTTCTAAGGAAAAAGATGAATAAGACAGACTTATCATCAAGCATAAGTCGAGAGTAAAACGTATACAATAGAATACATATATACCAGCTACAACAATATACTACTGTAACCAATAATGGAGCATTTAAATTTGCGCATACTTTCTATTCTTATCAAGACCATAGATTCAAACTTCACTAATTACTAAAGTACTCAAGTTGGGACTAAAATCACTCCACAACGACTTTGCAATACATTACATGAGACATGCATTTTCTATTAAATAAATAATGTTTTTAAGTATACATTACATAAGTTGGTAAGATGGAATAAAGATAATGTCACCTAAGCACATAATGTCACCTAAGCATTGTTATAGATATCATTAGTGACATTATAGATTAAGATTTAGATTGAGATTGAGGTGGCTAAGTATATTATATTAGTGATAATAATGGAGAAATTGCTTGTTTGTGGTCCGACAAGTCTCCCTCCCATCAGAGATGCTTTTACTCGTTCCTAGTACCCTCAAAACCGTGCATGCGTCTGGGCCCCACCAGATCTTTCCATTTTTCTTTTTCTGTTTTCGTAACTTTTTTAATATAATAATACTGTATATTTCTCTCTCTACTTTAATCACAGCATATGCATGTAATCTTTTACTATTACTTTCTTTCGTTCTTTATCTCATAATGAAAAAGTATGCATGTATTTAAATATTACAACAATTATTACTTTACAGACCTTTAACCACTGTCCATAACAATTAATTATAATTAATTATATACTAATTAAAACCATTAAAATAATAAATAATTGGCAGCTCTGCTCAAAAGCATGTGCTTTTTGAGAGGGAAGTGGGTAAAGTACATGGCAGTGGCATAGCCCAGAGATTTGCAGTCTTTTTTTTTATTGATTTTATTCAATGAAAAATACCAAAACATATCCACAATGATAAGTTTTTCTCCTCTAAAAGTTTCATATACAGCAGCCGTTTTAATAATTCTTATAGAATTCAATTGATATCTCAAATTTGCCATCATGCCCAAAAAATCGTCACGGTGCAAAATTTGTGCAAAAATGAAATATAGAATTTGTTAAGCCATATCTGCCTTAATTTTTTTTTTTATACTCTCATTCTAAATTAAATTCCAAGCCAAAGAAGTTCATAGAAAACTGATATTATCCATGTGTATGATGGCCCAAAAAAAAAACAATTTTTTACTGATAAAAAATATATGATTACAACAGCGCTGACTAAAGGTTCCAAACCAAAGGATGAAGAAAAAGAAAAATAAATTAATGCAAATCAAGACAAAAAGATTTGGAGGGAGGCGTTCTTGGTGACGTGGCAGATGGGACACGTGTCGGCCTTAGACTCACAGTCCTTGCACAAGCAGAGATGCCTACAGGGGAGCAGCAGAACGCTCACGTCCTTGTCCCCACACCCCTTGCACACCCGACGTCTATCCTTAACGGCGCCGTTAGAGCGCGCCTCCCCTTCGAAGCAGCACGACTGCGCGTCCGACGCGTCGCTGTCGCCGAACCCCTCCTTCACCGTCACGGCGCCGTTACCATTGACGGCGTTCTGGGTGAGGACCTGCTCCAGGCTCGCCTTGAGACTGGCGACGATGGCCTCGTTGTTCTTGGCGAAGCTGAACCAGATCTGGTTCTCCGCGCTCATCTGCCTCACCTTCTCCTCGAGCTCGAGGTTCCTTCGGCTCGCCATCTCCAACTCCATCTCCATCGCCTTCAGCTTCTTCAGGACCTGCTGCTCGAGGATTGAGATCAGCGCCCTGCAATGCCTCTTCTGCGCCTGCTCCAGCCCCAACCTCAGCCTTTCGTTCTGTGAATTAAAATTGACATAAGCATGGATCGAATAAAAAAATTAGAGTAATTAAAGATCGATCGATGGATGATCGATTACGTACATGGAGGCGGATCGAGGCGTCGTTGTCGATGCTCTGATTGTAGAGATGCGCGACGAGATCGTGAGCGATCATCGGGAGGCCGCTGGTCGAGGTCGCGGCCGAATCGACGAGGCGATTGCGGTCGGCGAGGATATTGGGATCCATCTCGCCGGTTCTGGTCCGCTTGTTGGATCCAGAGGCGATGCAGGTCAGCTCGCTGTTGTTGTTGCTCAGGACCTGACCGCTGCTGTTGTTGTTGATGATGATGAAGGGAGTGTTGTTGTTGAATCCATTGATCTGCATATGGAGCTCATCGAACAAATTCATCCTGATGATTTAAAAAGGGAGGAAGAGAGATTTAGGTAACAGGAAGATTGCAATCAATCAGAAAGCAAGAGAATCGCTCAAGAGAGAGAACGGACCTCGAGCAAAAATCTTGGGACGATAGGTATTGAGCTCGGACCGCCATCAAGCGAAACGCCTTCTTGAGATTTTTGTGGGTTGATGAAATGAGAAATGAGCGAAATAGCGTGAGATGTGAACGGGGACGCTGTATTTATAAAGAGACGCCACGTCATCAACTCAACGGATTTATTTTATTTTAGTGGGTTAATGAATTAATTAATGGGGCGGTCAAAATAATCGACACGAGAAACGAGTGCGTTCACGGATAAAGAAAGAAACGCCAAAGTTGACGAGGATGTAAGTGAATAAATGTGGTCTATTTACGTAAAGAATCCCGGTATTTACGGAATTTACAGGGGGGCCACGATGTAAATAAAGAGGAAACGCTGACGCATTCAACGCCATGGGAATAACGTGACCAAGGGAGGTTGGTGTTTTGTGAAACTTGGGGGGTTTGGCAGGACGTGGATGCGATAAATGCTGGGGAAGGGAAGGGGCATCGGGAAATGGGAGATGGAAGGCGTCCACGTCATATTGGGAGTGATGGTACGTGCCTTGGCCACTACGGAACTGGGTGGGGCCCACGGCTGGGGAGTGCAGTCTTTTTCTGTAATTTTTTTTCTTTTTAAAAAAATTGTGTTTTATGGAGGGTGGGGCCTGATAATGGACAGGGGTTATTACGGAGACAGGTGAATGCAGAGGGGTCAGGAGGTGTTTGTTTGATGGGTCTGGCACTTGAGTAGGAAGTCATGTTGAACAATTTTTTTTTGTCCCCTTAAATTTGGAGTACGATGTTTATTTGATTAACTCAAATTCTAATGTGTAATCCAAAATATCATCCCACATCATCAAAATATCAAATTCTAATGTATAATCCAAAATATCATCCCACATCATCAAAATATCAAGGGTTGATGCCAAATTTTTTTGATCTTAACTCTAACAAACTCATGCCTTTTAATAATAAATACATAGAAAATATAAGGTCACCTTGTAATATAGAACTATTTTATTTCATACTACTTTTGTGTTAGAGTGGTGAAATATTTTATCCTCACCGTAAGATAATCACACTCCATCCTTTTTTTCAACTAAAAAAAACAATTGGAACTCCAAACCAACAAAGAACTAAGGTAATTATGCAACTCATTGAAAAAAACTCCAAAAGACACTCGACTCCATATACTCAAAAGGAGCAAAAATTTCTTTACCTCTTACATAAAGTAGAGTCAATTTGCCAAACAGTCACTAAAGGCCTGTTTGGTTGCTGGATTTCTATGGATTTGGATTGTGGAATCCTAGAATTCCATAATTTTGTGTTTGGTTGGGTGATTTGGATTTCTAGGATTCCTTTGTGATGATGCTCGATATCCGTGATCTCCCAGATCATGACACGTGGCAGACGACGTGTCCAAAATCTTGCAAGAAAGGACCTACAGTGGCCGACCAGACTACTCCTATGCCCGTCCTACAAACGACCGCTGGCTCGTCCCCGAGCCCTCTGCATAACTGGCTTCCTCGGCCCTCTCAGCTCGCCTCCGGGCTCTTGCAGAACTAAGATAGCTCGGCCTCCCGCTCATCCGCGAGCTCTCCCGCCGAGCTCATCTTCCTCGGTCTCATCGACCGACCGACGGCACCACTCAAAGGCGCAACCGCCTCACTCCCGTGAATCTCGCCATGCGCGAGATATCCGCCAGCCACGTCTCGCGTTCCACGCCATCACGATCCCCCATTAACAAGCCTATCTCGCCATTAATGCGGGATCCCGCCCATCACGCGGGCGTGACGTCGGGAGCATAACGGCCGGCTGGATTTCTCGCGCTTGCCTGCCTACTGCCACCACTATTTAAACCCCTCCTTCAGACGGTTCAAGTAAGTCTTTTTCCACTCACTAAGACGTTACTCTGCTCGGATTTCCTCTCTAACTTGACCGTCGGAGGGTCCTCGGTGGTACAACCACCCCGGGACTTCCTTGCAGGTAGCTCAGCCCAAACAACCGCAAACCCATTGAGATTCACACGCTTCAGGAGCCATCCTCCGACTCCAATCTCAGCCGTCCATCATCACTAAGAGCAGATCTAAGGAAGGTAACATCTTGACGTGATCTGACATCCGTCCGAGGACTCTTCTCCATCAGGTTAGATGTCTTCTTCTGAAGAGTTTGTAGAAATAGATCGAGTAGTGTCACGCCCCGCTTCCCAGAGTGTGCTAAGATCGGCACGTGACAGAGCCAACCATGCTACCTGTGGCTAGGAAACATCCCTCCACAGTCACATTACGGCTATCTAAAGATATCAAGAACAGTAAAATGAAATAAACTATCTAGTACATGTCCATGAGTCAAAATAACGAGTCAAGAAATAATATGCGGAAGCAATAGATCCAATAAAAAATAACAATCTGGAATGTACGTCCCAAATACAGGCTCACATCAGGAATGAAAATGCGAAATAAAACTAAACCAACTAGATACTAACATGATCTTCACTGCTCGGCTTGTTGGTCAAAATACTCCTGAACGGCATGCGACAGAGATAGAGGATCTGGGCCATGCAAAATCCGGACGTCAGCGCGTCATGATATCAAACAATAATATAAGCAATCAGGATGTAACGAGATATGCAGGCAGGAATCATAAATAGTAACAAGTCAACAGGAATGTATAACAGTGAAGTATATCAGTATGTGTGACGTGCAGTGCTCAATCTAAGCTGTGCTACTGGGTTATCTATTCTAAAGTTTGTTTGAAATTAATTAATGTAATTCTCCATGTAACTCAAAAAATATGTCCCGTTACCCCACGGGACCACGGATCTGGAATATGTGAACCAAGAGTGGTTCTGTCCCGTTACCCTCCGGGACCACGGATCAAGATGTAAGAGTCACGAATGGCTCTGTCCCGTTACCCCCCGGGACCACGGATCAAGTAATACCCTTTTAAGTTACACTTTAGTTTACACTTTTGATTTCCCCATACCCCCAAGGTTATGTGTTCAAGTCAGGTATTGATAATCTGGAGCTAATGCCAACACAGGATCAAGCAAGTACAAGTTTGTCTATACAGACAACAGGATATATCCATCGGGACAACAGGTCAAGAATGTCGGCAGTAGTAATAAGATTAGGTATCAAGTCAAGCAGGGGTGCATCAAGTCAAGTCAGGTAGTGCACAGATATCAAGCGGATGCTTATAATAAAACTGTAGCAAGTACGGGTGCACGATAAAAGCATGGATACACAAATATTTATCAGGGGTTACGTCATGACTGTAGAATGCACATTATCAAGCATAGAGTACTAATAATATGAAACAATGTGACATGGCATGCAAATTGATATATAATTAATGGTATGGATGCACAAACATCGATTAGGGTTACATTTACAGTTCCAAGACTACATGGGATGCATTATTAAGCATGGGGTGTTTCTACAATAATAATATGAATTAATGTGATCTGTAGATGCAACTATATGTATATTAAATGATATGGATGCAAACGGGTATCCGAAAATGGTAAACTTTAATATGGATGTACAATGCATTCAACATGTGATATTTTTATCCATATGTATGCATAATAATATACCTAGCATGTAAAAAGATGAACTAGCATGCGACTAGATATGTAAATAACGATATGGATGCATACGGGTATCGAAAAACTGTAAAATTGTAATATGGATGCATAACTAAACAATATGTAATACTATTATTCGCATGAATGCAAAATATAGTAGTATAGCATGTAGCAAGATAAACTTTCCTCGATGGATCGCGCGACGGATGCGTACGGCACGTCCGACGTCGGTAAATAGTCGCAACGCATACATGGCACCCGGGACGGGTCCAGGCAAGGCAAGAGGGTAATCACGTAAGCAAGGGACATTCACTGGATCGCCTGGATCGGCAGCGGCGACATAACTCCGGCGATCGCTGGAAAATCAAGATTCAAGAAAAAAAATAAAGAAAAGAAAAAGAATTAGAGGAAGAAGAAGAAGAGGTTGGTGCTCACTGGGGTTGGTGCTCAGGATTTCCGGGGACAGAGAGGACGAGGTGATGGTGTCGAGGTCACCGGCGGCGAGGTGTGCAGGTGGGATGAAGGCTAGGGTTTCGGATGTGTAGGTTGGGCTCGGTTAAGGTTCAAGACAGAAGAAGAAAAGAAAAGAAGGAGGAGAAGAGAAGAAGTGGTGAACATGATGATGAGATGAGGGTCTTCGGCGGTGGAGTTGAGGAACTAGGGTTTGGGTTTCTTGGGTTCTCGGGGTTTGGGTGTACAGGGTTCTTGGGTGAGGAAGGAGGGGAGAGAAGAAGGAAGGAGAGAGGAGAGAGATAGAGGGTGTAGGCGAGGTCGAGGGCAGTGAGGCACGGGAGGAGCTAGGGTTAGGGTTTCGAGAGCTATGGTCGATTCTCGTGGAGGCAGTGAATGGTTTAAATAGAAAAGAAGAAGGAGAAAGGAAGAGTGTAAAGAAAGGAGGTGAGTGTAAGAGAGTGGGCGGTGACGGGAAACGAGAAGCGCACAGTAACTACGAGAGGAGAGAGAGAGAGAGTGAGGCGTTCGAAAGGAGAGAGAAAGGGAGAGGGAGAGGGGGGAGAGAGAGAGAGAGCTGTTAACTTTAAAAAAAGATTTCTTTTAAAATTTAAAAAGATTATTTTTGTTAGGAAAATCTTTAATATAACTGTTAAAAAATATAATATTAGTAAAATATTTAATATTTGGCTAATACAAAAATAGTCCAAAACACGCCCGAGTTGGGTCTAAAATTACGGTTTGAAAATACGGTTAATATACGTGTCAACCAAAACCAAAATTGGATATCCGGGTAATGAAAATGCATACCCCCAAGAACGGATGCATGTACGTGCGCGTAGCCATCCAAACAAGTCCGTTTCACAGAACGGGACGAGAATAAGATGCGCGGATTCTACGACAGGGTTAGGGGTATCATGCAGGCCATGCAATGTATTTTTAAAATATTTTATATGACTTTATATATGCAGATACCAGATATAATGCCAGTATGCAGTATGTATAATATAAAAGTGCACGGATCCACGTAACAAGCCCGGATAAATCACAAACATGAATCAAGACGGTTTCAAGCATGTGGGTCGGGTCGGATGCAAATACAGATGTCAAAATACTATTCGCACCCAAAATACAGTAAATCAGGAAAAAATACCATAAATAAAGAAATATTGACTAGAACTGGTATAAATGAACTAGGGTGTTACATTATACCCAACTATAAAAAGAATTCATCATCGAATTTCCCAAGACAAGAAAAGATAAATTATCAAGAATCTATAAGAATAGGTGTGGAAACTTCTGTCGAATTTCGTCTTCTCGTTCCCAAATCGATTCTCCGTGCGAGCGATTTCCCCAAGAAACAAGTACGAGAGGGATAACCTTGTTCTTAAGGACCTTTTCTCTTCGATCAACAATCGACATCGGTCGTTCCTCAAAGGTCAAATCCTCTCTTACAGTCAGCTCCGAATGATCTAGTACGTGTGTTTCATCTCGAACATACCTACGGAGTTGAGATACATGAAACACGTCATGAACATTCGCCAAATATTTTGGTAACGTCAATCGATAAGCCACTTCTCCAACACGCTCCAAAATCTCGAAAGGCCCCACGAATCGAGGACTAAGTTTGCCTCGATTCCCAAAACGAATCACTCTTCTAGTCGGTGATATCTTCAAGAATACCAGATCACCAATAACGAACTCTAGAGGTTTTCTCGATATGTTGGTCCAACTCTTCTGCCGATCTTGTGCTGCCTTCATGTGGTTTCGGATAGTATTAACTTTCTCTACGGTTTTCACGATCAAATCCGGTCCCAACAATCTTCGTTCTCCAACATCGTCCCAACAAACGGGTGAGCGACACTTGCGACTATACAACGCTTCGAATGGAGCCATCTGAATAGTCGCCTGAAAACTGTTATTGTAAGAAAACTCCACCAAGTGTAGATGATCCTCCCATGAACCCTTGAAGTCTAACATGCAAGCTCTCAACATGTCTTCAAGGGTTTGGATCATTTTTTTCCGACTGGCCATCTGTCTGAGGATGATAAGCTGTGCTAAACTTCAATCGCGTCCCCAAACTTTCCTGTAAACTCCTCCAAAAGTGTGATAAGAATCGGATGTCACGATCGGAAACGATGCTCACAAGTACTCTATGCAATCTCACAATCTCCTGCATGTACCGTTCTGCTAACGCTTCCGTTGACTGACCAACTCGAAATGGTATAAAATGAGCTGCCTTGGTCAATCGATCAATAATCACCCAAACTGCATTGTTGCCCTTTGGACTCCGCCGTAAAGCTGTCACGAAATCCATGGTTATATATTCCCACTTCCATTGAGGAATCGGAAGTGGTTGCAATAAACCAGCAATCCTTTGATGTTCAGCCTTAACTTGCTGACACACCAAGCACTTCGCTACAAAGCGAGTAATCTCCCTTTACATGCCTTCCCACCAGAAATGCTGTCGTAGATCACGGTACATCTTCGTGCCTCCTGGATGTACGGAATATGCGGAACTGTGTGCCTCCTTCGTAACTTCTTCGTGATTATCTCCTTTTGGCACACACAAACGGCTACCATATCGCAACGAACCATCTTCATGAATCAACAAGTCCGTTTGAAGTCCTGCTTCAACTTGTTCTCCAAACTTCTGCAATCTTAGGTCCTGTGACTTCGCTGCTTTAATATTATCGATCAACGATGACTGTACTTGCAGCTGCATCAACTATCCCGAAGAATGCGATAGTATGATCTCCACCTTGAATCTCCGAAAGTTTTTGATAAGCTCCTTCCGTGCAGTCAACATCCGAATTGCTGGCAACCGACTAAGCGCATCCGGCACTATATTAACTTTCCCCGGATGGTACTTAAGATCAAGATCGTAGTCAGCCATCAGCTCTAACCATCTACGCTGCCTCATGTTAAGCTTTTTCTGTGTGAACACATACTTTAGGCTTTTGTGATCGGTGAATACTTCGACCCTTTCGCCCAATAAGTAGTGTCTCCAAATCTTCAAAGCGAAAATCATAGCTGCTAGCTCCAAATCATGAGTTGGGTAATTCTTCTCATGGATGTTCAACTGTCTCGATGCGTAAGCTATAACTTTCCCATGCTGCATCAAAACACACCCCAAACCTTTCCTAGATGCGTTGCTGTAAATCATCAATCCTCCGGAACCGTCTGGTATGGTCAAAATAGGAGCGGTTATCAATCTCTGCTTCAACGCCTCAAAAGTTGACGCACATTTATCCGTCCATACGAACGGTACTTCCTTCCGCGTAAGCTTGGTCAAAGGTTTAGCCAAACAAGAAAAATTCTAAACGAATCTTCTGCAATATCCGGCAAGTCCAAGAAAACTTCTGATCTCTGCTACGTTCTTCGGAATCGGCAAATCTTGAACTGCTGCAATCTTTTCAGGGTCAACGGCGATTCCATCTTCGGATACAACATGCCCTAAAAACTTCACTTCTTCAAGCCAAAACTTGCACTTGCTTATCTTTTCATATAATTTTTCTTGCCTCAATATCTGCAGTGCGATCTTCAAGTGTTCTGCATGCTCTTCAATACTCCTCGAGTAGACCAGAATATCATCGATGAACACCACTATAAATTGGTCCAAGAACGGTGAAAAGATTCGGTTCATTTAGTCCATAAATATCGCCGGTGCATTCGTGACTCCGAATGGCATCACTAAATACTTGTAATGTCCATACCGAGTTCAGAACGCAGTCTTGCAAATATCTTCTGATTTAACTCGGACCTGATGATATTCAGATCGCAAATCCAGGTTCGAGAATACCCTCGCGCCACTAAGTTGCTCGAATAATTCGCCAATGCGAGGGATCGGATACTTGTTCTTAATAGTCACCCGGTTCAATTCTCGATAATCGATGCACATCCTCCTTGTGCCATCTTTCTTCTTGACTAGAAGAACTAGAGCTCCCCAAGGTGAATTGCTGCTGCGAATCCAACCCTTCTCAAGTAATTCGGTAAACTGCTTCTTGACTTCTTCCAACTCTACTGGTGCGATCGGATAATACGCCTTTGAGATTGGCGCTGCACCAGGAACAAGATCGATTGCGAACTCCACATCTCGTTTTGGCGGTAAACCCGAGATGTCCTCGAACACGTCCATGAACTCTCGAACTACAGCTGGCTCTTCCTCCTCATCAACTTCCATCAATGAAAGAACATTGCTTGTTGGCCTAGCCCTAAACTCGACTGGCCCGAAAGAACTGCTTCCTCCAGCAAAAACAAACTCCGGATGTCCGGAAATCTGGAAAATCACTTTTTTTGCCCTACAATCAATGTGAGCGTGGAAAGTGCCAAGAAAATCCATTCCCAAGACAACTTTATAACTGCCGGTATCGATCACCAAGAAATCTGCAAATAACTCCCGTCCACAAATAACAACTGAACAATCCTTACATTCTCTACTAGCTATGATCTTCCCATTCCCAGTGTGTATGTCCCAACAACTAGATAGGGTCGTGCAAGAAATCGAGTGTGTAGCAATAAACTTGGACGGTATAAAACAATGGGATGCACCATAATCGAATAATGTTAATGCGGGAAAATCATGAACAAGTAGGATACCTGAAACAACTTCATCTGAAGCCAAACACTAAAGAAGATAAGCACGGTAAACAGGATTCAAGCTGAGGATAAAACATGAACTGGAAAGCAAGAGAAGCAAGGCAATATAACAACCATGAAGCAAGCAAGTGAATCAAGACTAGAACTCCAAGTTACTTAAATAGAGTACCGCATTGTAACCATGCTGCAGTTCAAAGTTACAATCACATAACTCCATCCAAGTCGCCCAAATCCTGGTATCAGAATCTAAAGAATAAGTAGGGAGAAACAATAGGGAACCAAAAGGTTTCAAGCCGAGATGCAAAGTTGTTTGCATATCGTCAAGACAAGGGTCAAGAAAAGGATAAGATTCAAAGATCACGACAACAATGTGGCAGGACATGTTCCTAATTACGGGTTTTCTGATTCGTGTAATGGGTCCAATACCAAACTACAAAAGAATCAAACCGATTAGCCTAAATCCTATGGCTCTAATACCAAACAAACCCTGTCATGACCCGCTTCCCAGAGTGCGCTAAGATCGGTACGTGACGGAGCCAATCATGCAACTTGTGGCTAGGAAACATCCCTCCACAGTCACATTACGGCTGTCTAGAGATATCAAGAACAGTAAAATGAAATAAACTATCTAGTACATGTCCATGAGTCAGAATAACGAGTCAAGAAATAATATGCAGAAGCAATAGATCCAATAAACAATAACAATCTGGAATGTACGTCCCAAATACGGGCTCACATCAGGAATGAAAATGCGAAATAAAACTAAACTAACTAGCTACTAACATGATCTTCACTGCTCGGCTTGTTCGTCAAAATACTCCTGAACGGCCTGCGACAGAGATAGAGGATCTGGGCCATGCAAAACCAAGACGTTAGTGCGTCATGATATCAAACAATAATATAAGCAATCAGGATGTAACGAGATATGCAGGCAGGAATCATAAATAGTAACAAGTCAACAGGAATGTATAACAGTGAAGTATATCAGTATGTGTGACGTGCAATGCTCAATCTAAGCTGTGCTACTGGGTTATCTATTCTAAAGTTTGTTTGAAATCAGTTAATGTAATCTTCTATGTAACTCAAAGAATATGTCCCGTTACCCCCCGGGACCACGGATCAGGAATGTGTGAACCAAGAGTGGTTCTGTCCTGTTACCCCCCGGGACCACGGATCAAGATGTAAGAGTCACGAATGGCTCTGTCCTGTTACCCCCCGGGACCACGGATCAAGTAATACCCTTGTAAGTTACACTTTAGTTTACGCTTTTGATTTCCCCATACCCCCAAGGTTATGTGTTCAAGTCAGGTATTGATAATCTGGAGCTAATGCGAACACAGGATCAAGAAGGTACAAGTTTGTCTATACAGACAATAGGATATGTCCATCGGGACAACAGGTCAAGATTGTCGGCATTAGTAACAAGATCAAGTATCAAGTCAAGCAGTGGTGCATCAAGTCAAGTCAGGTAGTCCACAGATATCAAGCGGATGCTCATAATAAAACTGTAGCAAGTACGGGTGCACGATAAAAGTATGGATGCACAAATATTTATCAGGGGTTACATCATGACTATGTAGGATGCACATTATCAAGCATGGAGTACTAATAATATGAAACAATGTGACATGGCATGCAGATTGATATATAATTAATGGTATGGATGCACAAACATCGATTAGGGTTACATTTACAGTTCCAAGACTACGTGGGATGCATTATTAAGCATGGGGTGTTTCTACAATAATAATATGAATTAATGTGATCTGTAGATGCAGCTACATGTATATTAAATGATATGGATGCAAACGGGTATCCGAAAATGGTAAACTTTAATATGGATGTACAATGCATTCAATATGTGATATTTTTATTCATATGGATGCATAATAATATGCCTAGCATGCAATAAGATGAACTAGCATGCGACTAGATATGTAAATAACGATATGGATGCATACGGGTAGTGAAAAACTATAAAATTATAATATGGATGCATAACTAAACAATATGTAATACTATTATTCGCATGAATACAAAATATAGTAGTATAGCATGTAGCAAGATAAACTTGCCTCGATGGATCGCGCGATGGATGCGTACGGCACGTCTGACGTCGGTAAATAGTCGCAACGCACACATGGCATGCGGGACGGGTGTTTCCCCAATTAGAGCAAAGCTCTGTTCAGAATTCAAAATTTTAATTACAGCTGCACTTTTATAAAAGCGCTTCGCTACAACTAGCGCACCCCATGCAAAGCACATAGGCGCTGCGCTCTAGGTGCGCTGCGCTCCAAGTAGCGCACCACGTGCAAAGCACGTGTGCGCTAGCGCTAAGAGCGCTGTGCTCCAATTAGCGCACTATGGGCAAAGCGCACCATGGGCAGAGCGCATAAGCGCTAGCGCTGGAACTAAATGTTCCTCACCGTTGGATCAAATATCCAACGGATATGATTAAATTATCGGTTAATAAGAATAAAATTCTTATTGAATCTTTCCAAACGGAAAAGATTGTGCCTTGAATTTGGAACACCGTTGGATCAATGATCTAATGGTGATTAAAAATCACTAAAATATAGAACAAATTCTGTAAAGAAGGAAAGATTTCTCAATCTTGTTAAAACAAGAAAATTATCTTCTGTAAATCAGAAGCCCTTGGATCAAGAATCCAACGGTGGGGAAATTCCCAAATCAATTGGAGAGTAAATCTCTTTAACTGATTCAACAAATCAGCTTCCCCTATATAAAGGACCCAAGACTTCAAGTCTAAAAAAGGAGGAACCCCCCCCATAAACTTTGAGAAAATCTCAAGAAGAAGAAATAGCACTCGGCAAAAGAAGATTTTTCTTCAAAGTAAAAAGAATGGTGATGAACAAAGAGATGAAATCATCTCATAACTAAAGAGAAGAGTTCTCTTCTTAAAAGATCACAGATCTACAAAGACCAAGGTCTTTTATAAAGAGATAAAAAAAGATCTTATCATAAAAATAAAGAAGTGCTTACTTCACAGATCATAGATCTATAAGACAAATTGTCTTTCTGAGATCATGAACATCTCATTATAAAGGGGGGGGGGGGGAATTATTCAATTCTCTTAGGATCACAGATCCATAAAGGCAAAGCCTTTCATTAAAAAGAGATTGAAGTATCTCCTATAAGTTAAGAACTTTGTTCTTGGAATCTTGAGACAAAGTCTCTTATCAAAGAAGATAATCTTCAGAGCACAAAGTTAACATAAGAAGAGCCTTAGCGCTCCTAATTTAAAAGTGCCATAGTGCTCTTCATCTAGCGCAAAGCGCTACAATAGTACTTCAAACACAGCGCACCGCGCTCATTGGCTAGCGCTCAGCGCGCCATGTGCTCCTCACGTGTGCGCTGCATTACTAAAAGCACTTTGCGCTCATTATATGGCACCAAGCGCCTCAACGTTTCAATTATAGCGCATCAGCGCTCCTCACTTAGCGCAAAGCGCTAAACGCATCAGCGTTTAACATCTGGCGCAAAGCGCCAAGTGCACTAGCGCTTTAACCATAGCGCACTGCGCTCATCGACTGGCGCTAGTGCCATGCGTGCTATATACTTTTATGCGCGCTTGGGCAGAACACAAATTGTTCTCTGGATAAGTCCTAGAGCTATGATGAATGCTTAGCATTCAATGAAAGACAAACATTGTCAGAATTTAAATCCATGCTCCGCATTGTTAAAAGGGCCAAGCCCAAACAAATGCTTAACAGTCCAAAACGAATGTTAAACATTTTTTTAACTTGATTGGACTTAGCCCAAGTTGGCCATAAGTCCTCAATTCAGACTCAACTGAGCTATTGTGCTCGTAACATAATTAATTGATCTTTGTTCCAAATCGTACTACAGATCACTTAACTCACCCTGGTTCAAGGGTACATCTCTTCACTCCTTTGATATTTGTCGTTATAATTCCTCGACGTCTTCAAAGAGGTGACGGGTCCCGACAACCACACATTTCATAGACTACGACGTCTATAAACTATGGACTGTGGGGTCCTTAAACCCATGGACTATGATGTCCTTAACCTCGACCGTGATGTCTTAAAACTAACATCGGACTGTGGGGTCCTTAAACCCATGGACTATGATGTCCTTAACCTCGACCGTGATGTCTTAAAACTAACATTGGACTGTGGAGTCCTTAAACCCACGGACTATGATGTCCTTAACCTCGACCGCGATGTCTTAAAACTAACATTGGACCGAGATGTCCTTAAACTAACAATGGACCGTAATTTCCTTAAACTAATTATCGACCGCAATGTCACTAAACTAAACAACAGAGCCCAATTGCTCTCTTGTCGGATCTAAACGATCCCGTTAAGTTGATCTTAGTCTAAAATAAGACTAACGTATCCTTAACAAACGTTTAAGTCAATCTTAGTCTCAAATAAGGCTAACGTATCCTTAAACCCAAACCCCCAAACCCAAATCTAAGAAAGATACGGATTTGGACTAGTCCACGTCCTACGGGCGACAACATAACCTAGTCTCCGTATACAATCCACGGGCAGCCAAACACAAAACAAACACCCACGACACGAAGTGACCATCTGGAGAAGAAGAAAGTTGTTACCGCGATGCGGTAGCGTGATTAACTGCAGGGGCTTACGCCTGTAGGGAAGAGCGTCCTCACAATCAAAAACCCTTCAAACGAGGGGGCATCTGACGAAGTCTGCTACATCGGCCGCATCCGTTTAAACCTTCGATACACGGTGCCATAAATCAACTTGGCATCTTCGGAGAGGTGGACGGATAGCACCAATTAGCATCTGCCCCGAATTTCAGGCATGACGAACCTCCGCGGTCTCGTCTCTGTGTTTCGAAGGGGAACAGATTCTGGCATGCCCAGTAGGACTTTTTCCTCTTTCCACTCCACACTTTATGTGTCGTGTTTGCGAACCAATCGCGGTTTGCCAATGGTTGCCCTTGGGTTTCGAGGTACTAAGATTTGGTGTTTTGCTTGGTGCAGAAAGCAAAGGATCAATGGCGTTCACCTGCTCGATGTGTTCCACATGCAACTGCAACCTACGCTCCGCCTCACCTGGACGTGTAACTTACGAGCCCCAAGCGGCTTCCTTATTCACAATACCAGTGGAACAGGTCACCCAAGCCACCACAGGATTGTTTTTCGGGACCATGCTCCCGCCAGTGAGCTTCACCTTTCCTATGCCCACACCAGAAGCTCCCAAGAAATCGGTATTCGATCGGCTTGCTACTACCACGGCCCCTCTCAACGGGTCGTCCAACTCCAACTCCTTGGTCTTCGCCAGACTGAGCCTGAACTCCGATGGGCCTGCCAGGAAGCCCATGACATCTGAAGTGGCTATCCCAAAGAAGATAGCCACCTCTGCTCCTGAAGTCGTCAAGGCGGCTTCTCCTGCCAAAGAGTCGGTCTTTACAAGACTGACTATTCCGGTTCCCATTCCTGCTCGAAGGTCTGTCTTTGACAAATTGGATACCGCTACTTAAAAGACGTCAGTCTTCAAGAGGCTGGCACCAGCGGCGCCTCATCTGGATAGGGGCAAGACAAAGCCATCGCCATCACCGAACCAACCCCAACAGCTCGACACGCTCGACGTCGCCACTGACGCCGGGTAAGGAAGGCAACTCCCCTTCTGGGCTAACTCCACCAGCTCCAACGGTGGAAATTAATGCTGCTGTTCTAACCGGGAACAACTTTGAGCTGTTGAATAAGGTGCGCCAGAACTCGCCCACCGCTGTACTGAAAAGATCTCCGCCACCAATGGAGACCGTCACAGAAATTAAGCCAGAACAGCCCCCTCAATGGCTATCCTCTAAAATCTATAAGGTCCGGCGTCAAGTCCAAGGCTCGGTGATTGATCCAAATTTCTCCCGCCAGCAGAAGAAGCTGAAGGTCCAACAGGAAGAAAACCGTCCTGCTAAGCTACAAAAGACGACGGCTATCTGGGTGCCCACTGCAACGGCCTCCTCAACTTCGACCGCCCATAAGGGGAGAAGGCCGGAGAAAATCCCCATGCCTGCGACAAATGTCAAAGGCACTGAGCCCAAACGTCCTAAGTCTGGGGGCATGGTGGTGCATACCGTCTATATGGCATCCGGAAAAGTGGATAACCGTATCTCCATAGGTCATTGACCGCTTACGCGATCAGTGACTAAGGCTCAAGAGCAGCAGCAGAAGCTTCAGGAGATGATGACTGCGATGGCCACACTCACCGGACCGAAAGCAAGCCCAGAGGCATCCTCAGAACAACGCCACGAGCAGGAAACTAATGCCGAGTTCCTTCAGAGAATGCTTGAAAAGAAGGACAAAGAGGCCGCAGAGCAAGCGGCCAATATAAAGCAAATGACCCTTCTATTCCAAGATATGGTGAGCATGATGATCCAGCCAGATCCCCCAGCCGAAGATCCTCCAGTCATAATTGAAGATGACAGAGGAGAAACATCGAACCCCCTGCCGGCTCTGTCAGCAGCCAAGGAGGAGACAATCTCCAAAGCTGCCCTGGATGACTATATCGCTCAGCAGATAAGAGTTCACCAGGAAAATGAAGCGGCTGGGCAGATTGTTAGAACTGGGTGACCGTATCCAGGCTGGTATGATCAGATAAAGTGCCCGCCAGGCTACACGATCCCGAAATTCTATGTGTACAAGGGGACGGGCAATCCCCATCAACATGTTGCTCAGTTCAGGGCCCTCTGTGGCAATACCGGTGGCGATGATAAGCTCTTGCTCCGCCAATTCGTCGGCAGCTTATCGGAGACGGCGTTTGAGTGGTACTCCGAACTTCCAAACGACTCCGTCAAAACTTTGGTGGAAATGGAGTTGTTGTTCACCCAGCGATTCACAAGTGCTAGCGAACGCACTTGAATAACGGCATTGATCAATGTCAGGGTGAAGCCGGGCGAGACGTGGGTTCAATACGCAATCCGATGGCGAAACCTGTGGTCGAAGTGCGAACAGCGCATCGAAGAAGCACCAGCGGTGGGCATGTTCATAGGCACCCTAGAACCTCATGCAACTATTTCATAGTTCATGATGTTCTTCAAACCGACCACATTCCAGGCTTTAATCGACAAACTATCCCAGATGGATCAAATGGGTCACAGACCGTCTCCCCCAAAGCCGGAGCCGCAGAACGAAAAGGGTAAAGGGAAGGCGATCTTCGTTGCGAACACCCAACAGCAGCCCAATGCCCCAAAGCTAGCGGATCAACTGGAAGAGAGACGGCGGTATTATAATGAGAAAATGAAGCACCCTTACTCATTCCCGCGGGATAAAACGAAGAGGCTGTTCGAACTGGAAATGCGCAACAGGCTTATCAATTTGCCAAACCCAAGGCGACCATCGGAACTCGGCGAAGTGAATAATCCCAATTATTGCCCTTACCACCAAACGGTAAGCCATCCGATCGAAGATTGCTTCGTCTTTAAGGGATGGATCGAGGATCAGTACCTACAAGGCAAGTTTGCTCTGTCTGAGAAGTAGAAAGTAAACCCACCACAACCACACACTCCTAAGAAAACGGACACACCGGGGTCAACGTGCTCTTTTGTTGAAGAGGCTCCATAGGAGGTGGCTCTTTCGGCCAAAACCAAAAGGATGCTGAATGATCTCCAGACATGTCCGGCAATCAGGCGGAAGAATCCGCTGGAACCCCTGATCGTCGAAGGGATGCTAAAGCCACGCCCAACTCTAAAGATCAGTAGTGATAGCCAAAGCTCGCACACCCAGCCGTCGAAATCTTCGAAAAAGAAGATGAAATTCAAAAAGCCCTTGAAACCTGGCGACAAGCGCACGGAGCTACAGAAACAGATCGACGCGCTGGAAGAGTATAACCAGAAGGCATGGACTCCAATCACACTCCAAGAGTTCCTCGGCTACGTCCTTGAAGATGGAGATGATGGAGAAGACTCGTCGGATGAATCAGAAGATTACGTGGAAAGTTGCCATGTGACCTCTCATTCGTCGACAGACGATGAAGAAGCCCCTTGCACCAAAAGACTGGGGGCAGATCCTAAAATGAAGCTTCCAGGGCTGTCAGACGAAATGATCGACGCATTCCTGAACGAAGCTCTTCTGAAAAGTAAAGCTGATCGGGAGCGTAAGATGGCCATATTTGAAAAGGCCAAGCATCGGCGATTGGACGAAAGAGTCGAGACACTCCCGCCGAATCAAGGAATATCTGTCGCGGATAAAAACAAGTTCAAGATGAGGAAAAGGTTTGCTAAAGTCATATCAATGGGAATGAAGCTGCCACCCTATGAAGGAAACATTCTCGGTGAAGCAGAGACACATCCTAGCTGCTGCTCATATCATCGAAAGATTCCGCACCCCACCGAAGAATGTGACGCTTTTAAAAGATGGTGGCAGGGATATGTTGCTCACCAGCAGCATTTTAAGCGGATGAAACGCAAAACTCGTCGGGAGCGAAGAAACAAGACCGAGGAGCTTGGAAGAACTGTCGGCAACTGTCGCGTGGTCAACGCTAGGGGATCGCAAGTCCTCACCTTTGGGAGCGACTCCGATGAAGAGGTGACTCTTGGCCCTCTCTTCAAAGAATCCACCTCGGGGAAAAGGGAAGAGCCGAAGACCTGCGAAAATATTCAGCTGCGCAATCGTACGCTGCCCGAAAATAATTTCGGACCCGCGAACAGAAAAGATAAGGGAAAAATGAAGGTCTCTGAAGATATCGCCATAGATGACCAAGTCATGAAACTGCTGACCGCCAAAGACCCGCCAAGGAAAAGTAAGGTGGATTACAACATTCTGGCGCACTTAAGGAAGTTACCCTCGCAGCTCAGTATTCTCGACGCTCTTTTACTATCAAAAGAAGCAAGGGAGTCATTGATCAATGCGCTACAAGAGCCAGAGCAATTCCAAGCTATTCTCCCCGAAGAAAAGATGAAGTACGAACTGGAAGAAGTACACACCGCCGATATTACCTTCGGCGATGACGATCTCCTCCTTGGGACGTGCAAGCACAACCGTCCCCTGTATGTCTCCGGATATTGTCACGATATCAAGATAGGCAAAATCCTGGTCGACAATGGGTCTTCCGTCAATCTCCTCAATGTGCGAGTGTTGAAGGAAATCTGCATGAGCATTCAGCACTTCGCTCGTGATAAAATCACCATCTCCGGCTTTGATTCCCAGTCATCACGGACCCTCGGGTCGGTGATACTGACGCTGCGCTTCGGACTACTCGTCACAGATATTAAATTCCACATTATCGATGCCAAGACATGCTACAATGCTTTGCTTGGTCGGCCTTTGTTACACGAGTACAACATCATCCTTTGTAGGGTTCCTAGGCACTCTTACAAGGGTTAATAAGGCATCAACCATGCCCGAATAAAAATTTAGACGTGCCGAACAACCCAAAGCCGGGATCTTTGCTAGATAATTAGGGTTACACATGCAAGTAAACATTTTTACAACTAAGAGTGAGGGATTACAACCTTTGTAGTCCGCTCCTTCGCTTCATAAGCTCTGAGTAGAAGTCCCTTCGCCGCGATCCATGATCTCCCGGACTCAAGAGAGGCTCCACAACTCGAACGATCCATGCTAGCTTGTAGTCTTTCTTTTCTCCGATGATCTACCTCGAAGTTTCTATAACTCAAGCTCTCTCTCTCTAATGAGGTGAACACCCTAATCTAATTGGCTAGATTAGATGATGATGATCAAGTAGTATTTGTTCTCTCTTTGATTATTAAATTCTCACTCTTAATCATCACAAAAAGAAAACCTAGAAAGCTTTCTCAAAGCTCAAAGGAAGAGGAAGAAGGAAAAATCCTTTTGTGATGAATAATGAAAAATATCATCATGACTAAAAATGCAACCATGGTTGAATATGAAGAGGCTAACTCATGTAGAGACTTAACCTAGGGTAAAGGGTTTGGGTTAGGTTAGAAAATATCAAGCAAAATATCTAGCATAATATCTTTGCTAGAAACAAACTAAAAGCTTCTAGAAGCTACAAGAAAAAGCTAACCCAAATCAAACCCTAACCTTATTTAATCTCCACTAAACATGTTGCATTAGTAATCATATCATGTTACAATATTATATATCACATATATAATATATATTTGTAACAAAAGAAAATAATACAATTAACATATATCGCATATATATCAATGCATTATCCGGTGAGAAAATGAAATAATAAAGCGAGCCAATATTAGATAATGTAATGCAATATATCACATATATTATTATACATTAAATTATCGAATCAACACTTGATCCGACAATCCGGCTATATCGAATATAACCGACTAATATATCATGTATCGATTCATCGAATCAACACTTGATCTGATGATCCGGCTCATATCAAAATATCGCGAGAATATAATACGGTATCTCATATCGCATTATCCTCGGTCATGCACATATCACATATGTGCCCCTACTCCATTTTGCCTGAGTCAAGAAACCTCTGTGCAGGACTCTAAAGAATCGTCAATACGCCGGTAGCAGGTGATGATCATATCAAACACCCACAAGCTGCAAGCGGTCAGCTAAACGTAACAGCCACTCAGGTATTGAGCGATCAGAAGATCAACAAGCAAGCCTGTATATTCTCCTGTGAATCCAATCAGTAACACTCCCGTACAGTCTGGTCACTTCGTCTGATATGTTGCATATCTAGTCTACGGGTGGTATACGTCAGACCCTAGTAACAGATAAGTCATGTCGATGTGAGGCTCATAACGGGTCAAGAAATTACTGGTAACACTTACCAGTAAATCTCTATATCATCCCTGGCCAGGGACTTCCAGTTATAAGCAATCGAACATAGCACAACATCAACTCCCTATACCGGGAGAGACGAATCCCCTCCTATCGCTCATTGCCTCCATGTGATTCGAGACTGTACCCAAAAGCCACCGTTTTGCATGCCCTCTTGGACGTGGTAAGGTGGAAATCAAAGCACAGTGGGAATCACACAAGACTCTAGGACGATCTCGGGTCTACAGACTACCCTGTACCTGTGTCACCGGAGAACTGCCATCTGACGTGAGGTATAATACCATCTGGGAGTTCTCGGCGAGTCCGTCCAGTGTACCCAGTCTCCACTGAGCACCCGTACACCATCCTTGATGTCAAACACCGATGGATATGGGATCATCCATCGCCCATCATATGAGTCAAGATGCGTATACGCTAGTCTACTCTGGTGTATCGATGCCCTGTCTCGACACACCCTCGACTAGGAACAGTTATAGGATGTACTCATCGACTACCGTGGCCCCACTAGTATGATCTCATCATAGTCCCAGTAGTCGAGTACAGATTCTAAGGGCTTTATCAACATGTGAGAGTAAGACAATAAACTAATATAAGTCAACATGTTAAGATAAAGTGAAACCAAATAGCATACTATCATGATGAGTAAGAAAGTCCTCTCTCTATATATCCAAGCATCCATTATAATATACATCACATGTACAACAATGGCCTCTAGGGTATATACATAACCGACATCCCTTCTACACAGCATCAGTGTATGAAATACTTCAAGGATGGTCTCGAGTATACCGTAACAGGAGAGCTGAACCCATTCTCCGTAAACGAAGTCCGAAAGTACGAAGATGCAAAATACTTCTTACCAGACTTTGAAGACACAGAGAGATGTCATAAACCGGAGAATAAAGCTATCACCACTATCCCGGTCTTTGGGAGTGATACCGAGGAGAAAGAAGAGATAGTTTACTTAGGTCCGCCCCAGTGCAACAAACCAGGACCGTCCGCTCCTATGTTGATCTTTGGCAGCGACTCGGAAGATGAGGTCCATGCTATATTCTCTGCTCGGCCTTCAATACAAACATTCGTTGATGAAGAGCAAAGTTTGCAAGTTGCCATGGTTCCGCCCAAGCATCATAAAGAACTAGACACGCTTGATACCTACAGTGTGGAAGAGCTGCAGACATTCTATGTCCCTCCCAGGCGAGAAAGTGAAAAGGCAATCCTATTCTACCGATCAGGGGAAACTAAAGTCGAGAAAGAAATCTGGCACGGCGCGGATTCCACAGTCGACAGGCTCCAGCCCATCCGTTTGCCCAGATATTACACAGGCGGAATAAGGAGACTCTTGAGACGCCAAGGTGTACCCCTTAAACAAACTGCTCGACAAGCATGGTTCTATAACAGGATCTGGAACGTCCCTGGAACTCAGCGAAAGTTGCCTAACGGGAAAATAGAAACGATCGGGCTTGGATATGTTCAATCTAAGAAACAGGAGTTACTCCGCGACTGCTACGTCATACATGACTTTGATGAAGAAGGGTATGCTCAATGGGAAGATGCTAACCCTGAACCAGAGATAGCTCCCGCCATGAAAATGCCCAGTCTGTCATTCGAAGAAAAAATGGACAAGCTTATAAGGGAAGCGAGTCAAAAGGTTCGAGACAACCACAATCGCGAAACGGCTATCTACGAGAAAGCCAGGATGCAACGCCTTCTTCAACAGGCTGCGAAAGACAAAAATACTCCTCCCTGTCAACCCGTTGTATGAAAGGCCCGACGCAGAGGCAAAAACAAACCAAAGAACGGGAAAGGCGTTCGAGAGCGACAAAGCGGGACCAAGAAGCCACGCGATCGGGAATCGAGTAATACATATTCGTCTCTTATAAAGAAGATGAGTCGAGCATACTCTTTTCCTCAGAACAAAACATGGAGGATACTTGATCTCGCCATAAGACATCAACTGATTATACTCCCAGAGTCCAAGCACCCCGAGCAAGTAGGCGTAGTCTCTCATCCGGACTATTGCTCCTATCATAGGGCAATAGGACATCCTATTGAAGACTGCTTCACCTTCAAGAACTGGGTCGAAGACCAATATCAACAGGGCATGTTTGCTTTATCCAGCAGCTGGAGGGTAACCCCGCCGCAGAAGCATGAACCCAAAGCCGCGAGAGTAGAACCGGATCAACATCGGTCTTGGAAGCGATCTCGTACTTGTCACATGATAACGCTGTCGGAAGAAGAACCCGAGAATATGGATGAACTCCCCTGGTGCTTCGAAAACGATGATGACGAGGTAATCTCAGAATTTCCACCAGCGCCAAAAGAGCTGGAAGATGGAATACATACTACTGCAGATAACCTCAAGAAAATTGATTTGGGGATGGCAAGTGACCCGCGGTCGACGTTCGTCAGTGAACCGTTTCCTGAAGAAAGGGTGGCTACGCTAAAAGACGTGCTCATGCAGCATAAAGATTGCTTTGCATGGAACTATTCCGAGATGCCAGGATTAGATCCAGAGATCGCTGTGCATAAATTGGCGATATCCCCGGACGTCAAGACGATCAAACAAACACCGAGAAGAATGCGACTCGAGCTTGAGATGAGCATCAACGCCGAGGTCAAGAAACTAATCGACTCCGGTTTCATCCAAGAGGTTCAATACCCCGACTGGATCGCTAATATCGTCCCAGTGATGAAGAAGAATGGGATGGTGCGCATATGTGTGGACTTTCGGGATCTCAATAAAGCCTGCCCGAAAGACAACTTCCCAGTACCGGTCACCGAGCAAATGATAGACAATATGTCCAATCACGAGGTTTTCTCCTTTATGGATGGATCATCAGGATATAATCAGATAAAGATGCATCCCGAGGACCAAAGGCATACCGCTTTCCGGACCCCTTTGGGTATATTCTGGTACAAGGTGATGCCCTTCGGTCTAAAGAATGCCGGTGCCACCTATCAGAGAGCCATGACGAAGATCTTCGATGACCTCATACATGAAACCTTCGAATGCTATATCGACGACCTTGTGGTGAAAAGAAAATCATACGAGGAACATCTAGAGTATCTGAAGATCGTGTTTCAACGCCATCGGCAATACAACTTGAAGATGAATCTTCTCAAATGCGCGTTCGGAGTTTCCTCGGGCAAATTCCTGGGATTCGTCGTCAGACACGAAGGCATCGAGATATATCCGTTAAAAATTAAGGCGATCATGGAAATGCCTCCGCCAACGACTCTCAAACAATAACGGTCTCTCCAAGGGAAGCTCGCGTATATCCGGCGATTTATATCCAATCTCTCAGGCAAGTGCCGTCCTTACAGCCACTTGATGAAGAAGGGAACCCCTTTCGTCTGGGATCGCAAATGCCAAAGCGCGCTGGACGAGATCAAACAGTACCTGCAGAATCCGCCAGTGCTGGCTGCCCCGGTCAAAGGAAAGCCTCTCATTTTGTATACAATCTCCCTTGAAGGTTCTTTAGGCGCGTTATGGGCACAAGAGAACGACCAAGGGAAGGAGAGAGCCCCCTATTACTTGATTTAAGTTCTACTGGGGGCAGAAAGCAATTATTCTCCCATCGAAAAACACTGCCTGGCATTGATCTTCACGATAACGAAGCTCAGGCACTATGCGTTGACGCATGAAGTCCGTCTCATATCGAAGGTGGATCCTCTCAAATATTTGATGTCAAAAGCCATATTGACAGGACGGGTCGCTAAATGGGCCTTGCTCTTGATGGAGTTTGTTAGTGTATATGCCCTAGAGGCCATTACTGTATCATACTAGTTTGTATATTACTTAATGGATGCTTGGGATATTCACCTTGTATATACAATCTTGCTCAAAATAGTAGTATGCTACTTGGTTTGTTTCTACTTCAATGTGTACATGTGTTTATTTTTGTATATCGCCTATACACATTAGTAGAGCCCTTAGGATCTTTGCTTGATTACCAGCGATGTGATGGCCGTCACACTAGTGGGGCTGGGTAATCTATAAGCACATCCTTATGCAGGTCCCTGGTCGCAGGACTATCGAGACAGGGCATCGATACTCCGGAGTAGACCAGCGCATGCGCTTCTCATCCCAGTGTGGGAGACGGTCTGTCCCACAGCCGTCAGTATGTCGTACTTGAGATAGTATGCGGGTGCTCGTTAGGTTACGGGTACACTGGACAGGACTCGTCGGGAACTGACTAGTTGGTATTATACCTATCGTCAGTTATCAGTTCCCAGGTGACATGAGTACAGCTTAGTCCGCTGACTTGACACTGTCACTTCGCCTCGGGTGTGTTCCCACTGTACTTTGATCACTACCCTACCACGGCTCAAAGGAGTCGTGCAAACAGGTGGTGGTTGGGTGCAGTCCCGAAGCACTTGGAGGCAGTGACGGTTAGACAGGATTCGTCTCTCCCGGTATTGGGGGTTGACATCGCGCTGTGTCTAGGAGAGCCATTACACGAGTAGTCCCTGGCCAGGGCAAACGAGATATACTGGTAGGTTTCCAGTGTTATCTCAGGGTGTTTTGGGCTTCGCTCCGGCACGACTTGTACCGCTATTGGGGGACTGACGTTTACCGCCCCCTAGGCCCGCCATGCGATGTATCAGACGAACAGATCGGACTGTACGGACAATGTCACACTCAGGCTCAGTAGGAGTTCAGATGGGTTTCGCCTCGTCGGTCTTCTTGTCGGCATTACCTGGGGACCGTTACGCACAGCTAGTGCCGCTTGCGGTCTGTGGTTTAACCCACTGCCAGCGTAGTGTCGAGTCTTTAGAGTCCCACACAGAAAGCTTTTCGCCTTTAGGCAAAAGAGTAGAGGTCGCATGGTTTTGCGACAGGGTTCGGTCACATCCGTGCACTTGTGCACGTACAGTGTCCGGACAGTTTACACTAGCGGGCTTTGGTTTAAGCCAGATCCTAGTGTACCTTATGGGATTGGATTTATCCAGTTTGCATTCGTGTTCCTCGGAACGCGGATGCGGGTGTGTATGCACAGTTGACAGGGAGGCATAGACAGCGGATTCTCATTAGGGTTGTTGACAGTTGACCGTTGACTTTTTGACTTTTTGCTCAACCCTAATGAGAATATGATATGTGATTAACTATTATATTAATTAAGTATTATGGTGACTTGGTTGTTGACTTTTGTTGACTTTGTTGACTTGTTGACTTTTGTTGACTTGTTGACTTTGTTGACCGGTTGACTAGGCTTGACTAGTTGACCATCATGATAACCATGGCTATCATTTCATGCCAAAGACTTTTACTTGCTTGCTCTTTTGAGTAAAATGAGTGCATGACATGATAAGGTTATGGTTGCTTCAACCATCACATAAGACTTTTATTGATATGATGAGTTATGATTACATTGGATTATGAGAGGGTGAGAGACAAAAAAGAGCCTCATTCTTTCTTGCTCATTCTCTCTCTTGTTCTTGAGCTCTCCATTTTGCTCTCACTCTCTTGCTCTTGCTCCCTCTCTTTAATCTATGGTTCTCTTGTCTCATGAGTTGAGAATTAAGAACCATAGATAAAATCCCATTCTAAATCTTCTCTACTCATTCCAGTTCACTAGGTTTAGCAAACCAAGTGAACTAGTTTCTTCAAAGAACGAAGAAGGAGCTAAAGGTTGGAGCTTTCAAGTGGATCTATCTTCGGCATACGGAGACGACGAGAAGGAGCCATCGGACCACCATCGGAGCTTGAAGATGAAGGAGTTCAAGACAAGCTAGGTATAACCCCCTAACCGAGTAGCTAGAAACTCTTAGTTAGGATGTTAGATAGAAGTTTAACTAAGATCCGGGTTATAGGTCCATGTTACTACCTCCGTAAAAATTGTTATTTACCAAATTCCGCATTCCCGAAAGTACCGGGAGAGGTAGCATGGACTTACAGTGGTATCAGAGCCAGGTTAAACTCTATCTAGCATGTTAGCAAGTAACTAGAAGATCGATCAACGAAAAAGTCCCGAAACAAACCCCAAAAATTTGCAGTTTCTGTCGATTTTTCCACTGTTCAAAAGTTGATTATTTTAACACCTAAAATCGGCTCAGGCTTTTCTGTGAACACCCACCAAAATTGGTCCCACGATCGAGTCAAAGCGCCGCGGATCCGCGGCGGGAGCACGCTCCCGCCGCGGATCCGCGGCCGAGTTGACTCGGCCGTGGTCCCTTTTTGGTTCAGTGTTCTTCTTGGGGTATTTTGGGATTTTTGGAATATATATTTTCTGCCCAGATTTTCCAGAACGAAAATTTTATTTTGGGGTCCCGAAAATCCGTATTTTTGATCGAACTTCTAAAAGACTTAAGCTAACGGGTTTTCTGTAATGTGATATTTGTATTGAACGTCTACTAATCGCTATATGTCGATTAGTGGGGGTTATACAATTCTGTGATCTGTAATGTGCTGGTATGTGGATATGAATATGTTGGATTGTCGCGGGTGAATAGCCGGGGGTTGTGAGACGAGAGTTTTCTTTTCTTTCAATTCATGTAAATTTGTAAATTGATGTAATAATTATTTGTATGGCCGCACAACCGGGTCGGGGTTGTAGCCGTCATTGTATAATTTCTTTTTACTGTTTTTGCTCCTAGGATAGACCCATGGAGGGGGTGCACAAACTACCGGGTATGCCGAAGTGTCGAGTGGCCTACTCATGGAGATGAGGGAGGTTGCTACGCTTCGGGTACTTGGCGGGTAGTTTGCCGCACCCGTAGGGGTCTTGGGTGGGGTTTTGGCTATTCACCGCGACCGTGTAATCTGTTTTTGTTACAGGCTCGTGCAAATTACAGATTCCTAGTATATCCAATGTATTCATCTGTGATCTGAAATGTTTATCATTGCAGTATATCTATATATGATATTATTTAGGCGTTGCTTATGTTTTACAGACGCGCTAGCCCAGCCCCCGCTCTGTCGTTAGTTAAGTAACCTAACGGGTAATGACGGGGCCCCGTGGCGAATGCGAATGGCATAAGCGTACGTCATATTTTGGTTGTTTTCTGCAATGGTAGGATTAAATGATGGGACGCATTAAAAGAACTAATGCAAGAATATCACGCATTAAAAGAACTAATGCAAGATAATAAACCAAGTTAAAGTCGTTGGAACACTTTCGAAAAACCACTCGGTTCTTTTCAAAACAAACTTTTAAAATACGGAGTTTGAGCCACTCCATTTAAAAGCTATCTCGTTCCATCGACTAAATCAAGTTCACTACGTTCACGGTTTTGCCAAAACCATCCGTAGCCCTCCATCATTTCAGTTAAATATTCGGTAGTATTCAAGCTATGTATTTTGACCTCACGCCAAGGCATAGTGATTGGTAGCTGCCGGATATTTATCTGTTGCATAGATAGAATGCGTTGGTTTGAGACAGTCGTACTGCCATTTTGGCCTACGTCAAGGGTATGTACGGGTGGATTCAAATTAACCTGGATAATGATGGGACGAACTTGACATGTGACTTATGACATTTTGACCTCACGCCAAGGTCATAAGAGCATGGGGCAAAAATCCACATCGGGAGTTTCATAAGTACTGAAACTTGCTAGATTTGCATACCATTTGGAGTGTGATGATTCTGGTAGGATTCCTTCAGTTTCGTCACGCGATGATATTTGGATCCCGATCCTACTGTGAGTATATGCTACTCCTCAGGAAATTTCTCGCTAAACGATCAATGCTATAAATCTAGTAGGTGCCTAGAAAGGTGTTAGCGGGGCTACGCCCCCAGGGAAAAGAGGTTCTCTAATTAAGGAACTTCGCGAAAGCGTTGGAAAACCTCCCTCGAAGTACCGACACCGGCCTGGCTGAACGGTTAAGCAAGTATTGTACGGTGGGATTGATCCTGACTAATTCTTCCTTTATGGTTTGAGGAGGGATTCGAGAAACAGTGGGAGCCATCCTGTTTAGACAAACTAAAAACCACTCTAAACTTGCAAGAGCATCATGCTGAGTGTTTCTTCTTCTCTCTCCTAATTGCAGCGACCAATCAACATGACTGGACTTAAGTTACTCCTAGATAAAAACAAACTGACAGGGCCAAACTACAAAGATTGGCTCAGGAATGTCAAGATAGCAATCACTTATGACAAGCTGGGGTATCTTCTTACCACCAAAGCTCCCCCTGTCCCTGGTCCAACTTCCAGTGTCGCGGATAAGGAAATCCGCAAGACTTGGGAGATTGATAGCGCGAAGGCCAAGTGCCTCCTGCTTGCCTCGATGGATAACGAACATCAGAGGAGGCATGAGAATATGGACATGGAATCCATATTGCTCCATACAAAAGAACTGTATGGAGAGCAATCTCGTATCGCAAGATACGAAGCGTCGAAAAAGTTATTCTCGACTAGAATGGCCGTCGGATCATCAGTAGTCGAGCACGTGCTAAAGTTGATCGGCTACATTGAGGAGCTCGCTGACCTAGGGATCACATTGGAGAGTGAGCTATATACGGATATAGTTCTCCAGTCCCTTCCTTCCACTTACGCCCAGTTTATACTGAACTTCAACCTACAAGAAAAAGAGGTTGAACTTTCAGAGCTCCTCAACATGCTGAGGAGCGCAGAGGGCACCCTACAGAAAGGTAGGGATACATCCACTTTGTTTGTAGGAGGATCATCTTCTTCTAGGTCCAAGGCGAAAGCCAAGGGAAAGAAGAAGAAGGCCCCCGCCAAACCAAGGGGCGGTGTTAGTAAAGTGGATACGAAGGGAAAAGGTAAAGCAACAAAGATAGCGGGGAAGCTTGTGGATAAGGAAGAATGCTTCTATTGTCATAAGAAAGGACACTGGAAGAATGATTGCAGGGCCTGGAAGGCCAGAACACAGGAATTGAAGCAGGTTGCAGCTTCAGCTTCAGGTGTGTATGTTATTGAAAACTGTCTTTCAATAAACTCTACTTCCTGGGTATTGGATACCGGATCAGGATCTCATATCTGTAATTCTTTGCAGGCGTTGAGAAACCGTAGGGTTTTGAAGGCAGGTGACATGACCCTCAGAGTTGCGAACGGAGCTAGCATGGATGCTAAAGCCGTGGGGGACTATCACCTGGGAATGTCAGATGGACATGTTTTGGTTTTGCGTAATTGCTTTTTTGTACCCAACGCAACTTGTAATATCATTTCTGTATCTTTAGTTTCTAAAGAAGGTTATGAATTTGCGTTTGTAAGTAATGTTGTAAACATTCACCTTAATCAAGTTTTGATTGGGTCAGGTACATTGAGTAATGGTATATACGTGTTAAACCAACCACAGATTTTCAACGTCCAGAATACACACAAAAGAAAGTCTCCAGAAATAAATCAGACTTTCTTATGGCATTGTAGATTGGGTCACATCAATGAGAGAAGGTTGACTAAGTTACATACAGAAGGATATTTGAATGCGTTCGAATATCAATCGTATGCCACTTGTCAATCTTGTCTCAAAGGAAAGATGACAAAGACTCCGTTTACTGGACATGGAGTAAGAGCGAGCGAGCTCTTGGGACTCGTACACAGTGACGTGTGCGGTCCAATGTCTACACATGCCCGAAGCGGACATTCTTACTTTATTACTTTTACGGATGACTTCTCAAGGTACGGTTATGTCTTCTAGATGAAACATAAGTCCGAGGCCTTTGGAAAATTCCAGGAGTATAAGAATGAAGTAGAGAAACAGACCGGCAAAAGTATTAAGATTCTAAGATCGGATCGAGGTGGAGAATACTTAAGTGCCGAGTTCCTGGACTATTTAAAAGAGAACGGAATTCTTTCTCAGCTTACTCCTCCATACACCCCGCAACATAACGGTGTATCGGAGAGACGGAACCGCACCCTATTGGATATGGTGCGGTCCATGATGAGTAACGCTGAGTTACCGCGATCATTCTGGGGATATGCGCTAGAATCAGCAGCATACCTTTTGAACCGAGTTCCGACTAAGACTGTGCCTACCACCCCATATGAAATGTGGAGTGGGAAGAAACCCTATCTTCAATATCTGAAGATCTGGGGATGTCCAGCTTTTGTCAAAAAGCAGCATGCGGACAAACTCGAGGCACGCTCAGTACTGTGCAAGTTTGTGGGATACCCAAAGAACACCAGGGGGTATCTTTTCTACTACGCAGAGGAACAAAAAGTCCTTGTTTCTCGTAATGCCCACTTTCTAGAACACCAGTTCTTGGAAAAGGAAAATAGTGGGAGCGCAGTAGAACTGGAAGAAATTCCAGAACCACGGACTATTACTGAAAGTTTAGTGGAACCAGAGGGTTCGGAAGAACAGGACATTCCTACGCCGCTCCGCAGGAGTAGTAGGCAGTCTCATCCGCCCGAGAGATACTGCGGTTTTCTCATAGACGGGGATAGAGATGATTGCATCATAGATTATGATGAGCCAACTAGCTTCCAGCAGGCCGTTCAGAGCGTTGGCTCAGTGAAATGGCTGGATGCAATGCGGACCGAAATGGAGTCCATGTACACCAACAAGGTATGGACGTTGGACATTGCTCCAGACGGGGTAAAACCCGTAGGATGCAAGTGGATCTTCAAAAGGAAGATTGGTGTAGATGGACAGGTTGAGACCTATAAAGCTAGGCTGGTAGCAAAGGGTTTTCGTCAAAGACCTGGCTTGGACTATGACGAAACCTTTTCTCCAGTAGCCATGCTGAAATCCATTCGGATCTTTCTTGCCATTGCTGCCTTCCACGATTATGAGATCTGGCAAATGGACGTAAAGACCGCTTTTCTAAATGGAAATTTAGAGGAGTGTGTCTATATGGACCAGCCGGAGGGTTTCATCCAGAGTGGGAGCAGCGGAAAGGTGTGCAAGTTGCTTAAGTCCATCTATGGACTAAAGCAGGCGTCGCGGAGTTGGAACATCTGCTTTGATGAGACGGTCAAAGAATTTGGCTTTATCAAAAATCCAGATGAACCATGCATCTATAGTAGATTTGTAGCGAGAACTGTAGTATTCCTCGTTTTATACGTGGATGACATTCTCTTAATAGGAAATGACATTCCTATGCTACAATCTGTCAAGGGGTTCTTGTCACACAGGTTCTCCATGAAAGACCTGGGTGATGCCTCATACATTCTGGGTATCCGGATCTACCGTGACAGATCCAAGAGGATATTAGGACTTTCACAGTCCAGGTACATCGACACCATACTGAAGAGATTCAGTATGGAAGATTCCAAGCGCGGTAACCTACCGGCTTGTCACGGGATCACCCTCTCTAAAGAGATGTCTCCCAAGACTGATTTAGAGAGGGATCGCATGTCTATTATACCCTACGCTTCTGCGGTAGGCTCTATAATGTATGCGATGTTGTGTACCAGACCTGATGTAGCTTATGCACTGAGTGTGGTAAGCCGGTATCAGTCAAACCCTGGGGAGAAATACTGGATAGCGGTAAAGAACATTCTCAAGTACCTGAGAAGGACTAAGGAGATGTTCTTGGTGTATGGCGAAAAAGACCTCCAGATCGAGGCCTTTGCTGACTCCAGCTTCCAGAGTGACAAGGATGATTCCAAGTCCATGTCGGGTTTTGTCTTTACCCTCAATGGAGGGGCGGTGTGTTGGAAGAGTTCCAAACAGGAAACCGTTGCAGACTCGACGATGGAAGCGGAATACATCGCTGCATCTGATGCCGCAAAAGAAGCTGTCTGGATGAGGAAGTTCTTGAAAGAACTTCAGGTGGTTCCGTCCATTGTTGATCCAATACCTCTGTATTGCGACAACAACGGGGCTATAGCTTTAGCGAAGGAACCCAGGTCCCATCAGAGATCCAGGCACATCTTGAGGCGGTATCACCTGATCAGGGAGATCGTGGATCGCCAGGAGATCGAGGTTCGGAGAGTCACTTTAGAAGACAACACTGCAGATCCATTCACCAAGGCCTTGCCCCAGACTCAGTTCGAGCGGCTGATCGAGATGATAGGTCTTCGATACGCCAGTACATGGCCTTAGTGCAAGTGGGAGATTGTTAGTGTATATGCCCTAGAGGCCATTACTGTATCATACTAGTTTGTATATTACTTAATGGATGCTTGGGATATTCACCTTGTATATACAATCTTGCTCAAAATAGTAGTATGCTACTTGGTTTGTTTCTACTTCAATGTGTACATGTGTTTATTTTTGTATATCGCCTATACACATTAGTAGAGCCCTTAGGATCTTCGCTTGATTACCAGCGATGTGATGGCCGTCACACTAGTGGGGCTGGGTAATCTATAAGCACATCCTTATGCAGGTCCCTGGTCGCAGGACTATCGAGACAGGGCATCGATACTCCGGAGTAGACCAGCGCATGCGCTTCTTATCCCAGTGTGGGAGACGGTCTGTCCCACAGCCGTCAGTACGTCGTACTTGAGATAGTATGCGGGTGCTCGTTAGGTTACGGGTACACTGGACAGGACTCGTCGGGAACTGACTAGTTGGTATTATACCTATCGTCAGTTATCAGTTCCCAGGTGACATGAGTACAGCTTAGTCCGCTGACTTGACACTGTCACTTCGCCTCGGGTGTGTTCCCACTGTACTTTGATCACTACCCTACCACGGCTCAAAGGAGTCGTGCAAACAGGTGGTGGTTGGGTGCAGTCCCGAAGCACTTGGAGGCAGTGACGGTTAGACAGGATTCGTCTCTCCCGGTATTGGGGGTTGACATCGCGCTGTGTCTAGGAGAGCCATTACACGAGTAGTCCCTGGCCAGGGCAAACGAGATATACTGGTAGGTTTCCAGTGTTATCTCAGGGTGTTTTGGGCTTCGCTCCGGCACGACTTGTACCGCTATTGGGGGACTGACGTTTACCGCCCCCTAGGCCCGCCATGCGATGTATCAGACGAACAGACCGGACTTTACGGACAATGTCACACTCAGGCTCAGTAGGAGTTCAGATGGGTTTCGCCTCGTCGGTCTTCTTGTCGGCATTACCTGGGGACCGTTACGCACAGCTAGTGCCGCTTGCGGTCTGTGGTTTAACCCACTGCCAGCGTAGTGTCGAGTCTTTAGAGTCCCACACAGAAAGCTTTTCGCCTTTAGGCAAAAGAGTAGAGGTCGCATGGTTTTGCGACAGGGTTCGGTCACATCCGTTCACTTGTGCACGTACAGTGTCCGGACAGTTTACACTAGCGGGATTTGGTTTAAGCCAGATCCTAGTATACCTTATGGGATTGGATTTATCCAGTTTGCATTCGTGTTCCTCGGAACGCGGATGCGGGTGTGTATGCACAGTTGACAGGGAGGCATAGACAGCGGATTCTCATTAGGGTTGTTGACAGTTGACCGTTGACTTTTTGACTTTTTGCTCAACCCTAATGAGAATATGATATGTGATTAACTATTATATTAATTAAGTATTATGGTGACTTGGTTGTTGACTTTTGTTGACTTTGTTGACTTGTTGACTTTTGTTGACTTGTTGACTTTGTTGACCGGTTGACTAGGCTTGACTAGTTGACCATCATGATAACCATGGCTATCATTTCATGCCAAAGACTTTTACTTGCTTGCTCTTTTGAGTAAAATGAGTGCATGACATGATAAGGTTATGGTTGCTTCAACCATCACATAAGACTTTTATTGATATGATGAGTTATGATTACATTGGATTATGAGAGGGTGAGAGACAAAAAAGAGCCTCATTCTTTCTTGCTCATTCTCTCTCTTGTTCTTGAGCTCTCCATTTTGCTCTCACTCTCTTTCTCTTGCTCCCTCTCTTTAATCTATGGTTCTCTTGTCTCATGAGTTGAGAATCAAGAACCATAGATAAAATCCCATTCTAAATCTTCTCTACTCATTCTAGTTCACTAGGTTTAGCAAACCAAGTGAACTAGTTTCTTCAAAGAACGAAGAAGGAGCTAAAGGTTGGAGCTTTCAAGTGGATCTATCTTCGGCATACGGAGACGACGAGAAGGAGCCATCGGACCACCATCGGAGCTTGAAGACGAAGGAGTTCAAGACAAGCTAGGTATAACCCCCTAACCGAGTAGCTAGAAACTCTTAGTTAGGATGTTAGATAGAAGTTTAACCAAGATCCGGGTTATAGGTCCATGTTACCACCTCCGTAAAAATTGTTATTTACCAAATTCCGCATTCCCGAAAGTACCGGGAGAGGTAGCATGGACTTACAGAGTTCTCAATAACTTATCAGCCTCTTAAGGCAGTGAAAGGCCAGGCCATCGCCGACTTCCTCGCTGAGCATCCGATACCTGCCGATTCACCATTGAACTGCGAATTGCCAGACGAACATGCGTTTGACACGATCGACGGAGATGATAGCCGGTGGGAACTTTACTTCGATGGAGCATCCTCCATGAAGAAGCGCAAACAAAACACCCCCATAATCAAATTAGGGGTAGGCCTCATCTTCGTAACTCTACAAGGAGAGATAATGCGCTTTGCCTTCTCTTTAATAGAGCCGAAGACAAACAATGAAGCCGAATACGAAACTTTGATAGCAGGTCTCGAGATCGCCATCAACATGGGAATCGAAAACTCCTCATATACGGAGACTCCCAATTGGTCGTTAGTCAGGTAAACGGCGACTATCAAACGTGCAAGCCAGAGTTGGTAAAGTACGGTGAGAAAGTATAGCGGCTGCTGACTCAAATTCCTTCCTACACCTTGGAAAGCATACCGCATGCGGAAAATAGCAAAGCGGATGCATTAGCCAAGCTTGCTAAAGAATTGGCTGATGAGAACCTCGATGACGTAAGAATCGTGGTACAAATCCGTCGGGTTCTTGCACCGGCAGAAATATCTCCGGAGTCGTCCGAGAAAAAGGAAGCGACCGAGCAAACGGCCATGCAAATAAAAGACCAGGAAAAAGGTTGAGGATTGGAGAGAAGTCTTTATAGACTACTTCAAATCCCGTCGGACGCCTGAAGACGCGTCCTCAAAACATCAGCTCATGAAGCGAGCTCTATCTTTTGCCTTCGTCAATGATACTTTGTATAAGAGATCATTTGATTCTCTATGGTTAAGATGTCTGGGACCTGAAGAAGCAAAAAAAGTTGTCCAAGAAACTCACGATGGACTCTGCGGTTCTCACCAAGCAGGGCCGAAGATGAAGCTGAAGATCAAACGGATGGGTTATTATTGGCCCACGATGATCCAGGACTGCCTCGAATATGCGAAGCCACTCGTGCCAGATCTATGGGGATTTTATCCATCAGCATCCAAATCCACTATATCCAACGGTGGCCAGCTAGCCGTTCGAAATGTGGGGAACTGACATAATCGGCCCCATCGAACCAGTATCGTCCAGAGGACATTGATTCATTTTGGCGACAACTGATTACTTCTCCAAATGGACAGAAGCAGTACCGCTGAGGGAAGTGAAGACGGAGAATATCCTCCATTTCTTCAAGACACACGTCATTTATCGGTTTGGCACTCCGCGACGGATTATCTCCTATAATGGGCCAGCCTATAGAAGCCACAAGATCAGCCGCTTCACACAACAGCATAACATCGACTGGAGATACTCTTCAGTCTATAACCCCCGAGCTAACGGTCTAGCTGAGGCTTTCAACAAGACCTTGACGAAGATCGTGAAAAAGACGGTGTCCCGGAATAAGAAGGACTGGCACGAGAGACTGCATGAAGCTCTCTGGGCCTACCGAACGACGTTCAAAACAGCCACGAATACAACGCCATACTCATTGGTATTCGGTACAGAGGCGGTACTCCCCCTCGAGATAGAGCTACCCTCTCTACGAGTGGCAATTCATTACGAGCTGACGGATGAGGAAAATGCTCACCTTCGGCTTGAGGAGCTTGATGTCCTTGATGAAACCCGGCTTATAGCGCAACAAAATATGGAGTCTTATAAAACAAAATCTGGCCTCTAGCTTCCCGTTGCGTCAGAGTCACAATAGAAGCGCCAACTAGTCGCATGATCCGAGGGAACCTGCACCTGTCATAAAAACCCGGCCTCATGTGGATGCCAAAGACACCTAGCACGTGTAACTCGAGCCATGACGTGAAATAAGGCATTGGGAAGTTTACCGACTGCACCCCTGGCTCAGTGGTATCAGCCACCAAGCTGAGGCCGTGATACATATGGGCTAACCCAGCAATCCCCACAGCCACTTGTATCCCAACAACCATCCGATGTGTAGGATAGAAGACGGATGGCCTCATACGGCGAGGGTGAATGGGAAGCGCGAACCAACTCAGCCACAGCCCGAGGAACCCTAAAAAGAACGCTTCTTCGTCGATCCCAGGAGCCGCCAGTTCTGCAAAAGGGATGACCAGGGTATCAGGTAGAAAAAAGCTCTTCTGATCCGCCTCCACCGCTGACAGATTGCCTAAACCCAAGCCGAAGGGGTCGTCAAGACTGGCGAATTTCTCGACTTCTTCCTTCAATATTTCCGGGCGAAGAAAATCAGCTATAAAAGCTGTAAAACTAACTCCACGACCTTTGGATGTAAGAGAAAGGTTCTCGTACATATTCAACACCTTTATTAAGCTCGGAAATTTGTGCTGAATAGCATTCTCGGGAGTAAGACCCATTACCACTAATTTGGTAGAGAAAATATACTCATCCGGGGGAAGCAATTCCTCATAATGTTCTCCCCTAACGGGTAAACCCGAGACCTCTGCAAACTCCTCCAAAGAAATGGAGACTTCTCGATCTGATAGAAGGAAGGTGTGGGTTGGAATGTTCCACTGTTCCAGAAATGCCCTGACCCACCATGAGGGGGGTGTGGAATATTGAAACAAAGAGGCATAAACGGCGGGATACAATCCGAGCTTCATCTACTGTGGCTTCCTCGCCGATAAAATATACCGGGCCCACTGCAAATACGGTGACGGAGAGTTAGTCCTACATTGTACGGCTGTACCCAGGGGTGTGACTCGCCCTGACATATGCGTCGCCCTAGGATGTCCAAAGCCACCGGCGGCTGCACGGGTATTGCGGCAATAGAAGGCCGAAGGAGACCTTCTGAAGTCCAGTTGACCTCCTCCACAGTGTAATTCATCGGAGGCGCATTTGCATAAGCAATCGCCGAAATAGGCTTCGAGGGTGTCGCACAGGAAAAGCTTCGTCGGCCCATGATAATTTGATCATACCATTTACCCCATAGATGAAGACTCTTATGCTCCGGGTCATGATCTTTTATCAGCGCGAAAACCTCGCGATCAACGGGTGCTTCAGGAAATCCGCCTTCTGAACGAATGAATGGGAAGGAGGTGTCGGAAGACATAATGCCTGCGCAGAAAAGAACGAATTTTTCAGCCACCAATGCTATAAATTAAATTTTGTTACAAGGTAGTATAAATCCGTACCGCACTGCAGTGCAGTTAAAGGGGACCAAAGGGGATCCACAAAATCTAGATGACAGTTCATCATTAATAAAACAACCTCATCATTGGATGAGGCTAATATTAAATGAGAAAATCCTCAAGAGATTCTCATTAAATGAGAAATCTCTCGGGCAAAGGAGTAAAACTCCCATTGAGAGCAGCGCTCTTCATTAGACAGACATCTGTCAAAGTCTAATGATGAAGGAATAAAATTCCTCAAGAAGAGCCTTGCTCTGAAAAGATGACGGAATAATCTATCAAAAATAAAATTTCAATTTGATCTTCAAGATCCATGAACAAACTCTTAAGAGTTCTTCTGTTTGATCTGAAAGGAGCAAAGCTCCATTAATGGATTAAGAAATCATAAGCAAGGTCCCTTTAGATCTATGATGCCAAGAGAGCAAAGCTCTATTAATAAAACCCTAAAAAGGATTTTCTTTAGATCAAAGATCCATGAAGAGCAAAGCTCTGTTAATGGGTGAAGCCCTAAAAGATGTCTAAAAAAGATTTAATCTTTTACCGAATTCGACAAAGTTCTGTCCTTAAAAATTCTTAAGAAGAAGAGCTGTGCTCTGAAGAAGAAAATAAATTTTCAAGAAGGATTGAAGATAAACAGAAGTCATTTCAAGGGCCAAGGGTCCTCTTTATATGCACTAAGTGCCGTTTCAGTTCCTTGGGTGATCCAAGAGTCGAGATGTTGCCACCGCTGCACCCACGTGTGGACTCCGTGTGCAATGGTGGGGGGCATTTGTTTCCCCAATTAGAGTATAGCCCTGTCCAGAATTCAAAATTTGAATTACAGCTGCGCTTTTATAAAAGCGCTTCGCTACAACTAGCGCACCCCGTGCAAAGCACATAGGCGCTAGCTCTAGGTGCGCTGTGCTCCAAGTAGCGCACCACGTACAAAGCACGCGTGCGTTAGCGCTAAGAGCGCTGCGCTCCAATTAGCGCACCATGGGCAAAGCGCACCATGGGCAGAGCGCATAAGCGCTAGCGCTGGAACTAAATGTTCCTCACCGTTGGATCAAATATCCAATGGATATGATTAAATCATCGGTTAATAAGAATAAAATTCTGAATGAATCTTTCCAAACGGAAAAGATTGTGCCTTGAATTTGGAACACTGTTGGATCAATGATCCAATGGGGATTAAAAATCACTAAAATACAGAACAAATTCTGTAAAGAAGGAAAGATTTCTCAATCTTGTTAAAACAAGAAGATTATCTCCTGTTAATCAGAAGCCCTTGGATCAAGGATCCAACGGTGGGGAAATTCGCAAATCAATTGGAGAATAAATCTTTTTAACTGATTCAACAAATCAGCTTCCCCTATATAAAGGACCGAAAACTTCAAGTCTAAAAAAGGAGGAACCCCCCATAAACTTTGAGAAAATCTCAAGAAGAAGAAATAGCTCTCGGCAAAAGAAGATTTTTCTTCAAGGTAAAAAGAATGGTCATGAACAAAGAGATGAAATCATCACATAACTAAAGAGAAGAGTTCTCTTCCTAAAAGATCACAGATCTACAAAGACCAAGATCTTTTATAAAGAGATAAAAAAAAGATCTCATCATAAAAATAAAAAAGTGCTTACTTCACAGATCATAGATCTATAAGAAAAATTGTCTTTCTGAGATCATGAACATCTCATTATAAAGGGGGGGGGAGAATTATTCAATTCTCTTAGGATCACAGATCCATAAAGGAAAAGCCTTTCATTAAAAAGAGATTGAAGTATCTCCTATAAGTTAAGAACTTTGTTCTTGAAATCTTGAGACAAAGTCTCTTATCAAAAAAGACAATCTTCAGAGCGCAAAGTTAACCTAAGAAGAGCCTTAGTGCTCCTAATTTAAAAGTGCCTTAGTGCTCTTCATCTAGCGCAAAGCGCTGCAATAGTACTTCAAACACAGCGCACCGCGCTCATTGGCTAGCGCTCAGCGTGCCACGTGCTCCTCACGTGTGCGCTGCATTACTAAAAGCGCTTTGCGCTCATTATATGGCACCAAGCGCCTCAACGCTTCAATTATAGCGCATCAGCGCTCTTCACTTAGCGCAAAGCGCTAAACGCATCAGCGTTTAACATCTGGCGCAAAGCGCCAAGCGCACTAGCGCTTTAACCATAGTGCACTGTGCTCATCGATTGGCGCTAGTGCCATGCGCGCTATATACTTTTATGTGCGCTTGGGCAGAACATAAATTGTTCTCTAGATAAGTCCTAGAGCTATGATGAATGCTTAGCATTCAATGAAAGACAAACATTGTCAGAATTTAAATCCATGCTCCGCATTGTTAAAAGGGCCAAGCCCAAAAAAATGCTTAACAGTCCAAAACGAATGTTAAGCATTTTTTTTAACTTTATTGGACTTAGCCCAAGTTGGCCATAAGTCCTCAATTCAGACTCAACCGAGCTATTGTGCTCGTAACATAATTAATTGATCATTGTTCCAAATCGGACTACAGATCACTTAACTCACCCTGGTTCAAGGGTACATCTCTTCACTCCTTTGATATTTGTCGTTGTAATTCCTTAACGTCTTCAAAGAGGTGACGGGTCCCGACAACCACACATTTCATAGACTACGACATCTCTAAACTACGGACTGTGGGGTCCTTAAACCCATGGACTATGATGTCCTTAACCTCGACCGTGATGTCTTAAAACTAGCATCGGACTGTAGGGTCCTTAAACCCATGGACTATGATGTCCTTAACCTCGACCGTGATGTCTTAAAACTAACATTGGACTGTGGGGTCCTTAAACCCACGGACTATGATGTCCTTAACCTCTACCGCGATGTATTAAAACTAACATTGGACCGAGATATCCTTAAACTAACAATGGACCGTATTGTCCTTAAACTAATTATCGACCGCAATGTCACTAAACTAAACAACAGTGCCCAATTGCTCTCTTGTCGGATCTAAATGATCCCGTTAAGTTGATCTTAGTCTAAAATAAGACTAACGTATCCTTAACAAACGTTTATGTCGATCTTAGTCTCAAATAAGGCTAATGTATCCTTAAACCCAAACCCCCATACCCAAATCTAAGAAAGATACGGATTTGGACTAGTCCACGCCCTACGGGCGACAACATAACCTCGTCTCCGTATACAATCCACGGGCAGCCAAACACAAAACAAACACCCACGACACGAAGTGACCATTTGGAGAAGGAGAAAGTTGTTACCGCGATGCGGTAGCGTGATTAACTGCAGGGGCTTGCGCCTACAGGGAAGAGCGTCCCCACAATCAAAACCCCCTCAAATGAGGTGGAATCTGACGAAGTCTGCTACATCGGCCGCATCCGTTTAAACCTTCAATACACGGTGCCATAAATCAACTTGGCATTTTCGGAGAGGTGGACGGATAGCACCAACTAGCATCTGCCCCGAATTTCAGGCAAGACGAACCTCCGCAGTCTCGTCTCTGTGTTTCGGAGGGGAACAACGGGTCCAAGCAAGGCAAGAGAGTAATCACGCAAGCAAGGGACGTTCACTGGATCGCCTGTATCGGCAACGGCGACACAACTCTGGCGATCGCTGGAAAATCAAGATTCAAGAAAAAAAATAAATAAAAGAAAAAGAAGAAGAGGAAGAAGTAGAAGAAGAGGTTGGTCCTTACTGGGGTTGGTGCTCAAGATTTCCGGGGATAGAGAAGACGAGGTGATGGTGTCGAGGTCACCGGCGGTGAGGTGTGCAGGTGGGATGAAGGCTAGGGTTTCAGGTGTGTAGGTTAGGCTTGGGTAGGGTTCAAGATAGAAGAAGAAAAGAAAAGAAGGAGGAGAAGAGAAGAGGTGGTGAACGTGATGATGAGATGAGGGGCGTCAGCGGTGGAGTTGAGGAGCTAGGGTTTGGGTTTCTTGGGTTCTCGGGGTTTGGGTGTGCAGGGTTCTTGGGCGAGGACGGAGAAGAGAGAAGAAGGAAGGAGAGAGGAGAGAGGTAGAGGGTGGAGGCGAGGTCGAGGGTAGTGAGGCACGGGAGGAGCTAGGGTTAGGGTTTCGAGAGCTATGGTGGGTTCTCCTGGAGGCAATGCATGGTTTAAATAGAAAAGAAGAAGGAGAAAAGAAGAGTGTGAAGAAGGGAGGTGAGTGTAAGGGAGCGGGCGGTGACGGGAAACGAGAAGCGCACAGTAAGTGCGGGAGGAGAGAGAGACGTTCGAGAGGAGAGAGAAAGGGGGAGAGGGGGGGGGGGAGAGAGCTGTTAACTTTAAAAAAAGATTTCTTTTAAAATTTAAAAAGATTATTTTTGTTAGGAAAATCTTTAATATAATTGTTAAAAAATATAATATTAGTAAAATATTTAATATTTGGCTAATACAAAAATAGTCCAAAACACGCCCGGATTGGATCTAAAATTACGGTTTGAAAATACGGTTAATATATGTGTCAACCAAAACCAAAATTGGATATCCGGGTAACGAAAATGCATAACCCCAAGAACGGATGCATGCACATGCACATAGCCATCCAAACAAGTCCGTTTCACTGAACGAGACGAGAACAAGGTGCGCGGATGCTACGACAGGGTTAGGGGTATCATGCAGGTCATGCAATGTATTTTTAAAATATTTTATGTGACTTTAAATTTTATATTAAAATATGCAGATGCCAGATATAATGCCAGTATGCAGTATGCATAATATGAAAGTGCACGGATCCACGTAATAAGCCAGGATAAGTCACAAACATGAATCAAGACTGGTTTCAAGCATGTGGGTCGGGTCGGATGCAAATACAGATGTCAAAATACTATTCGCACCAAAAACACAGTAAATCAGGAAAAAAATACCATAAATAAAGAAATACTTGACTAGAACTGGTATAAATGAACTAGGGTGTTACAGGTAGGGTCTAGGGAGCCCCGGTAGATTCTTCTTCTTCTTCTTCCACTGAGTCGGAGTCTTCCCGGGAAGTTAGGGTCAGATCCTCTTCTCGGAGTCGCGAGATGGGGGCGGTCCCCAGAGCGAATGTCGCGGCTGCCCCTAGTGTGTCATCCACGGTGAGGTACGAGGATGTGCTCGCCACCGCTCGGGCTCGTTTCCACATTCCTCCCGGCTATAGGCTTCGTTTGGCTGAGGAAGGGGAGATGGCAGATCAGGTATGGGGTAAGGAGATTGCCCTGTACCTGGAAGCTTTTTTGGCCGGAATGCGCTTGCCCTTCTCTCCCGAGGTTGTTAGTGCGCTGAATTATTTTGGGTTAGTCCCGGGCCAGTTAGTGCCGAACTCCTGGATGATTCTCCTTGGGTTCCTGGTCTGTTTGAAGTTGCGCGCGATCCCTTTCAGGCTGAGCGCCCTCGCCTCTTTTCTCTGTTACAAGAGTCACCCCGGCGCTCGCGCGGGTGAGCCGAGGTGGGTATACATCTCCTTTAGGAAACAGCGGGGAAGTGCTCCCGGATCGGGGGTCGTCGTCATGCTTTCTTCTATCCACGATTGGAAGAAGAAGTTTTTCTTTGTTGGGCCGCCTGAGGGTGAGGACTGGCCCGTGCCCACCCAGTGGTCTAGGTATAGGTGTCGGTGAGAGAGTCAGTCGAGCGATCCCGACGCGCTGAAAGTGGCGGAGTGGGAGCCTATTCCTCGGGCTGACGTGCTGCTTTCTGAGCAGGCCCTTAGTTGGGCTGGGCTCAGCCCCGCCCAATTCACGGGTAAGTTAGGAGTTTACAGGCGATCTGTTAGACTTGCGTTTATTTTACTTTTACTTGTGTTGCTGACTCCATTGTACCTTGTCTTGTGCAGAACCCGTAGACCTGAGCAAACTTCGATCGGCAATGCACGCGTCGAAGAAGGGATCGAGGGCTGGAGGTGCCAGCTCTTCCCGTCCGGTGTCGGCCCCGGATCCCCCGGCAGCCGCTCCACCGAGGCGTTCGAATGCGGCCCGTGCCGAGGATCCCAGCCAGGCGTCGAGATGAAAGCGGGTTCGGGAACAAGAGGCCCAGGCTTCGGAGGTAGAGACCGGCTCCCCAGTGTCGTCTCTCAAGAGGTTCCATCGGACGGTCCCGGGTACCACGGCCACCCCGATCTTAGTGGATGAGGGGGACCTCCGCTTTGAGGTGCCCTTGGGGCTCTCCGTCGCTGACAGCTTGCTGGCAGACATGGAGAGGTCGGCCGGGGGCAAGATCCCTCGGGGGACTCTCAGGGCGCAAATGGCGGCCATCGCCTAAGAGGCCGTGCTGGTTAGTGCTCGCATCTCACTTGATTTTTCACTCTGCGTCCTATCATTCGTGAGATTTGGTGCCCCCTTTTCTTTTTGACCCCCTCTGATTTCTTCAGGTCCACCAGCACGTCGCACACGTCGTCCAGATGGAGGACAAGGAAATTACCCTGGCAATGCGAGTCGCGGGCGAGTTTTCCTCGCTGGAGGAGAGCTCAAAGTTGGAGCTGGAGGCGGCGCTGGCGAGAGTCGCTGCCCTTGAGGACGAGGTGGCGTCCGGGAAGCAGGAGGTGGCGGCCGGGATGCAGGAGGTCGCCAGGCACTGTGAAGCTGCCCAGGCCAAGCTTCAATACTCCAGGTTGCTCGACGGCACCCTGAAGAAGTCAGCGAGCACCCTACGGAAGGAGCTGGGGGCGGCGATACAGGGGACGAATGTAACATTTCAAAAAAAATAAAATATTATTTTTGGGAAATTTTATAATTTAATATTATTTTTAATGAATATTTTAATATTTCGGTATAATTAAATACCGATAAATTGGGGAAATTTTCTGAAAATTATAGAAAATACTAAAAGAGAGTGTTTTTATGTGAATTATGCAATTTTTAAGTTTTTATGATTAATTATATGCTAATTTAGTGCTAATCGCGATTGAAAATCGCTAATCGCGCTTTAAGCGTATTTTGTGCAAACATGCACCATATCATTTTACACTTATTACATTTTTTTATCATGGCATTCCTCATGATTCTTGCATGATTGTAATATATTATAGAGGGGAAAAGAATAGAAAAGGAAAAGGAAAAGAATAAAGAAATAGGTATGGGTGAGAGAGAGAAAGGTGAGGGTTTAGGTTGACTTGTCTTGAGCCATTCCCTCTTCTTTTGTTCACTCATTTTCCTCTCCCTCTTCTCTCTCCTTGCTGCTGCTGCTGCCGCCTCATTCTCCCCCCTCTACCTCCTCAAATCACCCCAATAAACATCTCAAAACCCAAATCTCATTTTACAAAAAAGATGCACAAACTCAAGGGAAACACATTGGACCAAGAAAGCAAGGATTTTGGCCACTTGGGACAACTCAAGAAAATTCTTGAGTTGCCGAATAAGGTAATTTCTGAACCATAAGCTTAGTGTTTCCTTTACTTATACCCCCATGTTAGATTTGAACCGATATCGAGTGGTTTTGTGGACTTAGGAAAAATCTAGTTAGGGTTAATGGGAATTGAGAGTGGTGATGGGTAATTAAGCTCAGTAGAGGCTACACAAATTCCCTAGTGCTAGAATCCATGCTCAAACTAGAAACTAGAAACCCGGAATACGGATTTAGAAACCGCTATCGGAAGAATTGTGGAATCTGTGATGGTTAATTGGAATCTGCTATCACCACGAGACTCTGAAAATTATTTTGCATGGACAGTGGTACATGCAAGCACCCAGGAAGCTAACCCCAAAACCCTAGCCCCTAACTCCCAATTATGGCCACAGATTTATTCTTTCTGGCAACAATTTGCGGCCAGACGTGGAGCATTTTGGCTCGTTCTTGTTCTGTAGCTCCTACATCTATAAATTAGACCCCTGGCATATGCAAAATTGTCTGATTTGACCTAGGGTGAAATCTGGGACCCTTTTCTATAGTTGTTGTTTTGATTCGTGTTTTCGTATTGCGTATTTTAAATTCTGGATTTGTATAATTGCGTTTTACCACGATTACTCGGCGTTTGTACGACGATATCGATGATTGTTTGATGGTTTTGGAAGCGTACTCATAGGTTCTAACCTATAAGCTTTTAAGCGTATAGTTTTGGTTTTCGTGTGTCGTTTTGTTTTTGATTTGGTTTTAATGCGATGCGCTACGTGTGACATGTAGGTACCCCCACGACGATTTGAGACGATGAAGAAGATGATGGCGACATCAACATCGACAAGCAAGACGCAAGGTGAGTAGATTATATCTACGGGGGAAGTCGGGTGGATGGCGTATAGCACCACCGCAGTTCGATGTTTAGTATAGTATATATATACTATTTATGATAGCTTATTTTGTGTCGTGGATATTTGAGATGAGATTAGGTATACTATGATTAGATTAGGGCGTACAAGTAAACTAGTATACTTCCTAGTTGCGAACCCTAGAATAGGCTTACACCCACACGCATACACATGCATATTCGTTATACATATACCTAGATGACGAGGATAGTGGATGATATTGGGAGATGAGTCGATGAGATTGGGCATAGTGCCATGAGATCGGTGATATGATGTGATTCGTATTTAGGATACGACATGTGATTTTAGCGGGCCTTTGGACATGTGCTCCACACACGCATTTATATTTAAATAGACGGTATCGATTTGTACTAGACTTAGATCAGTATCCCAGATCATGATATATGATGATAAGGATACCAGATAATTGATGAGGTGAATGTGATATTGACCCGTACCCAGCTTTTGGGATGCCGTACGATGATTTACCGTACGAGCTTTATATTGATGATAGATCCGCACTCATGACTCGAGGATGTCATATGATATTGTATCGTATGCGGTACCTTTGAGGCGGGATCACCGACTATTATATTTACATATATATTATATCGACTCAGATTTAGGTGGTTTCCATACCCCTCCTGATTGACTTGTTAGTTAGAGCTGTAGTTTTCCTAGTAGATGTTAGGCTGGGCCGATGTCATACCTATTTCAAAAACTAACGAATCGGGAATATTTTAAAGACAGGTAAAGGGATTCTACGGATATTTCAAAAGACGCATCTTTTCTTAAAAACCCGTAGCCCTTATTATCCTAAAAACCCTGATTCTTCTTTTTTCAAATGGCAAAACAATATGACATAGATACATTGACGTATATTCTGCACTATTGTGTTTATTATTCATTTGTCGTATATTCTTGCTGTTCGCATCGCATTGCATGTTATATATGTTTATTGTTATATTAAAACCATGCTGATAGGACACCAGCACCATTATCGATGATGCATATGTTCCACGTACACCTGCTTGCCGGCTCACACACTTCATCATCAATAATTGCCATGTCACTACACTGTAGTACTGTTGCATTCAGGATATGATCCCTTGCATGGCATACTTGTGTACATACCTATCGTACACCCATACGTGCATACATACATATTCGCACATACATAAATGATTCTCGTTGGATTTGGATATTTGGGAACCGCAAGATACTCTTTAAAACTGATTCATTTTAAAAGAGCGGTTTCCCTCAATATGTGCATATTACTATTCCATATTGCATGATATACTGATATGCTTACATTTCTTTTACATGTCGCATACATCATGCTTTTGATTATACGCATTGAGATATGTTGTTTCCATGATATTTCTGGATTTGGGAACCGTGGATATTTCAAAAGAGAGTATGTAATTGTTTTAAAAACCTGGTTACCCTTGATATGATATTTCAGTGCGTCCACCATGTGTATTCTCGGTGCTGAGAGCGACATGTGAAACCCGATTCGAGGAGGCGCATGAGGCCGATTGCGGGTATATGGTGGACCCGGTATGGTACCCCGGGGCAAGAAAGGGATGCTGTGTATACAGACGGTGAGCCTGGCAGAGGGACTACTACCTACCGGTGATTGTATTTGAGCTCGGCGGATATCCGGAGGATACCGACCGTAGAAGAGGGATGATATGGGCCGATCCGCTTTGATGGACCCCGATATATGAGGATTTACGTGCCGATGCTAGGCACAGGTTTCATGATGTTTTCGAGTATCGATGCTAGACACTCAGGTTCCATGATTTTGATATGTCTCGAGGGACACATGTTGATTTATATTCTCATACTTCCATGCATATGCTTTATGATATTTACATGCATGATGCTTAATGTCATTGGGTGACATGTGGACGAGATCCACATACATACAGACATTGATCACATAGTTGACTGATATCCACATACTCATAGTCTTCCTGATATAGTTGACATTGATTACATTGATCATACCTCATATTTATGATATATTACTACCCGAGGCACTGACACGAGCTTTTGGTACTACACTTATGTATAGATGTTTACCCTAGCCACCTTATCATGCTTCAGACTTATTCATATTGAGGATATATTATTACTGATCGTATTGACCTAGGATTATGTCATGCATACGATTTCTACTCTGCGATGTTTTCTATTCACGAGTTGGCAACTCACCTCCGTTGTGCCACAGTTTCTTGCAGGTTTTTCCGTACAGGGTTTCATTGCGGCTTTTCTGGCACACTGCTTCCTTTCTGGGTGATTGCATTGGTAGGTGGGTTCACTCGCATCGTGACCACCCTTGTATTATTTTATTCAATTGTATCTAGTAATTCCATCAACCAAACTTGTATATTGTTTCAGAATTAGAAAACCAGTTATGTATTATTTCGACCTTAGAGTTGCGCGTTGTAGTATTATGGTTTTCATGTTTATTTTGAGTCCCTTTTTAGTTTTGATCCTCGCCCTTCGGCATTGTATATTATATTGCTTGCGTGGTGATTGATAGAATTAAAGTTAACCGCAATCAAGACGGTGTCTCTATGCAGCTAGCCGGTTGAGTACGGGTCGATCCACAGGGAGATGGTTGTATGTTCGTTCTTGTTTTAGACGAGTCAATAAAGAATTTTTGTATGAGTTGTTCGATTCTATCCTAAGTGTATTATTTGCAAGTATAAAGTTGTTAAGAAAAAGATACGAGATTATAAGCTAAAGAAATCCGTACTCAAAACCTTTGAGCCGAATCTTGACCAATTGAAGCTAGAGCAATCGGCAACAACGTGGATTAGGGGATTTAAGCGCGGTATTCGTGGAATACGGCTTATTTACCCTTGTCCTTCCGTTCTTGTCTCTTGCTTTTGCCTCCGGCCAAACCGAACGCAACCGGTCGCGGTTAGGAATCACCGTTACCTTGTCAGGGTACGGTGCCTAACGGAGCGCTTGCGTATCGTTTGGGCGGAGTTCAATGGAAAATACGGGAAAAGGAAATGGGCAAAGAAACGTTAACTTATAATACTGTATTTCTTCTTAACAATAATAATTACATTCATTCACAAAAAAGAACCAAAAAGAGAGAACAAAAAGAAAAGAACAAAGAAAAGAAAAGATTACAAGTAATTAAGTGCATGAATATAAATTGCAAGAAAGTAAAGCAAGGTAATAAAAAGCAAGTAATAAAAATCGATAAAAAGAACAAGAAACTAGAACTCAAGACAAGCATGTGATCAATAGCCAACCCTTAAACTTGCAAGCTCAATCAAGAGGTTGCAAGATCAAGAGAAGGGTAGAGAACGCATGTGAAATGAAGCGCTAATTCCATAAGAAAATACGACCTTTGAGATCAATAACTAACCCTTAACCATTCAAGCTCAATGAAGAGGTTGAATGATCAAGAGAAAGCAAGAATCTCAAGGGGAAGAAGAAACAAAAGAGAATGATACAAAAAGCCCTCATCTTCATTGATCTCCCACTCAAAAAGCTCTCACTACAATTTTCATGGAAAAAGAATGAAGAAGAAGAAGAAAAAGACTAAATCCTAAAAAGAAAGAGGAACAAAGAATGACCCTTGACTTGGCTCAGTTCTGGAGTATTTATAGGCGGGTAAAGGGAAACCTAGGGCAACCATCTGCACATAAACAAAAGTACCAAACTACCCCTGAAATTTGACGCAGAGAGGAGACCACATGGCCGCGGATCCGCGGCCAAGACCCCCCTTTGGCCGCGGATCCGCGGCCATATAGATGACTTGGGTCGTCGTATTTTGGGTGGTTTCCTGGTTTGTATTTGTCTGCTATGTGGTATATGAATTTTCTCAGAAACTCTTCACAATTATTCTAGAATTTTAGTAGAACAAAAAGGTGATGTGATGTGGATCTTTTGCCATGATTTCCTCGAGCTCCGCGTAGATTTCTTGGATCTTGTGTTGACCTAGAGCTTTGTGCATGACATGACAATTGATTTGCCATCTTGTCCCTTAACTGGTATGTGGCAACACACGGATAGAGAGCGGAGATCGTGTTTTATCTGTTGTTGGCAGTAATCCGGAATTTGTCGTACTTTTCCATGATATTCATTGTTCAGAGCCGAGAACCTGTATTCTGCAATTATGTAGCAAACACTGATTAAAAGCACCTACCTATAAACACACGAGCATAAGAATGGGCGGTATAAAATGCAGTATTCTGGTATGAACAAATACCCCCAAACTTAACCTTTGCTCGTCCCGAGCAAAACCAATTATTCACAAAAATATAATGATAACCGCACTTTCGCAGGGAAAACGATTGCACTGAGCGCGTGCAATAAGCCGTTAAACCTCTACGTGTCCCTAGTAGGAGGAGTGTTGTCTCCTTAGGGTTTTCAGCGGATACTACCCACAAAATCCCGTCAAGCTAGTGTCATAAGTTAACATTGATTCTACTCCTACAGTTTAGTATTTACGTTAGAAACTCTATCATCCTAAGTTAGAAATATCCAACCCTTATTTTTCACACCTCCTATCTATTTAACCTCGGTTCATATACGTTCCAAAAAAGTTTAGAAAGATGTTGGTTCTCCTGAGTTTTCCTTCTAAAGTGCGGCCTCAAATCAGGGATTTTTATCAACTTTACAAAAAACACAAGTCTTATTCTTTATTTCTATCTCTTATTCAAACATCAATTGTATACCCCTACGTGTGTGTAAATTTGCACCCCTACACTCAAGAATTCAATTCAAGCTATAATACCCTTGCCCTAATACCAAATACTACTTTTTTTCATTAAGGACGGACGGATTTGCTTACACACCTTTCATGCGACTATTAATGCTTCATGAGGCACTAACGACCGATTACTGAATGTGTAAACTTTAAAGCGTAAATAGCAGTTTCCAGGTCTTGACTTTATTCTATTTTTCTTTTTCTTTTTCAAGACCGGATATATTTTTCAACATGCTCTTTTGGTGTTTAGCTTTAAATACCGTTTTTTCTTTCATACTAGGATTTCAGGCAAGAGTATTTCAAGGTATCCTCTACTATCCCAAGTTTCAAGGTGCGTGTAAGTGCAGTTGTAGGGTATATACTTTCTAAATTTGAACTCAAGAAAAGAAACTATTTTTCAGACTTATCCTTCAGTAAAACTTCAATACTTTCCCTTCATCTTGACTTAACTCAAGAACTGAACTCAAGATTACCTATTTCTCAAAAAAAAAACTATAAGGACGTATACTTACCAAAGTTAGACAGAATGAGGGTTGTTTTTAGGGTTTTCAATCCCTAAGCTTAGAATTTAGTTATTTCTATCATATCAACTAAACTTTCGGAATAAAGATCTAAGTTACCCTATTAGCTAACTTGACGACAAAGTTTTTATATTTTTTGGAAAATTTTTCGATTTTTCTGGGTTTTTAAATAAGGTATGCAAATGCAAAATATACAAATGAATGCGAAGGAAGAAAGCTTACCGAGCACACCCCCAATCTTAAACTTGACAGTGCCCTCACTGTCAGGCTATACCAAGAGGGTCAAAATTGTCGGCGCTCCCTAGAAACAAATTATATACAAAAAAAAAGGAAAACAAAAAATATATACAAAAAAGAGTCCCCCCTAAACTTAAGTAAAACAGTGTTTCCACTATTAAGCATTGAAGTTCAGGATTAGGGGGGAAAGAGAACAGTATCAAGCTATACAAGGCCTTACACAGGCCAAAAGTTAGTACCAACCATTCAAAGATTTTATCTCTATAATGTGCTGGTTGGTGAAATAAGGCGTAGAGAAAAGAGATGGAGAATACGCGAGACCGTATGCGAAGAGAAGCGGGATACGGTCTTGGTATATGAGAGGAAGAAGAATGGCGGAAGGGAAAAAGAAGTGGAATACGAACTTGAGGGTGCAAATGGAGTAAATAGATTAGCACAATTTGTGATGAGCGATGTGTAAAAAGCGATTGTGCTAATATATTTACCCGTCGAGAAATGGGGTCAAATCCCTCAAGATTCGTGAGAAACCATGGGTACGCCGAACTTGGTAAACCAGACACAGTAAATGAAAGTGAGACGGGTTCTTGCAAGGTCGGAACGATGGAAAGGATGGAGGGAAGTGGTTGAGGAAGGGTATCGGTTAAAGGTTCAGGAGGGTGTACACAGTCAGTGGAAGGAACAGGATGAATTGGAAAATCCGACTCATCAAGCAAAACTGGTTCATCCTCAAAACTATCCTCAATATTCTCCTCAAAATTTAGCACATCCATGCTCTTCTCTTCAAAGTCCAGACGCATATGGGGTTCGGGAAAAACATTTAATGACTCGGGATGATGATTTGAAGAGAAAAACTCAGCCAAATCTACGGGTTCATCATCCAAAATATCCCCAGCGTCAATATCCTCAATCAAGTGAAAATCAAAATTCTCTGACACCTCATCAAAAGCATGGATATTAATCGATTCTGGTTCTAAGATATAGGTGTAGAGGTCAAAAGGATTAGGTATGGTTTCACTTGGAAGGGACCCTTCACAATTGGGCAAATCAAACACTACGAAGTCGCCCAACTCATTCATCATTCTATCTTCAATTGATAAATCATGTGGGATACTCGATAGACTTTCAAAACAGGAGTTGTGGGATTCAATTTGGGACGGGTAGGTTTGATTTGGAAGGGGGTACATCTCACTCTCTCCACTCAAATTCACAGCCTGTCCTGCCGCCTCATCATACATTGAAAAAGTTGGAGCTAGTTGAAAACTAGCTACCGGGTCACTAGGTTGCATGAGGGCGGCCATGGACGCATTCAAATCCATCATCTGTTGGCTTGACGCTACCCTAAAGTCTTCCAACGACTGTTCTAGACTAGACATTGGTTGTGAAGGGGTTTCAGTAAAAGATTCAAAGTTGTTTGGATACTGAAAACTCCCAAATGGCTGTTCTGATGCAATGTCTAGGGAAGGTGCAAAAGTAGGGTAGGACTGGTAGGAATTGAATGGTTGGACAGGGGTAGGATCAACAGTTGGATAAGAAGGTGAATGAAATTGTTGATGCCAAGAATTTGAAGTGGTGAAAGGAGTGAAAGATCGGCTACGGGATTGTTCAATACGTTCAGCGATGGACAAAGGACGACTTGCAGAAGGGGTATCAACATAAGCGGGTGCGGGAGGTTGAAAAGGTTGATACAAAGTGGAATGAGGAGTGCAAGTGTTTGTCCTAGACGCTGCTATGCGATCTTTCAGTGAAACTTTGGGCATGGAGGGGTCGTTCGATGTTCGGCCAAAGCAAGAACCGTAAGAAGTAATGTCTGGTTGTGGGTACCAAAGTTCGGTAAGAGTTTTTCGAGGTGGGGTACCCATGATATGAAGAGAGAAAAAGAAAGGTAGAGAAAAGGAGGGGAAAAAGAATGTGATATTTTTTTTTTTAGTTTATATATTAACAGAAGAATGAAATATACACACAAAAAGAATATGGACAAAAACAATCACGACACAAAAATACCACACACCTAATCGTTCTAGGGTTCACCTAGGTCAACTAGACCTGCTCCAGAACTTGATTGTCGAAGTAAAACTGTGTCGAGAAACGGGCTCAAAATACACTGATCACGAGGCCAGGTAAGTGCAGAGATAAGGGGAGGTTTTCCAACGCTTTCGCGAAGTTCCTTAATTAAATAACCCTTTCTCTTTTGGCGGTTGCGCCGTTAACACTTTCCTAGACACCCCGTAAACAATATACCGTTAAGCGAGGTTCTAAACACAGTTAACTTCTCCTAGTGAGCGCGAAGTCCTTAAGGCTTAAAGTCTAATTTCTTTTAAATTTTGTGCGGGTAAACGTTATGCTCAAGTTCGTGATTTGTGGGCCACGGAAAAGGTGATGAAATCCTTTACCGTATGTTGTGGGGTTCGCTTGCCCTTAAGTCCGTATTAATGTATGCAATGCGCAATTCAATAAAAATTCTATAAAGAATCAAAAAATCGTTTTTTTAGTTTAAGCGCGGCACTGCAACAAATACGGGTTAGTCAATTTTTAGCGTTTGTTAGCGAGCTTGCAAAGAATCCTGCAAAGAATAGAATATTGGATGCGTCGGATTTGAGAAGAAGGTGTTTAAGAAATACGTACCGTTACGTTTTTGGGTTAGGAAACCCCCGTTGAATCAAATCCGGTAAGCTTGGAAAGTTCGCTTGCGCGGGTCAAACTACCCGGATCTTTGGCACTGTACTTCGCAATCACCTTAGCTTTGAATGCACACTTTGCTCCCACAATCGCAGTTTGCAAATACGTAAAAATCTGCACACTTGCCCACAAAAATGATTAAAAAAAAACAAAAAGAATTTTTTTTTATTTTTATAAATATATACAAAAAGAATATTAACCCGAATAACAAGAAAGAAAATACGCTACCGTCTCCCCGGCAACGGCGCCATTTGATTGATAGAATTAAAGTTAACCGCAATCAAGACGGTGTCGCTATGCAGCTAGCCGGTTGAGTACGGGTCGATCCACAGGGAGATGGTTGTATGTTCGTTCTTGTTTTAGACGAGTCAATAAAGAATTTGTGTATGAGTTGTTCGATTCTATCCTAAGTGTATTATTTTCAAGTATAAAGTTGTTAAGAAAAAGATACGAGATTATAAGCTAAAGAAATCCGTACTCAAAATCTTTGAGCCGAATCTTGACCAATTGAAGCTAGAGCAATCGGCAACAACGTGGATTAGGGGATTTAAGCGCGGTATTCGTGGAATACGGCTTATTTACCCTTGTCCTTCCGTTCTTGTCTCTTGCTTTTGCCTCCGGCCAAACCGAACGCAACCGGTCGCGGTTAGGAATCACCGTTACCTTGTCAGGGTACGGTGCCTAACGGAGCGCTTGCGTATCGTTTGGGCGGAGTTCAATGGAAAATACGGGAAAAGGAAATGGGCAAAGAAACGTTAACTTATAAAACCGTATTTCTTCTTAACAATAATAATTACATTCATTCACAAAAAAGAACCAAAAAGAGAGAACAAAAAAAAAAGAACAAAGAAAAGAAAAGATTACAAGTAATTAAGTGCATGAATATAAATTGCAAGAAAGTAAAGCAAGGTAATAAAAAGCAAGTAATAAAAATCGATAAAAAGAACAAGAAACTAGAACTCAAGACAAGCATGTGATCAATAGCCAACCCTTAAACTTGCAAGCTCAATCAAGAGGTTGCAAGATCAAGAGAAGGGTAGAGAACGCATGTGAAATGAAGCGCTAATTCCATAAGAAAATACGACCTTTGAGATCAATAACTAACCCTTAACCATTCAAGCTCAATGAAGAGGTTGAATGATCAAGAGAAAGCAAGAATCTCAAGGGGAAGAAGAAACAAAAGAGAATGATACAAAAAGCCCTCATCTTCATTGATCTCCCACTCAAAAAGCTCTCACTACAATTTTCATGGAAAAAGAATGAAGAAGAAGAAGAAAAAGACTAAATCCTAAAAAGAAAGAGGAACAAAGAATGACCCTTGACTTGGCTCAGTTCTGGAGTATTTATAGGCGGGTAAAGGGAAACCTAGGGCAACCATCTGCACATAAACAAAAGTACCAAACTACCCCTGAAATTTGACGCAGAGAGGAGACCACATGGCCGCGGATCCGCGGCCAAGACCCCCCTTTGGCCGCGGATCCGCGGCCATATAGATGACTTGGGTCGTCGTATTTTGGGTGGTTTCCTGGTTTGTATTTGTCTGCTATGTGGTATATGAATTTTCTCAGAAACTCTTCACAATTATTCCAGAATTTTAGTAGAACAAAAAGGTGATGTGATGTGGATCTTTTGCCATGATTTCCTCGAGCTCCGCGTAGATTTCTTGGATCTTGTGTTGACCTAGAGCTTTGTGCATGACATGACAATTGATTTGCCATCTTGTCCCTTAACTGGTATGTGGCAACACACGGATAGAGAGCGGAGAACGTGTTTTATCTGTTGTTGGCAGTAATCCGGAATTTGTCGTACTTTTCCATGATATTCATTGTTCAGAGCCGAGAACCTGTATTCTGCAATTATGTAGCAAACACTGATTAAAAGCACCTACCTATAAACACACGAGCATAAGAATGGGCGGTATAAAATGCAGTATTCTGGTATGAACACGTGGTTGTGACCGTCGATTAACGAAGAGCTAGCTCCCGCTTCGGGATGCATTTTCATTGTGTATATACATATTATTCATGTTGTACCCCGTTCGGGGCCAGTATTTACAAAGGAAACTCTGCCGGAATTTTCAGAAAAGACAAGACATTTTAAAAATGTATATTCGGCTTAGTTATTTAAAAACCTTTCTTTTAAAACACGTTTTTCTTACTTCTTAAAAACTAGTTTCTTTATTTACTCCTTAAAATGGTTTTAGATTTCTGGGCTTTTGGCTTACTTGAATTAGATGGGGTCCTATAGGCTTCATATGATTCAAGTGCCAGTCACGGGCTATTTCGGGTCGTGACAAAGTTGGTATCAGAGCGCTAAGTTAACCTTGGTTCAAGTCTAAGTTTGACTATGCGGAGCCTAGAGCGTTTATATATATACGGAACTTAGGCTTGACTTTACGGAACTTAGACTTAGTCAAGGGGGTATTATACCCGAACTTTCGTCGCGTAGGATGACCCTTGGTTGATGGAGTAGGTAGCTTGAGTAGAGTAACATACCGTACGTATGTTCCGCGGCATATTTACGATACACTACTCCGCTTAAGAAACCTTATGATGTACATTTCCTTGCACAGTATTATATTCATTCCTATGATCTATCCTCATCGATATTGGTTATGATTTTGCTGCCACGATTACACGGGCACAGAGAGCTACGGCAAGAGTTGCATCAGCTTGAGCTCATCACGGACGAGGACGGACCGAGGCGTGATTCCAGAGACATACGACTGCATAGAAGGCTTCGTTTTATTATGTTTTCGCGCCATGAGTGTTTGACTGATCGCTTTTACGAGATTTCCTGGATGTGCTGATCGGCACCAGAGGATCAGGCTACTGCTAGAGACCAGCCAAAATGTGATGACCATTGATATGTCGCTTATTCGTGATGATTGAGGCGCTGTTCAACGTACAGATGAATGAGCCAGTTGCTGCTGCAAATTACGAGATATCGCCCAGATGTTGGAGCTACTGCAGCATGAGTATATACTTATAGATATGATGGAAGGTCGCTAGTCACCCAAGGATGAAGGACTAGGACATGTGGTTCGTTCGCTTACCCCGATGCGAGTTCATCAGATAGATTGATTCCAGCTAGAGACGACTTCACAAAGATTCGTTGAGAGTCGATAGAGACGATCGAATGTCAGGAACCCGATTCCAAGTTTAAAGTATTCGGAAGACAATGCAAGTAATGCTATGGACCCTCTAGAAGAATGAAACCCTAATTCGACATAATGACCATGGAACGCCTCCGAACCTTAGGGTTTGCGGCAGTTTAGCGGTGCCATTTGTGAGGCTTGGGTTTGCCCTTCTACGGTTGGTCCACAGGTGCTGTGGTATGTACCGGAATACTATTAAACTGTACTCAAGATGTTGATCTCTTGGGGGATTATGAGGTTCTGACGAGTCGATCGGATGGATCGACATCATTCGGATATCATATGACAGGATACATTGCTTGAGAGACTCCAGATACGAGTATAGCCGTTGGAGCGCAGTCCATGCAGCCACGAGAAGCCGAGTCCGAATCAGTCGACATTAGAGCAGAGTGGAGTAAAGAGTTCGCATGAGATTTCGACGGGATGACGTTCCACTCCGCTGACATCAGAGATGCGATACGCATGTAGAGGCGTTGGGATGCGACCAGTTTTCGAGGAAATGCTGTGCTGAGGACGCAGATGACCAGAGAAGTGCCAGAACGGAATCGTCCCCGTTAGCACCTGACAGGGCCGATGAGCCAATTGATTGCAAGATAGGTAATCCGCAGAGAAGATAAGGACCCAGAGACAGAGGACGCCAGACAATGAACAGGAGGCAAGTAGATAACTTGCTCTGCTAGCATTGGATGCACCGACACCTTCTCGACTTTGAAGGAGGATATATCGAAGACGGTATTTATGATTTGTGATTTTGTGATTTGATTATCACATATCCGTCATCTTGGATTTCGGTATTTTGGGCGATCTATTCGCATGATTTAGTCTTGATGGCCGAGCTCCATGATATTTGTTTTCGTGCACCATGGTTGCACCTACTGGGTATTTATATTTTGCGCATAGTTATTACGCTTGAGGTATTGACTGTGATTTCATGCCTATTTTATGCCAGTGATTTGATTTATGCTTCCATCATAGTTTTCATGCACTTTTAGTGTTTTGATTTGATTTGTGCACGCTGATGCACATGGTTGTGAGCTTATACACCACGGTATACCTGATTTGGATTGAGCCGTATGGTATACCGTCGATTTTGATTCTGATATTGATGTTGATTTCTTGCACTCCATGCATTTGATTTGGATTTTTGTGCGTGTTGAGAGCATGTTTTGAGATACGATTTTGGTGCACACCAGATGCGCTAAATCGAGATTCTTCGTGTATAACAGATGCACCTAATTTTGCCGTCAGGCACACACGTTTCCTATGACAGATGTTTCGTGCACACCCGTTGCACCTAGATGATGTTTCTATGCACATGTATGGCACATATGTGGATTTTGATTTCCGTGCGCACCAGACGCACAGGGTATTCTTATATACATTTTTGGGATTTATTCCTTATGGACCAGTATGTTTTTATGATATTGCTATTTGTTTTCGTACTGAGCAGGACTAGTCAGAGGACAGTACCTGGATGTATTTTGCATGCATTGATAGTTATCGAAGGGATTTCCAAAAAGCAAGCTATAGTCTCAGTATATATCTAGGTGTCCGATATGACACGAAACGTTTAAAATAAGGAAACCCTTCTAAATTGTTTTCAAAACGGCGGAACGCACATATTAAACAAAGGATATATACGTATATGGTTATTTTCTTACAATAGACGTCCGCCACTGTACCGCGATATGTGCATCGCACATGATTTAAAAAGGGTTGGCATGCATTTCCTTCAGATATTTACATGTATAGTTCTGATTTATATCATATTGGTTTCGTTTTGGATTTGACAGTGTGTCTGTACAATAACTCCGATGATTGCGGGATGCTTGACGGAGTTTTGTTTTTGAGTGATCTGCTCATTTCTCATGCGCATGCATTACGCTATGATGCGTTTTATGTATTGATGATTTCGGAGCCCCGACGACTTGGACTTTTTATTGAAATGTTTTAGAATTTTGGGGTTTAAAATTTAAATTCGGGGACCGAATTTCTTTAAGCGGGGAAGATTGTAACATTTCAAAAAAAATAAAATATTATTTTTGGGAATTTTTATAATTTAATATTATTTTTAATGAATATTTTAATATTTCGGTATAATTAAATACCGATAAATTGGGGAATTTTTTTGAAAATTATAGAAATTACTAAAAGAGAGTGTTTTATGTGAATTATGCAATTTTCAAGTTTTTATGATTAATTATATGCTAATTTAGTGCTAATCGCGATTAAAAATCGCTAATCGCGCTTTAAGCGTATTTTGTGCAAACATGCACCATATTATTTTACACTTGTTACATTTTTTTTTATTATGGCATTCCTCATGATTCTTGCATGGTTGTAATTTATTAGAGAGGGGAAAAGAATAGAAAAAGAAAAGGAAAAGAATAAAGAAATAGGTATGGGTGAGAGAGAGAAAGGTGAGGGTTTAGGTTGACTTGTCTTGAGCCATTCCCTCTTCTTTTGTTCACTCATTTTCCTCTCCCTCTTCTCTCTCCTTGCTGCTGCTGCTGCCGCCTCATTCTTCCCCCGTCTCTACCTCCTCAAATCACCTCAATAAACATCTCAAAACCCAAATCTCATTTCACAAAAAAGATGCACAAGCTCAAGGGAAACACATTGGACTAAGAAAGCAAAGATTTTGGCCACTTGGGGTAATTCAAGAAAATTCTTGAGTTTCCAAATAAGGTAATTTCTGAACCATAAGCTTAGTGTTTCCTTTACTTATACCCCAATGTTAGATTTGAACCGATATCGAGTGGTTTTGTGGACTTAGGAAAAACCTAGTTAGGGTTAATGGGAATTGAGAGTGGTGATGGGGAATTAAGCTCAGTAGAGGCCACACAAATTCCCTAGTGCTAGAATCTAGGCTCAAACCAGAGACTAAAACCCGGAATACAGATTTAGAAATCGATATCGGAAGAATTGTGGAATCTGTGAGGGTTAATTGGAATCTGTTATCACCCCGAGACTCTGAAAATTATTTTGCATGGACAGTGATACATGCAGGCACCCAGGAAGCTAACCCCAAATCCCTAGCCGCTAACTCCCAATTATGGCCGTAGATTTATTCCTTCTGGCCACAATTTGTAGCCAGACGTGGAGCATTTTGGCTCGTTCTTGTTCTGTAGCTCCTACATCTATAAATTAGACTCCTGGCATATGCGAAATTGTCTAATTTGACCTAGGTTGAAATCTGGGACCCTTTTCTATAGTTGCTATTTTAATTCGTGTTTTCGTATTACGTATTTTAAATTCTAGATTTGTATAATTGCGTTTTACCTCGATTAATTGGCGTTTGTATGACGATATCGAGGATTGTTTGATGTTTTTGGAAGCGTACCCATAGGTTCTAACCTATAAGCTTTTAAGCGTATTGTTTTGGTTTTCGTGTGTCGTTTTGGTTTCGATTTGGTTTTAATGCGATGCGTTACGTGTGACATGTAGGTACCCCCATGACGATTCGAGACGATGAAGAAGATGATGGCGACATCAACATCGACAAGCAAGACGCAAGGTGAGTAGATTATATCTACGGGGAAGTCGGGTGGATGGCGTATAGCACCCCCGCAGTTCGATGTTTAGTATAGTTTATATATACTATTTATGATAGCTTACTTTTTGTCATGGATATTTGAGATGAGATTAGGTATACTATGATTAGATTAGGGCGTACAAGTAAACTGGTATAGTTCCTAGTTGCGAACCCTAGAATAGGCTTACTCCCACACACACACACATGCATATTCGTTATACATATACCTAGATGACGAGAATAATGGATGATATTGGGAGATGAGTCGATGAGATTGGGCATAGTGCCATGGGATCGGTGATATGATGTGATTCGTATTTGGGATAAGACATGTGATTTTAGCGGGCCTTTGGACGTGTGTTCCACACACGCAATTATATTTAAATAGACGGTATCGATTTTTTACTAGACTTAGATCAGTACCCCAGATCATGATATTTGATGATAAGGATACTAGATAATTGATGAGATGAATGTGATATTGACCCGTACCCAGCTTTTGGGATGCCGTACGATGATTTACCATACGAGCTTTATATTGATGATAGATCCGCACTCTTGACTCGAGAATGTCATATGATATTGTATCGTACACGGTACCATTGAGGCGGGATCACCGACTATTATATTTACATATATATATTATATGGACTCAGATTTAGGTGGTTTCCATATCCCTCCTGATTGACTTGTTAGTTAGAGCTGTAGTTTTGCTAGTAGATGTTAGGCTAGGCCGATGTCATACCTATTTCAAAAACTAACGAATCGGGAATATTTTAAAGACAGGTAAAGGGATTCTATGGATATTTTAAAAGACGCATCTTTTCTTAAAAACCCGTAGCCCTTATTATCCTAAAAACCCCGATTCATCTTCTTTCAAATGGCAAAACAGTATGACATAGATACATTGATGTAGATTCTGCACTGTTGTGTTTATTATTCATTTGCCGCATATTCTTGCTGTTCGCATCGCATTGCATGTTTTATATGTTTATTGTTATATTAAAACCATGCTGATAGGACACTAGCACCATTATCGATGATGCATATGTTCCACGTACACCTACTTGCCGGCTCACACACTTCATCATCGATAATTGCCATGTCACTACACTGTAGTACTGTTGCATTCAGGATATGATCCCTTGCATGGCATACTTGTGTACATACCTATCGTACACCCATACGTGCATACATACATATTCGCACATACATAGATGATTTTCGCTGGATTTGGAAATTTGGGAACCGCAAGATACTCTTTAAAATAGATTCATTTTAAAAAAGCGGTTTTCCTCAATATATACTTATTACTATTCCATATTGCATGATATATTGATATGCTTATATTTCTTTTACATGTCGCATACATCATGCTTTTGATTATACGCATTGAGATATGTTGTTTCCATGATAATTTTGGATTTGGGAACCGTGGATATTTCAAAAGAGAGTATGTAATTGTTTTAAAAACTCGGTTACCCTTGATATGATATTTCAGTGCGTCCACCATGTGTATTCTTGGTGCTGAGAGCGACATGTGAAACCCGATTCGAGGAGGCGCATGAGGCCGATTGTGGGTACATGGTGGACCCGGTATGGTACCCCGGGGCAAGAAAGGGATGCTGTGTATACAGATGGTGAGCATGGTAGAGGGACTACTACCTACCGGTGATTGTATTTGAGCTCGGTGGATATCCGGAAGATACCGACCGTAGAAGAGAGATGATATGGGCCGATCCGCACTGACGGACCCCGATATATGAGGATTTACGTGCCGATGCTAGGCACAGGTTTCATGATGTTTTCGACTGTCGATGCTAGACACTCAGGTTCCATGATTTTGATTTGTCTCGAGGAACACATGTTGATTTATATTCTCATACTTCCATGCATATGCTTTATGATATTTACATGCATGATGCTTATTGTCATTGGGTGACACGTGGACGAGATCCACATACATACAGACATTGATCACATAGTTGGATGATATCCACATACTCATAGCCTTCCTGATATAGTTGACATTGATTACATTGATCATACCTCATATTTATGATATATTACTACCCGAGGCACTGACACGAGCTTTTGGTACTACACTTATGTATAGATGTTTACCCTAGCCACCTTATCATACTTCAGACTTATTCATATTGAGGATATATTATTACTGATCGTATTGACCTAGGATTATGTCATGCATACGATTTCTACTCTGCGATGTTTTCTATTCACGAGTTGGCAACTCACCCCCGTTATGCCACAGTTTCTTGCAGGTTTTACAGTACAGGGTTTCATTGCGGCTTTTCTGGCACACCGCTTCCTTTCTGGGTGATTGCATTGGTAGGTGGGTTCACTCGCATCGTGACCACCCTTGTATTATTTTATTCAGTTGTATCTAGTAATTCCATCAACCAAACTTGTATATTGTTTCAGACTTAGAAATCCAGTTATGTATTATTTCGACCTTAGAGTCGCGGGTTGTAGTATTATGGTTTTCATGTTGATTTTGAGTTCCTTTTTAGTTTTGATCCTCGCCCTTCGGCGTTGTATATTATATTGCTTGCATGGTTGTGACCGTCGATTGACGAAGAGCTAGCTCCCACTTGGGGATGCCTTTTCATTGTGTATATACATATTATTCATGTTGTACCCCGTTCGGGGCCAGTATTTACAAAGGAAACTCTGCCGAAATTTTCAGAAAAGACAAGACATTTTAATAATGTATATTTGGCTTATTTATTTAAAAACCTTGCTTTTAAAACAGGTTTTTCTTACTTCTTAAAAACTAGTTTCTTTATTTACTCCATAAAATGGTTTTAGATTTCTGGGCTTTTGGCTTACTTGAATTAGATGGGGTCCTATAGGCTTCATATGATTCAAGTGTTAGTCATGGGCTATTTCAGGTTGTGACAACGAAGAGAGCCGAGCTCAGTGCGGCGAAGGCGGTGGAGAACAATAAGAAATCGAAGCAGTTTTACACCGACCTAGCCGCAGCCACTACCCTCATCCGGCACGACGCTCTCGACGCCGTTAAGCCTCGGATGCCAGAGTTCCCTGATGAAGAGCTCCGGGATGAATATCCTCATGGGGATGATGCGCTGGGGAGTACCCCCGAAAGCGCTGCTGGGGAAGAGGTTCCCTTCGAGGACGGTGCCGAGGCTCCTGTGAAGGGCGCCGATTCTCAAGACGTAGCCCCAGTTATTGACATCGAGCTCCCCGGGGTTGCGCCCGGCCCCGAGGCTTGAATCCCCTCATCTTCTTACTTTTATGCTCTGAAATTTTGTAAGCCTCTGGGCACTTTTGTTAGGTTAGGGAGCCTATAATACCGTTGTAGATACTTTGTGAATAAATTTTTTTTGCGGTAGTATTTGCACGCATATTTTCCTTTATCGGTGCACACTTGTATTTGCACAGTACTGCCTTCATGTTAGGCCTGTTTTTTATCTAGCGATCACACGTCGAGTTGAATCTGATCATTTTCCAAGTGTGCAAACACCGGTGGAGAGACGGTATCTCTATGGCCCCGAAGTCAAGGTGGAGATCACTCAGACGTAGATAGACCGGATGGCTCTTGGTGAGGTCTTGTTCCTTAGCGTGGAAGGCTTGGAGTGGCATGCTAAAGATGGACCGAGCAGGGTAGCTGCTCGGTCGCCTCTTGGCGGGGGCTACGATCCCTGGAGTTGTGGGGTAAGGAACTATCAGTCAGGGATAACCGAGCAAAGGCGGGCCCGTTTGCTTCTTGTTGAGGGCTTCGATCCTCAGCGCGGGAGGGGCCGTAAGAGGCCTGCTAAGGATGGCCGAGCAGGGTTGCTGCTCGATGCCTCTTAGCCAGGGCTTCGATCCCTGGTATTGTGGGGTAGGGAACTACCAGCCAGAGATAACCGAGCAAGGGCGGGCCCGGTTGCCTCTTGGTGAGGGCTTTGATCCCTGACGTCATGGGGTAGTGAATTACCAGCTGGGGATAGCCGAGCGGGATAGCCGCTGGGCTGCCTCTTAGTGAGGGCTTAGATCCTTGGCGTTGTGGGGTTGGGAACTACCAGCCAAGGATAACCGAGCAAGGACGAGCCCGGTTGCCTCTTGGTGAGGGCTTTGATCCTTAGCGCGGGAGGGGCCGTAAGAGGCCACTTAAGGACGGGCCGAGCAGGGTTGCTGCCCGGTGCCTCTTAGCGAGGGCTTTGATCCTTAAGGATGGGCCGAGCAGGGTTACTGCCCGGTGCCTCTTGGCGAGGGTTTTGATCCCTGGCAATGTGGGGGTAGGGAACTACCAGCCAGGGATAACCGAGCAATGGCAGGACCGGTTGCCTCTTGGTGAGGGCTTTGATCCTTAGCGCAGGAGGGGCCGTAAGAGGCCTACTAAGGACGGGCCTAGCAGGGTTACTGCCCGGTGCCTCTTGGCAAGGGCTTTGATCCTTAAGGATGGGTCGAGCATGGTTGCTGCCTGGTGCCTCTTGGCGAGGGCTTTGATCCCTGGCGCTGTGGGGTAAAGAACTACCAGCCAGGGATAACCGATCAAGGGAGGGCCCGGTTGCCTCTTGGTGAGGTCTTTGATGAAATATCATAACAAGAGAAACCGGGTTTTTAAAACAATACATACTTTCTTTTAAAAAGACCATGGTTCTCAAATCCAGAAATCTCATGAAAACAGCATATCTCAATGCATAAAATCATAAAGCATGATGTATGCGACATATGATGGAAATGTAAGCATATCCGTATATCATGCAACATGGAAAAGTGATGTATCATATTAAGGGAAAACCGCTCCTTTAAATGATTCCAGTTTTGAAAATATGTCTTGTAGTTCCCAATATCTCCAAAGTTAAATGCAACATCATATAAAAGTGCACAGGTAACTATAGCAAGTAAATCATGCAAAGAGTCATATCATGATGCAGCAATCCTACTGCGTAGTGACATGGCAATTATCGATGATGAAGTGTGTGAGCCGGCAAATCTGTGTACGTGTAACATACGCATCATCGATAATGGTGTAAGTGTACTAACACATGTACATGCAATGCAATGATAATATCATGAATGCAGCATAAGGTAAATCATTAGCTAAAAGCCATAAGGTATACGTAACTATCATATGTCTGAGTCGGTGAATCTATCAATCGGCATCTAGCCTCACAGCATCACGTACGGTATAATCCATCGTACGGAATCCTCTAGTCAAGGGTATGGATCAAACCTCAAGTCAAACTCATCACGTACGGAAAATCATCGTAAGCGGCATTAAGCTAATAGGGATTCTATCAACCTATAAGACAATGAGGGTACGGCCTAATATCACGTACGGCCTATTATCCATGATTCACAACATTCTATATCTATATATCTATATAGCTATGTCCCAGGTTACATCCATAACGATCTCATATCAGGGGACCGACAAGTTATCCATCATCTCAATGGACTCGCATTCGTATACCAACATATCATCAGATTATCATATTCGTCTTTTATTCTTGTCATCGCATTTATATCTCACATCAAGTCGAGTTTACATAAACATTCTATCTCTACTATAAGTATAAGTATCTAATCTAACATACACACCCGAACTATACAATCGGATTTTTAAAGAAGCGAATCGTAGTTTTGAAAATAGGGGTTACGGTGTTTTTAAGGAAAATATATCATTTGAAATTCCGTAACGTCCCTCAAGGTATCTGTTTAAAAGATGCATACGATTTTTCAGTTTAGAAATATGTATGGTTCGAATGACACATCTACGTCGACTATTGTTCATATCAGAATTTTGCATTATTATATTCCCCATTTTTAATCATATTGCAAATAAATATGTGCTTTTGATCCATGTCTGCTAAATAGTTGCAGGTTACAGGTTCTCAGAACAATACAGTGAAAATGGTGAAAAGACGCTACAAATGTGTGACTACGACCAATAAATAGATGAATCTGTTTGATGCCGCCTACAGTTTAAGGAACAAATGAAAATCAATGAACAGTTCGATTGCACAAAGTACGAAGGCAGCACAAGATTCAAGACTTCAACACGAAGCTTACGGTAAAAGTCCACAAACTCTGCACTGTTGGAAATCTGGAAAAGATTCTGAAGAACCAAGTGAAGAAAATTGAAGAAAAAGGCAACATAAAGCAACCCTGGAAAGATGAGACAGAGAGCCCCCAAGATGGCCGCGGATCCGCGGCCAAACATGGCAATATGCCGCGGATCCGCGGCCGTGCTGTGCACGTGTCGGTGCATTGACCCGGCTTTCTTAGGGTAGTCCTGTAATTTTAAATATGGATCAGATGTAAACCCTAGGGTTTCTCCTATCTATAAATAGGAAAGCCTACAGCCTCTTTTGGGGTGTGCCTCTTTTGGGTGCCTCTTTTGAGATGCCTCTTTTTATTTTCTAGTTTAAAATTTTTATTCCATTGTAATCGTCAAGAGGTCATCAATAAAGGTATTTTTATTTTTGCATTCTTTTTGTTATCTGAATTTAATTTGTGCAATTTTTTTATCTGTCTTTCATTATCTGTAAATTAGATAGTCTTTTAAAATGAAAATTATAAAAATGAATTCTTTTGTTATCTTCCTAATGAGTGAGTAATTCCTCACTTGTTAGGGTTAGGAGATGGAAGGTTTGAGAGAAGGAAATCTCTCTCATTCCTTTCTTTGCCCATATAATTTTTAATTAGGACTTTATTTAATTCAACAACACACCGCTCACTACGGCACCCTATCCTACGAGATAGCGGTGATTCCCTAGATAGACCGGTTGTGCTTGATTTACATAGAGCTTAGGGCTAAGAGTTAAGAAAGGACGGACAAGGACCAAAGGGAAGAAACGAAGTTTGTTCCTAGTCATGCTAATCCCCTTTGTTGACTGTTACCCTAACACCTAAATTCTTAACTAAGGCAAAGAAAGCAGTGGGTAGAGTCCCTTTTCCGAACTAACCTAATCCTAACCCTACCAAGCCTTTTTATCAATTTATTCTCATTCATAGATCTACAATAAAACCACCAATTTTTTGGGCTTAACTCGTTAGAACATAAAGAAAAGGAATCCTTCTCCCTGTGGACCGACCCGTACTCAACCGGCTAGCTACCAAGCGACACCGTCTTGATTGCGGAATATTCTATTCTTTGATTTTAAAATGCATGCAAAAGCTCTACCAATCAAATGGCGCCGTTGTCGGGGAGACGGCAGTCTCTTTCTTTGTGTAATTTCGGGTTAAAAAAATAAAAAATCAAAACTTCAAAAAATAAAAAATTATAAAAATTGAAAATATAAAAACTAAAAAAAAATTCATCTTGTTCTTTTTGAGAGGTATTGTGTGAATTGCGCAGGAAAAGAAGATGGACTGATTCAGATCTGGAAAAAGCCAGCGAACAAATAAACAAACAGAAGATCTGAACAGACAGAGGAGAATCACAACAGACAACAGAAAAATTTTGGAGATCAAAACCAACTTAACCACCGCGCAACCGCGGCGGATTCAAGCATTTGACCGTGGAACCGCGGTCAACTGCTGACGTCAGCACCCCAAAATTCTCTTTAAGTATCTTTGTCCTCTCTTCTATCCTCTGAACACCACTGAAAAAAAAAATTCCTGCAGCGTTCTTTGCGCAAAATTCTTCTCCCTCTCAAATAAATTGTTTTTGTGCAGGATTCTTTGCACTGCCAAATAAAAAAAATTTCAAGTATTTTTGGTGTGTTAACTGCTTTGCATTATTAATACAGACTTTTAAGGGGCTATAACACCAATCAAGATTGGGTGGGGATTTCATTACCCTTCGTACTACTCCAGAAATCATTAAAAGTATACGCATCACCCTTGAGCTTAGTTAAAAAATATTTAGACTCAGCCAACTAAGGACTGTCGTGTTCAATAGGACAGAGGAAGGTCGTGGGCATTCAGTCGTTTATCTAAACCTGACTTTGTGGTGCCTAGGCTAGACAAGTGGGAAAGATAATTTTAAAAGGCCCGTCTCACGGTGATTTGTGAGCGGATCCCTCCTTTCTTTACTTGTGCTTACATGACCACAATTGGCGGTGAAGAGGCGATTTGAGAGATATCTCACAACTTGTCACTTTGGAACAGTTAGGAGCAGTCTAGTTGACTTAGGAGACCCTAGCTCTAGGATTGATTGTGCATGTATAAATTGTGATTATTTGAAATTGTGCCGTAGTTCCGTACAAATTTTTGCAAAACTCTTTCTAAAAAAAACACTTTCAAAAATTTCAAAACTTCGAAAACAAACAATTTTTTTTTTAAATAAAAAGAAAATTTTAAAAAAAAATCATCACATTCTTTTTCTTCTCCTTTCTCACATCATGGGTACCCCACCTCGCAAAACTCTTGCCGAACTTTGGTACCCTCAACCAGACATTACTTTCTACGCGCATTATTTTGGTCGAATTTCGGATGACCCCTCCATGCCCAAAATTTCTTTGAAAGATCGAATAGACGCGTCTAGGAAAAATAGTTAGACTCCGCAATCCACTTTGTGTCAACCATTTCAACCTTCACCACCTTGTTACGTTGATACTCCTTTTTCGAGTCTTGTTGTAACTCCGAAACCCATGTCTATTGCTGAACATATTGAACAATCTCTTAACCGATCTTTCACTCCTTTCAACACTTCCAGTTCTTGGGATCAACAAGTCCATTCACATCCAAATGTTGATCCTACTCATGTCCAACCATTCAATTCCTACCAGTCCTACCCGACTTTCGCACCTTCCCTAGACATTGCTTCTACACAACCATTTGGGAGTTTCCAGTATCCAAACAACTTTGAATCTTTTACTAAAACCCCTTCATAACCCATGTCTAGTCTGGAACAGTCGTTGGAAGATTTTATGGTAGCGTCAAGACAACAGATTAAGGATTTGAATACGTCCATGGCCGCCCTTATACAACCTAGTGACCCGGTAGCTAATTTCCAACTAGCTCCAAATTTTCCAATGTATGATGAGGTGGTTGGACAGATTGAGAATTTGAGTAGTGAGAGTGAGCTGTACACACTTCCAAATCAAAGCTACCCATCCCCAATTGAATCCCATAACTCCGGTTTTGAATGTCTATCAAGTGTTCCAAATGATTCACCTGTTGAAGATAAAACGTCTAATGAGTTGTGCGACTTTGTAGTGTTTGATTTACCTGATTGTGAAGGGTCCCTTTCGAGTGAAATCACCACCAATCCTTTTGACCTCTACACTTCCACTCTAGAAACTGAATTGATTAATATCCATGCTTTTGATGAGGTGTTTGAGAAATTTAATTTTCACTTGATTGAGGATATTGACGCTGGGAATATTTTGGATGATGAACCCACAAATTTGGATGCGTTTTTCTTTCCAATTCATCATCCCGAGACATTAAATGTTTCTCCCGAACATCATATGCGTCATGAATTTATGAGAATTGCATAGATAAGCTAAATTTTGAGGAGAGTATTGAGAATAGTATTGAGGATAGTATTGAGGATGAACCAGTTTTGTTTGATGAGTCGGATTTTCCAATTCATCCTCCTGAACCTTTAACTGTTACACTTCCTAAATCAATCCCCTTCATCCTTTCTGTCGTTCCGACCGCGCAACCAACCGTGTCCCTTTCATTTTCAATGTCTGCTTTACCAAGTTCGACGTACCCATGTTTTCTCACGAATCTTGAGGGATTTGATCTCATTTCTCAGTGGGTTGATAGATTAGCACAATCGCATTTTACACATCGGTCATTACAAATTGTGCTAATTTATACACTCCATCTCCACCCTCAAGTTCGTATTCAACTTCCTTCTCTCACTTTCTTAGGTTCCTCTTGTATTCTTCCTATAATTTCAATGAGTGTTGATGAATCACAATCCGATAATTCAAGTTTGATCATTCCATAAAGCCAACTTAATTTGGATACTTTTGAAAATGAGGTAGATGGGTTTTTCGAGTCTCCTACCTCCATAATTTTTGACAAATCAAGTATGATAAATTCTGGCACAAAACTTACTGACAGCAAAATGTTCAATTACATCGATGAGAGTTTTGAAGAACTTTTTGCTGACGAACTTGCATTCCTAAATGATACGGATTTTATGATTAATCAACCCCCACCAGAAGAAGTCGAACCACCACCATTTCTTTTCCTCTTCCGCCATTCTTCTCCTCCACCGAGACTGTATACTGCTTCTATCTCCACATGGTCTCGTGTGTTTCTCATTTCTTCTCTCCACACTCCATTCTTTCACCAACCGCACCATTATAACGATAAATTTTTTGAATGGTTGGGGCTAACCTTTGGCCTGTGTAAGGCCTTGTATAGCTTGATACTGTGTTTTTCTCCTCCCTAACTCTGAACTTTAACGCTTAAACAGTGGAAATACTGTTTCACTTAAATTTGGGGGGCCTTTTGGATATATATTTTGTTTTTTTGTTAATAATAAAATTATAAATAAAAAAAATAAAATAAACAGGGGATTGCCGACAATTTTGACCCTCTTGGTGTAGACTGACAGTGAGGACACTGTCACGTTTAAATTTGGGGGTGTGCTCGGTAAGCTTTCTTCCTTCGCATTCATGTGTATATTTTTGCATTTGCATACTTATTTTAAAATCCATAAAAATCAAAAAAAAATTTAAAAAATTATAAAAATTGAAAAATTCAATTTTGGCCATATTTGACTTAAGTTCAACATGACGGTTGAATAGTTAGGTAAAACTAGATCCTAAACTTAGTAAATTAAAAACCCTAAAAATAACCTTTCTTAAAATTTAACTATAGAAAATATATGTCATTGCAGTTTATTTAGAAATAGGAAAATTTTGAGTTCAGTTCTTGGGCTAAATCAAAATAAGGGCAAAGTATTGAATTTTTATTTGAAGTGTAAGTCTAAAAAAGAAATTCTGAAACTTTGGTCTAAATCCTGAAAATATATACCCTACTACATGCACTAACACACATCTTGAAACTTAGAATAGTAGAGGATACCTTGAAATGCTCTTGTTTAAAATCCTTAGTATGAATGGAAATAAAATAAAGTATAAAATGTGAATAAAGAGACATAAAAAAATGAACACTGGTTTTGTAATTACTTAAGGCTGCGTAAATAAAAAAATATATAGCGAGGGTCCTTTATCACCTAGTGCCTTAGACCAACTGGTTTGGGAGTCACTGCTAAGCCTTAGGTATTGCAAGACGAGGAATTACGCCTAAATGCGCGAACACATTTTGTAATCGGTCATTAGTACCTCAAGAAGTATTAACGGTCGCATGAAGGATGTGTGAGCAATTTCATCTAAAATTCACCAACTAAAAATACTTTGGACGATGGACAAGAGTACAATAGCTTGAATTGAATTTCCAAGTGTAGGGGTGATACATACACACACGTAGGGGTATATGATTGGGGTTTGGATGGGAGATAGGAATGAAAGATAGGGCTTATACCTTTAGTAGAGATGATAAAAATTCCTAAGTTGAGATGGAACCTTAGAAGGAAAATTCAAGTGATGCTAAAAGCTTTATAAATTTGCAAAACATATACGATATTAAGTTAAATGATAAGTGAGTGTGAAAAATACGGGTTGGTGATTTATAAGTTGAAGATAATAGATTTTCTTGCTAGAATACCAAATTGAAGAATGAAAGTCAACAGGCCAAATTGATCGGATTTTATGGGTAGTATCCGCTGAAAACCCTTAAGAGACAACACTCCTCCTACTAGGGACACCTAGATGTTTAACGGCTTGTTGTACGAGCTCAGTGCAATCGCGATTCCCTGCGAAAGTGATGTTAGGATTTTTCTAGAACAAAATTTGCTTTGCTCAGGATAAGCAAAAGATAAGTTTGGGGGTATTTGTTCATATCAGAATTTTGCATTATTATATTCCCCATTCTTAATCATATTGCAAATAAATAGGTGCTTTTGATCCATGTCTGCTAAATAGTTGCAGGTTACAGGTTCAATAATACAGTGAAAATGGTGAAAAGACGCTACAAATGTGAGACTACGACTAATAAATAGATGAATCTGTTTGATGCTGCCTACAGTTTAAGGAACAAATGAAAATCAATGAACAGTTTGATTGCACAAAGTACGAAGGCAGCACAAGATTCAAGACTTCAACACGAAGCTTACGGTAAAAGTCCACAAACTCTGCACTGTTGGAAATCTGGAAAAGATTCTGAAGAACCAAGTGAAGAAAACTGAAGAAAAAGGCAACATAAAGCAACCCTGGAAAGATGAGACAGAGAGCCCCCAAGATGGCCGCGGATCCGCGGCCAAACAAGGCATTCTGCCGCGGAACCGCGGCCGTGCTGTGCACGTATCGGTGGGTGTGGGTGGATTGACCCTGCTTTCTTAGGGTGGTCTTGTAATTTTAAATGTGGATCAGATGTAAACCCTAGGGTTTCTCTTATCTATAAATAGGAAAGCCTACAGCCTCTTTTGGGTGCCTATTTTGAGATGCCCCTTTTTATTTTCTAGTTTAAAATTTTTATTCCATTGTAATCGTCAAGAGGTCATCAATAAAGGTATTTTTATTTTTGCATTCTTTTGGTTATCTAAATTTAATTCGTGCAATTTTTTTATCTGTCTTTTATTATCTGCAAATTAGATAGTCTTTTAAAATGAAAATTATAAAAATGAATTCTTTTGTCATCTTCCTAATGAGTGAGTAATTCCTCACTTGTTAGGGTTAGGAGAGAGAAGGTTTGAGAGAAGGAAATCTCTCTCACTCCTTTCTTTGCTCATATAATTTTTAATTAGGACTCTATTTAATTCAACCACACACCGCTCATTACGGCACCCTATCCTACGAGATAGCGGTGATTCCCTGGATAGACCGGTTGTGGTTGATTTACATAGAGCTTAGGGCTAAGAGTTAAGAAAGGACGGACAATGACCAAAGGGAAGAAACGAAGTTTCTTCCTAGTCGTGCTAATCCCCTTTGTTGACTATTACCCTAACACCTAAATTCTTAACTAAGGCAAAGAAAGCAGTGGGTAGAATCCCTTTTCCGAACTAACCTAATCCTAACCCTAGCAAGCCTTTTTATCAATTTATTCTCATTTATAGATCTACAATAAAACCACCAATTTTTTGGGCTTAACTCGTTAGAACAAAAAGAAAAGGAATCCTTCTCCCTGTGGATCGACCCGTACTCAACCGGCTAGCTACCAAGCGATACCGTCTTGATTGTGGTATATTCTATTCTTTGATATTAAAACGCACGCAAAAGCTCTACCAATCAACTATCTAGTCCTATAGTATCCTAAACGGCAATATCGTCAAACATCATCCTCAAATACCGTCATCACATATTAGCCGTATTATATCACTTCTAACTATCCTTAGTTTCTAATATGGTTTAACTAACTATCAGTTAACTCTAACCCTAGTTTCCAAATCTAGGTTTTCTTAACCATAAGCTACAAATCGGTTTCCACCAAAACTTTGCGGGGGTGCTATACGCCATTCACCCGACTACCCCCGTTGATATAGATCCACTCACCTTAATCTTCGCTTGCCGAAATCGATGATGGCATGACGCCTCGGAATCAACGCGAGAGTACCTACAATAACAACACATATCGCAACGCTATTAAAATCAAGTTCTGAAATCCAAAACGGTACGCGCATTGCTCATAGGTCAGAACCAATTGCCTACGCATACAAAATCAACCAAACACCCCTTGTTGTTGATTTACGAACACCCAACAACCAATGTAAAATTCAAATATCAAAACTTAGCATTACAAAATACGGAAAATCATAGCCAAAATCACACTAAAATGCTCCCAGATTTTGACTCAGGCCAAAAATAGTTGCACAAACAAGTCTAGGGTGCTGTATATGATGTATATGACCTACTGGATCAACCCCGACACCAATTTCCACCAAGTAGCCGGCCGCATCACTAGAAAAACCGGCCTCTTTGATTTGTTCAAAGAATAATTTATAACCGCAATCATGAACAGCGTCGCTTGGTAGCTAGCCGGTGAGTACGGGTCGGTCCACAGGAATTTTGTGTATCTTCAATTTGTTCTAACGAGTTAATTTCGATTGTTGTCGGATTGATTAAATCTAAAAACTAAGTTTGATCTAAACTAGGATTAAAATCTTGCTAGGGTTAGGTTTAGGTTAAGTTTGGAAAGTCAATATTTCTCACCGCTTTCTACGCCCTATTTAAGATCTATGAGGAGTTATGGTAATAATTAATAAAGTTGATTAGGACCATCGGGAAGAAATGGTGTTTCTTCCTCTAGGTTCTTGTCCTTCCTTTCTTAATTCTTACCCTAAGCTCCATGGAAAACATGCTCAACCGGTTGTTTATACTATGGTATCACCGCTACCTCATGGGATAGGGTGCCGTAGGGAGCGGTGTGTGCATGTATGCATGGAGTCCTATAAAAACGTATGATGGGCAAGAAAAGGGTGAGAGATTTTCATCTCTCAAGCCTTCCCCAAATCTAACCCTAACAAGCGAGGAGACTACTCAGTCATTAGGAAATTGAAAAACATTTTCTAAACTATCTAACTAGGGCAGAGAATAAAATTTAACTAGGGCAGATAATAAAAATCTATACTAGGAAAAGAAAGAAATAACCGAGGGCATGGAAATAAAAAAACTACTTACTTTATTTGATGCTCTCTTCATATATTGCAGAATTTTATAAATTTGAATTTTGATAAAATGAAATGAGGCACAAGAAGAGGCATAACCTAAAAAAGGTTTTAGGGTTTCTATTTATAGAACATAGAAACCCTAGGGTTATAACCGAGTCATATCTGCAATTAGAAGTTTACCCCCTAAGAAAAGAACTAGTCAATGCACCGCCAGCGACCGTAGAAATTTTCCACCGACACAGGCGACGCACGGCCGCGGAATTGCAGCCAAAACCCCTGTTTGGCCGTGGATCCACGGCCATCTAGTGGTCTTGTTGGCTCAATCTTTCCTGGTTGCTTCTGGTTACATTCTGCTTCTTGTTTCTTTACTTGGTTTCTCAGTTTGTCTTCTAGATTTCTTCCAGATTTCCACAGTGAATAAAATCATGGACTTTTACCGCTTACTTCGTGTCAAAATCTTGAACCTTGCGCTGCCTTTGTACTCTATGAACTTGTTTATTGATCTTCGTTTAGTCTTTAAACTGTAGGCATGATCAAGATTCTTCCATTTGTTGGTCGTAGTCTTACTTTTGTATCGTCTTTTTATCTTTTTCACTGTTTTTGTTCCGAGAACCTGTAACCTACAACTATGCAGCAGACATGGGTCAAAAGCACCTGTTTATTTGTAAAATGAATAAGAATGGGGAATATAATAATGCAAAATTATGGTATGAATAAATACCCCCAAACTTATGTTTTGCTCGTCCTCGAGCAAAACTAGTTTTATTCTCGAAAAAGACCCAGCCTCACTTTCGCAGGGAAACGCGATTGCACTGAGCTCGTGCAACAAGCCGTTAAACCTCTAGGTGTCCCTAGTAGAAAGAGTGTTGTCTCCTGAGGGTTTTCATTGGATACTACCCACAAAATCCTATTAATTCGGCCTATTAACTTTCATTCTCCAATTAGGTTTTCTAAAAAGAACTCTATTATCTTCGACTCATAAATTATCCACCCGTATTTTTCACGCTTCCTTATCATTTAACCTAAGATCATATATATCCTTGTGAATTTACTTAGCTTTTAGCATCTTTTAAGTTCTCCTTCTAGGGTTCCATCTCAACTTAGGAATTTTTATCATCTCTATTAAAATTATAAGTCTTATCTTTCATTCCTATCTCTTATCTAAACCCCAATCACATACCCCTACGTATGTGTATATATCACCCCTACACTTGGAAATTCAAATCAAGCTACCATACTCTTGTCCGTTGTCCAAAGCATTTCTTAATTGGTGAATTTTTAGATGAATTTTGCTCACACATCCTTCATGCGATCGTTAATACTTCTTGAGATACCAACAACCGATTACAAAATGTGTTTGCATATTAAAGCGTAATTTCTAGTCTTGTAACACATAAGGCTTTAGCAGTGACTCCCAAATCAGTTGGTCTAAGGCACTAGGTGATGAAGCACCCTCGCTAAATATTTTTTTTCTATTTTTGCAGCCTTAAATAATTACAAAAACCAGTGTTCATTTTTTTATCTCTTTATTCACACTTGTATTTTTATTTTATTTTCCTTCATACTAAGGACTTTAGACAAGAGCATTTCAAGGTCTCTTCTACTATTCCAAGTTTCAAGGTTCGTGTTTGTGCAATTTGTAGGGTATATATTTTCAGAATTTAGATTTAAGCTTAGGAATTATTTTTCAAAGTTATACTTTAATAAAAATATCAATACTTTTTCCCTTGTTTTAACTTAGCCCAAGAAGTCAACTCGAAATTTGCCTATTTCTAAATAAACTACAAAGACATATACTTTCTACCGTTAAATTTTAAGAAAGGTTATTTTTAGGGTTTTTAATTTACTAAGTCTTAGATCTAGTTGTTCCTAGCTAGTTAACCGTAATGTCAAACTCAAGTCAATTAAGGCCAAAATTGAATGTTTTAATTTTTATAATTTTTCAAATTTTCAACTTTTTATGGGTTTTAAAATAAGTATGCAAATGCAAAAATGTACATATGAAATAAGTATGCAAATGCAAGAATATACACATGAATGCGAAGGAAGAAAGCTTACCGAGCACACCCCCAAACTTAAACTTGATAGTGTCCTCATTGTCAGGCTACACCAAGAGGGTTGAAAATGTCGGCACTCCCCTGTTTATTTATTTATAATTTTTTTTAATTTTTATTGTTAAAAGAAAAACAAAAATATATATACAAAAAGGTCCCCCCCAAACTTAAGTGAGACAGTGTTTCCACTGTTTTAAACGTTAAAGTTCAGAGTTAGGGAGGAGAAAAATCAAACTATAAAAGGCCTTACACAGGCCAAAGGTTAGCACCAACCATTCAAAAATTCTATCGTGATAATGGTAGGGTTGGTGGAAGAATGGAGTGTAGAGAAATGAGTTGATAAACACACGAGACCGTATGGAAAGAAGGGTGGAATATGGTCTCGGTGGAGGAGAAGAATGGCGGAAAAGAGAAAGAAGTGTAGTGCGAACTCGAGGGTGTAAATCGAGTGAATAAATTAGCGCAAATTGTGATGACCGATGTGTTAAAAGAGATTGTGCTAATCTATCAACCCATCGAGAAATGGGGTCAAATCCCTCAAGATTCGCAAGAAAACATGGGTACGTTGAACTTGGTAAACCATCCATTGGAAGCGGAAATGCGACGGATTCTTACGCAGTCGAAACGATGGAAAGGACGAAAGGGAGTGATTTAGGGATAGTCTTATTCTCACCTAAGTAATCTGTCTCGAACTTGAAGGATTCCATCAATGGTTCGAAATGACTTTAAGCAACCGAGTTTGATGGTTCAACTAACTCATATGAAAATTCAAAGGACTCAAACTCGGGTGGTGATTCTTCAAAATCGTCCGAAAAGGTGAAGCACTCGTAATCGTAATCGGCTGTGAGAACTGTGTCAGATTCAAAGAGGAACGCACTAGTGGCGTCAAAACTGTTGTGATCAAACAGAAATTTTTCATGCTCACAGTCCTCAAGCGTGATCTTTTGCGTGGTCGGAACGATGGAAAGGAGGGAGGGTGATTTAGGAAGTGTAACAATTAAAGGTTCAGGAGGATGAATTGGAAAATCCGACACATCAAACAAAAATGGTTCATCCTCAATACTATCCTCAATACTCTTCTCAATACTGTCCTCATAATTCTCCTCAAAAGTTATCTCATCCATGCAATTATCATCAAAATCAAGACGCATATGAGATTCGGGAGAAACATTTAATGACTCGGGATGATGAATTTGAGATAAAATTTTAGTCAAATCTACGGGTTCATCATCCAAAATATTCCTGGCGTCAATATCCTTAATCAAGTGAAAATCAATTTTTTTAGACACCTCATCAAAAGCATGGATTCTATCAATTCAGGTTCTAGATTGGAGGTGTAGAGATTGAAAGGATTGGTGATGGTTTCACTCAAAAAGGACCCTTCACAATCTGGCAAATCAAGCACTACAAAGTCACACAACTTATTTTTATTATCAACTGGTGAATCATTTGGGACACTTGATAGACATTCAAAACCGGAGTTGTAGGATTCAATTGGTGATGGGTAAGTTTGATTTGGAAGGGTGTATAGCTCACTCTCTCCACTCAAATTCTCGATCTATCCAACCGCCTCATCATACATTGGAATTTTTGGAGCTAGTTAGAAACTAGCTACCGGGTCACTAGGTTGGATAAGGGCGGCAATGGACGCATCCAAATTCCTCATCTGTCGGTTTGTTGCTGCAATGTATGCTTCCAACGACTGTTCCAGACTAGACATGGGTTGTGAAGGGGTTTCAGTAAAAGATTCAAAGTTGTTTGGATACGTGAAACTCCCAAATGGTTGTGTAGAATCAATGTCTAGGGAAGGTGTGAAAGTCGGGTAGGACTGGTAGGAATTGAATGGTTGGACAAGAGTAGGATCAACATTTGGATAAAAAGGTGAATGGACTTGTTGATCCCAAGAACTGGAAGTGTTGAAAGGAGTGAAAGATCGGTTACGAGATTGTTCAATATGTTTAGCTATTGACATGGGTTTCGGAGTTACAGCAGGAATCGAAAAGTAGTATCAACATAAGAAGGTGGTGGAGGTTAAAAAGGTTGATACAAAGTGGATTGTGGAGTCGAACTATTTCTCCTAGACGCTTCTATTCGATCTTTCAAAGAAATTTTGGGCATGGAGGGGTCGTCTGTAATTCGACTAAAACAATTCGCGTAAGGAGAAAAGTTTGGTTGAGGGTACCAAAGTTCGGCTAGAGTTTTGGGTGGTGGGGTACCCATGATGTAAGAAAGGGAAGAAAAAGAATGTGGGTGCTAGTGGGGTGTAAGTGGGGTGCACGGATTTCTTTAGCGACAAGTTGCAAGTTTTAAAAAAATTTCTTTTTTTTTCTTTTTGTGTTTTTTTTATGTGAAGCTTTTTGCAAAAAAGATTTTCGATAAAAGGCTTAGACACACGTTCAATCAATCACAAATGCACAATCAAGCCTAGATCTAGGGTCAGCTAGACAGCTCCTATCTGTTCCAAAGGGCAAGAAATAGGACCTCAAACCGCCTCTTCACCGCCAATTGTGGCCAGGTAAGCACAAGTAGAGAAAGGATGGATCCGCTCACGAATCACCGTGAGACGGGCCTTTTAAAGTTACCTTTCACTACCTGTCTAGTCTAGGCACCACAAAGTCAGGTTCAGATCAACGGTCGATGCTTACAACTAGTCTTTTGTCCTATTGAGCGCAAAGTCCTTAGGGCTGAGTCTAATCATTTTTTAATTCGATTGATGGTCAATGCAATATGCCTTATTTGATTTTTGGGGTCCTGGGAAGGGTAATGAAATCCCCACCCAATCTGGATTGGTGTTCAAGCCCCTTAAAGTCAATTAAATTATGCAAAGCAGTAAACACAATCAAACACTTACAAACAATTTTTTTAAGCGCGGCGCAAAGAATCCTGCACAAGATCAAGTTATTGGAAGGGGAAGAAATTTTTTTTTGGCGCAAAGAATCCTGCAGGAAAATTTTTCAGAGGAGATATTAGGGTTGCAGAGGAGAAGAGGAAGCTTACAGTGATTTTTCAGATGATGACGTCACCACATGGCCGCGCTTCCGTCGCCAAAGTGGCCTTACAGCCGCGGTTCCGCGGTGAGGAAGGAAGATCAGTCCTCCAAACTTCTTCTCTTTATCTGTTATTATTTTCCTCTGTTGTTTAGATCTACTGTTTTCTGTTTTGATCTCTGGATTTTTCCAGATCTGAATTTGTTCTTCGATCCTGCAAAATTCACACGAAAATACCCTTCACAAAATAACAAGATGATAAATTTTTATATTTTTTTTCATCTTTCAGATTTTATGATTTTTCAATTTTATATTAACCCGAAATTACAAAAAGAAAATAACACGCCATCCCCCGCAACGGCGCCATTTGATTTGTTCAAAGAATAATTTATAACCGCAATCAAGAACGGCGTCGCTTGGTAGCTAGCCGGTGAGTACGGGTCGGTCTACAGGGATTTTGTGTATCTTCAATTTGTTCTAACGAGTTAATTCCGATTGTTGTCGGATTGATTAAATCTAAAAACTAAGTTTGATCTAAATTAGGATTAAAATCTTACGAGGGTTAGGTTTAGGTTAAGTTTGGAAAGTCAATATTCCTCACCGCTTTCTATGCCATATTTAAGATCTATGAGGTGTTATGGTAATAATTAATAAAGTGGATTAGGAGCATCGGGAAGAAACGGTGTTTCTTCCTCTAGGTTCTTATCCTTCTTTTCTTAATTCTTACCCTAACCTCCATGGAAAAACGCTCAACCGGTCGTTTATACTACGGTATCACTGCTACCTCGTGGGATAGGGTGCCGTAGGGAGCGATGTGTGCATGTATGCATGGAGTCCTATAAAAACGTATGATGGGCAAGAAAGGGGTGAGAGATCTTCATCTCTCAAGCCTTCCCCAAATCTAACCCTAACAAGCGAGGAGACTACTCACTCATTAGGAAATTGAAAAACATTTTCTAAACTATCTAACTAGGGTAGAGAATAAAATTTAACTAGGGCATATAATAAAAATCTATACTAGGGCAGGAAAGAAATTACCTATGGCATGGAAATAAAAAAACTACTTAATTTATTTGATGCTCTCTTCATATATTGCAGAATTTTAGAAATCTGAATTTTGATAAAATGAAATGAGGCACAAGAAGAGGCATAACGTAAAAATGGTTTTAGGATTTCTATTTATAGAACATAGAAACCCTAGGATTACAATCGAGTCATATCTGCAATTACAAGTTTACCCCCTAAGAAAAGAACTAGTCAACGCACTGCCAGCGACCATAGAAATTTTCCACCGACACGGGCGACGCTCGGCCGCGGAATCGCGGCCAAAACCCCTGTTTGACCGCGGATCTGCGGCCATCTAGTGGTCTTGTTGGCTCAATCTTTCCTGGTTGCTTCTGGTTACATTCTGCTTCTTGTTTCTTTACTTGGTTTCTCAGTTTGTCATCTAGATTTCTTCTAGATTTCCACAGTTTATAAAGTCGTGGACTTTTACCGCTTACTTCGTGTTGAAGTCTTGAACCTTGCGCTGCCTTTGTACGCTGTGAACTTGTTTATTGATCTTCGTTTATTCTTTAAACTGTAGGCATGATCAAGATTCTTCCATTTGTTGGTCGTATTCTTACTTTTGTATCGTCTTTTTATCTTTTTCCCTGTTTTTGTTTCGAGAACCTGTAACCTGCAACTATGTAGCAGACATGGGTCAAAAGCACCTGTTTATTTGTAAAATGAATATGAATGGGCAATATAATAATGCAAAATTATGGTATGAACAAATACCCCAAAACTTATCTTTTGCTCGTCCTCGAGCAAAACTAGTTTTATTCTCGAAAAAGACCTAGCCTCACTTTCGCAGGGAAACACGATTGCACTGAGCTCGTGCAACAAGCCGTTAAACCTCTAGGTGTCCCTAGTAGGAGGAGTGTTATCTCCTGAGGGTATGAACACTCCTCTGCCCCTAGGCTCCAATGGGGTTCATCTCGTCAAGGTAGTCTCCTAGTACCCTAATTTGGTCCCTGGAGTTGTTTGCTATGCTTAGAAATTCCCCGGGTTGCTCCAGATTTCCCTGCACACCCTATATCCTCACAAAACCGACATGGATCAATTCTAAAGTTTGTGTTTTGGTTACTACACTCAATTCCCGCTCTTGAATTCAATCCCTAAGGTTTGTAACAGCCACTACACACCTCAACTCTTCACAACACCCAAACCCTTCACTAGAATTTTCCAACATCACAATTCCACGCTAAAACGACTTCTAAACTAAACTAGAATAGAAAGAAGCTTAAAACTAACAAAATGGAAGAAGCTATACCTCATGGGTGTCACTTGAGCAAACCCTAGAAGTCTAAAGCCACCAAGATCCAACTTTTCTTGGTCCACTGTGTAGAGGGTGAAGAGGGGATCAACTTTTGTTAAAGGGGTTTTGGGTTTTGGGGATTATTTGGAGATGGATCTAGGGCTTTAAGTGGAGGGAAGTGGTCTTGTGGAAGAAGACGAGGGAGAATAAAATGATGGGGGAAAAGTATGGCAGCAGCCCCCCTCTTTCTCACTTATTCACACACACACACTCTCTCTCCAATCATACCCTTTTCACTAAATTACCCTTTTGCCATTTCTTTTTCTTTTCTCTTTTAAATTTTAAAACCAAATCACATAATACCCATAAAACAACACAAATGAAATAACATGAAATATTTCATGGTGCACTAACCATTAAAACTGTAGAAACATGGATTTGGCTTAATCGCGATTAGCAGTGCACAAATCGGGTTTTTATCGAAACTGGATATAATAAATTTTAAAAATGCCAAATCCTTTAGTTATATTATTAATTAAATAAATCATTTTAATTTCCAATTATTTCACAATTATCGGTATATATTTATACCCTTTTTCGAAAACCACAATTTCGCAAATCGGGCAGTTTTCGGGAAATATATTATTTTAATATTAAATTCCAAAAATAATATTTTATATTTTCTGAAATGTTACATACCCCTTCAGGAGCAACTTCCAAAGTCCGTACTTTATTGGTGTACATGGATTCTATCTCAGATCGCATTGCATCCAGCCATTTCACAGAGTCCCCACTCGTGATGGCCTGCTCGATGCTAGTCGGGTCATCATCTTCCATGATGCAATCCTCGCTCCCACCATCAATAAGAAAACCGTAGTATGTCTTAGGTGGATGAGGAACTCTACTAGATCGGCGGAGCGGCTGAGGTTCGTCGGGAACTACTGAATCCTCTGGTTCCAACAATTCATCAGTTACAGTTTGTGCCGCAGGAACTTCTTCTAGCTCTACCTCTTCGCCACTAATTTCTTTTACAAGAAATTCCTTTTCTAAAAAGGTGGCATATTGAGAAACAAACACATTTTTTCTCAAGATGGTAGAAAATATATCCTTGTGAATTCTTAGGATATCCCACAAACTTGCAAAGAACTGATCGTGCCTCAAGTTTGTCCGGATTTTTCCTTTTGACATAGGCCAGAAAACCCCATATCTTAACACGTTTAAGATATGGTGTAAGTCCATGCTACCTCTCCCGGTACTTTCGGGCATGCGGAATTTGGTGAAAAACAATTTTCTTAGAGGTGGTAACATGGACTTAAAGACCCGGATCTTTGTTAAACATCTAACTAACAACCTAACTACGAGTTGCTAACTACTCGGTTAGGGGGTTATACCTTTCCTTATCTCGAACTCCTTCGTCTTCAAGCTTCGATGGTCATCCGAATCGGCTTCTCCCCGTCGTCTCCTTGCGCCGAAGATAGATCCACCTGAAAGCTTCAACCTTTGGCTCCTTCTTCGAACTTTGAAGAAACTAGTTCACTCGGTTTGCTGAACCTTGTGAACTAGAGTGAGTAGAGAAGAGTTTGTATGGGATTTTATCTATGGTTCTTGGTTCTCAACTCATGAGACAAGTGAACCATAGAGTCAAGAGAGGGAGAGCAAGAGGAGGAGATGAGAGCTCAAGAACAAGAGAGAGAATGAGCATGAAAGAATGAGAGAAGACTTTTCTCATTTGGCTCTCATAATCCAAAACAATCATAACACCTCATATCAATCAAGTATTATATGATGGTTTAAGCAACCATAGCCATATCATTTCATGCACTCATTTTGCACAAAAGAGCAAGCAAGCAAAAGTCTTTGCCATGAAATGATAGCTATAGTTATCATGATGGTCAACTAGTCAAGCCTAGTCAACCGGTCAACAAAGTCAACAAGTCAACAAAAGTCAACAAGTTAACAAAGTCAATCCCTCAACAACCATGTCACCATGATACTTAATTAATATAATTGTTAATCATATATCATATTCTCATTAGGGTTGAGCAAAAAGTCAATAGTCAACGGTCAACGGTCAACAACACTAATGAGAATCCTCTGCCTCTGTCTCTCCGTCAACTGTGCATACACACCCGCATCCGCGTTCCGAGGAACACGGATGCATATTGGATAAAACCAATCCCAAAAGGTACACTAGGATCTGGCTTAAACCAAAGTCCGCTAGTGTAAACTGTCCGGACACTGTACGTGCACAAGTGCACGGATGTGACCGAACCCTGTCGCAAAACCATGCGACCTGTCGCAAAACCATGCGACCTCTACTCTTTTGCCTAAAGGCGAATAGCTTTCTGTGTGGGACTCTAAAGACTCGACACTACGCTGGCAGTGGGTTTAACCACAGACCGCAAGCGGCACTAGCTGTGCGTAACGGTCCCCAGGTAGATGCCGACAAGAAGACTGACGAGGCGAAACCCATCTGAACTCCTACTGAGCCTAAATGTGACATTCTCCGTACAGTCCGGTCTGTTCGTCTGATACATTGCATGGCGGGCCTAGGGGGCGGTAAACGTCAGTCCCCCAATAGCGGTACAAGTCGTGTCGGAGTGAAGCCCAAAACACCCTGAGATAACACTGGAAGCCTACCAGTATATCTCGTTTGCCCTGGCCAGGGACTACTCGTGTAATGGCTCTCCTAGACACAGCGCGATGTCAACCCCCAATACCGGGAGAGACGAATCCTGTCTAACCGTCACTGCCTCCAAGTGCTTCGGGACTGCACCCAACTACCACCTGTTTGCACGACTCCTTTGAGCCGTGGTAGGGTAGTAATCAAAGTACAGTGGGAACACACTCGAGGCGAAGTGACAGTGTCAAGTCAGCGGACTAAGCTGTACTCATGTCACCTGGGAACTGATAACTGACGATAGGCATAATACCAACTAGTCAGTTCCCGACGAGTCCTGTCCAGTGTACTCGTAACCCAACGAGCACCCGCATACTCTTTCAAGTACGACGTACCGACGGCTGTGGAACAGACCGTCTCCCACACTGGGATGAGAAGCGCATGCGCTAGTCTACTCCGGAGTATCGATGCCCTGTCTCGATAGTCCTGCGACCAGGGACCTGCATAAGGATGTGATTATAGATTACCCAGCCCCACTAGTGTGACTGCCATCACAACGCTGGTAATCAAGCAAAGATCCTAAGGGCTCCACTAATGTGTATAGGCGATATACTAAAATAAACACATGTACACATTGAAGTAGAAACAAACCAAGTAGCATACTACTATTTTGAGCAAGATTGTATATACAAGGTGAATATCCCAAGCTTCCATTAAGTAATATACCAACTAGTATGATACAGTAATGGCCTCTAGGGCATATACACTAACAATCTCCCACTTGCACTAAGGCCATGTACTGGCGTATCGAAGACCTATCATCTCGATCAGCCGCTCAAACTGAGTCTGGGGCAAGGCCTTGGTGAATGGATCTGCAGTGTTATCTTCTGAAGCGACTCTCCGAACCTCGATCTCCTGGCGATCCACGATCTCCCTGATCAGGTGATACCGCCTCAAGATGTGTCTGGATCTCTGATGGGACCTGGGTTCCTTCGCTAAAGCTATAGCCCCGTTGTTGTCGCAATACAAAGGTATTGGATCAACAATGGACGGAACCACCTGAAGCTCTTTCAAGAGCTTCCTCATCCAGACAGCTTCTTTTGCGGCATCAGATGCAGCGATGTATTCCGCTTCCATCGTCGAGTCTGCAGCGGTTTCCTGTTTGGAACTCTTCCAACACACCGCCCCTCCATTGAGGGTAAATACAAAACCCGACATGGACTTGGAATCATCCTTGGGACTCTGGAAGCTGGAGTCAGCAAAGGCCTCGATCTGGAGGTCTTTTCCGCCATACACCAAGAGCATCTCCTTAGTCCTTCTGAGGTACTTGAGAATGTTCTTTACTGCTATCCAGTGTTTCTCCCCAGGGTTTGACTGATACCGGCTTACCACACTCAGTGCATAAGCTACATCCGGTCTGGTACACAACAGCGCATACATTATAGAGCCTACCGCAGAAGCGTAGGGTATAATAGACATGCGATCCCTCTCCAAATCAGTCTTGGGAGACATCTCTTTAGAGAGGGTGATCCCGTGACAAGCCGGTAGGTTACCGCGCTTGGAATCTTCCATACTGAATCTCTTCAGTATGGTGTCGATGTACCTGGACTGTGAAAGTCCTAATATCCTCTTGGATCTATCACGATGGATCCGGATCCCCAGGATGTATGAGGCATCACCCAGGTCTTTCATGGAGAACCTGTGTGACAAGAACCCCTTGACAGATTGTAGCATAGGAATGTCATTTACTATTAAGAGAATGTCATCCACGTACAAAACGAGGAATACTACAGTTCTCGCTACAAATCTACAATAGATGCATGGTTCATCTGGATTTTTAATAAAGCCAAATTCCTTGACCGTCTCATCAAAACAGATGTTCCAACTCCGCGATGCCTGCTTTAGTCCATAGATGGACTTAAGCAACTTGCACCTTTCCACTGCTCCCACTCTGAATGAAACCCTCTGGTTGGTCCATATAGACACACTCCTCTAAATTTCCATTTAGAAAAGCGGTCTTTACGTCCATTTGCCAGATTTCATAATAGTGGAAGGCAGCAATGGCAAGAAGGATCCGAATGGATTTCAGCAAAGCCACTGGAGAAAAGGTTTCGTCATAGTCCAAGCCAGGTCTTTGACGGAAACCCTTTGCAACAAGTCTAGCTTTATAGGTCTCAACCTGTCCATCTACACCAATCTTCCTTTTGAAGATCCACTTGCATCCTACGGGTTTTACCCCGTCTGGAGCAATGTCCAACGTCCATACTTTGTTGGTGTACATGGACTCCATTTCGGTCCGCATTGCATCCAGCCATTTTACTGAGTCAACGCTCTGAACGGCCTGCTGGAAGCTAGTAGGCTCATCATAATCTATGATGCAATCCTCTCTATCCCCGTCTATGAGAAAACCGTAGTATCTCTCGGGCGGATGAGACTGCCTACTACTCCTGCGGAGCGGCGTAGGAATGTCCTGTTCTTTTGAACCCTCTGGTTCCACAAGCTTTCAGTAATAGCTCGTGGTTCTGGAATTTCTTCCAGTTCTACTGCGCTCCCACTAATTTCCTTTTCTAAGAACTGGTGTTCTAGAAAGTGGGCATTAAGAGAAACAAGGACTTTTTGTTCCTCTGCGTGGTAGAAAAGATACCCCCTGGTGTACTTTGGGTATCCCACAAACTTGCACAGTACTGAGCGTGCCTCGAGTTTGTCCGCATGCTGCTTTTTGACAAAAGCTGGACATCCCCAGATCTTCAGATATTGAAGATAGGGTTTCTTCCCACTCCATAACTCATAAGGTGTGGTAGGCACAGTCTTAGTGGGAACTCGGTTCAAAAGGTATGCCGCTGATTCTAGCGCATACCCCCAGAATGATCGTGGTAACTCAGCGTTACTCATCATGGACCGTACCATATCCAGTAGGGTTCGGTTCCGTCTCTCCGATACACCGTTATGTTGCGGAGTGTATGGAGGAGTAAGCTGAGAGAGAATTCCGTTCTCTTTTAAATAGTCCAGGAACTCGGCACTCAAGTATTCACCACCTCGATCCGATCTTAGAATCTTGATACTTTTGCCGGTTTGTTTTTCTACTTCATTCTTATATTCCTGGAATTTTCCAAAGGCTTCGGACTTATGTTTCATTAAGAAGACATAACCGTACCTTGAAAAGTCATCCGTAAAAGTAATGAAGTAAGAATAACCGCTTCGCGCATGTATAGACATTGGACCGCACACGTCGCTGTGTACGAGTCCCAAGAGCTCGCTCGCTCTTACTCCGTGTCCAGTGAACGGAGTCTTTGTCATCTTTCCTTTGAGACAGGATTGACAAGTGGCATACGATTGATATTCGAACGCATTCAAATATCCTTCTGTGTGTAACTTCGTCAACCTTCTCTCATTGATGTGACCCAGTCTACAATGCCACAAGAAAGTCTGATTTATTTCCGGAGACTTTCTTTTGTGTGTATTCTAGACATTGAAAATCTGTGGTTGGTTTAATACGTATATACCATTGTTTAATGTACCTGACCCAATCAGAACTTGATTAAGGTGAATGTTTACAACAAACGCAAATTCATAACCTTCTTTAGAAACTAAAGATACAGAAATGATATTACAAGTTGCGTTGGGTACAAAAAAGCAATTACGCAAAACCAAAACATGTCCATCTGACATTCCCAGGTGATAGTCCCCCACGGCCTTAGCATCCATGCTAGCTTCGTTTGCAACTCTGAGGGTCATGTCACCTGCTTTCAAAGCCCTACGGTTTCTCAACGCCTGTAAAGAATTACAGATATGAGATCCTGATCCGGTATCTAATACCCAGGAAGTAGAGTTTATTGAAAGACAGTTTTCAATAACATACACACCTGAAGCTGAAGCTGCAACCTGCTTCAATTCTTGTGATCTGGCCTTCCAGGCCCTGCAATCATTCTTCCAGTGTCCTTTCTTATGACAATAGAAGCATTCTTCCTTATCCACAAGCTTCCCCGCTTTCTTTGTTGCTTTAGCTTTTCCCTTCGTATCCACTTTACTAACACCGCCTCTTGGTTTGGCGTGGGCTTTCTTCTTCTTTCCCTTGGCTTTCGCCTTGGACCTAGAAGAAGATGATCCTCCTACAAACAAAGTGGATGTTTCCCTACCTTTCTGTAGGGTGCCCTCTGCGCTCCTCAACATGTTGAGGTGCTCTGAAAGTTCAACTTCCTTTTCTTGTAAGTTGAAGTTCAGTATAAACTGGGCGTAAGTGGAAGGAAGGGACTGGAGAACTAAGTCCGTATAGAGCTCACTCTCCAATGTGGTCCCTAGGTCCGCGAGCTCCTCAATGTAGCCGATCATCTTAAGCACGTGTTCTGCTACTGATGATCTGACGGCCATCCTTGCCGAAAATAACCTTTTCGACGCTTCGTATCTTGTGATACGAGATTGCTCTCCATACAGTTCTTTTGTATGAAGAAATATGGATTCCAAGTCCATATTCTCGTGCCTCCTCTGATGTTCATTGTCCATAGAGGCAAGTACGAGGCACTTGGCCTTCGCGCTATCAATCTCCTAAGTCTTACGGATTTTCTTATCTGCGACGCTGGAAGTGGGACCGGGGACAGGGGGAGCTTTGGTGGTAAGAAGATACCCCAGCTTGTCGTAAGTGATTGCCATCTTGACATTCCTGAGCCAATCTTTGTAGTTTGGCCCTGTCAGTATGTTTTTATCTAGGAGTAACTTAAGTCCAGTCATGTCGATTGGTCGCTGCAATTAGGAGAGAGAAGAAACACTCAGCTTGATGCACTTGCAAGTTTAGAATGGTTTTTAATTTGTCTAAACAGGATGGCTCCCACTGTTTCTCGAATCCCTCCTCAAACCAAAAAGGAAGAATTAGTCAGGATCAATCTCACCGTACAATACTTGCTTAACCGTTCGGCCAGGCTGGTGTCGGTACTTCGAGGGAGGTTTTCCAACGCTTTCGCGAAGTTCCTTAATTAAATAACCTCTTTTCCCTGGGGGCGTAGCCCCGCTAACACCTTTCTAGACACCTACTAGGTTTATAGCATTGATCGTTAAGTGAGAAATTTCCCGAGGAGTAGCATATACTCACAGTAGGATCGGGATCCAAATATCATCGCGTGACGAATATGAAGGAATCCTACCAGAATCATCACACTCCAAATGGTATGCAACACTAGCAAGTTTCAGTTCTTTTGAAACTCCCGATGTGGATTTTTGCCCCATGCTCTTATGACCTTGGCGTGAGGTCAAAATGTCATAAGTCACATGTCAAGTTCTTCCCATCATTATCCAGGTTAATTTGAATCCACCCGTACCTACCCTTGACGTAGGCCAAAATGGTAGTACGGCTGTCCCAAACCAACGCATTCTATCTATGCAACAGATAAATATCCGGCAGCTACCAATCACTATGCCTTGGCGTGAGGTCAAAATACATAGCTTGAATACTACCGAATATTTAACTGAAATGATGGTGGGCTACGAATGGTTTTGGCAAAACCGTGAACGTAGTGAACTTGATATAATCGATGGAACGAGATAGCTTTTAAAAGGAGTGGCTCAAGCTCCGCATTTAAAAGTTAGTTTTGAAAAGAACCGAGTGGTTTTCCGAAAGTGTTCCAACGATTTTAACTTGGTTTATTTTCTTGCATTAGTTCTTTTAATGCGTGATATTCTTGCATTAGTTCTTTTAATGCGTCCATCATTTAATCCTACCATTGCAGAAAACAACCAAAATATGACGTACGCTTATGCCATTCGCATTCGCCACGGGGCCCCGTCATTACCCGTTAGGTTACTTAACTAACGACAGAGCGGGGGCTGGGCTAGCGCGGCTGTAAAACATAAGCAACGCCTAAATAATATCATATATAGATATACTGCAATGATAGCCATTTCAGATCACAGATGAACACATTGGATATGCTAGGAATCCGCAATTCGTACGAGCCTATAACGAAAAGCAGATTACACGGTCGCGGTGAATAGCCAACACCCCACCCAAGACTCCTACGGGTGCGGCAAACTACCCGCCAAGTACCCGAAGCGAAGCAACCTCCCTCAACCCCGTGAGTAGGCCACTCGGCACTTCGGCATACCCGGTAGTTTGTGCACCCCCTCCATGGGTCTATCCTAGGAGCAAAAACAGTAAAAAGAAATTATACAATGACGGCTACAACCCCGACCCGGTTGTGCGGCCATACAAATAATTATTACATCAATTTACAAATATACATGAATTGAAAGAAAAGAAAACTCTCGTCTCACAACCCCCGGCTATTCACCCGCGACAATCCAATGAATTCATATACACATTCCAATGACATTATAGATCACAGATTTGTATAACCCCCACTAATCGACATATAGCGATTAGTAGACGTTCAATACAAATATCACATCACAGAAAAACCCGTCAGCTTAAGTCTTTTAGAAGTTCGATCAAAAATACGGATTTACAGGCCCCAAATACAAAATTTTCGTTCTGGAAAATCTGGGCAGAAAATACATATTCCAAAAATCCCAAAACAACCCCAGAAATACACTGCACCAAATTTGGACCTCGGCCGAGTCAACTCGGCCGCGGAACCGTGGCGGGAGCGTGCTCCCGCCGCGTTTCCGCGGCGCTTTGAACGGTTCGTGGGACCAAATTTGGTGGTTATTCAAACAAAAGCCTGAGCCGATTTTGAAGATGAAATTTATCAACTTTTGAACAGAATAAAAATCGGCAGAAACTTGACTACTCGGGTTCGTTTTGTGACTTTTTCTTTGATCGATCTTCTAGTTACTTTGCTAACATGTTAGATAGAGTTTAACTAGGCTCTGATACCACTGTAAGTCCATGGTACCTCTCCCGGTACTTTCGGGCATGCGGAATTTGGTGAAAAACAATTTTCTTAGAGGTGGTAACATGGACTTAAAGACCCGGATCTTTGTTAAACATCTAACTAACAACCTAACTACGAGTTGCTAACTACTCGGTTAGGGGGTTATACCTTTCCTTTTCTCGAACTCCTTCGTCTTCAAGCTTCGATGGTCGTCCGAATCGGCTTCTCCCCGTCGTCTCCTTGCGCCGAAGATAGATCCACCTGAAAGCTTCAACCTTTGGCTCCTTCTTCGAACTTTGAAGAAACTAGTTCACTCGGTTTGCTGAACCTTGTGAACTAGAGTGAGTAGAGAAGAGTTTGTATGGGATTTTATCTATGGTTCTTGGTTCTCAACTCATGAGACAAGTGAACCATAGAGTCAAGAGAGGGAGAGCAAGAGGAAGAGATGAGAGCTCAAGAACAAGAGAGAGAATGAGCATGAAAGAATGAGAGAAGACTTTTCTCATTTGGCTCTCATAATCCAAAACAATCATAACACCTCATATCAATCAAGTATTATGTGATGGTTTAAGCAACCATAGCCATATCATTTCATGCACTCATTTTGCACAAAAGAGCAAGCAAGCAAAAGTCTTTGCCATGAAATGATAGCTATAGTTATCATGATGGTCAACTAGTCAAGCCTAGTCAACCGGTCAACAAAGTCAAAAAGTCAACAAAAGTCAACAAGTCAACAAAGTCAATCCCTCAACAACCATGTCACCATGATACTTAATTAATATAATTGTTAATCATATATCATATTCTCATGAGGGTTGAGCAAAAAAGTCAATAGTCAACGGTCAACGGTCAACAACCCTAATGAGAATCCTCTGCCTCTGTCTCTCCGTCAACTGTGCATACACACTCGCATCCGCGTTCCGAGGAACACGGATGCATATTGGATAAAACCAATCCCAAAAGGTACACTAGGATCTGGCTTAAACCAAAGCCCGCTAGTGTAAACTGTCCGGACACTGTACGTGCACAAGTGCACGGATGTGACCGAACCCTGTCGCAAAACCATGCGACCTGTCGCAAAACCATGCGACCTCTACTCTTTTGCCTAAAGACGAATAGCTTTCTGTGTGGGACTCTAAAGACTCGACACTACGCTGGCAGTGGGTTTAACCACAGACCGCAAGCGGCACTAGCTGTGCGTAACGGTCCCCAGGTAGATGCCGACAAGAAGACTGACGAGGCGAAACCCATCTGAACTCCTACTGAGCCTGAATGTGACATTCTCCGTACAGTCCGGTCTGTTCGTCTGATACATCGTATGGCGGGCCTAGGGGGCGGTAAACATCAGTCCCCCAATAGCGGTACAAGTCATGTCGGAGTGAAGCCCAAAACACCCTGAGATAACACTGGAAGCCTACCAGTATATCTCGTTTGCCCTGGCCAGGGACTACTCGTGTAATGGCTCTCCTAGACACAGCGCGATGTCAACCCCCAATACCGGGAGAGACGAATCCTGTCTAACCGTCACTGCCTCCAAGTGCTTCGGGACTGCACCCAACTACCACCTGTTTGCACGACTCCTTTGAGCCGTGGTAGGGTAGTAATCAAAGTACAGTGGGAACACACTCGAGGCGAAGTGACAGTGTCAAGTTAGCGGACTAAGCTGTACTCATGTCACCTGGGAACTGATAACTGACGATAGGCATAATACCAACTAGTCAGTTCCCGACGAGTCCTGTCCAGTGTACTCGTAACCCAACGACCACCCGCATACTCTCTCAAGTACGACGTACCGACGGCTGTGGGACAGACCGTCTCCCACACTGGGATGAGAAGCGCATGCGCTAGTCTACTCCGGAGTATCGATGCCCTGTCTCGATAGTCCTGCGACCAGGGACCTGCATAAGGATGTGCTTATAGATTACCCAGCCCCACTAGTGTGACTGCCATCACAACGCTGGTAATCAAGCAAAGATCCTAAGGGCTCCACTAATGTGTATAGGCGATATACTAAAATAAACACATGTACACATTGAAGTAGAAACAAACCAAGTAGCATACTATTATTTTGAGCAAGATTGTATATACAAGGTGAATATCCCAAGCTTCCATTAAGTAATATACCAACTAGTATGATACAGTAATGGCCTCTAGGGCATATACACTAACATATGGTTTCTTCCCACTCTATATCTCATATGGTGTGGTAGGTACAGATTTAGATGGAGCTTGATTCAATAGGTATGCTGCTGTCTCAAGCGCATACCCCCAGAAGGAAATAGGCAACTCAGCAGGGCTCATCATAGAGCGCACCATATCTAATAGGGTGCGATTCCTCCGCTCCGATACACCGTTGTGCTGTGGTGTATACGGAGTAGTAAGCTGAGAGTGAATCCCATTCTCTTTTAGGTAGTCCAGGAACTCATTTCTCAAGTATTCTCCTCCTCGATCAGATCGAAGGATCTTAATACTTTTACCCGTTTGGTTCTCTACTTCGTGCTTATATTCTTTGAATTTCTCAAAAGTTTCAGACTTGTGTTTCAACAGGAACACATGTCCGTAACTTGAGAGATCGTCAGTGAATGTAATGAAGTATGAAGAACCATTCCTGGCATGTGTAGACATGGGACCGCATACATCACTATGTATCAGTCCCAAGAGTTCCGTAACTCTTTCTCCGTGTCCACTAAACGGAGTTTTGGTCATTTTGCCTTTGAGACATGAATGGCAAGTATCATATGATGATAATTCGAACAAAGTGAAATATCCATCCTTATGTAACTTAGCTAATCGTGTCGCATTGATATGACCTAATCTACAATGCCACAAGAAAGAAAGTTCATTTCTGAACTTTTCCTCTTGTGTGTGTTTTGTACGTTAAGAACGTATATGCCATTATTTAACGAGCCTGATCCAATCAACTTTTGATTTAGGAAGATATTCATAACATTATCCTGTACTACAAAATTATATCCTTCTCTACTTAATAAAGAAACTGTTATAAGATTGCATATCAGGGTCGGAATGTAATAGCATTCGTTCAGTATCAAGGTATTACCATTTGGTAATGCACGGTGATATTCGCCAATTGTTTTGGCTGAAACATTTGCACCATTCCCTACTCTTATGGAATGATCACCCTCTCCCAGTTATCTACTTTTCTTAGCCCATGTAACATATTACATATGTGGGATCCTGATCCGGTATCTAATACCTAGGACGTAGAGTGAACTGAGAAATAGTTCTCGATAACTAACACACCCGAAGAAGATGCATCATCATGTTCATTCTTCGTTTGGGCGGCGTGAGAATCCGGATGTGTCCTTATTCCCTGCTCAGTCTTATAAAAATTATAAGAAAGAACAGTACCAACGTTCCCCTGCTCAGTATAACAAGCGGGTTCGGTCAATACATCCATATTATTATCTTGATTAAGGCCTGACATGGTCGCTACCTGGAGAGAGAGAGAGAGAAGAAAACACTTTAGTGTACACTCTTGCAATATTAGATTGGTTATTATCTTATCTAATCAGGATGGCTCCCACTATTTTTATCAAATCTTCCTTCAAACCCAAAAAGGTAAGACTAGCCGAGATTAATTACACCTTACAAGTTTGCCAATCTTTCAGACAGACCAGTGTTGGTACTTTGAGAGAGATTTCCCGTGCTTTCACACAGACCTAATTAAAATAAACCTTGTTTTCCCAGAGGCATAACCCCGTTAACACCTTTCTAGACACCTACTTGATCGGCTAATTGTGATGTGTAAAATTCTCCCAGGACTAATTCTTACTCGCAGTGGGTATCGGGATCCAACTATCTCATAGAAGGTATACAATCTCATTGCAAATTTGAACACTTGAAATTCCCGATGATACTTTTGCCCCTAGCAACTTATGACCTTAACATAGTCAACAAATCATAATCGCTAGCCAAGTTCAACCCATCATTTCCTGATTGAATTAAACCCACCCGCACGACCCTTAACATAGTCAACAAAGTCGTACGACTACCCTAATCCAATCGCATCTCATGCTTTAGAAGACAAACACTAATTAGCTACCGCACATTACGCCTTAACATAGTTAACAAATGTAGCACGAATACTAAGTAGGAGTTATCTGAAATGACAGAGAGCTACAACATGTTTTTCAGAAAACCTTTCGCTTAATGAACTTGAAATCATTGTAGAAACAAGTGATTTTGAAAAGGAGTGTTTTTGAGGCTTGTACTAGTTTCACTAAAGAGGTCGCTCCCGGTGAAGGGATCTCGGCTCTTTCCTTATCGAATAAGGTGCAGGATATTTTATAAATACCGCTACGCAAAGCAAGAACTATAGAAGCAATCAAAAACAAAACCGAGTGAGTTGTAGCATCTGCTAGTATTGCTAAAGAGGTCACTCCCGGGGAAGGGATCTCGGCTCTTTCCTTATCGAATAAGGTGCTGGATATTCTACAAGAAATACCGCTATGCAAACCAAAAACTAGAGCTACCCTTTTTGAAAATTTGATTCTACAACATCTTTTAGGTTTATTTTCTTTCATTAATCTCATTAATGTAGTCCCATCATTTATGCTTCCTAAGCATCACAGAAGAAACAAAAATACAACGTACGCTTATGCCATCCGCATTCGCCACAGTGTCCCATTATGCACCGTTAGGTTATTTAACTAACGGCATTCTGGGGCGGGACTAGCACGGGTGCAAAACATAAGCAATGTTTATTATATATCATATATACAATAATAAAGCATTCGTCTCACGCATATAAAATGATCACATCACAGAATATCAGCATCAGAAGATAACATATGAAATATTGGATATATTAGGAGGTCCGTGTTTTATTTTGAGCCTGTATAAAACACATATTCCATGGTCGTGATGAATAACCAAACCCACATCCCTAGACCCCTACGAGAGCGGCAAGCAACCCTGCCAATTCTAGGGTTAGGAGACCCAGTCTCGACTCCTCGAGATGGCCTCCCACTGGATCCTAGAACCCGGTTACTTGTGCTCCCCTCCTTGGGTCTATCCTAATGCGGAAAAGTAAATAATATACAATGGTGACATCATCCTCAACCCGGAAGTGCCCCAATAAAAGAATATTACATACATATGAATTTTACATGAACGAAAATAAAAACCCTCATCTCACATAAAACCCCCGGCTATTCAAAACACGACGATCCAATATAACATATCACAGCAACACACATAACACCACATGTCATCAACGTAAGTAAATATGCGTATCCCAATTGTCAGTGACATATAGCAACGAAACTGGTGATACACAATATATTACACTTACGGTCATAGAAAATAAAATGTCAAACTACAACATTTGGAATCCACAATGACTTTAGACATCATAAACCCGAAATATCACATATTACGGATTTCATGCCTAACTATATAAATTCCACATATTGTATCACATTTCAGAAAGCTAGACGATGCTAAACAATTCGATTGAATCAACGAATTCCCAAAATTCCCAGAGAGCTCAACACTTAAGCACTATTAAAAATTCCCAAAAGTATGCACCAGTACCAATGGACTAACCGTTGAAGTACCGACCCTTGCCTCCTTAGTGGCGCCGTGGAACGGCCGCCAAAACCATGTTTTGGCCGCGTTTCCGTGGTCACTAAAGCGAGTTAGGGACTCGTTCTTCAAGAGGTTCCATAGAATTAGCTGCATGATTTTCTGAATATTTTTAATATGAAAATTTTTAACGTTTGAAAAAAATTCCAGAAAGTGGGAAAATTTGGTTATTAGGAGATCGTTCGGACTTTTTGTCATGACCCGAAATATTAGCTCGTGACCAGCACTTGAATCACGCAACGTCTAAAGGCGTAACGGAATTCAAGTAAGCTGAAACCCAGAAATCTAAACCTTTTAGAAAGATAAAGGAGGTGAGTTTTTGAAATAAAGGTATATGAAATCAAGTTTTCTTAATGCATAGAAAAAGGAACATGAATGATGCAAGTGAAATTTACTAGTTTGAAAACATGTTTCGTCTTTTAAAAATTTTGGCAGCACCTCCTTTGTATATTTTGATCAAAAACCACAAATACATAATAAGAATAATGACAACCCCAAGCGGGAGCTAGCTCTTCGCCAAACGGCGGATCACAACCACGCAAGATAATATAAATAAGTATACGACGCCCAACGGCGAACTTCACCACAAAAAGATAAAGAAAAGCAAGACATATAACTCACAAGTAGCGGAAAACCCCTCGCTCTAAGTCTCGCAACCACAATCCCACTAATTCTCAGTACTTATACAATTTACAAGTTTTGATTGATGGAATTAACTAGACACAATATGAAATGTAGATACAAGAGTAGGAATGATACAAATATCCCACCTACCAATGCAAAACACCCGAATGCAACTGTGTGCCAGCGAAGCCGCTACTCATCCAAGCGGTCAACCTGTAAGAACTGTGGCACAACGGGGGTGAGTTGTCAACTCGTGAGTAGAAAAATATCAACAGATAGAAATCGAATAAACAACGACTCCTAGGTCAACTATATCATAAAGGTAATACTATGATATCTAGGGTGACTGGGTCTGTATGTGCCAACAAGGTAGTCAATACCTATATGCATGCGGATAACATCCAACAGTAATAATCAATGCAAGCATATGGATCTCGTCCAACCATAATCAAGGTATGTATGCATGTGGGTCTCGTCCACCCATATAATCAATGTCTGTATGCATATAAATATCATAAAGGAGTGTGCATAAAAGTATGAGGATATATATATCAACGGTGTCCCTCCCGACACATCAAAATCATGGAACCTGGGTGCCTAGCATCGACACTCGAAAACATCATGAAAGCAGTGCCCAGCATCGGCACGTAAATCCTCATATATCGGGCTCCGTCAGTCCGGATCGGCCCCTATCATCTCTCGACTCCGGTCGGTAACCTCCGGATATCCGCCGAGCCCAAATACTATCACCGTTAGGTAGTAGTCTCTCTGCCAGGCTCACCGTCTACTACACAGCGATCCGCTCTCGCTTTGGGGTACCATACCGGGTCCACCATGTACCCGTAATCGGCATCAACCGCCTCCTCGAATCGGGTTTCACATGTCTCTCTCAGAACCGAGAAAACACACGGTGGACGCACTGAAATATCATATCAAGAGAAACCGGGTTTTTAAAACAACACATAATCTCTTTCAAAATGTCCACGGTTCTCAAATCCAGAAATCTCATGAAAACAGCATATCTCAATGCGTAAAATCTTAGAGCATGATGCATGTGATATATAATAGAAATGTAGACATATCCGTGTATCATGCAACATAGAATAGTGATATGACATATTAAGGGAAAACCGTTCTTTTAAAATGATTCCAGTTTTTTAAAATATAACATGCGGTTCCTAATTTTACAATAAAACCAGTTATCTATATAGGTACAATATGAATATACACAGGTGTTGATGTACCAATGTATGTGTGCACAAATATGGATGTATCAAGATATATGTGCACCAATATAGATATACAAATGTGTATATCCGCAAGTATAGTTGTATATGTCATGATGCAGCAACCCTACTGTGTAGTGACATGGCAATTATCGATGATGAAGTGTGTGAGCCGGCAAATCTGTGTACGTGTAACATACGCATCATCAATAATGGTGCAAGTGTACCAGCACAGGTATAAGCAATGTAATGGAAATAATATGAATACAGCATAATGTAAATCATATGCAAATACTGACGGGTATACGTATCTAATATGACTGAGTCTGGGAATCTATTAACTGGCATCCAGCCTAACAATACCACGTACGGTATAATCCATCGTACGACAATCTCAAGTCAAGGGTAAGGATCAATCATCAAGTCAAACTCATCACGCACGGAAAATCATCGTATGGCGGCATTAAGCTAATAGGGATCCTATCATCCTATAAGACAAAAAAGGGTACGGCCTAATATCACATACGGCCCATCATCCATGATTCACAACATTCTATATAGGTATATCTATATACCTAAGTCCCAGGTCACATCCGCAATAATCTCATATCAGGGTACCGGCAGGGTATAAATCATCTCGATCGACTCGCATCCGTATACCAACACAACATCATATTATCATATCCTTCTTATAATCTTTTCATCACATTTATAACTCATATCAAGCCGAGTTTACATAAACATTCTATCTCAACTATAAGTATAGGTATCTAATCTAGCATACACACCCAAACCATACAATCAGATTTTTAAAGAAGCTAATCGTAGTTTTGAAAATAGGGTTACGGTGTTTTTAAGAAAAAGATATCATTTAAAAATCCGTAACATACCTCAAGGTACATATTTAAAAGATACATACGACTCTTCGGTTTAGAAAAAGGTATGGTCCGGATGACGCATCAACATCGACTATCTAGTCCAACAGTACCCTAAACGGCAATATCGACAACGTCGTCCTCGAATTCTGTCATCGCATAATAGCCGTATTATATCTTTTCTAACTATCCTTAGTTTCTAATATAGTATTAATAACTATCCTTTACTATAACCCTAGTTTCCTAATCTAGGTTTCCTTAACCATATTCTATAAATCAGTTTTCCATCAAACTTTGCAGGGGTGCTATACGCCATCCACCCGACTTCCCCCATGGATATAGATTCACTCACCTGGTCTTCGCTCGCCGAAATCGATGACGCCATGCTCCGTCGCCTCGGAATCCACGTGAAGGTACCTACAATGATAAACAATCGCAATGCGTGTTAAAATCAAGGCGGAAAACCAAAACGGTACACGTTTCGCTCATAGGTCAAAACCTATAGCTTTGCGTGCAAAACACGACCAAAGACCCTGGTCGTGGACGTCCAAACGCCACACGACGGAAACACAATACCAAATACCAAAATCAAGTCAAAACGAAGTCGTAAAACAATGCACCAACTCAAGGAAATGGTGCCAGATTTTACCCTAAGCCAAATTGGTCAAAGTTGCATATGTAGAGGGTCCATTTTACCGTCATAGGAGCTACAGACGAAGCAGGAACCAAAAATGAAGTGTCTAGTTCCCAAATTGCGGCCCAGGGGATTAAATTTGCGGCTCAGGTGTTAGGGTTTGGTCTCGGGTCTCTAGGGTATGCTCCGTATCACCTGCACATCCCTCTGTGATCTCAGAAAAATTTTCAGGTCACCCGGGTCAATCCAGATCCTAAAATACCATCACTATTCTCACAAATCGACATGAACTCAAATCCCAAATCCGTATTTTGGGTTTCATCCCCCGTTCCAGGTCAGTAAAACACCACTAAGGCTTGTATGCAGCCACTACATATCACCAATTTTAACAAACACTCAACCCTTTTCTAGGGTTTCCCAATGTTCACAAACCTTCGCAATTTCACTTCTAAACATATATGAATACTAAAGTAAATGAAAAACTACCCAATTGGTGAAGGTATTACCTCATATCGCACCCATGAATCCCCAAGATCATCAAAAACTGAAATTTCTTGGTCCCGTGTGTAGAGGTTGAAGAGGGGATTAATTTTTGTGAAGGGTGTGTAGGGTTTTGGGGCTTATTAGGAGATAGATCTAGGGATTATTTGAGGAGGGTTGTGAGCTTGAGGAGATGAAGGAGAGAAGATGAAAAAAGATGGGGAAAAATGGCAGCAGCCCCCCCTCTCTCACATAATCACACACACACATTCTCTCTCACAATCTACCTAATCTAATCATTTTGTCCCCTTTGACCTTTTTCTTTTTCTTTTTCTTTTTCCTTTTCTCTCCAACAATAACCCAAATGAATGAAACATGTAAGAAATGAAACATGTCATGGTGCATTAATCATGGAAAACTGTAGAAAATGCGGATTTGGCTTAATCGCGATTAGCAGTGCATCAATCGGGTTTTTATCAAAATTGCATATAATAAATTTTAAAAGTGCCAAATCCTTTAATTATATTATTAAATGAATAAATCATTTAAATTTCTATTTAATTCACAATTATTGGTATATATTTATACCCTTTTTCGAAAACCCCAATTTCGCAAATCGTGCAGTTTTCAGGAAAAATATTAGTTTATTATTAAATCCCAAAAATAATATTTTATATTTTCTGAAATGTTGCAGTCTTCCCCCCTTAAATAAATTCGTCCCCGAATTTAAATTTAAACCCCCAAAATCTAAAACATTTCAATAATCGGCTTAAAACAACGGGGCTCCGAAATCATGGAACAACGCAGAAATAATGCAACGCGCCAAGCGCGTATGAAAAAGAGTACAAAGCTCAAAATCGAACTCCGTCAAGCGTTATGCAAATCATCTGATTTGCACGCATATCCTCGGAGTTACAATGGAGATGCAGATCTCGAAATCCACTACTGAAATCAAATATACACTAGTTAAATATTATAATACGTGTATAGTACGTATCCTTGAAAACTCCAAAATCTGAATAAAACACATGCAAAATCTTTTCTAAATCGCAGTGGGAATGCGTAACTCACGGCATAACTGACGGACGCTCATTTTAAAATAATAATATATGTTCATATATGTTTTCTTAAATACACGTTCCGTCGTTTTCAAAATATCCCAAAAGGTTTTCCTTTATAAACGTTCGTATCACTCACGGACATGTAGGAAATAGCGAGACTATAGCTCCTTTTGAAAAACCCTTTTTGGTAACCTTGTAATGCATGCAAGGTACTCAGTTACTGTCATCGGATCAGTCCTGTTTGGCTACTTCACAATATAGTGCCCAACATGAAAACAAAGTGCTCAAAAGCAAAATCAGCCTCAAAAGGCGTATCCAATAATCGCATGCGTCTGGTGCGCATGGAAATCAAATCCAAATACAGGTGCCACAATATGCACAAATGCCCAAAACTACGTGCAACGGGTGTGCACGACAACAATATCTTGTGCTCCTATTGTGCACGAAAACAACATCTGGTGCATCAATTCCACGAAATACAATCAGTAACTCAAATGCATAAAAGCAACACCGAGTACACCAAGGTGTATAAACCAAAATCATGTGCAACTGCGTGCACAAAATACATATCAATGCACTGCAAGCACATAAAAGCTATCTGAGTGCAAAAATCAAATCATCCGTATGAAATCCATGAAATCATAAACATGTGCGGCCAAGGCATAAAATCGACATCAAACGCAATAGGCATGCACAAATCGCAAATCAACACAACGGTGTATAAAATATATATCAGCTGCGATAACTATGCGCAAAATGTAAATATTCAGTAGGTGCAACCATGGTGCACGAAATCAATATCAGGAAACTCGTCATTAAAACTCAAATCCAAGCATTATAAGCGTGATACTCGGATCACAAACGCAAATCGCAAAAAAAAATTGACATCGAGGTACACATCCTACAATGTCGGAAAAAATATCGGGCGCATAAAACTGGCAGGGCAAGAACATCCGCTCGCCTCCTGCTTATGGCCTGGCATCCTCTGTCTCTGGGTCCTTATCTTCTCTGTGGATTTACCCATCTCGCAATCCATCGGCTCATCGGCCCAATCAGGTGTGCTAATGGGGACGATTCCGTTCTGGCACTTCTCTTGTCATCTCTCAGTCAATCATCACGACCACTCGTAAGGCAGCACGTTACTGGCGTCGGCCTCTGGTCCTCTGAATACAAATGACACATTTGATCCTGGGTGCAATTCTCATTGCAGCAGTGTCCCGGAAGCAATCCTGCTCATGGTCTCATCCGATCTCGCCCATGCCGAACTGTACGGAGGCTGGTACTCTTATATAATCTTTTCTCGTTTTCTGGACATCTGCGTGTTCCGCACACGATTCCTCGGAAACTGGCCGTATCCCAACGCTCTATATGCCTATCAAATCTCTAGTCTCGACGGGGAGTAATGACAGCTCGTCAGTGTCTCGCATGAACTACTGGTTCCACTTGTCTTTATCGTTGTCCACCATGATGTCACGCCATGCTCTCTGCGCACTGCAACTGTTCTCGGCCACTGTCAATCCGAAGTCTCTCACATGGACTCGAAGTCATGAACTCGGTATCTTCATCACTCGGTAGAAGATATCTGGCCGAACACGTCCTCGGGAACTCTCCCTAACCATCAGAGGAATACTCAATACTCGTCCGTTCTCGATCAATTCACAACGCCTCTGGGTGAGGTCCTCTATCCAAAGCTGGTCAGCTTGCTGATCCCTTATCACATTTTATCTGGGCGGCGTCAAACCTTTCGATCGAGTCATCATGGTCCCAAAATTTCCCGAAGGCTCAACACCTGAGCACAGTCTAAAAATATCTGGTACATACCACAGTACCTCTGGACCAACCGTAGAAGGGCAAACCTAAGCCTCACTGATGGCACCGCTAAACTGCCACAAACCCTAAGGTTCAAAGCGGTTCCATGGTCATCCTGTCGAGTTAGGGTTTCATTCTTCTAGAGGGTCCACAGAATTACCTGCATGTTCTTCCGAACACTTTAAACTTGGGAAAAATGGGTTTCTGACACTTGTTCGAACTTTGTAGCTTCCCCTATACAACATGTGAATATTCTTCGTCCGCATGCTAAACAATGCCTCAATCCTCCAGAAAAGGCGATACATCGGCGGTCATCTCTGGATCGGTCTGCTCTAGATCTGAGTAAGATTCTCTCCACACTGGAAATCTTCAACTCAACTGGGCCTGCGCGCATCAATTTGACGAATCACCTTCGTCTCTCAAATCAGGGTAGACAAGCTATCATCTGTCGCATTTCTACGTGGAAGCTCCGGCGATCTTAGCTCGTAAGTTCTGGAAGCGACATCCCATCATCTCAGCAACAGCTGGGTCACCTGTCCGCACGGTAGGCGACATCAAAGTCTCTGAGGTATGCTGTACATCAACAGTCCTCTCGCAACTGGCAGCTCTAACAATGTCCCGATCATCCGGTGTAAAACCAAGCACTCGCCTCCATAAGAGGTCACAACATAAATACTAACTTAAGACGTTCCCATGTCACCAGAAAACACAATGGTCGGCCCTCATACCAGACGAGCTCGCCCTGACCGCAACACTAGCAGCAGCTCAAACTGCGCTCAAACTATGGTGAAAGGAACCTCAATCGAGTATCGAAGAAAGCAGATCAACAGCATGAGAGGAAACGACAGGTCCAGAATGGATACATGATCATAAGAAGGAACAACATCAGTGAAAGTATGATCATGGAAACGAATAAAATCGAGGATCCCAAATGGATGTATAATCAGGGATACGAAGAGAATCACTGGTCTCAAAAATATGTACATCCTAAGGTTTTGTAAGTGGAGTATCGTATCGTAAATATGCCGCAGAACATACGTACGGTACGTCACTCTACTCAAGCTACTTACTTCATCAATCAGGGTCAGCCTATGAAATGAAAGTTCGGGTCTAATACCCCCCCGTTCAAGTCTAAGTTCCGTAAGGTCAATCCTAGGTTCCGAAATACATACCCGCCCTAGACTCTGCATAGTCAAACGTAGACTCGAACAAAGGTTAAACCTATCGCTCTGATACCAACTTTGTCACGACCCGAAATATTAGCTCGTGACCAGCACTTGAATCACGCAACGTCTAAAGGCGTAACAGAATTCAAGTAAGCAGAAACTAAGAAATCTAAACCTTTTAGAAAGATAAAGGAGGTGAGGTTTTGAAATAAAGGTATATGAAATCAAGTTTTCTTAAAGCATAGAAAAGGAACATGAATGATGCAAGTGAAATTTACTAGTTTGAAAACATGTTTCGTCTTTTAAAAATTTTGGCAGCACCTCCTTTGTATATTTTGATCCAAAACCACAAATACATAATAAGAATAATGGCATCCCCAAGCGGGAGCTAGCTCTTCGCCAAACGGCGGATCACAACTACGCAAGACAATATAAATAAGTATACGATGCCCAACGGCGAAGTTCACCACAAAAAGATAAAGAAAAGCAAGATATATAACTCACAAGTAGCGGAAAACCCCTCGCTCTAAGTCTCGCAACCACAATCCCACTAAGTCTCATTAATTTTACAATTTACAAAGTTTTGATTGATGGAGTTAACTAGATACAATATGAAATGTAGATACAAGAGTAAGAATGATACAAATATCTTACATACCAATGCAAAACACCCGAATGCAACTGTGTGCCAGCGAAGCCGCTACTGATCCAAGCGGTCAACCTGCAAGAACTGTGGCCCAACGGGGGTGAGTTGCCGACTCGTGAGTAGAAAAATATCAACAGATAGAAATCGAATAAACAACGACTCCTAGGTCAAATATATCATAAAGGTAATACTATGAAATCTAGGGTGACCGGGTCTGTATGTGCCAACAAGGTAGTCAATACCTATATGCATGCGGATGACATCCAACAGTAATAATCAATGCATGTATATGGATCTCGTCCAACCATAATCAAGGTATGTATGCATGTGGATCTCGTCCACCCATATAATCAATGTCTGTATGCATATAAATATTATAAAGGAGTGTGCATGAAAGTATGAGGATATATATATCAACGGTGTCCCTCCCGACACATCAAAATCATGGAACCTGATTGATTAGCATCGACACTCGAAAACATCATGAAAACAGTGCCCAGCATTGGCACGTAAATCCTCATATATCGGGCTCCGTCAGTCTGGATCGGCCTACGGGCTCCGTCAGTCCGGATCAGCCCCTATCATCTCTCGACTCCGGTCGGTATCCTCCGGATATCCACCGAGCCCAAATACTATCACCGGCAGGTAGTAGTCCCTCTGCCAGGATCAACGTCTACTACACAGCGATCCATTTTCTGTTAGGTCCACGTTACCTCTCCCGGTACTTTCGGGGTTGCGGAAACGGTAAAACAAAATTTTTTCTAAGGTTTGTAACATGGACCGTAAAAGCCGGATCTTTGCTAAACTATAAACTAGCAACCTAACAAGAGATGTAACTACTCGGTTAGGGGTTATACCTCAACTTGAACTCCTTCACTTCTAGTTGTTGTTCTTCTATGATGTTCTTCTCTTCTTGTTGTTCTTTTCATGGCTTGCTCAAAGGTTGATCCGGACTTCGGTCACCTCCGCGGCCTCCTTGAGTCGATGACGATCCACCCGAGAGATGTACGCCGAGCTCCACCTCAAGCCGAGGTAACTAGGGCAAGGAGATTGCTAATCTAGAAGCCCTAGGTTGTGTAGAGAGGATGTATGGATGTGTTTGTCAAGTGAAAAACCTTTTTCTCTCAACACATGAGATCAAAGGAGAAAACAAGAGGAGGAAGAAGAAGGAGGTTTTTAGCAACCATGGAGCTTCTCTTTTCAAGAGAGAGAAAAAGAATAATGTTATGATAAGCTTAACCAAGAGAAAAGCTAACCATGGTTGCAATAATGCAAAAACCACATCATTACTAATTCCATCAAGATAAAGTTGATGGCTACAATTGAAATGACCATTATCATAATCCAAAAGAAAATGGAAAAGAAAAGAAGAGTGTGGAATCCTCTTGAAAGTCAATGGTCAACTCGGTCAACCGGTCAACAAAGTCAAGAGGGGTCAACAGGGTCAAATGGTCAATGCAATTAGCCATCATAAGATTATCACTAATAGGATTAGTAAATGATGTCCGCTGCTCATAATGGTTTTGACCAAACGAACTGTCAAAACCCTAATGAGCCTGCCACATAATGGTTTTGGCCGAACCAACTGCCAAAACCCTAATGAGGCACCTCCTCCTTCATCGCTCCATAAAACTGTGCATACACACCTGCATCCGTATTCCGTAGAATGCAGATGCACAGAAGACAAAACAAATCCATCCGTGCAATACTAGGATCCGGCTTAAACCAAAGCCTACTAGTACTGCCTGCCCGAACACCATACGCACACAAGTGTACGTAAGTGATCGCAGCCCTGCCGTAAAACCATACGGCCTCTACACGTTTCGCTCAGTGCAGGGAAACTCTCTGTGTGGGACTCTAAAGACTCGACACTACGCTGGCAGTGGGTTTAACCACAGACCGCAAGCGGCACTAGCTGTACGTAACGGTCCCCAGGTAGATGTCGATAAGAAGGCCGATGAGGTACACCCATCCGAACTCCTACTGAACCTATATGTGACAATCTCCGTACAGTCCGGTCTGTTCGTCTGATACATCGCATGGCGGGTCTAGGGGGGCGGTAAACGTCAGTCCCCTAATAGCGGTACAAGTCGTGTCGGAGTGAAGCCCAATACACCCTGAGATAACACTGGAAACCTACCAGTATATCTCGCTTGCCCTGGCCAGGGACTACTCGTGTAATGGCTCTCCTAGACACAGCGCGATGTCAACCCCCAATACCGGGAGAGACGAATCCTGTCTAACCGTCACTGCCTCCAAGTGCTTCGGGACTGCTCCCAACTACTACCTGTTTGCACGACTCAGTAGAGCCGTGGTAGGGTAGTAATCAAAGAACAGTGGGAACACACTCGAGGCGAAGTGACAGTGTCAAGTCAGCGGACTAAGCTGTACTCATGTCACCTGGGAACTGATAACTGACGATAGGTATAATACCAACCATCAGTTCCCGACGAGTCCTGTCCAGTGTACTCGTAACCTAACGAGCACCCGCATACTATCTCAAGTACGACGTACTGACGGCTGTGGGACAGACCGTCTCCCGTGCTGGGATGAGAAGCGCATACGCTAGTCTACTCTGGAGTATCGATGCCCTATCTCGATACTCCCACGACTAGGGACGTGTATAAGGATGTGCTTGTAGATTACCCAGCCCCCACGAGTGCGATCGCCATCACAACGCCGGTAATCAAGCAAAGATCCTAAGGGCTCTACTAATGCGTATAGGTGATATAATAAATAAACACACATGTACACATTAAAGCAGAGACAAACCAAGTAGCATACTACTATATTGAGCAAGATTGTCTGTACAACTGTGAATATCCCAAGCTTCCATCAAGTAATATACATACTAGTATGATACAGTAATGGCCTCTAGGGCATATACACCAACAATCTCCCACTTGCACTAAGGCCATGTGCTGGCGTATCGAAGACCTATCATCTCGATCAGCCGCTCGAACTGAGTCTGGGGTAAAGCCTTCGTGAATGGGTCCGCAGTGTTGTCCTTTGTGTCCACTCTCCGCAACTCGATCTCCTGTCGATCAATGATCTCCCTGATCAGGTGATACCGCCTTAAGATGTGCCTGGATTTCTGATGGGACCTTGGTTCCTTCGCTAAAGCTATAGCCCCATTGTTATCGCAATACAAAGGTATTGGGTCAACAATGGACGGAACCACCTGAAGTTCACTAATGAACTTCTTAATCCAGACCGCCTCTTTTGCGGCATCGCTTGCAGCAATGTATTCAGCCTCCATCGTCGAGTCTGCGACGGTATCCTGCTTGGAACTCCTCCAACATACCGCCCCTCCGTTGAGGGTAAACACAAAACCCGAGACGGACTTGCTATCATCTTTGTCACTCTGGAAGCTTGAATCGGTAAAGGACTCGACCCTAAGGTCTCCATTACCGTAAACCAGGAACATCTCCTTAGTCCTTCTCAGGTACTTGAGAATGTTCTTCACTGCTGTCCAGTGGTCCTCCCCTGGGTCCGACTGATACCGGCTTACCGTGCTCAACGCGTAAGCTACATCTGGTCTTGTACATAGCATCGCATACATTATAGATCCTACCGCCGAAGCGTAGGGTATAGTGCTCATGCGAACCCTCTCCTCGTCAGTCTTAGGAGACATCTTCTTGGAGAGGGTAATTCCGTGCAATGCGGGTATGTTACCGCGCTTGGAATCCTCCATACTAAATCTTTTTAGTACGGTCTCTATGTACCTGGACTGCGAAAGTCCCAATAGTTTCTTGGATCTATCTCTATAGATCTTGATCCCCAGAATGTACGAGGCATCACCCAGGTCCTTCATGGAGAACCTTTGTGACAAAAACAGCTTGACCTATTGTAGCATATGAATGTCATTTCCTATCAGAAGAATGTCGTCCACGTACAAGACTAGGAATACGACAGTTCGTCCTACAATCTTCTTATAAACACAGGGTTCATCTTCGTTCTTGATGAAATCAAATTCCTTGATTGCCTCATCAAAACAGATGTTCCAGCTCCGCGATGCCTGCTTTAATCCATAAATGGATTTAAGCAACTTGCACACCTTTCCGCTGCTCCCACTGTCTACGAAACCTTCTGGTTGATCCATGTAAACGCACTCTTCCAAACAACCGTTTAGGAAAGCCGTTTTAACATCCATCTGCCAGATTTCATAGTCATGGAAGGCAGCAATGGCAAGTAGGATCCGAATGGATTTGAGCATAGCCACCGGAGAAAAAGTTTCATCATAGTCCAAACCAGGTCTTTGACGAAAACCTTTTGCAACGAGTCTAGCTTTATAGGTTTCCACCTGCCCATCTACACCAAGTTTCCTTTTGTAGATCCATTTGCATCCAACGGGTTTTACCCCAGGTGGAGCAATATCCATGGTCCACACTTTATTGGCGTACATGGACTCCATTTCAGATTGCATTGCTTCCTGCCACTTATCAGAGTCCCTACTGATAATGGCCTGCCTGAAACTGGTAGGGTCATCTTCTTCCAAGATGCAATCCTCTCGATCCCCGTCAATGAGAAAACCGTAGTATCTCTCGGGTGGATGAGAAATCCTACCAGATCTGCGGAGTGGCTGAGGTTCGTCTGGGGTTATTGAATCCTGAGGTTCTGTCAAACTTTCAGTTTCAGTTTGTGGTCGCTGAATTTCTTCCAATTCTACCGTGCTCCCACTAATTTCTTTTGCAAGAAACTCCGTTTCCAAGAAAACGGCATGCTGAGCAACAAACACCTTCTGTTCCTCGGTGTGGTAGAATAGATATCCATAACCATTCTTTGGATATCCCACAAACTTACATAAAACTGACCGTGCCTCTAGTTTATCCGGTTTATGCTTTTTAACATAAGCCGGACAACCCCATATCTTAGATCTTTTAAGATATGGCCTCTTTCCATTCCATATCTCGAACGGAGTCTTAGGCACAGATTTAGACGGAACATCATTCAATAGGTATGCCGCTGTCTGAAGCGCATGTCCCCAAAATGAAAGAGGCAACTCGGCATTACTCATCATGGAGCGAACCATATCCAGTAGGGTACGATTCCTCCGCTCCGAAACACCGTTGTGCTGTGGTGTATAAGGAGGAGTAAGCTGAGAGAGAATACCATTCTCTTTTAAGTAATCTAGGAATTCCGTGCTTAAGTACTCCCCTCCCCTGTCAGACCGGAGGATCTTGATACTTTTGCCTGTCTGGTTCTCTACTTCGTTTCTGAATTCCTTGAATTTCTCAAAAGCTTCAGATTTGTGTTTCATCAGATACACATATCCGAACCTAGAGAGATCGTCAGTGAATGTGATGAAGTACGAGAACCCACCCCTTGCATGTATAGACACCGGACCACATACATCACTATGTACGAGTCCCAAGAGCTCTGCTGCTCTTTCTCCATGTCCGGTGAACGGAGATTTGGTCATCTTTCCTTTGAGACAAGACTGACAAGTTCCATAAGATGAAAACTCGAACGCATTCAAGAGTCCATCTTTATGCAACTTACTCAGTCTTTTCTCTCCGATATGACCGAGTCTACAATGCCACAAGTAGGATTCATTCGTATCTGAATTCTTCCTCTTGCGTGTGTTTTGTATGTTGAGAACTGTATTCTGATTTAGAACGTAGATACCATTAAACAGTGTACCCTCTGCAACCAGTACCTTATCAAGGTAAATGTTCATGATATTCTTTTCAAGAACAAAGTTATATCCATCTTTATCGAGTAAAGAAACTGATATGATGTTGCAAACCATGGAGGGTACATAGTAGCAATCGTTCAAAATCATAGTCTTGCCATTTGGCAATACTAGGTGATATTCACCGACGGCTGCCGCATTAACTTGTGCTCCGTTCGCTACTCTGAGCGACATATCACCCGGTGCAACTTTCCTACTTTTTCTCAGTCCCTGCAATAAATTACAGATATGAGATCCTGATCCGGTATCAAGTACCCAGGAGGTAGGGCTGACCGTAAAACAGTTCTCAATTACAAGAACACCTGAAGTAGATGCAAAACCATGCTTCTTCTTCAACTGGGTATCCTGGAAATCCATACTTTCCTCTTTCCCATTCTCATACTCATGACTGTTGTCACAAGTTAGAGCTGAACCATCTTTCCCCAGTCCCGAATAAGAATTCGGATCGGTCAAGCGATACATTTTATTATCTTGATTAGGGCGTGAAAAGGTTGCTGCCTGGAGAGAGAGAAAAGAAACACTCAGCGTATGCTCTTGCAAGATTAGATTGGTTTATTAATTTATCTAACCAGGATGTCTCCCACTGTTTCCTCAAATTCTTCTTAAAACCTTTTTAAAAGAAGAACTAGCCGGGTTTTAATTCACGTCACAATACTTGCTTAACCTTTCAGCCAGGCTAGTGTCGGTACTTCGAGGGAGGTTTTCCAACGCTTTCGCGAAGTTCCTTAATTAAAGAACCTCTTTTCCCTGGGGGCGTAACCCCGCTAACACCTTTCTAGACACCTACTAGGTTTATAGCATTGATCGTTAAGTGAAATAATCTCCCGAGAGTAAACCAACTCATCAGTGGGATCGGGATCCAACTGTCATTGTGTGATAACCTAGATGGAATCCACTCTAGTCACCACACTCCAGAAGGTATGCTATATCTGCAAGTTTCAGTTCTTTTGAAACTCCTGATGTGGTTTTTGCCCCTAACTGTTCATGACCTTGACTAGGTCAACAAGCCACAAACTGTTAGACAAGTTCTACCCGTCATAATCCTGATTGCATTAGACCCACCCGTACGTGCCCTTGACTAGGTCAACAAGGCCGTACGACTGTCCTAACCAATCACATTTGCAATCCACAGAAAAATATTATTTAGCTACCGTTCACTACGCCTTGACTAGGTCAACAAACGCAGCACGAATACTGAATAATATTAATCCGAAACGACGGAGGGCTACGGCTGGGTTTTTGGCGAAAAACCCGTTAACGTAATGAACTTGATATCGTTGAAGGAACCTGATTGCACCTTTTTGAAAATCATAGTGGCGAAAACTTTTGCTAAAGAGGTCACTCCCTGTGAAGGGATCTCGGCTCTTTCCTCGTCGAGTGAGGTGCTGGGCATTCGTAAGATGAATACCTCGATGCAAAGCAAGAATAATCGACTATAGTGAAGTTATTACCCTGACGCAAAGTTTTGTCCAAGGGGTCACTCCCGGTGAAGGGATCTCGGCCCTTGCCTCGTCGACTGAGGTGCTGGGCATTCATAACCGAATACCTCGATGCAAAACAAAAAGATGAACGTCCTTGTAATAACAGCTTTTTGAAAAACTTGTTCCAACAACGTCTTTTAGGTTTATTTTCTTGCATTAGTTCTTTTAATGCGTCCCATCATTTAAACCCTACCATTGCAGAAAACAACCAAAATATGACGTACGCTTATGCCATTCGCATTCGCCACGGGGCCCCGTCATCACCCGTTAGGTTACTTAACTAACGACAGAGCGGGGGCTGGGCTAGCGCGGCTGTAAAACATAAGCAACGCCTAAATAGTAAAGCAATGATAGACATTACAGATCACAGATGAACACTTTGGATATACTAGGAATCCGCAATTCGTTCGAGCCTGCAACGAAAAACGGATTACACGGTCGCGATGAATAGCCAATACCCCACCCAAGACCCCTACGGGTGCGGCAAACTACCCGCCAAGTACCCGAAGCGAAGCAACCTCCCTCAATGCCATGAGTAGGCCACTCGGCACTTCGAGCTACCCGGTAGTTTGTGCACCCCTCCATGGGTCTATCCTAGGAGCAAAAATAGTAAAAAGAATTATACAATGACGGCTACAACCCCGACCCGGTTGTGCGGCCAAACAAATAATATTACATCAATTTACAAATTTATTACATGAATGAAAGAAAAAGAAACTCTCATCTCACATCCACCCCGGCTATTCATCCGCGACAATCCAACGAGTTCATATACACAAGCCATCAACAACAATCACAGATATGTATAACCCCGACTAATCGACATATAGCGATTAGCCGACGTTCAATACATAAGAACATCACAGATATAACCAACATAGTCAAAGTATATTGAAGTTCGGAAAAATACGGATTTATAGGCCCCCAAAAACAAATTTCTATTCTGGCAAATCTGGGAACATATAATATATCAGAAAAATCCTAAAACCATGTCAGAAACACACTGCACCAAAAACGAGACAGTAACTCTACCATACAGCGGCGCTTCCGCGGCAATAGCAAGCTATTGCCGCGGAAGCGCGGCCGATCTGGTGAGTTACTGTGTCGTTTTTGGTGGGTTTCTTCTAAAAAGCCTGAGATGATTTTTGGGATATAACAAATTTTGTTTTGACCAGAAAAAGTTTTAACAGAAACTCAGATTTTTTATAACTTGGTTTTTTTCGATTTTTTCCGTTTCGAACTTCGATACACTTTACTACCAAGCTAGTTTATGTTTAGTTAGGCTCTGATACCACTGTTAGGTCCACGTTACCTCTCCCGGTACTTTCGGGGTTGCGGAAACGGTAAAACAAAAATTTTTCTAAGGTTTGTAACATGGACCGTAAAAGCCGGATCTTTGCTAAACTATAAACTAGCAACCTAACAAGAGATGTAACTACTCGGTTAGGGGTTATACCTCAACTTGAACTCCTTCACTTCTAGTTGTTGTTCTTCTATGATGTTCTTCTCTTCTTGTTGTTCTTTTCATGGCTTGCTCAAAGGTTGATCCGGACTTCGGTCACCTCCGCGGCCTCCTTGAGTCGATGACGATCCACCCGAGAGATGTACGCCGAGCTCCACCTCAAGCCGAGGTAACTAGGGCAAGGAGATTGCTAATCTAGAAGCCCTAGGTTGTGTAGAGAGGATGTATGGATGTGTTTGTCAAGTGAAAAACCTTTTTCTCTCAACACATGAGATCAAAGGAGAAAACAAGAGGAGGAGGAAGAAGAAGGAGGTTTTTAGCAACCATGGAGCTTCTCTTTTCAAGAGAGAGAAAAAGAATAATGTTATGATAAGCTTAACCAAGAGAAAAGCTAACCATGGTTGCAATAATGCAAAAACCACATCATTACTAATTCCATCAAGATAAAGTTGATGGCTACAATTGAAATGACCATTATCATAATCCAAAAGAAAATGGAAAAGAAAAGAAGAGTGTGGAATCCTCTTGAAAGTCAATGGTCAACTCGGTCAACCGGTCAACAAAGTCAAGAGGGGTCAACAGGGTCAAATGGTCAATGCAATTAGCCATCATAAGATTATCACTAATAGGATTAGTAAATGATGTCCGCTGCTCATAATGGTTTTGACCAAACGAACTGTCAAAACCCTAATGAGCCTGCCACATAATGGTTTTGGCCGAACCAACTGCCAAAACCCTAATGAGGCACCTCCTCCTTCATCGCTCCATAAAACTGTGCATACACACCTGCATCCGTATTCCGTAGAATGCGGATGCACAGAAGACAAAACAAATCCATCCGTGCAATACTAGGATCCGGCTTAAACCAAAGCCTACTAGTACTGCCTGCCCGAACACCATACGCACACAAGTGTACGTAAGTGATCGCAGCCCTGCCGTAAAACCATACGGCCTCTACACGTTTCGCTCAGTGCAGGGAAACTCTCTGTGTGGGACTCTAAAGACTCGACACTACGCTGGCAGTGGGTTTAACCACAGACCGCAAGCGGCACTAGCTGTACGTAACGGTCCCCAGGTAGATGTCGATAAGAAGGCCGATGAGGTACACCCATCCGAACTCCTACTGAGCCTATATGTGACAATCTCCGTACAGTCCGGTCTGTTCGTCTGATACATCGCATGGCGGGCCTAGGGGGGCGGTAAACGTCAGTCCCCTAATAGCGGTACAAGTCGTGTCAGAGTGAAGCCCAATACACCCTGAGATAACACTGGAAACCTACCAGTATATCTCGCTTGCCCTGGCCAGGGACTACTCGTGTAATGGCTCTCCTAGACACAGCGCGATGTCAACCCCCAATACCGGGAGAGACGAATCCTGTCTAACCGTCACTGCCTCCAAGTGCTTCGGGACTGCTCCCAACTACTACCTGTTTGCACGACTCAGTAGAGCCGTGGTAGGGTAGTAATCAAAGAACAGTGGGAACACACTCGAGGCGAAGTGACAGTGTCAAGTCAGCGGACTAAGCTGTACTCATGTCACCTGGGAACTGATAACTGACGATAGGTATAATACCAACCATCAGTTCCCGACGAGTCCTGTCCAGTGTACTCGTAACCTAACGAGCACCCGCATACTATCTCAAGTACGACGTACTGACGGCTGTGGGACAGACCGTCTCCCGTGCTGGGATGAGAAGCGCATACGCTAGTCTACTCTGGAGTATCGATGCCCTATCTCGATACTCCCACGACTAGGGACGTGTATAAGGATGTGCTTGTAGATTACCCAGCCCCCACGAGTGCGATCGCCATCACAACGCCGGTAATCAAGCAAAGATCCTAAGGGCTCTACTAATGCGTATAGGTGATATAATAAATAAACACACATGTACACATTAAAGCAGAGACAAACCAAGTAGCATACTACTATATTGAGCAAGATTGTCTGTACAACTGTGAATATCCCAAGCTTCCATCAAGTAATATACATACTAGTATGATACAGTAATGGCCTCTAGGGCATATACACCAACAATTTCGTCCCGGGGTACCATACCGGGTCCACGATGTACCCGCAATCGGCATCCTCCTCCTCCTCGAGTCGGGTTTCACATGTCGCTCTTAGAACCGAGAAAACACATGGTTGACGCACTGAAATATCATATCAAGAGAAACCGGGTTTTTAAAACAATACATAATTTCTTTCAAAATGTCCACGGTTCTCAAATCCAGAAATCTCATGAAAACAGCATATCTCAATGCGTAAAATCATAAATCTTGATGCATGCGACATATAATAGAAATGTAAGCATATCCGTGTATCATGCAACATGGAATAGTGATATGACATATTAAGGGAAAACCGCTCTTTTAAAATGATTCCAGTTTTTTAAAATATAACATGCGGTTCCTAATTTTACAATAAAACCAGTTATCTATATAGGTACAATATGAATATACGCAGGTGTTGATGTACCAATGTATGTGTGCACAAATATGGATGTATCAAGATATATGTGCACCAATATAGATATACAAATGTGTATATCCGCAAGTATAGTTGTATATGTCATGATGCAGCAACCCTACTGTGTAGTGACATGGCAATTATCGATGATGAAGTGTGTGAGCCGGCAAATCTGTGTACGTGTAACATACGCATCATCAATAATGGTGCAAGTGTACCAGCACAGGTATAAGCAATGTAATGGAAATAATATGAATACAGCATAATGTAAATCATATGCAAATACTGACGGGTATACGTATCTAATATGACTGAGTCTGGGAATCTATTAACTGGCATCCAGCCTAACAATACCACGTACGGTATAATCCATCGTACGACAATCTCAAGTCAAGGGTAAGGATCAATCATCAAGTCAAACTCATCACGCACGGAAAATCATCGTATGGCGGCATTAAGCTAATAGGGATCCTATCATCCTATAAGACAAAAAAGGGTACGGCCTAATATCACATACGGCCCATCATCCATGATTCACAACATTCTATATAGGTATATCTATATATCTAAGTCCCAGGTCACATCCGCAATAATCTCATATCAGGGGACCGGCAGGGTATTAATCATCTCGATCGACTCGCATCCGTATACCAACATAACATCATATCATCATATCCGTCTTATAATCTTTTCATCGCATTTATAACTCATATCAAGCCGAGTTTACATAAACATTCTATCTCAACTATAAGTATAGGTATCTAATCTAGCATACACACCCGAACCATACAATCAGATTTTTAAAGAAGCGAATCGTAGTTTTGAAAATAGGGTTACGGTGTTTTTAAGAAAAAGATATCGTTTGAAAATCCATAACATCCCTTAAGGTACATATTTAAAAGATACATACGACTCTTCGGTTTAGAAAAAGGTATGGTCCGGATGACGCATCTACATCGACTATCTAGTCCTACAGTACCCTAAACTGCAATATCGACAACGTCCTCCTTGAATACCGTCATCGTATAATAGCCGTATTATATCTTTTCTAACTATCCTTAGTTTCTAATATAGTATCAATAACTATCCTTTACTATAACCCTAGTTTCCTAATCTAGATTTCCTTAACCATATTCTATAAATCAGTTTTCCATCAAACTTTGCAGGGGTGCTATACGCCATCCACTCGACTTCCCCCGTGGATATAGATCCACTCACTTGGTCTTCGCTCGTCGAAATCGATGACGCCATGCTCCGTTGCCTCGGAATCCACGTGAAGGTACCTGTAACACCTTAGGATAAGGGTTAGTGAATAATTATAATTAAATAATGGTTTTTAATAAAAAGTTTACCAAACTGTGTTTTAAATATTTTCCCTAATCTAATAATTATTTTTCCAAAATTTTCCTAGGCTTGCACACACATGTGCATGTAAACTAGGGTTTTTAAATCAAGTTAATACCATAATTATTAACCATGGTAGGTTAATGGTAGGATTAATTCTTTTGGGTTATAAGTAAGTTTAATTAATTAGTTAAAAGGTTACTTTAATTTGAATTTGAGGTGGGTGTTGACTTGTGAGAGAGAGAGAGAGAGGGCATCATGGCTCAAGCCATGCTTGCCATTAATGAAGAGAGAGAGAGGAGGGTTGACATTGGAACCCTGAAGTGTTTCCTCTCATTTTCCTTGTATTTTCTCTCAAACTCTCACACTCACACACACCCACACACTTACCTCAGCCCAGCACCAGCAGCAGAAGCAAGCAACTGAAGAAAACCCCAGCAGCAGCAGCATGAGAACAGCAGCAGCAGCAAGAGGCAGCATCAGCAGCAGAGAGCAGTAGCATCAGCAGCAGTGAGCTGCAGCAGCCCCATCACCCAGTGCAGCCCCTTCCCTTCGATTCTTCTGCTTCCTCCAGCTTCCTAGGGTTAAGTATGAGGTATATTTTCAAAACTTATTCCCTAGTTAGCTTGGTTGATGTAGTTTTGCATCGGTTATTGGATTTTAGTGCGTTTTAGTATGATATGTGGTGTTTTGTGGGAATCTTGTGCTAGTGTGGTGTGATTTGGTTTCAGTAGCTTGTTATTAAGTTAGTGAGGCCATTGTAACCTAGTTCAACCCCTATTACACTAAAATACCACCAGTTTTCCTATTTGATGCAAAATGTCGTATTTTTGCAAATGTGAGTTTTCTGGAACTGCTTTTGACTCGGTGATTTCAGAATGAATTTGAGAAGAATGCAGTATAGTGGTGTTGTGCTGATACCCCAGGTGAAACCCGACCCCCATATTGCTACAGTAGGCCGCCAATTTTCCCTTTCTGGCCGCCAATTGCGGCCAGATGGGTAGGGTCTGGGTTAGGGTTTGGTCCAGTGGGTTTCTGCTATTGTGTGTAGTGTTTTGGTATATATATTTTTGTAAGTTTAGTTCTGTAGGAAAATCTGGGACCAAATACCTATTTTGCCGTTTTCTAAACTTTCGCGACAAGCGTGATACGTGAGTAGGTTTGGGTTTCTGCGTATCGCGGCGCGTCGGGGTAGTTTCGTGGTTCGTGATTACACGTTTTAGCGTATCGCGCACACGCGCGATTGGTTTGCGATACGAGTTTCTAGTTGACTGTAATGTCGCGTTTTTGGTGAAATTGAGCTTATATGTGTGATATGTATATGTGATTCTAGGTTCGCAGGCCAGTGAGACGGACGCTGCGAAGAAGGGCAAGCAAGTTGTCGGCTACACTTACAGCGAGACACGGTGAGTAGATTTCACATCTACGGGGATATCGCCCGCATGGCGTTATGCGTCAGGGCTGTTAGGACCTTATTGTTATATATTGCATATACCATACCATGGATTGTCATCACATATTGCATTCCCTGCCATCTTTTTATATTGTTTAGAACTGATAGAACTACCATGATCATACTGTTGTATATTGTTGTAGCTCATCTATATATGACATGACTTTAATTTCATACTTGATACCTATATCACATTGGATCGTTGCATTGTAGCTCATTTTTCTGTGACATGACTAGATATACATACTTGATGCACATATCCCATCACAATTACTTGTATTACTGGTTGAGATTTCTTGTGATTTCTGGATTTGGGAACCGTGGCCCTTTTCAAATAAGTAATCATTTAAAAACCCGGTTCGCTTGATATGATGTTTTGGGGTGTCGCCCCGTGTTTTCTCGGTGCTAGAGGCATATACTGAGAGAGGGCTGACCCGGAATGACGGATGCCCGATGGATTGATATAGGGCTGACCCGGAATGACGGATGCCCGATGGATTGATATAGGGCTGACCCGGACTGACGGATGCCCGATGTATTGAGAGAGGGATGACCCGGACTGACGGATTCCCGATATATACCTTGTGAGAGGGCTGACCCGGAATGACGGATGCCCGATACAGGATGTTTTACGTGTCGATGCTAGACACGAGTATTTATGATATTTGGGTGCCGATGTTGGGCACTCGGGATTTTCAGGGATATACAGGATATGAGGGCCGATGGAGTACCGGCATTTGGGATGTTGGGATTTGTGGTGCATACATACATATGTAGTCCACCTTGATGCTTCATGTAGATACTATATTCCCATGCTCAGCATTTATTATCACACCTCATCCTGTAGTTATATCACCTGATAGAGGACTTGCATTATTATTACGCATGCTGCTTACCCGCATTGATATCATCTGCTGGCATTGGTTAGAGTAGCGCTGTACGTGCATGCTCGCGATTACCTTTATATGTTATCTCTATTCACGAGTTGGCAACTCACCCCCGTTGTGCCACAGTATTTGCAGGTTGCCCTTGGGAGTAGTCACGGCTGGCTGTTACCGCATCTTTTGGCACAGATACCCTTTTTGAGCAGAGATAGCCTTTTGCTGATAGGTGGGTTTTGTACGGTATCTGTTATCTTTCAGTTGTATATTGATGTATCTAGTACTCTCCATCTACTTTTCTGTATTGACTTAGAGACAGTTGTGAGGACGATATGTATGATTTTATATTCTGGTGTCGAGCTCGCATGTGAGCCGACTTTACTTTTGCAGTCTTATCATTTATGATATTGTCCTTGCTTTTCTGTGTATTCTTCGCTACGGCGTCGTATATCTCATTGTGATGCTTCATTTATTTTACTCGTCATTCCTGTTACACCTTGTTTCTACCCGACTGGCAGGGCAAATGTTTTAAAAAGGAAATGTTACCAAAATTATAAAACTTATAACTTTTGAACTTAAAAAGGATTTCTACTAAATAAATGGAAGTTTTTCAGACATGTACGATTGTTTTTTACAAATGTTTTAAAATCACTCTATATTTATTGGTTTGATTTCTGGGTTCGGCTTACTTAGCCGCGTTACGCCTGTAGACGTTGCGTGGTTAAGTGCCGGTCACGAGTCGAATTCTCGGGTCGTGACAAAGTTGGTATCAGAGCGTAGGTTTTACCTTCGGAGTATAGGATGACCCTGGTATGATGGAGTAGGTAGCTGCAGCAGGGTAGCGTAGCGTGTGTATGTTCCGCGGCATACTCACGACACGGTACTCCGCTTACGCGACCTTATGACTTATTGATTTGATCCCTCCTTATATTCTTGCGATTCGCTTTCCGTGTTCTTATCGAATCTAAATTTTCTTTCAGCCATTATGCCGCCTAAGACTACGAGGGCACAGAGAGCGGCCGCGAGGGCCGAGATTCGTGTTGACTCGTCCGAGACACGGACTGATCCGGGCAGTACGCCGGTTGTACCCGAGCAGGCTGTTCCTGCCGTGACAGAGCAGATCGCCACGTTAGGGGCTGGTATGCAGGAGATGCGCCAGACGGTGGGATCTAGCATGCAGGAGATGCGCCAGATGATAGGATCGCTAGTTGAGACGCTTCGAGCGCAGCGACCAGAGGTAGCTCCACCAGTTCCAGAGACCGCTATGGTACCTACCGCACAGCCAGTTGCCCCTGCAGCCACGGAGGTGATCACAGTATCGCTATCAGAGTTCATGAGGCTGAAGCCTCCGGTTTTCACAGGCACCGATACAGCCGAGGACCCACAGTCTTTCATAGACAGGATGGCCAGGATATGCCGTTCCCTCAGATGCGCAGATGCGAGATGGGTCGAGTTCGCGAGCTTTCGCCTAGAAGGTCTTGCACAGAAGTGGTGTGATTCCGTTGAGAAGGGCAGAGCAGCAGGTCTTCCTTCTATGACCTGGACGGAGTTCGTGACCATATTTCTTGCCCGTTTCCTTCCCCAGAGTGTTAGGGACGCCCGAGCACGCAGATTTGAGTCCTTGCGCCAGACGCCAGGGATGACGGTGGCAGAGTATGACGTGCTGTTTACAGAGCTAGCAGTCTATGCCCCATATTTAGTGGCTACCGAGGAGTTGCGAGTCAGGAGATTTGTTCGAGGCTTGCTTACACCATTATTCCTCGCGATCTGCGCACAGCACAACGAGACCTATGCAGCAGCTGTAGACGCAGCCCTAGTGGTCGAGGAGCACCTTGCTGAGACTTCGGTAGTTCCAGAGCCGAAGAGAGTTCGTGCGGATACATCAGCACAGAGACAGCCTTTTCGGCGCCGTGATAGACGTATTGCAGGCAGCAGAGATTCAGGGCGGGGCCGGTTATTCAGCTCCTATTCCCAGGACGGTCAGCGGTCGTCGTCGGGATGTTTTCGCTGTAGGAGTTCTTACCATCGTATACGGGATTGTCCTGAGTTACCCCGGAGGGAGGCGACAGCACCGCATGTCACATTACCACCTTCACCGCCCCAGAGGGCGTTGCCCGTTGTACCTACCGTTGCTCCGCGCCAGACTCATACACAGCGAGGTCGTGGGCGTGGAGGAGTTGCTCAGAGAGGGCGAGGTGACCGAGACAGAGGGCAGCCAGTCACAGGTGGCGGACAGGCGAGGGTTTTTGCCTTGACGCATCAGGACGCGCAGGCGTCCAATGCAGTGGTTTCAGGTATCCTCCCTGTATGTTCAGTTGATGCACATGTATTGTTCGATCCCGGATCCACACACTCGCACGTATCCACGCACTTTGTGCCGAGTTTGGCGAGAGAGAGTTGCCTGTCGACTTGATCCTTCTGGAGATGTTGGACTTCGACGTTCTTTTGGGTATGGATTGGTTAGCCACGTGCTATGCTTCTGTGGACTGCCGTGAGAAGACAGTTAGATTCTGCTTTCCCGGTGAGTCGGTTTTTGTTGTGTTGGGGGACCGTGGTGCCGCCCCTCACAGTGTGATTTCTTCTTTTCGCGCTGGGCAGCTTTTGAGGAAGGGATGTCAGGGATTTCTCGCATATGTTTGCGATGCTAGTGCTACACAGGTTCCATTGGACCAGGTTCCGGTTGTTAGCGAGTTTCCTGATGTGTTCCCTGACGAGCTTCCTGGGTTGCCACCCGAGCGCGACATTTCTTTCTGTATTGATTTGGTTCCTGGTGCGGGGCCTATTTCCATACCGCCTTATCGGATGGCCCCGGCGGAACTTCGAGAGTTGAAGGGTCAGTTGCAAGATTTGCTGGACAAGGGACTTATTCGACCCAGTGTTTCTCCTTGGGGTGCTCCAGTCCTGTTCGTCAGGAAGAAGGACGGCAGTTTGCGTCTTTGTATCGACTACCGCCAGCTGAACAGGGTGACAATGAGGAACAGGTATCCTTTTCCGCGTATCGACGATTTGTTCGACCAGCTTCAGGGGGCAGGGTACTTTTCGAGGATCGATTTGCGATCGGGCTATCATCAGCTGCGGGTTCGACAGGAGGACATTCCCCGGACAGCCTTCCGTACGCGCTACGGCCATTACGAGTTTTTGGTGATGTCGTTCGGACTCACCAATGCGCCAGCAGCCTTCATGGATTTGATGAACCGTATTTTCCGGCCTTATTTGGATCTGTTCATCATAGTCTTCATTGACGATATCTTGGTGTATTCCCGGAGTAGTGACGAGCACGAGCAGCACCTGAGGATTACATTGCAGACCTTGAGGGAGCACCAGCTTTATGCGAAATTTTCCAAGTGTGCTTTTTGGCTGGACAGCGTAGACTTCTTGGGTCACGTGATTTCACGAGGCGGTATCTGTGTAGACCCGAGGAAGATCGAGGCCGTTCAGCGTTGGCCCAGACCCACATCGGTGACGGAGATTCGCAGCTTTTTGGGGTTGGCCGGTTACTACAGACGTTTTGTGCAGGACTTCTCCCGTATTGCAACACCGTTGACCGGGTTGACCCGGAAGGGAGTTCCTTTCGTTTGGACGGAGGAGTGCGAGCACAGCTTTCAGCAGTTACGGACACGGCTGACGACGGCACCGGTGTTATCTTTACCTTCCGGACCGGGCGGATTTGTGGTCTTTTGTGATGCTTCTCGAGTGGGGCTGGGATGCGTTCTGATGCAGCATGATAGGGTGATCGCGTATGCCTCGCGACAATTGAAGAAGCATGAACAAAACTACCCCACTCATGATTTGGAGATGGCTGCAGTGGTCTTCGCACTTAAGATCTGGCGACATTATCTCTACGGCGAGTCGTGCCAGATATTCACGGATCACAAGAGTTTGAAATACATATTCCAGCAGCGGGACCTGAACCTTCGGCAGCGTCGATGGATGGAGTTAGTGAAGGATTACGACTGCGAGATCTTATATCACCCGGGCAAGGCAAATGTGGTGGCGGATGCTTTGAGCAGGAGGCCCGGGAGTAGTTTATCTTGTTTGAGCGCAGTACAGGAGCAGTCATCCGCAGATTGGCAGATATTATGTGACAGCCGGGTACAGTTCGAGTTCACGCCGATTGGAGGGCAGATAGCGCATGTCCGTGCACGACCACAGTTGATCGATCGTATACGTGAGGCACAGCTCAGTGATGACCGATGTTCAGAGATCATGGCACAGATTGGACAGGGCAGATTTTCCGAGTTCATGATCGACGATCAGGGAGTACTACGGTTTGGAGTCAGACTGTGGATACCAGATGCTGAGGGACTGAGGCGCAAGATTCTTGAGGAGGCACATCGATCGGTATATAGCGTCCATCCCGGTTCCACCAAGATGTATCATGATATGAGAGATGTTTACTGGTGGGACGGGATGAAGAGGGACATTGCAGATTTTGTGTCGAGATGCCTGACTTGTCAGCAAGTCAAGGCTGAGCACCAGAGGCCCGCGGGAGAGCTACAGCCGCTACCCATTCCGGAGTGGAAATGGGAACAGATTTCGATGGATTTCGTGGTAGGTCTACCCAGGACTAGTCGGGGGTATGACTCCATCTGGGTGATCGTGGATCGTTTGACGAAAGCGGCTCACTTCCTGCCGGTGAAGACGACTTTCGGATTTACTCAGTATGCCCAGATCTACATTGATGAGATAGTGCGACTACACGGAGTCCCGACGTGCATTGTGTCCGACAGAGGCACCCAGTTTACTAGTAGACTATGGCAGAGGCTTCAGGAGGCTTTGGGCACTCGTTTGAGTTTCAGCACGGCATTTCATCCGCAGACCGACGGACAGTCAGAGCGGACCATTCAGACTCTCGAGGACATGCTCAGAGCTTGTGTATTAGATTTCGGAGGTAGCTGGGATCATCATTTGCCCTTAGTAGAGTTCTCCTACAATAACAGCTACCAGGAGACTATTCAGATGGCACCATTTGAGGCTCTTTATGGGAGGAGATGCAGGTCACCCACTTGTTGGACAGAGCTCAGTGAGGGCAGTATCTTAGGGCCACAGATCGTTGAGAAGACGACAGCGAAGATTCAGTTGATTCGCGATAGGATGAGAGCGGCGCAGAGTAGGCAGAGAGCTTATGCAGACCGTCGACGACGCAGACTTGAGTTTTCTGTTGGTGATCATGTTTTCTTGAGGGTCTCCCCAATGAAAGGTGTGATGAGGTTTGGGAAGAAGGGGAAGCTCAGTCCCAGATACGTGGGCCCCTTCGAGATCCTCGAGCGTGTTGGTGCAGTAGCTTACCGTTTAGCCCTTCCGCCCAGCTTTCCAGATGTGCACCCTGTATGCCATGTCTCGATGCTCCGCAGATATCTACATGATCCTTCGCATGCGATTCAGCATCCGACGATCCAGCTTGAGCGTGACCTTTCCTATGCAGAGCAGCCGGTGATGATCTTGGATCGACAAGTGAAGAGATTGAGATCGAAGGACATTCCATCAGTTAAGGTACTTTGGCGTGGTCAGAACCGTGAAGAGGTCACTTGGGAGACCGAAAGCGAGATGATGAAGACGTATCCCCATCTTTTTCAAGGTGCGTGTAGTTATATTTTTGAAATTCGGGGACGAATTTCTTTAAGGGGGAGAGATTGTAACACCTTAGGATAAGGGTTAGTGAATAATTATAATTAAATAATGGTTTTTAATAAAAAGTTTACCAAACTGTGTTTTAAATATTTTCCCTAATCTAATAATTATTTTTCCAAAATTTTCCTAGGCTTGCACACACATGTGCATGTAAACTAGGGTTTTTAAATCAAGTTAATACCATAATTATTAACCATGGTGGGTTAATGGTAGGATTAATTCTTTTGGGTTATAAGTAAGTTTAATTAATTAGTTAAAAGGTTACTTTAATTTGAATTTGAGGTGGGTGTTGACTTGTGAGAGAGAGAGAGAGAGGGCATCATGGCTCAAGCCATGCTTGCCATTAATGAAGAGAGAGAGAGGAGGGTTGACATTGGAACCTTGAAGTGTTTCCTCTCATTTTCCTTGTATTTTCTCTCAAACTCTCACACTCACACACACCCACACACTTACCTCAGCCCAGCACCAGCAGCAGAAGCAAGCAACTGAAGAAAACCCCAGCAGCAGCAGCATGAGAACAGCAGCAGCAGCAAGAGGCAGCATCAGCAGCAGAGAGCAGTAGCATCAGCAGCAGTGAGCTGCAGCAGCCCCATCACCCAGTGCAGCCCCTTCCCTTCGATTCTTCTGCTTCCTCCAGCTTCCTAGGGTTAAGTATGAGGTATATTTTCAAAACTTATTCCCTAGTTAGCTTGGTTGATGTAGTTTTGCATCGGTTATTGGATTTTAGTGCGTTTTAGTGTGATATGAGGTGTTTTGTGGGAATCTTGTGTTAGTGTGGTGTGATTTGGTTTCAGTAGCTTGTTATTAAGTTAGTGAGGCCATTGTAACCTAGTTCAACCCCTATTACACTAAAATACCACCAGTTTTCCTATTTGATGCAAAATGTCGTATTTGTGCAAATGTGAGTTTTCTGGAACTGCTTTTGACTCGGTGATTTCAGAATGAATTTGAGAAGAATGCAGTATAGTGGTGTTGTGCTGATACCCCAGGTGAAACCCGACCCCCATATTGCTACAGTAGGCCGCCAATTTTCCCTTTCTGGCCGCCAATTGCGGCCAGATGGGTAGGGTCTGGGTTAGGGTTTGGTCCAGTGGGTTTCTGCTATTGTGTGTAGTGTTTTGGTATATATATTTTTGTAAGTTTAGTTCTGTAGGAAAATCTGGGACCAAATACCTATTTTGCCGTTTTCTAAACCTTCGCGACACGCGTGATACGTGAGTAGGTTTGGGTTTCTGCGTATCGCGGCGCGTCGGGGTAGTTTCGTGGCGCGTGATTACACGTTTTAACATATCGCGCACACGCGCGATTGGTTTGCGATACGAGTTTCTAGTTGACTGTAATGTCGCGTTTTTGGTGAAATTGAGCTTATATGTGTGATATGTATATGTAATTCTAGGTTCGCAGGCCAGTGAGACGGACGCTGCGAAGAAGGGCAAGCAAGTTGTCGGCTACACTTAGCGCGAGACACGGTGAGTAGATTTCACATCTACGGGGATATCGCCCGCATGGCGTTATGCGTCAGGGCTGTTAGGACCTTATTGTTATATATTGCATATACCATACCATGGATAGTCATCACATATTGCATTCCCTGCCATCTTTTTATATTGTTTAGAACTGATAGAACTACCATGATCATACTGTTGTATATTGTTGTAGCTCATCTATATATGACATGACTTGAATTTCATACTTGATACCTATATCACATTGGATCGTTGCATTGCAGCTCATTTTTCTGTGACATGACTAGATATACATACTTGATGCACATATCCCATCACAATTACTTGTATTACTGGTTGAGATTTCTGGATTTGGGAACCGTGGCCCTTTTCAAATAAGTAATCATTTAAAAACCCGGTTCCCTTGATATGATGTTTTGGGGCGTCGCCCCGTGTTTTCTCGGTGCTAGAGGCATATACTGAGAGAGGGTTGACCCGGAATGACGGATGCCCGATGGATTGATATAGGGCTGACCCGGAATGACGGATGCCCGATGGATTGATATAGGGCTGACCCGGACTGACGGATGCCCGATGTATTGAGAGAGGGATGACCCGGACTGACGGATTCCCGATATATACCTTGTGAGAGGGCTGACCCGGAATGATGGATGCCCGATACAGGATGTTTTACGTGTCGATACTAGACACGAGTATTTATGATATTTGGGTGCCGATGTTGGGCACTCGGGATTTTCAGGGATATACAGGATATGAGGGCCGATGGAGTACCGGCATTTGGGATGTTGGGATTTGTGGTGCATACATACATATGTAGTCCACCTTGATGCTTCATGTAGATACTATATTCCCATGCTCAGCATTTATTATCACACCTCATCCTGTAGTTATATCACCTGATAGAGGACTTGCATTATTATTACGCATGCTGCTTACCCGCATTGATATCATCTGCTGGCATTGGTTAGAGTAGTGCTGTACGTGCATGCTCGCGATTACCTTTATATGTTATCTCTATTCACGAGTTGGCAACTCACCCCCGTTGTGCCACAGTATTTGCAGGTTGCCCTTGGGAGTAGTCACGGCTGGCTGTTACCGCATCTTTTGGCACAGATACCCTTTTTGTGCAGAGATAGCCTTTTGCTGATAGGTGGGTTTTGTACGGTATCTGTTATCTTTCAGTTGTATATTGATGTATCTAGTACTCTCCATCTACTTTTCTGTATTGACTTAGAGACAGTTGTGAGGACGATATGTATGATTTTATATTCTGGTGTCGAGCTCGCATGTGAGCCGACTTTACTTTTGCAGTCTCATCATTTATGATATTGTCCTTGCTTTTCTATGTATTCTTCGCTACGGCGTCGTATATCTCATTGTGATGCTTTATTTATTTTACTCGTCATTCCTGTTACACCTTGTTTCTACCCGACTGGCAGGGCAAATGTTTTAAAAAGGAAATGTTACCAAAATTATAAAACTTATAACTTTTGAACTTAAAAAGGATTTCTACTAAATAAATGGAAGTTTTTCAGACATGTACGATTGTTTTTACAAATGTTTTAAAATCACTCTATATTTATTGGTTTGATTTCTGGGTTCGGCTTACTTAGCCGCGTTACGCCTGTAGACGTTGCGTGGTTAAGTGCCGGTCATGAGTCGAATTCTCGGGTCGTGACAGTACCTACAATGATAAACAATCGCAATGCGTGTTAAAATCAAGGTGGAAAACCAAAACGGTACACGTTTCGCTCATAGGTCAAAACCTATAGCTTTGCGTGCAAAACACGACCAAAGACCCTGGTCGTGGACGTCCAATCGCCACACGACGGAAACACAATACTAAATACCAAAATCATGTCAAAATGAAGTCGTAAAACAATGCACCAACTAAAGGAAATGGTCCCAGATTTTACCCTAAGCCAAATTGGTCAAAGTTGCATATGTAGATGGTCCATATTACTGACATAGGAGCTACAGACGAAGCAGGAACCAAAAATGAAGTGTCCAGGCCGCAAATTGTGGCCCAGGGGATTAAATTTACGGCCCAGGTGTTAGGGTTTGGTCTCGGGTCTCTAGGGTATGCTCCGTATCACCTGCACATCCCTTTGTGATCTCAGAAAAATTTTCAGGTCACCCGGGTCACTCCAGATCCTAAAATACCATCACTATTCTCACAAATCGACATGAACTCAAATCCCAAATCTGTATTTTTGGTTTCATCCCCCGTTCCAGGTCAGTAAAACACAACTAAGGCTTGTATGCAGCCACTACACATCACCAATTTCAACAAACACTCAACCCTTTTCTAGGGTTTCCCAATGTTCACTAACCTTCGCAATTTCACTTCTAAACACATATGAATACTAAAGTAAATGAAAAACTATCCAATTGGTGAAGGGATTACCTCATATAGCACCCATGAATCCCCAAGATCATCGAAAACTGAAATTTCTTGGTCCCATGTGTAGAGGTTGAAGAGGGAATTAATTTTTGTGAAGGGTGTGTAGGGTTTTGGGGCTTATTAGAAGATAGATATAGGGATTATTTGAGGAGGGTTGTGAGCTTGAGGAGATGAAGGAGAGAAGATGAAAAATGATGGGGAAAAATGGCAGCAGCACCCCCCTCTCTCTCTCACATAATCACACACACACTCTCTCTCCAAATCTACCCAATCTAGTCATTTTGTCCCCTTTGACCTTTTTCTTTTTCTTTTTCCTTTTCTCTCCACCAATAACCCAAATGAATGAAACATGTAACAAAATGAAACATGTCATGGTGCACTAACCATGGAAAACTGTAGAAAACACGGATTTGGCTTAATCGCGATTAGCAGTGCGCTAATCGGGTTTTTATCAAAATTGCATATAATAAATTTTAAAGATGCCAAATCCTTTAATTATATTATTAAATGAATAAATCATTTTAATTTCTATTTAATTCACAATTATTGGTATATATTTATACCCTTTTTCGAAAACCCCAATTTCGCAAATCGGGCAGTTTTTGGGAAAAATATTACTTTAATATTAAATTCCTAAAAATAATATTATATATTTTCTGAAATGTTACACTTTTAATTTCTCCTACGCAATGCCTAATGCTATAGCTAGGCTCTGATACCACTGTAAGGTTTTTAGGCACTAGAACAAGGTTCTATAAGGCATCAAACATTCCGTATTTAAAATTTACAAGTGCCAAACAACCTAAGCAAGGATCTTTACTAGAGAATTAGGGTTAGAAACAAAAAGTAAACTACTTTACTTCTACGTGATAGGGATTACAACCTATTTAATCCATTCCTTCACTTCATAAACTCCTTGTTGTGGTCCCTTCGCTGCGATTATCAAGCTTCCGAACTCTTGAGAGGCTCCATGAAGTGAATGATGCATTCTTGCTTGAAGTCTTCACTATCCAAGATGATCTACCTTGAGAAGTCACAAACCCATGCTATATCTTCACTAATTAGGGATTAGTGAAGCTAACACACTAATCTATATAGCTAGTATAGAAGAGGATGATGAAGTAGGAATTTCACTCTCTTTTGTTTTCTTTTTCTCACAATCTTTCATCACTAATGAAAAAGCTAGAAAAGCTTTTTGGAGGAAGAAGAAGATGAAGTGATGAATGAATAATTGTTATGAGATTAGAAATGCAACCATGGGTTAATATGTGTCATGCTTAACCGTTGTAGAGACTTAACCATGAGCTATGGTTAAAGGTTAGGTTGATAAATATTTTAAGCTTGACAAAAGACTGGACTTGGTTAAAGAACCTACAAGCTTCTACAAGCTTTGAACCATTTCTAAATGCCACAATTTTGTATTTGCTTAATAACAAATATAAACCCTAATCTTAACCCTAGCATGGTTTAATTCTCATAAATCCTAGTTGCATTTATAACCTAGCAAGTTACAATTATACATATCACATATATATAATTAAGTAACAAAAGAAAAGAATCCAATAAACATATATCACATATATGTTAAATGTATCCAAAGTGAGAAAAAGTAATTGTTAAGTGAGCTAATATTAGTTAATGTAAATTAATATATCAAATATATAATTATACATTAAATTATTAAATCAACACTTGATTTAATAACCCCGCTATATTTCATATAACTGACTAATATTAAATGTATCATTTTATCGAATCAACACTTGATCCGATAACCTGGCTATATATCATATAACCGGCCGATATCACATATCGATAGAAATGAATACGGTATCACATATCGTATTAATCTCTGTCCCGTACATATCACATATGTGCTCCTACTCCATTTCGCCCGAGCCAGGAAACCTCTGTGTAGGACTCTAAAGACTCGTCAATACGCCGGTAGTAGGTGATGATCATATCAATCACCTACAAGCCGCAAGCGGTCAGCTAAACGTAACGGCCACCCGGGTATTGAGCGATCAGAAGATCAACAATCAAGCCTGTACATACTCCTGCGAATCCAATCAGTAACACTACCGTACAGTCCGGTCTCTTCGTATGATATGTAGCATATCCAGTCTAGGGGTGGTAAACGTCAGACCCCAGTAACCGACAAGTCGTGTCGATGTGAGGCTCATAATGGGTCGAGAAACTACTGATAACACATACCAGTAGGTCTCTATATCAGCCCTGGCCAAGGACTTCAAGTTATAGCAAATCGAACACAGCGCAACATCAACTCCCAATACCGGGAAAGATGAAACCCCTCCTATCTCTCATTGCCTCCATATGATTCGGGACTGTACCCAAAAGCCACTATTTTGCAAGTCCTCATGAACGTGGTAAGGTGGAAATCGAAGCACAGTGGGAATCACATAAGACTCTATGACGATCTCGAGTCTACAGACTAACCTTTACCAGTGTCACCAGAGAACTGCTATCTGAAGATAGGTATAATACCATCTAGGAGTTCTCGGCGAGTCCGTTCAGTGTACCCAGTCTCCACTGAGCACCCGTATACCATCTTTGATGTTAAACACCAATGGATGTGGGATCATCCATCGCCCATCATATGGGTGAAGATGCGTATACGCTAGTATACTCTGGAGTATCGATGCCCTGTCTCGATACAGCGTCGACTAAGAACAAATATAGGATGTACTCTTGGACTACCCTGGCCCTACTAGTATGATCTACATCATAGTCCTAGTAGTCAAGTACATATCCTAAGGGCTTTATCAACATGTGAGAGTAAGACAGTAAACCAAAACAGGTCAACATATTTAGACAAAGTGAAACCAGATAGCATATTATCATTTCGAGCAAGAAAGTCCTCTATATATATATCCAAGCATCCACTATAATATACATCATATGTACAATAATGGCCTCTAGGGCATATACATAACTAACATTTCCTTCCTTTTTAGGGCGTTGCCCAGATTTGGCAGTAGAGCCCTGCCGCTTCTAAGCTGGATTTGGTTAGCCGTTGTGGCGAGCTCCTCATCCTATTCAGGAAAACATAGCTCTTCCTCAGAGTCGCTACCAAGGTGGACGACGTAGCAGGCACTATAGGGATCTCTTCATTGGAGTCTTCTTCTAGCCCCTGCAGAATCTCAGCTGCTTCTACAGGGAAGAATTCCTTCAATTGAATTAGAGTCCTTTCCTTTTGTTCATAGTCTTTGAGGGAATCGATAGTCGATCTCCCTGCAGAATCCTTTCGCGTCGAGTTGCACTTTTCTTCTTCTTGAGCTTTTTGGATTTTGAGCCTGATTGAGCCGAATTGGTAGCTGGAATGATGGGCTTCTTCTGCCCTTCCCATTCTGTTCTAGGCCCTTTCCGAAGTAACTTTAGCATTTTCTTTGTCTTATTAGATATGTACATACTCTACGGAGGCTGCGGTGAGTCAGTTTCATTTCTCAAGGCAGCGGGTTCAGCTGTCTGCTCGCAGAACGATTCAGCTTCTGTCTGTATAAAGTTGGTGGTTGCAACTTGATTGTTCACCAACACACTCTTGGACAGCTCGATCTCTCCAGCCTTGTAATGTTTCTCGACCCAGTCTTTGAAGATATAGCAATCTTCGATCGCATGGCTCATTACTCAGTGGTACGGGCAATATAGGGGATTGTCGGTCATTTTTACTTCGTGTGGTCTCTTCGACTCCGGCAATTGTAAACCATTGTTCAAGGCATCTTTGAATATCTTGTGGACATTGTCTCTTCTGAAAGAGTAAACCTTGTTCTTTTTCTCCTCCAGGGAATGCCTTTCTCCTCCCAGCAATGTCTTTCGAGACCGGTTGGTTTTAGAATCGCTTGCCTTTCGCTTGTCTTCATTGTCGGACGCATTGAAGAAATTAATACTGCTGGAATTCCCGCTTCTACGGTTGTTGTCCCTCTTACTCTTGTTGGATATATGTATGCCCTAGAGGCCACTATATGATAGTGGATGTATCGGTATGTGTATAAATATATATTCAGGGGACATTCTTGCTCGACAAGATAGTATGCTATCTTGTTGCACTTTACCTTGACATGTTCATTTGATCTTGCATATTACTCATTTGGTACATGTTGATAAAGCCCTTAGGATATTTGATTGACTATTGGGATTATGATGTGGATCATACTAGTGGGACATGTATAGTTTATAAGCATATCCTTGAAATGTTCCTAGTCGTTGGTGTATCGAGACAGGGCATCAATATTCCAGAATAGACTAGCGTATACCATTCTTGTCCCGTATAATAGGCGATGGATGATCCCATATCCATCTGGTGTGATGACACCAAAGATTGTATATGGGTGCTCAGTGGAGACTGGGTACACTGAACAGACTCGCTGAGAACTCCTATGTGGTATTATATATATCATCGGATAGCAGTTCTCAGGTGACACTGGTATAGGTTAGTCTGTAGACCTGAGATCGTCATAGAGACTTGTGTGTCCTCCCACTGTACTTTGATCTCCACCCTACCACGGCTCTATTGAGTCATGCAAACAGGTGGATTTTGGGTACAGTCTCGAGGCACATGGAGGCAATGAGCTATGGGAGGGGTTTCGTCTCTCCCGGTATTGGGTGTTGATGTTGCACCATGCTCGATTGGCTATAACAGGAAGTCCCTGGCCAGGGCTGCTGAGATATACTGATAAGTGTTATAGTAGTTTCTCGATCTGTTATGAGCCATACATCGACATGACTTATTGAGTTATTGGGGTCGACGATACCATCCCTAGACTCGATATGCAGCATATCTGATGAAGAGACCGGATTGTACGATAAGTGTAGCCAGTTGGCTCGACGGGAGTTTTGACATGTTCGCTTGTTCTTCTTTTGATCGCGCAATAACCGAGTGGTCGTTACGTTTAGCTGACCGCATGCGGATTGTGGGTGTTTGATATGATCATCTCCTACTGCCGGTGTATTGACGAGTCTTAGAGTCCCACACAGGAGTTTCCTAGCTCAGGCGAAATGATGTGGTGTGCAAATGAGATATGCGCGGGAGCTCGATTAAATGTGTGTATATGATACCGTGTTTTAATCGGGCGTTTTCTATTGGTCGGGTCGTATGAGATATGACCGGTTTATTAAATCAAATGTTGATTTAATATTGTCTTTTAGCTCATTTATTTAAATCTTTTCTATTTGGATGTATGCATGAATGTATGCTTGTATATACATGTTGATATCAATGCACACATGCATGCATACTTGTATCATGGTTGTTGATACATTGGAGATAGCAATGCAAGACTGACATGGTAGATATATATGTATATACATTTTCATTATTGAGAAAAATAAATGATTAAATCATGGTTCAATTTTCTTCATCACTATTCTTTACTTGACCAAAGTATGACCATGGTTTAATTTCCTTTGTTCTTTAACTTACAAATGAAAATATCTAGATATTTATCAACCATGGTTGTATGTGAGTGTGACTTATATACTTATATTTTCATTTCTCATTTTAAAGGAGAAGTATCATTATCACAAAAGAGCTCATGCTAGCCATCTCCTTCTTCCTCCTCCTTCATGCTCTCTTGATTTTTCTATAAGAGTGAGGAACACAAAAAGAAAAGGTTTTTAAGTGAGAAAACAAACCACATCACCAATCTATACTACACTAGCCGATTAGTGTAGGTTGTTTGCTCCACTTCTTCAAAGATCAAGTGAAGCAAGGAGCTTGAGCAAAAGGACTCCGGGTGGATCGTAGTGGACTTGGAAGGATTCAAGCGAGCCGGTTCAAACTCTAGGAGATCCAATGAGTCAAGGAGGGAAGTCTACAAAGGTTGTATTTCTCCCCACATAGTGTTAGACACTACATAGTATGTGATACTTTAAGTTGTTACCCTAATTTTCTAGTTCGATTCATGGTTGGAATTGTTTAGCACCCACAAAAATTTTAATATAGAATGTGTGATGCAATCCTAACCCTAGGCATGGTGCTAAAGAATCCCTATAGTGGTATCAGAGCCAAGCTAGAAACTTAGACGATGTTAAATATTATGAAACCGAAACAACTACGAAAAATATGGATTTCTAGAACCCTAGAATCTGCTCTCTGTCGATTTTAAAATGGTCTCGAAAAATTATTTAGCAACTGCAGAAGTGTGTATGTGATACATATAGAACACAGATGAAAAATGAGGCCAATCCACCGGATTTCACCCGAGCACATGCTCATAAAAACCGAGGAGGCCGGCCTAACCTGCTCCATTTTGCCTCGTTTTTCCTCTGTGCTCTGGTGTGTAGGTTTTGGGGTTTCGGGTGTTGTTTGTTTAGCCCAAAATTTCATGTGATGTTAATTTTGCTTAGGGGCTAATTCGTAGTGTTTCGTAGTCGTAATTTTAACATTGTTTTGGTAACTTGGACAATGTTTTACTATTCAAATGAACACACACCACCAAATGTTGGAATTTCCCAAGTTGAACATATTCGGAAGATCGTGCAAGTATCCCTATGGACTCTTTAGAAGAACGTAACCCTAACTCGATCCTATGACCATGGAACCACGGCTAAATCATAGGGTTTGCCATAGTCTTATGGCACCATAGGTGAGGCAAGGGTTGACCCTTCTACGGCTGGTCCATAGACACTGTGGCACATTTTTGGGTATTTTAAGTCTGTTCAAGTGTTGAGCTCCCGGGATAATTTGTGGGTGTTTGTTGATTCGATCGAAACGTTTAACAACGTCTGGATATATGTGAAAGTGATGATTCTAAGTGTTGTTGTTTTTCACTTTCTTTTCTGTGACTGTAAGTGTAGTATGCGGTGTATCGCCGGTTTCATTGCTATACATCAACGACAATTGGGATACGCATACGTGCTTACATTGATGACATGTGATGTTATGTGTTGCCGAGATATGATGTACATAATCGTCGTGAATGAATGGTCGGAGGTTTTATATGAGATGAGAGTTTTTATTTTCATTCATGTAAAATTAATTGTATGTAATATTCTTTTATTTGGGGCACTTCCGGGTTGAGGATGATGTCACCATTATTATATATTATTTACTTTTTCGCATTAGGATAGACCCAAGGAGGGGAGCACAAGTTACCGGGTTATAGGGTTCAGTGGGAGGCTATCTCGAGGAGTCGAGACCGGGTCTCCAAAACTCTAGAATTGGTAGGGTCACTTTCCACTCTCGTAAGGGTCTAAGGGTGTGGGCTTGGCTATTCATCGCGACCGTGGAACCCGTATTTTCTATTGTTGGCTAAATACAAAATACGGACCTCCTAAAATATCCTATATTTTCATATGTGCTTCTGCTGTTGATATTCTGTGATGTGATCACTTTATATATGATGAGACGAATGGTATTATATATATGATATATAATAAACGTTGCTTATGTTTTGCATCTGCGCTAGTCCCGCCCCGCTATGCCGTTAGTTAAGTAACCTAACGGTGCATAACGGGACATTGTGGCGAATGCGGATGGCATAATCATACGTTCTATTTTCGTTTCTTTTCTATGATGGCTTAAGGACTTAACTGATGGGGCCACATTAATGAGATTAATGTAAAGAAAAATGAACCTAAAAGATGTTGTAGAATCGGATTTGAAACCTACTCGGCTTTTTATGAAAAAGCAAGTTTTCAAAGTGTGGAGCTTAAGCCACTCCTTTTAAACCCATTTGATTCTACAACGATATCAAGTTCAAAGCGTTAAAGGTTTTCTTAAAAACTATTCGCGGTCCTCCGTCATTTTAGGAAGTAGAGTACTTAGTATTCGTGATGCGTATTTTGACTACAGTTAAGGTGCAGTGTACGGTAGCTAAGTGATGTCTTCCTACACCGCATATGATGCGATTAGTTAGGACATTCATATAATTATGTTGACTATAGTTAAGGGTCATATGGGTGGGTCTACCTAATCACGAAATGATGGGAAGAACTTGACTAGTACTTATGATATGTTGACTATAGTTAAGGTCATGAGTGCTAGGGGTAAAAACCTAATCGGGAGTTTCAAGAGTTGAAATTTGCAATGAGATTGCATACTTTCTATGTGATAGTAGGATCCCGATTCCACTGTGAGCAAGAGTTGCTCTCGGGAGAGTTTTGCACTTTACAATTAGCTAACCCATTAGTTGTCTAAAAAGGTGTCAACGGGGCTACGCCTCTGGGAAAACGGGGTTTATTCTAATTAAGTCTGTGCGACTGCACGGGGAACCTCCCTCAAAGTACCGGCACTGGCCTGGCTGAACGGTTAGCGAAGTTGTAGAATGTAATTAATCCCGGCTAATTTTCTTTTTAAAGGTTTTAAGGAAAATTTGATAAAAGCAGTGGGAGACATTGATTAGATAAGATATTAACCAATCTGATCTTCGCAAGAGCTTTCGCTAAGTGTATTCTTTTATTTCTTTTAACGGCAGATACCAATGACAGGCTTTAAACTTTTACTGGATAAAAACAAGCTGACCGGACCAAACTATAAGGACTGGTTGAGGAACATTAACATTGCTCTCACATATAATAAAGTATCATATGTCCTTACTGCCTCAGCCCTACCTACCCCAGGCCCTGAATCTTCTGTTGCGGATAAGGAGATCCGCAAAACGTGGGATATTGACTGTGCTACTGCCAAATGCGTCGCGCTTGGATCGATGGACAATACACATCAAAAGCAACACGAGCAGATGGATGTTCAATCCATCTTTCTCCATACAAAAGAGTTATATGGGGAGCAATCTCGGATCCTGAGATACGAAGCATCTCGATAGTTGTTTCAGATGCGGATGGCTCCTGGCACACCAGTAGGCGATCACGTTTTGAAGATGATAGCTCTTATTGAAGAGCTTGAGGACCTTGGATGGACAATGGATAACGAACAGTATACTGATACTGTTCTACAGTCTCATCCCTCTGCGTTTGCTCCATTCATAGTGAACTTCAACATGCATAACATGGAGAAGTCACTACTCGAACTTCTCAATATGTTGAGAAGTGCGGAGAGCATGATTAAAGCGAAGTCTCTCTCTCTGCTTGTTGGACAATCTTCCTCTTCCATCCCAAAAGCCAAGGCCAAGGGAAAGAATAAGAAGAAATCTACCAAACCGAGAGGTGGAATAAAGAAGGCGAAGGGAAAAGAAAAATCCAAAGCTGCGGAGTCGGGGAAAGGAGAATGTTTCTATTGTAATAAGTAAGGGCACTGAAAGCGAAATTGTACTGAGTACTTGGATCTCAAGAAAAAGAAGCATGGTGATGCTTCCAGTTCAGGTGTGTTTGTAACTGAAAACTGTTTCTCTATTAAATCTGCTTCCTGGGTATTGGATACCGGTTCGGGTTCTCAAATATGCAATTCTGTGCAGGCGTTGTGAAATAGCAGAGTTTTGAAGACCGGTAATCATACTCTTCGAGTTGGAAATGGTTCCAATGTACATGCAGTTTCAGTGGGAGAGTATCACCTAGGGTTGCCGTCGGGTTGTATATTGGTTTTGAACCCATGTTATTTTGTACCAAGCATGCTTTGTAATATTATATCCCTTTCTTTGTTAGACAATGAAGGATATCATTTTGTATTGCAACACAATGTTATGAACATTAAACTTAATCAAGAGTTGATTGGTTATGGTACACTTAATAACGGGATATACGTCCTTAATCAACACACAGTTTTCAACATACAACACACAAATAAAAGAAAATTTTCAAATATAAATGAAACTTTTCTTTGGCATTGTAGACTTGGTCATATAAATGAAACAAGAATAAACAAGCTTCATAAAGATGGATATTTAAATCCTTTTGAGTATAAATCTTATACGACTTGTCAGTCTTATATCAAAGGGAAAATGACCAATATTCCGTTTACTGGACACGAAGAAAGAGCTACAGAACTCTTGGGCCTCATACATAGTAATGTATGTGGGCCAATGTCTACACATGCGAGAGGAGTTTTTTCGTACTTCATAGCTTTTACTGATGATTTCTCAAGATCGGTCATGTGTTTTTGTTAAAGCATAAGTCTGAAGCTTTCAAGAAATTCAAGAAGTACAAACTTGAAGTAGAAAAATGAACAGGAATAGGCATCAAAATACTTCGATCAGATCGAGGTAGAGAGTATCTTAGTACTGAGTTTTCGAACTTCCTAAAAGAGAATGGGATTCCCTCTCAGTTCACTCTCCCTTACACACCACAGCACAACGGTGTGTCTGAGTGGCGGAATCGTACCCTATTAGATATGGTATGATCCATGATGAGTGATGCTGAGTTACCTCTCTCCTTTTGGGGGCATGCATTGGAGACTGCAGCTTTTCTATTGAACAAAGTTCCAACCAAGACCGTGTCTACCACTCCATACGAGACATGGTATAGGAAGAGATCATCTCTTAAACGAGTTAAGATTTGGGGTTGTCCGGCTTTTGTTAAAAAGAAAAATCCAGACAAACTCGAGACACGATCGGTCAAGTGTAAATTTGTGGGATATCCGAAACATTCGTTTGGGTTTCTTTTCTACCACAAGGAGGAACAAAAAGTGTTTGTTTGTCAGAATGCCACAATTTTAGAAAATGAGATTTTTCTAAATGATACTGATGGCAATGTGGTAGATCTAGAAGAGGTTCTAGAGACACAAGTTACAAATGACGAGTTGGTTGAACCTGATGTTGCAACAGAATCTTAAGAAGCTCAGCCACTCCGTAGATCTGGTAGGACTTCTCGCCCACCGGAGAGATACTAAGGTTTTATCATTGATGGTGATAGAGAAGATTGCATCATGGATGATGACGACCCTACCAGTTTTCAGCAAGCTATCACGAGTGGAGACTTTGTGAAGTGGCTGGATGCCATGTGATCCGAGATGGAGTCTATATACACTAACAAAGTATGGACTTTGGAGGTTGTACCCTCTGGGGTAAAACCCGTAGGGTGCAAATGGATCTTTAAAAGAAATATCGGTGTAGATAGGCAGGTGGAGACCTATAAGGTAAGGTTGGTAGCGAAAGGCTTTCGTCAAAAACCAGGATTGAACTATGACGAGACTTTCTCTCCAGTACCCATGCTTAAATCCATTCGGATCCTACTTGCTATTGTTGCTCACTACGACTATGAAATCTGGCAGATGGACGTTAAAACGGCTTTTCTAAATGGTGATTTAGAAGAATTCGTTTATATGGATCAGCCAGAGGGCTTCATTGATAGTGGGAGCAGCGAGAAAGCATGTAGGATGCTTAAATCCATTTATGTATTAAAGCAGGCATCACGGAGTTGGAACATCTGTTTTGATGATATTATCAAAGAGTTTGATTTCGTCAAAAATCCAGATGAATCTTGTGTTTATAAAAAGACTGTAGGGAGAACTGTCGCATTCCTCATATTGTACGTGGATGATATTCTTCTGATAGGAAATGACATTCCTATGGTACAGTCGGTCAAATCGGTCTTATCACAAAGGTTCTCTATGAAGGACCTGGGTGATGCTACGTACATATTGGGCATACGGGTCTATAGGGATAGATCCAAACGGTTATTGGGATTGTCCCAAACCAGGTACATCAACACCATCCTAAAGAGGTTTAGTATGGAAGACTCCAAGCGGGGTGCCTTACCCGCTTGCCATGGAGTCACTCTCTCCAAGGACTTTTTCCTAAAGTCTGATGAAGAGAGAGCTCGCATGAGCATTATTCCCTACGCTTCAGCCGTAGGATCAATAATATATGCGATGTTGTGTACATGCCCTGATGTAGCTTATGCACTGAGTGTAGTAAGCAGGTATCAGTCAAACCCAGAGGGGAATCACTGGACTGCTGTGAAGAACATTCTTAAGTACTTGCGAAGGACTAAAGAATTGTTCTTGGTGTATGGTAACGGGGATCTCCAAATGGAGGCCTTTACTGATTCGAGCTTCCAGAGTGATAAGGATGACATCAAGTCTATCTCAGGGTTTGCATTACCCTCAACGGAGGGGCGGTGAGTTAGAAAAGTTCCAAACAGGATACTTTTGCAGACTCTACGATGGAAACTGAGTACATTGCTGCAAATGATGCTGCCAAGGAAGCCGTCTGGATGAGAAAGTTCATCTCGGAGCTAGGAGTAGTTCCAACCATTATTGATCCAATACAATTGTATTGTGATAAAAATGGGGCTGTGGCGTTGGCCAAAGAGCCCAGGTCCCATCAGAAGTCCAAACACATCTGAAGGTGATATCATTAGATCCGGGAGATAGTTGATCGCCACGAGATCGAGATTAGGAGAGTAGATGCAAAGAATAACACTGCGGATCCATTCTCCAAGGCCCTCCCTCAGCGCAGCATGAGCGACTTTTTGAGTTGTTGGGTATGAGATACGCCAATAATTGGCCTTAGAGCAAGTGGAAGATTGTTGGATATATGTATGCCCGAGAGGCCATTATATGATAGTGGATGTATCGGTATGTGTGTGTGTGTGTCTATATATGTATATTCAGGGGACATTCTTACTCGGCATGATAGTATGCTATCTTGTTGTACTTTATCTTGACATGTTCATTTGATCTTGCATATTACTCATTTGGTACATGTTCATAAAGCCCTTAGGATATTTGCTTGACTATTGGGATTATGATGTGGATCATACTAGTGAGACATGTGTATTTTATAAGCATATCCTTGAAATGTTCCTAGTCGTGGGTGTATCGAGACAGGGCATCGATATTCCACAGTAGACTAGCGTATACCATTCTTGTCCCATATGATGGGCGATGGATGATCCCATATCCATCTGGTGTGATGACACAAAAGATTGTATACGGGTGCTCAGTGGAGACTAGGTATACTGAACGGACTCGTCGAGAACTCCTATGTTGTATTATATCTATCGTCGGATAGCAGTTCTCAGGTGACACTGGTATAGGTTAGTCTGTAGACCCGAGATCGTTATAGAGTCTTATGTGTCCTCCCACTGTACTTTGATCTCCACCTTACCATGGTTCTACTGAGTCGTGCAAACAGGTGGTTTTTGGGTACAGTCCCGAGGCACATCGAGGCAATGAGTGATAGGAGGTGTTTCGTCTCTCCCAGTATTGGGAGTTGATGTTGCGCCATGCTCGACTGGCTAAAAGAGGAAGTCCCTGGCCAGGGCTGCTGAGATTTACTGATAAGTGTTATCAGTAGTTTCTCGATCTGTTATGAGCCATACACCGACATGACTTATTGAGTTATTGGGGTCGACGATACCATTCCTAGACTCGATATGCAGCATATGTGATGATGAGACCGGACTGTACGGTAAGTGTTGCCAGTTGGCTCGACGGGAGTTTTGATAGGTTCGCTTGTTTTTCTTCTGATCGCTCAATACCCGGGTCGCCGTTAAGTTTAGCTATCCGCTTGCAGCTTATGGGTGTTTGATATGATCATCTCCTACTGCCGGCGTGTTAGTTGTATATATGCCCTAGAGGCCATTGTTGTACATATGATGTATATTATGATGGATGCTTGGATATATATAGAGAGGACTTTCTTGCTCGTCATGATAGTATGCTATTTGATTTCACTTTGTCTTAACATGTTGACTTGTATTAGTTTACCGTCTTGCTCTCACATGTTGATAAAGCCCTTAGGATATGTACTCGACTGCTGGGACTGTGATAAGATCACACTAGTGGGGCCTGGGTAGTCAAAGAGTACATCCTATAATTGTTCCTAGTCGTGGGTGTGTCGAGACAGGGCATCAATACACCAGAGTAGACTAGCGTATACGCATCTTGACCCATATGATGGGCGATGGGTGATCCCATATCCATTGGTGTTTGACATCAAAGATGTTGTACGGGTGCTCAGTGGAGACTGGGTACACTGAACGGACTCGCCGAGAACTCCTAGATGGTATTATACCTATCGTCAGATAGCAGTTCTCCGGTGACACTGGTATAGGTTAGTCTGTAGACCCGAGATCGTCATAGAGTCTTGTGTGATTCCCACTAAGCTTTGATTTCCACCTTACCACGTCCAAGAGGGCGTGCAAAACGGTGGCTTTTGGGTACAGTCCCGAATCACATGGAGGCAATGAGCGATAAGAGGGGTTTCGTCTCTCCCGGTATTGGGAGTTGATGTTGTGCTGTGTTCGATTGGGTATAACTGGAAGTCCCTGGCCAGGGCTGATATGGAGTGCTGCTGGTAAGGGTTATCAGTAGTTTCTCGATCCGTTATTGGCCTCACATCGACACGACTTATCGGTTACTGGGGTCTGACGTATACCACCCCTAGACTAGATATGCAACATATCAGACGAAGAGACCGGACTGTACGGGAGTGTTACTGATTGGATTCACAGGAGAATGTACCGGTTAGCTTGTTGATCTTCTGATCGCTCAATACCTGGGTGGCTGTTACGTTTAGCTGACCGTTTGCAGCTTGTGGGTGTTTGATATGATCATCACCTACTGCCGGCGTATTGACGATTCTTTAGAGTCCTACACAGAGGTTTCCTGGCTCAGGAAAAACGGAGTAGGAGCACATATGTGATATGTGCGGGACCAAGAATAATACGATATGAGATACCATATTCTATTCTCGCGATATGAGATATCGGCCGGGTGTATGTGATATACCCGGGTCATCGGATCAAGTGTTGATTCGATGAAATGGTACATGTTATATCAGTCGGTTATATGTAATATAGCCGGGTTATCGGATCAAGTGTTGATTCGATAATTTAATGTATAATTATATATGTGATATATTACGTTACATTAACTAATATAAGCTCGCTTTATTGATTCATTTTCTCACGGGATAATACATTGATATATATACGATATATGTTAATTGTATTATTTTCTATTGTTACAAAATATATTGTATATATGATATATAATATTGTAACATGTAAGGGTTACAAATTTAACAATGGTTTAGGGTTTAAACTTGGTTAGGGTTTGGATTAGGGTTAGCTTTTGCATGAAGCTTCCATGAAGCTTCATGAAGCTTTGACTTTATCCTTAAGCTTGATATTTTGTGAAGATATTTTTAACCCAATCCAAACCTCAACCTCTTGTTAATTCTCTACATGAGTTAACTCTATCATGCTTAACTCATGGTTAGATTTGTAACCACTACAATAATTCAATATTCATCACAAACGGAATTATCCATTCATTCTTCTTCTTCTTCAACCTTGAGCTTTGAAAAAGCTTTCTAGTTTTTCATTTTGTGGTGAATAAAAGTGAGAATTTGAAAACAAAAGAGAGCAATATTCCTACTCCATCATCTTCATCTAATCTAGCCAATTAGATTAGGGTGTTCACCTCATTAGAGAGAGAGTTTGAGTTATAGAAACTTCGAGGTAGATCATCGGAGAAAAGGAAGACTACAATCTAGCATGGATTATTCGAGTTGTGGAACCTCTCTTGAGTCTCGGAGATCATGGATCGCGGCGAAGGGACTTCTACTCGGAGCTTATGAAGCGAAGGAGCGGACTACAAAGGTTGTAATCCCTCACTTTTAGTTGTAAAGATGTTTACTTCCATGTGAAACCCTAATAATCTAGCAAAGATCCCGGCTTTGGGTTGTTCGGCACGTCTAAATTTTTATTCGGGCATGTTTGATGCCTTATTAACCCTTGGGAGAGTGCCTGGGAACCCTACACGGCGTATTGACGTGTCTTAGAGTCCCACACAGGAGTTTCCTAGATCAGGTGAAATGATGTGGTATGCATATAAGATATGCGTGGGAGCTCGATTAAATGCGTGTGTATGATACCGTGTTTTAATTGGGCGTTTTCTATAGGTCGGGTCGTATGAGATATGACCGGTTTATTAAATCAAGTTTTGATTTAATATTGACTTTTAGCTCATTTATTTAAACATTTTCTATTTGGATATATGCATGAATGTATGAATGTATATATATGTTGATATCAATGCACACATGCATGCATACTTGTATCATGGTTGTTGATACATTGGAGATGGCAATGCAAGACTCACATGGTATATATATATATATTCATTATTGAGAAAACGAAATGATTAAATCATGGTTCAATTTTCTTTATTACTATTCTTTACTTGACCAAAGTATGACCATGGTTTAATTTCCATTGTTCTTTAACTCACAAATGAAAATATCTAGATATTTATCAACCATGGGTGTATGTGAGTGTGACTTATATACTTATATTTTCATTTCTCATTTAAAAGGAGAATTATCATTATCACAAAAGAGCTCGTGCTAGCCATCTCCTTTTTCTTCCTCCTTCATGCTCTCTTGATTTTTCTATAGGAGTGAGGAACACAAAAAGAAAGGGTTTTTAAGTGAGAAAACAAACCATATCACCAATCTATATTACTCTAGCCCATTAGTGTAGGTTGTTAGCTTCACTTCTTCAAAGATCAACTGAAGCTAGGAGCTTGAGCAAAGGGACTCCGGATGGATCATCGTGGACTTGGAAGGATTCAAGCGAGCCGGTTCAAAGTCTAGGAGATCCAAGGAGTCAAGGAGGGAAGTCTACAAAGGTTGTATTTCTTCTCACTTAGTGATAGACACTACATAGTATGTGATACTTTAAGTTGTTGTAAGTGCACGGCGGCGCCCCGGCCGTCGATCCGACGCTGGAAACGCGGAAACGAAAAACTTTGCAAACTAGCAATCCGGCACCACCGCGCACTTTTAACCCAGATCGGGCCATTAACCTAGCTACTAGCAAACAAGAAAAGGAGTAGAGAAGCTATACCAAGAGATCCGTGTCCTTCTGTCTTCGTCTCACTCCGATCTCCTCGCGGAATCTCCGGTCGTCGCCTCCTCGTCGAAACGGGCACCACATCGCCGGGTTCTTTTACGGGCTCCCACCTCTGGACCGAGGCAACTCGGGCGCGAAGTTGGCGAGCCGACGCGTCCAAGAGATGCTGTAGGTGTAGTGTAGAAACCGTTGTCTCATTTGGGGTAGTGAAGTTGCCATTTATGTGTAGGAGGAGAAAAAGACTTTTGAGGAAGAAGAATGGTGCTCTCATTTTTTTACAAGAAATGAGATGATAAAAAATCACTCACCAAATGAACCTCTCTCTCTCTCTCATATAATGTGGCCGGCCCCTTTTATGGTGAAGGAAAAAAAAAGACATCCAAAAAATAATTGGGGAAAGAGAAAATGATAATCATGAACCAAGATCACCTCAAAGTCTTTCATCAAACCTTTCATAATCAATGCAAATCAAGTGGACTAGAAAAGAATCTCATGATGATAAGAAGCCACAATCACAATAAACCCCCTCCCACAAATGTTATTTGCACACTAGCAAATAACCCCCTCCATCGAAAAGTCCGGCCGCGAAGGAACAAAGGAAAACCGGCCGGAACGGAATGCAAACTGGCAACTTCAGAAAACAGATCCGTAATAAATTACAGGAAAACCCCGCTACTGCATATACATGCCTGCATTTGTATTCCCACCAAATACAAATGCAAAGAGACAAAAACTACACTGTCTAATACTAGGATCCGGCTTAAACCAAAGCCGGCTAGTAAAATCCGTCCGATCACGATCCGTGCAATACCGTACGTATCTGATCGAACCCTGCCATATCTCCATACGGCCTCTACAGTGTTTCGTCCGAAACTTGAGTAACTGTGTGTGTGGTGGACTCTAAAGACTCGTCAATACTATGGCTGTGGATTTAACCACTAGCACGTCAGAGGTATCAGCCATACGTGACGGGCCACCAGCTATTGACCAAAAGGGACGTCGATGAGCGAACTCATCCTGACACCCTACTGAGCCTGTCAGTGACAATATCCGTACAGTCCGGTCCGTTCGTCTATGAGCATCGCATGGTGGGCCTAGGGGGTTGGTAAAAGTCAGACCCCCAAAAGCGGTACAAGTCGTGTCGGAATGTAGCCCAGAACACCCTGAGATACTACTGGAATACCTACCAGTAAATCTCCTGTCTTGGCCAAGGACTTTTCATTTACTGGCTCTCCTAGACACAGCGCGACCTCACCCCCAATACCGGGAGAGACGGACCCCTGCAGATCCGCTCACTGCCTCCATGTGGCTCGGGACTGTACCCAACTAAAACCTGTTTGCACGACTTCTTTGAGCGTGGTAGGGTAGTAATCAAAGCAAAGTGGGAAATCACACGAGACAAATGACGATCTCAGGTCGATGAAGTAACCTGTACACATGTCACCAGGGAACTGCTATCTGTCATCAGGTATAATACCAACTAGCAGGTTCCCGGCGAGTCCTGTCCGGTGTACTCATAACCCAATGAGCACCTGTATACATCTAGGTGAACCAACTGACACCAGTGGCTTGTGAGACCAGCCACCGCCCCTCGTCGGGGTCTCGACTGTATACACTAGTCTACTCTGGAGTATCGATGCCCTGTCTCGAAACTCCTACGACTAGGGACCTTTTAAGGATGTGCTTATAGACTCCAGCTCTCACGTATATGATCACCCTCATACTGCTGGTAGTCAAGCAAGAATCCTAGGGGCTCTATCGAGGTGTAATAGCGACTCGTAAGGTCACCTAAAGCAGTACACGATGATAAAGATAAACCAGATAGCATACTATCATCTCGAGTAAGACTGTCCTACCGGCATATGTCCTCCCTCAATCATTGCAATCACGTGCATGTGATCCAATAATAGACACTGAGGGCACTATATCCTGTAAGTGCACGGCGGCGCCCCGGCCGTCAATCCGACGCCGGAATGCGGAAGCGGTGAAAACTTAAATTTTGCGGACTTAGCAAACCGGCACCACCGCGCACTAAACACCCGGATCGAAACCATTAACTAGTCTAAGCTAACTAGAAGATGGGTTAGAGATGTATACCGACAGATCCGAGTCCTCTGGTCTTCTCGTCGTCGTCCCGATCTCCTGCGGAATGTCTCGTCTCCTCTTCGTCGCCGGAAGTGTACCACATCGCCTACATCGTTTACGGGCTCCCACCTCAATGCCGAGGCAACTCGGGCACGAAGCCGGCTACTCGACGTGCCCAAGATTCGCTGTAGAATATGTAGTCCTCAAGTCTCACTTTGGGGTTGTAGGAATTGCCTTTTGGTGGATGGAATGATATGAGAACAATGTGGAGGGACTTGTGGGATTTTATAAAAGCAAAAGAGCAAAAATCCCACATGCAAAAATTTGGACAGCCCCTAATGCTTTGGCCGGCCATCTCATGGTGGTGGAGAGAATGAGAGAGTGGGAGAGTAAATCAAATGGGAGCCATTCTCATCTAATACCAAAGAGAGAGAGAGGAAAGCTATCATGCAAAAGAAATGATAGTAAGGAAAACTCAACACTCAACACCACCATCATCACCTCACAAAGTCCAACCATCATGAACCATGATGACTCAAAAAGTCATGCCATCATGAAGAAATCAAGTCAAAGGATGGTGCACATCATGAAAGCCATCATGATGCAACAAGATGCAAAGAACCCCCTCCACTAATGCCTATTTGCAACAATGCAAATAAACCCTCCTCCACCACACTTCGGCCAATGAACGGAACAAAGGAAATTGGCCGAAACGGAAAGCAAACTGGCAACTCCAGAAAACTGATCCCGTAATAAATTACAGGAAAACCCCGATACTGTGCATACACACCCGCATCTGTATTTCGACCGAAATACAAATGCAATGAGACAAAATCTACACTGTACTATACTAGGATCCGGCTTAAACCAAAGCCGGCTAGTAATATCTGTTCGATCCTGATCCGTACAATACCGCACGTATCTGATCGAACCCTGCCATATAACCATACGGCCTATAGTACAAACTGTCCGATCCTGATCCGTGCAATACCGCACGTATCTGATCGGACCTTGCCATATCTCCATACGGCCTCTACAACCTTTCGCCCGAAAGCTGAGTAACTGAATGTGGGGGACTCTAAAGACTCGTCAACACCTTGGTTGTGGATTTAACCACTAGCACGTCAGAGGTATAAGCCAATACGTGACGGGCTACCAGGTACTGACTAAAAGGGACGTCTGTGAGCGAACTTAGCCCGACAACCCTACTGAGCCTGTCAGTGACAATATCCGTGCAGTCCGGTCCGTTCGTCTATGAGTATCGCATGGCGGGCCTAGGGGGTTGGTAAAAGTCAGACCCCCAAAAGCGGTACAAGTCGTGTCGGAGTGTAGCCCAGAACACCCTGAGATACTACTGGAATACCTACCAGTAAATCTCCTTGCCTTGGCCAAGGACTTTGTGTAATGGCTCTCCTAGACACAGCACGACCTCACCCCCAATACCGGGAGAGACGAACCCCTGAAGATACGCTCACTGCCTCCATGTGGCTCGGGACTGTACCCAACTAAAACCTGTTTGCACGACTCCTTTGAGCCGTGGTAGGGTAGTAATCAAAGTACAGTGGGAACTCACACGAAACAAATGACGATCCCCAGGTCGATGAACTAACCTGCACACATGTCACCAGGGAACTGCCATCTGACGTCTGGTATATGACCAACTACCATGTTCCCGGCGAGTCCTGTCCGGTGTACTCATAACCCAATGAGCACCTGTATACATCTTAGGTGATCCAACTGACACCAGTGGCTTGTGAGACCGGCCACCGCCGCTCGTCGGGGTCTCGACTGTATACACTAGTCTACTAATGGAGTATCGATGCCCAGTCTCGAAACTCCCACGACTAGGGACCTTTTAAGGATAAGCTTATAGACCCCCAGCTCCCACTTATATGATCGCCCTCATACTGCTGGTGGTCAAGCAAGAATCCTAGGGGCTCTATCAACGTGTAATAGCGACGTGTCAGGTCACCTAAAGCAGTACACGATGATAAAGGTAAACCAGATAGCATACTATCATCTCGAGTAAGACTGTCCTACCGGGATAGGTCCTCCATCAATCATTGCAATCACGTACCTGTGACCTAATAATTGACTCTGAGGGCACTATCTCCAACAATCTCCCACTTGCACTCAAGGCTAATTATTGCGATGTCGCATACTCACAGCCCGTGTGATACCGAACATCCAACTCCTCTACTAGTCAGTCTCACAAAGCTCGTTTGCGGAACTATTGCGTTCGAGGAATAGCCTCAGTGAGTGGATCCGCTTAGTTGTTTCTTTCAATGTCTCTCTATATCTCAAGTTCGCGGAGAAAGCCATCTCCCGAAAAGAGCAATACCTGTCTCAGAATATGTCTGGATGTCTGATGGGACCTAGCTCATAAATGAACTCCAAATCCAAACTTCTTAGACTGTATCGTCAACTGAACTTAATCAGTATCCTGCGCGCCATGCCTCCCTCAGTATTGCCTTGGACCACCTGTCCAAAATACTGCCCCTCATCAGAAGGAAAACTATAACTCTGACAACCTCCTTGTCGTCCATGTCACCTTGGAAGCCTGGAATGATAACTGTCTCCTGAATGAGGCTGTCGTTATCATATCCCTAGAACATCCACTTATGTTCTAAAACTGCTTCCGACTGTTTCTCCAGGATTGGATTAATGTCAACTTATTGCATCTAGTGCAAGAACAACATCTGGTGTGGTATTTGACATCTCACGATTGACTCAATTGCCTGAGCAAGTGATCTGCCAATCATGCCCGTCCCTCTCCCCTTTAGTCTGTAAGACACCTTTGGAGAGGGTGACTCCATTACCTGCAGGTACACTACCGTGCCAGGAGTCGTCCATCCTAAATACTCTTAGAATGCTGTCAAGTACCCTGATTGGGAAACCACCCAAATCTAGATCTAAAACCATAGATCTAGTAACCAGTATGTCTGATATAAAATCCATTTCCTTTGTGGAGAAACAACTATGTGACGACCAAAGTATAACCGATCGTAGTGTAGGAGTTTCTTTTCCTACTCTGTGTATATCATCCAAATACCAGGATATCACACCCTACTACCTTCTCAACAGATCCATCCCCTATTCTGACGAAGTCAAACCCATGACTGTCACGTCAGAAATAGATGATCTATCTCCGCTACATCTGCTGTAGTCTATAAATAGACATAAGCAACCTGTCCACCAATGCTTCCGCTGCTCCCACTGACTACGACAACCCTCTGGCAGAGTCATATAGACGTACACTTCTAAAACTGGTTTAGAACGACGCTATACTCATCCTCCCGCCGGGTCTCGTAACCTGGAACAACAGCAATGGCAATTTTGGGTAAACAAGAACTTCCCTGTCACCGTCCTTGAGGCTACCGTAGTGCCTCTCGGGTGCCTGAAGTTACCCACCTTATCTGCGGAGTGGCCAATGGAATGTCAATCCAGATTGAATCTTTAGGTTCCTTATCAAATCTTCAGTAATCGTTTGTGGTTCTGGAATCACTTCCAGTTCTACCATACTCCCACTACTGTTTTCTGAAAAAAACATTTTTAATAAAACTGTGGCGAGTCTAGAACAATATCGCTATTGTTCATCCAGATGGTAGAAAGTCAACCCTCGTCATAGCCTGGGTCAACCCACAAACAGCCATTACAGAAACGTGCCTTGAGTTGTCCAGTGTCTGGTTTTAATCATAAACCGGACAACTCCCCGTACCTTAACATCGTTAAGATATGAACTGTTCTATATCCAATATAGAAACAGAGGCACTGATTTAATTGAACCAGATTCAAATCATGCAGCTGTCCCCAGCGCATGTCTACTAAATGGAAGGAGGCCGATCAGCGTTACTCAACTTAGGAATACTTCCAATTATGAGTAACCTGAAAGAGAAGCAAGATCTCTTTATCATTACTATCAACTGAATACCATACACAAGTATCTACATCTTCGATCTCTTTGAAGAATCCCGATACTTGCTATACCTGGTTCTCTACTCTATTCAAATACCTATAACTTCTCAAAATTTGGACCCTGTGTTTCCGCGAAACACTTGTCTAAAAACTAGAGAAGTCATAAGTAAACCGAATATAGTACGAGGACCAACCCCTCTGTCCTGATGGACCCTGGACAACATACAATACTCTGTACAAGTCCCTTGAGTCTAATAACTCATTCACTGTGTGTCGTAGGTTGAAAACTGTACTTATGGTTAAGAAGAATTACACCGCTGTTTAATGCTCCTTACCTAACCATCCACTGATATCGGTAAATGTCGTAGACATAATTTCAGAAAGGTATATCTCACTCTATGAAAATAGACGTACAGATATATCAATTTGAAATTGGTGCATAACTGCGGATATTCAAAACCAAATATTTGCCGACCGGCAAACGACCCAGGTGACTTCCTCAAATATCACCGATTACAACGAATCCCGATATAATAAGGATGATCACCCAATTCCCAATAACCTACTCCCACTCATCATCTGTAAAACCATACAGATGTGAGAATCATACATGGTAAATACATACCCTGGAGCAAGTGTCTAATCGGGAAATCAGTTTTCCTTTAACAGTACACAGTGAGACTGAAACATTGAAATGTTCCGATTGGGTATCCTGGTATTCCTAGTAATGCCTCTTCCATTATCCAGATTCACAATTGTAACCGTGTAATTCTTTGCCACCTCTCCAAATCCCTTCATATGTCTTTAGTCTTTACCTTCTGCACACCCCTTTAGGCCAAATGGTTTTCTTCCTTCCCTACCTTTCGGCACCAGCCTATGGTTTGGAAGAAGACTATCCAATAAGCATAATGGGTGTACTGTCCCAATCCTAGGAACACTCGCAATGAGAGAGGGTGAAGATAAAAGACAACTGAATAAATCTTATTCCTATTTCTCCTGGACCAGAATCCATCCCCGAACTGGAACAAGTTCCTTTCGAGTTCGTATATAACCATACGATGGAGTATCCAATAAACTGTGGATCTTCGTAGTGATACGGAGTGTCCTGGAGAAATACAAAGGTGATTTAGGATTGGCGAAGGAATACTTGGTTTGGTCGTGAATAGCAGTCGCAATTTACTTTGCCCTCTTACTAATCCCTTGCTTTGTCTGAACTTAATACCTTCTGTACACCATCGTTAGGCTAATTGGTTTTCTTCATTCCCTACCGGTCGGCACCAGCCTAAGGTTTGGAAGAAGACTATCCAATTTGCGTAATAGGTGTACTATCTCCTAAACCAAGGAGTACTCGCATCCTGAGAGAAGGTAAAAGGAAAAGACAACTGAATAGTCCTATCCGTTTTCTCCAGAACCTGAAACCATCCTCGAATAAATTCTTTCGAGTTCGTATCTAACCATACGATGGTTTTGTCCAATAGAAGTGGACGTTCGTAGTAATACGGGGTGTTCTGGAGAAAAGGGTAAAAGTAGGAGTGGCAATGAGGTTTGCAACTCTGACAATCCAAAAGCCAGTGTTTAAGAAGGTTCGGTCAACTTTGTCACTGAGTCATAGTCTTAGGGTCAGGTCAATGGTCGCTGCCAAAGAGAGAGAGAAAAGAAACACTCAGCGTGCACTCTAACCTAGATCAGAATGGTTACCAATTTATCTAATCTAGAAACCTCCCACTGTACCTCAAATTCTCCTCCAAACCTGAAAGAAGAATTAGTCGGGGTTACCCGAGGAGTAAACTAACTCATCAGTGGGAATCGGGATCCAACTATCATTGCATGATAACGTGACGGAATCCGCTCACGTCATCACACTCCAGAAGGTATGCGCATATCTGGCAAGTTTCAGTTCTTTTGAAACCCCCGATGTGATATCTGCCCCATGCTCTTATGACCTTGGCGTGAGGTCAAAATATCATAAGTCACATGTCAAGTTCTGCCCGTCATTATCCAGGTTAATCTGAACCCACCCGTACATACCCTTGACGTAGGCCAAAATAGTAGTACTACTGTCCCAAACCAACGCATCTATCTATGCAACAGATAAATACCCGGCAGCTACCAATCACTATGCCTTGGCGTGAGGTCAAAATACATAGCTTGAATACTACCGAATATTTAACTGAAATGACGGAAGGCTACGAATGGTTTCTGGCGAAAAACCTTTAACGTAATGAACTTGATATCGTTGAAGGAACGGATAGCTTTTTGAAAATATAGTGACGACAACTTCCGCTAAAGAGGTCACTCCCGGTGAAGGGATCTCGGCTCTTTCCCCGTAGAATGGGGTGCAGGATATTCCAACTGAATACCACGGTTCAAAGCAAAAGTAGTCGGCTATAGTGAAGTTAATGCCCTGACGCAAACTTCTGTCCAAGGGGTCACTCCCGGTGAAGGGATCTCGGCCCTTGCCTCGTCGACTGAGGTGCTGGATATTCATAACCGAATATCACTGTGCAAAACAAAAGAGAACGTCCTTGCAATAACAGCTTTTTGAAAAAGTGTTCCAACAACATCAGATTAGGTTTGTTTTTAACTTGCATTGATCCGAATCAATGCAGTCCCATCAATTGATCACACCACAAAGAACGAAAATATACTGATGTACGTATATGCCATCCGCATTCGCCACTGGGTCCCGTTATTACCCGTTAGGTTAGCTTACTAACGACAGAGCGGGGACTGGACTAGCGCGGATGCAAAACATATACAACATCTACTAATATATATACCAATATATTATATTCGCTCAAGGCGTGAATAAAATGCAACATCACAGAAATGTACAGCATCACAGAAACAATACAGATATCTGGGATCCCCGGGTTTCACAGAGCCGCTAAAACCCGACGTTCCCCTGGTCGTGTGGATAGCCTGTGCAATGAAAACCTAGACCCCTACGGGCGCGGCAAGTCACCCGCCAAAACCTGAAGCGAGGCAGCCCCCTTCAGCGACGTGAATGGACCACCCGGCACTTCACGGAATCCGGCAACTTGGGCACCCCTCCTGGGTCAACCTGTACCCCCTACGAGTGCGGCGAATAGCCCGCCAATCCTAGAGTGAAGCCCCCTCCGTCTCAATGCCATGAGATGCGGGCTTGTTGCCCTCTAGAACCCGGCTATCCGTGCACCCCCCCGCGGGGCAATCCTAGTACAGAAAGTAAAATATACATACAACGGGTACATCGACCGCAACCAGGTCGTGCCCCAAAATAATAATACAAACAGGCAGTGACGGCAGTCCACATGCCGGACGCTCGCCCCGCAATATCAAATGTACATAATACAACAGCACACTGTACTAGCATTGCATCCAGGCTATCCCTACGACCGATCCGCAACAACACAGCAAATACATAGAACATCAACGTGAAAGTCACGTTCGCAAATCCGTCTAACCGGGCTATAGCAGTTAGACAGGATTTACCGATCGAGTGACATTCACGGTCGCAGATATAATGTAAATACTGTGAAAAATGTGTTTAAAATATCCGATCGATCAAAAAATTAACAAGTGGGCCCCCAATCAAAACTGTAGCACTCACAGAAAACCTGGGCCCAATTTTAATATTCCAAAACCCATATTTTAAGCCCAGAAGGCCTCTGTAAAAAATTGGTGAAGTGATCTCCACAGTGTGCGGCGGAAGGGCGGCGAAAAGGGGGTTTTCGCGGCGGTTCCGCGCTCCCACTGTGGAGTTACTTCGTCGAATTTTTACAGAGCTCTTAGATTTTCCAGTACATCAATATTTTACAACCTGAAAAATTTTTCGACACCAAAATTTTTCAACAGAAACTGATGCGAACTAAAATGCAGTTTTGGAACATTCGATCGATCGAAACAGAAAAACACATTACACCAAGCTAGACTATGTTAATGGCGAAGCTCTGATACCACTGTAAGTGCACGGCGGCGCCCCGGCCGTCAATCCGACGCCGGAATGCGGAAGCGGTGAAAACTTAAATTTTGCGGACTTAGCAAACCGGCACCACCGCGCACTAAACACCCGGATCGAAACCATTAACTAGTCTAAGCTAACTAGAAGATGGGTTAGAGATGTATACCGACAGATCCGAGTCCTCCGGTCTTCTCGTCGTCGTCCCGATCTCCTGCGGAATGTCTCGTCTCCTCCTCGTCGCCGGAAGTGCACCACATCGCCTACATCGTTTACGGGCTCCCACCTCAATGCCGAGGCAACTCGGGCACGAAGCCGGCTACTCGACGTGCCCAAGATTCGCTGTAGAATATGTAGTCCTCAAGTCTCACTTTGGGGTTGTAGGAATTGCCTTTTGGTGGAGGGAATGATATGAGAACAATGTGGAGGGACTTGTGGGATTTTACAAAAGCAAAAGAGCAAAAATCCCACATGCAAAAATTTGGACAGCCCCTAATGCTTTGGCCGGCCATCTCATGGTGGTGGAGAGAATGAGAGAGTGGGAGAGTAAATTAAATGGGAGCCATTCTCATCTAATACCAAAGAGAGAGAGAGGAAAGCTATCATGCAAAAGAAATGATAGTAAGGAAAACTCAACACTCAACACCACCATCATCACCTCACAAAGTCCAACCATCATGAACCATGATGACTCAAAAAGTCATGCCATCATGAAGAAATCAAGTCAAAGGATGGTGCACATCATGAAAGCCATCATGATGCAACAAGATGCAAAGAACCCCCTCCACTAATGCCTATTTGCAACAATGCAAATAAACCCTCCTCCACCACACTTCGGCCAATGAACGGAACAAAGGAAATTGGCCAAAACGGAAAGCAAACTGGCAACTCCAGAAAACTGATCCCGTAATAAATTACAGGAAAACCCCGATACTGTGCATACACACCCGCATCTGTATTTCGACCGAAATACAAATGCAATGAGACAAAATCTACACTGTACTATACTAGGATCCGGCTTAAACCAAAGCCGGCTAGTAATATCTGTTCGATCCTGATCCGTGCAATACCGCACGTATCTGATCGAACCCTGCCATATAACCATACGGCCTATAGTACAAACTGTCCGATCCTGATCCGTGCAATACCGCACGTATCTGATCGGACCTTGCCATATCTCCATACGGCCTCTACAACCTTTCGCCCGAAAGCTGAGTAACTGAATGTGGGGGACTCTAAAGACTCGTCAACACCTTGGTTGTGGATTTAACCACTAGCACGTCAGAGGTATAAGCCAATACGTGACGGGCTACCAGGTACTGACTAAAAGGGACGTCTGTGAGCGAACTTAGCCCGACAACCCTACTGAGCCTGTCAGTGACAATATCCGTGCAGTCCGGTCCGTTCGTCTATGAGTATCGCATGGCGGGCCTAGGGGGTTGGTAAAAGTCAGACCCCCAAAAGCGGTACAAGTCGTGTCGGAGTGTAGCCCAGAACACCCTGAGATACTACTGGAATACCTACCAGTAAATCTCCTTGCCTTGGCCAAGGACTTTGTGTAATGGCTCTCCTAGACACAGCACGACCTCACCCCCAATACCGGGAGAGACGAACCCCTGAAGATACGCTCACTGCCTCCATGTGGCTCGGGACTGTACCCAACTAAAACCTGTTTGCACGACTCCTTTGAGCCGTGGTAGGGTAGTAATCAAAGTACAGTGGGAACTCACACGAAACAAATGACGATCCCCAGGTTGATGAACTAACCTGCACACATGTCACCAGGGAACTGCCATCTGACGTCTGGTATATGACCAACTAGCATGTTCCCGGCAAGTCCTGTCCGGTGTACTCATAACCCAATGAGCACCTGTATACATCTTAGGTGATCCAACTGACACCAGTGACTTGTGAGACCGGCCACCGCCCCTCGTCGGGGTCTCGACTGTATACACTAGTCTACTAATGGAGTATCGATGCCCAGTCTCGAAACTCCCACGACTAGGGACCTTTTAAGGATAAGCTTATAGACCCCCAGCTCCCACTTATATGATCGCCCTCATACTGCTGGTGGTCAAGCAAGAATCCTAGGGGCTCTATCAACGTGTAATAGCGACGTGTCAGGTCACCTAAAGCAGTACACGATGATAAAGGTAAACCAGATAGCATACTATCATCTCGAGTAAGACTGTCCTACCGGGATAGGTCCTCCATCAATCATTGCAATCACGTACCTGTGACCTAATAATTGACTCTGAGGGCACTATCTCCAACATATCCAACAGATGTTACCCTAACTTTCTAGTTCGATTCATGGTTGGAATTGTTTAGCACCCCCAAAATTTTTAATATAGCATGTTTGATGCAACCCTAACCCTAGGCATGGTGCTAAAGAATCCCTACAACTCTTCCAAGTATTGTCTCTCTGAGAGTCTGGAGTAGACTCTTGCTTCGAGCGTTATAGCATTTGGACGTTCTTGGTAAGCTCCTGAAACGTCTTGAGGCCTGTTGTACACAAGAATGGGACCATCCAATTGCTGAGGTTCCCAATAAGAAGGCTGATGGATTGGTCCTGCTCCAGCGGCGGTTCAAACTTGACCGTAAGATTACGCCATCGGGCTATAAAGTCGGTGTTACTTTCATTCTTCCTCGGCTTGGTCCTCACAAGGTCAGCAATGGAGATTTTATCACTGACACTCATGAACTTTTGCAGAAACAGAGACTCCATTTAGGCAAAGTTAATGACGTACTTGTCTGGTATACTCGCGTACCAGTTTAAAGAGACACCGGTCAGGCTGTTGACAAACTGACGAAGAATGAGCGCATCATTTCCCCGTGTATTTCCGCACGATGATTTAAAGTGGGCGATGTGCTATTTTGCGTTTCCCCATCCCGTCAAATCTTCCGAACTTACGAATGATGTAACTGCTCGGAAACTCGATCAGATCGTACTGTGCAAGATATGGCCGCCCACTACTACCGATTTCTTTATGAGCTTCGGCTTCGGCTACCAATGTTCTAACCTTGCTAGTGACCAAATCCATTATCCGATCTTGTGTTAGCGGGATAGTGCTATCTGGGGCCAAGGCGTCCCCAGAAGAGGAATGTGGTCGGCTTTCGTGTGGCTCGTCTAATCTTGGACCCAAGGAGTCATGCATCGGTTGCTTCGGGTTGTTGTCACCCGGCCCTTAAGTAGAGATATGTGCCTGATTGAAAAGTGCTCGATCAATTTGAGCCGTGACCTGCATCACAACATTCGTCAGGTCGTCGATTTTTTAGTAAAGCTTGGCCATTTCTTTATCTTTACGCCTGAGCTGTTTTCGAAACTCCTGAAGCAGCTCTTGCTCTGCGGTCTTGGGGAGGAAAGTTGGCTCTTCTTCGCTGTCCGAGCTTGACTCTACATGGACTGAGGGGTCTTTCTTCCTATCATTCTCATCGAGAGGGTTTTCATCATCCAGCGGAAGCGGTAACCACATTCAAGCCAGATTGGGCTTAGGATGTGGTGGCCCCATCCTTGCTTTTTCTGCGAAGGTTGTCGCTGGGGCGCGTGTCCGCCATATAGACCATGTGGACAACATATCCGGCCATCATTTCATTATTGGTAGCTGACTTTGTGAACCACCATCTTGGCCCTTCTGTTTTAGTAGCGGATAATCGATTGAAGATGGCTGGCCTGACCGGATTCATGAGTGGTGCCGGCGCCTCTTTTCTAGATCTGCCTCGCTGTTTTCGCACGGCACAGAGCGCCTGATAGAACCTTGAAGAGACAGTGTCATGCTTTCTCTGTTGGGGCTGGGACACGTCCCATTGCAGCATTGTTCCGGCTGATGTCTTCTTGATTCTGGCGGTCATGAAATTTTTCTGAACCCACTTCAGTGGTTCGAGGATATTGCTGACTTTTACGGTCGACTCAGCCGTCATCGCGGGGTGACCTTGCTCTTGGAACCTCAAAATATTCCACTTGGCCGAAGTCCTGGCCCTTTAGTTGGCTCGATACCTGAGCCGCTTCTTTCTCAACCTTTCTGTTTTAAGCACTTGCCAGGCTTCGGCCCGTCGGGACGACGTCGTAAACCGACTGACAGAGAGTCCAGAGAATATGCTTGCTCGCTCGATCATCATGGGAAACGTCTGAGCTTGCTGTAGATGCTTTGTGGCCTCATTATTGTTGACGGCCTTGCCCCCAGTTGGAATAGTGGAGAGCCGTTCGAATATGGATTTGCATTTGGGGTGGGATTCCCTGGCGACCACGACATTGGACCTCCTGTCCCATGAGGTCGGTTTGGTTTGTCGGGACCTCCGCCTGATGAGCGCTTCCAGCAGGGTAGATGACGACCGAACCAAATTGACGAGGTGGCTCCTCCTATTGCCGGCTAAGACTGACGGGGAGAACCACACCAGCATTGATCTTGACCATGTACGAGATTGGGGTCACGCCAGCAGCTGAATTCATCTTGGGAGACATCGTCGTTGAAAGTTGATTGCTGCATGAAAGGAACATTACTTCAGTACAAATGTGGCTATATATGTTAAATGAGTTCGCATGAATGCTTAACCCGAGATATGGGAGGAGAGACTACATTTAAAGTTCTACCGGGCGTTCCAGAATCTGTAGGGTGTTTTTCGTCACCCCATTGAGATGTGAATACACACGCGCTTGTCAGACATACTACAGATTCCCCATGCCTAGGGTAGACAGGGATTTATTGATTATCGGGATCCGAATCTCCGGCAGCTACGGACTAAGCTGCCGTTAATTACCCTTCGCTTTTGGAGCGAGTGAACCTCCGATTGACAGGTCAAACTGGTCATGTGAACTCAATGTGCAGCGTACGCACTAACAGGGGTGTATTTTGAGCATGGGATAATATGAAAAAAAGTAGGGTGAGAGGGCGTCTTAAAGATGCCAGGGAGTTGGGCGCTTGAGTGCTGGCGCTGGCGCCTAGCGCCCACGTACCGGGCACGTGAGGCGCTGGCGCCTAAGTGCCTAGCGCCCACGTACCGGGTACGTGAGGCGCTGGCGCCCAGCGCCTATGTACCGGGCACGCGGGGTGCTCATGCCCAAGCTCCCAGCGCCCACTTGCCGGGCACGCCGAACGCTCGTGCCCAAGCGCCCAACGCCCACGTAACGGGCAGAAAGAAGAGGCTCCAAAATCGGAAATAGGAGCTAAACTACCAAAGAAGGATAATTTTAGTAGTTTAGGAGTTTAACTCTTAGGAAAGACTTTTGTTTATGCAGTTAAACTCCCAAAAAGGTCTTTATTAACGGAGTTAAACTCCAAAAGATGTTGAATGGAGTTAAACTCCCTGAATTCTTTGGAAATGATCAAAGGGGAACCCTTTCTTCTCTCCTTTGGTCCTGGATCTTCTTTTAGGCCTTGGATCTTCCCAAGGTGGGATTTTTGGAGATGGGTCTCCTTCTTCCTTTTCTTCTGTTGGCCGGATCTTGGAGAAAAAGAGGGTGAAACTTAAAAATCTCTCCTTTTTAAGAACTGATGGAAGATCTGAGTTCCCCTTCAAGGGTTTGATGGTGAAAAACTATGTATTTTTAGAAAAGAAAGAGTTAAACTCTTGATTTAATTCAAAAAGGGGAAGATGGTTTTAGAACCTTGAGGAAGGAAAAGGAGGCAAATACCCTAATTTTTAAGAGAGAGAAAAAGTTTTTTTCATCATGTTGCCTTTATAGGCTACACATTTTACATATAGCCCCTTGGGCTTTTTCAAATGGCTCTTGTGCTACCCCATGCTTTAGGTACTTATATATTTTTTGCACATAAGCCATGAGGTTTACAAAATTTTGTCTTTCTGCCCATTTTACATTTATTTATTTCTAAAAATTACATTTAGACTAATTTATTGCCTCCTTTTTGGTATGGAGCCGTCCCCTTCCATGCTTGGTCTTTACTCAGGCTTGGGCTCGGGCCCACTTCACTTGGGGCTGACCTTGGTTTTGACTTGGTCAACTGGGGTGCAATTTTTTACCCAAACAGTATTGTGAGTTGATCGAGAACGGACGAATAAAGTTTATTCCTCCGATGATTGGGATGAGTTCCCGAGGACGTATTCAGCTAGAAATCTTCTACGGAGTGGTGAAGATACCCGAGTTCGTAATTTCGAGTCCTTGTGTGAGACTCCAGATTGACTGTAACCAAGAACGAATTGTCGTAAGAAGAAAGCAAGAGATGACGTCGAAATGGACGATAATAAAGACGAGTAGAACTACAGGTTCATGCGAGATGTTAACGAGTTGTTATCACTCCCCGTTGGTTCCAGAGGAGTTATATGTATGCAGAGGCATTGGATCCTGCCAATTCCAGAGGAAGCCGTGCTGAGGGCGCAACCTTCCAGATTTAAGAAAAAGAGTCAACCTAGAGTGCCAATCTCCGTATAGTTCGGCATAGATGAGATTGGAAGAAACCATGAGTAGGTTCTTTCTCGGACTCCGGATCGATAAAAGATTTGCACCAGGATCAGTTGTATCGCGCGTATTCAGAGGGCCAGATGCCGCCGTCAGTAACGTGTTGTTTTGTGAGTGGTCGCGTTGATTGGCCAAATGATGATCAGAGGAGTTCCAGAGCGGAACTGTTCCGTTAGCACACCTGACCGGGTCGACGAGCAGAAGGATTGCGAGATTGGTAATCTAGAGAGAAAACGAGAACCCAGAGACCGAGGACGCCAGATCATGAGCAGGAGGCAAGTAGATGATCTTTCTCCACCATCTTTGGGCGCACCGGCTTTTTCGACATTGTAGGAGATGTACCTCAATGTCATTTATTACGATTTGTGTTTTGTGGTCCGAGTATCACAGTTTTATAACTTGGATTTGAGTTTCGATGATTGAGTTTCATGATAATGTTTTCGTGCACCATGGCTGCACCAACTGGAGATTTACATTTTGTGCACAATTATTGCACTTGATTTATGTTTACCGCTACATTGGTTTATGATTTGTGCATATCTATTGCACTTGATATCGGTTTTGTGCCTTGGCTGCACGTACTTATGATTTTGTGGATTTCGATACTGTCGATTTGATTTTGTGCATGAGGTACGCACCCGATTTGATTTTTGCACTCGGTATAGCTCACATGTGCTTGCAGTGCATTGGTACGTGTTTTGTGCATGCAGTTGCACACGTTTATGATTTTATACACCTTGGTACGTTCGTTGTTGTTTTTGTACACATTTAAGATATTGATGAGTTTTCATGCACTTGTTGCACCAGATTTGTATTTCGTACATTGGTTGCACTAGATCTATGTTTGCGTGCCCCGTTGCACTTGATGTTTGTTTTCATGCGCTTTACTACACTAGGCATTTTGTGCGGACCTAACGCACTTGATTTGGATTTCGTGCATATTGGGCGCACGATAGGGGATTTTGTGCACACCGGATGCACTTGATTGAGATTTTTATTCATGCGTGATAGTTGCACTGGATTGACATTTTCGTGCACTCTAGATGCACTTGATATTGTTGTCGTGCACACTTGTTGCACTAGACAGATGCTTTCGTGCACACCTGTTGCACTTAGTTTGTCTTTTGTGCACATTCGTGGCACTTGTATTTGGTTTTGGTTTTCCGTGCGCACCAGGCGCACGTGATGTTGGATACGCCTTTTGAAACTGATTTTAGTTATGAGTATCGCGTTTTCATGGTGGGCACTATATTATATAGTTGCCGAGCAGGACTGATCTGAGGATAGTGCTGGGGTACTTTTGTATGCATTAAAAGTTTACAAAGAGGTTTTCAAAAAAAAATGAGCTATAGCCTCACTATTTCTTAAGTGTCGGTGAGTGACATGAACTTTTACAAAGGAAAGCCTTCTGGGATATTTCAAAAGGAAGGACGTATAATTTAACCAAAAAGATATATAGATATATTTACTACTTTACAAATGATCGTTCGCTACTTGTGTCGTGAGCTACGCATCGCGCGGCGATTCGGAAAAGATTTTGCATGTGTTTTATCCAGATTTTAAAGGATGCGTGCTATATACGTATTATGATTTTGACTATAGTATGTTTGGATTTCAGTAGTGGATTTTGAGATTCGTATTTCTATTTTAACTCCAGTGATTGCGTGACGCTTGACGGAGTTCAAATTTGAGTTTCATACTCGTTTTCATGCGCACATGATGCGCTGTGGTATTTCTGTGTATTCCGCGATTTCGGAGCCCCGTTGAATTGAACAAGATTATTGAAATATTTTAGTATTTGGGGGTTTAAATTTAAATTCGGGGACCCAATTAATTTAATGGGGGAAGATTGTAACATTTCAGAAATATAAATATTATTTTTGGAATTTAAATATTAAAATAATATATTTTACGAAACTATTCGATTTGCGAATAGGGTTTTTTCGTAAAATGGTATAATTATATATCAATATTTGGAATATAAAGTGGAGATTAAAATGATTTATTTATTATAAAGACGTTTATAGGATTTTGGTTTTGTTATAATTAATTATATGCAAGTTTAATTTAAACATGATTAGTGTACTAATAATCACGATTAAACCAAATCCGTATTTTTACATTTTTTTCAAGGCTAGTGCACCATGTCATGTGCATTTTTGTTGCATGTTGTGTTATATTGTTTGTTTCATTTGTATTTAGTTTATTATGTGAAAAGAGATATTTTGAGAAAAGAAAAAAACAAAAGAGATATTGTGAGAGAGTGAGGATAAGAGATAGAGACCCTTAACCAAAATCCTTCATCTCCTTTTTGTAAGTCCACGTTACCCGTTCCGGTTCTTTCGGGGATGCGGAAATGGTGAAAAACAATTTTTTCGGTGGAGGTAACATGGACTCTAAAAACGGATCTTTCCTAAACAAACTATCTAACAACCTAACTAAGAGTTTAACTACTATGTTAGGGGTTATACCTTAACTTGAACTCCTTCTCTTCGACTCCTTGTGGTGGTCGGATCGGCCTCACCTCGTCGTCTCCTTGTGCCGAAGATGGATCCACCCGAAAACTTCTACCTTTGGCTCCAACATCAATCTAGAGGAAACTAAAGTGTTAGGTATGCTAAACCTTCAACCTTAGGATGAGTAGAGAGTGGTTTTCGTGTTTTATCTAAAAGAAAAGTGGTTCTCAACTCATGAGAGGGATTTTTCCTTGATCTAGAGGAAGAGGGAGAGCAATGGAGAGAGCTTGGATGAGAGAGAGCGAGAATGATAGAATGAATGAAGACTTTTGCAACCATGCTCTCAAAAAACAAAAATAATCAAAATAATAATTGTAATCAAGTATTATGTGATTGTTCATTTCAATGGCAATATCATTTCATGCATTTAATGCATTTTGTGAACAAACAAGCAAGCAAAAGTCATAGCCATGAAATGATAGCCATTGTAATGATGATGGTCAACAAGTCCAAGCTAATCAACCGATCAACAAAGTCAACAAGTCAACAAAGTCAAACTTTCAACCCAACCATGGCACAATAATACTTAATTAATATTATTATTAATCAAATTTCTTATTCTCATTAGGGTTTAGCAAAAGTCAACAATCAACAACCCTAATGAGAATCCTCTGCCTCTGTCTCTGTCAACCGTGCATAAACACCCGCATCCGCGTTCCGAGGAACACGAATACTAACGAGATAAAACTAATCCCAAAACGTATACTAGGATCTGGCTTAAACCAAAGCCCGCTAGTAATAACTGCCTGGACACCAACGTGCATAAGTGCGCGGATGTGACTGAACCCTGTCGCAAAACCATGCGACCCCTACTCTGTTTTGCCTAAAGGCGAATAGCTCTCTGTGTGGAACTCTAAAGACTCGATACTACGCTGGCAGTGGGTTTAACCACAGACCGCAAGCGGCACTAGCTGTGCGTAACGGCCTCCAGGTAGATGCGGATAAGAAGACTGACGAGGTGAAGCCCATCTGAACTCCTACCGAGCCTGAATGTGACAGTCTCCGTACAGTCCGGTCTGTTTGAGAATATCGCATGGCGGGCCTAGGGGGCGGTAAACGTAAGTCCCCTAATAGCGGTACAAGTCGTGTCGAAGTGTAGCACAGAACACCCTGAGAAAACACTGGAAACCTACCAGTATATCTCGCTTGCCCTGGCCAGGGACGACTATGTGTAATGGCTCTCCTTGACACAGCGCGATATCTACTCCCAATACTGGGAGAGACGGATCCAATCTAACCGTCACTGCCTCCAAGTGCTTCGGGACTGCACCCAACTACTACCTGTTTGCACGACTCCTTTGAGCCGTGGTAGGGTAGTAATCAAAGTGCAGTGGGAACACACTCGAGGCGAAGTGACAGTGTCAAGTCAGCGGACTAAGCTGTACTCATGTCACTTGGGAACTGATAACTGATGATAGGTATAGTACCAACCAACAGTTCCCGACGAGTCCTGTCCAGTGTACTCGTAACCTAACGAGCACCCGCATACTATCTCAAGTACGACGTACTGACGGCTGTGGGACAGACCGTCTCCCTTGCTGGGATGAGAAGCACATATGCTAGTCTACTCCGGAGTATCGATGCCCTGTATCGATAGTCCTACGACTAGGGACCTGTAAAAGGATGTGCTTTTGGATTACCCAGCCCCCACGAGTGTGACTGCCATCACAACGCTGGTAATCAAGCAAAGATCCTAAGGGCTCCACTAATGTGTATAGGTGATATACTAAAAGAAACACATGTACACATTAAAGTAGAAACAAACCAAGTAGCATACTACTATTTTGAGCAAGATTGTCTATACAATTGTGAATATCCCAAGCTTCCATTAAGTAATATACAAACTAGTATGATACTGTAATGGCCTCTAGGGCATATACACTAACACTTTTCTTCTTCATTTCAATTCCTTCTTCTTCTTCACCTCCTTCCTCCACCTCCTCTACCGCTATGTATCATCTCCAAATCTTCTCCAAAACCCAATGCCATCTTCTTTAAAAAGATGCACTAACTCTTCCTAAACCCTTTGAACCTTTCAAGTTTGGATTTTTGGAAACTTTGGTCAACTCAAGAATTTTCTTCAGTTGCAAAGGAGGTATATTTCTACTCTTGTTGTTAAATCTTTAGCTTTTCTTATGTCCTATGACAGTTTAGAGTTAAACCGATATGATTTGATGATCTAGGAATTTCCTAGAAGAGGTTTAGGGTTTGAGTTGAGTTGTGATGGTGTATTTGAGGTGTAATGAGTGTTGTAGGACCTTAGTGATGATTTTCCTGACCTGAGCCAGAGAATAGAACCCAATACATGAGTTTAGAATTGTCCCGTGTCGGTTTTATGAAGTTTTGTTGGCCTACAGGGTATCTGGAGCAACCTGAGATGTTTGTGATGAAATCAAACAACTACATTGACCTAGTTAGACCACCAGAAGACCACCACAGAAGAACGAGACCCAAATTCCAAGATTTGGACGGCGTCACCCGTTACTGTAGCACATCTTACCGGCCTAATTTTGGGTTCTGGTGTTGGGATTTTGCCTGTAGCTCACACTCCTTATAACCTACCTACTGTATTGGTTGTTTTGTCCTAGACCTCCTGTGCCAAAATCTGGGAGCATTTTGAGTTGGTTTTGGTTATGTTTTCCGATATTGAAACATAGATTTATGGATTTCTTGATGTGATTTGGTCGTTGGACGTTTGTACGTCAACGACGAGTGTAACTTGGTTGTTGTTGCAAGCATAAGCTATAGGTTCTAACCTATAAGCAATCCGTGTGCCGTATCGGTTTTTCGGACATTGATTTTAATAGCATTGTGATTGTTTATTGATTGTAGGTACCTTCACATGAATTTCCGAGACGACGAAGCATATCGACATCGGCTAAACAAGGAGTTTAGCAGGTGAGTAGATTTATATCTACGGGGGAAGTCGGGTGGATGGCGTATAGCACCCTCGCAACCATTGATATGGAAAGATCATTGTATAAATTATAATTTTTAGAAAGGATATGCTACGAACTTACGGACATGATTAAAGGTTTTAGTAAGAGATGATGTGATAAAAGTTGACACTAATGGATATATTGGCTTGAGAATATGATATATGTATATAAGATAACATGACGTGGGATATTGAGATGATAGATATAGATGACTCAGATTGATATATGAGAAATATGATATATATATATATATATATATATATATATATATATATATATATATATATATATGATAGCGTGACGTGGGATATCGTGATGATATGTCTAGATGACTCGGATTGTTATGAGAATATGAAAAGAGAAAGTGAATCGTGCTAAGTATAAAATTGAAAAGGGACAAGTATGAGATTTATAGTGACTTGATGCGAGATCGATATTGATATGACATGAGATCGATATGTTGATATGAAATGGATATAGATGTGTTATGTGATTGATAAGATTGCCGTACGAGACTTTAGATTCGTACATTTCTTGATGAATAGGATGATAGATTCCCTATTCTGTTTGATGACACCGTACGATGGATTACCATACGCGATGCGTTTACGAAATGTTTGATCCGCACTCATGAATTGAGGATGATGATCGAGAGTATTGCGATACTTGATACCATGAGGCGGGATAGTCAACATAAAGAGGCAACCTTATTATAGTTCATGTTTATGTTGGATTATTCCTCGTGTGATACCTATCATGTTTCCGGTATTTATTGTTATATAATATCATCTGTTAGTACACCTGCACAATTACCATTGATGTGCATGTTACACTTACACAGATCTGCCGGCTCACACACATTCATCATCGGTAATTGCCATTCCACTTACACATTAGAACTGCTGTATCATGATATTATTCTTAACCATATAGTGCATTCATTGTTCAGCAATATCACAAGACATGCTTGGATGATATATTTGACATACTCATATTACTGTTCTATGTTGCATACCTCGTACTTTATGGTTATATGCATTGAGATATTGTTTTCATGAGATTTCTGGATTTCAGAACCGCGGTTATATTTCAAAGGAAACTATATGTTGCTTTAAAAAGGCTGTTTCTCTTGATATGATATTTTAAGGCGTCCACCATGAGTTTTCTCGTTTCTGAGCTATATGATACCCGATTCGAGGAGCTGGATGAGCCGTCTGCGGGTACATGGTGGACCCGGTATGGTATCCCGGGGCAAGAAAGGTATGTTGTGCAGTAGACGATGAGCCTAGTAGAGGGACAACTACCTACCGATGATATTTTTGGACTCGACTGTTATTCGGAGGATACCGACCAGAGTTGTAAGATGGATATGAGGGCCGATCAGAGTATGCGGGGCCTGAGATGAGATAGATATGAGTGCCGATCTGAGCATGCGGCGCCTGAGATATGAGGATTTACATGTCAATGCTAGACACGATTTTTCATGATGTTTCGAGTGTTGGTGTTGGATACTCAGGTTCCATGATTTTGATGTGTCGTTGATGGATACACGTGGTTGATATCCTCATACATACAGGCATATATTTTCATGATGATTCGAGTGTCAATGTTGGACACTCAGGTTCCATGATATTGTCTGTGTCGTTGATGGACACGTGGATGCTATCCACATGTGTGCAGGCATATGTTTTAGATGTTATTTCTATATGTCATTGCATTGACTCGATTGTTGACATATATGCATTATGGTCACCCTAGATATCATAGTATTACCTTTATGATATAGTATGACCTAGGAAATCGTTGTTTATTCGATTTCTACTTGCTGATGTTTTCTACTCACGAGTTGGCAACTCACCCCTATTGTGCCACGGTTCTTGCAGGTTTGACCGCTTAGGATCAATAGCGGTATCGCTGGCACACAGCTTCATCCAGGGTGTTTTGCTTTGGTAGGTGGGACACATATTGGATCGTGCCCACTCTTGTACTGTTATTATTCAGTTGTATCTAGATAAACTACATCAATCAGAAACTAGAATTTGTAATTTTGGAGACCTAGTCAGACTTGGGTAATTTATGAGACTTAGAGCGGTGGGTGTATGTTCGCTTCTTTGAGGTTTTGATGTCTTGCTTATTTATTGTTCTTTCTCGATTGATCTATGCCGTTGGGCGTAGTATTGTAATAACTTAGAATGTGATTAGTGGCTAATTAAACTTTAATGTATGGTTTTGAGTAAAAAGTTTACCAAAACGATTTTCAAATATTTTATCAAAATTAATGAATATTTTATTAGAATTTAATTAGGCTTGTACACACATGTGCATGTAAACTAGGGCTAAGTTTTGGGTTAAGCCATGTTTAGATAGTCATGGTGGACTAACTCATCTTATTAGGTTAATGAGAAATTAATTAAGGGAATTAGATTTTTTTTAAAAATTAACCTTATTTGTATTTTGTGGGTTGACTTGGGGCTTTGGAGAGGGGGGGGGAGAGAGAGCATGATGGGCTTGAGCCATGCTTGGTAATTAATGAGGAGAGAGAGGGGGGTTGACTCTCATATCTCTTATTTCCTTTTTTTTTGAAAACACTCAAACACTCACATACTTATTCTCACATCTCTCTCCCTCTCATTTTCTCTCTCTCACACACACCCCTAGAAGCAGAAGCACACACACAACAACAGCAAGCAGGCAGCAGCAGCAAGCAGGAAGCAGCAGCAGCAGTAGGCAGCAGCAACAGCAGCAGCAGCAAGCAGCACAGCAGCAGCAACAGCAGCACACTTCTCTTCTTCTCCTTCTTCTTACACCCTAGGACCACTAGAGGTATAATTTTCTTAAACTTAACTTCGTTCTTTGCTAGAATATGGTTATTTAGCTTAAATCTGTAATTAATGTGGTCTTTAGTGCTAGATTTGTGATTTAGGTGGAGATTTGGCCAAGTTAGGGTTTTCACGGCTAATTTAACTTGACTAAAAGTTTTTAAGGCCATTTAAACCAAGTTTTGCACCAGATTTCACAAAAATGCCATATTGTTTCAAATTAGTGTTATTTAACGTTTTAATGTAAATTGTGAGCCATTTTGAGATCTTCTTTTGACCCGGGTGTTTCAGAGAAAAGTTGAATTTACTGGATCCTGTTCACTAGACCTAGACCACACACACAGAGCACGAAACCCTAATTCTCAACCCTGGCCGCAAATAAATTCGTTCTGGCCGCAAATTGCAGCCAGATGTGGGAGTTGGGTGCCAGGGTTTGTTCTGCGGGAGTCTGCTACATATTTATGGTGTGTAGTGTGTGCAACTTTTTCTAGTTCAGCTTGTATCAAAATCTAGAACTTAAAAGCCTTTTCCGATACTTTTAAACTTGCGCGACACGTACATTTTGTGAGTGGGTTTGGTGATTCCTGTGTGTCGCGGCGTGTCAGGGTAGTTTCAGACGTGTATACACACGTTTTGGTGTATCGGATGCACACGCGTTTAGTTCGCGACGCGAGTTTCACGTTTGGTTTTAATATCGCGTTTTTGCTGGATTTTAGCATATGTGTATTCTTTGTGTAAATTCTAGGTTTGCAGGCGGGTACTTCGAACGCCGCAAGGAAGGGGAAGCAGGTAGTCGGCTTCACTTAGCATGAGATCACGGTGAGTAGATTGAATATCTACGGTGAAATCGCCCGTATGGCGTCAAGCGTCAGGGCTTGATAGGATATTGTAGTCTCGTATATATTTATATGTATATTACTTATGCACATGTACTATAATAGCATACCCATCTTTTGTTGCATATAGAAATAGTAGTTATGTAACACCGCACTGTCACTAACGGTTCAAGCTGCACGAGCACTATTTCTGTGTTACACTCACACCGTTAGTGATTGCCATGACACTCGCACTATAGGATTGCTACGAACCATACATCATTTTGATTACCGCATCATTGATGATTAGACATGATTCTGTCGCATATTGCGCATATACACATTGTATATCCATATTGGTGCACACATACATTGATAAATCCATATTGCGCACATACACATTGTATATCGATATTGGTGCACACATACATTAATATATCCATATTGCGCACATACACATTGTATATCCATATTGGTGCAAACATACATTGATATATCCATATTGCGTACATACACATTGTATATCCATATTGGTGCACACATACATTGATATATCCAAATTGCGCACATACACATTGTATATCCATATTGGTGCATACATACATTGATATATCCATATTGCGCACATACACATTGTATATCACATACACATTGTATATCCATATTGGTGCGCACATACATTGATATATCCATATTGCGCACATACGCATTGTATATCCATATTGGTGCACACATACATTGATATATCAATATTGTATATCCATATTGCGCACATACACATTGTATATCCATATTGGTGCACACAAATATTGATATATCCATATTGCGCACATACACATTGTATATCCATATTGGTGCACACATACATTGATATATCCATATTGCGCACATACACATTGTATATCTATATTGGTGCACACATACATTGATATATCCATATTGCGGCCATACACATTGTATATCCATAATGGGGCACATATACATTGATATATCCATATTGCATACATACACATTTTATATCCATATTGGTGCACATATACATTGGTACACTCATACTTGCGTATATATCCACTTGCACATCCATACCTATATACATACATATTTCACATACATGGATGGTATTGGCTTTGATTTCTAGAAAATGGGGACCGTATGTGATATTTTCAAAACTGGATCCATTTAAAAGAGCTGTTTTCCCTTTTTACTCTTAGTGGCATACGACACATTGCTTGGATTTATGCATTGAGTTTTGGTTTCGTGTGATTTCTGGATTTGAGAACCGTGGAATTATTTTAAGAAAATATGCACTGTTTTGAAAACTCGGTTTCCCTTGACATGATATTTCAGTGCATCCACCATGCGTTTTCTCGGTTCTGAGAAGTGTGACATATGAACCTGAATCGAGGAGCTGGATAAGGCCGATTGCGGGTACATAGTGGACCCGGTATGGTACCCCGGGGAAAGAAAGGGATGCTTTGTATACAGACGGTGAGCCTGGCAGAGGGACTACTATCTACCGGTGATTGGTTGGATCTGGCGGTTATCCGGAGGATACTAACTAGAGTTGATAGATGGATACGGGCCGACCCGTACTGCCGGGGCCGAGGGCCGATTCCGCAGATGGAGCCCGTGGGTCAATCCGTACTGACGGAGCCCGATACATGAGGATTTGCATGTCGATGCTGGACACGATTATTTCATGATATTTTCGACTGCTGATATTAGGCACTCATGATTCCATGAGATTTACAGGATTTGAGGGCCGATTAGATTGACGGCACCTGAGATTTTGGGATTCGGGGTGTATTTGGTGGACATCGGGTATTTTTCAACGATGATGATTCGTGTAGATGCTATTTTATCATATGCTCAGCATTTCATTGTTATGCATTGCATCATGTAGTCGTAGTACCTGATAGAGTACTTTGGCATGATTATTGAATACCCAGCTCATCATATAGATGTTATTAATTTCACTTGTTATTCATGATTATTGCATACCCAGCTCATCATTTAGATGTTATCTGATTGCACATGTTAAAGTGCAGTACGTGCATACTCACGATTAGCTTTATATGTTATTTACTATTCACAAGTTGGCAACTCACCCTCGTTGTGCTACAGTATTTGCAGGTCGACCCTTAGAGTAGTTGCGGCAGGGCTACTTCCTTGTATCTTTTTGCTACGGATACCACTGCAGTTGGCGTGTGAGCCCTTTGCTTATAGGTGAGTTTTTGCGGTATCTGTTTATTTTCCATTTATACACTCTATTGTATCTAGTACTCTCCATCTACTATTTCATGTATTGACTTAGAGACTAGTTGTGAGGACGATGTATATTATTTTGTATTCTGGATGTCGAGCTCATGTGAGCCGGCTTTATTTATGCAGTTTTATCTCTTATGCTGTCTTCACTTATTTTGTTCATTCTTCGCTACGGCGTCATATATTATTGTTGTAGTGGTTGTTTCTGCCGTTGGGCATGATTGCTCCCGTTTGGGGATGCTTTATTCTTATTGTATGTTATTTTACTTACATCATCTCTTGTACCCGATTTCGGGGCTAGTTTTACAAAGGAGGTGCTGCCGAAATTTTTAAGAAAATAACTCAAACTTTAACGATTTTTACTCGAGTTTTCTAAATGTTTTAAACCAATGTTTTCAACACTCACTACTTTTAATGGTTTTTGATTTCTGGGTTTCGGCTTACTTAGTCGCGTTACGCCTGTGGACGTTACGTGGATAAGTGCCGGTCACGGGCCGAACTTTGGTTCGTGACAAAGTTGGTATCAGAGCGTAGGTTTTACCTTTCGGAGTGTAGGACGAATTTGGTATGATGGAGTAGGTAGCTGAAGCAGAATGGCGTAGCGTGTGTATGTTCCGCGGCATACTCACGACACGGTACTCCGCCTAAGTGACCTTAGGACTTATTGATTGAAATTCCTTCGTGATTATATACAATCTTGTGATTCAATTTCCGTATCTTTATCGAATCCTACTTTCTTTTCAGCCATTATGCCGCCAAAGACTACGAGGGCGCAGGGAGCAGCCGCGAGAGCCGAGATTAGAGTTGACTCGCCTGAGACGAGGACTGACCCAGATGATACGCCCGTTGTACAGGAGCAGGTTGACCCACCTTCGCAAGATCGTATCAATAGACTAGAGGCCGATATGCAGGATTTGCGCCAGATGATGGGATCGTTGATTGAGGCTAGTTGAACACAGCGACAGGAGGTTGTCCCACCTGTTACCCAGTTGTTCATTGTTATCAGCGCCCAGTATTGCGACTCGTATGCAGTAGCAGGGGAAGCAGCCCTACCAGTTGAGGAGCGTCTTTCCGAGCCGTCGGTCGTTCCGGAACCGAGGAGGGTTCATACTGGTGTATCAGCACAGGGGCAGATGTTTAGGCACCGTGACAGATTGCATCCAGGTCGTGGAAGTAGCAGAGGAAGGGGACGAGGCTAGTTGTTTAGCTCTTATCCCCAGGAGGGTCAGCAGCCATCGCATGAATGTTTCCGATGCTCGAGTATCTATCATCACGTTCGAGATTGTACCCTGACACATCCCCAGGAGGGTCAGCAGCCATCACATAGATGTTTCTGGTGTGCGAGTATCTAACATCACGTTCAAGATTATACCCTGAAACACCGGAGGAAGACAGCCGTATCGCATGTTGCCGGCAGAGGACAGTTAGCCGCAGGTGAAAGGCATGCACGAGTTTTCGCTTCGACTCATCTGGATGCGCAGGCGTCCAATGCTGTGGTTTCAGGTACTTTTTCAGTATGTTCTTTTGACGCACACGTATTGTTTGATACGGAATCTACGCACTTGTATGTTTTCTCACACTTCGTGCTGAGTTTGGGCCTAGAGTCGGGGTTGTAAGACCAGCCGCCTGTCATAACTACTCCGGGTGGAGAGTCGTTGGTTGCGCGACACATGTTTCGGTCATGTGTCGTCTGTTTAGGAGATGGAGAGTTGTCCGTCGACCTGATCCTTCTTTAGATGTTGGACTTCGATGTTCTCCTGGGCATGGACTCATTCGCTACGTGCTATGCGTCTGTGGACTGCCGCGAGAAGATAGTTAGGTTTTGTTTTCCCGGCGAGTCGGCTTTTGTTGTGCAGGGGGACCGTGGTGCCGCCCCTCACAGTTTGATTTCGTCTCTCCGTGCTGGACAGCTTTTGAGGAAGGGATGTCAGGGATTTCTAGCTTATGTTTGCGATACTAGAGCTACAGAGGTTCTGTTGGACCAGGTTCCGATTGTTAGTGAGTTCCCTGAAGTTTTCCCTGACGAGCTTCCTGGGCTACCGCCTGAGCCCGATATTGTTTTCTACATTGACTTGTTTCCCGGCACGGGGCCTATTTCCATACCGCCTTACCGGATGGCCCCGGCGGAGCTTAGAGAGTTGAAAGGTCAGTTGAAAGATTTGCTGGATAAGGGGCTTATTCGACCTAGTGTGTCTCCTTGGGGTGCTCCAGTCCTGTTTGTCAAGAAGAAGGATGGCAGTTTGCACTTGTGTATTGACTACCGCCAGCTGAACAAGGTTACCGTATGGAACAGATATCCTTTACCACGCATCGACGACTTGTTCAATCAGCTTCAGGGTGCAGGATACTTTTCGAGGATCGACTTGCGATCAGGCTACCATCAGTTGCGGGTTCGACAGGAGGATATTCCGAGGACGGCTTTTCGAACGCGTTACGGCCACTATGAGTTTTTGGTGATGTCGTTCGGGCTCACCAATGCCCCAGCAGCAATCATGGACTTGATGAACCGCATTTTCAGGCCGTATCTTAATCTGTTCATCATCGTATTCATTGACGACATTTTGGTGTATTCCCAGAGCCGTGAGGAGCACGAGCAGCACTTGCGGATCACATTGCAGACTTTGAGGGAGCACCAGCTGTTCGCAAAATTCTCCAAGTGCGCATTCTGGCTTGACAGTGAAGATTTCTTGGGTCATGTGATTACGTGAGATGGTATATGTGTGGACCCGAAGAAGATCGAGACCGTTCAGCATTGGTCCAGACCGGCATCAGTTACAGAGATCCGCAGCTTTCTTGAACTAGCAGGTTACTACTGACGATTTGTAAAGTACTTCTCCCGTATTGCTGCGCCATTGACCGGGCTAACTCGGAAGGGAGTTCCTTTTGATTGGACGGAGGCGTGCGAGCATAACTTTCAGCAGTTGCAGACTCGTTTGACTACGGCACCGGTGTTATCATTGCCTTCGGGATCGGGCGGATTTGTGGTCTATTATGACGCTTCTCGAGTGGGGCTAGGGTGCGTATTGATGCAGCACGACAGGATGATCCCGTATGCTTCTCGGCAACTGAAGGAACACGAACAGAACTACCCCACTCATGATTTGAAGATGGCTGCAGTGTTCTTTGCATTCAAGATCTGGCGACATTACCTATACGGCGAGTCGTGCCAGATATTCACTGATCACAAGAGCTTGAAGTACATATTTCAGCAACGAGACCTAAATCTTAGACAGCGCCGTTGGATGGAGTTAGTGAAGGACTACGATTGTGAGATCCTTTATAACCCGGGCAAGGCGAATGTAGTGGCGGACGCGTTAAGTCGGTGGCCCGGGGGTAGTCTATCTTGTTTGAGCGCAGTGCAGAGGCAGTCATCGGCAGATTGGCAGATTTTATGCGACAGGCGAGTGCAGCTCGAGTTCACTCCGATCGGGGGACAGCTTGCGCATGTTCGTTGCACGTCCACAGTTGCTTGACCGTATCCGTGGGGCATAGCCCAGTGACTACCATCTTTCAGAGATAAGGGAGCAGATTAGACAGGGCAGAGACTCCGAGTTCGTGATCGATGATTGGGGGATACTGTGATTTAGGACTCGGCTATGTTTACCAGATTCAGAGGGACTGAGGCGTGAGATTCTCGAGGAGGCGCATCGATCGGTGTAAGTGTTCATCCAGGTTCCACCAAGATGTACAATGATCTGAGAGATGTTTACTGGTGGGAAGGAATGAAGAGGGATGTCACAGACTTCGTGTCGAGATGCCTGACTTGTCAGCAAGTCAAGGCCGAGCACCAGAAGCCCGAGGGAGAGTAAAACCGTTACCCATTCCGGAGTGGAAATAGGAGCAGATTTCTATGGACTTCATTATGGGTCAACCCAGGACTAGTCGAGGGTATGACTCCTTTTAGGTGATCGTGGATCGATTGACGAAAGCGGCTTACTTCCTGCCGGTGAAGACCACTTTCGGATTTGCTCAGTATAACCAGATATATATCGATGAGATCGTACGATTGCATGGCGTCCCGACATGTATCATGTCAGACCGAGGCAGCCAGTTTACCATCCGACTATGGCAGAGACTTCAGGAGGCGATGGGCACCCGTTTGAGTTTTACCACAGCATTTCATCCGCAGACCGACGGCCAGTCAGAGCGGACTATTCAGACTCTCGAGGACATGCTCCGAGCGTGCGTTTTAGACTTTGGTGGTAGCTGGGATCATCATTTACCCTTGGTGGAGTTCTCCTAAAACAATAGTTTCTAGGATACTATTCAGATGGCACCTTTCGAAGCTTTGTATGGGAGGAGATGTAGATCGCCCGTCTGTTGGACTGAGCTTAGCAAGAGCAGTATTTTGGGGCCGCAGATCGTGCTGGAGACGACAGAGAAGATACGGCTGATTCGAGATTGGAAGAGAGCGGCCCAGAGCAGGCAGAAATCGTATGGTGACAGATGCCGTCGCAGACTCGAGTTCGCAGTTGGCGATCATGTCTTTCTGAGGGTCTCCCTAATGAAGGGCGTGATGAGATTTGGGCGGAAATGGAAGCTTAGCCCCAGATTTATAGGTTCCTTCAAGATTCTCGAGCGTGTGGGCGCAGTGTCATATCGTTTGGCTCTTCCACCCGACTTCCCGAATGTTCACCCCGTATTCCACGTGTCGATACTTCGCAGATACCTTCATGACCCTTCTCATATGATTCAGCATCAGACCGTTCAGCTTGAGCGCGATCTTTCGTTCACCGAGCAGCCAGTAGTGATATTGGACCGGCAGGTGAAGAAACTTCGATCAAAGGTCTTGCCATCTGTGAAGGTGCTTTGGCGCAGCCCAAATGGTGAAAAGATTACTTGGGAGGCCGAGGTCGAGATGCGGAAGAAATTCCCTCATCTCTTTGAAGGTACGCGTAGCTATATTCTTAAATTCGGGGACGAATTTATTTAAGGGGAGAATATTGTAACACCTTAGAATGTGATTAGTGGCTAATTATACTTTAAAGTTTGGTTTTTAGTAAAAAGTTTACCAAAACGATTTTCAAATATTTTATCAAAATTAATGAATATTTTATTAGAATTTAATTAGGTTTGCACACACATGTGCATGTAAACTAGGGCTATGTTTTGGGTTAAGCCATGTTTAGATAGTCATGGTGGACTAACCCATCTTATTAGGTTAATGAGAAATTAATTAAGGGAATTAGAATTTTTTTTAAATTAACCTTATTTGTGTTTTGTGGGTTGACTTGGGGCTTTGGGGAGGGGGAGAGAGAGAGAGAGAGAGAGAGAGAGCATGATGGGCTTGAGCCATGCTTGGTAATTAATGAGGGGAGAGAGGGGGTTGACTCTTATATCTCTCATTTCCTTTTTTTTTGAAAACACTCAAACAGTCACATACTCATTCGCACATCTCTCTCCCTCTCATTTTCTCACACACACACACACCCCTAGCAGTAGCAGCACACACACAGCAGCAGCAAGCAACAAGCGGCAGCAAGCAGGCAGCAGCAGCAGCAGCAGCAGGCAGCAACAACAGTAGCAACAACAAGCAGCACAACAGCAGCAGCAAACTTCTCTTCTTCTCCTTCTTCTTGCACCCTCGGACCACTAGAGGTATAATTTTCTTAAACTTAACTTCTTTCTTTGCTAGAATATGGTTATTTAGCTTAAATTAATAATTAATGTGGTCTTTAGTGCTAGATTTGTGATTTAGGTGGAGATTTGGCCAAGTTAGGGTTTTCATGGCTAATTTAACTTGATTAAGTGTTTTTAAGGCCATTTAAACCATGTTTTGCACCAGATTTCACAAAAATATCATATTGTTACAAATTAGTTATTTAACGTTTTAATGTAAATTGTGAGCCATTTTGAGATCTGCTTTTGACCCGGGTGTTTCAGAGAAAAGTTGAATTTACTGGAGCCTGTTCACTAGATCTAGACCATACACATAGAACACGAAACCCTAATTCTCAACTCTGGCCGCAAATAAATTCGTTCTGGCAGCAAATTGTGCCCAGAGGGGGGAGTTAGGTGCCTGGGTTTGTTCTGGGGGAGTCTGCTACATTTTTATGGGGTGTGGGGTGTGCAACTTTTTCTAGTTCAGCTTGTATCAAAATCTGCATCTTAAAACCCTTTTCCGATACTTTTAAATTTGCACGACACGTACGTTTTGTGAGTGGGTTTGGTGATTCCTATGTGTCGCGGCATGTCTGGGTAGTTTCAGACGCATATACAGAAGTTTTGGCGTATCGAATGAACACGCGTTTAGTTCGCGACGCGAGTTTCTCGTTTGGTTTTAATATCGCGTTTTTGCAGGATTTTAGCTTATGTGTATTTTTTGTGTAAATTCTAGGTTCGCAGGCGGGTACTTCTGACACCGCAAGGAAGGGGAAGCAGGTAGTCGGCTACACTTAGCACGAGATCATGGTGTGTAGATTTAACATCTACAGGGAAATCACCCGTATGGCGTTAAGCGTTAGGGCTTGATAGGATATTGTAGTCGCGTATATATTTATATGTATATTACTTGTGCATATGTACTATTGTAGCATACCCATCTTTTGTTAAATATAGAAATAGTAGTTATGTAACACCGCATTGTCACTAGCGGTTCAAGCTGCACGAGTACTATTTGTATTTTACACTCACACCGTTAGTGATTACCATGACACTCGCACTATAGGATTGCTACGAACCATACATCATTTTGATTACCGCATCATTGATGATTAGACATGATTCTGTCGCATATTGCGCACATACACATTGTATATCCATATTGGTGCACACATGCATTGATATATCCATATTGCGCACATACACATTGTATATCCATATTGGTGCACACATACATTGATATATCCATATTGCGCACATACACATTGTATATCCATATTGGTGCACACATACATTGATATATCTATATTGCGCACATACACATTGTATATCCATATTGGTGCATACATATATTGATATATCCATATTGGTGCACACATACATTGTATATCCATATGCGTACATACACATTGTATATCCATATTGGTGCACACATACATTGATATATCCATATTGCGCACATACACATTGTATATACATATTGGTGCACACATACATTGATATATCCATATTGCGGCCATACACATTGTATATCCATATTGGTGCACACATATATTGATATATCGATATTGCGTACATATACATTGTATATCCATATTGGTGCACATATACATTGGTACACTCATATTTTCGTATATATCCACTTGCACATCCATACCTATATACATACATATTTCACATACATGGATGCTACTGGCTTTGATTTCTAGAAAATGGGGACCGTATGAGATATTTTCAAAACTGGATCCATTTAAAAGAGCGGTTTTCCCTTTTTATTCTTAGTGGCATACGACACATTGCATAGATTTACGCATTGAGTTTTGGATTCGTGTGATTTCTGGATTTGAGAACCGTGGTATTATTTTAAGAAAATATGCAATGTTTTGAAAACCCGGTTTCTCTTGACATGATATTTCAGTGCGTCCACCATGCGTTTTCTCGGTTCTGAGACGTGTGACATGTGAACCTGAATCGAGCTGCTGGATGAGGCCGATTGCGGGTACATTATGGACCCGGTATGGTACCCTGGGGCAAGAAAGGGATGCTGTGTATACAGATGGTGAACCGGGCAGAGGGACTACTACCTACCGGTGATTGGTTGAATCTGGCGGTTATCCGGAGGATACTGACCAGAGTTGAGAGATGGATACAGGCCGACCCGTACTGCCGGGGCCGAGGGCCAATTCCGCAGACGGAGCCCGTGGGCCAATCCGGACTGACGGAGCCCGATACATTAGGATTTGCGTGTCGATCCTGGGCATGATTATTTCATGATATTTTCGAGTGCCAATATTAGGCACTCATGATTCCATGAGATTTACAGGATTTGAGGGCCGATTAGAGTGACGGCGCCTGAGTTTTTGGGATTCAGGTTGTATTTGGTGGACATCGGGTATTTTTCCACGATGATGATTCGTATAGATGATATTTTATCCTATGCTCAACATTTCATTGTTATGCATCGCATTATGTAGTCGTAGTACCTGATAGAGTACTTTGGCATGATTATTGCATTCCCAGCTCTTCCTATAGATGTTATTAGATTTCACTTGTTATTCATGATTATTGCATACCCAGCTTATAATTGAGATGTTATCTGATTGCACATGTTAAAGTATCGCAGTACGTGCATACTCGCGATTACCTTTATATGTTATTTACTATTCACGAGTTGGCAACTCACCCCCGTTGTGCCACAGTGTTTGCAGGTCGACCCTCAGAGTAGTTGCGGCAGGGCTACTTCCTTGTATCTTTTTGCTACGGATACCACTGCAGTTAGCGTGTGAGCCCTTTGCTTATGGGTGTGTTTTTACGGTATCCGTTTTTTTCCATTTGTACAGTCTATTGTATCTAGTACTATCCATATACTATTTCATGTATTGACTTAGAGACCAGTTATGAGGACGATGTATATTATTTTGTATTCTGGATGTCGAGCTCATGTGAGCCGGCTTTATTTATGCAGTTTTATCTCTTATGCTGTCTTCACTTATTTTGCTTATTCTTCGCTACGGCGTGGTATATTATTATTGTGGTGGTTGTTTCCGTCGTTGGGCGTGATTGCTCCCGTTTGGGGATGCTTTATTCTTATTGTATGTTATTTTACTTATATCATGTCTTGTACCCGATTTCGGGGCTAGTTTTCATAAAGGAGGTGCTGCCGAAATTTTTAAGAAAATAACTCAAACTTTAACGATTTTTACTCGAGTTTTCCAAATGTTTTAAACTAATGTTTTCAACACTCACTACTTTTAATGGTTTTTGATTTCTAGGTTTTGGCTTATTTAGTCGCGTTACGCCTGTGAACGCTACGTGGTTAAGTGTCGGTCACGGGCCGAACTTTGGGTCGTGACACGTATATATGTTGCTTGTGTGGTTATGATTCCGCCAGTTGGCGAAGAGCTCGCTCCTTCTTGGGGATGCCTATATATATTGTTATGTGTATGGTTTGAATCAAAATTTACAAGGGAGGTGCTGCCCAAATTTTTAAAGATTGAAAAATGTTATCAACTTTAGTATATTCTACTTGCATTTTCTTACATCATTAGCTATGCATTTATAGATAAACTTTACTTCATTATACCTTTAATCAATACTGCACCCCCACTATTTTCCGCAAAAAGATTTAAATTTTCTAGGCTTCGGTTTACTTGAATTACGATACGCCTTTAGACGTTGCGTGATTTAAGTGCCGGTCACGTGCTAATTTACGGGTTTTGACAGGTACACGTGTCAGTGTCATAAAGTGGTAACAAGTCATATGTAAATATATGCATGAGTGTAAATGCATCAATCAATGTGTGTCCAGCAACGACACACTAAATCAAGATAAAACCTGAGTGCCCAGCATCGACACTCAATATGTATATATCAATATCCCGGGTGCCATCTCTCAGATCGGCCCCAAACTGTCTAAATCACATGACTCTGGTCGTTATTCTCTAGATCTCCGCCGGGTCAATAATAACCGGTAGGTAGTGCTCCACTGCCGGACTCAACGCCTTCTCAATATGACCTACTTGCCCCGAGGTATCTCACCGGGCCCACCATGTACCCGCAGACGGTGCACCCCCCTCCTCGAATCGGGTATGTGTACACACATGGCTCAAGAACCTAGAAAACTCATGGTGGACGCTACACAAATCATATCACGAGAAAACTGCACTTGGCATTTTTTTAAATGATAATAAGTTTATAAATTCCTTTGCGGTTTTCCCTAAATCAAGAAAATCTCATGAATACAGAAAATTCAAAATCATGAGCTAAATAATGAACAATGAATATCTTCATAGAGCCCAATTGCAGTATAAAATTAGAATGTATGTATGCAAATGCATGTGGCATTTAAGTTAGGAATGCAAAGTCTAAACTAGCATATAATATCATGAATGCAAAACAATACTACTTAATTAAAATTAACAGTGTACACAATGAAATAACGGTTGCCACAGTGTACGTGACATGTCAATTACCGATGCTGATGTGTGTGAGCCGGCCAGTAAGTGTATGTGCAATATACACATCATCGGTAATGGTGCAGGTGTCCTAACAGGCGAGATCATAACAACTGATGAAACACATGTACATACAAAATGAAATGCGAGCAATATGAACATAACAGGAAATAAACAGTAAACACAACAGTATATAAGATACATATCTAGATACGAGCCATACAGTTGTAGTATTAGAAATAGCATGAAATCGTTGTTTTGGAAAAGTAGAGGCTACGGTGTTTTTGAGAAAAGAGATATCTTTTAAAAATACGTAGTATCCCTCGTGTTGCCTTTTGAAAATACCTACGATTCGATAGATTTGAAAATAGGTATGACTCAAGTATAATTTAATATCTATTTAAGCAACTAAAAGACTAACTATAAACCGAGTCGAAAGTGATAAGAAAATCTATAATATTCCGAGTCGATATATCTAAAAGTCAGCGATCCAGCCTCATATCATCTCATACAGTGTAATCCATCATACGGTATCCTCGAGTCAAGAGTGTGGATCAATCATCATATATACCTCGTACGGTAATATCCATCGTATGGCATCCCCAAAATCGAGGGTTACGGGTCAAAAATCATATATATATCATCATTCGTACAGTACCATACATCGTACTATATCAATATCATGGGTACGGATCTAAGGTCTCGTACAATCTATTATTTCATCGAGTCGCATGTTATCGCGTGTTTTGTATAAATCGCCCAACGATCCTTTAATATATCATATCATCTACGGTGTCTTGACTCAATCACATGTTATAGCTTCACGGCATCATGCCCGATCATATCGACTCATGTGCATTCAATATATACTATCCTCATCTCACGTGTGTGTGTGTATTCAGACACACACATACACACACACATACACATATACACACATATATCATATACCAAGAGTGTGTGTGTGTGCGCGTGCATGTGTGTGGGTGTATGTGGTAACGACCTATAACCTAAGGTCTCCTAGGAACTCTATTTGCCAGGTATCTATGTCTCGCATAAACACATATATATAATATATGAAAATCCTATCTTACGGTTGTGGGGTGCTATGTGCCATCCACCCGACTTCCCCGTGGATATACATCTACTCACATTGATCCTCTCTTGCCGAAGTCGGTCATGCTACACTCTCCCTTGTCGTACGATGTCCATGCGGGGTACCTACAGTTTTCAATACGTTATATCATAAACACACATCGAATACGAAAACCAAAAAGGGAAACGAAACACACATAGGTTATAACCTTTGGACTACGTGTGCAAGAATAGCCAAAAAACTCCCGATGATGACGTACAAACATCAATCGACCGAGATAAAACATAAATACCAGAATCCAAGTTAACAAATATCGGAAAACATAGCCAAACCCAACTCAAAATACTCCCAGATATTTGCACTGGTAGTTAGGGACGAATCTAGCAATACAGCAGCTAAGTTGTGAGGAGTATGAACTATAGGCCAAAACACAACAGCTAACCCTAAAAACTGAACGGCGATACCTCACGATTTACCCGGCGCCGCCGGTTAAGAAGTGGAGTTTGGGTCTCACACTTCAGTAGTGGTCTTCAAGTTGTCCATATAAGTCTATATACTTGTTTGATTATCTTTTAAAGATCCCAGGTTGCTCAAGATTCCTTGTAGTCCTCAAAATTCCACAAGAACGACATCGGAACAATTCTAACTCAAGTCTTGGTTTTTGTCTCTGTTTTGGTCCAAAATCCTAGCACTATGAGGGTTGTAGTCACTAAAACACCTCAATTACACCCTTCCAAAACACACCAACCCTAAACCTCATCTTAAAATATTCTAGCAACACTAAACCACACAAGTTTAATTCTAAACTACATTAGGATATTAGAAAATCTACAGACTTAGCTAATGATATAAGATTTACCTCATTTGGCAACTCAAGAATTTTCTTGAGTTGCCCAAAGTCTTCAATGTCTTGACTTGATGCATCCAAGATGTTTGTGGGGAGCTTGGGATTATTTTTTGTGAAAGGAGTGTGGGGTTTTGGTGGTGGTTTTTGGGGTGGGCATGGGTGGTAATGAGGAGGTGGTGGAGGATGAAGGAAAAGGAGGAGAAGAAATAAATGAAGAGATGAGATGAGGAGATGAGGAAAACATTGAAGTATATGGGTCAAAGCACTAGAACATTCTCACTCCCCCCCATGTCACACCTATGGTCCCATGCCTCCATGTCACCCTTTTCCTTTAATTTTCTTTTAAATTTTAAAAAAACCAAAACACAATCATTTAATCACAAATGAAACCATGTTTTAATTGGAATGTAACAAGTGTTTTGAAACATGACATTGTGCATGTCATATGCATAAACAAGGTTAATGGATGGTTAGTGAAAATTAATCAAGTTTAGCATTATACTAGTATACACATAATTGTATAATAATTTAATAAGTGTCAAAATTACATAGATTCTTTCAAAATCAATACTTCATATTTGTTTTTCAAACTACAAGTATATAACCATACAATTTCATTAAAACCAATTTCTATATCTTTATAATATTCATAATATTTATTATTATAATTATTTAAATTCCCAAAAATTGTAAGTCCATGTTACACACCCCGGTAGTTTACGGGGAGGCGAAATAGGTAAAAATCAAAATTTTTATAGCAAGGTAACATAGACAAGCCATAAGGATCTTTGCTAAACACTAAGTAACAAACTAACCAGGAGTGTTAACTACTAGGTTAGATGATTATACCTTAAGCTTGAACTCCTTCTTCTCCTTGTTGTGCTTCTCCTTGTATTGAGCTCCTTGGAGTGGTTGTGGATGATGCCTCCTCACCGATTTCTCAATGTCAACGAAGATCCAACCGAAGGTCTCTACCATGAGCTCCAACTTCTATAATGAAGTAATTAGAGTGCTTGGTGTGCTAAACTAAGAACCCTAGAGCGAGTAGAGAAGGATTTTGGTGGCTTGATCTCAACAACCCATGCTTCTCAACTCATGAGACATATTGGGCTTGAGAGAGGAAGAAGGAGAGGAGAGAGCTTAAGAGAGAGAATGTCTACTTGATAAAATGAAAAGTGAGCTCTCATATTAGAGAAAAGAATAATAGGTTTTATTTAGATAATTGTCATGGTTGATCTTGATTTGACCATTATCATGTCACATTTAATGCTAAGCAAAATAGCTTTTACTCAACAAAATATCTAAGTCAACAATGGTCAACATGGTCAAATGGTCAAACCAAATTATCCATAACACAATTATCTCTAATAAAAATTAGTAATCAATTTCCTCCATCTCATAATGGTTTTAATCAAGTCAATGGTTAAAACCCTAATGAGGTGTCTCCTTCTCTGTCTCTGTCAACTGTATATACATACCCACATCCGTGTTCCGAAGAACACGAATACAATAAGACTGAACCAACTCAAAATCAAATACTAGGATCTGGCTTAAACCAAAGCCTACAATTATCAACTGCCCAAACACCAAACACGCACAAGTACACATATGTGAACGAACCCCGTCGTAAAACCATACGACCTCTATTACGTTTCGCCCAAAGGTGAACAACCCTCTGTGTGGGACTCTAAAGACTCGACACTATGCTGGCAGTGGGTTTAACTGCAGGCCGCAAGCGGTACTAGCTTTACGTAACGGTCCCCGGGTAGATGTCGATAAGAAGGCCAATGCGGAAAAATCCAGCCGAACTCCTACTGAGCTTGAATGTGACAATCTCCGTACATTCCGATCTATTCGTCTAAGAGTATTACATATCGCGTCTAGTAAGGTGGTAAACGTTAGCCCCCTAATAGCGGTATAAGTCATGTAGTAGTGTAGCCCAAAACACCCTGAGAAACTACTGGAGTAGCTACCAGTAAAACTCGCTTGCCCTGGCTAGGGACTTTATGTAATGGCTCTCCAAACACAGTGCGATATCAACCCCCAACACCGGGAGAGGCGAATTCTATCAAACCGCCACTGGCTCTAAGTGCTTCGAGACTGCACCCAACTACTACCTGTTTGCACGACTCAATAGAGCCGTGGTAGGGTAGTAATCTAAGAACAGTGGGAACACACTTGAGGCGAAGCAGTAGTGTCAAGTCAATGGACTAAGCTGTACTCATGTCACCTGGGAATTGTCAACTGACGATGGGTATAGTACCAACCAACAGTTCCCGACGAGTCCTATCCAGTGTACTCATAACCCAACGAGCACCTGCAAACTATCTCCAGTACAACGTACTGATGGCTGTGGGAAAGACCATCTCCCCTCCTCGGATGAGAAGCGTATACACTAGTCTACTCTGGATTATCGATGCCCTGTCTCGATAATCCTACGACTATAGACCTGTATAAGAATGTACTTATAGACTACCCATCCCCCACTAGTGTGACTGCTATCACAACGCTGGTAGTCAAGCAAAATCCTAAGGGCTCTATCAATATGTATTAGCGATATGTTAAAAGAAACATACACACATATTAAGATACATACAAACCAAGTAGCATACTACTATATCGAGCAAGACTGTCATAAATCCGTGTATATATCCCAAGCTTCCAAAATGTAATATACAAACTAGTACTATACAATAATGGCCTCTAGGGCATATCACACTAAAAAACTTTCACTTGCACAAAGGTCATGTGCTGGCATATCGCAGACCTAACATCTCGAATAGCCTCTCGAACTGCGTCTGAGGGATGGCCTTTGTGAATAGATCTGTAGTGTTGTCCACTATAGCAACCATCCGAATCTCGATCTCTCGGCGATCCACAATCTCCCTGATCAGGTGATATGGCCTCAAGATGTGTCTGTACTTCTGATGGGACCTGGGTTCCTTTACTAAAGTAATAGTCCCGTTGTTGTCACAATACAGAGGTATTAGATCAACAATGGATGGAACCACCTGAATTCTGTTAAGAACTTCCTCATCCAGACTGCTTCTTTTGCGGCATCTGAAGCTGCGATATACTTTGCTTCCATTGTCGAGTCAGCAACGGTTTCCTGTTTGGAACTCTTTTAACATACTTCCCCTCCATTAAGGGTAAAGATATAACCTGACATGGATTTGGAGTCATCCTTCTCACTCTGGAAGCTGGAGTCAGCAAAGGCCTCGATCTGGAGGTCTTTTCCGCCGTAAACCAAGAGCATATCCTTTATCCTTCTCAGGTACTTAAGAATGTTCTTTACCGCTATCCAGTGCTTCTCCCCAGGGTTTGACTGATACCGGCTTACCACACTCAGTGCATAAGCTACATCTGGTCTGGTACACAACATCGCATACATTATAGAGCCTACCGCAGAAGCGTAGGGTATAATAGACATGTGATCCCTTTCTAAATCAGTCTTGGGAGACATCTCTTTGGAGAGGGTGATTCCGTGACAAGCCGGTAAATTACCGCGCTTTGAATCTTCCATACTGAATCTTTTCAGTATGGTGTCGATGTACATGGACTGCGAAAGTCCCAACATCCTTTTAGATCTATCACGATAGATCCGGATCCCCAGAATGTAAGAGGCATCACCCAGGTCTTTTTTGGAGAACCTTTGTGACAAGAATCCTATGACAGATTGTAGCATAAGAATGTCATTTCCTATCAAGAGAATGTCATCCATGTACAAGATGAGGAATACAACATTTCGTGCAAAAATCTTACTATAAATGCATGGATCATCTGGATTTTTGATAAAGTCAAATTCTTTGACCGTCTCATCAAAATAGATGTTCCAACTCCACGGTGCCTGCTTCATTCCATAAATGGACTTAAGCAACTTGCACACTTTCCCGCTGCTCCCACTCTGAATGAAACACTCTGGCTGGTCCAAATAGACACACTCCTCTAAATTTCCATTTAGAAAAGCATTTTTTACGTCCATCTGCCAAATCTCATAATCGTGGATGGCAGCAATAGCAAGAAGGATTCGAATGGATTTGAGCATAGCCACTGGAGAAAAGGTTTCGTCATAGTCCAAGCCAGGTCTTTGACGAAAACCCTTTGCAACAAGTCTAGACTTATAGGTTTCAACCTGTCCATCTACACCAATCTTCTTTTTGAAGATCCATTTGCAGCCTACGGGTTTTACCCCTTCTGGAGCAATGTCCAAAGTCCATACTTTGTTGGTGTACATGGACTCCATTTCGGTCCGCATTGCATCCAGCCATTTTACCGAGTCAGTGCTCTGAATGGCCTGTTGGAAGTTAGTCGGCTCATCATTATCAATGATGCAATCCTATCTATCCCCGTCTACGAGAAAACCATAAAATCTCTCAGGCAGATGAGACAGCCTACTACTCCTGCGGAGAGGTGCGGGAATGTCCTGTTCTTTTGAAACTTCTGGTTCCACCAAACTTTCAGTAATAGCTTGTGGTTCTGGAATTACTTCTAGTTCTATTACGCTCCCACTTTTTTCTTTTTTTAAAAACTGATGTTCCAGAAAGTGGGCATGACGAGAAACAAAAAAACCTTTTGTTTCTCTGCATAATAGAAAAGATACACCCTGGAGTTCTTTGGGTATCCCACAAACTTACCCAGTACTGAGCGTGCCTCGAGTTTGTCCGCTTGCTGCTTTTTAACAAAAGCTGTACATCCCTATATCTTCAAATACTGAAGATAGGGTTTCTTCTCACTCCACATCTGATATGGTGTGGTAGACACAGTCTTGGTAGGAACCTTGTTTAAAAGTTATGCAGCTGATTCTAGTGCATAGCCCCAGAAGGATCGCGGTAACTCAGCGTTACTCATCATGGAACGTACCATATCCAGTAGGGTTCGGTTCCATCTCTCCGATACAACGTTGTGTTGTGGAGTGTATGGAGGAGTAAGCTGAGAAAGAATTCCATTCTCTTTTAGGTAAGCCAGGAACTCGGCACTCAAGTATTCACCACCTCGATCAGATATCAGTGTCTTGATACTTTTGATGGTTTGTTTTCCCACTTCATTCTTATATTCCCGGAATTTCTTAAAGGCATCGGATTTATGCTTCATCAAGAAGACATGTCCATACCTGGAGAAATCATCCGTAAAAGTAATGAAATAGGAAAACCCACTTCTTGCATGTGTAGACATTGGACCACACACGTCGCGGTGTATGAGTCCCAAGAGCTCGCTCGCTCTTACTCTGTGTCCAGTGAACGGAGTCTTTGTCATCCTTCCTCTGAGACATGATTGACAAGTTGCATATAATTGATATTCGAACGGATCCAAATATTCTTCTTTATGTAACTTGGTTAACCTTGTCTCATTGATGTGACCTAGTCTATAATGCCCTAAAAAAACATGATTTAATTCTGGAGACTTTCTTTTGTGTGTATTCTGAATATTGAAAATCTGCTGTTGGTTTAACATGTATATACCGTTGCTTAATGTACCCGACCCAATCAAACTATGATTAAGGTGGATGTTTACAACATCGCTTATAAATGCAAAATCATAACCTTATTTAGACATTAAAGATACAGATATGATATTACAAGTCGAACTGGGTACAAAATAACAGTTGCGCAAAACCAAAACATGTCCAGTAGTCAATCCTAAGTGATATTCCCCCACGGACATAACATCCATGCTTGCTCCGTTTGCAACTCTGAGGGTCATATCACCCGCTTTCAAAACTCTACGGCTTCTCAGTGCCTGAAAAGAATTACAGATATGAGATCCTGATCTGGTATCCAATACTCAGGAAGTAGAGTTGATTGACAGATAGTTTTCAATTACATACACACCTGAAGCCGAAGCCACAACTTGCTTCGGGTCCTGGTTCTTGGCCCTCCAAGTCCTGCAATCTTTCTTCCAGTGTCTCTTGTTATGACAATAGAAGCACTCTTCCTTTCCCACTGTAGGTCCCGCCACTTTTGCCTTTCCCTTGGCTTCCACCTTACTAACACCGCCCCTCAGTTTGGTGGGGGCCTTCTTCTTCTTTCCTTTGGCTTTCGCCATGGACCTAGAAGAGGAAGCACCACCAACAAACAGAGCGGGTGTTTCCCTGACTTTCTACAGGGTGCCCTCTGCACACTCCTCAACATGTTGAGGATTTCCGTAAGTTCAACTTCTTTACCCTGAATATTAAAATTCAAGATAAATTGGGCGTAGGTGGAAGGAAGGGACCGGAGAATCAAGTCTATGTATAGCTCGTTCTCTAACGTAGTCCCAAGGTCCGTGAGCTCCTCAATGTAGCCACTCATCTTAAGGACGTGTTCCCCTACAGATGGTCCGACGGCCAACCTCTCTTGAAATAGCTTCTTCGAGGTCTCGTATCTTGTGATACGAGATTGCTCTGCATATAATTCCTTGGTATGGAGGAATATGGATTCAAGATCCATATTCTCATGCCGCCTCTGGTATTCATTTTCCATGGAGGCCAGCACGAGGCACTTGGCTTCCGCGCTATCAATCTCCCAGGTCTTACGGATTTCCTTATCCGTGACACTGGATTCTAGACCTGGGATGGCGGGGGCTTTAGTAGTAAGCAGATACCCCAATTTGTCATAAGTGATCACCATCTTGACATTCTTGAACCAATCATTATAGTTTGGCCATGTCAATATGTTTTTATCTAATAATAACTTAATGTCCATCATGTTTGGTCGCTGCAATTAGGAGAGAGAGAAGAAACACTTTAGCATGATGCTCTTGCATGTTTAGAGTGGTTTTTAGTTTATCTAAACTGGATGGCTCCCACTGTTTCTCGAATCCTTCCTCAAACAAAAAGAAAAATTAATCAGGATTAATCTCACCGTACAATACTTGCTTAACCGTTCAGCCAGGCCAGTGTCGGTACTTCGAGGGAGGTTTTACGACGCTTTCGTGAAGTTCCTTAATTAAAGAACCTCTTTTCCCTGGGGGCGTAGCCCCGCTAACCCCTTTCTTGACACCTACTTGGTTTATAGCATTGATCGTTAAGTGAAAAATTCTCCCGAGGAGTAGCATATACTCACGGTAGGATCGGGATCCAAATATCATTGTCTGATAAAGTTGAAGGAATCCTACCAAAATTATCACACTCCAAATGGTATGCAACACTAGAAAGTTTCAGTTTCTTTAGAAACTCCCGATGTGGATTTTTGCCCCATGCTCTTATGACCTTGAAGAAGGCCAACATATCATAAGTCACAAGTGAAGTTCTACCCGTTATTATCCAGGTTAATTTGAACCCACCCGTACATACCCTTGACGAAGGCCAAAATAGCGGTATGAATGTCCCAAACCAATGCATCTATCTATGCTATAAATAAATATTCAGTAGCTACCAATCACTATGCCTTGGCGAAGGTCAAAATACACAGTTTGAATATTACTGAACATTTAACTAAAATGACGGAGGGCTACGAATGGTTTTGGCGAAACCGTGAATGCAGTGAACTTGATATAATCTAAAGAACCTGATAGCTTTTAAAAGGAGTGGTTTAAGCTCCGTATTTTAAAAATTTTGCTGTTTTGAAAAAAACCGAGTAGTTTTGAAATTGTTCCAACGATTCAACTTTGGTTTGTTTTCTTAGCATTAATTTAATGCAGCCCCATCAATTAATCCTACCATTGCAGAAAATAACGAAAATATAACGTACGCTTATGCCATCCGCATTCGCCACGAGGCCCCATCATCACCCGTTAGGTTACTTAACTAACGACAGAGCGGGGGCTGGACTAGCGCGGATGTAAAACATAAGCAACGTCTACTAGGTATCATATATAGATATATACATTCGTCATATACAATAATAGTCATTCCATATCACAGATGAACACATTGGATATGCTAGGAATCCGCGTTTTGTTTAAGCCAGCAACGAAAGACGGATTCCACGGTCGTGATGAATAGCCAAACCCCACCCTAGACCCCTACGGGTGCGGCAAACTACCCGCCAAATACCCGAAGTGAAGCAACCTCCCTCAACAAAGTGAGTAGGCCACTCGGCACTTCAAAGTACCCGGTAGTTTGTGCACCCCACCTTGGGTCTATCCTAGGAGCAGAAAATAGTAAAAGAAAAAATATATAATGGTGGCTACATGCTCAACCCGGATGTGCGACCATAAAATAATTACATCAATTTACAATTTACATCAAATGAAAGATAAAACGCTCATCTCACATCCCCGGCTATTCATCTACGACAATCCAACAAGTTCATATACACAAACCAATATCACAGATCACAGATATGTGCAACCCCCACTAATCGACGTATAGCGATTAGCAGACGTTCAACACATATAACACATCACAGATATAATCCGATTTGCTAAAGTTTATAGAATTCTGATCAATAACCATATTTGAATCTACTCCAAGTACAACACTGTACACAATAATTCCTGAGCAGAAACAAAATATCCCAGAAAACACAAAACCAACACAGAGAGCACCAGGAAAAATTTAGACCAACTCGGACTTGACTCGGCCGCGGATCCGCGGCAGAACACTTGGTTCGGCCGTGGTTCCGTGGTGGTCTGACCGAGTTAGGCGCCGAAATTTCTTCAGTGTTCTAGAAAAATCCTGAACGTATTTTTCAGGTCTCTGAAAATATTTTTAGACCAATTTTAAAAATCGACAGAAAAGGCAATTTTTGTTCGTGTTTTCGGGATTTTTCCGTGATCGAAGTTCTAAAGACTTTGCTAACATATTAGTTATGGTTTAGCCTGGCTCTGATACCACTGTAAGTCCATGTTACCCACCTCGGTAGTTTACGGGGAGGCGAAATAGGTAAAAATCAAAATTTTCATAGCAAGGTAACATAGACAAGCCATAAGGATTTTTGCTAAACACTAACTAACAAACTAACTAGGAGTGTTAACTACTAGGTTAGATGATTATACCTTAAGCTTAAACTTCTTCTTCTCCTTGTTGTGCTTCTCCTTGTAGTGAGCTCCTTAGAGTGGTTGTGGATGATGCCTCCTCACCGATTTCTCAACATCAAAGAAGATCCACCCGAAGGTCTCTACCTTGAGCTCCAACTTCTATAATGAAGCAACTAGAGTGCTTGGTGTGCTAAACTAAGAACCCTAAAGTGAGTAGAGAAGGATTTTGGTGGCTTGATCTCAACAAACCATGCTTCTCAACTCATGAGACATATTGGGCTTGAGAGGGAAGAAGGAGAGGAGAGAGCTTAAGAGAGAGATTGTCTACTTGATAAAATGAAGAGTGAGCTCTCATATTAGGAAAAATAATAATAAGTTTTATTTAGATAATTGTCATGGTTGATGTTGATTTGACTATTATCATGTCACATTTATTGCTAAGAAAATATCTTTTTCTTAACAAAAAATATCTAAGCCAACATTGGTCAACATGGTCAAACCAAATTAGCCATAACACAATTATCTCTAATAAAAATTAGTAATCAATTTCCACCACCTCATAATGGTTTTAATCAAGTCAATGGTCAAATGTCACGACCGAAATGTAGCACGTGACCGGCACTTAAATCTCGTGACATCTAAAGACATCGACGTGGTTCAAGTTAGCCGAAACCCGGAATCTAAACCTTTTTTTTGAAAACATATTGGAGGTGAGTTTAAAATATTCATCAGATGAAATCTGTTTAATTAACATTTTAAATTAACTAAGTATGTTTGAAAAGCATCTATGACGTTTTGAAATTCGACAACACCTCCTTTGCATTTTTGTATGACCCGATACCACATAATAATATAAATACGATCCCAACGGGAGCTAGCTTCCACGCCCAAACCGTGGCGCAACCAAGCAAACAATATACGACGTACAATGGCGAAGAAAAGAAAAGAGAAACAAAATCAACAATCTAAAATGGTCGACTCCAATGTGTACGGCACCACAACACACAAACTCTAGGTCTCGCTTCAAAGTCCACAATTTACCCTTTCTAAGTTGATGGAGTTTTTAACTAGATACAAGAATATATGAATAACCAAGTGTGTGTACGATACAATAGTAACTCACTTACCAAACCAATTATCGAAAGGAATGTGTGCCCAAAGCCGCTGATAATCCAAGCGATGAAACCTGCAAGAACTGTGGCACAACGGGGATGAGTTGCCAACTCAGTGAATAAAAGTACATCTAAAGGTAGAAATCGAAATGCACAATGATACCTCAGTCATAAATGTAGTACTATCATAATATACAATAATATAGGATATGATATGCATATGCATCATAATGCGACACAAACTATCATGCAATCCCAAGTAGAATATATCCAATGCCAATAACCTATATCTAGGTATACGCCCAATGTAGCCGATAATATTTTTATATAAAAATCTTCTTTAAAATAGCAGCGGAATAGATATGTCCCGGCATAAACAGACATGATAGTATGAAATATAATAAATATCTTATTTAAGATATACGTCCTGCTATTTTAATGAATAGTGTTAAGAGGTTTACAATTTAAAAGATTTCAGTGTCATCTCAGACGCGTCAAAATAATGAGGTTATAGATCGAATTTGAAATCCTTTTTATATGCAACTACTTATAAAAAAGTATGCGGGTACTGTCCCCGGATCAGTCCTGGTCGGCTACAATAACAATGATACAATTATGTACCTCATGATAGCAACATATCAATATATATGGATGTCCAGCATCGACACCCGAAATCGGAAATCTCTCGTGTCCATCACCAACACGCAAATCCTCAAATCTCTCGTCTCCATCACCGACACGTAAATGCAGATACCGTTGACACCATCTCAACAGATGATCGCCACCCGATATCCTTGGCCCCGGTTAGTATTCCCTTGATATCAGCCGTGTCCAATCAAACCCCGATCAGTATCCCCATGATATCTACCATGCTCATCTCTATCTCCGGTATCGAGCATCCTCTCTAGGCTCCCCGCCAATAATGCGGCATTGCTGCCCCTCGGTCTCGAACCGGGTCTACCATGTATCCGACTGTATAGCTCCCCCACTCAGTCTGGATAAGTAACAAGTTCGAAACCGTATAGCTCCCCCACTCGGTTCGGAACAAATACTCAGAAAAATAAAGCTCATGGTGGACACCAACTCATAATATACAGAAATATCAAGTAAAGAATGAGAATACTTATATAGTTCATTCTGATGATATATTATATATATACTTATACAAGAGTGTCCCATACCACCGATATATATCATCAGGAGTAAAACATCTAGAAAATCCTTAAGAATCAAATACAACATATATATTACTGATATTCGTAATTTACAATAGGAATTAAAGAAAGACTGCTTAATTAAATCATATAGGCATAATGATATCAATTCTACTGTGTCATGGCACTACTAATGATGTGTAGTGTAGCATACGCGTCTGTGCTCGTGTAGCATGGCAATCATTAGAATTTGTGCAAGTGTTCTAAAAGTGTAATAGCCTATTCATATCGACATTTACATATGCAATATATCATAACGGTCCTACAGTGACATGGCAGTACCAATGAGGTGTAGTGTAACATATATGTACGTGCTTGTGCAGCTTAGTACTCATTGGTAATTGTGCAGTATTCTATCAGAGTGTTCGTATTACGGAAACGTATACTATCGATAATTATAACGCAAACATGTAAAGTAAATCTAAGCGTAACTAATATCTGTAATTACCTGCTATGAGCTATACCATTATCTTGAAAATGGAATGATACGTTGGGTTTGAAATAAGGAAGCTGCCTTAGTTTAAAATAGATATTCATTTTGGAAATTGGCACGGCATCCTTGTATTTTATTATTAAAAGAGAAACGAATCGTATTTTTTAAAAGAATATAGCTCACACAAGTATTACATCCTAAGACGGAATATAATCTAACTTTACGAGTCTTAAGAAAAACTTGGTCGTTATTCGGCATACGAATCTCATCATTTCCAATACGTATAATTTCTTATATAATACCTCATCGTATCACTATATCTATATCAGCTTAAATACGGTATGATCTCTCATACAATTCCATCAAACCATATCCAGGTCATACGGATCTCACGTCCCATCCGTATGTCATTAAAGCTATGTATGAAACTATAAGCAAATGAAGGACATACTATAAGTGATACTATATTAATAACATTAACATCTAACTAGATATCATACTATTGTATTTATAAGGTTTCGGAGATGCTATACGCCATCCACCCGACTTTCCCCGTAGTTGTAAATCTGTTGACCAACTTAATAAGCTTGCTGAAATTCACGCTGCTATATCCACCAACTCCGTATCGAAAATCCTCGAAATCGTACCTATAACCGTAGTTATGAAATATCGGCGTAAAAATCATATCAAAACTCAAAACAATGATATAGGCATCCATAGGTTAGAACCTACAGCATACTTAACCCAAAAACGATAATATATATCTGTCGTTGACGTATAAACGTTAACGGTTCAATTGCAGTTCAAAATACAAAAACTCCGTATCGTAAATATCTGAAATTTGGTAAAACCATTACTAAAACGTTCCCAGATTTTACTGTATAATTATTGGAAAAAATCAAACAATACAGTAACTTACAAAATACCAAGATAAGCCTACAGAACAAAATTTAACACCAAAATCCCTAAGGGGCGGTGAGCTCGGACAAATGATGGATGTCGCCGGTTCAAGTGTGGACTTTGGGGTTCGGGCTTTTTGTGAAGTCTCCTAGTTGTCTTATTATACTTTTGGTCTTGCTAGTTTTTCTAGTAATTATACCTAATGGTTCCATATTCATTTACAGTAGGCTTAATATAACAAAATACACCATTTTCCTAAACTGCACACTAAAAACAGATATGGAATTGTACTGAACTTGCAAAGATGAAAATGAATTATACCTATGGAGATGATTCACAAAAGAACACCGGCTCAAGAATCCTATGATGGAATCATCTAAGGGTTGTAGTGTATTGAGTTTGATGAAGGGTACACTTGATGAAGGAAATCATTGCTCTCTTTCTTTTGGTATGAACACTTAGAAATTTTCTTGGCTTGGGGCTGAAGAAGTGTATTGTTCTGTTGTGATAAGAAGAAAGAATATGTGTAAATGGCGTGAGGTGGTATGTAGAGAAAGTATGAGGTGGAGGTTGAGAGGTGAAGGTGGCATGGAGGAAAGAGGAGGTGTCACCATAAGGAAGCATGATGCAATCATGCAAGGAGGATGTGTTAAACATGAAGAAGGAGGTGGAAAGTTATGAAGGAGGAGGTGAAAAGAGTTAAGCATGGTGAAGATGAGGTGTTTTGTGATGGTTAGTTTAGAATATCATATGTCATCCATGATTAAAAGAATTATACCAGTAAAGAAAAACTTCCATATTATAAATCCAAATCCATATGATATAAAAGATATGAAATGATAAATCTATCACTTAATTATCATTTGCTTAATGTAAAATACAATGTCATGTTAAGATAATTAAAATATATTTTTTATGACATCACACACATTTATTCACATTCTACTGAAATAACCATATTTTTACGGATATAATTCCGATACCAAAAATGGTATGTGATATCACTTTTATAAACTCATTATTTTCATATTTAAAATTTTAAATTAATATTTATAATTTTCCAAAATGTTACAGTCTCTCCTCTTAAAGAAATTCGGTCCCCGAATTTAAATTAAACCCCTTCTTAAAACATTTTTCTCAATCCAATCAACTCATTTCAAAATAACTTTCCGGGGTCCAAATTTAAAACATAAAACCCGCTCGATATAACAAAATGCTAAAGTCCCATACGAGCTAAAATGCATCATAACGCAGCCGTGTGCGTGAAATATCAAAATATATAAAACTCACATAACTGTAACTCTAGCTGGTGCTATGAGAATTACTCCAGTTATGATGCAATTTGGCAAATAAGAAAACCGCTGTGTATCTTAAGTACACAATAAATGCCATAATCGTAGTGCAATATCGCTGCACATGACTAAGCGAAAAATTTACATAAATCGAATCTATAACATATCCTATCAAGTGCAAAGTACGAAAACAAAATCAACCCTAATGGGTTTGCGTGCAATTCTCAAACCACATGATATGGTGTGCATGAAAACAAAACAGCGCTAAGTGCAATAGGTGTGCACGAAACGATATCCACTGCATCTACTGTGCATGGAACAAAAGTGTACAAAATAGTATCAAGTGCATCGGGGTGCACAAAATCAACATCAAGTGTATCATAGTGCACAAAATCAAAACCAAATGTACCAAGGGTATATATAAAATATCTTAACTATGTGCATCTGATGTGCACGGAAATATCAATGTAGTGCATCCAGTGTACATAACACTCCAATCGCGTGCAGTCATCTCGTACGAAAATCTCAACAAGTGCACCTGGTGTGCACAAAACAAAAATCAAAATGAATTAACTGTACATGGAAATCTCATCAGGTGCGTCTAGTCTGCACAAAACATAAATTGACCTTCAAATTCTCAATATACATATATTAAAATAACGGACGTTGAGTTGTCCTTTCTCTAACGTTGAAAATGAAATGTTTTAGATCATAAAAACGCAAATCGAACTTAAAGGACGTCGAAGCCTATCCTCTTCAAAGTCGGAAGGTGTTTATACCACTGGAAATGGGCATATCAAGGATTACTACTTGTTGTCTGCCACGTTCTAACGTTCTCTGTATCTAAATTCTGGTTCTTCTAGCAGATCTGTCACGACCCAAAGGTGGCACGTGACCGGCACTTAAATCACGTGACATCTAAAGACGTCAACGCGGTTCAAATAAGCCGAAACCTGGAATCAAAACCCTTTTTAAAATATTGGAGGCGAAGTTTAAGATAGTCATCAGATTTAATCAGTTTAAAATAGCATTTGAGTTTGACGAAGTATGTTTGAAAAAATCTATAACGTTTTGAAATTTGACAGCACCTCCTTTGCAGTTTTGTATAACCCGATACAACATAATAATATAAATAGCATCCCAACAGGAGCTGGCTTCCATGCCCAAACAGTGGAGCAACCAACCAAATGATATACTATGCATGATGGCGAAGAAAAGAAAAGCGAAACAAAATCAACAATCTAAAATGGTCGACTCCTATGAGTGTGACACCACCTCACACAAACTCTAAATCTCACTTCTAAGTCCATAATATACCCTTTCTAAGTTGATGGAGTTTTACTAGATACAAGAAAATATGAATATACAAGTGTGAGTACGATACAACGGTAACCCAGCTGCTGAAGCAATCACCGAAAGGAATGTGTGCCTAAGCCGCTGATAATCCAAGCGGTAAAACCTGCAAGAAACTGTGGCACAACGGGGGTGAGTTGCCAACTCAGTGAATAGAAGTACATCTAAAGGTAGAAATCGAAATGCCCGACGATACCTAGGTCATAAATATAGTATTATCATAATCTGTATTAATTTACTATATGATATGCATATGTATCATAGTGCAACACTAACTGACATGCAATTCCAATTAGAATATATTTAATGTAAATAACCTATATCAAGGTATAAGCCTAATGTAACCGAATATATATATATATATATATATATATATATATATATATATATATATATAACGCTTCTTTAAAATAGCCGCGATATAGATATGTCCCGGCAAAAAGCATACGTGACAGTATGAAATATAATAGATATAAGTCATGCTATTTTAATGAATAGTGTTGAGAGGTTCACAATTTAAAAGATTCAGTGTCATATCAAACACTTCAAAATAATGAGGCCATAGCTCGATTTTTGAATTTGTTTTTGTATGCAACTACTCGTAAAAAGGTATGCGGGTACTGTTCCCCGGATCAGTCCTGGTTGGCTACTATGACTACGATATAACTGTGTACCTCATGATAGCAACATATCAATATATATGGATGTCTAGCATCGATACCCGAAATCAGAAATCTCTCGTGTCCATCACCGACACGGAAATCCTTAAATCTCTCGTGTCCATCACCGACATATAAAGGCTGATACCGTTGACTCCATCTCAATAGATGATCGCCACCCGATATCCCTGGCCCCGGTCAATATTCCCTGGATATCAGCCGTGTCCAATCGAACCCCGATCAGTATCCCCGGGATATCTACCGAGCTCATCTCAATCTCCGGTATCGAGTATCCTCGTTAGGCTCCCTTCCTATAATGCAGCTATCCCGCCCCTCGGTCTCGAACCAGATCTACCAAGTATCCGACTGTATAGCTCCCCCACTCAGTCTGGATAAGTAAAAAGTCCGAAACCGTATAGCTCCCCCACTCGGTTCGGAACAAATACTTAGAAAACATAAAACTCATGGTCGATGCCAACTCATCATATACAAAATATCAAGTAAAGAATGAGAATACTTGCATAGATCATTCTGATGATATATTAAATATATACATATAACACTGTCCCATACCACCGATATATATAATCAAGAGTAAAATATCCAGAAATCCATAAGAATCAAATATAACATCTATAGTACTGATACTTGCAATGTGCAGCAGGAAATAAAGTAAGACTGCGTAAATAAATCATACGGCATAAAGATATCAATTCTACTGTGTCATGGCATTACTAATGATGTGTAGTGTAGCATATGCGTCTGTGCTCGTGCAGCATGGCAATCATTAGTATTTGTGCAAGTGTTCTAAAAGGTGTAATAGCCTACTCATATAAATATCAATGTACTGTATATAACATAACGGTTCTACAGTGATATGGCAGCACCAATAAGGTGTAGTATAACATATGTGTACGTGCTTGTGCAGCATAGTACTCATTGGTAGTTGTGCATTATTCTATCAGAGTGTTCGTATTACGGAAACGTATACTATCGATAATTATAACGTGAACATGTAGAGTAAATATAAACGTAACTAATAACTTTAATTACCTGGTATGAGCTATACCTTTATCTTTGAAAATTGAACGAAACATTGATTTTGAGATAAAGAAGCTTCCTTAGGTTAAAATAGATATTCGTTTTGGAAATTGGCACCGCATTCTTGTTTTTATCATTAAAAGAGAAACGAATCGTAGTTTTTAAAAGAATATAGCTCGAACAAGTATTACATCCTAAAACGGAATATAATCTATCTCTACGAGTCTAAAGGAAAAACTTGGCCGTTATTCGGCATACGAATCTCATCATTTCCAATACGTATAATCTCTTATATAATACCTCATTGTATCACTGTATCTGTATCATTTCAAATACGGCATGATTCCTCGTATAAATCCATCAAACCATCTCTATGTCATACGGATCTCACATCCTGTACGTATGTCATTAAGGCTATGTATGAAACTATATGCAATTGAAGAACATACTATATGTGATACTATATCAATAACATTAACATCTAACTAAATATCATATTATTTTATTTATAAGGTTGCGGGGGTGCTATACGCCATCCACCCGACTTCTTTCATATATATAAATCTACTCACCAACATCATAAGCTTTTTAAAATCAACGCTGCTATATCCGCCAACTCCGTATCGGAAATCCTCGCGACGGAACCTATAATCGTATTTAAAACTACATCAATGTAAATATCATATTAAAACCCAAAATAACGAGCAAAGCACCCGTAGGTTAGAATTTACAGCTCACTTAACCCAAAACAATAATATGCCACTGAAATCTACGTATGAACGTCGATATTTCAGTCTTAGTACAAAATTCGTAAAAACCCTATCAGAATATCGGAAATTTGGTAAAACCATTACTAAAACGTTCCCAGATTTTACTGTGTAAATATTTAGACAAAACAAACAATACAGAGACTTATAAAATACCATCACAAAGATACAGGAGAAAAATGAACACCAAACGCCTAGGGAAGGCCGGCGTTGCCGGAAAATGGTCGGATGTCGCCGGTTCACACATGGAGTTAGGGGCTAAGGCTTTGTGTAAAGTTCTCTAATGATCTAAATATGGTTTTGGTCTTGTTAGTTTTTCTTGTGATTACACCTATTAGTTCCAGATTCATTTTCAGTGAGCTAGATATCACAGAATACACTGTTTTCTGCACTGCACACTAAAAAACAGATATGAACTCATATAGAACTTACAAGGAGGAAAGGAATTTTACCTATAGAGATTGTGTACAAGATGATCCTACTCAAGAAGCGTTAGTGGAAGCATCTATGGTTGTAGTGGCTTCTAAGATGAGTGTGCAAACAACTTTGAGGAGAGGGTTAATGTTTCACATTTTGGATATGTGAAACACTTAGAATTATTTGTGATTGGAGTTGAAAACTATTGTGTTCAGTTGAGATAAGAAGGAATAATATGTTTAGAGAAAGCATGATGTGTAGGTTGAGAGGTGGATGTGGCATGAGAGGAGTAGGAGGTGTAAGCATGAAAGGGCAGGGTATTTTCATGCAAGGAGGAGGTGTAAAGAGAAGGAGGAAGTGTGAGCTTGAGCATCAGTTTGAGTTGTGGTGTGTATGAGGTTTAACTAACCCTAAGCATGACCTAACACCTTTACAAAAAAAACCCTCACACAATATCCAATAACATAATGAAGCTAAAAATTTCACTAAAACCCCCTCATGACGCTTCCTATTGTCAAAACAAGTTATTTCTTTACTAATTTATCCCACCACATATTAAAAGACCTTTTTATTACAAACACAATAAAATAAATGTTTTTAATTATATAAATAAAATAATTAATTATCTAAAATATTTCAAAATGTTACAATAACCCCCTTAAGAAAATTCGGTCTCCGATTTTAAATTAAATCCTCTTCTTAAAACATTTTTCTTAATCCAATCTACTCAATTTCAATACAATTTTCCCGGGGTCCAACCTAAAACATACAATGTCCGTGCAATTAATGGAACTCCAAAGTCCCACCTGAGCTAAAACGCATCATAACGCAACCGTGTGCGTGAAACATCAAAATATATAAAACTCACATAACTGTAATTCTAGTGGGCGCTATGAGAATTACTCCAGTTATGATGCAATTTGCCAAATACGAAAGCCGTTGTGTATCTTAAGTACAAAATAATTGCCACAGTCGTAGTGCAATATCAATGCAAATGACCCAGAAAAAGTTCTTTTATATATATCAAAGCTATAATATATCCTATCAAGTGCAAAACACGAAAACAAAATCAACCCTAATGGGTTTGCGTGCGATTTCAAACCGCACATCACCGTGTGCATGAAAACAAAACAGCGTTAAGTGCAACAGGTGTGCACGAAATGATATCCACTGCATCCACGGTGCCTGGAACAAAAGTATACAAAATAATATCAAGTGCATCGGAGTGCACAAAATCAACATTAAGTGTATCAGAGTGCACAAAATCAAAATCTAGTGCATCTGTGCGCACAAAATCAAAACCAAGTATACCTAGGGTTTATATATATAAAATCTCTTAATCATGTGCATCTGATGTGCACGGAAATATCAGTGTAATGCATCCAGTGTACATAACACTCCAATCGAGTGCAGTCACCTCGTAAGAAAATCTCAACAAGTGCACCTGGTGTGCACAAAACATAAATCAATGTGAAACCACTGTACCTGGAAATATCATCTAGTGCACCTGGTGTGCACAAAACATAATATAACACTCAATTCATCAAAAATGGATATATCAAAATAACGAACGTTGAGTTGTCCCTTCTTCATTGTTGGAAACAAAATATTTGGATCATAAAATGCAATTCGAACTCAAATGACATCGAATCATATTCTCTTCAATGTCAAAAGGTGTTTATACCACCGGAATTGGTATAACAAGGATTACTACTTGCCGTCTGCCACGGTCTAACGTTCTCTGTCTCTAAATTTTGGTTCTTCTTGCGGATCTCTAATACCATGGCTTCTTTATGCAATCATCCGGTGAGGAGCAACGACACCATTCATCTTATTACTGATACATCCCATCATATCTTCTTGGCCAGTAGTCCAGTCTCTTATAACGCAATATGTTGATAACGGAAATCTCTATCCTCTGCTTGTGTGCTAACAACTGATACTGGGTCCAATCTTGCTTATTATCAATTTCTATAAAGGATCCCCTTCAACTCTCCTGCTGATCTCAGCTATCCAGCCTGTCCGGAACTAGCACCTATTACTGAATCCTCTTTCACTTTCGCAACAACTATCATTTCCTTAAGATTTTCCTCTGAAGTGTAGTTGTACGCATCTCTGTATAAGAATCAAATCTTCAATATCGCCGGTGAAGAACAACTTCCCACTGAAATTCGCACCAATCTCCTATTCTATAACTCTCCAATATTAACCACTTAAGGCGCGTATCTCGATAATCATGCAAATTGCAAGTCATACCTGGTTATGACCAGGCTCGGAGTCTTACAAACTCAGAAACATTAATCCGACATCTCTGATACTTGTAGAATAATCTGGCTAAGCTCATCTTCGAAAACTCATCCCAATTCGTTGGAGGAAAACTTACTGCGTCATCTCTTCCTCAAGCGACTTGCATCAGGTTTGAGCAAGATCCATCGGAAGAAGCTAATCAATTTCACCGATCTTGTCTCGAAGCGTCACAACGGATTAAAAGTCCTAACAATCCCACATTTGAACGGCTATGAATCCTTCTAATCCATCTACACTTATATACATCGTCATCCTTTAACTTTATGAACTCTGGAAGCAACATCTCGATAACCTCAGCAATGATTGGTACAGCTGCCTGAACAGTACGCGACACCACGATCTTCGGAGAGGGGAAAACATCATGCCTCAAGTCGAGTTGATCTCTAGCAATGATCCTTCCATCTGGTGCGGATCCCGAAGAAACTCCTTTAGCATTAGAACTCGATCAAATATATATATAAACGACGTGTCTCTATATCACCGGGAAAGTCACCCTGGTCAGTCCTAGTCCCAGATAAGTCTGCTCTGACCGTACCTCTAACTGCAGCTCTCTCGGCTCCCATAAACATGGTGACCGAAACAATCAACATGCACTGACGGGGATAGATCAATCGGAATGATTAGAAGGAAGATCTCAAGATATAAATCCTAAGGTAACTTAGGCGGAGTATCATATCGTAAATATGCCGCGGAACATATGTACGGTACGCCACTCTACTTAGTACCTACTTTACCAACCAAGCTCATCCTATATAACGAAAGTTTGGGTTTAAGATCCCCAAAGTCAAGTCTAAGCCCTAAAAAGTCAAGCCTAGGTAAAGAAATGTATGCCCAGACTCCATATAGTCAAACCTAAACGCGAACAAAGGTTAAACTAAACGCTCTGATACTAACTTTGTCACGACCCAAAGATGGCACGTGACCGGCACTCAAATCACGTGACCTCTAAAGACATCAACGTGGTTCAAGTAAGCCAAAACCCAGAATCTAAACCCTTTTTAAAATATTGAAGGTGAAGTTAAAGATAGTCATCAGATGGAATCAGTTTAAATTAGCATTTGAGTTTGACTAAGTATGTTTGAGAACATCTATGTCGTTTTGAAATTTGACAGCACCTCCTTTGCATTTTTGTATAACCCGATACAACATAATAATATAAATAGCATCTCAACGGGAGCGAGCTTCCACGCCCAAACAGTGGAGCAACCAAGCAAAAGATATACGATGCACGATGGCGAAGAAAAGAAAAGCGAAACAAAATCAACAATCTAAAATGGTCGACTCCCATGAGTGCAACACCACCACACACAAACTCTAAATCTCTCTTCTAAGTCCACAATATACCCTTTCTAAGTTGATGGAGTTTTACTAGATACAAGAAGATATGAATATACAAGTGTGAGTACGATATAACAGTAACCCACCTGCTAAAGCAATCACTGAAAGGAATATATGCCCAAGCCACTGATAATCCAAGCGGTAAAACCTGCAAGAAACTGTGGCACAACAGGAGTGAGTTGCCAACTCAGTGAATAGAATTAATTCTAAAGGTAGAAATCAAAATGCCCGACGATACCTAGGTTATAAATATAGTACTATCATAATCTGTATTAATATACTATATGATATGCATATGTATCATAGTGCAACACTAACAAACATGCAATTCCAATTAGAATATATCTAATTTAAATAACCTATATCTAGCTATAAGCCCAATGTAACCGAAAATATATATATAAACCCCTTCTTTAAAATAGCCGCGGTATAGATATGTCCCGGCATAGAGCAAACATGACAGTATGGAATATAATAGATATTTTATTTAAGATATACGTCCTGCTATTTTAATGAATAGTGTTAAGAGGTTTACAATTTAAAAGATTTCAGTGTCATATCAGACACGTCAAAATAATGAGGCTATAGCTCGATTCATGAATTTCTTTTTGTATGAAACTACTCGTAAAAAGGTATGCGGGTACTGTTCCCCGGATCATTCCTGGTTGGCTACTATGACTACGATATAACTGTGTACCTCATGATAGCAACATATCAATATATATGGATGTCCAGTATCGACACCCGAAATCAGAAATCTCTCGTGTCCATCACCGACACGCAATTCCTCAAATCTCTCGTGTCCATCACTGACACATAAATGCAAATACCGTCGACACCATCTCAATAGATGATCGCCTCCCGATATCCCTGGCCCCGGTCAGTATTCCCTGGATATCAGCCATGTCCAATCGAACCCCGATCAGTATCCCCGGGATATCTACCGTGCTCATCTCAATCTCCGGTATCGAGTATCCTCGTTAAGCTCCCCTCCTATAATACGGCTATCCTGCCCCTCGGTCTCGAACCGGGTCCACCATGTATCCGACTGTATAGCTCCTCCACTCAGTCTGGATAAGTAACAAGTCCGAAACCGTATAGCTCCCCCACTCGGTTCGGAAAAAATACTCAGAAAACATAAAACTCACGGTGGTCGCCAACTCATCATATACAAAATATCAAGGAAAGAATGAGAATACTTGCATAGATCATTTTGATGATATATCATATATATACATATAAAACAGTGTCCCGTACCACCGATATATATCATCAAGAGTAAAATATCCAGAAATCCATAAGAATCAAATATAACATCTATAGTACTGATACTTGCAATGTGCAGCAAGAAATAAAGTAAGACCGCATAAATAAATCATACGGCATAAAGATATCAATTCTACGGTGTCATGGCATTACTAATGATGTGTATTGTGGCATATGCGTCTGTGCTCGTGCAGAATGGCAATCATTAGTATTTGCGCAAGTGTTCTAAAAGGTGTAATAGCCTACTCATATCAATATCTATATACTGTATATAGCATAACGGTTCTTCAGTGACATGGTAGTACGAATGAGGTGTAGTATAACATATGTGTACGTGCTTGTGCAGCATAGTACTCATTGGTGGTTGTGCAGTGTTCTATCCGAGTGTTCGTATTATAGAAACGTATACTATTGATAATTATAACGTGAACATGTAAAGTAAATCTAAACGTAACTAATAACTGTAATTACCTTGTATGAGCTATACCTTTATGTTTGAAAATAGAAAGAAATGTTGATTTTGAGATAAGGAAGCTGCCTTAGGTTAAAATTGATATTCGTTTTGGAAATTGGCACCCCATCCTTGTTTTTATCATTAAAAGTAAAACGAATCGTAGTTTTTAAAAGAATATAGCTCGCGCAAGTATTACATTCTAAAACGGAATATAATCTATCTCTACGAGTTTAAAGGAAAAACTTAGCCGCTATTCGGCATATGAATCTCATCATTTCCAATACGTATAATCTCTTGTATAATCCCTCATTGTATCTCTGTATCTGTATCATTTCAAGTACGTCATGATTCCTCATACAAATCCATCAAACCATTTCCATGTGATACGGATCTCACATCCCATACATATGTCATTAAGGCTATGTATGAAACTATATGTAATTGAAGAACATACTATATGTGATACTATATCAATAAAATTAATATCTAACTAAATATCATATTATTTTATTTATAAGGTTGCGGGAGTACTCTAGGCCATCCACCCGACTTCACCCGTAGATATAAATCTACTCACCAACTTCAAAAACATGTTGAAATTCACGGTGCTATATCCGCCAACTCCGTCTTGGAAATCCTCGCGACGGCACCTATAATCGTAATTAAAACCACATAGATGTAAATATCATATTTGTCACGACCCGAAAGGTACGGAACGTGACTGGCACTTAAATTACGAAACGTCTCAAGGCGTCCGTAAAATAAGTAAGCCAAAGCCCAGAAATCAAAACCAAATAAGCAGAAGAGTGAAGGAAAACCAATCAATTGAAAGCGAGTTTATCAAATAAGTCATATCAAGCCTTTTTAAAAGCAATATTAATTTTTCCGAAAATTTCGGCAGAGTCTCCTTTGTAAATACTGGCCCCCAAAATGGGTACAATAAGAATATATATGAATACAACAAATAAGGCATCCCCGAGCGGGAGCTAGCTCTTCGCCACAAGGCGGTCACAAATCCCACGCAATGTAAATCAGCAATGTGCATAAATAAACATAAGAAGCACAAGTAAAACAGCATGTCGACTCAAGTGAGCTCGACCCCAAAATACAGCATAAAAAGTCCACAAATCTCACAGTCTCGTCTCTAGGTCAATATACAACAATACTGGTAGATACAGTAGATGGAGTACTCTAGATACAAATAATATACAAGGTAGTAAGAAATAATGATACAACCCACCTACGAGCAAAAGCCTCGAGTCCAGGCAAAAGAGGCAAAAGAAGCAAGTGCGTCCACCGCTACTGTACTGACGGAGCGGACCTGCAAAAGGCTATGGCACAACGGGGGTGAGTTGCCAACTCGTGATTAATAAATAACATCTATATAGGCTATCGCAAGCATGCACACATGCATCCTAGCATCTATAATACAGGTATGGCAGGATATACTAGCAGGTATGTATGCAACATGAATGTACTAGCAGGTATGTATGCAATTATGAATCAACTCGTGATCTGAATGTGTAAGTATAAGAAATCATATTTTTCCTTTAGGAATCTCTTTTGAAATATCAGCACAATACCAATAGAATCAACAAGAATCTGTGTCCAGCATCGACACCACAAAACTGTCTCAATCTCATGTATCCGTATCATAGTATCTCTGGCCTCAGCCGTCCGGCTGACCCATCTCAAATATCAATATCTCATCATCTCGCGGCCACGGTCGGTATCCTCTGGATATTCGCCGTGCCAAATGAAGTCACCGGTAGGTAATCCATCCCCTGCCAGGCTCAACGTCAACAACACGATCCTCTTATCCCGGGGTATCTTACCGGGCCCACCATGTACCCGTGACGGTTCCTCCACTCCTCGACACGGTTCTCAAAAACCACAGCAAACTCATGGTGGACGATACTTTACATCACTAAAAAACCGCAACTTTTTATATTTTAAAAGATCATAAGTTGTAAATTTTGCGGCTTTCCCCGAAATCCAGAAATATCATAAATCTCAATAAATCATCATAAGTGCATATGTCAATGATAATGAATGCATATGGTATCAATAACCAAGTTGCAATGTATGATTAATAAACTAGGCATGAACAATTGATGTAATGGTATACATGCACATGAATAGCAATTCTACAATGTTATTTTAAGGATTTATTGCAATAGTACAGGTTTAAGTATCAAATATGGTGATAACATTCTAGATTTTAAGTTATCTAGTGTCGTGGCATGGCAATTACCAGGGCGTGTGTGTTCGCATGAATAGTGCTCGTGCTGCATATAAAAACCCTGGCAAGGGTGCATGTGTCCTATAGAATGGGTTCGCATATGTCTGACAATATAAAGTATGGATGTAGCAAGATGTTACGCAAGCATTTACTCCTAATTACTAATATCACTAGAAATCTTTAAACTACTTAAACTATCGGGCGACTTGCGCCATCCGAACGATAGTCCCCCGTAGATGTTACATCTACTCACCGGAATCCCCAGCTAGCTATGTCCAATCACCGACTTTCCTTTTCGTGCCGCGTCCGAAGTCTCCGCGACCGAACCTGGAATTTGCACCAATACAAAACATAAGGTTACATATCATGAAACGACACAAATCCCAACGAAAACATCAACGTTCACGAGTTAGGCACAACGTGCACAAGGTGCGCGGAACACACACGAAAATCACAAAAACTGGCTATAATCGTCGTTTTGGGATGCCCGACAATACTAAAACCCGATCACACAAAATTCCGTACTCACACATCCTAAATGTCATAGGATATGCTAAAAATATAATCAAGTTATCACAAATAATTTATCACATAATTTTATATAAAAACTAGTAAGCATTTACATTCCAAATTCTGTGCAAACATCGCGGATTTGCGTTAAAGTGCACACATCATCGCACAACCACCCAAGTTAACCATTAGAAAGCCACTATAATTAATTTCAACACATTAGCAATGTTTCAAATCCTATTTTCCATTAATAACCCTTTCTAGAATTTCATAACTAGTAATCTAAAACCATTCCATACATGAAAAACACTAAATTAACACCGATTAAAACCCACTTAAGCAAATTAACCTCTTAGATTAGGTTAGAAAAACACTAGATAGAAAAAAATTGATTTAATTAACCTAGTAATGGTGTGCTAAAACCCTAATTTAAATCAAACTACACTCTTTAAAGACCTAGAATGAGATTAGCACTAAAATTAACACTTCAAAGTTCTAATTTAGCACACTAAAACTACAAATTAACCATAGATTGAAATTATACCTCACAAGTTCAAACCGTAGCTTGCTCTAGCCTCCAAAGATGCCTCCTTTCTCCAAGATTTAAACCAATTTGGGCTTGAGAAGAGATAGAATAGGGTTTTGTGTTGAATTTGTGAAGGAAATTGTGGATTTCGGTGGATTTTTGGATGAAATTGAAGCAAAAGGAGATGGGGGAAAATGGGGACCTGCAGCAGTTTAAGGCTCGGCCAGGGGTAAAGGATGGGGGAAAGTGAGGAATTGGAGTTGGAAAAACCAAAGTCAAAGCTCTCTCATGTCACTCAAAACCCATACCTAAATTAACATATTTAAATCCTTTCATGTCATATTGTTCACAAAAGTTGAAGACCCAAAAAAAAAAGAAAGAGAGAAGTTTCCTGCTGTGGTGGGCCAGCCAAGGGAGGATGAGGATTGGTGAGAGAGTGTATAAAAAAATTCTATGCAAAAAGACCCCCCGACAAGCTCAAAATTGCAAGTTTTAGTTTAAAATAAATATATTTTTGTTTTCCATGATAAAACCCCATTAAAACTTGAAATAAAATACTAAAAATTTATATTACAACTAGATTTTAATTAACATGATTTTAAAGATTAAAATTAGCCTATTTAAATTTGTATTTATCGCTAATTTAATATAATTTTTTACCGGCTTAAAATAATATTAACAATTGAAAAATAAGGAAATTTTTTTAAATGACCAAAAATTTATAAGTAACTCATTAGCTACTAAAAACTAGCAATTACCTATCCAAATTAGGTATAATTAGGCCTAAACTGTAAAATAACAAAAAAGACGATTTACGGAAAAAAAAATACCAAATTTTCACCGATTTTCGGGAAAACACCAAAACGACTTTTCAAGGCGTTACAATCTTCCCCCCTTAAAGAAATTCGGTTCCCGAATTTAAAAATCTAGCTACGCGTACCTTCAAAGAGATGGGGATATTTCTTCCTCATCTCTTCCTCGGTCTCCCAGGTGACCTCCTCGCTGCTCGGGCCACGCCAAAGGACCTTGACGGTCGGTATAACTTTCGATCTCATTTTCTTCACCTGTCGATCCAGGATGACCACCGGCTGCTCTGCAAAAGAAAGGTCGCGCTCTAGCTGGACTGTCGGGTGCTGAATTGCATGCGAAGGGTCGTGAAGGTACTTGCAGAGCATCGAAACATGGAAGACGGGGTGAACATCGGGAAAGTTGGGTAGAAGAGCCAAACGATACGCAACTGCGCCGACATGTTCGAGGATCTCGAAGGGACCCACAAATCTGGGACTAAGCTTTCCTTTTCGCCCAAAACGCATCACGCCCTTCATCGGTGAGACCCTCAGAAAAACATGATCGCTAACTGCGAACTCTAGTCTGCGACGGCGCCTGTCTGCATACGATTTCTGTCTACTCTGAGCCGCTTTCATCTGGTCTCGAATCAACTGTATCTTCACGGTCGTCTCCTCCACAAGCTGCGGCCCTAAAATACTGCCCTCGCTGAGCTGTGTCCAACAGACGGGCGATCTACATCTCCTCCCATACAATGCCTCGAAAGGTGCCATCTGAATAGTATCCTGGAAGCTGTTGTTGTAGGAGAACTCCACTAAAGGTAAATGATGATCCCAGCTACCTCCGAAGTCTAAAATGCACGCTCGGAGCATGTCCTCAAGAGTCTGAATGGTCCGCTCTGACTGGCCGTCGATCTGCGGATGAAATGCTGTGCTGAAACTCAAACAAGTGCCCAATGCCTCCTGAAGTCGCTGCCATAGTCGGCTGGTAAACTGGATGCCTCTGTCGGACACGATACACGTCGGTACGCCATGCAACCGCACGATCTCGTCGATGTAAATCTGGGCATACTGAGCAAAACCGAAAGTCGTCTTAACTGGCAGGAAGTGAGCCTCTTTCGTCAAACGATCCACGATCACCCAAATGGAATCATACCCTCGACTGGTCCTGGGTAGACCCACAATGAAGTCCATAGAAATCTGCTCCCATTTCCACTCCGGAATGGGAAAAGGCTGCAACTCTCCTGCTGGCCTCTGGTGCTCGGCCTTGACTTGCTGACAAGTCAGGCATCTCGATACGAATTCTGTGACGTCCCTCTTCATCCCGTCCCACCAAAAGACATCTCTCATATCGCGGTACATCTTGGTGGAACCCGGATGAACGCTGTATGTCGATCTATGGGCCTCCTCAAGAATCTCACGTCGTAGTCCCTCAGAATCTGGTACGCACAATCGAGTCCCAAATCGCAGTACTCCCTGATCATCGATCACGAACTCGGAATCTCTACCCTGCCTAATCTGCTCCATGATCTCTGAAAGACGGTCATCGCTGGGCTATGCCTCTCGAATACGGTCAAGTAACTGCGGACGTGCACGAACATGCGCAAGCTGTCCCCCTGTCGGAGTGAATTCGAACTCAACTCGGCTGTCGCATAAAATCTGCCAATCTGCCGACGACTGCCTCTGTACTGCGCGCAAACAAGATAGACTACCCCCGGGCCTCCTGCTCAAAGCATCCGCCACTACATTAGCCTTGCCCGGGTGATACAAAATCTCGCAATCGTAGTCCTTTACTAGTTCCATCCAACGGCGTTGTCTGAGATTCAGGTCTCGTTGCTGAAATATATACTTTAAGCTCTTGTGATCAGTGAATATCTGACATGACTCGCCGTATAGGTAATGTCGCCATATCTTAAGTGCAAAGACCACTGCAGCCATCTCCAAATCGTGAGTGGGGTAGTTCTGTTCATGTTTCTTCAACTGTCGTGAAGCATACGCGATCACCCTGTCATGCTGCATCAATACGCACCCTAGCCCCACTCGTGAAGCGTCACAATAAACCACGAATCCGCCTGATCCTGATGGCAAAGATAGTACCGGTGCCGTAGTCAAACAAGTTCGTAGCTGCTGAAAACTGTGCTCGCACTCCTCCGTCCAAACGAAAGGAACTCCCTTCCGGGTCAATCTGGTCAAAGGTGCAGCAATACGGGAGAAGTCCTGAACGAATCGCCTGTAGTAGCCAGCCAGGCCTAGGAAACTGTGGATCTCCGTAACTGATATCGGTCCGGGCCACTGCTGAACGGCCTCAATCTTCTTCGGGTCCACACATATGCCATCTCTCGTAATCACGTGACCCAAGAATCCGATGCTGTCCAACCAGAATGCACACTTGGAATATTTTGCGAAAAGCTGGTGCTCCCTCAAAGTCTGCAACGTAATCCGCAAGTGCTGCTCGTGCTCCTCTCTGCTCCGGGAATACACCAAAATGTCATCAATGAACACTATGATGAACAAGTCGAGATACGGCCTGAATACACGGTTCATCAACTCTATGAATGCTGCTGGGGCGTTGGTGAGTCCGAACGACATCACCAAAAACTCATAGTGGCCGTAGTGCGTGCGGAAAGCTTCCTCGGTATATCTTCCTATCGAACTCGTAGCTGATGGTATCCTGATCGCAAATCGATCCTCAAGAAATATCCTGCCCCCTGAAGCTGGTCGAAAAAAATCGTCGATACGTGGTAAGGGATACCGGTTCCGTATGGTAACCTTGTTCAGTTGGCGGTAGTCGATACATAAGCGCAAACTTCCGTCCTTCTTCTTAACAAACAGGACCGGAGCACCCCACGGAGAAACACTAAGTCGAATAAGCCCCTTATCTAACAAATCCTGCAACTGATCCTTCAGCTTTCTAAGCTCTGCCGAGGCCATCCGATAAGGCGGTATAGAAATAGGCCCCGATCCGGGAATCAAGTCAATGCAGAACTCAACGTCGCGCTCAAGCGGTAGCCTAGGCAGCTCGTCAGGGAAAACATCAGGGAACTCACAAACAATCAAGACCCGGTCCAAATGAACCTCTGCAGCTCGATTATCACAAATATACGCTAAGAATCCCTGACATCCCTTCCGCCAGAGCTGACCAGCACGAAGAGATGAAATCAAGCTGGGAAGGGTGACGCTGCGGTCTCCCTGAATAACAAGGACTGGCTCTCCCGGAAAGTTAAATCTGACTGCTTTCTCACGGCAGTCCACTGAAGCATAACAAGTGGCTAGCCAATCCATGCCCAGAAGCATATCAAAGTCCAACATATCGAGGAGAATCAAATCAACCGACGAATCCCTCTCCCCGATACGAACGGAACACAATCGAAACACAAAACGAGCGACAAACGACTCGCCTACCGGGGTAATAACAACAAGCGGTTGATCTAACGACGACGACTCACGGCCCAACATTGGTGCAAAATGTGTAGATACGTACGAATGTGTGGAACCTGGGTCGAATAATACCCGTGCGTCGTAAGAGCAAACTGGCAAGGTACCTGTCACAACGGTGTTGGATGCCTGCGCATCCTGCGGTGTCAATACGAACACTCGGGCCTGTCCTCCACCGATAGTGGGTTGTCCTCGGCCTCGGCCTCTGCCTCCTCATCCCCTCTGGATAGGACCGCCGCGTCCACGGCCTCTGGGTGCACCTATCTGACGTGGAGCATCGCCAGTGGTAGGAAGTAGAGCTCTCTGAGGAGGAGGTGGTGATGGTGGTAGGGTAACATGTGGAACTTTCGCCACTCCCTGTCGTCTCACCGGACAGTCTCTGATACGATGATGCAGGCTACCATACCAAAAACATCCTAACCATGGCTGCTGACCATATGGGTGAAGGCGATACAACTGGCCCCTAAAGAATCCGCCACGGCCTCTGCGAACACGCCTAGGTGCTAACATATCAGTGTGAATCCGACTCGGTCTCAAAACGACCATAGGGGGAGTAGTATCCGATCTCTGCGCTCGATTGACCCCTACTAAGGATCCCACCATCTGTCGTAGCTCCTGCATACCTCCCATCATCTGTCGTAGCTCCTCCATACCAGACTCTAGCCTGTCCATGCGACCTAGGGAATGCGGATCAGTCTGTCCCTGAGGCGTAGGTATACCCCCCTGCTCGGTCCTCGTCTCGGACGAGCCTGCTCGGATCTCATCTCGGGCGGCAGCCCTCTGCGCTCTCGTAGCCTTCGGCGGCATAGTGGCTGTTACAAGAACAGGATGATAAGAACAGCGCAATAGAATCATAAGATACACGGAATTGAAAAAGGAATTTCAAGCAAGTATATCCTAAAGTCACCTAGGCGGAGTACCGTATCGCAAGTATGCCGCGGACATACGCACGCTACGTTACCCTGCTTAAGTCACTTACTCCATCTACCAAGGGTCATCCTACACTCAAAAAGGTAAAACCTATCGCTCTGATACCAACTTTGTCACGACCCGAAAGGTACGGAACGTGACTGGCACTTAAATTACGAAACGTCTCAAGGCGTCCGTAAAATAAGTAAGCCAAAGCCCAGAAATCAAAACCAAATAAGTAGAAGAGTGAAGGAAAACCAATCAATTGAAAGCGAGTTTATTAAATAAGTCATATCAAGCCTTTTTAAAAGCAATATTAATTTTTCCGAAAATTTCGGCAGAGTCTCCTTTGTAAATACTGGCCCCCAAAATGGGTACAACAAGAATATATATGAATACAACAAATAAGGCATCCCCAAGCGGGAGCTAGCTCTTCGCCACAAGGCGGTCAAAAATCGCACGCAATGTAAATCAGCAATGTGCATAAATAAACATAAGAAGCACAAGTAAAACATCATGTCGACTCAAGTGAGCTCGACCCCAAAATACAGCATAAAAAGACCACAAATCTCACAGTCTCGTCTCTAGGTCAATATACAACAATACTGGTAGATACAGTAGATGGAGTACTCTAGATACAAATAATATACAAGGTGGTACAAAATAATGATACAACCCACCTACGAGCAAAAGCCTCGAGTGCAGGCAAAAGAGGCAAAAGAAGCAAGTGCGTCCGCCGCTATTGTACTGACGGAGCGGACCTGCAAAAGGCTATGGCACAACGGGGGTGAGTTGCCAACTCGTGAGTAATAAATAAAATCTATATAGGCTATCGCAAGTATGCACACAAGCATCCTAGCATCTATAATACAGGTATGGCAGGATATACTAGCAGGTATGTATGCAACATTAATGTACTAGCAGGTATGTATGCAATTATGAATCAACTCGTGATCTGAATGTGTAAGTATAAGAAATCATATTTTTCCTTTAGGAATCTCTTTTGAAATATCAGCACAATACCAATAGAATCAACAAGAATCTGTGTCCAGCATCGACACCTCAAAACTGTCTTAATCTCATGTATCCGTATCATAGTATCTCTGGCCTCAGCCGTCCGGCTGACCCATCTCAAATATCAATATCTCATCATCTCGCGGCCATGGTCGGTATCCTCTGGATATCCGCCGTGCCAAATGAAGTCACCGGTAGGTAATCCATCCCCTGCCAGGCTCAACGTCAACAACACGATCCTCTTGCCCCGGGGTACCTTACCGGGCCCACCATGTACCCGTGACGGTTCCTCCACTCCTCGACACGGATCTCAAAAACCACAGCAAACTCATGGTGGACGACACTTTACATCACTAGAAAACCGCAACTTTTTATATTTTAAAAGATCATAAGTTGTAAATTTTGCGGCTTTCCCCGAAATCCAGAAATATCATAAATCTCAATAAATCATCATAAGTGCATATGTCAATGATAATGAATGCATATGGTATCAATAACCAAGTTGCAATGTATGATTAATAAATTAGGCATGAACAATTGATGTAATGGTATACATGCACATGAATAGCGATTCTACAATGTTATTTTAAAGATTTATTGCAATAGTACAGGTTTAAGTATCAAATATGGTGACAACATTCTAGATTATAAGTTATCTAGTGTCGTGGCATGGGAATTACCAGGGCGTGTGTGTTCGCATGAATAGTGCTCGTGCTGCATATAAAATCTCTGGTAAGGGTGTAGGTGTCCTATAGAATGGGTTCGCATATGTCTGACAATATAAAGCATGGATGTGGCAAGATGTTACACAAGCATTTACTCCTAATTACTAATATCACTAGAAATCTTTAAACTACTTAAACTATCGGGCGACTTGCGCCATCCGAACGATAGTCCCCCGTAGATGTTACATCTACTCACCGGAATCCCCAGCTAGCTATGTCCAATCACCGCCTTTCCTTTTCGTGCCGCATCCGAAGTCTCCGCGACCGAACCTGGAATTTGCACCTATCCAAAACATAAGGTTACATATCATGAAATGACACAAATCCCAACGAAAACATCAACGTTCACGAGTTAGGCACAACGTGCATAAGGTGCGCGGAACACACACGAAAATCACAAAATCTAGCTATAATCGTCGTTTTGGGATGCCCGGCAAAACTAAAACCCGATCACACAAAATTCCTTACTCACACATCCTAAATGTCATAGGATATGCTAAAAATATAATCAAGTTATCATAAATAATTTATCACATAATTTTATATAAAAACTAGTAAGCATTTACATTCCAAATTCGGTGCAAACATCGCGGATTTGCGATAAAGTGCACACATCATCGCACAACCACCCAAGTTAACCATTAGAAAGCCACTACAATTAATTTCAACACATTAGCAATGTTTCAAATCCTATTTTCCATAAATAACCCTTTCTAGAATTTCATAACTAGTTATCTAAAACCTTTCCATACATGAAAAACACTAAATTAACACCGATTAAAACCCACTTTAGCAAATTAACCTCTTAGATTAGGTTAGCAAAACACTAGATAGAAAAAAATAGATTTAATTAACCTAGTAATGGTGTGCTAAAACCCTAATTTAAATCAAACTACACTTTTTAAAAACCTAGAATGAGATTAGCACTAAAATTAACACTTCAAAGTTCTAATTTAGCACACTAAAACTACAAATTAACCATAGATTGAAATTATACCTCACAAGTTCAAACCCTAGCTTGCTCTAGCCTCCAAAGATGCCTCCTTTCTCCAAGATTTAAACCAATTTGGGCTTGAGAAGAGATAGAATAGGGTTTTGTGTTGAATTTGTGAAGGAAATTGTGGATTTCGGTGGATTTTTGGATGAAATTGAAGCAAAAGGAGATGGGGGAAAATGGGGACCTGCAGCAGTTTGAGGCTCGGCCAGGGGTAAAGGATGGGGGAAAGTGAGGAATTGGAGTTGGAAAAACCAAAGTCAAAGCTCTCTCATGTCACTCAAAACCCATACCTAAATTAACATATTTAAATCCTTTCATGTCATATTGTTCACAAAAGTTGAAGACCCAAAAAAAGAAGAAAGAGAGAAGTTTCCTGCTGTGGTGGGCCAGCCAAGGGAGGATGAGGATTGGTGAGAGAGTGTATAAAAAAATTCTATGCAAAAAGACCCCCCGACAAGCTCAAAATTGCAAGTTTTAGTTTAAAATAAATATATTTTTGTTTTCCATGATAAAAACCCATTAAAACTTGAAATAAAATACTAAAAATTTATATTACAACTAGATTTTAATTAACATGATTTTAAATATTAAAATTAGCCTATTTAAATTTGTATTTATCGCTAATTTAATGTATTTTTTTTACCGGCTTAAAATAATATTAAAAATTGAAAAATAGGGATTTTTTTTTAAATGACCAAAAATTTATAAGTAACTCATTAGCTACTAAAAACTACCAATTACCTATCCAAATTAGGTATAATTAGGCCTAAACTGCAAAATAACAAAAAAGACGATTTACGGGAAAAAAAATACCAAATTTTCACCGATTTTCGGGAAAACACCAAAACGACTTTTCAAGGCGTTACAATATTAAAACCCAAAACAAAGAGCTAAGCACCCGTAGGTTAGAACCTACAGCTCACTTAACCCAAAACAATAATATGCCACTGAAAACTACGTTTGAACGTCGATATTTCAGTCTCAGTACAAAATACGTAAAAACCGTATCAGAATATCCGAAATTTGGTAAAACCAATACTAAAACGTTCCCAGATCTTACTGTGTAAATATTTAGACAAAACAAACAATAAAGAGACTTATAAAATACCAACACAAAGCTACAGGAGAAAAATGAACACCAAACGCCTAGGGAAGGCCGGCGTCGCCGGAAAATGGTGGGATGTCGCCGGTTCACACATAGAGTTAGGGGATAAGGCTTTGTGTAAAGTTCTCTAATGATCTAAATATGGTTTTGGTCTTGTTAGTTTTTCTAGTGATTACACCTATTAGTTCCAGATTCATTTTTAGTGAGCTAGATATCACCAAATACACTGTTTTCTGCACTGCACACTAAAAAAAAGATATGAACTTATATAGAACTTACAAGGAGGAAAGGAATTATACCTATGGAGATTATGTACAAGATGATCCTGCTCAAGAAGTGTTTGTGGAAGCATTTATGGTTGTAGTGGCTTCTAGGATGAGAGTGTGCACAACTTTGAGGAGAGGGTTAAGGTTTCACTCTTTGGATATGAGAAACACTTAGAGTTATTTGTGTTTGGGGTTGAAAACTATTGTGTTCAGTTGAGATAAGAAGAAATAATATGTGTAGAGAAAGCATGATGTGTAGGTTGAGAGGTGGAGGTGGCATGAGAAGAGTAAGAGGTGTAAGTATGAAAGGAGAGGGTATTTTCATGCAAGCAGGAGGTGTAAAGAGAAGAAGGAGGAGGTGTGAGCATGAGGTTCAGTTTGAGTTGTGGTGTGTGTGAGGTTTAACTAACACTAACCATAACCTAACACCTTTACAAAAAAACCCTCACACGATATCCAATTACATAATGAAGCTAAAAATTTCACAAAAACCCCCTCATGACACTTGTTATTATCAAAACAAGCTATTTCTTTACTAATCTATCCCACCACATATTAAAAGACCTTTTTATTTCAAAAACAATAAAATAAATGTTTTTAATTGCATAAATAAAATAATTAAATATCTAAAATATTTCAAAATGTTACAGGATCTCCAATACCATGGCTTCTTTATGTGATCGTCCAGTGAGGAGTAACGACACCATTCGTCTTTTTGCTGATACATCCCCTCACATCTTCTTGACTAGTAGTCCAGTCTTTTGTAACGTAACATGTTGATAACAGCAATCTCTAATCTCTGCGTTTTTTCTAACAACTGGTTCCGGGTCCAATCTTACTTATTATCAACTTCTAGAAAGAACTCCTTCAGGTCTCCTGCTGACCTCAGCTATCCAGCCTGCCCGGAACTAGCATTCATTACTGAATCCACTTACTCTTTAGTAACAAATGTCATTCCTTTCTAATTTCCTCCTGAAAGTGTGGTCGTACTCGCTTCTGCATTTTCTTTGAATCTTCAACATCGGTGGTGAAGAACAACTGTCCACTGAAACTTTGCACCAATCTCGTATGTCATAAATCTCCAATATCAACCACTTAAGGAGCGTATCACGATAACCATACGAGTTGCAAGTCATACTCGATTATGACCATGCCCGGAGTCTTACAAGACTTCCAAAAACATGAATCCGGTATCTCTAATACTCTGTAGAAGAATCTGGCTAAGTTCACCTTCGAAAACTAGTCCCAGTTCGTCGGAGGAAAACTTACTGCACAATCCCTTTCTTGAGTGACTTGCATCAGGTCTGAGCAAGATCCAACGGAAGAAGCAATTAATTTCACAGATCTCGTATCGGAGTGCCACAACGGATTAAAAGTCCTAACCATCCCGCATCTGAACGGCTACGAATCCTTCTGATCCGTCTGCACTTGTAAACATCGTCAACAATTAACTTCGTGAACCCTGGGAGCAACATCTCGATAACCTTAGCAATGATTGGTACCGCTGTTTGAACAGTACGCGACACCACGATCTTCGGAGAGGGAAAACATCACGCCTCATATCCGGCTGATCTTTAGTAATGACCCTACTATCTGGTGCGGATCCCGAAGAAACTCGCTTTAATATTAGAACTCGATCAATATCAATAAACGATATGTCTCTATATCACCGGAAAGTCAGCCTGGTCAGTCCTTGTCCCAGACAAGTCCGCTCAGACCGTATCTCTAACCGCAGCACTCTCGGCTTCCATAAACATAGTTACCGTAACAATCAACATGCATTGACGTGGATAGATCAACGGAATGAATAGGAGGAAGATCTCAAGATATAAATCCTAAGGTAACTTGGGCGGAGTATCATATCGTAAATATGCCGCGAAACATATGTACGGTACGTCACTCTACTTAGTACCTACTCCATCAACAAACGTCATCCTATATAACGAAAGTTCAGGTATAAGACCCCCAAAGTCAAGTTTAAGTCCTATAAGGTCAAGCCTAGGTAACAAAGTGTATGCCCAGACTCCATATAGTCAAACCTAGACTCGAACAAAGGTTAAACCAAACGCTCTGATACCAACTTTGTCACGACCCAAATGTTGCACATGACCGGCACTTAAATCACGTGACATCTAAAGACAACGACGTGGTTCAAGTAAGCCGAAACCCGGAATCTAAACTTTTTTTAAAAACATATTGGAGGTGAGTTTAAAATAGTCATCAGATGAAATCAGTTTAATTAACATTTTAATTTAACTAAGTATGTTTAAAGAGGATCTATGATGTTTTGAAATTCGACAACACCTCCTTTGCATTTTTGTATAACCTGATACCACATAATAATATAAATAGCATCCCAACGGGAGCTAGCTTCCACGCCCAAACCGTGGCACAACCAAGCAAACAATATACGACGCCAATGGCGATGAAAAGAAAAGTGAAACGAAATCAACAATCTAAAATGGTCGACTCCAATGAGTACGAAACCACAACACACAAACTCTAGGTCTCGCTTCTAAGTCCACAATATACCCTTTCTATATTGATAGAGTTTTTCACTAGATACAAGAATATATGAATAACCAAGTGTGAGTACGGTACAATAGTAACTCACTTACCAAAACAATCATCGAAAGGAATGTGTGCCCAAAGCCGCTGATAATCCAAGCGGTGAATCCTGCAAGAACTGTGGCACAACGGGGATGAGTTGCCAACTCAGTGAATAAAAGTACATCTAAAGGTAGAAATCGAAATGCACAACGATACATAGGTCATAAATGTAAACTATCATAATATACAATAATATAGTATATGATATGCATATGCTTCATAATGCGACACTAATTATCATGCAATCCCAAGTAGAATATATCCAATGCCAATAACCTATATCTAGGTATACGCCCAATGTAGCCGAAAATATTTATATATAAACCTCTTCTTTAAAATACCCGCGGAATAGATATGTCTCGGCATAAAGCAGACGTGATAGTATGAAATATAATAGATATCTTATTTAAGATATACGTCCTACTATTTTAATGAATAGTGTTAAGAGCTTTGCAATTTAAAAGATTTCAGTGTCATCTCAGACGCGTCAAAATAATGAGGTTATAGATCGATTTTGAAATCCTTTTTATATGCAACTACTCATATAAAAGTATGCGGGTACTGTCCCCAGATCAGTCTTGGTCAGCTACAATAACAATGATATAACTGTTTACCTCAAGATAGTAACATATCAATATATATGGATGTCCAGCATCGAAACCCGAAATCGAAAATCTCTCGTGTCCATCACCGAAACGCAAATCCTCAAATCTCTCGTGTCTATCACCGACACGTAAATGCAGATACCGTTGACACCATCTCAATAGATGATCGCCACCCGATATCCCTGGCCCTAGTCAGTATCCCTGGATATCAGCCGTGTCCAATCGAACCCCGATCAGTATCCCCGGGATATCTACCGTGCTCATCTCTATCTCCGGTATCAAGCATCCTCACTAGGCTCCCTACCTAGAATGCGGCTTTCTTGCCCCTCAGTCTCGAACCGGGTCTACCATGTATCCAACTGTATAGCTCCCCCACTCCGTCTGGATAAGTGACAAGTCCGAAACCGTATAGCTCCCACGCTCGGTTCGGAACAAATACTCAGAAAACATAAAGCTCATGGTGGACGCTAACTCATCATATACAGAAATATCAAGTAAAGAATGAGAATACTTACATAGTTCATTTTGATGATATAATATATATATATATATACATATATAACAGTGTCCTATACCACCGATATATATCATCAGGAGTAAAACATCCAGAAAATCCATAAGAATCAAATACAACATCTATAGTACTGATATTTGAATTTAAAACAGGAATTAACGAAAGACCGCTTCATTAAATCATATAGGCATAATGATATCAATTCTACTATGTCATGGCACTACTAATGATGTGTAGTGTAGCATACGCGTCTGTGCTCGTGCAGCATGGCAATCATTAGTATTTGTGCAAGTGTTCTAAAAGTGTAATAGTCTACTCATATCGACATTTACATATGCAATATATCATAACGGTCCTACAGTGACATGGCAGTACCAATGAGGTGTAGTGTAACATATATGTACGTGCTTGTGCAGCATAGTACTCATTGGTAATTATGCAGTGTTCTATCAGAGTGTTCGTATTACGGAAACGTATACTATCGATAATTATAACGAGAACATGTAAAGTAAACTAAGCGTAACTAATAACTGTAATTACCTGCTATGAGCTATACCATTATCTTTAAAATGGAACGATACGTTGGGTTTGAAATAAGGAAGCTGCCTTAGTTTAAAATAGATATTCATTTTTGAAATTGGCACCGCATCCTTGTATTTTATCATTAAACGAGAAACGAATCGTTGTTTTTAAAAGAATATAGCTCACACAAGTATTACATCTTAAGACGGAATATAATCTAACTCTACGAGTCTAAAGGAAAACACGGCCGTTATTCGGCATACGAATCTCATCATTTCCAATACGTATAATTTCTTGTATAATACCTCATCGTATCACTATATCTATATCATCTTAAATACGGCATGATCTCTCGTATAAATCCATCAAACCATATCCAGGTCATACTAATCTCACGTCCCGTCCGTATGTCATTAAAGCTATGTATGAAACTATATGCAAATGAAGGACATACTATAAGTGATACTATATCAATAACATTAACATCTAACTAGATATCATACTATTGTATTTATAAGCTTGCGGGGGTGCTATACGCCATCCACCCGACTTCCCCCGTAGATGTAAATCTACCCACCAACTTAATAAACTTGCTGAAATCCACGCTGCTATATCCGCTAACTCCGTCTCGGAAATCCTCGAAATCGTACCTATAACCGTAGTTATGAAATATCGGCATAAAAATCATATCAAAACTCAAAAGAATGAGATAGGCATCCATAGGTTAGAAACTACAGCATACTTAACCCAAAACGACAATATATATATCTGTCGTTAACATATAAACGTTAACGGTTCATTTGCAGTTCAAAATACGAAAACTCCTTATCGTAAATATCTGAATTTGGTAAAACCATTACTAAAACGTTCGCAGATTTTCCTGTGTAATTATTAGGGAAAATCAAACAATACAGTAACTTACAAAATACCAAGATAAGCCAACAAAACAAAATTCAACACCAAAATCCCTAGGGGTGCCGGCGAGCTCGGACAAATGATGGATGTCGCTAGTTCAAGTGTGGACTTTTGGGTTCGGGCTTTAAGTGAAGTCTCCTAGTTGTCTCATTATACTTTTGGTCTTGCTAGTTTTTCTAGTAATTATACCTAATGGTTCCAGATTCATTTACAGTAGGCTTAACATCACAAAATACACTGTTTTCCTAAACTGCACACTAAAAACAGATATGGAATTATACTGAACTTGCAAAGATGAAAAGGAATTATACCTATGGAGATTATTCACAAAAGAATACCAGCTCAAGAATCCTATGATGGAATCATCTAAGGGTTTTAGTGTATTGAGTTTGATGAAGGGTACACTTGATGAAGGAAATCATTGCCCTCTTTCTTTTGCTATGAACACTTAGAAATTTTCTTGGTTTGGGGCTGAAGAAGTGTATTGTTTAGTTGAGATAAGAAGAAAGAATATGTTTAAATAGGTTGAGGAGGTATGTAGAGAAAGCATGAGGTGGAGGTTGAGAGGTGGAGGTGGCATGGAGGAAAGAGGAGGTGTCACCATAAGGAAGCATGGTGCAATCAAGCAAGGATGAGGTCTTAAACTAGAAGAAGGAGGTGGAAAGTTATGAAGGAGGTGGTGGAAAGAGTTGAGCATGGTGAATATGATGTGTTTTGTGAAGGTTAGTATAAAATATCATATGCCATCCATGATTAAAAGAAATATATCAATAAAGAAAAACTTCCATATTATAAATCCAAATCCATATGATATAAAAGATATGAAATAATAAATCTATCACTTAATTATCATTTTCTTAATATAAAATACAATGTCAAGTTAAGATAATTAAAATATCATTTTTATGACATCACACACCTTTATTCACATTCTACCGAAATAACCACATTTTTACGGATATAATTCCGATACCAAAAGTGGTATGTGATATCACTTTTATAAACTCATTATTTTTATATTTAAAATTATAAATTAATATTTATAATTTTCCAAAATGTTACTTCAAAACCCTAATGGGGTGTCTCCTTCTCTGCCTCTGTCAACTGTACATACATACCCGCATCCGTGTTCCGAAGAACACGAAAACTATGAGACTGAACCAACCCAAAATCAAATTCTAGGATCATGCTTAAACTAAAGCCCACTAGTATCAACTGCCCGAACACCAAACGTGCACAAGTACGCGTTTGTGAATGAACCCCGTCATAAAACCATACGTCCTCTACAACGTTTTGCCCAAAGGTGAACAACCCTCTGTGTGGGACTCTAAAGACTCATCACTACGCTGGCAGTGAGTTTAACTACAGGACGTAAGCGGTACTAGCTGTACGTAACGGTCCCCAGGTAGATGTCGATAAAACGGCCGATGAGGAAAAACCCATCAGAAATCCTACTGAGCCTGAATGTGACAATCTCCGTACAGTCCGGTCCGTTCGTCTAAGAGTATCGCATATCGCGCCTAGGGGGCGGTAAACGTTAGCCCCCTAATAGCGGTATAAGTCATGTCGAAGTGTAGCCCAAAACACCTTAAGAAACTGTAGGGATCCTATGAACGACAGCAAGGTTTCAGGAGGCATCTTCCATGCCATTTTTTAAAATTTGCTGTTTTAAAGAACCCTAAACGAGAATCGTTAACTAGAGAATCATACGAAATTTAATGTAAACTACTTTACATATAAGTGAATTAGAAATACAACCTTTGTAGATTGGTCCTTCACTTCATTAGCTCCTTGTAGTAGTCCCTTCGCTGCGATGAAATGATCTTGCGGACTCTTGAATGAATCCATAAGAAGAAAGCAACGAACTTGCTTGAAGTCTTCGAGACCGAAGATGATCTATGTCGAGGAGAAACTAACCCAAGCTACCCTCTTCACTAGTGTGGGATTAGTGAAGCAAACACCCTATACTAAAGTGCTAATCTAGTAGAGGATGAAGAAGTAGGAGTTTTGCTCACTTTGGATTTCTTTTTCTCACTAAAATTTCTCACTTTAACAAAACCTAGAGAGCTCTTGAACTTTGAGGAAGAAGATCAAGAGAGATAATGTTGTGAGAGAGAATGGCAACCATGGGTGGGAAAATATCTAATATTACCCTTGTAGAGACTTAACCATGAGTTTAGATAATGGTTGGGTTAATAAATATCTCGTGTAAGACAAAACTAGTGGACTAAGTCAAATGGTCTCAAAGCTTCATGAAGTTTCATGGCATGCGAATAATTTCCACCTAATAATTGAATTACAATAAATAAATAAACCCTACATTATCTTCATTATGGTGTAAGTCTCATACACCCATGTTGCATGTATCATCAACCATGACACATAATAATAACACAATTAATATATATCACATATATATTAAGTGTGCACATGTGAGAAAAATAAATGTTTAAGTGAGCTTATTTTAGTTAATGTAAATTAATATATCAAATATATAATTATACATTAAATAATTATATCAACACTTGATTTAATGATCCTGTTATATCTCATATGACCGACTAATATTACTTGTATTATTATATCGAATCAACACTTGATTCGACAACCCGGCTATATCACATATAACCGACAGATACAGTATCGACTAATAGAATCAACATTTGATTCGATAACCAGACTATATCAAATATAACCGATCGATACTTTATATTGCGGGAATAGAATATGGTATCACATACTCGTATTAATCTCGGTCCCGCACATATCACATATGTGCTCCTACATCGTTTTGCCTGAGCCAGTGAAACCTCTGTGTAGGACTCTAAAGACTCGTCAATATGCCGGCAGTAGGTGATGATCACATCAAGCACCTACAAGCCGTCAGCGGTACTAGCTGGACGTAACGGCTACCCGGGTATTGAACGATCAGAAGATCGGCAAGCTAGCCCGCTCCAATTCCTGCAAAATCCTGTCAGTAACACTACCGTACAGTCCGGTCACTTCGTCCGATATGTCGCATATCCAGTATTGGGGTGGTAAACGTCCGACCCCAATAACCGATATGTCGTGCCGATGTGAGGCTCATAACGGGTCGAGAAACGACTGATAACACTTATCAGTAAATCTCTGTATCAGGCCTGGCCAGGGATTTTCCTGTTATGGCCAATCGAGCATAGCGCAATATCAACCCCCAATACCGGGAGAGACGAATCCCCTCCTATCGCTCATTGCCTCCATGTGATTCGGGACTATACCCAAAAGCCACCGTTTGCACGTTCTCATGAAAGCGGTAAGGTGGAAATCAAAGCACAGTGGGAATCACACAAGATTCTATGATGATCTCGGGTCTTCAGCCTAATCTGTACCAGTGTCACTAGAGAACTGCTATCTGACGATAGGTATAATACCAACTAGGAGTTCTTGACGAGTCCGTTCAATGTACCCAGTCTTCACTGAGCACTCGTATACCATTTTTGATGTCAAACACCAATGGATGTGGATCATCCATCGCCCATCATATGGGTCAAGATGCGTACACGCTAGTCTACTCCGGAATATCGATGCCCTGTCTCGATACTCCCTCGACTAGGAACAGTTTTAGGGTGTACTTATGGACTACCTTTGGCTCCCACTGTAAGTCCATGCTACCTCTCCCGGTACTTTCGGGCATGCAGAATATGGTGAAAAACGATTTTCTTAGAGGTGGTAACATGGACTCAAAACTGGATCTTTGTTAAACATCTAACTAACAACCTAACTACGAGTTGCTAACTACTCGGTTAGGGGGTTATACCTTTCTTTTTCTCGAACTCCTTCGTCTTCAAGCTTTGATGGTCGTCCGAATCGGCTTCTCCCCGTCGTCTCCTTGCGCCGAAGATAGATCCACCTGAAAGCTTCAACCTTTGGCTCCTTCTTCGAACTTTGAAGAAACTAGTTCACTCGGTTTGCTAAACCTTGTGAATTAGAGTGAGTAGAGAAGAGTTTGTATGGGATTTTATCTATGGTTCTTGGTTCTCAACACATGAGACAAGTGAACCATAGACTCAAGAGAGGGAGAGCAAGAGGAAGGAGATGAGAGCTCAAGAACAAGAGAGAGAATGAGCATGAAAGAATGAGAGAAGACTTTTCTCTCTTTGCTCTCATAATCCAAAACCATCACCACAAAAATAATAATCAAGTATTGTGTAAAATAGTTCAAGTCAAAATGGCTAAATCATTTCATGCACTCATTTCTCACAAGAGAAACAAGCAAGTAAGAAGTCTTTGCCATGAAATGATAGCCATTGTCATCATGATGGTCAACTAGTCCAACCTAGTCAACCGGTCAACAAAGTCAACAAGTCAACAAAGTCAACCCCTCAACAACCATGTCACCACAATAGTTAATTAATATTATTGTTAATCATATATCATATTCTCATTAGGGTTGACCAAAAAGTCAATAGTCAACGGTCAACAACCCTAATGAGAATCCTCTGCCACTGTGTCTCCGTCAACTGTGCATACACACCCGCATCCGCGTTCCGAGGAACACGGATGCATACTGGATAAATCCAATCCCAATACGTACACTTCGATCTGGCTTAAACCAAAGCCCGCTAGTGTAAACTGTCCGGACACTGTACGTGCATAAGTGCACGGATGTGACCGAACCCTGCCGCAAAACCATGCGACCTGTCGCAAAACCATGCGACCTCTACTCTTTTGCCTAAAGGCGAATAGCTTTCTGTGTGGGACTCTAAAGACTCGACACTACGCTGGCAGTGGGTTTAACCACAGACCGCAAGCGGCACTAGCTGTGCGTAATGGTCCCCAGGTAGATGCCGACAAGAAGACTGACGAGGCGAAACCCATCTGAACTCCTACTGAGCCTGAATGTGACATTCTCCGTACAGTCCGGTCTGTTTGTCTGATACATCGCATGGCGGGCCTAGGGGGCGGTAAACTTCAGTCCTCGAATAGCGGTACAAGTCGTGTCGGAGTGAAGCCCAAAACACCCTGAGATAACACTGGAAGCCTACCAATATATCTCGTTTGCCCTGGCCAGGGACTACTCGTGTAATGGCTCTCCTAGACACAGCGCGATGTCAACCCCCAATACCGGGAGAGACGAATCCTGTCTAACCGTCACTGCCTCCAAGTGCTTCGGGACTGCACCCAACTACCACCTGTTTCCACGACTCCTTTGAGCCGTGGTAAGGTAGTAATCAAAGTACAGTGGGAACACACTCAAGGCGAACTGACAGTGTCAAGTCAGCGGACTAAGCTGTACTCATGTCACCTGGGAACTGATAACTGACGATAGGCATAATACCAACTAGTCAGTTCCTGACGAGTCCTGTCCAGTGTACTCGTAACCCAACGAGCACCCGCATACTATCTCAAGTACGACGTACCGACGGCTGTGGGACAGACCGTCTCCCACACTGGGATGAGAAGCGCATGCGTTTGTCTACTCCGGAGTATCGATGCCCTGTCTCGATAGTCCTGCGACCAGGGACCTGCATAAGGATGTGCTTATAGATTACCCAGCCCCACTAGTGTGACTGCCATCACAACGCTGTAATCAAGCAAAGATCCTAAGGGCTCCACTAATGTGTATAGGCGATATACTAAAATAAACACATGTACACATTGAAGTAGAAACAAACCAAATAGCATACTACTATTTTGAGCAAGATTGTATATATACAAGGTGAATATCCCAAGCTTCCATTAAGTAATATACAAGCTAGTATGATACAGTAATGGCCTCTAGGGCATATACACTAACAATCTCCCACTTGCACTAAGGCCATGTACTGGCGTATCGAAGACCTATCATCTCGATCAGCCGCTCGAACTGAGTCTGGGGCAAGGCCTTGGTGAATGGATCTGCAGTGTTATCTTCTGAAGCGACTCTCCGAACCTCGATCTCCTGGCGATCCACGATCTCCCTGATCAGGTGATACCGCCTTAAGATGTGTCTGGATCTCTGATGGGACCTGGGTTCCTTCGCTAAAGCTATATCCCCGTTGTTGTCGCAATACAGAGGTATTGGATCAACAATGGACGGAACCACCTGAAGCTCTTTCAAGAACTTCCTCATCCAGACAGCTTCTTTTACGGCATCAGATGCAGCAATGTATTCCGCTTCCATCGTCGAGTCTGCAACGGTTTCCTGTTTGGAACTCTTCCAACACACCGCCCCTCCATTGAGGGTAAAGACAAAACCCGACATGGAATTGGAATCATCCTTGTCACTCTGGAAGCTGGAGTCAGCAAAGGCCTCGATCTGGAGGTCTTTTCCGCCATACACCAAGAACATCTCCTTAGTCCTTCTGAGGTACTTGAGAATGTTCTTTATGGCTATCCAGTGTTTCTCCCCAGGGTTTGACTGATACCGGCTTACCACACTCAGTGCATAAGCTACATCCGGTCTGGTACACAACATCGCATACATTATAGAGCCTACCGCAGAAGCGTAGGGTATAATAGACATGCGATCCCTCTCCAAATCAGTCTTGGGAGACATCTCTTTAGAGAGGGTGATCCCGTGACAAGCCGGTAGGTTACCGCGCTTGGAATCTTCCATACTGAATCTCTTCAGTATGGTGTCGATGTACTTGGACTGTGAAAGTCCTAATATCCTCTTGGATCTATCACGATGGATCCGGATCCCCAAGATGTATGAGGCATCACCCAGGTCTTTCATGGAGAACCTGTGTGACAAGAACCCCTTGACAGATTGTAGCATAGGAATGCCATTTCCTATTAAAAGAATGTCATCCACGTACAAAACGAGGAATACTACAATTCTCACTACAAATCTACAATAGATGCACGGTTCATCTGGATTTTTGATAAAGCCAAATTCCTTGACCGTCTCATCAAAACAGATGTTCTAACTCCGCGATGCCTGCTTTAGTCCATAGATGGACTTAAGCAACTTGCACACCTTTCCGCTGCTCCCACTCTGAATGAAACCTTCTGGTTGGTCCATATAGACACACTCCTCTAAATTTCCATTTAGAAAAGCGGTCTTTACGTCCATTTGCCAGATCTCATAATCGTGGAAGGCAGCAATGGCAAGAAGGATCCGAATGGATTTCAGCATAGCCACTGGAGAAAAGGTTTCGTCATAGTCCAAGCCAGGTCTTTGACGGAAACCCTTTGCAACAAGTCAAGCTTTATAGGTCTCAACCTGTCCATCTACACCAATCTTCCTTTTGAAGATCCACTTGCATCCTACGGGTTTTACCCCGTCTGGAGCAATGTCCAACGTCCATACTTTGTTGGTGTACATGGACTCCATTTCGGTCCGCATTGCATCCAGCCATTTTACTGAGTCAACGCTCTTAACGGCCTGCTGGAAGCTAGTAGGCTCATCATAATGTATGATGCAATCTTCTCTATCCCCGTCTATGAGAAAACCGTAGTATCTCTTGGGCGGATGAGACTGCCTACTACTCCTGCGGAGCGGCGTAGGAATGTCCTGTTCTTTTGAACCCTCTGGTTCCACTAAGCTTTCAGTAATAGTTCATGGTTCTGGAATTTCTTCCAGTTCTACTGCGCTCCCACTAATTTCCTTTTCTATGAACTGGTGTTCTAGAAAGTGGGCATTACGAGAAACAAGGACTTTTTGTTCCTCTGCGTGGTAGAAAAGATACCCCCTGGTGTTCTTTGGGTATCCCACAAACTTGCACAGTACTGAGCGTGCCTCGAGTTTGTCCGCATGCTGCTTTTTGACAAAAGCTGGACATCCCCAAATCTTCAGATATTGAAGATAGGGTTTCTTCCCACTCCATAACTCATAAGGTGTGGTAGGCACACTCTTAGTGGGAACTCGGTTCAAAAGGTATGCAGCTGATTCTAGCGCATACCCCCAGAATGATCGCGGTAACTCAGCGTTACTCATCATGGACCGTACCATATCCAATAGGGTTCGGTTCCGTCTCTCTGATACACCATTATGTTGTGGAGTGTATGGAGGAGTAAGCTGAGAGAGAATTCCGTTCTATTTTAAATAGTCCAGGAACTCGGCACTCAAGTATTCACCACCTCGATCCGATCTTAGAATCTTGATACTTTTGTCGGTTTGTTTTTCTACTTCATTCTTATATTCCTGGAATTTTTCAAAGGCTTCAGACTTATGTTTCATTAAGAAGACATAACCGTACCTTGAAAAGTCATCCGTAAAAGTAATGAAGTAAGAATAACCGCTTCGCGCATGTGTAGACATTGGACCGCACACGTCGCGGTGTACGAGTCCCAAGAGCTCGCTCGCCCTTACTCCGTGTCCAGTAAACGGAGTCTTTGTCATCTTTCCTTTGAGACAGGATTGACAAGTGGAATACGATTGATATTCGAACGCATTCAGATATCCTTCTGTATGTAACTTCGTCAACCTTCTCTCATTGATGTGACCCAGTATAAAATGCCATAAGAAAGTCTGATTTATTTCCGGAGACTTTCTTTTGTGTGTATTCTGGACATTGAAAATCTGTGGTTGGTTTAATACGTATATACCATTGCTCAATGTACCTGACCCAATCAGAACTTGATTAAGGTGAATGTTTACAACATTACTTACAAACGCAAATTCATAACCTTCTTTAGAAACTAAAGATACAGAAATGATATTACAAGTTGCGTTGGGTACAAAAAAGCAATTACGCAATACCAAAACATGTCCATCTGACATTCCCAGGTGATAGTCCCCCACGGCTTTAGCATCCATGCTAGCTCCGTTCGCAACTCTGAGGGTCATGTCACCTGCTTTCAAAACACTACGGTTTCTCAACGCCTGCAAAGAATTACAGATATGAGATCCTGATCCGGTATCCAATACCCAGGAAGTAGAGTTTATTGAAAGACAGTTTTCAATAACATACACACCTGAAGCTGAAGCTGCAACCTGCTTCAATTCCTGTGTTCTGGCCTTCCAGGCCCTGCAATCATTCTTTCAGTGTCCTTTCTTATGACAATAGAAGCATTCTTCCTTATCCACAAGCTTCCCCGCTTTCTTTGTTGCTTTAGCTTTTCCCTTCGTATCCACTTTACTAACACCGCCTCTTGGTTTGGCGGGGCTTTCTTCTTCTTTCCCGTGGCTTTTGCCTTGGACCTAGAAGAAGATGATCCTCCTACAAACAAAGTGGATGTTTCCCTACATTTCTGTAGGGTGCCCTCTGCGCTCCTCAGCATGTTGAGGAGCTCTGAAAGTTCAACTTCTTTTTCTTGTAAGTTGAAGTTCAGTATAAACTGGGCGTAAGTGGAAGGAAGGGACTGGAGAACTAAGTCCGTATAGAGCTCACTCTCCAATGTGGTCCCTAGGTCCGCGAGCTCCTCAATATAGCCAATCATCTTAAGCACGTGTTCTGCTACTGATGATCCGACGGCCATCCTTGCCGAAAATAACTTTTTCGACGCTTCGTATCTTGCGATACGAGATTGCTCTCCATACAGTTCTTTTGTATGAAGAAATATGGATTCCAAGTCCATATTCTCGTGCCTCCTCTGATGTTCATTGTCCATAGAGGCAAGTACGAGGCACTTGGCCTTCGCGCTATCAATCTCCCAAGTCTTACGGATTTCCTTATCCGCGACGCTGGAAGTGGGACCAGGGACAGGGGGAGCTTTGGTGGTAAGAAGATACCCCAGCTTGTCGTAAGTGATTGCCATCTTGACATTCCTGAGCCAATCTTTGTAGTTTGGCCCTGTCAGTATGTTTTTATCTAGGAGTAACTTAAGTCCAGTCATGTCGATTGGTCGCTGCAATTAGGAGAGAAAAGAAACACTCAGCATGATGCTCTTGCAAGTTTAGAATGGTTTTTAGTTTTTCTAAACAGGATGGCTCCCACTGTTTCTCGAATCCCTCCTCAAACCAAAAAGGAAGAATTAGTCAGGATCAATCTCACCGTACAATACTTGCTTAACCGTTCAGCCAGGCCAGTGTTGGTACTTCGAGGGAGGTTTTCCAACGCTTTCGCGAAGTTTCTTAATTAAATAACCTCTTTTCCCTGGGGGCGTAGCCCCGCTAACACCTTTCTAGACACCTACTAGGTTTATAGCATTGATCGTTTAGTGAGAAATTTCCCGAGGAGTAGCATATACTCACAGTAGGATCGGGATCCAAATATCATCGCGTGACGAAACTGAAGGAATCCTACCAGAATCATCACACTCCAAATGGTATGCAACACTAGCAAGTTTCAGTTCTTTTGAAACTCCTGATGTGGATTTTTGCCCCATGCTCTTATGACCTTGGCGTGAGGTCAAAATGTCATAAGTCACATGTCAAGTTCTTCCCATCATGATCCAGGTTAATTTGAATCCACCCGTACCTACCCTTGACGTAGGCCAAAATGGTAGTACGGCTGTCCCAAACCAACGCATTCTATCTATGCAACAGATAAATATCCGGCAGCTACCAATCACTATGCCTTGGCATGAGGTCAAAATACATAGCTTGAATACTACCGAATATTTAACTGAAGTGATGGAGGGCTACGAATGGTTTTGGCAAAACCGTGAACGTAGTGAACTTGATATAATCGATGGAACGAGATAGCTTTTAAAAGGAGTGGCTCAAGCTCCGCATTTAAAAGTTAGTTTTGAAAAGAACCGAGTGGTTTTTCGAAAGTGTTCCAACGACTTTTACTTGGTTTATTTTCTTGCATTAGTTCTTTTAATGCGTGATATTCTTGCATTAGTTCTTTTAATGCGTCCCATCATTTAATCCTACCATTGCAGAAAACAACCAAAATATGACGTACGCTTATGCCATTCGCATTCGCCACGGGGCCCCGTCATTACCCGTTAGGTTACTTAACTAACGACAGAGCGGGGGCTGGGCTAGCACGGCTGTAAAACATAAGCAACGTCTAAATAATATCATATATAGATATATTGCAATGATAGCCATTTCAGATCACAGATGAACACATTGGATATACTAGGAATCCGCAATTCGTACGAGCCTGTAACGAAAAGCAGATTACACGGTCGCGGTGAATAGCCAATACCCAACCCAAGACCCCTACGGGTGCGGCAAACTACCCGCCAAGTACCCGAAGCGAAGCAACCTCCCTCAACCCCGTGAGTAGGCCACTCGGCACTTCGGCATACCCGGTAGTTTGTGCACCCCCTCCATGGGTCTATCCTAGGAGCATAAACAGTAAAAAGAAATTATACAATGACGGCTACAACCCCGACCCGGTTGTGCGGCCATACAAATAATTATTACATCAATTTACAAATTTACATGAATTGAAAGAAAAGAAAACTCTCGTCTCACAACCCCCGGCTATTCACCCGCGACAATCCAATGAATTCATATACACATTCCAATGACATTACAGATCACAGATTTGTATAACCCCCACTAATCGACATATAGCGATTAGTAGACGTTCAATACAAATATCACATCACAGAAAAACCCTTCAGCTTAAGTCTTTTAGAAGTTCGATCAAAAATACGGATTTACAGGTCCCAAATACAAAATTTTCGTTCTGGAAAATCTGGGCAGAAAATACATATTCCAAAATTCCTAAAATACCCCCATAAGCACACTGTAGCAAAGAACAACCAGAGAGGAGCCAAGAAGGCCGCGGAACCGCCTTTCTACAGTGCACTCTAAAAACCCTGAGTCGATTTTTGATGCATGATTTATTATTTTTACAGAACATAAAAAATCGACAGCAAGTATGAAATCGGGGTTCATTTCGGGACTTTTTCTTTGATCGATCTTCTAGTTACTTTGCTAACATGTTAGATAGAGTTTAACTAGGCTCTGATACCACTGTAAGTCCATGCTACCTCTCCCGGTACTTTCGGGCATGCGGAATATGGTGAAAAACGATTTTCTTAGAGGTGGTAACATGGACTCAAAACCGGATCTTTGTTAAACATCTAACTAACAACCTAACTACGAGTTGCTAATTACTCGGTTAGGGGGTTATACCTTTCTTTTTCTCGAACTCCTTTGTCTTCAAGCTTTGATGGTCGTCCGAATCGGCTTCTCCCCGTCGTCTCCTTGCGCCGAAGATAGATCCACCTGAAAGCTTCAACCTTTGGCTCCTTTTTCGAACTTTGAAGTAACTAGTTCACTCGGTTTGCTAAACCTTGTGAACTAGAGTGAGTGGAGAAGAGTTTGTATGGGATTTTATCTATGGTTCTTGGTTCTCAACACATGAGACAAGTGAACCATAGACTCAAGAGAGGGAGAGCAAGAGGAAGGAGATGAGAGTTCAAGAACAAGAGAGAGAATGAGCATGAAAGAATGAGAGAAGACTTTTCTCTCTTTGCTCTCATAATCCAAAACCATCATCACAAAAATAATAATCAAGTATTGTGTAAAATGGTTCAAGTCAAAATGGCTAAATCATTTCATGCACTCATTTCTCACAAGGGAAACAAGCAAGTAAAAAGTCTTTGCCATGAAATGATAGCCATTGTCATCATGATGGACAACTAGTCCAACCTAGTCAACCGGTCAACAAAGTCAACAAGTCAACAAAGTCAACCCCTCAACAACCATATCACCACAATACTTAATTAATATTATTGTTAATCATATATCATATTCTCATTAGGGTTGACCAAAAAGTCAACGGTCAACGGTCAACGGTCAACAACCCTAATGAGAATCCTCTGCCTCTGTGTCTCCGTCAACTGTGCATACACACACGCATCCGCGTTCCGAGGAACACGGATGCATACTGGATAAATCCAATCCCAATACGTACACTACGATCTGGCTTAAACCAAAGCCCGCTAGTGTAAACTGTCCGGACACTGTACGTGCATAAGTGCACGGATGTGACCGAACCCTGCCGCAAAATCATGCGACCTGCCGCAAAACCATGCGACCTCTACTCTTTTGCCTAAAGGCGAATAGCTTTCTATGTGGGGCTCTAAAGACTCGACACTACGCTGGCAGTGGGTTTAACCACAGACCGCAAGCGGCACTAGCTGTGCGTAACGGTCCCCAGGTAGATGCCGATAAGAAGACTGACGAGGCGAAACCCATCTGAACTCCTACTGAGCCTGAATGTGACATTCTCCGTACAGTCCGGTCTGTTCGTCTGATACATCGCATAGCGGGCCTAGGGGGCGGTAAACGTCAGTCCCCCAATAGCGGTACAAGTCGTGTCGGAGTGAAGCCCAAAACACCCTGAGATAACACTGGAAGCCTACCAGTATATCTCGTTTGCCCTGGCCAGGGACTACTCGTGTAATGGCTCTCCTAGACACAGCGCGATGTCAACCCCCAATACCGGGAGAGACGAATCCTGTCTAACCGTCGCTGCCTCTAAGTTCTTCGGGACTGCACCCAAGTACCACCTGTTTGCATGACTCCTTTGAGCCGTGGTAGGGTAGTAATCAAAGTACAGTGGGAACACACTCGAGGCGAAGTGACAGTGTCAAGTCAGCGGACTAAGCTGTACTCATGTCACCTGGGAACTGATAACTGACGATAGGCATAATACCAACTAGTCAGTTCCCGACGAGTCCTGTCCAGTGTACTCGTAACCCAACGAGCACCCGCATACTATCTCAAGTACGACGTACCGACGGCTGTGGGACAGACCGTCTCCCACACTGGGATGAGAAGCGCTTGCGCTAGTCTACTCCAGAGTATCGATGCCCTGTCTCGATAGTCCTGCGACCAGGGACCTGCATAAGGATGTGCTTATAGATTACCCAGCCCCACTAGTGTGACTGCCATCACAACGCTGGTAATCAAGCAAAGATCCTAAGGGCTCCACTAATGTGTATAGGCGATATACTAAAATAAACACATGTACACATTGAAGTAGAAACAAACCAAGTAGCATACTACTATTTTGAGCAAGATTGTATATATACAAGGTGAATATCCCAAGCTTCCATTAAGTAATATACAAACTAGTATGATACAGTAATGGCCTCTAGGGCATATACACTAACACCCACTAGTATGATCTCCATCATAGTCCTGGTAGTTGTTGGATATAGTGCCCTCAGAGTCAACTATTGGATCACAGGCACATGATTGCAATGATTGAGGGAGGACCTATACCGGTAGGACAGTCTTACTCAAGATGATAGTATGCTATCTGGTTTATCTTTATCATCGTGTACTGCTTTAGGTGACCTTACAAGTCACTATTGCACATTGATAGATCCCTTAGGATTCTTGCTTGACGGCCTGCAGTATGATGGCGATCGTATATGTGGGAGCTGGGGTCTATAAGAACATCCTTAAAAGGTCCCTAGTCGTGGGAGTTTTCGAGAAGGGCATCGATACTCCAGAGTAGACTAGTGTATATAGTCGAGACCCCGACGAGGGGTGGTGTCCGGTCTCACAAGCCACTGGTGTCAGTTGGTTCACCTAAGATGTATACAGGTGCTCATTGGGTTATGGGTACACCGGACTGGACTCGCCGGGAACATGCTAGTTGGTGTTATACCAGACGTCAGATAGCAGTTACCTGGTGACATGTGTACAGGTTAGTTCATCGACCTGAGATCGTCATTTATCTCGTGTGAGTTCCTACTATACTTTGATTACTAGCCTACCACGGCTCAAAGGAGTCGTGCAAACAGGTTTTAGTTGGGTACAGTCCCGAGCCAAATGGAGGCAGTGAGCGGATCTTCAGGGGTTCGTCTCTCCCGGTATTGGGGTGAGGTCATGCTGTGTCTAGGAGAGCCATTACACGAAGTCCTTGGCCAAGGCAGGAGATTTATGGGTAAGTATTCCAGTAGTATCTCAGGGTGTTCTGGGCAACACTCCGACATGACTTGTACCGCTTTTGGGGGTATGACTTTTACCAACCCCCTAGGCCCGCCATGTGTTGCTCATAGACGAACGGACCGGACTGTACGGATATTGTCACTGACAGGCTCAGTAGGGTGTCAGGATGAGTTCGCTCATCGACGTCCCTTTTGGTCAATAGCTGGTAGCCCGTTACATATGGCTAATACCTCTGACGTGCTCGTGGTTAAATCCACAGCCAAAATATTGACGAGTCTTTAGAGTCCCCCAAAGACAGTTTCTTAAGTTTCAGGCGAAACGCTGTAGAGGCCGTATGGAGAAATGGCAGGGTTCGATCATATACGTGCGGTATTGCACGGATCATGATCGGACGGATAATACTATCGGGCTTTGGTTTAAGCCGGATCCTAGTATTATACAGTGTAGACTTTGTCTCATTGCATTTGTATTCGGTCGGAATACAAATGTGGGTATGTATATACAGTCATGGGGTTTTTCCTGTAATTTATTACGGGATCAGTTTTTTGAAGTTGCCAGTTTGCATTCCGTTTCGGCCATTTTTCCTTTGTTCTTTCTTTGGCTGAAAATTGTTGTGGAGGGGCTTATTTGCAAATGTTCAAATTAGCAAAGTGGAGGGTGGTTTTTGTAACTAGTTGGTTCATGATGGTTGAAGCTTCCATTGACTTCTTTTTTGTTCATCATTGCTTCCAATGATGGGTTGAGTGATGGGTTTAAGAGTTGGACTTTTTGGTGTGACATATTTCATCATCATCACTCATCATTCCTTTGCTTGATTCACACACTCCCTCCTCTCTCTTTCTTCTACCATGGCCGGCCATTCTTGTGCGGGCTGTCCAATATTTGTATGTGGGAATTTTGTTCTCTTCTTGCTACAAAAAATTCCCTAGTTCATTGCAAAAGTTCAGATCTCCCTCTACCTTCAAAAATGGCAACTTCTCCACAACCCCTTGAGGCAAAGAGTACTACACTTGGCCTAAAGAATTCTTGGACACGTCGGCTCGCCAACTTCGTAACCGAGTTGCCTTGGTCCAGAGGTGGGAGCCCGTAAAAGAACCCGGCGATGTGGTGCCCTTTCCGACGAAGACTGAAGGACACGGACCGCTCGGTATAGCTCTCTACCCCGTTCTTTAGTTTGCTAGTACTATGTTAATGGCCCGATCCGGGTTTAAAAGTCCACGGTAGCGCCGGTTCTAGTTTTTAGAAAAGTTCTTGTATTCCGCATTTTGGCCTCGTACGGCCAGGGCACTGCCGTGCACTTACACTGGTATCAGAGCCACGCTATTAACCTAGTCTTGCTTGCTCTAGCGTGTTTAAAAGTTCGATCGAACAAAATTCCAAAACCGCATTTCCATTTACATCAGTTTCTGTCAAATTTTTGCAGTGGTTCAAAAATCTTTCAGTGTATTGCAGAAATTCAAGCAGGGTATTTTAAGAGTTCTGTGAAAATTTGGTGCCCCAATGTTACTGTTCCGCCGCGGAACCGCGGCCAAACCCATGCATTGGCCGGGGTTCCGCGGCCATTATAACTCTTCACAGCACCAAATTTTTACAGTGGGCTTCTGACATGGAAATAGGGTTTTTGGTATGTTTTGTTTGGGCCCAGATTTATTTTGAGTGCTACAGTTGTGCTTGGGGCCCACATCGGTAAATTTAGTCGATCGAAAATTTTAAACATGTTAGTTCACAGTATTTATATTATATCTGCGACCGTGAATGTCACTTGATCGGTAAATCCTGTCTAACTGCTATAGCCCGTTTAGACGGATTTGCGAACGTGACATTCACGTTGATGTTCTGTGTTGTGCTGTGATGTTACGGATTGTCATGGTGGATAGCCTAGATGCAATGGTAGTACAGTTTGGTTTATTATATACATTTGATATTGCGGGGCAAGCGTCCGACATGTGGACTGCTGTCACTTCCTGTTTGTATATTATTCTTTTGGGGCACGACCGGGCTGAGGTCGATGTACCCGTTGTATGTATATTTTACTTTCTGTACTAGGATTACCCCGCGGTGGGGGTGCACGGATAGCCAAATTCTAGAGGGCAACGGGCCCGCATCTCATGGCGTTGAGATGGAGGGGGCTTCCCTCTAGAATTGGCGGGCTATTCGCCGCACTCGTTGGGGGTATAGGTTGACCCAAGGAGGGGTGCCCAAGTTACCGGATTTCGTGAAGTGCTGGGTGGTCCATTCACGTAGTTGAAGGGGGCTGCCTCGCTTCAGGTTTTGGCGGGTAACTTGCCGCGCCCGTAGGGGTCTAGGATTTCATTGCATAGGCTATCCACACGACCAGGGGAACGTCGGGTTTCAGTAGCGGCTTTATGAAACCCGGGGATCCCAGATATCCGTATTGTTTTGTGATGCTTATTACATTTCTGTGATGTTGCACTTTATCATGCCTTGAGCGAATATTATATATTAATATATATGCTAGTAGATGTTGTATATGTTTTGCATCCGCGCTAGTCCAGTCCCCGCTCTGTCGTTAGTTACGTAACCTAACGGGTCATGACGGGACCCAGTGGCGAATACGGATGGCATATACGTACATCATTATTTTCGTTCTTTATTGGTGTGATCAATTGATAGGACTGCGTTTATTCGGATCAATGCAAGCTAAACAAACCTATTCTGATGTTGTTGGAACAATTTTTCAAAAAGCTGTTATTGCATGGACGTTCTTTTTTGTTTTGCACAGTGGTATTCGGTTATCCATATCCAGCACCTCAGTCGACGAGGCAAGGGCCGAGATCCCTTCACCGGGAGTGACCCCTAGGACAAAAGTTTGCGTCAGGGCAATAACTTCACTATAGTCGATTACTTTTGCTTTGTATCGTGGTATTCAGTTGGAATATCTTGCACCTCATTTTACGGGGAAAGAGCCGAGATCCCTTCACCGGGAGTGACCTCTTTAGCAAAGGTTTTCGCAACTATATTTTTATAAAAAGCTATCCGGTTCCTTCAACGATATCAAGTTCATTACGTTAAAGGTTTTTCGCCAAAAACCATTCGTAGCCCTCCGTCATTTCAGACGGGTAGCACGTAGTATTCATGCTATGTTTGTTGACCTTCGTCAAGGCATAGTGAATGGTAGCTGCTTGTTACCTTTCTGCTGCATAGATAGATGCGTTGGTTTGGGACAGTCGTATAGTCTTGCTGACCTTCGTCAAGGGCTTGTACGGGTGGGTTCAAATTAACCAGGACAATGACCGGTAGAACTTGATATGTGACTTATGATTTGTTGACCTTCGTCAAGGTCATAAGACCATGGGGTAAAAATCACATCGGGAATTTCTAAAGAAACTGAAACTTGCCAGATATGCGCATACCTTCTGGAGTGTGATAACGTGAGTGGATTCCATCACGTTATCATGCGATGATAGTTGGATCCCGATTCCCACTGATGAGTTGGTTTACTCCTCGGGTGATCCCGACTAATTCTCCTTTCAGGTTTGGAGGAGAATTTGACGTTATTGTGGGAGGTTTCCTGATTAGATAAATTGATAACCATTCTGATCTAGGTTAGAGTGCATGCTGAGTGTTTCTTTTCTCTCTCTCTTTGGCAGCGACCATGACCCGACCCTTGACTATGACTCAGTGACCAAAATTAACCGAACCTTCTTATAACACTGGCTTTTGGATTGTCAGAGTTGCATACCTCATTGCCACTCCTACTTTTACCCTTTTCTCCAGGACACCCCGTATTACTACGAACGTCCACTTCCATTGGATAAAACCATCGTATGATTATATACGAACTCGAAAGAATTTATTTGAGGATGGTTTCCGGTTCTGGAGAAAACGAATAGGACTATTCAGTTGTCTTTTCCTTTTACCTTCTCTCAGGTTGCGAGTACTCCTTGGATTAGGGGATAGTACACCCGTTACGCCTATTGGATAGTCTTCTTTCAAACCTTAGGCTGGTGCCGAACGGTAGGGAATGAAGAAAGCCGATTAGCCTAAGAGTGGTGTACAGAAGGTATTAAGTAAAGACAAATAAAGGGATTAGAAGGAGGGCAAAGTAAATTGCGACTGCTATTTACGACCAAACCAAGTACTTCATTACCACTCCCACTTCACCTTTGTATTTCTCCAGGACACTCCTTATCACTACGAAGATCCACAGTTATTTGGATACTCCATCGTATGGTTATATACGAACTCGAAAGGAACTTGTTCCAGTTCGGGGATGGATTCTTGTTCAGGAGAAATAGGAATAAGGTTTATTCGGTTGTCTTTTATCTTCACCTTCTCTCGTATTGCGAGTGCTCCTAAGATTAGGACAGTACACCGATTATGCTTATTGGATAGTCTTCTTCCAAACCATAGGCTGGTGCCGAACGGTAGGGAAGGAAGAAAACCATTTGGCCTAAAGGGGTGTGCAGAAGGTAATGACTAAAGACATATGAAGGGATATGGAGAGATGGCATAGAAAAATACGGTTACAGTTGTGAATTTGGATAATGGAAGAGGCATTACTAGGAATACTAGGATACCCCTACGAAACATTTCAATGTTTCAGTTTCACTGTGTACTGTTAAAGGAAAACTGATTTCCCAATTAGACACTTTCTCCAGGGTATGTATTTACCAGGTATGAATCTCACATCTGTATGGTTTTACAGATGATGAGTGGGAGTAAGTTATTGGGAATTAGGTGATTGTCCTCATTATATCGGAATTCGTTGTAATTGGTGATATTTGAGGAAATCGCCTGGGTTGTTTGCCAGACGGCAAATATTTGGTTTTGAATATCCGCTGTTATGCACCAATTTCAAATTGATATATATGTACGTCTATTTTTTTAGAGTGAGATATACCTTTTTGAAATTATGTCTATGACATTTACCTATATCAGTGGATGGTTAGGTAAGGAGCATTAAACAACGGTGTAATTCTTCTTAACCATAAGTACAGTTTTCAACCTACGACGCACAGGGTTTGAGTTATTAGACTCAGAGGACTTATACAGAGGATTGTATTTTGTCCAGTGTCCATTAGGACAGAGGGGTTGGTCCTCGTACTATATTCGGTTTACTTATGACTTCTCCAGCTTTTAGACAAGTGTTTCATAGAAATGCAAGGTCCGAATTTTGAGAATTTATAGGTATAAGAATAAAGTAGAGAACCAGGTGTTGCAAGTATCAGGATTCTTCAAGGTGATCGAAGATGTACATACTTGTGTATGGTATTCAGTTGATAGTAATGATTGAGAGAACTTGCTTCTTTTCCAGGTTACTCATAAGTGGAAGCATTCCTAAGTTGAGTAATGCTGATCGGCCTCTCTCCATTTAGTTGAAATGCACTGGAGACAGTTGCATGATTTGAATCTGGTTCAATTAAATCAGTGCCTCTGTTTCTATATTGGATATAGAACGGTTCATATCTTAACAATGTTAAGGTACGGGGAGTTGTCCGGCTTATGCTTAAAACCAGACTCTGGATAACTCAAGGCACGTTTCTGTAATGGCTGTTTGTGGGTTGACCCGGGCTATGACGAGGGTTAACTTTCTACCATCTGGAAGATCAATAGTGATGTTGTTCTTGACTCGCCACAGTTTTAAAAGAAATGGATTTTTTCAGAAAACGGTAGTGGGAGTATGGTAGAACTAGAAGTGATTCCAGTACCGTAAACGATTACTGGAGATTTGATAAGAACCTAAAGATTCAATCTGGTTTGACATTCCATTAGCCACTCCGTGGATATGGTGGGTAACCTCAGACACTCGAGAGGTACTTCGTTATGCTCAAAGACGGTGACAGTGAGGTTCTTGTTTACCCAGACTTGCCATTGCTGTTGTTCCAGACTGTGAGACCCGGCAGGAGGATGAGTATAGCGTCGTTCTAAACTAGCTTTAGAAGTGTATGTCTATATGACTCTGCCAGAGGGTTGTCGTAGTCAGTGGGAGCAGCGGAAGCATAGTGGACAAGTGACTTATGTCTATTTATAGACAAAAGCAGATATAGCGGAGATAGATCATCTATTTCTGACGTGACAGTCATAGGTTTGACTTCATCAGAATAGGGGATGGATCTATTAAGAAGATAGTAGCGTGTGATGTCCTGGTATTTAGATGACAAACACAGAGTAGGAAGTGAAATTCCTTTACTACAGTCGGTTATACTTTGGTCGTCACACTGTGGTTTCTCCACAAAGGAAATGGATTTCATATCAGACATTCTGGTTACTAGATCTATGGTTTTAGATCTAGATTTGGATAGTTTCCCAATCAGGGTACTTAGACAGCATTCTAGAGGTGCTTTAGAATGGACGACTCCTGGCATGGTGGTGTACCTGCAGGTGATGGAGTCACCCTCTCTAAAGGTGTCTTACGGACTAAAGGAGAGAGGGATGCGCATGATTGGAAGATCACTTGCTTAGGCAATTGAGTCAATTATGAGATGTCAAGTACCACACCAGATGTTGTTTTTACACAAGCTGCAATAAGTTGATATTGATCCTATCCTGGAGAAACGATCGGAACCAGCTTTAGAACATAAGTGGATGTTCTAGGGATATGATAACGAGAGCCTCATTCGGGAGACAGTTATAATTCAGGCTTCCAAGGTGACCTGGATGATAGAGTTACTGTCAGAGTTATATTTTTCCCTCTGACGAGGGGCAGTATTTTGGACAGGTGGTCCAGGCGGATACTGAGGGAGGCATGGCGCAGGATACTGATTAAGTTCAGTTGACGATACAGTCTAAGAAGTTTGGATTTGAAGTTCATTTATGAACTAGGTCCCATCAGACATCCGAACATATTCTAAGACAGGTATTGCTCATTTCGGGAGATGGCTTTCTCCGCGAACTTGAGATAAAGAGAGACATAGAAAGAAACATTAGTGTGGATCCACTCACTGAGGCTATTCCTCAAACGCATTAGTTTCGCTAACGGGTTTTGTGAGACTGATTTGTAGAGGAGTTGGGTGTTCGGTATCACACGGGCTGTGAGTATGCGACATCGCAATAATTAGCCTTGAGTGCAAGTGGGAGATTGTTGGATATAGTGCCCTCAGAGTTAATTATTGGATCACAGGCACGTGATTGCAATGATTGAGGGAGGACCTATACCGGTAGGACAGTCTTACTCAAGATGATTGTATGCTATCTGGTTTATCTTTATCATCGTGTACTGCATTTGGTGACCTTACAAGTCACTATTGCACATTGATAGAGCCCTTAGGATTCTTGCTTGACGGCCAGCAGTATGATGGCGATCATATACGTGGGAGCTGGGGTCTATAAGCACATCCTTAAAAGGTCCCTAGTCGTGGGAGTTTTCGAGACAGGGCATCGATACTCCAAAGTAGACTAGTGTAAACAGTAGAGACCCCGACGAGGGGCGTTGGCCGGTCTCACAAGCCACTGGTGTCAGTTGGTTCACCTAAGATGTATACAGGTGCTCATTGGGTTTTGAATACACCGGACAAGACTCGCCGGTAACATGCTAGTTGGTCTTATACCAGACGTCAGATAGCAGTTCCCTATGTACAGGTTAGTTCATCGACCTAAGATCGTCATTTGTCTTGTGTGAGTTCCCACTGTACTTTGATAACTACCCTACCACGACTCAAAGGAGTCATGCAAACAGGTTTTAGTTGGGTACAGTCCCGAGCCACATGGAGGCAGTGAGCGGATCTTCAGGGGTTCGTCTCTCCGGGTATTTGGGGTGAGGTCACTCTGTGTCTAGGAGAGCCATTACACTAAGTCCTTGGCCAGGGCAGGAGATTTACTGGTAAGTATTCCAGTAGTATCTCAGGGTGTTCTGGGCTACACTCCGACACGACTTGTACCGCTTTTGGGGGTCTGACTTTTACCAACCCCCTAGGCCCGCCATGCGATGCTCATAGATGAACGGACCGGATTGTATGGATATTGTCACTGACAGGCTCAGTAGGGTGTCAGGTTGAGTTCTCTCATCGACGTCCCTTTTGGTCAATAGCTGGTAGCCCGTTACGTATGGCTAATACCTCTGACGTGCTAGTGGTTAAATCCACAACCAAAGTATTGACGAGTCTTTAGAGTCCCCCACAGACAGTTTCTCATGTTTCGGGCGAAACGCTATAGAGGCCGTATGGAGATATGGCAGGGTTCGATCATATACGTGCGTTATTGCACGGATCATGATCAGACGGATAATACTAGCGGGCTTTGGTTTAAGCCGGATCCTAGTATTATACAGTGTAGATTTTGTCTCATTGCATTTGTATTCGGTCGGATTACAAATGCTGGTATGTATATACAGTCGTGGGGTTTTCCTGTAATTTATTACGGGATCAGTTTTTTGAAGTTGCCAGTTTGCATTCCGTTTCGGCCATTTTTCCTTTGTTCTTTCTTTGGCTGAAAATTGGTGTGGAGGGGCTTATTTGCAAATGTGCAAAATAGCAAAGTGGAGGGTGGTTTTATTAACTAGTTGGTTCATGATGGTTAAAGCTTCCATTGACTTCTTTTTTGTTCATCATTGCTTGCAATGATGGGTTGAGTGATGGGTTTAAGAGTTAGACTTTTTGGTGTGACATATTTCATCATCATCACTCATCATTCCTTTGCTTGATTCACACACTCCCTCCTCTCTCTTTCTTCTAGCATGGCCGGTCATTCTTTTGTGGGCTGTCCAATATTTGTCTATGGGAATTTTGTTCTCTTCTTTCAACAAAAAATTCCCTAGTTCATTGCAAAAGTTCAGATCTCCCTCCACCTTCAAAAATGGCAACTTCTCCACAACCCCTTGAGGCAAAGAGTACTACACTTAGCCTACAGCATTCTTGGACATGTCGGCTCGCCAACTTCGTGCCCGAGTTGCCTCGGTCCAGAGGTGGGGGCCCGTAAAAGAACCCGGTGATGTGGTGCCCTTTCCGACGAGGAGATGAAGACCGGAGATTCCGCTAGGAGATCGGGATGGAGGCCGAAGACCGAAGGACACGGATCGCTCGGTATAGCTCTCTACCCCGTTCTTTAGTTTGCTAGTACTATGTTAATGGCCTGATCCGGGTTTAAAAGTCCGCGGTAGCGCCGGTTCTAGTTTTTAGAAAAGTTCTTGTATTATGCATTTTGGGCTCGTACAGACGGCCGGGGCGCTGCCGTGCACATACAGTATTTAAGTACACAACCTAAGGGCTCTATCAACATGTGAGAGCAAGACAACATCACATATACAAGTCAACATGTTAAGATAAAGAGCAACCAGATAGCATACTGTCATGTCGAACAAGAAAGTCCTCTCTATATATATCCAAGCCTCCACTATAATATACATCACATGTACAATAATGGCCCTAGGACATACATATAACTAACAATCTCCCAATTGCACTAAGGCCAGTTGTTGTAGTATCTCATACCCAACATTTCGAAGAGTCTGTCAAATTGTATCTGGGGAATGGCGTTGGTGATTGGATCCGCCGTGTTGTCCTTCGTGTCAACTCTCCTGACCTCGATCTCCCGGTGATCAGCTATCTCCCGGATCAGGTGATACCGCCTCAGAATATTCCTGGAACGCTGATGGGACCTGGGTTCCTTGGCCAAGGCCACTGCTCCATTGTTATCTCAATACAAAGGTATTGGACGCTCAATGGATGGAACCACACCAAGTTCAGTTATGAACTTCTTCATCCAGACAGCTTCTTTGGCAGCATCGTTGGCAGCGATGTATTCAGCCTCCATCGTCAAGTCCACAACGGTTTCCTTTTTGGAACTCTTCCAACAAACCACCCCTCTATTGAGGGTAAAGACAAATCCCGAGTGCGACTTAAAGTCGTCCTTATCACTTTGGAAGCTCTAATCGGTAAAGGACTCCACTTGGAGTTCTCCGTTAGCAAACAACAAGAACATCTCTTTAGTTCTTCTCAAGTACTTGAGAATGTTCTTCACAACTGTCCAATGACTCTCTCCTGGATCTTCTTGATGCCTACTCACTACACTTAGCGAGTATGATATATCGGGTCTGGTACACAACATTGCATACATGATAGAGCCTACCGCCGAAGCATAGGTTATCCCTTGCATGCGAGCTCTCTCCATATTAGTCTTAGGAGACATCTCTTTGGAGAGAGTAAGTCCTGAGATCGTGGGTAAAAGCCCACGCTTGGATTCTTTCATACTAAACCTCTTTAGTATGGTGTCAATATATCTGGATAGAGACAATCCCAGTATCCGTTTAAATCTATCTCTATAGATCTTAATCCCCAAGATGAAGGAGGCATCACTAGATCTTTCATTGAGAATCTATGTGATAAGAAAAGCTTGACCGAGTGCAGCATAGGAACATCCTATCAAGAGTATGTCATCCACGTACAATACGAAGAAGACAACTTTACTCTCTGCAACCTTCTTATATATGCAAGGTTCATCTACATTTTTGATGAAGTCAAACTCTTTGACTACTACATCAAAACAGATATTCCAACTCCGCGATACTTGTTTTAATCCGTAAATGGATTTAAGCAGCTTGCACACCATGCCGCTGCTCCCACTGTCCATGAAGCCTTCTGGCTGAGTCATGTATACGCACTCTTCTAAATCACCATTTATAAAGGCGGTCTTAACATCCATTTTCTAGATTTCGTAGTCATGGTATGCAGCGATGGCGAGTAGGATCCGGATGGACTTAAGCATAGCCACTGGTGAAAAGGTTTCATCATAGTCCACACCTGGTCGTTGATGAAAACCTTTTGCAACAAGTCTAGCTTTGAAAGTCTCAACTTTTCCATCTACACTAAGTTTCTTCTTAAAGATCCATTTGCTCCCAATGGGTTTTACCACTTCAAGGGCAACTTCCAAAGTCCATACATTGTTGGTGTGTACATGGATTCCATCTCAGATCGCATTGCATCCAGCCATTTCACAGAGTCCCCACTCGTGATGGCCTGCTCGAAGCTAGTTAGGACATCATCCTCCATGATGCATTCCTCGCTTCCACTATCAATGAGAAAACTGTAGTATCTCTCAAGTGGATGAGGAACCCTACTAGATCGGCGGAGAGGCTGAGGTTCGTTGGGAACTATCGATTCCTCCGGTTCCACTAAATCTTCAGTTGCAGTTTGTGCTGTTTGAACTTCTTCTAGCTCTACCTCTTCGCCACTAATTTCTTTTACAAGAAATTCCTTTTCTAAAAAGGCGGCATATTGAGAAACAAACACCTTTTGTTCCTCAGCGTGGTAGAATATATATCCTTGTGAATTCTTTCGATATTCCACAAACTTGCAAAGGACTGAACGTGCCTCGAGTTTGTCCGAATTTTGCCTTTTGACATAGGCCGGACAACCCCATATCTTAACTCGTTTAAAATATGGTCTCTTCCCACTCCATATCTCATATGGTGTGGTAGGTACAGATTTAGATGGAATTTGATTCAATAGGTATGCTGCTGTCTCTAGCGCATAACCCCAAAAGGAAATAGGTAACTCAGCAGTGCTCATCATAGAGCGCACCATATCTAATACGGTGCGATTTCTCCACTCCGATACACCGTTGTGCTGTGGTATATATGGAGGAGTAAGCTGAGAGAGAATCCTATTCACTTTTAGATAGTTACGGAATTCTGTGCTCAAGTATTCTCCTCCTCGATCAGATCGTAGGATTTTAATACTTTTACCCGTTTGGTTCTATACTTCGTGCTTATATTCTTTGAATTTCTCAAAAGCTTCAGACTTGTGTTTCAACAGGAACACATGTCCGTATCTTGAGAGATCGTGAGTGAATGTAATGAAGTACGAGGAACCATTCCTAGCATGTGTAGACGTGGGACCACATACATCACTATGTATCAGTCCCAAGAATTCCGCAACTCTTTCTCCGTGTCCACTAAACGAAGTTTTGGTCATCTTGCCTTTGAGACATGACTGGCAAGTGTCATAAGATGAAAATTTGAACGAATTCAAATATCCATCCTTATGTAACTTAGCTAGTCGTGTCGCATTGATATGACCTAGTCTACAATGCCATAAGAAGGAATCTTTCATTTCTGAACTTTTCTTCTTGTGTGTGTTTTGTACGTTCAGAACTGTGGTTTGATCTAGAACGTATATGCTATTATTTAACGAGCCTGATCCAATCAACTTTTGATTTAGGAAGATGTTCATAACATTATCCTGTACCACAAAATTATATCCTTCTTTACTTAATAAAGAAACTGATATAAGATTGCATATCAGGGTCAGAATGTAATAGCATTCGTTCAGAATCAATGTATTACCATTTGGTAATACAAGGTGATCTTCGCCAACTGCTTTGGCTGCAACATTTGAACCATTCCCTACTCTTACGGAATGATCACCAATTCCCAGTCCTCTACCTTTCCGTAGCCCATGTAACATGTTACATATATGGGATCCTGACCCGATATCTAATACTCAGGACGTAGAGTGTACTGAGAAATAGTTCTCGGTTACTAACACACCCAAAGAAGATACATCAACATGCTCATTCTTCGTTTGGGTGGTGTGGAAATCCGGATATTTTCCTATTTCCTGCTCAGATATATAATAATTATAAGTTTGAGCGGAACCAATGTTCCCCTGCTCAGCATAAAGAGTGAGTTCAGTCAATACATCCATATTATTATCTTGATTAAGGCCTGACATGGTCGTTACCTGGAGAGAGAGAGAAGAAAACTTAGCGTATGCTCTTGCAAAGATCAGATTGGTTATTTATCTTATCTAATCGATGTCTCCCATTGCTATTCTTAAATTTTCCTTCAAACCTTTAAAAGAAAAATTCAGCCAGGATTAATTCCATTCTCCAACTTCGCCAACCGTTCAGCCAGGCCAGTGCCGGTACTTCTGAGGGAGGTTCCCCGTGCTTTCGCACGGACCTAATTAAAATAAACCTCATTTTCCCAGAGTCATAGTCCCGTTGATACCTTTCTAGGCACCTAATGAGTTAGCTAATTGTAAAGTGCAAAATTCTCCCGGGAGCAACTTTTGCTCACAGTGGGATCGGGATCCAACTATCACATAGAAGGTATGCAATCTCATTGCAAATTTCAACACTTGAAATTCCTGAATATTTTGCCCCTAGCAACTTATGACCTTAACATAGTCAACAAATCATAAGCGCTATCTAAGTTCAACCCGTTATTTTCTGATTGAATTAAACCCACCCGCACGACCATTAACATAGTCAACAAAGTAGTACGACTACCCTAATCAAATCGCATCTCATGCTTTAGCAGATAAGCACTAATTAGTTACCGCACACTACGCCTTAACATAGTCAACAAACGTAGCACGAATACTAAGCAGTACTTATCTGAAATGACGGAGGGCTACGTCAGGTTTTTAAGAAAACCTTTGGCGTAAAGAACTTGATAGAGTTGTAGAAACAACTGATTTTTGAAAAAGGAATGTTTTTGAGGCTTTTTACTAGTTTTGCTAAAGAGGTCACTCCTGAAGAAGGGATCTTGACACTTTCCTTATCGAATAAGGGGCATGATTTTTCACAAATACCGCTATACAATGTTAGTTATTTGTATGCCCTAGAGGCCATTACTATACGTAGGATGTATATTGTAGTGGATGCTTGGACATATATAGGGAGGACTTTCTTGCTCGATATGATAGTATGCTATCTGGTTGCTCTTTACCTTAACGTGTACACTGATTGTCTCTCTGTTACATGTTGGTAAAGCCCTTAGGATGTGTACTTGACTATCTGGACTATGATGCGGATCATACTAGTGGGGACATGGTAGTCCATAAGTACATCCTTCAAGGTCCCTAGTCATGGGTGTATCGAGACGGGGCATCGATATACCAGAGTAGACTAGCGTATACCTTCTCGACCCATATAGATGGGCGATGGATGATCCCATATCCATTGGTGTTTGACATCAGAGATGATATACGGGTGCTCAGTGGAGACTGGGTACACTGGACGGACTCGCCAAGAACTCCCAGATGGTATTATACATTATGTCAGATGGCAGTTCTCTGGTGACACTGGTACAGGTTAGTCTGTAGACCCGAGATCGTCATAGAGTCTTGTGTGATTCCCACTGTGCTTTGATTTCCACCTTACCACGTCCAAGAGGGCATGCAAAACGGTGGTTTTTAAGTACAGTCCCGATTCACATGGAGGCAATGAGCGATAGGAGGGGATTCGTCGCTCCCGGTATAAGGAGTTGATGTTGTGCTGTGTTCGATTGGCTATAACCGGAAATCCCTGGCCAAGGTTGCTGAGATTTATTGGTAAGTGTTACCAGTAGTTTCTCGAACTGTTAAAAACCTCATATCGACACGAATTATCGAGCTACTGGGGTCTGACGTTTACCACCCCTAGGCGAGATATGCGACATATCAGACGAACAGACCGGACTGTGAGGTAAGTGTTACTGGTTGGATTCACAGGAGTGTGAGCGGGCTTTCTCGTTGATCTTCTGATCGCTCAATACCCGGGTGGCCGTTACGTTTAGCAGACCGCTTGCGGCTTGTGGGTGTTTGATATGATCATCACCTGCTGCCGGCGTATTGACGAGTCTTTAGAGTCCTACACAGAGGGTTCCTGGCTCAAGCGAAACGAAATAGGAGCGCATATGAGATATGTGCAGGACCGAGAATAATACCAGTATGTGATACTGAATTCTATTCTCACGATTTGTATTATCGGACGGTTATATGTGATATAGCCGGGTTACCGAATCAAGTGTTGATTCGATATATTGATACACTTGATATTAGTCGGTTATATGCCGTATGACCGAATCATTAAATCAAGTGTTGATTTAATGATTTAATGTATAATTGTATATTTGATATATTACTTTACATTAACTAGTATTTGTTCACTTAAGATGGATTTTCTCACTTGATGTGCACGAGTTGTATATGTGATATATTTTTGTGCACTTGTTTGTATCATGTTTGATGATACATGCAAACTTGGGTGTGTATGCTTTGAACCATGTTTAGGTTTATGGTTGGGTTTTATTTTATTTATTTTATTTTGTTTTTTTGGGCAAAAACAAAATGGTGGCTTTATTTGTTTTCTTGCTTGAAGCTTCATAATGTTTCTTTTAAGTATCTTTGAAAAAAAGTCTTAACCATTTTGTTTTTTCCTTTAACCTAACCATTACACCTAAACCCTAGTTTATTCTCTACATGTGTTTACCTCACCCATGGTTGCTATATGATAGACTTCACTTGAATTTTCTAATAAAATAATTCATTTTCTTTTCTTCTTCATCTTTTTCAAGTGAAGAAGAAAGCTTTCTTGAAAATTCCAAGTGTTGAAATCAAGTGAGAAATCCAAATCTAAAGTGAACGCACTTCCTATTTCTTCATCCTCTACCACTTGACATGTTGTATAGGGTGTTTTCATCACAAGGTTCATGACCAAGTGAAGATGGAGCTTGAGTTTGAGTCGCCTCGACGTAGATCATCTTCGGCATCGAAGTCAATGACCTAGCCCGATCATTTCTCCGATGAAACCAATGCTAGAGTCTGGGATCCCGATGATCGCTGCGGAGGGACGTCATCATGGAGCTAAAGAAGTGGAGGACCGGATCTACAAAGGTTGTAATCCCTTTCACTTGTAGTTAAAGTAGTTAACTTGCTATGTTTCACCTTACCTCTAGTTAACGATCTAGCATTAGGGTTCTTTGGCACATGGAAAATTTTGATTTTGGCATGGTTGATCAGTTGTAGAACCTCATGAGTGTGCCTAGGAACCCTACATTGGTATCAGAGCCTAGCTAGAGCTTTAGGCGATGTGTAGACGATGTTAGAAATCCGATCGAACCCCGAAACCCTAAACTTAACCCCTCTCTATAAATTTTCTGAAATTGTGGATTTTTGTGAATTAAAAATTGTCAAAAAATTCAGCAGGATTTTCTAGGAATTACTGTGGAGAACGTGACCCTAACTCGTCCAATGCGCCGCGGAACCGCGGCCCCACCCTGCCTTGGGCGGCGATTCCGCGGCCATAATGGTGACTCTGGGCACGTGCTTTGCACAGTAATGCCCGACTGTAATTCCTCTGTTTTCTGGGAATTTTTAATCTACACTCAAGAGTTGAGTTTTCTGGGTTGTATTGGGGACTCGATATTTCGATCGGAAAGTTTAACTTCGTCTATGTGTTTTTCCGGGTATTTTAGAACATGTTAAAAAGTTAGACCGGATATAAATAACCCACATTTTCCCCTGACGGGAAATTTCCAAGTGTTGGATTTTTCCGTAGTTTGAAAACGTCTAAGTAGTGCAAGTAACGCGAAGGACCCTTTAGAAGACAACAAACCTTAACTCGATTATGTGACCGTCTTGAACTGCCCTTTGAACCTTAGGGTATGGGGCAGTATGGCGTACCACATGTGAGGCGTTGGCTTGACCCTTCTACGGCTGGTACTGTGGCATGAAATGGATGCTTTTAAACTTATTTCATGTGTTGAGCTTTTCGGGAAAACTTAGGTGTTTGATTATTCGATCGGAAAGTTTAACATTGTCTAATTATCTGGAATGTGATACAATAATTGGAATCCACATTCAGTTATGAGATAACTAATTTGAATGTTATAAACATAGCAGTTTAGTCTTAGATGATCGGTTGCCACGGAATTTTGATGTGATCAAAAGTCCGTCGCAATCATGTAGCGTACGCGGATACTCGCCGGATAAACTTAATAGACAGCCATACCCTATAGCCCTGACCAAGTGACTGTAGGAGAACCCCGTCGCCAAAAAGCATCCGTTCGAGTGCTCGCGGCAGCGGTGTTCCTCCTTAGTGCACTTCGTCGACGGCATCCGGGGGTGTGGCCGTCTAATAAAGTTTGCGACGAGCATTCGATCAGCATGTCGGGAATCTTGTTGAATTGCCCGACTTGATATTGAAAAGTGTTTTCGGTAGTGAGACTAAAATGCGGGGTTTATAATTGTTAGGCATGCGATGTCTAAGGAATTCATTTGGTTAGGCATGCGATGTCTAAAGAGGTTGCGGATTCCAACTGTTGTAGTTTTACACTTTCTTTTCTGTGACCGTAAGTGTAATATGTGATATCGCCGGTTTCGTTGCTATATGTCAATGACAATTGGGATGGGCATATTTACTTACGTTGATGACATGTGATGTTATGTGTTGCTCGATATGTTATATTGGATCGTCGTGTTTGAATAGCCGGGGTTTTTTTATGTGAGATGAGTGTTTTTCATTTTCATTCATGTAAAAATTTGTATGTAATATTCTTTTATTGGGGCACTTCCGGGTTGAGGTTGATGTCACCATTTGTATATTATTTACTTTTCCGCACTAGGATAGAGCGAAGGAGGAGAGCACAAGTAACCGGGTTCTGGAGTCCAGTGGGAGACCAACTCGAGGAGTCGAGTCCGGGTCTCCTAACTCTAGAATTGGTAGGGTTGCTTGCCGCTCTCGTAGGGGTCTAGGGGTATGGGTTTGGCTATTCATCACGACCGTAGAATCCGTGTTTTATGCAGGCTCAAAATAAAACACGGACGTTCTAGTACCAATGTTTCATATGTTTCTTCTGCTGCGATATCTGTGATGTGATCATTTGATGTTCTATGATAGATACTGTATATAGTATATATGATATATTATATAGACGTTACTTATGTTTTACACCCGCGCTAGCCCTGCCCCGCTCTGCCGTTAGTTACCTAACCTAACGGTGCACGAGGGGACATCGAGGCGAATGCGGATGGCATAAGTGTACGTCGTATTTATCTGTGATGTTTAGGTGACTTAACTGATGGGACTTCATTAATAAGATTAATGAAAATAAAAGAAAACTTGTAGAACATCCTGCACCCTATTCGATGAGGAAAGGGCCGAGATCCCTTCACCGGGAGTGACCCCTTTAGCAATAACTGGCAGATGCTACAATCCTCGGTTTGTCTTTTGATTTCTTTTATAGTTCTTGCTTTGCATAGTGATATATATGATATATCCTGCACCTCATTCAACGAGGAAAGGGCCGACGATCCCTTCACCGGGAGTGACCCCTTTAGCAAAACTAGAAAAGCCTCACAAACACTCCATTTTAAAATCATTTGATTCTACAACGATATTAAGTTCATTACGCAATAGGTTTTCAAAAAAACCTGTCGTAGCCCTCCGTCATTTCAGATAAGGACTGTTTAGTATTCGTGCTGTATTTGTTGGCCTTTGTCAAGACGTAGTGTGCGGTAGCTGAATAGTACTTATCTGTTTATGCATATGATGCAGATTGGATTAGGGTAGTCGTGCGACCTTATTGGCCTTTGTCAAGGGCCGTGCGGGTGGGTTTATTTCAATCAAGAAATGATGGGTTGAACTTGACTAGCAGCTTATGATTTGTTGGCCTTTGTCAAGGTCATAGGAGGCCCAGGGCAAAATATTATCGGGAATTTCAAGTGTTGAAATTTGCAATGAGATTGCATACCTTCTATGAGATAGTTGGATCCCGATACCCGCTGCGAGTAAGAGTTACTCCTGGGAGAGTTTTACACATTACAATTAGCCGATCAAATAGGTGTCTAGAAAGGTGTTAACAAGGTTACGCCTCTGGGAAAATGAGGTTTACTTTAATTAGGTTCGTGCGAAAGCATGGGGGACCTCCCTCAAAGTACCGACACTGGCCTGGCTGAAAGATTGGCGAACTTGTAGCGTGTAATTAATCCCGGCTAGTCTTTCTTTTTAGGGTTTGAAGGAAGATTTGATAAAAACAGTGGGAGCCATCCTGATTAGATAAAATAATAACCAATCTGATCTTGCAAGAGCATACGCTGAGTGTTTTCTTCTCTCTCTCTCCAGGTACCGACCATATCACGCCTTAATCAAGATAATAATACGGATATATTTACCGAACCCGCTTGTTATACTGAGCTGGGGAACGTTGGTCCCGCTCTAACTTATAATTGTTATAAGACAGAGTAGGAAATTGGGGATTACCAGAATTCCCGTGCCACCCAAACGAAGAAAGTGCATGATGATGCATCTTCTTCGGGTGTGTTCATTACAGAGAACTATTTCTCAGTATCCTTTACGTCCTGGGTATGTAATACCGGATCAAGATCCCACATATGTAATTTGTTACATGGGCTACAGATAGGTAAAGAACTGAGAACGGGTGATAAGTTTCATGAGATAGAAAACGGTGCAAGTGTTGCAGCCAAGTATGTTGGTCACTATCACCCTGTATTACCAGAATACATTAATTCTGAATGAAAGTTATTAGATACCGAACCTGATATACAAAATCATATCAGTCTCTTTATCAGTAAAGAAAGGATATAATTTTGTATTGTTGGATAATGTTTTGAACATTTCCTATATCAAAAGTTGATTGGTTCAGGCACGTTATCTAAAAGCATTGACGTTCTAAATCAAACTACAGTTCTTAGTATACAGAACACACACAAGAGGAAGAGTTCAGAAATGAACAAATCCTTCTTGAGATATTGTAGACTAGGTCATATCAATACGACCCGACTAGCTGAAGTTACATATTGATGCATATTTAAATTAGTTTGAATTTACATCTTGTGAAACTTGCCAGTCATGTCACAAAGATAAAATGACCACAGTTCTGGCTATTGGAAACAGAGAAAGAGTTGGTGAACTTTTGGGATTAATACATGCTGATGTATGAAGGTCCCCTGTCTACATTTGCCAAGACTGGTTCTTTTTACTTCATTACATTCTCTGATGATCTCTCAAGATTTAGACATAAGTTCCTGTTGAAACACCAGTCCGAACCTTTTGAGATATTCATAGAATATAAGTTAGAAGTAGAGAACCAAAATACGGGTATAAGTATTATGTCCTTTTATGTGATCAAGGAGGAGAATACTTGAGCAAGAAAATCCTGGACTATTCTAAAGGAGAATGAGATTCTCTCTCAGCATTACTCCTCCGAATACACCATAGCACGATGGTATATCGGGGCGGAGCAATAGCACCCTATATGATATGGTGTGCTCTATGATGAGTACTACTGAGTTTCCTATTTCTTTTTGGGAGTTATGCACTTGAGAAGCTGCATACCTATTGAATAGGGTTCAAATCAAATCAGTTGCCTACCACTTCATATGTGATATGGAAAGGGAAGAGCCCATATCTTAAGTTTGTTAAGATTTGGGGTTGTCCGGCCTATGTCTAAAAAGCAAAATCCGGACAAGCTCGAGGCAAGGTCTGTTATGTAGAACTGGAAAGGTTCCAGCTATACAAACTACGGCAGATGATTTGGTAGAACCAAAGGATTCGGTAGATTCCAACGAACCTCAGCCTCTCCGCCGATCTAGTAGGGTTCCTCACCCACCTGAGAGATACTTTAGTTTCTCTATGACAGTGGGAGCGAGGATTGCATCATGAGATGATGACCCAACTATTTTCGAGCTGGCCATCAGGAGTGGGACTCTGTAAGAATGGCTGGATGCTTAGCGATTTGAGATGGAATCCTTATACACCAACAAAGTATGGACTTTCGTTGCTTTATCTGAAGAGTTAAATCCCCATCAGAAGTGCAAGTATATCTTGAGAAGATTACTTGGTGTACATGGAAAAGTAGAGACTTTCAAAGCTAGACTTGTCAAAGGTTTGCATCATAGACCAATTGTGGCTAATGATGAAACCTTTTTCATGGCCCTATGCTTAAGTCCATCCAGATCCTACTTGTCACGGCTACATACCATGACTACGATATCTGGCGGTTGGGTGTCATGACTTCTTTTCTAAATGATGTTTTAGAAAAGAGCGTCTATAAGTACACAGCCAGAAAGCTTCGTAGGCAGTGGGAGCAGCGGAAACGTGTGCAAGATATTTTATGTGATAAAGTAGACATCGCGGAGTTGGAACGTCTGTTTTGATGAGTTAGTCAAAGAGTTTGACTTCATCAAAATGCTAGATGAACCTTGTATATACAAAAAGGTAGTAGAAAGTATGGTGGTGATCCTCGTAGAGTACGTGGATGACATACTCTTGATAGGGAAGGAGTTTCCTATGCTACGCTCGATCAATCTCGGCTTATCACAAAGATTCTCCAAATAGGATAAAGGTGATACCTCCTAAATCCTGGGATTTGGATCTATGAGATAGATCTAAATGGATGTTAGGGTTCTCACTAGGTTTAGTGAGATGGTATCAATCGATCCTGGGGAGAATCACTGGAAAAGTTCCACGGTGATAAGAACGACTGAATGTCAGTCACAGGCATTATCTTTACCCTCAGTAGAGGGCCGATATGTTGGAAGAGTTCCAAGCTAGATACCGTGGCAAACTAGACGATAAAGGCTAATAATATCGCTATCAAAGATACTACTAAAGTGGAAGTTTGGGTGTATATTGGTTCATGAGATGAACTAGGTTCCTACCATTGTGTGACAATGGAAGTGTGGCTTTGGCCCAGGAACCCTGGTCCCATTACTGACCCAGACATATTCTGAGGTAGCATCACCTGATCATGGAGATGATTGATCTCCAGGGTGATCAAGGATAGGAGAGTAGACTCAGAGGACAACACGGCGGATCCACTCACAAAGGCCTTTTCCTAAAGAGAGACTTTTATGGGATGGTTGAGTATGAGATACTACAACCACTGCTATCAGATGGCCCTAGTGCAAGTGGGAGATTGTTAGTTATATGTATGCCCTAGAAGCCATTACTATACATAGGATGTATATTGTAGTGGATTCTTGGACATATATAGGGAGGACTTTCTTGCTCGACATGATAGTATGGTATCTGGTTGCTCTTTACTTTAACGAGTACACTGATTGTCTCTCTGTTACATGTTGGTAAAGCCCTTAGGATGTGTACTTGACTATCTGGACTATGATGCGGATTATACTAGTGGGGACATGGTAGTCCATAAGTACATCCTTCAAGGTCCCTAGTCGTGGGTGTATCGAGACGGGGCATCGATATATCAGAGTAGACTAGCGTATACCTTCTCGACCCATACAGATGGGCGATGGATGATCCCATATCTGTTGGTATTTGACATCAGAGATGATATACGGGTGCTCAGTGGAGACTGGGTACACTGGACGGACTTGCCGAGAACTCCCAGATGGTATTATACGTTACGTCAGATGGCAGTTCTTTGGTGACACTGGTACAGGTTAGTCTGTAGACCCGAGATTGTCATAGAGTCTTGTGTGATTCCCACTGTGCTTTGATTTCCACCTTACCACGTCCAAGAGGGTGTGCAAAACGGTGGTTTTTGGGTACAGTCCCGATTCACATGGAGGCAATGAGCGATAGGAGGGGATTCGTCTCTCCCGGTATAGGGAGTTGATGTTGTGCTGTGTTCGATTGGCTATAACCGGAAATCCCTGGTCAGGGTTGCTGAGATTTACTGGTAAGTGTTACCAGTAGTTTCTCGAACTATTATAGACCTCATATCGACACGACTTATCGAGCTACTGGGGTCTGACGTTTACCACCCCCAGGCGAGATATGCGACATATCAGACGAACAGACCGGACTGTGCGGTAAGTGTTACTGGTTGGATTCACAGGAGTGTGAGAGGGCTTGGTCGTTGATCTTCTGATCGCTTAATACCCGGGTGGCCGTTACGTTTAGCAGACCGCTTGCGGCTTGTGGGTGTTTAATATGATCATCACCTGTTGCCGGCGTATTGACGAGTCTTTAGAGTCCTACACAGAGGTTTCCTGGCTCAAGCGAAACGAAATAGGAGCGCATATGAGATATGTGCGGGACCGAGAATAATACCAGTATGTGATACTGAATTCTATTCTCGCGATTTGTATCATCGGACGGTTATATGTGATATAGCCGGGTTACCGAATCAAGTGTTGATTCGATATATTGATACACTTGATATTAGTCGGTTATATGCAGTATGACCGGATCATTAAATCAAGTATTGATTTAATGATTTAATGTATAATTGTATATTTGATATATTACTTTACATTAACCAGTATTTGTTCACTTAAGATAGATTTTCTCACTTGATGTGCACAAGTTGTATATGTGATATATTTTTGTGCACTTGTTTGTATCATGTTTGATGATACATGCAAACTTGGGTGTGTATGCTTTGAACCATGTTTAGTTTTATGGTTGGGTTTTATTTTATTTATTTTATTTTGTTTTTTTGGCAAAAACAAAAAGGCGGCTTTATTTGTTTTCTTACTTGAAGCTTCATGAAGTTTCTTTTAAGCAACTTTGATAAAAAGTCTTAACCATTTTGTTTTTTCCTTTAACCTAACCATTACACCTAAACCCTAGTTTATTCTCTACATGTGTTTACCTCACCCATGGTTGCTATATGATAGACTTCACTTGAATTTTCTAAAAAAATAATTCATTTTCTTTTCTTGTTCATCTTCTTCAAGTGAAGAAGAAAGCTTTCTTGAAAATTCCAAGTGTTGAAATCAAGTAAGAAATCCAAATCCAAAGTGAACCCACTTCCTATTTCTTCATCCTCTACCACTTGCCATGTTGTATAGGGTGTTTTCTTCACAAGGTTCATGACCAAGTGAAGATGGAGCTTGAGTTTGAGTCGCCTCGACGTAGATCATCTTCGGCATCGAAGTCAACGACCTAGCCCGATCATTTCTCCGATGAAACCAACGCTAGAGTCCAGGATCCCGATGATCTTAGCGGAGGGACGTCATCACAGAGCTAAAGAAGTGGAGGACCGGATCTACAAAGGTTGTAATCCCTTTCACTTGTAGTTAAAGTCGTTAACTTGCTATCTTTCGCCTTAACTCTAGTTAACGATCTAGCATTAGGGTTCTTTGGCACATGGAAAATTTTGATTTCGGCATGGTTGATCAGTTGTAGAACCTCATGAGTGTGCCTAGGAACTCTATATACAAAGCAAAAACTAAAAGAAGCAATCAAAAGACAAAACCGAGTTGGTTGTAGCATCTGCTAGCTTTATCTAAAGTGGTCACTCCCGGTGAAGGGATCTCGGCTCTTTCCTCATCGAATGAGGTGCTAGATATTCTACAAGGAATACCTCTATGCAAAGCAAAAACTAGAGCTACCCTTTTTGAAAATATGACTCTACAACATGTTTTAGGTTTCTTTTATTTTCATTATTCTCATTAATGAAATCACCATCATTTATGCTTCCTAAGTATCACAGAAGAAACGAAAATACAACGTACGCTTATGCCATCCGCATACGCCACAGTGTCCCGTTATGCAACGTTAGGTTACTTAACTGACGACATATCGGGACGGGACTAGCGCGGGTGCAAAACATAAGAAACTCTTACTATATATCTCATATATAATGTATATCCATTCGTCTTAGAATCTACAGCGATCACATCACAAAGCAGCAGAAGAAACATATGAGATATTGGATATACTAGGAGGTCCATGTTTTATTTTGAGCCTTTATAAAACACGGATTCCACGGTCGCGATGAATAGCCAAACCCACATCTCTAGATCCCTATGAGAGCGGCAAGCAACCCTACCAATTCTAGAGTTGGGAGACCCGGACTCGACTCCTTGTGTTGGTCTCCCACTGGACTCTAGAACCCGGTTACTTGTGCTCCCCTCTTTGGGTCTATCCTAATGCGGAAAAGTAAATAATATACAACAATGGTGATATCATCCTCAACCCGGAAGTGCCCCAATAATAGAATATTACATACAATGAATTTTACATGAATGAAAACAAAAACTCTCATCTCACGTAAAAACCCCCGGGCTATTCAAAACGCGATGATCCAATATAATATATCACAGCAACACATAACATCACATGTCATCAATGTAAGTAAATATGCGTATCCCAATTGTCGTTGACATATAACAATGAAACTGACGATACACCACATATTACACTTACGGTCACCGAAAAGAAAATGTCAAACTATAACATTTGGAATCCATAATAACCTTAGACATCATAATCCCAAAATATCACATACTTTGGATTTCATGCCTAACCTTTTGAATTCCACATATTGTATCACATTCCAGAAATTGCTAGACGATGTTAAACATTCCGATCGAGTCAACAAACACCAAAAATTACCCTAAAAGCTCAACATTGAGCGTAGTTCAAAAGGTCCCGGAACATGCCACAGCTCCTATGAACCAGCCGTAGAAGGGTCAACCAACGCCTCACTGAACTACCACCAACCCTAGGGTTCGTGGCGGTTCTGACGGTTAGATAATCGAGTTAGGGTTTCGTTCTTCTAGAGGGTCCACAGATTCGCTTGCATGATTTTCAGAAAGTTTTAAACTAAGGAAAAATCCAACATTTGGAAAATTTCCGGCAAGGGTTAAAATGGGTATTTGATATCCGTTCGAAATTTTTAACACCGCCTAAAGTAAACCGAAAAACTATTAGAATTTCGACTACGAAACACTCCGAGTTGTTTTTATAGTAAACTAACATCTCATGCAAATTTAGCAAAAACAAACAATACCTGAAAGACCAAAACCCAGTCAATGGAACACTGGAAAAATTTGGATGGGGTGCTCGGATTTTGGCCGATATGGGGGGTATGGTGGCCAACCACATTTCCTCAAAAAAGCCTCAAATTTCTTCAGTGTTCTTATTATATCACATACAACATTCTGTACTTGTTTGAAAATGTTTTTGACAACTTTTAAAATCGACAGAAACTGCAGTTTTGGATTTTCATGTTTCGGAGTATTTCAGTTTCGTAATCCTACACAATCCGTCTAATTCTATAGCTAGGCTCGGATACCACTGTAGGGATCCTATGAACGACAGCAAGTTTTCGGGAGGAATCGTCCATGTCATTTTTTAAAATTTACCGTTTTAAAGAACCCTAAACAAGAATCGTTAACTAGAGAATCATATGAAACTTAATGTAAACTAATTTACATCTAAGTGAACTATAAATACAATCTTTGTAGATCGGTCATTCACTTCATTAGCTCCTTGTAGTAGTCCCTTCGCTGCGATGAAATGATCTTGCGGACTCTTAAATTGCTCCATGAGAAGAAAGCAACGAACTTGCGTGAAGTCTTCGAGGCCGAAAATGATCTACGTCGAGGAGACACTAACCCAAGCTACCCTCTTCACTAATGTGGGATTAGTGAAGCAACACCCTATACTAAAGTGCTAATCTAGTAGAGGATGAAGAAGTAGGATTTTTGCTCACTTTGGATTTCTTTTTCACACTAAAGTTTCTCACTTTAACAAAACCTAGAGAGCTCTTAAGCTTTGAGAAAGAAGATCAAGAGAGATAATGTTGTGAGAGAGAATGCCAACCATGGATGGGAAAATATCTAATATTACACTTGTAGAGACTTAATCATGAGTTTAGATAATGGTTTGGTTAACAAATATCTAGTGTAAGACAAAACTAGTGGACTAAATCAAATGGTCTCAAAGCTTTATGAAGCTTCATGCCATGCGACAAATTTCCACCTAATAATTGAATTACAATAAATAAATAAATCCTACATTATGTTCATCATGGTGTAAGTCCCATACACCCATGTTGCATGTATCATCAACCATGACACAAAAATAATAACACAATTAATATATATCACATATATATTAAGTGTGCACATGTGAGAAAAATAAATGTTTAAGTGATCTAATATTAGTTAATATAAATTAATATATCAAATATATAATTATATATTAAATCATTAAATCAACACTTGATTTAATAATCCGGTTATATCTCATATGACCGACTAATATTATTTGTATCATTATATCGAATCAACACATGATTCGACAACCCGGCTATATCACATATAACCGACCGATACAGTATCGACTAATCGAATCAACATTTGATTCGATAACCGGGCTATATCACATATAACCGATCGATACTTTATATCGCGAGAATAGAATACGGTATCATATACTCGTATTAATCTCAGTCCCGCACATATCACATATGTGCTCCTACTTCGTTTTTCCTGAGCCAGTGAAACCTCTGTGTAGGACTCTAAAAACTCATCAATACGCCGGCAGTAGGTGATGATCACATCAAGCACCCACAAGCCATCAGCGGTACTAGCTGGACATAACGGCTACCTGGGTATTGAACAATCAGAAGATCAGCAAGCTAGCCCGCTCCAACTCCTGCAAAAGCCTGTCAGTAACCCTACCGTACAGTCCGGTCTCTTCGTCTGATATGTCGCATATCCAGTATAGGGGTGATAAACGTCAGACCCCAATAACCGATAAGTCGTGCCGATGTGAGGCTCATAACGGGTCGAGAAACTCCTGATAACACTTATCAGTAAATCTCTGTATCGGCCCTGGCCAGGGACTTTCCTGTTATGGCCAATCGAGCACAGCGCAACATCAACCCCCCATATCGGGAGAGACGAATCCCTTCCTTTCGCTTATTGCCTCTATGTGATTCGGGATTGTACCCAAAAGCCACCGTTTTGCACGTTCTCATGAACGTGGTAAGGTGGAAATTAAAGCACAGTGGGAATCGTACAAGACTCTATGACGATCTCGGGTCTACAGACTAACCTGTACCAGTGTCACCAGAGAACTGCTATCTGACGATAGGTATAATACCAACCAGGAGTTCTCGGCGAGTCTGTTCAGTATACCCAATCTCCACTGAGCACCCGTATACCATCTTTGATGTCAAACACCAATGGATGTGGGATCATCTATCACCCATTATATGGGTCAAGATACGTACACGCTAGTCTACTCCGGAATATCGATGCCCTGTCTCGATACACCCTCGACAAGGAACAGTTTTAGGGTATACTTGTAAACTACCTTTGGCTCCCACTAGTATGATCTCCATCATAGTCCTGGTAATCAAGTACACAACCTAAGGGCTCTATCAACATGAGAGAACAAGACAACATCACATATACAAGTCAACATGTTAAGATAAAGAGCAACCGGATAGCATACTGTCATGTCGAGCAAGAAAGTCCACTCTATATATATCCAAGCCTCCACTATAATATACATCGCATGTACAATAATGGCCTCTAGGGCATATATATAACTAACAGAAACTACTGGAGTACCTACCAGTAAAACTCGCTTGCCCTGGCCAAGGAATTTACGTAATGGCTCTCCAAACATAGTGCGATATCAACCCCCAATACCGGGAGAAGCGAATCCTATCTAACCGCCACTGTCTTCAAGTGCTTCGGGACTGCACCCATCTACTACCTGTTTGCACGACTCAATAGAGCCGTGGTAAGGTAGTAATCTAAGAACAGTGGGAACACACTTGAGGCGAAGCAGCAGTGTCAAGTCAACGGACTAAGCTGTACCCATATCACCTGGGAACTGTCAACTGACGATAGGTATAGTACCAACCAACAGTTCCCGACGAGTCCTGTCCAGTGTACTCATAACCCAACGAGCATCTGCATACTATCTCCAGTACGACGTACTGATGGCTATAGGACAGACCATCTCCCCTCTTGGGATGAGAAGCGTATACACTAGTCTACTATGGAGTATCGATGCCCTGTCCCGATAATCCTACGACTAGGGACCTGTATAAGGATGTGCTTATAAGCTACCCAGCCCCCACTAGTGTGATCGCCATCACAACGCTGGTAGTCAAGCAAAATCCTAAGGGCTCTATCAATATATATTAGCGATATGTTATAAGAAACATACAGACATATTAAGATAGATACAAACCAAGTAGCATACTACTATATCGAGCAAGACTGTCATAAATCCGTGTATATATCGCAAGCTTCCAAAATTTAATATACAAACTAGTACTATACAATAATGGCCTCTAAGGCATATCACACTAACAAAAATAATATTTTATTTTCTGAAATGTTACAGATGTAGTTCATGATTCTAGCTCCACACTAAAAGTCTAGTGGAGCAACTAGAGACTCTAGGTTGCTAATCTAAAGTGTCTAGAATGTCATGTAGTTCATGGCTCTAGCTCTATCTCTTTTTCTTTCTTAATTCTCAACATATGAGATTGTAGAGAGGAAGATCAAGAAGAAGGAGGAGGCGCTCAAGAAAGGCTAGTGAGGAGAGATAAGCAAATGGTGCGAATTGATTTCAACCATGAGAGAGAAAAACATGAACCATAGTTTTGTAAAAACATTTTCCCAATATTAAAACACAACCATGCTTGAATAGTTTGCACAAATGAATATTCAATTCATTTGTCAACACTATTGAAGCATGGTTCTCACCATACTCACCTCACTACCTATACACCTCATTTTCCATTTAAATTAATTAATGGAAAAACTAAAATGAGGTGTCCACCTTCTAGAATGTTTTCTGTATAAATACATAGTACATTTTACCCTATATACATACCCGTAATCATATCAAAATACGAATACTCAAAGAGATAGAATAACACATAGAATATAATACTAGAATATACATATCGAAATATATATACGTAAATTATCAAATCAATACCTGATTTAATAATCCGGCTCAATCCCAAGCCGTCAAGTATTATCAACCGTCCAATCGAAAGTCCGGGTAACTAGTACAATCATTCGATCGAAACCCTACACGCATCCCGATCGAAAGTCCGGGTAACTAGTACAATCATTCGATCGTAACCCTGCACGTATCGAAATACGACTACTACATCATTTCGTCTGAACCAGGAAAACCCTCTGTGTGGGACTCTAAAGACTCGACAGTACGCCGGCAGTGAGTTACTGGATAAATCCACAACCACAAGCACATCAGCGGCACTAGCTGTACGTAACGGCTACCCGGGTACCTGTCAAAAAGGAATGCCGAAGAGAAAACTCATCCGGATCCCTACTGAGCCTATCTGTGACATTCTCCATACAGTCCGTTCTTTTCGTCTAAGAGTATCGCTGTCATGACCCAAAAGTAGAACGTGACCGGCACTTAAATCACACAACGTCAAAAAGCGTAATGTAATTCAAGTAAGCCAAAAACCCAGAATCAAAACCGTGAAATAAAGTAGAGTGGTAAAATACTTGTTTAAAAAGTTAATTAAAAATGTAAAGAGTTATATCAAAATCTTTGAAGATTCAAGTTATTATGAAAATTTTGACAGCATCTCCTTTGTAAAATTTGATACCAAACCGATACATAACAAGAATATACATAACCGTGATATAATAAAAGCATCCCCACTAGGGAGCAATTTCAACGCCATCCAGCGGAGCATAATCATAAGCAAGATATATGACATCATAATGCAAAGAAAATAAAGAAGTAAGAAAATAGAACAACTCCCACAATGAAAACATAAAAGTATGCTCACACGAGCTCGACACCAGATATCAATATAATACAAGTCTCACAGTCTCGTCTCTAAGTCAAATATACAAGTGGTAGATGGAGTATAGTAGATACAAAGAGAAAATATATAAGGTGGAAAACAAAAGAATAACCGCATAACCCACCTACAAAATATCACGTCCAAAAGTAACGATAACAGTAGAAGTAGCAAAAGTAGTAGCAGTGTGCCCCACCGCGATTATACTGACGGGTCGGTCCTGCAAGACCCTGTGGCACAACAGGGGTGAGTTGCCAGCTCAAGAGTAGTAAGTAACATCATATGTGACAATCGTAAGCATGTACGTAAAGGCGCCAGATCTCAAGTATGAATTATGATGCGATGTACTAGTATAGAAGCAACATGAATAAGTGATCAAGCATGAAATTTGGGTATAGCTACTATCAGAAACTGAGTATGTCTTAATTAATTTTAAATATGGTAGAACCAAAAGTATCATCAATAAAAACAGCATAATCCCGTGTCAAGTATCGACACTTAGAAATCTCAATATCTCAGGTGTCGTCTCAGATCGGCCCTTTAATCCATCTGAATCATACGACTCTGGTCGGTATCCTCCAGATATCCGCCGGGACAAGCAATAACCTGTAGGTATTGTTCCCCTTCCAGGCTCAACGTCTCTCTACATGATCTTCTTACCCTGGGGTACCTTACCGAGTCCACCATATACCCACAGACGGTGCCTCCTCTCTCTTCGAATTGGGTATACACATAACTCAGAACCGAGAAAACTCATGGTGGACGCCACACATCATATGAAGGAAAACCGTATTTTTCTTTTAAAATGATCATAAGTTTTCAAAATTCACATGCGGTTTCCCAAATCCAGAAATCTCATGAAAATGGAAATCTCCAAGAACAACATAATATGTGAATATGGCGGTGATGGAGAATGTACAAGATATTAATATGATGCAAGCTTAATGAATAACTCGAAGATTTATATGTCAATAATGATGCAATGCAAAATTTAAGTTATCAAGCAAGTTCTATAGTTTATGTGACAAAGCAATTACAAAAGGCGTGTGTGTGTATATAGGATAGTGCACGTGCGGCATGGACCATTGGCAAAGGTGCAAGTGTCCTAGTGTGATGATATCAATGTGCATGATGATGCGTATGCAATATGGAATGGAGTATTGGTATATTTATATAATGAATGGTTCGCTTAGCACCCCGCTACATTTCGGCGAGCATCAAGTATGCTATTTCAAAAAAATCTATGGTGCCGAGCGAGCCCGACCGAGGATCTAACTAGAGAATTAGGATTTTTAAAGCATGTAAAAAACTTTGCACTAAGTGAAATAGGAATACAACCTTTGTAGACCGGTCCTTCACTTCTAAAGCTCCATGTAGTAGTCCATTAGCTCTAAGTAGTGGTGTCCCGGACTCTTCTTAGGCTCCACTAGACGACAGGAAAAAGCTTGCTCAAAGATCTTCGAGGCCGAAGATGATTTACCATGAGGAATCTCTAACTCAAGCTACCTCTTCACTAATTGATGGATTAGTGAAGTAAACAACCTACACTAAATGGCTAGTTTGGTATAGATTGATGAAGTAGGAATTTTGCTCACTTTAGAATTGTTTTTCTCTTTTTCTTTTTTACCTTACTAAAAATCTAGAAAGCAAAGCAAGAGATGAAGAATAAACTCAAGTGATCAAGTTGTAAGTCCATGCCACGCATCCCACGGGATCGCGGGGAGGCGGAATTTTAAAAAAACGATTTTTAAAAGCTTTGTGACAGACTATACGCCAAGATCGTTGCTAAACCTTTACTAACTACAAGAACATGAGATCTATCTACATGTACGGAAGTTATACCACATGTTCATGTCCTTCGGGTCTTCATTCCTCAATGTCCTCCACCTCGTCATAGCCTCATTGGATCGTATCGGATCGCCGCCTCCTCGTCGGCCTTCTCAAATCAAAGATGATCCACCCGAGAGAATGTGCATCAAGCTCCTACCTCAATCGAAGCTACTAGGGCATCATGTTCGCTACACAAGACGTCATAGACGATGTAGAGTATGAAGATGGATTGGGATATCTATTTTCATCCTAGGTTATTCAACACATGAGTGTTCTAGGGTTTGAGGGATTAGAAGATGGCTAAAAGAAAAACTAGTGAGCTAGAGCTTGAAGAAGGAGATGGCTTTCTTTTTCTTTTTTTCTCAACGGAACTCTTTTGATAATTTCTTAGATAAATCTAATAGCAATTATCAAAATGGGTTCAATTTACTAAAGAATGAGTCATGGGTTTAAAATCCATCATGTGTCATAAGCATCCAAGTCCAAATTCATGCAATATCCACTTCATTTCTTATTTACATAAATGTATTATTAATTTAAACTAAAATGAATAATACAATTATGTCATGTCACCTTCAACATCATTTTTGTACAAATTACAAAAACGCCCCTCGTCCATATATACAAACCCATATCCGTATTCCCAAAAATTCGAATACAAAAGACGAAAACAATCAATTAATACAATACTAGGATCCGGCTTAAACCAAAACCCACTAATATTGTCCGTCCGAATTATCATCCGTGCACAAGTACACATACGCGATCGAACCCTGTCATAAGACCATACGACCTCTATATCTTTTGCCCAATGCAGGGAAATCCTCTGTGTGGGACTCAATGTAAGTCTACGGTAGCGCTCCGGCCGTCAATCCGAGGCCAAATGAGGAAACAAAAACTTTTTAGGAAAAAGGCGCTATCGTAGTCCTTCACCCGGATCGAACCATTAATGCTAAACTAGCTAACTACTAAGAAGTGAGAGTGGCTATACCGATCGATCCGTGTCCTTCGGTCTTTGGCCACCATCCGAAGCTCCTCGTGGTATCTGCGATCTCCGGTCTCCTCGTCGGAAGGGCACCACATCAATGAGTGTTTTTACGGGCTCCCGTTTCATCCGAAGGAACTCGAACCTGAAGTTTGCTAGCCGGCATGTCTAAGGTGAGGTAGAGAATGTGTGTGATAATTTTGTCTCAAGTATCCATTGATTCTCAACACATGAAAGTGTATGGATGGAGGTTGAAGATGATGCCATTGGTGGAATTTGTGAGCAAGAGGAAGAAGAAAAAGAAGAAGAAGAAGAAGAGGTTTCTTTTCTTAATGTGTTGGAATAATAATGTGAGAGTTAGAATACAATCCAAGAGCTAACCCTTGCCTCATAGCTGCCCTCTCTCTCTCCTCTTATCATTTCAACACATAAATCAATCCAAAATGAGACATATGCACAAATAAAGAGACCATGAGTCATCACTTATGCATGTGTCACAATTAATGCTCCTCATGATGAAATCCATTCACAATTTCCACCAAAATAAACATTAACCCAAATGTTTACGATAATAAAAAGATACGGCATCAACTAAAGTAAACTCGGGACGGATTATAAGAATACCCCTCACCTGTATATACACACCTGCATCCGCTTTCCGACTGAATGCGAATGCGATGAGACGAAAGCAATCCAACAAATCTAATACTAGGATCCGGCTTAAACCAAAGCCCACTAGTATGATCCGTCCGATTATGATCCGTGCACAAGTGCACGTATATGATCGAACCTTGCCATAATGTCATACGGCTTCTACAACGTTTCGCCCGAAACTTGAGAAACTGTCTGTGGGGGAGTCTAAAGACTCATCAATACTTTGGCTGTGGATTTAACCACTAGCATGTCAGTGGTACTAGTTGTACGTAACGGGCTATCAGGTATTGACCAAAAAGGGAGGTCGATGAGCGAACTCATTCTGACACCCTACTGAGCCTGTTAGTGACAATATCCGTACAGTCCGGTCCGTTCGTCTATGAGTATCGCATGACGGGCCTAAGGGGTTGGTAAAAGTCAGACCCCCAAAAGTGGTACAAGTCATGTCAGAGTATAGCCCAGAACTCCCGGAGATACTACTGGAATACCTACCAGTAAATCTCGTGCCTTGGCCAAGGACTTCGTGTAATGGCTCTCCTAGATACAGCGCAATCTCATCCTCAATACCGGGAGAGACAAAACCCCTGCCGATCCGCTCACCGCCTCCATGTGGCTCGGAACTGTACCCAACTAAAACCTGTTTGCACGACTCGTTTGAGCCGTGGCAGGGTAGTAATCAAAGAATAGTGGGAACTCACACGAGATAAATGACAATCTCAGATCGATGAACTAAGCTGTACACATGTCACCAGGGAACTGCTATCTGACGCTAGGTATAAAACCAACTAGCATGTTCCCGGCGAGTCCTGTCCGGTGTACTCATAATCCAATGAGCACTTGTATACGTATTAGGTGAACCAACTGACACTAATAGCATGTGAGACCAGCCACCGCCCCTCGTCGGGGTCTCGATACGTACACACTAGTCTACTCTGGAGTATCGATGCCCTGTCTCGAAACTCCCTCGACTAAGGACCTTTTAAGGATGTGCATATAGACCCCAGCTCCCACGTATATGATCGCCATCGTACTGCTGGCCGTCAAGCAAGAATCCTAAGTGCTCTATCAACGTGTAATAGTAATCTGTAATATCACCTAAAGCATGTACACGATAATAAAGATAAACCAGATAGCATACTATCATCTTGAGTAAGACTGTCCATCCGGCATAGGTCCTCCCTCAATCATTGCAATCACGTGCCTGCGATCCAATAATTGACTTTTAGGGCACTATATCCAACAATCTCCCACTTGCACTCAAGGCTAATTATTGCGATGTTGCATACTCATAGCCCGTGTGATACCGAACACCCAACTCCTCTACTGATTAGTCTCACAAAGCCCGTTTGTGAAACTATTGCGTTCGAGGAATAGCCTCAGTGAGTAGATCCGCTCTGATGTTTCTTTCTATGTCTATCTTAATCTCAAGTTCGCAGAGAAAACCATCTCCCGAATTGAGCAATACCTGTCTTAGAATATGTCTGGATATCTGATGGGATCCAGTTCATAAATGAACTCCAAATCCAAACTTCTTAGACTGTATCGTCAACTGAATTTAATCACTATCCTGCACCATGCCTCCCTCAGTATCCGCTTGGATCACCTGTCCAAACTACTGCCCCTCGTCAGAGGGAAAACTATAACTCTGACAGTCACTCGGTCATCCAGGTCACCTTGAAAGCCTGGAATGATAACTGTCTCCCAATGGAGGCTGTCGTTATCATCTTCCTAGCATATCCAATTATGTTCCAAAACTGCTTCCGAACGTTTCTCCAGCATTGGATTAATATCACAACTTATTGCATCTAGTGCAAAAACAATATCTGGTGTGGTACTTGACATCTCATGATTGACTCAATTGCCTAAGTAAGTGATGTGCCAATCATGCGCATCCCTCTCCCCTTTATTCTGTAAGACACCTTTAGAGAGGGTGACTCCATCACCTGCAGGTACACTACCGTGCCAGGAGTCTTCCATTTCTAAATACCTTTAGAATACTGTCTAAGTACCCAGATTGGGACACTTACCAAATCTAGATCTAATAATCAGAATATGTGATATAATATCCATATCCTATATGGAGAAACCACTGTGTGACAACCACAGTATAACCGATTGTAGACAGGAAGTTTACTTCCTACACTGTGTATGTCATCCAAATACCAGGACATCACACCCTACTACTTTCTTAACAGATCCATCCCCTATTCTGATGAAGTCAAAACCTATGACTGTGACATCAAAAATAGATGATCTATCTCCGCTATATCTGGTTTAGTTTATAAATAGACATAAGCAACTTGTCCACTATGCTTCCGCTGCTCCCACTGACTATGACAACCCTTTGGAAGAATAATATATATACGTGCACTTCTAAAGCTAGTTTAGAACGACGCTATACTCATCCTCCTGCCGCGTCTCACAGCCTGGAACAACAGTAGTGTCATGTCTGGGTAAACAAGAACCTCCCTATCACCGTCCTTGAGGATACCAGAGTACCTTTCGGGCGCCTGAGGTTACCCACCAGATCTGCAGAGTGGCTAATGGAATCTCAAATTTGATTGAATCTTTAGGTCCTATTAAACTTTCAGTAATCGTTTGTGGTTCTGGAATCACTTCCAGTCCTACCATACTTCCACTACTGTTTTCTGAAAAAGTCCATTTTATTAAAACTGTGGTGAGTCAAGAACAATATCACTATTGATCTTCCAGATGGTAGAAGATCAACCCTCGTCATAACCCGGGTCAACCCACAAACTGCCATTACCGAAACGTGCCGTGAGTTATCCAGAGTCTGGTTTTAAGTATAAGCCGGATAACTCCCCGTACCTTAACATCGTTAAGATATGAATCGTTCTATATCCAATATAGAAACAGAGGCACTGATTTAATTGGAACCAGATTCAAATCATTCAACTGTCTCCAGTGCATGTCAACTAAATGGAGAGAGGCCGATCAACATTACTCAACTTAGGAGTGCATCCAATTATGAGTAACCTGAAAGAGAAACAAGTTTCTCAAAACTATTACTATCAACTGAATACCATGCACAAGTATCTATATCTTCGATCACCTTAAAGAATCCTGATATTTGCAACACCTGGTTCTCTTGTTTATTTTCGTACCTATAACTTCTCAAAACCTAGACCTTATATTTCTATGAAACACATGTCTAATAACTGAGAAGTCATAAGTAAACAGTATCTAGTACGACGACCAACCCCTCTGTCCTAATGGACACTGGACAATATACAATACTTTGTATAAGTCCTCTGAGTTGAATAACTCATACCCTGTGTGTTGTAGGTTGAAAACTATACTATGGCTATGAAGAATTACACCGCTGTTGAATGCTCCTTACCTAACCATCAACTGATATAGGTAAATGTCATGGACATAATTTCAAAAAGTTATATCTTACTTTATAAAAATAAACATACAGATATATCAGTTTGAAATTGGTGCATAACAACGGATATTCAAAACCAAATATTTGTCGCCCGGCAAAAACCCAGGTGATTTCCTCAAATATCACCAATTACAACGAATCCCGATATAATGAGGATGATCACCTAATTCCAAATAACTTACTCCCACTCATCATCTGTAAAACTATACAGATGTGAGAATCAAACCCGGTAAATACATACCCAAGAGTGAGGGCTAATTAGGAAATCAGTTTTCTTTTAACAATACACAGTGAAACTGAAACATGTAAATGTTTCGAAGGGGTATCCGGGTATTCCTAGTAATGCCTCTTCTATTATCAGATTCACAACTGTAACCGTATATTTCTTTTCCATCTCTCCAAATCCCTTTATTTGTCTTTACTCGTTACCTTCTGTACACCCCTTTAGGCTACATGGTTTTCTTCCCTCCCTATCATTCGGCACCAGCCTATGGTTTGGAAGAAGACTATCCAATAAGCATAATGGGTGTACTCTCCTAATCCTAGGAGTACTCATAACCTGAGAGAAGGTGATAATAAAAGACAACTGAAAAAAAACCTTATTCCTATTTCTCCTGAACCAGAATCCATCCCCGAACTGGAAGAGTTCGTATATAACCATACGATGGAATATCCAAAAACTGTGGATCTTCATAGTGATACGGGGTGTTCTGGAGAAATACCAAGGAGAAGTAGGAGTGGCGATGAAATATGTGGTTTGGTCATGAATGATCGTAGTTGCAATTTACTTTGCCCTCTTTCTGATCCCTTTATTTGTCTTTACTTAATACCTTTTGTACACCACACTTAGGCTAATTGGTTTTCTTCATTCCCCACCTTTCGGCACCTTCCTAAGGTTTAGATGAAGACTATCCAATAAGCGTAATTGGTGTACCCTCTCCTAATCCTAGGATCCCTCACAACCTGAGAGAAGGTAAAAGGAAAAGACAACTGAATAGTCCTATTCAATCTCTCCATAACCAGAATCCATCCTCGAATCTGGAACATGTTCTTTCGAGTTCGTATATAACCATACGATGGATTTATCCAATGGAAGTGGATGTTCGTAATAATACGGGGTGTTCTAGAGAAATGAAAAGGGTAAAAGAAGGAGTGGCAATGATGTATGCAACTCAGACAATCCAAAAGCCAGTGTTTTAAGAAAGTTCGGTCAACTTGGTCAGTGAGTCATAGTATAGGGTCGGGCCATGGTCATAGCCAAAGGGAGAGAGAAAAGAAACACTCTGCGTGCATTCTAACCTAGATCAGATTGGTTATCACTTTATCTAATCAGGAAGCCTCCCACTGTATCCTCAAATTCTCCTCCAAACCTGAAAGAAGAATTAGTCGGGATCACCCGAGGAGTAAACCAACTCATCAGTGGGAATCGGGATCCAACTATCATCGCATGATAACTTGATGGAATCCACTCAAGTCATCACACACCAGAAGGTATGCGCATGCCTGGCAAGTTTCAGTTTCTCTAGAAACTCCCGATATATGTTTTTACCCCTAGGACCCATGTGACCATCACGATGCCAACATATCAAAGAGTCCTAGTCATGTTCAACCTGTCGTTATCTTGATTGCGTTAAACCCACCCGTATGAGTCCTTGACAATGTCGATATAACCGTATGACTGTCCTAACCAATCCACATATCCATGCGACAGAAAAGGATTACAGAGCTACCGAACACTACGCCTCGGCAATGCACGACATTCGTAGCACTAATACTAAGCAATACTAATCTGAAATGACAGAGGGCTACGGCTGGTTTTTGGCGAAAAACCTTTAGAGTAATGAACTTGATATCGTTGAAGGAACCGGATAACATTTTACAAATATAATGGCGAAAACCTTTGCTAAGGTGGTAACTCCCGGTGAAGGGATCTTGGCTCTTTCCCCATAGAATGAGGTCCAGGATATTCCAACTGAATACCGCGATGCAAAACAAAAAGTAATCGACTATAGTGAAGTTATTATCCTGAAGCAAACTTCTGTCCAAGGGGTCACTCCCGATGATGGGACCTCGGCCCTTGCCTCGTAGAATGAGGTGCTGGATATTCATAACCGAATAACACTGTGCAAAACAAAAGAGGACGTCCATGCAATAACAACTTTTTGAAAATTGTTCCAACAACTTCTAATAGGTTTTTTTTTCTGGCATTGATCCAAATCAATGCAGTCCCATCAATTAATCACACCACAAAATAATGAAAATATGATGTACGTATATGCCTTCCGCATTCGCCACTAGGTCCCATCATCACCCGTTAGGTTACTTAACTAACGATAGAGCGGGGACTGGACTAGCGCGGGTGTAAAACATATACAACATCTATTAGTATATATATAGCAATTTATAAAAATCGCTCCAGACGTGATAAATGCAACATCACAGAAAAGTAATAAGCATCACAGAACAATACAGATAATCTGGGAGCCCCGGGTTTCCTTTGAGCCGCAACTGAAACCCGACGTTCTCCTGGTCATGTGGATAGCTTGTGAATTGAAATCATAGACCCCTATGGGTGCGGCAAGTTACCCGCCAAAACCTGAAGCGAGGCAGCCCCCTTCAACAAAGTGAATGGACCACCCAGCACTTCACGGAATCCGGTAACTTGAGCACCCCACCTTAGGTCAACCTATACCCCCTACGAGTGCGGTGAATAGCCCGCCAATTCTAGAGTAAACCCCCCTCCGTCTCAAAGCCATGAGATATAGGCCCATTGCCCTCTAGAACCCGGCTATCCGTGCACTCCACCGTGGGGTAATCCTAGTATAGAAAAGAAAAATATGTACAACAGAGATATCGACCTCAACCCGGTCATGCCCCAAAAGAATAATATACAAACAGGCAGCGACGGCAGTCCACATGTCGGACACTCGCCCCGCAATATCAATTGTACAAATAAAACTAAACTGCACTAACATTGCACCAAGCTATCCACCACGACAAATCTGCAACAACAGAGCACAACACGGAACATAAACATGAATGTCACGTTCGCAAATCCGTCTAAAAGAGCTATAGCAATTAGACAAGATTTACCGCTCGAATGACATTCATGGTCACAGATAGTAATGTAAGTACTGTGAACTAACTTATTTAAAATTTCGATCGACAAAATTTCCCGAAGTGGGCCTCAAGTACAATTCCAGCACTCAAAATAATCTGGGCAAAAACTATATATCACAAAAATAATATTTCCATGAAATAAACCCTCAGAAAATTTTTGGGGCACTGTAGCTCAAAATCCGACGCGGAAGGGCCGCCAAATGTGACATTTCGCGGCGGTTCCGCGGTGGAATTTTGGAGTTAGGTCTCCAAACTTTTTCCGTAGCTTTAGATATGCCTGCATGTATTTTTAAGAGGCCTAAAATAATTTTTTGAATAACTTTGAAATTCGACAGCAAGCACACTGAAATGAAAATACGATTCGGAAATTTCGATCGAACGTTATTTTAAACACGTTAGAACAAGCTAGTAAAGGTTAATGGCGTGGCTCTGATACCATGTTTATCTACGGTAGCGCCCCGGCCGTCAATCCGAGGCTAAATGCGGAAACAAAAACTTTTTAGGAAACCGGCGCTATCGTAGTCCTTCACCCGGATCGAACCATTAACGCTAAACTAGCTAACTACTAAGAAGTGAGAGTGGCTATACCGATCGATCCGTATCCTTCGGTCTTTGGCCACCATCCCAAGCTCCTCGCGGCAACTCCGATCTTCGGTCTCCTCGTCGGAAGGGCACCACATCAATGAGTCTTTTTACGGGCTCCCGCTTCATTCGAAGCAACTCGAACATGAAGTTTGCTAGCCGACATGTCCAAGGTAAGGTAGAGAATGTGTGTGATAACTTTGTCTCAAGCATACATTGATTCTCAACACATGAGAGTTTATGGATGGAGCTTGAAGATGATGCCATTGGTGGAATTTGTGAGCTAAAGAAAGAAGAAGAAGAATAAGAGGTTTCTTTTCTTAATGTGTTGGAATAATAATGTGAGAGTTAGAATACAATCCAAGAGCTAACCCTTGCCTCATAGCTGCCCTCTCTCTCTCCTCTTATCATTTCAACACATAAATCAATCCAAAATGAGACATATGCACAAATAAAGAGACCATGAGTCATCACTTATGCATGTGTCACAATTAATGCTCCCCATGTTGAAATCCACTCACAATTTCCACCAAAATAAACATTAACCCAAATGTTTACGACAATAAAATGCTCCCCATGATCCGTGCATAAGTGCACGTATATGATCGAACCCTGCCATAATATCATATAGCCTCTATAACTTTTCGCCCGAAACTTGAGAAACTGTCTGCGGGGGACTCTAAAGACTCGTTAATACATTGGCTGTGGATTTAACCACTAGCACGTCAGTGGTACTAGCTGAACGTAACGGGCTACCAGGTATTGTCCAAAAAGGGAGGTCGATGAGCGAACTCATCTTGACACCCTACTGAGCCTGTCAGTGACAATATCCATACAGTCCGGTCCGTTCGTCATGAGTATCGCATGTCGGGCCTAGGGGGTTGGTAAAAGTCAGACCCCAAAAAGCGGTACAAGTTGTGTCGGAGTATAGCCCAGAACACCTTGATATACTACTAGAATATCTACCAGTAAATCTTATACCTTGGCCAAGGAATTTGTGTAATGGCTCTCCTAGACACAGCGCGATCTCACCCCCAATACCGGGAGAGACGAAACCCCTGCCGATCCGCTCACTGCCTCCATGTGGCTCGGAACTGTACCCAACTAAAACCTGTTTGCATGACTCCTTTGAGCCTTGGTAGGGTAGTAATCAAAGCACAGTAGGAACTCACACGAGAAAAATGACGATCTCAGGTCGATGAACTAACCTGTACACATGTCACCAGGGAACTGCTATCTGACGCTAGGTATAAAACCAACTAGCATGTTCCCGGCTAGTCCTGTCCGGTGTACTCATAACCCAATGAGCACCTGTATACGTCTTAGGTGAACCAACTGACACCAATGGCGTGTGAGACCAGCCACCGCCCCTCGTCGGGGTCTCGATCCGTATACACTAGTCTACTCTGGAGTATCGATGCCCTATTTCGAAACTCCCTCGACTAGGAACCTTTTAAGGATGTGCTTATAGAACCTGTCTCCCACGTATATGATCGCCATCATACTGCTGGCCGTCAAGCAAGAATCCTAAGGTCTCTATCAACGTGTAATAGTAATCTGTAATATCACCTAAAGTATGTACACGATAATAAAGATAAACCAGATAGCATACTACCATCTTGAGTAAGACTGTCCTTCCGACATAGGTCCTCCCTCAATCATTGCAATCACGTGCCTGCGATCTAATAATTGACTTTGAGGGCACTATATCCAATACTCTTAAGACTCGAAATTACGCTGGCAGTGGGTTTAACCACAGGCCGCAAGCGGCACTAGCTGTACGTAACGGCCCCTTGGTATATGTCGATGAGATGGTCGATGAGAATAACTCATCTGAACTCCAACTGAGCCTATCTGTGATAATCTCCGTAGAGTCCGGTCTGTTCATCTAAGAGTATCGCATATCGGTCCTAGGGAGCAGCAAGCGTCAGACCCCTAATAGTGCAATAAGTCGTATCGGAGCGTAGCCTATTACACCCCGATAAACTACTGGAGTACCTACCAGTAAATCTCGCTTGCCCTAGCTAGGGACTTTGTGTAATGGCTCTCCAAACACAACACGATATCAACCCCCAATACCGGGAGAGACGAATCCTATCTAACCGCTACTGCCTCCAAGTGCTTCGGGACTGAACCTAACTATTACCTGTTTGCAAAACTCCTTTGAGCGTGGTAGGGTAATAATCAAAGTACAGTAGGAACACACACGAGGCAAAGCAGCAGTGTCAAGTCAACGGACTAAGCTGTACTCATGTCACTTGGGAACAGCTACCCGACGATCGGTATAATACCAACCAACAGTTCCCGATGAGTCCTGTCCCGTGTACTCATAACCTAAAGAGCACCTGCATACTATCTCCAGTACGACGTACTAATGGCTGTGGGACAGACTATCTCCCCTGCTGGGATGAGAAGCGTATACACTAGTGTACTCTGAAGTATCGATGCCCTGTTTCGATAATCTTACGACTAGGGTCCTGTATAAAGATGTGCTTACAGAATACCCAGCCCCCATTAGTGTGACTGCCATCAAAACGCTGGTAATCAAGCAAAAGATCCTAAGGGCTCTACCAATATATATAAGCGATATGATAAAAGAAACACATGCACATATTGAGGTAGAAACAAACCAGGTAACATACTACCATTTTGAGCAAGACTGTTACTATATCTGTGTAAATCCCAAGCTCCCATTAAGTAATATGCAAACCGGTATGATACAATAATGGCCTCTAGGGCATATAACACTAACACAAGTCATGAACCTTGGGTGAGAAAATATCTCATATAATCTCTTGTAGAGACTTAACCATGGCTAAAGATAATTGTTGGGTTATTAAATATCTAGAGTAAAAAAAAATTAGTGGACTAAGTCAAGGCTTCTACATGCTTCCACCAGCATCTTAAGCCATGACATTTTCCACCTAATTTTGATTTTTCCCTTAATTATTATTCACCCAAAATCTTTAGTTAGCTATGAGTCTCATACACCTAAGTCCTGAAAGGTTCCTAGGCACCCTATAGAGGTCTCACAAGGCATCGAACATGCCAATTTCAAAAATTATGGGTGCCCCGAAACCCCAACGCGGATCTTAGACTAGAATTCTAGGCGAACCACAAAACTAGTTAACTACTTAACTAGAAGTGAGAAGCTACAACCTTTGTAGATCCGGTTCCCCACTTCCTTAGCTCCACGTGTGTGTGCTCTCGCTGTCCATCACGAATCCTAGACTCATTCGTCGGCTTCATCGGAAAACGGGCGAGCAAGGTCGTCGGCTTCGTGTCAAAGACGATCTACGTCGAGGTTGCACTAGTTCAAGCTTCGACTTCACCAAGTAGTGAAACTTGTGAAGAAAACACCCAAAACCACTTGGCAAGAGGTAGAGGATGAAGAAATAGGAGGTGGGTTCACTTTAGATTTGGATTTCTCTCACTAGATCTCAAGTTGCCATTAATGGCATCTAGGTTTCTCACTTGAAGAAGAAGAAGAAGATGATAGAATTGTTATGATAAGTTGTATGTAAAATGAATAATAAATCAATTCTTATCATCTTCTAACCATGGTCAAGTGTAGAGAATAGACCATGGTTAGTGGGAGTGGTTAGGGTTAAGAAAGGAGACAAAATGGCATCATTAGTAAAAGCTTCATGAAGCTTCACCACTCTTCATGATAAGATGAAACCATTTTGTTTTGATAAATCCATTTAAATAAATAATAAATGGATAAAATAATAAGTGAATAAAATATAAACCCTAACCACTTGCATAACCATGGTTGCATTCTATACACAAAGCCAAAACAACATGCATCATTAAACATGATACATTCAAGTGTACACAAAACATATCACATATACAATGTGCACATCAAGTGAGAAAAATCCGTTTAAAGTGAACCAATACTAGTTAATGCAAAGTAATATGTCAAATATATAATTATACATTAAATCATTAAATCAACACTTGATTCAATAATCCGGTCATGTCGCACATAACCGACTAGTATTCAATGCATCGATTTATCGAATCAATGATTCGATAACTAGGTCATATCTCATACAACCAATCGAAACATTAATCGTGAGAATCAAATACGGTATCACATACACGCATTATTCTCGGTCCCGCACATATCTCATATGCCTCCTATTTCGTTTCGCTTGAGCTAGGAAACCTCTGTGTAGGACTCTAAAGACTCGTCAATACGCCGGTAGCAGATGATGATCATATCAAGCATCCACAAGCCGCAAGCGGTCTGCTAAACGTAATGGCCACCCGGGTATTGAGCGATCAGAAGATCGACGAGCTAGCCCGCTCACACTCCTGCGAATCCGACCAGTAACACTTACCATACAGTCCGGTCTCTTCGTCTGATATGTCGCATATTAAGTCTAGGGGTGGTAAACGTCAGACCCCAATAACCCGATAAGTCGTGCCGATGTGAGGCTCATAACGGGTCGAGAAACTACTGGTAACACTTACCAGCAAATCTCTGATCAGCCCTGGCCAGGGACTTCCCTGCTACGGCCAATCGAGCACTACGCAACATCAACCCCCAATACCGGGAGAGACGAAACCCCTCCTATCGCTCATTGCCTCCATGTGACTCGGGACTGTGCCCAAAGACCACCGTTTTGCACGCCCTCATGGATGTGGTAAGGTGGAGATCAAAGCACAGTGGGAATCACACAAGACTCTATGACGATCTCGGGTCTACAGACTAACCTGTACAAGTGTCACTTGAGAACTGCCATCGGACGTGAGGTATAATACCATCTGGGAGTTCTCGGCGAGTCCGTCCAGTATACCCAGTCTCCACTGAGCACCCGTATACCATCTCTAATGTCAAACACCAATGGATATGGGATCATCCATCGCCCATCACATGGGTCGAGAAGCGTATACGCTAGTCTACTCTGGTATATCGATGCCCCGTCTCGATACACCCACGACTAGGGACCTTGAAGGATGTACTTATGGACTACCATGTCCCCACTAGTATGATCTGCATCACAGTCCAGGTAGTCAAGTACATATCCTAAGGGCTTTACCAACATGTAACTATAAGACAGTATAAAGAGACTAGTGTACATGTTAAGATAAAGAGTAACCAGATAGCATACTTGTTAGTTATATGTATGCCCTAGAGGCCATTACTGTACATATTGTTAGTTATATGTATGCCCTAGAGGCCATTACTGTACATAGGATGTATATTGTAGTGGATGCTGGGACATATATAGTGAGGACTTTCTTGCTCGACATGATAGTATGCTATCTGGTTGAACTTTACCTTAACGTGTATACTGATTGTCTCTCTGTTACATGTTGGTAAAGCCCTTAGGATCTGTACTTGACTACCTGGACTATGATGCGGATCATACAAGTGGGGACATGGTAGTCCATAAGTACATCCTTCAAAGTCCCTAGTCGTGGGTGTATCGAGACGGGGCATCGATATACCAGAGTAGACTAGCGTGTACCTTCTCGACCCATACAGATGGGCGATGGATGATCCCATATCCATCGGTGTTTGACATCAGAGATGATATACGGGTGCTCAGTAGAGACTGGGTACACTGGACGGACTCGCCGAGAACTCCCAGATGGTATTATACCTCACGTCAGATGGCAGTTCTCTGGTGACACTGGTACAGAGTAGTCTGTTGACCCGAGATCGTCATAGAGTCTTGTGTGGTTCCCACTGTACTTTGATTTCCATCTTACCACGTCCAAGAGGGCGTGCAAAACGGTGGTTTTTGGGTACAGTCCCGAGTCACATGGAGGCAATGAGCGATAGGAGGGGATTCGTCTCTCCCGGTATATGGGGGTTGATGTTGCGCTGTGTTCGATTGGCTATAACAGGAAATCCCTGGCCAGAGTTGCTGAGATTTACTGGTAAGTGTTACCAGTAGTTTCTCGAAAAGTTATAGACCTCATATCGACACGACTTATTGAGCTATTGGGGTCTGACGTATACCACCCCTAGGCGAGATATGCGACATATCAGACGATCAGACCGGACTGTACGGTAGTGTTACTGGTCGGATTCACTGGAGTGTGAGCGGGCTTGCTCGTCGATCTTCAGATCGCTCAATACCCGGGTGGCCGTTACGTTTAGCAGACCGCTTGCGGCTTGTGGGTGTTTGATATGATCATCATCCGCTGCCGGCGTATTGACGAGTCTTTAGAGTCCTACACAGAGGTTTCCTGGCTCAAGCGAAACGAAATAGGAGCGGATATGAGATATGTGCGGGACCGAGAATAATGCGTGTATGTGATACCGTATTCTATTCTCGCGATAAATGTATCGAATGGTTGTATGCGATATAACCTAGTTATCGATTCAAGCGTTGATTCGATAAGCCGATATATTAGATACCAGTCGGTTATGTGCGCATGACCGGATCATTGAATCAAGTGTTGATTTAATGATTTAATGTATAATTATATATTTGATATATTACTTTACATTAACTAGTATCGGTTCACTTTAGACGGATTTTCTCACTCGGGTGTGCGCATTACATATGCGATATGTTTTTGTGCACTAGCTTGTATCATGTTTGATGATGCATGCCTAACTTGGTTAAGTGTAAAGAATGAACCATGGTTATGAATGGGTTAGGGTTTTGATTTTTATTTATTCATTTATCTTTCTTATTTATTCTTTTTTGGAATAAGGAAAAGAAAGATAAATGGTGGCTTATTTTGGATTTAGTTGAAGTTTCTTGAAACTTTGACTAAGTCTTCATTCTTATCATATTCTTAACCCTAACCAATTCAACTAACCTAAGTTAATTCTCTACACTTAACTAGAGTTAAAAGTATGATAAGTATTGTTTTTGTTTTATTTTTTAAAAAAAGACTTATCATAACATTCTTCTTCTTCCTCCATATTCTTCAAGTGAAGAAGCTTGAAGTCCATCAATGGTGATTGTTGGAAATGAGTGAGAAATCCAATTCTAAAGTCTACCCACTTCCTATTTCTTCATCCTCTACCTCTTGCCAAGTAGTAGAGTGTGTTTCCTTCACTACTTTTCACGGTTTAGTGAAGGTGGAGCTTGATTCATCGATGCTTCGACGTAGATCATCTTCGGCATGGACATCGACGACCTAGCTTGCCCATTCTCCGACGAAGCCGATCCTAGAGCCCGGATTTGATTTGGACAGCGGAGAGGACATCGTTGCGGAGCCGTGGAGGTGGAGCACCGGATCTACAAAGGTTGTATTTCCGTATTTTATTTAGTTAACTGTTAACTAGTTTTTGTTCGCCTAGACTTCTAGCAAACGATCCGTACTTTAGGGTTTGTAGGCACCATAATTTTTGAAATTGCCATGGTTGATGGCTTGGGAGACCTCACTAGAGTGCCTAGGAACCCTGCAGTGGTATCAGAGCCTAGCTAGAGCCTTAGGCGAAGTCCAGACGGAAATTGAAGTCCGATCGAACCCGAAACCCCGAACCAATATTGCTCTCTGTACAAATTTTAAAAACAGGGATTTTACAGTATTAAAAATATCCAGAAAAACATGCAGGAAAATCTAAGAGTAACTGTGTAACCTGTAGCCCTAATTCCACTAAAGCGCCGCGCTTCCGCGGCACAAGCATGGCTCGTGCGGCGGAAGGGCGGCCGATTTGTCGTTTTGTGAGACCTGGTTTACACAGTAACTCCTAGTTTCCAGTGTTGGTCTTCCTGGGTATTTTTAATATTTTTTCAAGAGTTGAATTTTTCTGAGTTGTTTTGGGGATTCGGTATTTCGATCGGGGTATCAAATTTTGTCTGTGTGGCTTTCCGGATAAATTTTAGAATATGTTAAAAAGTTCGACCGGATATAAATACCCAACTTTTCCCCTGTCGGGAAATTTTCAAGTGTTGGATTTTTCCGTAGTTTAACGACGTTCTAAGTAGTGCAAGTAACGCGATGGTCCCTCTAGAAGACACAAACCTTAACTCGATTATGTGACCGTCTTGAACTGCCCTTTGAACCTTCGGGTTTGGGGTAGTACGGCGTGCCACATGTGAGGCGTTGGCTTGACCCTTCTACGGCTGGATCGTTGGTACTGAGGCACGAACGGAATGTTGTTAGACTTGTTTCATGTGTTGATCAGTTTCGGGAAAACTTGGGTGTTCGATTGTTCGATCGAAAAGTTTAACATTTTCTGTTTATCTGGAATGGGATACAATAATTGGAATTCACAATAGTTATGTGATAACTAAATGAATGTTATAAACGTAGCAATTTAGTCTCACTTGATCGGTTGCCACGGAATTTTGATGTGATCAAAAGTCCGTTGCAATCACGTAGCGTACGCGGATACTCGCCGGGTAAACTTAATAGACAGCTTCACTCCATTGCCCCGACCAAGTGACTGTAGGAGAACCCCGTCGCCGTAAGCATCCGGTAGGGTGCTCGCGGTGGCGGTGTTCCGCCTTGGTGCACTTCGTCGACGGTATCGGGGGTGCGGTCGTCTACTGAAGTTTGCGACGAGTATTCGATCAGGATGTCGGGAATCTTGTTGAATTGCCCGACTTGATATTGAAAAGAGTTTTCGATTTTGAGACTAAAATGCGGGGTTTATAATTGTTAGGCATGCGATGTCTAAAGAATTCATTTAATTAGGCATGAGATGTCTGAGGTGGTTGCGGATTCCAACTGTTGTAGTTTTACACTTTCTTTTCTGTGACCGTAAGTGTAATATGTGATATCGCCGGTTTCGTTGCTATACGTCAACGACAATTGGGATGGACATATTTACTTACGTTGATGACATGTGATGTTATGTGTTGCTGGATATGTTATATTGGATCGTCGTGTTTGAATAGCCGGGGGTTTTTATGTGAGATGAGTGTTTTTCATTTTCATTCATGTAAAAACTTGTATGTAATATTCTTTTATTGGGGCGCTTCCAGGTTGCGGGAGTTGTCACCTGTTGTATATTATTTACTTTTCCGCACTAGGATAGACCCAAGGAGGAGGGCACAAGTAACCGGGTTCTGGAGTCCAGTGGGAGACCAACTCGAGGAGTCGAGTCCGGGTCTCCTAACTCCAGAATTGGTAGGGTTGCTTGCCGCTCTCGTAGGGGTCTAGGGGTGTGGGTTTGGCTATTCATCATGACCGTGGAATCCGTGTTTTATACTGGCTCGTATTAAAAACACGGACGTCCTAGTATATCCAATATTTCATATGATTCTTCTGCTGTGATATCTGTGATGAGATCATGTGATGTTTCTGTGATGGATATAGTATATAGTATATATGATATATTATATAAACGTTACTTATGTTTTACACCCGCGCTAGCCCTGCCCTGCTCTGCCGTTAGTTACCTAACCTAACGGTGCACGAGGGGACATCGAGGCGAATGCGGATGGCATAAGTGTACGTCATATCTATCTGTGATGTTTAGGTACATAATTGATGGGACTTCATTAATGTGATTAATGAAATAAAAGAAACCTAAGATGTTGTAGAATCGAATTTCAAAATAAAACAGGTAGTTACAGTTCTTGCTTTGCACAGCGGTATATGTGATATATCCTGCACCTTATTCGATGAGGAAAGGACCGAGATCCCTTCACCGGGAGTGACTCCTTTAGCAATAACTGGCAGATGCTACACACTCGGTTTGTCTTTTGATTGCTTTTAAGTGTTTTTGCTTTGCACAGTGATATATGTGATATATCCCGCACCTCATTCGACGAGGAAAGGACCGACGATCCCTTCACCGGGAGTGACTCCTTTAGCAAAACTAGAAAAGCCTCAAAAGCACTCCATTTCAAAATTCATTCGATCCTACAACGATATCAAGTTCATTACGCAATAGGTTTTCAGAAAAACCTGTCGTAGCCCTCCGTCATTTCAGATAAGTACTAGTTAGTATTCGTGCTACGTTTGTTAACTATGTTAAGGCGTAGTGTGCGGTAGCTAACTATTGGTTATCTGTATTAGCATATGATGCGATTGGATTAGGGTAGTCGTGCGACTTTGTTGACTATGTTAAGGGTCGTGCGGGTGGGTTTAATTCAATCGGGAAATGACGGGTTGAACTTGACTAGCACTTATGATTTGTTGACTATGTTAAGGTCATATAGCTGCTAGGGGCAAAATATTATCGGGAATTTCAAGTGTTGAAATTTGCAATGAGATTGCATACCTTCTATGAGATAGTTGGATCCCGATACCCGCTGCGAGTAAGTGTTACTCCTGGGAGAGTTTTATACATTACAATTAGCCGATCAAGTAGGTGTCTAGAAAGGTGTTAACGAGGTTACGCCTCTGGGAAAACGAGGTTTACATTAATTAGGTTCGTGCGAAAGCACGGGGGACCTCCCTCAAAGTACCGACACTGGCCTGGCTGAAAGATTGGCGAACTTGTAGTGTGTAATTAATCCCGGCTAGTCTTTCCTTTTAGGGTTTGAAGGAAGATTTGATAAAAAGCAGTGGGAGCCATCCTGATTAGATAAAATAATAACCAATCTATTCTTGACAGAGCGCACGCTGAGTGTTTTCTTCTCTCTCTCCTGGTAGCGACCATATCACGCCTTAATCAAGATAATAATACGGATTATTGACCGAACCCGCTTGTTATACAGAGCTGGGGAACGTTGGTCCCGCTCCAACTTATAATTGTTATAAGACAGAGCAGGAAATTGGGGAATACCAGATTTCCCGTGCCGCCCAAACGAAGAGAGTGCATGCTGATGCATCATCTTCGGGTTTGTTCATTATACAGAACTGTTTCTCAGTATCCTTTACGTCCTGGGTATATGATACCAGATCAGGATCCCAGATATGTAATCTGTTACATAGGGCTACAGAAAAGTAGAGAACTGAGAACGGGTGATAAGTTTCATGAGGCAGAAAACGGGGCAAGAGTTGCAGCCAAGTCTGTCGGTCACTGTCACCCTGTATTACAATACATTGATTCTGAACGAATGTTATTAGATACCGAACCTGATAAACAAAATCATATCTATCTCTTTATTAGTAAAGAAATGATAAAATTTTGTATAGTTGGACAATGTTTTGAACATTTCCTATATCAAAAGTTGATCGGTTCAGGCGCGTTATCTAAAAGCATTAATGTTCTAAATCAAACTACAGTTCTTAGTATATGGAACACACACAAGAAGAATAGTTCAGAAATGAACGAATTCTTCTTGAGGCATTGTAGACTAGGTCAGATCAATGTGACCCGACTAGCTAGAGTTACATATAGATGCATATTTAAATAAGTTTGAATTTACATCTTGTGAAACTCGCCAGTCATGTCACAAAGATAAGATGACCATAGCTCCGTTTATTGGAAACAGAGAAAGAGTTAGTGAACTCTTGGGATGATACATGTTGATGTATGTAAGGTCCCCTGTCTACAAATGCCAGGACTGGTTCTTTGTACTTCATTACATTCTCTGATAATCTCTCAAGATTCAGACATATGTTCCTGTTGAAACACAAGTCCGAACCTTTTGAGATATTCAAAGAATATAAGTTAGAAGTAGAGAACTAAAATACGGGTATAAGTATTATGTCCTTTGATGTGATCAAGGAGGAGAATACTTGAGCACGAAAATCCTGGATTATTCTAAAGGAGAATGAGATTCTCTCTCGGCATTACTCCTCCGTATACACCACAGCACGATGGTATATCGGGGCGGAGCAGTCACACCCTATATGATAAGGTGTGCTCTATGATGAGTACTACTGAGTTACCTATTTCCTTTTGGGAGTTATGCACTTGTGAAGCTGCATACCTATTGAATAGGGTCACAATCAAATCAGCTGCCTACCGCTTCATATGTGATATGGAAAGAGATGAGCCCATGTCTTAAGTTGGTTAAGATTTGGGGTTGTCCGGCCTATGTCTAAAAGCAAAATCTGGACAAGCTCGAGGCAAGGTCTGTAATGTAGAACTGGAAAGGTTCCAGCTATACAAAATACAGCAGACGATTTGATAGAACCAAGGGATTCAGTAGATACCAACGAACCTCAGCCTCTCCGCCGATCTAGTAGGGTTCCTCACCCACCTGAGAGATACGTTGGTTTCTCTATGACAGTGGGAGCGAGGATTGCATCATAAGATGATGACCCAACTAGCTTCGAGCTGGCCATCAGGAGTGGGACTCTGTAAGAATGGCTGGATGTTTAGTGATCTGAGATGGAATCCTTATACACCAACAAAGTATGGACTTTGGTTGCTATATCTGAAGGGTTAAATCCCCATCAGGAGCAAGTATATCTTGAGAAGATTACTTGGTGTAGATGGAAAGGTTGAGACTTTCAAAGCTAGACTTGTTAAAGGTTTTCGTCATTGACCAGGCGTGGATCATGATGAAACCTTTTCAAGTGACTATGCTTAAGTCCATCCAGATCCTACTTGCCACGGCTACATACCATGACTGCGATATCTGGTTGGGTGTCATGACAGCTTTTCTAAATGATGTTTAGAAGAGAGTGTCTATAAGTACACAGCCAGAGGGCTTCGTAGACAGTGGGAGCAGCGGAAACGTGTGCAAGATGCTTTATAGGATAAAGCAGGCATCGCGGAGTTGGAACGTCTGTTTTGATGAAGTAGTCAAAGAGTTTGACATCATCAAAATGGTAGATGAACCTTGTATAAACAAAAAGGTAGTAGGGAGTATGGTGGTGATCCTCGTAGAGTACGTGGATGACATACACTTGATAAGAAAGGAGTTTCTTATGCTACGCTCGGTCAATCTCCGCTTATCACTAGAATTCTCCATATAGGATCAAAATGATACCTACTAAATCCTGGATTTTGGATCTATGAGATAGATCTAAATGGATGTTAGAATTCTCACTAGATGTAGTGAGACGGTATCAAAACGATCCTGGGGAGAATCACTGGAAGGGTTCCAGGGTGATAAAGATGACTGAATGTCAGTCACAGGCATTGTCTTTACCCTCGGTAAAGGGACGGTATGTTGGAAGAGTTCCAAGCTAGATACCGTGACATACTAGACGATAAAGGCTGGATACATCGCTACTTAAGATGCTACCCTAGAAGCTGTTTGGGTGTATATTGGTTCATGAGATGAACTAAGTTCCTACCATTGTGAGACAATGGAGTTGTGGCTTATGCCGAGGAACGTCGGTCCCATCAGTAATCCAGACTTATTCTAAGGCAGTATCACCTGATCATGGAGATGGTTGATCCCCAGGGTGATCGAGGTTAGGAGAGTAGATTCAGAGGACAACACAGCGGATCCACTCACAAAGGCCTGTTCCCAGAGAGAGACTTTCATGGGATGGTTGAGTATGAGATACTTCAAACCACTGCTACAGATGGCCCTAGTGCAAGTGGGAGATTGTTAGTTATATGTATGCCCTAGAGGCCATTACTGTACATAGGATGTATATTGTAGTGGATGCTGGGACATATATAGTGAGGACTTTCTTGCTCGACATGATAGTATGTTATCTGGTTGAACTTTACCTTAACGTGTATACTGATTGTCTCTCTGTTACATGTTGGTAAAGCCCTTAGGATCTGTACTTGACTACCTGGACTATGATGCGGATCATACAAGTGGGGACATGGTAGTCCATAAGTACATCCTTCAAAGTCCCTAGTCGTGGGTGTATCGAGACGGGGCATCGATATACCAGAGTAGACTAGCGTGTACCTTCTCGACCCATACAGATGGGCGATGGATGATCCCATATCCATCGGTGTTTGACATCAGAGATGATATACGGGTGCTCAGTAGAGACTGGGTACACTGGACGGACTCGCCGAGAACTCCCAGATGGTATTATACCTCACGTCAGATGGCAGTTCTCTGGTGACACTGGTACAGAGTAGTCTGTTGACCCGAGATCGTCATAGAGTCTTGTGTGGTTCCCACTGTGCTTTGATTTCCATCTTACCACGTCCAAGAGGGCGTGCAAAACGGTGGTTTTTGGGTACAGTCCCGAGTCACATGGAGGCAATGAGCGATAGGAGGGGATTCGTCTCTCCCGGTATATGGGGGTTGATGTTGCGTTGTGTTCGATTGGCTATAACAGGAAATCCCTGGCCAGGGTTGCTGAGATTTACTGGTAAGTGTTACCAGTAGTTTCTCGAAAAGTTATAGACCTCATATCGACACGACTTATTGAGCTATTGGGGTCTGACGTATACCACCCCTAGGCGAGATATGCGACATATCAGACGATCAGACCGGACTGTACGGTAGTGTTACTGGTCGGATTCACTGGAGTGTGAGCGGGCTTGCTCGTCGATCTTCAGATCGCTCAATACCCGGGTGGCCGTTACGTTTAGCAGACCGCTTGCGGCTTGTGGGTGTTTGATATGATCATCATCCGCTGCCGGCGTATTGACGAGTCTTTAGAGTCCTACACAGAGGTTTCCTGGCTCAAGCGAAACGAAATAGGAGCGCATATGAGATATGTGCGGGACCGAGAATAATGCGTGTATGTGATACCGTATTCTATTCTCGCGATAAATGTATCGAATGGTTGTATGCGATATAACCTAGTTATCGATTCAAGCGTTGATTCGATAAGCCGATATATTAGATACCAGTCGGTTATGTGCGCATGACCGGATCATTGAATCAAGTGTTGATTTAATGATTTAATGTATAATTATATATTTGATATATTACTTTACATTAACTAGTATCGGTTCACTTTAGACGGATTTTCTCACTCGGGTGTGCGCATTACATATGCGATATGTTTTTGTGCACTAGCTTGTATCATGTTTGATGATGCATGCCTAACTTGGTTAAGTGTAAAAAATGAACCATGGTTATGAATGGGTTAGGGTTTTGATTTTTATTTATTCATTTATCTTTCTTATTTATTCTTTTTTGGAATAAGGAAAAGAAAGATAAATGGTGGCTTATTTTGGATTTAGTTGAAGTTTCTTGAAACTTTGACTAAGTCTTCATTCTTATCATATTCTTAACCCTAACCAATTCAACTAACCTAAGTTAATTCTCTACACTTAACTAGAGTTAAAAGTATGATAAGTATTGTTTTTGTTTTATTTTTTAAAAAAAGACTTATCATAACATTCTTCTTCTTCCTCCATATTCTTCAAGTGAAGAAGCTTGAAGTCCATCAATGGTGATTGTTGGAAATGAGTGAGAAATCCAATTCTAAAGTCTACCCACTTCCTATTTCTTCATCCTCTACCTCTTGCCAAGTAGTAGAGTGTGTTTCCTTCACTACTTTTCACGGTTTAGTGAAGGTGGAGCTTGATTCATCGATGCTTCGACGTAGATCATCTTCGGCATGGACATCGACGACCTAGCTTGCCCATTCTCCGACGAAGCCGATCCTAGAGCCCGGATTTGATTTGGACAGCGGAGAGGACATCGTTGCGGAGCCGTGGAGGTGGAGCACCGGATCTACAAAGGTTGTATTTCCGTATTTTATTTAGTTAACTGTTAACTAGTTTTTGTTCGCCTAGACTTCTAGCAAACGATCCGTACTTTAGGGTTTGTAGGCACCATAATTTTTGAAATTGCCATGGTTGATGGCTTGGGAGACCTCACTAGAGTGCCTAGGAACCCTGCAATACTATCATATCGAGCAAGAAAGTCATCTCTATATATGTCCAAGCATACAATATAATATACGTAATCTGTACAATACTGGCCTCTAGGGCATACATACAACTAACAATCTCCCACTTGCACTAGGGCCAGCTGCTGTAGTATCTCATACCGAGCATCCCGAAGAGTCTCTCAAACTGTATCTGGGGAATGGCCTTCATGAGTGGATCCGCCGTGTTGTTCTTCGTGTCAACTCTCCTGACCTCGATCTCCCGGCGATCAACTATCTCCCGGATCAGGTGATACCGCCTCAGAATATGCCTGGATCGCTGATGGGACCTGGGTGCCTTGGCCAAAGCCACCGCTCCATTGTTATCGCAATACAAAGGTATTGGATGCTCAATGGATGGAACCACTCCAAGTTCAGTAATGAACTTCTTGATCCAGACAGCCTCGTTGGCAGCATCGTTGGCAGCGATGTATTCAGCCTCCATCGTCGAGTCTGCCACGGTTTCCTGCTTGGAACTCTTCCAGCTAATCGCCCCTCCATAAAGGGTAAATACAAATCCCGACTGCGACTTAGAGTCGTCCTTATCACTCTGGAAGCTCGAATCGGTAAAGGACTCCACTTGGAGTTCTCCGTTACCATACACCAAGAACATATCTCTAGTCCTTCGCAAGTACTTGAGAATGCTCTTCACAGCTGTCCAGTGACTCTCTTCAGGATCAGCTTGATACCTACTCACTACACTTAGTGAGTATGCTACATCGGGTCTGGTACATAGCATCGCATACATGATAGAGCCTACTGCCGAAGCATAGGGTATCCCTTGCATGCGAGCTCTCTCCAAATCAGTCTTGGGAGACATCTCTTTGGAGAGAGTGACTCCAGAGATCGTGGGCAAGTTTCCACGCTTGGATTCTTCCATACTAAACCTCTTTAGTATGGTGTCAATGTACCTGGATTGGGACAATCCCAGTATCCGTTTGGATCTATCTCTATAGATCCTGATTCCCAATATGCAGGAGGCATCACCAAGATCTTTCATCGAGAATCTTTGTGATAAGAAGAGCTTGACCGATTGCAGCATAGGAATATCATTTCCTATCAAGAGTATGTCGTCCACGTACAATACGAGGAAGACAACCTTACTCTCTGCCACCTTCTTGTAGATACAAGGTTCATCTGGATTTTTGACGAAATCAAACTCTTTGATAACGACGTCAAAGCAGATGTTCCAACTCCGCGATGCTTGCTTTAATCCATAAATGGATTTAAGCAGCTTGCACACCTTCCCGCTGCTCCCACTGTCTACGAAGCCCTCTGGCTGAGTCATGTACACGCACTCTTCTAAATCACCATTTAGAAAGGCGGTCTTAACATCCATTTGCTAGATTTCGTAGTCATGAAAGGCAGCAATGGTAAGCATGATTCGGATGGATTTAAGCATAGCCACTAGAGAAAAGGTTTCGTCATAGTCCACACCTGGTCTTTGACGAAAACCCTTTGCTACAAGTCTAGCTTTGAAAGTCTCCACTTTCCCATCTACACCAAGTTTCTTCTTGAAGATCCACTTGCTCCCAATGGGTTTTACCCCTTCAGGAGCAACATCCAAAGTCCATACTTTGTTGGTGTAGATGGATTCCATCTCGGACCGCATAGCATCCAGCCATTTCACTGAGTCCCTACTCGTGATGGCCTGCTCGAAGCTAGTTGGGTCATCATCCTCCATGATGCAATCCTCGCTCCCACCATCCATGAGAAAACCGTAGTATCTCTCAGGTTGGCGAGGAACCCTACTAGATCGGCGGAGTGGCTGAGGTTCATTGGGAGCTACTGAATCCTCTGGTTCCACTAAATCTTCTGTTGTGTTTTGTTCAGCTGGAACCTCTTCCAGTTCTACCTCAGAGCCACTAATCTCTTTTGCAAGAAATTCCTTTTCTAAAAAGGTGGCATGTTGAGCAACAAATACTCTTTGTTCCTCACTGTGGTAGAAGATATACCCTCGCGAATGTTTGGGATATCCAACAAATTTACACAAAACAGACCTTGCCTCGAGTTTGTCCGGTTTTTGTCTTTTGACATAGGCCGGGCAACCCCATATCCTTATAAAATTAAGATATGGTCTCTTCCCTTCCCATATCTCATATGGTGTGGTAGGCACAGATTTGGTGGGAACCCTGTTCAGTAGGTATGCTGCTATTTCCAGTGCATATCCCCAGAAGGAAACAGGTAACTCAGCTACACTCATCATAGAGCGCACCATATCTAATAGGGTGCAGTTTCTCCGCTCCGATACACCGTTGTGCTGTGGTGTATATGGAGGAGTTAGCTGAGAGAGAATCCCATTCTCTTTTAAGAAGTCCAGGAATTCAATGCTTAAGTATTCTCCTCCTCGATCAGATCGTAGGATTTTAATACTTTTTCCGGTTTGCTTCTCAACTTCTTGTTTATATTCCCTAAATTTCTCAAAAGCTTCTGATTTGTGTTTCATCAGGAACACATATCCGAATCTAGAGAGATCGTCAGTGAATGTAATGAAGTATGAAGAACCATCCCTGGCATGTGTAGACATGGGACCGCATACATCACTATGTATAAGTCCCAAGAGTTCGGTAACTCTTTCTCCGTGTCCCGTAAACGGAGTTTTGGTCATCTTGCCTTTGAGACATGACTGGCAAGTGTCATAAGATGAAAATTCAAACGGATTTAAATATCCATCTTTATGCAACTTAGCTAGTCGTGTCGCATTGATGTGGCCCAGTCTACAATGCCACAAGAAGGATTCGTTGAGTTCAGAACTCTTCCTCTTGTGTGTGTTTGTTATGCTCAGAACTGTTGATTGATTTAGAACATAAATGCCATTGCACAACGTGCCTGATCCAACCAACTTTTGGTTACGGAAAATGTTCATAACATTATCCTGTAATACAAAATTATATCCCTCTTTACTCAATAAAGAAACCGATATAATGTTGCATATCAGGTTCGGCATGTAATAGCATTCGTTCAGAACCAATGTATTACCAGTTGGTAATACATGGTGATATTCCCCGACAGTCTTGGCTGCAACAATTGCACCATTTCCAACTCTAATGTCTTTATCACCTTCTCCAAGTTCTCTACCTTTCCTAAGCCCATGTAACTGATTACATATATGGGATCCTGACCCGGTATCTAATACCCAGGACGTGGAGCAAATGGAGAAACAGTTCTCTGTAACGAACACACCCGAAGAAAATGCATCAACATGTACTTTCTTCATTCGGGTGGCATGGGAATCCTGGTATTCCCCTATTTCCTGTTCATTCCTATAACTCTTATAAGAAGGAACGGAACCAATGTTCCCCAGCACAGTATAACATGCGGGTTCGGTCAATACATCCATATTATTATCTTGATTAAGGCATGAAATGGTCGCTACCTGGAGAGAGAGAGAGAAGAAAACACTTTAGCGTAAGCTCGTGCAAGATCAGATTGGTTATTATCTTATCTAATCAGGATGGCTCCCACTGCTTTTTATCAAATCTTCCTTCAAACCCTAAAAGGAAAGACTAGCCGGGATTAATTACACCCTACAACTTCGTCGATCTTTCAGCCAGGCCAGTGTCGGTACTTTGAGGGAGGTCCCCCGTGCTTTCGCACGAACCTAATTAATGTAAACCTCGTTTTCCCAGAGGCGTAACCTCGTTAACACCTTTCTAGACACCTACTTGATCGGCTAATTGTAATGTGTAAAACTCTCCCAGGAGTAACTCTTACTCGCAGTGGGTATCGGGATCCAACTATCTCATAGAAGGTATGCAATCTCATTGCAAATTTCAACACTTGAAATTCCCGATAATATTTTGCCCCAAGCATCCTATGACCTTGACGGAGGTCAACAAACCACAGGGTGCAAGTCAAGTTCAACCCGTCATTTCTTGATTGAATCAAACCCACCCGCACGACCCTTGACGGAGGTCAACAAGGTCGTACGACTACCCTAATCCAATCTGCATCATATGCATAAACAGATAAATGCTAGTTAGCTACCGCACACTACGCCTTGACGGAGGTCAACAAACGTAGCACGAATACTAAGTAGGATTTATCTGAAATGACGGAAGGCTACGTCAGGTTTTTTTTTCTGAAAACCTATTGCGTAATGAACTTGATATCGTTGTAGAATCAAATGAAGTTTTAAAATGGAATGATTTTGAGGCTTTTCTAGTTTTGCAAAAGGGGTCACTCCCGGTGAAGGGATTGTCGGCCCTTTCCTCGTCGAATGAGGTGCGGGATATATCATATATATCACTGTGCAAAGCAAAAACACAAAAGCAGTCAAAAGCAAACCGAGTGTGTAGAATCAGCCAGTTATTGCTAAAGGAGTCACTCCCGGTGAAGGGATCTCGGTCCTTTCCTCATCGAATAAGGTGCAGGGTATATCATATATACCGCTGTGCAAAGCAAGAACTGTAGCTACCTGTTTTATTATAAAATTCGATTCCACAACATCTTAGGTTTCTTATCTTTCATTAATCACATTAATGAAGTCCCATCATTTAAATACCTAAACATCACAGATAGATATGACGTACACTTATGCCATCCGCATTCGCCTCGATGTCCCCTCGTGCACCGTTAGGTTAGGTAACTAACGAAAGAGCAGGGCAGGGCTAGCGCGGGTGTAAAACATAAGTAACGTCTATATACTATATACTATATCCATCACAGAAACACATCACAGATATCGCAGCAGAATAAACATATGAAATATTGGATATACTAGGACGTCCGTGTTTTCAATACGAGCCAGTATAAAACACGGATTCCACGGTCGTGATGAATAGCCAATCCCACACCCCTAGACCCCTACGAGAGCGGCAAGCAACCCTGCAAATTCTAGGGTTAGGATACCCGGACTCGACTCCTCGAGTTGGTCGCCCACTGGACCCCAGAACCCGGTTACTTGTGCTCCCCTCCTTGGGTCTATTCTAATGCGGAAAAGTAAATAATATACAAAGGGTGACAACTTCCGCTACCTGGAAGTGCCCCAAATAAAAGAATATTACATACAAGTTTTTACATGAATGAAAATGAAAAACACTCATCTCACATAAAAAACCCCGGCTATTCGAACACGACGATCCAATATAACATATCCAGCAACACATAACATCACATGTCATCAACGTAAGTAAATATGCACATCCCAATTGTTGTTGACATATAGCAACGAAACCGGAGATTCACATATTACACTTACGGTCACAGAAAAGAAAGTGTAAAACTACAACAGTTGGAATCCGCAACCTCTTTAGACATCACATGCCTAATAGTTACAAACCCCGCATTTTAGTCTCATTATCGAAAACTCTTTTCAATATCGTATGGGACTAAACTGCTAGATTTATAACATTCATCCAGTTATCTCATAACTGTTTGTGAATTCCAATTATTGTATCACATTCCAGATAAACAGAAAATGTTAAACTTTCTGATCGAACTGTCAAATACCCAAGTTTTCCCGATACAGTCCAACACATGAAATAAGTCTAGCAACATTCAGTTCGTGCCTCAGTACCAACGGTCCAGCCGTAGAAGGGTCAAGCCAACGCCTCACATGTGGCACGCCGTACTCCCCCAAACCCGAAGGTTCAAAGGGCAGTTCAAGACGGTCACATAATCGAGTTAAGGTTTGTTGTCTTCTAGAGGGTCCATCGCGTTACTTGCACTACTTAGAACGTCGTTAAACTACGGAAATATCCAACACTTGGAAATCTCCCGACAGGGGAAAAATTGGGTATTTATATCCGGTCGAACTTTTTAACATATTCAAAAGATTATCCGGAAAAACACAAACACGAAATTTGATAATCCGATCGAAACTTTGATTCCCAATAGTACCCCAGAATACTCTTCTGTATAGTCACAATAAAAATATCCCAGAAAATTCAGCATTAAATTATATGAGTTACTGTGCAGAAATCATCACACAAAGGAACAGTACGGCCGCGGAACCGCCACATCATGCATAGCACGTGCCGCGGTTCCGGGGTGGAAAAGTCGATTCAGGCCCTCGTATTTCACAGTAATTCAAATAACACCCTGCTTGATTTTCTGCATATTTTTAATTGACAAAAATCCCATTTTTTAGAAAAAGTCCAGAGAGCTATTTTGGGGTTAGGTTTTCGGTTCGTCCGGCTTTCAAACTCCGTCTAGACTTCGCCTAAGGCTCTAGCTAGGCTCTGATACCAGTGAAAGGTTCCTAGGCACCCTATAGAGGTCTCACAAGGCATCGAACATGCCAATTTCAAAAATTATGGGTGCCGCGAAACCCCAACGCGGATCTTAGACTAGAATTCTAGGCGAAACACAAAACTAGTTAACTACTTAACTAGAAGTGAGAAGCTACAACCTTTGTAGATCCGGTTCCCCACTTCCTTAGCTCCACGTGTGTGTGCTCTCGCTGTCCATCACGAATCCTAGACTCATTCGTCGGCTTCATCGGAAAACGGGCGAGCAAGGTCGTCGGCTTCGTGTCAAAGACGTTCTACGTCGAGGTTGCACTAGTTCAAGCTTCGACTTCACCAAGTAGTGAAACTTGTGAAGAAAAAACCCAAAACCACTTGGCAAGAGGTAGAGAATGAAGAAATAGGAGGTGGGTTCACTTTAGATTTGGATTTCTCTCACTAGATCTCAAGTTGCCATTAATGGCATCTAGGTTTCTCACTTGAAGAAGAAGAAGAAGATGATAGAATTGTTATGATAAGTTGTATGTAAAATGAATAATAAATCAATTCTTATCATCTTCTAACCATGGTCAAGTGTAGAGAATAGACCATGGTTAGTGGGAGTGGTTAGGGTTAAGCAAGGAGACAAAATGGCATCATTAGTAAAAGCTTCATGAAGCTTCACCACTCTTCATGATAAGATGAAACCATTTTGTTTTGATAAATCCATTTAAATAAATAATAAATGGATAAAATAATAAGTGAATAAAATATAAACCCTAACCACTTGCATAACCATGGTTGCATTCTATACACAAAGCCAAAACAACATGCATCATCAAACATGATACATTCAAGTGTACACAAAACATATCACATATACAATGTGCACATCAACTGAGAAAAATCCGTTTAAAGTGAACCAATACTAGTTAATGCAAAGTAATATATCAAATATATAATTATACATTAAATCATTAAATCAACACTTGATTCAATGATCCGGTCATGTCGCACATAACCGACTAGTATTCAATGCATCGATTTATCGAATCAATGATTCGATAACTAGGTCATATCTCATACAACCAATCGAAACATTAATCGCGAGAATCAAATACGGTATCACATACACGCATTATTCTCGGTCCCGCACATATCTCATATGCACTCCTATTTCGTTTCGCTTGAGCTAGGAAACCTCTGTGTAGGACTCTAAAGACTCGTCAATACGCCGGTAGCAGATGATGATCATATCAAGCACCCACAAGCCGCAAGCGGTCTTCTAAACGTAACGGCCACCCGGGTATTGAGCGATCAGAAGATCGACGAGCTAGCCCGCTCACACTCCTGCGAATCCGACCAGTAACACTTACCATACAGTCCGGTCTCTTCGTCTGATATGTCGCATATCAAGTCTAGGGGTGGTAAACGTCAGACCCCAATAACCCGATAAGTCGTGCCGATGTGAGGCTCATAACGGGTCGAGAAACTACTGGTAACACTTACCAGCAAATCTCTGATTAGCCCTGGCCAGGGACTTCCCTGCTACGGCCAATCGAGCACTGCGCAACATCAACTCCCAATACCGGGAGAGACGAAACCCCTCCTATCGCTCATTGCCTCCATGTGACTCGGGACTTTGCCCGAAGACCACCGTTTTGCACGCCCTCATGGACGTGGTAAGGTGGAGATCAAAGCACAGTGGGAATCACACAAGTCTCTATGACGATCTCGGGTCTACAGACTAACCTGTACAAGTGTCACCTGAGAACTGCCATCTGACGTGAGGTATAATACCATATGGGAGTTCTCGGCGAGTCTGTCAAGTGTACCCAGTCTCCACTGAGCACCCGTATACCATCTCTAATGTCAAACACCAATGGATATGGGATCATCCATCGCCCATCACATGGGTCGAGAAGCGTATACGCTAGTCTACTCTGGTATATCGATGCCCCGTCTCGATACACCCACGACTAGGGACCTTGAAGGATGTACTTATGGACTACCATGTCCCCACTAGTATGATCTACATCACAGTCCAGGTAGTCAAGTACATATCCTAAGGGCTTTACCAACATGTAACTATAAGACAGTATAAAGAGACTAGTGTACATGTTAAGATAAAGAGTAACCAGATAGCATACTATCATATCGAGCAAGAAAGTCATCTCTATATATGTCCAAGCATCCAATATAATATACATAATCTGTACAATACTGGCCTCTAGGGCATACATACAACTAACAATTCCAATGTATCATGTAGCATGACACAAAAGATAAATACATAATTATATATCACACATATATTTATGTATTTATAGAAAAGAAATTCTTAAGTGAGCTAATATTTGTTAATAAATATTAATATATCAAAGATATAAATATATTTTAAATTATTAAATCAACACTTGATTTAATAATCCGGCTATATCATATATAACCGACTATAATCATTTATATCAACTTATTGAATCAACACTTGATTCATTAACCCGGCTATATCTCATATAACCGACTGATATCATATATCGGGAGATTAGAATACGGTATCACATACACGTATTAATTTCGGTCCTGCACCTATCACATATGTGCCCTACTTCGTTTCGTTTGAGCCAGGAAACCTCTGTGTAGGACTCTAAAGACTCGTCAAAATGCCAGCAGTAGGTAATGATCATATCAGTTACCCACAAGCCGTCATTGGTACTAGCTGGACATAACGGCTAGCCAGTTACTGAGCGATCATAAGATCAAGAAACAAGCTTGTCCATACTCCCGTGAATCCAGTAAGTAACACTACCGTACAGTCCGGTCTCTTCGTCTGATATGTCGCATATCGAGTCTGGGGGTGGTAAATGTCAGACCCTAATAACTTGATAACTCAAGCCGATGTGAGGTTCATAACGGGTTGTGAAACTACTGATAACACTTACCAATAAATCTCATCATCAGCCATGGCCAGACACTTCCTGTTATAGCCAATTGAGCAGAGCGCAACATCAACCCCCAATACCGAAAGAGACGAAACCCCTCCTATCGCTCATTGCCTCCAAGTGACTCGAGACTATACCCAAAATCCACCTATTTGCATGCTCTCTTGAGCGTGGTAGGTAGGAAATCAAAGCACAGAGGGAATCAAAGAAGACTCTATGACGATCTCGGGTCTACAGACTAACCTGTACCAGTGTCACCAGAGAACTGCTATCTGACGATAGGTATAATACCATCTAGGAGTTCTCGGCGAGTCCTGTTCGGTGTACCCATTCTCCAATGAGCACCTGTATACAATCTTTGGTGTCAAACACCAATGGATGTTGGATCATCCATCGCCCCATACAGGGTCAAGAATCGTACACACTAGTCTACTTTGGAATATCGATGCCCCGTCTCGATACACCTACAACTATGAACAATTAAAAGATGAACTTGTGGACTACCCTGGCCCCACTAGTATGATCTGCATCATAGTCCTGGTAGTCAAGTACACATCCTAAGGGCTTTATCAACATGTGAGAGAAAGATAGTACCACAATACCAGTTTACATATTAAGATAAAGAGCAACCAGATAGCATACTATCATGTCGAGCAAGAATGTACTCTCTATATATGTCCAAGCATAAATTATAATATACAATCATGTACAATAATGGCCTCTAGGTCATATATACAACTAACAATCTCCCACTTGCACTAAGGCCAGTTGTTGTAGTATCTCATACCCAACATCCCAAAGAGTCTCTCAAATTTTATCTGGGGGATGGCCTTTGTGAGTGGATCCGCCGTGTTATTCTTCATGTCAACTCTCCTGACCTCGATCTCCCGGCGATCAACTATCTCCCGGATCAGGTAATACTTCCTCAGAATATGTATACATCGCTAATGGGACCTGGGTTCCTTGGCTAAAGCCACAGCTCCATTGTTATCACAATACAATTGTATTGGATGCTCAATGGATGGAACCACTCCAAGTTCAATTATGAACTTCTTGATCCAGACAGCCTCTTTGGCAGCATCGTTAGCAGCGATGTATTTAGCCTCCATCGTTGAGTCTGTAACGATATCTTGTTTGGAACTCTTCCAACATACTGCCCCTCCATTGAGGGTGAAAATAAAAACCGAGACCGACTTAGAGTCTTCTTTATCACTCTGGAAGCTCGAATCGGTAAAGGATACCACTTAGAGTTTACCGTTACCATACACTAAGAACATTTCTTTAGTCCTTCTCAAGTACGTAAAAATGTTCTTCACAGCTGTCCAGTGATTCTCCCTAGGATCCGATTGATAGCTGTTTACAACACTAAGTGAATGGTACATCCGGTCGGGAACATAACATCGTATATATGACAGACCCGACTGCTGAAGCATAGGGTATCCCTTGCTTGTGAGCCCTCTCCAAATCAGTCTTGGGGGACATCTCTTTGGAGAGAGTGTTTCCTGAGATCATGGGTAAATTCCTAAGCTTGGAATCTTCCATACTAAACCTCTTTAGAATGGTGTCAATGTACCTGGACTGGGACAATCCCAACATACATTTAGATCTATCTCTATAGATCTTAATCCCCATGATGTAGGAGGCATCACCCAGATCCTTCATGGAGAACCTTTGTGATAAGAAGAGCTTGACCGAGTGCAGCTACATCATTTCCTATAAAGAGTATGTCATCCACGTAAAATACGAGGAAGAAAACCTTACTCTCTGCAACCTTTTTGAATATTCAAGGTTCATCTACGTTTTTGAAGAAGTCAAAATCTTTGACTGCCATATCAAAACTGATGTTCCAACTACGGGATGTCTGCTTTAACCCATAGATTGATTTAAGCAGCATGCACACCTTTCCACTGCTCCCACTATCTATGAAGCCCTCTAGCTGTGTCATGTACACGCTTTGTTCTAAATTACCATTTAGAACAGCGGTCTTGATGTCCATCTGCCAGATTTCGTAGTCATGGTATGCAGCGATGGCAAGTAGGATACGGATGGACTTAAGCATAGCCACTGGAGAAAAGGTTTCTTCATAATCGACACTAGGTCGATGATGAAAACCTTTTCCTACAAGTCTATCTTTGAAAGTCTCAACTTTTCCATCTACACCAAGTTTCTTCTTAAAGATCCATTTGCTCCTAATGTGTTTTACCCCTTTAGGAGCAACTTCCAAAGTCCATACTTTGTTTATATACATGGATTCTATCTCAGATCGCATTGCATCCAGCCATTTCATAGAGTGCCCACTCGTGATGGCCTGCTCGAAGCTAGTTGGGTCATCATCTTCCATGATGCAATCCTCGCTCCCACCGTCAATGAGAAAACTGTTGTATCTCTGAGGTGGATGAGGAACCTTACTAGATCTGCGGAGCGGCTGAGGTTCGTCGGGGACTATTGAATCCTCCGATTCCACTAAATCATCCATTGTAGTTTGTGTAACTAGAACTTCTTCCAGTTCTACCTCTTTGCCACTAATTTCTTTTCCATGAAATTCCTTTTCGAAAAAGGTGGCTTGCCGAGAAACAAACACCTTTTGTTCCTATATGTGGTAGAAGATGTTAGTAATATGTATGCCCTAGAGGCCATTACTGTACATACGTTGTATATTGTAGTGGATGCTTGGACATATATAGGGAGGACTTTCTTGCTCGACATGATAGTATGTTATTTGGTTACACTTTATCTTAACATGTACTCTGATTGTCTCTATGTTACATGTTGATAAAGCCCTTAGGATGAGTACTTGACTACCAGGACTGTGATGCAGATCATACTAGTGGGGACAGAGTAGTCGCCAAGTACATCCTTCAAATGTTCTTAGTCATGGGAGTACCGAGACAGGGCATCGATACTCCAGAGTAGACTAGCGTATGCGCTTCTTGACCCATATGATGGGCGATGGATGATCCCATATCCATTGGTGTTTAACATCATAGAAGGTATACGGGTGCACAGTGGAGACTGGGTACACTGGACAAACTCGCCGAGAACTCCCAGATGGTATTATACCTCACGTCAGATGGCAGTTCTCTGGTGACACTGGTACAGGTTAGTCTGTAGACCCGAGATCGTCATAGAGACTTGTGTGATTCCCACTATGCTTTGATTTCCATCATACCACGTCCAAGAGGGTGTGCAAAAAGGTGGCTTTTAGGTACAATCCCGAAACATATGGAGGCAATGAGCCATAGGAAGGGTTTCATCTCTCCCGGTATAGGGAGTTGATGTTACGCTGTGTTTGATTGGCTATAACTGGAAATCCGTGGCCAGGGTTGCTGAGATTTACTGGTAAGTGTTATTAGTAGTTTCTCGAACTGTTAGGAACCTCATATCGACACGACTTATCAAGCTACTGGGGTCTGACGTTTACCACCTCTAGGCGAGATATGCGACATATCAGACGACAAGACCGGACTGTACGGGAGTGTTACTGATTGGATTCACAGAAGAATGCACAGGCTTGCTTGTTGATCTTCTGATCGCTCAATACCTAGGTGGCTGTTACATTTAGCTGACCGCTTGCAGCTTGTGGGTGTTTGATATGATCATCACCTACTGCCGGCGTATTGACGATTCTTTAATGTCCTACACAGAGCTTTTCTGGCTCAGGCAAAACGGAGTAGGAGCACATATGTGATAAGTGCGGGACCGAGAACAATACGTGTATGTGATACTGTATTAGATTCTCGTGATATGAGATATCTGCTGGGTATATGTGATATAGCCGGGTCATCGGATCAAGTGTTGATTCGATGAACTGATACAGATTATATTGGTCGGTTATTCATGAAATAGCCGGATTATCGGATCAAGTGTTGATTCGATAATTTAATGTATAATTATATATTTGATATATTAAATTACATTAACTAATATAAGCTCACTTAAATATTCTTTTTCTCACTCGGGTAATACATTGATATATATGTGATATATATTAATTGTATTATTTTATTTTGTTACAATAAAAATTGTATATGTGATATATAATATTGTAACATTTTATGGTTATAAATGCAACATGATTTGTGGAGTTTAAATATGGTTAGGGTTTGGATTAGGGTTAAGCGTTCATGAAGCTTTTCAGAAGCTTCTTGAAGCTTTGACTTTGACCTTGATATTTTATGATATTTTGCAAAGATATTTCTTTAACCCTGTAGGGTTCCTAGGCACTCTCAAGAGGTCTCACAAGGCATCAACCATGCCAATTTCAAATTTTAACGGTGCCGAGAAACCCTAATACGGATCGTTGGCTAGATGTTTAGGCGAAAAAGAAACTAGTTTACATCTAAACTAAAGGAACGGAAATACAACCTTTGTAGATCCGGTCCTCCACCTCCACGGCTCCGTGATGAAGTCCTCTCCGCTGTCCAAATCAAAATCCGGGCTCTAGCGTCGGCTTCATCGGAGAAATGGGCGGGCAAGGTCGTCGGCTTCGTGCCGAAGATGATCTACGTCGAAGCATCTCAAGATCAAGCTCCCACTTCACCAAGTCATGAAACTTGTGAAGAAAACACACTCTACTACTTGGCAAGAGGTAGAGGATGAAGAAATAGGAAGTGGGTAGACTTTAGAATTGGATTTCTCACTCTATTTCATCAATCACCATTGATGGTCAAGCTTTTTCTTCTTTGAAGAAGATGAAGAAGAAGAAGAAGCTAATCATATGATAAGTTCTTTGAAAAGAATAATAAAAAGATTCTTATCATAAAATTAACCTTGGTCAAGTGTAGAGACTAAACTAGGGTTAGTGGGAATGGTTAGGGTTAAGGATGAGATAAGAATGGTCACAAAGTCAAAGTATTCATGAAGCTTCATGAAAGAACATAGAATGCCACCATTTTATCATTTCCTTTTCTTTTCCAAAAGAATAAATAAATGAATAAAATGAATAAGCAAATAATAAACCCTAACCATTTCATTAACCAAGGTTTAATTCTTTATACTTAACCAATTTTACATGCACCATCAAACATGATACAAGCATGTGCACAAAATCATATCACATATATAATGCGCACATCCGAGCGAGAAAATCCATTTAAAGTGAATCGATACTAGTTAATGCAAAGTAATATATCAAATATATAATTATACATTAAATCATTAAATCAACACTTGATTTAACGATCCGGTCATATCGCATATAACCGACTAGTATCAAATGTATCGGCTTATCGAATCAATCTTCGATTCGATAACTAGGTTATATCGCATACAACCATTCGACACATTGTTCGCGAGAATGAAATACGGTATCACATACACGCATTATTCTCGGTCCCGCACATATCTCATATGCGCTCCTATTTCGTTTCGCTTGAGCCAGGAAACCTCTGTGTAGGACTCTAAAGATTCGTCAATACGCCGGTAGCAGATGATGATCATATCAAGCACCCACAAGCCGCAAGCGGTCTGCTAAACGTAACGGCCACCCGGGTATTGAGCGATCAGAAGATCGACGAGCAAGCCCGCTCACACTCCAGTGAATCCAACCAGTAACACTTACCGTACAGTCCGGTCTGATCGTCTGATATGTCGCATATCTCGCCTAGGGGTGGTAAACGTCAGACCTCAATAGCTTGATAAGTCGTGTCGATATGAGGTCTATAACAATTCGAGAAACTACTGGTAACACTTACTAGTAAATCTCAACAACCCTGGCCAGGGATTTCCGGTTATAGCCAATCGAACACAGCGCAACATCAACTCCCTATACCGGGAGAGACGAATCCCCTCCTATCGCTCATTGCCTCCATGTGACTCGGGACTGTACCCAAAAACCACCGTTTTGCACGCCCTCTTGGACGTGGTAAGATGGAAATCAAAGCACAGTGGGAACCACACAAGACTCTATGGCGATCTCGGGTCAACAGACTACTCTGTACCAGTGTCACCAGAGAACTGCCATCTGACGTATGTTATAATACCATCTGGGAGTTCTCGGCGAGTCCGTCCAGTGTACCCAGTCTCCACTGAGCACCCGTATATCATCTCTGATGTCAAACACCAATGGATATGGGATCATCCATCGCCCATCTGTATGGGTCGAGAAGGTATACGCTAGTCTACTCTGGTATATCGATGCCCCGTCTCGATAAACCCACGACTAGGGACTTTGAAGGATGTACTTATGGACTACCATGTCCCCACTAGTATGATCCGCATCATAGTCCAGGTAGTCAAGTACACATCCTAAGGGCTTTACCAACATGTAACAGAGAGACAATCAGTGTACACGTTAAGGTAAAGATCAACCAGATAGCATACTATCATGTCGAGCAAGAAAGTCCTCCCTATATATGTCCCAGCATCCACTACAATATACATCCAATCTACAGTAATGGCCTCTAGGGCATACATATAACTAACAATCTCCCACTTGCACTAGGGCCATCTCATAGCAGTGGTTGTAGTATCTCATACTCAACCATCCCATAAAAATCTCTCTCTGGGAACAGGCCTTTGTGAGTGGATCCGCTGTGTTGTCCTCTGAATCTACTCTCCTAACCTCGATCACCCTGGAGATCAACTATCTCCATGATCAGGTGATGCTGCCTCAGAATACGCCTGGGTCACTGATGGGACGGGCGTTCCTTGGCATAAGCCACAACTCCATTGTCTCACAATGGTAGGAACGAAGTTCATCTCATGAACTAATATACACCCAAACAGCTTCTTGGGTAGCATCTGAAGTAGCGATGTATCCAGCCTTTATCGTCTAGTATGTCACGGTATCTAGCTTGAAACTCTTCCAACATACCGTCCCTTTACTGAGGGTAAAGACAATGCATGTGACTGACATTCAGTCGTCATTATCACCCTGGAACCCTTCCAGTGATTCTCCCCAGGATCAACTGATACCATCTCACTACAACTAGTGAGTGTCCTAATATCCAACTAGATCTATCTCATAAATCCAAATTCCAGGATTTAGTAGGTATCACTTCGATCTTATATGGAGAATCATTGTGATAAGCGGAGATTGATCGAGCGTAGCATAGGAAACTTTTTCCCTATCAAGAGTATGTTATCCACGTACTCTACAAGGATCATCACCATACTCCCTACTACCTTTTTGTTTATACAAGGTTCATCTACCATTTTGATGATGTCAACTTCTTTGACTAATCCCTCAAAACAGATGTTTCAACTCCGCGATGCCTGCTTTATCCTATAAAGTATCTTGCACACGTATCCGCTGCTCCCACTGTCTACGAAGCCCTCTGGCTGTGTACTTATAGACGTTCTCTTCTAAAACATCATTTAGAAAAGCCGTCATGGCACCCAACCGCCAGATATCGTAGTCATGGTATGTAGCCGTGGTAAGTAAGATCCGGATAGACTTAAGCATAACCACTGGAAAAGGTTTCATCATTATCCAGGCCTGGTCGATGACGAAAACCTTTAACAAGTCTAGCTTTGAAAGTCTCAACTTTTCCATGTACACCAAGTAATCTTCTCAAGATTTACTTGCTCCTGATGGGGATTTAACCCTTCAGATATAGCAACCAAAGTCCATACTTTGTTGGTGTATAAGGATTCCATCTCAGATCGCTAAGCATCCAGCCATTCTTATAGAGTCCCACTCCTGATGGCCAGTTCGAAACTAGTTGGGTCATCATCTTATGATGCAATCCTCGCTCCCACTGTCATAGAGAAACCGAAGTATCTCTCAGGTGGGTGAGGAACCCTACTAGATCGGTGGAGAGGCTGAGGTTCGTTGGTAACTATTGAATCCTTTGGTTCTTTCAAATCAGCTGCTTCAGTTTGCATAGCTGGAACCTTTCCAGTTTTACATTACAGACTTTGCCCCGAGCTTGTCCAGATTTTGCTTTTAGACATAGGCCGGACAACCCCAAATCTTAACTATCTTAAGAAATGGGCTCTTCCCTTTCCATATCACATATGAAATGGTAGGCAACTGATTTGACTGGAACCCTATTCAATAGGTATGCAGCTTCTCAAGTGCATAACTCCCAAAAAGGAAATAGGTAACTCAGTAGTACTCATCATAGAGCACACCATATCAAATAGGGTGTATCTGCTCCACCCCAATATACCATCGTGCAATGGTGTATACGGAGGAGTAATGCTGAGAGAGAATCTCATTCTCCTTTAGAATAATCCAGGAATTCCGTGCTCAAGTATTCTCCTCCTTGATCTCATCAAAGGACATAATACTTATACCCGTATTGGTTCTCTACTTCTAACTTATATTCTGTGAATATCTCAAAAGGTTCAGACTTGTGTTTCAACAGGAACATATGTCTGAATCTTGAGAGATTATCAGAGAACGTAATGAAGTATAAAGAACCGGTCCTGGCATGTGTAGACAGGGGACCTTACATACATCAACATGTATCAATCCCAAGAGTTCACTAACTCTTTCTCTGTTTCCATTAAACAGAGCTCTGGTCATCTTATCTTTGTGACATGACTGGCAAGTTTCACAAGATGTAAATTCAAACTGATTTAAATATGTATCTACATGTAACTTCAGCTAGTCGGGTCGCATTGATATGACCTAGTCTACAATGCCTCAAGAAGGATTCGTTCATTTCTGAACTCTTCCTCTTGTGTGTGTTCCGTATGCTAAGAACTGTAGTTTGATTTAGAACATCAACGCTTTTAGATAACGTGCCTGAACCGATCAACTTTTGATATAGGAAATGTTCAAAACATTGTCCAACAATACAAAATTTTACCGTTTCTTTACTAATAAAGAGACAGATATGATTTTGTATATCAGGTTCGGTATCTAATAACATTCGTTCAGAATCAATGTATTGGTAATACAGGGTGACAGTGACCAACAGACTTGGCTGCAACACTTGCCCCGTTTTCTGCCTCATGAAACTTATCACCCGTTCTCAGTTCTCTACCTTTCTGTAGCCCTATGTAACAGATTACGTATCCGGGATCATGATCTGGTATCAAATACCCAGGACGCAGAGGATACTGAGAAACAGTTCTTTGTAATGAACACACCCGAAGATGATGCATCAGCATGCACTCTCTTCGTTTGGGCGGCATGGGAATTCTGGTAATCCCCAATATCCTGCTCTGTCTTATAACAATTATAAGTTGGAGCGGGACCAACGTTCCCCAGCTCAGTATAACAAGCGGGTTCGGTCAATATTCCGTATTATTATCTTGATTAAGGTGTGATATGGTCGCTACCTGGAGAGAGAAAGAAGAAAACACTCAGCGTGCGCTCTTGCAAGAATATATTGGTTATTATTTTATCTAATCAGGATGGCTCCCACTGCTTTTTATCAAATCTTCCTTCAAACCCAAAAAGGAAAGACTAGCCAGGATTAATTACACACTACAAGTTCGCCAATCTTTCAGCCAGGCCAGTGTCGGTACTTTGAGGGAGATCCCCCGTGCTTTCGCACGAACCTAATTAGTGTAAACCTCGTTTTCCCAGAGGCGTAACCCCGTTGACACCTTTCTAGACACCTACTTGATCGGCTAATTGTAATGTGTAAAACTCTCCCAGGAGTAACTCTTACTCGCAGCGGGTATCGGGATCCAACTATCTCATAGAAGGTATGCAATCTCATTGTAAATTTCAACACTTGAAATTCTCGATAATATTTTGCCCCTAACCTCCTATGACCTTGACAAAGGCCAACAAACCATAGGATGCTAGTCAAGTTCAACCCGTCATTTCCTGATTGAATTAAACCCACCCGCACGGCCCTTGACAAAGGCCAACAAGGTCGCACGACTACCCTAACTCAATCTGCATCATATGCATAAGCAGATAAGCACCAGTTAGCTACCGCACACTGCGCCTTGACAAAGGCCAACAAACGCAGCACGAATACTAACTACTACTTATCTGAAATGACGGAGGGCTACGACGGGTTTTTATGAAAACCTATTGCGTAATGAACTTGTTGGAGATAGTGCCCTCAGAGTCAATTATTGGATCACAGGCACGTGATTGGAATGATTGAGGGAGGACCTATCCCAGTAGGACAGTCTTACTCGAGATGATAGTATGCTATCTGGTTTATCTTTATCATCGTGTACTGCTTTAGGTGACCTGACATGTAGCTATTACACGTTGATAGAGCCCCTAGGATTCTTGCTTGACTGCTAGCAGTATGATGGCGATCATATACGTGGGAGCTGGTAGTCTATAAGCACATCCTTAAATGGTCCCTAGTCGTAGGAGTTTCGAGACAGGGCATCGATACTCCATTAGTAGACTAGCGTATACAGTCGAGACCCCGACGAGGGGCGGTGGCCGGTCTCACAAGCCACTGGTGTCAGTTGGTTCACCTAAGATGTATACAGGTGCTCATTGGGTTATGAGTACACCGGACAGGACTCGCCGGGAACCTGCTAGTTGGTCTTATACCAGACGTCAGATAGAAGTTCCCTGGTGACATGTGTACAGGTTAGTTCATCGACCTGAGGATCGTCATTTGTCTCGTGTGAGTTCCCACTGTGCTTTGATTACTACCCTACCACGGCTCAAAGGAGTCGTGCAAACAGGTTTTAGTTGGGTACAGTCCCGAGCCACATGGAGGCAGTGAGCGGATCTTCAGGGGTTCGTCTCTCCCGGTATTGGGGGTGAGGTCGCGCTGTGTCTAGGAGAGCCATTACGCAAAGCCCTCGGCCGAGGCAGGAGATTTGCTGGTAGGTATTCCAGTAGTATCTCAGGGCGTTCTGGGCTACACTCCGACACGACTTGTACCGCTTTTGGGGGTCTGACTTTTACCAACCCCCTAGGCCCGCCATGCGATACTCATAGACGAACGGACTGGACTGTACGGATATTGTCACTGACAGGCTCAGTAGGGTGTCAGGATGAGTTCGCTCATCGACGTCCCTTTTAGTCAATAGCTGGTGGCCCGTTACGTATTGGCTTATACCTCTGACGTGCTAGTGGTTAAATCCACAGCCATTGTATTGACGAGTCTTTAGAGTCCACCACACTTTCAGTTACTCAGCTTTCGGGCGAAACGCTGTAGAGGCCGTATGGAGATATGGCAGGGTCCGATCAGATACGTGCGGTATTGCATGGATCAGGATCGGACGGTTTTGTACTAGTAGCCGTATAGTTATATGGCAGGGTTCGATCAGATACGTGCGGTATTGCACGGATCAGGATCGAACGGATATTACTAGCCGGCTTTGGTTTAAGCCGGATCCTAGTTTAGTACAGTGTAGATTTTGTCTCATTGCATTTGTATCCGGTCGGAATACAGATGCGGGTGTGTATGCACAGTATCGGGGTTTTCCTGTAATTTATTACGGGACCAGTTTTCTGGAGTTGCCAGTTTGCATTCCGTTCCGGCCGGTTTTCCTTTGTTCTTTCCCGGCCGGACTTTACCGTTGGAGGGGGTTATTTGCAGTTTTGCAAATAACTCTTTGTGGAGGGTTTTCTTGCATAAAGATCTATTATGATAGCTTTCTTTTCTTGCACCATGACTTTCTTTAATTGTGATTTGAAAAGGGTATGGGTTTGATGTGAGATGAAGCATGCTTGCATGTTTCTTTGTCTAGGTTGTGGTCACCTCCTCTCTTGCTCCTACACTCACCTCCCTTCATGTGATTGGTTTTATCCCTCCACCATTTCCTATATAGAATGGCCGGCCACTTTAGAGGAGGGAGAGAGAATGGTTCATTTGATTTGGGTGTTGGGAATTTATCATTGATCTCATTTTTCTTGCCACCAAAAACCCTCTCCAAAGTTCATATTTTCTTTTCCCCTCCAAGGCAACTTCACCACCCCATAGAGACTATGATTCTACACCACTTTCTACAGCAATTCTTTGGCATGTCGAGTTGCCGGCTTCATGCCCGAGTTGCCTCGGTATTGAGGCGGGAGCCCGTAAAAGACGAAGGCGATGTGGTGCCCTTTCCGGCGAGGAGGCGACGATATGGAGACTACACTTTCCGCGGGAGATCGGGACGATGACGAGAAGACCGGAGGACTCGGATCACTCGGTATACATCTCTTCCCTATCTCTTGTTAGCTAGCGTAGGTTAATGGTTAACGATCCGGGTTTTCTTTGTCCGCGGTAGCGCCGGTTTCCGAGTAAGGAAAAAATTTTGATTCCGCATTTTGGCCTCGAGTAAGACGGCCGGGGCGCTGCCGTGGCGCAACATGGTATCAGAGCCACGCCATTAACCTTACCTAGCTTCGTTTGATGTGTTTGCGTTTCCGATCGACCGAAATTTCCAAAAACCGTATTTTTATTGCACATCAGTTTCTGTCGAAATTTTTTGAAGTCCAAAAATTTTTCAGGTGGTTGCAGAATGATGTGCAGGGAAATATAAGAGATCTGGTAAAATTTGGTACCCTGAATCCTTCTTTTCACCGCGGAAGAGCGGCCAAAGCATTGCTTTGGCCGCGCTTCCGCCGCCGGTTAAAATCTTTACTGTACCAAATTTTTGCAGATTGTCTTGGACATGAAAATGGGGTATTTGGAATATTAAAATTGGGCCCATGTTTTCTGTGAGTACTACAGTTTTGATTGGGGGCCCACTTGTTAATTTTTGGTCAATCGGAAAATTTTAAACACATTTTTCACAGTATTTACATTATATCTGCGACCGTGAATGTCACTCGATCGGTAAATCCGGTCTAACTGCTATAGCCCGGTTAGACGGATTTGCGAACGTGACCTTCACGTTGATGTTCTATGTATTTGCTGTGTTGTTGCGGATCGGTCGTGGGGGATAGCCTGGATGCAATTCTAGTACAGTGCTGTTGTATTATGTACATTTGATATTGCGGGGCGAGCGTCCGACATGTGGACTGCCGTCACTGCCTGATTGTATTATTCTTTTGGGGCACGACCTGGTTGCGGTCGATGTACCCGGTGTATGTATATTTTACTTTCTGTACTAGGGTTACCCCGCGGAGGGATGCACGGATAGCCGGGTTCTAGAAGGCAACAAGCCCGCATCTCATGACATTGGGACGGAGGGGGCTTCACTCCAGGATTGGCTGGCTATTCGCCGCACTCATAGGGGGTATAGGATTTCATTGCACAGGCTATCCACACGACCAGGGGAACGTCGGGTTTCAGCAGCGGCTCTGTGAAACCCGGGGCTTCCAGATATCTGTATTGTTCTGTGATGCTGTACAATTCTGTGATGTTGCATTTTATTCACGCCTTGAGCGAAATACTATATATTGGTATATATATTAGTAGATGTTGTATATGTTTTTCATCCGCGCTAGTCCAGTCCCCGCTCTGCCGATAGTTAGCTAACCTAACGGGTGATGACGGGACCCAGTGGCGAATGCGGATGGCATATACGTACGTCAGTATATTTTCGTTCTTTGTGGTGTGATCATTTGATGGGACTGCATTGATTCGGATCAATGCAAGATAAACAAACCTAATCTGATGTTGTTGGAACACTTTTTCAAAAAGCTGTTATTGCAAGGACGTTCACTTTTGTTTTGCATCGTGGTATTCATTTGGAATATCCTGCTCCTCAGTCGACGAGGCAAGGGCCGAGATCCCTTCACCGGGAGTGACCCCTTGGACAGAAGTTTGCGTCAGGGCATTAACTTCACTATAGCCGATTACTTTTGCTTTGCATCGTGGTATTCAGTTGGAATATCCTGCACCTCATTCTACGGGGAAAGAGCCGAGATCCCTTCACCGGGAGTGACCTCTTTAGTAAAGGTTTTTGTCACTATATTTTATAAAAAAGTTGTGCAGTTCCTTCAACGATATCAAGTTCATTACGTTAAAGGTTTTTCGCCAAAAACCAGTCGTAGCCCTCCGTCATTTCAGATTAGTATTACTTAGTATTCGTGCTGCGTATGTCGTGCTCAGCCGAGGCGTAGTGTTCGGTAGCTATGTAGTGCTTTTCTGTTGCATGGATATGTGATTGGTTAGGACAGTCGTACGGTCATTTTGGCTCAGTCAAGGACTCGTGCGGGTGGGTCTAATGCAATCAAGATAATGACGGGTTGAACTTGACTAGGATCCTTTGATATGTTGGCTCAGTCAAGGTCACTTGGGTCCTAGGGGTAAAAACACACATCGGGAGTTTCAAAAGAACTGAAACTTGCCAGGCATGCGCATACCTTCTGGAGTGTGGTGACGTGAGTGGATTCCGTCACGTTATCATGCGATGAGAGTTGGATCCCGATTCCCACTGATGAGTTGGTTTACTCCTCGGGTGATCCCGACTAATTCTTCTTTCAGGTTTGGAGGAGAATTTGAGGTACAGTGGGAGGTTTCCAGATTAGACAAAGTGATAACCATTCTGATCTTGGTTAGAGTGCACGCTGAGTGTTTCTTTTCTCTCTCTCTTTGGCAGTGACCTTTGACCCGACCCTGGACTTTGACTCAGTGACCAAGTTGACCGAACCTTCTTAACACTGGCTTTTGGATTGTCAGAGTTGCAGACCTCTTTGCCACTCCTACTTTTACCCTTTTCTCCAGGACACCCCGTATTACTACGAACGTCCACTTCCATTGGACAAAACCATCGTATGGTTAGATACGAACTCGAAGGACTTCGAGGATGGTTTCTGGTTCTGGAGAAAACGGATAGGATTATTCAGTTGTCTTTTCTTTTCACCTTCTCTCAGGTTGCGAGTACTCCTTGGTTTAGGAGTAGTACACCTATTATGCAAATTGGATAGTCTTCTTCCAAACCATAGGCTGGTGCCGACCGGTAGGGAATAAAGAAAACCAGTTAGCCTAAAACGGTGTACAGAAGGTATTAAGTTAAGACAAAGCAAGGGATTAGTAAGAGGGCAAAGTAAATTGCGACTGATATTCACGACCAAACCAAGTATTTCTTCGCCAATCCTAAATCACCTTTGTATTTCTCCAGGACGCTCCGTATCACTACGAAGATCCACAGTTCATTGGATACTCCATCGTATGGTTATATACGAACTCGAAAGGAACTAGTTCCAGTTCGGGGATGGATTCTGGTTCAGGAGAAATAGGAATAAAGTACATTCAGGTGTCTTTTATCTTCACCTTCTCTCGCGTTGCGAGTGCTCCTAGGATTAGGACAGTACACCCTTTATGATTTTTGGATAGTCTTCTTCCAAACCATAGGCTGGTGCCGAACGGTAGGGAAGGAAGAAAACCATTTGGCTTAAAGGGGTGTACAGAAGGTAATGACTAAAGACATATAAAGGGATTTGGAGAGGTGGCAAAGAATTATACGGTTACAGTTGTGAATCTGGATAATGGAAGAGGCATTACTAGGAATACCAGGATACCCCAACGAAACATTTCAATGTTTCAGTTTCACTGTGTACTGTTAAACGAAAACTGATTTCCCGATTGGACACTTGCTCCAGGGTATGTATTTACCAGGTTTGATTCTCACATCTGTATGGTTTTACAGATGATGAGTGGGAGTAAGTTATTGGGAATTGGGTGATCATCCTCATTATATCGGGATTCGTTGTAATCGGTGATATTTGAGGAGATCACCTGGGCTGTTTGCCGGTCGGCAAATATTTGGTTTTGAATATCCGATGTTGTGCACCAATTTCAAATTGATATATCTGTACGTCTATTTTCATAGAGTGAGATATACCTTTTGATATTATGTCTATGACATTTACCTATATCAGTGGATGGTTAGGTAAGGAGCATTAAACAGCGGTGTAATTCTTCTTAACCATAAGTACAGTTTTTAACCTACGACGCACAGTGAAAGAGTTGTTAGACTCAGCGGACTTATACAGAGTATTGTATGTTGTCCAGTGTCCATTCGGACAGAGGGGTTGGTCCTCATACTATATTCTGTTTACTTTTAACTTCTCTAGTTCTTAGGCATGTGTTTCGTAGAAACACAGGGTCTAAGTTTTGAGGAGTTATAGGTATTTAAATAGAGTAGAGAACCAGGTGTAGCAGGTATCGGGATTCTTCAAAGAGATCGAAGATGTAGATACTTGTGTATAGTATTCAGTTGATAGTAATGATGAAGACAGATTGCTTCTCTTTCAGGTTACTCATAATTGGAAGCATTCCTAAGTTGAGTAACGCTGATCGACCTCCTTCCATTTAGTTGACATGCACTGGAGATAGATGCATGATTTGAATCTGGTTCAATTAAATCAGTGCCTCTGGTTCTATATTGGATATAGAACAGTTCATATCTTAACGATGTTAAGGTACGGGGAGTTGTCCGGCTTATGCTTAAAACCAGACACTGGACAACTCAAGGCACGTTTCTGTAATGGCTGTTTGCGGGTTGACCCAGGCTATGACGAGGGTTGACTTTCTACCATATGGAAGATCAATAGAGATATTGTTCTTGACTCGCCACATTTTAAAAGAAATGGATTTTTAAGAAAACAGTAGTGGGAGTATGGTAGAACTGGAAGTGATTCCAGAACCGCAGACGATTACTGAAGATTTGATAAGGAACCTAAAGATTCAATCTGATTTGACATTCGATTGGCCACTCCGCAGATAAGGTGGGTAACTTCAGGCACCCGAGAGGTACTTCGGTAGCCTCAAGGACGGTGACAGGGAAGTTCTTGTTTACCCACACTTGCCATTACTGTTGTTCCAGGCTGCGAGACCCGGCAGGAGGATGAGTATAGCGTCGTTCTAAACTAGCTTTGGAAGTGCACGTCTATATGACTCTGCCAGAGGGTTGTCGTAATCAGTGGGAGCAGCGGAAGCATTGGTGGACATCAGGCTTATGTCTATTTATAGACTAAAGCAGATGTAGCGGAGATAGATCATCTATTTCTGATGTGACAGTCATGGGTTTGACGTCATCAGAATAGGGGATGGATCTGTTGAGAAGGTAGTAGGAAGTGATATTCCTATACTACGATCGGTTATACTTTGGTCGTCACACAGTGTTTTCTCCACAAAGGACTTGGATATTATATCAGACATACTGGTTACTAGATCTATGGTTTTAGATCTAGATTTGGGTGGTTTCCCAATCTGGGTAACTTGACAGCATTCTATGAGTATTTAGAATGGACGACTCCTGACACGGTAGTGCACCTGCAGTTGATGGAGTCACCCTCTCTAAAGGTGTCTTATAGACTAAAGAGGAGAGGGATACTCATGATTGGCAGATCACTTGCTTAGGCAATTGAGCCAATCATGAGATGTCAAGTACCGCACCAGATGTTGTTCTTGCACTAGATGCAATAAGTTGATATTGATCCAATCCTGGAGAAACAGTCGGAAGCAGTCTTAGAACATAAGTTGATGTTCTAGGGATATGATAACGGCTGCCTCCTTTAGGAGACGGTTATCACTCCAGGCTTCCAAGGTGACATGGACGACAAGGAGGTTGTCAGAGTTATAGTTCTCCCTCTGATGGGGGACTGTATTTTGGACAGGTGGTCCAAGGCAATACTGAGGGAGGCATGGCGCAGGATACTGATTAAGTTCAGTTGACGATACAGTCTAAGAAGTTTGGATTTGGAGTTCATTTATGAGCTAGGTCCCATCAGACATCCGGACATTCTAAGACAGGTATTGCTCATTTCGGGAGATGGCTTTCTCCGCGAACTTGAGATATAGAGAGACATAGAAAGAAACATCACAGCGGATCCACTCACTGAGGCTATTCCTCGAATGCAATAGTTTCACAAACGAGCTTTGTGAGACTGACTAGTAGAGGAGTTGGGTGTTCGGTATCACACGGGCTGTGAGTATGCGACATCGCAATAATTAGCCTTGAGTGCAAGTGGGAGATTGTTGGAGATAGTGCCCTCAGAGTCAATTATTGGATCACAGGCACGTGATTGCAATGATTGAGGGAGGACCTATCCCAGTAGGACAGTCTTACTCGAGATGATAGTATGCTATCTGGTTTATCTTTATCATCGTGTACTGCTTTAGGTGACCTGACATGTCGCTATTACACGTTGATAGAGCCCCTAGGATTCTTGCTTGACTGCTAGCAGTATGATGGCGATCATATACGTGGGAGCTGGTAGTCTATAAGCACATCCTTAAATGGTCCCTAGTCGTAGGAGTTTCGAGACAGGGCATCGATACTCCATTAGTAGACTAGTGTATACAGTCGAGACCCCGACGAGGGGCGGTGGCCGGTCTCACAAGCCACTGGTGTCAGTTGGTTCACCTAAGATGTATACAGGTGCTCATTGGGTTATGAGTACACCGGACAGGACTCGCCGGGAACCTGCTAGTTGGTCTTATACCAGACGTCAGATAGCAGTTCCCTGGTGACATGTGTACAGGTTAGTTCATCGACCTGAGGATCGTCATTTGTCTCGTGTGAGTTCCCACTGTGCTTTGATTACTACCCTACCACGGCTCAAAGGAGTCGTGCAAACAGGTTTTAGTTGGGTACAGTCCCGAGCCACATGGAGGCAGTGAGCGGATCTTCAGGGGTTCGTCTCTCCCGGTATTGGGGGTGAGGTCGCGCTGTGTCTAGGAGAGCCATTACGCAAAGCCCTCGGCCGAGGCAGGAGATTTGCTGGTAGGTATTCCAGTAGTATCTCAGGGCGTTCTGGGCTACACTCCGACACGACTTGTACCGCTTTTGGGGGTCTGACTTTTACCAACCCCCTAGGCCCGCCATGCGATACTCATAGACGAACGGACCGGACTGTACGGATATTGTCACTGACAGGCTCAGTAGGGTGTCAGGATGAGTTCGCTCATCGACGTCCCTTTTAGTCAATAGCTGGTGGCCCGTTACGTATTGGCTTATACCTCTGACGTGCTAGTGGTTAAATCCACAGCCATTGTATTGACGAGTCTTTAGAGTCCACCACACTTTCAGTTACTCAGCTTTCGGGCGAAACGCTGTAGAGGCCGTATGGAGATATGGCAGGGTCCGATCAGATACGTGCGGTATTGCACGGATCAGGATCGGACGGTTTTGTACTAGTAGCCGTATAGTTATATGGCAGGGTTCGATCAGATACGTGCGGTATTGCACGGATCAGGATCGAACGGATATTACTAGCCGGCTTTGGTTTAAGCCGGATCCTAGTTTAGTACAGTGTAGATTTTGTCTCATTGCATTTGTATCCGGTCGGAATACAGATGCGGGTGTGTATGCACAGTATCGGGGTTTTCCTGTAATTTATTACGGGACCAGTTTTCTGGAGTTGCCAGTTTGCATTCCGTTCCGGCCGGTTTTCCTTTGTTCTTTCCCGGCCGGACTTTACCGTTGGAGGGGGTTATTTGCAGTTTTGCAAATAACTCTTTGTGGAGGGTTTTCTTGCATAAAGATCTATTATGATAGCTTTCTTTTCTTGCACCATGACTTTCTTTAATTGTGATTTGAAAAGGGTATGGGTTTGATGTGAGATGAAGCATGCTTGCATGTTTCTTTGTCTAGGTTGTGGTCACCTCCTCTCTTGCTCCTACACTCACCTCCCTTCATGTGATTGGTTTTATCCCTCCACCATTTCCTATATAGAATGGCCGGCCACTTTAGAGGAGGGAGAGAGAATGGTTCATTTGATTTGGGTGTTGGGAATTTATCATTGATCTCATTTTTCTTGCCACCAAAAACCCTCTCCAAAGTTCATATTTTCTTTTCCCCTCCAAGGCAACTTCACCACCCCATAGAGACTATGATTCTACACCACTTTCTACAGCAATTCTTTGGCATGTCGAGTTGCCGGCTTCATGCCCGAGTTGCCTCGGTATTGAGGCGGGAGCCCGTAAAAGACGAAGGCGATGTGGTGCCCTTTCCGGCGAGGAGGCGACGATATGGAGACTACACTTTCCGCGGGAGATCGGGACGATGACGAGAAGACCGGAGGACTCGGATCACTCGGTATACATCTCTTCCCTATCTCTTGTTAGCTAGCGTAGGTTAATGGTTAACGATCCGGGTTTTCTTTGTCCGCGGTAGCGCCGGTTTCCGAGTAAGGAAAAAATTTTGATTCCGCATTTTGGCCTCGAGTAAGACGGCCGGGGCGCTGCCGTGGCGCAACAGAACTTGATATCGTTGTAGGATCGAATGAATTTTGAAATGGAGTGCTTTTGAGGCTTTTCTAGTTTTGCTAAAGGAGTCACTCCCGGTGAAGGGATCATCGGTCCTTTCCTCGTCGAATGAGGTGCGGGATATATCACATATATCACTGTGCAAAGAAAAAACACTTAAAAGCAATCAAAAGACAAACCGAAGGTTGTAGCATCTGCCAGTTATTGCTAAAGGAGTCACTCCCGGTGAAGGGATCTCGGTCCTTTCCTCATCGAATAAGGTGCAGGATATATCGTATATACCGCTGTACAAAGCAAGAACTGTAGCTACCTGTTTTATTTTTGAAATTCAATTCTACAACATCTTAGGTTTCTTTTATTTCATTAGTCACATTAATGAAGTCCCATCATTTAAGTACCTAAACTTCACAGATAAATACGACGTACACTTATGCCATCCGCATTCGCCTCGATGTCCCCTCGTGCACCGTTAGGTTAGGTAACTAACGGCAGAGCGGGGCAGGGCTAGCGCGGGTGTAAAACATAAGTAACGCCTATATAATATATTATATATACTATATACAGTATCTATCACAGAATATATCACATGATCACATCACAGATATCGCAGCAGAAGAATCATATGAAATATTGGATATACTAGGACGTCCGTGTTTTCAATACGAGCCGGTATAAAACACGGATTCCACGGTCGTGATGAATAGCCAAACCCACACCCCTAGACCCCTACGAGAGCGGCAAGCAACCCTGCCAATTCTAGAGTTAGGAGACCCGGACTCGACTCCTCGAGTTGGTCTCCCACTGGACTCCAGAACCCGGTTACTTGTGCCCTCCTCCTTGGGTCTATCCTAGTGCGGAAAAGTAAATAATATACAACAACGGTGACAACTTCCGCAACCTGGAAGCGCCCCAATAAAAGAATATTACATACAAGATTTTACATGAATGAAAATGAAAAACACTCATCTCACATAAAAACCCCCGGCTATTCAAAGACGACGATCCGATATAACATATCCAGCAACACATAACATCATATGTCATCAACGTAAGTAAACATGCGTATCCCAATTGTCGTTGACATATAACAACGAAACCGACGATATCACATATTACACTTACGGTCACAGAAAAGAAAGTGTAAAACTACAACAGTTGGAATCCGCAATCACCTCAGACATCGCATGCCTGACAAAATGAATTCTTTAGACATCGCATGCCTAACAATTATAAACCCCGCATTTTAGTCTCAAAATCGAAAACTCTTTTCAATATCAAGTCGGGCAATTCAACAAGATTCCCGACATCCTGATCGAATGCTCGTCGCAAACTTCAGTAGGCGGCCGCACCCCCGACGCCGTCGACGAAGTGCACCAAGGCGGAACACCGCTACCGCGAGCACCCGAACGGATGCTTTCGACGACGGGGTTCTCCTACAGTCACTTGGTCGGGGCTATGGGACGAGGCTGTCTATTAAGTTTACCCGGCGAGTATCCGCGTACGCTACGTGATTGCGACGGACTTTTGATCACATCAAAATTCCGTGGCAACCGATCAAGTGAGACTAAACTGCTATGTTTATAACATTCATTTAGTTATCGTATAACTTATTGTGAATTGCAATTATTGTATCCCATTCCAGATAATTAGAAAATGTTAAATTTTCCGATCGAACATTCAAACACCCAAGTTTTCCCGATACAGATCAACACATGAAACAAGTCTAAAAACATTCAGTTCGTGCCTCAGTACCAACGGTCCCGCCGTAGAAGGGTCAAGCCAACGCCTCACATGGGGCACGCCGTACTGCCCCAAACCCGAAGGTTCAAAGGGCAGTTCAAGACGGTCACATAATCGAGTTAAGGTTTGTTGTCTTCTAGAGGGTCCATCGCGTTACTTGCACTACTTAGAACATCTTTAAACCACGGAAAAATCCAACACTTGGAAATTTCCCGGCAGGGGAAAGATTGGGTATTTACATCCGGTCGAACTTTTTAACAAATTCTAAAATATCCGGAAAGCCACATAGACAAAATCTGATACTCCGATCGAATCCACGAATTCCCCAATACAACCCAGAAATTTCAACTCTTCAATAAATATTAAAATATTCCCAGGAAAACCAGCACTGACTATTATTGATTATGGTGCAAATTTCGATGAACAATACGACAAAACGGCCGCGGATCAGCGGCACGAGCCATGCTCGTGCCGCGGATCCGTGGCGTAATGATGGAATTAGGTCATCAAAATTCACCGTAACTCTTAGATATCCCTGCTGGTTTTTCTGCATATTTTTAATTTGGAAAAATCCCAGTTCTTGAAAAAAGGACAGAGAGCATTTTGGAAATGGGTTTTCGGGTTCGTTCGGACTTCAAACTCCGTCTAGTCTTCGCCTAAGGCTCTAGCTAGGCTCTGATACCACTGTAGGGTTCCTAGGCACTCTCAAGAGGTCTCACAAGGCATCAACCATGCCAATTTCAAATTTTAACGGTGCCGAGAAACCCTAATACGGATCGTTGGCTAGATGTTTAGGCGAAAAAGAAACTAGTTTACATCTAAACTAAAGGAACGGAAATACAACCTTTGTAGATCCGGTCCTCCACCTCCACGGCTCCGTGATGAATTCCTCTCCGCTGTCCAAATCAAAATCCGGGCTCTAGCGTCGGCTTCATCGGAGAAATGGGCGGGCAAGGTCGTCGGCTTCGTGCCGAAGATGATCTACGTCGAAGCATCACAAGATCAAGCTCCCACTTCACCAAGTCATGAAACTTGTGAAGAAAACACACTCTACTACTTAGCAAGAGGTAGAGGATGATGAAATAGGAAGTGGGTAGACTTTAGAATTGGATTTCTCACTCTATTTCATCAATCACCATTGATGGTCAAGCTTTTTCTTCTTTGAAGAAGATGAAGAAGAAGAAGCTAATCATATGATAAGTTCTTTGAAAAGAATAATAAAAAGATTCTTATCATAAAATTAACCTTGGTCAAGTGTAGAGACTAAACTAGGGTTAGTGGGAATGGTTAGGGTTAAGGATGAGATAAGAATGGTCACAAAGTCAAAGTATTCATGAAGCTTCATGAAAGAACATAGAATGCCACCATTTTATCATTTCCTTTTCTTTTTCCAAAAGAATAAATAAATGAATAAAATGAATAAGCAAATAATAAACCCTAACCATTTCATTAACCAAGGTTTAATTCTTTATACTTAACCAATTTTACATGCACCATCAAACATGATACAAGCATGTGCACAAAATCATATCACATATATAATGCGCACATCCGAGCGAGAAAATCCATTTAAAGTGAACCGATACTAGTTAATGCAAAGTAATATATCAAATATATAATTATACATTAAATCATTAAATCAACACTTGATTTAACGATCCGGTCATATCGCATATAACCGACTAGTATCAAATGTATCGGCTTATCGAATCAATCTTTGATTCGATAACTAGGTTATATCGCATACAACCATTCGACACATTGTTCGCGAGAATGAAATACGGTATCACATACACGCATTATTCTCGGTCCCGCACATATCTCATATGCGCTCCTATTTCGTTTCGCTTGAGCCAGGAAACCTCTGTGTAGGACTCTAAAGACTCGTCAATACGCCGGTAGCAGATGATGATCATATCAAGCACCCACAAGCCGCAAGCGGTCTGCTAAACGTAACGGCCACCCGGGTATTGAGTGATCAGAAGATCGACGAGCAAGCCCGCTCACACTCCAGTGAATCCAACCAGTAACACTTACCGTACAGTCCGGTCTGATCGTCTGATATGTCGCATATCTCGCCTAGGGGTGGTAAACGTCAGACCCCAATAGCTTGATAAGTCGTGTCGATATGAGGTCTATAACAATTCGAGAAACTACTGGTAACACTTACCAGTAAATCTCAACAACCCTGGCCAGGGATTTCTGGTTATAGCCAATCGAACACAACGCAACATCAACTCCCTATACCGGGAGAGACGAATCCCCTCCTATCGCTCATTGCCTCCATGTGACTCGGGACTGTACCCAAAAACCACCGTTTTGCACGCCCTCTTGGACGTGGTAAGATGGAAATCAAACCACAGTGGGAACCACACAAGACTCTATGACGATCTCGGGTCAACAGACTACTCTGTACCAGTGTCACCAGAGAACTGCCATCTGACGTAAGGTATAATACCATCTGGGAGTTCTCGGCGAGTCCGTCCAGTGTACCCAGTCTCCACTGAGCACCCGTATATCATCTCTGATGTCAAACACCAATGGATATGGGATCATCCATCGCCCATCTGTATGGGTCGAGAAGGTATACGCTAGTCTACTCTGGTATATCGATGCCCCGTCTCGATACACCCACGACTAGGGACTTTGAAGGATGTACTTATGGACTACCATGTCCCCACTAAAATGATCCGCATCATAGTCCAGGTAGTCAAGTACACATCCTAAGGGCTTTACCAACATGTAACAGAGAGACAATCAGTGTACATGTTAAGGTAAAGATCAACCACATAGCATACTATTATGTCGAGCAAGAAAGTCCTCCCTATATATGTCCCAGCATCCACTACAATATACATCCAATGTACAGTAATGGCCTCTAGGGCATACATATAACTAACAAACCCAACCCAACCCTTTAACCATAGTTAAATCTCTACATGTGTTAAGTCTTCTTACTTAACCCATGGTTGCATTTCTAACCATATACATGATTCATTATTCATCACAAATGTTTTTGCTTCTTCTTCTTCTTCCTCTTTAATGAAAAGCTTTCTAGCTTTTTCAAAAGTGATGAAAATGAGTGAGATAAAGAAAATAAATGAGAGCTAAATTCCTACTTCATCATCCTCATCTATTCTAGCTACTTAGATTAGGGTGTTTGCTTTGCTAATACTTGATTAGTGAAGCAAAACCTTAGGCTTGAGTTTCTTCAAGGTAGATCATCTTTGTTATCGAAGATCGGATGCAAGATTGCATCTTTCTCTTCATGGAGCCTCTCTAGAGTCCGGGTACTCGATGATCGCAGCAAAGGGACCTCAACACGGAGCTTTAGAAGTGAAGGAACAGACTACAAAGGTTGTAATCCCTAACTCTTAGAAGTAAAGTTGTTTACTTGCTTTGTTTCGCCTAATCTCTAGTCTAAGATCTTGGTTAGGTTGTTCGGCACGTCTAAAATTTAAATCGGTCATGGTTTATGCCTTATAGACCCTTGTGACGGTGCCTAATAACCCTACAGTGGTATTAGAGCTTAACTAGAGCTTTAGGCGAAGTCTATACGAAGTTGAAAGTCCGATCGAACCCCGAAACGTCGATTTACACCCCTCTCTGGAAATTTTTTAAAATGTTGATTTTTTCTGTATTAAAAATACTCAAAAAATTAAGCAGGGAATTTTAAGGATTACTGTGAATAACGAGCCACTAATCCCAATAAAGCGCCGCGGAACCGCGGCAATACCATGCCTTGCGCGGCGGTTCCACGGCCGAACAGTGGAATTAGGGTTTGCTTTTTGCACAGTAACATCCGTAGGTACTTTTACATGTTTCTGGGAATTTTTAATATTACTCAAGTGTTGAGTTTTCTGGAGATCTTTTGTATTCGTTAATTCGATCGGAAAGTTTAACTTCGATTAACTTTTTCCGGGTAATTTAGAACGTGTTAAAAAGTTCGAACGAATATCAATAACTCACTTTTTCCCCTGCCAGAAAATTTCCAAGTGTTGGATATTTTCCTTAATTAAAGAACATTCATAGTCGTGCAAGTAACGCGGTGGACTCTCTAGAAGAACACAAACCTTAACTCGATTATGTGACCGTCTGAACAGCCTCTAAACCTTAGGGTTTGGGGCAGTACGGTGTTGCCACTTGTAAGGCGTTGGTTTGACCCTTCTACGGCTGGACCATCGGTACTGTGGCATATGATGGATACTTTTTGAAATCCGCTCAAGTGTTGAGCTATTTGGGAAATCTTAGGTGTTTGTTTATTCGATCGGAAAGTTTAACATTGTCTATTTATCTGGAATGTGATACAATATTTGGAATCCGCAAGTAGTTATGAGATAACTAATTTGAATGTTATAAATCTAGCAGTTTAGTCTCATTTGATCGGTTGCCACGGGATTTTGATGTGATCAAAAGTCCGTCGCAATCACGTAGCGTACGCGGATACTCGCCGGGTAAACTTAATAGATAGCCACGCCCCATAGCCCCGACCAAGTGACTGTAGGAGAACCCCGTTGCCAAAAGCATCCGTTCGGGTGCTCGCGGCAGCGGTGTTCCGCCTTAGTGCACTTCGTCGACGGCATCCGGGGTGCGGTCGTCTACTAAAGTTTGCGACGAGCATTCGATCAGGATGTCGGGAATCTTGTTGAATTGCCCGACTAGATATTGAAAAGAGTTTTCGATACTGAGACTAAAATACGGGGTTTATAATTGTTAGGCATGTGATGTCTAAGGAATTCATTTGGTTAGGTATGCGATGTCTAAGGAGGTTGCGGATTCCAATTGTTGTAGTTTTACACTTTCTTTTCTGTGACCGTAAGCATAGTATGTGGTGTATCGCCGGCTTCGTTGCTATACATCAACGACAATCGGGATACGCATGCTTGCTTACGTTGATGATATGAGATATTATGTGTTGCTGTGATATGTTATATTGGATCGTCGCGTTTTGAATAGCTTGGGGTTTTATGTGAGATGAGGGTTTTATTTTCATTCATGTAAAATTCATTGTATGTAATATTCTTTCATAAGGGCACTTCCGGGCTGAGGATGATGTCACCATTTTATATTATTTACTTTTCCGCATTAGGTAGACCTGAGGAGGGGAGCACAAGTAACCGGGTTCTAGGGTACAGTGGGAGGCCATCTCGAGGAGTCGAGACCGTGTCTCCTAACCCTAGAATTGGCAGTGTTGCTTGCCGCCCTCGTAGGGGTCTATGGATGTGGGTTTGGCTATTCATCACGACCGTGGAATCCGTGTTTTATACAGGCTCATATTAAAACACAGACCTCCTAGTATATCCAATATTTCATATATGTTCTTCTGCTGCAATGTTCTGTGATGAGATCATATTACTACCTGAGACAAATGTTTATATTATATATATGAGATATATATTGTATATTGATGATTTCATTTCAAATGTGATGCTTGTGAAGTATAATAAAAATTGGACTTCATTAATGAGATTAATGAAACTAAAAGAAACCTAAAGATGTTGTAGAAACTTGTCTCAAAAACAGGTAGCTCTAGTTCTTGTTTTGCATAGTGGTGTTCCTTATAGAACATCCAGCACCTTATTCGATAAGGAAAGAGCCGAGATCCCTTCACCGGGAGTGACTCTTTAGCGAAACTAGCAGAGGCTACAAACTCGGTTTGTCTTTTGATTGTTTCTATAGTTTTTGCTTTGCATAGTGATATTTGTGAAATATCCTGCACCTTGTTCGATGAGGAAAGAGCCGAGATCCCTTCACCGGGAGTGACCTCTTTAGCAAAACTTGAAAAAGGCCTAAAAAACATTCTATTTAAAATCACTCGAATCTACAACGATATCAAATTCATTACGCTCATGGTTTTCTTAAAAACCTGCGTAGCCCACCGTCATTTCAGATAAGTACTACTTAGTATTCGTGCTGCGGTAGTTTGGCATGCGTTAAGGCGTAGTATACGGTAGCTAACTAGTGCTTATCTGCTAGCATACGATGCGATTGGATTAGGGTATTCGTACAGCGTTGTTTGGCATGCGTCAAGGGTTGTACGGATGGGTTTAATTCAATCAGGAAATGCACGGGTTGAACTTGACTAGCGGACTATGGGTTGTTTGGCATGCGTCAAGGTCATAGCACGCTAGGGGTAAAAGAATTATCGAGAATTTCAAGTGTTGAAATTTGCAATGAGATTGCATACCTTCTATGAGATAGTTGGATCCCGATACCCACTGCGAGTAAGAGTTACTCCTGGGAGAGTTTTACACATTACAATTAGCCGATCAAGTAGGTGTCTAGAAAGGTGTTAACGGGGTTACGCCCGTAGGAAAACGAGGTTTATTTTAATTAGGTCCGTGCGAAAGCATGGGGAACCTCCCTCAAAATACCGGCACTGGCCTTGCTAAAAGATTTGCGAACTTGTAGGCTGTAATTAATCCCAGCTAGTCTTTCCTTTTAGGGTTTGAAGGAAGATTTGACTAAAACAGTGGGAGACATCCTGATTAGATATATAAATAACCAATCTAATCTTGCAAGAGCATACGCTGAGTGTTTTCTTCTATCTCTCTCCAGGTAGCGACTATATCACGCCTTAATCAAGATAATAATACGGATGTTTTGGCCGAACCCGCTTGTTATACTGCGCTAAGGAACGTTAGTCCCGCTCTAACTTATAATTATTATAAGACAGAGCAGGAAATAGGGGATTACCAGAATTCCCGTGCCACCCAAACGAAGAAAGTATATGCCGATGCATCTTCTTCGGCTATGTTCATTACCGAGAACTGTTTCTCATAATCCTTTACGTCCTGGGTATGAGATACCGGATCAGGATCCCGCAAATGTAATTTGTTACATGGGCTACAGATAGGTAAAGAACTAGGAACGGGTGATAAGTTTCAAGAGTTAGAAATGATGCAAGTGTTGCAGCCAAGACTGTTGGCAGTTATCACCCTATATTACCAGAATACATTGATTCTGAACGAATGTTATTAGATACTGAACCTGATATACAACATTATATCAGTCTCTTTATTGGTAAAGAAGGATATAATTTTGTATTGTTGGATAATGTTTTGAACATTTCCTATATCAAGTGTTGATCGGTTCAGGCACGTTGTCTAAAAGCATAAACGTTCTAAATCAAACCACAGTTCTTAACGTACAGAACACACATAAGAGGAAGAGTTCAGAAATGAACGAATCCTTCTTGAGGCATTGTAGACTATGTCATATCAATGCGACCCAACTAGCTGAAGTTACATAAAGATGCATATTTAAATTAGTTTGGATTTACATCTTGTAAAACTTGCCAGTCATGTCATAAAGATAAGATGACCACAGCTCCGTTTATTGGAAACAGAAAAAGAGTTAGTGAACTCTTGGGATTGATACATGCTGATGTATGAAAGTCCCCTGTCTACATATGCCAGGACCGGTTCTTTGTACTTCATTACATTCACTGATCATCTCTCAAGATTCAGACATATGTTCCTGTTGAAACACTAGTCCGGACCTTTTGAGATATTCACAGAATATAAGTTAGAAGTAGAGAACCAAAAATGGGTAAAAGTATTATGTCCTTTGATGAGATCAAGGAGGAGAATACTTGATCACAGAATTCCTGGACTATTCTAAAGGAGAATGAGATTCTCTCTCAGCATTACTCCTCTGTATACACCACAGCACGTCGGTGTATCGGGACGGAGCAATCGCACCCTATGTGATATGGTGTGCTCTATGATGAGTACTAATGAGTTGCCTATTTTCTTTAGGGTTATGCACTTGAGAAGTTGCATACCTATTGAATAGGGTTCCAACCAAATCAGAAGTCTACCACTCCATATGTGATATGGTATGGGAAGAGCCCATCTCTTAAAGAAGTTAAGATTTGGGGTTGTCCGGCCAATGTCAAAAGAAAAATCCGGACAAGCTCGAGGCAAGGTCAGTTCTGTGGTAGTTTGTTGGATATCCCAAGCATTCGCAAGGGAATATCTCCTACCACACCGAGGAACAAAAGATGTTTTGTTTCTCGGAATACCACTTTTTGAGAAAAAGGGAATTTCTTGTGAAGAAATTAGTGGTCAGAAGGTAGAACAGGAAGGAGTTCCAGCTATACAAACTACAGCTGATGATTTGGTAGTTACGAAGGATTCAATAGATCCCAACGAACCTCAGCTTCTTCACCGATCTAATAGGATTCCTCATCCACCTGAGAGATACTTCGGTTTCTCTATGACAGTGGGAGCGAGGATTGCATCATGAGATGATGACCCAACTAGTTTCGAGCAGGCCATCAGGAGTGAGGACTCTGTGAGAATGGCTGGATACTTAGCCATCTGAGATGGAATCCTTATACACCAACAAAGTATGGACTTTGGTTGCTTTATCTGAAGGGTTAAATCCCCATCAGGAACAAGTATATCTTGAGAAGATTACTTGGTGTACATGGAAAAGTTGAAACTTTCAAAGCTATGCTTAAGTCCATCCAGATCCTACTTGCCATGGCTACATACCATGACTATGATATCTGGTGGTTGGGTGTCATGACAGCTTTTCTAAATGATGATTTGGAAGAGAGCGTCTATAAGTACACAGCCAGAGGGCTTCGTAGATAGTGGGAGCAGCGGAAACGTATGCAAATTGTTTTATGTGATAAATCAGGCATCGCAGAGTTGGAACGTCTGTTTTGATGTGGTAGTCAAAGAGTTTGACTTCATCAAAATGGTAGATGAACCTTGTATATACAAAAAGGTAGTAGCGAGTATGGTGGTGATCCTCGTAGAATACGTGATGACATACTCTTGATAGGGAAGGACTTTCCTATGCTACACTTGGTCAATCTCCTCTTATCATAAAGATTCTCCATATAGGATCAAAGTGATACCTCCTAAATCCTGGGTTATGGATCTATGAGATAGATCTAATTGGATGTTAGGATTCTCACTAGTTGTAGTGAGATGGTATCAATAGATCCTGGAGAGAATCACTGGAAATGTTCCAGGGTGATAAGGATGACTGAATGTCAGTCGCAGGCATTGTCTTTACCCTCAGTGGAGGGACGATATGTTGGAAGAGTTCCAAGCTAGATACCGTGACTTACTAGACGATTAAAAGCAGGACACATCGTTACCAAGGATGCTACCAAAGAGACAGTCTGGATATATATAAGTTCATGAGATGAACTTCGTTCCTGCCATTGTGTGACAATGGAGTTGTGGCTTATGCCAAGGAACCCCCGTCCCATCTGTGATCCAGACATATTCTTAGGCAGTATCACCTGATCATGAAGATGGTTGATCTCCACGGAGATTGAGGTTAGGAGTGTAGACACAGAGGACAACAGCGCGGATCCACTCATAAAGGCCTATTTCCCAGTAGAGACTATTATAGGATGGTTGAGTATGAGATACTTCAACTACAGCTGATTGTTGGGTATGCGATATAACAACAGATGGCCCTAGTGTAAGTAGGAGGTTGTTAGTAATATGTATGCCCTAGAGGCCATTACTGTACATACGTTGTATATTGTCGTGGATGCTTGGACATATATAGGGAGGACTTTCTTGCTCGACATGATAGTATGCTATCAGGTTACACTTTATCTTAACATGTACTCTGATTGTCTCTATGTTACATATTGATAAAGCCCTTAGGATGAGTACTTAACTACCAGGACTATGATGCAGATCATATTAGCAGGGACAGAGTAGTCGCCAAGTACATCCTTCAAATGTTCCTAGTGGTGGGAGTACCGAGACAGGGCATCGATACTCCAGAGTAGACTAGCGTATGCGCTTCTTGACCCATATGATGGGCGATGGATGATCCCATATCCATTGGTGTTTGACATCAGAGAAGGTATACGGGTGCTCAGTGGAGACTGGGTACACTGGACGGACTCGCCGAGAACTCCCAGATAGTATTATACCTCATGTCAGATGGCAGTTCTCTGGTGACACTGGTACAGGTTAGTCTGTAGACCCGAGATCGTCATAGAGTCTTGTGTGATTCCCACTGTGCTTTGATTTCCATCATACTACGTCCAAGCGGGCGTGCAAAAAGATGGCTTTTGGGTACAGTCCCAAATCACATGGAGGCAATGAGCGATAGGAGGGGTTTCGTCTCTTTCGGTATAGGGAGTTGATGTTGCGCTGTGTTCGATTGGCTATAACTTGAAATCCCTGGGCAGGGTTGCTGAAATTTACTGGTAAGTGTTATCAGTAGTTTCTCGAACTGTTATGGACTTCATATCGACACGACTTATCAAGCTACTGGGGTCTGATGTTTACCACCCTTAGGCGAGATATGCGACATATCAGACGAAGAGACCGGACTGTACGGGAGTGTTACTGATTGGATTCACAGGAGAATGTACATGCTTGCTTGTTGATATTCTGATCACTCAATACCTGGGTTGCTGTTACGTTTAGCTGACCGCTTGCAGCTTGTGGGTGTTTGATATGATCATCACCTACTGCCGGCGTATTGACGATTCTTTAGAGTCCTACACAGAGGTTTCCTGGCTCAGGCAAAACGGAGTAGGGTCACATATGTGATATGTGCGGGACCGAGAACAATACGTGTATGTGATACCGTATTAGATTCTTGCGATATGAGATATCGGCCGGGTATATGTGATATAGCCGGGTCATCGGATCAAGTGTTGATTCGATGAACTGATACAGATTATATTAGTCGGTTATTTATGAAATAGCCGGATTATCGGATTAAGTGTTGATTCGATAATTTAATGTATAATTATATATTTGATATATTAAATTACATTAACTAATATAAGCTTACTTATAGATTCTTTTTCTCACTCGGGTAATACATTGATATATATGTGATATATGTTAATTGTATTATTTTATTTTGTTACAATAAATATTGTATATGTGATATATAATAATTTAACATGTTTTGGTTATAAATGCAACATGATTTGTGGAGTTTAAATATGGTTAAGGTTTGGATTAGGGTTAAGCTTTCATGAAGCTTTCAAGAAGCTTCTTGAAGCTTTGACTTTGACCTTGATATTTTGTGATATTTTGCAAAGATATTTCTTTAACCCAACCTAACCCTTTAACCATAGTTAAATCTCTACATGGGTTAAGTCATCTTACTTAACCCATGGTTGCATTTCTAACCGTACACTTGATTCATTATTTATCACAAATGTTTTTGCTTCTACTTCTTCCTCTTTGATGAAAAGCTTTCTAACTTTTTCAAAAGTGATGAAAATGAGTGAGATAAAGGAAACAAATGAGAGCTAAATTCCTACTTCATCATCCTCATCTATTCTAGCCACTTAGATTAGGGTGTTTGCTTTGCTAATACTTGATTAGTGAAGCAAAAGCTTGGGCTTGAGTTTCTTCAAGGTAGATCATCTTTGTTATCGAAGATCGGAAGCAAGCTTGCATCTTTCTCTTCATGGAGCCCCTCTAGAGTCCGGGTACTCGATGATCGCAGCGAAGTGACCTCAACACGGAGCTTTAGAAGTGAAGGAACGGTCTACAAAGGTTGTAATCCCTAACTCTTAGAAGTAAAGTTGTTTACTTGCTTTGTTTCGCTTAATCTCTATTCTAAGATCTTGGTTAGGGTTGTTCGGCACGTCTAAAATTTAAATCGGGCATGGTTAATGACTTATAGACCCTTGTGACAGTGACTAGTAACCCTACAGAAGATATACCCTCGTGAATGTCTGGGATATCCAATAAACTTACACAGAACTGACCTTGTCTCGAGCTTGTCCGGATTTTGTGTTTTCACATATGCTGGACAACCCCATATCTTAACATAATTAAGACATTGCCTCTTTCCTTTCCATATCTCATATGGTGTAGTTAGCACGGATTTGGTGGGAACCATATTCAATAGGTCTGCAGCTGTCTCCAGTGCATAACCCCAAAAGGAAATAGGTAACTCAGCGGTACTCATCATAGAGCGCACCATATCTAATAGGGTGCAATTCCTCCGCTCCGATACACCGTTGTGTTATGGTGTATACGGAGGAGTAAGCTGAGAGAGAATCTGTAGCACCCTAGAATGTGATTAGTCATTATTATGCTTTAATGTGGGGTTTTTAGTAAAAAGTTTTCCAAAACGGTTTTCAAATATTTTATCAGGATTTATGAATATTTTATTAGAATTTATTTTGGACAGCACACACATGTGCATGTTAACTAGGGTTAAGTTTGGGGTTAAAACCATGTTTAGATAACCATGATGGACTAACCCATTTCATTAAGTTAATATGAGTTAATTAAGTGTATTATTTTTTTTTAAAATTTAGTTTTGTTTGGGAGTTGACTTGAGTTGGAGAGAGAGAGAGAGCATGATGGGCTTGAGCCATGCTTGGTATTCATTATGAGAGAGAGAAAGTGAATGGGTTGACTCTCATTTGTTTTCAAACCAATTATTTCCCCCTCACACTCAAACTCACATCTCTCCCCCTCTCACTTTCACACACACACACAACTCCAACAACATCTACAGCAGAAGCAACAGCAGCAGGCAGCAGCAGCAGCACAACAACAACTACAACAACAACAGCAACAGCAGCAGCTGCAGCAAGAGCTCACCCCCTTCTCCTTCTTCTTCTTCTTCTTCTTGCACCTAGGATCCCTAAAGGTATAATCTCTAAACTTGACTTATTGCTTTTGTAGAATATGGTTAATTAAGCTTAAATTAGTAATTAATGTGATTTTAGTGCTAGATTTGTGAATTAAGTGGGGATTTGGCCAAGTAATGATTTTTATGGCTAGAGTAGATTGACTAAGTGTATTTAAACCCATTTAAAACAAGTGTTGTACCAGAATTCACTAAAATACCATAGGGTTTCAATTTAGTGTAACTTAACGTTTTAATGTAGATTTTTAGCCTTTTTAAGATCTGCTGTTGACCCGAGTGTTTCAGGTAAAATCTGAGTTAACTGGAGCATACTCTTTAGACCTTGATCACACATAGAGCACGAGACCCCCTACCCACTGTTTGGCCGCCGTTTTATTCATTCTGGCCGCAGTTTGCGGCCAGATGATTGTGTTTTGTGTTGGGGTTGGGTCCGTGGGAGTCTGCTGTATACTTAAGGGTTTTGGTATTTGCAACTTTTTATATTTTCACTCGAGTCAAAATCTGAGACTTAAAACCCTTTTTCGATACTTTTTAATTCGTACGACCCGTGTGTTTTGTGTGTTGAGACTGTGGTGCACTACGCGACACAGCGAGTCGGGGTGGTTTCTGGTGAGGCTACAAACGTTTTGACGTATCGAGTGCACGTGCGTTTAGTTTCCAACACGAGTTTTTTCCCTTGATCGTGATATCGTATTTTTGGCTGGATTTAGCCTTATGTGCATTGTTTTTGTGTTTCTAGGGACGATCGCGGAGACGTCGGACGCGGCGCAGAAGGGAAAAGCGGTGGTTGGACCCGACTAGCATGAGATCACGGGTGAGTAGATGTAACATCTCCGGGGGAAAATCGTTTGGATGGCGTAAGACGCCCGGTAGTTTGGATAGTTTAAAAGACTTCCAGTGATACTAGTATTTTTGAGTATAGTACCTAGTTTTCTATTTTGCTGCATTGCATGATCTTTTATATCCATATATGTGATAGTTCATCATGTAGAACCTATTGAACTTTTAAAACGAATTATGTGACACGAGTAACTTCTAACTTGCTTCGTTTATTATATATATCTGTGCAAACTCATCTCATAGGACACTTGCACTATTACCATGGTTTTATGCAGCACGAGCACTATTCATGCGGACACACACACCCTGGTAATTTCTATGTCACAAACACTAGATAACTTGTTTAAACCGGAATCTAGAATAATTTCACCATATAGGACGTGTAAACCTGTGCTAATGCATATAAATTCCTTAGGATGAACACGTAGGATTGCCATTCATATGCATGTACCTCATTACATCAATCGTTCATGCCTAACCTATTAGTCATACATTGCAGTTCGACTTGTTGATACCATAGGCATTCATTATCATTGACATGTGCACTTAAGATGATTTTCTTGAGGATTTCAGCACTTGAGATTTATTAGATTTATGTATTTTGGGGGAAAATCGCAAGAATTTATAAACTTATTATCCCTTTAAAACTATGCAAGTTGCGGTTTTCTAGTGATGTAAGTGTCGTCCACCATGAGTTTTCATGTTTTCTGTTGGTTTTTGAGAACCGATTCGAGGAGTGGATGAACCGTCTCGGGTACATGGTGGGCCCGGTAAGGTACCCCGGGGCAATAAGCTCGAGTTGTAGACGATGAGCCTGGCAGGGGAAGAATACCTACCGGTGAATGTTGGCGCGACGGATATCCAGAGGATACTGACCGTGGCCGTGAGATATTGATACTTTGAGATTGGTCAGCCGGACGTCTGGGGCCTGAGATACTGTGATATGGATACATGAGATTTGAGATAGTTGTTTGAGGTGTCGATGCTGGGCACGGATTTCTGTTGATTCTATTGATATTATGCTGATATTTCAAAAGAGTTTTCTAAGAAGAAAATAATGATTTTATTATATCAACATATTCAGATCACGAGTTGAAATTGATTCATGTTGCATACATACCTGCCAGCACATCATGCCAGATTAGTATTGTAAATTGGTCATGTTGCATACATACCTGCTAGTATATCATTCCATATCAGTATTGTTGATGTTATGACACTTGCGTGCATGCTTACGATATCCTCTATAGATGTTATTTATTACTCACGAGTTGGAAACTCAACCCCATTGTGCCACAGCCTTTTTTGCAGGTCCGCTCCGTTAGCATAGTAGCGGCGGACGCACTTGCTCCTTTTGCTTCTTTTGCCCCTTTTGCCTGGGCTTGAGACTTTTGCTCGTAGGTGGGTTGTGATATTATTTTGTTTCCACCTTGTATATTCATTGTATATAGAGTACTCCATTAACTGTACCTGTTATTGTATTGATGTATATTGACCCAGAGACGAGACAGTGAGATTGTGGACTTTTATGTTGTATTCGGGGTCGAGCTCGCTTGAGCCGACATGATGTTTATTACTTGTGCCTTTTATGCTTATCTTGCACATTGATGATTTATATTGCGTGGGATTTGAGTCCGCTTCGGCGAAGAGCTAGCTCCCGCTTGGGGATGCCTTATTTCATGTCATTCATATTTATTCCTGTTCTGTACCCATTTGGGGGCCTGTATTTACAAAGGAGACTCTACCGAAATTTTTGTAAAAATGGATGTTGCTTTTAAAAAGCTTGATGTAACTTATTTGATTAAAATCGCTTTCAATAAACTGGTTTTTCCTACACTCTATTTCTTAAATGGGTTTTGATTTCTGGGCTTTGGCTTACTTAGATTGCGTACACCTTGAGACGTTTCGTACTTTAAGTGCCAATCGCGTTCTATACCTTTTGGGTCGTGACAAAGTTGGTATCAAAGCGATAGGTTTTACGTTTCTGAGTATAGGATGACCCTTGGTAGATGGAGTAAGTGACTTAAGCAGGGTGATGTAGCGTGTGTATGTCCGCGGCATACTTACGATACGGTACTCCGCCTATGTGACTTTATGATATACTTGCTTGAAATTCCTTCTTCAATTCCGTGTATCCTATGATTCTATTGCACCGTTCTTATTATCCTGTTTTCTGTACCTGCCACTATGCCGCCGAAGGCTACGAGAGCATAGAGGGCTGCCGCCAGAGATGAGATCCGAGCAGGCTCGTCCGAGACGAGGACCGAGCAGGACGGTGTACCTACTCCCCAGGGATAGACTGATCTGCCTTCCCTAGGCCGCATGGATAGGCTAGAGTCTGGTATTGAGGAGTTACGACAGATGATGGGAGTTATGCAGGAGTTACGACAGATGATCGGATCCTTGACGGAGATCAATCGAGTGCATAGATCGGATATTATTCCTCCTACGGTTGCTTTGAGACCAAGTCGGATTCGCACTGATATGTTAGCACCTAGGAGGGTTCGCAGAGGCGTGGCGGATTCCTTAAGGGCCAGTTGTATCGCCTTCACCCATATTGTAACGTTTTAAAAATAATTAAAAAAAAATTAGATAAATAAAACCCTTTAAGTGAATTTTCTGATTTTCGGTAAAATAAAACGTATTTTTCGTAAAATTTAACCATAACTATTTTTCATTATAAATTTAAAAAAGACCTATTTTAATCATGTAATTACTAGTAAATGGTGTTTATTGAGTCACTTATAAATTTTTAGTTTAATAAAATATTTTTCCTAAATTAATTATTTTAAATATTAACATAAGCTTTTAAATATACATTAAATTAGTGTAAATTACAATTTGCATTGGGTTTATTTTTCAAAAGTGAACCATGACATATTAGAATTAGGTTTTTAGCATGCTAATCTCTTCTTGAATTGTCTTTAAAATTCTAGAGTTTTCTATGATGAATTGAATTAAGAAAATTAATAAAATAAAGAAATTATGAAAAGACATAAAATGTGTATTTCTTTGGAGAATGTTCTACACTATTTTTCATTCCTTGTTCCTCTCTTTTCCTTATCTCATGGCCGGCCTCACCTCCATAGGCAGCCCCAAAATTTTCCCCCCATCATTTTTGCATTAAAAATCATCAAAAATTCAAAAAATAAACCTCAAAAACCAACATTCAACCTCTATCATTTTCCTTTGACCTATTTTGCATGGAATTTGGAGTTGGAAACCTTTATTTTGGAAGAATATTTTCTTGTTTGGATCTTATGCTTTGAAGGTATAATTTTTATTCTTATGATTAATTGTTGTTAAATGATTTTATTTAGCATATTTAGATTTTCTTAATTAATTCTATTTGCAAGTTTAAAATTCAAGATAGGGTTTCTAAAATCAAGTTAGGGTTTTTATTAATTAAGTGGGGTTATAAACGCTTCGGCTTACTTAGATTACGTTGCGCCTCTAGACGCTTCGTAAGTTAAGTGCCGGTCACGTTACGTACTTTCGGGTCGTGACAAAGTTGGTATCAGAGCCCTAGATTTAACCTTTGTATAAGTCTAGGATGACCCTTGGTTGATGGAGTAGGTGACTTAGGTAGAGTGACGTACCGTGGGTATGATCCGTGGCATACTTACGATACGCTACTCTGCTTAAGAAGCCTTAGGATTTACATTTCTTTGCACCGTATTTCATCCATTCCTTTGATCTATCTTCGTCAATATAGGATGATGTTTCTGTTACCACTGTCGCACGGGCAGAGGGAGCTGCGGCTCGAATGCGATAACCATTAGGGTATCGTTTATTCTTGAGGATTGAAGCATCGTTGAGCGTGCGGAGGAAGGGTATTCATATGCCGTCCAGACGAACTTAAAGGGTTCGAACGATTGTAAGAGACCAATTTTCCCAAGTTTAATGTATTCGGAAGAACTTGCAGGTATTTCTATGGACCCTCTAGAAGAATGAAACCCTAACTCGACATAATGACCACGAGAACGCCTTTGAATCTTAGGGTTTGCGGCAGTTCCACGGTGCCATTAGTGAGGCTTGGGTTTGCCCTTCTACGGCTGGTTCGCAGATGCTGGGGCATGTACTGGATATTTTTAAACTGTACTTGAGTGTTGAGCTCTCGAGGAATTATGGGATTTTGATGAATCGATCGAAAAGTTTAACGTAGTACGGATATCAGGTGAAGGGATAGATTACTCGGGAGGCTCTCGATATGAGCATAGCCGTTTGCAGCACAGTCAGCACCGCGATGAGGAGACGAGTCCGAATCAGTTGACATTAGAAAGACGCACATTGACGATAGTGTTTACGATTGTGATTTGGTGATTTAAATTTCAAATTTCCGTTGTTTGGATTTTGGTATTTTGAGGATTTTGTTCTACGATTGGTATTTCTTATGTGTACATTCATTACACTCTATTCGTGTTTCATATGTCAGCTGTATTGATGTTGTTTTGTACATACCTAGTGCACTCGATTTGGTTTTATGCCTTTTAAGATATTGATTTGGTTTCGTGCATATGGGTTGCACATGATTTTGACGTATGCTTCGACATATTTTTCATGTATTTTTTTTCGTACCGTGATTTCGATTTTTATATTCGGTGTATGTTTTCCGTACACCATGTGCATTTGATTGAGATTCTTGCGCACACTTGGCGCACTTGATGCGATTTTGTGCACACCAGATGCACTAAATCGGAGTTTTGTGCAGATTAGATGCACCTGATATTATTGTCGTGCACGCCCGTTGCACTTGACAGATGTTTTTGGTGCACACCTGTTGCACTCAGTTTTGTTCTGTGCTTATTCGAGGCATCTGTATTTGGTTTCGGTTTTCGTGCGCACCGGACGCACATGATATTTTTATACTGTGATTGGGATTGATTTCATTTTGAACAGTATGTTTTTATAATGATTACTATTTGGTTTAGTAAGCAGGCGGGACGTGTAGGTTAATTAAAAGATATATATATGTATATCTATTGTTTTAAAATAAACGTCCGCTACTTATGCCGTGATACGTGCATCGGACGGCGATTTTAAAAAGTGGTTTTTGCATGCTTCTTTTTTAAGATGTTTAGACGATTTTACTACGATGCGCACTATATATAAGTTATAGATTTGATATATATTTTGTTGGTTTTCGTATTGGGATTGGATATTCTATTTTCACCATAACTCTGATGATTGCGTTATGCTTGACGGAGTTGATTTTTGTTATGTATTGATGATTTCGGAGCCCCGATGATTTGAGTGTTTTGCCTGAATGTTTTAGTAATTAGGGGGAGTTTTAATTTAAATTCGGGGACCGAATTTCCTAAAGGGGGAAGATTGTAACGTTTTAAAAATAATTATTAAAAAAATTAGATAAATAAAACCTTTTAAGTGAATTTTCTGATTTTCGGTAAAATAAAACGTATTTTTCGTAAAATTTAACCATAATTATTTTTCATTATAAATTTAAAATAGACCTATTTTAATCATGTAATTACTAGTAAATGGTGTTTATTTAGTCACTTATAAATTTTTAGTTTAATAAAATATTTTTCCTAAATTAATTATTTTAAATATTAACATAAGCTTTTAAATATACATTAAATTAGTGTAAATTACGATTTGCAATGGGTTTATTTTTCAAAAGTGAACCATGACATATTAGAATTAGGTTTTTAGCATGCTAATCTCTTCTTGAATTGTCTTTAAAATTCTAGAGTTTTCTATGATGAATTGAATTAAGAAAATTAATAAAATAAAGAAATTATGAAAAGACATAAAATGTGTATTTCTTTGGAGAATGTTCTACAGTATTCTTCATTCCTTCTTCCTCTCTTTTCCTCACCTCATGGCCGGCCTCACCTCCATGGGCAGCCCCAAAATTTTCCCCCCATCATTTTTGCATTAAAAATCATCAAAATTCATCAAAAATTCCAAAACTAAACCTCAAAAATCAACATTCAACCTCTACCATTTTCCTTTGACTTATTTAGCATGGAATTTGGAGTTGGAAACCATTATTTTGGAAGCATATTTTCATGTTTGGATCTCATGCTTTGAAGGTATAATTTTTATTCTTATGATTAATTGTTGTTAAATGCTTTTATTTAGCATATTTAGATTTTCTTAATTAATTCTATTTGCAAGTTTAAAATTCAAGATAGGGTTTCTAAAATCAAGTTAGGGTTTTTATTAATTAAGTGGGGTTATAACGAGTAGCTTAACATTTTTAGAAGGGAAAAATCTAGCATGGTTGATGTATTATAATTTGTGCATTCAAAATTGTTTAAATTAAGCAATTTTGCTAACTAGATTTTTATAAATTTTATATATTGGTGTGTTAAAATTCTAATTAAGGTTTTTATCATTATATTACGGGTTTAATGAGAATATTAACATGTTAAATGAATGAAAGACCTAATCTAATTATTAGTTTCAAATTGTTAGTTAATATAATGTGATAAATATGCTATTTCGGTAAACTTGGTTTTAGAAATTAATTTAAAATGCAGTATTAAAAATCTAATTAGGGCTTTAGCTCATTCTTAAGGTTTCATGGAGTGGTTTAACACTTTAATATATGCAAAATCAAGTTTAGTAGTGGAATTGTGAATTTTTGCTTAACAAGTGTTAATTTTGGCTAATTTACAAATTAGAAATTTTAAATTAAGACAAAATGGTGTGAGAAAAATATGGTGATGATTTCTATAATCTAGTTATGTTATTTAATGAATATTATGAGCATTAGTTTCTTTTAAATATCAAGTTTTGAAGTAAAACGGTAAATTGACATTTTCAAGGATTTGCGGAATTGGACGATTTGATCGATTTTAGGGTTTTGATGAATTAAATCGTGTTTTATATTATAAGTAATGAGTTTTAAAACTGTGAGTTGTTTGTCGGTATTTTATCTCGATCAATCGGCGTTTGTACGCCGATATTGAGCGATATTTGGTTCTTTTGCATGAGCGGGTCATATGTTTTAACCTATGCGCGTTTCTTGCGTCATTTTGGATTTATCCGTGATTCAGTTTACGATATTATATATGTTTGCGTATAGGTGTTAGTGTATATGCCCTAGGGGCCATTATTGTATCATACTAGTTTGTATATTACTTAATGGAAGCTTGGGATATTCACATGTATATAACAGTCTTGCTAAACATGGTAGTATGCTACTTGGTTTTTCTATCTTAATTTGTGAGTATACATATTGATAGAGCTCTTAGGATCTTGCTTGACTACCAGCGTTGTAATGGCAGTCACAATAGTGGGGGCTGGGTAGTCTACAAGCACATCCTTTTTCAGGTCCCTAGTCGTAGGATTATCGAGACAGGGCATCGATACTCCGGAGTAGACTAGTGTGTACGCTTCTCATCCCAGTTGGGGAGATGGTCTGTCCCACAGCCGTCAGTACGTCGTACTGGAGATAGTATACAGGTGCTCGTTGGGTTACGGGAACACCGGACAGGACCCGCACGGAACTGTTGGTTGGATTTATACCATTCGTCAGTTAACAGTTCCCAGGTGACATGAGTACAGCATAGTCCGCAGACTTGACATTGCTACTTCGCCTCGAGTGTGTCCCACTGTTCTTAGATTGCTACCCTACCACGGCTCAAAGGAGTCGTGCAAACAGGTAGCAGTTGGGAGCAGTCCCGAGCACTTGGAGGCAGTGGCGGTTAGACAGGATTCGTCTCTCCCGGTATTGGGAGTTGATATCGCGCTGTGTCAGAGAGCCATTACGCAAAGTCCCTGGCCAGGGCAAGCGAGATTTACTGGTAGGTTCCAGTAGTTTCTCAGGGTGTAATGGGCTTCACTTCGACACGACTTATACCGATATTACGGGACTGATGCTTGCTGCCCCCTAGGCCCGATATGCGATAGTCTTATACGAACAGACCGGACTGTACGGAGATTGTCACATCAGGCTCCGTAGGAGTTCGGATGGGTTTCCTCATCGGCCTTCTTATCGACATCTACCTGGGGACCGTTACGTACAGCTAGTGCCGCTTGCAGTCTGTGGTTAAACCCACTGCCAGCGTAGTAGTCGAGTCATTAGAGTCCCACACAGAGAGTTTCCCTGATCCAGGAAAAATGATATAGAGGTCGTATAGTTTTACGACAAGAGTTCGGACGCATACGCGTGTTTACGCACGTACGACATTCGGACAGTTTTTAGTAGCTGGCTTTGGTTTAAGCCAGTTTCTAGTATCGGGTTATTGGATTTATACAGTCTAAAGTTTTTCCGTGTTTTCATGGATAGGAGGGGCGTTCTCGTAATTTCGCGAGAAGCTTCTAGAAGGATGGTGACTTGGGGGTTTAGGTGGCATAAGAATTTAATGAGATTAGTGACTCATTTGTGTGATTCATCCTTGTCATTAATGCATCATAAATGGTTAATGGCTCATGTAGATGAATCAGTCATATATATTTATGAAGCATGGTTGTTAAATCATTTATTTATTTATTTGATAAATAATAATTCTTCATATATATAATGAGAGATCATTATCTCATTCTCATTCTCATGCTCACCTTCTCTCTCCTCAAGCTCTCTCTCTTCAAACCCTAATCCTCCCCTCTCATGTGTTGAGATCAAGGATTAGAAAGACTAATCAATCCATAATCCAACTCTATATCACCAAGGTTACTTAGATTAGCACTTTAAGAAACCTAGTTACCTCAAGTTAGAGGTGAAGCTTGAAGAATAGCTCTCGGGTGGATCATCTACTACATAGAGAAGGCCGGAGAGGAGGTGGAGAACGAAAAGACGAAGGACACAGTTCATTAGGTATAATCACTTCTCATAGTAGTTAACAACTTCTATGTTTCTTGGTAGTTATAGTTTAGCAAAGATTCTCGGTTAGTCGATGTTTATGCAAAGAACAAGATCGTTTTTCATTTTTCCGCCTCCCCGCAAGTCGTGGGGTATTTTACATCGACTTACAGTGGTATCAGAGCCTCGCTAAACAATAATTAACTCATTAGCAAAGTCGTATGAATTTCGAACGCAAAACGAACTGGAAAAGACATCGATATCACTAAGTTTCTGTCGATTTTTAAACATGCTCTAAATTTTTTTTAGGGAGCTGCAGGATAAAAAGCAGAGAAATATAAGAATACTGGAGAAAAATGGTTTCCTGAATCGGCCATACAGCCGCGGAACCGCGGCCAATCCCACCGATCCGCCGTGGATCCGCGGCCGAGTTAGGGCCGATTCAACCCAGTTTGCTCCAGTAACTCTTCTGTGATATTTTTGTATTTTCTGAAATGTTTATTTTCTGCTTAAGTCTCAGGTGCACAGAGAAGTTTTCGGAGTAGAATCTGATATGTTTTCTCGATCGAAATTATACGATGTTTGCTAATTTGATTATATCTGTGATTGTATAATGTGTTCGTAAACCTCCCCTAACTGCTAGTATGTCGGTTGGCAGGGGGTCGCACATTTCTGTAATGGATTTTAACTGTTTATGATTATGAACTGTATTGGATTGTTGTGACGATTAGCCGGGGTTTTGTGATGGGTTATTATTTTAATTCATTCAATGTAATTGTAATATGTTGTAATATTATTTTGCGGGGCGCATCCAGGTTGCGGTTGTAGCCACCGTTGTATTATTTCATTTTACTGTTTTTGCCCCTAGGACACACCCAAGGTGGGGTGCACAAACTACCGGGTACATTGAAGTGTTTAGTGGCCTACTCACGTTGTTGAGGGAGACCGCTTCACTTTGGGTACTTGGCGGGTAGTTTGCTGTACCCGTAGGGGTCTTGGGTGGGCTAATGGCTATTCATCACAACTGTGTAATCCGTCTTTCGTTGCAGGCTCAAAAGAAACGCGGATTGCTTGCATATCCAATAATGTTCATCTGAGATCTGGAATACCTATTATTGCGTCTGACGAATGTACAATATCTATATATGATAGTTATTTAGACATCACTTATGTTTTACACCCGCGCTAGCCCAGCCCCCGCTCGGCCGTTAGTTAAGTAACCTAACGGGTGATGACGGGACCCAGAGGCGAATGCGGGTGGCATAAGAGGACGTTGTATTTTCGTTGTTTTCTGCAATGATAGGTTAATGATGGGACGCATTATTATTAATGCAAAGAAAATAAACCAAAGTTTAATCGTTGGAACAATTTAAAAGAAACCACTCGGTTATTTTTGAAAACAGAAGATATTTTTTAATTGCGGAGCTTTAACCACTCCTTTTAAAATCTATCAGGTTCCTTCGGTTATATCAAGTTCACTACGTTCACGGTTTCGCCAAAACCATTCGTAGCCCTCCGTCATTTCATTTGGGTATTTAGTAGTATTCAAGCTATGTATTTTGACCAACGCCAAGGCATAGTGTTTGGTAGCTGCTGGGTATTCATTTGTTGCATAGATAGATGAGTTAGTTTGGGACAGTCGTATTATCATTTTGGCCAACGTCAAGGATATGTACGGATGGGTTGAAATTAACAAGATAATGATGGGTAGAACTTGACATGTGACTTATGCCATTTTGACCAACGCCAAGGTCATAAGAGCATGGGGCAAAAATTAATATCGGGAATTTCTAAAGAAACTGAAATTTGCAAAGAGATGCATACCATTTGGAATTTGATGAATGTTGGTAGGATTCCTTCAGCATTATCAGACGATGATATTTGGATCCCGATCCTACTGTGAGTATATGCTACTTATCAGGATATTCGTCACTTAACAATCAATGCTATAAACCAAGTAGGTGTCAAGAAAGGTGTCAGCGGGGCTACGCCCCCAGAGAAAAGAGTTTATTTAATTAAGGAACTTCGCGAAAGCGTTGGAAAACCTCCTTCGAAGTATCGACACTGGCCTGGCTGAACGGTTAAGCAAGTATTGTACGGTGAGAATAGTCCTGGCTAATTCTTCTTTTATGGTTTGAGGAAGGATTCGAGAAACAGTGGGAGCCATCCAGTTTAGATAAACTAAAAACCACTCTAAACTTGCAAGAGCATCATGCTAAAGTGTTTTCTTTTCTCTCTCCTAATTGCAGCGACCCTGAAAATGACTGGACTTAAGTTACTTTTAGAGAAAAATATACTGACAGGGCCAAACTATAAAGATTGGCTGCAGAATGTCAAAATGGCTTTGACCTATGACAAATTGGGGTACGTCCTCACCGCTAAGGCACCTGCAGTCCCAGGTCCCAAATCCAGTAATGCGGATAAGGAAATCCGCAAAACCTGGGAGTATGATTGCACGAAGGCCAAGTGCATCATGCTTGCCTCGATGAATAATGAACATCAGAGGAGGCACGAGGATATGGAACTAGATGCCATATTTCTCTATACTAAGGAACTTTATGGAGAGCAATCTCGTATAGCAAGATACGAGACCTCAAAGAACTTGTTTCGAACGAGATTGGCCGTCGGATCATCGGTAGGAGAACATGTCCTAAAGATGATTGGCTATATAGAAGAGCTCGCAGACCTTGGGACGACTTTGGATAATGAGCTCTATACAGACCTGATTCTCCAGTCCCTTCCTTCCACCTACGCCCAGTTTATTCTGAATTTCAACATTCAAAGAAAAGAAGTTGAACTTCCAGAACTCCTTAACATGTTGAGGAGTGCTGAGGGCACCTTGCAGAAGGCAAAGGAAACACCCGCTATGTTTGTTAGCGGTGCTTCTTCTTCCGGGTCCAAGGCTAGGGCCAAAGGAAGGAAGAAGAAGGCCGCCACCAAACCTAGAGGAGGTGTTAGTAAGGTGGGAGGAAAGGGAAAGAAAAAGATTGCGGTGCCGGTAGTGGCCCAGGATGAGTGCTTCCATTGTCATAGGAAAGGGCACTGGAAGAAGGATTGCAAGGCATGGAACGCCAAGAACCAGGGACCGAAGCAAGCTGTGGCTTCGACTTCTGGTGTGTTTGTAATTGAGAATTGTCTGTCAATCAACTCTACTTCCTGGATATTGGATACCGGATCAGGATCTCATATATGCAATTCATTGCAGGCACTGAGAAACCGTAGGGTGCTGAAGGATGGTGATATGACCCTAAATGTTGCTAACGGAGCTAGCGTGGGAGCTGTGTCCATCGGGGATTATCACCTGGGATTGACGAGTGGACATATTTTGGTTTTACATAACTGTTTTTGTGTACCTAGTTTTACGTGTAATATCATATCTGTTTCCTTGTTATCAAATAAAGGTTATGATTTCACGTTTGTAAGCGATGTTGTTAACATCCACCTTAATCATAGTTTGATTGGGTCCGGTACACTGGATAACGGTATATATATTTTAAACCAACTCCAGATTTTCAATGTCCAGAACACACTAAAAAGAAAGTCTCTAGATTTAAATAAGGCTTTCTTATGGCATTGTAGACTAGGTCACATCAATGAGAAAAGGTTAACTAAGTTACATAGAGAAGGATATTTGGACTCGTTCGAATATCAAACTTATGTCACTTGTGAATCATGTCTCAAAGGAAAGATGACAAAGACTCCATTCACTGGACATAGAGTAAGAGCGAGCGAGCTCTTAGGACTTATACACAGCAATGTATGTGGTCCAATGTCTATACATGCAAGAGGTGGTTTTTCCTATTTCATTACTTTTACGGATGATTACTTAAGATACGGATTCATTTATCTGATGAAACATAAATCCGAGGCTTTTGAGAAATTCCAAGAGTATAAGAATGAAGTAGAAAACCAAACCGGCAAAAGTATCAAGGCACTAAGATCTGATCGAGGTGGTGAATACTTAAGTGCCGAGTTCCTAGGTTACCTAAAAGAGAAAGGAATTCTCTCTCAGCTTACTCCTCCATACACTCCACAGCATAACGGTGTATCGGAGAGACGGAATCGAACACTATTGGATATGGTACGTTACATGATGAGTAATGCTGAGTTACCGCGATATTTCTTGGGTTATGCGCTAGAATCAGCGGCATATCTTCTGAACAGGGCTCCTACCAAGACTGTGCCTACCACGCCATATCAGATGTGGAGTGGGAAGAAACCCTATCTTCAGCATCTGAAGATATGGGGATGTCCAGCTTTTATTAAAAAGCAGCATGCGGACAAGCTCGAGGCACGATCAGTACAGTGTAAGTTTGTGGGATATGCAAAGAACTCCAAGGGATATTATTTCTATAATGCAGAGGAACAAAAGGTTTTTGTTTCTCGTAATGCCCATTTTCTAGAACAGCAGTTTTTAGAAAAGGAAATAAGCGGGAGCGAAATAGAACTGGAAGAAACTCCAGAACCACAAACTACTAGTAAAAGTTTGGTAGAACCAGTAGTTCAAGAACAACAGGACATTCCCGCACCCCTCCGCAGGAGTAGTAGGCCGTCTCATCCGCCTGAGTGATACTACAGTTTTCTCATTGATGGGGACAGAGAGGATTGCATCATTGATGATGATGAACCTACTAGCTTCCAACAGGCCATCCAGAGCGGCGACTCGGTACGATGGCTAGATGCAATGCGGACCGAAATGGAGTCCATGTACACCAACAAAGTATGGACTTTGGACTTTGCTCTAGATGGGGTAAAACCCATAGTATGCAAATGGATCTTCAAGAAAAAGATTGGTGTAGATGGACATGTGGAAACCTATAAGGCTAGACTTGTTGCAAAGGGTTTTCGTTAAAGACCTGGTTTGGACTATGAAGAAACTTTTTCTCCAGTGGCTATGCTCAAATCCATTCGGGTCCTTCTTGCTATTGCTGCCTTCCATGATTATGAAATCTGGCAGATGGACGTAAAGACGGCTTTTCTGAATGGTAATTTAGAAGAGTGCGTCTATATGGATCAGCCAGAAGGTTTCAATTAGAGTGGGAGCAGCGGTAAAGTATGCAAGTTGCTTAAGTCCATTTATGGACTAAAGCAAGCATCGCGGAGTTGGAACATCTGTTTTGATGAAACAGTCAAAAAAATATGACTTTATCAAAAATCCAGATGAAACATGTATATATAGTAAAGTTGTAGCCAGAAGTGTCGTATTCCTTGTCTTGTACGTGGATGACATTCTATTGATAGGAAATGACATTCCTATGCTACAATCTGTCAAAGGATTCTTGTCACACAGGTTCTCCATGAAAGACCTGGGTGATGCCTCTTACATTCTGGGGATCCGGATCTATCGTGATAGATCCAAGAGGATGTTAGGACTTTCGCAGTCTAGGTATATCAACACTATACTGAAAAGATTCAGTATGGAAGATTCTAAGCGCGGTAATCTACCGGCTTGTCATGGAATCACCCTCTCCAAAGATATGTCTCCCAAGACTGATTTGGAAAGGGAACGCATGTCTATTATACCCTACGCTTCTGCGGTAGGCTCTATAATGTATGCGATGTTGTGCACCAGACCAGATGTAGCTTACGCACTGAGCGTGGTAAGCCGGTATCAGTCAGACCCAGGGGAGAATCACTGGATTGCAGTAAAGAACATTCTCAAGTACCTGAGAAGGACTACGGAGATGTTCTTGGTTTACGGCGGAAAAGACCTCAAGTTAGAGGCCTTTGCTGATTCCGGCTTCCAGAGTGATAAGGACGATTCCAAGTCCATGTCGGGTTATGTCTTTACCCTCAATGGAGGGGCAGTGTGCTGGAAGAGTTCCAAGCAGGACATCGTTGCTGACCCGACGATGGAAGCGGAGTATATTGCTGCTTGGGATGCCGCAAAAGAAGCGGTCTGGATGAAGAAGTTCCTAACAGAACTTCAGGTGGTTCCTACCATAGTTGATCCAATACCTCTGTACTGTGATAACAACGGAGCTATAGCTTTAGCAAAGGAACCAAGGTCCCATTAGAAGTCCAGACACATCTTAAGGCGGTATCACCTGATCAGGGAGATCATTGATCGTCGGGAGATCGAGGTTCGGAGAGTTTCTACTGAAGAGAACATTGCTGATCCATTCATGAAGGTCCTACCTCAGATTCAGTTCGAGAGGCTACTCGAGATCATCGGTCTTCGATATGCCGGTACATGGCCCTAGTGCAAGTGGGAGATTGTTAGTGTATATGTCCCAGGGGCCATTATTGTATCATACTAGTTTGTATATTACTTAATGGAAGCTTGGGATATTCACATGTATATAACAGTTTTGCTAAACATGGTAGTATGCTACTTGGTTTTTCTGTCTTAATATGTGAGTATACGTATTGATAGAGCTCTTAGGATCTTTCTTGACTACCAGCGTTGTGATGGCAGTCACACTAGTGGGGGCTGGGTAGTCTACAAGCACATCCTTTTTCAGGTCCCTAGTCGTAGGATTATCGAGACAGGGCATCGATACTCCGGAGTAGACTAGTGTGTACGCTTCTCATCCCAGTTGGGGAGATGGTCTGTCCCACAGCCGTCAGTACGTCGTACTGGAGATAGTATACAGGTGCTCGTTGGGTTACGGGAACACCGGACAGGACCCACAGGGAACTGTTGGTTGGTTTTATACCATTCGTCAGTTAACAGTTCCCAGGTGACATGAGTACAGCATAGTCCGCAGACTTGACACTGCTACTTCGCCTCGAGTGTGTCCCACTGTTCTTAGATTGCTACCCTACCACGGCTCAAAGGAGTCGTGCAAACAGGTAGCAGTTGGGTGCAGTCCCGAGCACTTGGAGGCAGTGGCGGTTAGACAGGATTCGTCTCTCCCGGTATTGGGAGTTGATATCGCGCTGTGTCAGAGAGCCATTACGCAAAGTCCCTGGCCAGGGCAAGCGAGATTTACTGGTAGGTTCCAGTAGTTTCTCAGGGTGTAATGGGCTTCACTTCGACACGACTTATACCGATATTAGGGGACTGATGCTTGCCGCCCCCTAGGCCCGATATGCGATAGTCTTAGACGAACAGAACGGACTGTAAGGAGATTGTCACATCAGGCTTCGTAGGAGTTCGGATGGGTTTCCTCATCGGCCTTCTTATCGACATCTACCTGGGGACCGTTACGTACAGCTAGTGCCGCTTGCGGTCTGTGGTTAAACCCACTGCCAGCGTAGTAGTCGAGTCATTAGAGTCCCACACAGAGAGTTTCCCTGCTCCAGGAGAAACGATATAGAGGTCGTATGGTTTTACGACAAGGGTTCGGACGCATACATGTGTTTACGTACGTACGATATTCGGACAGTTTATACTAGCCGGCTTTGGTTTAAGCCAGTTTCTAGTATCGGGTTATTGGATTTATACAGTCTAAAGTTTTTCCGTGTTTTCACGGATAGGAGGGGTGTTCTCGTAATTTCACGAGAAGCTTCTAGAAGGATGGTGACTTAGGGGTTTAGGTGGCATAAGCATTTAATGAGATTAGTGACTCATTTGTGTGATTCATCCTTGTCATTAATGCATCATAAATGGTTAATGACTCATGTAGATGAATCACTCATATGTATTTATGAAGCATGGTTGTTAAATCATTTATTTATTTATTTGATAAATAATAATGCTTCATATATATCATGAGAGATCATTATCTCATTCTCATTCTCATGCTCACCTTCTCTCTCCTCAAGCTCTCTCTCTTCAAACCCTAATCCCCCCCTCTCATATTTTGAGATCAAGGATTAGAAAGACTAATCAATCCATAATCCAACTCTATATCACCTAGGTTACTTAGATTAGCACTTTAAGAAACCTAGTTACCTCAAGTTAGAGGTGAAGCTTGAAGTATAGCTCTCGGGTGGATCATCTACTACATAGAGAAGGCCGGAGAGGAGGTGGGGAACGAAAAGACGAAGGATACGGTTTATTAGGTATAATCACTTCTCATAGTAGTTAACAGCTTCTATGTTTCTTGTTAGTTATAGTTTAACAAAGATTCTCGGTTACTTGATGTTTATGCAAAGAACAAGATCGTTTTTCATTTTTCCGCCTCCCCGCAAGTCGTGGGGTGTTGTACATCGACTTACAATAGGTACCCCTCGCGTGGACTTCGGACGAGGAAGAAGAGGAGGGCGACATCGTCTTCGGCAGACAAGTACCAGGTGAGTAGATGTATATCTACGGGGGAAGTCGGGTGGATGGCGTTTAGCACCCCCGCAAACGTAGAATAGGGATATTGCTTATTGTCATTAGGAAGTCGGACGTGAATTTAGATTCTTGGCGAGTAGGACCCTATTAAAGACCTTAGGTTAGACTAGACTGATTTAGATAGACTTTACCAGAGGAGGAATGTCTTGGAGGAAATTCGTAGGTTTCAGGTAGACACACACACGCACACACAGAAACTTGGCTTGGTGTATATATGTATGTGTATATATAAGTAGGAATGTGTATAGGTGTATATATACACAACATGTATATGTGATATAAGGATGTTATATGGTATATGGGGATGAGACGATATAACTGGGCTTGATTCCGTGATCTCTTGGCTATACATTCATGTTATGATCTTAGCGGATCGTTGGAAAATGAGAGAATGGATATGTATACATAAACGATAATAGGTGATGATTGTTAGTGTATATACCCTAGAGGCCATTACTGTATCATACTAGTTTGTATATTACTTAATGGAAGCTTGGGATATTCACCTTGTATATACAATCTTGCTCAAAATAGTAGTATGCTACTTGGTTTGTTTCTACTTCAATGTGTACTTGTGTTTATTTTAGTATATCACCTATACACATTAGTGGAGCCCTTAGGATCTTTGCTTGATTACCAGCATTGTGATGGCAGTCACACTAGTGGGGCTGGGTAATCTATATGCACATCCTTATGCAGGTCCCTAGTCGCAGGACTATCGAGACAGGGCATCGATACTCCGGAGTAGACTAGCGCATGCGCTTCTCGTCCCAGTGTGGGAGACAGTCTGTCCCACAGCCGTTAGTACGTCGTACTGGAGATAGTATGCGGGTGCTCGTTAGGTTACGAGTACACTGGACAGGACTCGTCGGGAACTGACCGGTTGGTATTATACCTATCGTCAGTTATCAGTTCCCAGGTGACATAAGTACAGCTTAGTCCGCTGACTTGACACTGTCACTTTGCCTCGAGTGTGTTCCCACTGTACTTTGATTACTACCCTACCACGGCTCAAAGGAGTCGTGCAAACAGGTAGTAGTTGGGTGCAGTCCCGAAGCACTTGGAGGCAGTGACAGTTAGACAGGATTCGTCTCTCTCGGTATTGGGGATTGACATCGCGCTGTGTCTAGGAGAGCCATTACACGAGTAGTCCCTGGCCAGGGCAAGCGGGATATACTCGTAGGCTTCCAGTGTTATCTCAGGGTGTATTGGGCTTCACTCCGACACGACTTGTACCGCTATTAGGGGACTGACGTTTACCGCCCCCTAGGCCCGCCATGCGATGTATCAGACGAACAGACCGGACTGTACGGAGACTGTCACATTCAGGCTCAGTAGGAGTTCAGATGGGTTTCGCCTCGTCAGTCTTCTTGTCGGCATCTACCTGGGGACCGTTACGCACAGCTAGTGCCGCTTGCGGTCTGTGGTTAAACCGACTGCCAGCGTAGTGGCGAGTCTTTAGAGTCCCATACAGAAAGCTATTCGCCTTTAGGCAAAAGAGTAGAGGTCGCATGGTTTTGCGACAGGGTTCAGTCGCATCCGTGCACTTGTGCACGTTTAGTGTCCGGACAGTTTACACTAGCGGGCTTTGGTTTAAGCCAGATCCTAGTGTACGTATTGGGATTGGTTTTATCCAGTTTGTATTCGTGTTCCTCGGAACGCGGATGCGGGTGTGTATGCACAGTTGGCGGAGAGACAGAGGCAGAGGATTCTCATTAGGGTTGTTGACCGTTGACTGTTGACTATTGACTTTTTACTCAACCCTAATGAGAATATGATATATGATTAACAATAATATTAATTAAGTATTGTGGTAACATGGTTGTTGAGGGGTTGACTTTGTTGACTTGTTGACTTTGTTGACCGGTTGACTAGGTTGGACTAGTTGACCATCATGATGACAATGGCTATCATTTCATGGCAAAGACTTTTCACTTGCTTTTTCTCTTGTGCAATATGAGTGCATGAAATGATTTAGCCATTTTGACTTGAACCATTTTACACAATACTTGATTACTATTTTTGTGATGATGGTTTTGGATTATGAGAGCCAAGTGAGAAAAGTTTTTCTCATTCTATCATTTTCATTCTCTCTCTTGTGTTCTTGAGCTCTCATCTTCTTCCTCTTGCTCTCCCTCTTTTTAGTTTATGGTTCACTTATCTCATGTGTTGAGAAACAAGAACCATAGAGAAAATCCCTACACACTCTTCTCTACTCACTCTAGTTCATAAGATTTTGCAAACCAAGTGAACTAGTTTTCTTCAAAGACCGAAGAAGAAGCCAAAGGTAGAAGCTTTCAGGTGGATCGATCTTCGGCGCAAGGAGACGACGGGGTGAAGCCGATCCGGACAACCATCGAGGCTTGAAGACGAAGGAGTTCAAGAAAGAAAGGTATAACCCCCTAACCGAGTAGTTAACAACTTCTAGTTAGGTTGTTAGTTAGATGTTTAACAAAGATCCGGTTTTGAGTCCATGTTACCTCCTCTAGAAAATTGTTTTTTCACCAAATTCCGCATGCCCGAAAGTACCGGGAGAGGTAGCATGGACTTACAGTGGTATCAGAGCCTAGTTAAACACTACCTAACATGTTAGCATAGTAACTAAAAATTCGATCGGAGAAAAAGTCGCGAAATACACCCGGATTTCAAACTTTCTATCGATTTTCAAAGTGCTGCAAAAATTATTTGAGATATACCAAAAATCGACTCAGGGTTTTTAGAAGAAACTGCAAAAATTCGACCCACTGAATCTATCAACGCGCCGCGGAACCGCGGCCGAGTTGACTCGGTCGTGGGGTTTTATTTTTGCAGTTTGTTCATAGGGGTATTTTGGGATTTTTGGAATATGTATTTTCTGCCCAGATTTTCCAGAACGAAAATTTTGTGTTTCGGGCCTGAAAATCCGTATTTTTGATCGAACTTCTAAAAGACTTAAGCTGACGGGTTTTTCTGTGATGTGATATTTGTATTGAACGTCTGCTAATCGCTATATGTCGATTAGTGGGGGTTATACAAATCTGTGATCTGTAATGTTATTGGAATGTGTATATGAATTCATTGGATTGTCGCGGGTGAATAGCCGGGGGTTGTGAGACGAGAGTTTTCTTTTCTTTCAATTCATGTAAATTTGTAAATTGATGTAATAATTATTTGTATGGCCGCACAACCGGGTCGGGGTTGTATCCGTCATTGTATAATTTCTTTTTACTGTTTTTGCTCCTAGGATAGACCCATGGAGGGGTGCATAAACTACCGGGTATGCCGAAGTGCCGAGTGGCCTACTCACGGAGTTGAGGGAGGTTGCTTCGCTTCGGGTACTTGGCGGGTAGTTTGCCGCACCCGTAGGGGTCTTGGGTGGGGTATTGGCTATTCACCGCGACCGTGTAATCTGCTTTTCGTTACAGGCTCGTACGAATTGCGGGTTCCTAGTATATTCAATGTGTTCATCTGTGATCTGAAATGGCTATCATTGCAATATATCTATATATGATATTATTTAGGCGTTGCATATGTTTTACAGCCGCTCTAGCCCAGCCCCCGCTCTGTCGTTAGTTAAGTAACCTAACGGGTAATGACGGGGTCCCGTGGCGAATGCGAATGGCATAAGCGTACGTCATATTTTGGTTGTTTTCTGCAATGGTAGGATTAAATAATGGGACGCATTAAAAGAACTAATGCAAGAATATCACGCATTAAAAGAACTAATGCAAGAAAATAAACCAAGTTAAAATCGTTGGAACACTTTCGGAAAACCACTCGGTTCTTTTCAAAACTAACTTTTAAATGCGGAGCTTGAGCCACTCCTTTTAAAAGCTATCTCATTCCATCGATTATATCAGGTTCACTACGTTCACGGTTTTGCCAAAACCATTCGTAGCCCTCCGTCGTTTCACATGAATAGTCAATAGTATTCAAGCTGTGTATGTTGGCCAAAGTCAAGGCATAGTGATTGGTAGCTATTGGGTATTCATGTGTAGCATAGATAGATGTGTTGGTTTGGGACAGTCGCACTGCCATTTTAGCCAAAGTCAAGGGTAGGTACGGATGGATCCAAATTAACCTGGAGAATGACGGGTAGAACTTGACATGTGACTTATGATATTTTGGCCAAGGCCAAGGTCATAAGAGCATGGGGCAAAAATCCACATCGGGAGTTTCAAAAGAACTGAAACTTGCTAGTGTTGCATACCATTTGGAGTGTGATGATTCTGGTAGGATTCCTTCAGTTTCGTCACGCGATGATATTTGGATCCCGATCCTACTGTGAGTATATGCTACTCCTCGGGAAATTTCTCACTTAACGATCAATGCTATAAACTAAGTAGGTGTCTAGAAAGGTGTTAGCGGGGCTACGCCCCCAGGGAAAAGAGGTTATTTAATTAAGGAACTTCGCGAAAGCGTTGGAAAACCTCCCTCGAAGTACCGACACTGGCCTGGCTGAACGGTTAAGCAAGTATTGTACGGTGAGATTGATCCTGACTAATTCTTCCTTTTTGGTTTGAGGAGGGATTCGAGAAACAGTGGGAGCCATCCTGTTTAGACAAACTAAAAACCATTCTAAACTTGCAAGAGCATCATGCTGAGTATTTCTTCTCTCTCCTAATTGCAGCGACCAATCGACATGACTGGACTTAAGTTACTTCTAGATAAAAACATACTGACAGGGCCAAACTACAAAGATTGGCTCAGGAATGTCAAGATGGCAATCACTTACGACAAGCTAGGGTATCTTCTTACCACCAAAGCTCCCCCTGTCCCAGGTCCCAAAACCAGCGTCGCGGATAAGGAAATCCGTAAGACCTGGGAACTAGATTGCGCGAAGGCCAAGTGCCTCGTGCTTGCCTCTATGGACAACGAACATCAGAGGAGGCACGAGAATATGGACCTCGAATCCATATTTCTCCATACAAAAGAACTGTATGGAGAGCAGTCTCGTATAGCAAGATATGAAGTGTCGAAGAAGTTATTTTCGGCAAGGTTGGCCGTCGGATCATCGGTAGCAGAACACGTGCTTAAGATGATTGGCTACATAGAAGAGCTCACGGACCTTGGGACCACGTTGGAGAATGAGCTCTATATGGACTTGATTCTCCAGTCCATTCCTTCCACTTACGCCCAGTTTATCCTGAACTTCAACTTACAAGAAAAGGAAGTTGAACTTTCAGAACTCCTCAACATGCTGAGGAGCACAGAGGGCACCCTACAGAAAGGTAGGGAAACATCCACTTTGTTTGTAGGAGGATCTTCCTCTTCTAGGTCCAAGGAGAAAGCCAAGGGAAAGAAGAAGAAAGCCCCCGCCGAACCAAGGGGCGGTGTTAGTAAAGTGGATACGAAGGGAAAGGAAAAAGCAACAAAGAAAGTGGGAAAGTTTGTGGATAAGGAAGAATGCTTCTATTGTCATAAGAAGGGACACTGGAAAAATGATTGCAGGGCTTGGAAGGCCAGAACACAGGATCTGAAGCAGGTTGCGGCTTCAGCTTCAGGTGTGTATGTTATTGAAAACTGTCTTTCAATAGACACTACTTCCTGGGTATTGGATACCGGATCAGGATCTCATATCTGTAATTCTTTGCACGCGTTGAGAAATCGTAGGGTTTTGAAGGCAGGTGACTTGACCCTCAAAGTTGCAAACGGAGCTAGCATGGATGCTAAGGCCGTGGGGGACTATCACCCGGGGTTGTCAGATGGACACGTTTTGGTTTTGGGTAATTGCTATTTTGTACCCAACGCAACTTGTAATATCATTTCTGTATCTTTGACTTCTAAAGAAGGTTATGAATTTGCGTTTGTAAGTAATGTTGTAAACATTCACCTTAATCAAGTTCTGATTGGGTCAGGTACATTAAGCAATGGTATATACGTATTAAACCATACGCAGATTTTCAATGTCCAGAATACACACAAAAGAAAGTCTCCAGAAATAAATCAGACTTTCTTGTGGCATTGTAGACTGGGTCACATCAATGAGAGAAGGTTGACGAAGTTACATACAGAAGGATATCTGAATGCGTTCGAATATCAATCGTATGACACTTGTCAATCCTGTCTCAAAGGAAAGATGACAAAGACTCCGTTCACTGGACACGGAGTAAGGGCGAGCGAGCTCTTGGGACTCGTACACAGCGACGTGTGCGGTCCAATATCTACACATGCGCGAAGCGGTTATTCTTACTTCATTACTTTTACGGATGACTTTTCAAGGTACGGTTATGTCTTCTTAATGAAACATAAGTCCGAAGCCTTTGGAAAATTCCAGGAATATAAGAATGAAGTAGAAAAACAAACCGGTAAAAGTATCAAGATCCTAAGATCGGATCGAGGTGGTGAATATTTGAGTGCCGAGTTCCTAGACTATTTAAAAAGGAACGGAATTCTCTTTCAGCTTACTCCTCCATACACTCCGCAACATAACGGTGTATCGGAGAGACGGAACCGAACTCTATTGGATATGGTATGGTCCATGATGAGCAACGCTGAGTTACCGCGATCATTCTGGGGGTATGCGCTAGAATCAGCTGCATACCTTTTGAACCGAGTTCCCACTAAGACTGTGCCTAGTACACCATATGAGATGTGGTGTGGGAAGACACCCTATCTTAATCACATTAAGACATGGGGAAGTCCAGCTTTTGTCAAAAAGCAGCATGCGGACAAGCTCGAGGCACGCTCAGTACAGTGCAAGTTCATGGGATATCCAAAAAAACTCCAAGGGATATTTCTTCTATTGCGAAGAGGAACAAAAGGTTTTTGTTTCTCGTCATGCCCATTTTCTAGAACACCAGTTCTTAGAAAAGGAAATTAGTGGGACCGCAGAAGAACTGGAAGAAATTCCAGAACCACGAGCTATTACTGAAAGCTTAGTGGAACCAGAGGGTTCAAAAGAACAGGACATTCCTACGCCACTCCGCAGGAGTAGTAGGCTGTCTCATCCGCCCGAGAGATACTACGGTTTTCTCATAGACGGGGATAGAGAAGATTGCATCATAGATTATGATGAGCCTACTAGCTTCCAGCAGGCCGTTCAGAGCGTTGACTCGGTAAAATGGCTGGATGCAATGCGGACCGAAATGGAGTCCATGTACACCAACAAAGTATGGACGTTGGACATTGCTCCAGACGGGGTAAAACCCGTAGTATGCAAGTGGATCTTCAAAAGGAAGATTGGTGTAGATGGACAGGTTGAGACCTATAAAGCTAGACTTGTTGCAAAGGGTTTCCGTCAAAGACCTGGCTTGGACTATGACGAAACCTTTTCTCCAGTGGCTATGCTGAAATCCATTCGGATCCTTCTTGCCATTGCTGCCTTCCACGATTATGAGATCTGGCTAATGGACGTAAAGACCGCTTTTCTAAATGGAAATTTAGAGGAGTGTGTCTATATGGACCAACTAGAGGGTTTCGTTCAGAGTGGGAGCAGCGGAAAGGTGTGCAAGTTGCTTAAGTCCATCTATGGACTAAAGCAGGCATCACGGAGTTGGAACATTTGTTTTGATAAGACGGTCAAGGAATTTGGCTTTATCAAAAATCCAGATGAACCAAGCATCTATAGTAGATTTGTAGCGAGAACTGTAGTATTCCTCGTTTTATACGTGGATGACATTCTCTTAATAGGAAATGACATTCCTATGCTACAATCTGTCAAGGGGTTCTTGTCACACAGGTTCTCCATGAAAGACCTGGGTGATGCCTCATACATCCTGGGGATCCGGATCCATCGTGATAGATCCAAGAGGATATTAGGACTTTCACAGTCCAGGTACATCGACACCATACTTAAAAGATTCAGTATGGAAGATTTCAAGCGCGGTAACCTACCGGCTTGTCACGGGATCACCCTTTCTAAAGAGATGTCTCCCAAGACTGATTTGGAGAGGGATCGCATGTCTATTTGTAACGCTTTGAAAATCGTTTCGGTGAAATTTCGAAAAATCGGTAAAATAAGGGGTTTTTTGTAAAAAGTTAAAATGCAAATATCTTATTATAAAAATTAAATATATATATTCTAGCTATGTAATTGCTATTATTTGGTGTTTATTGAGCCGCTGGTGAAATTTCAAATTTTCTGAAAAAAATATTATTTTATTATTATTTAAGCCGTCACTAATACATTTAATTAGGGAAAATTACAAATTGGAATGAGTTGAAACAAATTTTGTGCATCATAAAACATTAAATAAAATTTTATCATGTGGTTTTTGGAACGAAATCATTTGCCAAACGGTTTAGAAATTATTGAAGAAAAAAGGCTTTTTTTTTTAGCGTAAATGGATGTTTGGGGTATTGTATTTATCATTTTTCATCACCCCACACCCGTACCCACACCCACACACCCCCATTCACTTATCCCCTTGAAGAATTCAGCAGCCCCCTCTTTTGTCCCCACTTGGATTTCAAGGAAAAGAAATGAAAGAAAAGAAAAGAAAATGGATAAATGAGTTGGACTTTTGACTTTGTGTTGACTTGGACTTCCTTACTTGTTATTTTCTCCACCTCACTCTCTCTCCTCCCTCACCCAACCCCTCCACAACCTGGCCGAAACCAGCAACCCCCCTAACAGCCCCATTTTCCTCTTCTCCTCTCTTTGTTCCATCAAAGAAAATCCAAAGAAAAATCCACAAAAAATCAAGCAAAAATCCAAATCAAAATCCGACTCCTACCCATTTTAGCTTAGCCCGTATAGCATGGATTTTGGTGACAAGTGAGCATTTTGGAGGGCTATGTGTGCTTGTGGGATCTTCAATTTGTTTGGGTAAATTCTAACCCTTTTGCTTAAATTGTTGTTAATTGCTTGTAGTTAGCTTAATTAAGTGTTAATTTGGCTTTATGTGGGTTCAATTGTATGATTAAGGAATTCTAGTTAGGTTTTTGTTTTGAAATTGGGTTATGATCACTTGTGCATGGTTTGTGATGTGAGCTAATATCTTGAAAAAATTGTTAAAATTTATCTAGTTGCATATTACAAGTTGTTACTTGAAAAATGTCCAAATTAAGCTTTTGTGCAAACTAGGGTTTTATGAAATGCATTTATATGTGAGATTAAAAATATGGTTAGGGTTTTTATCATATTATTAACTTTATTAAGTGTAGTTTAACAATTTAGTTCATGGAAATCCAACCTAAATTGTAGTTTGCGCATTTTTTTTGCTATGAAATTGTTAAAAAAAGGGTATTTTGTAAACTAGAATATTAGGGTTTTTGGAATTTAATGAGATTAAATTCTGGAAATTGTTTCTATGACTTATTTAAGATATTTAATAAATATATTGGCCGCTACATTCATTTAAACATCCTGTTTTGTACAAAAACGGCGAATTGTGCTTGCTAGATTTTCGGAAAAGTGACTTTTTAAGTAAAGTTGGGGTTTTTGTGAGTTTTAACCTACTTTATATTAAAATTAATGTTCGTGAATGTGCAAATGAGTGTGATTGGATTTTTCTCGATGGTTTGGCGTTTGTACATCGACATCGAGGGTTGGTTTGACTATTCTTGCATACGTAGGCGATAGGTTTGGACCTATGCGTGATACGCGTGCCGATTTGATTTTCGTATGCCATTTCGATTTCGAATTTAGTTTTAATGCGATACGGTGCGTTATGATATGTAGGTACCCAATGTGGACTTCGAGACGACAAGCAAGCGCGTGGCGACGTCGGCACCGGCGAGCGAGGACCAGGTGAGTAGATTTATATCTACGGGGAGAAGTCGGGTGGATGGCGTATAGCACCCCCGCAGTCCGTGGTGGTATATACGGATGCGTATACACACCAACATTTATTATATGTTATTTGGGATTAATAACGTTGCTTAGGATGGATATTGGTGTGTTGGATTACCTTAGTGTTGCGAACCCTAGGGTAGTGTTGCACTACACATACACACATACATACTTGCATACATTCCTATTGATATGTGCTCATGGGATTCTTTATAGTTATGGGTTCACATGGGTATGGGACTATGTGTTCACATACGGATTAGAGGATGATACTTGGGATTGAGCTGAGTCGATGAGATTGATTTGAGGCCGTGAGATCGGCGATATAGCAGGGTTCGTATTTGAGATACGACATGACGTTGTAGCGGGTCCTTGACATAGTGTTTCACACACGTCCATGCATACGTAGGCGGTATCAGTATGGTACTAGACGTAGATCAGTACCCCGATCATGATATTTGATAAAGAGGATACCAGGTGAATATTATGATGAATGTGATATTGACCCGTACCCAGATTGGGATGCCGTACGACGGATTTACGTACGAGCTATATTGATGATTAATCCGCACTCTTGACTTGGGATGCCTGATTATGGATAGGGTATCGGATATGATATTATTGAGGCGGGATCACCGACTATACATATACAGGTATGTATATGTATCGACTCAGATGATAGGCGGTTCCCTTACCTGTAGTTCAGCTTGTTAGTTCAGCCGTATAGTTTAGTGTAGTTGTTAGATTAGATTAGACTTCGTACCTATTTCAAAAACCAACGAATCGTGGGCAATCTTAAAGACAGCCCAAGAGATCCTACGGATATTTCAAAAGACGTATCTTTTCATAAAAAACACCGTAGCCCCTATTTTCAAAACCCATGATTCGTGTTATTTCAAAAGACACCATTTGTAGGACTTATATTAGATTAATGCAGATTGTTATAGTTGCGTCTAGTTTTCAGCTCCCGCTCATTTTTGTGGTCCGCTTCGCATCGCATGCTTATTTTATGTTTCATACTCCATTAGTGATATCATGCTGTTAGGACACCAGCACCATTACCGATGATGCGTAGGTACCACGTACACTTAATTGCCGGCTCACACACATCTTCATCGGTAATTGCCATGTCACGTACACGTTAGAAAACATTATTGCTTAACTTAGCTAGATAGCTAGTAGTTTGACATAATATTAATGTACTTACCTTATATGCCAGCTTAGATATTGTAGTTATTACTTGTCACTTCATGCATACTGTTATTCATCGTTATGCCGCATTCATGGATTCTCATGCATATATTCACTATTTTACGTGTTATTGAGGTTTTGGATTCGGATTTCCATGAGATTTTCTGGATTTGGAGGAAAACCGCAAAAACATAAATAAACCTTTTCTCTCTTTTAAAATAAAAAGTGTGGTTTTCCTATGATGTATGAGTCGTCCCCCATGAGTTTGCTGATGGATTTCGAGACCCGATTCGAGGAGTGGAGGAACCGTTTCGGGTACATGGTGGGCCCGGTATGGTACCCCGGGGCAAGAGGAATGTGGTGTTGACGTTGAGCCTGGCTGGGGAGCACTACCTACCGGTGATATTACCCGACACGTCGGATATCCGGAGGATACCGTCGTGGTCTTGAGATGGATGGTAGGGGCCGGTCTGGACTGACGGCGCCCTAGATATTGAGATTGAGACATTGATATTTCGAGACAGTGAGATTTATGTTTTGTGTCGATGCTAGACACTGTTGATACTGATTTCATTTATGATACCTCAGTTTAAAAATACGAAGGAAATCTCACTAAATTATGAAAACAGTTTCTTCATTTACTGTAGGGTTCCTAGGCATCCTAATGAGGTCTCACAAGGTATCAACCATGCCAATTTCAAAAAATCTAGGTGCCGAGAAACCCGACTACGGATCGTTGGCTAGAAATCTAGGCGAAAAGATAACTAGTTAACACTTAACTAAGAGATACGGAAATACAACCTTTGTAGATCCGGTTCTCCACCTCCATAGCTCCGCAATGAAGTCTCCTCGCTGTCCATAACAAGTCCCGGGCTCTAGCGTCGGCTTCATCGGAGAATGGACGGGCTAGGTCATCGATGTCCATGCCGAAGACGATCTACGTCGAGGCATCGCTAAATCAAGCTCCGACTTCACCAAGTGATGAAACTTGTGAAGAAAACACACTCTACTACTTGGCAAGAGGTAGAGGATGAAGAAATAGGAAGTGGGTAGACTTTAGAATTGGATTTCTCACTTGTTTCATCAATCCACCATTGATGAAGTAAGGTTTCTTCATGAAGAAGAAGAAGAGGAAGAAGCTGATAAGTTATGATAAGTTAATTTAGAAAATAGAAAATAAAAGAATACTTATCATAATCAACCATGGTTAAGTGTAGAGACTAAACTCAAGTTAAGTGAATGGTTAGGTTAGGTATGAAGACAAAAATGGTGACTAAGTCAAAGCTTCATGAAGGTTCAACATAAATCCAAATTAGCCACCATTTTCCTTTTACCAAAAATGAATAAATAAACAAATAAATGAATAAGTAAAAACCCTAATCATCCACTTAACCATAGTTTAATACTTTACACTTAACCAAAAAGTATGCATCATCAAACATGATACAATCATGTGCACAAAATCATATCGCATATGCAATGCGCACACCCGAGTGAGAATATCCATTTAAAGTGAACCGATACTAGTTAATGCAAAGTAATATATCAAATATATAATTATACATTAAATCATTAAATCAACACTTGATTCAATGATCCGGTTATATCGCATATAACCGGCTAGTATCCAATGTATCGGCTTATCGAATCAACCCTTGATTCGATAACTAGGTTATATCGCATACAATCTTTCGATACATTCATCGCGAGAATGGAATACGGTATCACATACACGCATTATTCTCGGTCCCGCACATATCTCATATGCGCTCCTATTTCGTTTCGCTTGAGCCAGGAAACCTCTGTGTAGGACTCTAAAGACTCGTCAATACGCCGGCAGCAGGTGATGATCATATCAAGCACCCACAAGCCGCAAGCGGTCTGCCAAACGTAACGGCCACCCGGGTATTGAGCGATCTGAAGATCGACGAGCAAGCCTGCTCACACTCCAGTGAATCCAACCAGTACCACTACCGTACAGTCCGGTCTGATCGTCTGATATGTCGCATATCTCGCCTAGGGGTGGTAAACGTCAGACCCCAATAGCTCGATAAGTCGTGTCTATATGAGGTCTATAACTGTTCGAGAAACTACTGGTAACACTTACCAGTAAATCTCAGCAACCCTGGCCAGGGATTTCCTGTTATAGCCAATCGAACACAGCGCAACATCAACTCCCTATACCGGGAGAGACGAATCCCCTCCTATCGCTCATTGCCTCCATGTGATTCGGGAATGTACCCAAAAACCACCGTTTTGCACGCCCTCTTAGACGTGGTAAGATGAAAATCAAAGCACAGTGGGAACCACACAAGACTCTATGACGATCTCGGGTCAACAGACTACTCTGTACCAGTGTCACCAGAGAACTGCCATCTGACATGAGGTATAATACCATCTGGGAGTTCTCGGCGAGTCCGTCCAGTGTACCCAGTCTCTACTGAGCACCCGTATATCATCTCTGATGTCAAACACCAATGGATATGGGATCATCCATCGCCCATCTGTATGGGTCGAGAAGGTATACGCTAGTCTACTCTGGTATATCGATGCCCCGTCTTGATACACCCTCGACTAGGGACTTTGAAGGATGTACTTATGGACTACCATGTCCCCACTAGTATGATCCGCATCATAGTCCAGGTAGTCAAGCACACATCCTAAGGGCTTTACCAACATGTAACAGAGAGACAATCAGTATACACGTTAAGGTAAAGTTCAACCAGATAGCATACTATCATGTCGAGCAAGAAAGTCCTCCCTATATATGTCCCAGCATCCACTACAATATACATCCTATGTACAGTAATGGCCTCTAGGGCATACATATAACAAACAATCTCCCACTTGCACTAGGGCCATCTGTAGCAGTGGTTGTAGTATCTCATACTCAACCATCCCATAAAAATCTCTCTCTGGGAACAGGCCTTTGTGAGTGGATCCGCTGTGTTGTCCTCTGAATCTACTCTCCTAACCTAGATCACCCTGGAGATCAACTATCTCCATGATCAGGCGATGCTGCCTTAGAATAAGTCTGGATTACTGATGGGACCGGCGTTTCTTGGCATGAGCCACAACTCCATTGTCTCACAATGGTAGGAACGTAGTTCATCTCATGAACTAATATACACCCAAACATCCTCTTAGGTAGCATCTTAAGTAGCGATGTATCCTGCCTTTATCGTCTAGTATGTCACGGTATCTAGCTTGGAACTCTTCCAACATACCGTCCCTTTACTGAGGGCAAAGACAATGCCTGTGACTGACATTCAGTCGTTCTTATCACTCGGAACACTTCCAGCGATTCTCCTCAGGATCAATTGATATCATCTCACTACAACTAGTGAGAATCCTAACATCCAATTAAATCTATCTCATAGATCCAAAATCTAGGATTTAGTAGGTATCACTTTGATCCTATATGGAGAATCCTAGTGATAAGCGGAGATTGACCGAGCGTAGCATAAGAAACTCTTTTCTTATCAAGAGTATGTCATCCACGTACTCTACGAGGATCACTACCATACTCCCTACTACCTTTTTGTATATACAAGGTTCATCTACCATTTTGATGATGTCAAACTCTTTGACTACTTCATCAAAACAGATGTTCCAACTCCGCGATGCCTGCTTTATCCTATAAAGCATCTTGCACACGTTTCCGCTGCTCCCACTGTCTACGAAGCCCTCTGGCTGTGTACTTATAGACGCACTCTTCTAAAATATCATTTAGAAAAGCAGTCATGACACCTAACCACCAGATATCGTAGTCATGGTATGTAGCCGTGACAAGTAGGATCTGGATGGACTTAAGCATAGATATTGGAAAAGGTTTCATCATTATCCACGCCTGGTCGATGACGAAAACCTTTAACAAGTCTAGCTTTGAAAGTCTCAACTTTTCCATGTACACCAAGTAATCTTCTCAAGATATACTTGCTCCTGATGGGGATTTAACCCTTCAGATATAGCAACCAAAGTCCATACTTTGTTGGTGTACATGGATTCCATCTCAGATCACTAAGCATCCAGCCATTCTTACAGAGTCTTACTCTCGATGGCCAGCTCGAAACTAGTTGGGTCATCATCTCATGATGCAATCCTCGCTCCCACTGTCATAGAGAAACAGAAGTATCTCTCAGGTGGGTGAGGAACCCTACTAGATCGGCGGAGGGGCTGAGGTTCGTTGGAATCTACTGAATCCTTTGGCTCTATCAAATCATCTGCTGTAGTTTGTATAGCTGGAACCTTTCAAGTTGTACATTACAGACCTTGCCTCGAGCTTGTCCGGATTATGCTTTTAGACATAGCCCGGACAACCCCAAATCTTAACTAGCTTAAGACATGGGCTCTTCCCATTCCATATCACATATGAAATGGTAGGCAACTGATTTGATTGGAACCCTATTCAATAGGTATGCAGTTTCTCAAGCGCATAACACCCAAGAGGAAATAGGTAACTCAGTAGTACTCATCATAGAGCACACCATATCAAATAGGGTGTATCTGCTCCGCCCCGATATACCATCGTGCTATGGTGTATACAGAGGAGTAATGCTGAGAGAGAATCTCATTCTCCTTTAGAATAGTCCAGCAATTCCGTGCTCAAGTATTCTCCTCCTTGATCTCATCATAGGACATAATACTTATACCCGTATTTTGGTTCTCTACTTCTAAATCATATTCTGTGAATATCTCAAAAGGTTCGGACTTGTGTTTCAACAGGAACATATGTCTGAATCTTGAGAGATTATCAGAGAATGTAATGAAGTACAAAGAACCGGTCTTGGCATATGTAGACAGGGGACCTTTATACATCAACATGTATCATCCCAAGAGTTTACTAACTCTTTCTCTGTTTCCAGTAAACGGAGCTATGGTCATCTTATCTTTGTGACATGACTTGCGAGTTTCACAAGATGTAAATTCAAACTGATTTAAATATGCATCTAAATGTAACTCAGCCAGTCGGGTCGCATTGATATGACCTAGTTTACAATACCTCAAGAAGAATCCGTTCATTTCTGAACTCTTCCTCTTGTGTGTGTTCCATATACTAAGAACTGTAGTTTGATTTAGAACATTAATGCTTTTAGATAACGTGCCTGAACCGATCAACTTTTGATAAAGGAAATGTTCAAAACATTATCCAACAATACAAAATTTTATCATTTCTTTACTACTAAAGAGACTGATATGATTTTGTATATCAGGTTCGGTATCTAATAGCATTCGTTCAGAATCAATGCATTTGTAATACAGGGTGACAGTGACCAACAGACTTGGCTGCAACACTTGCCCCGTTTTCTGTCTCATGAAACTTATCACCCGTTCTCAGTTCTCTACCTTTCTGTAGCCCTATGTAACATATTACATATCTGGGATCCTGATCTGGTATCACATACCCAGGACGTAAAGGATACTGAGAAACAGTTCTGTATAATGAACACACCCGAAGATGATGCATCAGCATGCATTCTCTTCGTTTGGGCGGCACGGGAAATCTGGTATTCCCCAATTTCCTGCTCTGTCTTATAACAATTATAAGTTGGAGCGGGACCAACGTTCCCCAGCTCAGTATAACAAGCGGGTTCGGTCAAATATCCGTATTATTATCTTGATTAAGGCGTGATATGGTTGCTACCTGGAGAGAGAGAGAAGAAAACACTCAGCGTGCGCTCTGTCAAGAATAGATTGGTTTTTATTTTATCTAATCAGGATGGCTTCCACTGCTTTTTGTCAAATCTTCCTTCAAACCCTAAAAGGAAAGACTAGCCGGGATTAATTACACACTACAAGTTCGCCAATCTTTCAGCCAGGCCAGTGTCGGTACTTTGAGGGAGGTCCCCCGTGCTTTCGCACGAACCTAATTAATGTAAACCTCGTTTTCCCAGAGGCGTAACCTCGTTAACACCTTTCTAGACACCTACTTGATCGGCTAATTGTAATGTATAAAACTCTCCCAGGAGTAACTCTTACTTGCAGCGGGTATCGGGATATAACTATCTCATAGAAGGTATGCTATCTCATTGCAAATTTCAACACTTGAAATTCCCGATAATATTTTGCCCCGAACGATCTATGACCTTGACAAGGTCAACAAACCATAGACCGCAAGTCAAGTTCAACCCGTCATTTCTTGATTGAATCAAACCCACCCGCACGACCCTTGACAAGGACAACAAGGCCGCACGACTACCCTAACCCAATCTGCATCATATGCATAAGCAGATAAATACTGGTTAGCTACCGCACACTGCGCCTTGACAAGGTCAACAAACGCAGCACGAATACTAAACAGGATTTATCTGAAATGACGGAGGGCTACGACAGGTTTTTCTGAAAACCTATTACGTAATGAACTTGATATCGTCGTAGAATCAAATGATTTTAAAATGGAGTGTTTTTTAGGCTTTTCTAGTTTTGCTAAAGGAGTCACTCCCGGTGAAGGGATCGTCGGTCCTTTCCTCGTCGAATGAGGTGCGGGATATATCATATATATCACTGTGCAAAGCAAAAACACTTAAAAGCAATCAAAAAACAAACCGAAGGTGTAGCATCTGCCAGTTATTGCTAAAGGAGTCACTCCCGGTGAAGGGATCTCAGTCCTTTCCTCATTGAATAAGGTGCAGGATATATCACATATACCGCTGTGCAAAGCAAAAACTGTAGCTACCTGTTTTATTTTGAAATTCGATTCTACAACATCTTAGGTTTCTTTTCATTTCATTAATCATATTAATGAAGTCCCATCATTTAAGTACCTAAACATCACAGATAAATACGACGTACACTTATGCCATCCGCATTCGCCTCGATGTCCCCTCATGCACCATTAGGTTAGGTAACTAACGGCAGAGCAGGGCAGGGCTAGCGCGGGTGTAAAACATAAGTAACGTCTATATAATATATCATATATACTATATACAGTATCTATCAGAGAACATCACATGATCACATCACAGATATCGCAGCAGAAGAAACATATGAAATATTGGATATACTAGGACGTCCGTGTTTTCAATACGAGCCAGTATAAAACATGGATTCCATGGTCGCGATGAATAGCAAACCCACACCACTAGACCCCTACGAGAGCGGCAAGCAACCCTACCAATTCTAGAGTTAGGAGACCCGGACTCGACTCCTCGAGTTGGTCTCCCACTGGACTCCAGAACCCGGTTACTTGTGCCCTCCTCCTTGGGTCTATCCTAGTGCGGAAAAGTAAATAATATACAAACGGTGACAACTTCCGCAACCTGGAAGCGTCCCAAATAAAAGAATATTACATACAAGTTTTTACATGAATGAAAATGAAAAACACTCATCTCACATAAAAACCCCCGGCTATTCAAACACGACGATCCAATATAACATATCCAGCAACACATAACATCACATGTCATCAACGTAAGTAAATATGCGCATCCCAATTGTCGTTGACATATAGCAACGAAACCGGCGATATCACATATTACGCTTACGGTCACAGAAAAGAAAGTGTAAAACTACAACAGTTGGAATCCGCAACCTCCATAGACATCGCATGCCTAATCAAATGAATTACTTAGACATCGCATGCCTAATAATTATAAACCCCGCATTTTAGTCTCATTATCGAAAACACTTTTCAATACCAAGTCGGGCAATTCAACAAGATTCCCGACATCCTGATCGAATGCTCGTCGCAAACTTCAGTAGACGGCCGCACCCCGATACCGTCGACGAAGTGCACCAAGGCGGAACACCGCTACCGCGAGCACCCGGACGGATGCTTTCGACGACGGGGTTCTCCTACAGTCACTTGGTCGGGGCTATGGAGTGAGGCTGTCTATTAAGTTTACCCGGCGAGTATCCGCGTACGCTACGTGATTGCGACGGACTTTTGATCACATCAAAATACCATGGCAACCGATCAAGTGAGACTAACCTGCTATGTTTATAACATTCATTTAGTTATCTCATAACTACTTGTGAATTCCAATTATTGTATCACATTCCGGATAAATAGAAAATGTTAAACTTTCCGATCGAACATTCGAACACCCAAGTTTTCCCAATACAGATCAACACATGAAATAAGTCTAACAACATTCAGTTGGTGCCTCAGTACCAACGGTCCAGCCGTAGAAGGGTCAAGCCAACGCCTCACATGTGGCACGCCGTACTGCCCCAAACCCGAAGGTTCAAAGGGCAGTTCAAGACGGTCACATAATCGAGTTAAGGTTTGTTGTCTTCTAGAGGGACCATCGCGTTACTTGCACTACTTAGAACGTCGTTAAACTACGGAAAAATCCAACACTTGGAAATTTCCCGACAGGGGAAAAATTGGGTATTTATATCCGGTCGAACTTTTTAACATATTCTAAAATTTATCCGGAAAGCCAAATAGACAAAATCTGATACTCCGATCGAAACACTGAATCCCGAAAACAACCCCAGAAAATTCAACTCTTGAATAAATATTAAAAATTCCCAGAAAACTCAGCTCTTTGAACTAGGAATTACTGTGCAAAGGAACAGGGCTGACGTCATCAAGGGGCCGCGGAACCGCCGCAGAAGCCATGCTTCTGCCGCGGTTCCGCCGCGAAATTTACTGTTCATGAAATAATTTTTGCATCGTAATTCTTAGATTTCCCTGCTGAATTTTTTAGTAATTTTTAATTTGGAAAAATCCACGTTTTTGGAAAAAGGACAGAGAGCATTTTTGGTGTTGGGTTTCGGGTTCGTTCGGACTTCAAATTGCGTCTAGACTTCGCCTAAGGCTCTAGCTAGGCTCTGATACCACTGTAGGGTTCCTAGGCATCCTAATGAGGTCTCACAAGGCATCAACCATGCCAATTTCAAAAAATCTAGGTGCCGAGAAACCCGACTACGGATCGTTGGCTAGAAATCTAGGCGAAAAGATAACTAGTTAACACTTAACTAAGAGATACGGAAATACAACCTTTGTAGATCCGGTTCTCCACCTCCATAGCTCCGCAATGAAGTCTCCTCGCTGTCCATAACAAGTCCCGGTCTCTAGCGTCGGCTTCATCGGAGAATGGACGGGCTAGGTCATCGATGTCCATGCCGAAGATGATCTACGTCGAGGCATCGCTAAATCAAGCTCCGACTTCACCAAGTGATGAAACTTGTGAAGAAAACACACTCTACTACTTGGCAAGAGGTAGAGGATGAAGAAATAGGAAGTGGGTAGACTTTAGAATTGGATTTCTCACTTGTTTCATCAATCCACCATTGATGAAGTAAGGTTTCTTCATGAAGAAGAAAAAGAGGAAGAAGATGATAAGTTATGATAAGTTAATTTAGAAAATATAAAATAAAAGAATACTTATCATAATCAACCATGGTTAAGTGTAGAGACTAAACTCAAGTTAAGTGAATGGTTAGGTTAGGTATGAAGACAAAAATGGTGACTAAGTCAAAGCTTCATGAAGCTTCAACATAAATCCAAATTAGCCACCATTTTCCTTTTACCAAAAATGAATAAATAAACAAATAAATGAATAAGTAAAAACCCTAATCATCCACTTAACCATAGTTTAATACTTTACACTTAACCAAAAAGCATGCATCATCAAACATGATACAATCATGTGCACAAAATCATATCGCATATGCAATGCGCACACCCGAGTGAGAATATCCATTTAAAGTGAACCGATACTAGTTAATGCAAAGTAATATATCAAATATATAATTATACATTAAATCATTAAATCAACACTTGATTCAATGATCCGGTTATATCGCATATAACCGGCTAGTATCCAATGTATCGGCTTATCGAATCAACCCTTGATTCGATAACTAGGTTATATCGCATACAATCTTTCGATACATTCATCGCGAGAATGGAATACGGTATCACATACACGCATTATTCTCGGTCCCGCACATATCTCATATGCGCTCCTATTTCGTTTAGCTTGAGCCAGGAAACCTCTGTGTAGGACTCTAAAGACTCGTCAATACGCCGGCAGCAGGTGATGATCATATCAAGCACCCACAAGCCGCAAGCGGTCTGCCAAACGTAACGGCCACCCGGGTATTGAGCGATCTGAAGATCGACGAGCAAGCCTGCTCACACTCCAGTGAATCCAACCAGTAACACTACCGTACAGTCCGGTCTGATCGTCTGATATGTCGCATATCTCGCCTAGGGGTGGTAAACGTCAGACCCCAATAGCTCGATAAGTCGTGTCTATATGAGGTCTATAACTGTTCGAGAAACTACTGGTAACACTTACCAGTAAATCTCAGCAACCCTGATCAGGGATTTCCTGTTATAGCCAATCGAACACAGCGCAACATCAACTCCCTATACCGGGAGAGACGAATCCCCTCCTATCGCTCATTGCCTCCATGTGATTCGGGACTGTACCCAAAAACCACCGTTTTGCACGCCCTCTTGGACGTGGTAAGATGGAAATCAAAGCACAGTGGGAACCACACAAGACTCTATGACGATCTCGGGTCAACAGACTACTCTGTCCCAGTGTCACCAGAGAACTGCCATCTGACGTGAGTTATAATACCATCTGGGAGTTCTCGGCGAGTCCGTCCAGTGTACCCAGTCTCTACTGAGCACCCGTATATCATCTCTGATGTCAAACACCAATGGATATGGGATCATCCATCGCCCATCAGTATGGGTCGAGAAGGTATACGCTAGTCTACTCTGGTATATCGATGCCCCGTCTCGATACACCCTCGACTAGGGACTTTGAAGGATGTACTTATGGATTACCATGTCCCCACTAGTATGATCCGCATCATAGTCCAGGTAGTCAAGCACACATCCTAAGGGCTTTACCAACATGTAACAGAGAGACAATCAGTATACACGTTAAGGTAAAGTTCAACCAGATAGCATACTATCATGTCGAGCAAGAAAGTCCTCCCTATATATGTCCCAGCATCCACTACAATATACATCCTATGTACAGTAATGGCCTCTAGGGCATACATATAACTAACATTTACATGTATTCTGTTTCATGCATGCATACCTCATTCATATGATATATTGCTACCTGAGGCACAGACACGGCCACAGGAGATTACACTCGGGTTAGATATTTACCCTAGCCTTGTTATAGGCTGCATGTTATATACATTTTTGAGGATATATTATGATCATTGACCTAGGATTGCGTTATTTATGCGATTTCTGTGCGTAGATGTTTTTCTATTCACGAGTTGGCAACTCACCCCCGTTGTGCCCCAGTTTCTTGCAGGTTTGCCGTCCAGGTTTCATTACTGCTTTGCGGGCTCAGTTTCATTCGGGTGACTTGCTAGTAGGTGGGTTTTTCTTGTATCGTACCCATCATATTACCTTGTATAATATTATTCCGTTGTATCTAGTAAATTCCATCAACCAAACATGTATTTATTGAGATAGAGACCAGTGTTGTTTATTCTTTGGACCTTAGAGTCGCTCGTTATATTTCTGGTGGTTTTGAGTTTCCTTTTGAGTTTGATCCTCGCCGTTGGCGTTGTATATTATATTGCTTGTGTGGTTGTGACCATCGATTGACGAAGTGCTAGCTCCCGCTTGGGGATGCCTTTTTATTGATTTCGTATACTATTCATGTTGTATGCCGTTTGGGAGCCAGTATTTACAAAGGAGACTCTGCCGAAATTTTCAGTAAATTTTGATGTTCTTAAAAACCGCATAATTCGGCTTATGCTATTAAAACTACTTGTTTTAAATTGGTTTTCCTTCACTCTACTTCTTTTCTTGGTTTGGATTTCTGGGTGTTCGGTTTACTTAGATTACGTACGCCTCGAGACGTTTCGTAGTTTAAGTGCCGGTCATGTTCCGTACTTTCGGGACGTGACAAAGTTGGTATCAGAGCGTTAGGTTTTAACCTTCGGAGCGTAGGATGACCCTTGGTTGATGGAATAGGCGACTAAAGTAGAGTGACGTAACGTTGATATGTTCCGCGGCATATTTACGACACGCCACTCCACTTATGAAGCCTTAGGATGTACATTTCTTTGTTCAGTATTATATTCCTTCCTGATCTAGCCTCATCGGTACCAGTTTGGTTTTGCTGCTACGGTTACGGGCAGGGAGAGCTACGGCTAGAGTTGCGGTCAGCACAAGCTCGTCACGAACGAGGACTGACCAGGGCGAAATTCCGGCGACACACGATTGCAGAGATGTGTCTTTTTACTGTGTTTCCGCGCCAAGAGCGTTTGGCGGATCGCCTTTATGAGGTTACTCGGAGGTGCTGATCGACACTAGAGAATTGAGCCAATGATGGAGGCCAGCCAGATTTTGATGACCGTTGGTGTGTTGCTTACTCCTGATGATTGAGGCACGGTTCAGCATGCAGACGAGTGAGCCAGTTATTGCTGCGAACGACGAGATATCGCCCCAGATGTTGGAGCTATTGCAGTATAAGTTGTACTAAGAGATGATATGAGGTCGCTAGTCATCTAGGATGAATGACTAGGACATGTGGATCGTTCGCTTACCCCGATGCGAGGTCATCAGATAGATTGATTCCAGCTAGGGACGACTTCACGCAGAGACGTGAAGGTCGACAGAGACGATCGAATGTCGGAAACCTATTATTCCAAGTTTAAAGTAGTCGGAAAGACATGCAGGCAATTCTATGGTCCCTCTAGAAGAATGAAACCCTAACTCGACTTAATGACCGTGTGAAAGCCTTTGAACCTTCGGGTTTGCGGCAATTCTACGGCGCCATTAGTGAGGCTTGGGTTTGCCCTTCTACGGCGGGACCACCGATGCTGTGGTATGTACTCGATACTATTAAACTGTACCCAAGATGTTGAGCCCTTGGGGGATTATGAGGTTTTGACAATCGATTGGATGGTTCGACTTAATTCGGATGCTAGGTGGTGAGATCCATTTCTTGGGAGACTCCAGATTCGAGGATAGTCGTTGGAGCTCAGTCCATGCAGCCGCGACGAGACGAGTCCAAAGCAGACGACATTAGAGAAAAGTGGAGTAAGAGGTTCGCACCAGATCTAGATGAGATGATGTTCCACTCCGCCGACATCAGAGAGGCGATGCGCATGCCGAGGCATGGTACTTGGACTTACCTTCCAGAAGGAGTCGTGATGAGTATGCAGTCGTTCCAGAGCAAGATGCAGATATAGGAAAGGACAATGGCTTCCGGACAGTTGGCAGAGACGAGACATGGAAGAGACCGTGAGAAGAATTCCTTCCAGGACACTGCTGCAATGATACTTGCACTCAGGATCAGATGTGTCACGTACATTCAGAGAGCCAGAGGCCGACGCCAGTGATATGCTGTCTTACGAGTGATCGCGATAATTGACCAAGAGATGACCAGAGAAGTGCCAAAACGGAATCGTCCCCGTTAGCATACCTGACAGGGCCGATGAGCCGATGGACCGAAAGATTGGTAATTCACAGTGAATACCTTGACCCAGGAGTGGTCATGGTTACGCACACCAGCAGGCCAGAGTTCATGATCATCGATGAGACGTCCCATTAGTGACCGCGACAGTTGGCCCGAGATTCTTAAAGGATGCACTTGAGCGATACTATTCCGCCATTATTGATTTCGATGTTTTGGGTGATTTATTCGCATGATTTGATTTTGATGATTGAGGATTTACGATCTTTGCACAGTGTTGCACTTGATATCGTTTTCGTGCTTGGGTTTCACATGTTTGTGATTTTACGGTTTTAGACATTTGAGTTGATTTTGTGCGTATGCACGCACACGAATTGGTTCCTGCACTCTGTATAGTTATTATATGCTTGCAGTGTGCACTGGACTTCGATTTCGATTATGATACTCGATATTTGTTTTGTGCACCTTGTGCACCTGATTGATTTGCGCACGTTCGGCGCTTGATATTGGATTTCATGATTTCGTGCACGATGGATGCACCTGATTTGGATTTTCGCGCTTGTTGAGCGCATGTCTTGAGATGCGATTTTGGTGCACACCAGATGCACTAAATCGAGATTTTTCGTGCATGTCAGATGCACCTGATTTTGCTGTCAGGCACACATGTTGCCTACGATAGATGTTTCGTGCACACCCAATGCACTTAGATGTTGTTTCTGTGAGCATGTATGGCACATTCATGGATTTTGATTTCCGTGCGCACCAGACGCACGTAGCATTCATGTGCATATTTTGGGGATTGATTTCGTATAGAGCAGTACGTTTTTATGATATTGCTATGTGTTTTCGTACTGAGCAGGACTAGTCAGAGGACAGTACCTGAATATATTTTGCATGCATTGATAGTTATTGAAGGGATTTCCAAAAAGCGAGCTATAGCCTCAGTATTTACCTACGTGTCTGATATGACACGAAATGTTTAAAACAAGGAGACCCTTCTAAATTGTTTCCAAAACGGCGGAACGTACATTTCAAACAAAGGTATATATGTATATAGTTATTTTCTTATGATAGACGTCCGCCACTGTGCAGTGTTATACGCGTTGCACAGCGACTTATAGAGATTTGGCATGCATTTCCTTCAGATACTTACAGATATAGATTCGATATTTACATGTATAGTTTCGAGTTATGTCATATTGGTTTTGATTTGGATTTGGCATTGATGTCTTCTCCATGACTCCGATGATTGCGGGATGCTTGACGGAGTTTTGATTTGCGTTATATGCTCATTTTTCAAGCGCATGCGCTGCGCTACGATTTGTTTTATGTATTTACAATTTCAGAGCCCCGACGACTTGATGGGTTTTCTTAGATGTTTTAGTATTTGGGGGAGTTTGAATTTAAAGTCAGGGACCGAATTTCTTTAAGGGGGGAAGATTGTAATGCTTTGAAAATCGTTTCGGTGAAATTTCGAAAAATCGGTAAAATAAGGGGTTTTTCTGTAAAAAGTCAAAATGCAAATATCTTATTATAAAAATTAAATATACATATTCTAGCTATGTAATTGCTATTATTTGGTGTTTATTGAGCCGCAGGTGAAATTTCAAATTTTCTGAAAAAAATATTATTTTATTATTATTTAAGCCGTCACTAATACATTTAATTAGGGAAAATTACAAATTGGAATGAGTTGAAACAAATTTTGTGCATCATAAAACATTAAATAAAATTTTATCATCTAGTTTTTGGAACGAAATCATTTGCCAAAACAGTTTAGAAATTATTGAAGAAAAAAGGCTTTTTTTTTAGCGTAAATGGATGTTTGGGGTATTGTATTTATCATTTTTCATCACCCCACACCCGTACCCACACCCACACACCCCCATTCACTTATCCCCTTGAAGAATTCAGCAGCCCCCTCTTTTGTCCCCACTTGGATTTCAAGGAAAAGAAATGAAAGGAAAGAAAAGAAAATGGATAAATGAGTTGGACTTTTGACTTTGTGTTGACTTGGACTTCCTTACTTTTTATTTTCTCCACCTCACTCTCTCTCCTCCCTCACCCAACCCCCCCACAACCTGGTCGAAACCAGCAACCCCCCCCAACAGCCCCATTTTCCTCTTCTCCTCTCTTTGTTCCATCAAAGAAAATCCAAAGAAAAATCCACAAAAAATCAAGCAAAAATCCAAATCAAAATCCGACTCCTACCCATTTTAGCTTAGCCCGTATAGCATGGATTTTGGTGACAAGGGAGCATTTTGGAGGGCTATGTGTGCTTGTGGGATCTTCAATTTGTTTGGGTAAATTCTAACCCTTTTGATTAAATTGTTGTTAATTGCTTGTAGTTAGCTTAATTAAGTGTTAATTTGGCTTTATGTGGGTTCAATTGTATGATTAAGGAATTCTAGTTAGGTTTTTGTTTTGAAATTGGGTTGTGATCACTTGTGCATGGTTTGTGATGTGAGCTAATATCTTGAAAAAATTGTTAAAATTTATCTAGCTGCATATTACAAGTTGTTACTTGAAAAATGTCCAAATTAAGCTTTTGTGCAAACTAGGGTTTTATGAAATGCATTTATATGTGAGATTAAAAATTTGGTTAGAGTTTTTATCATATTATTAACTTTATTAAGTGTAGTTTAACACTTTAGTTCATGGAAATCCAACCTAAATTGTAGTTTGCGCATTTTTTTTCTATGAAATTGTTAAAAAAAAGGGTATTTTGTAAACTAGAATATTAGGGTTTTTGGAATTTAATGAGATTAAATTCCGGAAATTGTTTCTATGACTTATTTAAGATATTTAATAAATATATTGGCCGCTACATTCATTTAAACATCCTGTTTTGTACAAAAACGGCGAATTGTGCTTGCTAGATTTTCGGAAAAGTGACTTTTTAAGTAAAGTTGGGGTTTTTGTGAGTTTTAACCTAGTTTATATTAAAATTAGTGTTCGTGAATGTGCAAATGAGTGTGATTGGATTTTTCTCGATGGTTTGACGTTTGTACATCGACATCGAGGGTTGGTTTGACTATTCTTGCATGCGTAGGCTATAGGTTTGGACCTATGCGTGATACGCGTGCCGATTTGATTTTCGTATTCCATTTCGATTTCGAATTTAGTTTTAATGCGATACGGTGCGTTATGATATGTAGGTACCCCATGCGGACTTCGAGACGACAAGCAAGCGCGTGGCGACGTCGGCACCGGCGAGCGAGGACCAGGTGAGTAGATTTATATCTACGGGGAGAAGTCGGGTGGATGGCGTATAGCACCCCCGCAGTCCGTGGTGGTGTATACGGATGCGTATACACACCAACATTTATTATATGTTATTTGGGATTAATAACGTTGCTTAGGATGGATATTGGTGTGTTGGATTACCTTAGTGTTGCGAACCCTAGGGTAGTGTTGCACTACACATACACACATACATACTTGCATACATTCCTATTGATATGTGCTCATGGGATTCTTTATAGTTATGGGTTCACATGGGTATGGGACTATGTGTTCACATACGGATTTGAGGATGATACTTGGGATTGTGCTGAGTCGATGAGATTGATTTGAGGCCGTGAGATCGGCGATATAGCAGGGTTCGTATTTGAGATACGACATGACGTTGTAGCGGGTCCTTGACATATTGTTTCACACACGTCCATGCATACGTAGGCGGTATCAGTATGGTACTAGACGTAGATCAGTACCCCGATCATGATATTTGATAAAGAGGATACCCGATGAATAGTATGATGAATGTGATATTGACCCGTACCCAGATTGGGATGCCGTACGACGGATTTACGTACGAGCTATATTGATGATTGATCCGCACTCTTGACTTGGGATGCCTGATTATGGATAGGATATCGGATATGATATTATTGAGGCGGGATCACCGACTATACATATACAGGTATGTATATGTATCGACTCGGATGATAGGCGGTTCCCTTACCTGTAGTTCAGCTTGTTAGTTCAGCCGTATAGTTTAGTGTAGTTGTTAGATTAGATTAGACTTCGTACCTATTTCAAAAACCAACGAATCGTGGGCATTCTTAAAGACAGCCCAAGGGATCCTACGGATATTTCAAAAGACGTATCATTTCATAAAAAACACCGTAGCCCCTATTTTCAAAACCCATGATTCGTGTTATTTCAAAAGGCACCATTTGTAGGACTTATATTAGATTAATGCAGATTGTTATAGTTGCGTCTAGTTTTCAGCTCCCGCTCATTTTTGTGGTCCGCTTCCCATCGCATGCTTATTTTATGTTTCATACTCCATTAGTGATATCATGCTGTTAGGACACCAGCACTATTACCGATGATGCGTAGGTACCACGTACACTTAATTGCCGGCTTACACACATCTTCATCGGTAATTGCCATGTCACGTACACGTTAGAAAACATTATTGCTTAACTTAGCTAGATAGCTAGTAGTTTGACATAATATTAGTGTACTTACCTTATATGCCAGCTTAGATATTGTAGTTATTACTTGTCACTTCATGCATACTGTTATTCATCGTTATGCCGCATTCATGGATTCTCATGCATATATTCACTATTTTACGTGTTATTGAGGTTTTGGATTCGGATTTCCATGAGATTTTCTGGATTTGGAGGAAAACCGCAAAAACATAAATAAACCTTTTCTCTCTTTTAAAATAAAAAGTGCGGTTTTCCTATGATGTATGAGTCGTCCACCATGAGTTTGCTGATGGATTTCGAGACCCGATTCGAGGAGTGGAGGAACCGTTTCGGGTACATGGTGGGCCCGGTATGGTACCCCGGGGCAAGAGGAATGTGGTGTTGACGTTGAGCCTGGCTGGGGAGCACTACATACCGGTGATATTACCCGACACGTCAGATATCCGGAGGATACCGTCGTGGTCTTGAGATGGATGGTAGGGGCCGGTCTGGACTGACGGCGCCCTAGATATTGAGATTGAGACATTGATATTTCGAGACAGTGAGATTTATGTTTTGTGTCGATACTAGACACCGTTGATACTGATTTCATTTATGATACCTCAGTTTAAAAATACGAAGGAAATCTCACTAAATTATGAAAACAGTTTCTTCATTTACATGTATTCTGTTTCATGCATGCATACCTCATTCATATGATATATTGCTACCTGAGGCATAGACACGGCCACAGGAGATTACACTCGGGTTAGATATTTACCCTAGCCTTGTTATAGGCTGCATGTTATATACATTTTTGAGGATATATTATGATCATTGACCTAGGATTGCGTTATTTATGCGATTTCTGTGCGTAGATGTTTTTCTATTCACGAGTTGGCAACTCACCCCCGTTGTGCCCCAGTTTCTTGCAGGTTTGCCGTACAGGTTTCATTACGGCTTTGCGGGCTCAGTTTCATTCGGGTGACTTGCTAGTAGGTGGGTTTTTCGTGTATCGTACCCATCATATTACCTTGTATAATATTATTCTGTTGTATCTAGTAAATTCCATCAACCAAACATGTATTTATTGAGATAGAGACCAGTGTTGTTTATTCTTTGGACCGTAGAGTCGCTCGTTATATTTCTGGTGGTTTTGAGTTTCCTTTTGAGTTTGATCCTCGCCGTTGGCGTTGTATATTATATTGCTTGTGTGGTTGTGACCATCGATTGACGAAGAGCTAGCTCCAGCTTGGGGATGCCTTTTTATTGATTTCGTATACTATTCATGTTGTATTCCGTTTGGGAGCCAGTATTTACAAAGGAGACTCTGCCGAAATTTTTAGTAAATTTTGACGTTCTTAAAAACCGCATAATTCGGCTTATGCTATTAAAACTACTTGTTTTAAATTGGTTTTCCTTCACTCTACTTCTTTTCTTGGTTTGGATTTCTGGGTGTTCGGTTTACTTAGATTACGTACGCCTCGAGACGTTTCGTAGTTTAAGTGCCGGTCATGTTCCGTACTTTCGGGACGTGACACTATTATACCCTACGCTTCTGCGGTAGGCTCTATAATGTATGCGATGTTGTGTACCAGAACGGATGTAGCTTATGCACTGAGTGTGGTAAGCCGGTATCAGTCAAACCCTGGGGAGAAACACTGGATAGCGGTAAAGAACATTCTCAAGTACCTGAGAAGGACTAAGGAGATGTTCTTGGTGTATGGCGGAAAAGACCTCCAGATCGAGGCCTTTGCTGACTCCAGCTTCCAGAGTGACAAGGATGATTCCAAGTCCATGTCGGGTTTTGTCTTTACCCTCAATGGAGGGGCGGTGTGTTGGAAGAGTTCCAAACAGGAAACCGTTGCAGACTCGACGATGGAAGCGGAATACATCGCTGCATCTGATGCCGCAAAAGAAGCTGCCTGGATGGGGAAGTTCTTGAAAGAACTTCAGGTGGTTCCGTCCATTGTTGATCCAATACCTCTGTATTGCGACAACAACGGGGCTATAGCTTTAGCGAAGGAACCCAGGTCCCATCAGAGATCCAGACACATCTTGAGGCGGTATCACCTGATCAGGGAGATCGTGGATCGCCAGGAGATCGAGGTTTGGAGGGTTGCTTCAGAAGATAACACTGCAGATCCATTCACCAAGGCCTTGCCCCAGACTCAGTTCGAGCGGCTGATCGAGATGATAGGTCTTCGATACGCCAGTACATGGCCTTAGTGCAACTGGGAGATTGTTAGTGTATATGCCCTAGAGGCCATTACTGTATCATACTAGTTTGTATATTACTTAATGGAAGCTTGGGATATTCACCTTGTATATACAATCTTGCTCAAAATAGTAGTATGCTACTTGGTTTGTTTCTACTTCAATGTGTACTTGTGTTTATTTTAGTATATCACCTATACACATTAGTGGAGCCCTTAGGATCTTTGCTTGATTACCAGCGTTGTGATGGCAGTCACACTAGTGGGGCTGGGTAATCTATAAGCACATCCTTATGCAGGTCCCTAGTCGCAGGACTATCGAGACAGGGCATCGATACTCCGGAGTCGACTGGCGCATGCGCTTCTCGTCCTAGTGTGGGAGACGGTCTGTCCCACAGCCGTCAGTACGTCGTACTGGAGATAGTATGCGGGTGCTCGTTAGGTTACGAGTACACTGGACATGACTCATCGGGAACTGACCGGTTGGTATTATACCTATCGTCAGTTATCAGTTCCCAGGTGACATGTGTACAGCTTACTCCGCTGACTTGACACTGTCACTTCGCCTCGAGTGTGTTCCCACTGTACTTTGATTACTACCCTACCACGGCTTAAAGGAGTCGTGCAAACAGGTAGTAGTTGGGTGCAGTCCCGAAGCACTTGGAGGCAGTGACGGTTAGACAAGATTTGTCTCTCCCGGTATTGGGGGTTGACATCACGCTGTGTCTAGGAGAGCCATTACACGAGTAGTCCCTGGCCAGGGCAAGCGGGATATACTGGTAGGCTTCCAGTGTTATCTCAGGGTGTATTGGGCTTCACTCCGATACGACTTGTACCGCTATTAGGGGACCGACGTTTACCGCCCCCCTAGGCCCGCCATGCGATGTATCAGACGAACAGACCAGACTGTACGGAGACTGTCACATTCAGGCTCAGTAGGAGTTCAGATGGGTTTCGCCTCGTCAGTCTTCTTGTCGGCATCTACCTGGGGACCGTTACGCACAGCTAGTGCCGCTTGCGGTCTGTGGTTAAACCCACTGCCAGCGTAGTTTCGAGTCTTTAGAGTCCCACACAGAAAGCTATTCGCCTTTAGGCAAAAGAGTAGAGGTCGCATGGTTTTGCGACAGGGTTCAGTCACATCCGTGCACTTGTGCACGTTTAGTGTCCGGACAGTTTACACTAGCAGGCTTTGGTTTAAGCCAGATCCTAGTGTACGTATTGGGATTGGTTTTATCCAGTTTGTATTCGTGTTCCTCGGAACGCGGATGCGGGTGTGTATGCACAGTTGGCGGAGAGACAGAGGCAGAGGATTCTCATTAGGGTTGTTGACCGTTGACTGTTGACTATTGACTTTTTGCTCAACCCTAATGAGAATATGATATATGATTAACAATAATATTAATTAAGTATTGTGGTGACATGGTTGTTGAGGGATTGACTTTGTTGACTTGTTGACTTTGTTGACCGGTTGACTAGGTTGGACTAGTTGACCATCATGATGACAATGGCTATCATTTCATGGCAAAGACTTTTCACTTGCTTGTTCCCTTGTGCAATATGAGTGCATGAAATGATTTAGCCATTTTGACTTGAACCATTTTACACAATACTTGATTACTATTTTTGTTATGATGGTTTTGGATTATGAGAGCCAAGTGAGAAAAGTCTTTCTCATTCTATCATTTTCATTCTCTCATCTTCTTCCTCTTGCTCTCCCTCTTTTTAGTCTATGGTTCACTTGTCTCATGTGTTGAGAACCAAGAACCATAGAGAAAATCCCTACACACTCTTCTCTACTAACTCTAGTTCATAAGGTTTAGCAAACCAAGTGAACTAGTTTTCTTCAAAGACCGAAGAAGAAGCCAAAGGTAGAAGCTTTCAGGTGGATCGATCTTCGGCGCAAGAAGACGACGGGGTGAAGCCGATCCGGACAACCATCGAGGCTTGAAGACGAAGGAGTTCAAGAAAGAAAGGTATAACCCCCTAACCGAGTAGTTAACAACTTCTAGTTAGGTTGTTAGTTAGATGTTTAACAAAGATCCGGTTTTGAGTCCATGTTACCACCTCTAGAAAATTGTTTTTTCACCAAATTCCGCATGCCCGAAAGTACCGGGAGAGGTAGCATGGACTTACAATGATGACATTGAGATATACGGGACTCTAGAATAGAACCCGGACCGTAACCTGTGACTTGATTACGATATGATATATGTGTGACTTGGTTATGATATGATATATGTGTGACTTGATTATGATATGATATATGTGTGACCTGATTACGATATGATATATATGACATGATATTTCTGAGGAACAATTGACGACGTATATGTTCGCAGACAATGATATATGATTGATGATATTGGGATGTATGCGATTACAGTATAGTACCTTTGATCATGACATTATTTGATGATGATATTATACGAATGATGATGTACGTAGGTGATACTTGACCCGTACCCCGATATTGGGATGTCGTACGATGGATTTTACCGTACGAGGCATAGATGTGATGATTCATCCGCGCTCTTGATTCGAGAAAGCTGTACTACGTACGTGACGCTATTGAGGCTGGATCGCCGACTATTACAGATTTGGACTAAGACCTTAGGTGGATTCTTATTTCCTATCGACTAGTTCCTTAGGGTGTTAGATAGATACTAGTTGAGGCTCGAGTCATATAGTTGTAGTTAGATATGTATATTCCAAATGAGTGTTTAGAACACATTTTACCTTTACATTCAGATTGAAATCATCGAGTTGCATGTTCATGCATATGTTGCTTTAGTCAGTATGAAACTCTACCTGTTAGGACACCAACACCATTACCGATGATGCGCATGTCCCACGTACACTTATTTGCCGGCTCACACACACATCATCGGTAATTGCCATGTCACGTACACTTTAGAACATATTATCTTTTATGATAGAATCAGCTAAAGGCTAGATCAATATAGTATTGTGATTACTCTCAGGTGTTATTCTAGACATTGCATTTATTACTTAGACATGTCATGCAATCACATTTTCATGTTATCATGCAGTATTATGGGGCTTATGCCGAACTTATCCTTTACTTACTCATGATTTTGGGATTTTGGATTTCTATGAGATTTCTGGATTTTGGAGAAAACCGCAAGAATATATATAAAAATTTCTCTCTTTCTCCCTCTCTTTTTAAAATATAAGTTGCGGTTTTCTCGTGATGCATGTGTCGTCCACCATGAGATTTCATGTTTTCTGTTGGATTTCGAGACCCGATTCGAGGAGTGGATAAACCGTCTCGGGTACATGGTGGGCCCGGTATGGTACCCCAGGGCAAGAAGATCGAGTTGTAGACGATGATCCTGGCAGGGGAAGACTACCTACCGGTGATGTCTGGTGCGGCGGATATCCGGAGGATACCGACCGTTGTCATGAGATTTGATGATATGGGCCGATCCGGACTGACGGAGCCCGAGATATTGAGACTATGAGGTATTGAGATTTGAGATTTACATGTTTTGTGTCGATTCTTGACACAGATTTCCATGGATTTCATCGATGATGCTTCAGACTTCTATACAAATTTTACTATGGTGAAAGTTAAAAACTTTTTATACAGATATATCTAGATTTCAGGGTTGATTGTTTTACATTCATGGTGCATGCATACTCATTCACACGACATATTACTATTTGTGGCACTGACACGAGCACGGATCATTTGCACTTACGCGTAGTTTAATACCCTGCACTACTAGATGACTAGTAATATATTAGTATGTTATTATGACCTAGGACAGCGTCGTGCATTCGATTTCTTTTCGCAGATATCTTTTACTCACGAGTTGGCAACTCGCCCCCGTTGTGCCAAATTTTATTACAGGTTCGATGTACAGGTTTCCTTGGCAGCTTGCTGGCACATCTTTTCATTCAGGGTGATTTGCACGGTAGGTTGGTTCATTTGTATCAGGTCCGCTGTTGTACATTATTTATTTCATTGGTATCTAGTAAGCTCCATCAACCAAACTTGTATTACTTGATAAGTTTAAAGGACCAGTTATTTATTTCGACCTTAGAGTCATGCTTGTATTATTATGGTATCTGGTGGATTTGTTTTCTTTTGAGTTTTGAGCCTCGCCCTTTGGCGTTGTATATTATTGTACTTGGTGTGGTTGTTTCCGCCTGTTGGCATTGAGCTTGCTCCCGCTTGCGGATGCCTTTTTATTGCTGTATATATATTATTCTTTTTTGTACCCGTTTGGGGCCAGTTTTTACAAAGGAGACTCTGCCGAAATTTTTGAGAAAATTGGATGTTGCTTTTATACTTGTTTTTCTACATGTTTTCCTTTACTTCTTCTTTTATATGGTTTAGATTTCTGGGCTTCGGTTTACTTAGATTACGTTGCGCCTCTAGATGCTTCGTAATTTAAGTGCTGGTCACATTCCGTACCTTCGGGTCGTGACACATATGGTCAGCAGGCGTTGCCCGGATGTTTTGGGTGCGGGAGCCCGTATCATCGTGTTAGAAACTGTATGTTGATACGACATGGTGCGGCGACAGTTCCACACGTGACTTTACCACCTTCTCCACCTCCTCAGAGAGCTCTACTTCCTAGCACCGTTGATGCACCACGTCAGTTAGACGCCCCCAGAGGCCATGAACACGGCGGTCCTGTTCAGAGGAGACGAGGAGGCTGAGGCCGAGGCAGAGGTCAGCCAGCTATTGGTGGGGGACATGCCCGAGTATTCGTTTTGACTCCGTAGGATGCATAGGCATCCAATGCCGTTGTGATATGTATCTTGTCAGTATGTTCTTTCGACGCACGGGTATTATTTGACCCAGGTTCCACACATTCGTATGAATCTACACACTTTGCACCGATGTTGGGCCATGAGTCATCGTCGTTAGATCAGCCTCTTGTTGTTATCACTCCGGTAGGCGAGTCGTTTGTTGCTCGTTTTGTGTTTCGTTTGTGTTCCGTTCGTATCGGGGAGAGGGATTCATCGGTTGATTTGATTCTCCTCGATATGTTGGACTTTGATGTGCTTCTGGGCATGGACTGGCTAGCCACTTGATATGCATCTGTGGACTGCCGTGAGAAGGAGATCAGATTTAGCTTTCTGGGAGAGCCAGTCCTTGTTATTCTGGGAGACCGCAGTGTCACCCTTCCCAGCATGATTTCATCTCTTTGCGCCGGTCAGCTCTTACGAAAGGGATGCCAGGGATTCTTAGCTTCTGTTTGTGATACTCGAGTTGCAGAGGTTCTGTTGGACCAGGTCCCGATTGTATGTGAGTTCCCTGATATTTTCCCAGACGAGCTGCCCGGGGTACCGCCTGAGCGCGATGTTGAGTTCTGCATTGACTTGATTCCCGGCTCGGGGCCTATTTCCATACCGCCTTATCGGATGGCCCCGGCGGAGCTTAGAGAGCTGAAGGATCAGTTGCAGGATTTGTTAGATAAAGGGCTTATTTAACCCAGTGTGTCTCCGTGGGGTGCTCCTGTCCTGTTCGTCGAAAAGAAAGACGGCAGTTTGCGCTTGTGGATTGTTTACCGCCAGCTGAACAGGGTTACCGTACGGAACAGATATCCCTTGCCATGTATCGATGATTTGTTTGAACAGCTTCAGGGTGTGGGATACTTTTCGAGGATTGACTTGTGATCAGGTTACCATCAGTTGTGGGTGCGGCAGGAGGATATTCCTAGGACGGCTTTTCACACACGTTACGGGCACTATGAGTTTTTGGTGATGTCGTTCGGACTTACCAATGCACCAGCCGCATTTATGGACTTGATGAACCGCATTTTCTGGCCGTATCTAGATCTGTTCATCATCGTGTTTATTGAGGACATTTTGGTGTATTCCCGGAGTCGAGAGGAGCAGCACTTGCAGATCATATTAGAGACTTTGAGGGAGCACCAGCTGTTCGCGAAATTCTACAAGTGCGCATTTTGGCTTGACAACGTTGATTTCTTGGGTCACGTGATTACGAGAGATGGCATATGTGTGGACCCGAAGAAGATCGAGGCCGTTCAACATTGGCCAAGACCGACATCAGTTACAGAGATCCACAGCTTCCTAGGCTTGGCTAGCTACTACCGACGATTTGTTCAGGACTTCACCAGTATCGCTGCATCGTTGACCGGGTTGATCCAGAAGGGAGTTCCTTTTGATTGGACCAAGGAGTGCGAGCATAGCTTCAAGCACTTGAAGACTCGTCTGACTACTGCACCAGTGTTGTGATTGCCTTCGGAATCGGGCGGATTCGTGGTTTATTGCGACGCTTCTCGTGTGGGACTAGGTTGCGTGTTGATGCAGCACGACAGAGTTATCGCGTAAGCTTCTCGGCAGTTGAAAACGCATGAACAGAACTATCCTACGCACGATTTAGAGATGACAGAGTGGTGTTTGCACTCAAGATCTGGAGATATTACCTATACGGAGAGTCGTGCCAGATATTCACGGAATACAAGAGCTTGAAGTACATATTTCAGCAGCGAGGCCTGAATCTGAGACAGCGCCGTTGGATGGAGCTGGTGAAAGACTATGATTGCGAAATCCTTCACCATCCGGGCAAGGCGAACGTGGTGGCAGATGCTTTGAGTAGGAGGTCCAGAGGTAGTTTTTCTTATTGAGCGTCGTACAGAGGCAGTCGTAAGCAGATTGGTAGATTTTATGTGACAGCCGAGTTGAGTTCGAGTTCACTCTGACAGGGGGTCAACTTGCGCATATTCGTGCACGTCCGCTGTTGCTTGACCGTATTCGAGAGGCACAGCCCAGTGATGATCGTCTTTCAGATATCATAGAGCAGGTTTGGCTGGACAGAGTTTCCGAGTTCGTGATCGATGATCAGGGGATACTGCGATTTGGGACTCGATTGTGCGTACCAGATTCTGAGGGACTGCGGCGTGAGATTCTTGAGGAGGCACATAGATCGATGTATAGCGTTCATCCTGGTTCCATCAAGATGTACCATGATTTGCGAGATGTTTATTGGTGAGACGGAATGAAGAAGGACGTCACAGATTTCGTGTCGAGATGCCTGACTTGTCAGCAAGTCAAGGCCGAGCACCAGAGGCCCGCGGGAGAGTTGCAGCCTTTGCCCATTCCGGAGTGGAAATAGGAGCAGATTTCTATGGACATCATTGTGTGTCAACCCAAGACCGGTCGAGGGTATGACTCCATTTGGGTGTGTTAGTGTATATGCCCTAGAGGCCATTACTGTATCATACTAGTTTGTATATTAATTAATGGAAGCTTGGGATATTCACAGTTGTATAGACAGTCTTCCTCAAAATGGTAGTATGCTACATGGTTTCTTTCTACTTTATTATGTGCATGTGTTTCTTTTAGCATATCGCTTATACATATTAGTAGAGCCCTCAGGATTTTTGCTTGATTACCAGCGTTGTGATGGCAGTCACACTAGTGGGGGCTGGGTAATCTACAAGTACATCCTTATACAGGTCCCTAGTTGTAGGATTATCGAGACGGGGCATCGATACTCTGGAGTAGACTAGCGTATACACTTCTCATCCCAGTAGGGGAGATGGTCTGTCCCACAGCCATTAGTACGTCGTACTGGAGATAGTATGCGGGTGCTCGTTAGGGAACGAGTACACTGGACAGGACTCGTCGGGAACTGTTTGTTGGTACTATACCTATCGTCAGATAGCAGTTCCCAGGTGACAGGAATACAGCTTAGTCCGTCGACTTGACACTGCTACTTCGCCTCGAGTGTGTTCCCACTGTACTTTGATTACTACCCTACCACGGCTCAAAGGAGTTATGCAAACAGATAGTAGTTGGGTGCAGTCCCGAAGCACTTGGAGGCAGTAACGGTTAGACAGGATTCGTCTCTCCTGGTATTGGGGGTTGATATCACGCTGTGTCTAGGATAGCCATTACACAAAGTCCCTGGCCAGGGCAAGCGAGATTTACTGGTAGTGTTTCCAGTAGTTTCTTAGTGTGTTCTGGGCTACACTCCGGCACGACTTGTACCGCTATTAGGGATCTGACATTTACCGCCCCGTAGGCCCGACTTGCGATACTCATAGATGAACAGACCAGACTATACGGAGAATGTCACATTCAGGCTCAGTAGGAGTTCGGATAGGGTCTACCTCGTCGGCCTTCTTATCGACATCTACCTGGGGACCGTTGCGTAAAGCTAGTGCCGCTTACGGTCTGTGGTTAAACCCACTGCCAGCGTAGTGTCGAGTCTTTAGAGTCCCACACAGAGAGTTTCCCTGCACTGGGCAAAAGGTGTAGAGGCCGTATGGTTTTACGGTAGGGCTATGATCACTTACGTGCATTTGTGTGCGTATGATGTTCGGGCAGACAATACTAGTGGACTTTGGTTTAAGCCGGATCCTAGTATTGTATAGATGGATTAGTTTTGTCTTTTGTGCATTCGTATTCTACGGAATGCGGATGCGGGTGTGTATGCACGGTTGTGAGGAACGAAGAAGGAGATGCCTCATTAGGGTTTTGACCATTGACTTGGTCAAAACCATTATGAGGTGGAGGAAAAATATTTACTAATCCTTTTAATGATAATTGTGATGGCTAATTGCTTTGACCATTTGACCGTGTTGACCATTTGACCTAGTTGACCATTGTTGACTTGGATTTTGTTTTGTAATCTCTAGACTCTTCTTATGGCTTGGATTTAACTTGACATGATAATGGTCAAATCAATTGTAACCATCACAATTTATCATGACAAAAGAATGGTAATTATTTTTCTCATGGATCATTATCTCTTGTTCATTCTCTCTCATCAAAAGAGAGCTCTCATACTCTCTTCTTCTTCCTCCTCACTAGAAAATCCTATAGCTCTCATGTGTTGAGAAAATTAGGATTTAAATAGACAAACAAATCCATCTTCTTCCTCTAAATCACCTAAGACATCAAGCTTAGCATAATTGTTGCCCTAGTTACTGTTGGATATAGTGCCCTCAAAGTCAATTATTGGATCGCAGGCACGTAATTGCAATGATTGAGGGAGGACCTATACCGGTAGGACAGTCTTACTCAAGATGATAGTATGCTATCTGGTTTATCTTTATCATCGTGTACATGCTTTAGGTGACATTACAGGTCACTATTGCACGTTGATAGAGCCCTTAGGATTCTTGCTTGACGGCCAGAAGTATGATGGCGACCATATACGTGGGAGCTGGGGTCTATAAGCACATCCTTAAAAGGTCCCTTGTTGAGAGAGTTTCGAGATTGGGCATCGTTATTCCAGAGTAGACTAGTGTATACGGGCCGAGACCCCGACGAGTTTTGGATATAGTGCCCTCAGAGTCAATTATCGGATCACAGGCATGTGATTGCAATGATTGAAGGAGGATCTATACCGGTAGGATAGTCTTACTGAAGATGATAGTATACTATCTGGTTTATCTCTATCATCGTGCACAGCTTTAGGTGACCTTACAAATCACTATTACATATTGATAGAGCCCTTAGGATTCTTGCTTGACGGCCGGCAGTATGATGGCGATCATATACGTGGGAGTTGGGGTCTATAAGCACATCCTTAAAGTGGTCCCTAGTCGTGGGAGTTTCAAGACTGGGCATCGATACTCCATTAGTAGACTAATGTATACAGTCGAGACCCCGACGAGCGGCGGTGGCCGGTCTCATAAGCCATTGGTGTCAGTTGGTTCACCTAAGATGTATACAGGTGCTCATTGGGTTATGAGTAGACCAGACAAGACTCGCCGGGAATATGCTAGTTGGTATTATACCTGACGTCAGATAGCAGTTCCCTCGTGACATGTGTACAGGTTAGTTCATCGACTTAAGAACGTCATTTGTCTCGTGAGAGTTCCCACTATGCTTTGATTACTACACTACCACGACTCAAAAGAGTCGTGCAAACAAATTTTAGTTGGGTACAGTCCCGAGCCACATGGAGGCAGTGAGCGGATCGGCAGGGGTTTCGTCTCTCCCGGTATTGGGGGTGAGGTCACGTTGTGTCTAGGAGAGCCATTACACGAAGTCCTTGGCCAAGGCAGGAGATTTACTGGTAGGTATTCCAGTAGTATCTCAGGGTGTTCTGGGCTACACTCCGACATTACTTGTACCGCTTTTGGGGGTCTGACTTTTACCAACCCACTAGGCCCGCCATGCGATGCTCATAGACGAACGGACCAGACTGTACGGATATTGTCACTAACAGGCTCAGTAGGGTGTCAGGATGAGTTCGCTCATCGACCTCCCTTTTGGTCAATACCTGGTAGCCCATTACGTACAGCTAGTACCACTGACATGCTAGTGGTTAAATCCATAGCTAAAGTATTGACGAGTCTTTAGAGTCCTCCAAAGACAGTTTCTCAAGTTTCCGGTGAAACGTTGTAGAGGCTGTATGTTATATAGAAGGGTCTGATCATATACGTGCAGTAGTGCACGGATCATGATCGGGCGGATCATACTAGTGGGCTTTGGTTTAAGCCGGATCCTATTATTAGATTTGTTGGATTACTTTAGTCTCATCGCATTCGCATTCGGTCGGAATGCGGAAGCAGGTATGTATAGAGGTGAGGGGTATCCTTGTGATCCGTCATGAGTTTACTTTAGTTGTTGCCGTATCTTTTTGTTGTTGTAAACATTTGGGTTAATGTTTACATATGAAAAATTATGAGCTAGAAATCATCATTAGAAGCCTTAATTGTGATACATGCAAAAGTGATGTCTTATGGTCTCTTTCTTTGTGCATGTGTCACATTATTTGATGGATTTGAGTCTTGATATAATAAGAAGAGAGAGAGGGGCTGCCATGATATGGTTTTGTTCTTGTATTTTTTCATAACACTCTCTCTTTTTATCATAAGAAAACACAAGAACAGAAAATGCTTCTTCTTCTTCTTCTTCTTCTTTATCTAGCTCACAACCTCCATTGATGGCTTCATCTTCAACCTCCATTCACACAATGGATGCAAGAGACATAGTTGTCACACGCATTCTCTACATCGCCTTGGAGACGTCGGCTAGCGAACATCGTGCCCGAGTTGCTTCGGATGAAGCGGGAGCCCGTATAAAGACTCGAAGATGTGGTGCCCTTTTCCGACGAGGAGATCGAGATCGGAGATGCCGCGAGGAGCTTGGGATGGTGGCCAAAGATCGAAGGACACGGATCTATCGGTATAGCCTTTCCAACCCTTCTCTAGTTTGCTAGTTGTAGGTTAATGGTTCGATCCGGGTTTATAATGTACGATAGCACCGGTTTCAAGTTTTGAAAAAGTTTTCGTTTCTGCATTTTGGCCTCGGACAGACGGCCAGGGTGCTACCGTAGACTTACATGGTATCAGAGCCACGCCATTAACCTTTACTAGCTTGTTCTAACATATTTAAAACATCGATCGACCGAATTTTCTAAAACCGCGATTCCAATTTTGTAGTTTCTGTCGAATTTTGTTTGTGGTCGAAAAATTATTTGGAGTATTGCAGAAATTCGTGCAGGCTTTTCTAAGATTTCTGTGAAAATTTGGTACCCTGTTGCTACAGTTGCGCCGCGGAACCGCGGCTTTATCCATGTTTTGGCCACGGTTCCGCCGCCATTCTATGTCTTCTCTGCACCAAATTTGTACAGTGGTCTTTGACTTGGAATTGGGGTTCTGGAAAATTTTGTTTTGGCCCAGATTATTTTTGATTACTGGACTTGTGCTTGGGGCCCACTTCGGGAAATTTTGTCGATTGAAAATTTTAAATATGTTAGTTTAAAGTACTTACATTATATCTGCGACCGTGAATGTCATTTGATCGGTAAACCTTGTCTAATTTCTATAGTTCTTTTAGATGGATTTGCGAACGTGACATTCACGTTGATGTTCTATGTTTTGCTGTGATGTTGCGGATTTGTCGTGGTGGATAGCCTGGATGCAATGGTAGTACATTTTGGTTATATTTGTACATTTGATATTGCGGGGAGAGCGTCCGACTTGTGGACTGCCGTCACTGCCTGTTTGTATATTATTCTTTTGGGGCACGCCGGGCTGAGGTCGATGTACCCGTTGAATATATTTTACTTTCTGTACTAAGATTACCCTGTGGTGGGGTGCAGGGTAGCCGGGTTCTAGAGGGCAACGGGCCCGCATCTCATGGCTTTGAGACGGAGGGGGCTTCACTCTAGAATTGGCGGGCTATCACCGCACTCGTAGGGGATACATGTTGACCCAAGGAGGGGTGCTCAAGTTATCGGATTCCGTGAAGTGCTGGGTGGTCCATTCACTTTGTTGAAGGGGGCTGCCTCGCTTCAGGTTTTGGTGGGTAACTTGCCGCACCCGTAGGGGTCTAGGATTTCATTGCACAGGCTATCCATATGACCAGGGAAACGTCGGGTTTCAGTAGCGGCTCAATGAAACCCGGAGATCCCAGATTATCTGTATTGTTCTGTGATACTTATTACATTTCTGTTATGTTGCTTTTATCACACCATGAGTGAATATTATATATTGATATATATACTAGTAGATGTTGTATATATTTTGCATCCGCGCTAGTCCAGTCCCCGCTCTGTCGTTAGTTAAGTAACCTAACGGGTGATGACGGTGTTAGTGTATATGCCCTAGAGGCCATTACTGTATCATACTAGTTTGTATATTACTTGATGGAAGCATGGGATACTCACATTTGTATAGACAATCTTGCTCGAAATGGTAGTATGCTACTTGGTTTGTCTCTGTTTTAATGTGTGCATGTGTTTCTTTTAGCATATCGCCTATACACATTAGTGGAGCCCTTAGGATCTTTGCTTGATTACCAGCGTTGTGATGGCAGTCACACTAGTGGGGGCTGGGTAATCTACAAGCACATCCTTATACAGGTCCTTAGTCGTAAGATTATCAAGACGGGGCAGCGATACTACGGAGTAGACTAGCGTATGCACTTCTCATCCCAGCAGGGGAGACGGTCTGTCCCACAGCCGTCAGTACGTCATACTTGAGATAGTATGCGGGTGCTCGTTAGGTTACGAGTACACTGGACAGGACTCGTCGGGAACTGTTGGTTGGTACTATATCTATCGTCAGTTATCAGTTCCCAGGTGACATGAGTACAGCTGAGTCCGCTGACTTGACACTGTCACTTCACTTCGAGTGTGTTCCCTCTGTACTTTGATTACTACCCTACTACGGCTCAAAGGAGTCGTGCAAACAAGTAGTAGTTGGGTGCAGTCCCGAAGCACTTGGAGGCAATGACGGTTAGATAGGATTCGTCTCTCCCGGTATTGGGAGTTGATATCGTGCTGTGTCTAGGAGAGCCATTACATATAGTCGTCCCTGACCAGGGCAAGCGAGATACATTGGTAGGTTTCGAGTGTTATCTCAAGGTGTTCTGGGCTACACTCTGACAAGACTTGTAACGCTATTAGGGGACTGACGTTTACCACTCCCCTAGGCCCGCCATGCGATATTCTCAGGCGAACAGACCAGACTGTACGCAGATTGTCACATACAGGCTCAGTAGGAGTTCGGATGGGTTCGCCTCATCAGTCTTCTTATCGGCATCTACCTGGGGACCGTTACGTACAGCTAGTGCCACTTGCGGTCTGTGGTTAAACCCACTGCCAGCGTAGTGTCGAGTCTTTAGAGTCCCACACAAAAGGTTATTCGCCTTTGGGCAAAACAGAGTAGAGGTCGCATGGTTTTACGACAGGGTTCGTTCACATCCGCGCACTTGTGCACGTTTGGTGTCCGGACAGTCATTACTAGCGGGATCTGGTTTGAGCCAGATCCTAGTATAAGTTTTGGGGTTATTTTTATCTCATTGTATTCGTGTTCCTCAGAACACGAATGCGGGTGTGTATGCACAGTTGACTGAGGCAGAGGAAGAGGATTCTCATTAGGGTTTTGGTCCGGGTGTGCATGCACAGTTGACGGTTGTCTTTTACCAAACCCTAATGAATATGTGAAATATCAATTAATAATATTAATTAAAGGAAATTGGATTATGGTTAGGATTGTTGACTTGTTGACCAAGGTTGACTTGTTGACCAAGGTGGAAAAGTTGACCATTATCATTTCAAGCAAAGATGCTCTTTGATCTTTGCAAAACTCATTTAATGTGAAATGATAATGGTCTTTTCAACATACCATCACCTTTTTCCTTTTTGATTAATTTTGTTAATTGATTAATTCACATATATTTGTTATGGTTGCAAAACACATTTCATTCTCTCATATTCTCATTCTCTCTCATCCTTTGCTCTTCCTCTTCCTCGAGCTCAAGGAAAATCCTTCTCATGAGTTGAGAACCATTTCCTTTGAGATAAAACACCAAAGCCACTCTCTACTCATCCTAAGGTTGAAGGTCTAGCAAGCCTAATACTTTAGTTACCTTAAGTTCGAGGAAGGAGCTTAAGGTAGAGGCCCTCGGGTGGATCCATCTTCGGCAAGTGAAGGAGACAAGGTGAGAACCATCCGACCACCACAATGAGTTGAAGAAGAAGGAGTTCAAGTTAAGGTATAACCTCCTAACCGAGTAGGTAAAGCTCTTGTGAGTTGCTAGTGTGTAGTTTAGCAAAGATCCAGGTTTTATAGTCCATGCTACCATAACCCTAAAAATCGTTTTTCACCATTTCCGCAACCCCGAAAGTACCGGGACAGGTAACGTGGACTTACAGTGGTATCAGAGCCTGACTAAACACACCCTAGCATGTTAGCAAAGTATCTAGAATTTCGATCGGACTAAAAACCGCAAAACACGTCAAAATATCAACTTTCTGCCGATTTTTATTTCTGCTCAAAAAAATAATAAATCATGTACTAAAAATCGGCTTAGGGTTTTTAAAGAACAGACAAGAAAAACGATCCAGTGAGTCGACCAACTCACCGCGGATCCGCGGCAAGAGCTTGCTCATGCCGCGGATCCGCGGCCGAGTTGACTCAGCCGTGGGTCGTTTCTCCTGCAGTGTTCTTATATTGGTGTTTTGTGATTTTTAGGATGGTTTGTTTCTGCCCAGAATTTACAGAGAACAAAATTTGTTTTTGGGTGGTTACAAATCCGTGTTTTGATCGATTTTCTGTAGATTTAGCTAATGGGTTATATTTGTGATGTTTTATATGTATTGAACGTCTGCTAATCGCTATACGTCGATTAGGAGGGGTTATACATATCTGTGTTCTATAATGTTGATGGTTTGTGTATATGAATTCGTTGGATTGTCGCGGATGAATAGCCGGGGGGTTGTGAGATGAGGGTTTTTCTTTATCTTTCAATTCCTGTAATATGTAATTTGATGTAATATTATTTGTATGGCCGCACATCCGGGATGAGGTTGTAGCCGCCATTGTATAATTTCTTTTTACTATTTTTGCTCCTAGGATAGACCCAAGGAGGGGGTGCACAAACTACCGGGTATCTCGAAGTGCCGAGTGGCCTACTCACGTTGTTGAGGGAGGATGCTTTGCTTCGGGTACTTGGCGGGTAGTTTGCCGCACCCGTAGGGGTCTAGGGTGGGGTATTGGCTATTCATCACGACCGTGTAATCCGGTTTTCGTCACAGGCTCGTACGAAACGCTAATTCCTAGTATATCCAATGTATTCATCTGTGATCTGGAATGGCTATCATTGCATCTGACGAATGTATATATCTATATATGATATCTATTTAGGCGTTGCTTATGTTTTGCATTCGCGCTAGTCCAGCCCCCGCTCTGTCGTTAGTTAAGTAACCTAACAGGTGATGACGGGACCCCGTGGCGAATGCGGATGGCATAAGCGTACGTTATATTTTCGTTGTTTTCTTCAATGGTAGGATTAAATGACGGGACACATTAAAATTAATGCAAGAAAATAAACCAAGTCGAGTCGTTGGAACACTTTTAAAACCACTCGGTTCTTTTCAAAAACCAACTTTTAAATGCGGAGCTTGAACCACTCCTTTTAAAAGCTATCTCGTTCCATCGATTATATCTAGTTCACTACGTTCACGGTTTCGCCAAAACCATTCGTAGCCCTCCGTCATTTCATATGGATAGTCAATAGTATTCAAGTTGTGTTTGTTGGCCAAAGTCAAGGCACAGTGTTTGGTAGCTATTGGGTATTCATATGCAGCATAGATAGATGTGTTGGTTTGGGACAGTCGTACTGCCTTGTTGGCCAAAGTCAAGGGTAGGTACGGGTGGGTTCAAATTAACCTGGAGAATGACGGGTAGAACTTGACATGTGACTTATGATTTGTTGGCCAAAGTCAAGGTCATAAAAGCTTGGGGCAAAAATCCACATCGGGTGTTTCTAAAGAAACTGAAACTTGCTAGTGCTGCATACCATTTGGAGTGTAATGATTCTGGTAGGATTCCTTCAGTTTCGTCACACGATGATATTTGGATCCTGATCCTACTGTGAGTATATGCTACTCCTTAGGAAATTTCTCACTTAACGATCAATGCGATAAACCAAGTAGGTGTCTAGAAAGGTGTTAGCGGGGCTACGCCTCCAGGGAAAAGAGGTTATTTAATTAAGGAACTTCGCGAAAGCGTTGGAAAACCTCCCTCGAAGTACCGACACTGGCCTGGCTGAACGGTTAAGCAAGTATTGTACGGTGAGATTGATCCTGACTCTTCCTTTATGGTTTGAGGAGGGATTCGAGAGACAGTGGGAGCCATCCTGTTTAGACAAACTAAAAACCACTCTAAATTTGCAAGAGCATCATGCCAAAGTGTTTCTTCTCTCTCTCCTAATTGCAGCGACCAATCGACATGACCGGACTTAAGTTACTATTAGATAAAAACATACTGACAGGGACAAACTACAAAGATTGGCTCAGGAATGTCAAAATGGCAATCACTTATGACAAGTTGGGGTATCTCCTTACCACTAAAGCTTCCCCTGTCCCAGGTCCCACCTCCAGCGTCGTGGATATAGAAATCCGTAAGACATGGGAGATCGACTGCGCGAAGGCCAAGTGCCTCGTGCTTGCCTCTTTGGACAATGAACATCAGAGGAGGCATGAAAATATGGACCTTGAATCCATATTTCTCCATACTAAGGATCTGTATGTGGAGCAATCCCGTATCGCTAGATACGAAGTCTCGAAAAAGTTGTTTTCGGCGAGATTGGTCGTCAGATCATCGGTAGCGGAACATGTGCTTAAGATGATTGGCTTCATTGAAAAGCTTGTGGACCTTGGGACCACGTTAGAGAACGAGCTCTATACGGACTTGATTCTCCAGTCCCTTCCTTCCACTTAGGCCCAGTTTATCCTGAACTTCAACTTGCAAGGAAAAGAAGTTGAACTTCCGGAGCTCCTCAACATGTTGAGGAGTGCAGAAGGCACCCTACAGAAAGGTAGGGAAACATCCACTTTGTTTGTAGGAGGATCTTCCTCTTCTAAGTCCAAGGCGAAATCTAAGGGAAAGAAGAAGAAAGCCCCCGCCAAACCAAAGGGCGGTGTTAGTAAAGTGGATACGAAGGGAAAGGCAAAGGCAACAAAGGTAGTGGGAAAACTTGTGGGAAAGGAATAATGCTTTTACTGTCACGAGAGTGGACACTGGAAAAGGGATTGCAGGGCTTGGAATGCCAGAAACCAGGATCCGAAGCAAGTTGCGGCTTCGGCTTCAGGTGTGTATGTTATTGAAAACTGTCTATCAATAAACTCTACATCCTGGATATTGGATACCGGATCAGGATCTCATATCTGTAATTCTTTGCAGGCACTGAGAAGGTGTAGGGTTTTGAAGGCAGGTGATATGACCCTCAGAGTTGCAATCGGATCTGGCATGGATGCTGAGTCCGTGGGGTCTATCACCTTGGATTGTCAGATGGGCATGTTTTGGTTTTGCGTGATTGTTATTTTGTACCCAATGCAACTTGTAATATCATATCTGTATCTTTATTATCTAAAGAAGGTTATGAATTTGCATTTGTAAGCAATCTTGTAAACATTCACCTTAATCAAGTTTTGATTAGGTCAGGTACATTAAGCAATGGTATATACGTATTAAACCATCCATAGATTTTCAATGTCCAGAATACACACAAAAGAAAGTCTCCAGAAATCAATCATGCTTTCTTATGGCATTGTAGACTGGGTCACATCAATGAGAGAAGGTTGACGAAGTTACATACAGAAGGATATTTGGATCCGTTCGAATATCAATCATATGCAACTTGTCAATCCTGTCTCAAAGGAAAGATGACAAAGACTCCGTTCACTGGACACGGAGTAAGAGCAAGCGAGCTCTTGGGGCTCGTACACAGTGACGTGTGCGGTCCAATGTCTACACATGCGCGAAGCGGTTATTCTTACTTCATTACTTTTATGGATGACTTTTCAAGGTACGAATATGTCTTCTTAATGAAACATAAATCTGAAGCCTTTGAAAAGTTCCAGGAATACAAGAATGAAGTAGAAAAACAAACAGGCAAAAGTATCAAGATACTAAGATCTGATCGAGGTGGTGAATATTTAAGTGCCGAGTTCCTGGATTACTTAAAAGAGAATGGAATTCTCTCTCAGCTTACTCCTCCATACACTTCGCAACATAACGGTGTATCGGAGAGATGGAACCGAACCCTATTGGATATGGTACGTTCCATGATGAGTAACGCTGAGTTGCCGCGATCATTCTAGGGATATGCACTAGAATCAGCTGCATACCTTTTGAACCGAGTTCTAACTAAGACTATGCCTACTACACCATATCAGATGTGGTGTGGGAAGAAACCCTATCTTAAGCACATAAAGACATGGGGATGTCCAGCTTTTGTCAAAAAGCAGCATGCAGACAAGCTCGAGGCACGCTCAGTACAGTGCAAGTTTATGGGATATCCAAAGAACTCTAAGGGATATTTCTTCTATTGCGAAGAGGAACAGAAGGTTTTTGTTTCTCGTCATGCCCACTTCTTGGAAACTGAATTTTTGGAAAATCAGATAAGTGGGAGCGCAATAGAGCTGGAAGAAATTCCAGAACCACGAGCTATTACTGAAAGCTTAGTAGAACTAGAGGGTTCGAAAGAACAGGACATTCCTACGCCGCTCCGCAGGAGTAGTAGGCAGTCTCATCCGCCCGAGAGATACTACGGTTTTCTCATAGACGGGGACAGAGAGGATTGCATCATTGATAGTGATGAGCCGACTAGCTTCCAGCAGGCCATTCAGAGCGTTGACTCGGTAAAATGGCTGGATGCAATGCGGATCGAAATGGAGTCCATGTACACCAACAAAGTATGGACATTGGACGTTGCTCCAGATGGGGTAAAACCCGTAGGATGCAAGTGGATCTTCAAGAGAAAGATTGGTGTAGATGGACAGGTTGAGACCTATAAGGCTAGACTTGTTGCAAAGGGTTTTCGTCAAAGACCTGGTTTGGACTATGACGAAACCTTTTCTCCAGTGGCTATGCTGAAATCCATTCGGATCCTTCTTGCCATTGCTGCCTTCCACGATTATGAGATTTGGCAGATGGACGTAAAGACCACTTTTCTAAATGGAAATTTAAAGGAGTATGTCTATATGGACCAGCCAGAGGGTTTCATTCAGAGTGGGAGCAGCGGAAAGGTGTGCAAGTTGCTTAAGTCCATTTATGGACTAAAGCAGGCATCGCGGAGTCGGAACATCTGTTTTGATGAGACGGTCAAAGTTTTTGGCTTTATCAAAAATCCAGATGAACCATACATCTATAGTAGATTTATAGCACGAACTGTCGTATTCCTCGTTTTATACGTGGATGACATTCTCTTGATAGGAAATGACATTCCTATGCTACAATCTGTCAAAGGATTCCTGTCACACAGGTTCTCCATGAAAGACCTGGGTGATGCCTCTTACATTCTGGGGATCCGGATCCATCGTGATAGATCCAAGAGGATATTAGGTTCACAGTCAATGTACATCGACACCATACTGAAAAGATTCAGTATGGAAGATTTCAAGCGCGGTAATCTACCGGCTTGTCACGGGATCACCCTCTCCAAAGAGATGTCTCCCAAGACTGATTTGGAAAGGGATCGCATGTCTATTATACCCTACGCTTCTGCGGTAGGCTCTATAATGTATGCGATGTTGTGTACCAGGCCAGATGTTGCTTATGCACTGAGTGTGGTAAGCCGGTATCAGTCAAACCCTGGGGAGAAGCATTGGATAGCGGCAAAGAACATTCTCAAGTACCTGAGAAGGACTAAGGAGATGTTCTTGGTGTATGGCGGAAAAGACCTCCAGATCGAGACCTTTGCTGACTCCAGCTTCCAGAGTGACAAGGATGATTCTAAGTCTATGTCGGGTTTTGTCTTTACCTTCAATGGCAGGGAGGTGTGTTGGAAGAGTTCCAAACAGGAAACCGTTGCTGACTCGACGATGGAAGCGGAATATATCGCTGCATCTGATGCCGCAAAAGAAGCCATCTGGATGAGGAAGTTCTTGAAAGAACTTCAGGTGGTTCCGTCCATTGTTGATCCAATACCTCTGTATTGCGACAACAACGGGGCTATAGCATTACCGAAGGAACCCAGGTCCCATCAGAAATCCAGACATGTCTTAAGGCGGTATCACCTGATCAGGGAGATCGTGGATCGCCAGGAGAACGAGGTTCGGAGGGTTGCTTCAGAAGATAACACTGCAGATCCATTCACGAAGGCCTTACCCCAGACTCAGTTCTAGCGGCTGATCGAGATGATAGGTCTTCGATACGCCAGTACATGGCCTTAGTGCAAGTGGGAGATTGTTAGTGTATATGCCCTAGAGGCCATTACTGTATCATACTAGTTTGTATATTACTTGATGGAAGCTTGGGATATTCACATTTGTATAGAAAATCTTGCTCGAAATGCTAGTATTCTACTTGGTTTGTCTCTGTTTTAATGTGTGCATGTGTTTCTTTTAGCATATCGCCTATACACATTAGTGGAGCCCTTAGGATCTTTGCTTGATTACCAGCGTTGTGATAGCAGTCACACTAGTGGGGGCTGGGTAATCTACAAGCACATCCTTATACAGGTCCCTAGTCGTAGGATTATCGAGATGGGGGATCGATACTCCGGAGTAGACTAGCGTATGCGCTTTTCATCCCAGCAGGGGAGACGGTCTGTCCCACAGCCGTCAGTACATCGTACTTGAGATAGTATGCGGGTGCTCGTTAGGTTACAAGTACACTGGACAGGACTCGTCGGGAACTATTGGTTGGTACTATACCTATCGTCAGTTACCAGTTCCCAGGTGACATGAGTACAGCTTAGTCCGCTGACTTGACACTGTCACTTCGCCTCGAGTGTGTTCCCACTGTATTTTGATTACTACCCTACCACGGCTCAAAGGTGTCGTGCAAACAGGTAGTTGTTGGGTGCAGTCCCGAAGCACTTGGAGGCAGTGACGGTTAGATAGGATTCGTCTATCCCGGTATTGGCAGTTGATATCGCACTGTGTCTAGGAGAGCCATTACACATAGTCGTCCCTGGCCAGGGCAAGCGAGATACACTGGTAGGTTTCCAGTGTTATCTCAGGGTGTTCTGGGCTACACTCCGACACGACTTGTACCGCTATTAGGGGACTGACGTTTACCACCCCACTAGGCCCGCCATGCGATATTCTCAGACGAACAGACCGGACTGTTCGCAGATTGTCACATACAGGCTCAGTAGGAGTTTGGATGGGTTCGCCTCATCAGTCTTCTTATCGGCATCTACCTGGGGACCGTTACGTACAGCTAGTGCCACTTGCGGTCTTTGGTTAAACACACTGCCAGCGTAGCGTCGAGTCTTTAGAGTCCCACACAGAAGGTTATTCGCCTTTGGGCAAAACAGAGTAGAGGTCGCATGTTTTTGCGACAGGGTTCGTTCATATCCGCGCACTTGTGCACGTTTGGTGTCCGGACAGTCATTACTAGCGGGATCTGGTTTGAGCCAGATCCTAGTATAAGTTTTGGGGTTAGTTTTATCTCATTGTATTCGTGTTCCTCGGAACACGAATGCGGGTGTGTATGCACAGTTGACTGAGGCAAAGGAAGAGGATTCTAATTAGGGTTTTGGTACGGGTGTGTATGCATAGTTGACGGTTGTCTTTTACCAAACCCTAATGAATATGTGAAATATCAATTAATAATATTAATTAAAAGAAATTGGGTTATGGTTTGGATTGTTGACTTGTTGACCAAGGTTGACTTGTTGACCAAGGTTGAAAAATTGACCATCATCATTTCAAGCAAAGATGCTCTTTGATCTTTGCAAAACTCATTTAATGTGAAATGATAATGGTCTTTTCAACATACCATCACCTTTTTCCTTTTTGATTAATTTTGTTAATTGATTAATTCACATATATTTGTTATGGTTGCAAAACTCGTTTCATTCTCTCATATTCTCATTCTCTATCATCCTTTGCTCTTCCTCTTCCTCTAGCTCAAGGAAAATCCTTCTCATGAGTTGAGAACCATTTCCTTTGAGATAAAACCCCAAAGTTACTCTCTACTCATCCTAAGGTTGATGGTCTAGCAAGCCTAATACTTTAGTTACCTCAAGTTCGAGGAAGGAGCTCAAGGTAGAGGCCCTCGGGTGGATCCATCTTCGGCAAGAGAAGGCGACGAGGTGAGAACCATCCGACCACCACACAGAGTTGAAGAAGAAGGAGTTCAAGTTAAGGTATAACCCCCTAACCGAGTAGGTAAAGCTCTTGTGAGTTGCTAGTGTGTAGTTTAGCAAAGATCCAGGTTTTATAGTCCATGTTACCATAACCCTAAAAATCGTTTTTCTCCGTTTCCGCAACCCCGAAAGAACCGGGACAGGTAACGCGGACTTACATACGGGACCCAGTGGCGAATGCGGATGGCATATACGTACATTGTATTTTCGTTCTTTATTGGTGTGATCAATTGATGGGATTGCGTTGATTCGGATCAATGCAAGCTAAACAAACCTGTTTGATGTTGTTGGAACAATTTTCAAAAAGCTGTTATTGCAAGAACGTTCTCTTTTGTTTTGCACAGTGGTATTCGGTTATGAATATCCAGCACCTCAGTCGATGAGGCAACGGCCGAGATCCCTTCACCGGGAGTGACCCCTTGGACAGAAGTTTGCGTCAGGGTAATAACATCACTATAGTCGATTACTTTTTGTTTTGCATCGCGGTATTCAGTTGGAATATCCTGCACTTCATTTTACGGGGAAAGAGCCGAGATCCCTTCACCGGGAGTGACCTCTTAAGCAAAGGGTTTCGCCACTATATATTTATAAAAAGATATGCAGTTCCTTCAATGATATCAAGTTCATTACGTTAAGGGTATTTCGTCAAAAACCAGCCGTAGCCCTCCATCATTTCTTCCGGGTATTATTTAGTATTCATGCTGCGTTTGTTGACCTAGTCAAGACGTAGTGTTCGGTAGCTAAGCGGTGCTTGTTTGTTGCATAAATTGGATTGGTTAGGACAGTCCTGCGGCCTTGTTGACCTAGTCAAGGGCACGTACGGGTGGGTTTAATGCAATTCAGAATAATGACGGGTTGAACTTGACTAGCGGTTTATGGTTTGTTGACCTAGTTAAGGTCATAAGCCGCTTGGGGTAAAAACACACATCGGGTGTTTCTAAAGAAACTGAAACTTGCCAGGCATGTGCATACCTTCTGGAGTGTGATAACGCGAGTGGATTCCATTACGTTATCATGCGATGATAGTTGGATCCCGATTCCCACTGATGAGTTGGTTTACTCCTCAGGTGGTCCCGACTAATTCTTCTTTCAGGTTTGGAGGAGAATTTGAGGATACAGTGGGAGGTTTCCTAATTGGATAAAGTAATAACTATTCTGATCTAGGTTAGAGTGCACACAGAGTGTTTCTTTTCTCTCTCTCTTTGGCAGCGACCATGACCCAACCCTTGACTATGACTCAGTGACCAAGTTAACCGAACCTTCTTAGAACACTGCCTTTTGGATTGTCAGAGTTGCATACCTCATTGCCACTCCTACTTTTACCATTTTCTCCAGAACACCCCGTATTACTACGAACATCCACTTCCATTGGATAAAGCCATCGTATGGTTATATACGAACTCGAAGGAACTTGTTCCAGATTCGAGGACGGTTTCCGGTTCTGGAGAAAATGAATAGGACTATTCAGTTGACTTTTCCTTTTACCTTCTCTCAGGTTGCGAGTGCTCCTTGGATTAGGACGGTACACCTATTACGCTAATTGGATAGTCTTCATCCAAACCATAGGCAGGTGCCGAAATGTAGGGCATGAAGTAACCCATTTAGCCTAAAAGGTGTACAGAAGGTATTAAGTAATGACAAATAAAGGGATTAGTAAGAGGGCAAAGTAAATTGCGACTGCTATTCATGACCAAACCATGTATTTCTTCGCCACTCCTAATTCACCTTTGTATTTCTCCTGGACACTCCGTATCACTATGAAGATCCACAGTTTTTTGGATATTCCATCGTATGGTTATATACGAACTCGAAGGAACTTGTTCCAGTTCAGGGATGGATTCTGGTTCAGGAGAAATTGGAATAAGATTTTATTCAGTTGTCTTTTATCTTCACCTTCTCTCAGGTTACGAGTACTCCTAGGATTAGGAGAATATACCCATTATGCTTATTGGATAGTCTTCTTCCAAACTATAGGCTGGTGCCGAACGGTAGGGAGGGAAGAAAACCATTTAGCCTAATGGGGTGTACAGAAGGTAATGACTAACGACATATAAAGGGATTTGGAGAGATGGCAAAGAAATATACGGTTACAGTTGTGAATCTGATAATGGAAGACGCATTACTAAGCATACCCGGATACCCCTCCGAAACATTTACCTGTTTCAGTTTCACTGTGTATTGTTAAAAGAAAACTGATTTCCCAATTAGCCCTTGCTCCAGGGTATGTATTTACCAGGTTTGATTCTCATATCTGTATGGTTTTACAGATGATGAGTGGGAGTAAGTTATTGGGAATTAGGTGATCATCCTCATTATATCGGGATTCGTTGTAATTGATGATATTTGAGGAAATCGCCTGGGTTGTTTTGCCGGACGGCAAATATTTGGTTTTGAATATCTGTTGTTATGCACCAATTTCAAATTGATATATCTGTACGTTTATTTTTATAAAGCGAGATATAACTTTTTGAAATTATGTCCATGACATTTACTTATATCAGTGGATGGTTAGGTAAGGAGCATTAAACAGCAGTATAATTCTTCTTAATTATAAGTACAGTTTTCAACCTACGACACACGGGGAATGAGTTATTAGACTCAGGGGACTTATACAGAGTATTGTATTTTGTCCAGTGTCCATGAGGACAGAGGGGTTGGTACTCGTACTATATTCTGTTTACTTGTGACTTCTTTAGTTCTTGGACATGTGTTTCGTAGAAATGCAAGGTCTATGTTTTGACAAGTTATTGGTATAAGAATAAAGTAGAGAACCAGGTGTTGCAAGTATCAGGATTCTTCAAGGTGATCAAAGATGTAGATACTTGTGTATGGTATTCAGTTAATAGTAATGATTAACAGAACTTTCTTTTCTTTCACGTTACTCATAATTAGAAGCACTCCTAAGTTGAGTAATGTTGATCAACCTCTCTCCATTTAGTTGACATGCACTGGAGACAGCTGCATGATTTGAATCTGGTTCCAATTAAATCAGCGCCTCTGTTTCTATATTGGATATAGAACGGTTCATATCTTAACGATGTTAAGGTTCAGGGAGTTTTCCGGCTTATGCTTAAAACCAGACTCTGGATAACTCAAGGCACGTTTCTGTAATGGCTGTTTGTGGGTTGACCCGGGCTATGACGAGGGTTGACATTTACCATCTGAAAGATCAATAGCGATATTGTTCTTAACTCGCCACGATTTTAGTAAAATGGATTATTTCAGAAAACAGTAGTGGGAGTATGGTAGAACTGGAAGTGATTCCAGAACCGCAAACGATTACTGAAAATTTGATAGGACCTAAAGATTCAATCTGAATTGACATTCCTTTGGCCACTCCGCAGATATGGTGGGTAACCTCAGGCACACAAGAGGTACTCCGGTAGGCTCAAGGACGGTGACAGGGAGGTTCTTGTTTACCCAGACTTGCCATTGCTGTTGTTTCAGACTGTGAGACCCGGCAGGAGGATGAGTATAACGTCGTTCTGAACTGGCTTTAGAAGTGCACGTGTATATGACTCTGCCGGAGGGTTGTCGTAGTCAGTGGGAGTAGCGGAAGCATAGTGGAAAAGTAGCTTGTGTCTATTTATAGACTAAAGCAGATATAGCGGAGATAGGTCATCTATTTCTGATGTGACAGTCATAGGTTTGACTTCATCAGAATAGAAGATGGATCTGTTAAGAAGGTAGTAGGTGTGATGTCCTCGTATTTGGATGACATACACAGAGTAGGAAGTGAAATTCCTATACTGTGATCGGTTATGCTTTGGTTGTCACACAGTGGTTTCTCCACATAGGACCTGGATATTATATCAGACATTCTGGTTACTAGATCTATGGTTTTATATCTAGATTTGGGAGGTTACCCAATCTGGGTACTTAGACAACATTCTAAAGGTATTTTAGAATGGACGACTCCTGGCATGGTGGTGTACCTCCAGGTGATGGAGTCACCCGCTCTAAAGGTGTCTTACAGACTAAAGGGGAGAGGGATGTGCATGATTGACATATCACTTGCTTAGGCAATTGAGTCAATCATGAGATGTCAAGTACCACACCAGATATTGTTTTTGCACTAGATGCAATAAGTTGATATTAATCCAATCTTGGATAAACGATCGGAAGCAGTTTTAGAACATAAGTCGATGTTCTAGGGATCTGATAACGGCAGCCTCCTTCGGGAGACGGTTATCATTCCAGGCCTCCAAGGTGACCTAGATGACAGAGTGACTGTCAGAATTATAGTTTTCCATCTGATGAGGGGCAGTTGTTTTGACAGGTGGTCCAAGCAGATACTGAGGGAGGCATGGCGCAGGATACTGATTAAATTCAGTTGACGATACTGTCTAAGAAGTTTGGATTTGGAGTTCATTTGTGAACTAGGTCCCATCAGACATCCAAACATATTTTAAGACAGGTATTTCTCATTTCGGGAGATGGCTTTCTCCCTGAACTTGAGATAAAGAGAGATATAGAAAGAAACATCAGGGCGGATCCACTCACTGAGGCTATTCCTTGAACACAATAGTTTCACAAACGGGCTTTGTGAGACTGATTAGTAGAGGAGTTGGGTGTTCGGTATCACACGGGCTCTGAGTATGCGACATCGCAATAATTAGCCTTGAGTGCAAGTGGGAGATTGTTGGATATAGTACCCTCAGAGTCAGTTATTGGATCACAGGCACGCGATTGCAATGATTGAGGGAGGACCTATACCGGTAGGACAGTCTTACTCAAGATGATAGTATGCTATCTGGTTTATCTCTATCATCTTGTACAGCTTTAGGTGACCTTACTGATCACTATTACACATTGATAGAGCCCTTAGGATTCTTGCTTGACGGCCGGCAGTATGATGGCGATCATATATTTGGGAGCTGGAGTCTATAAGCACATCCTTAAAGTGGTCCCTAGTCGTGGGAGTTTCGAGACTGTGCATCGATACTCCATTAGTAGACTAGTGTATACTGTCGAGACCCCGACGAGGGGCGGTGGCTGGTCTCACAAGCCATTGGTGTCAGTTGGTTCACCTAAGATGTATACAAGTGCTCATTGGGTTATGAGTACACCGGACAGGACTCGCCGGGAACATGCTAGTTGGTATTATACCTGACGTCAGATAGCAGTTCCCTGGTGACATGTGTACAGGTTAGTTCATCGACCTGAGATCGTCATTTGTCTCGTGTGAGTTCCCACTGTGCTTTGATTATTACCCTACCACGGCTCAAAGGAGTCGTGCAAACAGGTTTTAGTTGGGTACAGTCCCGAGCCATATGGAGGCAGTGAGCGGATCGGCAGGGGTTTCGTCTCTCCCGGTTTTGGGGGTGAGGTCGCGCTGTGTCTAGGAGAGCCATTACACGAAGTCCTTGGCCAAGGCTGGAGATTTACTGGTAGGTATTCCAGTAGTATCTCAGGGTGTTCTTGGCTACACTCCGACATGACTTGTACCGCTTTTAGGGGTCTGACATTTACTAACCCCCTAGGCCTGCCATGCGATGCTCATAGACGAACGGACCGGACTGTACGGATATTGTCACTAACAGGATCAGTAGGGTGTCAGGATGAGTTCGCTCATCGACCTCCATTTTGGTCAATACCTGGTAGCCCGTTACATACAGCTAGTACCACTTACGTGCTAGTAGTTAAATCCACAACCAATGTATTGACGAGTCTTTAGAGTCGCCCACAGACAGTTTCTCAAGTTTCGGGCGAAACGTTGCAAAGGCCGTATGATATATGGCAGGGTCCGATCATATACGTGCAATAGTGCAGGATCATGATTGGGCGGATCATACTAGTGGGCTTTGGTTTAAGCCAGATCCTAGTATTAGATTTGTTGGATTATTTTAGTCTCATCGCATTCGCATTCGGTCGGAATGCGGATGCAGGTATGTATATACAGGTGAGGGGTATCCTTGTGATCCGTCACGAGTTTACTTTAGATGTTGCCGTAACTTTTTGTTGTTGTTAACATTTGGTTTAATGTTTACATATGGAAATTATGAGCTAGAAATCATCATTAGAAGCCTTAATTGTGACACATGCATAAGTGATGACTCATGGTCTCTTTCTTTGTGCTTGTGTCATATTATTTGATGGATTTGAGTCTTGATATGATAAGAAGAGAGAGAGGGGCTGCCATGATATGGTTTTGGTCTTGTATTTTTTCATAACACTTTCTCTTTTTATCATAAGAAAACACAATGAAAGAAAATGCTTCTTCTTCTTCTTCTTCTTCATCAAGCTCACAACCTCCATTGATGGCTTCATCTTCAACCTCCATCCACACAATGGATGCAACAGAAAAAGTTGTCACACACCTTCTCTACATCGCCTTGGACACGTTGGCTAGCGAACTTCGTGCCCGAGTTGCTTCGGATGAAGCGGGAGCCCGTAGAAAGACTCGAAGATGTGGTGCCTTTTTCCGACTAGGAGATCGAGATCGGAGATGCCGCGAGGAGCTTGGGATGGTGGCCAAAGACCGAAGGGCACGGATCGATCAGTATAGCCTTTCCAACCCTTCTCTAGTTTGGTAGTTGTAGGTTAATGGTTCGATCTGGGTTTATAGTGTACGATAGCGCCGGTTTAAAGTTTTGAAAAAGTCTTCGTTTCCGTATTTTTGCCTCGTACAGACGGCCGGGACGCTACCGTAGACTTACAACGAGGGGCGGTGGCTGGTCTCACAAGCCATTAGTATCAGTTGATTCACCTAACACGTATACAAGTGCTCATTGGGTTATTAGTACAGCGGACGGGACTCGCCGGGAACATGCTAGTTGGTATTATACCTGACGTCAGATAGCAGTTCCCTGGTGACATGTGTACATATTAGTTCATCGACCTGAGATCGTCATTTGTCTTGTGTGAGTTCCCACTATGCTTTGATTACTACCCTACCACGGGTCAAAGGAGTTGTGCAAACAGGTTTTAGTTGGGTACAGTCCCGAGCCACATAGAGGCAGTGAGCGGATCGGCAGGGGTTTTGTCTCTCCCAGTATTAGGGTTGAGATCGCGCTGTGTCTAGGAGAGCTATTGCACGAAGTCCTTGGCCAAGGCAGGAGATTTACTGGTAGGTATTCCAGTAGTATCTCAGGGTGTTCTGGGCTACACTCCGACACGACTTGTACCGCTTTTGGGGGTCTGACTTTTACCAACCCCCTAGGCCCGACATGCGATACTCATAAACGAACGGACCGGACTGTACGGATATTGTCACTGACAGACTCAGTAGGGTGTCAGGATGAGTTCGCTCATCGACCTCCCTTTTGGTCAATACCTGGTAGCCCATTACGTACAGCTAGTACCACTGACGTGCTAGTGGTTAAACCCACAGCCAAAGTATTGACGAGTCTTTAGAGTCCCCCACATACAGTTTCTCAAGTTTTGGGCGGAACGTTGTAGAGGCCGTGTGGTATTAGGGTAGGGTTCGATCATATACGTGCAATCGTGCACGTATCATGATCGGACGGATCATACTAGTGGGCTTTGGTTTAAGCCGGATCCTAGTATTAGATTTGTTGCATTACTTTAGTCTCATCGCATTCGCGTTCAGTCGAAATGTGGATGCAGGTATGTATATACAGGTGAGGGGTATCCTTGTGATCCGTCATGAGTTTACTTTAAATGTTGTCGTATCATTTTGTTGGACTAAACATTTGGATTAATGTTTACTTTGGTGGAAATTGTGAGCTTATTTCATGATGAGGTGCATTAAATTTGACATGGACAAGGGTGGTGACTCATGGTCATATCCTTTGAGCCATGTCATCTTTAGTGATTGGTTTATGTTGTGAAATGAAAGATAGAGAAAGAAAGGGCAGCCATGTATAGGGTGAGCTCTTGTGATTATTTTTTTGGAGCTCTCATTTTTCATCTCACACAACACAAAAGAAATGAGCCTCTTCTTCTTCTTTTTCCTCTAGCTCACCCTTTCCTCCAATGGCGTCATCTTCAACCTCCATCCATATACTCTCATGTGTTGAGAATCAGTAGATGCTTGGGACAAAGTGATTACACACATTCTCTACACCGCCTTAGACACGTCGGCTAGCAAACTTCTTGTCCGAGTTGCTTCGGATGAAGCGGGAGCCCGTAAAAGGATTCGAAGATGTGGTGCCCTTCCCGACGAGGAGACCGGAGATCGGAGATGCCGCGAGGAGCTTGGATTGGTGTCCAAAGACTGAAGGACACGGATCGATCGGTATAGCTTTTCTAAACCTTCTTTACTTAGCTAGTTATAGGTTAATGGTTCGATCCGGGATTAAAGTCTGTGATAGCGCCGGTTTCAAGTTTAGAAAAAGTTTTCGTTTCCGCATTTTGGCCTCGGATCGACGGCCGGGGCGGTACCGTAGACATACATGGTATCAGAGCCACGCCATTAACCTTTAGTAGTTTGCTCTAACATGTTTAAAATATCGATCGAACTAAATTTCCGAAACCGCGATTCCATTTCATGAAGTTTCTGTCGAATTTTTTTGTGGTCTAAAAATTATTTTGGGTACGTCAGAAAATCAGGCAGGCTTTTCTAAGACATCTGTGAAAATTTGGTAGCATGATGCTACTGTGACGCCGTAGAACCGCGGCAATAACCCTGTTTTGGCCGCGGTTCCGCCGCCATTTTGTGGCTTCTCTGCACCAAATTTTCTACAGTGGTCTCTGACTTGGAATTGGGGTTTCTGGTATTTTTTGTTTTGGCGCAGATTATTTTGAGTGCTGGATTTGTGCTTGGGGCCCACTTTGGGAAATTTTGTCGATCGAAAATTTTAAATATGTTAGTTCATAGTGCTTACTTTATATGTGTGACCGTGAATGTCATTCGAGCGGTAAATCTTGTCTAATTGCTATAGTTCTTTTAGACGGATTTGCGAACGTGACATTCACGTTGATGTTCTGTGTTGTGCTGTGATGTTGCGGATTTGTCGTGGTGGATAGCCTGGATGCAATGGTAGTACAGTTTGCTTGTATTTGTACATTTGATATTGCGGGGCGAGCGTCCGACATGTGGACTGCCGTCACTGCCTGCTTGTATATTATTCTCTTGGGACACGACCGGGCTGAGGTCGATGTACCCGTTATATATATTTTACTTTCTGTAATAGGATTACCCCACGGTGGGGTAATCCTACTTGCCGGGTTCTAGAGGGCAACGAGCCCGCATCTCATGGCTTTGAGATAGAGGGGGCTTTACTCTAGAATTGGCGGGCTATTCGCCACACTCGTAGGGGGTATAGGTTGAACCAAGGAGGGGTGCTCAAGTTATCGGATTCCGTGAAGTGCTGGGTGGTCCATTCACTTTGTTGAAGGGGCTGCCTCGCTTCCGGTTTTGGCTGGTAACTTGCCGTGCCCGTAGGGGTCTAGGATTTCATTGCACAGGCTATCCACACGACCAGGGGAACGTCGGGTCTCAGTAGCGGATCTATGAAACTCGGGAATCCCAGATTATCTGTATTGTTCTGTGATGCTTATTACATTTCTGTGATGTTGCATTTTATCACACCATGAGCGAATATTATATATTGATATGTATACTAGTAGATGTTATATATGTTTTACACTCGCGCTAGTCCAGTCCCCGCTCTGTCGTTAGTTAAGTAACCTAACGGGTGATGATGGGACCCAGTGGCGAATGCGGATGGTATATACGTACATCATATTTTCATTCTTTTGTGGTGTGATCAATTGATAGGACTGCATTGATTTGGATCAATGCAAGCTAAACAAACCTATTCTGATGTTGTTGGAACATTTTTCAAAAAGCTGTTATTGCAAGGACGTTCTCTTTTGCTTTGCACAGTGGTATTCGGTTATGAATATCCAGCACCTCAGTCGACGAAGCAAAGGCCGAGATCCCTTCACCAGGAGTGACCCCTTGGGCAGAAGTTTGCATCAGGGTAATAACTTCACTATAATCGATTTCTTTTTGCTTTGCATCGTGGTATTCTGTTGGAATATCCTGCACCTCATTCTACGGGGAAAGAGCCGAGATCCCTTCACCGGGAGTGACCACTTTAGCAAAGGTTTCGCCACTATATATAAAAAGCTATCCGGCTCCTTCAACGATATCAAGTTCATCACGTTAAAGGTTTTTCACCAAAAACCATTCATGGCCCTCCATCATCTCAGACGGGTAGCACTTAGTATTCATGCTATGTTTGTTGGCATTCGTCATGGCATAGTGTATGGTAGCTATTTGTTACTTTTCTGCTGCATAGATAGATGCGTTGGTTTGGGACAGTCGTACTGCTTTGTTGGCCAAAGTCAAGGGTAGGTACGGGTGGGTTCAAATTAACCTGGATAATAACGTGTAGAACTTGACATGCGACTTATGATTTGTTAGCCAAACTCAAGGTCATAAGAGCATGGGGTAAAAATCACATCGGGAGTTTCTAAAGAAACTGAAACTTGCCAGATATGCGCATACCTTCTGGAGTGTGATAACGTGAGTGGATTCCATCACGTTATCATGCGATGATAGTTGGTTTACTCCTCGGGTGATCCCGACTAATTCTTCTTTCAGGTTTGGAGGAGAATTTGAGGTTACAATGGGAGCTTTCCTGATTAGATAAATTGGTAACCATTCTGATCTAGGTTAGAGTGCACGCAGAGTGTTTCTTTTCTCTCTCTCTTGGCAGCGACCATGGCCCGACCCTAGACTATGACTCAGTGACCAAGTTAACCGAACCTTCTTAAAACACTGGCTTTTGGATTGCCTGAGTTGCATACCTCATTGCCACTCCTACTCTTACCCGTTTTCTCGAGAACACCCCATATTACTATGAACATCCACTTCCATTGGATAAAACCATCGTATGGTTATATACGAACTCGAAGGAACTTGTTCCAGATTCGAGGATGGTTTCCGGTTCTGGGGAAAATGAATAGGACTATTCAGTTGTCTTTTCTTTTTACCTTCTCTCAGACTGCGAGTGCTCCTTAGATTAGGACGGTACACCTATTATGCTAATTGGATAGTCTTCTTTCAAACTATAGGCAGGTGCCGAACGGTAGGGAATGAGGAAAACCAATTAGCCTAACGATGGTGTACAGAAGGTAATAAGTTAAGACAAATAAAGGGATTAGAAAGAGGGCAGAGTAAACTGCGACTACTATTCACGACCAAACCAAGTATTTCATCGCCACTCCAACTTCACCTTTGTATTCCTCCAGGACACTCCGTATCACTACGAAGATCCACTGTTATTTGGATACTCCATCGTATGGTTATATACGAACTCGAAGGAACTTGTTCCAGTTCGGGGATGGATTCTGGTTCAGGAGAAATAGGAATAAGGTTTTATTCAGTTGTATTTTATCTTCACCTTCTCCCAGGTTACGAGTAATCCTAGGATTAGGAGAGTACACCCATTATGATTATTGGATAGTCTTCTTCCAAACCATAGGCTGGTGCCGAACGGTAGGGAGGGAAAAAACCGTTTAGCCTAAAGGGGTGTACAGAAGGTAATGACTAAAGACATATAAAGCGATTTGGAGAGATGGCAAAGAAATATACGGCTACAGTTGTAAATCTGATAATGGAAGAGGCATTACTTGGAATACCCGGATACCCCTTCGAAACATTTACAAGTTTCAGTTTCACTATGTATTGTTAAAAGAAAACTGATTTCCCAATTAGCCCTTACTCCAGGGTATATGTATTTACTAGGTTTGATTCTCACATCTGTATGGTATTACAGATGATGAGTGTGAATAAATTATTGGGAATTGGGTGATCATCCTCATTATATCGGGATTCGTTGTAATTGGTGATATTTGAGGAAATCGCCAGGGTTGTTTGCCAAACGGCAATTATTTGGTTTTGAATATCCGTTGTTATGCACCAATTTCAAATTGATATATCTGTACGTTTATTTTTTATAAAGTGAGATATAACATTTTGAAATTATGTCTATGACATTTACCTATATCAGTGGATGGTTAGGTAAGGAGCATTAAACAGCGGTGTAATTCTTCTTAACCATAAGTACAGTTTCAACCTACGACATACAGGGAATGAGTTATTAGACTCTGGGGACTTATACAGAGTATTGTATGTGGTCCAGTGTCCATTAGCACAGAGGGGTTGGTACTCGTACTATATTCTGTTTACTTATGACTTCTCTAGTTCTTAGACATGTGTTTCATAGAAAGACATGATCCAAGTTTTGAGAAGTTATAGGTATATGAATAAAGTAGAGAACCAGGTGTCGCAAGTATCAGGATTCTTCAAGGTGATCAAAGATGTAGATGCTTGTGTTTGGTATTCAGTTGATAGTAATGGTTTTGAGAGACTTGTTTCTCTTTCAGCTTACTCATATCTGGATGTACTCCTAAGTTGAGTAATGCTGATCGGCCTCTCACCATTTATTTGATATGCACTGGAGACAACTGCATGATTTGAATCTGGTTCCAATTAAATCAGTGCCTCTGTTTCTATATTGGGTATAGAACGGTTCATATATTAACGATGTTAACGTACGGGGAGTTGTCCGGCTTATGCTTAAAACCAGATTCTGGATAACTCAAGGCACGTTTCCGTAATGGCAGTTTGTGGGTTGACCCGGGCTATGACGAGGGTTGACTTTCTACCATCTAGAAGATCAATAGTGATATTGTTCTTGACTCGCCACAATTTTAATAAAAATGGATTTTTTTCAGAAAACAGTAGTGGGAGTATTGTAGAACCCGAAGTGATTCCAGAACCGCAAACGATTATTGAAAATTCGATAAGAAACTAAAGATTCAATCAGGTTTGACATTTCATTGGCCACTCCGTAGATATGGTGGGTAACCTCAAGCACCCGAGAGGTACTCCGGTAGCCTCAAGGACGGTGACTGGGAGGTTCTTGTTTACCTAGACTTGACACTACTGTTGTTCCAGGCTATGAGACCCAACAGGAGGTTGAGTATAGCGTCGTTCTAAACTAGCTCTAGAAGTGCACGTGTATATGACTCTGCTAGAGGGTTGTCGTAGTCAGTGGGAGCAGCAGAAGCATAGTAGACAAGTAGCTTATGTCTATGGACTAAAGCAGATATAGCGGAGAGAGATCATCTATTTCTGATGTGACAGTCATAGGTTTGATTTCATCAGAATAGGGGATGGATTGGTTAAGAAGGTAGTACGGTGTGATGTCCTGGTATATGGATGACATACACATAGTAGGAAGTGAAATTCCTATACTACGATCGGTTATACTTTAGTTGTCACACAGTGGTTTTTCCACATAGGATATAGATAAAATATTAGACATTTTGGTTAATAGATCTATGATTTTAGATCTAGATTAGGATAGTTTCCCAATCTGGGTACTTAGACAGCATTCTACAGGTGTTTTAGAATGGACGACTCCTGGCACGGTAGTATACCTGCAGGTGATGGAGTCACCTTCTCTAAAGGTGTCTTACAGACTAAATAGGAGATGGATGTGCATGATTGACATATTACTTGCTTAGGCAATTGAGTCAATCATGAGATGTCAAGTACCACACCAGATGTTGTTTTTGCACTAGATGCAATAAGTTGATATTAATCCTATCTTGGAAAAACGTTCGGAAGCAGTTTTAGAACATAAGTGGATGTTCTAGCGATATGATAACAACAGCCTCTTTCGGGAGACGGTTATCATTCCAGGCTTCCAAGGTGACCTGGATGACAGTGTGACTGTCAGAATTATAGTTTTCCCTTTGACGAGGGGCAGTAGTTTGGATAGGTGATCCAAGCGGACACTGAGGGAGGTATGACGCAGGATACTGATTAAGTTCTGTTGACAATACAGTCTAAGAAGTTTGGATTTGGAGTTCATTTATGAGCTAGGTCCCATCAGATTTCCAAACATATTCTAAGACAGGTAATGCTCATTTCGGAAGATGGATTTCTCCGCGAACTTGAGATAAAGAGAGACATAGAAAGAAACATTAGGACGGATCCACTCACTGAGGCTATTCCTCGAATGCAATTGTTTCGCAAACGGGCTTTGTGAAACTAATTAGTAGAGGAGTTGGGTGTTCGGTATCACACGGGCTGTGAGTATGCGGTATCGCAATAATTAGCCTTGAGTGCAAGTGGAAGATTATTGGATATAGTGCCCTCAAAGTCAATTATTGGATCGGAGGCACGTGATTGCAATGATTGAGGGATGACCTATACTGGTAGGACAGTCTTACTCAAGATGATAGTATGCTATCTGGTTTATCTTTATCATCGTGTACATGATTTAAGTGACATTACAGGTCACTATTGCACGTTGATAGAGCCCTTATGATTCTTGCTTGACGGCCAGCAGTATGATGACGATCATATACGTAGGAGCTGGGGTCTATAAGCAAATCCATAAAAGGTTCCTAGTGGAGGGAGTTTCAAGACTGGGCATCGATACTCCAGAGTAGACTAGTGTATACGGGTCGAGACCCCGACGAGGTGCGGTGGCTGGTCTCACAAGCTATTGGTGTCAGTTGATTCACCTAAGACGTATACAGGTGCTCATTGGGTTATGAGTACACCGGACAGGAATCGCCGGGAACATGCTAGTTGGTATTATACCTAACGTCAGATAGCAGTTCCCTAGTGACATGTATACAGGTTAGTTCATCGACCTGAGATCGTCATTTATCTCGCGTGAGTTCCTACTGTGCTTTGATTACTACCCTACCATGGCTCAAAGGAGTCATGCAAACAGGTTTTAGTTGGGTACAGTCCCGAGCCACATGGAGGCAGTGAACGGATCGGCAGGGGTTTCGTCTCTCCCGGTGTTAGGGGTGAAATCGCGCTGTGTCTAGGAGAGCCATTACACAAAATCCTTGGCCAAGGCTGGTGATTTACTGGTAGGTATTCCAGTAGTATCTCAGGGTGTTCTGGGATACACTCCGACACGACTTGTACCGCTTTTGTGGGTCTGACTTTTACCAACCTCTAGGCCCGACATGCGATACTCATAGACGAACGGACCGGACTGTACGGATATTGTCACTGACATGCTCAGTAGGGTGTCAGGATGAGTTCGCTCATCGACCTCCTTTTTGGTCAATACCTGGTTGCCCGTTACGTACATCTAGTACCACTGACGTGCTAGTGGTTAAATCCACAGCCAAAATATTGACGAGTCTTTAGAGTCCCCCACAGACAGTTTCTCAAGTTTTGGGCGGAACGTTGTAGAGGCCGTATGGTATTATGGCAGGGTTCAATCATATACGTGCAGTCATGCACGTATCATGATCGGACGGATCATACTAGTGTGTTTTGGTTTAAGCCGGATCATATTATTAGATTTGATGGATTACTTTCGTCTCATCGCATTCGCGTTCAGTCGGAATGCGGATGCAGTTATGTATATACAGGTGAGGGGTATCCTTGTGATCCGTCACGAGTTAACTTTAGATTTTGCCGTATCATTTTGTTGGACTAAACATTTGGATTAATGTTTACTTTGGGTGAAATTGTGAGCTTATTTCATGATGAGGTGCATTAAATATGACATAGACAAGGGTGGTGACTCGTGGTCTTATTCTTTGAGCCATGTCATCTTTAGTGATTGATTTATGTGGTGAAATGAAAGATAGAGAGAGAAAAGGCAACCATGTATAGGGTGAGCTCTTGTGATTAATTTTTTGGAGCTCTCATTTTTCATCTTACAAAACACAAAAGAAATGAGCCTCTTCTTCTTCTTCGTCCTCTAGCTCACCATTTCCTCCAATGGCATCATCTTCAACCTCCATCCATATACTCTCATGTGTTGAGAATCAATGGATGCTTAGGACAAAGTGATCACACACATTCTCTACACCGCATTGGACACGTCGGCAAGCAAACTTCGTGTCCGAGTTGCTTCGGATGAAGCGGAAGCCCGTAAAAGGATTCGAAGATGTGGTGCCCTTCCCGACGAGGTGACCGGAGATCGGTGATGCCGCGAGGAGCTTGGGTTGGTGGCTAAAGACCGAAGGACACGAATCGATCAGTATAGCTTTTCTAACCCTTCTCTAGTTAGCTCGTTATAGGTTAATGGTTCGATCCGAGATTAAAGTCTGCGATAGCGCCACTTTCAACTTTAGAAAAAGTTTTTGTTTCCGCATTTTGGCTTCGGATCGACGGCCGGGGCGCTACCGTAGACTTACAGTTACCTCGGCTTGAGGTGGAGCACGGACTATAGACTCTCGGGTGGATCGTCTTCGACTCTAGGAGGCTGCGGAGGTGACCAAGATCCGGATCGATCCTCGGAGCTTGCATGGACGAGGAGGACAGCGGAGGGAAGAACCGAAGGACCATTTTCGTGAGGTCTAATCTCCTAAGCATAGTAGATAGAACCTCTAGTTGTTTGTTAGAAATGGTTTGGCAAAGATCCTCATGGTAGTCTATGTTACCTTGTGATAAAAAAAATTTTTTTACCTATTCCGCCTCCCCGTAAGTATCGAGGTGGGTAACGTAGACTTATAGTGGTATCAGAGCCTCGCTAAACCATTACTAACTTGTTAGCAAAGTGTTAGAAATTCGATCGCCGAAAAAATCGCAAAACACGAACTAAAAATGCACTTTTCTGTCGTTTTTAAAAACTGGTCCAAAAACTTTTCCAGGGACCTTAAAAATATGTGCAGGCTTTTTTAGGGACACCCAAGAAAAACGAGATCATGAATCGGTCAGACAGTTGCGGAAGCACGGCGAAACTAAGCGTTTCGCCGCGGATCCGTGGCCGAGTCGACTCCAAGTGAACTCGTTTTTCATGCAGAGTGTACAGCATGGTATTTTGTGATTTCTCTGATATTTTGTTTCTGCCCAGATTTTATGAGTGCTGTGTTGTGCTTGGGGTAGATTCAAATCTGGTTATCGATCGAAATTCTAAGTATTTTAGCTAATCAGATCTTCTGTGATGTGATATATGTACTGAACGTTTACTAATCACTATACGTCGTTTAGTAGGGGTTGTACATATCCGTTATCTATGATGTTGGATTGTGTATATGAACTTGTTGGATTGTTGTGGATGAATAGCCGGGGATGTGAGATGAGTGTTTATTTATCTTTCATTTGATGTAAATTGTAAATTGTAAATTGATGTAATATTATTTTTGGGTCGCACATCCGGGTTGAGGATGTAGCCGCCTTTGTATATTATTTCTTTTACTGTTTTCTGCTCCTAGGATAGACCCAAGGTGGGGTGCACAGACTACCGGGTACTTTGAAGTGCCGAGTGGCCTACTCACTTTGTTGAGGGAGGCTGCTCCACTTCGGGTATTTGGCGGGTAGTTTGCCGCACTCGTAGGGGTCTACGGTGGGGTTTTGGCTATTCATCACGACCGTGTAATTCGTTTGTCGTTGTAGGCTCAAACGAAACGTGGATTCCTAGCATATCCAATATGTTCATCTGTGATCTGGAATGGCTATCAATGCATCTGACAAATGTTTATATCTATATATGATATCTAGTAGTCGTTGCTTATGTTTTGCATTCGCGCTAGTCCAGCCCCCGCTCTGTCGTAAGTTAAATAACCTAACGGGTGATGACGGGGCCCAGTGGTGAATGCGGATGGCATAATCGTACGTCATATTTTCTTTGTTTTCTGCAATGGTAGGATTAAATTGATGGGATGCATTATATTAATGCAAAGAAAACAAACCAAAGCTGAATCGTTGGAAAAATTTCAAAACCGCTCGGTTTTTTTCAGAATAGCAAAACTTTTAAAATCGCGGAGCTTAAACCACTCCTTTAAAAGCTATCAAAGTTCCTTCAATTATATCAAGTTCACTACATTCACGGTTTCGCCAAAACCATTCGTAGCTTTCCGTCATTTCATATGTATATTCAATAGTATTCAAGCTATGTTTGTTGACCTTCGTCAAGGCATAATGATTGGTAGCTGTTGGGTGTTCATATGTAGCATAGATAGATGCGTTAGTTTGGCACAGTCGTATTACCATGTTGACCTTCGTCAAGGGTATATACGGGTGGGTTCATATTAAACTGGACAATGATGGGTAGAACATGACATGTGACTTATGATTTGTTGACCTTCGTCAAGGTCATAAGAGCATGGGGCAAAAATCCACATCGGGAGTTTCTAAGGAAATTGAAACTTGCTAGTGCTGCATACCATTTGGAGTTTGATAATGTTGGTAGGATTCCTTCAGCATTATCACACAATAATATTTGGATCCCTATCCTACTGTGAGTATCCGCTACTCCTCGGGAGATTTTTTCACTTAACGATCAATGCTATAAACCAAGTTGGTGTCTAGAACAGTATTAGCGGGGCTACGCCTCCAGGGAAAAGAGGTTATTTAATTAAGGAATTTTGCGAAAGCGTCGTAAAACCTCCCTCGAAGTACCGACACTAGCCTGGCTGAACGGTTAATAAAGTATTGTACGGTGAGATTAATCCTGATTAATTCTTTTTTTATGGTTTGAGGAAGGATTCGAGAAACAGTTGGAGCCATCCTGTTTAGATAAACAAAAAAACCAATCTAAACTTGCAAGAGCATCATGCTAAGTGTTTTCTTCTCTCTCTCTTAATTGCAGCGACCCAGTGACCAGACATAGGTTACATCTAGAAATTAAAATGACTGAATCTGACTGTAATGACTGGCAAAGGTCTGTCCAGATGTCCATTACCCATGACAAACTGGGACACCTCTTCACTAATCCAACCCCTGCCGTCTCAAGACCAGTTTCCTTCGTCACGGATACTGATATCCGTAAGGCATCGGAAAAATACTGTGCGAATGCCAAGTGCCTCGTGTTGGCCTCAGTTGATGGTACATACCAGAGGCAGCACGAGAAGATGGACTTAGTTTCTGTCTTCCTCCATAACAAAGATTTATATGGAGAGCAATCTCATATCACAAGATATGAGACTTTGAACGAATTGCTTCAAACGAGGTTGGCTGTCGGGTTATCTGTAGTGGAAAATGTCCTTATAGAGACAAGCTATTTGATGAGCTCACGGACCTGAAGACCACGTTGAAGAACAGGCAATATACAGACTTGATTCTACAATCTCTGGCCCTCTACTTATACCCTGAAGGAAACCAGGAAAGTAGATGGAAAGGGAAGGGCAAATGTTTCGGGACTAGATGTGGTGAAAGAGGGACGTTCCTATTGTTACGAGAAAGGACATTGTCAGAGGGATTGCAAAGCTAGCAAAGCCAGTAGCCAGGATTCGAAGTATGTTGCGGATTCGGCTTCGGGTCTGTTTGTAATAGAAAGTTGTATGTCAATTAACTCTATTTCCTGGGTACTAGATACCGGATCAGGATCTCATATCTGTAATTCATTACAGGCTTTAAGAAACCGTAGAGTTATCAGGGTAGGTGATATGACTCTCAGAGTTGCGAACGGAATGAGCGTGAACGCTGAATCCGTAGGGGAATATCACCTAGGATTGACAAGTGGGCAGATATTGATTCTATGTAGTTGTTTATATGTACCTAGTCTAGCCTGTAATATCATATTAATATCCTTACTTTCTAAAGAAGGATATGATTTTACTTTTGTAAGCGATGCGGTACACATCTATCTAAATCAAGTTCTGATTGGGTCAGGTACATTAGAAAACGGAATATACGTATTAAATCAAGTTCAGGTTTTCAGTGTCCAGAACACACTTAAAAGAAAGTCTTCGGAAACAAATCAGGCTTTCTTATGGCATTGTAGACTGGGTCACAACAATGAGACACGGTTCACGAAGTTACATAAAGAAGGATATTTGAATCCGTTCGAGTATCAGTCTTATGCTACTTGTGAATCTTGTCTTATGGGAAAGATGACAAAGACTCCGTTCACTGGACACGGAGTAAGAGCGAGCGAGCTCTTGGGACTCATACACAGTGACGTGTGTGGTCCAATGTCTACACATGCGCGAAGTGGTTATTCATACTTCATTACTTTTACGGATGATTTCTCTAGGTATGGACATGTTTTCCTGATGAAGCATAAATCCGAGGCCTTTGAGAAATTCCGGGAATACCAGAATGAAGTGGAAAAACTAACAGGCAAAAGTATCAAGACACTAAGATCTGATCGAGGTGGTGAATACTTGAGTGCCGAGTTCCTGGGCTAATTAAAAGAGAATGGAATTCTCTTTCATCTTACTCCTCTATACATACCGGAACCCAACGGTGTATCGGAAAGACTGAATCGAACTCTATTGGATATGGTTCATTCCATGATGAGTAAGGCTGAGTTACTGTGATCCTTCTGGGGTTATGCACTAGAAACAGCTGCATATCTTTTGAACAAGATTCCAACTAAGACTGTGCCTACCACACCATATCAGATGTGGAGTAGGAACAAACCCTGTCTTAAGTATCTTAAGACATAGGGATGTCCAGCTTTTATAAAAAGGCAGCATGCGGACAAGCTCGAGGCACGCTCAGTACCGTGCAAGTTTGTGGGATACCCCAAGAACTCTTGGGGGTATCTTTTCTATTCCGCAGAGGAACAAAAGGTTTTTGTTTCTCAGCATCCCCACTTCTTGGAAACTAAATTTTTAGAAAATCAGATAAGTAGGAGCGCAATAGAACTGGAAGAAATTCCAGAACCACAAGCTATTACTGAAAGCTTGGTGGAACCAGAAGTTTGAGGAAAACCGGACATTCCAGCGCCACTCCATAGGAGTAGTAGGCAGTCTCATCTGCCCGAGAGATACTACGGTTTTCTCAAAGATGGGGATCGAGAGGATTGCATCATTGAAAATGATGAGCCTACTAGCTTCCAGCAAGCCATTCAGAGCGGTGACTCAATAAGATGGTTGGATGCAATGCGGACCGAAATGGAGTCCATGTACACCAACAAAGTTTGGACTTTGGACATTGCTCCAGAAGGGGTAAAACCCGTAGACTACAAATGGATCTTCAGAAAGAAGATTGGTGTAGATGGGCGGGTTGAAACCTATAAAGCTAAACTTGTTGCGAAGGGTTTTCGTCAAAGATCTGGTTTGGACTATGACGAAACCTTTCCTCCAGTGGCTATGCTCAAATCCAATCGGATCCTTCTTGCCATTGCTGCCTTCCACGATTATGAGATCTGGCAGATGGAAGTAAAGACGGCATTTCTAAATGGTAATTTGGAAGAGTGCGTCTATATGGATCAGCCGGAGGGTTTCATTCAGAGTGGGAGCAGCAGTAAAGTGTGCAAGTTACTTAAGTACATTTATGGACTAAAGCAGGCATCGCGGAGTTGGAACATATGCTTTGATGATACTGTCAAAGAATTCGAATTTATCAAAAATCCAAATGATCCATGCATTTACAGTAAGATTGTAGGGAGAACTGTGGTATTCCTCGTCTTGTACGTGGATGACATTCTCTTAATAGGAAATGACATTCCTATGCTACAGTCAGTCAAAGGATTCTTGTCACAGAGGTTCTCCATGAAGGACCTGGGCGATGGCAACTACATTCTGGGGATACAGATCTATCGTGATAGATCTAAGAGGATGTTGGGACTTTCGCAGTCTAGGTACATTGACACCATACTGAAACGATTCAGTATGGAAGATTCAAAGCGCGGTAACCTACCGGCTTTTCATGGAATCACCCTATCCAAAGAAATGTCTCCAAAGACTGATTTGGAAAGGGCTCGCATGCCATCTATACCCTACGCATCTACGGTAGGCTCTATAATGTATGCGATGTTGTGTACCAGACCAGATGTAGCATACGCACTGAGTGTTGTAAGCCGGTATCAGTCTGACCCAGGGGAGAAACAGTGGATAGCGGTAAAGAACATTCTTAAGTACCTGAGAAGGACTAAGGAGATGTTCTTGGTGCATTGCGGAAAAGACCTCCATATCGAGGCCTTTGCTGACTCCAACTTCCAGAGTGACAAGGATGACTCCAAGTCCAAGTCGGGTCATGTCTTTACCCTCAATGGAGGGGCGGTCTGTTGGAAGAGCTCCAAGCAGGAAACCGTTGCTGACTCGATGATGGAAGCGGAGTACATAGCTTCTTGCGATGCTGCAAAAGAAGCTGTCTGGATGAAGAAGTTCCTCACAGAACTTCAGGTGGTTCCAACCATTGTTGATCCAATACCGCTGTATTGAGACAACAACGGCGCTATAGCTTTAGCGAAGGAACCCAGGTCCCATAAGAAGTCCAGACACATTTTGCGGCGGTACCACCTGATCAGGGAGATCGTAGATCGCCGGGAGATCGAGGTGAAGAGAGTAGATTCGGAGAATAACACTGAAGATCCATTTACGAAGTCCATACCCCAGACTCAGTTCGAGCGGCTGATCGAGATGATAGGTCTTCGATACGCCAGTATATGGCCCTAGTGCAAGTGGGAGATTGTTAGTGTATATGCCCTAGAGGCCATTACTGTATCATACTAGTTTGTATATTACTTAATGGAAGCTTAGGATATTCACAGTGGTATAGACAGAGTTGCTCAAAATGGTAGTATACTATTTGGTTTGTTTCTACTTTAATATGTGCATGTGTTTCTTTTAGCATATCGCTTATACATATTAGTAGAGCCCTCAGGATCTTTCTTGATTACCAGCGTTGTGATGGCAGTCACACTAGTGGGGGCTGGGTAATCTACAAGCACATCCTTATAAAGGTCCCTAGTCGTAGGATTATCGAGACGGGGCATCGATACTCCGGAGTAGACTAGCGTATACGCTTCTCATCCCAGCAGGGGAGATGGTCTGTCCCACAGCCATTAGTACGTCGTACTGGAGATAGTATGCGGGTGCTCGTTAGGGTACGAGTACACTGGACATGACTCGTCGGGAACTGTTGGTTGGTAATATACTTATCGTCAGATAGCAGTTCCCAGGTGACAGGAGTACAGCTTAGTCCGTCGACTTGATACTGCTACTTCGCCTCGAGTGTGTTCCCACTGTACTTTGATTACTACCCTACCACGGCTCAAATGAGTCGTGCAAACAGGTAGTAGTTGGGTGCTGTCCCGAAGCACTTGGTGGAAGTAATGGTTAGATAGGATTCGTCTCTCCCGGTATTGGGGATTGATATCGCACTGTGTCTAGGAGAGCCATTATACAAAGTCCCTGGCCAGGGCAAGCGAGATTTACTGGTAGTGTTTCCAGTAGTTTCTCAGGGTGTTCTGCGCTATACTCCGGCATGACTTGTACAGCTATTAGGGGTTTGACGTTTACCGCTCCCCTAGGCCTGACTTGCGATACTCATAGAGGAACAGACCGGATTGTACGGAGATTGTCACATTCAGGCTCAGTAGGAGTTCGGATGGAGTCTACCTCGTCGGCCTTCTTATCGACATCTACCTGGGTCCTGTTAAGTACAGCTAGTGCCGCTTGCAGTCCGTAGTTCAACCCACTGCCAGCGTAGTGCCGAGTCTTTAGAGTCCCACACAGAGAGTTTCCCTGCACTGGGCAAAAGATGTAGAGGCCGTATGGTTTTACGGCAGGGCTACGATCACTTACGTGCACTTGTGTGCGTATGATGTTCGGGTAGACAGTACTAGTAGGCTTTGGTTTAAGCCGGATCTTAGTATTGTATAGATAGATTAGTTTTGTCTTCTATGCATTCATATTCTACGGAATGCGGATACAGGTGTGTATGCACAGTTGTGAGGAGCGAAGAAGGAGATGCCTCATTAGGGTTTTGACCATTGACTTGGTCAAAACCATTTTGAGGTGGAGGAAAATATTTACTAATCCTTTTAATGATAATTGTGATGGCTATTTGCTTTGACCATGTTGACCATTTGACCTGCTTTCAATTGTTAGTTACGGTTGTCAAAGTAGCTTATAAGGCCTCGTATGCCGTTCACTCTCGTTCACTCGTTCCCCGTTCGTGCCCCGAGCTTCTCAATGTACGCACAGGCATATCTGTATAGACTTGTGAAAGTCAGCAAGTCAAACTTCCCTTGGGTTGGTGTTCTAATAATATAGATAGAAGAGAGAGAGCACGGCTTTGCCCGGTTAGGAACCCGCTTCAGAGACCATGTGAATGAAAGATTCAGTAGTGGGAAAAAGGCCTTGCCTAGAGGTTGTCCATCTGCGAATTAGTGATCCAACTGGGCATCTTACGTATGAATTCGTGCTCCAAGTATGGGCTCTTGCCCTGTCTCCATAAAGGAAGAAGAAGCCAAGACTAACTCATTAAGTAGTGAAATTGACCATTGTTGACTTGGATTTTTTTTTGTGAGCTATAGACTATTCTTCTGGCTTGGATTTAACTTGACATGATAATGGTCAAATCAACTGTAACTATCACAATTTATCATGACAGAAGAATGGTAATTATTTTTCTCATGGAGCATTATCTCTTAGTCATTCTCTCTCATCAAAAGAGAGCTCTAATACTCTCTTCTTCTTCCTCCTCACTAGAAAATCCTATAGCTCTTATGTGTTGAGAAAATTAGGATTTAAATAGACAAACAAATACATCCTCTTCCTCTACATCACCTAGGACATCAAGCTTAGCATACTTATTGCCCTAGTTACCTCGGCTTGAGGTGGAGCTCGGACTATAGACTCTCGGGTGGATCGTCTTCGACTCTAGGAGGCCGTGGAGGTGACCAAGATCCGGATTGATTCTCGGAGCTTGCATGGACGAGGAGGACAGCGGAGGGAAGAACCGAAGGACTTTTTTTGTGAGGTATAATCTCCTAAGCATAGTAGATAGAACCTCTAGTTGTTTGTTAGAAATGGTTTGGCAAAGATCCTCACGGTAGTCTATGTTACCTTGTGATAAAAATTTGTTTTCTACCTATTCCGCCTCCCCGTAAGTACCGGGGTGGGTAACGTAGACTTCCAGGATGATCGTGGATCGATTGACGAAAGCAGCTTACTTCCTGCCAGTGAAAACCACTTTTACTTTTGCTCAGTATGCCTAGATTTACATCAACGAGATCGTACGGTTGCATGGCGCTCCTACTTGTATTGTTCCAGACCGAGGCACCCAGTTTACCAGCCGACTATGGCAGAGACTTCAGGAGGCGTTGGGCACCCATTTGAGTTTCAGCACAGCATTTCATCCGCAGACCGACGGCCAGTCAGGGCGGACTATTCAGACACTTGAGGACATGCTCCGAGCGTGCGTTTTAGACTTCGGAGGTAGCTGGGATCATCATTTACCCTTAGTGGAGTTCTCCTACAACAGTAGCTTCGAGGATATTATTCAGATGGCACCTTCCGAGGCCTTGTATGGGAGGAGATCTAGATCGCCCGTCAGTTGGACTGAGCTTAGCGAGAGCAGTATTTTGGGGCCACAGATCGTGCAGGAGATGACCAAGAAAGTACAGTTGATTCATGATCAGATGAGAGCGGCTCAGAGCAGGTAGAAATCGTATGCAGACAGACGCCGTCGCAGACTAGAGTTCACAGTTGGCGATCATGTTTTTCTGAGGGTCTCTCCGATGAAGGGCGTGATGAGATTTGGGCGAAAAGGAATGATTAGTCCCAGATTTGTAGGTCCCTTCGAGATCCTCGAGCGTGTGGGCATAGTGGCTTATCGTTTGGCTCTTCCACCCGACTTTCCTGATGTCACCCCGTCTTCCATGTGTCGATTCTTCGCAGATATCTTCATGACCCTTCTCACATGATTCAGCATCAGACCGTTCAGCTTGAGCGCGATCTTTCGTTCACCGAGCAGCCAGTAGTGATATTGGATCGGCAGGTGAAGAAACTTCGATCAATGGTCTTGCCATCTGTGAAGGTTCTTTGGCGCAGCCCGAATGGTGAAGAGATCACTTGGGAGGCCGAGGGTGAGATGCGGAAGAAATTCTCTCATCTTTTTGAAGGTACGCGTAGCTATATATTTAAATTCGGAGACGAATTTTCTTTAAGGGGGAAGATTGTAGCACCCTAGAATGTGATTAGTGATTATTATGCTTTAATGTGGGGTTTTTAGTAAAAAGTTTACCAAAACGGTTTTCAAATATTTTATCAGGATTTATGAATATTTTATTAGAATTGATTTTGGACAGCACACACATGCGCATGTTAACTAGGGCTAAGTTTGGGGTTAAAACCATTTTTAGATAACGATGGTGGACTAACCCATTTCATTATGTTAATATGAGTTAATTAAGTGTATTGTTTCTTTTTAAAAATTTAGTTTTGTTTGGGAGTTGACTTGAGTTGGAGAGAGAGAGAGCATGATTGGCTTGAGCCATGCTTGGTAATCATTATGAGAGAGAGAGGGAATGGGTTGACTATCATTTGTTTTCAAACAAATTATTTTTCCCTCACACTCATACTCACATCTCTTTCCCTCTCACTTTCACACACACACACAACTCCAACAGTAGCTGCAGTAGAAGCAACAGCAACAGCTGAAGCAACAGCAGAAGCAACAGCAGCAGGCAGCAGCAGAAAGCAGTAGCAGCAGCATCAGCATCAGCACAGCAACAACAACAGCAGCAACAGCAGCAGCTGCAGCAAGACCTTACCCCCTTCTCCTCCTCCTCCTCCTCTTTCTTCTTCTTCTTCTTCTTGCACCTAGGATCCCTAGAGGTATAATCTCTAAACTTGACTTCTTGCTTTTGTAGAATATGGTTAATTAAGCTTAAATTAGTAATTAATGTGATTTTAGTGCTAGATTTGTGAATTAAGTGGAGATTTGGCCAAGTGATGATTTTTATGGCTAGAGTAGCTTGACTAAGTGTTTTTAAGGCCACTTAAAACAAGTGTTACACCAGATTTCTCTAAAATACCACAGGGTTTCAATTTAGTGTAATTTAACATTTTAATGTAGATTTTTAGCCTTTTTAAGATCTGCTGTTGACCCGAGTGCTTCAGGTAAAATCTGAGTTAACTGGAGCATACTCTTTAGACCTTGATCACACAGAGAGCACGAGACCCCCTACCTACTATTTGGCCGCTATTTTATTCATTCTGGCCGCAATTCGTGGCCAGATGATGGTGTTTTGTGTTGGGGTTGGGTTTGTGGGAGTCTGCTGTATACTTAAGGGTTTTGGTATATGCAACTTTTTATATTTTCACTCGAGTCAAAATCTGGGACTTAAAACCCTTTTTCGATACTTTTTAATTCGTGCAACACGTGTGTTTTGTGTTTTGGGACTGTGGTGCACTACACGACACAGCGAGTCGGGGTGGTTTCTGGTGAGGCCACACACGTTTTGACATATCGAGTGCACGCGCGTTTAGTTTCCAATGCGAGTTTTTTCCTTTGATCGTGATATCGCATTTTTGGCAGGATTTAGACTTATGTGCATTATTTGTGTGTTTCTAGGGACGATCGCGGAGACGTCGGACGCGGCGCGGAAGGGAAAAGCAGTGGTCGGACCCGGCTAGCACGAGATCACGGGTGAGTAGATGTAACATCTACGGGGAAAATCGTTTGGATAGCGTAAGACGCTCGGTAGTTTGGATAGTTTAAAAGACTTCTAGTGGTACTAGTATTTATGAGTATAGTGCCTAGTTATCTATTTTGCTGCATTGCATGATCTTTTATATCCATATATGTGATATTTCATCATGTAGAACCTATTGAACCATTAAAATGAATTATGTGACACGAGTAACATCTAACTTGCTTCGTTTATTATATATATATCTGCGCAAACTCATCTCATAGGACACTTGCACTATTACTATGGTTTTATGCAGCACGAGCACTATTCATGCGGACACACACACCCTGGTAATTGCTATGTCACAAACACTAAATAACTTGTTTAAACCGGAATCTAGAATAATTTCACCATATAGGACGTGTAAACCTGTGCTAATGCATATAAATTCCTCAGGATGAACATGTAGGATTGCCATTCATATGCATGTACCTCATTACATCATACGTTCATGCCTAGCCTATTAGTCATACATTGCAGTTCAACTTGTTGATACCATAGGCATTCATTATCATTGACATGTGCACTTATGATGATTTTCTTGAGGATTTCAGCACTTGAGATTTATGATATTTCTGAATTTTGGGGCGAAACCGCAAGAATTTATAAGCTTATTATTCTTTTAAAAATAGCGAAGTTGCGGTTTTCTAGTGATGTAAGTGTCGTCAACCATGAGTTTTCATGTTTTCTGTTGGTTTTCGAGACCCGATTCGAGGAGTGGATGAACCGTCTCGGGTACATGGTGGGCCCGGTAAGGTACCCCTGGGCAATAAGCTCGAGTTGTAGATGATGAGCGTGGCAGGGGAAGACTACCTACCGGTGATTGTTGGCGCGGAGGATATCCAGAGGATACCGACCGTGGCCGTGAGATATTGATACTTTGAGATGGGTCAGCCGGACGGCTGGGGCCTGAGATACTGTGATATGGATACATGAGATTTGAGATAGTTATTTGAGGTGTCGATGCTGGATACGGATTTCTGTTGATTCTATTGATATTATGTTGATATTTCAAAAGAGTTTTCTAAGAAGAAAATAATGATTTTCTTATATCAACATATTCAGATCATGAGTTCAAATTGATTCATGTTGCATACATACCTGCCAGCACATCATGCCAGATTAGTATTGTAAATTGTTCTTGTTGCATACATACCTGCTAGTATATCATGCCATATCAGTATTGTTGATGTTATGACACTTGCGTGCATACTTACGATAGCCTCTATAGATATTATTTATTACTCACGAGTTGGCAACTAACCCCCGTTGTGCTATAGCCTTTTTTGCAGGTCCGCTCCGTCAGCATAGTAGCGGCGGACGCACTTTCTCCTTTTGCTTCTTTTGCCCCTTTTGCCTGGGCTTGAGACTTTTGCTCGTAGGTGGGTTGTGATATTATTTTGTTTCCACCTTGTATATTCATTGTATCTAGAGTACTCCATCTGCTGTACATGTTGTTGTATTGATGTATATTGACCTAGAGACGAGACTGTGAGATTGTGGACTTTTATGTTGTATTTGGGGTCGAGCTCACTTGAGCCGACATGATGTTTATTACATTTGCCTTTTATGCTTATCTTGCACATTGATGATTTATATTGCGTGGGATTTGAGTCCGCTTCGGCGAAGAGCTAGCTTCCGCTTGGGGATGCTTTATTTCATGTCATTCATATTTATTCCTGTTTTGTACCCGTTTGTAAAAATGGATGTTGCATTTAAAAAGCTTGATGTGACTTATTTGATTAAAATCGCTTTCAATAAACTGGTTTTTCCTTCACTCTATTGCTTAAATGGGTTTTGATTTCTAGGCTTTGGCTTACTTAGATTGCGTACGCCTTGAGACATTTCATAATTTAATTGCCAGTCGTGTTCCGTACCTTTTGGGTCGTGACAGAATCTCATTCTCTTTTAAATAGTCCCGGAATTCCGTGCTCAAGTATTCTCCTCCCCGATCAGATCGAAGGATTTTAATACTTTTACCCATTTGGTTCTCTACTTCGTACTTATATTCCTTGAATTTCTCAAAAGCTTCAGACTTGTGTTTCAACAGGAACACATGTCCGAATCTTGAGAGATCATCGGTGAATGTAATGAAGTACGAGGAACCATTCCTGGCATATGTAAACATAGGACCACATACATCACTATGTATTATTCCTAAGAGTTCGGTAGCTCTTTCTCTGTGTCCAGTAAACGGAGTTTTGGTCATTTTTCCTTTGAGACATGACTGGCAAGTTTCATAAGATGTAAATTCGAACTGATTCAAATATCCATCCTTATGTAACTTTAGCTAGTTGTGTCGCATTGATATGACCTAGTCTACAATGCAAGAAGAAGGATTGGTTCATTTCTGATCTTTTCCTCTTGTGTGTGTTATGTACGTTAAGAACTGCATTTTGATTTAGAACATATAAACCGTTACATAACGTACCAAACCCAATTAACACTTGATTTAGGAAAAATTTCATAACATTTTTTTCTACTACAAAGTTATATACTTTTTTATCTAAAAAAGAAATCGATATTAAATTGCATATCACAGATGGTACATAATAACAGTCATTCAAGATCAATGTATTCCCATTAGGTAATACAAGGTTATATTCACTAACTGCTTTGGCTGCAACATTTGTACCGTTCCCTACATTTACAGAATTATCACCTTTTCCCAGTTCTCTACCTTTCTTTAGCACATGTAACATATTACATATGTGGGATCATATCTAATACCCAGGACATAGAGTGTACTGAGAAACAGTTCTCGGTAATGAACACACCCGAAGAAGATGCATCAATATGCTCATTCCTCGTTTTGGTGGCATGGGAATCCGGATATTCCATACTCAGACTTATAACAGTTATAAGATAGAGCGGAACCAACATTCCCCAGCTCAGTATAATAAGCAGGTTCGGTCAATACATCCATATTATTATTTTGATTAAGGCATGTCATGGTCGCTACCTGGAGAGAGAGAAGAAAACACTTTAGCGTATACTCTTGAAAGATTAGATTGGTTATTATCTTATCTAATCTGGATGGCTCCCACTGTTTTTATCAAATCTTCCTTCAAACCGTAAAAGGTAAGACTAGCCGGGATTAATTTCACCCTACAAGTTCGCTAACCGGTTAGCCAGGCCAGTGTCGGTATTTTGAGGGAGGTTCCCTATGCTTTCGCACAGACCTAATTAAAATAAACCTCATTTTCCCAAAGGCATAACCCCGTTGACACCTTTCTAGACACCTACTAGATTAGCTAATTGTAAAGTGCAAAACTCTTTCAGGAGTAACTCTTACTCGCAGTAGGTATCGGGATCCAACTATCTTAAAGAAGGTATGCAATCTCATTGGAAATTTCAACACATGAAATTCCCAATAATGTTTTTGCCCCTAGTGTCCTATGACCTTGGTATTGACCAACAAACTATAGTTCGCTAGTCAAGTTCAACCCGTAAATTTCATGATTGAATTAAACCCATCCGCAAAACCTTTGACGCAAGACAACAAAGTCGCACGACTACCCTAATCCAATCGCATCACATGCTGCAAAGAAGCACTAATTAGCTACCGCACACTACGCCTTGATGCAGGCCAAAAAATGTAGCACGAATACTAAATAGTATTTATCTGAAATGACGGAGGGCTACAACCGGTTTTTAAGAAAACCTTTTACGTAATGAACTTGATATCGTTGTAGAATCGAGTGATTAAGAAAATGAGTGGTTTAAGCTCCGCTTTTAAAATCGAATAGTTTTGAAAACAAACCGAGTGGGTTGTAGCATTTACTCACAGTTTCTTTCTTTTTCATTAATCTCATTAATGAAGTCCCATCATTTATACTTCCTAAGCATTACAGATAAAGAAACGAAAATACAAGGTATGCTTATGCCATCCGTATTCGCCACAGGGTCCCATCATGCACCGTTAGGTTAGTTAACTAATGGCAGAGCGGGGGCAGGGCAAGTGCGGATGCAAAACATAAGCAACGTTTATTATATATCATATATATAATATAAATCATTCGTCTCACGCAGTTATATAATCACATCACAGAACATTGCAGCAAAAGTCAACATATGAAATATAGGATATACTAGGAGGTCCGTGTTTTAAATTAAGCCAGTAAAAAACACGGATTCCAGGGTCGTGATGAATAGCCAAACACACGTCCCTAGACCCCTACGAGAGCGGAAAGCAACCCCGCCAATTCTAGAGTTAGGAAAGCCGGACTCGACTCCTCGAGATGGTCTCCCACTGGACTCTAGAACCGGGTTACTTGTGCTCCCTGCCTTGTGTCTATCCTAATGCAGAAAAGTAAATAATATACATCAATGGTGACATCATCCTCAACCCAAAAGTGTCCCAATAAAATAATATTACATACAAGTTTTTACATGGATGAAAATGAAAAACTCTCATCTCACGCAAAAAACCCCGGCTATTCAAACACGACGATCCAATATAACATATCACAGCAACACATAACATCACATGTCATCAACGTAAGTTAATATGCTTATCCCAATTGTCGTGACGTATAGCAACGAAAACGGCGATACACCACATATTACACTTACGGTCGTAGAAAAGAAAGTGAAAACTACAATAATTGGAATTCGCAACCACCTTAGACATCATAAACCCGAAATATCACATACTTCGGATTTCATGCCTAACCGTATAAATTCCTTAGACATCATAAACCCGGAATATCACATATTCTGAATTTCATGCCTAACATTATAAACCCGGCATTTTAGTCTCAAATTGAAAACACTTTTCAATAACCAGCTGGGCAATTCAACATGATTCCCGACAAGTGATCGAATCTTCATCGGAAACATTAGTAGACGGCTGCACCCTCGATGCTGTCGACGAAATGCACATAGGCGGAACACCGCGGTCGCAAGCACCCTAACTGATGCTTTTGGCTATGGAGTTCTTCTACAGTCACTTGGTCAAGGCTATGGGGAATGGCTATCCAGTAGTGTTACCCAGCAAACGTTCGCATATATACGAGATACGACAGATTTCTGATCCGAATCAAAACCCCGTGGCAACCGATCAAAAAAGACTAGATTGCTAGATTTACAAAACACTAAAAATTTTTCACAAAACTAATTATTGTGGATTCCAAATATTGTATTACAAATCACAGATATCTAGACGATGTTAAATATTTCGATCGATCCATCAAGCATCCACAATTCTCAGAGAACTCAACACTTGAGTCATATTGAAAAACACCTAGAGAGTGCCACTAGTACATACGGACCAACACAAGAAAGCACGCTCCCTGCCTCACCAATGGCGCCGCGGAACCGCCGCCAAAAGTATGTTTTGGCCGCGCTTCTGCGGTCGTTTGGTGAAGTTGGGCCGTCGTTTTTCTTAGGGATCCATAGAAAACCCTGCACAATTTTCTGAATATTTTTAATATGAAAAATTCCAACTTTTGAAAAAATTTCAGAGAGCATGTTTAAACTCGGTTTCGATGTTCGATCGAACACTTTAACTTCGCCAAGACAACTCCTAATGCACTAGCTTAGCTCTAATACCACTGAAGGGTTCGCTTAGCACCCCGCTACGTTTTGGCAAGTATCAAGTATGCTATTTCAAAAAAATCTAGGGTGCCGAGAGAGCCCGACCAAGGATCAAACAAGAGAATTAGGGGTTTTAAAGCATGTAAACAATTTTACACTAAGTGAAATAGGAATACAACCTTTGTAGACCGGTCCTTCACTTCTAAAGCTCCGTGTAGTATTCCCTTAGCTCCAAGTAGTGGTGTCCCGGACTCTCCTTATGCTCCACTAGGCGAAAAGAACGAGCTTGCTCAAAGATCTTCGAGGCCGAAGATGGTCAACCTTGAGGAATCTCTATCTCAAACTACCTCTTCACTAATTGATGGATTAGTGAAGTAAACAACTTATACTAAATGGCTAGGTTGGTATAGATTGATTATGTAGGAATTTTGCTCACTTTATAATTGTTTTTCTCTTTTTCTTTTTCACCTCACTAAAGAGCTAGAAAGAAAAGCAAGAGATGAAGAATAAGCTCAAGTGATCAAGTCATGAAGTATGGGTGGGAAAATATCTCATATAATCTCTTGTAGAGAATTAACCAAGGCTAAAAATAATGGTTGGGTTAATAAATATTTAGAGTAAAACAAAATTAGTAGACTAAGTCAAGACATCTACATGCTTCCATAAGCATCTTAAGCTATGACATTTTTCACCAAATTTTGATTTATCCCTTAATTATTAATCACCGAAATTATCTTCAGTTAGGTATGAGTCTAATACACCCAAGTTTAATCTATCATCTAGCACGACACAAAACATAAATACATTAATATATATCACATATATATTTATGTATTTGTAGAAAAGAAATTCTTAAGTGAGATAATGTTAGTTAATATATATTAATATATCAAATATATAATTATATATAAAATTATTAAATTAACAATTGATTTAATAATCCGGCTATATCACATATAACCGACTAATATATTTATATCAACTTATCGAATCAACACTTGATTCAATAACCCGGCTATATCTCATATAACTGACTGATATCAAATATCGCGAGATTAGAATATGGTATCACATACACATATTAATCTCGGTCCCGCACATATCACATAAGTGCCCTACTTCGTTTCACTTGAGCCATGAAAGCTCTGTGTAGGACTCTAAAGACTTGTCAATACGCCAGCAGTAGGTAACGATCATATCAGTTACCCACAAGCCGTCAGCGGTATTAGCTGGACATATTGGATACCCAGGTATTGAGCGATTAGAGGATCAACAAGCAATCTTTTCCATACTCCCGTGAATCCAGTAAGTAACACTACCGTACAGTCTGGTCTCTTCGTTTGATATGTCGCATATCGAGTCTAGGGTGGTAAATGTCAGACCGCGATAACTTGATAAGTTATGCCGATATGAGCCTCATAACGGGTCGAGAAACTACTAATAACACTTACCAGTAAATCTCATCATCAGCCCTGGCCAGGGACTTCCTGTTATAGCCAATCGAGCACAGCGCAACATCAACCCCAAATACCGGGAGAGACGAAACCCCTCCTATCGCTCATTGCCTCCATGTGACTCGGGACTGTACCCAAAATCCACATGTTTGCACGCTCTATTGAGCGTGGTAGGGAGGAAATCAAGGCACGGTGGAATCACACAAGACTCTATAACGGTCTCGGGTCTACAAACCAACCTGTACCTGTGTCACCAGAGAACTGCTATCTGACGATAGGTATAATACCATATAGGAGTTCTCGGCGAGTCATGTTCGGTGTACCCATTCTCCAATGAGCACCTATGTACAATCTTTGATGTCAAACACCAATGGATATGGGATCATCCATCGCCCCATACAGGGTTATGAAACGTACACACTAGTCTACTCTGGAATATCTATGCCCTGTCTCGATACTCCCATGACTAGGAACAATTAAAGAATGAACTTGTGGACTACCCTGGCCCCAATATTATGATCTGCATCATAGTCCTGGTAGTCATGTACACATCCTAAGGGATTTATCAACATGTGAGAGAAAGATAGTATCACAATACCAGTCTACATGTTAAGATAAAGAGAAACCAGATAGTATACTATCATGTCGAGCAAGAATGTCCTCTCTATATATGTCCAAGCATCCATTATAATATACAATCATGTACAATAATGGCCTTTAGGGCATACATACAACTAACATATAAGGCTTGTTACTTGATTCTAACTATCGGGCACTTTACGCCATCCGAACGATTCCTCTATAGATGTTAAATCTACTCACCTGAACAGTCTTGGCTACTCGAATCCGACCACCTCATTTCCTTTCCTAGCCACGTTCGACGTCTCCACAACATATCCTAGAATCGCATAAAACTTAGCACATGAGGCTAGAAATCCGATATGACACGAAATCAATTACTACACAAACGAACTAATTCTTACGAGTTAACATGTGTGAACTTGGTGTGTTAAACGTGTGCAACAACGTTTAAGACTACCCCAAAGGGCTGTTATCCAAAGGAAACACCAAAACAAGAATCGTAGCGTCCGTATCGTACGTTAATGAAACGTCTAAATTAAGGTAAAATGGTTCCAGATTTTCTTATAGGTAAAACTAGAGAAAGTTGCAGACACCAGAGACCTAATTGGAGATGCAAAGAGCTCTCGACAAAGACCTACAACCAGACTCCACAACATGGCCACAAATTATGGCCAAATGCAATATTTTGGCCGCCAGAAGGTGGAGGGGAGGCTCAGGTTTTGAGGGTGAATTCCTAGTCCTATAACTAGCTTCCAGTAATTGTAACTTTTCTCTGCAATCACTGGATTAATAACAGATCTCGTTTGAACCTTAATCTCTAACTAAAACTAATTTTGACACTAATTTATAGCTTTAAGGTGTTTTAGTGAAGACTCGATAGTTAAACAAGACTATAAGGCACTAAACTACTCTTAACTAACCTAATTTAGGTCATGCTTACCCTAGAAGTCATTACAACTCCAAACTTAACCCAAAACCTCACTTGAAACTTCAAGATTACATAAAATACAACCTTTAATCTAGATTAGGAATGATTAAGGCAAACGATTAGCAAAATATGAGTTAAACATGACTCATACCTTAAAATTGACTAGAAGGTGATCCTAACTTGAAAAGATTGCCACAAATTGAAGACTTGTTTCCATATGAACTCTTGAAGAGGTTTAAATTGGATTTTTGAAATGATTAGTGAAGGATTTTGTGGTGATTTGTGTAGAGTTTTTGGGAGGTAGGGAAAAGTTTTTAGTTAAGGAGTTGAAGGAGAAGAAGAAGAGAATGAGGGAGGGAAAAGTCTAGAGTGATGAGACAAGAAAATCAACCATGGCACACCCGTCATTTAATGCACCATACCCATTTTCCCATTTTCTTTTCCCTCTTTCTCAAATTTTCTAGAACAATCCTAGATTTAAAATATATTAACCATTTTAATTTCTGTTTTAAGTGTCATGTTTGCATAAACATATTTTAACCTATACTTACTAGATTAGTGTGTATGTGCATTAAAAAAATTTAATAAATGAATAAATAAATAATCAAATAAATAATCAAATAAATAATTAAATAAATACATAAATAAATAATTATATATTTACATATGTGGAAATAATTATTAACTACTCTTTTTTTAAAAACGCATGTTATACTGCTAAATAATTTTTAATTATTCTAAAAAACTTTTAAAACGTTACAATCTTCCCCCCTTAAGAAAATTCGGTTCCCGAATTTAAAATCTAATTACACGTACCTTCGAAAAGATAGGGAAATTTCTTCCGCATCTCGCTTTTGGCTTCCTATGTGACCTCTTCGTTGTTTGGGTCACACTATAGAACCTTCACGGACGGTAAAACCTTTGACCGTAGTTTCTTCACTTGCCGGTCCAGGATAACGACCGGCTGCTCGGCGAAAGAAATATCACGCTCCAGCTGGATCGTCTGATGCTGAATCATGTAGAAAGGGTCATGAAGGTACTTGTGAAGCATCGATACATGAAATACGGGGGTACATCCGGAAAACTGGGCGGAAGAGCTAAGCGATTGGCGACGGTACCGACTAGCTCAAGAATCTCAAAAGGACCCACATATATGGGACTAAGCTTCCCTTTCTTTCCGAACCTCATCACACCCTTCATCGGAGAGACCCGTAAGAAAACATGATCACCCACGGCGAACTCAAGTCTGTGACGACGGCGATCGGCATAAGACTTCTGCCTGCTCTGGGCTGCTCTCATCCTATCCGGAATCAACTGAATCTTCTCTGTAGTATTCTAGACTAACTATGGCCCCCAAATCCTGCTCTCACTGAGCTCGGTCCAACATACCGGCGATCGACACCTTCTCCTATAGAAGGCCACGAAAGGTGCCATCTGAATCGTCTCCTGAAAACTGTTATTGTTGGAGAACTCTATCAAGGGCAAGTGACAGTCCCAACTGCCACCAAAATCTAGTACGCACGCTCGGTACATATCCTCTAAAGTCTGTATAGTCCGCTCTAACTGTAGCGCCTTGAAAAGTCGTTTTGGTGTTTTCCTGAAAATCGGTGAAAATTCGGTATTTTTCCGAAAACCGTCTTTTTGTTATTTTGCAGTTTAGGGCTAATTATACCTAAAATGGATAGGTAATTGCTTGTTTTTAGTAGCTAATGAGTTACTTATTAAATTTTGGGCATTTAAAAATTTTTCTCTATTTTTCAATTTTTTAATATTATTTTAAGCCGGTAAGAAAATACATTAAATTAGCGATAAATACAAATTTTTCCGGGCTAATTTTAATCTTTAAAATTATGTTAATTAAAATCTAGTTGTAACATAAATTTTTAGTATTTTATTTTGATTTTTAACTAATTTTTATTATAGAAAACGAAATTTATTGAATTTAAGCTTAAACTTGCAATTTTGGACTTGTAAGGGGTCTTTTTGCATAAATTTTTTTTTTGTGCACTCCCTCTCACTTCTCCCTCACCCTAGGCCGGCCATTTCCAGCAGCACATGGGAAAAAAAAATTCCATGCTCTTTGACTTGTGTTTTTGTGTGGAAATGAGGGCTTTTTTAAAGGTTTTTGAATTGTTAAATGGGGTATGGTGCTTTGACTTTGGGGGAGTTTGACTAGAGACTTTTTCCCACACCCACACCACTCCCCTCTCCCTCATTTCTGTCCAGAAAATCAGCAGCTCCCCCCCTTCATTTTCCTCTCTATTTTGTTCACAAATTCATCTCAAAAACCATCAAAAATCAACAAATCCTTTACAATTTCAAAGCAAAACCTTATTCCCTCTCTTCTCAAACCCAAATTGGCTCAAATCTTGGAGAAAGATGGCATCTTGGGAGGCTTTAGCAACATAGGGTTTGAACTTTTGAGGTATAACTTCTAATCAAATGGTTACATTGTAGTTAAAGTATGCTAATTAGAACTTTGAAAATTGTTTTAGTGTTAATTTTAGTGTTAATTGCATACTAGTTTTTTAAAGTTTGTGGTTTGAAATTAATTTAGGGTTTAGATCACCATTAAGAGATTAATTAAGCTATTTTGTTATCTAGTTATTTTGTTAGCTTAATCTAAGTGGTTAAATTGCTAATTGGGCTAAAATCTAGTGTTAATTTAGTGTTAGATTCTAATCTAGTTTTTAAAGGTTTATGGTTAGAGTTAAACTAGGGTTTTTAGGAACCATTATTTAGTTAATTAAAGCTAATTAGATATCTAGTTAATTACTAAACCAATCTTTAAGGTTACTTTGCTTAAGTGGCTTCATATTATGCTAATCTATGTTAAGCTTGTGTGAAATTTTCATTAAGATTGCTAATTACCAAATTCAAGAAGAGGTTTGTGTATGGAATGTGGGTTTTGTAGCATGGTAAATAAGTTAAAATTTGTGTTTTTGGTGGCTAACTAGTTGTGTGGATTGGATGGTTGTGTTGGACCATGATAACTTTGTCGCTATTGTCGATGTTTGCACCTAATTGCTATTCTAGCTTACTGGTTTTTACTAAAATGTTGTGATGAATTAATTGCGATGTCTTGATGACAGTTTTAGCGTATCCTATGACATTTAGGATGCGTGTGTGCGGATTTTTGAGTGGTCGGGTTTTAGTTTTGCCGGGCGACCAAATCAGCGATTTTTGGCAGTTTTTGCGATTTTCGCGTATGTTCCGCGCACCTTGTGCACGTTGTACCTAGCTAGTGAACATTAGTATTTTCGTTTGGGTTTTGCGTCAGTCTTGATAGGTAACCTTATATTTGGTATTGATGTAAATTCCAAGTTCGGTCGCGGAGACGTCAGACGCGGCACGAAAGGGGAAAGCGGTGTTTGGACACAGCTAGCTAGGGATTCCAGTGAGTAGATGTAACATTTACGGGGGACTATCGTTGGATGGCGCAAGCCGCCCGATAGTTTTAGTAACTTAAAAGATTCCTAGTAATGTTAGTAATTAGGGGTGTAATACTTGTATGATTATTTGCTACATTCATGACCTATATTGACATACCTATACGAAACCATTTTATAGGACACCTGCACCATTGCCAGGGTTTTTATATGCAGCACGAGCACTATTCATGCTTACACACACACCCTGGTAATTGCCATGCCACCACACTAGATAACCTTTAAATTGGAACCTTTTACTAATTGATACTTAAACTTGTGCTATTGCCTTTAATTCCTTAAAATGAAATCGTAGGATTGCTATTCATGTGCATGTACTTCATCATTTTATTTGTTCATGCCTAATCTATTAATCACACATCGCAACTTGATTATTGATACCATATGCATTCATTATCATTGACATATGCACTTATGAGGATTTCTTGAGATTTTATGATATTTCTGGATTTCGGGGAAAAACCGCAAAATTTCTAAACTTATTATATTTTTAAAATATGTAAATTGCGGTTTTCTAGTGATGTAAGTGTCGTCCACCATGAGTTTGCTGTGGTTTTCGAGACCCGTTTCGAGGAGTTGGATGAACTGTCTCGGGTACATGGTGGGCCCGGTAGGGTACCCCGGGGCAAGAAGCTCGTGGTGCTGACGATGAGCCTGGCAGGGGACGGATTACCTACCGGTGACATCATTGGGCACGGCGGATATCCAGAGGATACCGACCGGGGCCGCGAGAGGATGAGATATTGATATTGAGATGGGTCAGCCGGATTGCTGAGGCCAGAGACACTATGACATGGATTTATGAGATTTGAGACAGCTTTTAGGTGTCGTTGCTGGACACCGGTTCTCGTTGATTCTTTGAGTATTATGCTGGCATTCTAAAAGAGTTTCAAAAACAAAAAGAGATAAAATGTTTCTTATATATACCTATTGAGACCTCAGATATTCATGTTGCATACATATTAGTACACTGATGTTGTATACACACCTGCTAGTGCATCCAGTCATACCTTTATTTTAGATGCTAGGATGCTTGTGTGCATGCATACGATAGCCTTTGTAGATGTTATTTATTACTCACGAGTTGGCAACTCACCCCCGTTGTGCCACAGCCTTTTGCAGGTCCGCTCCGTCAGTACAGTAGCGGCGGGCGCACTTGTTCTTTTGCCTCCTTTGCCTGGACTCGAGATTTTGCTCTTAGGTGGGTTATATCATTATTTTTGTACCACCTTGTATATTCTTTGTATCTAGTGCACTCCATCTACTGTATCTACCAGTATTATTGTATATTGACCTAGAGATGAGACTGTGAGGTTTGTGGACTTTTATGCTGTATTTTGGGGTCGAGCTCACTTGAGTCGACATGCTGTTTTTCTTATGCTTCATTATGATTATTTCGCATGTTGTTGCTTTATTTTGCGTGGGATTTATGACCGCCTTGTGGCGAAGCGCTAGCTCCCGCTTGGGGATGCCTTATCTGTTGGATTCATATATATTTTTGTTGTACCCATTTTTGGGGCCAGTATTTACAAAGGAGACTCTGCCGAAATTTTCGGAAAAATTGATATTGTTTTCAAAAAGGGTTTTATATGACTTATTGATAAACTTGTTTCCAATTGATTGGGTTCTCTTCACTCTTTTGCTTATTTGGTTTGGTTTTCTGGGCTTTGGCTTACTTATTTTACGGACGTCTTTAGACGTTTCGTAAACTTAAGTGCCAGTCACGTTCCGTACCCTGCGGGTCGTGACAAAGTTGGTATCAAAGCGATAGGTTTTACCTTTTTGAGTGTAGGATGACCCTTGGTAGATGGAGTAAGTGACTTAAGCAGGGTAACGTAGCGTGCGTATGTCCGCGGCATACTTGCGATACGGTACTCCGCCTAAGTGACTTTAGGATACTTGCTTGAAATTCCTTCTTCAATTCCGTGTATCCTATGATTCTATTGCACTGTTCTTATTATCCGTTTTCCTGTAACAGCCACTATGCCGCCGAAGGCTACGAGGGCACAGAGGGCTGCCGCCAGAGACGAGATTCGAGCTGGCTCGTCCGAGACTAGGACTGAGCAGGGTGGTATGTCTACGCCGCAGGGACAGACCGATCCACCTTCCCCAGGCCGTATGGATAGGCTCGAGACTGGTATGGCGGAGTTGCGACAGATGATGGGGGGTATGCAGGAGCTACGTCAGATGGTAGGATCCCTAGTTGCAGCCAGTCGTACACCGAGGCCGGATGACGCACCTATTACATCACAGACGACCATGATACCTGCTCCTACTACTACCACCGTGGCCATTCCGGTTTCACTACAGGATTTCATGAGGCGGAGACCTCCAGTATTCACCGGCACCGAGGCAGCGGAGGACCCACAGATGTTCCTTGACAGTTTAGCCAGGATCTGCCGTTCCCTGAGATGTTCGGATGATCGATGGGTAGAGCTTGCGAGTTTCCGACTAGAGGGTCTCGCGCAGACATGGTGGGAGTCAGTCTTGAGAGGTCAAGCTGCAGGTCTGCCGCCTATGACTTGGGTCGAGTTTACAGCGGTCTTTCTAGCCCGTTTCCTTCTAGAGAGCGTTCGTGACGCCAGAGCTCGTAGCTTCGAGGCCTTAGTCAAGACACATGGGATGACGGTGTCTGAGTATGACATCCAGTTTACACAGTTATCCCGATATGCTCAGTATTTGGTGGATACCGAGGAGAAGATGGTGAAGAGGTTCGTACAGGGACTTGATGCCCAGCTATATCTTGCCATTGGCGCCCAGCACTACGGCACTTATTCAGCTGCTATGGATACGGCATTGCGGATGGAGGCACGCATATCACAGACTTCGGCCGTTTCTGGGCCGAAGAGGATTCGCACCGATGTACCGTCTCAGAGGCAGCGCGCCAGATTCTTTCCGAGAGATAGGCCTGGCAGAGGATTTGGGCGGGGACAGTTATATGGTTCTTATCCCCAGGGGCAGCAGCCGTCTCCAGGGTGTTTTGGGTAAGGGAGTTTGCACCATCTTGTCAGAGACTGTCCGGCGAGACAACAGGGAGCAGCGACAGTTCCGCATGTGACCCTACCACCATCGCCACCCCCTCCACAGAGAGCCCTACTTCCTACCACAGGCGATGCTCCACGCCAGTTAGGTGCACCCAGAGGCCATGGACACGGCGGTCCTGTTCAGAGAGGACGAGGAGGCAGAGGCCGAGGTCGAGGTCAGCCCGCTATCGGTGGAGGACAGGCCCGAGTATTTGCTTTGACACCGCAGGATGCGCAGGCATCCAAAGCCGTTGTGACAGGTACCTTGCCAGTTTGTTCTTTCGACGCACGGGTATTATTCGACCCAGGTTCCACACATTCGTACGTATCTACACACTTTGCACTGATGTTGGGCCGTGAGTCATCGTCGTTAGATCATCCGCTTGTTGTTAGTACTCCGGTAGGCGAGTCGTTTGTCGCTCGTTTGGTTTTTCGTTTGTGTTCCGTTCGTATCGGGGAGAGGGATTCATCGGTTGATTTGATTCTCCTCGATATGTTGGACTTTGATGTGCTTCTGGGCATGGATTGGCTAGCCACTTGTTATGCTTCGGTGGACTGCCGTGAGAAGGCAGTCAGATTTAACTTTCCGGGAGAGCCAGTCCTTGTTATTCAGGGAGACCGCAGCGTCACCCTTCCCAGCTTGATTTCGTCTCTTCGCGCTGGTCAGCTCTTGCGGAAGGGATGTCAGGGATTCTTAGCATATATTTGTGATTCTCGAGCTGCAGAGGTTCCGTTAGACCGGGTCCCGGTAGTTTGTGAGTTCCCTGATGTTTTCCCTGATGAGCTACCTGGGCTACCGCCTGAGCGCGATGTTGAGTTCTGCATTGATTTGATTCCCGGCTCGGGGCCTATTTCTATACCGCCTTATCGGATGGCCCCGGCAGAGCTTCGAGAGCTGAAGGATCAGTTGCAGGGGCTTATTCGACCGAGTGTTTCTCCGTGGGGTGCTCCGGTCCTGTTTGTCAAGAAGAAGGATGGAAGTTTGCGCTTATGTTTCGACTACCGCCAGCTGAACAAAGTTACCGTTCGGAACAGATATCCGTTGCCACGCATTGATGATTTGTTCGACCAGCTTCAGGGTGCGGGGTATTTTTCGAGGATCGACTTGCGATCAGGATACCATCAGCTGCGAGTTCGACAGGAGGATATACCGAGGACAGCTTTCCGCACGCGCTACGGCCACTACGAGTTTTTGGTGATGTCGTTCGGACTCACCAACGCCCCAGCAGCATTCATGGATTTGATGAACCGTACATTCAGGCCGTATCTTGACTTGTTCATCATCGTGTTTATCGACGATATCTTGGTGTACTCCCGGAGCAGAGAGGAGCACGAGCAACACTTGCGGATTACGTTACAGACTCTGAGGGAGCACCAGCTGTTCGCAAAGTTCTCCAAGTGTGCTTTCTGGCTGGACAGCGTCGGATTCTTGGGTCACGTGGTTACGAGAGACGGCATTTGTGTGGACCCGAAGAAGATTGAGGCTGTTCAGCAGTGGCCCCGACCTACATCGGTTACTGAGATCCGTAGTTTTCTAGGCCTGGCAGGCTACTACAGGCGTTTTGTTCAGGACTTCTCCCGTATAGCTGCACCTTTGACCGGTTTGACCCGGAAGGGAGTTCCTTTCGTTTGGACAGAGGAGTGCGAGCACAGTTTTCAGCAGCTACGGACTTGTTTGACTACGGCGCCAGTATTATCTTTGCCTTCGTGATCAGGCGGATTTGTGGTCTACTGTGATGCTTCGCGAGTGGGATTAGGATGCGTATTGATGCAGCATGGCCGGGTGATCGCTTATGCTTCTCGGCAGTTGAAGAAGCATGAACAGAACTACCCCACTCATGATTTGGAGATGGCTGCAGTGGTCTTTGCACTGAAGATTTGGCGATATTACCTATACGGCGAGTCGTGTCAGATATTCACCGATCACAAGAGCTTAAAGTACATTTTTCAGCAGCGAGACCTGAACCTCAGACAGCGTCGTTGGATGGAGTTGGTGAAAGACTACGACTGCGAGATCTTATATCACCCAGGCAAGACGAATGTGGTGGCAGATGCGTTGAGTAGGAGGCCCGGGGGTAGTCTATCCTTTTTGCGCGCAGTGCAGAGGCAGTCGTCAGCAGATTGGCAGATGTTATGCGACAGCCGAGTTGAATTCGAGTTCACTCAGACAGGGGGACAGCTCGCGCATGTTCGTGCACGCCCACAGTTGCTTGACCGTATATATGAGGCACAGCTCAGTGACGACTGTTGCTCAGAGATCATGGCACAGATGGGACAGGGCAGATTTTCCGAGTTCGTGATTGACGATCAGGGGATTTTACGATATGGATCTAAACTGTGCGTACTAGATGCTGATGGATTGCGGCGCGACATTCTTGAGGAGGCACACCGATCAGTGTATAGTGTCCACCCCGGTTCCACCAAGATGTACCATGATATGAGAGAGACCTACTGGTGGGACGGGATGAAGAGGGACATTGCAGAGTTCGTTTCGAGATGCCTGACTTGTCAGCAAGTCAAGGCCGAGCACCAGAGGCCCGCAGGAGAGCTACAGCCGTTACCCATTCCAGAGTGGAAATGGGAGCAGATTTCGATGGACTTCGTTGTGGGTCTACCCAGGACCAGTCGAGGGTACGACTCCATCTGGGTGATCGTGGATAGATTGACGAAAGCGGCTCACTTCCTACCAGTGAAGACCACTTTCAGCTTCGCTCAGTATGCTCAGCTCTATATTGACGAGATAGTGTGACTACATGGCGTACCGACTTGTATCGTGTCAGATCGAGGCACTCAGTTTACCAGCCGACTATGGCAGAGACTCCAGGAGGCTTTAGGCACTCGTTTGAGCTTCAGCACAGCATTTCATCCGCAGACCGACGGACAGTCAGAGCGGACCATTCAGACTCTCGAGGACATGCTCAGAGCGTGCGTTTTAGACTTTGGTGGTAGCTGGGATCGTCATTTACCTCTAGTGGAGTTCTCCTACAACAACAGCTTCCAGGATACTATTCAGATGGCACCTTTCGAGGCATTGTATAGGAGGAGATGCAGATCGCCCGTCTGTTGGTCAGAGCTCAGCGAGAGCAGCATTTTGGGGCCGCAGCTTGTTGAGGAGACGACAGCGAAGATACAGTTGATTCGAGACTGGATGAGGGCAGCTCAGAGCAGACAGAAATCCTATGCAGACAGGCGCCGTCGCAGATTAGAGTTCGCAGTTGGCGACCATGTTTTTCTGAGAGTCTCTCCGATGAAGGGCGTGATGCGTTTTGGGCGAAAGGGGAAGCTTAGCCCTAGATTCGTAGGTCCCTTCGAGATCCTCGAGCGTGTCGGCGCTGTTGCATATCGTTTGGCTCTTCCTCCCAGCTTTCCCGATGTTCACCCCGTCTTCCATGTTTCGATGCTCCGCAAGTACCTTCACGACCCTTCGCATGCGATTCAGCACCCGACAGTCCAGCTAGAGCGCGACCTTTCTTTTGCAGAGCAGCCGGTGGCCATCCTGGATCGGCAGGTGAAGAAGTTGAGGTCGAAGATTATACCAACCGTCAAGGTCCTTTGGCGTAGCCCGAGCAGTGAGGAGGTTACCTGGGAGACCGAGGGCGAGATGAGGAAGAAATATCCCCATCTCTTTGAAGGTACGCGCAGTTATATTTTTAAATTCGGGGACCGAATTTCTTTAAGGGGGGATGATTGTAGCGCCTTGAAAAGTCGTTTTGGTGTTTTCCTGAAAATCGGTGAAAATTCGGTATTTTTCCGAAAACCGTCATTTTTGTTATTTTGCAGTTTAGGGCTAATTATACCTAAAATGGATAGGTAATTGCTTGTTTTTAGTAGCTAATGAGTTACTTATTAAATTTTGGGCATTTAAAATTTTTTCCCTATTTTTCAATTTTTTAATATTATTTTAAGCCGGTAAGAAAATACATTAAATTAGCGATAAATACAAATTTTTCCGGGCTAATTTTAATCTTTAAAATTATGTTAATTAAAATCTAGTTGTAACATAAATTTTTAGTATTTTATTTTGATTTTTAACTAATTTTTATTATAGAAAACGAAATTTATTGAATTTAAGCTTAAACTTGCAATTTTGGACATGTAAGGGGTCTTTTTGCATAAATTTTTTTTTTGTGCACTCCCTCTCACTTCTCCCTCACCCTAGGCCAGCCATTTCCAGCAGCACATGGGAAAAAAAAAATTACATGCTCTTTGACTTGTGTTTTTGTGTGGAAATGAGGGTTTTTTTAAAGGTTTTTGAATTGTTAAATGGGGTATGGTGCTTTGACTTTGGGGGAGTTTGACTAGAGACTTTTTCCCACACCCACACCACTCCCCTCTCCCTCATTTCTGTCCAGAAAATCAGCAGCTCCCCCCCTTCATTTTCCTCTCTATTTTGTTCACAAATTCATCTCAAAAACAATCAAAAATCAACAAATCCTTTACAATTTCAATGCAAAACCTTATTCCCTCTCTTCTCAAACCCAAATTGGCTCAAATCTTGGAGAAAGATGGCATCTTGGGAGGCTTTAGCAACATAGGGTTTGAACTTTTGAGGTATAACTTCTAATCAAATGGTTACATTGTAGTTAAAGTATGCTAATTAGAACTTTGAAAATTGTTTTAGTGTTAATTGCATACTAGTTTTTTAAAGTTTGTGGTTTGAAATTAATTTAGGGTTTAGATCACCATTAAGAGATTAATTAAGCTATTTTGTTATCTAGTTATTTTGTTAGCTTAATCTAAGTGGTTAAATTGCTAATTGGGCTAAAATCTAGTGTTAATTTAGTGTTAGATTCTAATCTAGTTTTTAAAGGTTTATGGTTAGAGTTAAACTAGGGTTTTTAGGAACCATTATTTAGTTAATTAAAGCTAATTAGATATCTAGTTAATTACTAAACCAATCTTTAAGGTTACTTTGCTTAAGTGGCTTCATATTATGCTAATCTATGTTAAGCTTGTGTGAAATTTTCATTAAGATTGCTAATTACCAAATTCAAGAAGAGGTTTGTGTATGGAATGTGGGTTTTGTAGCATGGTAAATAAGTTAAAATTTGTGTTTTTGGTGGCTAACTAGTTGTGTGGATTGGATGGTTGTGTTGGACCGTGATAACTTTGTCGCTATTGTCGATGTTTGCACCTAATTGCTATTCTAGCTTACTAGTTTTTACTAAAATGTTGTGATGAATTAATTGCGATGTCTTGATGACATTTTTAGCGTATCCTATGACATTTAGGATGCGTGTGTGCGGATTTTTGAGTTGTCGGGTTTTAGTTTTGCCGGGCGACCAAATCGGCGATTTTTGGCAGTTTTTGCGATTTTCGCGTATGTTCCGCGCACCTTGTGCACGTTGTACCTAGCTAGTGAACATTAGTATTTTTGTTTGGGTTTTGCGTCAGTCTTGATAGGTAACCTTATATTTGGTATTGATGTAAATTTCAGGTTCGGTCGCGGAGACGTCAGACGCGGCACGAAAGGGGAAAGCGGTGTTTGGACACAGCTAGCTAGGGATTCCAGTGAGTAGATGTAACATCTACGGGGGACTATCGTTGGATGGCGCAAGCCGCCCGATAGTTTTAGTAACTTAAAAGATTCCTAGTAATGTTAGTAATTAGGGGTGTAATACTTGTATGATTATTTGCTACATTCATGCCCTATATTGACATACCTATACGAAACCATTTTATAGGACACCTGCACCATTGCCAGGGTTTTTATATGCAGCACGAGCACTATTCATGCTTACACACACACCCTGGTAATTGCCATGCCACCACACTAGATAACCTTTAAATTGAAACCTTTTACTAATTGATACTTAAACTTGTGCTATTGCCTTTAATTCCTTAAAATGAAATCGTAGGATTGATATTCATGTGCATGTACTTCATCATATTATTTGTTCATGCCTAATCTATTAATCACACATCGCAACTTGATTATTGATACCATATGCATTCATTATCATTGACATATGCACTTATGAGGATTTCTTGAGATTTTATGATATTTCTGGATTTCGGGGAAAAACCGCAAAATTTCTAAACTTATTATATTTTTAAAATATGTAAATTGCGGTTTTCTAGTGATGTAAGTGTCGTCCACCATGAGTTTGCTGTGGTTTTCGAGACCCGTTTCGAGGAGTTGGATGAACCGTCTCGGGTACATGGTGGGCCCGGTAGGGTACCCCGGGGCAAGAAGCTCGTGGTGCTGACGATGAGCCTGGCAGGGGACGGATTACCTACCGGTGACTTCATTGGGCACGGCGGATATCCAGAGGATACCGACCGGGGCCGCGAGAGGATGAGATATTGATATTGAGATGGGTCAGCCGGATGGCTGAGGCCAGAGACACTATGACATGGATTTATGAGATTTGAGACAGCTTTTAGGTGTCGTTGCTGGACACCGGTTCTCGTCGATTCTTTGAGTATTATGCTGGCATTCTAAAAGAGTTTCAAAAACAAAAAGAGATAAAATGTTTCTTATATATACCTATTGAGACCTCAGATATTCATGTTGCATACATATTAGTACACTGATGTTGTATACACACCTGCTAGTGCATCCAGTCATACCTGTATTTTAGATGCTAGGATGCTTGTGTGCATGCATACGATAGCCTTTGTAGATGTTATTTATTACTCATGAGTTGGCAACTCACCCCCGTTGTGCTACAGCCTTTTGCAGGTCCGCTCCGTCAGTACAGTAGCGGCGGGCGCACTTGTTCTTTTGCCTCCTTTGCCTGGACTCGAGATTTTGCTCTTAGGTGGGTTATATCATTATTTTTGTACCACCTTGTATATTCTTTGTATCTAGTGCACTCCATCTACTGTATCTACCAGTATTATTGTATATTGACCTAGAGATGAGACTGTGAGGTTTGTGGACTTTTATGCTGTATTTTGGGGTCGAGCTCACTTGAGTCGACATGCTGTTTTTCTTATGCTTCATTATAATTATTTCGCATGTTGTTGCTTTATTTTGCGTGGGATTTGTGACCGCCTTATGGCGAAGAGCTAGCTCCCGCTTGGGGATGCCTTATTTGTTGGATTCATATATATTTTTGTTGTACCCATTTTGGGGGCCAGTATTTACAAAGGAGACTCTGCCGAAATTTTCGGAAAAATTGATATTGTTTTCAAAAAGGGTTTTATATGACTTATTGATAAACTTGTTTCCAATTGATTGGGTTCTCTTCACTCTTTTGCTTATTTGGTTTGGTTTTCTGGGCTTTGGCTTACTTATTTTACGGACGTCTTTAGACGTTTCGTAAACTTAAGTGCCAGTCACGTTCCGTACCCTGCGGGTCGTGACACTAACTAACCATCGATCTGCGGGTGGAAAGAGGTACTGAAATTCAGACGGGTACCCAAAACCTCCTAATGTTTTTTCCAAAAACGGCTGGTAAACTGGGTGCCTCTGTCGGAAACAATGCAAGTCGGAACGCCGTGTAGCCGCACAATCTCATCAATATATAACTGAGCATACTTAGCAAATTCGAAAGTGGTTTCCACTGGAAGGAAGTGAGCCGCTTTCGTCAACTGGTCTACAATCACCCAAATGGAGTTATACCCTCTACTGGACCTAGGTAGACCCACAATGAAATCCATAGAGATTTGCTCCCATTTCCACTCCAGAATGGGCAAAGGATGTAACTCTCTCGCCAGCCTCTGGTGCTCAGCTCGAACTTGCTGGCAAGTCAGGCATCTCGAAACGAAATCTGAAACATCTCTCTTCATCCCTTCTCAACAATATACATCTCTCAAATCACGATACATTTTAGTGGAACCCAGATGAACACTGTATGTTGACTGATGCGCCTCTTCTAAGATCTTGCATCTCAGCTCTTCAGAATTTGGTACACATAGACGAGTCCCAAATCGTAGCACTCCCTGGCCATCAATCACAAACTCCGAACCTATCCCCTGCCGAACCTGCTCTATAATCTCATACAAACGAGCATTGTCGGACTGCGCCTCCCGTGTACAATCAAGTAAAAGTGGACGGACGCGGACATTAGCAGGCGGTCCTATGATGGTAGTGAACTCAAACTGTACTCTGCTGTCGCATAAGATCTGCCAATCTGTAGATGACTGTCTCTGAACTATGCTCAAATGGGACAAACTTCCTCCGGGCCTCCAACTCAAAGCATCAGCTATAACATTTCCCTTTCCCGGATGATAAAGGATTTCAAAATCATAGTCCTTTACAAGCTCCATCCAACGGCGCTACCTCAAATTTAGATCCTGCTGATGGAAGATGTACTTCAGGCTTTTGTTGTCCATAAAGATCTGGCATGACTCGCCGTACAAGTAATGCCTCAAAATCATGAGCGCAAAGACCACCGCGGCCATCTCTAGATCCTGAGTGGGATAGTTCTGCTCATGCTTCTTCAACTGCCGAGAAGCATAAGCGATGACTCTGCCATGCTGCATCAACATATAGTCTAGACCCACTCGAGAAGCATCACAATAAACAACATAGCCGCCTGAGCCTGAAGGCAAAGATAGAACTGGTGCAGTCATCAAACGAGTCTTCAACTGCTGAAAACATTGCTCACGTGCCTCGGTCCACAGAAATGGAACTCCGTTCCGAATCAGCCCGGTCAGCGGTGCAGCGATACGAGAGAAATCCTGTATAAAACGACGGTAATAACCGGCTAAGCCCAAAAAGTTGCGAACCTCTGTCACTAAAACAGGTCTGGACCAATGTTGTACGGCCTTGATCTTCTTCGGGTCCACTCATTTACCATCTCTCATAACCACATGACTCAAGAAGTCAACACTATGAAGTCAGAAAGTGCACTTCAACAATTTAGCAAACAACTGGTGCTCTCTCAATGTCTGCAATGTAATCCTCAAATGCTACTCATGCTCTTCTCGACTCTTGGAGTACACCAGAATGTCGTCAATGAATACAATAATAAACTGGTCGTGAAATGGCCTGAAGATTCGATTCATCAAATCCATGAAAGTTGCTGGGGCATTGGTGAGCCCGAACGACATCACCAAGAACTCGTAATACACGTAGCGGTCCGGAAAGCAGTCTTCGAAATGTTATCATTCCGGACCTGCAACTGATGATAACCCGACCGCAAGTCAATCTTCGAAAAATATCCCGCACCCTGGAGCTGATCGATCAAATTGTCAATGCGAGGTAGAGGATACATATTCCGCACCGTAACTCGGTTCAGCTGACAATAATCAATGCACAATCTCATACTACCGTCCTTCTTCTTAACGAACAGGACAAAAGCTCCCCAAGGCGACACACTCAGTCGAATAAGTCTCTTGTCAAGCAAATCCTGCAACTGATCTTTAAGCTCTTTAAGCTCCGCCGGGACCAACCGATAAAGCGGTATAGAAATAGGCCCTGTGCCGGGGATCAAGTTGATGCCGAACTCGATATCGCGCTCTGACGGTAACCCAGGTAACTCATCAGGAAATACATCGGGAAACTCTCTTACAATCAGAACCTGGTCCAACAGGACCTCTGTGGCTCCAGCATCACAAATATATGCCAAGAATCCCCGACATCCTTTCCTCAAGAGCCGACTTGCGCAAAGTGCAGAAATCAAACTGGGAAGGGTGGCACAAAGGTCTCCCTGAATAACAAGAACTGGCTTACCCGAAAAACTAAATCTGACTGCCTTCTCATGGCAGTCTATTGGAGATAGTGCCCTCAGAGTCAATTATTGGATCACAAGCACGTGATTGCAATGATTGAGGGAGGACCTAAACCGTTAGAACAGTCTTACTCAAGATGATATTATGCTATCTGGTTTATCTTTATCATCGTGTATTGCTTTAGGTGACCTTACGGGTCACAATTGCGTGTTGATAGAGCCCTTAGGATTCTTGCTTGATAGCCATCAGTATGATAGCGATCATATAAGTGGGAGCTGGTAATCTATAAGCACATCCTTAAAAGGTCCCTAGTCGTAGGAGTTTCGAGACAGGGCATCGATACTCCATAGTAGACTAGTGTATACAGTCGAGACCCCGACGAGGGGCGGTGGCCGGTCTCACAAGCCACCGGTGTCAGTTGGTTCACCTAAGATGTATACAGGTGCTCATTGGGTTATGAGTACACCGGACAGGACACGCAGGGAACATGCTAGTTGGTCTTATACCAGACGTCAGATAGCAGTGGGAGGTTTGGAGGAGAATTTGACGTTACAGTGGGAGGTTTCCTGATTAGATAAATTGATAACCATTCTGATCTAGGTTAGAGTGCACGCTGAGTGTTTCTTTTCTCTCTCTCTTTGGCAGCGACCATGGCCCGACCCTAAGACTATGACTTAGTGACCAAAATTAGCCGAACCATCTTATAACACTGGCTTTTGGATTGTCAGAGTTGCATACCTCATTGCCACTCCTACTTTTACCCTTTTCTCCAGAACACCCCGTATTACTACGAACGTCCAATTCCAATGGATAAAACCATCGTATGGTTATATACGAACTCGAAGGAATTTACTCGAGGATGGTTTCAGGTTCTGGAGAAAACGAATAGGACTATTCAATTGTCTTTTCCTTTTACCTTCTCTCAGGTTGCGAGTGCTCCTTAGATTAGGGGACATTACACCTATTACGCAAATTGGATAGTCTTCTTCCAAACCATAGGCAGGTGCCGACCGGTAGGGAATGAAGAAAACCAATTAGCCTAACGATGGTGTACAGAAGGTAATAAGTTAAGACAAATAAAGGGATTAGAAGGAGGGCAAAGTAAATTGCCACTGCTATTCACGACCAAACCAAGTATTTCATTACCACTCCCACTTCACCTTTGTATTTCTCCAGAACACTCCGTATCACTACGAAGATCCACAGTTATTTAGATACTCCATCATATGGTTATATGCGAACTCGAAAGGAACTTGTTCCGGTTCGGGGATGGATTCTGGTTCAGAAGAAATAGGAATAAGGTTTATTCGGTTGTCTTTTATCTTCACATTCTCTCTCATTGCGAGTGCTCCTAGGATTAGGATAGTACACCCATTATGCTTATTGGATAGTCTTCTTCCAAACCATAGGCTGGTGCCGAACGGTAAGGAAGGAAGATAACCATTTGGCCTAAAGGGGTATGCAGAAGGTAATGACTAAAGACATATGAAGGGATGTGGAGAGATGGCAAAGAAATATACGGTTACAGTTGTGAATCTGGATAATGGAAGAGGCATTACTAGGAATACCAGGATACCCCTACGAAACATTTCAATGTTTCAGTTTCACTGTGTACTGTTAAAGGAAAACTGATTTCCCAATTAGACACTTGCCCAAGGGTATGTATTTATCAGGTATGAATCTCACATCTGTATGATTTTACAAATGATGAGTGGGAGTAAGTTATTGGGAATTAGGTGATCATCCTCATTATATCAGAATTCATTGTAATTGGTGATATTTGAGGAAATCTCCTGGGTTGTTTGCCGGACGGCAAATTTGCGGTTTTTGAATATCCGCTGTTATGCACCAATTTCAAATTGATATATCTGTACGTCTATTTTAATAGAGTGAGATATACCATTTTGAAATTATGTCTATGACATTTACCTATATCAGTGGATGGTTAGGTAAGGAGCATTAAACAGCGGTGTAATTCTTCATAACCATAAGTACAGTTTTCAACCTACGACGCACGGGATTTGAGTTATTAGACTCAAAGGACTTATACAGAGGATTGTATATTGTCCAGTGTCCATTAGGACAGAGGGGTTGGTCCTCGTACTATATTCGGTTTACTTATGACTTCTATAGTTTTTAGACAAGTGTTTCGTAGAAATGCAAGGTCCGAATTTTTAGAAGTTATAGGTATAAGAATAAAGTAGAGAACCAGGTGTTGCGAGTATCAGGATAATTCAAGGTGATCGAAGATGTAGATAATTGTGTATGGTATTCAGTTGATAGTAATGATTAAGAGAACTTGCTTCTCTTTTAGGTTACTCATAATTGGAAGCCTTCCATTCCTAAGTTGAGTAACGCTGATCGGCCTCCTTCCATTTAGTTGACATGCACTGGAGACAGCAATATGATTTGAATCTGGTTCCAGTTAAATCAGTGCCTCTGCTTCTATATTGGATATAGAACAGTTCATATCTTAACGATGTTAAGGTACGGGGAGTTGTCCGGCTTATGCTTAAAACCAGACCCTGGATAACTCAAGGCATGGCTGTTTATGGGTTGACCCAGGCTATGACGAGGGTTGACTTTCTACCATCTGGAAGATCAATAGTGATATTGTTCTAGACTCGCCACAGTTTTAAAAGAAATGGATTTTTTCAGAAAACAGTAGTGGGAGTATGGTAGAACTGGAACTGATTCCAGAACCGCAAACGATTACTGAAAATTTGATAAGAACCTAAAGATTCAATCTGGTTTGTCATTCCATTGGGCACTCCACAGAAAAGGTGGGTAACCTCAAGCACTCGAGAGGTACTTCGGTAGCCTCAAGGACAGTGGCAGGGAGGTTCTTGTTTATCCAGACTTGCCATTACTGTTGTTCCAGACTGAGAGACCCGGCAGGAGGATGAGTATAGTGTCGTTCTAAACTAGCTTTAGAAGTGTACCTCTATATGACTCTGCCAGAGGGTTATCGTAGTCAGTGGGAGCAGCGGAAGCATTGGTTGACAAGTAGCTTATGTCTATGGACTAAAGCAGATATAGCGGAGAAAGATCATCTATTTCTGATGTGACCGTCACAGGTTTGACTTCATTAGAATAGGGGATGGATCTGTTGAGAAGGTAGTAGGGTGTGATGTCTTGGTATCTGGATGATATACACAGAGTAGGAAGTGAAGTTCCTATACTACGATCGGTTATACTTTGGTCGTCACACAGTGGTTTCTCCACAAAGGAAATGGATTTCATATCAGACATTCTGGTTACTAGATCTATGGTTTTAGATCTAGATTTGGGTAGTTTCCCAATCTGGGTACTTAGATAGCATTTTAAAGGTGCTTTAGAATGGACGACTCCTGGTACGGTAGTGTACCTGCAGGTGATGGAGTCACCTTCTCTAAAGGTGTCTTACAGACTAAAGGGGAGAGGGATGTGCATGATTGGCAGCTCACTTGCTTAGGCAATTGAGTCAAGCATGAGATGTCAAGTACCACACCAGATGTTGTTTTTACAGTGGATGTAATAAGTTGATATTAATCCAATCCTGGAGAAACAATCTGAAGTAGTTTTAGAACATAAGTGGATGTTCTAGGGATTTGATGACGGCAGCCTCCATTAGGAGACGTTTATCATTCCAGGCTTCTAAGGTGACCTGGATGACAGAGTGACTGTCAGAGTTATAGTTTTTCCTCTGATGAGGGGCAGTATTTTGGACAGGTGATCCAAGAAGAACTGAGGGAGGCATGGCACAGGATACTGATTAAGTTCAGTTGATGATACAGTCTAAAAAGTTTGGATTAGGAGTTCATTTATGAACTACGTCCCATCAGATATCCAGACATATTCTAAGACAGGTATTGCTCATTTCGGGAGATGGGTTTCTCCGCGAACTTGAGATCAAGAGAGACATAGAAAGAAACATCAAGGCGGATCCACTCACTGTGGCTATTCCTCGAACGCAATAGTTTCGCAAACGGGTTTTGTGAGACTGATTAGTAGAGGAGTTGGGTGATCGGTATCACACGGGCTGTGAGTACGCGACATCGCAATAATTAGCCTTGAGTGCAAGTGCGAGATTGTTGGAGATAGTGCCCTCATAGTCAATTATTGGATCACAGGCACATGATTGCATTGATTGAGGGAGGACCTATACCGTTAGAACAGTCTCATTCAAGATTATAGTATGATATCTGGTTTATCTTTATCATCGTGTATTGCTTTAGGTGACCTTTCAGGTCACTATTGCGCGTTGATAGAGCCCGTAGGATTCTTGCTTGATAGCCAGCCGTATGATGGCGATCATATACGTGGGAGCCAGTAGTCTATAAGCACATCCTTAAAAGGTCCCTAGTCATGGGAGTTTTGAGACAGGGCATTGATACTCCATAGTAGACTAGTGTATACAGTGGAGACCCCGACGAGGGGCGGTGGCCGGTCTCACAAGCCACTGGTGTCAGTTTGTTCACCTAAGATGTATACAGGTGCTCATTGGGTTATGAGTACACCGGACAGGACTCGCAGGGAACATGCTAGTTGGTCTTATACCAGACGTCAGATAGCAGTTTCCTGGTGACATGTGTACAGGTTAGTTCATCGATCGGAGATCGTCATTTGTCTCGTGTGAGTTCCCACTGTACTTTGATTACTACCCTACCACGGCTCAAAGGAGTCGTGCAAACAGGTTTTAGTTGGGTACAGTCCCGAGCCACATGGAGGCAGTGAGAGGATCTGCAGGGGTTCGTCTCTCCCGGTATTGGCGGTGAGGTCGTGCTGTGTCTAGGAGAGCCCTTACACGAAGTCCTTGGCCAAGGCAGGAGATTTACTGGTCGGTATTCCAGTAGTATCTCAGGGTGTTCTGGGCTACACTCCGACATGACTTGTACCGCTTTTGGGGTTTGACTTTTACCAACCCCCTAGGCCCGCCATACGATGCTCATAGACGAATGGACCGGACTGTACGGATTTTGTCACTGACAGGCTCAGTAGGGTGTCAGGATGAGTTCGCTCATCGACGTCCCTTTTGGTCAATACCTGGTAGCCCGTTACGTATGGCTAATACCTCTGACGTGCTAGTGGTTAAATCCACGGCCAAAGTGTTGACGAGTCTTTAGAGTCCCCCACAGACCGTTTATCAAGTTTCGGGCGAAACGCTGTAGAGGCCGTGTGGAGATATGGCAGGGTTCGATCAGATACGTGCGGTATTGCACGGATCATGATCGGACGGAAAATACTAGCGGGCTTTGGTTTAAGCCGGATCCTAGTATTGTACAGTACAGATTTTGTCTCATTGCATTTGTATTCGGTCGGAATACAAATGCGGATATGTATATACAGTCGCAGAGTTTTTTCTGTAATTTATTACGGGATCAGTATTTTGAAGTTGCCAGTTTGCTTTCCGTTTCGGCCATTTTTCTTTGTATCTTTCATTGGCTGAAAAATGGTGGAGGAGGGCTTATTTGCAAATGTGCAAATTGGCATTGTGGAGGGTAGTCTTTGTTAATTGCCGCTTCATGATTCTACCATCCTTTGACCTTCATTTGTTCATCATTGATTGACTTTTGAGTTGTGATGGTTGTTGAAGATGTGACTTGGTTATGATCATTATTCATTATGATAACCTTTTCACTTTCTTGCATTTATTTTTGGGACTCCTTCATTGATTCACCTCCTCTCTTGAGCTTGGCCGGCCACACTTGCATATGGGCTGTCCAAAATTTGTGTGTGGGAATTTTGTTCTCTTCTTGCTACAAAAATTCCCTAGTTCATTGCAAAAGGTTGATATCTCCCTCCACCTTCAAAAATGGCAACATCTCCACAACCCCTTGAGACAAAGAGTACTACACTAGCCTACAGTATTTCTTGGACACGTCGACTCACCAAGTTCGTGCCCGAGTTGCCTCGGCCCAGAGGTGGGAGCCCGTAAAAGAACCCAGCGATGTGGTGCTCTTCCGACGAGGAGATGAAGACCGGAGATTCCTCGGGGAGATCGGGATGACGACGAGAAGACCGAAGGACGCGGATCGCTCGGTATATCTCTCTACCTCTTCTATAGTTAGCTAGCATTAGATTAATGGCCCGATCCGGGTTTAAAGTCCACGGTAGCGCCGGTTCTAGTCTATAGAAAAGTTTTTCATTCCGCATTTTGGCCTCGTTCAGACGGCCGGGGCACTGCCGTGCACTTACAGTCCACAGATGCATAACAAGTGGCTAACTAGTCCATGCCGAGTAGGACGTCAAAGTGTAACTTGTAAGTCTACGGTAGCGCCCCGACCGTCTGTCCGAGGCCAAAATGCGGAAATGAAACTTTTCTTAAACTAGAAACCGGCGCTATCGTATACTTTAAATCCGGATCGTACCATTAACCTATAACTAGCAACTAGAGAAAGGGTTGGAAAAGCTATACCGATCGATCCGTTTCCTTCGGTCTCTGGCCACCATCCCAAGTTCCTCGCGGCCCTTCCCGATCTCGATCTCCTGGTCAGAAAGGGCACCACATCTTCGAGTCTTTTTACATGCTTCCGCTTCATCCGTAGCAACTCGGGCACGAAGTTCGCTAGCCGACGTGTCCAATGCGAAGTAGAGAATGTGTGTGACAACTTTGTCTCTCGCATCCATTGCATGGATGGAGATTGAATTGGATGCCATTAATGGAGATGTTGTGAGCTCAAGAGGAGAAGGAAGAAGAAGAAGAAACTTGCTATGTATTATTGTGTGAGATAATGTTGTGAGTGAGATAGATAAATAATCCAAGAGCTAACCCCAAGCATGTGCGGCTGCCCTCTCTCTCCTCCCATCACAATCTCACATAAAAATCAACTATGAAATGATGGCATGCATAAAGAATAATTCCATGAGTCGCTACCCTTGCACATGCCACATTCAATGCACTCCATCATGACTTTGAGCTCACAATTTCCATTTGCAAACATTAATCCAAATGTTTGCAACAATAAAAAGAGAATGGCATCTACTAAAGTAAACTCGTATATACATACATGTATCCGCATTCCGACTGAATGCGAATTCGATGAGACTAAAGTAATCCAACAAATCTAATACTAGGACCCGGCTTAAACCAAAGCCCACTAGTATGATCTGTCCGATCATGATCCGTGCACTACTGCTCGTATATGATCGAACCCTGCCATATATCATATGGCCTCTACAACGTTTCGCCCGAAACATGAAAACTGTCTGTGGGGGACTCTAAAGACACGTCAATACTTTGGCTGTGGATTTAACTACTAGCACGTCAGAGGTACTAGCTGTAGGTAACAGGATACCAGGTATTGACCAAAAGGGAGGTCGATGAGTGAACTCATCCTGACACCCTACTGAGCCTGTCAGTAACAATATTCGTACAGTCCGGTCCGTTCGTCTATGAGTATCGCATGGCGGGCCTAGGGGGTTGGTAAATGTCAGACCCCTAAAACCGGTACAAGTCGTGTCGGAGTGTAGCCCAGAACACCCGGAGATATTACTGGAATACCTACCAGTAAATCTCCTGCCTTGGCCAAGGACTTCGTGTAATGGCTCTCCTAGACACAGCGTGATCTCACCCCCTATACCGAAAGAGACGAAACCCCTGCCGATCTGCTCACTGCCTCTATGTGGCTCGGGACTGTACCCAACTAAAACCTGTTTGCACGACTCCTTTGAGTCATGGTAGGGTAGTAATCAAAGCACAGTGGGAACTCACACGAGACGATTAACGATCTCAGGTCGATGAACTAACCTGTACACATGTCACCAGGGAACTGCTATCAGACGTCAGGTATAATACCAACTAGCATGTTCCCGGCGAGTCCTGTCCGGTGTACTCATAACCCAATGAGCACCTGTATACATCTTAGGTGAACCAACTGATACCAATGGCTTGTGAGACCGGCCACCGCCCCTCTTCGGGGTCTCGACTGTATACACTAGTCTACTCCGAAGTATCGATGCCCTATCTCGAAAACTCCCACGACTAGGGACCTTTTAGGGATGTGCTTATAGACCCCAGCTCCCACGTATATGATCGCCTTCATACTGTTGGCCATCAAGCAAGAATCGTAAGGGCACTATCAACGTGCAATAGTGACCTTTAAGGTCACCTGAACTAGTACACGATGATAAAGATAAACCAGATAGCATACTGTCATCTTGAGTAAGACTGTCCAACCGGTATAGGTCATCCCTCAATCATTGCAATCACGTGCCTGTGATCCAATAATTGACTCTGAGGGCACTATATCCAACAATCTCCCACTTGCACTCAAGGCTAATTATTGCGATAGCGCATACTCATAGCCCGTATGATACCGAACACCCAACTCCTCTACTAATCAGTCTCACAAAGCCCGTCTGCGGAACTATTGCGTTCGAGAAATAGCCTCCGTGAGTGGATCCTCCCTGATGTTTCTTTCTATGTCTCTCTTTATCTCAAGTTCGCGGAGAAAGCCATCTCCCGAAACGAGCAATACCTGTCTTAGAATTTGTCTGGATATCTGATGGGACCAAGTTCATAAATGAGCTCCAAATCCAAACTTTTTAGACTGTATCGTCAACTGAATTTAATCAGTATCCTGCGCCATGCCTCCCTCAGTATCCGCTTGGACCACCTGTCCAAAATACTGCCCCTCGTCAGAGGGAAAACTATAACTCTGACAGTCACTCTATCACCCAGGTCACCTTTGAAGCAGAGAATGATAACCGTCTCCTAAAAGAGGCTGTTGTTATCATATCCCTAGAACATCCACTTATGTTCTAAAACTGCTTTCGAATGTTTCTCCAGGATTGGATCAATATCAACTTATTGTATCAACTTATTGTATTAACTGCAAAAACAACATCTGGTGTGGTACTTGACATCTCATGATTGACTCAATTGCTTAAGCAAGTGATATGCCAATCATGCACATCCCTCTCCTCTTTAGTCTGTAAGACACCTTTAGAGAGGGTGACTCCATCACCTGCAGGTACACTACCATGCCTGGAGTCGTCCATTCTAAAACACTTTTAGAATGCTGTCTAAGTACCCAGATTGGGAAACTACACAAATCCAAATCTAGAACCATAGATCTAGTAACCAGATTGTCGGATATTATATCTATATCCTATGTGGAGAAACCTCTGTGTGACAAACAAAGTACAACCGATCGTAGTATAGGAATTTCACTTCCTACTGTGTGTATGTCATCCAAATACCAGGACATCACACCCTACTACCTTCTTAACAGATCCATCCCCTATTCTGATGAAGTCAAACCTATGACTGTCACATCAGAAATAAATGATCTATCTCCGCTATATCTGCTTTAGTCTATAAATAGACATAAGCTACTTGTCCACTGTGTTTCCGCTGCTCCCACTGACTACGACAACCCTCTGGCAGAGTCATATACATGTACACTTCTAAAGCTAGTATAGAACGGCGCTATATTCATCCTCCTGCCGGGTCTCACAGTCCAGAACAACAACAATGGCAAGTTTTGGTAAACAAGAACCGCCCTGTCACCGTCCTTGAGGCTTCCGGAGTACCTCTCGGGTGCCTGAGGTTACCCACCATATCTGCGGAGTGGCCAATAGAATGTCAATCCAGATTGAATCTTTAGGTCCTATTAAATTTTTAGTAATCGTTTGCAGTTCTGGAATCATTTCCAGTTCTACCATACTCCCACTACCGTTTTCTCAAAAAATCCATTTTTATTAAAACTGTGGCGCGTCAAGAACAATATCACTATTGATCTTCCAGATGGTAGAAAGTCAACCCTCGTCATAACCCGGGTCAACCCACAAACTGCTATTACAGAAACGTGCCTTGAGTGATCCAGAGTCTGGTTTTAAGAATAAGCCGGACAACTCCCCGTACCTTAACATCGTTAAGATATGAACTATTTTATATCCAATATAGAAACAGAGGCACTGATTTCATTGGAACCAGATTCAAATCATGCAGCTGTCTCCAGTGCATGTAAACTAAATGGAGAGAGGCCTATCAGCATTACTCAACTTAGGAATACATCCAAATATGAGTAACCTGAAAGAGAAGCAAGTTCTCATAATCATTACTATCAACTGAATACCATACACAAGTATCTACATCTTCGATCACTTTGAAGAATCCTGATACTTGCAATACCCGGTCCTCTACTTTATTCATATTCCTATAATTTCTCAAAACTTGGACCTTGTGTTTCTACAAAACACCTGTCTAAAAACTAGAGAAGTCATAAGTAAACCGAATATAGTACGAGGACCAACCCCTCTGTCCTTATGGACACTTGACAACATACAATACTCTGTATAAGTCTCCTGAGTCTAAGAACTCATTCCCCGTGTGTCGTAGGTTGAAAACTGTACTTATGGTTAAGAAGAATTACACCGCTGTTTAATGCTCCTTACCTAACCATCCACTGATATAGGTAAACGTCATAGACATAATTTCAAAAAGTTATATCTCACTTTATTAAAATAAACTTACAGATATATTAATTTGAAATTGGTGCATAACAACGGATATTCAAAACCAAATATTTGCCGTCCTGCAAACAACCCAGGAGACTTCCTCAAATATCACCAATTACAACGAATCCCGATATAATGAGGATGATCACCCAATTCCCAATAACTTACTCCTACTCATCATCTTTAAAACCATACAGATGTGAGAATCAAACATGGTAAATACATACCCTGGAGCAAGGACTAATTGGGAAATCCGTTTTCTTTTAACATTACACAGTGAAACTGAAACTTATAAATGTTTCGAAAGGGTATCCGGGTATTCCTAGTAATGCCTCTTCCATTATCAGATTCACAACTGTAACCGTATATTTCTTTGCCATCTCTCCAAATCCCTTTATATGTCTTTAGTCATTACCTTCTGTACACCCCTTTAGGCTAAATAGTTTTCTTCCTTCCCTACCGTTCGGCACCAGCCTATGGTTTGGAAGAAGACTGTCCAATAAGCATAATTGGTGTACTGTCCTAATCCTAGGAGCACTCGCAACCCGAGAGAAGGTAAAGATAAAAGACAACTGAATAAAACCTTATTCCTGTTTCTCCTGAACCAGAATCCATCCCCGAACTGGAACAAGTCCCTTCGAGTTCGTATATGACCATACGATGGAGTATCCAATAAACTGTGGATCTTCGTTGTGATACGGGGTGTTCCGGTGAAATACAAAGGTGAAGCAGGAGTGGCGATGAAATACTTGGTTTGGTCATGAATAGCAGTCGCAGTTTACTTTGCCCTCTTGCTAATCCCTTTATTTGTCTTAACTTATTATCTTATGTACACCATCATCAGGCTAATTGGTTTTCTTCATTCTCTACCGTTCGGCATCTGCCAATAGTTTGGAAGAAGACTATCCAATTAGCGTAATAGGTGTACTGTCCTAATCCAAGGAGCACTCGCAACCTGAGAGAAGGTAAAAGGAAAAGACAACTGAATAGTCCTATTCATTTTCTCCAAAACCGAAAACCATCCTCGAATAAGTTCCTTCGAGTTCGTATATAACCATACGATGGTTTTATCCAATGGAAGTGGATGTTCGTAGTAATACGGGGTGTTCTGGAGAAAAGGATAAAAGTAGGAGTGGCAATGAGGTATGCAACTCTGACAATCCAAAAGCTAGTGTTTTAAGAAGCTTCGGTTAACTTTGTCACTGAGTCATAGTCAAGGGTCGGGCCATGGTCCCTACCAAAGAGAGAGAGAGAGAGAGAGAAAAGAAACACTCAGCGTGCACTCTAACCTAGATCAGAATGGTTATCAATTTATCTAATCAGGAAACCTCCCATTGTAACCTCAAATTCTCCTCCAAACCTGAAAGAAGAATTAGTCGGGATCACCCGAGGAGTAAACCAACACATCAGTGGGAATCGGGATCCAACTATCATCGCATGATAATGTGATGGAATCCACTCACATTATCACACTCCAGAAGGTATGCGCATGCCTGCAAGTTTCAGTTTTTTTAGAAACTCCCGATGTAATTTTTACCCCATGCTTTTATGACCTTGACTTTGGCCAACAAATCATAAGTCACATGTCAAGTTCTACCCGTCATTATCCAGGTTAATTTGAACCATCCGTACCTACCCTTGACTTTGGCCAACAAAGCAGTAAGACTGTCCCAAACCAACACATCTATCTATGCAACAGAAAGATAACAAATAGCTACCATACACTATGCCTTGACTTTGGCCAACAAACATAGCTTGAATACTAAGTGCTACCCGTCTGAAATGACGGAGGCCTACGAATGGTTATCGGCGAAAAAACTTTAACGTAATGAACTTGATATCGTTGAAGGAACCGGATAGCTTTCTTATGAAAATATAGTGGCGAAAACCTTTGCTAAAGAGGTCACTTCCGGTGAAGGGATCTCGGCTCTTTCCTCGTAGAATGAGGTGCAGGATATTCCAACTGAATACCACGATACAAAGCAAAAATTAATCGACTATAGTGAAGTTATTACCCTGACGCAAACTTCTGTCCAAGGGGCCACTCCCGGTGAAGGGATCTCGGCCCTTGCCTCGTCGACTGAAGTGCTGGATATTCATAACCGAATACCACTGTGCAAAACAAAAGAGAACGTCGTTGCAATAAAATCTTTTTTGAAAAATGTTCCAAAAACATAAGAATAGGATTGTTTAGCTTGCATTGATCCGAATTAATGCAGTCCCTTCAATTGATCACACCACAAAAGAACGAAAATATGATGTACGTATATGCCATCCACATTCGCCACTGGGTCCCGTCATCACCCATTAGGTTACTTAAGTAACGACAGAGCGGGGACTGGACTAGCGCGGGTGTAAAACATATACAACATCTACTAGTATATATATCGATATATAATAATCGCTCAAGGCATGATAAAATGCGACATCACAGAAATGTAATAAGCATCATAGAACAATACAGATAATCTGGGATCCCCGGGTTTCATAGAGCCGCTACTGAAACCCGACGTTCCCCTGGTCGTGTGGATAGCCTGTGCAAAGAAATCCTAGACCCCTACGGGCACAGCAAGTTACCCGCCAAAACCTGAAGCGAGGCAGCTGTTCATATCAGATTTTTGCATTTTCATACCGCCCAATTTTTATCACATTTGCATATCCGTAGATACTCTTGAGCCGTGTTTGCTAGTCAAATGCAGGATACAGGTTCTCGGTTCTAAAACGGTGAAATTCATGGAAAACACGAAAAAATCCGGGTTCCTGCCAACCACAGATAAAAACACGGTCTCTGCTCTTCATCCGTATGTTGCCAGATATCAATAGGAAGACAAAAAATCAAATCAATGTCATTCTCATGCACAAGGCTCAATGGTAGCACAAAATCCGAGAGATCTACGCGGAGCTCGAGGCAAATCATGACAAAATCTTGACAAAAAGTCCACCTTTCCCTCAACAGAATTCTGGAAAATTCGTGAAGCAATTATAAGAAAATACATATACCAGAATGAAGTACTCATCAGATCAGGCCACCACCAAAAAGCCCAAAGCCCAACTCGACAATAAGGCCGCGGATCCGCGGCCAAAGTGGGGTCCAGGCCGCGGATCCGCGGCCATATAGTGGCGGCAGGAAAATCTTTTCCAGGGGTATTTTTGTATTTTCATGTGGGTTCTGGTGGTTGCCCTAGGGTTTCATTCTCTGGCCTATAAATAGCCCAGAAGTTTGTGAAGGAAAGGGTCCATTCTTGTATTTTCTTTTTCTAGGATTTAGTTCACTTGTTCTTCTTCTTCTCATCTCTTCTCCATTAAACTTGTAGTGAGCTTTGTGAGGGAGGAATGATAAATAAAGAAGATCATTTTATTATCATGCTTGTCTTGCTCTTTCTTTACTTGTTGTAATTTTAATTGTTAAGTAGTTGTTGTTATTTCCTTGTTGTTTCTTTCTTCTCTCTTTTTCTTTATCCTTACTTACGACAATGATACTTACGCTCGATCCTCGCCAAGGTGAGGTCGCAAACAGTTAGTCGTATTCTTCTAATCTCCTTCTTTCTATCTTCCTCTTTTGTTTTGTTTTGTTTTTCCTATCATGAAGTGTGAGTAGTTTTTTACTTGTTAGGGTAGGATAAGGGAAGTTTGAGAGAAGGAAATCTCTCTCACTCTTTCCTTGCCCAACAACTTGAATCGACTCCCGTTAATTGAACCACAATCCGCTCCTTACGGCACCCTATCCTACATGATAGCGGTGATTCCGTAGTGAGACCGGTTGTGGTTGAATTAACCGGAGGTTATGGATAAGAGCCAAGAACGGACGGACAAGCACCAAAAGGAAGACTTATGCGTTGGAAAGCCTAGCTTATACTCGCAAAGTCCTTCCTAGTCGTGCTAATCCCCGTTGTTGCCGATTACCGTAACACCGATATTAAGTGGGGCAACGAAAGATGTGGGGACTCCTAACTCAAACTAACCTAATCCTAACCCTAACAAGCTCTCTTTAAATATCAACTTAACACTTAGATAACCACAACAAAATCTGAACACAGGACTTAACTCGTCGAAAAACACATAGAAAAAGATTCCCATCTCCCTGCGGACGACCCGTACTCAACCGGCTAGCTACAAGCGAAACCGTCTTGATTGGGGTATTTAAACTAGAACTTGAACACGCACGTATCTTATCAATCAAATGGCGCCGTTGCCGGGGAGACGGTAGTTTATTTCCTTGTGTAATTTCGGGTTAATTTGTAAGTATAAAAAAAAAAACGAAAAAAAATATATACATTGTAAAAAAAACCATCTTATTGTTTTTGATTAGCTTTTGTGCAAGTGTGCAGGAAAATACGAAGTTCAAGATCGACGCCAAAGACGTTGGATAATACGGAGTTCAAGTACAGTGCCAAAGACGTGGGAAGATAGACCCACATTTCGCGGCTACACCGCGACGGACAAAAAACGAACCATACGCTCTACTGTCAAGATCTGGAGCTGATACAGTGAGCAAGTAAAAATTCAGAAGATCCAGACAAGCAGAGAAGACCCACACCAGCACCCACACAAAAAATGAAGCACCAATTCTCTGTTACTGCCGCGGATCCGCGGCAACAGAGGGATTAGGCCGCGGATCCGCGGCCTGTGGGAGCCTTTGGGCTGCCATTTTTCTGGGTAACTCTCTCTGCCTCTCCCCTCTCCTCTGAACTCCAATAAATTGTGTTTTCTGCAGCTTTCTTTGCGCAAATTCTTCTCCCCCTTCCAATAAACTGTTCTTGTGCAGGATTCTTTGCGCCGCAAATAAAAATTGTTTGCAGTTGATTTGTTACTGCTTTGCATTTTTTTAATACGGACTTAAGGGGCTTGAAACCAATCCAGATTGGGTGGGGATTTCATCACCCTTCCCAGGACCCCGGAAATCACTAAAGCATATGCATTGTCCATTGTAAATTAAAAAATACTAGACTTCAGCCGTAAGGACTTCGCGCTCATTAGGAGAAGATAAACCTTGTTTAGAACCTCGCTTAACCGTATATTGTTTACGGGGTGTCTAGGAAAGTGTTAAAGGCGCAACCGCCGAAAGAGAAAGGGTTATTTAATTAAGGAACTTCGCGAAAGCGTTGGACAACCTCCCCTTATCTCTGCACTTACCTGGCCTCGTGATCAGTGTATTTTTAAGCCCGTTTCTCGACATTGTTTAACTTCGACAATCAAGTTCAGGAGCAGGTCTAGTAGACCTAGGTTACCCTAGATCTAGGAGTGATTGTGCATATCTTGTTTGTGATTGCTTAAGCCGTATTTCCGTACATATTTCTGTAAATCTCTTTCTAAAAAAAAAAAAAAGAAAAAAATCAAAAACTTTTATAAAAACTTGCCCTTTTGTCGCCAAATCCATTTTCACCCCACCACCCATCGCCTTTCTCCATTGACGTTTTCTTACCCTCACCTTCTCCGCTTTGACTATACTAAACTCGTTTAGTGTATGTCCGCTTGGACTCGGGACACTAGCGCCCGTCTAGTCCGCGTTACGTTAGTCGCGACCGACTACGCGATCGACTCCGAAGTCGATACTCCGTCCACTCCTCTTTCACCCCTTCCTTTGCCGGCCAACTCCGACGTTGACCGGAATTCTGTTCATACATCTTCACCTTCACCTTCACCTTCACCAACCTCTTCTTCCGCGATGTCGGGATTTAATCCGAACATCTCTTTGACCACCCCTGGATTGGCTCCACCTCCTACGGAGACCAATCTCCCACCACCTCCGCCTGTTGTAGCGCCGCAGCGAATTGCGCTCCAGGATCGTTTCTACCCTACCCGTTCTGCACTTCCCACCTGCCTTTCTCTTCCTCCGGCCAATGGGGACAACTTTGAAATTAAGCCCCATTTCATCAACATGCTTCCACGTTTTCATGGGCTTGAATCTGAAGATGCCTATATCTTCATCAACAAATTTCAAAACGTCTGTGCCATGATGAAAACAACCCAGCTGTCGGACGATGCTATACGTCTACGGGTCATTCCGTTCACTTTATGCGATCTCGCTGAAAAATGGCTGTATAGCACCGCTTCCCACTCAATCACCAGCTGGGACGAGTTTGTTAAAGCGTTTCTGAAAAAATTCTATCCAAATCATAAGACCGCAAGAATTCGAAATGAAATCAACCAATTCTCCCAGCTTCCTTCTGAACCCTTCTGGAAGTGCTTTGACCGATACAAAGACCTTCTTGTTCAGTGTCCTCACAACGGTATAGAGAAATGGCAACTCTGCCAAACCTTATACGAGGGACTGAACCCAGCAACGAAGCAGTTGCTGGAAACTATCTGTCAGGGCCACTTCCTATCCAAATCTGACGAGGAAGCATGGCAGTTCTTTGACGATCTTGCGGAGCAAACGCTACAGTGGGAGAGCAACAGACCGACTTCTTCTTCTTCTTCTTCTTCTTCTTCTACCTCCACTTCTACCGGTCAGTCTAGGGTAGGAATCCACCAACTCGATGTCTCTATTGCGATGAAAGCTGAAATGGCTGCTATAACAAGAAAGCTTGAAGCGATAGAGAGCAAATTTTCTGCTCCTGCCCCCACACCTGTTCTCCCCCTTCGTACCATCTGCGCTTGTTGTTCCGATCCTTCCCACTTGACCGAAGAGTGTCCTTACAATCCACCTCCGCAAGGACAGGATCAGGTTAATTCTTCCTTCCAGCAAAGACCGAGGAATGATCCATACTCTTCCACCTATAATCCCGGTTGGAGGAACCACCCCAATTTCGCCTGGAATCAGAATCAGAATCAATTCCAGGGCAACAATTTCCAAAGGGCCCCTCCGCCGCAACAACAAGCGCAGCAACAAACTCAGTATCAGCAGCCCTTCCAACCCCAACCCTTCCAAAACCAGACGAACAACTTTGCACCGAACAACTCTTTTCCACCAAACAATTTTGTTCCGTCAAACACTGATAAGGTTTCCTCGCTCGAGCGAAGTCTGGAGGCGTTTGTTAAACAATCGACTCAATCCACCGCCAACATCCAGTCTTCGATTCAATCTTTAGTGCAACACACTGCCGCACACGGGCAAAGCATCAAGACCATCGAGGCCCAGATTGCACAGCTGAACGCGGCCTTGAGCGAGCGAGAGAAGGGGAAGCTCCCGTCCCAGCCACTTCCAAATCCCGGTCACCCACATAATGCACATGTTGCTCTTGAACAACAAAACCATAATGTGAGTGCCGTGACCATACTGAGATCAGGGAGGGTGCTGCAAAACAACATTGGCAGACGGATCAACGATGACACCCCGGCCGCTGCTTCTTCTTCTTCTACTTCTTCTTCTTCGTCTTCTGAGCCTATTCTCCGTTCTTCACAAGGCTCCCCTTCCTCTTCTTCTCTGAACGGACCCACTTCTCACTCCACGAAGACACCTATTTTGGGATCCGTTCCAACTCCACAATCTCCTCCTCCAGCTTTAGACTCAACCAATTTTCAAAATGTTCCATTTCCAAACCGGTTGAGGTCTAACAAACAAAATCCTCAAATGGAGAAGATTCTGGAGTTATTTAAGCAAGTTAACATTAACATTCCTCTTTTAGATGCTGTCCAACAAGTCCCGTCTTACGCGAAAATCTTAAAGGACTTGTGCACGAAAAAGAGGAAGTCTCAGGTACCCATGAAAGTTTTCTTGGCTAGTCCTGTGAGTGATGCCCTTACCCAATCTTTACCACAAAAACAGAAGGACCCTGGCTGTCCTACGATTTCAATTACTATTGAGGATAAGAACATCAACCGCGCACTATTAGATCTTGGTGCCAGTGTTAACTTGCTTCCGTATTCAGTATACGAGCAATTAGGCGTCGGAGAGCTGAAACCCACACACTGCACTCTCCAGATGGCCGACCGATCGATCACCCATCCTAGGGGTGAGCTAGAGGATGTGTTAATAAGAGTCGGGGACTTCATATTCCCCGTCGACTTCATTGTCTTAGATACACAGCCTGTAGCTAACCCCCGGAATCAAATTCCGGTGATACTCGGTCGCCCATTTCTCGCAACCTCAAATGCTGTGATCAATTGTCGCAATGGTTCAATGAACCTCTCTTTTGGCAATATGACGATTGAACTCAACATTTTTAGGTTGGGGAATCAGCCCGCCGAACCTAATGCTCATATACTGGACGTCTGCTCGATCCAGGAGATCACACCAGAAGAGTGTGAATTCGAGGAGTTTCTGTTTGATCACGATAATCTTGACGCCACTAGTGCGTTTCTCTTCGAACCTGCTGCGGTTTCTGCGCCCGATAACGAATACGAGTGTTTCACGTTCTCGAACGATCTTAGCCGCGCGCAACCCGAGTTTGAATCCTTCGACTTTCCGGATGAGTTACCTGAACCATCCGACTCGGTTGCCTACACTCGTTTTGAACCTTTGCTGGAGTCCTTTGAGTTCGAGACCTTTGCACCAGTCTTGCCTTCCATCATTTCACCTTCAATGCTCGAACTCTAGCCGTTGCCGTCTCACCTTAAGTATGCTTACTTAGGTGAGAACGAGACCCTCCCGGTCATCATTTCGGCTTCTCTAGCTCCCGAGCAAGAGAAAGCCCTTCTCGCGGTCTTGCACAGCAACAGGCAAGCTTTTGGCTGGTCCATGGCGGACATCAAGGGGATTAGTCCCCTTATCGTTGAGCATCACATTCATCTGATGGATGATGCCAAACTAGCCCGGGATCCACAAAGACGTCTTAATCCAGTCATGAAGGAGGCTGTGAAGAAGGAGATCGTCAAATGTCTAGATAGTGGTATCATTTACCCTATCTCTGATAGCCAGTGGGTTAGCACCATTCATGTTGTCCCCAAGAAGTCGGGCATCACGGTCATAACCAACGAGGCGAATGAGTTAATCCCTACTCGCACCCAAACTGGGTGGCGAGTATGCATTGATTACAGAAAACTCAACGCCGCAACGCGGAAAGACCACTTTCCGCTACCTTTCATTGACCAAATGCTTGAACGATTGGCCGGACATGAGTACTATTGCTTTCTAGATGGCTACTCTGGCTATAATCAAATTCCCATCGCCGAAAAAGACCAGGACAAGACCACTTTCACATGTCCTTTCGGCACGTTTGCATATCGACGCATGCCCTTTGGGTTATGCAATGCGCCCGCTACCTTCCAGCGGTGTATGATGGGAATTTTCTCGGACATGGGTGGAAAAATTTCTGGAGATTTTCATGGATGACTTCTCCATCTTCGGCGACTCCTTTGACGAGTGTTTGCTGCATCTTGACGCTGTCCTTACCCGATGTAAGGAAAAGAATCTCACTTTGAACTGGGAGAAATGCCACTTCATGGTGCGCGAAGGTATTTTCTTAGGACATATCATCTCACAAAATGGCATAGAGGTTGACAAAGCAAAGATTGAGGTCATTTCCAATCTTCCTCCTCCCCGATGCGTCAGAGATATCCGAGCCTTCCTTGGCCATGCCGGTTTCTATAGACGGTTTATCAAGGACTTTAGCAAGATTGCTAGGCCCTTGACGCTTTTGCTGGCCAAGGACACGCCTTTCGACTTCAACTCGAGCTGTGTGACTGCATTCGAGTCACTGAAACGCTCACTCACTTCTGCTCCCGTTCTTTCTTCTCCTGACTGGACGCACCCATTCGAGATCATGTGCGATGCATCCGACTTTGCCATCGGTGCTGTCCTTGGACAGCACATCAACAAGATGCCGCACGTAATCTATTACGCAAGCCGAACCCTGAACGACGCCCAACTTAACTATACCACAACTGAGAAGGAATTCTTAGCTGTTGTATTTGCTTTAGAAAAGTTCAGGCCCTACCTCATCGGCTCTCCAGTCATTGTCTACACGGACCATTCAGCTCTGCGCCATCTTTTTGCGAAGAAAGATGCCAAATCTCGGTTAATCCGTTGGATCCTCTTGCTTCAAGAGTTTGACCTTGTCAGTGGATCCGGACCGCAAAGTGAACAGAAAAACCAGATATTGTGAACTATTTGGCCACGGGATTACTACCGACTGAATGGTCGAGTCAGGACAGACTTCGCTTCTTATCCCAAGTAAAACACTTTTACTGGGAAGAACCTTATCTGTTCAAGTACTGTCCCGACCAGATTATTCGTCGGTGTGTCCCTGACGATGAATTCAAGAGTGTGCTGTCATTTTGCCACGATCAAGCGTGTGGCGGGCATTTTGGGCCCAGAAAGACAGCTGAGAAGATCTTGCAATGTGGTTTCTACTGGCCACAACTTTTCAAAGATGCTCACGACTATTGCAAGACTTGCTCCCGGTGCCAACACATGGGCCGGATATCCCGGAGGAACGAGATGCCGCTCCAACCGATCTTGGTTGTGGAGATTTTCGATGTTTGGGGGATAGACTTCATGGGGCCGTTTCCCAGCTCTTTTGGGAACTTGTACATCCTTTTAGCTGTTGATTACGTCTCTAAATGGGTCGAGGCTATGCCCAGCCGGACTAACGACAACAAGGTTGTCGTTAGGTTCCTTAAAGAAAACATTTTCTCACGGTTTGGGCACCCCCGAGCGATCATTAGCGACAATGGAAGTCATTTCTGCAATAGGACTTTCGAGGCCTTGATGCGGAAATACTCCATTAATCATAAGCTTTCTACGCCCTACCACCCCCAAACCTGCGGGCAGGCCGAAGTTTCAAATCGGCAAATCAAGCAGATACTGGAGAAGACGGTTTCCAAGAACCGTAAGGATTGGTCTCTGAAACTCACCGATGCCCTTTGGGCATTTAGAACCGCTTATAAGACCGACCTTGGCATGTCTCCCTATCGTCTTGTGTACGGAAAAGCCTGCCACCTTCCTGTCGAAATCGAGCATCGCGCATTTTGGGCGATAAAGGAGCTGAATCTGTCTCTTGAGGACGCGGGCAGCCATCGGAAGCTGCAGTTGAACGAGCTGAACGAGCTTAGGGATGAGGCTTACGATAACGCGGTTGTCGTTAAGAATCGAACGAAGGTGTTTCATGATAAACACCTTGTGCGCAAAACCTTCGTACCTGGTCAGCAGGTACTGCTTTACGACACCCGGCTACACTTCCATCCTGGAAAGCTCAGATCTCGCTGGAAAGGGCCGTATTTTGTGCGGAATGTGTATCCGCAGGGCGCCGTGGATTTGGAAAATCCAAAGGATGGTTCACTCTTCAAAGTAAACGGACACCGATGCAAACCGTACATTAGCGCCGAACCAACAGAGGAGCTCCTGTTCTTACAGGAGCCGGTTTACCCTGAATGATCTTCCTCTGCCTACCTCCAAACATCGGTTATCCAGCCAAGAACAGTGGACACTGTTCCAAATAAGTTTGGGGGTATGTACAAACCATTTTGTATCTATTTGTGCATATTCTTTTTTTCTTTAAAAACAAAAACAAATAAAAATTTGTGTATCACTAACCGACAATTTTGAACCTTCCAACTGCTCTCTTCATGCTACGACAGTGAGGACACTGTCCAGTTTAAGTTTGGGGGTACGCTCGGTACGCATTTCTTACCTTCGCATTCATATGTATATTTTGCATCTGCATATTAAAATCCATAAAATCCATAAAAATTTGAAAATTTTCTAAAAAATATAAAAACTTTTTTGTCAAGTTAGCTTGTGGAAGAACTCTGATTCAACATTCGACGGTTTTTGTTTGAAAAAATAGGAATAACTAGATCTTATGTTTGGATTTTGAAAACCTGAAAGATAACTCTCCTTTGATGTTAACTATAGCTGTTATACGTCTTTACATCACACTACACGTGTCGTGAATTTTGGGAATTAGATGGCAAGTCTTTCATGTTTAAACTTTTAAACAAATAAATGATTTTCTGAGGATCAAATAGGTTTGTTCTGAAATAAGTAATGTCAAGAATAGTTTATGAAGTAAAGCGAATATGAAGGAATGTTATTGATGCCGTAATTGGAGCTAAGTCTGAAAAATAACCCATCTGAAACTTGATTGGAATGATTACACACCAAACCCACTAAACACGTCTTTTATCCAAAAAAATAATTGAACTGCCGGTTATATCTCCGTTCGTATTAAATCATCTGATTTTCACGCCAAACTGTCTTTTGTTTTTGGACCTAGGTAACTTGAGTAATTAAGTCCGCTGGGGTGTTTCTACACCTAATGCCCTAAAACCAACTGGTTTGGGTGCATTGGCCCAAAGCTCGCTAAGAAGCCTAGAAAGTCCAGTTTAAAACAAAGTCAAGCAAGTGTTCTCTCCGAGTTAAAATTCCTAACGGTTCTTTGTGTGAGAATAATCTTGATAAAAGACAGGCTTTTAAAAAAAAAATTTAACGGAGATATGAAGGTTTTATTCTATGATAAAGACTATTGCACGTTCACAGAGGTGTGTATGAAATGAAAACAAGTTAAAGGTGGAGTGAAAAATTCGACTTAGTTTCCTGTTAAGGAAGATAGAAATTCTGAAGTTGAAACCTTACTGGAAAACGAAACTTGAAAAATGCTTAACTCTTTATAAAACTTATGTGATCCTTTTAAAATTGTTATCTGGGCTTTATTGTGCGACATGATGACTTTTATCGATCCTTCTGGAACTTAACGACACTATTTGCACTGCACGTAAAGACATATAAAATCTGTAGTTGAATAAGAAGCGAGGTGTGAAAAATAAAGGTTCGATAGTCTAGACTTAGGATTATAGAATTGTTATTTTCCAAAACAAAACTTTAGGGTTTGAAACTTAGTCATTTTTACAAACCAACTTGACTGGATTTTGTGGGTAGTATCCGCTGAAAACCCTCAGGAGACAACACTCCTCCTACTAGGGACACCTAGAGGTTTAACGGCTTGTTGCACATGCTCAGTGCAATCGCGTTCCCTGCGAAAGTGAGGTTAGGAAATTTTTTGTGAATAAATGGGCTTTGCTCGGGACGAGCAAATGATAAGTTTGGGGGTATTTGTTCATATCAGATTTTTGCATTTTCATACCGCCCAATTTTTATCACATTTGCATATCCGTAGATACTCTTGAGCCGTGTTTGCTAGTCAAATGCAGGATACAGGTTCTCGGTTCTAAAACGGTGAAATTCATGGAAAACACGAAAAAATCCGGGTTCCTGCCAACCACAGATAAAAACACGGTCTCTGCTCTTCATCCGTATGTTGCCAGATATCAATAGGAAGACAAAAGATCAAATCAATGTCATTCTCATGCACAAGGCTCAATGGTAGCACAAAATCCAAGAGATCTACGCGGAGCTCGAGGCAAATCATGACAAAATCTTGACAAAAAGTCCACCTTTCCCTCAACAGAATTCTGGAAAATTCGTGAAGCAATTATAAGAAAATACATATACCAGAATGAAGTACTCATCAGATCAGGCCACCACCAAAAAGCCCAAAGCCCAACTCGACAATAAGGCCGCGGATCCGCGGCCAAAGTGGGGTCCAGGCCGCGGATCCGCGGCCATATAGTGGCGGCAGGAAAATCTTTTCCAGGGGTATTTTTGTATTTTCATGTGGGTTCTGGTGGTTGCCCTAGGGTTTCATTCTCTAGCCTATAAATAGCCCAGAAGTTTGTGAAGGAAAGGGTCCATTCTTGTATTTTCTTTTTCTAGGATTTAGTTCACTTGTTCTTCTTCTTCTCATCTCTTCTCCATTAAACTTGTAGTGAGCTTTGTGAGGGAGGAATGATAAATAAAGAAGATCATTTTATTATCATGCTTGTCTTGCTCTTTCTTTACTTGTTGTAATTTTAATTGTTAAGTAGTTGTTGTTATTTCCTTGTTGTTTCTTTCTTCTCTCTTTTTCTTTATCCTTACTTACGACAATGATACTTACGCTCGATCCTCGCCAAGGTGAGGTCGCAAACAGTTAGTCGTATTCTTCTAATCTCCTTCTTTCTATCTTCCTCTTTTGTTTTGTTTTGTTTTTCCTATCATGAAGTGTGAGTAGTTTTTTACTTGTTAGGGTAGGATAAGGGAAGTTTGAGAGAAGGAAATCTCTCTCACTCTTTCCTTGCCCAACAACTTGAATCGACTCCCGTTAATTGAACCACAATCCGCTCCTTACGGCACCCTATCCTACATGATAGCGGTGATTCCGTAGTGAGACCGGTTGTGGTTGAATTAACCGGAGGTTATGGATAAGAGAGAAGAACGGACGGACAAGCACCAAAAGGAAGACTTATGCGTTGGAAAGCCTAGCTTATACTCGCAAAGTCCTTCCTAGTCGTGCTAATCCCCGTTGTTGCCGATTACCGTAACACCGATATTAAATGGGGCAACGAAAGATGTGGGGACTCCTAACTCAAACTAACCTAATCCTAACCCTAACAAGCTCTCTTTAAATATCAACTTAACACTTAGATAACCACAACAAAATCTGAACACAGGACTTAACTCGTCGAAAAACACATAGAAAAAGATTCCCATCTCCCTGCGGACGACCCGTACTCAACCGGCTAGCTACAAGCGAAACCGTCTTGATTGCGGTATTTAAACTAGAACTTGAACACGCACGTATCCTATCAATCAGCAGCCCCATTCAACAACGTGAATAGACCACCCAGCACTTCACGGATTCCGGTAACTTGAGCACCCCTCCTTGGGTCAACCTGTACCCCCTACGAGTGTGGCGAATAGCCCGCCAATTCTAGAGTGAAGCCCCCTCCATCTCAAAGCCATGAGATGCGGGCCCGTTTCCCTATAGAACCCGGCTACCCGTGCACCCTTCCGCGGGGTAATCCTAGTACAGAAAGTAAAATATACAACGGGTACATCGACCTCAGCCCGGTCGTGCCCCAAAAAAATAATATACAAACAGGCAGTGACGGCAGTCCACATGTCGGACGCTCGCCCCGCATTATCAAATGTATAAATACAACCAAACTGTACTAACATTGCATCTAGGCTATCCACCACGACAAATCTGCAACATCACAGCACAACATAGAACATCAACGTGAATGTCACGTCGCAAATCCGTCTAAAAGGGCTATAGAAATTAGACAAGATTTACCACTCGAATGACATTCACGGTCACAGATATAATGCAAATACTGTGAACTAACATGTTTAAAATTTTCGATCGACAAAATTTCCCGAAGTGGGCCCCAAGTACAATACCCAGTACTCAAAATAATCTGGGCCAAAACAAAAATTACCAGAAACCCCATTTCCAAGTAAGAGACTACAACAGAAAATTTGGCGCATAGTGGCTGCAGTACTGCGGCGGAACTGCGGCCAAAATGGGGGTATGGCCGCAGTTCCGCGGCGCTACAGTGCTATCAATGTTCTAAATTTTCTCAGATTGCTTAAAAAGGCTTGCCTGATTTTCTGCAATACTCAAAATAATTTTTCGACGACAAAAAAAATTCGACAGAAACTCAGAATTGGAAATGCAGTTTTTGGAAATTTCGTTCAATCGAAATTCTAAACACGTTAGAGCAAGCTAGTAAAGGTTAATGGCGTGGCTCTGATACCATGTAAGTCTACGGTAGTGCCCTGGCCGTCTGTCCGAGACCAAAATGCGGAAACGAAAACTTTTCTTAAACTAGAAACCGGCGCTATCATATACTTTAAATCCGGATCGTACCATTAACCTATAACTAGCAACTAGAGAAAGGGTTGGAAAAGCTATACCGATCGATCCGTGTCCTTCGGTCATTGGCCACCATGCCAAGCTCCTCGCGGCATCTCCGATCTCGATCTCCTCGTCGGAAAGGGCACTACATCTTCGAGTCTTTTTACGGGCTCCCGCTTCATCCGAAGCAACTCGGGCACGAAGTTCGCTAGCCGACGTGTCCAAGGCAAAGTAGAGAATGTGTGTGACAACTTTTTCTCTTGCATCCATTGCATGGATGGAGGTTGAAGTGGATGCCATTAATGGAGATATTGTGAGCTCAAGAGGAGAAGGAAGAAGAAGAAGAAACTTGCTATGTATTATTGTGTGAGATAATGTTGTGAGTGAGATAGATAAATAATCCAAGAGCTAACCCCAAGCATGTGTGGCTGGCCTCTCTCTCCTCCCATCACAATCTCACACAAAAATCAACAATGAAATGATGGCATAACCAAAGAATAATACCATGAGTCGCTACCCTTGCACATGCCACATTCAATGCCCTCCATCATGACTTTGAGCTCACAATTTCCATTTGCAAACATTAATCCAAATGTTTGTAACAATAAAAAGAGAATGGAATCTACTAAAGTAAACTCGTGACGGATCACAAGGATACCCCTCACCTGTATATACATACCTGCATCCGCATTCCGAATTAATGCGAATGCGATGAGACTAAAGTAATCCAACAAATTTAATACTAGGATCCGGCTTAAACCAAAGCCCACTAGTATGATCCGTCCGATCATGATCCGTGCACTACTACACGTATATGATCGAACCCTACCATATCATACGGCCTCTACAACGTTTCGGCCGAAACTTGAAAACTGTATGTGGGAGACTCTAAAGACTCGTCAATACTTTGGCTGTGGATTTAACCACTAGCACGTCAGAGGTACTAGCTGTACGTAACGGGCTACCAGCTATTGACCAAAAGGGATGTCGATGAGCGAACTCATCCTGACACCTACTGAGCCTGTCAGCGACAATATCCGTACAGTCCGGTCCGTTCGTCTATGAGTATCGCATGGCGGGCCTAGGGGGTTGGTAAAAGTCAGACCCCCAAAAGCGGTACAAGTCATGTCGGAGTGTAGCCCAGAACATCTTGAGATATTACTGGAATACCTACCAGTAAATCTCCTGCCATGCCCAAGGACTTCATATAATGGCTCTCCAAGGCACAGCGCGATCTCACCCCCAATACTGGGAGAGACGAAACCCCTGCCGATCCGCTCACTGCCTCCATGTGGCTCAGGACTGTACCCAACTAAAACCTGTTTCCACGACTCCTTTGAGCCGTGGTAGGGTAGTAATCAAAGCACAGTGGGAACTCATACGAGACAAATGACGTATTAGTTATATGTATGCCCTAGAGGCCATTACTGTACATTGGATGTATATTGTAGTGGATGGTGGGACATATATAGGTAGGACTTTCTTGCTCGACATGATAGTACGCAATCTGGTTGCTCTTTATCTTAACATGTATAATTTCTGTATCTCTGTTACATGTTGATAAAACCCTTAGGATGTGTACTCAACATGCAGGACTATGATGTAGATCATACTAGTGGGGCCTGGGTTGTCCATGAGTGCATCCTTCAATGTTCCTAGTCGTGGGAATATCGAGACGGGGCATCGATATTCCAGAGTAGACTAGCGCATATCTTATCGACCCATGTGATGGGCGATGGATGATCCCATATCCATTGGTGTTTGACATCAGAGATGATATGCGGGTGCTCAGTGGAGACTGGGTACACTGAACGGACTCGCCGAGAACTCCCAGATGGTATTATACCTCACGTCAGATGGCAGTTCTCTGGTGACACTGGTACAGCTTAGTCTGTTGACCCGAGATCGTCATAGAGTCTTGTGTGTCTCCCATTGCGCTTTGATTTCCACCCTACCACGGCTCTACTGAGTCGTGCAAACAGGTGGTTTCAGGGTACAGGCCCGATTCACATGGAGGCAATGAGCGATAGGAGGGGATTCGTCTCTCCCGGTAGTGGGGGTTGATGTTGCGCTATGCTCGACTGGCCATAACTGGAAATCCCTGGCCAGGGTTGCAGTGATTTACTGGTAAGAGTTATCAATAGTTTCACGCTTGTTATGGACCTTATATCGGCATGACTTATCAAGCTACTGGGGTCTGACGTCTACCACCCCTAGGCGAGATATGCGACATATCAGACGAACAGACCAGACTGTACGGTAAGTGTTACTTGTTGGATTCACAGGAGTGTGAGTGGGCTTGCTCGTTGATCTTCTGATCGCTCAATACCCGGGTGGCCGTTACGTTTAGCAGACCGCTTGCGGCTTGTGGGAGTTTGATATGATCATCACCTACTGCCGGTGTATTGACGAGTCTTTAGAGTCCTACACAGAGGTTTCCTGGCTCGAGCGAAACGAAATAAGAGCGCATATGAGATATGTGCGGCACGAAGAATAATATCAGTATGTGATACTGAATTCTATTCTCGCGATTTGTATCATCGGACGGTTATATAAAATATAGCCGGGTTACCGAATCAAATGTTGATTCGATATATTGATACACTTGATCTTAGTCGGTTATATGCAATATGACCGGAACATTAAATCAAGTGTTGATTTAATGATTTAATGTATAATTATATATTTGATATATTACTTTACATTAACTAGTATTTGTTCACTTAAGATGGATTTTCTCAGTTGATGTGCACATTGTATATATGATATATGTTTGTGCACTAGTTTGTATCATGTTTGATGATACATGCAAACTTGGGTGTGTGTATGCTTTAAACAATGTTTAGGTTAATGGTTAGGGTTTTAACTTATTTATTTATTTCATTTACTTTTGGCAAAAACAAAATGGTTTCTTTCTTTGCTTCATGAAACTTCTTAGCATCTTTGAAAGTCTTGACCATTTTGTTTTTTCCTAAACCTAACCATTACATCCTAACCCTAGTTTATTCTCTACATGTGTTTACTTCACCCATGGTTGCATTATGATAAGATTCACTTGAATTATTATTTTCAAGATAATTCATTTTCTTTCTTCTTCTTCATCTTCTTCTTCAAGAGAAGAAACTATTCTTGAAAATTTCCAAGTGATGAAATCAAGTGAGAAATCCAATTCTAATGTGAACCCACTTCCTATTTCTTCATCCTCTACCACTTTCCATGTAGTAGAGTGTGTTATCTTCATAAGTTTCATGACCTAGTGAAGGTGGAGCTTGAGTTTGAGTCGCCTCGACATAGATCATCTTCGGCATCGAAGTCAACGACTTAGCCCGATCATTTCTCCGAAGAAACCATCGCTAGAGTCTGGGATCCCGATGATCGCAGCGGAGGGACGTCATCACGGAGCTAACGAAGTGGAGGACCGGATTTACAAAGGTTGTAGTCTTTTTCACTTGTATCTAATGTAGTTTACTTGCTTGTTTCGCCTATCCTCTAGTTAACGATCTAGTATAGGGTTCTTTGGCACATGAAATTTTTTTATTTTTGCATGGTTGATCAATTGTAGAACCTCATGAGTGTGCCTAGGAACCCTACATGACGATCTCAGCTCGATGAACTAACCTGTACACATGTCACCAGGGAACTGCTATCTGACGTCAGGTAAAATACCAACTAGCATGTTCCCGGCGAGTCCTGTCCGGTGTAATCATAACCCAATGAGCACCTGTATACATCTTAGGTGAACCAACTGACACCAATGGCTTGTGAGACCGGCCACCGCCCCTCGTCGGGGTCTCGACTGTATACACTAGTCTACTCCGGAGTATCGATGCCCTGTCTCGAAAACTCCCACGACTAGGGACCTTTTAAGGGTGTGCTTATAGACCCCAGCTCCAACGTATATGATGGCCATCATACTGCTGGCCGTCAAGAAAGAATCCTAAGGGCTCTATCAACGTGCATTAGTGACCTGTAAGGTCACCTGAAGCAGTACACGATGATAAAGATAAACCATATAGCATACTATCATCTTGAGTAAGACTGTCCTACCGGTATAGGTCCTCCCTCAATCATTGCAATCACGTGCCTGTGGTCCAATAATTGACTCTGAGGGCACTATATCCAACATAACATGTCAAGAAGGATCAAATCAACAGAAGAATCTATATCCTGAATACGAATGGAACACGACCGAAATACATATCGAGCGATAAAAGACTCACCTACGGGTGTAATCACAACTAGTGGCTAATCTAACAAAGACGAATCTCGGCCCAACCTTGGTATGAAGTGTGTGGATACATAAGAGTGTGTGGAACCAGGGTTAAACAATATGCGCGCGTCAAAAGAACACACTGAAAGAGTACCTGTCACAACTGCATTTGATGCATGTGCATCCTGAGGAGTCAAAGCAAAAACTCGGGCATGTCCTCTATCGGTACCCAGCTGTCCTCTGCCTCTGCCACTTCGTCCTCTCTGAACAGGACAGCCACGACCACGACCTCTCGGAGCGTCTGTCTGGCGTGGAGTAACGACGGGCGTAGGAGGTAAAGCTCTCGAAGGAGGGGGTGAAGGTGGTAAGGTGACCTGTGGAACTACTGCTTCGCCCTGCGGCCTCACGGTATAATGTCTGACACGGTGATGCGGACTCCAATACCGAAAACATCCTGGCGATGGCTGCTGACCCGGTAAGTAAGAGCTAAATAACTGGCCCCGTATCAATCCTCGGCCACCATCACGGCCTAGAAAGAATTCTCCACGGCCTCTGCCCAACTGCCCTGGACCTAATACACCAATACGAACCCGCTTCGGTCCCGGAACGGTCATAGTCTCAGTAATACGCTCCTCCATTAGTATGGTTGCGACCATCGCTGCTGCATAGGTGTCATAGTGCTGGGCACCAATAGAAAGGAACAACTATGTGTCAAGACCTCGCACAAACCTCTTGATGCGCTTTTCTTCGGTGTCCACCAAATAAGGAGCATATCTGGATAGCTGGGTGAACTGGATATCGTACTCGGCCATGGTCATACCAGGAGTCTTGCGCAAAGACTCAAAACTGCGAGCTTGAGCATCCCTGATGCTCTGCGAAAGGAAACGAGCAAGAAAGACTGTCGAAAACTCATCCCATGTCATAGGAGGAAGACCTGTAGCTCGGCCTCTCTCAACGGACTCACACCAAGTCTGGGCAAGACCCTCCAGAAAAAAACTAGCAAGCTCGACCGATCTCGCATCAGAACACCTCAACCAATGACAAATCCAGGCCATCTTGTCGAGAAACGACCGTAGATCATCTGCTGTGTCTGTGCCAGTGAAAACCGGAGGCTTCAGCCACATAAACTCCTGTAGTAACACTGCAATAGTCTCGATAGCGGTAGGTACAACTGTCTGAGCAGTAGGTACTATCACGGTCCCCATAGTAGGAGGAACATAATCAGATCTTTGTGCTCAGCTGGCCTCGACCAAAGATCCAACCATCTGGCGTAACTCCTAAATACTCGCCTCTAGCCTAGCAATCTGACCTAGAGAAGGGGGATCAATCTGTCCCTAAGGGATAAGCATATTGCCCTGGTCTGTCCTTATCTCAGATGAGCCACCATAACCTTGTCTCTGTCGGCGGCCCTGTAGGCCCTCGTAATCTTCGGCGGCATAGTGGCTGGAACAAGAAACATGATTCAATAAGAACATAGCCGTCGGAAAAGGGAAACATGGAATCAAGGAAGGAATTACAAGCAAATAACCTAAGGCCACTTAGGCGGAGTATCATATCGTGAGTATGCCGCGGAACATACACACGCTACGTCACTCTGCTTAAGTTACCTACTCCATCATACCAAGGGTCATCCTATACTCAGAAAGGTAAAACCTAGGGTTTTGATACCAACTTTGTCATGACCCAAAGGTGGAACATGACCGGCACTTAAATCACGCAACCTCTACAGACGTAACGTAATTCAAGTAAGCCGTAGACCAAGAATCTAAACCATGAAATAAAGTAAAGTGGTAAACTACTTGTTTAAAAAGTTAATATAAAATGCAAAGGGTTGTATAAAAATCTTGGAAGTTTCAAGTTATTATGAAAATTTCGGCAGCATCTCTTTTGTAAAATCTGATCCCAAACCGATACATAATAAGAATATACATAAGCATGATATAATAAAAGCATCCCCACTTGGGAGCAATCTCAATGCCATCCGGCGGAACACAATCACAAGCAAGATATATGACATCATAGTGCAAAGAAAATAAAGAAGTAAGAAAATAGAACAACTCCCACAATGAAAACATAAAAGTCGGCTCAAACGAGCTCGACACCAGATATCAATATAATACAAGTCTCATGGTCTCGTCTCTAAGTCAAATATACATGTGGTAGTGGAGTATACTACATACAAAGAGAAAATATACAAGGTGGAAAATAAAAGAATAACCGCATAACCCACCTACAAAATATCACGTCCAAAAATAACGATAGCAGTAGAAATAGCAAAAGTAGTAGCAGTGTGCCCCGCCGCGACTATAATGACGGGTCGGCCTTGCAAAACACTGTAGCACAACGGGGGTAAGTTGCCAGCTCGTGAGTAGTAAGCAACATCATATATGACAATCGCAAGGATGCACGTAAAGGCGTCTGATCCTAAGTATGAATTATGATGCGATGTATTAGTATAGATGCAACAAAAAGAAGTGATCAAGCATAAAATCTGGGTATAGCTGCTATAAGAAACTGAGTATGTCATAATTAATTTTTATTATGGTAGAACCAAAAGTATCATCAATAAACACAGCATAATCCCGTGTCAAGCATCGACACTCAGAAATCTCAATATCTCGGGTGTCGTCTCTCAGATCGGCTCTCATATCCATCTAAATCACACGACTCTGGTCGGTATCCTCCGGATATCCACCGGATATCCACCAGGCCAAACAATCACCGGTAGGTATTATTCCTATGCCAGGCTCAACGTCTCTCTATACGATCTTCTTTCCCTGGGGTACCATACTGGGCCCACCATATATCCGCAGACGGTGCCTCCTCTCTCCTCGAATCGGGTTTACACATAACTCAGAACTGAGAAAACTCATGGTGGACGCCACACATCATCTCAAGGAAAACCGCATTTTTCTTTTAAGATGATTATAAGTTTTCAATATTCACATGCGGTTTCCCGAATCCAGAAATCTCATAAAAACGGAAATCTCCAAGAACATCATAATATGTGAATATGGCGGTGATGGCGAATGTACATGATATTAATATGATGCAAGCTAGAAAAATACCATGAAGATTTATATGTCAATAATGATGCAATGAAAAATGTAAGTTATCAAGCGAGTTCTATAGTGTACGTGACATAGCAATTACCAATGGCGTGTGTCTATATATAGGACAGTGCACATGCGGCATGAACCATTGGCAATGGTACAAGTATCCTAGTGTGATGATATCAATGTGCATGATGATGCGTATGCAATAATCGAACTAAAAATCATCCTAGAATTTTCCAAGATCACTAATCTAGCATAATAGAACTTTAAACACAAATAGGAGGTTAAGAAACTTGATAATATGAAGGAAAGTGAAGATTTTACCTCTTGGAGCAACTGAAGAAAATTCCAAGTTGGTTCAATAAGCTCAAAATCTAAACTTGAACTCACCATGGGGTGTAGGATGAGATGGTGGTCATTTTTTGTGAAGGTGGGGGTGAGGTTTTGAGGTGGTTTGAGTGATGTTTGTGGGGGTGGAAGTGAGGTGGAGGAAGAGGGGAAGGAAGAAGATGAGGGATGAGGTGAAGAAAAGAAGTGAAATGAAGAAGGTATGGGATGAGAGCCATACATCTCTCTCTTTCGCACTCTCTCTCCTCAATAACTATAATCACATCCATGTCTCCCTCTCTCATCAAAATATCTTTTCATTTTCTTTTCCCTTTTTCTTTTAAAAACCAAATGACAACAACAATTGTAAATGAAATCAACAAGTAACAAAAGATAACATGTTATGGTCCGCTAGCCATGTTTAATACAAAAGTGGATTTGGCTTAATGCATGATTAGTAGTGCACTAATTATGTTTAATATAAAATTGCGTAATTATTTATAAAATGTCCAAATCCAAATAAATACCTTTATAATTAATAACTCATTTTAATATCCAAATATTTTCCAAAATATTAGTATGTAATTATACTATTTTACGAAAACCCAAATTCACACTCGTATAGTTTTCGTGAAATTTATTATTTTATTATTTAAATTCCAAAAATTATATTTTATGTTTCTGAAATGTTACACTTCTAGATGGGACACCTCATTTTTTGTTATATCTATTTATTGGTAAATAAATAATGAGATGGAAATTGTAGATATTTGTAGCATGGGTGAACCATGGCTAGTTCTTTAGTTTATTCATTTGGCCTTACTATTCAAGCATGGCTACAATTTTCTATTGAAAATATTGCATGCTTGACTGTGAGAAAAAGACTCAGCAATTCTTCACTTGCTTTCTCTTTTGATCATTCTATTCTTCTCACTCTTTCTCCATTGCTCTCCTCCTTCTTCCTCAAACCCTAACCCTTACATGTGTTGTGAATCCTCAGGTTCTTTGAGATTAAATAGTCCAATTAACTCTCTACATCTCCTAAACTACTAGATTACCAATCTAGGTACTTTAGTTACCTTGTTCTTGAGGTTGGAGCTTGAACTTTTGACTCTTGGGTGGATCGCCTTCGACACGAGGAGGCCGACGACCGAGCTTGATCCGCACCTTCTAGGAGCTCAAGAAGAGGAGAAGAAGACCTGAAGAACATGTAACTTGGAGGTATAAAACACTTTCACAGTAGTTTAAAACCTCTTTGTATTTATCTAGTCAGGGTTTCTAAACGATCTTGGATGTTTAGTCGATGTTGCTTGTCATAAAATTCATTTTTATAAATTCCGCCTCCCCACAAACCATGTGGGGAGTGTGAAATCGACTTACAATGTTAACTTATGAAATTAGCTAGACAGGATTTTGTGGGTAGTATCCGCTGAAAACCCTCATGAGACAACACTCCTGCTATTAGGGATACCTAGAGGTTTAACGGCTTGTTGCAGACGCTAAGTGGAACCGTGAAGCTTATGAAAGTGAGCTTAGGACTTTTCGAAAATAAATAGTTTTGCTCAGGACGAGCAAAAGATAAGTGTGGGGGTATTTGTTTACACCAGAATATTGCATTTAATACTGCCCATTCTTCTTCTCGTTTATTTATAGGTAGGTGCTTTTGATCCGTATTTGCTACATGATTACAGGTTACAGGTTCCTAGTCCAAAACAATGCAAATCAACTAAAATCTCCACAGTTATACCAAAATCCAGAACATCTGCAAAAAATAGATAAAATCCGTGTTCCTGTCACCTACGCCCGTCCAGTGCCGCTTACCAGTTTAAGAGACAAGATAAATAACAGTGGTCATTCGTGTCTCGGACAAGCACATAGCACAAGAGGGCCAGCACAAAGATCAAGAAGTGCGCAGAGGTCGAGTGAGATAAAAGTCAAAGAGATTAAAAGTATAGCCATTTTGGACTATTGAAAATCTGAAAATATTTAGGAACTATTTTGACATTTTGGACCTGTCAAAAAGAAGAACAAAGAAACATAAGGAAACCCAAGAAAAACGATACATTGATCCCTCCAAAGGACCGTGGAACCGCGGCCAATAGGAATTTTGGGAGGCGGTTCCGCGGCCACGTCATGTCGTCTCTAAATCATATTTTGGGGGTAGTTTGGTAATTGTATAGGGGCTCAGAATATGGCCCTAGGATTTCAGTTCTCAACCGATAAATACTCCAGTTTTGAGCCAAGCCAAGAATGCCTTTCTTCACCAGGATTTAGTATAGTGTAGTTTGTATCTTCTTCTTCTTCTTCATCTTCATCTATTCTCCATGAAAATTGTAGTGAGAACTATTTGAGTAGAAGATTATTGAAGATGGGGGTTTTTATTATCTTGTATCTTTCATTTCTTGTATTGTAATTTTAATTCTTAGTATAACTTTTATTTGTTGTTGTTAAAATAGTTGTTGGATTTCTTTTCTTGTTTTGTTTTTCTTTTCTTCTTATTCGTATTTTTCATGCCATGATACTCGATGGACTTGCTTAGGTGAAGGCCCAAGTAGTTAGCTTGCTGCCATTTGTAAAAACCGTATTTTTCCACTCTTTCTTTTCTTCCTTCTTCATTTATTTTTCCTTTTAAATGTTTGAATAATTTCCACACTTGTTAGGGCTAAAGAAAGTTAGTATGAGAGATGGAAAAATCCCTTGTGCTTCTCTTCGCCAAACACCTTAAAATGAACCAAGACCAAAAAAACACACCCCTCCTCACTTAGGCGCGCTATAAGTGGCATAAAGTCATGACCTAAGTCAAGAAGTCCTTTAGGCGCACTACAACGTGACATGAAGTTGTGACTTAATTGGATATATAGTTGTGTGTGTTTGGCTTAAGGTTGGAAATAAACGAATGTAGAGGACAGACCAAGAGCATTAGGAATGGATTTAGCGTTGGAAAGCTTGCTTAAACTCTCAAATCCCATTCCTATGTCCTCCTAATCCCCGCTATTTTCGATTATCCCAACATCATTTCAAGAATGGCAAAAGACAAGCACAAGACTAATCCTAACTCTACTAACTACCATAATCCTTGTTGGATATATGTATGCCCTAGAGGCCATTATGAGATAGTGTATGTACTGTTGTGTATGTATATATATATATATTCAGAGGACAGTCTTGCTTGACATGATAGTATGCTATCTGGTTTTACTTTATCATATGTTCACTTGATCATGTTTATATTCATTTGGTACATGTTGATAAAGCCCTAAGGATATTGGCTTGACTACAGGGATTATGATGCGGATCATACTAGTGGGACATCTGTAGTTTATAAGCATATCCTTGAAATGTTCCTAGTCGTAGGTATATCGAGACAGGGCATCGATATTCCAGTGTAGACTAGCGTATACCATTCTTGTTCCATATGATAGGCGATGGATGATCCCATATCCGTTTGGTGTGATGACACCAAAGATAGTATATAGGTGCTCAGTGAGACTGGGTACGCCGAACGGACTCACCGAGAACTCCTATATGGTATTATATCATACGTCGGATAGCAGTTCTCAGGTGACACTGGTACAGGTTAGTCTGTAGAGCCGAGATCGTCATAGAGTCTTGTGTGTCCTCCTACTGTACTTTGATCTCCACCCTACTACGACTCTACTGAGTCGTACAAACAGGTGGATTTTGGGTATAGTCTCGAGGCATATGGAGGCAGTGAGCGATATGAGGGGTTTCGTCTCTCCCGGTATTGGGGGTTGATGCTGTGCTGTGCACGATTGGCTATAACGGGATGTCCCTGGCCAGGGCTGCTGAGATATTACCGATAAGTGTTATCAGTAAGTTTCTAGATCTGTTATAGATCATATACCGGCATGACTTATTGAGTTATTGTGGTCAACGATTCCATTCCTAGACTCGATATGCAGCATATCTTATTAAGAGACCGGACTGTACGGTAAGTGTTGCCGGATGGATTGACAGGAGTTTTGACAGGTTGGCTTGTTCTTATTCTGATCGCTCAATACCCGGGTGGCCGTTACGTTTAGCTGACCGCTTGCGGCTTGTGGGTGTTTGATATGATCATCATCTACTGCTGGCGTATTGACGAGTCTTAGAGTCCCACATAGAAGTTTCTCGGCTCAGGCGAAACGAAGTGGTGCGCATATGAGATATGTGCGGAAGCTCGATTAAATACGAATATATGATACTGTATTTTAATCGGGCATTTTATACTAGTCGGGTCGTATGAGATATGACCTATTTATTAAATCAAGTGTTTATTTAATATTGACTTTTATATTATTTATTTAAATCCATTTCTTTTTATGGATGCATGCATGTATATGTACATGATGATGTGCATACACACATACATACATGAAAAAGTATCATGGTTGATGATACAAGAATGATGGCAATAAAAGAATCACATAGTAGCTAATTACATCTATGGATATTTTTCATTAAATTTAAAGATAAAGGAAAAAGAATAATGACTCATTTCTTTGTTCATGACTTATTCCTTCTACACATTTCCATGGTTGAATTTGACTCAACCATGGTTCATTTTCCCTTTGTCTTTAACTCAAATGAAAATATCTAGATATTATTTAACTATGGTTATTCTTATGATATTATCTCTCTCTCATTTTCTTTTTCATTATTCATTCCAAAAGAAAAAGAAAAGAGCCATCTTCTTCTTCCTCTCTCTAGCTCTCTTTTAAATGTTAAAATTGAGTTAGATAAATTAAAGAAAAGGTATTAAATAAGATTAGCAACCACTTCATCATCCTACACAACCCTTGCTACCTTGTGTAGGGTGTTTTGCTTCAAGATTCTCAAAGATCGAGGGAAGCAACAAGCTTAGGGCAAAGGACTTCGGGTGGATCGTCGTGGACGAGGAGGTGATCAAGCGAACCTTTCCAAAGCAAAGGAGTCTTCTAAAGAGGTCTACAAAGGTTGTAGTCTCATCACTTAGTATAAATTAAGTTTTAGATTTGATACTATTAATCGTTACTTCATAAATTCTAGTTCGATTCCTAGTTTAGTTTACTTAGCACCTCAAAATTTCAATGTTATTGCATGTGTGATGCTTCCAAACCCTAAAAGAGGTGTTAAGAAAACCCTACAGTGGTATCAGTGCCAAGCTAGAGCTTTGGAGTAACCTAGACGACGTTAAAAACCTAATGAACGAAAAACGACACCCGGGGGGTGTTCTCTGGAAATTTTTCTAAAACCTGGATTTTTTCAAATTAAAAATATGTAAAAAATTAAGCAGGGAATTATATGGGCCCACCAGAAATACCCTGCCCTAAGTCGTCCGTACGACCGTGGAACCGCTGCCAAAGTGGCCTTGTTGCGGCGGTTCCTCGGCTCCGTAGGTGACTCTTGGGCCGTACTTTCTTCTGCTGGCCCGTATGTGTTTTCTGCAGTTACTGGTATGTTTTTAAAACTGCTCAAGTGTTGAGCTTTCGGTGCAGTCTTTGGTTGTTTAATCGTTCGATCGGATGTTTTAATTGCGCCTAGTTTAATAATATGTGATACAATAATTGGAATCTACAAATTTGTTTGTTACGTGTAAATCTAGCAGTTCGGTCTCGGGATAAACGGAAATCTTGTTGAATTATCCAGTTTGTTTTGAAAAGGTGCTTTCTAGAATGAGACCCAAATGCGAGATTTACATTATTAGTCATGAAATCTTGTATATGTGATATTTCGGGTTTGTGTTGTCTAAAGGCAGTTAAGATTCCAATTATTGTAGTTTTTCATTTTATTTCTCTGTGACCGTAAGTGTAGTATATAGTGGTATTGCCGGTTTTCGTTGCTATACATCAACGACGATCGGTGTATGCTTACTTACTTACGTTGATGATATTTGATATTATGTGTCGATGAGATTTGATGTGCAGGATTGTCGCAATGAATAGCCGGGTTTTTTTATGTGAGATAAGAGTTTTCTTTTCATTCATGTAAAATTAAATTGTATGTAATATTCTTTTATTTGGGGCACTTCCGGGTTGAGGTTGCTGTCACCAGTGTTGTATAATATTTACTTTTCCGCATTAGGATAGACCCAAGGAGGAGGGCACAAGTGACCGGGTTCTAGGGTTCAGTGGGAGGCCATCTCGAGGAGTCGATACCCGGTCTCCTAAATTCCAGAATTGGTAGGGTCACTTGCCACTCTCGTAGGGGTCTAAGGGTGTGGGCTTGGCTATTCATCGCGACCGTGGAATCCGTATTTTTATTGCTGGCTAAATACAAAATACGGACCTCCTAGATATCCTATATATTCTTCTGCTGCTTTTATTATCTGATGTGATCATTTAATATATATCTGAGACGAATGCAATATTATATATATGATATATAATAAACGTTACTTATGTTTTGCCCCCGCACTAGCCCCGTCCCGGTATGCTGTTAGTTATGTAACCTAACGGTGCATATCAGGACACTGTGACGAATGCGAGTGGCATAATTGTACGTTATATTTTCGTTTCTTTCTGTAATGGCTTAGGAATTAAATGATGGGACTACATTAATGAGATTAATGTAAAAGATAAATGAACCTAAAAAGATGTTGTAGAATCAGATTTGAAACACACTCGACCTTTTATGAAAAAGCAATTTTCAAAAATGCGGAGCTTAAGCCACTCCTTTTAAACTCATTAGATTCTACAACGATATCAAGTTCAAAGCGTTAAAAGTTTTATTAAAAACTATCCGCAGCCCTCCGTCATTTTAGGAAGTAGAGTACTTAGTATTCGTGCTGCGCATTTTGACTTTAGTTAAGGCGCAGTGAACGGTAGCTAAGTGATGTCTTCCTACACTGCATATGATGCAGATTAGTTAGGACATTCATATGATTATATTGACTTTAGTTAAGGGTCATATGGGTAGGTCTAATTAATCACGAAATGAAGGGAAGAACTTGACTAGTACTTATGATATGTTGACTTTAGTTAAGGTCATGAATACTAGGGGTAAAAATAATATCGGGAATTTCAAGAGTTGAAAATTACAATGAGATTGTATGCCTTCTATATGATAGTAGGATCCCGATCCCACTGCGAGCAAATGTTGCTCCCGGGAGAATTTTGCACTTTACAATTAGCTAAATCGGTAGGTGTCTAGAAAGGTGGCAAACGGGGCTACGCCTCTGGGAAGACGAGGTTTACTTTAATTAGGTCCGTGCGAAAGCACGGGGAACCTCCCTCAAGTAACGGCACTGGCCTGGCTGAGAGGTTAGCGAAGTTGTAGAATGTAATTAATCCCGGCTAGTTTTCTTTTTAAAGGTTTTAAAGAAAATTTGATAAAAACAGTGGGAGACATCGATTAGACAAGATAATAACCAATCTGATCTTTGCAAGAGCTTTCGCTAAGTGTATTCTTTTCTCTCTCTTAATGGAAGATACCCATGACAGGACTTAAGCTTCTATTAGATAAAAACAAGCTGAATGGAACCAACTATAAAGACTGGCTGAGGAATTTAAATATTGCCTTGACTTATGATAAAGTATCGTATGTCCTCACGGCTCCAGCCCTTTCCCCCCTAGGTCCTAAATCTTCAGTTGCGGATAGGGAAATCCGCAAGACACGTGACGCTGACTGTGCCACGGCAAAATGCCTCACGCTTGCATCGATGGATAACACACATCAGAAGCAGCACGAGAATATGGACGTACAAGCCATATTCGTCCATACAAAAGAGTTGTGTGGAGAACAATCTCGCGTATTACGATATGAAGCGTCTAAGAAACTGTTTCAGATGCGAATGACCGCTGGCACAGCAGTAGGAGACCATGTTCTGAAAATGATAGCTCTCATAGAAGAGCTTGAGGACCTTGGGTGGACAATGGACAATGAACAATATACGGATATTATTCTGCAGTCTCTCCCCTCCACCTTTGCTCAGTTCATCGTTAACTTCAACATGCACAACATGGAGAAGGAACTGCCTGAACCCCTTAATATGTTAAGGAGTGCAGAGAGCACACTGAAGTCAGTGAAGACTCCCATTATGAGTGTTGGGCAATCCTCCTCCTCTAACCCGAAGGCTAAGGACAAGGATAAGATGAAGAAGAAACCCACCAAACCTAAGGGTGGAGTCAAAAAGGTGAAGGGAAAAGGCAAGTCCAAGGTTGGGGAATCGGGGAAAGGTGAATGTTTCCACTGCAAGAAGACGGGACACTGGAAGATGAACTGTTTTTAGTACCTGGAACTCAAGAAGAAGCATGGTGATGCTTCAGTTTCAGGTGTGTTCGTAATTGAAAACGGTTTTTCTATAAACTCTGCCTCCTGGGTATTGGATACCGGTTCGGGTTCTCATATTTGCAATTCTGTGCAGGCGCTGAGAAATAGCAGAGTTCTGAAGACAGGTGATCATACTCTCCAAGTTGGAAATGGTTCCAATGTAAATGCAGTTTCAGTTGGAGAGTATCACCTAGGTTTGCCTTCGGATTGTATATTGGTTTTGAACCCGTGTTATATTGTACCAAGTATGCTTTGTAATATTATATCAATTTCCTTGTTAGACAATGAAGGGTATCATTTTGCTGTGCAACACAATATTATGAACATTAGACTTAATCAAGAGTTGATTGGTTGTGGTACATTAAATAACGGGATATACGTCCTTAATCAACACACAGTTTTCAACGTACAACACAAAAATAAAAGAAAATTTTCAGATATAAATGAAGCTTTTCTTTGGCATTGTAGACTTGGTCATATTAATGAAACAAGACTAAAAAAGCTTCATAAAGATGGATATTTAAATTCATTTGAGTATAAATCTTATGAAACTTGCCAGTCTTGTATCAAAGGTAAAATGACCAAAACTCCGTTTACAGGACACGGAGAAAGAGCTACTGAGCTCTTAGGCCTCATACATAGTGATGTATGCGGACCAATGTCTACACATGCAAGAGGCGGTTTTTCTTACTTCATAACTTTTACTGATGATTTCTCCAGATTTGGTCATGTGTATTTGATAAAGCATAAGTCTGAAGCTTTTGAGAAATTCAAGGAGTATAAACATGAAGTAGAAAACCAAACAGGAAAAAATATCAAGATACTTCGATCAGATCGACGTGGAGAGTACTTAAGTATTGAGTTCTTAGACTTCCTAAATAAGAATGGGATTCCCTCTCAGCTCACTCCACCTTACACACCACAGCACAACGGTGTGTCAGAACGAAGGAACCGTACCGTATTAGATATGGTACGATCTATGATGAGTGATTCTGAGTTACCTCTCTCGTTTTGGGGGCATGCATTGGAAACAGCAACTTTTCTGTTAAACAAAGTTCCAACCAAGACCGTGTCCACCACTCCATATGAGATATGGCATGGGAAGAAACCATCTCTTAAAAGAGTTAAGATTTGGGGTTGTCCGGCTTTTGTCAAAAAGCAGAATCCAGACAAACTCGAGACACGATCAGTCAAATGTATATTTGTAGGATATCCTAAACATTCGTTTGAGTATCTTTTCTACCACAAGGAGGAATAAAAAGTGTTTGTTTCTCAGTATGCCATCTTTTTAGAAAATGAATTTTTTTCAAATGATACTGATGGCAATGTGGTAAATCTAGAAGAGGTTCTAGAAACAAAAGTTACAAATGACGACTTGGCTGAACCTGAAATTATAACAGAATCTAATGAACCTCAGCCACTCCGTAGATCTGGTAGGACTTCTCGCCCGCCAGAGAGATACTACGGTTTTCTCATTGATGGTGATAGAGAAGATTGCATCATGGATGATGATGATCCTGCCAGTTTTCATCGGGCTATCACGAGTGGTGACTCTGTGAAATGGCTGGATTCCATGAGATCCGAAATGGAGTCCATGTACACCAACAAAGTATGGACTTTGGAAGATGTACCCTTCGGGATAAAGCCTGTAGGTTGCAAATGGATCTTTAAAATAAAGATCGGTGTAGTTGGACAGGTAGAGACTTATAAGGGAAGGTTGGTAGCGAAAGGTTTTCGTCAAAGACCAGGTTTGGACTATGACGAGACTTTCTCTCCGGTAGCCATGCTTAAATCCATTCGGATTCTACTTGCTATTGCTACTCATTACGACTATGAAATCTGGCAGATGGACGTTAAAACTGTATTCCTAAATGGTGATTTAGATGAATGCGTTTATATGGATCAGCTAGAAGGCTTCATTGACAGTGGGAGCAGTGGTAAAGCATGTAAGTTGCTTAAATCCATTTATGGATTAAAGCAGGCATCACGGAGTTGGAACATCTGTTTTGATGATGTTATCAAAGAGTTTGATTTCATCAAAAATCCAGATGAACCTTGTGTTTATAAGAAGACTGTGGGGAGAAATGTCGTGTTCCTCGTATTGTACGTGGATGACATACTTCTGATAGGAAATGACATTCCTATGCTACAGTCGGTCAAATCATTCTTATCACAAAGGTTCTCCATGAAGGACCTGGGTGATGCCACATACATATTGGGTATACGGATCTATAGGGATAGATCCAAAAGGTTATTGGGATTGTCCCAAACCAAGTACATTAACACCATACTAAAGAGGTTTAGTATGGAAGACTCCTAGCGGGGTGCCTTACCCGCTTACCACGAAGTCACTCTCTCAAAAGACGATTGCCCAAAGTCTGATATAGAGAGAGCTCGCATGAGCATTATTCCCTATGCTTCGGCAGTAGGATCGATAATGTATGCGATGTTATGTACACGCCTTGATGTTGCTTATGCACTTAGTGTATTAAGCAGGTATCAGTCAAACCCATGGAAGAATCACTGGATTGCTGTGAAGAACATTTTTAAGTACTTGCGAAGGACTAAAGAATTGTTCTTGGTGTATGGTAATGGGGATCTCCAAATGGAGGCCTTTACCGATTCGAGCTTCCAGAGTGACAAGGATGACAACAAGTCTATCTCAGGGTTTGCATTTACCCTCAATGGAGGGACGGTGAGTTGGAAAAGTTCCAAACAGGATAACGTTGCAGACTCAACGATGGAAGCTGAATATATTGCTGCAAATGATGCTGCCAAGGAAGCTGTATGGATAAGGAAATTCATCACGGAGCTAGGAGTAGTTCCAACCATTATTGATCCAATACCTTTGTATTGTGATAATAATGGGGCTATGGCGTTGGCCAAAGAGCCCAGGTCCCATCAGAAGTCCAGACACATCCTGAGGCGATATCATGTGATCCGGGAGATAGTTGATCACCGCGAGATCGAGATTAAGAGAGTAGATACAAAGGACAACGCTTCGGATCCATTCACCAAGGCCCTCCCTCGGCCGCAGCATGAGCGACTTTTTGAGATGTTGGGTATGAGATACGCCAATAACTGGCCTTAGTGCAAGTGGGAGATTGTTGGATATATGTATGCCCTAGAGGCCATTATGAGATAGTGTATGTACAGATATATATATATATATATATATATATATATATATATATATATATATATATATTCAGAGGACAGTCTTGCTTGACATGATAGTATGCTATCTGGTTTTACTTTATCATATGTTCACTTGATCATGTTTATATTTATTTGGTACATGTTGATAAAGCCCTAAGGATATTGGCTTGACTACTGGGATTATGATGTGGATCATACTAGTAGGACATCTGTAGTTTATAAGCATATCCTTGAAATGTTCCTAGTCGTAGGTATATCGAGACAGGGCATCGATATTCCAGTGTAGACTAGCGTATACCATTCTTGTTCCATATGACAGGCGATGGATGATCCCATATCCGTTTGGTGTGATGACACCAAAGATAGTATACGGGTGCTCAGTGAGACTGGGTACGCCGAACGGACTCACCGAGAACTCCTATATGGTATTATATCATACGTCGGATAGCAGTTCTCAGGTGACACTGGTACAGGTTAGTCTGTAGACCCGAGATCGTCATAGAGTCTTGTGTGTCCTCCTACTGTACTTTGATCTCCACACTACTACGGCTCTACTGAGTCGTACAAACTGGTGGATTTTGGGTATAGTCTCGATGCAAATGGAGGCAGTGAGCGATAGGAGGGGTTTCGTCTCTCCCGGTATTGGGGGTTAATGTTGTGCTGTGCACGATTGGCAATAACGGTGTAGGGTTCCTAGGCACACTAATGAGGTCTCACAAGGCATCAGCCATGCCAAATTCAAAATTTTCCTATGTGCCTACAAACCCTAAGCAAGATCGTGACTAGAGAATAGGCGAAACTATGCAACTAGTTAACAACTTAACTAAGAGTGAACGAAAATACAACCTTTGTAGATCCGGTCCTCCACCTCCATAGCTCCGTGATGAATTCCCTTCGCTGCGATCATCGGATCCTAGACTCTCGCGGTGGTTTCGTCGAAGAAATGATCGGGCTAGGTCATCGACTACGATGCCGAAGATGATCTACGTCGAGGCAACTCAAGATCAAGCTCCAACTTCACCAAGTCATGAAACTTGTGAAGAAAACACCCTATACTACATAGCAAGTGGTAGAGGATGAAGAAATAGGAAGTGGGTTCACTTTGGATTTGGATTTCTCACTTGGATTGATCACTTGTTAATTTTCAAGCAAGCTTTTTCTTCTTTTCTTCATGAAGAAGAAGAAGAAGAAGAAAAAGAAAATGAATTAAGGAATTATAATAAAACAAGTGATCTTATCATATAGCAACCATGGGTTAGTTTAACTCATGTAAAGAATAAACTAGTGTTTAGGTAATGGTTAGGTTAAGGTAAGAAACAAAATGGTCAAAGCTTCAAGAACAAAACAAAGTTAGCCACCATTTTGATTCTTGCCAAAAATAAATAAATGAAATAAATAAATAATTCAAACCCTAACCATTAACCTAATCATAGTTTAAAGAAAACATACACCCAAGTTTGCATGTATCATCAAACATGATATAATCAAGTGCACAAAAATATATCACATATACAATGTGCACATCAAGTGAGAAAATCCATTTAAAGTGAACCAATATTAGTTAATGCAAAGTAATATATCAAATATATAATTATACATTAAATCATTAAACCAAAACATGATTTAACGATCCGGTCATATCGCATATGACCGACTAATATCCAATGTATCGACTTATCGAATCAATCCTCGATTCGATAATTAGGTTATATCGCATACAACCAATCGATACATTCATCGCGAGAATAGAATACGGTATCACATACACGCATTATTCTCGGTCCCGCACATATCTCATATGCGCTCCTATTTCGTTTCGCTTGAGCCAGGAAACCTCTGTGTAGGACTCTAAAGACTTGTCAATACGCCGGCAGCAGGTGAGGATCATATCAAACACCCACAAGCCGCAAGCGGTCTGCTAAACGTAACGGCCACCCGGGTATTGAGCGATCAGAAGATCGACGAGCAAACCCGCTCACACTCCTGTGAATCCAACCAGTAACACTTACAGTACAGTCCGGTCTCGTCGTCTGATATGTCGCATATCTTGCCTAGGGGTGGTAAACGTCAGACCCCAATAGCTCGATAAGTCGTGTCGATATGAGGTCTATAACAGTTCGAGAAACTACTGGTAACACTTACCAGTAAATCTCAGCAACCCTGGCCCGGGATTTTCGGTTATAGCCAATCGAACACAGCGTAACATCAACTCCCTATACCGGGAGAGACGAATCCCCTCCTATCGCTCATTGCCTCCATGTGATTCGGGAGTGTAAGAAAAAACCACCGTTTTGCATGCCCTCTTGGACGTGGTAAGGTGGAAATCAAAGCACAGTGGGAATCACACAAGACTCTATGACGATCTCGGGTCAACAGACTACTCTGTACCAGTGTCACCAGATAACTGCCATCTGACGTAAAGTACAATACCATCTGGGAGTTCTCGGCGAGTCAGTCCAGTGTACCCAGTCTCCACTGAGCACCCGTATATCATCTCTGATGTCAAACACCAATGGATATGGGATCATCCATCGCCCATCTGTATGGGTCGAGAAGGTATATGCTCGTCTACACTGGTATATCGATGCCCTGTCTCGATACACCCACGACTAGGGACCTTGAAGGATGTACTTATGGACTACCATGTCCCCACTAGTATGATCCGCATCAAAGTCCAGGTAGTCAAGTACACATCCTAAAGGCTTTACCAACATGTAACAGAGAGACAATCAGTGTACACGTTAAGGTAAAGATCAACCAGATAGCATACTATCATGTCGAGCAAGAAAGTCCTCCCTATATATGTCCAAGCATCCACTACAATATACATCATATGTATAGTAATGGCCTCTAGGGCATACATATAACTAACAAACGGGAAGTCCCTAGCCAGGGCTGCTGAGATATTACTGATAAGTGTTATCAGTAAGTTTCTAGATCTGTTATAGACCATATACTGGCATGACTTATTGAGTTATTGGGGTCGACGATTCTATCCCTAGACTCGATATGCAGCATATCTGACGAAGAGACTGGACTGTACGGTAAGTGTTGCCGGATTGATTGACTGGAGTTTTGACAGGTTCGCTTGTTCTTATTCTGATCGCTCAATACCCGGGTGGCCGTTACGTTTAGCTGACCGCTTGCGGCTTGTGGGTGTTTGATATGATCATCATCTACTGCTGGCATATTGACGAGTCTTAGAGTCCCACATAGAAGTTTCTCGGCTCAGGCGAAACGAAGTGGTGCGCATATGAGATATGTGCGGAAGCTCGATTAAATACGAGTATGTGATACTGTATTTTAATCGGGCATTTTATACTAGTCGGGTCGTATGAGATATGACCGATTTATAAAATCAGGTGTTGATTTAATATTGACTTTTACATTATTTATTTAAATCCTTTTCTTTTTATGGATGCATGCATGTATATGTACATGATGATGTGCATACACACATACATACATGAAAAAGTATCATGGTTGATGATACAAGAATGATGGCAATATAAGAATCACATAGTAGCAAAATACATATATGGATATTTTTCATTAAAGTTAAAGATAAAGGAAAAAGAATAATGACTTATTTCTTTGTTCATGACTCATTCCTTCTACACATTTCCATGGTTGAACTTGACTCAACCATGGTTCTTTTTCCCTTTGTCTTTAACTCAAATGAAAATATCTAGATATTATTTAACTATGGTTATTCTTATGATATTATCTCTCTCTCATTTTCTTTTTCATTATTCATTCCAAAAGAAAAAGAAAAGAGCCATCTTCTTCTTCCTCTCTCTAGCTCTCTTTTAAATGTTAAAATTGAGTTAGATAAATAAATGAAAAGGTATTAAATAAGATTAGCAACCACTTCATCATCCTACACAACCCTTGCTACCTTGTATAGGGTGTTTTGCTTCAAGATTCTCAAAGATCGAGAGAAGCAACAAGCTTAGGGCAAAGGACTTCGGGTGGATCGTCGTGGACGAGGAGGTGATCAAGCGAACCTTTCCAAAGCAAAGGAATCATCCAATGAGGTCTACAAAGGTTGTAGTCTCATCATTTAGTATAAATTAAGTTTTAGATTTGATACTATTAATAGTTACTTCATAAATTCCAGTTCGATTCCTAGTTTAGTTTACTTAGCACCTCAAAATTTCAATGTTATGGAATGTGTGATATTTCCAAACCCTAAAAGAGGTGTTAAGAAAACCCTACAATTCTAACAAGTTTACTTGAACATAAAATATGAACACTTTGGATAGAATTGAACATACACATATACATTCTTCAATTGACCCGTCTAAAGCAAGAACGAATATACATACCATCCCCTTGCGGACGACTTGTGCTCAACCGGCTACCTGCAAAGAGACATCATCTTGATTGCGGTAAGTAGGACTTATAGAACGCTTAGCGTAGCCCATATACACATAAAAACGTTGTATCAATCACATCGCGTACATGATAGACCCAACTGCAGAAGCATAGGGTATCATGTTCATGCAAGCCCTTTCCAAATCAGCCTTGTAAGACATCTCTTTGAAGAGAGTGATTCCTGAACAAGCGGGTAAATTACTACGCTTAGAATCTTCCATACTAAATCTCTTTAGTATGGTGTCGATGTACCTGTATTGGGACAATCCTAACATCTTTTGAGATCTATCCCTAATGATCTTTATCGCCGGGATGTAGGAGGCATCACCCAAATCTTTCATGGAGAACTTTTGTGATAGGAAGAGTTGGCCGAGTGCAGCATAGGAACATCATTTCCTATCAAGAGTATGTCATCGATGTACAATACGTGGAATAAAACATTACTATCTAATACATTTTATATATACATGGTTCATCTACGTTTTTGATAAAGTCAAACTCTTTGACTGCTACATCAAAACAGATGTTCCAACTCCGTGACGCCTGCTTTAATCCGTGGATTGATTTAAACAGCTTGCACACCTTTTCGCTGCTCCCACTGTCTACGAAGCCCTCTGGCTGTGTCATATAGACGCTCATTTCTACATCACCATTTAGAAAAGCGGTCTTGACGTTTATCTACCGGATTTCATAGTCATGGTATGCAGCAATGGCTAGTGGGATCCTGATGGACTTAAGCATAGTCATTGGAGAAAAGGTCTCATCTTGTTGACACCTAGTCATTGACGAAAACCTTTTTCTACAAGTCTAGCTTTGAAGCTCTCAACCTTTCCATTTACACCAATCTTCTTCTTCAAGATCCACTTGCTCAGAATGGGTTTTACCCTTTCAGGTGCAACCTCCAAAGTCCATACTTTGTTGGTGTACATGGATTCCATCTCAGATCACATAGCATCCATCCATATCTAGAGTCCCCACTTGTGATGGCCTGCTCAAAACTAGTCGGGTCATCATCTTCCATAATGCAATCCTCGCTCCTACCATCTATGAGGAAACCGTAGTATCTCTCAGGTGGGTGAGAAACCCTACTAGATCTGTGGAGTGGCTGAGGTTCATCGGATTGTTAGTGATATATGCCCTACAGGCCATTATTGTAAAGTACTGGATTGTATATTATATTTTGGAAGCTTGGGATATTCACAGATATAATAACAATCTTCCTCAAAATGGTGGTATGGTGTAACATTTCATAAAAATAAAATATTATTTTTGGGAAATTAAATAATTAAATAATGAATATTAAGAATATTTAGATTATGGAGATTAGTTTTTATGGTATGGTATAATTATATATCGATAATTCGGGAGATATTTGAAAATTATACATTTTTATTGATTTTGAGTGTATTAAGTCGATTTGGATATTTTAGAAATTATTTGCATACGAGTTTACGGTTAAAATTGATTAATAATTATTAATTATGCATTAATACGGGTTATGTGCATGACATGCACCATAGTATGTTACAATGTATTTGTTATATTTTTTTGATATGAAACATGTCTTCATACTTATTTATAAGTGTTTTTGTTAAAGGAAAGAAAAGAAAAGAAATGAAAACGAAAAAAGGAATTTGAAATTGGAGATATATTGGGGACATGGAAGTATGGGCTTGGGGGGAGAGAGAGTGAAGGGTCTCCTTGAACCATGGCTCTTTATTTCACTTCATTATATTCATCATTTTCTTCTCCCACTCCTCACCATGGCTGCCCTCTTCCCTCCACAACCTCTATCCCTCACAACACCATCAAAAACACCTCAAAACGCCTATTTCCTTTCAATAAAAATGTGCACAAGCTCACTACAAGCATGGGAGATCAAGAAAGTTTGGATTTTGAGCACTTGGGGCAACTCAAGCAAATTCTTGAGTTGCCATATGAGGTAATTCTTTCACCATTAGGGTAGTAATTATGTTTCTATAGCCTTTAGTTTAGTTTAGAACTCGTTTAGTGTGGTTTTGTGATCTTAGAAAATTCCAAGATCAAGTTTAGGTGATTCTTGGGTTGTGATGGTGCAAGTGATGTGTAATTGGTGATTAGAACCCTTCAGTGTTATAAACCAGAGCGTAGGCCATGAAAACTTGGACTTTAGTTTTGCTGATATCGGGTTTTTGTGTCATTAGTGACGGTATTTAGAGATCTGCTGCTACCTTGAGACCCTAAAATTATATAGCGATTACTGTGAGTCGTGCAGGCAACCTGGAAGCTATCATAGTGTAACGCTTTGAAAATTCGTTAAGGTTAATTTCGTGTTAAGTAGCGATAATGCGTGTTTTTCATAAAACCTCGTTAATAATTATTTTCCACGTCGACCGGAATAAATATTTTTTTAATTATGAAAATATGTAATTATATATATAATTTTGTTTTATTAATAAACATTTAAATTATTGTTCACATATTTATCTAATTTTCCTAACTATTATTTTTCTAAGCTAAAATTTTAGTTTAGCATGCACATGTCCTATAATTACCCTAGGTTAATATTGTAACATGCCTTTCTTTTTTAAAAATTCCTTATGGTTCTAATATCCCCTTTTTTAAAAACAAAACAAAAGATTTGAATAAGAAAAAGAAATGGGAATGTGAGGCATGGGGGTATTTATGAGGGATGGGGCTTTGATTTTGGCACAAGCTGACACTCTCTCTCCCCCTTCACTCCCTCTCCAAGCTCAGCAGCAGCCCACTCCGCTTCCTCTTCTCCTTCTACTTCCTTCATTCCAAGCCCTCATCTCCATCAAAAATCCCTCAATACATCACAAAATCTCATGTTAAACACTTCAAAACAATTCCTTGTTGGTTCTTGAGGCAAGTCTTAGCTTCAGGAGGCAAAGTCAGCAAGTTGAACCATCCTTAGACCAACTTGAGGTATAAAGCTAACGTTAATTTCCTTTTTGCTAAACTTTTAGTTTATTTACCTTAAAATAGTGTTTAAGTGGGATTTAGTGCTAATTATGTGGTTTAAGTGGAGATTAGGTCAAGTAAGAGTTTTTATGACTTGAGTAGCTTAATTAAGTGTTGTTAGTGTCGTTTAATCCATGTCCTTTCACCTGTTTACGCTAAAACACCATATTGTTTTAAATTAGTGTTTAATTAGAGTTTTAGTTAAGAATTGTGTTCGTTTTGGGATCTGCTTTTAAACTAGAGGTTTCAGGCAAAAGTTGCATTTACTGGAGCATAATTACTGGACATGGATCACCCACCCAAAGCACGAGACCGCTTTCCCCTTTAAAGCCGCAAATTAATGGGTTCTTGCCGCAAATTGCGGCCAGATTGGAGACCTGGGTGTCGGGGTTTGGTTGATAGGTGTCTGCTGTATATTTAGGGTCTTTGGTACATGCAACTTTTCCTAGTTCCACTCGTATCAAAATCTAGGACCATTTACCTTGTTTTTAGTACTTTTAGACATGCGTGACACTTATGTTCTGAGTCTGGGTTTGGTGTTTGCTGTGTATCACAGCCAGTCGGGGTGGTTTCAGACGTTAGCACACATGTTTTGGTGCTTCGAGTGCACAAGCGCTTAGCTTGCGACGCTAGTTTTCTCGTATGGTCCTGATATCGCGTTTTGCAGGATATTAGCCTTATGTGTGCTGTTTTGTGTAATTCTATGATCGGTCGTAGAGATATCGGACGCGGCGCAGAAACGAAAGGCGGTGATTGGATTAGACTAGCGGAGGCATTCTGGTGAGTAGATGTACACATCTACAGGGAAATCGTTTGGATGGCGCAAGACGCCCAATAGTTAGAATTTGGATTAGTACTTGCACTAAATTTCGTAGTTCTAAGTTAATCATCCCGTTGCATTGCATCAACTTTCATATATGTCTATACTGTGTTAGTACCTCATTGGACACTCGCATTATTACCATTGGTTTATGCTGCACGGGCACTATTCATGGGGAAACACACGCCTTGGTAATTGCTATGCCACGAACATTTAATATCTTGTTTAAATCCGAATCTTATCAATTGCACCAATTATGATTAATAAACCTGCATTTGATATATTTAAATTCATCAAGATGGATACGCAGGATTGCTAGTCATATGCACATATCTTATTGCTTTATTGTTCATGCATAGTTTTCTAGTTCCGCATCGCATTTCATATTGTTAATATCATAGACATTCATGTATTATGATTTTCTCGAGGATTTCCGTATTTATGAGATTTATGGATTTAGAGAAACCGCACGAATTTATGAATGTATTACCATTTTATAAAATGTAAGTTGCGGTTTTCTCATGATTGATGTATATATATCGTCTACCATGAGATTTCTCAGTTCTTGAGCGGTATCATACACCCAATTTGAGGAGGAGGAACCGTCAGTGGATGTATGGCGGACCCGGTGCGGTACCCCAGGGCAAGATGGTCACAGATGATGGCGTTGAGCCTGGCAGGGGAGCACTACCGACCGGTTACTTGGGACGCGGTGGATATCCGGAGGATACCGACGTAGTCTTGAGTTATGATGAGATAGGCCAGTCCGGATTGCCGGAGCCCGAGATCAGATTTATGGGCCAGTCCGGATTGCCGAAGCCCGGGATAAATGAGATATTCAAATTTGGTGTCGATGCTTGACACAGATTTATATTGATTTCATTGATGAAACTACAACTAAATTATAGATGTTTACTAAGATAAGAATACAGATTTCCTTTGTTAATTATATTTAATTCTCGTGTTGTTTATTGCATTCATTTTGCATACATAGTAGTGCACCGTATCATATAAGTATATGTAGGCTGTGCTGAAATTGTTTACATGCTTACGATAGCCTTATTAGATGTTACTTATTACTCATGAGTTGGCTACTCACCGCCGTCGTGCCACAGTGTTTTGCAAGTCTGACCCGTCAGCACAGTAGCGGCGGGCACACCTCCTCTTTTGCTCCTTTTGCTAGACTCGCAGCATTGTTCGTAGGTGGGTTGCAGGGTTATTTTTTTTCCACCTTGTATCAGTATTGTATCTAGTGTACTCCATCTACCGTAACTACTACTTGTATTATTGTATTAGTGACTTAGAGATGAGACAGTGAGACTTTTACTTTTATGTTGTTTCTCTGGGTCGAGCTCATTTGAGCCGACATGACGTTTTATTATTTTGTGCCCTTATATGCTTATTGTGCACGATAATGATCTATATTGCGTGTGATTTTGAGTCCGCCTTGGGCGAAGAGCTAGCTCCCGCTTGGGGATGCCTTATTTCATGTTATACATATATTCTTGTTTTGTACCCGTTTGGGCCAGTATTTACAAAGGAGACTCTGCCGAAATTTTCGGAAAATGTGATGTTGCTTTTAAAGATTTGATGACACTTATTTGGTTTTCCTTCACTCTACTACTTTATTTGGTTTTGATTTCTGGGTTTTGGCTTACTTAGATTACCTACGTCTTGAGACGTTTCATAATTTAAGTGCCAGTCACGCTCCGTACTTTTCGGGTCGTGACAAAGTTTGTATCAGAGCGTTAGATTTCTGGGTTCTTGAGCGCCATACTTACGATACGGTACTCCGCCTAAGTGACCTTAGGATATAATTTCTTGCAATTCCTTCTTCGAATCCTTATATCCTATGATACCATTGCACTATTCTTATCCTGTTTCCTGTACAAGCCACTATGCCACCGAAGGCTATGAGGGTTCAGAGGGATTCCGCCAGAGATGAGATTCGAGCGGGCTCGTCCGAGACGAGGACCGATCAGGACGGTATGCCTACCCCTCAAGGACAGATTGATCCGCCTTTCCCACGCCGCATTGACAGGCAAGAGTCAGGTATGCAGGAGTTACGTCAAATGATGGGATCTTTAGTCGAGGCCAGTTGGGCACAGAGATCTGAGGATGTACCTTCTACTTCACAGACCACGATTGTACCTGCTGCCCAAACAGTTCTTCCTCCTACTACCGAGACTATTCCCGTATCATTATAGGAGTTTATGAGGCTGAGCCTTCCAGTCTTTACCGGCATAGATGCGGTGGAGGAACCACAGACATTCCTCGACAGGTTGCTAGGATTTGCCGTTCGCTGAGATGTTCTGACGATAGATGGGTGGAGCTTGCGAGTTTTCGTCTGGAGGGCCTTGCTCAGACGTGGTGCGAGTCGGTCGAGAGTGTTAGATATATGTATGCCCTAGAGGCCATTATATGTATAGTGGATGCTTGGACATGCATATATGATTTTAGATGACTTTCTCGCTCAACATGATAGTATGCTATCTGGTTTACTTTATCATGACATGTTGATTTGATCATGCTTTTATTCATTTCCACATATTGATAAAGCCCTCAGGATATTTGCTTGACTAATGTGACTATGATGCAGATCATACTAGTGGGGCATGTGTTGTTTATAAGCATATCCTTGAACTGTTCCTAGTCGTGGGTGTATCGAGACGGGGCATCGATATTCCAGAGTAGACTAGCGTATACTATTCTTGTCCCGTATGATGGGCGATGGATGATCCCATATCCATCTGGTGAAGTGATACCAAAGATTATATGCGGGTGCTCAGTGGAGACTGGGTACACTGAATAGACTCACAGAGAACTCCTATGTGGTATTATATCTATCGTCGGATAGCAGTTCTCAGGTGACACTGGTACAGGTTAGTCTGTAGACCCAAGATCGTCATAGAGTCTTGTGTGTCTTCCCACTGTACTTTGATATCCACCCACCCAAGGCTATACTGAGTCGTGCAAACAGGTGGACTTTGGGAACAGTCCCGAGGCACATGGAGGCGATGAGCGATAGGAGGGGTTTCGTCTCTCCTGGTATTGGGAGTTGATGTTGTTCTATGCTCGATTGGCTATAACAGGAAGTCCCTGGCCAGGGCTGCTGAGATTTACTGATAAGCTTTATCAGTAGTTTCTCAATTTGTTATGAGCCATACACCAGCATGACTTATTGAGTTATTGGGGTCGAAGATTCCATCCCTAGACTCGATATGCAACATATCTGATGAAGAGACCGGACGGTATGGGAAGTGTTGCCAGTTGGCTCGACGGGAGTTTTGACAGCTTCGCTGGTTTTCTTCTGATCGCTCAATACCCAGGTGGTCGTTACGTTTAGCTGACCGCTTGCGGCTTGTCGGTGTTTGATATGATCATCACCTACTGCCGGCGTATTGACGAGTCTTAGAGTCCCACAATGAAGTTTCCGGGCTCAGGCGAAAAGATGTGGTGTGCATATGAGATATGCGCGGGGAACCGATTAAATACGGATATGTGATACCGTATATTAATCGGGCATTTTCTATTGGTCGGGTCGTATGTGATATGACCGGTTTGCAAAATCAAGTGTTGATTTAACAAATGACTTTTAGATTAATTCTTTAATTAAACCCTTTTTCTATTTTTGTATGCATGCATGTATGCACATGATGATGTGCATGGACACATACTGATCAGTCAAAAATATTGCATCTTTAACACGGCAATTTCCCTATCAATTGCTTTCATATAGAAGTGTTCGGCATTCATATAGCACATATTAGCAAAACAGTCGTAAAATATCAGATTACATGTGTTAGACCTTAAAACCGGCATTTTTAGGGAAATTGACTGCATTTCATAGCATGGCATCATTCCTATATTGCGCAACTTGTGTTTCGAAGTCCGTCCAGGGAAATCCAGAAGATCGGTCAAAATTACAAAACAAAGACGGCTAAAAGATACGCCAACTCAAGGATTTGGAATCTGGTAGTAATCTAGAAGGAAGTTTGGGATTCAACATATCATAAAATACAAAAGAAGACATCAGAAGCCAACACCTGAAAGATGAAGCCCTAAGACTTCAACATGGCCGCGGAACCGCGGCCGGAGCCGCCTTGAGCCACGGTTCCGTGGCGTCCCTACCACATCAGCCCTAGTTCTCTGCACCATAACTTCTACCTCAGTGTGTACACTTCATCAAGCTACTACATTTTCCAGAAGATCCCAGAAGTTTCTGCCAGTTCAGCAAACTCAGGGTTTCTAAAGCTAAACGTTCCTAGCTTAAAGTCTAAGCTAAGCTCCTAACTAACTACATCTAGATGCCTCTCCTTACAACAAACTTTTGGAGGAATTGCAAATTCAAAATCCAAGACCTAGGGTTTGGAAAACCTATAAATAGACCCCAAGGCTCACTTGTTGAAAATGATTCATTGTTGGTAGTACTCATTATAAATCAATCATTAGTGGGTTGATCATTAGTTGTTAAGAAACCCTAGTTCTTCATCTACCCACATTCTTGCCACTTCCAAACCCTAACCCTAATCCAATCTAGAAAAACCCAATTCAAGATCCATGGAGTTCAAGCAAAGCAAGTCTTCAACCATCCTTTAGAAGCAAAGCCGGCATTCATCGGAGCACGAGATCCAAGCGATTCAAGACTCAAGGAGCCGAGCGATGCAAGATTCGATGAGCGAAGTACCTACCTCTTGTAATTCTTGAAAGTTGTAACTACTTGTTGATGTAATAAAGGTGAAGATTCTTTAAACTTGTTTACATTTCAATTCAAGCATCATGATTTCATTTCGATTCTTGAATGTATTCTTTGTAATGATGTGTGAATAAACTCAGCTCGTGGAGGAATCGAGATGATTGTAGAATGATGGTGTTGATGAATCTTTAAACGTTTTCTTAAGTCCTATAGCAATTGTAAATTCTTGAAAATTGAATGATCGATGATGTAGATCGATGCGAAATGTGTTCTTGAATCCTTTCGCACGATCTAGAAATCAACAATTGATCATTCGAATTTCAAGAAGCTATCTAGTGTTTGTGATTCATCGAAAGGACAAAGGATAGGACGAAGAAACCCTAATTCTTCGCAAGATCCTTAAACCTCGATCAATCGACATCGAGTTAGCATCAATTCGTTAATGGATAAGAAACGTTAATCTTTAGACTTCTTCACATCTACAATCTAATCGATTCCTACGAGCTTTACTTCAAATCTTGAAACCCAAATCGATTGGAATTATATCACATCTTGATTCTTGATGTTTATCGTTTTCTTGATTCTTGATTAGAATAGTGACACTTGAACTCATCGATAAAATCTTGAATCATTTTGCCTTTCTTTTCTATTAAAGTTTCAATTCAAAACAAAACAATTACGATCGAATCGCACAATCCCTGTGGACGATCCGCACTTGCTAACGAAATCTATACACGACACCGTTATTGATTGCGGTCAAATATTTTTGGTTGTGATTTCTATATTCAATTGTCTACAAACCGCCACACAATCGGAAATCGAATTTTCATATCAATCAAATGGCGCTGTTGCTGGGGATCGCGCGCTAATTCGTTCTATATTGAAAAATTGAATTGAAAGATTTATTCCATTATAATTTTGTGATCAAAATTCGTGCAAAATCTAACGTGTGTTGTGATTTGATTGCGAGGTAATCTGGAAGCTGTGGAGCAAGTGAAATTTTTTTCAGATTTTTCCAGAGGATTCTGGGAGTTAACAGAAGCTCTCTGAGAAATTTTCTTCAATTGAACAGTACCTACGACCGCGGAAGAGCGGTGGGAGCCAGCATTTGCGGCGGTTCCGCGCCTCTGTGAAGGGATCTCTGTGCAAAATTTCCTCTGTAAGCTTCAAACTTTCTTATCTCCTCCTCATCTGCTCCAAATAACATTTTGTGCAGGTTTCTTTGCTAAAATCGCAATGCCGTGAAAAAAGCAAAAATTAAATTGTGTTTGTTTTGATCTTGTGGTTGTTTGCATAATTAATACGGATATTAAAGGGCACGGCCAAATCCAAATTAGGTAGGGAGTTCATTACCCTTCCTAGGCCCCAAAAATCGCAAAACATGCATCCGCATTGACCCACATTAACTAAAAAATATCTAGAGATGACTCTAAGGACCGTCGCGCTCACTTAGGACAGAAGAAGGCCGTGGGTAATTCATTGCTTATCCGCGTTTTCTTGTGGTGTCTAAGGCAAGTGTGTCGAAGGCTAGTGGTTATTAATTAGGCCCACTACTTACGTAGTGGAGTACCTTCCCACTTACCTGGCACTTACCTGGCCACAGGGGGACAAAGAGGCAGTGGAGGATTCTATCCTGCAACTTGTCTTTTGGCAGTTAGGAGCGGTCTAGAGCCGGACCTAGGTGACCACTAGATTCCAGGGTTTTGTGTGTTGCATTTGTTGTGTTGCATCATTTTTTCAAAAATCCATCCCTTTTTCAAAGCAAACACCGCATTCATTCATTCCCCTAATTATAAGTCACGCTGCCACTTGTACTAACCCTTTTTAGTGCAAGATAGGCTGGACACGGGATTCTAGTGCCCGTTTAGTCCGTGTACCTCCTATCGACTCCGAAGTCGATATTTCTACATTTTCCTTTCCTTTACCCACTACCACACCCATACTGATGGATCCGACTCCATCAAATTTCTTTACCACTACTCTGCCGCCGTCCGTTGGTGCGCAGAATCCACCAGGCATCTCTCTCCAAGAGAGGTGCTACCCTATTCGAGGTCCTCTTTCAACCTGCTTATCCATTCTACCAGCCAACTGGGATAACTTTAAGATTAAGCCCCAGTATATCAATCTTCTACCCAAATTCCACAGACTCGAGACTGAGGACGCTTACGTTTTCATTACCAAATTCGAAAACGTATGCGCAATGATGGGTACGTCACAACTTTCAGTGGATGCTATGCGTCTACGATTTCTTCCATTTACTTTGTGCGATATAGCCGAGAAGTGGCTATATAACACTACCGCACACTCTATTACGAATTGGGAAGAATTCGTCGCGGCATTCCTTAAGAAATTTTACCCTATGCAAAAGACAGCTCGAATCCGTAGCGAACTCAACCAATTTACCCAGCTTCCGACTGAACCATTCTTCAAATGCTTTGAACGTTTCAAGGATCTATTGGTTCAATGTCCTCATCACGGCATCCGGAGATGGGTTCTTTGCCGAATCATTTATGAGGGCATTAACCCAAACACTAAACAGAACCTTGAAAACATGTGTCAAGGTACCTTTATAACCATGGATGATGGGGAGACATGGAAATTTTTAGAAGAGTTCGCTGAAAAATCACTACAGTGGGAGAGTGGTACCCAACCATTGAATAGGGGTGGCGTACACCAAATAGATGTGCCCATAGGTGTTCGAGCTGAGATGGCAGCAATACAAAAGAAGCTCGAGGCTATGGAACACAAATTTGCAGCAGCCTCCCTAAACCCAGTGTCGCTCCCCAAAACTGTTTGTGGGTGCTGTTCTGATCCGTCTCACTTAACAGAAGAATGTCCATTAAACTCTGCGTTTCAAGGTCACGAGCATACTAATGCTGCATTTCAAAGATCTAGAAACGATCCATATTCTTCCACGTACAATCAGGGTTGGAAGAATCACCCGAATTTTGCTTGGAACCAACAACAATCTCAAAACACGGTTCCAAGCCAAAATAATTTTCAAAGGGCTCTTCCACCACAACAGCAACCACTTCAACTCACTCAGCACTGCTACTAGTCACAAAATTTCCAAAACCCGGTCAACACTCCTGCACAGTCTAATCCTATGCAGTTGTCTTGTTCTGACGAATTCTCTCAATTCACTCAAACCATGAAATCAGTTTTGTCAAATTTCATAGAGGTTTCGGCTGAGTTTAGATCTTCTGTCAGTGAGATAAATAAAAACTCAGCGTCTCAAGCTAAAAGTATCAAATCGATGGAAGCTGAAATCACACGACTTAAAGCCGAAATGAGTGCGAGAGAAAAAGGGAAACTTCCTTCTCAACCCCTACCGAACCATGGGCATTACAATGTAAATGCCATCACAACGTTGAGATCAGGAAGAGTGCTGAACGACCATGTCAGGGAAGGAATTGATGATATTGAAAATTCTATCAATAACACCCCGACTGAGACCTTTCCTCACACACACACTTCTAGTTCTGATCCTTGTTCTTCTACCCCACCGCCTTCTCGGGAGCCTATTCTCCAATTCCCACTAGGCTCGACACCTCAGTATAGCCCTTCTAGTTCTCCACAGACAATCCCCACTACTCTTTTGGGATCTCGTCTACCCCCTCTTCCTTCTCCTATGATGGACCCGGCACTTATTGCGAAAGCTCCTTACCCGAATCGGTTAAGGGGTAACAGAACGAGTCGTCATATGGAGAAAATTATGGAAATGTTCAAAAAGGTTAACATCAACATCCCTCTCCTAGATGCAATTCAACAAGTCCCCGCTTATGCGAAAATTCTTAAGGACTTGTGAACTAGGAAGAGGAAGACTCAAGTGCCGAAGAAGGTCTTTATGTCTAATAATATTAGCACTGCTTTTATTCCCCAGCTACCAAAGAAACGAAAGGACCCAGGATGTCCTACATTATCGATTTCTATTGGGGGTAAAAACATAAATCGTGCTCTTTTAGACCTTGGCGCAAGTGTTAACCTACTTCCATATTCTGTATATGAGCAACTAGGGATTGGAGAGTTGAAACATGCTCACTGCACTCTCCAAATGGCAGACCGTTCAATCACCAAACCAAGGGGTGAGCTCGAGGATGTGTTGATAAAGGTCGGGGAATTTGTATTCCCTGTAGACTTCATTGTACTCGATACACAACCTGTAGCAAACCCCCGGGGCCAAATTCCGGTGATTTTGGGTCGTCCTTTCCTTGCCACTTCCAACGTTGTTATTAACTGTAGAAATGGTTCAATGAACTTATCATTTGGAAATATGACCATTGAACTAAATATCTACAAAGTTGGAAGTCAGCCATCAGAACTCTCTGCTCATCTTCTTTATGTGTGCTCTGTCCACGAGATTGCTCCCGAAAGTTGCGGAGTTGATGAACTTTGCTTTACAGATCTCGACGACATTACCACATCACTGTTTGATCTTACACATGATCTTAGTGAGGACACCTTTCCCACATTTGAGTCCGACACTCATGACGTTTCACCACCCGAGTCTGTATCTTTCACAGGCTATGAGCTTCTTTGTGACTCCGAAAATCACTCGATGATCCCACCTTCTATTATTTCTCCGCCTGCTTTAGATCTCAAAATTTTACCTTCTCACCTTAAATATGCATATTTAGGTGAGAATGAGTCTTTACCGGTTATCATATCTGCTTCTGTAGCATCAGAGCAAGAGAATTCACTCTTACCGGTATTGAGATCTAATAAGGAGGCGTTTGGTTGGACCATGGCGGACATCAAAGGGATTAGTCCCTTGATTGTAGAACATCATATACATATGATGGATGATGCCAGACCAACCCGAGAACCACAGAGACGGTTGAACCCCGTCATGAAGGAAGCGGTGATGAAAGAGATCATCAAATGCCTAGATAATGGTATTATATACCCAATCTCCGATAGCCAATGGGTGAGTCCAATACATGTTGTCCCTATGAAATCTGGCATCACTGTTATAACCAATGAGGCGAATGAGTTGATTCAGACACGCGCCCAAACTGGGTGGCGTGTATGTATTGATTACCGAAAACTCAATGCTGCCACGAGGAAAGACCACTTCCCTCTACCATTCATTGATCAAATGCTGGAGCGCTTAGCTGGACGTGAGTATTATTGCTTTATGGACGGATACTCAGGCTATAATCAGGTCCCCAGAGCCAAAATGGATCAAGATAAAACCACTTTTACTTGTCCTTTTGGTACATTTGCTTATAGACGCATGCCCTTTGGGTTATGCAATGCTCCCGCTACCTTTCAGCGGTGTATGATGGGAATATTCTCTGATATGGTAGAGAATTTCTTGGAGAATTTTATGGACGACTTCTCGATTTTTGGAGACTCTTTTTCTGATTGCCTATCGAATCTTGACGCTGTTCTTACTCGTTGCAAAGAGAAGAACTTAACCTTGAATTGGGAAAAATGCCATTTCATGGTCCGAGAGGGAATTGTGCTTGGACATGTTATTTCGAGAAAAGGCATTGAGGTTGACAGAGCTAAGATAGATGTCATTCAAAATCTCCCTCATCCCAAAAGCGTCAAAGATATTCAATCTTTCCTTGGCCATGCGGGCTTTTATAGGAGATTCATTAAGGACTTTAGCAGAATTGCTAGACCTTTAACTCTTCTCCTGGCCAAGGATACGACCTTCCATTTTGACTTGGACTGTGAGACAACTTTCGACTCACTTAAACACTCACTCACTACAGCCCCCGTTCTATCGTCTCCAAATTGGGACTACCCCTTTGAGCTGATGTGTGATGCATCCGACTTTGCAGTAGGTGCAGTCTTAGGACAGCACATTGATAAGATGCCACACGTGATCTATTATGCGAGTAAGACCCTAAATCATGCTCAAATCAATTATACGACCACCGAAAAAGAACTTTTGGCGGTTGTATTTGCATTAGAAAAATTTAGGCCTTATTTAATTGGCTCTCCTATAGTTGTGTACACTGACCATTCCGCCTTAAAACATCTTCTGGTAAAGAAAGATGCAAAAGGTCGGCTAATACGTTGGATCCTTCTATTATAAGAATTTGATCATGTTATCAAAGATAAGAAAGGATGTGAAAACATTGTAGCTGACCATCTTTCACGCATCTCTTCTTCCCCTGTGACCCTGCCGATCAATGATTTGTTTCCTGACGAACAACTCTTGAGCGTATCCAATGAACCTTGGTTCAGGGATATTGTGAACTATCTTGTCACAGGACTTATACCCAGCGATTGGTCAAAACAGGACAAATACCGTTTTCTATCCCAAGTAAAACACTTTTACCGGGATGAACACTATCTGTTTAAATATTGTCCTGATCAGATCATTCGCCGGTGTGTCCCGAATGAAGAGTTCAAGAGTGTTCTTTCTTTTTGTCATGATCAGGCCTGTGGGGGTCACTTCGGTCCTAAAAAGACGGCAGAGAAGGTTTTGCAATGTGGTTTTTATTGGCCGACCTTATTCAAGGATGCATTTGACTATTGCAAAACCTGTACACAATGTCAGTACACGGGTAGAATCTCCCAGAGAAATGAAATGCCTCAACAACCCATCTTAGTTGTTGAAATTTTCGATGTTTGGGGCATTGATTTTATGGGTCCCTTTCCCAACTCCTTTGGGAATTTGTAAATACTGCTGGCGGTTGATTATGTCTCAAAGTGGGTTGAAGCCATTCCATGTCGCACTAATGACAGGAAAGTTGTCATTAAGTTCTTAAAAGAGAATATCTTTTCGCGATTTGGACACCCACGCGTTATCATTAGCGATAACGGGACACATTTCTGCAACAGGTCTTTCGAGACTCTGATGCAGAAATACGCAATCAACCATAGACTTTCTACACCCTATCATCCCCAAACGAGCGGGCAGGCTGAGATTTCGAATAGACAGATCAAACTAATCCTGGAGAAGACTGTTGCTAAGAATAGAAAAGACTGGTCGACCAAACTGACGGATGCACTTTGGGCATTCAGAACTGCATATAAAACCGACCTAGGGATGTCTCCATATAGGATAGTGTTTGGGAAAGCATGTCACTTACCCATCGAGATTGAGCATAAAGCATTGTGGGCTATTAAGGAAATCAACTTTGACCTAAACCAAGCCTGCAATTTTCGGAAGCTGCAACTAAATGAGCTAAGCGAACTCCGCGATGAAGCTTATGATAACGTTGTAATCATAAAGAATAGGACTAAGGTTTTTCACAATAAAAACATTTTGAGGAAAACACTTTCACCTGGTCAGCAAGTCCGTCTTTATGATTCACGATTACACCTTCACGCGGGTAAGCTTCGATCTCGGTCGAAGGGACCTTTTGTTGTGCGGTCTGTATACCCGCACGGGGCAGTAGAAGTAGAAAATGTTAAAAACGGCACCTTTTTCAAAGTGAATGGACATAGACTAAAGCCGTATTTTTCCACTGACCCCACGGAGGAGCTCCTGTTCTTACAGGAGCCATTTTATTTGGATTAAAATTCCTCCGTCTCACCCCATGTCCAGTATATCATTGCATCATCTTTTGAGTGGAGGTGAGTGAAAAGAATAAGTTGGGGGAAGATCTTCACTTATATATTTTGCCCCCACTAATAATTCCCCCCAGGCTTACAGGTTTTGTAGATATAGTTGTTGGTAACAGTGAGGACACTGTTGAAAACAAGTTTGGGGGAGGTTTGTGCTTATTTTTGCATCATTCGCATATCATTTGCATAAGCACAAAACATTTCTTTAAAAACCTATAAAAATTTAAAAAATTTCAAAATCCATAAAAATTTAAATTTTTCAAAATACAAAAATATTTTAATATTTAACATTTTTTGTACATAAATAAGATAATAAAAGATTAGATAGTGAAAAATTACATCCATGAGATTAGAAAAATTTAAGAAAACCTAGAAAATTTGAAGTTTTCTTATACGAACTAGTAATAAGTAGTTATGAGCTGTTGTCCCAAGGATTAGTAAGATGAAGGAAGTCACTAATCTGAGGATAAAAATAAGTCTGAAAAATAGTTTCTATTCTGGGAAACCAAACATTTTGAACGTTGATACCCTGCTATTCGCACTTACACACATCTTGAAGCCTGGTATAGTAGAGGATACCTTGAAATGCTCTTGTCTTAAAGCCAAAAGTATGAAGGAAATAAAAAAAAAAAGTGAATAAAATATATATAAAGTGGTGAGAAAAATGGACACTAGTTTTGTTATCACCAAGGGCAATAAAAAAATATATAGCAAGGGTGCCTCTTCACCTAGTGCCCTAAGGCCAACTGGTCTGGAAGTCACTGCTATGCCTTAGGTGGTGCAAGACGAGAAAAATACACCAAGTAAGCAAGCACAGGAGTAATCGGTCGGTTAGTACCTCAAGAAGTATTAACGGTCGCATGAAAGTGTGTGAGCAATCTTATCTAAATATTCATTAATCAAAAAGTACTGAGGCTGATGGGCAAGAGTATGATAGCTTGAATTGAATTCTCCGGGTGTAGGGATGTCCTTTACACACACGCAGGGTGATATGATCGATGTTTGGAAGAAAGATAGGAATGAAGAATAAGACGATGTTTTATTGAGGGAGGACGTAATTTCTGACATCTTTTCATGACCATTAAGATAGGGCTCATGACAACCGAAAAGCTAGCTTAGTTGGAAACCCTAATTTTCAAAGTCTTTCTTTTACAATTCTTGTCTTTAAATGTAATATTCATGATCTTCCTTTTATTATTGGATTTTATGTATGCAATCCGCTGAAAACCCTCAGGAGACAACACTCCTCCTACTAGGGACACCTAGAGGTTTAAAGGCTTGTTGCACGTGCTCAGTGCAATCGTGTTGCTACGAAAGTGTGCTAGTTAGTTTTTCTCTTTCTTTATTTTCTCCTTCTCTTTTTAATAAAAAGTTCGCTCGAGACGATCGAAAATAAGTTTGTGGGAATTTGATCAGTCGAAGATATTGCATCTTTAACACGGCAATTTCCCTATCAATTGCATTCATATAGAAGTGTTCGGCATTCATATAGCACATATTAGCAAAACAGTCGTAAAATATCAGATTACATGTGTTAGACCTTAAAACCGGCATTTTTAGGGAAATTGACTGCATTTCATAACATGGCATCATTCCTATATTGCGCAACTTGTGTTTCGAAGTCCGTGTAGGGAAATCCAGAAGATCGGTCAAAATTACAAAACAAAGACGGCTAAAAAATACACCAACTCAAGGATTTGGAATCTGGTAGTAATCTAGAAGGAAGTTTGGGATTCAACATATCATAAAATACAAAAGAAGACATCAGAAGCCAACACCTGAAAGATGAAGCCCTAAGACTCCAACATGGCCGCGGAACCACGGCCGGAGCCGCCTTGAGCCGCGGTTCCGCGGCGTCCCTGCCACATCAGCCCTAATACTCTGCACCATAACTTCTACCTCAGTGTGTACACTTCATCAAGCTACTACATTTTCTAGAAGATCCCAGAAGCTTCTGCCAGTTCAGCAAACTTAGGGTTTCTAAAGCTAAACGTTCATAGCTTAAAGTCTAAGCTAAGCTCCTAACTATCTACATCTAGAAGCTTCTCCTTACAACAAACTTTTGGAGGGAATTGCAAATTCAAAACCCAAGACCTAGGGTTTGGAAAAGCTATAAATAGACCCCTAGGCTCACTTGTTGAAAATGATTCATTGTTGGTAGTACTCATTATAAATCAATCATTAGTGGGTTGATCATTAGTTGTTAAGTAACCCTAGTTCTTCATCTACCCACATTCTTGCCATTTCCAAACCCTAACCCTAATCCAATCTAGAAAAACCCAATTCAAGATCCATGGAGTTCAAGCAAAGCAAGTCTTCAACCATCCTTTAGAAGCAAAGCCGGCATTCATCAGAGCATGAGATCCAAGCGATTCAAGACTCAAGGAGCCGAGCGATGCAAGATTTGATGAGCAAAGTTCCTACCTCTTGTAATTCTTGAGAGTTGTAACTACTTGTTAATGTAATAAAGGTGATGATTCTTTAAACTTGTTTATATTTCAATTCAAGCATCGTGATTTCATTTCGATTCTTGAATGTATTCATTGTAATGATGTGTGAATAAACTCCGCTCGTGGAGGAATCGAGAAGATTGTAGAATGATGGCGTTGATGAATCCTTAAACGTTTTCTTAAGTCCTATAGCAATTGTAAATTCTTGAAAATTGAATGATCGATGATCTAGATCCATGCGAAATGTGTTCTTGAATCCTTTCGCACGATCTAGAAATCAACAATTGATCATTCGACTTTCAAGAAGCTATCTAGTGTTTGTGATTCATCGAAAGGACAAAGGATAGGACGAAGAAACCCTAATTCTTCGCAAGATCCTTAAACCTCGATCAATCGACATCGAGTTAGCATCAATTCGTTAATGGATAAGAAACGTTAATCTTTAGTCTTCTTCACATCTACAATCTAATCAATTCCTACGAGCTTTACTTGAAATCTTGAAACCCAAATCGATTGGAATTATATCACATCTTGATTCTTGATGTTTATCATTTTCTTGATTCTTGATTAGAATAGTGACACTTGAACTCATCGATAAAATCTTGAATCATTTTGCTTTTCTTTTCTATTAAAGTTTCAATTCAAAACAAAACAATTACGAACGAATCGCACAATCCCTGTGGACGATCCGCACTTGCTAACGAAATCTATACACGACACCGTTATTGATTGCGGTCAAATATTTTTGGTTGTGATTTCTATATTCAATTGTCTACAAACCGACACACAATCGGAAATCGAATTTTCATATCAATCACATACATACATACATTGTATCATGGTTGTTGATACATATTTCGTGGCAATGCAAGACTCATATTGTAGCAATTATCTATTTATTTATCATTTTGAAAAAAGGAAAGTATAATTCACACATGGTTAATGTTTATCATCTTTGACCATGCTTCAACCACTTTTTAACCTTGAGTTAATTATACTTTTGCCTTTTAACTCATTTGATAAAGATCTAGATAATTGCTAACCATAGTTGAAGTGAGAAAGATTGATATGGATTATTCTTTTATCATTTCAATAATTCACTCATATCATTTTTCTTTTGAGCTCAAGCTTAGCCACCATCTTCTTTTTTCTCTCTTGAAAATTTCTTTGAGTGAAGTTGAAAAAAAGAAAGGGTTTTGATTATAGAATACAAACCACATCATCATACTACACACATCTAGCCCATTTGTGTAGGGTGTTTGCTCTACTTCATCCACATATCAAGTAAAGCAAGGAGCTTTGGGCAAAGGGACTTCGAGTGGATCTTCGCGGACAAGGAAGGCTTCCATCGATCCGTTCCAAACGCTTAAAGTGCCAAGGAGTCACCAAAGGAGGTCTACAAAGGTTGTAATCTCTACTCTTAGTGATACTTTTTCTTTTGCATGTGATGCTTAGCCAAAAGAAACCCTAAATTTCTAGTTATGATTCCTTGCAAGTTCACATAGCATCTTAAAAATTTGATTTTGGCATATGTGATGCTTCTAAACCCTTGATGAGGTGCTAGGTAAACCCAACAATGGTATCAGAGTCAAGCTAGAGTTTTAGGCGAAGTTTAGGCGAAGTTAAACTCCGATCGAAACACGAAATACCAAATTAGACCCCTCTCTGGACAATTTTTAAAACTGTGGTTTTTTCTGAATTAAAAATAATTAAAATATTCAGCAGGGAAATCTAAGCATTTCTGTAAAAAACGATACCATATTCCGTACAAACCGCCGTGGAACCGCGGCCAGATCCTGCTTGCGCCGTGGATCCGCGGCCGTACTGAAGCAATATTTTATCATTTTTGCATAGTAATGTCCACAGTTACTTGTAGATATTTTTGGGTATTTTTAATCTGACTCAAGTGTTGAGTGTTCTGGGGATTATTTTGAATTCGTTGATTCGATCGGAAAGTTCGTTCTGTTTTCGGGTAATTTAGAAAGTATTAAAATGTTCGAACGGATATCATTAACTCACTTTTTCCCGGCACGAAAAAATTTCAAGTGTTGATTTTTTCTCGAGTTTAAATCTTTTGGAAATACGTGCATGTAACATGGTGGACCCTCTAGAAGAACACAAACCTTAACTCGATTATGTGACCGTCTGAACTGCCTCTAAACCTTAGGGTTTGGGGCAGTACGGCGTGCCACATGTGAAGCGTTGGCTTGACCCTTCTACGGCTGGACCACTGCTACTGTGAAACATTCTGGGATTTTTGAACTCCGCTCAAGTGTTGAGCTATTTAGGAAATCTTGGGTATTTGATTATTCGATCGGAAATTTTAATACCGTCTATTTATCTGGAATGTGATACAATATATGGAATTCATATGGTTAGGCAAGAAATGCAAAGTATGTGATATTTCCTATTTACGATGTCTAAAGAGATTGTGGATTCCAAATGTTGTAGTTTTACACATTATTTTCTGTGACCGTAAGCGTAGTATGTAGGGTATCGCCGGCTTCGTTGCTATACATCAACGACAATCGGGATATGCATACTTGCTTACGTTGATGATATGAGATATTATGTGTTGCTGAGATATGATGTGCAGGATTGTCGCGATTGAATAGCCGGGTTTTTTTTTATGTGAGATGAGAGTTTTATTTTCATTCATGTATAAATCAATTGTATGTAATATTCTTTTATTTGAAGCACTTGCGGGCTGAGGAAGATGTTTCCATCATTGTATATTATTTACTTTTCTACATTAGGATAGACCCAAGGAGGGGAGCACAAGTGACCGGGTTCTAGGGTTCAGTGGGAGGCCATCTCGAGGAGTCGAGACCGGGTCCCTTAAACTCTAGAATTGGCAGGATCACTTGCCGCTCTCGTAGGGGTCTAAGGGTGTGGGATTGGCTATTCATCGCGACCGTGGAATCCGTATTTTCTATTGTTGGCTAAATACAAAATACGGACATCCTAGATATCCTTTTATTTTCATATGTGCTTCTGCTGTTGATATTCTGTAATGTGATTACTTAGTATCTGAGACGAATGGATTATTTTTATATATATGATATATAATAAACGTTACTTATGTTTTACACCCGCACTAATCCCGCCCCGCTATGCCGTTAGTTAAGTAACCAAACGGTGTATAACGGGACACTATGGCGAATGCGGATGGCATAAGTGTACGTTCTATTTTCGTTTCTTTTCTATAATGGCTTAGGAACTTAAATGATAGGATTACATTAATGAGATTAATGTAAAGAAAAAGAAACCTAAAAGATGTTGTAGAATCAGATTTGAAACCCACTCGGCCTTTTTATGAAAAATGCAAGTTTCAAAAGATGTGGAGCTTAAGCCACTCCTTTTCTAAAAACTGTTTTGATTCTACAACAAGATCAAGTTCAAAGCGTTAAAGGTTTTCATAAAAACCATCCGCAACCCTCCGTCATTTTAGGAAGCAGAGTACTTAGTATTCGTGCTGCGTATTTTGATCATAGTCAAGGCGCAGTGTACGGTAGCTAAGTGATGCCTTCCTACAAAGCATATGTTGCTATCAGTTAGGACATTCATATGATTATGTTGATCATAGTCAAGGGTCATATGGGTGGGTCTAGTTGATCTCGAAATGATGGGTAGAACTTGACTAGTACTTATGATATTTTGACCATAGCCAAGGTCATAAGTAACTAGGGGTAAAAACCATATCGGGAGTTTCAAGAGTTGAAATTTGCAAAGAGATTGCATACCATCTATATGATAGTTGGATCCCGATCCCACTGTGAGTAAGTGTTACTTCCAGGAGAATTTTGCACTTTACAATTAGCTGATCCAGTAGGTGTCTAGAAAGGTGTTAACGGGGTTTTGACCTCTGGGAAAACGAGGTTTACTTTAATTAGGTCCGTGCGAAAGCACGGGGAACCTTCCTGAAGTACCGACACTGGCCTGGCTGACCGGTTAGCGAAACTGTATAATGTAATTAATCCTGGCTAGATTTCTTTTCAGGTTTTGAAAGAAAATTTGATTAAAGCAGTGGGAGACATCGATTAGATAAGATAATAACCAATCTAATTCTTTGCAAGAGCATTTCGCTGGGTGTATTCTTTTCTCTCTCCTAATGGCAGATAGCTATGACGGGACTTAAGCTTCTACTAGAGAAAAATAAACTGACGGGACCGAACTATAAAGAATGGTTGAGGAACTTGAACATCGCACTTGCATATGATAAAGTATCATATGTCCTCACAAACAATGCCCCACCCGTCCCAGGACCTGAATCATCTGTCTCGGATAGTGAGATCCGAAAAACTTGGGATGCTGATTGTAACACGGCCAAGTGCCTCGCGCTTGCTTTTATGGACAATATCCATCAGAAGCAACATGAGAATATGTATGTACAATCCATCTTTCTTCACACAAAGGGCTTGTATGAAGAGCAATCTCGTACTTTGAGATACGAGGCATCTCGAAAGCTGTTTCAGATGTGAATGGCCCCTGGTACATCATTAGGAGACCATGTTTTGAAGATGATTGGTCTTATAGAAGAACTTGAGGAACTGGGATGGACCATGGACAATGAGCAGTATACAGATATTGTTCTACAGTCTCTCCCCCTGCTTTTGCTCCGTTCATAGTGAACTTTAATATGAATGATTTGGAGAAATCATTACCTGAACTTCTCAATATGTTGAGAAGTGCAGAGAGCACGTTGAAAACAACGAAGACTCCCGCTCTGCTTGCTGGGCCATCCTCCTCTTCATTCCCAAAAGCCAAGGCCAAGGGAAAGAAAGAGAAGAAGTCCATCAAACAGAAAGGTGGAGTTAAAAAGGCAAAGGGGAAGACAAATCTAGGGCTACGGGAAGCGGGAAAGGAGAATGTTTTTACTGCCACAAGTCAGGACATTGGAAACGCAACTGTGCTGTGTATCTTGCTGATCTCAAGAAGAAGAAGCATGCTGATGCTTCCACTTCAGGTGTGTTTGTAACTGAAAACTGTTTTTCTTTAAACTCTGCTTCTTGGGTATTACATACCTGTTCTGGTTCTCACATCTGCAATTGTATGCAGGGATTGAGAAACAGTAGAGTTTTGAAGACATGTGACCATACTCTGCGGGTTGGAAATGGTTCCAATGTACATGTTGTATCCGTGGGAGAATATCATCTTGGGTTGCCTTCGGATTGTATTTTGGTTTTGAGCCCGTGTTATTTTGTACCAAGTATGCTATGTAATATAATATCCGTTTCTTTGTTGGACAATGAAGGATATAATTTTGTATTGAAAAATAATATTATGAACATTAACTTGAATCAAGAGTTGATTGGGTATGGTACATTAAATAATGGTATTTACGTCCTGAACCAACACACAGTTTTCAATATACAACATATTAATAAAAGAGAATTTTCAGATATAAATGAAGCTTTTCTTTGGCATTGTAGACTTGGTCATATTAATGAAACAAGACTAAAAAAAACTACATAAAGATGGATATTTAAAACCTTTTGAATATAAATCTTATACAACTTGCCAGTCTTGTATCAAAGGTAAAATGACCAAAACTCCGTTTACTGGACACGGAGAAAGAGCTGTGGAACTCTTAAGTCTCATACATAGTGATGTATGCGGACCAATGTTTACACATGCTAGAGGTGGTTTTTCATACTTCATTACTTTTACGGATGATTTCTCAAGATTCGGACACGTGTTTTTGATAAAGCACAAATCCGAAGCTTTCGAGAAATTCATGGAGTACAAACTTGAAGTAGAAAAACAAACATGCTTGAGCATCAAGAAACTTCGATCAGATCGAGGTGGAGAATATTTAAGTACAGAGTTTTTAGACTTCTTAAAAGAGAATGGGATTCTCTCTCAGCTCACTCCTCCTTACACACCACAGCACAATGGTGTGTCAGAACGGAGGAATCGTACCCTATTAGATATGGTACGATCCACGATGTGTGATGCTGAGTTACCGCTTTCCTTTTGGGGGCATGCATTAGAGACAGCGATGTATCTATTAAACAGGGTTCCAACCAAGACCGTGTCTACCACTCCATATGAGATATGGAGTGGAAAGGGACCATCTCTTAAAAGAGTTAGGATTTGGGGTTGTCCGGCTTTTGTTAAAATGCAGAATCCAGACAGACTCGAGACACGATCGGTCATGTGTAAATTTGTGGGGTATCCAAAACATTCGTATGGATATCTATTCTACCACAAGGAGGAACAAAAGGTGTTTGTTGCTCAGCATGCCACATTTTTGGAAAATGAGATCTTTACAGACAGTACTGATGGCAATGCGATAGAATTAGAAGAGATTCTAGAGACACAAATTACTCAGGACGAATTGGTTGAAATTGATGTTGCAGTAGAACTTCAAGAATCTCAGCCGCTCCGGAGATCTGGTAGAACTTCTCGCCCACCAGAGAGATACTATGGGTTTCTCATTGATGGTGATAGAGAAGATTGCATCATGGATAATGATGATCCTACTAGTTTTCAGCAAGCTATCACGAGTGGTGACTCAGTGATGTGGCTGGAAGCCATGAGATCTGAAATGGAGTCCATGTATACCAACAAAGTATGGACTTTGGACGTTGCGCCTCCTGGGATAAAACCCGTTGGGTGCAAATGGATCTTTAAGAGAAAGATTGGTATAGATGGACAGGTAGAGACCTTTAAAGCAAGGCTGGTAGCGAAAGGTTTTCGTCAAAGACCAGGATTGGATTATGATGAAACTTTCTCTCCAGTAGTAATGCTTAAATCCATTAGGATCCTACTTGCTATTGCTACTCACTATGATTATGAAATCTGGCAGATGGATGTTAAAACTGCATTTCTAAATAGTGATTTAGAAGAATGTGTTTTTATGGATCAGCCAGAGGGCTTCATTGACAGTGGGAGTAGCGGGAAAGCATGTAGATTGCTTAAATCCATTTATGGATTAAAGCAGGCCTCACGGAGCTGGAACATCTGCTTTGAAGATACAATCAAAGAGGTTGATTTTATCAAAAATATAGATGAACCATGCATTTATAAGAAGTTTGTAGGGAGTACTGTCACATTTCTCGTATTGTACATGGATGACATTCTCCTGATAGGAAATGATATTCCTATGCTACAACCGGTCAAACTATTCTTATCACAAAGGTTCTCCATGAAGGACCTGGGTGATGCCTCATTCATTTTGGGCATAAGGATCTATAGAGATAGATCCAAGAGGTTATTGGGATTGTCCCAATCAAAGTACATAGACACCATCCTAAAAAGATTTGGTATGGAAGATTCCAAGCATGGTGCCTTGCCTGCTTGTCATGGAATCACTCTTTCCAAGGACTTCTGTCCGAAGATTGATGAAGAGAGAGCTCGCATGAGCGTTATACCCTACGCTTCATCCGTAGGATCTATAATGTATGTGATGTTATGTACTCGCCCTAATGTAGCTTATGCACTAGCTGTAGTTAGCAGGTATCAATCCAACCCAGGGGAGAAACATTGGATAGCAGTGAAGAACATTCTTAAATACTTGCGAAGGACTAAAGAATTGTTCTTGGTGTATGGTAATGGGGATCTCCATATGGAGGCCTTTACCGATTCCAGCTTTCAAAGTGATAAGGATGACATCAAATCTATCTCAGGGTTTGTATTTACCCTCAACGGAGGGGCGGTTAGGTTGAAGAGTTCCAAACAGGATACCGTTGTAGACTCTACGATGGAAGCTGAGTATATTGCTGCAAATGATGCTGCCAAGGAAGTCATCTGGATGAGGAAGTTCATCATGGAACTAGGAGTAGTTCCAACCATTGTTGATCCAATACCATTGTATTGTGATAATAATGGAGCTATGGCGTTAACCAAAGAACCAAGGTCCCATCAGAAATCCAGACACATCCTGAGGCGATATCATTTGATCCGGGAGATAGTAGATCACCAGGAGATCGAGATTCGAAGAGTAGATACAAAAGATAACACAGCGGATCCACTCACCAAGACCCTTCCACAGCCGCAGCATGAGCGACTTATTGAGATGTTGGGTATGAGATACGCCAATAACTGGCCTTAGTGCAAGTGGGAGATTGTTAGATATATGTATGCCCTAGAGGCCATTATATGTATAGTGGATGCTTGGACATGTATATATGATTTTAGATGACTTTCTCGCTCAACATGATAGTATGCTATCTGGTTTACTTTATCATGACATGTTGATTTGATCATGCTTTTATTCATTTGCACATGTTGATAAAGCCCTCAGGATATTTGCTTGACTAATGTGACTATGATGCAGATCATACTAGTGGGGCATGTGTAGTTTATAAGCATATCCTTGAACAGTTCCTAGTCGTGGGTGTATCGAGACGGGGCATCGATATTCCAGAGTAGACTAGCGTATACTATTCTTGTCCCATATGATGGGCGATGGATGATCCCATATCCATCTGGTGAGGTGACACCAAAGATTGTATGCGGGTGCTCAGTGGAGACTGGGTACACTGAACGGACTCACAGAGATCTCCTATGTGGTATTATATATATCGTCGGATAGCAGTACTCAGGTGACACTGGTACAGGTTAGTCTGTAGACCCAAGATCGTCATAGAGTCTTGTGTGTCCTCCCACTGTACTTTGATATCCACCCTACCACGGCTCTACTGAGTCGTGCAAACAGGTGGACTTTGGATACAGTCCCGAGGCACATAGAGGCGATGAGCGATAGGAGGGGTTTCGTCTCTCCCGGTATTGGGAGTTGATGTTGTGGTATGCTCGATTGGCTATAACAGGATGTCCCTGGCCAGGGCTGTTGAGATTTACTGATAAGTGTAATCAGTAGTTTCTCAATCTGTTATGAGCCATACACCAGCATGACTTATTGAGTTATTGGGGTCGACGATTCCATACCTAGACTCGATATGCAACATATCTGACGAAGAGACCGGACTGTACGGTAAGTGTTGCCAGTTGGCTCGACGGGAGTTTTGACAGCTTCGCTGGTTTTCTTCTGATCGCTCAATACCCGGGTGGCCATTACGTTTAGCTGACCGCTTGCGGCTTGTGGGTGTTTGATATGATCATCACCTACTGCCGACATATTGACGAGTCTTAGAGTCCCACAATGAAGTTTCCTGGCTCAGGCGAAAAGATGTGGTGTGCATATGAGATATGCGCGGGGACCCAATTAAATACGGATATGTGATACCGTATATTAATCGGACATTTTCTATTGGTCGGGTCGTATGTGATATGACCGGTTTGCAAAATCAAGTATTGATTTAACGAATAACTTTTAGATTAATTCTTTAATTAAACCCTTTTTTTTCTATTTTTGTATGCATGCATGTATGCACATGATGATGTGCATGGACACATACATACATACATTGTATCATGGTTATTGATACATATTTGGTGGCAATGAAAGACTCATATTGTAGCAATTATCTATTTATTTATCATTTTGAATAAAGGAAAGGATAATTCACACATGGTTAATGTTTATCATCTTTGACCATGCTTCAACCACTTTTTAACCTTGAGTCAATTATCCTTTTGCCTTTTTAACTCATTTGATAAAGATCTAGATAATTGCTAACCATGGTTGAAGTGAGAAGGATTAATATGGATTATTCTTTTCTCATTTCAATAATTCACTCATATCATTTTTCTTTTAAGCTCAAGCTTAGCCACCATTCTTCTTCCTCTCTTCAATATTTCTTTGAGTGAAGTTGATAAAAAGAATGGGTTTTGATTATAGAATACAATCCACATCATCATACTACACACATCTAGCCCATTTGTGTAGGGTGTTTGCTCTACTTCATTCACATATCAAGTAAAGCAAGGAGTTTTGAGCAAAGGGACTTCGGGTGGATCTTCGTGGACAAGGAAGGCTTCCATCGATTCGTTCCAAACTCTTAAAGTGCCAAGGAGTCACCAAAGGAGGTCTACAAAGGTTGTAATCTCTATTCTTAGTGATACTTTTTCTTTTGCATGTGATTCTTAGTCAAAACAAACCCTAAATTTCTAGTTATGATTCTTTGCAAGTTCACTGAGCACCTTCAAAATTTGATTCTGGCATATGTGATGCTTCTAAACCCTTGATGAGGTGCTAGATAAACCCAACAGAGAGAGGTCGAGCTACAGGTCTACCTCCTATGACGTTGTCATGACCCAAATGTGGCACATGACCGGCACTTAAATCACGTGGCATCTAAAGACACCGACGCGATCCGAGTAAGCCGAAACCCGGAATCTAAACCCATTTTGAAAATATTGGAGGTGAGGTTTAAATGGTCATCAGATGAAATCAGTTTTAAAATAACATCTAAATTTAACTAAGTATGTTGAAAAGCATCTATGACGTTTTAAAACTTGACATCACCTCCTTTGCATTTCTGTAAAACGCAATACAACATAGTAATACAATAGCATCCTAATGGGAGCTAGTCTCCATGTCAAAACGATGGAGCAACCAACAATCTAAATTAGAAGTCGACTCCAAAGAGTGTGACACCACCATACATAAACTCTAATCCTCGCTTCTAAGTCCATAATATACCATTTCTAAGTTGATGGAGTTTCCACTAGATACAAGAATATATGAATAATCAAGAGTGAGTACGATACAATAATAATCCACTTACCAATCAATTACTGAAAGGAATGTGTGCCCAAGCCGCTGATAATCCAAGCGGTAAAACCTGCAAAAAACTGTGGCACAACGGGGATGAGTTTCCAACTCAGTGAATGGAAGTACATCTAAAGGTAGAAATCGAAATGCATGACGATACCTAGGTCATTAATATAGCACTACCATAATATGTACTAATATACTATATGATATGCATATGTATCATAATGCAACACTACCTATTATGCAATCCCAAGTAGAATATATCCAATGCAAATAAGCTATATCTAGGTATAGGCCCAATGTAACCGAAAAAAAAAAGAAAATATATATATATATATATATATATATATATATATATATAATTCTTTTTTAAACTAGCCGCGGAATAGATATGTCCCGGCATAGAGTAGACGTGATAGTATGAAATATAATATATATTTTATTTAAGATATACGTCATGCTATTTTAAATGGGTAGTGTTAAGTGGTTTACAATTTAAAAGATTTCAATGTCATATCAAACACATCAAAATAATGAGGCTATAGCTCGATTTTTAAATCCCTTTTTATGTATAGGAATGCCCGTACGAATATATACAGGTACTGTCTCCCGGATCAGTCCTGGTCGGCTACAAATAACTGTAATCTAACTGTGTACCTCATGATAGTAATCATATCAATATATATGGATGTCCAGCATAGACACCCAAAATCAGTAATCTCTCGTGTCCATCACCGACACGTAAATGCAGATACCGTCGACACCATCTCAATAGATGATCGCCACCCGATATCCCTGGCCCCGGTCGGTATCCTCTGGATATCCGCCATGCCCAATCGAACCCCGGCCAGTATCTCCTGGATATCTACCGTGCTCGTCTCTATCTCCTGTATCGAGTATCCTCGTTAGGCTTTCCACCTATAATGCGGCTATCCTGTCTCTCGGTCTCGAACCGGGTCCACTATGTATCCGACTGTATGCCCCCCAACTCAGCCGGATAAGTAACAAATCCGAAACCGAATAACCTCCCACCTTGGTTCGGAATAAAATAACTAGAAAACCTAAAACTCATGATGGACGTTAAATCATCATCTTCAGAAAATATCAAGTAAAGAAAGATAATATTTGCCTAGATTATCCTGATGATATATTATATATATACATATATAACAGCGTCCCATACCACTGATATATATCATCAAAAGTAAAACGTCCAGAAAACTCATAAAATCAAATATAACATTCATAATACTGGTATTCACAATGCTTAACAGATAATAAGATAAAGTGCGTAAATATATCATAGAAGTGGATAAACTTATCAATCCTACTGTGTCATGGCAATATTACTGATGTGTTCTGTAACATACGCGTCTGTGCTCGTGCAACATGGAAATCACGAGTATTTATGCAAGTGTTCTAAAGTGTAATAGCCTACTCATATCGATATCTACTTATGCAATATATCATAACGGTCCTACAGTGACATGCCAGTACCAATGAGGTGTAGTGAAACATTGGTATACGTGTTTGTGCAGCATAATACTCATTGGTAGTTGTGCAGTGTTCTATCAGAGTGTTCGTATTACGGAAACGTATAACATTGATAAAAATAACGTGAACATGTAAAATAAATCTAAGCGTAACTGATAACTGTAATTACTTGCTATGAGCTATACCATTATCTTTGAAAAGGGAACCAAACGTTGGTTTTGAGATAAGGAAGCTGCCTTAGGTTAAAATCGATATTCATTTTGAAAATTGGCACCTTAGCCTTGTTTTTATTATATAAAAGAGAAACGAATCGTAGTTTTTAAAAGAATATAGCTCACACAAGTATTACATCCTAAAACGGAAAATAATCTAACTCTACGAGTCTAAAGGAACACTTGGCCGTTATTCGGCATATAAATCTCATTATTTCCACTACATATAATTCCTCATAAAATGTCTCACATTATCACTATATCTCAAATTCTCTCTATTACGGCATGATCCTTCGTACCAACTTGCCAAACTATCTGTAAACTATATGCACATGAGTATTATACTGGATGCAATTTAATTCAAATATCCATATCTTAATAAATTTCTAAAACTGCTATATATCATAATACTATTTATAAGGTTGCAGGGGTTCTATACGCCATCCACCCGACTTCCCCTATAGATGTAAATCTACTCACCAACTTAATAAGTTTGCTGAATCCACGCTGCTACACTGCCAACTCCGCCTCGGAAATCCTCGAATCGTACCTATATTCGTATTTAAATCGTATTGATGTAAATATCATATCGAAAACCTTAACAATAAGCAAAACACCCGTAGGTTAGAACCTACAGTACACTTAACCAAAAATCGACAATATACTATTGAATTTAATGTACGAACATCGATATTTCAGTCGCAGTATGAAATACGCAAAACTCGTATCGTAAATATCTGAAATTTGATAAAATCATTTCTAAAACGTTCCCAGATTTTACGGTGTAAGTATTTAGATAACCGAAACAATACTAGAGACTAATGTTTACTCAAAATAGGCCACAGAAGAAAAACCAACACAAAAGGACACCATGGGGCTGGCGTCGCCGGATCTTGGGTTCCACTCGCCGGATCATATAGGGAGTTTGGGGTTCTGTTTCAAGTGTTGTTTACTAGTTGTCTCATTATACGTTTGGTCTTGCTAGTTTTTCCAGTGATTATACGTATTAGTTCCAGATTCAGTTTCAGTGAACAAAATAACACAAAAGTTTTTGTTTTCTGTTTTTCTTATGAAAACTGATATTGAACAGAACTGATTAAATTGAAAAGAGATGAAGATATATCTATGGAGATTGTGTATAGTAGAAAACCAGCTCCTAATTTGTATATGGAAGCATCTAGGATTTGTAATGGATCAAGCTTGACGATTTGCACTAGTTGCTTAAGGGACTTATATATTTTCACTTGGATTTATGAATATTTAGGAATTTCTTGGTTTGTGACTGCAGAGTGTAGTGTTCCATTTGGGATTACTACTTAAATCTCTAAGTATTAGGGGTAAATAGGATGAGGAGATTTGTAGAGAAAGCATGAGGTGTATGATGAGAGGTGGAGGTGGCATGAGAGGAAGGATGTGTCATTTGATGAAGTATGATTGATTTATGCAAGGAGGATGAAACGTTTTAGAAACCGTTATGCGAATTTGTCCGTTTTAGAGTAAAATAGTCGGTGTTTTCCGTTTTAACCCGATTGTGATCAAACTTCTGTATAGACTTCACGGAACCTAGTTTAGCTTGAATGAAGCTAGTGCGCGGGCTTTGGGGGTCAATGGAAAGTTTTGGTTCACTTAGATTTTTTCCCTAATTAAATATTATTTTAATGTGTTATTTACGCACTTAATTAGTGGTAATTACTTTTTGGGTTAATTACTTCTAATTTGAATCATTGCTAATCTAATCACTAGATATTTTTGTAAACCCATCCGTCCAAATATCTAGATATTTTGTGGATTTAAAATGAAAATTTAAAGAAAAAGAAAAGAAAGAAAATGTGGCATTTGCATTAATTAGCATTTAATGTTGTTTTTAGCTAGAACTTTCTTCTTTTTTCACAAAACCCCCCACTCCTTGCTTGGCCGAGCCTCTTCCCTAGTTCTGCCCTCATTTTTTTCAAGCCCAATTTCATCTCCTCCAAGCTCAATAAATCATCAAAAATCCTTGAACAATCCTGCAAACTCATAATTAAATCCAAACCCATCATTCTTCTTCAGAAAACATGCTTTGATCTTCATGAAAACATCATTTTCGGAGGCTAAAATGATGGATCTAATTTCTATTTTGTGTTCTTGAGGAGGTATAATTTCTAACCCAAATCTTTAATTGTTATGTTTAAAACATTAAATTAGCTATTTTATTGTTTAATATAGCTTAATTAGCATGATTTATGGTTTCTTGATAATTTTTAAGAAGTTCAAGTTAGCGCTTAAACTTGATGAATGGATTAAAGGTTAATTGAAGATTAGAAAAACATAACCTAGTTTGCTAGTTTCTTAAATGATATTTTTCCTAATTATCTAATTAGCTTAATTACAAACTAGAATTTTACTAAATCCTAATTAGGCAAGATTAAAATTCTAGTAAATGTATGAATGGTTTAATCTTTCTATATTATGATGTTTTCAAATTATAGTTTTGGTAAAAATTATAGTTTTGTGTTAAAATGATATATGTTGCTTACTAGATTTCGGTAAATTTTTGGCGTGGGTTTCTCTTGATGTTATGACGCTATTCATATTAAATTCCACGTTTATTAGTGTATTGTGAATGCACAATCGGTACGATCAGGGTCTAGGCTTGGTAGTTGTGTCGCTTTGCGTTCCTATCTAGGGTTGTGCCGATGTCGTTCGTGTCTTTGTGTAGCTTTTGCTCTTGAGTTGGTTTCGTAGTGTCGCTACGCGCGTTAGCCACTAGACGAACACTTGAGTGTATGTTTGGAGTTGGTGCGTCGGTCAAGCGTAGTTAGTACGTGTTATTGGTCGATTGCTAATATATACATGTTATATTGTTATATGCTTTCAGGATCACAGGCTGGGACTTAGGGCGCTGCGAATAGGGGAAAGCGAGTAGTTGGCTTTACTTAGCCAGGAACGTTGCTGAGTAGATTTAACATCTATAGGGGGATCGCCCGCATGGCGTTATGCGTCTGGGCTAGATCAAATGACATGACCATTAGTTAGAAGTATACACATATTGATTGTGTATGTATACCTTTGTTGCTTATCTCATTTCCTTGTGTATAGACTTAGTATTAATGAGACACAACACCATTATTGGCGGTTCATGTTTCACGAGAACTGATTGTATGCTACATACACACCATCAATAATTGCCATGACACGCACAATACTTATACATATGTGATATTGTATTGTTTTGGGACATTGAGACATGATCCCTATTTCCTTTTGTGCATATGACATATAGCATACCTGTATACCAACATGCTTTCACATATGCCTTGACATGCTTACATGCTAGTTACCTATATACCTATATGGTATTGTACCATTAGCGATAGGTATATACATATACTGAGACATAGCAACATGTACATCTCGCATACATACTTACACTTATACCTGCAGGGTATTACATCATTATTGATAGGTAGATACACATATCTTGCTATGCCAACAAGGTTACGCATACCTGGCTATTGCTACATGTTCACCTTTGTTGATGTTGTATGGACTTGGAGAAATTAGGAACCGCATGATATATATATTAACTTGTTGCAGTTAAATAGCGGTTTTTCCTTTATATGCTCATATTACTGTTTCATGTTGCATATATTATATTCATGCATTTCATATGATGTTCTCTGATATTTTTACTCCGAAGTATATATAACAGTGGAATGGGACGCTATATATATATATATATATATATATATATATTAGTACAATAGGACGCTAATATGTATGTACTGATTCATGCAGTTATACTTATTCATTACTTAATGTTTTCTGGATTTGAGGACCGTGGTAGTTTCATGAAATTATACATTATTTGAAAAACCCGGTTTCTTTTGATATGATATTTCAGCATCCACCATGAGATTTCTCGGTTCTGAGATTGTGATATATACCCGACGTGAGGAGTGCAGTGGGGTATGTGCGGGTACATGGTAGAGCCCGGTACGGTTCCCCTCGGCAAGAAGATCGACGGTACATGCCGATTGAGCCTGGAAGGTGGGAAAGTACCTACCGGTGATAGTATTTAGACTCGACGGTTATCGTGGGGATACCGACCGGAGTCATGTACGTATGGATACGTCGAATTTCGAGTGTCAGAGCTAGGCACTCGAGTTTTCGGTATAGCGTATTATACGTACCTATCAGGGGTCCAGTCGTACTGACAGCGCCTGATAGACCAGTATTTATGTGTCGATGCTCGACACTTGTTTCATGATATTTTTGGGTGTCGATGTTGGACACTCACTTTATATGAAACTTACTCGATACTTGATATTAGATATATGAGATTTACTTGATATTATACATTCAGGATATATGAGGTTTACTTGATATTGTAAATTCAGGATATACGAGTTTTACTTGATATTGTACATTCAGGATATATGAGATTTACTTGATATTGTACATTTAGGATATTTGAGATTTACAGGATATGAGAGCCAATTTGGGGGCTGATTTGAGGAAATTTGGGATTTAGATTGTCTTGATGGACTTTGGTCCTATCACGAGGTCAGGATTTCATGAGAATGACATGTTTTATTCCATACTCCTCATTTATCTTATATGCATTGCTTTATATATTAGTAGTACCTGATAGAGTACCTTTCATGACTGTTGCATATACAGATTGTCATATTATTGCTTCATGTCTTAGTTGTACCTGCTAGAGTACCTTTCATGACTGTTGCATAAATATGACCATTTATTGCTATCCGCTTGCATGTATTACATTCGTGCTGTACGTGTATACTTGCGATTACCTGCATATGTTATTTACTATTCACGAATTGGCAACTCACCCCCGTTGTGCCACAGTGTTTTGCAGGTAGTCCCTCACGGCAGTCGCGATAGGCTTTTCATCTTTCGTATCATCTTTTGCAGCGGATACGCTACGGCTGACTATGTACAGTTTTGCTATAGGTAGGTTTTACGTTTATCCGATGTTGCGTATTGTATATTCGTTGTATCTTGTACTCTCCATCTACCACTTTCATGTGTATGACTTAGTGACTTGATGTGAGGACGATATTGTATATTTTGGTGACACGGATGTCTTTTATGCAGTTTTACTTATATCGTCTTTTATTTCTTCGCTACGGCGTCGTATATCTGTTGTGGTGGTTGTTTTCCGCCGTTGGGCGTGGATTTGCTCCCGTTGGGGATGCTTTACTTATATTTTTGTTGTACCCATTTTTGGGGTTAGTTTTTCAAAGGAGGTGCTGCCAAAATTTTTACGAAAGTAAAGTTGGACTTTAAAGAATTTGGTTTGAGATTTCAAAAGTTTTGAAAATTTTATTATCACTTACTACTTTTGATGGTTTAGATTGCTGGGTTTTCGGCTTACTTAAATTGCGTTACGCCTGTAGACGTTGCGTAGTTTAAGCACCGTTACGTGCCAATTTCGGTTCGTGACAAAGTTGGTATCAGAGTGCTAGGTTTTACCTTTCAGAGTGTAGGATGACCTTGGTATGATGGAGTAGGTTGCTTAAGCAGAGTAACGTAGTGTGTGTATGTCCGAGGCATACTCACGACGCGGTACTCCGCCTAAAGTGACCTAAGTACTAATTGGTTGAAATTCCTTTCTTGATGATACATATCCTTGTGATTCGATTTCCGTGTTCTTATCGAATCCTTTTCCATTTATACCCTTTGCCGCCGATGACTATGGGGACTCAAAGTAATGCAGCGAGTGCCGAGGTCAGAGTTGACTCATGTGGGACGAGGACTGACCTGGATGGCACGCTCGTTGCACAGGAGCAGATGGATCCGCCTTCGATAGATCGTATCGCTAGGCTTGAGACTGATATGCTTGACCTGCGCCAGACGGTAAGGTCTTCGGTTGAGTCCAGTAGAGCGCAGCGACAGGAGGTTGCCACCCTAGTTACCCAGTTGTTCCTTGCGTTCAGTATATAGCATTTCGTCACTTACATAGCACCAGTGGATGCAGCCCTAATTGACGAGGCACGTCTTCCAGAGACTTTGGTAGTTCCGGAGCAGAGGAGGGCTCGTGCAGGTGTACCAACCCAGAGACAGAGGTTTTGTCACCGTGATAGGTTTTGGGCACGTCGTGGGAGTAACGGAGGCTAAGGACGAGGTCAGTCTTTTAGCTTGTATTCCCAGGAGGGTCGGCAACCATAGAGAGGATGCTATCGGTGTGGGGGCCTTCATCACTTCATCCGGAGTTATTCCATAACACCGCGTCAGGGTTGTTTTCTGAGAGGTCGTGGATGTGGATGGTTCGTTCAGAGGGGACAGGTTGGTAGAGGAAGAGGACAGCCAGTCGTAGGTAGGGGCAGACATGAGAGTTTGCTTCTACTCAACGGGACGCGCAGGCGTCGAATGCAGAGTTTTCAGGTATTCTTAAATTCGTATGTTCTTTTGATTCGTAGGGTTGTTTTGTTTGGGATCTATGCACTTGTTTGTTTTACACACTTTGTGCCATGGTTGGGCCGAGAGTTGTGTATGCTAGATCGGCCGTTGTTGTGTTAACTTCTGTCAGCGATTCTTTTGTTGCGCGACACGTATTTCAGTCGTGTGCCAATCAAATAGGAGATAGAGATTCGTCCGTCATTTTGATCCTTCTTGAGATGTTGGATTTGACGTTCTCCTGGGCACGGACTTGTTAGCTATGTGCTAGGCATCTGTGGACTACCGTGAGGAAACAGACAGGATTTGTTTCCAGGCGAGTCAGTTCTTATTGTGCCGGGGGACAGTGTTGCCACCCATCACAGCTTGAATACAGCCTTTTTCGCTAGTCGGCTTTATAGGAGAGGATATTAAGGATTCTTGGCTTTCATTCGTGATACCGGAGCCACAGTGAGTTGTTGGACCGGGTTCCTATCGTGCGGGAGTTTCCGACTTTGTTCCAGAGGAGCCGGCGGAGCTTAGGGAGCTTAAGGATCAGCTGCAGAGTTGCTAGATAGAAGGACTTGTACGTCCAAGTGTTTTGCTTGGGGAGCTCCTATTCTGTTCGTCAGGGAGAAAGACGACAGTTTGAGGTTGTGTGTTGATTGATCGTCAATTGATCCGAGTTACAGTGCGGATAGGTACCCTTTACCTTGCATTGACGATTTGTTCGACTTGCTCCAGAGTGCGAGACATTTTCTAAGTTTGTTTTGGATCAGGTCATCATTGGTTGCGGGTTCGGAGTGATGACATTCCGAAGATTGCTTTTGTGTGTGCTACGGGCAGTATGTGTTTTGGTGGTGTCGTTGGACTCACCAATGCCCTAGCAGCATTTGTGGATGTGATGAACCAGATTTCTTCAGGCCGTTCCTCGACCAGTTGATTGTTTTCTTATTGATGACATTTTGGTCTATTCCAATGTATCATGAGGAACTTGAGAAACACTTGAGGATTTGCTTTGCAGACATTGGGAGAGCCCCAGCGGTTTGATAAATTCTCAGAGTGTTCATTCAGGCTTGATTGTATTGTCTGTTAGTGTATATGCCCTAGGGGCCATTATTGTATCATACTAGTTTGTATATTACTTAAAGGAAGCTTGGGATATTCACATGTATATAACAGTCTTGCTAAACATGATAGTATGCTACTTGGTTTTTCTATCTTAATATGTGAGTATACGTATTGATAGAGCTCTTAGGATCTTGCTTGACTACCAGCGTTGTGATGGCAGTCACACTAGTGGGGGCTGGGTAGTCTACAAGCACATCCTTTTTCAGGTCCCTAGTCGTAGGATTATCGAGACAAGGCATCGATACTCCGGAGTAGACTAGTGTGTACGCTTCTCATCCCAGTTGGGGAGATGGTCTGTCCTATAGCCGTCATACTGGAGATAGTATACAGGTGTTCGTTGGGTTACGGGTACACCGGACAGGACTCGCAGGGAACTGTTGGTTGGTTTTATACCAGTCGACAGTTAACAGTTCCCACGTGACATGAGTACAGCATAGTCCGCAGACTTGACACTGCTACTTCGCCTAGAGTGTGTCCCACTATTCTTAGATTGCTACCCTACCACGGCTCAAAGGAGTCGTGTAAACAGGTAGCAATTGGGTGCAGTCCCGAGCACTTGGAGGCAGTGGCGGTTAGACAGGATTCGTCTCTCCCGGTATTGGGAGTTGATATCGCGCTGTGTCAGAGAGCCATTACGCAAAGTCCCTGGCCAGGGCAAGCGAGATTTACTGGTAGGTTCCAGTAGTTTCTCAGGGTGTAATGGTCTTCACTCCGACACGACTTATACCGCTATTAGGGGACTGACGCTTGCCGCCCCCCTAGGCCCGATATGCGATAGTCTTAGATGAACATACCGGACTGTACGGAGATTGTCACATCAGGCTCAGTAGGAGTTCGGATGGGTTTCCTCATCGGCCTTCTTATCGACATCTACCTGGGGACCATTACGTACAGCTAGTGCTGCTTGCGGTCTGTGGTTAAACCCACTGCCAGCGTAGTAGTCGAGTCATTAGAGTGCCATACAGAGAGTTTCCTTGCTCCAGGCGAAACGATATAGAGGTCGTATGGTTTTACGACAAGGGTTCGGACGCATACGTGTATTTACGCACATACGACATTCGGACAGTTTTTACTAGCCGGCTTTGGTTTAAGGCAGTTTCTAGTATCGGGTTATTGGATTTATACAGTCTAAAGTTTTTTCGTGTTTTCACGGATAGGAGGGGCATTCTCGTAATTTCATGAGAAGCTTCTAGAAGGATGGTGACTTGGGGGTTTAGGTGGCATAAGCATTAAATGAGATTAGTGACTCATTTGTGTGATTCATCCTTGTCATTAATGCATCATAAATGGTTAATGACTCATGTAGATGAATCACTCATATGTATTTATGAAGCATGGTTGTTAAACCATTTATTTATTTATTTGATAAATAATAATGCTTCATATATATCATGAGAGATCATTATCTCATTCTCATTCTCATTCTCACATTCTCTCTCCTCAAGCTCTCTCTCTTCAAACCCTAATCCTCCCCTCTCATGTATTAAGATCAAGGATTAGAAAGACTAATCAATCCATAATCCAACTCTATATCACCTAGGATACTTAGATTAGCACTTTAAGAAACCTAGTTACCTCAAGTTAGAGGTGAAGCTTGAAGTATAGCTCTCGGGTGGATCATCTACTACATAAAGAAGGCCGGAGAGGAGGTGGAGAACGAAAAGACGAAGGACACAGTTCATTAGGTATAATCACTTCTCATAGTAGTTAACAACTTCTATGTTTCTTGTTAGTTATAGTTTAGCAAAGATTCTTGGTTAGTCGATGTTTATACAAAGAACAAGATCGTTTTTCATTTTTCCGCCTCTTCGCAAGTCGTGGGGTGTTGTACATGCAGGGTTCCTAGGAACACAAGTGAGGTCTCCCAAGCCATCAACCATGGCAATTTCAAATATATGGTGCCTACAAACCCTAGTGTACGGATCGATAACTAGATGTCTAGGCGAAAAAAACTAGTTAACAAATAAACTAATGAGAATACGGAAATACAACCTTTGTAGATCCGGTCCTCCACCTCCACGGCTCCGCAACGAGGTCGTCTCCGCTGTCCAAATCAAATCCGGGCTCTAGAGTCGGCTTCGTCGGAGAATGGGCAAGCTAGGTCGTCGATGTCCATGCCGAAGATGATCTACGTCGAAGCATCGATGAATCAAGCTCCACCTTCACCAAACCGTGAAAAGTTGTGAAGGAAACACACTCTACTACTTGGCAAGAGGTAGAGGATGAAGAAATAGGAGTTGGGTTAACTTTAGAATTGGATTTCTCACTCTTTTCCAACAATCACCATTGATGGACTTCAAGCTTCTTCACTTGAAGAATGAAGAAGAAGAAGAAAGATATTATGATAAGTTAAATGAAAAATGAAAAGAAAATGAATTATTATCATAATTTTAACCATGGTCAAGTGTAGAGAATGAATCATGGTTAGTGGGAATGGTTAGGGTTAAGGATGAGATAAGTATGGTTGACTTTATCAAAGCTTCATGAAGCTTCAACTAAACTCCAAATCTAGCAACCATTCTTTTCTCTTTTCTTTTTATTTTCCAAAGTGAATAAACAAATAAATAAATGAATAAATAAGTAATGGAAAATAAAACCCTAACCATTCTTTTAACCATGGTTTATTCTTTGCACTTAACCAAGTAAACTTGTATCATCAAACATGATACAATCAAGTGCACAAAATCATATCGCATATGTAATGTGCACACCCGAGCGAGAAAATCCATCTTAAGTAAACCGATACTAGTTGATGCAAAGCAATATATCAAATATATAAATATGCATTAAATCATTAAATCAACACTTGATTCAATGATCCGGTCATGCGCACATAACCGACTGGTATCTAATATATCGGCTTATCGAATCAACGCTTGAATCGATAACTAGGTTATATCGCATACAACCATTCGATATATTTATCGCGAGAATAGAATACGGTATCACATACACGCATTATTCTCGGTCCCGCACATATCTCATATGCGCTCCTATTTCGTTTCGCTTGAGCCAGGAAACCTCTGTGTAGGACTCTAAAGACTCGTCAATACGCCGGCAGCGGATGATGATCATATCAAACATCCACAAGCCGCAAGCGGTCTGCTAAACGTAACGGCCACCCGGGTATTGAGCGATCTGAAGATCGACGAGCAAGCCCGCTCACACTCCAGTGAATCCGACCAGTAACACTACCGTACAGTCCGGTCTGATCGTCTGATATGTCGCATATCTCGCCTAGGGGTGGTATACGTCAGACCCCAATAGCTCAATAAGTCGTGTCGATATGAGGTCTATAACTGTTCGAGAAACTACTGGTAACACTTACCAGTAAATCTCTGCAACCCTGGCCAGGGATTTCCTGTTATAGCCAATCGAACACAGCGCAACATCAACCCCCATATACCGGGAGAGACGAATCCCCTCCTATCGCTCATTGCCTCCATGTGACTCGGGACTGTACCCAAAAACCACCGTTTTGCACGCCCTCTTGGACGTGGTAAGATGGAAATCAAAGCACAGTGGGAACCACACAAGACACTATGACGATCTCGGGTCAACAGACTACTCTGTACCAGTGTCACCAGAGAACTGCCATCTGACGTGAGGTATAATACCATCTGGGAGTTCTCGGCGAGTCCGTCCAGTGTACCCAGTCTCTACTGAGCACCCGTATATCATCTCTGATGTCAAACACCGATGGATATGGGATCATCCATCGCCCATCTGTATGGGTCGAGAAGGTACACGCTTGTCTACTCTGGTATATCGATGCCCCGTCTCGATACACCTACGACTAGGGACTTTGAAGGATGTACTTATGGACTACCATGTCCCCACTAGTATGATCCGCATCATAGTCCAGGTAGTCAAGTACAGATCCTAAGGGCTTTACCAACATGTAACAGAGAGACAATCAGTGTACACGTTAAGGTAAAGAGTAACCAGATAGCATACTATCATGTCGAGCAAGAAAGTCCTCCCTATATATGTCCCAGCATCCACTACAATATACATCCTATGTACAGTAATGGCCTCTAGGGCATACATATAACTAACAGTACATCGACTTACAGTGGTATCAGAGCCTCGCTAAACAATAATTAACTCATTAGCAAAGTCGTATGAATTTCGAACGCAAAACAAACCGAAAAAGACATCGATATCACTAAGTTTCTGTCGAATTTAAAAGAGGCTCTCAAAATTTTTCAGGGAGCTGCAGAATAACAAGCAGAGAAATATAAGAACACTGGAGAAAAATGGGTTCCTGAATCGGCCATACAGCCGCGGAACCGCGGCCGATCCCACCGATCCGCCGTGGATCCGCGGCCGAGTTGGAGCCGATTCAACCCAGTTTGCTCCAGTAACTCTTCTGTGATATTTTTGTATTTTCTGGAATGTTTATTTTCTGCTCAAGTCTCAGGTGCACAGAGAAGTTTTGGGAGTAGAATCTGATATGTTTGCTCGATTGAAATTATACGATGTTTGCTGATTTGATTATATCTGTGATTGTATAATGTGTTCGTAAACCTCCCCTAACTGCTAGTATGTCGGTTGGCAGGGGGTTGCACATTTCTGTAATGGATTTTACTGTTTGTGGTTATGAACTGTATTGGATTGTTGTGATGATTAGCCGGGGTTTTATGATGGGTTATTATTTTAATTCATTCAATGTAGTTGTAATATGTTGTAATATTATTTTGCGGGGCGCATCCAGGTTGCGGTTGTAGCCACCGTTGTATTATTTCATTTTACTGTTTTTGCTCCTAGGAAAAACCCAAGATGGGGTGCACAAACTACCGGGTACTTTGAAGTGTTTAGTGGCCTACTCACGTTGTTGAGGGAGACCGCTTCACTTTGGGTACTTGGCGGGTAGTTTGCCGTACCCGTAGGGGTCTAGGGTGGGGTAATGGCAATTCATCACAACTGTGTAATCCGTCTTTCGTTGCAGGCTCAAAAGAAACGCGGATTGCTTGCATATCCAATAATGTTCATTTGAGATCTGGAATACCTATTATTGCGTCTGACGAATGTACAATATCTATATATGATAGCTATTTAGACGTCACTTATGTTTTACACCCGCGCTAGCCCAGCCCCTGCTCTGTCGTTAGTTATGTAATCTAACGGGTGATGACGGGACCCAGAGGCGAATGCGGATGGCATAAGAGGACGTTGTATTTTCGTTGTTTTCTGCAATGATAGGTTAATGTGGGACGCATTATTATTAATGCAAAGAAAATAAACCAAAGTTTAATCGTTGGAACAATTTAAAAGAAACCACTCGGTTATTTTTAAAACAGAAGATATTTTTTAATTGCGGAGCTTTAACCGCTACTTTTAAAAGCTATCAGGTTCCTTCGGTTATATCAAGTTCACTACGTTCAAGGTTTCGCCAAAACCATTCGAAGCCCTCCGTCATTTCGTTTGGGTATTTAGTAGTATTCAAGCTATGTATTTTGACCAACGCCAAGGCATAGTGTTTGGTAGCTGCTGGGTATTCATTTGTTGCATAGATAGATGAGTTAGTTTGGGACAGTCGTATTATGATTTTGGCCAACGTCAAGGATATGTACGGATGGGTTCAAATTAACAAGATAATGATGGGTAGAACTTGACATGTGACTTATGACATTTTGACCAACGCCAAGTTCATAAGAGCATGGGGCAAAAATTAATATCGGGAATTTCTAAAGAAACTGAAATTTGCAAAGAGATGCATACCATTTGGAGTTTGATGAATGTTGGTAGGATTCCTTCAGCATTATCAGACGATGATATTTGGATCTCGATCCTACAGTGAGTATATGCTACTTATCAGGATATTCGTCACTTAACGTTCAATGCTATAAACCAAGTAGGTGCCGAGAAAGGTGTCAGCGGGGCTACGCCCCCAGAGAAAAGTGGTTATTTAATTAAGGAACTTCGCGAAAACGTTGGAAAACCTCCCTCGAAGTATCGACACTGGCCTGGCTGAACGGTTAAGCAAGTATTGTACGGTGAGAATAGTCCTGGCTAATTCTTCTTTTATGGTTTGGGGAAGAATTCGAGAAACAGTAGGAGCCATCCAGTTTAGATAAACTAAAAACCACTCTAAACTTGCAAGAGCATCATGCTAAAGTGTTTCTTCTCTCTCTCCTACTTGCAGCGACCCTGAAAATGACTGGACTTAAGTTACTTTTAGAGAAAAATATACTGACAGGGCCAAACTATAAAGATTGGCTGCGGAATGTCAAAATGGGTTTGACCTATGACAAATTGAGGTACGTCCTCACCGCTAAGGCACCTGCAGTCCCAGGTCCCAAATCCGGAAATGCGGATAAGGAAATCCGCAAAACCTGGGAGTATGATTGCGCGAAGGCCAAGTGCATCGTGGTTGCCTCGATGAACAATGAACATCAGAGGAAGCACGAGGATATGGAACTAGATGCCATATTTCTCCATACAAAGGAACTTTATGGAGAGCAATCTCGTATAGCAAATACGACACCTCAAAGAACTTGTTTCGAGCGAGGTTGGCCGTCGGATCATCGGTATGAGAACATGTCCTAAAGATGATAGGCTATATAGAAGAGCTAGCAGACCTTGGGACGACTTTGGATAATGAGCTCTATACAGACCTGATTCTCCAGTCTCTTCCATCCACCTACGCCCAGTTTATTCTGAATTTCAACATTCAAAGAAAAGAAGTTGAACTTCCAGAACACCTTAACATTTTGAGGAGTGCAGAGGGCACCTTGCAGAAGGCAAGGGAAACACCCGCTATGTTTGTTAGCGGTGCTTCTTCTTCCGGGTCCAAGGCTAGGGCCAAAGGAAAGAAGAGGAAGGCCGCCACCAAACCTAGAGGAGGTGTTAGTAAGGTGGGAGGGAAAGGAAAGAAAAAGATTGCAGTGCAAGTAGTGGCCCAAGATGAGTGCTTCCATTGTCACAGGAAAGGGCACTGGAAGAAGGATTGCAAGGGATGGAACGCCAAGAACCAGGGACCGAAGCAAGCTGTGGCTTCGACTTCAGGTGTGTTTGTAATTGAGAATTGTCTGTCAATCAACTCTACTTCCTGGGTATTGGATACCGGATCAGGATCTCATATATGCAATTCATTGCAGGCACTGAGAAACCGTAGAGTGCTGAAGGATGGTGATAAGACCCTAAAGGTTGCTAACGGAGCTAGCGTGGGAGCTGTGTCCGTAGGGGATTATCACCTGGGATTGACGAGTGGACATATTTTGGTTTTACATAACTGTTTTTGTGTACCTAGTTTAACGTGTAATATCATATCAGTTTCCTTGTTATCAAATAAAGGTTATGATTTCACGTTTGTAAGCGATGTTGTTAACATCCACCTTAATCATAGTTTGATTCGGTCCGGTACACTGAATAACGGTATATATGTCTTAAACCAACTCCAGATTTTCAATGTCCAGAACACTCTAAAAAGAAAGTCTCCAGATTTAAATAAGCCTTTCTTATGGCATTGTAGACTAGGTCACATCAATGAGACTAGGATAACTAAGTTACATAGAGAATGATATTTGGACTCGTTTGAATATCAAACTTATGCCACTTGTCAATCATGTCTCAAAGGAAAGATGACAAAGACTCCATTAACTGGACATGGAGTAAGAGCGAGCGAGCTCTTAGGACTCACACACAGCGATGTATGTGGTCCAATGTCAACACATGCAAGAGGTGGTTTTTCCTATTTCATTACTTTTACGGATGATTACTCAAGGTGCGGATTCATTTATCTGATGAAACATTTGTTAGTTGTATGTATGCCCTAGAGGCCAGTATTGTACAGATGATGTATATTATATTGGATGCTTGGACATATATAGAGATGACTTTCTTGCTCGATATGATAGTATGCTATCTGGTTACTCTTTATCTTAACATGTACACTTGTCTCTTTAAACTGTCTTATAGTTACATGTTGATAAAGCCCTTAGGATGTGTACTTGACTACCTAGACTATGATGCAGATCATACTAGTGGGGACATGGTAGTCCATAAGTACATCCTTCAAGGTCCCTAGTCGTGGGTGTATCGAGACAGGGCATCGATATACCAGTGTAGACTAGCGTATACGCTTCTCGACCCATGAGATGGGCGATGGATGATCCCATATCCATTGATGTTAGACATCAGAGATGGTATACGGGTGCTCAGTGGAGACTGGGTACACTGGACGGACTCGCCGAGAACTCCCAGATGGTATTATACCTCACGTCAGATGGCAGTTCTCAGGTGACACTTGTACAGGTTAGTCTGTAGACCCGAGATCGTCATAGAGTCTTGTGTGATTCCCACTGTGCTTTGATCTCCACCTTACCACGTCCATGAGGGTGTGCAAAACGGTGGTCTTTGGGTACATTCCCGAGTCACATGGAGGCAATGAGCGATAGGAGGGGTTTCGTCTCTCCCGGTATTGGGGGTAGATGTTGCGCAGTGCTCGATTGGCCGTAACAGGGAAGTCCCTGGCCAGGGCTGATCAGAGATTTGCTGGTAAGTGTTACCAGTAGTTTCTCGACCCGTTATGAGCCTCACATCGGCACGACTTATCGGTTATTGGGGTCTGACGTTTACCACCCCTAGACTTGATATGCGACATATCAGACGAACAGACCGGACTGTACGGTAAGTGTTACTGGTTGGATTCACAGGAGTGTGAGCGGACTAGCTCGTCGATCTTCTGATCGCTCAATACCCGGATGGCCGTTACGTTTAGCAGACCGCTTGCGGCTTGTGGGTGCTTGATATGATCATCATCTGCTACCGGCGTAATGACGAGTCTTTAGAGTCCTACACAGAGGTTTCCTGGTTCAAGCGAAACGAAATAGGAGCACATATGAGATATGTGCAGGACCGAGAATAATGCGTGTATGTGATACCGTATTTCATTCTCGCGATGAATGTATCGATTGGTTATATTCGATATAACCTAGATATCGAATCAAGGATTGATTCGATAAGCCGATACATAGGACACTAGTCGGTTATATGCGATATGACCGGATCGTTAAATCAAGTGTTGATTTAATAATTTAATGTATAATTATATATTTGATATATTACTTTGCATTAACTAGTATTGGTTCACTTTAAATGGATTTTCTCACTTGATGTGCAAAAAGTATATGTGATATACTTTTGTGCACATATTTGTATCATGTTTGATGATACTTGATCATGTGGTTAAGTGTAAAGGATTGAACCATGGTTAAGAGATGATTAGGGTTTTGCTTTTTCATTTATTTATTTGTTTATTTATTTGGAAAAGATTTAGATAAGAATGGTGGATATGTTTGTTTTTAGTTGAAGCTTCATGAAGCTTTGACTTCTTAACCATTCTTGTCTTCATGCTTAACCCTAACCCATCCAAGTAACCATGGTCTATTCTCTACACTCAACTATGGTTAGCTTATGATAAGTATTGAATTATTTTTCATTTTAATTCAACACTTATCATATTCTTTCTTCTTCTTCATCATCTTCTTCTTCAAGAAAAGCTTAAGTCCATCAATGGCAACTTGAGCTAAAGTGAGAGAAATCCAATTCTAAAGTGAACCCACCTCCTATTTCTTCACCCTCTACCTCTTGCCAAGTTGTTTTGGGTGTTTTCTTCACAAGTTTCACAACTTTGTGAAGTCGGAGCTTGAACTTGTGATGCCTCGACGTAGATCATCTTCGGCACGAAGCCGACGACCTAGTCCGCCCAATTCTCCGATGAAGCCGACGTTTGAGTTCGGGATTCGAGATGGACAGCGAGAGGACGCCTACATGGAGCTAAGGAAGTGGAGAACCGGATCTACAAAGGTTGTAGCATCTCTCCTTTAGTTAAGATGTTAACTAGTTTCGTTTATCGTCTAAATTTCTAGTTAACGATCTGTATTAGGGTTTCTCGGCACCCATAAAATTTGAAATTGGCATGGTTGATGCCTTGTGAGACCTCTATAGTGTGCCTAGGAACCCTACAGTGGTATCAGAGCCTAGCTAGAGCCTTAGGCGAAGTCTAGACGGAGTTTGAAGTCCGATCGACCCGAAACCCCAACTCAAATATTGCTCTCTGGACTTTTTCTAAAAATTGGGATTTTTCCATATTAAAAATTCTTTAAAATATCAGAATGAAGATATAAGAATTATGGTGGAAAACGAGCTCATGATGCGTCTAAACCGCCGCGGAAACGCGGCAGAAGCATGGCTTCTGCCGCAGTTCCGCCGCCTACTGTTCACAATGCGCAATAATTTTTGCACAGTAATTCCTCTTTTCTGGTGCTGAGTTTTATGGGAATTTTTAATATTTATTCAAGAGTTGAATTTTCTGGGATTGTTTTGGGGATTCGGTGTTTCGATCGGAGTATCAGATTTTGTCTATGTGGCTTTCCGGATAAATTTTAGAATATGTTAAAAAGTTCGACCGGATATAAATACCCAATTTTTCCCCTGTCGGGAAATTTCCAAGTGTTGGATTATTCCGTAGTTTAACGACGTTCTAAGTAGTTCAAGTAACGCGATGGACCCTCTAGAAGACAAGAAACCTTAACTCGATTATGTGACCGTCTTGAACTGCCCTTTGAACCTTCGGGTTTGGGGCAGTCCGGCGTGCCACATGTGAGGCGTTGGCTTGACCCTTCTACGGCTGGACCGTTGGTACTGAGGCACGAACTGAATGTTGTTAGACTTAATTCATGTGTTGAGCTGTATCAGGAAAACTTGGGTATTCGACTGTTCGATCGGAAAGTTTAACATTTTCTGTTTATCTGGAATGTGATACAATAATTGGAATTCACAAACAGTTATGAGATAACTGAATGAATGTTATAAATCTAGCGGTTTAGTTTCACTTGATATTGAAAAGAGTTTTCGATAATGAGACTAAAATGCGGGGTTTATAACTGTTAGGAATGTGATGTCTAAGTATTTCATTTCATTAGGCATGTGATGTCTAAAGAGGTTGCGGATTCCAACTGTTGTAGTTTTACACTTTCTTTTCTGTGACCGTAAGTGTAATATGTGATATCGCCGGTTTCGTTGCTATATGTCAACGACAATTGGGATGCGCATATTTACTTACGTTGATGACATGTGATGTTATGTGTTGCTGGATATGTTATATTGGATTGTCGTGTTTGAATAGCCGGGGGTTTTTATGTGAGATGAGTGTTTTTCATTTTCATTCATGTAAAAACTTGTATGTAATATTCTTTTATTTGGGGCACTTCCAGGTTGCGGAAGTTGTCACCTTTTGTATATTATTTACTTTTCCGCATTAGGATAGACCCAAGGAGGGGAGCACAAGTAACCGGGTTCTGGGGTCTAGTGGGAGACCAACTCGAGGAGTCGAGTCCGGGTCTCCTAACCCTTGAATTGGCAGGGTTGCTTGCCGCTCTCGTAGGGGTCTAGGGGTGTGGGATTGGCTATTCATCACGACCGTGGAATCCGTGTTTTATACTGGCTCGTATTGAAAACACGGACGTCCTAGTATATCCAATGTTTCATATGTTTCTTCTGCTGCGATATCTGTGATGTGATCATGTGATGTTCTGTGATAGATACAGTGTATAGTATATATGATATATTATATAGACGTTACTTATGTTTTGCACCCGCACTAGCCCTGCCCTGCTCTGTCGTTAGTTACCTAACCTAACGGTGCACGAGGGGACATCGAGGCGAATGCGGATGGCATAAGTGTACGTCGTATTTATCTGTGATGTTTAGGTATTTAAATGATGGGACTTCATTAATGTGATTAAAGAAAAAAAAGAAACCTAAGATGTTGTAGAATCAAATTTTAAACAAAACAGGTAGCTACAGTTCTTGCTTTGCATAGCGGTATATATGATATATCCTGCACCTTATTCGATGAGGAAAGGACCGAGATCCCTTCACCAGGAGTGACTCCTTTAGCGATAACTGGCAGATGCTACACACTCGGTTTGTTTTTGATTGCTTCTATAGTTTCTGCTTTGCACAGCGATATATATGATATATCCCGCACCTCATTCGACGAGGAAAGGGCCGACGATCCCTTCACCGGGAGTGACCCCTTTAGCAAAACTAGAAAAGCCTCAAAATCACTCCATTTCAAAACTTCATTTGATTCTACAACGATATCAAGTTCATTACGCAATAGGTTTTCAGAAAAACCCGTCGTAGCCCTCCATCATTTCAGATAAGTACTAGTTAGTATTCGTGCTGCGGTTGTTTGGCATGCGTCAAGGCGTAGTGTACAGTAGCTAACTAGTGCTTATCTGCTAGCATACGATGCGATTGGATTAGGGTATTCGCACGGCGTTGTTTGGCATGCGTCAAGGGTCGTGCGGGTGGGTTTAATTCAATCAAGAAATGTACGGGTTGAACTTGACTAGCGGACTATGGGTTGTTTGGCATGCGTCAAGGTCATAGCACGTTAGGGGCAAAATATTATCGGGAATTTCAAGTGTTGAAATTTGCAATGAGATTGCATACCTTCTATGAGATAGTTGGATCTCGATACCCACTGCGAGTAAGAGTTACTCCTGGGAGAGTTTTACACATTACAATTAGCCGATCAAGTAGGTGTCTAGAAAGGTGTTAACGAGGTTACGCCTCTGGGAAAACGAGGTTTACATTAATTAGGTTCGTGCGAAAGCACGGGGGACCTCCCTCAAAGTACCGACACTGGCCTGGCTGAAAGATTGGCGAACTTGTAGTGTGTAATTAATCCCGGCTAGTCTTTCCTTTTAGGGTTTGAAGGAAGATTTGATAAAAAGCAGTGGGAGCCATCCTGATTAGATAAGATAATAACCAATCTGATCTTGCACGAGCATACGCTAAAGTGTTTTCTTCTCTCTCTCTCCAGGTAGCGACCATTTCATGCCTTAATAAAGATAATAATATGGATGTATTGACCGAACCCGCATGTTATACTTTGCTGGGGAACGTTGGTTCCGTTCTTTCCTATAAGTGTTATAGGACTGAACAGGATATAGGGGAATACCAGGATTCCCATGCCACCCGAATGAAGAAAGTACATGATGATGCATTTTCTTCGGGTGTGTTCGTTACAGAGAACTTTTTCTCCATTTGCCCTACGTCCTGGGTATTAGATACCGGGTCAGGATCCCATATATGTAATCAGTTACATGGGCTTAGAAAAGGTAGAGAACTTGGAGAAGGTGATAAAGACATTAGAGTTGAAAATGGTGCAATTGTTACAGCTAAGACTGTCGGGGAATATCACCTTGTATTACCAACTGGTAATACATTGGTTCTGAATGAATGCTATTACATGCCGAACCTGATATGCAACATTATATCGGTTTCTTTATTGAGTAAAGAGGGATATAATTTTGTATTACAGGGCAATGTTATGAACATTTTCCGTAACCAAAAGTTGGTTGGATCAGGCACGTTGTGCAATGGCATTTATGTTCTAAACCAATCAACAGTTCTGAGTATAACAAACACACACAAGAGGAAGAGTTCAGAACTGAACGAATCCTTCTTGTGGCATTGTAGACTGGGTCACATCAATGCGACACGACTGGCTAAGTTGCATAAAGATGGATATTTAAATCCGTTTGAATTTTCATCTTATGACACTTGCCAGTCATGTCTCAAAGGCAAGATGACCAAAACTCCGTTTACGGGACACGGAGAAAGTGTTACCGAACTCTTGGGACTGATACATAGTGATGTATGCGGTCCCATGTCTACACATGCTAGGGATGGTTCTTCGTACTTCATTACATTCACTGACGATCTCTCTAGATTCGGATATGTGTTCCTGATGAAACACAAATCAGAAGCTTTTGAGAAATTTAGAGAATATAAACAAGAAGTCGAGAACCAAACCGGAAAAAGTATTAAAATCCTTCGATCTGATCGAGGAGGAGAATACTTAAGCAATGAATTCCTGGACTTCCTAAAAGAGAATGGGATTCTCTCTCAGCTGACTCCTCCATATACACCACAGCACAACGGTGTATCAGAACGGAGGAACCGCACCCTATTAGATATGGTGCGCTCAATAATGAGTACAGCTGAGTTACCTATTTCCTTCTGGGGATATGCGCTTGAGACAGCTATGGACCTATTCAATAGAGTTCCTACCAAATCAGTGCCTACCACTCCATATGAGGTATGGAAAGGGAAGAGACCACATCTTAATTATATTAAGATATGGGGTTGTCCAGCCTATGTCAAAAGACAAAATCCGGACAAACTCGAGGCAAGATCTGTCTTATGTAAGTTTGTAGGATATCCCAAAAATTCACAAGGGTATATCTTCTACCACCCCGAGGAACAAAAGGTGTTTGTTTCTCGACATGCCACTTTCATAGAAAAAAGTTTTCTTATGAAACAGATAAGTGGCATTGAGGTAGAACTGGAAGAGATTCCAGCGACACAGACTACAACAGAAGATTTAGTTGAACCAGAGGATTCCGTAGTTCCCGATGAACCCTAGCCACTCCGCCGATCTAGTAGGGTTCCTTGCCAACCTGAGAGATACTACGGTTTTCTCATGGATGGAGGAAGCAAGGATTGCATCATGGAGGATGATGACCCAACTAGCTTCGAGCAGGCCATCACGAGTAGGGACTCAGTGAAATGGCTAGATGCTATGCGGTCCGAGATGGAATCCATGTACACCAACAAAGTATGGACTTTGGAAGTTGCTCCTGAAGGGGTAAAACCCATTGGGAGCAAGTGGATCTTCAAGAAGAAACTTGGTGTAGATGGGAAAGTGGAGACTTTCAAAGCTAGACTTGTAGCAAAGGGTTTTCGTCAAAGACCAGGTGTGGACTATGACGAGACCTTTTCTCCAGTGGCTATGCTTAAATCCATCCGGATCATGCTTGCCATCGCTGCATATCATGATTACGAAATCTGGCAAATGGATGTTAAGACCGCCTTTCTAAATGGTGATTTAGAAGAGTGCGTGTACATGACTCAGCCAGAGGGCTTCGTAGACAGTGGGAGCAGCGGGAAGGTGTGCAAGCTGCTTAAATCCATTTATGGATTAAAGCAAGCATCGCGGAGTTGGAACATCTGCTTTGACGTCGTTATCAAAGAGTTTGATTTCGTCAAAAACCCAGATGAACCTTGTATTTACAAGAAGCTGGCAGGGAGTAAGGTTGTCTTCCTCGTATTGTACGTGGACGACATACTCTTGATAGGAAATGATATTCCTATGCTGCAATCGGTCAAGCTCTTCTTGTCACAAAGATTCTCAATGAAAGATCTTGGTGATGCCTCCTGCATATTGGGAGTTAGGATCTATAGAGATAGATCCAAACAGATTTTGGGATTGTCCCAATCCAGGTACATTGACACCATACTAAAGAGGTTTAGTATGGAAGAATCCAAGCGTAGGAACTTGCCCACGATCTCTGGAGTCACTCTCTCCAAAGAGATGTCTCCCAAGACTGATTTGGAGAGAGCTCGCATGCAAGGGATACCCTATGCTTCGGCTGTAGGCTCTATCATGTATGCGATGCTATGTACCAGACCCGATGTAGCATACTCACTAAGTATAGTGAGCAGGTATCAAGCTGATCCTAGAGAGAGTCACTGGACAGCTGTGAAGAGCATTCTCAAGTACTTACGAAGGACTAAAGAGATGCTCTTGGTGTATGGTAACGGAGAACTCCAAGTGGAGTCCTTTACCGATTCGAGCTTCCAGAGTGATAAGGACGACTCTAAGTCGCAGTCGGGTTTTGTCTTTACCCTTTACGGAGGGGCGGTTAGCTGGAAGGGTTTCAAGCAAGAAACCGTGGCAGACTCGACGATGGAGGCTGAATACATCGCTGCCAACGATGCTGCTAAAGAGGCTGTCTGGATCAAGAAGTTCATTACTGAACTTGGAGTGGTTCCATCCATTGAGCATCCAATACCTTTGTATTGCGATAACAATGGAGCGGTGGCTTTGGCCAAGGAACCCAGGTCCCATCAGCGATCCAGGCATATTCTGAGGCGGTATCACCTGATCCGGGAGATAGTTGATCGCCGGGAGATCGAGGTCAGGAGGGTTGACACGAAGAACAACACGGCGGATCCACTCACGAAGGCCATTCCCCAGATACAGTTTGAGAGACTCTTCGCGATGCTCGGTATGCGATACTACAGCAGCTCGCCCTAGTGCAAGTGGGAGATTGTTAGTTGTATGTATGCCCTAGAGGCCAGTATTGTACAGATGATGTATATTATATTGGATGCTTGGACATATATAGAGATGACTTTCTTGCTCGATATGATAGTATGCTATCTGGTTACTCTTTATCTTAACATGTACACTTGTCTCTTTAAACTGTCTTATAGTTACATGTTGATAAAGCCCTTAGGATGTGTACTTGACTACCTGGACTATGATGCAGATCATACTAGTGGGGACATGGTAGTCCATAAGTACATCCTTCAAGGTCCCTAGTCGTGGGTGTATCGAGACAGCGCATCGATATACCAGTGTAGACTAGCGTATACGCTTCTCGACCCATGAGATGGGCGATAGATGATCCCATATCCATTGATGTTAGACATCAGAGATGGTATACGGGTGCTCAGTGGAGACTGGGTACACTGGACGGACTCGCCGAGAACTCCCAGATGGTATTATACCTCACGTCAGATGGCAGTTCTCAGGTGACACTTGTACAGGTTAGTCTGTAGACCCGAGATCGTCATAGAGTCTTGTGTGATTCCCACTGTGCTTTGATCTCCACCTTACCACGTCCATGAGGGCGTGCAAAACGGTGGTCTTTGGGTACAGTCCCGAGTCACATGGAGGCAATGAGCGATAGGAGGGGTTTCGTCTCTCCCGGTATTGGGGGTTGATGTTGCGCAGTGCTCGATTGGCCGTAACAGGGAAGTCCCTGGCCAGGGCTGATCAGAGATTTGCTGGTAAGTGTTACCAGTAGTTTCTCGACCCGTTATGAGCCTCACATCAGCACGACTTATCGGTTATTGGGGTCTGACGTTTACCACCCCTAGACTTGAAATGCGACATATCAGACGAACAGACCGGACTGTACGGTAAGTGTTACTGGTTGGATTCACAGGAGTGTGAGCGGACTAGCTCGTCGATCTTCTGATCGATCAATACTCGGATGGCCGTTACGTTTAGCAGACCGCTTGCGGCTTGTGGGTGCTTGATATGATCATCATCTGCTACCGGCGTATTGACGAGTCTTTAGAGTCCTACACAGAGGTTTCCTGGTTCAAGCGAAACGAAATAGGAGCGCATATGAGATATGTGCAGGACCGAGAATAATGCGTGTATGTGATACCGTATTTCATTCTCGCGATGAATGTATCGATTGGTTATATTCGATATAACCTAGATATCGAATCAAGGATTGATTCGATAAGCCGATACATAGGATAATAGTCGGTTATATGCGATATGACCGGATCGTTAAATCAAGTGTTGATTTAATGATTTAATGTATAATTATATATTTGATATATTACTTTGCATTAACTAGTATTGGTTCACTTTAAATGGATTTTCTCACTTGATGTGCAAAAAGTATATGTGATATACTTTTGTGCACATATTTGTATCATGTTTGATGATACTTGATCATGTGGTTAAGTGTAAAGGATTGAACCATGGTTAAGAGATGATTAGGGTTTTGCTTTTTCATTCATTTATTTGTTTATTTATTTGGAAAATATTTAGATAAGAATGGTGGCTATGTTTGTTTTTAGTTGAAGCTTCATGAAGCTTTGACTTCTTAACCATTCTTGTCTTCATGCTTAACCCTAACCCATCCAAGTAACCATGGTCTATTCTCTACACTCAACTATGGTTAGATTATAATAAGTATTGAATTATTTTTCATTTTAATTCAACACTTATCATATTCTTTCTTCTTCTTCATCATCTTCTTCTTCAAGAAAAGCTTAAGTCCATCAATGGCAACTTGAGCTAAAGTGAGAGAAATCCAATTCTAAAGTGAACCCACCTCCTATTTCTTCACCCTCTAACTCTTGCCAAGTTGTTTTGGGTGTTTTCTTCACAAGTTTCACAACTTTGTGAAGTCGGAGCTTGAACTTGTGATGCCTCGACGTAGATCATCTTCGGCACGAAGCCGACGACCTAGTCCGCCCAATTCTCCGATGAAGCCGACGTTTGAGTTCGGGATTCGAGATGGACAGCGAGAGGGCGCCTACATGGAGCTAAGGAAGTGGAGAACCGGATCTACAAAGGTTGTAGCCTCTCTCCTTTAGTTAAGATGTTAACTAGTTTCGTTTATCGCCTAAATTTCTAGTTAACGATCCGTATTAGGGTTTCTCGGCACCCATAAAATTTGAAATTGGCATGGTTGATGCCTTGTGAGACCTCTATAGTGTGCCTAGGAACCCTACAACATAAATCCGAGGCTTTTGAGAAATTCCAGGAGTATAAGAATGAAGTAGAAAACCAAACCGGCAAAAGTATCAAGACACTGAGATCTGATCGAGGTGGTGAATACTTAAGTGCCGAGTTCCTAGGTTACCTAAAAGAGAAAGGAATTCTCTCTCAGCTTACTCCTCCATACACTCCACAACATAACGGTGTATCGGAGAGACAGAATCGAACCCTAATGGATATGGTACGTTCCATGATGAGTAATGCTGAGTTACCGCGATCTTTCTGGGTTATGCGCTAGAATCAGCGGCATATCTTTTGAACATAATTCCTACCAAGACTGTGCCTACCACACCATATCAGATGTGGAGTGGAAAGAAACCCTATCTTCAGTATCTGAAGATATGGGGATGTCCAGCTTTTGTTAAAAAGCAGCATGTGGACAAGCTCGATGCACGATCAGTACAGTGAAAGTTTGTGGGATATCCAAAGAACTCCAAGAGGTATCTATTCTATTACGCAGAGGAACAAAAGGTTTTTGTTTCTCCTAATGCCCATTTTCTAGAATATCAGTTTTTAGAAAAGGAAATAAGTGGGAGCGAAATAGAACTGGAAGAAATTCAAGAACCACAAACTACTACTGAAAGTTTGGTAGAACCAGCAGTTTAAGAAGAACAGGACATTCCCGCCTTTGTATTTCTCTAGGACATCCCGTATCACTATGAAGATCTACAATTATTAGATAATCCGTCGTATAGTTACATACGAACTCGAAGGAACTTGTTCCAGTTCGAGGATGGATTCTGGTTCAGGAGAAATAGAATAAGGATTATTTAGTTGTCTTTAATCTTTACCTTCTCTCACGTTGCGAGTACTCCTAGGATTAGGAGAGTACACCAATTACGTTTATTGGATAGTCTTCTTCCAAACCATAGGTTGGTGCCGAACTGTAGGAAAGGAAGAAAACCATTTAGCCTAAGGGTGGTGTACAGAAGGTAATGAGTAAAGACAAATAAAGGGATTTGGAGAGATGACAAGGAAATATAAGGTTACAGTCGTGAATCTGATAATGGAAGAGGCATTACTAGGAATACCCGGATACCCTTTCGAAATATTTTCATGTTTCAGTTTCACTATGCATTGTTAATTGAAAACTGATTTCCCAATTAGATCCTTGCTCCAGGGTATGTATTTACCAGGTTTGATTCTCACATCTGTATGGTTTTACAGATGATGAGTAGGAGTATGTTATTGGGAATTAGGTGATTATGTCCTCATTATATCGGAATTCCTTATAATTGGTGATATTTGAGGAAATCGCCTGGTGTTTTGCCTGATGGCCGATATTTGGTTTTGATATCCGTTGTTATGCATCAATTTCAAACTGATATATCTGTACATTTATTTCATAAAGTGAGATATAACTTTTTGAAATTATGTCAATGACATTTACCTATATCAGTTGATGGTTAGATAAGTAGCATTAAACAACGGTGTAATTCTTCTTACCCATAAGTACAGTTTTCAAGCTACGATGCATAGGGTTTGAGTTATTGAACTCAGGGGACTTATACAAAGTATTGTATGTTGTCCAGTATCCATTAGGACAAAGGGGTTGGTCCTCATAGTATATTCTGTTTACTTGTGCTTTCTCCAGTTTTAGACAAGTGTTTCGTAGAAATACAAGGTCCAAATTTTGAGAAGTTATAAGTATATGAATAAAGTAGAGAACCATATGTTGCAAGTATTAGGATTCTTCAAGGTGATCGAAGGTACAGATACTTGTGTTTCGTATTCAGTTGATAGTAATGGTTTTGAGAACTTTCTTCTCTTTCAGGTTACTCATATCTGGATGCACTCATAAGTTGAGTAATGCTGATCGGCCTCTTTCCATTTAGTTGACATGCACAGGAAACAGCTGCATGATTTGAATCTGGTTCCAATTAATTCAGTGCCTCTGTTTCTATATTGTATATAGAATGGTTGATATCTGTCACGATCCGTAGGTACGAAACGTGACCGGCACTTAAATTACGAAACGTCTAGAGGCGTAACGTAATCTAAGCAAGCCGAAGCCCAGAAATCTACACCATTTAAAAGAAGAAGTAAAGGAAAGCATGTTGGAAAACAAGTTTAAAAGCAACATCAATTTTCTCAAAAATTTCGGCAGAGTCTCCTTTGTAAAAACTGGACCAAACGGGTACAAACAAGAATAATATATACAAACAATAAAAAGGCATCCCCAAGCGGGAGCTAGCTCTACGCCAACAGGCGGAAACAACCACACAATGCACTATAATATACAGCGCCGAAGGGCGAGGCTCAAAACATAAAAGAAAACCAAATCCAGCAGAAACCATAATAATACAAGCGCGACTCTAAGGTCGAAATAAAAATAAGTGGTCTTCTAAACTATCAAGAATACAAGTCTGGTTGATGAAGCTTACTAGATACAAATGAAATAATAAAGTACAACGGCAGTTCTGATGCAAGTGAACCAACCTACCAAGCAAATCACCCTGAATGAAAATTGTGTTCCAGCAAGCTGCCAAGGAAATCTGTACATCGAAACCTGTAGAAAAATTTGGCACAACGGGGGTGAGTTGCCAACTCGTGAGTAGAAGACATCTGCGAGAAGAAATCGAATGCACGACGTTGTCCTAGGTCATAATAATATACTTAATATACCACTAGTCATCTAGTAGTGCAGGTTAATAAACTATGCGCAAGTACAATGCTCAGTACTCGTGTCAGTACCTCAAGTAGTAACATGCCATGTGTATGAGTATGCATGCCCCATGATTGTAAAACAATCAACCATGAAATCTAGATATATCTGTATGAGAAATCTTTAACTTTTATCATAGTAAAATTTGTATGGTAATCTGAAACATCATCAATGAAATCCATGGAAATCCGTCTCAAGCATCGACACAAAACATGTAAATCTCAAGTCTCAGTACCTCATAGTCTCAATACCTCGGGCTCCGTCAGTCCGGATCGGCCCATATCATCAAATCTCATGACAACGATCGGTATCCTCCGGATATCCGCCGCGCCAGACATCACCGGTAGGTGGTCTTCCCCTGCCAGGCTCATCGTCTACAACTCGATCTTCTTGCCCCGGGGTACCATACCGGGCCCACCATGTACCCAAGACGGTTCATCCACTCCTCGAATAGGGTCTCGAAATCCAACAGAAAACATGAAATCTCATGGTGGATAACACATACATCACGAGAAAACCGCAACTTATATTTTAAAAAGAGAGGGAGAGAGAGAAGTTTTTTATATATATTCTTGCGGTTTTACCCAAAATACAGAAATCTCATAGAAAACCAAAATCCCAAAATCATGAGTAAGTAAATAATAAGTATCGGCATAAGCCCCACAATACTGCATGATAATATGAAAATGTGAATGCATGAAATGTCTAAGTAATAAATGCAATGTATAGACTAACACCTGAGAGTAATCACAATATTATATTGATCTAGCCTTTAGCTGATTCTATCAATAAAAGATAATATGTTCTAAAGTGTACGTGACATAGCAATTACCGATGATGATGTGTGTGAGCTGCCAAATAAGTGTACGTGGGATGTGTGCATCATCGGTAATGGTGCTGGTGTCCTAACAGGCAGAGTTTCATACTGACTAAATAAATATATGTATGAACATGCAACTTGATGATTACAATCTGAATGTGTATTAACCACTCATTTAGAATATACATATCTAACTACAACTATATTGCTCGAGCCTAAACTAGTATCAATCTAACCCCCTAAAGTACTAAACTAAAGAAACTAGTCGATAGGAAATAAGAATCCACCTAAGGTCGAGTCCATATTTCTAATAGTCGGCGATCCAGCCTCAGTAGCGTGACGTACGTAGTATAACTTCCTCGAATCAAGAGTGCGGATCAATCATCACATCTATGCCTCGTACGGTAAAATCCATCGTACGGTTTCCTAAAATCGGGGTACGGGTCAAGTATCACCTATGTACGTCATTATTTGTATAATATCATCATCAGACAATATCATGATCAAGGGTACTTTGCTATAATCGCATACATCCCAATATCACCAAACACATATCATTGTCTGTGTAAATATACATCGTCAAATGATCCTTAGAAATATCATGTCACATATATCATATCGTGACTAAGTCATATATATATCATATCGTGATCGAGTCACACATATATCATATTGTGATTAATTACCATATTACAGTCCAAATTCTATTCTAGAGTCTCGTATATCTCAATGTCATCATTACCTATTATCGTTTATGTATAACTATCCATTTTCTCATTTCCCAACGATCTGCTAATATCATAGTACATCTCATATCATACTCGATCGTATTTCCTTAACTCACGGCACCATGCCCAATCATACTTACTCTCCCCAGATATCATATATACTCCCCATATCACGTGTACATGTTATATGTATGTATGTATGTATATATATATATGATTGTATATAGGTTTCTATAGGTATAAATATATATATATATACCTATAGAAACCTACATACAATCATATATATATATATATATATATACATGTACACCAAGTCAAACGTATGTGTATACGTGTGTGTGTCTATCTGAAACCTACGAATTCCCTCCAAGGCAGTCATCCTTATGGTTGCATCTTTCTAAATCAATCAAGTCCAACCTAAAGTCTTTAATAGGATCCTACTCGCTAAGAACCTAAGGTCGCGTCCTACTTCCTAATAACAGTAAATAATATCCCTATTCTACGTTTGCGGGGGTGCTAAACGCCATCCACCCAACTTCCTCCGTAGATATACATCTACTCGCCTGGCCCTTGTCTGCCGAAGTCGATGCCGCCATCCTCTTCTTCATCTTCCGAAGTTCACGTGATTGGTACCTATACGCAAACATGTATAATATCATAAACCAAATCACGGACAAAACCAAAACAGCGCATGAATGTGCATAGGTTAAAACCTATGACCCGCTAATGCAAAAGAACCATATATCGCTCGATATCGGCATACGAACGCCGATTGATCAAGATAAAACACCAACAAACAACTCGTAGTTTCAAAACTCATTATTTATAATATAAAACATGGTTTAAATAATCGAAACCTTAAAATCGAACAAATCGTCCTATTTCGCAAAAACCTAGAAAACGTCAATTTACCGTTTTACTTCAAAACTTGATGTTTAAATGAAACTAATGGTCATAATATTGATTAAATAACATAACTAGATTATATAAACCATTACTATATTTTTATCACACTAATTTGTCTTAAATTGAAAATTCTAGTTTGCAAATTTTATCCAATTTCAACACCTTTTAAGCAAAACGTCACAATTCCACTACTAAACTTGATTTTGCATATTTTAAATTGTTAAACCACTCAATGAAACCTTGAGGTTGTGCTAAATCCCTAACTATATTTTTAATCCCACATTTTAAATTAATTTCTAAAACCTAGTTTAATAAAAATAGCAATTTTGTGAAAATTTTAAAGTGAAAGCTAGCAAATTGGAACTAGATTATGTTTCACACTCAATTAACATGTTAATATCCTCATTAACACCATAATCCAATAATAAAAACCCTAATTAGAATTTTGTCTCACCAATATATCTATTTTATAAAAACCTAGTTAGCAAAATTGTTTAATTTAAACAATTTGAAACAACAATTTACAATACATCAACCATACTAGATTTTTCATTTCTAAAAATGTTAAACTATTTATTATAACTCCACTCAATTAATAAAAACCCTAACTTCATTTTAAAACCCTCTCTTGAATTTTAAACTTGCAAATAGAAACCACAATTAATTTTGCAATTAAGCTAGATTAAGGAAGCAAACAACAATTTAACTATAGTTTAGGATTTTATACCTTAAGGGTTGTGGATCAACATGAAAACTTAGGCTCCCAAAAATGCTAATTTTGCTCCAAGAACCAAGCTTGATAGGTCAATGGAAAATGGGTAGAGATTGGATATTGATTTTGAGGTTTATTTTGGATTTTTTTGTTGAATTTTTGATCATTTTTAATGCAAAGTGAAGTGGGGAAATTTTGGGGGCTGCCATGAGGTGAGGCTGGCCAAAGTGATGGGAGTGAGGAAAAAGAGAGAGCAGTGTGTGGATTTGTCTAGAAACCTCTCAAATAAATGTCATCTTTTCACTTTAAACCTTAATTATATAAAGTTTTCTAATTTAAACCTTTTCCTAGAAAAATCTAGAACCATGGAAAAAATTTGAGACAAGATTTTGCATATTACACACTTGATTCTAATATGCCATGGCTCATTTTATAAAATTAACCCATTTCTAGTTTGTAATTTACACTAATTTAATGTATATTTAAAAGCTTATGTAAATATTTAAATTTAATTAATTACAGAAAATATTTTAGTAAACTAATAATTTATAAGTCACTGAATAAATACCAAAAACTAGTAATTATATAGTTAAAATAGGTCTTTTTAAATTTATAATGAAAAATAATTATGTTTAAGTTTTAAGGAAAATACGTTTTATTTTACCGAAAATCAGAAAATTCACCTAAAGGATTTTATTTATTTTTAAAACGCTACAATATTCCCCCTTAAAGAAATTCGGTCCCCGAATTTAAATTAAACTCCCCCCAAATGCGAAAACATTTAGCAAAACACTCAAATTATCGGGGCTCCGAAATCATCAATACATAACTAAAAATCAACTCTGTCAAGCATAACACAATCATCGGAGTTATGGTGAAAATACCATGTCAAAGTCCAATACGCAAATCAACATGAAATTCATCAAAACTAAAACTTGTATATAGGGTGCATCGTAGTAAAATCGTCTAAACATCTTAATAATGAAGTATGCAAACCCTCCCTTTTTTTAAAATCGCCGTGCGATGCACGCGTCACGGCATAAGTAGCGGACGTTTATTTTACAAAAAAATAGCTATACATATATATCTTTTACTTAACATACACGTCCCGCCTGGTTACTAAATCAAATAATAATGATTATAAAAACATACTGCTCAAAAGGAAATCAATCACAATCACAGTATACGAGGTACTACGTGCGTCCGGTGCGCACGAAAATCAAAATCAATTACAGATGCCATGAATACGCACAGAAACAAAACTGAGTGCAACGGGTGTGCACCAAAAACATCTGTCAAGTGCAACGGGCGTGCACGACAATAATATCAGCTGCATCTAATCTGCATAAAACCCCGATTTAGTGCATCTGGTGTGCACAAAATCACATCAACAGCGCCAAGTGTGCGGAAGAATCTCAATCAAGTGCACAGGGTGCAAGAAAAACATACACCGAATATCAAAATCGAAATCACAGTACGAAAATGCATGAAAACTATGTCAAAATCATGTGCATCCCATATGCACGAAATCAAATCAATATCTCTAAATGTATAAAACCAAATCGAGTGCACTGGGTATGCACAAAACAACATCAATACCAGTGATATATGAAACACGAATAAAGTATAATTAATGTACACATAGGAAATACCAATTATATAACAAAATGCTCAAAATACCAAAATCCAAACAACGGAAATATGAAATTCAAATCACCAAATCGCAATCGTAAACACTATCGTCAATGTGCTCCTCTTTCCTATGATGTCGACTGATTCGAACTCATCTCTTCATAGCTGTGCTGATTGCGCTACAAACGGTAATACTCATATCTAGATATCCCACGAAATCTATCCTTTCACCTGATATCCGGACTACATTAAACTTTTCGGCCGATTCATCAAAATCCCATAATTCCCCGAGAGTTCAACACTGAAGTACAGTTTAAAAAATATCCAGTACAGCCCCAGCATCTGCGGACCAGCCGTAGAAGGGCAAACCCAAGCCCACTAATGGCACCATGGAACTGCCGTAAACCCTAAGGTTCAAAGGCGTTCTCGTCATCATTATGTCGAGTTAGGATTTTATTCTTCTAGAGGGTCCATAGAAATACCTGCATGTTCTTCCGAATACCTTTAAACTTGGAAAAATGGGTTTCTGACAATCGTTCAAACCCTTTAACTTCGTATGGACGGCATGTGAATACTCTTCGTCCGCATGCTAAATAATGCTTCAATCCTGAAGAATAAACGATACCCTAATGGTCATCACATTCGAGCCGCAGCTCCCTCTGCCCGTGCGATCGTGGTAACAGAAACCACCATCAGATATCGACGAAGATAGATCAAAAAACTAATAGAATACGGTGCAAAGAAATGTACATCCTAAGGCTTCTTAAGCAGAGTAACGTATCGTAAGTATGCCGCTGATCATACCCACGGTACGTCACTCTACCTAAATCACATACTCCATCAACCAAGGTCAACCTAGACTTAGACAAGAGTTAAACCTAGTTCTCTGATACCAACTTTGTCACGACCCGAAAGTACGGAACGTGACCGGCACTTAAATTACGAAACGTCTAGAGGCGTAACATAATCTAAGCAAGCTGAAGCCCAGAAATCTAAACCATTTAAAAGAAGAAGTAATGGAAAGCATGTAGGAAAACAAGTTTAAAAGCAACATCAATTTTCTCAAAAATTTCGACAGAGTCTCCTTTGTAAAAACTGGCCCAATCGGGTACAAACAAGAATAATATATACAAACAATAAAAAGGCATCCCCAAGCGGGAGCTAGCTCTACACCAACAGGCAGAAACAACCACACAATGCACTATAATATACAACGCCGAAGGGCGAGGCTCAAAACTCAAAAGAAAACCAAAACCACCATAAACCATAATAATACAAACGCGACTCTAACGTCGAAATAAAAACAACTGGTCTTCTAAACTATGAAGAATACAAGTCTGGTTGATGGAGCTTACTAGATACAAATGAAATAATAAAGTACAACGGCGGTTCTGATGCAAGTGAACCAACCTACCAAGCAATTCACCATGAATGAAAATGGTGTGCCAGCAAGCTGCCAAGGAAACCTGTACATCGAAATCTGTAAGAAAATTTGGCATAATGGGGTAAGTTGCCAACTAGTGAGTAGAAGACATCTGGGAGAAGAATTCGAATGCACGACTCTGTCCTATGTCATAATAATATACTTAATATACCACTAGTCATCTAGTCGTGCTGGGTAATAAACTATGCGCAAGTGCAATGTTTAGTGCTCGTGTCAGTACCTCAAGTAGTAACATGTCATGTGTATGAATATGCATGCCCCATGAATGTAAAACAATCAACCATGAAATCTGGATATATCTGTATGAGAAATCTTTAACTTTTATCTTAGTAAAATTTGTATGGTAATCTGAAACATTATCAATGAAATCCATAGAAATCAGTGTCAAGTATCGACACAAAATATGTAAATCTCAAGTCTCAATACCTCATTGTCTCAATACCTCGGGCCCCGTCAGTCCGGATCGGTCCATATCATCAAATCTCAGACAACGGGCGGTATCCTCCGGATATCCGCCGTGCCAGACATCACGATAGGTAGTCTTCCCTGCTAGGCTCATCGTCTACAACTCGATCTTCTTGCCCCGGGATACCATACCGGGCCCACCATGTACCTGAGACGGTTCATCCACTTCTCGAATCGGGTCTCGAAATCCAACAGAAAACATGGAATCTCATGGTGGACAACACATACATCATGAGAAAACCGCAACTTATATTTTAAAAAGAGAGGGGGAAAGAGAGAAGTTTTTTATATATATTCTTGCGGTTTTCCCTAAAATCCAGAAATCTCATAGAAAACCAAAATCCAAAAATCATGAGTAAGTAAATAATAAGTATCGGAATAAGCCCAACAATACTACATGATAACATGAAAATGTGAATGCATGAAATGTCTAAGTAATAAATGCAGTGTATAGACTAACACCTGAGAGTAATCACAATAATATATTGATCTAGCCTTTAGCTGATTCTATCAATAAAAGATAATATGTTCTAAAGTGTACGTGACATAGCAATTACCAATGATGATGTGTGTGAGCCGGAAAATAAGTGTATGTAGGATGTGCGCATCATCAGTAATGGTGCTGGTGTCCTAACAGGCAGAGTTTCATACTGACTAAAGAAATATATGTATGAACATGCAACTTGATGATTACAATCTGAATGTAAAGATGAATGTGTATTAACCACTCATTTGAAATATACATATCTAACTACAACTATATGACTCGAGCCTAAACTAGCATCTATCTAACCCCCTAAGGAACTAAACTAAAGAAACTTGTCAATAGGAAATAAGAATCCACCTAAGGTCTGAGTCCATATCTCTAATAGTCAGCGATCCAGCCTCAATAGAGTCACGTACGTAGTACGACTTCCTCGAATCAAGAGTGCGGATTAATCATCACATCTATACCTTGTACGGTAAAATCCATCGTACGGCATCCCAGAATCAGGGTACGGGTCAAGTATCACCTATGTACGTCATTATTTGTATAATATCATCATCAGACAATATCATGATCAAGGGTACTGTGTTATAATCGCATACATCCCACTATCACCAAACACATATCATTGTCTGTGTAAATATACATCGTCAAATGATCCTTAGAAATATCATGTCACATATATCATATCGTGACTAAGTCATATATATATCATATCGTGATCGAGTCACACATATATCATATTATGATTAATTAACATATTACAGTCCGAATTCTATTCTGGAGTCTCGTATATCTCAATGTCATCATCACCTATTATCGTTTATGTATAACTATCCATTTTCTCATTTCCCAACGATTCGCTAATATCATAGTACATCTCATATCATACTCGATCGTATTTCTTTAACTCACGGCACCACGCCGAATCATACTTACTCTTCCGCAGATATTATATATACTCCCCATATCACGTGTACATGTTATATGTATATATATTTACCTATAGAAACCTACATACAATCATATATACACACACACACACACATTTACACCAAGTCAAATGTATGTGTGTACGTGTGTGTGTGTGTCTACCTGAAACCTACGAATTCCCTCCTAGGCAGTCATCCTTATGGTTAAGTCTTTCTAAATCAATTTAGTCCAACCTAAAGTCTTTAATAGGATCCTACTCTCCATGAACATAAGGTCACGTCCGACTTCATAATAACAGTAAGTAATATCCCTATTCTACGTTTGCGGGGGTGCTAAACGCCATCCATCCGACTTCCCCCGTAGATATACATCTACTCACCTGGCCCTTGTCTGCCGAAGTCGATGCCGCCATCCTCTTCTTCATCGTTCGAAGTCCACGTGATGGGTACCTATACGCAAACATGTATAATATCGTAAACCAAATCACGGACAAAACCAAAACAGCGCACGAACGTTCATAGGTTAAAACTTATGACCCGCTCATGCAAAAGAACCAAATATCGCTCGATATCGGCGTACGAAATCCGATTGATCGAGATAAAACACCAACAAACAACTCGTAGTTTCAAAACTCATTATTTATAATATAAAATATGGTTTAAATCATCGAAACCTTAAAATCGTTCAAATCGTCCTATTTCGCAAAATCCTAGAAAACGTCAATTTACTGTTTTACTTCAAAACATGATGTTTAAATAAAACTAATGGTCATAATATTCATTAAATAACATAACTAGATTATATAAAGCATTACTATATTTTTATTACACTAATTTGTCTTAAATTGAAAATTCTAGTTTGCAAATTTTATCCGATTTCAACTCCTTTTAAGCAAAACTTCACAATTCCACTACTAAACTTGATTTTGCATATTTTAAATTGGTAAACCACTCAATGAAACCTTAAGGATGTGCTAAAGCCCTAACTATATTTTTAATCCCACATTTTAAATTAATTTCTAAAAGCTAGTTTAATAAAAATAGCAATTTTGTGAAAATTTTAAAGTAAAAGCTAGCAAATTGTAACTAGATTATGTTTCACACTCAATTAACATATTAATCTCCTCATTAACACCATAATCAAATAATAAAAACCCTAATTAGAATTTTGTCTCACCAATTTATCTATTTTATAAAAACCTAGTTAGCAAAATTGTTTAATTTAAACAATTTGAAACAACAATTTACATTACATCAACCATACTAGATTTTTCATTTCTAAAAATGTTAAACTATTTATTATAACCCCACTCAATTAATAAAAACCCTAACTTCATTTTAAAACCCTCTCTTTAATTTTAAACATGCAAATAGAAACCATAATTAATTTTGCAATTAAGCTAGATTAAGGAAGCAAACAACATTTTAACTATGGTTTAGGATTTTATACCTCAAGGGTTGTGGATCAACATGAAAACTTAGCCTCCCAAAAATTCTAATTTTGCTCCAAGAAACAAGCTTGATAGGTCAATGGAAAATGGGTAGAGATTGGATATTGATTTTGAGGTTTATTTTGGATTTTTTTTTGTTGAATTTTTGATCATTTTTAATGCAAAGTGAAGTGGGGAAATTTTGGAGGCTGCCATGAGGTGAGGCCGGCCAAAGTGATGGGAGAGAGGAAAAAGAGAGAGGAGTGTGTGGATTTGTCTAGAAACCTCTCATATAAATGTCATCTTTTCACTTAAAACCTTAATTATATAAATTTTTCTAATTTAAACCTTTTCGTAGAAAAATCTAGAACCATGGAAAAAATTTGAGAAATTTTTTTGCATATTACACACTTGATTCTAATATGCCACGGCTCATTTTATAAAATTAACCAATTTCTAATTTATAATTTTCACTAATTTAATGTATATTTAAAAGCTTATGTAAATATTTGAATTTAATTAATTACAGAAAATATTTTAGTAAACTAATAATTTATAAGTCACTAAATAAATACCAAATACTAGTAATTATATAGTTAAAATAGGTCTTTTTAAATTTATGATGAAAAATAATTATGGTTAAGTTTACGGAAAATACGTTTTATTTTACCGAAAATCAGAAAATTCACCTAAAGGATTTTATTTATTTATTTATTTTTAAAACGCTACAATATCTTAACGATATTAGGGTATATGGAGTTGTCCGGCTTATGCTTAAAACCCGAATCTGGACTTACTCAAGGCACGTTTCTGTAATAGCAGCTTTTGGGTTATCCCGGGCTATGAGGAGGGTTAGCTTTCTATCATCTGGAAGATCAATAGTGATATTGTTCTTGACTCACCACAGTTTTAGTAAAATGGACTTTTTCAAAAAACAGTAGTGGGAGTATAGTACAACTGGAAGTGATTCCAGAACCACAATCGATTACTGAAAATTTAATAGAACCTAAAGATTTAATCAGGTTTGACATTCCATTCGCCACTCTGCAGATATAGTGGGTAACCTCAGGCGTCCGAGAGGTACTACGGTATCCTCAAAGACGGTGACAGGGAAGTTCTTGTTTACCTAAACTTGACACTACTGTTATTCCAGACTATGAGACCCGGTATGAGGATGAGTATAGCGTCGTTCTAAACTAGCTTTGGAAGTGCACGTGTATATGACTCTGCCAGAGGATTGTTGTACGCAGTGGGAGAAGCGGAAGCATAGTTGACAAGTTGCTTATGTCAATTTACAGACTAAAGCAGGTATAGCGGAGATAAATCATCTTTTTTTGATGTGACAGTCATATGCTTTGACTTCATCAGAATAGAAGATGGATCTATTAACAAGGTAGTAGGGTGTGATGTCCTGGTATTTAGATGACATACACATAGTAGAAAGTGAAATTTCTATACTACGATCGGTTATACTGTGGTTGTCACACAGTGGTTTCTCCACATAGGATATGGATATTATATCAGGCATTCTGGTTACTAGATCTATGGCTTTAGATCTAGATTTGGGTAGTTTTCCAATCTGGGTGCTTAGACAACATTCTAAAGGTGTTTTAGAATGGACGACTCCCGGCATGGTGGTGTAACTGCAGGTGATGGAGTCACCCTCTCTAAAGGTGTCTTTGAGACTAAAGGGGAGAGGGATGTGCATAATTGGCATATCACTTGATTAGGCAATTGAGTCAATCATGAGAAGTCAAGTATCACACCAGATGTTGTTTTTGCACTAGTTACAAAAAGTTGATATATTAATCCAATCCTGGAGAAATGTTTGGAAGCAGTTCATGAAAATAAATGGATGTTCTAGGGATTTGATAGCGGCAGCCTCCTTCGGGAGACGGTTATCATTCCAGGCTTCCAAGGTGACATGGATGACAGAGTGACTGTCAGAGTTATAGTTTTCACTCTTGACGAGGGGCACTAGTTTGGACAGGTAGTCCAAGCGGATACTGAGGGAAGCATGGCACTTGATACTGATTAAATTCAGTTGACGATACAGTCTAAGAAGTTTGCTGGATTTGGAGTTCATTTGTGAACTGGGTCCCATCAGATATCCAGACATATTCTACGACAGGTATTGCGCATTTCGGGAGATGGCTTTCTCTGCGAACTTGAGATAAAGAGATACATAAAAAGAAACATCAGCGAATCCACTCACTGAGGCAATTTCTCGAATGCAATAGTTTCACAAACGAGCTTTGTGAAACTGATTAGTAGAGGAGATGGGTGTTCGATATCACACGGGCTGTGAGTGTGCGGCATCGCAATAATTAGCCTTAAGTGCAAGTGGGAGATTGTTGGCTATAGCGCCCTCAAGTCAATTATTGTATCGCAGGCACGTTATTGCAATGATTGAGGGAGGACCTATACCGGTAAGACAGTCTTACTCGAGATGATAGAATGCTATCTGGTTTCTCTTTATCATCGTGTACATGCTTCAGGTGACATTACAGATCACTATCACATGTTGATAGAGCCCATATGATTCTTGATTGACTACCAGAAGTATAATGGCGATCATATACGAGAGAGTTGGGTAGTCTATAAGCATATCCTTACAGTGTCCCTAGTCATGGGATTTTCGAGACTGGGCATCGATACTCCGAGAGTAGACTAGTGTATACGGATTGAGACCTCGATGAGGGGTGGTGGCCAGTCTCGCAAGCCATTGGTGTCAGTTGGTTCACCTAAGATGTATACAGGTGCTCATTGTGTTATGAGTACACCGGATGGACTCGCCGGGAACATGCTGGTTGGTATTATACCTATTGTCAGATACCAGTTCCCTGGTGACATGTGTACAGGTTAGTCTATCGACTTGAGATCGTCATTTGTCTCATGTGAGTTCCTACTGTGCTTTGATTACTACCCTACCAGGGCTCAAAGGAGTCGTGCAAATAGGTTTTAGTTGGGTACAATCCCGAGCCACATGGAGGCAGTGAGCGGATCGTCAGGGGATTCGTCTCTCGCGGTATTGGGGGTAGAGGTCGCGCTGTGCACGGGTGGCCATCACCAGAAATCCTTGGCCAAGATAGTCGAGAATTACTAATTCGGATCAGTAGTTTCTCAGGTGGTGATGGGCTTCATACCAACACTAAATATTGCGTTATTTGTGGTCTAACTTTATCCACCCCCTAGACCCGATATGCGATACTCATAAATGAACGAACCGGACTGTAAGGATATTGTCACTGTCAGGCTCAGTAGGGTTTCAGGATGAGTTCGCTCGTCGGTCTCCCTTTCGCTCAATACCTGGGTAGGTGTTACGTACAGTTAGTGCCACTGACATGTTTGTGGTTAAATCCACTGCCAGCGTATTGACGAGTCTTTAGAGTCCCACACAGAGGGTTTCCCTGGTTCGAGCGAAACGTTGTAGAGGCCGTATGGTTTTCTAGCAGGGTTCGATCATATACGTGCACTTGTGCACGGATCTTGATCGGACGGATAATACTAGTGGGCTTTGGTTTAAGCTGGATCCTAGTAATATATTTTTGGATTATTTTCGTCTCATTGTATTCGTATTCAGCCGGAATACGGATGCCGGTATGTATATACAGATGAGGGCATTCTTGTAATTCGTTACAAGATAACTTTGTTAGTTTCCATTCTCTTTTCGTTTAAACAAATATTTTAATGTTTATTTGTGATGGAGAATGTGAGTTCATGTTTTGACCTAGGGCATTCATGGTGCATGTGCTCACTTGGGGACTCATGGTGTTGGGTCTAGTGTGCATTGATGGTGGCACATATGCACTTGGTGACTCATGGAGTTGGGTGGGTGTGAGATATTTTTAGGCTAGGGTTTTTATTCACAAGCTCACAAATATCACACACAATTCAACTCAAGAAAAAAGAGCAGAACTTTTCTTGGCTTGCTTTTTTCTCATGGCTAAAACATATGCTGACAACTTCTTCAACACATAGCTTCTTCTTCACCTGCACCCATTCCATCTCATGTGTTGAGAACCATTGGGTGTATTGAGACAAAATGATCACACACTCTCTCTTCTTTACCTTGGGCATCTAGGCTAGCAAACTTGATGTCCGAGTTTCTTCGGTTTTTGAAGCGAGAGCCGGTATAAAGAATCTTGGACGTGGACCCTCTTCGAAGAGGGAGACCGGAGAGCGAACTGTTGGCTATACTGCTCTCAAGTCAATTATTGGATCACAGGCACGTGATTGCAATGATTGAGGGGGGACCTATACCGGTAGAACAGTCTTACTCGAGATGATAGTATGCTATCTGGTATGTCTTTATCATCGTGTAGATGCTTCAGGTGACATTACAGATCACTGTTACACGTTGATAGAGCGCATAGGATTCTTGCTTGACTACCAGCAGTATGATGGTGATCATATACGTGAGAGTTGGGTAGTCTATAAGCACATCCATAAGTGTCCCTAGTCGTGGGAGTTTCGAGACTGGGCATCGATACTCCTTGAGTAGACTTGTGTATACGGATCGAGACCCATACGAGGGGCGGTGGCCGATCTCACAAGCCATTGGTGTCAGTTGGTTCACCTAAGATAGTATACAGGTGCTCATTGGGTTATGAGTACACCGGACGGACTCGCTGGGGCACTGCTGATTGGTACTATACCTATCGTTAGGAGCAGTTCCCAGGTGACATGAGTACGGCTTAGTCCGTTGACTTGACACTGCAACATTACCTCAAATGTGTTCCCACTGTTCTTTGATTGCTACCCTACCACAGCTCCAAGGAGTCGTTCAAACAAGTAGTATTTGGGTGCAGTCCCGAAGCACTTGGAGGCAGTGGCGGTTAGACAGGATTCGTCTCTCCCGGTATTGGGGGTTAATATCGCGCTATGTCTGGAGAGCCATTACACAAAGTCCTTGGCCAAGGCAAGTGAGATTTACTGGTAAGTATTCCAGTAGTTTCTCAAGGTGTTCTGGGCTACACTCCGACACGACTTATACTGGAGATTGTAACAGATAGGCTCAGTAGGCTTCCAGGATGAGTTCCCTCGTCAGCTTCCCTTTCGCTCAATACATGGGCAGCCGTTACGTAGAGCTAGTGACACTGACATGCTTGTGGTTAAACCCACTGCCCGCGTTTTGACGAGTCTTTAGAGTCCCCCACAAAAAGTTTTCCATGTTTGGGCGAAACGTTGTATAGGCCGTATGGTTTTATGGCAGGGTTCGATCATATACGTGCACTAGTGCACGGATCATGATCGGACGGATCATACTAGTAGGCTTTGGTTTAAGCTGGATCATAGTATTAGATTGTTGGATTACTTTTCGTCTCGTAGCATTCGTATTCAGTCGGAATACGGATGCGGGTATGTATATACAGATGATGGGTATTCTTGTGATCCGTCACGAGTTTACTTTAGTTGTTGCCATTTCTTTTGTTGGATTAAACATTTAGTTTAAATGTTTAGTGGAGGAAAATGCGAGTGCAAGTTTTCGTCCAAATGCATCAATTCATGTCATATGCACATGGTGACTCATGGTCTTGGTTCATATGACCATTTAATATGACATGGATTGATTTTGGAGCTAATTATGATTGTGGGGAATATTTTTGGAGAAAGAGGGCTGTTTTGTGCCATGGATTATTCTCTTGAGTTGGATATATATACGCTCTCAAAAATATCTCACACGATTAACACAATCATTTTCTTCACTTCTCTTTCTTGAGCCCACCTCCTCCTCCATGGGCATCTTCTTCAACCTCCATCCATACCATCTCATGTGTTGAGAATCAATGGATGTTATGAGACAAAGTTATCACACCTATCTCTACTTCACCTTGGACATGTTGGCTAGCAAACTTCATGTCCGACTTGCTTCGGTTTGAAGCGGGAGCCCGTATAAAGAATCTTTGACATGGTGCCATTCCGACGAGCGAGATCGGAGAGCGTACTTCGTTGGAGCAGCCGCGAGGAGCTTGGGATGGTGTCTAAAGACCGAAGGATATGAATCGATCGGTATAGCCATTCTAACATCTTTGTAGTTAGCTAGTATAGGGTTAATGGAATAATGCGAGTGAAAGACTGCGTTAGCGCCAGTTTATAAAAGTTTTTGTTCCGCGTTTGGCCTCGGATTGAGGGCCAGGGCTCTACCGTAGACTTACATGGTATTAGAGACACGCCATTTACCCTTACTAGCTTGTTCTAACATGTTTAAAACATCGATCGACCCAATTTTCTAAAACCGCAATTCCATTCTTCAAGTTTTTACTGAATTTTTAAAGTCGTCTAAAAATTATTTTGGGAATATAAGAAAATCGTGTAGGCTTTTTTAAGACCCTGGAAGAAATTTGAGAGCACGTTTTGACCATCACACCGCGGAACCGCGGCCAAACCATCGTGTTTGCCGCGGTTGCGCGGCGGTATGGTGGACACAATGCACCATTTTTCTTCTGGGTGTCTTTATATGGAATAGTGGTTTTTGAGATGTTTTGTTTTGGCCCAGATTCGTTTGAGTGCTGGATTTGCACTTGGGGCTATTTAGGGATGTTTAGTCGATAGAAATTTTAAATACGTTAGTTAACAGTACATGCATTTCTATCTGTGACCGTGAATGTCATTAGAGCGGAACAACTCATCTAATTGCTATATGTTCTTTTAGACGGGTTTGCGAACGTGACATTCACATTGATGTTCTGTGTTGTGATGTGATGTTGTGGATTTGTCGTGGTGGATAGCTTGTGTGCAATGGTAGTGCAGTTTGGATTTGTTTGTACATTTGATATCGCGGGGTGAGCGTCTGACATGTGGACTGCCGTCACTGCCTGTTTGTATATTATTCTTTTGGGGAACTACTGGGTTGAGGTCGATGTCACCGTTGTACATATTTTCTTTTCTGTACTAGGATTACCCCGCGGTGGAGTGCACGGATAACCGGGTTCGAAAGGGCAACGGGCCCGCATCACATTGCTTTCAGACGGAAGGGGCTTCATTCTAGAATTAGCGGGCTATTCGCCGCACTCGTAGGGGGTACAGGTTGACCCAAGGTGGGGTGCTCAAGTTACCGGATTCCGTGAAGTGTTGGGTGGTCCATTCACTTTGCTAAAGGGGGCTGCCTCGCTTCTGGTTTTGGTGGGTAACTTGCCACACTCGTAGGGGTCTAGGTTTTCATTGCACAGGCTATCCACACGACCCTGGGGAACATCGGGCTTCAGTTGCGGCTCAAAGGAAACCCGGGGCTCCCAGATTATCTGTATTGTTCTGTGATGCTTATTACTTTTCTGTGATGTTGCATTTATCATGCCTGGAGCGATTATTATATATTGATATATATACTAGTAGATGTTATATATATTTTACACACCTACGCTAGTCCCGTCCCCGCTCTGTCGTTAGTTAAGTAACTTAACAGGTGATAACGGGACACAGTGGCGAATGCGGGTGGCATATACATATATTATATTTTCGTTATTTTATGGTGTGATCAATTGATGGGACTGCATTGATTCAGATCAATTGAAGGAAAACAGACCTATTCGATGTTGTTGGAACATTTTTTAAAAAGTTGTTATTGCAAGGACGTTCTCTTTTGTTTTGCACAGAGGTATTCGGTTATGAATATCCAGCACCTCATTCGACGAGGCAAGGGCCGAGATCCCTTCATCGAGAGTGACCCCTTGGGCAGGAGTTTGCATTAGGGTAATAACTTCACTATAGTCGATTACTTTTTTTCTTTTCATCGCGGTATTCAGTTGGAATATCCTGCACCTCATTCTACGCGGAAAAAGCCGAGATCCCTTCACCGGGAGTGACCACTTTAGCAAAGGTTTTCGCCACTATATATTTATAAAAAGCTATCCAGTTCCTTCAATGATATCAAGTTCATTACGTTAAAGGTTTTTCGCCAAAAACCATTCGTATCCCTCCGTCATTTCAGACAGGTAGCACTTAGTATTCATGCTATGTCTGTTAGCCTTCGTCAAGGCATAGTGTATTGTAGCTATTTATTACTTTTTTGTTGCATAAATAGATGCGTTGGTTTGGGACAGTCGTACTGCTATTTTGGCCTTCGTCAAGGGTTTGTACGGGTGGGTTCAAATTAACCTGGATAATGACGGGTAGAACTTGACATGTGACTTATTATATGTTGGCCTTCGTCAAGATCATAAGAGCATGGGGTAAAAATCATATCGATAGTTTCTAAAGAAACTAAAACTTGCCAGGCATGCGCATACCTTCTGGAGTGTGATATCGTGAGTGGATTCCATCAGGATATCATGCGATGACAGTTGGATCCCGATCCCACTGATGAGTTGGTTTACTCCTCGGGTGATCCCGACTAATTCTTCTTTCAGGTTTGGAGAAGAATTTAAGAATACAGTGGGAGACATCCTGATTAGATAAAGTGATTAACCATTCTGATCGTGGTTAGAGTGATGTTCATACCAGAATATTGCGTTTTAATACCGCACATTCATTATCAATTTTTGTATATATCGGTACTATTAACTAGTGGCTACTCAGTATTACAGATTACAGGTATCCGTGATAAAATACTGGAAATACTCTTAAATTCATAGATATTACAGTTGTGAGCTGATGATCAATCGAAAATATTGCATTTTTAACACATCAATTTCCCTACTATTTGTAGTCATCTAAAAGTGTTTGGTATAAATATAGCATATATTAGTAATTTTTCTGCAAAAATACCAAATAATATGTGTTATACATTATAACCAGCATTATGAGGGAAATTGTGTGTTTATTATTATATACGTGATCTTTTGTATATTAAACACTTGTCTCGAGAGTGTGTGCAGGAAATTCTCCAGGTAAAGAGCTGGAACTGCTAAAAGTGCCGATAAATGCGTTAAGTCCAAGACTTGAAACTGGCAGCGAACAGAAAAGTATAAAAATATTCCAGACATCAGAAAAGTGCCATAAAGCCAACACAAATAAACACTGAATGTTTCATGCAGCAAGTCCACCAAACGGCCGCGAATCCGCGGCCGAGTCAGGCCGATCCGCCGCGGATCCACAGCCGCGTTGACTCATCGGTGGTTGGTCATGTTTGCAGAGGTCTCCTTTCAATAGCAATACTTCTTCAAGACACTTTAGTCCCTAGAGATCTCCAGAAGCTTCCCTTCTAACAGCCAAGCTTCTTGTGCAAGCTTAATACCTACCAAGCTTCTTGTGCAAGCTAGCTAACTAACTTAATCTAGAATCTTCTCTACAACTACCTAGCTTTCCCTTTAGCTTCCCCTAGAAGCTAGGTCTAGCTTCCCCTAAAAGGGATCCGGGGTATCATTACAAAGGTTGTTGAATATTAAGCCCAAATTCTGCAAGTTGAGTGACACAACTTGTAACTCAAAACCCTAGCCCGAATCAAATTCAAAAGCCAAATCAAGATTCATTGAGTACCAAATTGAGCAAGAATCCAACGAGCCTTTTGAAGCAACGCCAATTTTCATCCGAGCAAGAGATCCACGACGATCCGCGACTCAAGAAGACGATGCGAAGCTAGTTCGATGATTTAGTTTCTTCTCAAATCTTGTAGTCTTTTAGTGTATTGTAACGAAACATCGATTAAATAAAAGGTGAAAATTCTTGATCTTGCTTTTCTTTACATTTGAGCATTATGAAGAGTTATCAATTCTTGATTGTTTTTTTTTCATGATGTTTGAGTGAAAACTCTGCTTGTGGAGGAATCGAGAAAATAGATAGATGATGATGATTAAATTCTTGAACGATTCTTAAGTCTTATGAGTTTTGTAAACTTTAGGAAATTGAATCAACGATGACCTAGTTTTGAGCGAGATACTTTCTTGAATGTTTTCGCTCCAAATTAGAGATCAACGATCGATGATTGAATTTCCTAGAGGCTAGAATTTGAATGATAGTCAACGAAAGGACAAAGGATGATGATGGAGAAACCCTAGATTCTTCAATAGATCCCTAATTCTCGTTGATTGTCATCGATCTAGCAACAATTCTTTAATAGATAAGAATTTGTAATCATAAGTATTCATCATCACTATCGATTGGATCAATTCCTACAAGGCTCTTTACAAATCTTGATAATTCATTCGATTTGGACATCTCCTTAATCTTTAGTATTTCTTGATGTTAGATCTAGTTCTTTGAGTTTCTTGAAAATAAAAACTCACAAATCTTGAATCAATTTTATTGCAATTTCTTTTATCTTTTAATTTTCGACTCAACCAAAACAATAATGAGAAAATCACATTTTCTCAGTGGACGATCCGTTCTCATTGACGAAACTACAATACAATTGACCGTCAATTGATTGCGGTATAAATTTCTTTGCTTGTGATCTTTTACACTTTTCAAAAAAACACGACACAAGAGAGATGATCAATCAAATGGCGCCGTTGCCGGGGATAGTGTGCTAATTTGTTCATTTTTATAATTTGAGTTGGAAAATTTATTATTCCATCAGTTTTTTAGATCAAAATCCGCATAAGCGCTTAACGATTTGTTGTGATTTGTTGCAAGGAGATCTGGAATCTGTGGAGTGAGGAAATTTTTTTTCTGTACATCTCAAAAAGTCCAGAGAGGCATTTGGAACATTTGCTGAAATTTTTGTGCAGGGATCTTGACATCTCGCGGCGGAACCGCGGCATAAGGGGCTTATCGCGGCGGATCCGCGGTGATATAGCTGTTTCAGTGCACCAAACTTCTTAGGTCCATTTCTTACTTTCTTATCTCCTCCCTTCTCTGCTCCATTAACCAATTTCTGTAGGATTCTTTGCAAAACTTCGCAGCGCCGCAAAAAGATAAATTGTTGCGTGTTTGATCTTAGTTGTTTGTATTTTTAATACGGAAATTAAGGGGCAAAGACCAAATTCAGATTAGGTGGGGATTTCATTACCCTTCCTAAGCCCCAAAAATCATAAACTTGCATCCGCATCACCCTCATTAACTAAAAAATATCTAGACATGACTCTAAGGACCGTCGCGCTCAATTAGGACAGAAGGAGGTCATGGTTAATCTATTGCTTATCCACGTTTCTTTTGTGGTATCTAAGGCAAGTGTGTCTAAGGCAAGTGGTTACTTAATTAAGCCCACTACTTACGTAGTGGAGAACCTCCCACTTACCTGGCACTTACCTGGCCACAGGAGAGGCAAAGAGGTAGTAGAGGATCTATCTTGTGACTTGTCTTCTGGAAGTTTAGGAGCGGTCTAGAGACTTGACCTAGGTGACCACTAGAATTAGGGTTGCTTGTGCACTGTTTGTGTGATTTTTCAAAAATCCGTCTTTTTTTCAAAACAAACACTAAACTCATATTTTCCTTAATTATCACAACGCTGGCACTTGTGCTAAACCATTTAGTGTATGCTCGGCTGGACACCGGATTCTAGTGCCTGTTTTGTCCGCGTTCCTCCTATCGACTCCGAAGTCGGTATTTCTATGTCTACTTATTCTTTAGCCCCTAACACACCCACATCGATGGACAATTCTCCATCGAACTTCTTTAACACTACTCTGTCACCGTCCGCAGGTGCGCAGAATCCACCACGCATCTCTCTCCAAGAAAGATGTTACCCTATGCGAGCTCCTCTTTCGACCTGTCTCACCATTCCACCAGCCAATGGGGACAATTTTGAAATCAAACCACAATACATCAATCTTCTACCAAAATATGACGGTCTCGAGTCTGAAGACGCATACGTCTTTATTACCAAATTTGAAAATGTATGCGCTACGATGGGTACTTCACAGCTTTCTGTGGATGCTATGCGTCTACGTCTTCTCCCATTTACTTTGTGCGATATAGCCAAGAAGTGGCTTTATAACACAGCCGCATATTCTATTTCAAACTGGGATGAATTCGTCACAACTTTCCTAAAGAAATTCTACCCCAATCATAAAACAGCTCGAGTCCGTAGCGAAATAAATCAATTTACCCAGCTTCCAAATGAACCATTCTCGAAGTGTTTTGAACGCTTCAAGGATCTGTTAGTTCAATATCCACATCACGGAATCCCTAGGTGGGATCTGTGCAGAATCATATATGAGGGCATTAATCCTACCACAAAACAGACCATTGAATCCATGTGTCAAGGCACCTTCATGACTAAAGATGATGGTGAAGCCTGGAGATTTTTATAAAATTTCGCTGAAAAATCTTTACAGTGGGAGAGTATAAACCAGTCATCGTCTAGGGGTGGAATTCACCAAATTGATGTTTCCATAGGAGTTAGAGCCGAAATGGAAGCAATGCAAAAGAAACTCGAAGCTATGGAACATAAATTTTTAGCAGCCTCCCTGAATCAGATATCACCCTCAAAAACTATCTGTGGATGATGTTCTGATCCATCTCATCTTACGGAAGAATGTCCTTTAAATTCTCCGTTTCAAGGTCAAGAACATACCAATGCTTCTTTCCAACAAAGACCTAGAAATGATCCGTATTCTTCCACTTATAATCAGGGTTGGAGGAATCACCTTAACTTTGCTTGGAACCAACAACAAAATCAAAACTCGGTTCCAAACCAAAATAATTTTCAAAGGGCTCCTCCACCACAACAGCAGCCTTTTCAACTGACTCAGCACCCATATCAATCACAAAACTTTCAAAATCCGGTCAACACACCTGCACCGTATAATCCTTTGCAGTTGACCGGTCCTGATAATTCCTCTTCACTCGAACGGAGTTTTGATATGTTTATGAAACAAATGTCGGTTGAATTTATTTTTTCCCTCGATAAATTCCAGAAAAACTCTGACCACAATAGTGAGAGTATTAAATCGACGGAAGCTCAAATTGCACAATTAAAAGCCGAGATGAGTGCTAGAGAAACAGGGAAACTTCCGTTTCAACCCCTACTGAATCCTGGGCATTCGCAACATTACAATGTGAATGCCATTACAACGTTAAGATCCAGAAGAGTGCTGAATAATCACGTTGGGGAAGAGATTGATCATAATGAAAAATCTATCAATAATACCCCGGCTCAGACTTTTCCCTCCATACACACTTCTACTTCTGACCCCAGTTCTTCTACCCCACCACCTCCTTGCGAGCCTATTCTTCGTTTTCCTTAAGGGTCGACACCTCAGCATATCTCTTCCAGTCCACCAAAGACGATCCCCACTCCTATTCTGGGATCAGTTCCACACACACTACCTTCTCCAATGTTGGACCCAGCTCTTATTGCTAAAGCTCCTTATCCTAATCGGTTAAGGGGAAACAAATTTAGTCCACATATGGAGAAAATCATGGAATTGTTCAAACAGGTTAAAATCAACATTCTTCTCCTAGAGGCTATCCAATAAGTCCCCGCTTATAAGAAAATTCTTTAAAGACTTGTGTACTATGAAGAGGAAGACTCAAGTGCCCAAAAAGGTTTTCATGACTAATAATTTTAGCACTGCTTTTACCCCACAGTTACCAAAGAAACGTAAGGACCCAGGATGTCCTACGATATCGATCTCTATTGGGGGTAAAAACATTAACCGTGCTTTACTTGACCTGGGCGCAAGTGTTAACCTGCTTCCATATTCTGTTTACGAGCAGTTAGGGATTGGAGAGTTGAAACCTGCACTCTCCAAATGGCAGACCGTTCAATCACCAAACCTATGGGTGAACTGGAGGATGTGTTGATAAAAGTCGGGGAATTCATATTTCCTGTGGACTTTATTGTTCTCGATACACAACCTGTAGCAAACCCACGGAACCAAATTCTGGTGATTCTGGGTCGACCATTCCTTGCCACTTCCAACGCTGTCATTAATTGTCGAAACGGTTCAATGAACCTATCTTTTGGAAAAATGACAATTGAAATGAACATCTATGAAATTGGAAGTCAGCCATCTGAACCCTCTGCTCACATACTTGATGTTTGTTCAGTCCACGAGATTGCTCCCGAAAGTTGCGAAGTTGATGATCTCGACGACACTAGCACATCAATGTTTGATCTGTCACATCATAGTGAGGACACATTTTCCACGCTTGAGTCTGAAACCCTTGACTCTTCACCTTCCGAGTCTGTATCTTATGCAGGCTACGAGCTTCTCCTTGACTCCGAATATCATTCGATGACCCCACCTTCTATAGTTTCTCCGCCAGCATTAGATCTCAAACTTTTACCTTCTCATCTTAAATATGCATATTTAGGTGAGAATTAGTCTTTACCCGTGATCATATCCTCTTCTCTAGCCTCAGAGCAAGAGAATGCGCTTTTGACGGTATTGAGATCTAATAGGCAGGCGTTTGGTTGGACTATGGCTAACATCAAAGGGATTAGTCTCTTGATTGTTGAACATCATATACATATGATGGATGAAGCCAAGCCAACCCGAGAACCACAGAGACGGTTAAACCCCGTCATGAAGGAAGCGGTGAAGAAAGAGATCGTCAAATGCCTTGACAATGGTATCATTTACCCAATCTCCGATAGCCAATGGGTAAGTCCAATTCATGTTGTCCCTAAGAAATCTGGCATCACGGTCATAACAAATGAGGCAAATGAGTTAATCCAGACACGCGCTCAAACTGGGTGGCGTATATGTATTTATCATAGAAAACTTAATGCCGCAACGAGGAAAGACCACTTTCCTCTTCCTTTCATTGACCAGATGTTAGAAAGCTTAGCTGGACGGGAATATTACTGTTTCATGGACGGATACTCTGGCAATAACCAGGTCCCTATTGCCAAAAAGGATCAAGATAAAACCACATTTACTTGTCCTTTTGGTACTTTTGCTTATAGACGCATGCTTTTACACAACAACTCCCCAAGAAACGAAAGGACCCCGGAAGTCCTACAATTTCAATTTCCATTGGGGATAAAAATATCAATCGTGCTCTACTCGATCTAGATGCTAGTGTTAACTTGCTTCCGTATTCTGTTTATGAGCAATTAGGGATCGGAGAGTTAAAACCTGCGCATTGCACTCTTCAGATGGCCGATCGATCTATCACCCAACCGAGGGGTGAGCTAGAGGATGTGTTAATCAAAGTCGGGGAATTCATATTCCCTATGGACTTTATCGTTATAGATACACAACCTGTGGCGAATCCGCGCAATCAAATCCCGGTGATACTCGGTCGACCCTTTTTGGCCACTTCCAACGCAGTGATCAATTGTAGAAACGACTCTATGACCCTATCCTTTGGAAAGAAGTCAATTGAGCTTAACATTTACAAGTTGGGAAGTGAACCCTCCGAACCCTATGCTCATGTGTGTTCTGTCGAATTAATGGATGTCGACAGCAGCGAATTTGATCAATCTCATGATACTGACTCTTTTCATATGTTGTTGCTTGATATAGACTCTTCCACCGAGTTGTCCGGGTCAACATCCAACACTGATGAGGAACTTTTTATAGAGTCTGACGATCACCCCATTTTTTCTGATGACATTATTCTTCGGGGTATCGATGAAAGCTTTGAGGAAATTTTCGCTAATGAACTCGCATTTTTAGAAGACACGGGTGTTGAGATGAATCAACTCCAAGATGAAGAAATTGGACCTCCACCCCTTCTTTTGGACAATCATGATAATGCGAGTAGTCCATCGTTACTATCACTGTGTCGTCTCTCCAAATTGAGACGTAATCCTTTTCCATTACACCTCTTATCACCTCCCCACTTCTTCACGTCAATAGGTGACATGTTCTTCCACCAACCATGGTGCTTCATTGATAAAATTTTTGAATGGTTGGTGTTGACCTTCGGTCTTTGCAAAGCTTGGCATTGACCAATAATCTTGACCCCCTCGTGTGATTTTAAAAGATTAAAAGTGTTTAACTCAAGTTTGGGGGGGTGGTATATTTTGGCTCTTGAAAGAAAATGATTTTTACAAAATTGTGAGCCTAAAATAAGTTTGGGGGAGGATTTTCACTTTCATATATTCTTGCCCTCATTAATAATTTCCTCCCAAGTCTACAGGTTTTTGAGCTTAACAGATGACATCAGTGAGGACACTGCTGTAAACAGGTTTGGGGGAGGTTTGTGCTTATTTACACATCAATTTGCATCATATTTTGCATAAGCACAAATTTTCAAAAATTTTAAAGACTTAAAAAAAAAATTTATAACAAAAGAGTAGAAAGTGAAAAATTACATCCAAAAGATTGGAATAGTTTAAGAAAACCAAGAAAATTAGAAGTTTTCTTACACGAACTAGTAATAAGTAGTTATGAGCTGTTGTCCCAAGGGTTAGTAAAATGAAGGAAGTCACTAATCTGAGGATAAAAATAAGTCTGAAAAATAGTTTCTATTCTGGAAGCCAAACATTTGAATGTTGATACCCTACTATATGCCCTTATACACGTCTTGAAACTCGGGATAGTAGAGGATCCTTGAAATGCTCTTGCCTAAAAGCCAAAGTATGAAGGAAATGAAAAAAAAATAAAGAAATATAAAAATGGTGAAAGAAAAAAAATGAACACTGGTTTTGTATCGCCAAGGCAGCAATAAAAAAATATAGCGAGGGTGCCTCTTCACCTAGTGCCCTAAGGCCAACTGGTCTGGGAGTCACTGCTAAGCCTTAGGTGGTGCAAGACGAGGAAAATATTATCACCGAATCAGCAAGCACATGAGTAATCGATCGGTTAGTATCTCAAAGTATTAACGGTCGCATGAAAATGTGTGAGCAAATCTTAATATTCATCAAAATAAAAAGTACTAAGGTAGATGGACAAGAGTATGATAGCTTGAATTGAATTCTCCGAGTGTAGGGATGTCCATTTCACACACGTGGGGTTATATGATCAATGTTTGGATGAAAGGTAGGAATGAAGAATAAAGACGATGTTTTATTGAGGGATGATGTGATTTCTAACATTTTTTTCATGACTATTAAGATAGGGCTCATGACAACTGAAAAGCTAGTATAGTTGGAAACTCTTCTTTTCAAGGCCTTTCTTTTATGGTTCTTATCTTTATATGTAAATTTCACCATCTCTGTTTTGTTATTGGATTTTGTGGGTGTAATCCGCTGAAAACCCTCAGGAGACAACACTCCTCCTACTAAGGACACCTAGAGGTTTAACGGCTTGTTGCACGTGCTCAGTGCAATCGTGTCTGCCTACGAAAGTGTGCTTAGTTTTCTCCTTTCTTTTTCTCCTCTTAAATAAACTAGTTTGCTCGGGACGATCAAAGATTAGTTTGGGGGTATTTGTTCTGTTGTTAAAACTGCGCATTTGTATTACATTTTTCCTACCATTTTCATATTAAAAAAGGACTTTAATATAATATATTATACATATGAGGGTTTATGTGTTAAAACACCATTTTCCATGTGTTAATATATTTTAATTAGCATTTGGTAGGAAAATGTATGCAAATAAATCTATTGACCAAATCCTAGTAGAACTAAGTCTACTAAATATTATTTGAGATTATTGTGCAGAATTTTCCAAGTTGTTATGCAGAATTTATCAAACAAATCAATTTGTTGAAGAAAACTTGCCAAATTAAGAAGCAAAACTTGGAGACTAAGTCTGGAAGCAACCGAGAGAAGATTTCTGAATTCTAAAGGTGCCTAGGATTGCCACATGTCACATGAAGCAAGCCCGAGAATTTTGATGAAGAGATCCTCACCATTGAGCGTGGATCCGCGGCCAAACCCCTCCTTGGGCCGCGGATCCGCCGCAATCTTAACGAGTTGGAAGACAAGATTTTGTGGGGTGAATCAAAGCTATATTTTACCATGCTTTCAACAAGAAGATTCTGGCTTTGCACTATAAAAGGGCACCGAGAGCCTCTTGGAAAGTTTATCAAGCCGAAGAGATCACGAAGCCCCTGACGTACACGCATCCAGGCTGATCATCAACTGTTCGTCTACCTCCTTAGGAAAGATCGAGAAGCAACTAGTTTGTAATCATTTTCTACGGAATAAAGTGTAGATTGTTCAAGTTGATTAATAAAGGTAGTTATTTTATTTAATTCTTTTGCATTTTACATTATGTTTTCCCTCTCTGTCTTTTCATCTTCTTCTCCCAACATGCGCGAGTAATTCTCCGCTTGTTAGGGTTCGTAGGATTAGGGTAGGCTAATGGATAATGAAAATAACTAAACCCTTTTTAAGTCCTATAAAGCTTAGGAACTTTATCAAAAGAACCATTAACATCCTAATCGGGCGCGCTAGCAATTCTTTGCTAGTTCCGACCGCGATTAGAGATTAGATCAATGATTGTTTTGGTAAAGGCTAGATATGAACGGGGTTCCGTGTCGAGATAAGGGTTAAGAGTGGGATTCCTTTTCCCTCCAGAAACCCTAATCTACACGCATCACCGTCGTTCTAGTTCTAAAGCTATTAATGGATAAAAAGGGTAACTTTTAATTAATCGTCTATAACTACTAAATCCTAACGAACCCTACAAGCCCTCTTATTATATTAATTACATCTTTAAAATATTCTAGATCTATATTTTACATTCTTGTTTAACGTAGATCTAGAAACCATTCTATAAAATTCTTTACCTCTCCTCTCTTTCTCAACACATCTAAAGTAAAAGTAAAAGGTTCCATGTTTCCCAGAGGACGACCCGTACTCATCTCGGTCTAGCTACGTGTGACACCGTTCTGATTGCGGTTAACTAAACAAACACACTTTCACGTATCAATCAAATGGCGCCATTGCCGGGGATACGTGCGTAATTTTTTATTTTTACTATTTTTGTTGAATTCTTAGACGATTCATATCATTATTAACACAAAACTGCAAATTGCATATTTAACGATTTGGGTGTGAATTTTGCGAGGGAATCTGGAGTCACGGACTTGAGGAAACAGGAGATCTAGGGTTCATACTTCTCTGGTATTTTTTTCAACTCCTTCCCTCTCCTCTCAAATCCAATAAAATCTATTTTCTGCAGGATTCTTTGCAAAATAGCGCCGCTCAAAAAAAAAAAACTTTTTGCAAAACTTTTGTGATTGGTTTTATTTTGCATATTTAATACGGACTTTAAGGGGCAAAGACCAAATCAAGATTAGGTGGGGATTTCATCACCCTTCCTAAGCCCCACAAATCACAAACTGAGCATATAGATCAACCCTTTATTAATTTAAAAAATATCTAGACCAGACTCTAAGGACTGTCGCGCTCAATAAGGACAGAGGAAGGTCGTGGGTAATCTATCGTTTATCCGCATTACTTTTGTAGTGCCTAGGCAAGTGTGACAAAGGCTAGTGGTTTTTAATTAGGCCCACGACGTGGTTCCTTCCCACATACCTGGCACTTACCTGGCTACAAGGGTAGTATGGAGGCGGTAGAGGATTTATCCTGCGGCTTGTCCTTTGGAAGTCTAGGAGCGGTCTAGAGACTGGACCTAGGTGACCTTAGTTCTAGGGTTGCTTGTGCATCTTAGGGTGATTTGTCTTGAGTCCCACTTTTTCAAAAACAAGCCAATTTTAAAATAACACACACGCTGCCACTTGCACTAAACCAGCTTAGTGCATGCTCGGCTGGACACGGGATCCTAGTGCCCGTCTTGTCCGCGTTCCTGCTATCGACGCCGAAGTCGGTACTTCTTCATCTTCTTTTCCCCCACCACACACCACATCGACCGTGATGGACGGCACTCCATCTAATTATAACACCACGCTGCCACCGCCCGTATGTGAGCAGAATCCACCGCGCATCTCTCTCCAAGAGAGATGCTATCCTATTCGTGGTCCCCTTCCTACTTGTCTATCTCTTGCACCACCTAACGGGGATAATTTCGAAATTAAACCCCACTACATCAATCTGCTGCCCAAATTTCACGGGCTTGAGTCGGAAGACGCGTATGTTTTCATCACCAAATTCGAAAACGTATGCGCAATGATGGGTACTTCACAATTGACTTTAGATGCTATGCGCTTACGTCTTCTCCCATTCACATTGTGCGACTTGGCAGAAAAATGGCTTTATAATACTGCCGCACACTCTATCACTATTTGGGATGAATTTGTCGTAGCATTTCTTAAGAAGTTTTACCCAAATCATAAGACTGCCCACATTAGGAGCGAGATCAACCAGTTCACCCAGCTTCCCAATGAACCATTTTGGAAGTGCTTTGAACGTTTCAAAGATCTGCTTGTCCAATGCCCCCATCACGGAATACAAAGATGGGATTTATGTCGGATTATATATGAGGGCATTAATCCAGCGACAATGCAGATGCTTGAAACAATGTGTCAATGCAATTTCATGTCTAAAGATGACGGTGAAGCATGGATATATCTGGAAGACCTTGCTGAACACACGTTGCAGTGGGAAAGCGTAAGACCACCTTCAACTAAGGGAGGTATTCACCAGCTCGATGTTTCTATCGCAGTAAAAGCCGAAATGGCAGTGATACAGAAGAAACTCGATGCTATTGAGAACAAATTTTCATCATTCTCCCTAAATCAGGTCACGCTTCCTAAGACCGTTTGTGGTTGCTGTTCGGATCCTTCACACTTAACGGAAGAATGTCCTATGAATGCATCGTTTCAAGCTAATACTGCTTTTCAGCAGCGACCTAGAAACGACCCTTATTCTTCCACATACAATCAAGGATGGAGGAATCATCCTAACTTTGCTTGGAACCAAAACCAACAAAGCAATTATCAAAGACCTCCTCCACAGCAACCACAACCACAGAATCAGCCCCCCTTTCAGTCACAGAATTTCCAAAATCCAGCCAACATTTCTACACCACAAGTGGCCGGTACTGAAAACTCACTTGCACAAACTTTGGATATGTTCATGAAACAATCCATGCAAATTTCGGCTGAGATGAGGTCTTCTATTGATACCATAACGAAAAACTCCGCCTCCCATGGTGAGAGTATTAAATCATTAGAAATCCAAATCGCACAGTTAAACGCCGCAATGAGTGCGAGAGAGAAAGGGAAACTCCCATCTCAACCCATACCTAATCCTGGCCACTCACAAAGTTATAATGTGAGTGCTGTTACCACGTTGAGATCGGGAAAAGTGCTGAATAACCGAGTGGGTGAGCAATGTGATGATAGTGAAACATTTGATACCCCAGCTTCTTCTTCTTCTTCCCCTAATTCGTCTAGTCTCCCACCTTCACCCGAGCCTATTCTCCGTTTTCCCTAAGGCTCGAACCCTTCGCCCATTTCGCCAAATCTATCTAAATCGATTCCCACTCCAATTTTGGGATCGAATCCGTCCCCACAATCCTCTCCAATGTTGGACCAAACCATTATTGATAAAGCACCTTATCCAAACAGGTTAAGGGGCAACAGACCAAGTCCACAAATGGAGAAGATTGTGGAAATTTTTAAGCAAGTTAACATAAACATTCCTCTCCTAGATGCTATTCAACAAGTTCCGTCATATGCAAAAATCTTAAAGGACTTGTGCACTAGGAAGAGAAAAGTTCAAGTACCTAAAAAAGTTTTCCTTACGAGTAATGTGAGCACTGCTTTTACACAACAACTCCCCAAGAAACGAAAGGACCCCGGAAGTCCTACAATTTCAATTTCCATTGGGGATAAAAATATCAATCGTGCTCTACTCGATCTAGGTGCTAGTGTTAACTTGCTTCCGTATTCTGTTTATGAGCAATTAGGGATCGGAGAGTTAAAACCTGCGCATTGCACTCTTCAGATGGCCGATCGATCTATCACCCAACCGAGGGGTGAGCTAGAGGATGTGTTAATCAAAGTCGGGGAATTCATATTCCCTGTGGACTTTATCGTTATAGATACACAACCTGTGGCGAATCCACGCAATCAAATCCCGGTGATACTCGGTCGACCCTTTTTGGCCACTTCCAACGCAGTAATCAATTGTAGAAACGGCTCTATGACCCTATCCTTTGGAAAGAAGTCAATTGAGCTTAACATTTACAAGTTGGGAAGTGAACCCTCCGAACCCTATGCTCATGTGTGTTCTGTCGAATTAATGGATGTCGACAGCAGCGAATTTGATCAATCTCATGATACTGACTCTTTTCATATGTTGTTGCTTGATACGGACTCTTCCACCGAGTTGTCCGGGTCAACATCCAACACTGATGAGGAACTTTTTATAGAGTCTGACGATCACCCCATTTTTTCTGATGACATTATTCTTCGGGGTATCGATGAAAGCTTTGAGGAAATTTTCGCTGATGAACTCGCATATTTACAAGACACGGGTGTTGAGATGAATCAACTCCAAGATGAAGAAATTGGACCTCCACCCCTTCTTTTGGACAATCATGATAATGCGAGTAGTCCATCGTTACTATCACTGTGTCGTCTCTCCAAATTGAGACGTAATCCTTTTCCATTACACTTCTTATCACCTCCCCACTTCTTCACGTCAATAGGTGACATGTTCTTCCACCAACCTTGGTGCTTCATTGATAAAATTTTTGAATGGTTGGTGTTGACCTTCGGTCTTTACAAAGCTTGGCATTGACCAATAATCTTGACCCCCTCGTGTGATTTTAAAAGATTAAAAGTGTTTAACTCAAGTTTGGGGGGGTGGTATATTTTGGCTCTTGAAAGAAAATGATTTTTACAAAATTGTGAGCCTAAAATAAGTTTGGGGGAGGATTTTCACTTTCATATATTATTGCCCCCATTAATAATTTCCTCCCAAGTCTACAGGTTTTTGAGCTTAACAGATGACATCAGTGAGGACACTGCTGTAAACAGGTTTGGGGGAGGTTTGTGCTTATTTACACATCAATTCGCATCATATTTTGCATAAGCACAAATTTTCAAAAATTTTAAAGATTTAAAAAAAAAAATTTATAACAAAAGAGTAGAAAGTGAAAAATTACATCCAAAAGATTGGAATAGTTTAAGAAAACCAAGAAAATTAGAAGTTTTCTTACACGAACTAGTAATAAGTAGTTATGAGCTGTTGTCCCAAGGGTTAGTAAAATGAAGGAAGTCACTAATCTGAGGATAAAAATAAGTCTGAAAAATAGTTTCTATTCTGGAAGCCAAACATTTGAATGTTGATACCCTACTATATGCACTTACACACGTCTTGAAACTCGGGATAATAGAGGATCCTTGAAATGCTCTTTCCTAAAAGCCAAAGTATGAAGGAAATGAAAAAAAAATAAAGAAAATATAAAAATGGTGAAAGAAAAAAAATGAACACTGGTTTTGTATCGCCAAGGCAGCAATAAAAAAATATAGCGAGGGTGCCTCTTCATCTAGTGCCCTAAGGCCAACTGGTCTGGGAGTCACTGCTAAGCCTTAGGTGGTGCAATACGAGGAAAATATTATCACCGAATCAGCAAGCACATAAGTAATCGGTCGGTTAGTACCTCAAGAAGTATTAACGGTCGCATAAAAATGTGTGAGCAAATCTTAATATTCATCAAAATAAAAAGTACTAAGGTAGATGGACAAGAGTATGATAGCTTGAATTGAATTCTCCGAGTGTAGGGATGTCCATTTCACACACGTGGGGTTATATGATCAATGTTTGGATGAAAGGTAGGAATGAAGAATAAAGACGATGTTTTATTGAGGGATGATGTGATTTTTAACATTTTTTTCATGACTATTAAGATAGGGCTCATGACAACTGAAAAGCTAGTATAGTTGGAAACTCTTCTTTTCAAGGCCTTTCTTTTATGGTTCTTATCTTTATATGTAAATTTCACCATCTCTGTTTTGTTATTGGATTTTGTGGGTGTAATCCGCTGAAAACCCTCAGGAGACAACACTCCTCCTACTAGGGACACCTAGAGGTTTAACGGCTTGTTGCACGTGCTCAGTGCAATCGTGTCTGCCTACGAAAGTGTGCTTAGTTTTCTCCTTTCTTTTTCTCCTCTTAAATAAACTAGTTTGCTCGGGACGATCAAAGATTAGTTTGGGGGTATTTGTTCAGTTGATAAAACTGCGCATTTGTATTACATTTTTCCTACCATTTTCATATTAAAAAAGGACTTTAATATAATATATTATACATATGAGGGTTTATGTGTTAAAACACCATTTTCCATGTGTTAATATATTTTAATTAGCATTTGGTAGGAAAATGTATGCAAATAAATCTATTGACCAAATCCTAGTAGAACTAAGTCTACTAAATATTATTTGAAATTATTGTGCAGAATTTTCCAAGTTGTTATGCAGAATTTATCAAACAAATCAATTTGTTGAAGAAAACTTGAAAAATTAAGAAGCAAAACTTGGAGACCAAGTCTGGAAGCAACCGAGAGAAGATTTCTGAATTCTAAAGGTGCCTAGGATTGCCACATGTCACAAGAAGCAAGCCCAAGAATTTTGATGAAGAGATCCTCACCATTGAGCGCGGATCCGCGGCCAAACCCCTCCTTGGGCCGCGGATCCGCCGCAATCTTAACGAGTCGGAAGACAAGATTTTGTGGGGTGAATCAAAGCTATATTTTACCATGTTTTCAACAAGAAGATTCTGGCTTTGCACTATAAATGGGCACCGAGAGCCTCTTGGAAAGTTTATCAAGCCGAAGAGATCACGAAGCCCCTGACGCTCACGCATCCAGGCTGATCATCAACTGTTCGTCTACCTCCTTAGGAAAGATCGAGAAGCAGCTAGTTTGTAATCATTTTCTACGGAATAAAGTGTAGATTGTTCAAGTTGATTAATAAAGGTAGTTATTTTATTTAATTCTTTTGCATTTTACATTATGTTTTCCCTCTCCGTCTTTTCATCTTCTTCTCCCAACATGCGCGAGTAATTCTCCGCTTGTTAGGGTTCGTAGGATTAGGGTAGGCTAATGGATGATGAAAATAACTAAACCCTTTTTAAGTCCTATAAAGCTTAGGAACTTTATCAAAAGAACCATTAACATCCTAATCGGGCGCGCTAGCAATTCTTTGCTAGCTCCGACCGCGATTAGAGATTAGATCAATGATTGTTTTGGTAAAGGCTAGATATGACCGGGGTTCCGTGTCAAGATAAGGGTTAAGAGTAGGATTTCTTTTCCCTCCAGAAACCCTAATCTAAACGCATCACCGTCGTTCTAGTTCTAAAGCTATTAATGGATAAAAAGGGTAACTTTTAATTAATCGTCCATAACTACTAAATCCTAACGAACCCTACAAGCCCTCTTATTATATTAATTACATCTTTAAAATATTCTAGATTTATATAATACATTCTTGTTTAACGTAGATCTAGAAACCGTTCTATAAAATTCTTTATCTCTCATCTCTTTCTCAACACATCTAAAGTAAAAGTAAAAGGTTCCACGTTTCCCAGAGGACGACCCGTACTCATCTCGGTCTAGCTACGTGTGACACCATTCTGATTGCGGTTAACTAAACAAACACACTTTCACGTATCAATCACATTCAAAACCTTCTTCATCCCAAATGCGTCAAGGATATACGATCTTTTCTTGGCCATGCAGCCTTTTACAGGTGATTCATTAAGGATTTTAGCAAAATTGCTAGACCTTTGACTCTTCTCTTGGCCAAGAACACAACCTTTCACTTTGACTCGGATTGTGAGGCAGCATTTGACTCACTCAAACGCTCTCTCACTACAGCCCTCGTTCTATCATCTCAAGATTGGAACCACTCTTTTGAGCTTATGTGTGATGCATTAGATTTTGCAGTTGGTGCGGTCTTAGGACAGTACATTGGAAAGATGGCACACGTGATCTATTATGTAAGTAAGACTCTGAATGATGCTCAAATTAATTATACAACTACTGAGAAAGAACTCTTGGAAGTTGTATTCGCATTAGAAAAATTCAGGCCTTACTTGATTGGCTCACCTATTGTTGTGTACACTGACCACTCCGCCTTAAAACATCTTTTGGCAAAGAAGGATGCTAAAGGAAGGCTAATACGTTGGATCCTTCTATTAAAAGAATTTGATCTTGTTATTAAAGATAAGAAAGGATGTGAAAACATTGTAGCCGACCATCTGTCGCGCATCTCTTCTTCACATGTGACCTTGCTGATCAATGATTCTTTTCCAGACGAACAACTCTTGAATGTATCTGATGAACCTTGGTTCAAGGATATTGTGAATTATCTTGCTACAGGACTTATTCCCCACGAATGGTCGAAACAGGACAAACAACGATTTCTATCCCAAGTAAAACATTTTTACTAGGATGAACCCTATCTGTTTAAGTATTGTCCTGACCAGATCATTCGCAGATGTGTCTTTAATGACGAATTCAGGAGTGTTCTATCTTTTTGTCATGATTAGGCATGTGGGGGTCATTTCGGTCCTAGAAAGACGGCGGAGAAGGTTTTACAATGTGGTTTCTATTGGCCGACTTTGTTCAAAGATGCATTTGATCATTGCAAAACCAGTACACAGTGTCAGCATACGGGTAGGATTACCCGGAGAAATGAGATGCCACAGCAACCTATCTTGGTGGTTGAAATTTTTGACGTTTGGGGTATTTGACTTTATGGGTCCTTTTCCCAACTCCTTTGGGAATCTCTACATATTGCTTGCGGTTGATTACGTCTCGAAATGGGTAGAAGCTATTCCATGTCGCACTAATGACAAAAAGGTTGTCATTAAGTTCTTAAAAGAAAACATCTTTTCATAATTTGGACACCCTCGTGCTATCATTAGTCATAACGGGACTCAATTCTGTAATCGGTCTTTCGAGACTTTCATGCGGAAATATGCAATCAACCACAAACTTTTCACACCCTATCATCCACAAACGAGCGGGCAAGTTGAGATTTCAAACAGACAAATTAAACAAATTTTGGAGAAAACTATTTCTAAAAATCGAAAAGATTGGTCAACCAAATTTACGGATGCTCTTTGGGCGTTCCGAACTGCATATAAAACCGATCTAGGTATGTCTCCTTATAGACTAGTGTTTGGAAAGGCTTGGCACCTTCCGGTCGAGATTGAGCACAAAGCAATGTGGGCTATTAGAGAACTTAATTTTGATTTAAATCAAGCCTGCAACTTTCAGAAGCTGCAATTAAATGAGCTAAGCGAACTCCGTGATGAAGCTTACGATAATGCTGTGATTGTAAAGAACCGGACTAAGGTATTTCACGATAAAAATATTTTGAGAAAAACTTTTACACCTGGTCAACAAGTTCTTCTTTATGATTCACGACTCCATCTTCATACGGGTAAGCTAAAATCTCGGTGGAAAGGACCTTTTGTTGTGCGGTATGTATACCCGCACGGGGCAGTTGAGGTTGAAAATGTTAAAAACGGTACAATTTTCAAAGTAAATGGACATAGATTAAAACCATATTTTTCCACTGACCCTACAGAGGAGCTCCTGTTTTTACAGGAGCCGCTTTATCTTGATTAAAATTCCTCCGTCTCACCTCCATGTTTTGAAAAATACTGTATCATCTTTAGAATGGAGGTGAGTGAAAAGAATAAGTTTGGGGGTGAATTTTCACGATCATATGTATTGCCCCCGTTAATAAATTCCTCCCAAGCTTACAGGTTTTTGAGCTCTAGCAGAAGACAACAGTGAGGACACTGTTGAAAACAAGTTTGGGGGAGGTTTGTGCTTATTTGCGCGTCATTTGCATATCACTTTGCATAAGCACAAAACATTTAAAACATATAAAAATTTTAATTTTTTTTCAAAAAGATAAAAATATTTAATATTTAACTTTATAATAAAAGATTAGATAATGAAAACTTACATCCAAAAGATTGGAAGAATTTAAGAAAACCAAGAAAATTAGAAGTTTTCTTAAACGAAACTAATAATAAGTAGTTATGAGCCGTTGTCCCAAGGGTTAGTAAGATGAAAGATGTCACTAATCTGAGGATAAAAATAAGTCTGAAAAATAGTTCCTATTCTGGAAGCCAAACATTTGAATGTTGATACCCTACTATACGCACTTACACACGTCTTGAAACTCGGGATAGTAGAGGATACCTTGAAATGCTCTTGTCTAAAAGGCAAAGCATGAAGGAAATTATAAATGAATAAAATATAAAATGGTGTAGAAAAATGAACACTGATTTTGTTATCACCAAGGCAGCAATAAAAAATATAGCGAGGGTGCTTCATCACCTAGTGCCATAGACCAACTGGTTTGGGAGTCACTGCTAAGCCTTAGGTGTTGCAAGACGAGGAAAATACTAATACGCCTAATCAGCAAGTACATGAGTAATCGGTCGGTTAGTACCTTAAGAAGTATTAATGGTCGCATGAAAAATGTGTGACCAAATCCATCTAAATATTCATTGATTAAAAAGTACTGAGGTAGATGGACAAGAGAATGATAGCTTGAATTGAATTCTCTGAGTGTAGGGATATCTTTTACACATACGTAGGGGTATATGATCGGTGTTTGGAAGAAAGGTAAGAATAAAGAATAAAGATGATGTTTTATTGAAGCGTGATGTGATTTCTAACATCTTTTCATGACTATTAAGATAGGGCTCATGACAACCGAAAAGCTAATGTAGTTGGAAACTCTAATTTTCAAAGTCTTTCTTTTATAATTCTTATTTTTATATGTAACTTTCACGGTCTTTCTTTTATTATTGAATTTTGTGGGTGCAATCCGCTGAAAACCCTCAGGAGACAACACTCCTCCTACTAGGGACACCTAGAGGTTTAAAGGCTTGTTGCACGTGCTGAGTGCAATCGTGTTGCCTACGAAAGTGTGCTAGTTAGTTTTTCTTTTTCTTAAAAAAATTTTCTCCTTCACCTAAATAAAACAAGTTTGCTCGAGACGAGAAAAATTAAGTTTGGGGGAATTTGATCAGTCGAAAATATTGCATTTTTAACACATCAATTTCCCTACTATTTGCAGTCATCTAATGGTGTTTGGTATAAATATAGCACATATTAGCAATTTGTCTACAAAAATACCAAATAATATGTGTTATACATTATAACCAGCATTATAAGGGAAATTGTGTGATTATTATTGCATACGTGATCTTTTGTATATCAAACACTTGTCTCGAGAGTGTGTGCAGGAAATTCTCCAGGTAAAGAGCCGGAACTGCTAAAAGTGCTGATAAATACGTCAAGTCCAAGACTTGAAATCTGGCAGCGAACAAAAAAGTATAAAAATATTCCAGAAATCAGAAAAGTGCCATAAAGCCAACACAAATAAGCACTGGAAGTTTCATGCAGCATGTCCACCAAACGACCGCGGATCCATGGCCGAGTCAGGCCGATCCGCCGCGGATACGCGGCCCCGTTGACTCATCAGTGGTTGGTCATGTTTGCAGAGGTCTCCTTTCAATAGCAAAACTTCTTCAAGACACATCAGTCCCTAGAGATCTCCAAAAGCTTCCCTTTTAACAGCCAAGCTTCTTGTGCAAGCTTAATACCTACCAAGCTTCTTGTGCAAGCTAGCTAACTACCTTAATCTAGAAACTTCTCTGCAACTACCTAGCTTTCTATGCAAGCTTCATAACAACTAAGCTTCCAAGGGAAGCTAGACCTAGCTTCTAGGGGAAGCTAAAGGGAAAGAAATAAAAAAGGACCCGGGGCATCATTACAAAGGTTGTTGAATATTAAGCCCAAATTCTGCAAGTTGAGTGACACAACTTGAAACTCAAAACCCTAGCCCGAATCAAATTCAAAAGCCAAATCAAGATTCATCGAGTACCAAATTGAGCAAGAATCCAACGAGCCTTTTGAAGCAACGCCGATCTTCATCCGAGCAAGAGATCCACGACGATCCGCGACACAAGAAGACGATGCGAAGCTAGTTCAATGAATTAGTTCCTCCACAAGTCTTGTAGTCTTTGAGTGTATTGTAATGAAACATCGATTAAATAAAAGGTGAAAATTCTTGATCTTTCTTTTCTTTACATTTGAGCATTATGAAGAGTTATCAATTCTTGATTGTTATCTTTTTCATGATATTTGAGTGAAAACTCCGTTTGTGGAGGAATCGAGAAAATAGATAGATGATGATGATTAAATTCTTGAACGATTCCTAAGTCTTATGAGTTTTGTAAACTTTAGGAAATTGAATCAACGGTGACCTAGTTTTGAGCGAGATGCTTTGTTGAATGTTTTCGCTCCAAATTAGAGATCAATGATCGATGATTGAATTTCCTAGAGGCTAGAATTTGAATAATAATCAACGAAAGGACAAGGGATGGTGATGGAGAAATCCTAGATTCTTCAATAGATCCCTAATTCTCATTGATTGTCATCGATCTAGCAACAAATCTTCAATAGATAAGAATTTATAATCATAAGTATTCATCATCACTATCAATTGGATCGATTCCTACAAGCCTATTTACAAATCTTGATAATTCATCCGATTTGGACATCTCCTTAATCTTTAGTATTTCTTGCTGTTAGATCTAGTTCTTTAAGTTTCTTGAAAATAAAAACTCACAAATCTTGAATCAATTTTATTGCAATTTCTTTAATCATTTAATTTTCGACTCAACTAAAACAGTAACGAGCAAATCACACTTTCTCAGTGGACGATCCGTTCTCATTGACGAAACTACAATAGACACCTTCAATTGATTGTGGTATAAATTTCTTTGGTTGTGATCTTTTACACTTTTCAAAAAAACACGACACAAGAGAGATGATCAATCAGCTGACACTGAAACCAAAGCCGCAAACCGACCGATATCCAAGAGTTATTTTGCAAATAAATATTGTGTACATAATTTTGGTCCAACACATATCATGTGTACACACTAACTCTTGGAGCTTGGACCATGGACCTAGGGGGCTGCCCAATGCACACAAGTGGGGAGACAAGTGCAATAAATGCTAATTGTGTGATGTGATCAAAAGATTCAAGTTTCCCTCCAATACTCTGGTGCATCCAAAGTCAAATTTGAGAAAACAAACTGGACCAAAGTGAGATTGGGAAGCACAAAAGTCAACACACAAAGCAAGAGCCCCAGAGCTCGGATTTAGGCCGAGCTCAATACCTATGTGGCCGGCCTCACTGCCTCCAAATGCCTCCAGTTTCTCACAGTCCCTCCCTTATTGCCACGTCAGCACATTTTTGTTGTTTGTTTAATTTTCTTTTAAGCCTATAAATACAGAACAAGGCAGCAAGGGAGAGGGGTCATTCTTTAGTCCAAGTTTTGCTTCCATTTTTACACTTCTACTCTTTTGTTTCTTATTTTGTTCTCTTATACATAGCTTCCCCTTGAGTTCTTTGCCTTAACTTGATCTTGCAAGCTCTTCATTGAGCTTGCAAGTTTAAGCTTTGGTTATCGATCTCAAGGGTTGTATCATTCTTCAAGTTTAATAAAGTTCTCTTTTTGTGCTTTCATTCACCATGAGTTGTTTGCCATCTCTTAATCTTGCAACCTCTTCATTGAACTTACATGTTTAAGTTTGGGTTATTGAACCCATGTCTTGCAATTTGTTCTATGGTTCGTAATTCTCTTTATCATGGTTTACTTTCTTGCAATTTTAATTCATGCCCTTTACTTACTTGCACATTAAATTCCATGCACTTACTTACTTGTAATGATCTTTTCTTTTCTTTGTTTCTCTTTTCATTGCCCTTTATAGTGTTGTTAATATGATGTTTGTGACTATGTGTTGTTAGGAATAGAGAAAGATATTGTAAGTTAAAGTTTCATTTCCCATTTCCTTTTCCCGTATTTTTCCATTTGAAACTCCGCCTAAACCTAACGCAAGCGCTCCGTTAGGCACCCTACCTTACCAAGGTAACGGTGATTCCTAACCGCAACCGGTTGCGTTCAGTTTGGCCGGAGGCGAAAGCAAGAGACAAGAACGGAAGGACAAGGGTCAATAAGCCGGATTCCATGAATACCGTGCTTAAGCACCCTAATCCATGTTGTTGCCGATTACTCTAGCTTCATTGGTTGAGTTGGGCTCAAAAGACTTGAATACGGATTTCCTTAATTTACACCATCCTATCTAATCCTAACAAACGGTTACTTTGCATATAACACTTAGGATAGATACGAGCATTCCGCTACGCGCATTAACTCGTTACGACAAGAACTTAAAACGCTTTGTCTCCCTGTGGATCGACCCGTGCTCAACCGGCTAGCTGCAAAGCGACACCTTCTTCATTACGGTTAAACTTTAGAACTTTAAAACTCGACACGCCGAAAGCGTGCGGTCAAGAGCATGCAAAGTGTTTCTTTTCTCTCTCTCTCTCTTGGCAGCGACCATGGCACGACCCTAGACTATAACTCTGTAACCAAGTTAAACGGACCTTCTTAAAACACATTGACTTTTGGATTGTCAGAGTTGCATACTTCATTGCCACTCCTTTTGCCCTTTGTATTTCTCCAGAAAACCCCATATGACTACGAACATTCACTTCCTTTGGATATATCCATCGTATGGTTACATATGAACTCGAAGGAACTTGTTCCAGATTCGAGGAGGGATTCTGGTTCTGGAGAGATTGAATAGGATTATTCAGTTGTTTTTTCCTTTTACCTTCTCTCGGGTTGTGAGGGCTCCTAGAATTAGGAGAGATTACACCTATTGCCATTATTGGATAGTCTTCTTTCAAAGCAAAGGCAGGTTCCGAAAGATAGGGAATGAAAAAAACCAATTAACCTAAGTGTGGTGTACAGAAGGTAATAAGTAAAGATAAATAAAGGGATTAGAAAGAGGGCAAAGTAAATTGCGACCGCTATCATTCACGACCAAACCACATATTTCATTGCCACACCTACTTCACCCTTATATTTCTCCAGAACACACCGTATCACTACAAACATCCACTTGCATTGGATAAATCCATCGTATGGTTATATACGAACTCGAAGGAATTTATTCTATTTCGAGGATGGATTCTGGCTCAGGAGAAATAGGAATTAGATTTATTCAGTTGTCTTTTATCTTTACTTTATCTCAGGTTGCGAGTGCTCTTAGGATTAGGACAGTACACCTATTACGCTTATTGGATAGTCTTCTTCCAAACCATTGTTGGATATAGTGCCCTCAAAGTAAATTATTGGATCACAGGAACGTGATTGCAATGATTGAGGGAGGACCTATACCGGTAGGACAGTCTTACTCGAGATGATAGTATGCTATCTGGTTTGCCTTTATCATCGTGTACAGCTTTAGATGACTGTTCACTACTACACGTTGATAGAGCCCTTAGGATCCTGCTTGTCTACCAACAGTATGATGGCGATCATATACGTGAGAGTTGGGTAGTCTATAAGCACATCCTTAAAAGTGGTCCCTAGTCATGGGAGTTTCGAGACAGGGCATCGATACTCCAGAGTAGACTAGTGTACACAGTCGAGACCCCGACGAGGGGCGGTGGCCTCTCTCACAAGCCACTGGTGTCAGTTGGATCACCTAAGATATATATAGGTGCTCATTGGGTTATGAGCACACCGGACAGGACTCCCCGGGAACCTGCTAGTTGGTAATATACCTAGCGTCAGATAGCAGTTCCCTGGTGACATGTGTACAGGTTAGTTCATCGACCTGAGGTCGTCATTTGTCTTGTGTGAGTTCCCACTGTGCTTTGATTACTACCCTACCACGGCTCAAAGGAGTCGTGCAAACAGGTTTTAGTTGGGTACAGTCCCGAGCCACATGGAGGCAAGTGAGCGGATCGGTAGTGGATTCGTCTCTCCCGGTATTGGGGGTGAGATCGCGCTGTGTCTAGGAGAGCCATTACACCAAGTCCTTGGCCAAGGAAGGTGAGAATTACTGGTAGATATTCTAGTAGTTTCTGATGGTGTCCAGGACTACTCTTCGACACGACTTATACCGCTATTGGAGGTCTGACGTTACCAGCCCCTAGGCCCGATATGCGATGCTCATAGACGAACAGACTGGACTGTACGTATATTGTCACCGATAGGCTCAGTGGGGTTCCAGGATGAGTTCGCTCATCAGGCTTCCCTTTCGGTCAGTACATGGGCAGCCGTTACGCACAGCTAGTACCGCTGACGTGCTTGTGGTTAAACCCATTGCCAGGGTACTGATGAGTCTTTAGTGTTCCCCACAGATAGTTTCCCAAGTTCGGGCGAAATGTTGTAGAGGCCGTATGGTTTTATGGCAGGATTCGAAAATGCACGTGCACTTGTGCACGCGTCATATTTCGGACAGATAATATTGGCGGGCTTTGGTTTAAGCCGAATCCATGTATTATATTGAGTCGGAATATTTTAGTCTCTTGTATTCCTATTCGGTCGGAATACGGATACAGGTATGTATATACAGGTGAGGGATATTCTCGTAATCCGTTACGAGAATATTTTAGAAGATGCATTTCTTTTTGGATTAATCATTTTGGTTTAAATGATTAATTGGTTTTGGAAAGGGTGACTCATTCTTGGTGACTCATTACTTCTAGAATGATCACGAATGACTCATGTAATGAGTCATTTAGTGAGTCATTAAGTATTAATGAGTTTTGTTTTGGGTTTAGATATTTGAGGAGATATTTTCATGAGATATTTTTTCTTTCTCAACCTTATATATCTATTCACAAGAGAGAGAGAAAGAGAGATAATAAGTTTTATGCTTGAGTTCTTTCTCTCTTGATAAGTTTTCTTGAGTTCACCATTTCCAACTCTTTGCATCTTCTTCTACCTCTACCCTGTCCCTCTCATGCGATGAGAACCCTAGGGTGTTTGAGACAAAGTATTCTACTCATTCTCTACTTCATCTTGGTCATCTCTTTTAGCAGACATGATGACCGAGTTGCCTCGGTATAGAGGCGGGAGCCCGTTTAAAGATCCGTTGACGTGGTGCCACTTCGATGAGGAGACGAGAGATCGGAGTTGCCGCGAGGAGCGTAGGATGATGGATAAAGGCCGAAGGACTCGGATCGATCGGTATAGACTTTCTACCTCATTACAGTTTGTTAGTTTAGCGTTAATGGCAAGATCCGGGATATAGTATGCGATAGCGCCAGTTATAAAAGTTTTTTTCCGCGTTTGGCGTCAGATTGACGGCCGAGGCGCTACCGTAGACTTACATGGTATCAGAGCCACGCCATTAACCTTTACTAACTTGTTCTAACGTGTTAAAAACAGCGATCGAACGAAATTTCCAAAACCGCACTTTTCAGGCTAAAGTTTCTGTCGAATTTTTAAACTGGTCTAAAAATCATTTTGAGCATCTCAGAAAATCGAGCAGGCTTTTTAAGAAAACTGAAGAAATTTGGTCTACTGTTTCCACTGTACTGCCGCCGAACCGCCGCATAAACCATGGTTTGGCCGCGGTTCCGCCGCCAGTTTGTGTGAACAGTAAACCATATTTCTTCTGGGTGTTCTACATAGGGAATTGTGGTTTCTGGAATATTTTGTTTGGGCCCAGATTTTGTTTGAGTACTGCAGTTGTACGTGGGGCCCAATTCGGGATGTTTTGTCAATAGGAATTTTAGACTTGTTAGTTTACGGTTCTTACATTATATCTCCGACCGTGAATGTCATTCGAGCGGTAAACTGCGTCTAATTTCTATAGCTCTTTTAGACGGATTTGCGAACGTGACATTCGCGTAGATGTTCTGTGTTGTGCTGTGATGTTGCGGATTTGCCGTGGTGGATAGCTGTGTGCATTGGTAGTGCAGTTTGGAATTTATTTGTACATTTGATATTGCGGGGTGAGCGTCCAAAATATGGACTGCCATCACTTCATGTTTGTATAATATTCTTTTGGGACACGACCGGGCTGAGGTCGATGTACCCGTTGTACTTATTTTTCATTTCTGTACTAGGTTAACCCTACGACGGAGTGCACGGATAGCCAGGTTCTAGAGGGCAACGGGTCCGTATGTCATGGCTTTGAGAGGCAAAGGGGGCCTCACACTAGAATTGGCAAACTATTCGCCGCACTCGTAGGGGGTATAGGTTGACCCAAGATGGAGTGCCCAAGTTACCGGATTCCGTGAAGTGCTGGGTGGTCTACTCACTTTGCTGTAGGGGGCTGCCTCGCTTCAGGTTTTGGGAGGTAACTTGCCGCACTCGTTAGGGTCTAGGTTTTCATTGCACAGGCTATCCACACGACCAGGGGAACGTCGGGTTTCAGCAGCGGCTCTGTGAAACCCGGGGATCCCAGATTATCTGTATTGTTCTGTTATGCTTATTATTTTTCTGTAATGTTGCATATTATCACGCCTGGAGCGATTATTGTATATTGGTATATATACTAGTAGATGTTGTCTCTGTTTTACATACGCGCTAGTCCAGTCCCCGCTTTATCGTTAGTTAAGTAACCTAACGGGTGATGATGGGACCCAGTGACGAATGCAGATGGTATATACGTACATTTTATTTTCCTTCCTTTCTTGTGTGATTAATTGATGTGACTGCGTTGATTCTGATCAATGCAAAGGAAAACAAACCTGTTTGGACGTTGTTGGAACAGTTTTAAAAAGTGTTATTACAAGGACGTTTTCTTTTATTTTGCATAGTGGTATTCAGTTGGAATATCCTGCACCTCATTCGACGAGGCAAGGGCCGAGATCCCTTCACCGGGAGTGACCCCTTGGGCAGAAATTTGCGTCTGGGTAATAACTTCACTATAGTCGATTACTTGTTGCTTTGCATCGTGGTATTCAGTTGGAATATCATGCGCCTCATTCAACGAGGAAAGAGCCGAGATCCCTTCACCGGGAGTGACCTCTTTAGCGAAGGTTTTCGCCACTATATTTTCTAAAAAGCTATCAGGTTCCTTCAGCGATATCAAGTTCGTTACGTTAAAGGTTTTTCGCCAAAAACCAGCCGTAGCCCTCCGTCATTTCAGTTGGGTATTCAGTAGTATTCAAGCTATGTATTTTGACCAACGCCAAGGCATAGTGTTTGGTAGCTGCTGGGTATTCTTCTGTTGCATAGATAGATGGGTTGGTTTGGGACAGTCGTTCTTCCATTTGGCCAACGTCAGGGGCATGTGCGGGTGGGTTCAAATTGACAAGATAATGATGGGTAGAACTTGGCATGTGACTTATGGCATTTTGGCCAACGTCAAGGTCATAAGAGCATGGGGCAAAAATCCACATCGGGATTTTCTAAAGAAACTGAAACTTGCCAAGTATGCGCATACCTTCTGGAGTGTGATAACGTGAGTGGATTCCTTCACACTATCATGCGATGATAGTTGGATCCCAATTCCCACTAATGAGTTGGTTTACTCTTTGGGTGATCCCGATTGATTCTTCTTTCAGGTTTGGAGGAGAATTTGACAGTACAGTAGGAGGTTTCCTGATTAGATAAAGTGATAACCATTCTGATCTAGGTTAGAGTGCATGCAGAGTGTTTCTTTTCTCTCTCTCTTTTGCAGCGACCATTGACCGACCCTAGACTATGACTCAGTTACCAAGTTGACCGAACCTTCTTAAAATACTAGCTTTTGAATTGTCCTAGTTGCATAAGTCATTGTCGCTCCTTCTTTTGCCCTTTGAATTTCTCTGAACACTTTGTATCACTATGAACATCCACTTCCATTGGATAGATCCATCGTATGGTTATATACGAACTTGAAGGGACTTCTTCGAGGATGGATCAAAGTTCGGGAGAAATTGAATTGGTTTATTCAGTTGTCTTTTATCATCAACTTCTCTCAGGTTGCGAGGGCTCCTTGGATTATGAGAGTACACCTATTACGCTTATTGGATAGTCTTCATCCAAACCATAGGCAGGTGCCGAAAGGTAAGGAATGAAGAAAACCAATTAGCCTAAGTAGGGTGTACAGAAGGTAATAAGTAAAGACAAAATAAAGGGATTAGAAAGAAGGCAAAGTAAATTGCGACTGCTATCATTCACGATCAAACCGCATACTTCATCGCCACTTCTACTTAACCTTTGCTTTTTTCCCCAGTTCGGGAGAAATAGAATAAGGTTTTATTCAGTTGTCTTTTATCATCACTTTCTCTCAGGTTGCGAGGGCTCCTTAGTTTAGGAGAGTACACCTATTATGCTTACTGGATAGTCTTCTTCCAAACCATAGACTGGTGCCGAACTGTAGGAAGGGAAGAAAACCACTTAGCCTAAAGGGGTGTACAGAAGGTAATGAATAAAGACAAATAAAGGTATTTAGAGAGATGGCAAACAAATATACGGTTACAGTCTTGAATTGTATTATGGAAGAGGCATTACTATGAATACCAGGATACCCCTTCGAAACATTTTCATGTTTCGAAGAGGTATTATAGGAAAACTGTTTTCCCGATTAGATACTTACTCCAGGGTTTGTATTTACCAAGTATGATTCTCACATCTGTATGGTTTTACAGATGCTGAGTGGGAGTAAGTTATTGGGAATATGGTGATCATCCTCATTAAATCGGAATTCGTTGTAATTGGTGATATTTGAGGAAATCGCCTGGGCTTTTTCCGGATGACAAGTATTTGGTTTTGAGTATCCATTGTTGTGCACCAATTTCAAACTGATATATCTGTACGTTTATTTTTATAAAGTGAGATATAACTTTTTGAAATTATGTCCGTGACATTTACCTATATCAGTTGACGATTGGGTAAGGAGCATTGAACAGCGGAGTAGTTCTTAACCATAAATACAGTTTTCAACCTACAATGCACAGGTTTTGAGTTATTCAACTCAGCGGACTTATACAGAGTATTGTATATTGTCCAGTGTCCATCAGGACAAAGGGGTTGGTCCTACTACTATGTTCTATTTACTTGTGACTTCTCTAGTTTTTAGACAAGTGTTTCGTAGAAATAAAATGTCTAACTTTTGAGAAGTTGTGGGTATAGGAATAAAGTAGAGAACCAGATGTCGCAAGTATCTGGATTCTTCAAAGTGATCGAAGATGTAGATACTTATGATTGGTATTCAGTTGATAGTAAAAGTTTTGAGAAACATGTTTCCCTTTCAGATTACTCATAATTGGATACATTTCTAAGTTGAGTAATGCTGATCGGCCTCTCTCCATTAAGATGATATGCACTGGAAACAGCTGCATGATTTAAATCTGGTTCCAAATTAAATAAGTGCCAAAATTTCTATATTAGATATAGAATGGTTCATGTCTTAACGATGTTAAGGAACGGGGAGTTGTCCGGATTATGCTTAAAACCAGAATCTGGATAACTCATGGCACGTTTCTGTAATGGCAGTTTGTGGGTTGGCCCAGGCTATGACGTGGGTTGACTTTCTACCATCTGGAAGATCAATAGTGATATTGTTCTTGACTCGCCACAGTTTTAGTAAAATGGATTTTTTTTTCAGAAAACAATAGTGGGAGTATGGTAGAACTGGAAGTGATTCCAGAACCGCAAACGATTACGGAAAATTTAATAGGAACTAAAGATTCAATCAGGTTTGACATTCCAATAGCCACTCCGCAGATATGGTGGGTAACCTCAAGCACCCGAGAGGTACTCCGGTAGCCTCAAGGACGGTGATAGGGAGGTTCTTGTTTACACAGACTTGACACTACTGTTGTTCCAGGCTATGAGACCTAGCAGGAGGTTAAGTATAGCGTCGTTCTAAACTAGCTTTAGAAGTGCACGTATATATTGTTCTGCCAGAGGGTTGTTGTGGTCAGTGGGAGCAGCGGAAGCATAGTGGGCAAGTAGCTAATGTCTATTTATAGACTTGAGCAGATATAGCAGAGACAGATCATCTAGTTTTGATGTGACAGTCATGGCTTTGACTTCATCAGAATAGTAGATGGATCTGTTAAGAAGGTAGTAGGGTGTGATGTCCTGGTATTTGGATGACATACACAAAGTAGGAAGTAAAATTCCTATACTACGATCGGTTGTACTGTGATTGTCACATAGTTGTCCATATCTGATATTATGGTTACTAGATCTATGGTTTTAGATCTAGATTTGGGTAGTTTCCTAATAGGCGTACTTTGACAGTATTCTAATAGTATTTTAGAATGGACGACTCCTGGCATGGTGGTGTACCTGCAGGTGATGGAGTCTCCCTCTCTAAAGGTGTCTTACAGACTAAAGGGGAGAGAGATGTGCATGATTAACATATCACTTGCTTAGGCAATTGAGTTGATCATGAGATGTCAAGTACCACACCAGATGTTGTTTTTGCACTAGATGCAATAAGTTTATATTAATCCAATCCTGGAGAAACATACGGAAGTAGTTTTAGAACATAAGTGAATGTTCTATGGATTTGATGACGACAGCCTCCTTCGGGAGAAGGTTATCATTCCAGGCTTCCAAAGGTGACATAGATGACAGAGTGATTGTCAGAGTTATAGTTTTCCATATAACGAGGGACAGTATTATGGACAGGTGGTCCAAGATTATACTGTGGGAGGCATGGTGCGGGATACTGATTAGGTTCAGTTGACAATACAGTCTAAGAAGTTTGGATTTGGAGTTCATTTATGAACTATGTCCCATCAGATATCCAGACATATTCTAAGACAGGTATTACTCAATTCGAGAGATGGCTTTCTCCGCGAACTTGAGATTAAGAGAGACATAGAAAGACACATCAGGGCGGATCCACTCACTGAGGCTATTTCTCGAACACAAGAGTGTTACAAAACGTGATTTGTGAAACTGTTTAGTAGAGGAGTTGGGTGTTCGGTATCACACGGGCTGTGAGTATGCGACATCGCAATAATTAGCCTTAAGTGCAAGTGGGAGATTGTTGGATATAATGCCCTCAAAGTCAATTATTGGATCGCAGGTACGTGATTGCAATGATTGAGGAAGGACCTATACCGGTAGGACAGTCTTACTCGAGATGCTAGTATGCTATCTGGTTTGCCTTTATCATCGTGTACAGCTTTAGGTGACTGTTCAATACTACACGTTGATAGAGCCCTTAGGATCCTGCTTGACTACCAACAGTATGATGTCGATCATATATGTTAGAGTTGGGTAGTCTATAAGCACATCCCTAAAAGTGGTCCCTAGTCGTGGGAGTTCTGAGACAGGGCATCGATACTCTAGAGTAGACTAGTGTATACAGTCGAGAACCCGACGAGGGGCGGTGGCCGGTCTCACAAGCCACTGGTGTCAGTTGGATCACCTAAGATATATATAGGTGCTCATTGGGTTATGAGCACACCGGACAGGACTCCCCGGGAACCTGCTAGTTGGTAATATACCTAACATCAGATAGCAGTTCCCTGGTGACATGTGTACAGGTTAGTTCATCGACCTGAGGTCGTCATTTGTCTCGTGTGAGTTCCCACTGTGTTTTGATTACTACCCTATCATGGCTCAAAGGAGTCGTGCAAACAGGTTTTAGTTGGGTAGAGTCCCGAGCCACATGGATGCAAGTGAGCGGATCGGCAGAGGATTCGTCTCTCCCGGTATTGGGGGTAAGATCACGCTGTGTCTAGGAGAGCCATTACACCAAGTCCTTGGCCAAGGCAGGTGAGAATTACTGGTAGATATTCCAGTAGTTTCTCAGGGTTTTCAGGGCTACTCTCCGACATGACTTATACCGCTATTGGGGGTCTGACGTTACCAGCCCCCTAGGCCCGATATGCGATGCTCATAGACGAACGGACCGGACTGTACATATATTGTCACTGATAGGCTCAGTAGGGTTCCAAGAAGAGTTCGCTCATCAGGCTTCCCTTTCGGTCAGTACATAGGCAGCCGTTACGCACAGCTAGTGCTGCTGACGTGCTTGTGGTTAAACCCACTGCCAGGGTACTGACGAGTCTTTAGAGTCCCCCACAGATAGTTTCCCAAGTTCGGGCGAAACGTTGTATAGGCCTTATGGTTTTATGGCAGGGTTCGAAAATGCACGTGCACTTGTGCACGTGTCATTTTTCGGACAGATAATACTGGTGGGCTTTGGTTTAAGCCGGATCCATGTATTATATTGAGTCGGATTATTTTAGTCTCTTGTATTCGTATTCGGTCGGAATACAGATACAGGTATGTATATACAGGTGAGGGGTATTCTCGTAATCCGTTACGAGAATATTTTAGAAGATGCATTTCTTTTTGGCTTAATCATTTTGGTTTAAATGATTAATTGGTTTTGGAAAGGGTGACTCATTCTTGGTGACTCATTACTTCTAGAATGATCACTAATGACTCATGTAATGAGTCATCTAGTGAGTCATTAAGTATTAATGAGTTTTTTTTTGGGTTTAGATATTTGAGGAGATATTTTCATGAGATATTTTTTCTTTCTCAACCTTATATATCTATTTACAAGAGAGAGAGAAAGAGAGATAATAAGTTTTATGCTTGAGTTCTTTCTCTCTTGATAACTTTTCTTGAGTTCACCATTTCCAACTCTTTGCATCTTCTTCTACCTCCACCCTATCCCTCTCATGCGATGAGAACCCTAGGGTGTTTGAGACAAAGTATTCTACTCATTCTCTACTTCATCTTGGTCATCTCTTTTAGCAGACTTGATGACCGAGTTGCCTCGGTATAGAGGCGGGAGCCCGTTTAAAGATCTGTTGACGTGGTGCTACCTCGATGAGGAGACGAGAGATCGGAGTTGCCGCGAGGAGCGTGGGATGATGGCTAAAGACCGAAGGACTCGGATCGATCGGTATAGCCTTTCTACCTCTTTACAGTTTGTTAGTTTAGCGTTAATGGCAAGATCCTGGTTATAGTATGTGATAGCGCCAGTTATAAAAGTTTTTTTTCCGCATTTGGCGACAGATTGACGGCCGGGGCGCTATCGTAGACTTACAACCATAGGCCGGTGCCTAACGGTAGGGAAGGAAGAAAACCATTTAGCCTAACGATGGTGTATAGAAGGTAATGATTAAAGACAAATTTAGGGATTTGGAGAGATGGCAAAGAAATATACGGTTACGGTTGTGAATCTGAAAATGGAAGAGGCATTACTAGGATTACCCGGATACCCTTTCAAAACATATTCATGTTTCATTTTCACTGTTCGTTGTTAAATGAAAAACTGATTTCCCAATTGGATCCTTACTCCAGGGTATGTATTTACCAGGTTTTGATTCTCACATCTGTATGGTTTTACAGATGATGGGTGGGAGTAAGTTATTGGGAATTGGGTAATCATCCTCATTATATTGGGATTCGTTGTAATTGGTGATATTTGAGGAAATCGCCTGGGATTTTGCCGGACGGCAAATATTTGGTTTTGAATATCCGTTGTTATACACTAATTTCAAACTGATATATCTGTATGTTTATTTTTTAAATTGAGATATAACTTTTTGAAATTATGTCCGTGACATTTACCTATATCAGTTGCTGGTTAGGTAAGGAACATTAAACAACGGTGTAATTCTTCTTAACCATAAGTACAGTTTTCAACCTACGACGCACTGGGTTTGAGTTATTAAACTCAGGGGACTTATACAAAGTATTGTATGTTGTCCACTGTCCATTAGGACACAGGGGTTGGTCCTCGTATTATATTCTGTTTACTTGTGACTTCTCAAGTTTTAGACACGTGTTTCGTAGAAATATAAGGTCCAAGTTTTGAGAAGTTATAGGTACAAGATTAAAGTAGAGAACCAGATGCTGCAATTATCGGGATTCTTTAAGTTGATCGAAAATGTAGATACTTGTGTGAGGTATTCAGTTGACAGTGTTGGTTTTGAGAACTTGCTTCTCTTTCAGGTTACTCATAATTGGATGCACTACTAAGTTGAGTAATGTTGATCGGCCTCTCTCCATTTAGTTTACATGCACTGGAGACAGCTGCATGATTTGAATCTGGTTCCAATTAAATCAGTGCCTTTGTTTCTATTTTGTATATAAAATGGATCATATCATAACGATGTTAAGATATATGGAGTTGTCCGGCTTATGCTTAAAACCAGACTTAGAATAACTCAAGGCACGTTTCTGTAATGGCAGTTTGTGGGTTAACCCAAGCTATGATGAGGGTTAACTTTCTACCATCTGGAAGATTAATAGTGATATTGTTCTTGACTCGCCACAGTTTTAGTAAAATGGACTTTTTCAGAAAACGGTATTGGGAGTATGGTAGAACTGGAAGAGATTCCAGAACCACAAACGATTATTGAAAAATTTAATAAGAACTAAAGATTCAATCAGGTTTGACATTCCATTAGCCACTTAGCAGATTTGGTGGGTAACCTCAGGCGCCCGAGAGATACTTCGGTATCCTTAAAAAAGGTGACGGGGAGGTTCTTTTTTACACAAACTTAACACTACTATTGTTGCAGACTATGAGACTCGGCAGGAGGATGAGTATCGCATCGTTCTAAACTAGCTTTAGAAATGCACATGTGTATGACTCTGCCAAAGGGTTGTTGTAGTCAGTGGGAGCAGCGGAAGCATAGTGGACAAATAGCTTGTGTCTATTTATAGAGTAAAGCAAATATAGCGGAGATAGATCCTCTATTTTTGAAGTGACAGTCATAGATTTAGACTTCATCAGAATAGGGGATGGATCTATTAAGAAAGGTAGTAGGGTGTGATGCCCTGGTATCTAGATGACATGCACTTTATAGGAAGTAAAATTCCTATCCTACAATCGGTTATACTGTGGTTGTCACACAGTGGTTTCTCCCCATAAGATATGGATACATTATCAGGCATTCTGGTTACTAGATCTATGGCTTTAGATCTAGATTTGGATAGTTTCCCAATCTGGGTACTTAGAAAGTATTCTAAAGGTGTTTTAGAATGGACGACTCCTCGCATGGTGGTATACCTGCAGGTGATGGAGTCACCCTCTCTGAAGGTGTCTTAAAGACTAAAGGGGAGAGGGATGTGCATGATTGGCATATCATTATCTCAGGCAATTGAGTCAATCATGAGATGTCAAGTACCACACCAGATTTGTTTTTGCACTAGCTGCAATAAGTTGATATATTAATCCAATCCTGAAGAAACGTTCGGAAGCAGTTTAAGAGCATAAGTGAAATGTTTTAGGGATATGATAACGACAGCCTCCTTCGGGAGACGGTTATCATTCCAGGCTTTCAAGGTGACCTGGTTGACAGAGTGACTGCCAGAGTTATAGTTTTCCCTTTGACGAGGGTTAGTAGTTTGGACAGGTGGTCCAACCGGATACCGAGTGAGGCATGGCGCAGGATACTGACAAAGTTCAGTTGACGATACAGTCTAATAAGTTTGCTGGATTTGGAGTTCATTAGTGAACTGTGTCCCATCAGATATCCAGACATATTCTAAGACAGGTATTGCTCATTACGGGAGATAGCTTTCTACGCGAACTTGAGATAAAGAGAGACATAGAAAGAAACATCATAGCTGATCCACTCACTGAGGTTATTTCTCGAACGCAATATTTTCACGAACGAGCTTTGTGAAACAAATTAGGAGAGGAGTTGGGTGTTCAGTATCACACGGGCTGTGTGTTTGCGACACTGCAATAATTAGCCTTAAGTGCAAGTGGGAGATTGTTGGTTGTAGTGCCCTCAAGTCAATTATTGGATCATAGGCATGTGATTGCAATGATTGAGGGAGGACCTATACCGGTAGAACAGTCTTACTCGAGATGATAGTATACTATCTGGTTTTTCTTTATCATCGTGTACATGCTTCAGGTGACATTACAGATCACTATTACACGTTGATAGAGCGCATAGGATTCTTGCTTGACTACCAGCAGTATGATGGCGATCATATACGTGAGAGTTGGATAGTCTATAAGCACATCCTTAAAGTGTCCGTAGTCGTAGGAGTTTCGAGACTAGGCATCGATACTCCATGAGTAGACTAGTGTAAACGGATCGAGACCCCGACAAGGGGCGGTGGCTGGTCTCACAAGCCATTGGTGTCAGTTGGTTCACCTAAGATAGTATACAGGTGCTTATTGGGTTATGAGTACACCGGACGGATTCGCAGGGGCACTGCTGATTGGTACTATACCTATCGTCAGGAGTAGTTACCAGGTGACATGTGTACAGCATAGTCCGTTGACTTGACACTGCTACATTGCCTCAAGTGTGTTCCCACTGTTCTTTGATTGCTACCCTACCACGGCTCAAAGGAGTCGTGCAAACAGGTAGTAGTTGGGTGCAGTCCCGAACCACTTGGAGGCAGTGGCGGATAGACAGGATTCATTTCTCCCGGTATTGGGGGTTGATATCGCGCTGTGTCTGGAGAGTCATTACACAAAATCCTTGGCCAAGGCAAGTGAGATTTACTGGTAGGTATTCCAGTAGTTTCTTAAGGTGTTCTGGGCTACACTCCGACACGACTTATACCGCTATTGGGGTGTGACATTTACCATCCCCCTAGGCCCGATATGCGATACTCATAAACGAACAGACCGGACTCTACGGAGATTGTCACAGATAGGCTCAGTAGGGTTCCAGGATGAGTTCGCTCGTCAGCTTCCCTTTCGCTCAATACATGGGCAGCCGTTACATACAGCTAGTGCCACTGACGTGCTTGTGGTTAAACCCAATTCTAGCATATTGATGAGTCTTTAGAGTCCCCCACAGAAAGTTTCCCAAGTTCGGGCGAAACGTTGTAGAGGCCGTATGCTTTTATGGTAGGGTTCAATCATATACATGCACTAGTGCACGGATCATGATCGGACGGATCATACTAGTAGGCTTTGGTTTAAGCCTGATCCTAGTATTAGATTGTTGGATTACTTTTCGTCTCGTAATATTCGTATTCAGTCGGAATACGGATGCAGGTATGTATATATAGATGAGGAGTATTCTTATGATCCGTCACGAGTTTACTTTAGTTGATGTCATTTCTTTTATTGGATTAAACATTTAGTTTAAATGTTTAGTGGAGGAAAATGTGAGTGCAAGTTTTGTCCAAATGCATCAATTCATGTCACATGCACATGGTGACTCGTGGCCTTGGTTCATATAACCCTTTAATGTGACATGGATTGATTTTGGAGCTAATTATGATTGTGGGGGTTATTTTTGGTGAGAGAGGGCTGTTGTCATGATCCAAAATATTAGCTCGTGACCAGCACTTAAATCACGCAATGTCTAAAAGCGTAACGTAATTCAAGTAAGCTGAAACCCAGAAATCTAAACCTTTTTAAGAAAATAAAGGAGGTGAAGTTTTGAAATAAAGGTATAATGAGATCAAGTTTTTTTAAAATGCATAGAAAAGGAACATGAAAATGCAAGTGGAATTTACGAGTTTGAAAACATGTTTCGTCATTTAAAAATATGGGCAGAACCTCCTTTGTATTTTTTGATCCAAAACCACAAATACATGAAGATAATAAAGGCATCCCCAAGCGGCAGCTAGCTCTTCGCCAAACGGCCGATCACAACCATGCAAGACAATATATATAAGTATACGACGCCCAACGGCAAAGATCAACACAAAAGATAAAGAAATAAGCAAGACATCAAAACCAAAAGTAGCGGAAAACCCCTCGCTTTAAGTCTCGCAACCACAATCCCACTAAGTCTCATTACTTATACAATTTACTAATTTTGATTGATGGAGTTAACTGGATACAATATAAAATATAGATACAAGAGTGGGTACGATACAAGTGTCCCACCTACCAATGCAAAACACCCGAATGCAACTGTGTGCCAGCGAGCCGCTACTGATCCAAATGATCAACCTGTAAGAACTGTGGCACAACAGGGGTGAGTTGCCAACTCGTGGGTATAAAAATATCAACAGATAGAAATCGAATAAAGAATGACTCCTAGGTCAACTATATCATAAAGGTAATACAATGATATCTAGGGTGACCGGGTCTGTATATGTGCCAACAAGGTAGTCAATGCCTATAAGCATATGTATAACATCCAACAGTAAAATAAATGCATGTATGCAAATGGATCTCGTCCACGTGTTACCCACTGACATAACAACATCAAGCATGTAAATATCATAAAAGAATATGCAAGAAAATACGAGGATATAAATCAACATATGTCCCTCTCGACACCTCCAAATCATGGAACCTGAGTGTCCAGCATCGACACTCGAAACATCATGAAAACCGTGTCCAGCATCGACACGTAAATCCTTATATATCTCAGGCGCCGCATCCTCAGATCGGCCCTCAGGTGTCGCACACCCTGGTCGGCCCTCATATCCATCTCGCTACTCCAATCGTTATCCTACGGATAACCGCCAAGTCCAAATACTATCAACGGTAGGTAGTGCTCCCCTGCCAGGCTCACCGTCTAACATATACGAGTCTTCTTGCCCCGGGGTACTTCACCGGGTCCACCAAGTACCCGCAGACGGTGCCTACCGCTCCTCGAATCGGGTTTCACATGCACTCTCAGAACCGAGAAAACACATGGTGGACGCACTGAAATATCATATCAAGAGAAACCTGGTTTTTAAAATAATACATACTTTCTTTTAAAATGACCACGGCTCTCAAATCCAAAAATCTCATGAAAACAACATATCTCAATGCGTAAAATCATAAAGTATGATGTATGTGACATATGATGGAAATGTTAGCATATCCGTATATCATGCAAGATGGAACAGAGATATATCAAATTAAGGTAAAAACGCTTCTTTAAATGATTCAAGTTTTGAAAATATGTCTCGCTGTTCGCAATATCTCCAAAGTCAAATACAACATCGTAATAAAGTGCACAGGTAACTATTGCAAGTAAATCAAGCAAAGAGTCATATCTTGGTGCAGCAATCCTACTGTGTAGTGACGTGGCAATTATCGATGATGAAGTGTGTGAGCCGGCAAATCTGTGTACGTGTAACATACGCAACATCGACAATGGTGTAAGTGTACTAGCATAAGTATATGCAATGCAATGAGTATAACATGAATGCTGCATAAGGTAAATCATCAGTTAAAATCTATAAGGTATACGTATCTATCATATGTCTGAGTCGGTGAATCTATCAATCGGCATCTAGCCTCACAGCAACACGTACGGTATAATCCATCGTACGGCATCATCTAGTCAAGGGTATGGATGAAACCTCAAGTCAAACTCATCACGTACGGAAAATCATCGTACGGCGGCATTAAGCTATCAGGGATCCTATCATCCTATAAGACGAGGAAGGTACGGACCTAACATCTCGTACGGCTATCACTCACGATTCAAAACATATATAAATATCCCTATATACCTATGTCCCAGGTCGCATCCGCAATAATCTCATATCTGGGGACCGACAGGGTCTAAGCCATCTCAATCGACTCGCATACGTATATATCATACCATCAAATCATCATATCATCATATCCGTCTTACATTCTTTCATCGCATTTATATCTCACATCAAGTCGAGTTTACATAAACATTTTATCTCTACTAAATATAAGTATCTAATTTAACATACACACCCGAACCATACAAGTAGATTTTAAAAGAAGCGAATCGTAGTTTTGAAAATAGGGGTTACGGTGTTTTTAAAGAAAAGATATCATTTGAAAATCCGTAACGTCCCTCAAGGTAACTGTTTAAAAGATGCATACGATTCTTGAGTTTAGAAATATGTATGGTTCGGATGACACATCTACGTCGACTATCTAGTCCTATAGTACCCTAAACGGCAATATCATCAAATATCATCCTCAATTCCCGTCATTTCATATTAGCCGTAGCATATCACTTCTAACTGTCATTTAGCTTCCAATATAGTTTCACTAACTATCTTTTAACTCTAACCCTAGTTTCCTAATCTAGGTTCCCTTAACCATATTCTATAAATTAGTCTCCATCAAAACATTGCGGGGGTGCTATACGCCATCCACCCGACTTCCCCTGTGGATATAGATCCACTCACCTTGGTCTTCGCCTGCCGAAATCGATGACGCCACGCTCCATCGCCTCAGAATCCACGTGAAGGTACTTACAATAATAACACACATCGCAACGATTTTAAAATCAAGTTTTGAAATCCAAAACGGCACGCGCCTTGCTCGTAGGTTAGAACCTATAGCATACACGTACTAAATCAACCACACAACCCTTGTTGTTGATGTACGAACATCCCACAACCAAATACAAATCCAAATAACAAGAATTAATATTTCAAAATACAGAAAACATGCCAAAATGACACTAAAAAGCTCCCAGATTTTGACTCAGGTCAAAAGGAGTTGCACAAACAAGTCTAGGGTGTTGTATATGATGTATATGAGCTACTGGACCAACCCCGACACCCCATGTCACCAAGTGGCCGGCCACTTCATCAAAAAAACCGGCCTCCTCAGGTCCCCCTTCTCAGGTTGGGTCCATCTCGTCAAGGTGGTCTACTAGTACCCTAATTTTGTCTCTAGAGTTGTTTGCTACTCTCAAAAATGTAGGGTCCCTAGGCACACTAATGAGTTCTCACAAGGCATCAACCATGCCAATTTCCAAATTTTACAAGTGCCGAGAAACCCTAACACGGATCGTTAACTAGATTTTTGGCGAAACAAGCAACTAGTTAACAATTTAACTAAGTGAACGGAAATACAACCTTTGTAGATCCGGTCCTCCACCTCCATAGCTCCATGATGAAGTCTCCTTGCTGTCCAAATCGAATCCCGGGCTCTAGCGTCGGCTTCATCGGGGAAATGGGCGGGCTAGGTCATCGACAACGATGCCGAAGATGATCTACGTCGAGGCATCACAAGATCAAGCTCCCACTTCACCAAGTCATGAAACTTGTGAAGAAAACACCCTATACTACTTGGCAAGAGGTAGAGGATGAAGAAATAGGAGGTGGGTTCACTTTAGAATTGGATTTCTCACTCTTTTCATCAAATCACCATTGATGGTTGCAAGCTTCTTCATCTTGAAGAAGAAGAAGAAGAAGAAAATATTATCATAAGTTTATTTAATCCAAAAGAAAAATCAATACTTATCATAATATGAACCATGGTTAGGTGTAGATAATTGACTAAGGTTAGATGAATGGTTAGGGTTAAGCATGAAGACAAAATGGTCACTTTGGTCAAAGCTTCATGAAGCTTCAACAAGCTTCATGAAAGAAAGAAAGAAACCATTTTGTTTTTCTTTTATCTATTTCTCAAAAATGAATAGATAAATAAATAAGTGAATAAATCAAAAACCTAACCATTATCACAACCATGGTATAAGTCTTTACACAAAGCCAATTTTGCATGTATCATCAAACATGATACAAACAAGTGCACAAAAATATATCACATATACAATGTGCACATCAAGTGAGAAAATCCATTTAAAATGAACCAATACTAGTTAATGCAAAGTAATATATCAAATATATAATTATACATTAAATCATCAAATCAACACTTGATTCAATGATCCGGTCATGTCGCACATAACCGACTAATATCCAATGTATCGGCTTATCGAATCAATCCTTGATTCGATAACTAGGTTATATCGCATACAACCATTCGACACATTCATCGCGAGAATGAAATACGGTATCACATACACACATTATTCTCGGTCCCGCATATATCTCATATGCGCTCCTATTTCGTTTCGCTTGAGCCAGGAAACCTCTGTGTAGGACTCTAAAGACTCGTCAATACGCCGGCAGCAGGTGATGATCATATCAAACACCCACAAGCCGCAAGCGGTCTGCTAAACGTAACGGCCACCCGGGTATTGAGCTATCAGAAGATCGACGAGCAAGCCCGCTCACACTCCTGTGAATCCAACCAGTAACACTTACCGTACAGTCCGGTCTCGTCGTCTGATATGTCGCATATCTCGCCTAGGGGTGGTAAACGTCAGACCCCAATAGCTCGATAAGTCGTGTCGATATGAGGTCTATAATAGTGCGAGAAACTACAGGTAACACTTACCAGTAAATCTCAGCAACCCTGGCCAGGGATTTCCGGGTATAGCCAATCGAACACAGCGCAACATCAACTCCCTATACCGGGAGAGACGAATCCCCTCCTATCGCTCATTGCCTCCATGTGATTCGGGACTGTACCCAAAAACCACCGTTTTGCACGCCCTCTTGGACGTGGTAAGGTGGAAATCAAAGCATAGTGGGAATCACACAAGACTCTATGACGATCTCGGGTCAACAGACTACTCTGTACCAGTGTCACCAGAGAACTGCCATCTGACGTAAGGTATAATACAATCTGGGAGTTCTCGGCGAGTCCGTCCAGTGTACCCAGTCTTCACTGAGCACCCGTATATCATCTCCGATGTCAAACACCAATGGATATGGGATCATCCATCGCCCATCTGTATGGGTCGAGAAGGTATACGCTAGTCTACTCTGGTATATCGAAGCCCCGTCTCGATACACCCACGACTAGGGACCTTGAAGGATGTACTTATGGACTACCATGTCCCCACTAGTATGAACCGCATCATAGTCCAGGTAGTCAAGTACACATCCTAAGGGCTTTACCAACATGTAACAGAGAGACAATCAGTATACATGTTAAGGTAAAGATCAACCAGATAGCATACTATCATGTCGAGCAAGAAAGTCCTCCCTATATATGTCCAAGCATCCACTACAATATACATCCTATGTATAGTAATGGCCTCTAGGGCATACATATAACTAACAATATCCCACTTGCACTAGGGCCATCTGATAGCAGTGGTTGTAGTATCTCATACTCAACCATCCCATAAAAGTCTCTCTCTGGGAAAAGGCCTTTGTGAGTGGTGTAAGTCCACGTTGCGACCGCCGGTTCTTACGGGGAGGCGGAAACGGTATAAAAAAAATTTTTTGCCGCATGGGGCAACATGGACTAAACAAGGTCGGGATCGTGTCTAAACTAAACTAGCAAATATGCAAAGGAGAGTTAGCTACTCGGATAAAAGGTTATACCTAACTTGAACTCCTTCTTCTTGAAACCTTGTAGAGGTTGATGGTTCTTTCCTCGTCGCCTTCTTCCGTCAAAGATGGATCCACCTGAGGGTTCAACCTTCGGGCTCTTTCTCGAACTTTGAGAGAACTAGAATCTTCGGCTTGCTAAACCTTTGTTCCTAGAGTGAGTAGAGAGTGTCTAAGGGGTGTTTTCTTTTCAAGGAGAGGGATTCTCAACACTTGAGAAGGATTCTCCTTGAGCTTGAGGAAGAAGAGGATGAAGTGAGGAGAGAGAATGAATATGATAGAATGAGCTCTTTTCCTTCTTGCAACCATAACAAAAGGAAAAAGAATTATCTAATTAATAATAATAATTCAAATGAAATAGTTGATGGTTGTATTTGGAATGACCATTATCATCACTTCATTAAATGAATGTAAGCTAGAATCAAGGAGTATCCTTGCAAAGCAATGATGATGGTCAAACATTCAACCATGGTCAACAAGTCAACCATGGTCAACAAGTCAACAAAATCAACCATGACACAATTTCATTTAATTACTATTATTAATTGATATTTCATAAATCCATTAGGGTTTGGAAAAAGACGACTGTCAACTGTGCATAGGCACCCGTTCCGAAACCCTAATGAAAAACCTCTTCCTCCGCCTCAAACAACCGTGCATACATACCTGCATTTTCGTTCCGAGGAACAAGAATACTGAGAGATAAAAGCAACCCCAAAACATATACCAGTATCTGACTCAAACCAGAGCCAGCCAGTAAAAACCGTCCGGACTCCAAACGTGCACAAGTGCGCGGATGAGAACGAACCCTGTCGCAAAACCATGCGACCTCTACTCTATTTTGCCCAGAGGCGAATACCCTCTGTGTGGGACTCTAAAGACTCGACACTACGCTGGCAGTGGGTTTAACCACAGACCGCAAGCGGCACTAGCTGTGCGTAACGGTCCCCAGGTGATGCCGATAAGAAGACTGACGAGGTAAAACCCATCTGAACTCCTACTGAGTCTGAATGTGACATTCTCCGTACAGTCCGGTCTGTTCGTCTGATACATCGCATGGCGGGCCTAGGGGGCGGTAAACGTCAGTCCCCCAATAGCGGTACAAGTCGTGTCGGAGTGAAGCCCAAAACACCCTGAGATAACACTGGAAGCCTACCAGTATATCTCGCTTGCCCTGGCCAGGGACTACTCGTGTAATGGCTCTCCTAGACACAGCGCGATGTCAACCCCCAATACCGGGAGAGACGAATCCTGTCTAACCGGCACTGCCTCTAAGTGCTTCGGGACTGCACCCAACCATTACCTGTTTGCATGACTCCTTTGAGCCGTGGTAGGGTAGTGATCAAAATGCAGTGGGAACACACTCGAGGCGAAGTGCCAGTGTCAAGTCAGCGGACTAAGCTGTACTCATGTCACCTGGGAACTGATAACTGACGATAGGTATAATACCAACCTGTCAGTTCCCGACGAGTCATGTCCAGTGTACTCGTAACCCAACGAGCACCCATATACTATCTCCAGTATGACGTACTGATGGCTGTGGGACAGACCATCTCCCACACTGGGATGAGAAGCGCATACGCTAGTCTACTCCGGAGTATCGATGCCCTGTCTCGATAGTCCTGCGACTAGGGACCTGTATAAGGATGTGCTTATAGATTACCCAGCCCCCACTAGTGTGACTGCCATCACAACGCTGGTAATCAAGCAAAGATCCTAAGGGCTCCACTAATGCGTATAGGTGATATCGCAAAATAAACACATGTACACATTGAAGTAGAAACAAACGAAGTAGCATACTACTATTTTGAGCAAGATTGTTTATACAAGGTGAATATCCCAAGCTTCCATTAAGTAATATACAAACTATTATGATACAGTAATGGCCTCTAGGGCATATACACTAACAATCTCCCACTTGCACTAAGGCCATGTACTGGCGTATCGAAGACCTATCATCTCGATCAGCCGCTCGAACTGAGTCTGGGGTAGGGCCTTGGTGAATGGATCTGCAGTGTTTTCTTCTGAAGCAACCCTCCGAACCTCGATCTCCTTGCGATCCACGATCTCCCTGATCAGGTGATACCGCCTCAAGATGTGCCTGGATCTCTGATGGGACCTGGGTTCCTTCGCTAAAGCTATAGCCCCGTTATTGTCGCAATACAGAGGTATTGGGTCAACAATGGACGGAACCACCTGAAGTTCTTTCAAGAACTTCCTCATCCAGACAGCTTCTTTTGCGGCATCAGATGCAGCGATGTATTCCGCTTCCATCGTCGAGTCTGCAACGGTTTCCTGTTTGGAACTCTTCCAACACACCGCCCCTCCATTGAGGGTAAAGACAAAACCCGACATGGACTTGGAATCATCCTTGTCACTCTGGAAGCTGGAGTCAGCAAAGGCCTCGATCTGGAGGTCTTTTCCGCCATACACCAAGAACATCTCCTTAGTCCTTCTCAGGTACTTGAGAATGTTCTTTACCGCTATCCAGTGTTTCTCCCCAGGGTTTGACTGATACCGGCTTACTACACTCAGTGCATAAGCTACATCCGGTCTGGTACACAACATCGCATACATTATAGAGCCTACCGCAGAAGCGTAGGGTATAATAGACATGCGATCTCTCTCCAAATCAGTCTTGGGAGACCTCTCTTTAGAGAGGGTGATCCCGTGACAAGCCGGTAGGTTACCGCGCTTGGAATCTTCCATACTGAATCTCTTCAGTATAGTGTCGATGTACCTGGACTGTGAAAGTCCTAATATCCTCTTGGATCTATCACGATGGATCCGGATCCCCAGGATGTATGAGGCATCACCCAGGTCTTTCATGGAGAAGCTGTGTGACAAGAACCCCATGACAGATTGTAGCATAGGAATGTCATTTCCTATTAAGAGAATGTCATCCACGTATAAAACGAGGAATACTACAGTTCTCGCTACAAATCTACTATAGATGCATGGTTCATCTGGATTTTTGATAAAGCCAAATTCCTTGACCGTCTCATCAAAACAGATGTTCCAACTCCGCGATGCCTGCTTTAGTCCATAGATGGACTTAAGCAACTTGCACACCTTTCCGCTGCTCCCACTCTGAATGAAACCCTCTGGCTGATCCATATAGACACACTCCTCTAAATTTCCATTTAGAAAAGCGGTTTTTACGTCCATCTGCCAAATCTCATAATCGTGGAAGGCAGCAATGGCAATAAGGATCCAAATGGATTTCAGCATAGCCACTGGAGAAAAGGTTTCGTCACAGTCCAAGCCAGGTCTTTGACGAAAACCCTTTGCTACAAGTCTAGCTTTATAGGTCTCAACCTGTCCATCTACACCAATCTTCCTTTTGAAGATCCACTTGCATCCTACGGGTTTTACCCCGTCTGGAGCAATGTCCAACGTCCAAACTTTGTTGGTGTACATGGACTCCATTTCGGTCCGCATTGCATCCAGCCATTTTACCGAGTCAACGCTCTGAACGGCCTGCTGGAAGCTAGTAGGCTCATCATAATCTATGATGCAATCCTCTCTATCCCCGTCTATGAGAAAACCGTAGTACCTCTCGGGCGGATGAGACTGCCTACTACTCCTGCGGAGCGGCGTAGGAATGTCTTGTTCTTTTGAACTTACTGGCTCTTCCAAGCTTTCAGTAATAGCTTGTGGTTCTGGAATTTCTTCCAGTTCTATTGCGTTCCCACTTATCTGGGTTTCCAAAAACTCAGTTTCCAAGAAGCGGGCATGTTGAGAAACAAAAACCTTTTGTTCCTCAGCGGAATAGAACAGATACCCCCTGGAGTTCTTTGGGTATCCCACAAACTTACACTGTACTGAACGTGCCTCGAGCTTGTCCGCATGCTGCTTTTTTACAAAAGCTGGACATCCCCATATCTTAAGGTACTTAAGACAGGGTTTCTTCCCACTCCACATCTGATATGGAGTGGTAGGCACAGTCTTGGTGGGAGCCTTGTTCAAGAGATATGCAGCTACTTCTAGTGCATAGCCCCAGAAAGATCGCGGTAACTCAGCCTTACTCATCATGGAACGAACCATATCCAATAGGGTTCGATTCCTCCTTTCCGATACACCGTTATGTTGCGGAGTGTATGGAGGAGTACGCTGAGAGAGAATTCCATTTTCTTTTAAATAGTCCAGGAACTCGGCACTCAAGTATTCTCCACCTCGATCCGATCTTAGAATCTTAATACTTTTGCCTGTTTGTTTTTCAACTTCATTCTTGTAATCCCGAAATTTCTCAAAGGCCTCGGATTTGTGCTTCATTAAGAAGACATGTCCATACCTAGAGAAATCGTCTGTGAAAGTAATGAAGTATGAATAACCGCTTCGCGCATGTGTAGACATTGGACCACACACGTCACTGTGTATGAGTCCCAAGAGCTCGCTCGCTCTTTCTCCGTGTCCAGTGAACGGAGACTTTGTCATCTTTCCCATGAGACAAGATTCACAAGTGGCATAAGACTGATACTCGAACGGATCCAAGTATCCTTCATTATGTAACTTAGTCAACCGTGTCTCATTGATGTGACCCAGTCTACAATGCCATAAGAAAGCCTGATTGATATCTGGAGACTTTCTTTTGTGTGTATTCTGAACATTGAAAATCTGTGGTTGGTTTAATACGTATATACCATTGCTCAGTGTACCTGACCCAATCAGAACTTGATTAAGGTGAATGTTTACAACATTACTTACAAACGCAAATTCATAACCTTCTTTAGAAACCAAAGATACAGAAATGATATTACAAGTTGCGTTGGGTACAAAAAAGCAATTACGCAAAACCAAAACATGTCCATCTGACATTCCCAGGTGATAGTCCCCCACGGCTTTAGCATCCATGCTAGCTCCGTTCGCAACTCTGAGGGTCATGTCACCTGCCTTCAAAAACCTACGGTTTCTCAACGCCTGCAAAGAATTACAGATATGAGATCCTGATCCGGTATCCAATACCCAGGAAGTAGAGTTTATAGAAAGACAGTTTTCAATAACATACACACCTGAAGCTGAAGCCGCAACCTGCTTCAGTTCCTGTGTCCTGGCTTTCCAAGCCCTGCAATCTTTCTTCCAGTGTCCACTCTTGTGACAATAGAAGCATTCCTCTTTACCCACAAGCTTCCCCGCTGTCTTTGTTGCCTTTGCTTTTCCCTTCGTATCCACTTTACTAACACCGCCCCTTGGTTTGGCGGGGGCTTTCCTCTTCTTTCCCTTGGCTTTCGCCTTGGACCTAGAAGAAGAAGATCCTCCTACAAACAAAGTGGATGTTTCCCTACCTTTCTGTAGGGTGCCCTCTGCACTCCTCAGCATGTTGAGGAGTTCTGAAAGTTCAACTTCTTTTTCTTGCAAGTTGAAATTCAGTATGAACTGGGCGTAAGTGGAAGGAAGGGACTGGAGAACTAAGTCCGTATAGAGCTCACTCTCCAACGTGGTCCCAAGTTCTCCGAGCTCCTCAATATAGCCTATCATCTTAAGCACGTGGTCCGCTACCCATGATCCGACGGCCAACTTTGCCGAAAATAACTTCTTCGACACTTCGTATCTTGCGATACGAGACTGCTCTCCATACAGTTCTTTTGTATGAAGAAATATGGATTCCAAGTCCATATTCTCGTGCCTCCTCTGATGTTCCATGTCCATAGAGGCAAGCACGAGGCATCTGGCCTTCGCGCAATCAATCTCCCAAGTCTTACGGATTTCCTTATCCGCGACGCTGGAGGTGGGACCTGGGACGGGGGGAGCTTTGGTGGTAAAAAGATACCCCAGCTTGTCGTAAGTGATTGCCATTTTAACATTCCTGAGCCAATCTTTGTAGTTTGGCCCAGTCAGTATGTTTTTATCTAGAAGTAACTTAAGTCCAGTCATTTTGATTTGGTCGCTGCAGGGGGGAGAGAAGAAACACTTTAGCACGATGCTCTTGCAAGTTTAGAATGGTTTTTAATTTGTCTAAACAGGATGGCTCCCACTGTCTCTCGAATCCCTCCTCAAACCACAAAGGAAGAATTAGTCGGGATCAATCCCACCGCACAATACTTGCTTAACCGTTCAGCCAGGCCAGTGTCGGTACTTCGAGGGAGGTTTTCCAACGCTTTCGCGAAGTTCCTTAATTTAAGAACCTCTTTTCCCTGGGGGCGTAGCCCCGCTAACACCTTTCTAGGCACCTACTAGGTTTATAGCATTGATCGTTTAGTGAGAAATTTCCCGAGGAGTAGCATATACTCACAGTAGGATCGGGATCCAAATATCATCGCGTGACAAAACTGAAGGAATCCTACCAGAATCATCACACTCCAAATGGTATGCAAATCTAGCAAGTTTCAGTACTTATGAAACTCCCGATGTGGATTTTTGCCCCATGCTCTTATGACCTTGACGAAGGTCAACAAATCATAAGTCACATGTCAAGTTCTGCCCGTCATTATCCAGGTTAATTTGAACCCACCCGTATATACCCTTGACGAAGGTCAACAAGGCAATACGACTGTCCCAAACCAACGCATCTATCTATGCTACATATGAACACCCAACAGCTACCAATCTCTATGCCTTGACGAAGGTCAACAAACATAGCTTGAATGCTATTGAATATTCATACGAAATGACGGAGGGCTACGAATGGTTTTGGCGAAACCGTGAACGTAGTGAACTTGATATAATCGATGGAACGAGATAGCTTTTAGAAGGAGTGGCTCAAGCTCCGCATTTAAAAGTTAGTTTTGAAAAGAACCGAGTGGTTTTTCGAAAGTGTTCCAATGACTTTAACTTGGTTTATTATCTTGCATTAGTTCTTTTAATGCGTGATATTCTTGCATTAGTTCTTTTAATGCGTCCCATCATTTAATCCTACCATTGCAGAAAACAACCAAAATATGACGTACGCTTATGCCATTCGCATTCGCCACGGGGTCCCGTCATCACCCGTTAGGTTACTTAACTAACGACAGAGCGGGGGCTGGGCTAGCGCGGCTGTAAAACATAACCAACGCCTAAATATAAAGCAATGATAGACATTACAGATCACAGATGAATACATTGGATATACTAGGAATCCGCAATCCGTTCGAGCCTGCAACGAAAAGCGGATTACACGGTCGCGGTGAATAGCCAAAACCCCACCCAAGACCCCTACGGGTGCGGCAAACTACCCGCCAAGTACCCGGTAGTTTGTGCACCCCTCCATGGGTCTATCCTAGGAGCAAAAACAGTAAAAAGAATTATACAATGACGGCTACAACCCCGACCCGGTTGTGCGGCCATACAAATAATATTATTACATCAATTTACATTTACAAATGAATGAAAGAAAAACAAAAGCTCATCTCACATCCACCCCGGCTATTCACCCGCGACAGTCCAACACATTCATATACACATTCCAATATCAAACACAGATCACAGAGATGTATAACCCCGACTAATCGACTTATAGCGATTAGCCGATGTTCAATACATACAAACATCACAGATATAACCAATATAGCCAAAGTGTAGCGAAGTTCGAAAAAAATACGGATTTATAGGACCCCAAAAGTAAATTTCTTTTCTGGAAAATCTGGGCACATATAACATATTTGAAAAATCCCAAAACCCTACCAGATGAACACTGCACAAAACACGATCACATGAAGAGGCTAAACGGCGGCGGATCCGCGGCGAAGAGAATAGCTGAGGCCGCGGATCCGCGGCGGTTTGAAGGATTCATGGAATCGTTTTTCGTGGGTGTTCTCACAAAACCCTGAGCCGATTTTAGGAGTAAAACTTTTTACTTTTAGAGCACAAAAAATTTCAACAGAAACTTAGGATTTTTGATTTCCGGTTTTTGTGATTTTTGCGTTTCGAACTTCCATACACTTCGCTACCAAGCTAGTTTAATTTTAGTTAGGCTCTGATACCACTGTAAGTCCACGTTGCGACCCCCGGTTCTTACGGGGAGGCGGAAACGGTAAAAAAAAAAATTTTTGGCGCATGGGGCAACATGGACTAAACAAGGTCGGGATCGTGTCTAAACTAAACTAGCAAACATGCAAAGGAGAGTTAGCTACTCGGATAAAAGGTTATACCTAACTTGAACTCCTTCTTCTTGAAACCTTGTAGAGGTTGATGGTTCTTTCCTCGTCGCCTTCTTCCGTCAAAGATGGATCCACCTGAGGGTTCAACCTTCGGGCTCTTTCTCGAACTTTGAGAGAACTAGAATCTTCGGCTTGCTAAATCTTTGATCCTAGAGTGAGTAGAGAGTGTCTAAGGGGTGTTTTCTTTTCAAGGAGAGGGATTCTCAAAACATGAGAAGGATTCTCCTTGAGCTTGAGGAAGAAGAAGATGAAGTGAGGAGAGAGAATGAATATGATAGAATGAGCTCTTTTCCTTCTTGCAACCATAACAAAAGGAAAAAGAATTATCTAATTAATAATAATAATTCAAATGAAATAGTTGATGGTTGTATTTGGAATGACCATTATCATCACTTCATTAAATGAATATAAGCTAGAATCAAGGAGTATCCTTGCAAAGCAATGATGATGGTCAAACATTCAACCATGGTCAACAAGTCAACCATGGTCAACAAGTCAACAAAATCAACCATGACACAATTTCATTTAATTACTATTATTAATTGATATTTCATAAATCCATTAGGGTTTGGAAAAAGACGACTGTCAACTGTGCATACGCACCCGTTCCGAAACCCTAATGAAAAACCTCTTCCTCCGCCTCAAACAACCGTGCATACATACCTGCATTTTCGTTCCGAGGAACAAGAATACTGAGAGATAAAAGCAACCCCAAAACATATACCAGTATCTGACTCAAACCAGAGCCAGCCAGTAAAAACCGTCCGGACTCCAAACGTGCACAAGTGCGCGGATGAGAACGAACCCTGTCGCAAAACCATGCGACCTCTACTCTGTTTTGCCCAGAGGCGAATACCCTCTGTGTGGGACTCTAAAGACTCGACACTACGCTGGCAGTGGGTTTAACCACATACCGCAAGCGGCACTAGCTGTGCGTAACGGTCCCCAGGTGGATGCCGATAAGAAGACTGACGAGGTAAAACCCATCTGAACTCCTACTGAGTCTGAATGTGACATTCTCCGTACAGTCCGGTCTGTTCGTCTGATACATCGCATGGCGGGCCTAGGGGGCGGTAAACGTCAGTCCCCCAATAGCGGTACAAGTCGTGTCGGAGTGAAGCCCAAAACATCCTGAGATAACATTGGAAGCCTACCAGTATATCTCGCTTGCCCTGGCCAGGGACTACTCGTGTAATGGCTCTCCTAGACACAGCGCGATGTCAACCCCCAATACCGAGAGAGACGAATCCTGTCTAACCGGCACTGCCTCTAAGTGCTTCAGGACTGCACCCAACCATTACCTGTTTGCACGACTCCTTTGAGCCGTGGTAGGGTAGTGATCAAAATGCAGTGGGAACACACTCGAGGCGAAGTGCCAGTGTCAAGTCAGCGGACTAAGCTGTACTCATGTCACCTGGGAACTGATAACTGACGATAGGTATAATACCAACCTGTCAGTTCCCGACGAGTCCTGTCCAGTGTACTCGTAACCCAACGAGCACCCGTATACTATCTCCAGTACGACGTACTGATGGCTGTGGGACAGACCATCTCCCACACTGGGATGAGAAGCGCATACGCTAGTCTACTCCGGAGTATCGATGCCCTGTCTCGATAGTCCTGCGACTAGGGACCTGTATAAGGATGTGCTTATAGATTACCCAGCCCCCACTAGTGTGACTGCCATCACAACGCTGGTAATCAAGCAAAGATCCTAAGGGCTCCACTAATGCGTATAGGTGATATCGCAAAATAAACACCTGTACACATTGAAGTAGAAACAAACGAAGTAGCATACTACTATTTTGAGCAAGATTGTTTATACAAGGTGAATATCCCAAGCTTCCATTAAGTAATATACAAACTAGTATGATACAGTAATGGCCTCTAGGGCATATACACTAACAAGTGGATCCGCCGTGTTGTCCTCTGAGTCAACTCTCCTAACCTTTATCACCCTGGAGATAACCATCTCCATGATCAGGTGATACTGCCTTAGAATATATCTGGATTACTGATGGGACCGGCGTTCCTTGGCATAAGCCACAACTCCATTGTCTCACAATGGTTGGAACGTAGTTCATCTCATGAACCAATATACACCCAAACATCCTCTTTGGTAGCATCTTACGTAGCGATGTATCCTGCCTTTATCGTCTAGTATGCCACGGTATCTAGCTTGGAACTCTTCCAACATACCGTCCCTTTACTGAGGGTAAAGACAATGCCTGTGACTGACATTCAGTCGTCCTTATCACCCTGGAACACTTCCAGTGATTCTCCCCAGGATCGATTAATACCATCTCACTACAGCTAGTGAGTATCCTAACATCCAATTAGATCTATCTCATAGATCCAAAACCCAGGATTTAGGAGGTATCACTTTGATCCAATATGGAGAATCCTTGTGATAAGCGGAGATTGACTGAGCGTAGCATAGGAAACTCTTTCCCTATCATGAGTATGTCATCCACGTACTCTACGAGGATCACCACCATACTCCCTACTACCTTTTTGTTTATACAAGGCTCATCTACCATTTTGATGATGTCAAACTCTTTGACTAATCCATCAAAACAGATGTTCCAACTCCGTGATGCCTGCTTTATCACATAAACCATCTTGCACACGTTTCCGCTGCTCCCACTGTCTACGAAGCCCTCTGGCTGTGTACTTATAGACGCACTCTTCTAAAACACCATCTAGAAAAGCAGTCATGGCACCCAACCGCCAGATATCGTAGTCATGGTATGTAGCCGTGGCAAGTAGGATCTGGATGGACTTAAGCATAGCCACTGGAAAAGGTTTCATCATTATCCACGCCTGGTTGCTGACGAAAGCCTTTAACAAGTCTTGCTTTGAAAGTCTCAACTTTTCCACCTACACCAAGTAATCTTCTCAAGATGTACTTGCTCCTGATGGGGATTTAACCCTTCAGATATAGCAACCAAAGTCCATACTTTGTTGGTGTACATGGATTCCATCTCAGATCAATAAGCATCCAGTCATTCTTACAGAGTCCCACTCCTGATGGCCAGCTCGAAACTAGTTGGGTCATCATCTCATGATGCAATCCTCGCTCCCACTGTCATAGAGAAACCGAAGTATCTCTCAGGCGAGTGAGGGACCTAACTAGATCGTCGGAGAGGCTGAGGTTCGTTGGTTACTATTGTATCCTTTGGTTCTATCAAATCATCATTTGCAGTTTGTATAGCTGGAACCATTCCAGTTCTACATAACAGACCTCGCCTCGAGCTTATCCGGATTATGCTTTTAGATATAGCCCGGACAACCCCAAATCTTAACCAACTTAAGATATGGGCTCTTCCCTTTCCATATCACATATGAAGCGGTAGACAACTGAATTGATTGGAACCCTATTCAATAGGTATGCAGCTTCTCAAGTGCATAACTCCCAAAAAGGAAATATGTAACTCAGTAGTACTCATCATAGAGCACACCTTATCATATAGGGTGTGATTTCTCCGCCCCGATATACCATCGTGCTATGGTGTATACGGAGGAGTAATGCTGAGAGAGAATCTCATTCTCCTTTAGAAAAGTCCAAGAATTTCGTGCTCAAGTATTCTCCTCCTTGATCTCATCATAGGACATAATACTTATACCCGTATTTTGGTTTTCTACTTCTAAATCATATTCTGTGAATATCTCAAAAGGTTCGGACTTGTGTTTCAACAGGAACATATGTCTGAATCTTGAGAGATTATCAGAGAATTCAATGAAGTACAAAGAACCAGTCCTGGCATATGTAGACAGGGGACCTTACATACATCAACATGTATCATCCCAAGAGTTTTCTAACTCTTTCTCTGTTTCCAGTAAACAGAGCTTTGGTCATTTTATCTCTGTGACACGACTGGCAAGTTTCACAAGATGTAAATTCAAACTGATTTAAATATGCATCTACTATGTAACTTAAGCTAGTCGGGTCACATTGATATGACCTAGTCTACAAAACCTCAAGAAGGATTCGTTCATTTATAAACTTTTCCTCTTGTGTGTGTTCCGTATACTAAGAACTGCAGTTTGATTTAGAACATTAATGCTTTTAGATAACGTGCCTGAACCGATCAACTTTTGATATAGGAAATGTTCAAAACATTATCCAACAATACAAAATTATATCCTTTCTTTACTAATAAAGAGACTGATATGATTTTGTATACCAGGTTCGGTATCAAATAACATTTGTTCAGAATCAATGTATTGGTAATACAGGGTGACAGTGACCAACAGACTTGGCTGCAACACTTGCCCCGTTTTCTGCCTCATGAAACTTATCACCCGTTCTCAGTTCTCTACCTTTCTGTAGCTCTATATAACAGATTACATTTCTGGGATCCTGATCTGGTATCACATACCCAGGACGTAGAGGATACAGAGAAACAGTTCTTTGTATTGAACACACCCGAAGATGATGCATCAGCATGCACTCTCTTCGTTTGGGTGGCACGGGAATTCTGGTAATCCCCTATATCCTGCTCTGTCTTATAACAATTATAAGTTGGAGCGGGACCAACGTTCCCCAGCTCAGTATAACAAGCGGGTTCGGTCAATATATCCGTATTATTATCTTGATTAAGGCGTGACATGGTCTCTACCAGGAGAGAGAGAAGAAAACACTCTGCGTGCGCTCTTGCAAAAATAGATTGGTTATTATTTTATCTAATCAGGATGGCTCCCACTGTTTTTATCAAATCTTCCTTCAAACCCTAAAAGGAAAGACTAGCCGGGATTAATTACACACTACAAGTTCGCCAATCTTTCAGCCAGGCCAGTGTCGGTACTTTGAGGGAGGTCCCCCGTGCTTTCGCACGAACCTAATTAATGCAAACCTCGTTTTCCCAGAGGCGTAACCCCGTTGACACCTTTCTAGACACCTACTTGATTAGCTAATTGCAATGTGTAAAACTCTCCCAGGAGTAACTCTTACTCGCAGTGGGTATCGGGATCCAACTATCTCATAGAAGGTATGCAATATTATTGGGAATTTCAACACTTGAAATTCCCAATAATATTTTACCTCTAGTGTTCTATGACCTTGACGAATGCCAAACAACCCATAGTCCACTAGTCAAGTTCAACCCGTACATTTCTTGATTGAATTAAACCCACCCGCACGACCCTTGACGAATGCCAAACAACGCCGTACGAATACCCTAATCCAATCTTCATCATATGCATAAGCAGATAAATACTAGTTAGCTACCGTACACTACGCCTTGACGAATGCCAAACTACCGTAGCACGAATACTAAGTAGTACTTATCTGAAATGACGGAGGGCTACGCAGGTTTTCAGAAAACCATGAGCGTAATGAACTTGATATCGTTGTAGAATCAAAATGAAGTTTTGAAATGGAGTGATTTTGAGGCTTTTCTAGTTTTGCTAAAGGGGTCACTCCCGGTGAAGGGATCGTCGGCCCTTTCCTCGTCGAATGAGGTGCGGGATATATCATATATATCACTGTGCAAAGCAGAAACTATAAAAGCAATCAAAAGTCAATCCGAGTGTGTAGCATCTGCCAGTTATTGCTAAAGGAGTCACTCCCGGTGAAGGGATCTCGGTCCTTTCCTCATCGAATAAGGTGCAGGGTATATCATATATACCGCTATGCAAAGCAAGAACTGTAGCTACCTGTTTTGATTAAAATTTGATTCTACAACATCTTAGGTTTCTTTTCTTTCATTAATCACATTAATGAAGTCCCATCATTTAAGTCACCTAAGCATCACAGATAAATACGACGTACACTTATGCCATCCGCATTCGCCTGGATGTCCCCTCGTACACCGTTAGGTTAGGTAACTAACGGCAGAGCGGGGTAGGGCTAGCGCGGGTGTAAAACATAAGTAACGCCTATATAATATATCATATATACTATATACAGTATTTATCACAGAACATATCATGATCACATCACAGATATCGCAGCAGAAGAATCATATGAAATATTGGATATACTAGGACGTCCGTGTTTTCAATACGAGCCAGTATAAAACACGGATTCCACGGTCGCGATGAATAGCCAAACCCACACCCCTAGACCCCGACGAGAGCGGCAAGCAACCCTACCAATTCTAGGGTTAGGAGACCCGGACTCGACTCCTCGAGATGGTCTCCCACTGGACCCTAGAACCCGGTTACTTGTGCTCCCCTCCTTGGGTCTATCCTAGTGCGGAAAAGTAAATAATATACAAAAGGTGACATCTTCCGCAACCTGGAAGTGCCTCAATAAAAGAATATTACATACAAGTTTTTACATGAATGAAAATAAAAAACACTCATCTCACATAAAAACCCCCGGCTATTCAAACACGACGATCCAATATAACATATCCCGCAACACATAACATCACATGTCATCAACGTAAGTAAATAAGCGCATCCCAATTGTCGTTGACATATAGCAACGAAACCGGCGATATCACAAATTACACTTACGGTCACAGAAAAGAAAGTGTAAAACTACAACAGTTGGAATCCGCAACATCCTCAGACATCGCATGCCTGACTAAATGAATTCCTTAGACATCGCATGCCTAACAATTATAAACCCCGCATTTTAGTCTCATTATCGAAAAACACTTTTCAATATAAAGTCGGGCAATTCAACAAGATTAACAACATCCTGATCGAATGCTCGTCGCAAACTTCAGTAGGCGGCCGCACCCCTAACGCCGTCGACAAAGTGCACCAAGGCGGAACACCACTGCCGCGAGCACCCGAACGGATGCTTTCGGCGACGGGGTTCTCCTACAGTCACTTGGTCGGGGCTATGGAGTGAGGCTGTCTATTAAGGTTACCCAGCGAGTATCCACGTACGCTACGTGATTGCGACGGACTTTTGATCACATCAAAATTCCGTGGCAACCGATCAAGTGAGACTAAACTGCTATGTTTATAACATTCATTCAGTTATCTCATAACTACTTGTGAATTCCAATTATTGTATCCCATTCCAGATAAATAGAAAATGTTAAACTTTTCGATCGAACAATCAAACACCCAAGTTTTCCCGAAACAGATCAACACATGAAACAAGTTTAAAAACATCCAGTTCATGCCTTAGTACCAACGGTCCAGCCGTAGAAGGGTCAAGCCAACGCCTCACATGTGGCACGCCGTACTGCCCCAAACCCGAAGGTTCAAAGGGCAGTTCAAGACGGTCACATAATCGAGTTAAGGTTTGTTGTCTTCTAGAGGGTCCATCGCGTTACTTGCTCTACTTAGTGTTATTTGTATGTATGCCCTAGAGGCCAGTATTGTACAGATGATGTATATTATATTGGATGCTTGGACATATATAGAGATGACTTTCTTGCTCGATATGATAGTATGCTATCTGGTTTCTCTTTATCTTAACATGTACACTAGTCTCTTTAAACTGTCTTATAGTTACATGTTGGTAAAGCCCTTAGGATGTGTACTTGACTGCCTGGACTATGATGCAGATCATACTAGTGGGGACATGGTAGTCCATAAGTACATCCTTCAAGGTCCCTAGTCGTAGGTGTATCGAGACGGGGCATCGATATACCAGAGTAGACTAGCGTATACGCTTCTCGACCCATGAGATGGGCGATGGAAGATCCCATATCCATTGGTGTTTGACATCAGAGATGATATACGGGTGCTCAGTGGAGACTGGGTACACTGGACGGACTCGCCGAGAACTCCCAGATGGTATTATACCTCACGTCAGATGGCAGTTCTCAGGTGACACTTGTGCAGGTTAGTCTGTAGACCCGAGATCGTCATAGAGTCTTGTATGATTCCCACTGTGCTTTGATCTCCACCTTACCACGTCCATGAGGGCGTGCAAAACGGTGGTCTTTGGGCACAGTCCCGAGTCACATGGAGGTAATGAGCGATAGGAGGGGTTTCGTCTCTCCCGGTATTGGGGGTTGATGTTGCGCTGTGCTCGATTGGCCGTAACAGGGAAGTCCCTGGCCAGGGCTGATCAGAGATTTGCTGGTAAGTGTTACCAGTAGTTTCTCGACCCGTTATGAGCCTCACATCGGCACGACTTATCGGTTATTGGGGTCTGACGTTTACCACCCCTAGACTTGATATGCGACATATCAGACGAACAGACCGGACTGTACGGTAAGTGTTACTGGTTGGATTCACAGGAGTGTGAGCGGGCTAGCTCGTCGATCTTCTGATCGCTCAATACCCGGATGGCCGTTACGTTTAGCAGACTGCTTGCGGCTTGTGGGTGCTTGATATGATCATCATCTGCTACCGGCGTATTGACGAGTCTTTAGAGTCCTACACAGAGGTTTCCTGGCTCAAGCGAAACGAAATAGGAGCGCATATGAGATATGTGCAGGACCGAGAATAATGCGTGTATGTGATACCGTATTCCATTCTCGCGATGAATATATCGATTGGTTATATTCGATATAACCTAGTTATCGAATCATTGATTCGATAAATCGATACATTGTATACTAGTCGGTTATGTGCGACATGACCGGATCATTGAATCAAGTGTTGATTTAATGATTTAATGTATAATTATATATTTGATATATTATTTTGCATTAACTAGTATTGGTTCACTTTAAATGGATTTTCTCACTTGATGTGCAAGTTGTATATGTGATATACTTTTGTGCACATCTTTGTATCATGTTTGATAATGCTTGCTCACTTGGTTAAGTGTAAAGAATTAAACCTAGGTTAAGAAAGTGATTAGGGTTTTAATTATCCATTCTTTTATTTATTGATTTTGGAAAAAGAATGGGATAAGAATACAAAATGGTTGCTTTCATTCTTGAACCTTTGTGAAGCTTCATGAAGCTTTGACCAAAGTGACCAATTTGTCTTCATGCTTAACCCTAACCACTCTTCTAACCTTGGTCAATTCTCTACACCTAACCATGGTTTCTATTATGATAAGTATTCATTTCTTTTTCATTTTTTGATGGACTTATCATAATATTTCCTTCTTCTTGATCTTCTTCTTCAAGAAAGAAAGCTTGATGCCATCAATGGCAACTTGAGTTCTAAAGTGAGAAATCCAATTCTAAAGTGAACCCACCTCCTATTTCTTCACCCTTTACCTCTTGCCAAGTTGTTTTGGGTGTTTTCTTCACAAGTTTCACAAATTTGTGAAGTCGGAGCTTGAACTTGTGATGCCTCGACGTAGATCATCTTCGGCACGAAGCCGACGACCTAGTCCGCCCATTTCTCCGATCAAGCCGACGATTGAGTCCGGGATTCGAGATGGACAGCGAGAGGACGCCTACGTGGAGCCAAGGAAGTGGATATCCGGATCTACAAAGGTTGTAGCTTCTTATCTTTAGTTAAGTTGTTAACTAGATTCGTATTTTGCCTAAACTTCTAGTCAACGATCCGTATTAGGGTTTCTCGGCACTCGTAAAATTTGAAATTGGCATGGTTGATGCCTTGTGAGACCTTTTGAGAGTGCCTAGGAACCCTACAGTGGTATCAGAGCCTAGCTAGAGCCTTAGGCGAAGTCCAGACGGAGTTTGAAGTCCGATCGAACCGAAACCCTAATATCAAAGTTGCTCTCTGTACATTTTTTAAAAACTGGGTTTTTTCCAAATTAAAAATATGCAGAAAATTCAGTAGGACTTTCTAAGAATTACTGTGAAACACGATCACCCAATTCCTCCAAAGTGCGGCGGAACCGCTGCAGAAGCCTGGCTTCTGCGGCGGTTCCGCGGCCGTATCATGACGTCACCCACCCAATTTTGCACAGTAACTTCTTTTATTCAGTACTGAGTTCTCTGGGAATTTTTAATATTTATTCAAGAGTTGAGTATTCTGGGTTGTATTGGGGACTCGGTATTTCGATCGGATTATCGAACTTTGTCTAAGTGCTTTCCGGATAATTTTTTGAATATGTTAAAAAGTCCGACCGGATATAAATACCCAACTTTTCCCCTGCCGGAAAACATCCAAGTGTTGGATTTTTGTGTGGTTTAAGGACGTTCTGAGTAGTGCAAGTAAAGCGATGGTCCCTCTAGAAGACAACAAACCTTAACTCGATTATGTGACCGTCTTGAACTGCCCTTTGAACCTTCGGGTTTGGGGCAGTACGGCGTGCCACATGTGAGGCGTTGGCTTTACCCTTCTACGGCTGGACCGTTGGTACTGAGGCATGAAGTGAATGTCTTTGAACCTATTTCATGTGTTGGACGGTTTCGGGAAAACTTGGGTGTTCGAATGTTCGATCGGAAAGTTTAATATTTTCTATTTATCCGGAATGGGATACAATAATTGGAATTCACAAACAGTTATGAGATAACTGAATGAATGATATAAATCTAGCGGTTTAGTTTCATTTGATATTGAAAAGAGTTTTCGATAATGAGACTAAAATGCGGGGTTTATAACTGTTAGGCATGTGATGTCTAAGTATTTCATTTTGATTAGGCATGCGATTTCTAAAGAGGTTGCGGATTCCAATTGTTGTAGTTTTACACTTTCTTTTCTGTGACCATAAGTGTAATATGTGATATCACCGGTTTCGTTGCTATATGTCAACGACAATTGGGATGCGCATATTTACTTACGTTGATGACATGTGATGTTATGTGTTGCTGGATATGTTATATTGGATCGTCGTGTTTGAATAACTGGGGGTTTTTATGTGAGATGAGTGTTTTTCATTTTCTTTCATGTAAAAACTTGTATGTAATATTCTTTAATTTTGGGGCACTTCCAGGTTGCGGAAGATGTCACCTTTTGTATATTATTTACTTTTCCGCATTAGGATAGACCCAAGGAGGGGAGCACAAGTAACCGGGTTCTGGGGTCCAGTGGGAGACCAACTCGAGGAGTCGAGTTCGGGTCTCCTAACCCTAGAATTGGCAGGGTTGCTTGCCTCTCTCGTAGGGGTCTAGGGGTGTGGGATTGGCTATTCATCACGACCGTGGAATCCGTGTTTTATACTGGCTCGTATTGAAAACACGGACGTCCTAGTATATCCAATGTTTCATATGTTTCTTCTGCTGCGATATCTGTGATGTGATCATGTGATGTTCTGTGATAGATACAGTATATAGTATATATGATATATTATATAGACGTTACTTATGTTTTGCACCCACACTAGCCCTGCCCTGCTCTGTCGTTAGTTACCTAACCTAACGGTGCACGAGGGGACATCGAGGCGAATGCGGATGGCATAAGTGTACGTCATATCTATCTGTGATGTTTAGGTATTTAAATGATGGGACTTCATTAATGTGATTAATGAAAGAAAAGAAACCTAAGATGTTGTAGAATCAAATTTTAAATAAAAAAGGGTAGCTACAGTTCTTGCTTTGCACAGCGGTATATGTGATATATCCTGCACCTTATTCGATGAGGAAAGGACCGAGATCCCTTCACCGGGAGTGACTCCTTTAGCAATAACTGGCAGATGCTACACACTCGGTTTGACTTTTGATTGCTTCTATAGTTTATGCTTTGCACAGTGATATATATGATATATCCCGCACCTCATTCGACGAGGAAAGGGCCGACGATCCCTTCACCGGGAGTGACCCCTTTAGCAAAACTAGAAAAGCCTCAAAATCACTCCATTTTCAAAACTTCATTTGATTCTACAACGATATCAAGTCCATTACGCTCATGGTTTTCAGAAAAACCTTCGTAGCCCTCCGTCATTTCAGATAAGTAGTAGTTAGTATTCGTGCTACGTTTGTTGGCCTGCGTCAAGGCGTAGTGTGCGGTAGCTAACTAGTATTTACCTGCTTATGCATATGATGCAGATTGCATTAAGGTAGTCGTGCGACTTTGTTGGCCTGCGTCAAGCGTCGTACGGGTGGGTTTAATTCAATCAGGAAATGACGGGTTGAACTTGACTAGCGCACTATGGTTTGTTGGCCTGCGTCAAGGTCATAGGACGCTAGGGGCAAAATATTATCGGGAATTTCAAGTGTTGAAATTTGCAATGAGATTGCATACCTTCTATGAGATAGTTGAATCCCGATACCCGCTGCGAGTAAGAGTTACTCCTGGGAGAGTTTTACACGTTACAATTAGCCGATCAAGTAGGTGTCTAGAAAGGTGTTAACGAGGTTACGCCTCTGGGAAAATGAGGTTTATATTAATTAGGTTCGTGCGAAAGCACAGGGGACCTCCCTCAAAGTACCGACACTGGCCTGGCTGAAAGATTGGCGAACTTGTAGTGTGTAATTAATCCCGGCTAATCTTTCCTTTTAGGGTTTGAAGGAAGATTTGATAAAAAGCAGTGGGAGCCATCCTGATTAGATAAGATAATAACCAATCTGATCTTGCACGAGCATACGCTAAAGTGTTTTCTTCTCTCTCTCTCTCCAGGTAGCGACCATTTCATGCCCTAATGAAGATAATAATATGGATGTATTGACCGAACCCGCATGTTATACTGTGCTGGGGAACGTTGGTTCCGTTCTTTCTTATAAGAGTTATAGGAATGAACAGGATATAGGGGAATATCAGGATTCCCATGCCACCCGAATGAAGAAAGTACATGTTGATGCATTTTCTTCGGGTGTGTTCGTTACAGAGAACTGCTTCTCCATTTGCTCTACGTCCTGGGTATTAGATACCGGGTCAGGATCCCATATATGTAATCAGTTACATGGGCTAAGGAAAGGTAAAGAACTTGGAGAAGGTGATAAAGACATTAGAGTTGGAAATGGTGCAATTGTTGCAGCTAAGACTGTCGGGGAATATCACCTTGTATTACCAACTGGTAATACATTGGTTCTGAACGAATGCTATTACATGCCGAACCTGATATGCAACATTATATCGGTTTCTTTGTTGAGTAAAGAGGGATATAATTTTGTATTACAGGACAATATTATGAACATTTTCCATAACCAAAAGTTGGTTGGATCAGGCACGTTGTGCAATGGCATTTATGTTCTAAATCAATCAACAGTTCTGAGTATAACAAACACACACAAGAGGAAGAGTTCAGTACTGAACGAATCCTTCTTGTGGCATTGTAGACTGGGTCACATCAATGCGACACGATTAGCCAAGTTGCATAAGGATGGGTATTTAAATCCGTTTGAATTTTCATCTTATGACACTTGCCAATCATGTCTCAAAGGCAAGATGACCAAAACTCCGTTTACGGGACACGGAGAAAGAGTTACCGAACTCTTGGGACTGATACATAGTGATGTATGCGGTCCCATGTCTACACATGCCAGGGATGGTTCTTCATACTTCATTACATTCACTGACGATCTCTCTAGATTCGGATATGTGTTCCTGATGAAACACAAATCAGAAGCTTTTGAGAAATTTAGAGAATATAAACAAGAAGTCGAGAACCAAACCGGAAAAAGTATTAAAATCCTTCGATCTGATCGAGGAGGAGAATACTTAAGCAATGAATTCCTGGACTTCCTAAAAGAGAATGGGATTCTCTCTCAGCTGACTCCTCCATATACACCACAGCACAACGGTGTATCAGAACGGAGGAACCGCACCCTATTGGATATGGTGCGCTCTATGATGAGCACAGCTGAGTTACCTATTTCCTTCTGGGGATATGCACTGGAAACAGCTGCAGATCTATTGAATATGGTTCCCACCAAAACCGTGCCAACCACTCCATATGAGATATGGAAAGGAAAGAGACCATGTCTTAATTATGTTAAGATATGGGGTTGTCCGGCATATGTAAAAACGCAAAATCCGGACAAACTCGTGGCAAGGTCCATTCTGTGTAAGTTTATTAGATATCCCAAACATTCGCGCGGGTATATCTTCTACCACACCGAGGAAAAGGTGTTTGTTTCTCGACATGCCACCTTTTTAGAAAATGAATTTCTTGAAAAAGAGATTAGTGGCAAGGAGGTAGAACTGGAAGAGGTTCCAGCAATACAGACTACAACAGAAGATTTGGTTGAACCAGAGGATTCAGTAGTTCCCAATGAACCTCAGCCTCTCCGCCGATCTAGTAGGGTTCCTCGCCCACCTGAGAGATACTACGGTTTTCTCATGGATGGTGGGAGCGAGGATTGCATCATGGAGGATGATGACCCAACTAGCTTCGAGCAGGCCATCACGAGTAGGGACTCAGTGAAATGGCTGGATGCTATGCGGTCCGAGATGGAATCCATGTACACCAACAAAGTATGGACTTTGGAAGTTGCTCCTGAAGGGGTAAAACCCATCGGGAGCAAGTGGATCTTCAAGAAAAAACTTGGTGTAGATGGGAAAGTGGAGACTTTCAAAGCTAGACTTGTTGCAAAGGGTTTTCGTCAAAGACCAGGTGTGGACTATGACGAAACCTTTTCTCCAGTGGCTATGCTTAAATCCATCCGGATCATGCTTGCTATCGCTGCATATCATGATTACGAAATCTGGCAAATGGATGTTAAGACCGCCTTTCTAAATGGTGATTTAGAAGAGTGCGTGTACATGACTCAGCCAGAGGGCTTCGTAGACAGTAGGACCAGCGGGAAGGTGTGCAAGCTGCTTAAATCCATTTATGGATTAAAGCAAGCATCGCGGAGTTGGAACATCTGCTTTGACGTCGTTATCAAAGAGTTTGATTTCGTCAAAAACCCAGATGAACCTTGTATCTACAAGAAGGTGGCAGAGAGTAAGGTTGTTTTCCTCGTATTGTACGTGGACGACATACTCTTGATAGGAAATAATATTCCTATGCTGCAATCGGTTAAGCTCTTCTTATCATAAAGATTCTCAATGAAAGATCTTGGTGATGCCTCCTGCATATTGGGAATTAGGATCTATAGAGATAGATCCAAACGGATTTTGGGATTGTCCCAATCCAGGTACATTGACACCATACTAAAGAGGTTTAGTATGGAAGAATCCAAGCGTGGGAACTTGCCCACGATCTCTGGAGTCACTCTCTCCAAAGAGATGTCTCCCAAGACTGATTTGGAGAGAGCTCGGATGCAAGGGATACCCTATGCTTCGGCTGTAGGCTCTATCATGTATGCGATGCTATGTACCAGACCCGATGTAGCATACTCACTAAGTGTAGTGAGCAGGTATCAAGCTGATCCTGGAGAGAGTCACTGGACAGCTGTGAAGAGCATTCTCAAGTACTTACGAAGGACTAAAGAGATGCTCTTGGTGTATGGTAACGGAGAACTCCAAGAGGAGTCCTTTACCGATTCGAGCTTCCAGAGTGATAAGGACGACTCTAAGTCGCAGTCGGGATTTTTCTTTACCCTTTACGGAGGGGCGGTTAGCTGGAAGAGTTCCAAGCAAGAAACCGTGGCAGACTCGACGATGGAGGCTGAATACATCGCTGCCAACGATGCTGCCAAAGAGGCTGTCTGGATCAAGAAGTTCATTACTGAACTTGGAGTGGTTCCATCCATTGAGCATCCAATACCTTTGTATTGCGATAACAATGGACCGGTGGCTTTGGCTAAGGAACCCAGGTCCCATCAGCGATCCAGGCATATTCTGAGGCGGTATCACCTGATCCGGGAGATAGTTGATCGCCGGAAGATCGAGGTCAGGAGAGTTGACACGAAGAACAACACGGCGGATCCACTCCCGAGGGCCATTCCCCAGATACAGTTTGAGAGACTCTTCGGGATGCTCGGTATGCGATACTACAGCAGCTGGCCCTAGTGCAAGTGGGAGATTGTTAGTTGTATGTATGCCCTAGAGGCCAGTATTGTACAGATGATGTATATTATATTGGATGCTTGGACATATATAGAGATGACTTTCTTGCTCGATATGATAGTATGCTATCTGGTTTCTCTTTATTTTAACATGTACACTAGTCTCTTTAAACTGTCATATAGTTACATGTTGGTAAAGCCCTTAGGATGTGTACTTGACTGCCTGGACTATGATGCAGATCATACTAGTGGGGACATGGTAGTCCATAAGTACATCCTTCAAGGTCCCTAGTCGTAGGTGTATCGAGACGGGGCATCGATATACCAGAGTAGACTAGCGTTACGCTTCTCGACCCATGAGATGGGCGATGGATGATCCCATATCCATTGGTGTTTGACATCAGAGATGATATACGGGTGCTCAGTGGAGACTGGGTACACTGGACGGACTCGCCGAGAACTCCCAGATGGTATTATACCTCACGTCAGATGGCAGTTCTCAGGTGACACTTGTGCAGGTTAGTCTGTAGACCCGAGATCGTCATAGAGTCTTGTGTGATTCCCACTGTGCTTTGATCTCCACCTTACCACGTCCATGAGGGCGTGCAAAACGGTGGTCTTTGGGCACAGTCCCGAGTCACATGGAGGCAATGAGCGATAGGAGGGGTTTCGTCTCTCCCGGTATTGGGGGTTGATGTTGCGCTGTGCTCGATTGGCCGTAACAGGGAAGTCTCTGGCCAGGGCTGATCAGAGATTTGCTGGTAAGTGTTACCAGTAGTTTCTCGACCCGTTATGAGCCTCACATCGGCACGACTTATCGGTTATTGGGGTCTGACGTTTACCACCCCTAGACTTGATATGCGACATATCAGACGAACAGACCGGACTGTACGGTAAGTGTTACTGGTTGGATTCACAGGAGTGTGAGCAGGCTAGCTCGTCGATCTTCTGATCGCTTAATACCCGGATGGCCGTTACGTTTATCAGACCGCTTGCGGCTTGTGGGTGCTTGATATGATCATCATCTGCTACCGGCGTATTGACGAGTCTTTAGAGTCCTACACAGAGGTTTCCTGGCTCAAGCGAAACGAAATAGGAGCGCATATGAGATATGTGCAGGACCGAGAATAATGCGTGTATGTGATACCGTATTCCATTCTCGCGATGAATATATCGATTGGTTATATTCGATATAACCTAGTTATCGAATCATTGATTCGATAAATCGATACATTGTATACTAGTCGGTTATGTGCGACATGACCGGATCATTGAATCAAGTGTTGATTTAATGATTTAATGTATAATTATATATTTAATATATTATTTTGCATTAACTAGTATTGGTTCACTTTAAATGGATTTTCTCACTTGATGTGCAAGTTGTATATGTGATATACTTTTGTGCACATCTTTGTATCATGTTTGATGATGCTTGCTCACTTGGTTAAGTGTAAAGAATTAAACCTAGGTTAAGAAAGTGATTAGGGTTTTAATTATCCATTCTTTTATTTATTGATTTTGGAAAAAGAATGGGATAAGAATACAAAATGGTTGCTTTCATTCTTGAACCTTTGTGAAGCTTCATGAAGCTTTGACCAAAGTGACCAATTTGTCTTCATGCTTAACCCTAACCACTCTTCTAACCTTGGTCAATTCTCTACACCTAACCATGGTTTCTATTATGATAAGTATTCATTTCTTTTTCATTTTTTGATGGACTTATCATAATATTTCCTTCTTCTTGATCTTCTTCTTCAAGAAAGAAAGCTTGATGCCATCAATGGCAACTTGAGTTCTAAAGTAAGAAATCCAATTCTAAAGTGAACCCACCTCCTATTTCTTCACCCTCTACCTCTTGCCAAGTTGTTTTGGGTGTTTTCTTCACAAGTTTCACAAATTTGTTAAGTCGGAGCTTGAACTTGTGATGCCTCGACGTAGATCATCTTCGGCACGAAGCCGACGACCTAGTCCGCCCATTTCTCCGATCAAGCCGACGATTGAGTCTGGGATTCGAGATGGACAACGAGAGGACGCCTACGTGGAGCCAAGGAAGTGGATATCCGGATCTACAAAGGTTGTAGCTTCTTATCTTTAGTTAAGTTGTTAACTAGATTCGTATTTCGCCTAAACTTCTAGTCAACGATCCGTATTAGGGTTTCTCGGCACCCGTAAAATTTGAAATTGGCATGGTTGATGCCTTGTGAGACCTCTTGAGAGTGCCTAGGAACCCTACACTTAGAACGTTATTAAACCACGGAAAGATCCAATACTTGAAAATTTCCCGACAGGGCAAAAAGTGGGTATTTATATCCGGTCGAACTTTTTAACATATTCAAAAATTATCCGGAAAACACATAGACAAGATTAGACAATCCGATCGAATCTACGAACACCCAATACAACCCAGAAATTTCAACCCTATAATAAATATTAAAAATTCCCAGGAAAACCAGCACTGCAAAGTAGGAGTTACTGTGCAAAATTCAATGCATGATAAGACAAATAGGCCGCGGAACCGCCGCACGAGCCATGCTCGTGCCGCGGAACCGCGGCGGCTTGATGAAATTAGGGCATCGAATTTTACAGTAACTCTTAGATATTCCTGCTGATTTTTCTGCATATTTTTAATTCTCAAAAATCCACAATTTTCAAAAATGTACAGAGAGCAATTTTTTGGTTAGGGTTTCGGTTCGTTTGGATTTCAAACGTCGTCTAGACTTCGCCTAAGGCTCTAGCTAGGCTCTGATACCACTGTAGGGTCCCTAGGCACACTAATGAGTTCTCACAAGGCATCAACCATGCCAATTTCCAAATGTTACAAGTGCCGAGAAACCCTAATACGGATCGTTAACTAGATTTTTGGCGAAACAAGCAACTAGTTAACAATTTAACTAAGTGAACGGAAATACAACCTTTGTAGATCCGGTCCTCCACCTCCATAGCTCCATGATGAAGTCTCCTTACTGTCCAAATCGAATCCCGGGCTCTAGCGTCGGCTTCATCGGAGAAATAGGCGGGCTAGGTCACCGACAACGATGCCGAAGATGATCTACGTCGAGGCATCACAAGATCAAGCTCCCACTTCACCAAGTCATGAAACTTGTGAAGAAAACACCCTATACTACTTGGCAAGAGGTAGAGGATGAAGAAATAGGAGGTGGGTTCACTTTAGAATTGGATTTCTCACTCTTTTCATCAAATCACCATTGATGGTTGCAAGCTTCTTCATCTTGAAGAAGAAGAAGAAGAAAATATTATCATAAGTTAATTTAATCCAAAAGAAAAATCAATACTTATCATAATATGAACCATGGTTAGGTGTAGAGAATTGACTAAGGTTAGATGAATGGTTAGGGTTAAGCATGAAGACAAAATGGTCACTTTGGTCAAAGCTTCATGAAGCTTCAACAAGCTTCATGAAAGAAAGAAAGAAACCATTTTGTTTTTCTTTTATCTATTTCTCAAAAATGAATAGATAAATACATAAGTGAATAAATCAAAACCCTAACCATTATCACAACCATGGTATAAGTCTTTACACAAAGCCAATTTTGCATGTATCATCAAACATGATACAAACAAGTGCACAAAAATATATCACATATATAATGTGCACATCAAGTGAGAAAATCCATTTAAAATGAACCAATACTAATTAATGCAAAGTAATATATCAAATATATAATTATACATTAAATCATCAAATCAACACTTGATTCAATGATCCGGTCATGTCGCACATAACCGACTAATATCCAATGTATCGGCTTATCGAATCAATCCTTGATTCGATAACTAGGTTATATCGCATACAACCATTCGACACATTCATCGCGAGAATGAAATACGGTATCACATACACGCATTATTCTCGGTCCCGCACATATCTCATATGCGCTCCTATTTCGTTTTGCTTGAGCCAGGAAACCTCTGTGTAGGACTCGAAAGACTCGTCAATACGCCGGCAGTAGGTGATGATCATATCAAACACCCACAAGCCGCAAGCGGTCTGCTAAACGTAACGGCCACCCGGGTATTGAGCGATCAGAAGATCGACGAGCAAGCCCGCTCACACTCCTGTGAATCCAACCAGTAACACTTACCGTACAGTCCGGTCTCGTCGTCTGATATGTCGCATATCTCGCCTAGGGGTGGTAAACGTCAGACCCTAATAGCTCGATAAGTCGTGTCGATATGAGGTCTATAACAGTTCGAGAAACTACAGGTAACACTTACCAGTAAATCTCAGCAACCCTGGCCAGCGATTTCCGGTTATAGCCAATCGAACACAGCGCAACATCAACTCCCTATACCGGGAGAGACGAATCGCCTCCTATCGCTCATTGCCTCCATGTGATTCGGGACTGTACCCAAAAACACCGTTTTGCATGCCCTCTTGGACGTGGTAAGGTGGAAATCAAAGCACAGTGGGAATCACACAAGACTCTATGACGATCTCGGGTCAACAGACTACTCTGTACCAGTGTCACCAGAGAACTGCCATCTGACGTAAGGTATAATACCATCTGGGAGTTCTCGGCGAGTCCGTCCAGTGTAACCATTCTTCACTGAGCACCCGTATATCATCTCCGATGTCAAACACCAATGGATATGGGATCATCCATCGCCCATCTGTACGCTAGTCTAGTCTGGTATGTCGATGCCCCGTCTCGATACACCCACGACTAGGTACCTTGAAGGATGTACTTATGGACTACCATGTCCCCACTAGTATGAACCGCATCATAGTCCAGGTAGTCAAGTACACATCCTAAGGGCTTTACCAACATGTAACAGAGAGACAATCAGTATACACGTTAAGGTAAAGATCAACCAAATAACATACTATCATGTCGAGCAAGAAATTCCTCCCTATATATGTCCAAGCATCCACTACAATATACATCCTATGTATAGTAATGGCCTCTAGGGCATACATATAACTAACAAAAAATCCCCCGGGTTGCTCCAGATTTCCCTGTACACCCAAATTTCTCACAAACTGACATGAACTCAATTCCCAAATCTGTGTTTTGGTTTCTAGGCTATGGTCCAGGTCAAGAATCACCTTAAAAGTCTCATTGACAGCCACAAAACATCACCAATTTCCCAAACCCCTCTTTTGGGATTTCAAAGTTCACACATCCATCACTAAACGACATCTAAACTTAAACAAAAAAAGCTAGGAAATCAAACTACTCTAATTGAAAAGAGATATACTTCATGGTTACTCCCAAACAAAACCTTAGAAGTCCTAAAGTTGCCAAAATCCTATTTTGCTAGGTTCAATGTGTAGAGGAAGAGATGGGGATTAATTTTTGTGAAGGGAGTATAAGGTTTTGGGGATTATATGGAGATGGATCTAGGGTTTGAAGTGGAGGGAAATAGGGTTGGAGGAAGATGAAGAAGGAGGAAAATGATGGGGGAAAAGGTTAGGCAGCAGCCCCCCCTCTCTCACTTATTCACACACACACTCTCTCTCCAATCATACCCTTTTTCACTAAATTACCCTTTTGCCATTTCTTTATCTTTTCTCTTTCAAATTTCAAAACCAAATCGCATAATACACATAAAACAACACAAATGCAACAACATGTAACCAAATGGAACATGACATGGTGCACTAGCCATGGAAAACTGTAGAAACACGGATTTGGCTTAATCGCGATTAGTAGTGCACTAATCGGGTTTTTATTGAAACTGCGTAAAATAAATTTTAAAAATTCCAAATCCTTTAAATATATTATTAAATGAATAAATCATTTTAATTTTCATTTATTTAACAATTATTGGTATATATTTATACCCTTTTTCGAAAACCCCAATTTCGCAAATCGGGCAGTTTTCGGGAAAAATATTATTTTAATATTAAATTCCAAAAATAATATTTTATATTTTCTAAAATGGTAAAATCTTCCCCCCGTAAAGAAATTCGGTCCCCGAATTTAAATTTAAACCCCAAAATCTAAAACATTTCAATAATCAGCACAAATCAACGGGGCTCCGAAATCACGGAAGATGCAGAAACAACACAGCGAGTCAAGTGCGCATGAAAACGAGTACAAAACTCAAAATCGAACTCCGTCAAGCGTCACGCAAATCATCGGATTTGCACGCATATCCTCGGAGTTACAATAGAGATACAGATCTCGAAATCTACTACGGAAATCCAATATACACTAGGCAAATACTATAATACGTTTATAGTACGCATCTTTGGAAAACATCCAAGAACTAAATAAAACTCATGCAAAAATCTTTTCTACATCGCCATGTGATGCATAACTCACGGCCTAAGTGACGGGCGCTCATTTTAAAATAATAATATATGTCCATATATGTTTTCCTAAATACACGTCCCGTTGTTTTCAAAATATCCCAAAAGGTTTTCATTTATAAACGTTCGTGTCGTTCACGGACACATAGGAAATAGCGAGATTATATCTCCTTCTGAAAACCCTCTTGGTAATCTTCTAATGCATGCAAGGTACTCAGGTACTGTCCTCAGATCAGTCCTGTTTGGAAATTATATAATATGGTGCCAAAACAAAAACAAGGTGCTCAAAACCAAAATCAGCCTCAAAAGGCGTATCCAACAATCATGTACGTCTGGTGCGCACAGAAATCAAATCCAAATACAAATGCCATAATATGCACAGAAGCAAAACTCAGTGCAACGGGTGACCACGAAAGCATCTGTCCAGTGCAACGGGTGTGCACGACAATAATATCAAGTGCATCTAGAGTGCATCCGGTGTGCATAAAATGACGTCTCATATCATGCGTCCAACATGCGCGAAAATCCAAATCAAGTGCCTAATATGCGCAAAATCCAACCAAAGCGCGTCGGGTCCATAAAAGCATATAGTGCAGTATCATGCACGAAACAAACGGCAAGTGACAACGCGCACGAAAATGCAAATCTGGTAAAACGAATGCTCAAGGACATAAATCGGGTGCAACCAAGTTACGGAGTATAAATCCAGTGCGACAAACTCATAAATACCCATCCGGTGAAACAAATGCAAGAAATGCAAATCTAGTGCAACAAACATGCGAAATACGAATCTGGTGCAACAAATGCACAAAATATAAATTTGGTGCGACAATTGCACCAAATGAAAATCTAGTGCAACAAATGCACGAAACACAAATCCGGTGCATCCAGGGCACGAAATACAAATCCATTGGATCCGGTGGACAAAATACTAAATACAGTGCATCCTGTGCACAAAATACCGATCAATAACTCAAACGCGTGAACAGCAACACCGAGTGTACCAAGGTGTATAAGATCATAAATGTGTGCAACTGCATGCACAAAACATATATCAATGCACTACAAGCACATATAAGCTATACCGAGTGCAAAAATCAAATTGAGTGCGTACCACACGCACAAAAATCGAATCAACTGTATGAAATCCACGAAATCATAAACATGTGCAGCCTAGGCACAAAACCGATATCAAGTGCAATAAATATGCACAAATCAAAAACTAACACAATGGTGTATAAAAACATATCTTGAGTGCAATAACTATGCACAAAATGTAAATACCCAGTAAGTGCAGCCATGGTGCACGAAATCAATATCAGGAAACTCGTCATCAAAACTCAAATCCAAGCGATATAAGCGTAATACTCAGATCACAAACTCAAATCGCAACAAAGGACATTGAGGTACACCACCTACAATGTCGAAAAATGAATCGGTGCGCCCAAAACTGGCAGAACAAGAACATCCGCTTGCCTCCTGCTCACGGTCTGGCGTCTTCCGTCTCTGGGTACTCATCTTCTTCTCGGATTACCAATCTCGCAATCCATCGGCTCATCGGCCCTATCAAGTGTGCTAACGGGGACGGTTCCGTTCTGGTACTTCTCTGGTCATATCCCGGTCAATCATCACGACCACTCGTAAGGCAACACGTCCTTGGCGTCGGCCTCTGGCTCCTCAAATACAAGTGACACATCTGATCCTGGGTGCAAATCTCATTGCAGCAGTGTCCCGGAAGGAATCCTGCTCAAGGTCTCTTCCGATCTCGCCTATGCCGAACTGTACGGAGGATGGTGGTCTTACATAATCTTTTCCCATTTTCTGGACATCTGCGCTTCAGCACAACATTCCTCGGGAATTGGCTGTATCCCAACGCCTCTGTATGCATATCAGATCTCTGATCTCGATGGGGAGTAGCAACAGCTCGTCAGCATCTCGCATGAACCTATGGCCCCACTCGTCTGTATCATCGTCCACTTCGACGTCACATCGGGCTATCTACGTACTGCAATGGTCCTCGGCTTCAGTAAATCTGGAGTCTCTCACACGGACTCGAAGTCACGAACTCGGTATCTTCATCTCCCTGTAGAAGATATCTGGCCGAACGCGTCCTCGGGAACTCGTCCCAACCATCGGAGGAATACTCAATACTCGTCTGTTCTCGATCAACTCATAACCCATCTGGGTGAGGTCCTCTAACCGAAACTAGTCAGCTTGCTGATCTCTTACCATATGATATCCAGACGACATCAAACTTTTCGATCGAGTCATCGAGGTCCCAAAATTTCCCAAAGGCTCAACACCTGAGCACGGTCTAAAAATATCTGGTACATACCACAGCACCTCTGGACCAGCCGTATAAGGGTAAACCCAAGCCTCACTGAAGGCACCGCTAAACTGCTGCAAACCTTAAGGTTCAAAGCGGTTCCATGGTCATCATGTCGAGTTAGGGTTTCATTTTTCTAGAGGGTCCAAAGAATTACTTGCATGTTCCTTCGAACACTTTAAACTTGGGAAGAAATGGGTTTCTGACACTAGCTCGAACTTTTTAACTACGCCTAGGCGACATGCGAATACCCTTCATTCACACGCTAAGCAATGCCTCAATCCTTCAAGAAAGACGGTACATCAACGGTCATCTCAGGATCGGTCTGCTCTAGACCTGAGTAAGACTCTCCACACTGGAAAACTTCAACTCAACTGGGCCTGTGTCGGTGCATCAATCTGACGAATCACCTTCGTCTCTCAACTCGGGATAGACTAGCTATCATCTGTCGCATTTCTTCCTGGATGCTCTGGCGATCTTAGCTCGTAAGCTCTGAAAGCGACATCCCATCAATCTCAGCAACAGCTGGGTCATCTCTCCACATGGTAGATGACATCACAATCTCTGAGGTAGGCTGTACATCAACAGTCCTCTCGCAACTGGCAGCCTCTATCAATGGCCCGATCATCCGATGTAAAACCAAACACTCGCCTCTACAAGAGGTCACAACACAAACAGTACATCGAGACGTTCCCATGTCACCCGAAAACATAATGGTCAGCCCTCGTACCAGATGAGCTCACCCTGACCGGAACAGTAGCAGCAGCTCAAACTGCGCTCAAACCATGGTGACAGGAACCTTAATCGAGTATCGACGAAAGCAGATCAACGGCATGAGAGGAAATGACAGATCCAGAATGGATACATGATCATAAGAAGGAACATCATCAATGAGAGTAAGATCATGGAAATGAATAGAATCAAGGATCTCAAATGGATGTATAATCATGGATACGAAGGGAATCACTAGTCTCAAAATATGTAGATCCTAAGGTTTCTTAAGTGGAGTATCGTATCGTAAATTTGCTGCGGAACATACGTACGGTACGTCACTCTACTCAAGCTACCTACTCCATCAATCAGGGTCAACCTAAGAAACGAAAGTTCGGGTCTAATACCCCCCCCCCCGTTCAAGTCTAAGTTCCATAAGTTCAAGCCTAGGTTCCGAAATACATACCTGCCCTAGACTCCGCATAGTCAAACATAGACTCGAACAAAGGTTAAACCTAATGCTCTGATACCAACTTTGTCACGACCTGAAATATTAGCTCGTGACCAACACTTAAATCACGCAACGTCTAAAGGCGTAACGTAATTCAAGTAAGCTGAAACCCAGAAATCTAAACCTTTTTAAGAATATAAAGGAGGTGAAGTTTTGAAATAAAGGTATAATGAGATCAAGTTTTCATAAAATGCATAGAAAAGGAACATGAAAATGTAAGTGGAATTTACTAGTTTGAAAACATGTTTCGTTTTTTAAAAATTTGGGCAGCACCTCCTTTGTATTTTTTGATCCAAAACCACAAATACATGAAGATAATAAAAGCATCCCCAAGAGGGAGCTAGCTCATCGCCAAACGGTGGATCACAACCACGCAAGACAATATATATAAGTATACAACGCCCAACGGTGAAGATCACCACAAAAGATAAAGAAATAAGCAAGACATCAAAACCATAAATAGCGGAAAACCCCTCGCTCTAAGTCTCACAACCACAATCCCACTAAGTCTCATTACTTATACAATTTACTAATTTTGATTGATGGAGTTAACTAGATACAATATGAAATATAGATACAAGAGTGGGTACGATAGAAGTGTCCCACCTACCAACGCAAAACACCCGAATGCAACTGTGTGCCAGCGAAGCCGCTACTGATCCAAGCGGTCAACCTGCAAGCACTGTGGCACAACGGGGGTGAGTTGCCAACTCGTGAGTAGAAAAATATCAATAGATAGAAATCGAAAAAACGACTCCTAGGTCAACTATATTATAAAGATAATACTATGATATCTAGGATGACCGGGTCTGTATATATGCCAACAAAGTAGTCAATGCCTATAAGCATATGGATAACATCCAACAGTAAAATCAATGCATGTATGCAAGTGGATTTCGTCCACGTGTCACCCACTGACACAACAACATCATGCATGTAAATATCATAAAAGCATATGCATGAAAATACGAGGATATAAATCAACATGTGTCCCTCTCGACCCCTCCAAATCATGGAACCTGAGTGTCCAGCATCGACACTCGAAACATCATGAAAACCGTGTCCAGCATCGACACGTAAATCCTCATATATATTAGGCGCCGTATCCTCTGATCGGCCCTAATGCACCGCATACCCTGGTCAGCCCTCATATCCATCTCGCTACTCCGATCGTTATCCTCCGGATAACCGCCGAGTCCAAATACTATCACGGGTAGGTAGTGATCCCCTGCCAGGCTCACCGTCTAACATATACGAGTCTTCTTGCCCCGGGGTACCTCACCGGGTCCACCATGTACCCGCAGACGGTGCCTACCGCTCCTCGAATCGGGTTTCACATGCCACTCTCAGAACCAAGAAAACACATGGTGGACGCACTGAAATATCAAATCAAGAGAAACCGGGTTTTTAAAACAATACATACCTTCTTTTAAAATGACCACGGTTCTCAAATCCAGAAATCTCATGAAAACAGCATATCTCAATGCGTAAAATCATAAAGCATGATGTATGTAACATATGATGGAAATGTAAGCATATCTGTATATCATGCAAGACGGAACATTGATGTATCATATTAAGGGAAAACCGCTTCTTTAAATGATTCCAGTTTTGAAAATATGTCATGCGGTTCCCAATATCTCCAAAGTCAAATGTAACATCGTAATAAAGTGCACATGTAACTATAGCAAGTAGATCATGCAAAGACTCATATCATGGTGCAGCAATCCAACTGTGTAGTGACATGGTAATTATCGATGATGAAGTGTGTGAGCCGGAAAATCTGTGTACGTGTAACATACGCATCATCGGTAATGGTGTAAGTGTACTAGCATATGTATATGCAATGCAATGAGTATAACATGAATGCTGCATAAGGTAAATCATCAGCTAAAAGCTATAAGGTATACGTATCTGTCATATGTCTGAGTCGGTGAATCTATCAATCGGCATCTAGCCTCACAGCACCATAATCCATCGTACGGCATCCTCTAGTCAAGGGTATGGATGAAACCTCAAGTCAAACTCATCACGTATGGAAAATCATCGTACGGCGGCATTAAGCTATCAAGAATCCTATCATCCTATAAGACGAGGAGGGTACGGACCTAACGACTCATACGGCTATCACTCAAGAATCACAACATATATAAATATCCCTATAAATCTATGTCCCAGGTCGCATCCGCAATAATCTCATTTCAGGGGACCGACAGGGTATAATTCATCTCAATCGACTCGCATCCGTATACCATCATACCATCAAATCATCATATCATCATATCCGTCTTATATTCTTTCATCGCATTTATATCTCACATCAAGTCGAGTTTACATAAACATTTTATCTCTGCTAAGTATAAGTATCTAATCTAACATACACACCCGAACCATACAAGCAGATTTTAAAAGAAGCGAATCGTAGTTTTGAAAATAGGGATTACGGTGTTTTTAAGGAAAAGATATCATTTGAAAATCCGTAATGTCCCTCAAGGTAACTATTTAAAAGATGCATACGATTCTTCAGTTTAGAAATAATTATGGTTTGGATTACACATCTACGTCGACTATGTAGTCCTATAGTACCCTAAATGGCAATATCATCAAATATCATCCTCAATTCCCATCATTTCATATTAGCCATAGCATATCACTTCTAACTGTCATTTAGTTTCCAATATAGTTTCACTAACAATCTTTTAACTCTAACCCCAGTTTCCTAATCTAGGTTCCCTTAACCATATTGTATAAATCAGTCTCCATCAAAACTTTACGGGGGTGCTATACGCCATCCACCCGACTTCCCCCGTGGATATAGATCCACTCACCTTGGTCTTCGCCTGCTGAAGTCGATGACGCCATGCTCTGTCGCCTCGGAACCCATGCAAAGGTACCTACAATAATAACACACATCGCAGCGCTGTTAAAATCAAGTTCTGAAATCCAAAACGGCACGCGCCTTGCTCGTAGGTTAGAACCTATAGCATACGCGTACTAAATCAACCACACAACCCTTGTTGTTGAAGTACGAACATCCCACAACCAAATACAAATCCAAATAACAAGAATTAACATTTCAAAATACGGAAAAAATAGCCAAAATCACACTAAAAAACTCTCATATTTTGACTCAGGTCAAAAGGAGTTGCACAAACAAGTCTAGAGTGTTGTATTTGATGTATATGAGCTACTAGACTAACCACAACACCCCATGCCACCAAGTGGCTAGCCACTTCCTCAAAAAAACCGGCCTCCTCGGGTCCCCCTTCTCAGGTTGGGTTCGTCTCGTCAAGGTGGTCTCCTAGTACCCTAATTTGGTCCCTAGAGTTGTTTGCTACTCTCAAAATCCCCCGGGTTGCTCCAGATTTCCCTGCACACCCAAATTTCTAACAAACCGACATGAACTCAATTACCAAATCCGTGTTTTGGTTTCTAGGCTATGGTCCAGGTCAAGAATCACCTCAAAAGTCTCATTGACGGCCACAAAACATCACCAATTTCCCAGGCCCCTCTCTTGGGATTTCAAAGATCACACATCCAACACTAAACGACATCTAAACTTAAAGAAAAAAGCTAGGAAATCAAACTAGTTTAAATGAAAAGAGATATACCTCATGGTTACTCCCAAAGAAAACCCTAGAAGTCCCAGAGTTGCCAAAATCCCATTTTGCTTGGTTCAATGTGTAGAGGAAGAGATGGTGATTAATTTTTGTGAAGGGAGTATAAGGTTTTGGGGATTATATGGAGATAGATCTAGGGTTTGAAGTGGAGGGAAATAGGGTTGGAGGAAGATGAAGAAGGAGGAAAATGATGGGGGGAAAGGTTAGGCAGCAGCTGTAGGGTTCCTAGGCACCCCAAGAAGGTCTCACAAGGCATCAACCATGCCAAATTCAAAAATTACGGTGCCGAGAAACCCTAGACTACGGATCGTTGGCTAGATTTCTAGGCGAAAAACAAACTAGTTAACACTTAACTACAAGAATACGGAAATACAACCTTTGTAGATCCGGTCCTCCACCTCCACGGCTCCGTGATGAAGTCCTCTCCGCTGTCCAAATCAAAATCCGGGCTCTAGCGTCGGCTTCATCGGAGAAAGAGCGGGCTAGGTCATCGACGACGTGCCGAAGATGATCTACGTCGAGGCATCGCTAGATCAAGCTTCCACTTCACCAAGCCATGAAAACTTGTGAAGGAAACACACTCTACTACTTGGCAAGAGGTAGAGGATGAAGAAATAGGAAGTGGGTAGACTTTAGAATTGGATTTCTCACTTGTTTTCATCAATCACCATTGATGAAGCAAGCTTCTTCTTTTAAGATGAAGAAGAAGAAGAAGATAATGAATATGATAAGTTATTAGAAAAATAGAAAATAAAAGAATACTTATCATAATCAACCATGGTCAAGTGTAGAGAGCTAACTATAGTTCAATGAATGGTTAGGGTTAATAAGATGAGGACAAAAGGTTTCTTTGGTCAAAGCTTCATGAAGCTTCAACATGCTTCATGAAGAAAAGCAACCTTTTGTTTTCTTTATCTCTTATCTTTTTAATACAAATTAAAAGATAAAAGAATTAATAAATATATCAAAACCCTAACCATTTACTTAACTAAGGTTTAACTCTTTACACAAACCCTAGCTATCATATATCATCAAACATGATACAATCAAGTGCACAAAAGTATATCACATATACAACTTGTGCAAAGCAAGTGAGAAAATCCATTTAAAGTGAACCAATACTAGTTAATGCAAAGTAATATATCAAATATATAATTGTACATTAAATCATTAAATCAACACTTGATTTAACGATCCGGTCATATCGCATATAACCGACTAGTATCCTATGTATCGGCTTACCGAATCAATCCTTGATTCGATAACAAGGTTATATCGCATACAACCATACGATACATTCATCGCGAGAATAGAATACGGTATCAAATACGCGTATTATTCTCGGTCCCGCACATATCTTATATGCGCTCCTATTTCGTTTCGCTTGAGCCAGGAAACCTCTGTGTAGGACTCTAAAGACTCGTCAATACGCCGACAGCAGATGATGATCATATCAAACACCCACAAGCCGCAAGCGGTCTGCTAAACGTAATGGCCACCCGGGTATTGAGCGATCTGAAGATCGACGAGCAAGCCCGCTCACATTCCAGTGAATCCAACCAGTAACACTACCGTACAGTCCGGTCTGATCGTCTGATATGTCGCATATCTCGCCTAGGGGTGGTAAACGTCAGACCCCAATAGCTCGATAAGTCGTGTCGATATGAGGTCTATAACAACTCGAGAAACTACTGGTAACACTTACCAGTAAATCTCAGCAACCCTGGCCAGGGATTTCCTGTTATAGCCAATCGAACACTGCGCAACATCAACTCCCTATACCGGGAGAGACGAATCCCCTCCTATCGCTCATTGCCTCCATGTGACTCGGGACTGTACCCAAAAACCACCGTTTTGCACGCCCTCTTGGACGTGGTAAGATGGAAATCAAAGCACAGTGGGAACCACACAAGACTTATGACGATCTCGGGTCAACAGACAACTCTGTACCAGTGTCACCAGAGAACTGCCATCTGACGTATGGTACAATACCATCTGGGAGTTCTCGGCGAGTCCGTCCAGTGTACCCAGTCTCTACTGAGCACCCGTATATCTCCTCTGATGTCAAACACCAATGGATATGGGATCATCCATCGTCCATCTGTATGGGTCGAGAAGGTACACGCTAGTCTACTCTGGTATATCGATGCCCCGTCTCGATACACCCACGACTAGGGACTTTGAAGGATGTACTTATGGACTACCATGTCCCCACTAGTATGATCCGCATCATAGTCCAGGTAGTCAAGTACAGATCCTAAGGGCTTTACCAACATGTAACAGGGAGACATCCATTGTACACGTTAAGGTAAAGATTAACCAGATAGCATACTATCATGTCGAGCAAGAAAGTCCTCCCTATATATGTCCCAGCATCCACTACAATATACATCCTATGTATAGTAATGGCCTCTAGGGCATACATATAACTAACAGCAGCCCCCCCTCTCACTTATTCATACACACACTCTCTCTCTAATCATACCCTTTTTCACTAAATTACCCTTTTGTCATTTCTTTATCTTTTCTCTTTCAAATTTCAAAATCAAATCACATAATATCCATAAAACAACACAAATACAACATGTAACCAAATGGAACATGACATGGTGCACTAGCCATGGAAAACTGTAGAAACACGGATTTGGCTTAATCGCGATTAGCAGTGCACTAATCAGGTTTTTATCGAAACTACGTATAATAAATTTTAAAAATTCCAAATCCTTTAATTATATTATTAAATGAATAAATCATTCTAATTTTCATTTATTTCAAAATTATTGGTATATATTTATACCCTTTTTCGAAAACCCCAATTTCGCAAATCGGGTAGTTTTCGGGAAAAATATTATTTTAATATTAAATTGCAAAAATAATATTTTATATTTTCTGAAATGTTACAGCTGTTTTGAGCCATGGATTATTCTTTTGAGTTGGATATATATATATATATATATATATATATATGCTGTCAAAAATATCTCACACGATTAACACAAACATTTTCTTCACTTGCTTCTCTTTCTTGAGCTCACCTCCTCCTCTATGGGCAACTTCTTCAACCTCCATCCATACCATCTCATGTGTTGAGAATCAATGGATGTATGAGACAAAGTAATCACACCTATCTCTACTTTACCTTTGACATGTCAGCTAGCAAACTTCATGTCCGAGTTGCTTCGGTTTGAAGTGGGAGCCCGTATAAAGAATCTTTGACGTTATGCCATTTCGACGAGCGAGACTGGAGAGCGTACTTTGTTAGAGCAGCCGTGAGGAGCTTGGGATGGTGGCTAAAGAATGAAGGACACGGATCGATCGGTATAGCTATTCTAACATCTATCTAGTTAGCTAGTATAGGGTTAATGGAACGATCCGGGTGAAAGACTGCGTTAGCGCCAGTTTATAAAAGTTTTTGTTCCGCGTTTGGCCTCGGATTGACGGCCGGGGCACTACCGTAGACTTACATGAACTTCGTCGAGGCAGCCGCAATAAGCTTAGGACAGAGGTTGAAGACCGAAGGACACGGATCGATCGGTATAATCTCTCTAAACTCTTTACAGTTAACTAGTATAGGGTTAATGGTTCGATCCGGGGTTTAGGGTTCCGTTAGCGCCAGTTTTAAAAGTTTTTGTTCGCATTTGGCCACGGATTGATGGCCGGGGTGCTGTAGCCATACACATATGACCCTTGGCTATGGTCTACAAAGTCATACGACTACCCTAACTCAATCGCAACATATGCTGCAGATAAGCACTAATTAGCTACCACACACTACGCCTTGGCTAAGGTCAACAAACGTAGCACGAATACTAAGCAGTACTTATCTGAAATGACGGAGGGCTACGATAGGTTTTTGGGAAAACCTTTTGTGTATTGAACTTGATATCGTTGCAGAATCGAGTGATTTGGAAAAGGAGTGTTTTTAGGCTTTTTGCTAGTTTTGCTAAAGAGGTCACTCCCGGTGAAGGGATCTCGGCTCTTTCATCATCGAATGAGGTGCTGGATGTTCTACAAGCAATACCGCTGTGCAAAGCAAGAACTAGTGAAGAAATCAAAAGACAAAACCGAGTGGGTTTGTAGCATCTGCTAGTTTCGCTAAAGTGCTCACTCCCGGTGAAGGGATCTCGGCTCTTACCTCATCAAATGAGGTGATTGATATTCTACAAGGAATATCGCTATGCAAAACAAGAACTAGAGCTAACCTTTTTGAAAATATGATTCTACAACATCTTTTAGGTTTCATTTCTTTTCATTAATCTCATTAATGAAGTCCCATCATTTATGTTTCTTAAGCATCACAGAAGAAACGAAAATACAACATACGCTTATGCCATCCACATTCGCCACAGAGTCCCGTTATGTACCGTTAGGTTACGTAACTAACGACATAGCGGGGCGAGACTAGCGCGGGTGCAAAACATAAGCAACGTTTATTATATATCATATATATAATAATAAAGCATTCGTCTCAAACATATAAAGTGATCACATCACAGAATATCATCAGCAGAAGTCAACATATGAAATATTGGATATACTAGAAGGTCCGTGTTTTATATTAAGCCAGAAAAAAACACGGATTCCACGGTTGTGATGAATAGCCAAACCCACATCCCTAGACCCTTACAAGAACGGAAAGCAACCTTACCAATTCTAGAGTTGGGAGACCCGGACTCGACTCCTCGAGATGGTCTCCTACTAGAGTCTAGAACCTGGTTACTTGAGCTCCCCACCTTGGGTCTATCCTAATGCGGAAAAGTAAATAATATACATCGATGGTGACATCATCCTCATCCCGGAAGTGCCCCAATAAAAGAATATTACATACAAGATTTTACATGAATGAAAATGAAAAACTCCCATCTCAAGCAAAAAAAACCCGGCTATTCAAAACACGACGATCCAATATAACTTATCACAGCAACACATATCATCACATGTCATCAACGTAAGTAAATACGCGTACCCCAATTGTCGTTGACATATAGCAACGAAACCGGTGATACACCACATATTACACTTACGGTCGCAGAAAAGAAAATGTCAAACTACAACATTTAGAATCCACAATCACCTTAGACATCATAAACCCGAAATATCACATATATCGGATTTCATGCTTATCAATATGAATTCCAAATATTGTATCACATTTCACAGATAGCTAGACGTTGTTAAACATTTCGATCGAATCAACAAATACCCAAAATTTCCCAAAGAGCTCAACACTTGAGCACAGTTTAAAAATACTTAGAACATGCCACAGTACCTATGGACCAACCGTAGAAGGGCCAACCCTTGCCTCACCTATGGAACCGAGGAATGACCGCAAACCATAGGGTTTGGAATCGAGTTAGGGTTTCGTTCTTCTAGAGGGTCCATCGAATTACTTGCATGATTTTTGAATGTTTTAAACTTTGAAAAAATCCAACTCTTGGAAAATTTCCAGCGAGGGTTAATGTGGGTATTTGATATTCATTCAAACTTTTTAACGTCCTCTAATGTTACCCGAAACGATGTTAGAATTACGACTACGAAACACTCTGAATTTCCTTTACAGAAAGTTAACATCACATGCAATTTCAGCAAAAACAAGAAACACCTGAAACACCAAAACCACGAGCCTGAAGTACCAAACCAAAACGAACCCGAGACGGCATGAATGGGCCGACCAGGCCGGTTTTCTTTAACATCTCGCCGGGTTAAATCTGGCGGATGGGGTACGTATTCGTTTGGTGCTCATATTACATCTAATGTAACATCCTATAGTTGCTTAATAAAATTTCGAGGCTTTTTAAAAAAACGACAGAAACTAGGTTATGGTTTCGAGTGTTTCGGAGTTGTTTCGGTTTCTAATTCTACAAATATCATCTAATTCTCTATCTTAGCTCTGATACCACTGTAGAAATGCCAAGCACGAAAGCAAGGTTTCGGAACACATCGTCCATGCCATTTTCAAAAATTTGCCATACTATACAACCCTAACCCTAGAATCTTAACTAGAGAATTAGACAATATAACAAGTAAGCATCTTTACATTTAAGTGAACAAGGAATACAACCTTTATAGACCGGTCCTTCACTTAACTAGCTCCGTGTAGTAGTCCCTTCGCTCCAAGTAGTGATCTTCTGGACTCTAGAATGGCTCCACAAGATGAAAGGATCAAGCTTGCACGAAGTCTTCGAGGCCGAAGATGATCTATGTCGAGAAGACACCAACCCAAGCTACCTCTTCACTAATTAGGGATTAATGAAGCTAACACCCTAAACTAAATGGCTAATATAGTAGAGGATGATGAAGTAGGATTTTTGCTCACTTTAGAAATAATTTTCTCACTAGTTTTCTTCACCTCTCAAAAATCTAGAGAGCTCACTCTTGATGAAGATGAAGATGAAGAAGATAATGTTATAGTAACCATGGTTGAGAAATCTCTCATATAACTCATGTAGAGACTTAACCATGGCTTAAGTTAATGGTTTGGTTAATAAATATCTAATGTCAAACAAAACTAGTGGACTAAGTCAATGGTTCTACAAGCTTCCACTAAGCTTGAATTATGTGACTAATTTCCAACAAATTAGTGATTTACTTTAAATAAATAAACCCCATGTTATCATAAGCATGGTGTGAGTCTCATACACCCATGTGGCATGTGGCATCAAGCATGACACAAAAAGAGATACAATTAATATATATCACATATATATTAAATGCATAAGTGGGAAAAAAATGCTTAAGTTAGCTAATATTAGTTAATGTAAATTAATATATTAAATATATAATTATACATTAAATCATTAAATCAACACTTGATTTAATAATCCGGCAATATCAAATACAACAGACTAATATTATTTGTATCAAGTTATCGAATCAACACTTGATTTGATAATCCGGCTATATCACATATAACCGACTGATATCTTACATCGTGAGAATAGAATACGGTATCACATACTCATATTAATCTCGGTCCAGCACATATCACATATGTGCTCCTACTTCGTTTTACCTGAGACAGTAAATCTCTGTGTAGGACTCTAAAGACTCGTCAATATGCCGGCAGTAGGTGATGATCATATCAAGCACCCACAAGCCGTCAGCGGTACTAGCTGGACGTAACGGCTACCCGGGTATTGAGGGATCAGAAAATCAACAACCAAGCCTGCTTGTACTCCTGTAAAGCCTGTCAGTAACACTACCGTACAGTCCAATCTCTTCGTCTGATATGTCGCATATCCAGTTTAAGGGTGGTAAACGTCAGACCCCAGTAACCGATAAGTCGTGCCGATGTGAGGCTCATAACGGGTCGAGAAACTACTGATAACACTTACCAGTAAATCTCCTTATCAGCCGTGGCCATGGACTTCCTGTTATTGCCAATCGAGCACAGCGCAACATCAACCCCCATTACCGGGAGAGAAGAATCCCCTCGTATCGCTCATTGCCTCCATGTGATTCGGGACTGTACCCAAAAGCCATCATTTTTCATGATCTCTTTAACGTGGTAAGGTAGAAATGAAAGCACAGTGGGAATCACACAAGAATCTATGATGATCTCGGGTCAACAGACTAACCTGTACCAGTGTCATCAGTGAACTGCTATCTGACGATAGGTATAATACCAGCTAGGAGTTTACTGCGAGTGCGTTCAGTGTACCCAGTCTCCACTGAGCACCCGTATACCATCTTTGATGTCAAACACTAATGGATGTGGGATTATCCATCGCCCATCATATGGGTCAAGAAGCGTATACGCTAGTCTACTCTGGAATATCGATGCCCTGTTTCGATACACCCTCGACTAGGAACAATTAAAGGATGTACTTGTGGACTACCCTGGCCCCATTAGTATGATCTCTATCATAGTCCTGGTAGTCAAGTACACATCCTAAGGGCTTTATCCATATGTGAGAGCAAGACAGTATCACAATACATGTCTACATGTTAAGTCAAAGAGCAACCAGACAGCATACTATCATGTCGAGCAGGAAAATCCCTCTATATATGTCCAAGCATCAACTATAATATACATCATATGTACAATAATGGCCTATAGGTCTTACACATAACTAACAAGATCGTCATAGAGTCTTGTGTAATTCCCACTGTATTTTGATTTCCACCTTACCACGTTCAAGAGATTGTGCAAAACGGTGGTTTTTGGGTATAGTCCAGAGCCACATGGAGGCAATTAGCAATAGGAGGGGAATCGTCTCTCTCGGTATTAGGGGTAGATGTTGCGCTATGCTCGATTGGCCATAACAGGAAATCCATAACCAGGGTTGCTGAGATTTACTGGTAAATGTTATCAGTAGTTTCTCGAACCGTTATGGACATTGCATCGGCATGACTTATGAAACTATTGGGGTCTGACATTTACCACCCCCAGGCGAGATATGCGACACATTAGACAAAGTGACCGGACTGTACGGTAGTGTTACTGATTGGATTCACAGGAGTATGAGCAGGCTTGCTTGTTGATCTTCTGATCGCTCAATACCCGGGTGGCTGTTACGTTCAGCAGACTGCTGTCGGCTTGTGGGCGACTGATATGATCACCACCTACTGCCGGCGTATTGACGAGTCTTTGGAGTCCTACACAAAGGTTTCCTGGCTTAGACGAAACGGAGTTGGAGAACATATGCGATATGTGCGGGACCAAGATTAAACGTGTATGTGATACCGTATTCTATTCTCGCGATATGTGATATCGGTCGGTTATATGTGATATAGCCGGGCTGTCGAATCAAGTGTTGATTCGATAAGTTGATACATTTCATATTAGTCAGTTGTATATGATATAGCCGGATTATTAAATTAAGTGTTGATTTAATGATTTAATGTAGAATTATATATTTGATATATTAACTTACATTAACTAATATTAGCTCACTTAAGATTTCTTTTTCTCACTTGTGTACACTTAGTATATATGTGATATATATTAATGTACATTCTTTTGTGTCATGCTGGATGATACATGAGACATGGGTGTATGAGACTCACACCATGCTTATCATAATGATGGGTTTTATTTATTTAAAGTAAATAAAAATTAGTTGGAAATTAGTCACATGGTTAGAAGCTTGGAGAAGCTTGTAGTGACCATTGACTTAGTCCACTAATTTTTTTTTACTTGAGATATTGGTTAACACAACCATTATCCTAAGACATGATTAAGTCTTTACATTAGTTAGTATTAGATATTATCTCACCCATGGTTGCTATTCTCACCACTTGATTCATTCTTCACTTTCTTAATTCCATGCTTGCTTTCTTCATCCCCTTCCTTAAGCTCTCTAGCTTTTTAGGAGGTGAAGAAAATGAGTGAAAAAATTATTTCTAAAGTGAGCAAAATTCCTACTTTATCAACCTCTTCTCTACTAGCCATTTAGATTAGGTTGTTTCTTCACTAGTTCATCACTTAGTCAAGAGGTAGCTTGAGTTAGTGTCTCCTCGATGTAGATCATCTTCGGCCTCGAAGACTTCTAACAAGCTTGTTCATTTCACCTTGTGCAGCCTTACTAGAGTCCAGGAGATCAGTACTTGGAGCGAAGAGACTACTACATGGAGTGTTAGTTATATATATACCCTAGATGCCATTATTGTACATATGATGTATATTATAGTGGATGCTTGGATATATATATAGAGTACTTTCTTGCTCGATATGATTGTATGCTATCTGGTTAATCTTTTCCTTAACATGTTGACTTGTATTGTGTTACTGTCTTGCTCTCACATGTTGATAAAGCCTTTATGATGTGTGCTTGACTACTAGGACTATGATAGATATCATACTAGTAGGGCCGGGGTAGTCTACAATTACATCCTATAATTATTCCTAGTCGAGGGTGTATCGAGAGAGGGCATCGATACTCCAGAGTAGACTAGCGTATACGCTTCTTGACCCTTATGATGGGCGATAAATGATCCCACATCCATTTGTGTTTGACATCAAAGATGGTATACGGGTGCTCAGTGGAGACTGGGTATACTGAACGGACTCACCGAGAACTCCTAGTTGGTATTATAACTATCGTCAGATAGCAATTCTCTGGTGATACTCATACAGGTTAGTCTGTAGACCGGAGATCGTCAAAGAGTCTTGTGTGATTCCCACTGAGCTTTGATTTCCACCTTACCACGTTCAAGAGAACCACCAAAACAGTGGCTTTTGGGTGCAGTCCTGAATTACATGGAGGCAATGAGCGATAGGAGGGGTTTCGTCTCTCCCGGTATTGGGGGTTGATGTTGCGATGTGCTCGATTGACTATAACTAGAAGTCCCTAGCCAGGGATGATATGGAGATCTACTGGTAAGTGTTATCAGTAGTTTCTTGACCCATTATGAGACTCACATCGACACGACTGATCGATTACTGGGGTCTGACGTTTACCACCCCTAGACTGGATATGCGACATATCAGACGAAGAGACCGGACTGTACGGTAGTGTTACTGATTAGATTCGCATGAGTTTGTACAGGATTGCTTGTTGATCTTCTGATCTCTCAATACCCGGGTGGCCGTTACGTTTAGCTGACCGCTTGCAGCTTGTGGGTGTTTGATATGATCATCACCTACTGCCGACGTATTGACGAGTCTTTAGAGTTCTACACAGAGTTTTCCTGTCTCAGGAGAAACGGAGTAGGAGCACATATGTGATATGTGCGGGACCGAGATTGATACGCGTATGTGATACCGTATTCTATTCTCGCGATATGTGATATCGGTCGGTTATATGTGATATAGCCAGGTTATCGGATCAAGTGTTGATTCAATAGAATGATACATATTATATGAGTCGGTTATATGTGATATAGCCGGATTATTAAATAAAGTATTGATTTAATAATTTAATGTATAATTATATATTTGATTTATTAAATTACATTAACTAATATATGCTCACTTAAGTATTTATTTTTCTCACTAATTATACATTTAACATATATGTGATATATGTTTGGTCTATAGTTTTCTTTTGCTCAGAAAATTATATATGTGATATACAATATTGTGACATGCTAGGTTACACATGCAACAAGGGTGTATGAGACTTAAATCATACTAGGATTAATATGGGTTAATATTTATTATTAAACAAATTCAAAATTGGTGGATAATTAGCCATGGTTATGAGCTTGGATGAAGCTTGTAGAACATTGAGTAAGTCCACCTCTTTTGTTTTCACTTAAGATATTTATTAACCAAACCTTTAACCCTTAGCCATGGTTTATTCTCTACATGGATTAAGCATGACATAATCTCGCCATGGTTGCATTTCTAACCTCAAGCTCATTATTCATTCATCTTCTTCCTCCGTAATCTCTTTCAAGCTCTCTCTAGGTTTTGAGGAAATAAAGAAAAATAGTGAGAAAATAAATTCTAAAGTGAGCAAAATTCATACTTCATCATCCTCTTCTATACTAACCATAAAGTTTAGGGTGTTTTCTTCACAAATTCATTATTAGTGAAGAGATAGCTTGAGTCCGTGTTTCCTCGAAGTAGATCATCAAAGACTTTGAAGACTTCTAGCTAGCATGCATCATACATCTTGTGGAGCCACTCAAAATTCCGGGAGTTCGATGATCGCAGCGAAGAGACCACTGCAAGGAGCTATAGAAGGGAAGGAACAGACTACAAAGGTTGTAATCCCTAATCATTTAGTTGTAAAGTTGATTACATTATGTTTCTTATGATTCTCTAGTTAAAGATCCTAGATTAGAGTTCTTTAGCATGACAAAAATTTAAAAATGGCATGGACGATACTACCCGAAACCTTGCTATCGTGCTTAGGAACCCTACTGTCATGACCCGAATTGGCATGTGACTGGAACTTGAATCATATTAAGTCTATAGGACCCCATCAAATTCAAGTAAGCCAAAAGCCCGGAAATCTAAACCATTTGAAAAGAGAATAAAGGAAAACCTTAGTTTAAAAGCAATTGTGTTAACAAAATGAGCCGTAGTATGTGTTTTTAAAACATCAATTCTTTTCCAAAAATTTCGGCAGAGTTTCCTTCGTAAATACTTGCCCCAAACGGGTACAATCATGAATAATATGCATAATGAATAAAGGCATCCCCTTGCGGGTTCTAGCTCTTCGCCAAAGGGCGGTCACAACCACGCAAGCAATATAATATACAACGCCAAAGGGCGAGGATCAAAACTCAGAAAGAAAAGCAATATCCTTAAGAAAACCAGAGAAAAACCCATAATAATACAGTGCGCGACTCTAAGATCAAAAGAATATACAACTGGTCTTCTAAGTCTAACAAATAATACAAGTCTGGTTGATGGAGTTTACTAGAAACAACTGAAATAATAAAGTACAATGGTGATCATGATACGAGTGAACCCACCTACCAAATCAATCACCCGGAATGAAGCAGTGTACCAACAAATCCGCTAAGAAAACCTGTGCAACAAAACATGCAAGAAACTGTGGCACAACGGGGGTGAGTTGCCAACTCGTGAGTAGAAAACATCAACGAGCAGAAATCACATGTATGACTCAATCCTAGGTCATACGATAATAATATCCTCAATAATATAACCCTGAAACCATCTACACATAAGTATAATATCAAGTGCTCGTGTTAGTGCCTCAGGTAGCAACATAAACATATATGATGTATGAATGCATTCAACTGAAAACAGAATACATCATGAATGAGAAATTTGTTTTCTTTATTTATTGAGATTTCTGTATAAAAATCGAAGTATCAACAATGAAATCATTAGAGAATTAGTGTCAAGCATCGACACAAAATGTATATCCTATTATCTCAATATCTCAGGCTCCGGCAATCCGGACTGGCCCGCATCATCAAATCTCAATATCTAGGGCTTCGGCAATCCAGACTGGCCCATATCATCAAATCTCAAGACCACATCGGTATCCTCCGGATATCCGGCGCGTCATAATATCCGGTCGGGAGTGCTCCCCTGCCTGGCTCAATGCCATCATCTGCGACCATCTTGCCCCGGAGTACCGCACCGGGTCCACCATGCACCAGCAGACGGTTCCTCCTCCTCCTCGAATCGGGTGTATGATACCGCTCAAGAGCCGAGAAAACACATGGTGGACATACCTCATATCATATCACGAGAAAACTGCAATTTTATCTTTAGAAATGATAATCAATTTATAAAATCCTTGCGCTTTCTCCAAACCCACAAATCTCATGGAAATCCGAAATCTCAAAATCACGATGTCAATAGACAGTGAATACTGGCATAAAGCTCCATAATATTTCATGACAAACGAATGTATAAATGCATGAAGTATCTCAGTAATAAATGCAATATCTAATCTAGCACAGTAATGATATGTCGGAATTATCAGCTACCAAGCGATATCAATGAATTAATTATCTCTAAAGTGTACGTGACATGGCAATTACCGATGATGATGTGTGTGAGCCGGCAAGCAAGTGTTCGTAGACATACGCATCATCGGTAATGGTGCTGGTGTCCTAATAACATGGGTTCAACATAACAATAACAACACATTTAAACATGCAATGCAATGCGAATAGCAAGAAAATGCGGAAAATGAACAATAAGGAATCTACATTAATATACATGAGTCATACAGTTTGGCATTGAAATAGCAAGAATCATGGTGTTTAGAAAATAGGGGCTACGGTGTTTTTAAGAAAAGGTACGTCCTTTGAAATATCCATAGTATCCCTTGGCCCGTCTTTAAAATACTCACGATTCGTTGGTTTTGGAAAAGTATGACTCGAGCCCAGTCTAACATCTACTAAGTAAATTATAGGACTAAACAAACAGACTAATCGAAAGTGTAAGGAAAACCACCTAAGTCTGAGTCGATATTTATATCTAGTAGTCGGTGATCCCGCCTTAATAGTATCACGTACGATACAGTATATAATATGACATCCTGGATCAAGAGTGCGGATCTATCATCATAATTATATCTCGTACGATAAATCCATCGTACCACATCCCTAATCTGGGTATGGGTCGAATATCACATTTATCTCATTATTCATCTGGTATCCTTATCATCATATCCTGAATTTGGGATACTGATCTAAAGTCTAGTACATTCCGATACCATCAACATATATATATATATATATATATATATATATATGCGTGTGTATGAAAACACATCGCCTAAAGATCCGCTATAATATCATGTCGTATCTCATAATACGAACCAAGTCACATCACCGATCTCGTGGTATCATGCCCAATCACATCGACTCATCTCCAAGTACCATATACTATCCTCATCATCCATATATATATATATATATATATATATATACATATTCATATACAAATATGTATATATCCCCATATACGCACAAGTAAAACATATGTATGCGTGTGTGTGCGCGCGCGCGCGTGTGTGCAAATCATTACTCTAGGGTTTCGCGACTAAGAAGCTAAACTATGTTACTTCTAATTACACTAAAACTAACCCATGAACACATAAACCTATCTTGATAATCATTAGTCTCACAAAACACACATTTATATATATAATATAACGTATTCGTATTTTACACTATGAAACTGCGGGGGTGTTATATGCCATCCACCCGACTTCCCCCGTAGATATATATCTACTCACCTTTGATCCTTGCTTGCCGAAGTCGATGCTGCCTTACCCTTGCTCGTCATCCGAAGTGCATGTGGAGGTACCTACATATCACATGTAGTATCGTAAATCGAAATCGCACACGAAAACAAAAACGGCATGCGTATAACACATAGGTTAAAACCTATGGTCTAAACATGCAAGAATAAGCAAACAACTCCTGATATCGATGTACAAACTCCAATCGATCGAAACAACACATAAATACTGACATTCAAGTTACAGAATTCGCAAAACCGAAATCAGAAACGACGTAAAACACATTCAGATTTTACCCTAACTGAAATTAGCCAATTTTGCTTATGTGGAGGGTCTAATTTACTGAAGCTAAAGCCATGGACCAAACACGGACCCACTCACCCCTACCCTGGCCGCAAATTGTTGCTAGAAATAATTTATTTGCGGCCCAGGCAATGAATTGGGGTCTGGGGTCATCAGGGTAGCTTCTAGGTTGCCTGTACGAATCACTGTGATCGCTATAAAATTTTCAGGTGCCTCGGGTTATAGCAGATCTCCAAAACACATCACCAAAGTCCACAAAATCCGATAACGTGGTTTCTAAGTTTGTGAAATGGGGTTTAAGTCTATGGTTTCAGTCCATGAAACTAACACTACAGGGGTTTAAGGTCACTATTAAACCTCAATTGATCCATTGGATTCAAATTAAACCCTAACGTCAACTTGGAATTTTCCTATGTCACAAAACCCCACTAAACCAATTCTAAACTAACATTTAAGATAAAGGAAATGGAACACTACACTAATGATGAAAGAATTACCTCATTTAGCAACTCAAGAATTTTCTTGAGTTGCCCCAAGTGCTCAAAATCCAATTTTTCTTGATCCATCAAGGTTTTAGTGAGCTTTTGCATGTTTTTGGTGAAGGGAATGATGTGTTTTGAGGTGGAAATGTGGGTGTTTTGAGGAGGTTGAGGAGGCGGAGGGAGGAGGGCAGCCATGGGAGAATGGAGAAGGGAAAATGATGGATAGAATGGAGGGAAAACAAATGGGAGAATGGTCAAATGACCCCTCACCTCTCTCTCACTTCTCTCTCTTGCCCATACCTCTTTCTTTATTCCTTTTCTTTTTTTTTTCTTTTCTTTTCTTCTCTTTTAAAACCAAAAACAAATAAACTCATATACATAATAAAGAATACAAGATGCCATGGTTCAAAAATGAAACAAGTTTTGTTGCATGTCATGATGCAAAATCAAGCTTCAACTTGACTTCCATCTCCTTACATCGGTTGAGCGTGCTATATTCAGTCTAGCTCATTCCTTGCTGGAGGATTAGTGAAAATTAATCGTTTTTAGTATTAACATAGAATATAATTAATTATATAACAATCTATGAATGCTCCAATCTTATAATCTCTTTCAAATTCAATAATTACCATAATTTCCCATTATTTCCTAATTTATCGGTATATAATTATACCGCATCATTAAATATTCAAAATATTTATTATTTAATTATATAAATTCCCAAAAATAATATTTTATTTTTCTGAAATGTTACAGTCTTCCCGCCTTAAATAAATTCGGTCCCCGAATTTAAATTTAAACCCCTCAAATACAAAAACATTTTAGTAAAAAGATTAAGTCGTCGGTGCTCCGAAATCATAAATACCTAAAAGATATCGTAGCGCAATGCATGCGCATGAAAAACGAGTATATAACACAAAATCAAAACTCCGTAAAGCATCCCGCAATCATCGGAGTTATGGGGTAGATACCCATGTCAAAATCCAGTATGAAAACCAGCATGATATACATAAAAACTATAACATGTAAATAACACGCATCATTGAAAATTCGTCAAACATCTGAAAAAGAAATGCATGCCAAACCCTCAAGTTGCTGTGCGATGCGTGTATCACGGCACAGTGGCGGACGTTTATTGTAAGGAAATAATTATACAAACATCTTTTGTTTAACATATACGTCCCACCGTTTTAAAAATAATTTAGAAGGGTTTCCCTTTATAAAATGATTCGTGTCATCTCGAACATGTAGGTAAATACTGAGACTATAGCTCCTTTTTGGAAATCCCTTCGATAACTATCAATGCATGCAAAAACATATTCAGATACTGTCCTCTGACTATTCCTGCTCAGCTACTATACCAAATAGTAAATATCATAAAAATGTACTGCTCATAGAAACCAATCTCAAATGAGTATAAGAATACCACGTGCGTCTGGTGCGCACGGAAATCGAAATCCATGAATGTGCCATACATGTTAATAGAAACAAAATCTAAGTGCAACGAGTGTGCACAAAACACCCGTCAATGGTAACGGGTGTGCCTGACAGAAATATCTGGTGCATCTGATATGCACGAAGAATCCCGATTTAGTGCATCTGATATCCATGAAGAATTCCGATTTAGTGCATTTGGTGTCCACCAAAATCGCATCAAGCGCGTCAAGTATGCGCAAGAATCCAAATCAAGTGCATAAGGTGCACGAAAATAAATACCGAGTATCTCAATCAAAATCGACGGTATACAACACATCTCAATCTAAATCAGGTATACCGTGGTATATAATCTCACAACAATAAGCATCAGCGTGCACAAAATCGAATCAAAATACTAAAAGTGCATGGAGACTACACCGAAAGCACAAGTCAAATCACATGCATACCATAGGCATGAAATCCAAATCAACATCTCGAATGACATCAAATCGAAGTCAAGTGCAACTGTGGTGCACAAAATCTCAATCATGCAAATAAATCGCCCGAAGTACCGAAATCAAAGATAACGGAAACAGTTCAGCATCTGGCACATCCTCTAAAGATCTCTGGCCAACTATGATGGTCACTCATAACATGTCTCGTCGACGGTTCTGAACTCTGGCCTACTGGGTGTGCACAATATGACTGATCCTAGGTCCAGGTCTTCTCGTTTAGTATTTCCAGAAAGATTTTGTCGGTGTCTCTCCCAATCTCGTTTCTGCTGAACTGTCCGGAAGTTATCATCCTTTACTAAATCTATTTCTTGTTCCGAAACGGCTGCATACTCATCACGACTCCTTCTGGAAGATATATCCATATTCAACGCCTCTGCATGCGTATCACATCTCTGATGTCAACTGAGTGGAAGGTCATCTCATCGAAAGCTCGTACGAACCTATTACTCCACTTTTCTCTAATGATGACTGATTAGGACTCGTAGCTGTATGTACTGCGCTACAACGGCTATACTCATCTCTGGAGTCTCCCAACACATGATATCCGGACGACATCGAACTTTTCGATCGATTTGTCAAAGGTCGCATAATTTCCCCGATATCTCAACTCTTGAGTACAGTTTAATAATATCCAGTACATGCCATAGTACCTATGGACCAGCCGTAGAAGGGCAAACCCAAGCCTCATTAATGGCACCGCAGAACTGCCGCAAACCCTAAGGTTCAAAAGCGTTCCCATGGTCATTATATCGAGTTAGGGTTTCATTCTTCTAGAGGGTCCACAGAATTAGTTGCATGTTTTTCCGAATACCTTAAACTTGGAAAAATGGATTTCTGACATTCGTTCGTCTCTATCGACTCTCAACGTACCTGCATGAAGTCTTCTCAAGCTCGAATCAATCAATCTGATGACCTTGCATCGGGGTGTGCAAACGAACCACATGTCCTAGTCATTCATCCTTGGGTGACTAGCAATCTTCTATCATATCTCTAAGTTTAAACTCGTGCTGTAATAGCTCCAAACATTTGGGGCGGTATCTCGTCATTCGCAGCAGCAACTGGCTCATTCATCCGCATGCTAAGCAGTGCTTCCATCATCAAGAATAGATGATACATTAATGGTCATCATATTCTAGCCGGCCTCTATCAGTGGCCCAATCCTCTGGTGCTGATCTGCACGTTCGAGAAATTTGTAAAAGCAATCCATCATACGCTCATGGCGCGAAAATACAATAAAACGACACATCTATGCAATCGTGTGTCACTGGAATTATGCCCTAGTTGGTCCTCGTCCAAAACAAGCTCATGCCGACCGCAACTTTAGCTACAACTCTCTCTTGCCGGGTAATCGTGGTAGCAAAAACCATAAACCGATATCGATGAGGATAGATCATAGGAATGAATATAATACTGTGCAAGGAAACATACATTATAAGGCCTCTTAAGCAGAGTAGTGTATCGTAAGTATGCCGCGGAACATACATACTGTACGTCACTCTACTTATGTCACCTACTCCATCAACAAAGGTCAACCTACGCGATGAAAGTTCGGGTCTAATACCCCTTCGGCCATGTCTAAGTTCCTTAAGGTCAAGCCTAGAATCTGAATAAATATACGCACTAGACTCCGCATAGTCAAACATAGACTCGAACCAAGGTTAAACCTAGCGCTCTGATACCAACTTTTGTCACGACCAGAATTGGCACGTGACTGGCACTTGAATTATATGAAGTCTATAGGACCCTATCTAATTCAAGTAAGCCAAAAGCCCAGAAATCTAAACCATTTGAAAAGAGAATAATGAAAAAACTTAGTTTAAAAGCAAGTGTGTTAACAAAATGAGCCGTAGTATGTGTTTTTAAAACATCAAGTCTTTTCCAAAAATTGAGGCAGAGTTTCCTTTATAAATACTTGCCCCAAATGGGTACAATCATGAGTAATATGCATAATAAATAAAGGCATCCCCAAGGGGGTGCTAGCTCTTCGCCAAAGGGTGGTCACAACCACGCAAGCAATATAATATACAACGCCGAAGGGCGAGGATCAAAACTCAGCAAGAAAAGCAATATCCTTAAGAAAACCAGAGAAAAACCCATAATAATACAACGCGCGACTCAAAGGTCGAAAGAATATACAACTGGTCTTCTACGTCAACAAATAATACAAGTCCGGTTGATGGAGTTTCCTAGATATAACTGAAATAATAAAGGACAATGGTGGTCACGATACGAGTCAACCCACCTACTAAAGCAATCACCCGGAATGAAGCAGTGTGCCAGCAATGCCGCCAAGAAAACCTGTACGGCAAAACCTGCAAGAAACTGTGGCACAACGGGGGTGAGTTGCCAACTCCTGAGTAGAAAACATCACCGAGCAGAAATCACATGTATGACTCAATCCTAGGTCATACGATAATAATATCCTTAATAATCTAATGTTGAAACCATCTACACATAAGTGTAATATCAAGTGCTCGTATCAGTGCCTCATGTAGCAATATAATACATATATGATGTATGAATACATTAAACTGAAAACAAAATACATCATGAATGAGAAAACTGTTTTCTTTTTTTTAGTGAGATTTTTGTATAAAAATCGAAGTATCAACAATGAAATCATCAGAGAATCAATGTCAAGCATTGACACAAAATGTATATCCCATTATCTTAATATCTCAGGCTTCGGCAATCCGGACTGGCCCGTATCATCAAATCTCAATAACTAGGGCTCCGGCAATCCGGACTGGGCCATATCATCAAATCTCAAGACCACGTCGGTATCCTCCAGATATCCGGCACGTCAAAATAACCGGTGGGGAGTGCTCCCCTGCCGGGCTCAACGCCATCATCTGTGACCATCTTGCCCTGGGGTACCGCACCGGGTCCATCATGCACCCGTAGACGGTTCCTTCTCCTCCTCGAATCGGGTGTATGATATCGCTCAAGAGCCGAGAAAACTCATGGTGGGCATACCTCATATCATATCACGAGAAAACCACAATTTTATCTTTAGAAATGATAATTAGTTTATAAAACCCTTGCGGTTTCTCCATATCCATAAATCTCATGGAAATCCGAAATCTCAAAATGACGATGCCAATAGACAGTGAATACTGGCATAAAGCTTCATAATATTTCATGACAAACAAATGTATAAATGCATGAAGTATCTCAGTAATAAATGCAATATCTAATCTATCACAGTAATGATATGTCGGAACTATTAGCTAGCAGGCGATATCAATGAATTAATATTCTCTAAAGTGTATGTGACATGGCAATTACCGATGATGATGTGTGTGAGCCTGCAAGCAAATGTTCGTAGACATACTCATCATCGGTAATGGTGCTGGTGTCCTGAAAACATGTGTTCAACATAACAATAACAACACATTTAAACATGCAATGCGATGTGAATAGCAAGAAAATGCGGAAAATGAACAATAAACGCAACAATAAAGAATCTACATTAATATACACGAGTCATACTGTTTGGTATTGAAATAGCACGTGTTTAGAAAATAGGGGCTACGGTGTATTTAAGAAAATGTACGTCATTTGAAATATCCATAGTATCCCTTGGCCTGTCTTTAAAATACTCAGGATCCGTTGGTTTTTGAAAACTATGACTCGAGCCTAATCTAACATCTACTAAGTAAACTACAGGACTAAACTAATAGACTAATCGAAAGGGTAACGAAAACCACTTAAGTCTGAGTCGATATTTATATCTAGTAGTCGGCGATCCCTCCTCAATAGTATCACGTACGATACAGTATATAATATGACATCCTCGAGTCAAGGGTGCAGATCTATCATCATAATTATATCTCGTACGGTATCCCAAATCTGGGTATGGGTCGAATATCATATTTATCTCATTATTCATCCGGTATCGTTATCATCATATCTTAAATTAGGGGTACCGATCTAAAGTCTAGTACATTCCGATACCATCAACATATATATATGCGTGTGTATGAAAACACATCGCCTAAAGATCCTCTATACTATCATGTCGTATCTCATAATACGAACCAAGTCACATCACCGATCTCGTGGCATCATGCCCAATCATATCGACTCATCTCCAAGTACCATATACTATCCTCATCATCCATGTATATGTATACATATATATGCATATATATATATATATATACATATTCATATACATATATGTATATATATGTATATATCCCCATATACACACAAGCAAAACAAATGTATGCGTGTGTGTGCCTGCGTGCAAATCATTACTTTAGGGTTTTGCGACTAAGAAGCTAAACTAAGTTACTTCAAATTACACTAAAACAAACCCATGAACACATAAACCTATCTTGATAATCATTAGTCTCACAAAACACACATTTATATATATAATATTACGTATTCTTATTTTACACTACGAAACTGCGGGGGTGCTATACGCCATCCATCCGACTTCCCCCGTAGATATATATCTACTCACCTTTGATCCTTGCTTTCTGAAGTCGATACCGCCTTGCTCTTGCTCGTCATCCGAAGTCCACGCGGAGGTACCTACATATCACATGTAGTATCCTAAACCGAAACCGCACACAAAAACCAAAAACGGCACAAGCGTCACACATAGGTTAAAACCTATGGTCTAAACATGCAAGAATAACCAAACATCTCCCGATATCTGTTGGGTTACCTACAACGGCAGCAAGGTTTCGGGGAGGCATCGTCCATGCCAATTTCAAATTTTTTCCATTCTAGTTAACCCTAACCTAGATCGTTAATTAGAGAATCAAACAAAAACAACAAGTAAACAACTTTACTTCTAAGAGTTTGGGATTACAACCTTTGCAGTCCGTTCCGTCGCTTAATAAGCTTCGAGTTGAGGTCCTTTCGCTGCGATCATCAAGCTCCTGGACTCTAAAGAGGCTCCAAGAGGTGAATGAGACATCATTGCTTGAAGACCTCACTATCCAAGATGATCTACCTGTAAGTCGATGTTCAACACCCCAATACTTATGGGGAGGCGGAAATATGAATAACAATCTTATTCTATGATTAAACATCGAATAATCGTTTGCTAAACAAGTTTTAACAAAAGCTATAGAGTTCTAAACTACTATGTTAAGAGATTATACCAAACGGTTCTAGTCCTTCGTCTTAATGTTATCTACGGCCTCTTTGGATCTCCACGTCCTCTTCGGCTTTCTTCCGCGATAGACGATCCACCCGAGAACCCTAATCCAAGCTATAACCTCTAAACTTGAGGTTACTTAGTTTCTCTAGTTGCTAAATAGAGTAGCTAAGGTGATGTAGAGATAGGTTATGGAGTAATTAGTCTTTCCTAATCCTTGTTCTCAACTCATGAGGGTAGGATTAGGTTTGGTGAAGGAGAGAGAACTTGAAGAGAGAGAGTGAGAAGATGATAATGATAATAATAATAATAATGAAATAGCTTCTCACTTGATATATGAAACATAATGAATAAAAAGAAATGAATAATATGAGATTATTCATCATGTTTCAATAATGCAAGTGGGTGATTCATTATGTGAGTCATTAAGCAATTAATAATGCATTAATGACATGATGAATCACTCACAATGAGTCACTAAATCATTAAATGAAAATGCCACCTCTCCCTCTATGTCACATCCTTCTAGAAGCTTCTCGAAAAATTACGAGAACGCCCCTCTCATCCGTGAAAACACGGAAAACTTTAGACTGTATAAATCCAATAACCTGATACTAGAATCTGTCTTAAACCAAAACCGGCTAGTAAAAACTGTCCGAATGTCGTACGTGCGTTCAAACACGTATGCGTCCGAACCTTTGTCGTAAAACCATACGACTTCTATATCTTTTCGCCTGGGTTTGGGAATTCTCTATGTGGGACTCTAAAGACTCAACTACTACGCTGGCAGCGGGTTTAACCACAGACCGCAAGCGGCACTAGCTGTACGTAACGGTCCCCAGGTAGTTGTCGATAAGAAAGCTGATGAGGTAACCCATCTGAAATCCTACTGAGCCTGTCTGTGACAATATCCGCGCAGTCCGGTCTGTTCATCTAAGAGTATCGCATGTATGGTCTAGGGAGGTGGTGGACGTCAGACCCCTAATAACCGTACAAGTCGTGTCGGTATGGTTCAAGACCACCCGAGAATCTACTGATCATTCCATCAGTAATTCTTAATCAGCCCTGGCCAGGGACTTATGGTAATGACCAACAGACCACAGTGCGATATCAACTCCCTATACCGGGAGAGACGAATCCCTAACAGTCGCTCACTGCCTCCACGTGGCTCGGGACTGTGCCCAACTGAAACCTGTTTGCACGACTCCTTTGAGCCGTGGTAGGGTAATAATCAAAGCACAGTGGGAAATCACACGAGACAAATGATGACCTTAAGTCAACGGACTATCTGCACACATGTCACCTGAGAACTGCTATCTGACGTTAGATATAATACCATCCAGTCAGTTCTCGGCGAGTCCTGTCCGGTGTACTCACACCCAGTGAGCATCTGTATACAATCTTAGGTGAACACCACCAATGGTTGCGGGACCAATCCATTGCCCCTCTTCAGGGTTTAGATATGTATACACTAGTCTACTCCGGAGTATCGATGCCCAATCTCGATACTCCTGCGACCAGGGACATCTAAGGGTGTGCCTATTGACTATCCAGCTCCCACTAGTATGACTGCCATCACAACGCTGGTAGTCAGACAAAACACCCTATGGGCTTTATCAACATATATATATATAAATACCAAGTAAAAAATATCATACGTTAAGACAAAGTCAAACCAAATAGCGTACTATCATATCAAGCAAGACTGTCATATACATACATATCCCAAGCATCCTATACAATGTAGGCCTCTAGGGCATATATATCCAACAATCTCCCACTTGCACTAAGGCCTATAATTGGCGCAATGAGTACCCACTGTCTCTACCAGATCCAGTTGCTTGCGTACCGCATGCCCAACATCTCAAATAGCTTCTCGAACTGTACTTGAGGAATGGCCTTGGTGAATGGATCTGCCGTGTTGTCTTTTGTGTCCACTCTCCGTATCTCGATCTCCCGACGATCCACGATCTCCCTGATCAAGTGAAACCGCCTTAAGATATTCCTGGATTTCTGATGGGACCTTGGTTCCTTCGCTAAAGCTACAGCGCCATTGTTATCGCAATACAAAGGTATTGGATTAGCAATGGATGGAACCACCTGAAGTTCAGAAATGAACTTCCTCATCCAGACAGCCTCTTTTGCGGCTTCACTAGCAGCTATACACTCAGCCTCCATAGTTGAGTCTGCGACGGTATCTTGTTTGGAACTCTTCCAACATATCGCCCCTCCATTGAGGGTAAACACAAAACCCGAAATGGATTTAGAATCATCCTTGTCACTTTGGAAGCCGGAGTCCGTAAAAACCTCTACCTGGAGGTCCCCATTACCGTAAATCAAGAACATCTCCTTAGTCCTTCTTAGGTACTTGAGAATGTTCTTCACCGCTCTCTAATGTTTCTCACCTGGGTCAGACTGATACCTGCTTACCACACTAAGTGCGTAAGCTACATTCGGTCTGGTACATAACATCGCATACATTATTGATCCTACCGCCGAAGCGTAGGGTATAATGCCCATGCGAGCCCTCTCTTCATCAGTCTTTGGAGACATCTCCTTAGAGAGGGTGATTTCGTGACAAGCGGGCATATTGCCGCGCTTGGAATCTTCCATACTAAATCTCTTTAGTATAGTGTCTATATACCTGGACTGTGAAAGTCCCAATATTCTATTAGATCTATCTCGATAGATCTTAATGCCCACAATGTATGATGCATCTCCCAAGTCTTTCATGGAGAATTTCTGTGACAAGAAGAGCTTTACTGATTGTAGTATAGGGATATCATTCCCTATCAGTAGTATGTCGTCGACGTACAAAACGAGGAAGACTACTGCTCCTTCTACAATCTTCCTATAAATACATGGTTCATCTATATTTTTGATAAAGTCAAATTCCTTGACTGTTTCATCAAAGCAGATGTTCCAACTCCGCGATGCTTGTTTTAACCCATAAATAGATTTAAGCAATTTGCACACTCTTCCGCTGCTCCTACTGTCTAAGAAACCTTCTGGTTGATCCATGTAAAAAATCTCTTCTAGATGTCCATTTAGAAAAGTTGTTTTTACATCCATTTGCCAGATTTCATAGTCATGGAAGGCAGCAACGGCAAGCATTATCCGAATGGATTTAAGCATAGCTACTGGCGAAAAAGTTTCATCATAGTCCAATCCTGGTCTTTGACGAAAACCTTTTGCTACTAGTCTAGCTTTGTAGGTTTCCACTTGTCCAAATGTACCAATCTTCTTTTTGAAGATCCATTTGCACCCAACTGGTTTTACCCCAGGAGGAGCAACTTCTAAAGTCCATACTTTATTGGTGTACATGGATTCCATTTCGGATCTCATTGCATCCAGCCACTTCACTGAGTTGCTACTCGTGATAGCCTGCTGAAAACTAGTAGGCTCATCATCATCGATGATGCAATCCTCTCGATCCCCATCAAGAAGAAAACCATAGTATCTTTCAGGAGGATGAGAAAGACTACTAGATCTGCGGAGTGGCGTTGGTTCGTCATGTTCTATTGAAATCTGAGATTCTTCTAAGTCTTCGGTTGCAGTTTGAGGTTCTGGAATTTCTTCCAGTTCTACCGCGCTCCCACTAATTTCTTTTGCAAGAAATTCGCTTTCTAAGAAGACAATGTGACGAGCGACAAACACCTTTTGTTCTTCAGTGTGGTAGACCATGTACCCCCTTGAATGCTTGGGGTATCCTACAAACTTGCATAAAACCGATCGTGCTTCGAGCTTGTCCGGATTATGCTTTTTAACATATACCGGACACCCCCATATCTTGATATACTTGAGATATGGTCTCTTCCCACACCACATTTCATATGGAGTGGTAGGTACAGACTTAGTTGGAGCTCTATTCAATAGGTATGCGGCTGATTCTAGAGCAAATTCCCAGAAGGAAAGTGGCAACTCAGCACTACTCATCATTGAACGCACCATATCTAATAGCGTGCGATTCCTTCTTTCTGATACACCATTATGCTGAGGTGTATAAGGTGGAGTAAGCTGAGAGAGAATTCCATTCGCTTTTAAGTGTTCAAGGAAACTGGTACTTAAGTATTCTCCACCTCGATCAGATCGAAGTGTCTTGATGCTTTTACCAGTTTGTTTCTCTACTTCATTTTTATACTCCTTAAACTTCTCAAAAGCCTCGGATTTATGCTTCATTAAGAACACATGTCCATACCTAGAGAAGTCATCAGTAAAAGTGATGAAGTAGGAGTGACCACTTCGTGCATGTATAGACATCGGACCACATACATCACTGTGTACTAGTCCCAAGAGTTCAGTGGCTCTTTCTCCGTGTCCGGTGAACGGAGATTTGGTCATTTTTCCTTTGATACATGATTGACAAGTTGCATATGATAAATATTCAAACGGATCTAGATATCCATCTTTATGTAACTTAGTCAACCTTATTTCATTTATATGACCAAGTCTACAATGCCATAGGAAGGCTTGATTCGAATCTGGAGCCTTTCTTTTACGCGTGTTTTGAATATTGAAAATTTGAGGTCGATTAAGTATGTATATGCCGTTTTCCAGTGTGCCAAACCCAATCAGTTCTTGATTTAGGAGAATGTTCATGACATTTCTTTCAAGCACAAAATTATATCCTTTATTAGACAACAAAGATACTGATATAATATTACACAACATACTGGGAATACAAAAACAGCTGTACAATACCAAAATGTGTCCACTATTCAACCCTAGGTGATATTCCCCTATTGCAACTGCATCTACATGCATTACATTGTCCATCCGGAGAGTCATATCACCTGCCCCCAGTACTCTACTATTTCTCAGATCCTGTAAAGAATTACAGATGTGAGAACCAGAACCGGTATCAAGTACCCATGAAGTAGAGTTTACTGAAAGACAATTTTCGATTACGAACACACCTAAAGCAGAAGCAACAGCTTGCTTCATGTCCTTGGCTTTAAAGGCCAAACAGTCCTTCTTCCAGTGCCCTTGCTTGTGACAATAGAAGCACTCGTTCTTTTCTGCCTTCACCCTTCCTGCCTTGTTCGTTCCCTGCACCTTCTTGACCCCACCCTTCGGTTTGGTGGCTTTCATCTTCTTCTTTCCTTTAGCTTTCGCTTTAAATTTAGAAGAAGATGATTGGCCAACATACAGAACGGGGGTCTTCTCCTTTTTCAAGGAGGTCTCTGCTACCCTCAACATATTGAGGAGCTTTGGAAGATCCGCTTCCATTTCGTGCATGTTGAAGTTCAGCATGAACTGAGAGAAGGTGTGGGGAAGGGACTACAAAATCAAGTCGATATACAAATCATTCTCTAGCACGCATCCCAGGTTTGCGAGTTCCTCAATGAGGGTGATCATTTTGAGGACGTGCTCTCCAACAGGCGATCCTGGAGCTAACCTTATCTGGAAGAGTTTCCTTGAGGTTTTGTACCTCACGATACGGGAGTGTTCACCATACAATTCCTTGCAATGGAGGATTATGGATACAATATCCATACTCTCGTGCTGTTTCTGGAGTTCATTATTCATGGACGCCAGCACGATACACTTAGCTCGCTCACAGTCTAGATCCCAGGTTTTACGAACTTCTAGTCCGTAACTGAGGAATCTGGTCCTGGGATAAGGGGAGGAACAACGGTGGTAACATATGCAACTTTGTCATAAGTCAGCGCAATATTGACGTTCCTTAGCCAATCTTTATAGTTCTGCCCGGTCAGTATATTCTTTTCAAGTAATAGTTTTAGTCCAGTCATGGTAGCTGCCAGAGAGAGAGAAAAGAAAACACTCAGCATATGCTCTTGCAAGTTTAGATTGGTTATTATTTTATCTAAACAGGATGGCTCCCACTGTTTCCTCAAATCCTTCTTCAAAACCTAAAAGAAGAACTTGTCAGGATTTAATCACACGTTACAATTCTTGCTTAACCTTTCAGCCAGGCTGGTGTTGGTACTTCGAGGGAGGTTTTCCAACGCTTTCGCGAAGTTCCTTAATTAAAGAACCTCTTTTCCCTGGAGGCGTAGCCCCTCTTACACCTTTCTAGGTACCTACTTGGTTTATAGCATTGATTGTTAAGTGAGAGAAATTCCCGAGAGTAATCCTACTCATCAGTGGGATCGGGATCCAACTATCATTGCATGATGCCCTAGATGGAAGCCACTCTAGTCACCACACTCCAGAAGGTAAGCTAAATCTGCAAGTTTCCTTTATGTTTGAAACTCCCGATGTGATTTTTACCCCAAGCTCTTATAGACCTTGACGTAGGCCAACAAGTCATAAGACGCAAGTCAAGTTCTACCCGTCGTTGTCCTGATCAATTTAAATACATCGTACAAGCCCTTGACGTAGGCCAACAAGGTGTACGTCTGTATTAAACTAATGCATCTATCTATGCAACAAATAGGCACACACACTGCTACCATTCACTATGCCTTGACGTAGGCCAACAAGCATAGCATGAATACGATGTGCTGTCTATCTGAAACGACGGAGGGTTACGGCTGGTTTTTGGCAAAAAACCGTTAACGTAGTGAACTTGATTTGATCGAAGGAACTAAGATAGCTTTTATTAAAAGGAGTGGTTTAAGCTCCGCATTTAAAATTTGCTTTTTCAAGAAAACCGAGTGGTTTTTAGAAATTGTTCCAACGATTCAGTTTAGGTTTTATTTTCTTTGCATTAATAATAATGCGTCCCATCTTTAACCTATCATTACAGATAACAACGAAAATACAACGTCCTCTTATGCCATCCGCATTCGCCACAAGGTCCCGTCATCACCCGTTAGGTTACTTAACTAACGACAGAGCGGGGGCTGGGCTTGCGCTGGTGTAAAACAAAAGCGACGTCTAAATAGCTATCATATATAGATATTGTACATTCGTCAGACGCAATAATAGGCATTCCAGATCACAGATAAACAATATTGGATTTGCAAGCAATCCGCATTTCTTTTGAGCCTGCAATGAAAGACGGATTACACAGTTGTGATGAATAGCCATTTTCCCACCCCAGACCCCTACGGGTACGGCAAACTACCCGCCAAGTACCAGAAGTGAAGCGGTCTGCCCCAACACTTCAAAATACCCGGTAGTTTGTGCACCCCACCTTGGGTTTATCCTAGGAGCAAAAACAGTAAAAAGAAATAATACAACGGTGGCTACAACCGCAACCTGGATGTGCCCCGCAAAATAATATTACAACTTATTACATTTACATCAAATGAATTAATACAAAAACCCATCACAAAACCCGGCCAAACACCACAACAGTCCAATACAGTTTATATACACAAACAGTTATATATAACATAACAGATATGTGCAACCCCCTGCCAACCGACATACTAGCAGTTAGGGGAGGTTTACGAACACATAAAACATTTCACAGATATAATCAAACAAGTAAATACCGTATAATTTCGATCGATTAAACACATTTAATTTTGCTCCAATACTTCTCTGTAAATCTGAAACCTGAGCAAAAATAAAAATTACCAGAAAACACCAAATATCACAGAGAAACAACACAAGAAACTTGGGATGATGAATCGTCCAAAGCGCGGCGGATCGGTAGGATCGGCCGCGGTTCCGCGGCGCTATCGCCGATTCATGAGCCCAATTTTCTTGGGTGTTCTAATATATTCATTTTGGTCATTCTGAAGGTCCCTGAAAAACTTTTGGACCTCATTTAAAATTCGACAAAAAGTACATGATATCAGGGTTTTTCCGGTTTGTTTTTCCGTTCGAAATTCATACAAATTTGCAAGTGTGTTAAATACTGTTTAGCTAGGCTCTGATACCACTGTAAGTCGATGTTCAACACCCCAATACTTATGGGGAGGCGGAAATATGAATAACAATCTTGTTCTATGATTAAACATCGAATAACCGTATGAATCGTTTGCTAAACAAGTTTTAACAAAAGCTATAGAGTTCTAAACTACTATGTTAAGAGATTATACCAAACGGTTCTAGTCCTTCGTCTTAATGTTATCTACGGCCTCTTTGGATCTCCACGTCCTCTTCGGCTTTCTTCCATGATAGACGATCCACCCGAGAACCCTAATCCAAGCTATAACCTCTAAACTTGAGGTTACTTAGTTTCTCTAGTTGCTAAATAGAGTAGCTAAGGTGATGTAGAGATAGGTTATGGAGTAATTAGTCTTTCCTAATCCTTGTTCTCAACTCATGAGGGTAGGATTAGGTTTGGTGAAGGAGAGAGAACTTGAAGAGAGAGAGTGAGAAGATGATTATGATAATAATAATAATAATGAAATAGCTTCTCACTTGATATATGAAACATAATGAATAAAAAGAAATGAATAATATGAGATTATTCATCATGTTTCATTAATGCAAGTGGGTGATTCATTATGTGAGTCATTAAGCATTTAATAATGCATTAATGACATGATGAATCACTCACAATGAGTCACTAAATCATTAAATGAAAATGCCACCTCTCCCTCCATGTCACATCCTTCTAGAAGCTTCTCGAAAAATTACGAGAACGCCCCTCTCATCCGTGAAAACACGGAAAAACTTTAGACTGTATAAATCCAATAACCTAATACTAGAATCTGGCTTAAACCAAAGCCGGCTAGTAAAAACTGTCCGAATGTCGTACGTGCGTTCAAACACGTATGCGTCCGAGCCTTTGTCGTAAAACCATACGACCTCTATATCTTTTCGCCTGGGTTTGGGAAATCTCTATGTAGTAAAAACTGGCAGTGGGTTTAACCACAGACCGCAAGCGGGACTAGCTGTACGTAACGGTCCCCAGGTAGTTGTTGATAAGAAAGCTGATGAGGTAACCCATCTGAAATCCTACTGAGCCTGTCTGTGACAATATCCGCGCAGTCCGGTCTGTTCGTCTAAGAGTATCTCATGTATGGTCTAGAGAGGTGGTGGACGTCAGACCCCTAATAACCGTACAAGTCGTGTCGGTATGGTTCAAGACCACCCGAGAATCTACTGATCATTCCATCAGTAATTCTCAATCAGCCCTGGCCAGGGACTTATGGTAATGACCAACCGACCACAGTGCGATATCAACTCCCTATACCGGGAGAGACGAATCCCTAACAGTCGCTCACTGCCTCCACGTGGCTCGGGACTGTGCCCAACTGAAACCTGTTTGCACGACTCCTTTGTGCCGTGGTAGGTAATAATCAAAGCACAGTGGGAACTCACACGAGACAAATGATGACCTTAAGTCAACGGACTATCTGCACACATGTCACTTGAGAACTGCTATCTGACATTAGGTATAATACCATCCAGTCAGTTCTCGGCGAGTCATGTCCGGTGTACTCACACCCAGTGAGCATCTGTATACAATCTTAGGTGAACACCACAAATGGTTGCGGGACCAATCCATTGCCCCTCGTCAGGGTTTAGATATGTATACACTAGTCTACTCCGGAGTATCGATGCCCAATCTCGATACTCCTGCGACCAGGGACATCTAAGGGTGTGCCTATTGACTATCCAGCTCCCACTAGTATGACTGCCATCACAACGCCGGTAGTCAGACAAAACACCCAATGGGCTTTATCAACATATATATATAAACACCAAGTAAAAAATATCATACGTTAAGACAAAATCAAACCAAATAGCGTACTATCATATCAAGCAAGACTGTCATGTACATACATATCCCAAGCATCCTATACAATGTAGGCCTCTAGGGCATATATATTCAACACTGCCTTGAGGAATCACAAACCCAAGCTCTCTATTCACTAATGAGGTATTAGTGAAGTGAACACCCAAATCTAAGTGGCTAGAATAGATGAGGATGATGAAGTAGGAATTTAGCTCTCTTTAGTTTTCTATTTCTCACATTCATTCATCACAAAGAAAAAATTAAGCAAGCTCTTTTGTTGAGCAAGATGAATATGAAGATAAAAGAGTGATGAAAATGCATTATTGTTGAGGTTAGAAATGCAACCAAGGGTTAAGCATGGCATGGTTAACCCTTGTAGAGACTTAACCATGAGTTAGGCTTAGGGTTGGGTCAATAAATATCTAGCAAATATCAAAGAGGGTGAACTAAGTCAACACTTCATGAAGCTTCTTCAAAGCTCATCCATGACTTAATCCATACAATTTGAATTACCAAAATAAATAAATAATTCCAACCATAAACCCTAATCATGGTTTAATCTCATAACCTTAGTTGCATGTGTAACCCTAACATGTTACAATATTATATATCACATATATAATATATAATGTAACAAAAGAAAATAATACAATTAACATATATCACATATATATCAATGTATCATCAAGTGAGAAAAAGAACCTATTAAGTGAGCTTATATTAGTTAATGTAATGTAATATATCGAATATATAATTATACGTTAAATTATCGAATCAATACTTGATCCGATAATCCGGCTATTTTGCAAATAACCGACTAATATAATATGTATCGGTTCATCGAATCAACACTTGATCCGATGACCCGCTATATCACATATACCCGGCCGATATCATATATTACGAGAATTGAATACGGTATCTCATATCGTATTAATCTCGGTCCCGCACATATCACATATGTGCTCCTACTCCGTTTCGCCTGAGCCAGGAAACCTCTGTGTAAGACTCTAAAGAATCGTCAATACGCCGGCAGTAGGTGACGATCATATCAAACACCCATAAGCTGCAAGCGGTCAGCTAAACATAACAGCCACCCAGGTATTGAGCGATCAGAAGATCGACAAGAAAGCCTGCACACACTCCTGTGAATCCAATCAGTAACACCACCGTACAGTCCGGTCACTTCGTCTGATATGTTGCATATCTAGTATAGGGGTGGTAAACGTCAGACCCCAGTAACCGATAAGTCGTGTCGATGTGAGGCTCATAACGGGTCGAGAAACTACTGAAAACACTTACCAGGAAGTCTCCATATCTGCCGTGGCTAGGGACTTCCTGTTAAAGCCAATCGAACACAGCGCAACATCAACTCCCAATACCGGGAGAGACGAAACACCCCTATCGCTCATTGCCTCCATGCGATTCGGGACTGTACCCAAATGCCACCGTTTTGAACATTCTCATGAACATGGTAAGGTAGAAATCACACAAGACTCTATGACGATCTCGGGTTTACAGACTAACCTGTACCAGTGTCACCAGAGAACTGCTATCTGACGATAGGTATAATACCATTTAGGAGTTCTCGGCGAGTCCGCTCAGAAAACCCAGTCTCCACTGCGCACCTGTATACCTTCTCTGATATCTAACACCAATGGATATGGGATCATCCATCGCCCATCATATGGGTCGAGAAGCGTATACGCGAGTCTACTCTAGAGTATCGATGCCCTGTCTCGATACTCCCTCGACTAGGAACAGTTATAGGATGTACTCTTGGACTACCCTGGGCCCACTAGTATGATCTACATCATAGTCCTAGTAGTCGAGTACATATCCTAAGGGCTTTATCAACATGTGAGAGCAAAACAGTAAGCCAATACAAGCCAACATGTTAAGACAAAGTAAAACCAGATAGCATACTATCATTTCGTGCAAGAAATTCCTCTCTATATATCCAAGCATCCATTATAATATACATCTTATGTACAACAATGGCCTCTAGGGCATATATACAACTAACAATCTCCCACTTAAACTAAGGCCAGCTGTTGTAGTATCTCACACCTAACATCCTGAAGAGTCTCTCAAAGTGTATCAGGGGTATAGCTTTCATGAGTGGATCCGCAGTGTTGTCCTTCGTGTCACAGGGACTTTGCGTAATGGCTCTCTGACACAGCGCAATATCAACTCCCAATACCGGGAGAGACGAATCATGTCTAACCGCCACTGCCTCAAAGTGCTCGAGACTACACCCAACTGCTACCTGTTTGCACGACTCCTTTGAGCCGTGGTAGGGTAGCAATCTAAGAACAGTGGGACACACTCGAGGGGAAGTAGCAGTGTCAAGTCTGCGGACTATGCTGTACTCATGTCACCTGGGAACTGTTAACTGACGACGGGTATAATACCAACCAACAGTACCCTGCGAGTCCTGTCCGGTGTACCCGTAACCCAATAAGCACCTGTATACTATCTCCAGTACGTCATACTGATGGCTGTGGGACAGACCATCTCCCCAACTGGGATGAAAAGCGTACACACTAGTCTACTCCGGAGTATCGATGCCCTGTCTCGATAATCCTACAACTAGGGACCTGGAAAAGGATGTGCTTGTAGACTACCCAGCCTCCACTAGTGTCACTGCCATCACAACGTTGGTAGTCAAGCAAGATCATAAGGGCACTATCAATACGAACATACATATTAAGATAGATAAAACCAAGTAGCATACTACCATGTTTAGCAAGACTGTTATATAACTGTGAATATCCCAATCTTCCATTAAGTAATATACAAACTAGTATGATACAATAATGGCCCCTAGGGCATATACACTAACAAGTACCTACCGGTAACAGTATATTAGACTCGGCGGTTATCGTGGTGATACCGACCGGAGTCATGTACGTATGGATACGTGGAATTTCGAGTGTCGGAGCTGGGCACTCGGGTTTCGATAGCGTATGATACGTACCTATCAGGGCTAGTAATGGTGGCAGCACCTGATATAGGAGTATTTATGTGTCGATGTTGGACACTAGTTTTCATAATATTTTCGGGTGTCGATGTTAGACACACAGGTATCATGATATTTACAGGATGTGTTTTATTCTGTACTCCGCATTTATTCGATATGCATTACTTCATGTTTTAGTAGTACCTGACAGAGTACCTTTCATGACTGTTGCATTACATATTGCCATTTATTTCTATCGGCCTGCATATGATAAACCATTGCAGTACGTGCATACTTGCGATTACCTGCATACGTTATTTACTATTCATGAGTTGGAAACTCACCCCCGTTGCGCCATAGGATTTTTGCAGGTTGTCCCTCAGAGAAGTCGTTTGCAAGGCTTTCCTTCCTATCACATCATCTTTTGCAGTGGATGCTGCTTCGGCTGACTGGGTGAAGTTTTTCTATTGGTGGGTTTCGCGGTTATCTGTTTATGTACATTGTATATCTTGTTGTATCTAGTACTCTCCATTTACCACCTTCATGTATTTGACTTAGAAACGAGTTGTGAGGATCGATGTTGTGTATTATTTTGTGACTTTGGATATCTGTTATGCTGTTTTCATTTACATCGTCCATTTTCTTCGCTACGGCGTCGTATATCTGTTGTGGCGGTTGTTTTCCGCATTTGGGCATGGATTTGCTCTGGTTGGGGATGCTTTACTTATTTCTTTGTATGTACCCATTTTGGGGCTAGTTTTTACAAAGGAGGTGCTACCAAAATTTTTAAGAAAGTAAATTTGGACTTTAAAGAATTTATTCTTGAGAATTTCAAAAGTTTTAACAATGTTCTTTTCACTTACTACTTTTGATGGTTTAGATTGCTGGGTTTTCGGCTTATGTGAATTGCGTTACGTCTGTAGACGTTACGTAGTTTAAGGGCCGTCACGTGCCAAATTTTGGATCATGACAAGCATATATGATGGGACTTCATTAATGAGATTAATGAAAGAAAAAGTAACCTAAAAAATGTTGTAGAATCAAATTTTCAAAAAAGGTAGCTCTAGTTTTTGTTTTGCATAGCGGTATTCCTTGTAGAATATCCAGCTGTAACATTTCAAAAAAATAAAATATTATTTTTAGGAATTTTCATAATTTAATATTAATTTTAATGAATATTTTAATAGTCGGTATAATTAAATACCGATAAATAGGGAAAATTTTGGGAAAAACTTATGGAAATTCTAAAATAGCTTATTTTGTGGAAATATGTCATTTTGCAGTTTTTAGGTTGGATTATACTGTTATTTTGGTGTTAATCGCGATTAAAAATCGCTAATGGGATTTTTGGCTTTTGTGCAAAATGTGCACATGACATTTTCTACACTTGTTACACTTGTTTCTTGTTTTGGTCATGGTAGCCTAGGGTTGGACCATGTTTAGGTGACCATGGTGGTTTGAACCAATTGGTTAGGTTAGTGGGGTTACTTAAGGGTTGTTAGCTTTGAGTTAGGGTGATTGGGGTTAGGTTGACTTGTGTAGGAGAGAGTGTGAGCCATGATGGCTTGTGGGTGCTAACATGTTTCAAGAGTGAGAGAGAGGTGGCTAGAATGTGCCATGATCCATATCATTTCATGATCCCTTGTGTTCTTTTACCCCTCTCACACATCAGCCCCAAATGCTCCAACTTCAGCCCCATAGCAACACATCAGCTGCTACATCAGACAACATCAGCAGCTGAAGCAATATTTCAGCTGCTCCTAACACCTTAGCCCAGCACCTACACACCCTACATCAGCCACAGCAGCAACCTCAGCCAAACAAAACCATCAGCCACATTAAACTGCTCCAACAGTAGCTGATGCAACAGCTTCAGCCCCCCCTTTTCAACACTTCAGCCCCCTTTATCAATACTTCAGCCTCATTTGTATTTGCATCAGCAGCTACATCAGCAACAATATTCAGCAGCCCTACACCAGCCCCTAGCACCATAGCCTACATCTACACACTCCCATCAACACTTTTCAGCCCCCATATCAACCCATCAGCACACTTCAGCCCCTCCATCAACGCCTTTCAGCTACATCTGCTGCAATAGCAGCTGATGCAACATATCAGCCCCCTCCATTTGATCAATATCAGCCCCTTTATCACCACATTAGCCCCTATATCAACTCATCCATATGCTGGAACCATACATCAGCCCAACACTTCACCCTGCATCACTCAAAACAGCTCAGCAGTAGCAGCCCAAAACCCTGCTACATTAGCAGCAACTCCACCTACACTACAACCCACACCCTCATCAAACCACAACTCTACCCCCACAACAAAACCACAGCCCCAACTGCTGCTACAACAGCAAAGGAAAAGCAAAAGGAAATTGCAAGCAGCAGCAGCCACAGGAGCAGCAACAGCATCTATTGCAACAGCAACTTCAACCACGGCATTCCAGCAGCACCAACCCACTCCTCCTTCCTTCATCTTCCCTTCTCCTTCATTCCAGGACTCCCTTGAGGTATAATCTCATAACCAAATTCCTATCTTGCAAGTTATAGTGTCTAGCTGAAAGTTACTGTTATATTTGAGATCTAGTGCTAGTTTTAGTGAAATTGAGTGAGGTTTGGCCAAGAGATGGTTTCGATTGTCAGGGTAACCTTATTAGGTGTATTTGAGACCATTGTAACCAAGAAACCCCAGATTTCTAGTTAGTTACCCGAGTTGTTCGACTTGGTGTAAATTAGCGTTTTTGTCGATTTTGTGACCTTTCTGAGACCTGCTTTCACCCGGGACCTCCTAGAGTAAAATTGACTTGGCAGAGAGGTATGCAGATAGGTAGAAACCAACAACCAAAACCCTAGCCCAAAACACCAAACCCCGGCCGCAGATAAATTCCCCCTGTCCGCAATTTGCGGCCAGAGCAGGGGAGAACCCCCTCGTTTTGCGTGCACAGCCCTATTTCATGTAGATTTGACCCCCTGTATGTCTAGTTTTGACTGATTCCAGTTTGGATAAAATCTGGGTTGTTTTTCATGAGTTGGCGTATGATTTACGACCTGTTTTCCATATGGACTTTTGGTATTCGATGATTCGTTCTGTCGGGTGGCGTTTGTACGCCAACGACCAGTGAGCATTGGCTGTGTTTGCACGCACGGCTACAGGTTTTTACCTATGAGCGTAGCGTGCGCCATTTTGGTTACCGACATGGTTTTCATGTGTAATAGCGTGTGATATCCTTGTAGGTACCCCACGTGGCGTCGAGGCGTTGTTTATGCAAATGGAGACGTCGATACCGGCACGCTTAAAGAAAGGTGAGTAGATTTATATCTACGGGGAGAAGTCGGGTGGATGGCGTATAGCACCCCCGCTGTCCGAGGTGATGTATACGGATGCGTATACACACCTACAAATATTATATGTTGTTTGGGAAATTATTGATGTTTAGAATGGATAATTAGTGTACTTGGATAAATTAGTGTCGCGAAACCCTAGGTAGTGGGTACACTACACATACATATACACTCATACATGTACACACATACATACTTGCATACATCCTTACTTCATATGTGCATAGAGGGGATTCCTTATAGATATGTGTTCACATAGGTATGGGACTACGTGTTCTCATACAGACTTGAGGATGAGACATGGGATTAAGATGAGTCGATAAGTTTGATCTGGGGTTATGATATCGGTGATAGGATAAATTCATAATTAAGATACGTCTTGATGCTTTAGAGGATTTTGGGAATAATGATGCCATAGGAATGATGCCATAAATATATAATGATCGACATGTGACTATGTTATGAGATATGATATGATATGATATGACAAGATATTTATGGTAGGCCGCCTTGGGCGTTGTTTACCCCTTGAGATGATTTGGGCTGATGATATCGTTTTTGCTAGAGGCTGTAAATCAGAAGCTGGATTATGATTATATTGACGATATATGATGATGATATTGATTTATAGGAGACTGTCGATCAGGGATCAGATCTTGATTATAGTGATGATGTTATCATGGTACTAGACATAGGTCAGTACCCAGATTATGATATTTTATACGAGAATACTTGATGAATAATATGATAGATGTGATATTGACCCGTACCCAGATTTGGGGATGCCGTACGACGGATTTACGTACAAGCTATAAATTGATGTTTCATCCGCATTCTTGATTTGGGAATAACTGATTATAGAGATGTGTTATCGGATGTGATATTATTGAGGCGGATCACAGACTATATATATATGTATATATGTATCGACTCAGAGGTTAGGTGGTTTCCCTTACCTACTATTAGCTTTAGCTCAGCCTTGTAGTGGTGTAGCTATTTGACTTTTATGACCTTAGATGCAGTTTAGCGATCATGGTGTTCAGTATTTCAGCTCCCGCATATTATTGTTGCTCTACATCGCATACTGTTATGATTCATATTTCATTATTGATATCCTGCTGTTAGGACACCAGCACCATTACCGATGATGCGTATGTACCACGTACACTTATTTGCCGGCTCACACACATCTTCATCGGTAATTGCCATGTCACGAACACTTAGAAAATATTATTGCTTGATTTAGCTTGTTAGCTAGTAGTGACATGATATTAGTATGCTTTCCTTATATGCCATCTTGACATTGTAGTTATTACCTGTCACTTCATGCATACTGTTGTTCATTATATGCCGCATTCATGGATTCTCATACTTATATTCATGGTTTTACATGCTATTGATGATTTGGATTTCCATGATGTTTTCTGGATTTGGGGGAAAACCGCAAAAACTTATATAAACTGCTTTCTCTCTTTTAAATAAAAATGCAGTTTTTCCATGATGTATGAGTCGTCCACCATGAGTTTGCTGATGGATTTCGAGACCCGATTCGAGGAGTGAAGGAACCGTTTCGGGTACATGGTGGGCCCGGTGCAGTTCCACTGGGCAAGAGGATCGCAGATGATGGCGTTGAGCCTGGCAGGGGAGCACTACCGACCGGTGATATTACCCGACACATCGGATATCCGGAGGATACCGTCGTAGTCATGAGATAGATGGTAGGGGCCGATCTGGACTGACGGCGCCCTGGATATTATGATTGAGACATTGAGATTTGAGATATTGCGGTACAGAGATTGTGATACAGAGATATCGAGATATTTAGATTTATGTTTTGTGCCGATGCTAGGCAATGTTTTATGCTGATTTCATTATGATACCTCATTTTAAAATACAGAAATCTCACAAATTTATGAAAGCAGTTTTCTTCAGTACATGCATTCTGTTTCATGCATTCACACATCATGCATATGATATATTGCCACCTGATGCACTGACACAGGCACATGGGTTTTCACTTGGGTTAGATTTTTACCCTAGTCTTGTTATAGATTGCTGGTTATATATTTGAGGATTATATATATTGATCGTATGACTTAGGATTGCATCATATATGCGATTTCTGTTCGTAGATCTTTTTCTACTCACGAGTTGGCAACTCACCCCCGTTGTGCCCCAGTTTCTTGCAGGTGTTGCCGTATGGGTTTTGTTACGGCTTTCCGGGCACAGCTTCTTTGAGGTGACTTGCTAGTAGGTGGGTTATTTGTATCATACCCATCATTATACATTGTATATTATATTCAGTTGTATCTAGAAGTTCCATCAACCAAACATGTACTCATTTGAGATAGAGACCAGTGATGTTTATTCATTCGACCTTAGAGTCGCCCGTTATATTTCTGTGGATTTCATGCTGTTGGAGTTTCCTTTTCTGTTGTGATCCTCGCCTTTAGGCGTTGTATTTTATGTTGCTAGCTGGTTGACTCATAATGGTTTTCCTACTCTCTACTACTTTTCTTGGTTTGGATTTCTGGGTTCGGCTTACTTAGTGTACGTACGTCTCGAGACGTTCGTAGTCTAAGTGCCGGTCATATTCCGTACTTTCGGGTCGTGACAAAGTTGGTATCAGAGTGTTAGGTTTCACCTTCGGAGCGTAGGATGACCCTTGGTTGATGGAATAGGTGACTAAAGTAGAGTGACGTACCGTTGGTATGTTCCGCGGCATATTTACGACACGCCACTCCACTTAAGAAGCCTTAGGATGTACATTTCGTTGTCCAGTATCATATTCCTTCCTGATCTAGCTTCATCGGTACCAGTTATGGTTTTGCTGCCATGATTACGGGCAGGGAGAGCTACGGCTAAGAGTTGCAGTCAGCATGGGCTCGTTACGAACGAGGACTGACCAGGGCATGACTCCGGCGACACACGATTGCAGAAATGTGTCTTTTGATTGTGTTTTTGCGCTACGAGCGTTGGATGGATCGCTGTATGAGATTACTCGGACGTGCGGATTAGCACCAGAGGATTGAGCTACTGACAGAGGCCAGCCAGATTTTGATGACCATTGGTGTATTGCTTATCCATGATGACTGAGGCACTGTTCAGCGTGCAGACGAGTGAGCCAGTTATTGCTGCGAACAACGAGATATCACCCCAGATGTTGGAGCTATTGCAGTACGAGATTGTACTAAGAGATGATAGAAGGTCGCTAGTCACCAAAGATGAATGACTAGGACATGTGGATCGTTCTCTACCACGATGCGAGATCGTTAGATAGATTGATTCCAGCTAGAGACGACTTCACGTGGAGACGTTGAGAGTCGACAGAGAAGATCGAATGTCAGAAACCTATTATTCCAAATTAAAGTATTCGGAAAGAAATGCAGGCAATTCTATGGTCCCTCTAGAAGAATGAAACCCTAACTCGACTTAATGACCGTATGAAACCCTTTGAACCTTAGGGTTTACGGCAGTTCTGCGGCGCCATTAGTGAGGCTTGGGTTTGCCCTTCTACGGCTGGACCCCCGATGCTATGGTATGTACTCGATACTATTATACTGTACCCAAGATATTGAGCTCTTGGGGGATTATGAGGTTTTGACGACTCGATCGGATGGCTCGACTTAATTCGGATGCTAGGTGGTGAGATACATTTCTTGGGAGAACCCAGATACGAGGATAGCCATTGGAGCTCAGTCCATGCAGCCACGACGAGACGAGTCCGAAGCAGTCGACATTAGAGAAAAGTGGAGTAAGAGGTTCATACAAGATATGGATGAGATGACGTTCCACTCCGCCGACATCAGAGATGTGATGCGCATGCCGAGGCAGAGTACTGGATATACCTTCCAGCAGGAGTCGTGATGAGTATGCAGCCGTTTCGAAGCAAGAAGCAGATATAGTAAAGGACGATGACTTCCGGACAGTTAAGCAGAGATGAGACTTGGAAGAGACCTTGAGCAGGATTCCTTCCAGGACACTGCTGCAATGATATTTGCACCCAGGATCAGATGTGTCACGTACATTCAGAGAGCCAGAGGCCGACGCCGTGATATGCTGCCTTACGAGTGGTCGCGATGATTGACCGAGAGATGACTAGAGAAGTGCCAAAACGGAATCGTCCCGTTAGCACATCTGTTAGGGCCGATGAGCCGATGGATCGTGAGATTGGTAATCCACAGAGAAGACTTAGACCTAGGAGTGGTCATTGTTACGCACACCAGCATGACAGAGCTCAGGATCATCGACGAGACATGTTGTGAGTAATCACGACAATTGGCCAGAGATTCTTGGAGGATGCGCTTGAGCGGAACTATTCCGCCATACTTGATTTCGGTATTGTGGCGATTTATTCGTATGATTTGATTTTGATGATTGAGGATTTACGATTTTGCACAGTTGTTGCACTTGATATCGTTATCGTGCCTTGGTTTCACATGTTTGTGATTTTATGGGGTTTAGACATTTGAGTTGATTTTGTGCGCATGCACGCACACGGTTTAGTTTTTGCACTCGGTGTAGTTTACATATGCTTAAAGTGCAGTGACATGTATTTTGTGCGCATGGATGCACTGGATTTCGATTCGATGGTGATGCTCGATATTTGTTTTGTGCACATTATGCACTGATTGGATTTTGCGCATGTTCGGCGCTTGATATTGGATTTCATGATTTCGTGCATGATGAATGCACCGGAATTGGATTTTTAGCGCATGTTGGGCGCAGCATATGAGATGCGGTTTGGTGCACACCAGATGAACTAAATCGAGATTTTTCATGCATGTCAGATGCACCTGATTTTGCTGTCAGGCACACACGTTGTGTAACGTTTTGAAAATCGTTTCGGTGAAATTTCGAAAAAAACGGTAAAATAAGCAGGTTTTCTGTAAAAAGTCAAAATGCAAATATCTTTATTATAAAATTAAATACACATATTCTAGCTATGAAATTGCTACTATTTGGTGTTTATTGAGCCACTGGTGAAATTTCAAATTTTCTGAAAAATTTTCCGAAATTAATTATTTTAATATTATTTTAAGCCGTCACTAATACATTTAATTAGGGAAAATTACAAATTGGAATGAGTTGAAATAAATTTTGTTCATCATAAAACATTAAATAAAATTTTATCATGTGATTTCTGAAATGAAATAAAATTAGTAAGATGGTTTTAGAAAATATAAACTAAAAAGGCTTAGTTTGTGGAATTTAATTAATATAAATGAAGTTTAGGCTTGTTGACTTGAGAGAGGGGGGTTATTTTGACTTGGGAACTTGTACACAACCCACACACACCCCCATATCCCTCACCAACCGACCCCAATCAGCAGCCCCCCCAAATGCCACCCCATTTTATGGGTAGAAATTGAAAGTAAAAGGGAATTAGCAAAAGTCAAAGAAGTGATGCTTAGACATTTGAGGAGTGGATCTTTTTTCTTTCTTTCTTTGACTTTCCAAACTCACCCACACCTCTCTACCTTCCCCTTGCTGTTCTGGCCGAGCCCTCCCCCTTGTGCAGCCCCACAAAATCCCATCTCATTTTCCCCTCAAAATTCATCAAATTTCACTCAAAAATCAATGCAAAAATCCCTCAAAATCAAAATCTAATCCCTACCCATTTTTCCTTGGCTATTCAAGCATGGATCTTGGAGAAAAGAGAGCATTTTGGGGGTCTAGATTTCATGGGAGATCTCAAAAATTGTGAGGTATAATTTTAACCCTATGCTTATATTGTTGTTTAATTGCTTCAATATTAACAATTTAGATGTTTAATTGGGTTTTATTGCAAATTTAGGAAATTCAAGACTAGGGTTTGAATTTAATTAGGGTTTTTATCATTAGTTTATGGTTGTAATAAGGAGATTAACATGTAATTGTTTGCAAAATCTAAGTTGGTTGCTACTTGCTACTTTGTTAAATTAAAATGGTGATAATTTTGCTAAATTGTTAACTAGGTTTTAAAAAAATTGTTTAAATATTGGGTTTAAAAATATGATTTGGTTTTTCATGACTTCATTAACATTATAAAATATAGTTTAATACTTTAGTTCATGAAAATCCAAGCTAAATTGTTGTTTGTGCATTTTTTTGCTATAAATTGTTAAATTTGGGTATATTGTAAACTAGAATTTTGGAATTTATGGAAATTGATGAGAATAAATTATAGGAATGGTTTACATGACTTTGTTATGATATTTAGTGAATATTGTGGCCGCTAGATTCGTTTATACATCGAGTTTTGTACTAAAACGGCGAATTGTGCTTGCTAAATTTTCGGAAAAATGACTTTTTAAGTGAAATTGGGGTTTTTGTGAGTTTTAACCTATTTTATATTAAAATTTGTGTTTTTGAATGTGCAAATGAGTGTATTTGGGTTTTTCTCGATGGTTTGGCGTTTGTACGCCGACGTCGAGGGTTTTTGGGTTGATTTGTGAAAGCAACCATAGGTTTTGACCTATGTGGGATTCGTGAGTCGTTTTGGTCATGAGTCGGATTTTAATACGACACGGTGCGTTATGATATGTAGGTACCCCATGTGGACTTCGAGACAACAAGCAAGCGCGTGGCGACGTCGGCACCGGCGAGCGAGGACCAGGTGAGTAGATTTATATCTACGGGGAGAAGTCGGGTGGATGGCGTATAGCACCCCCGCAGTCCGTAGTGTAGCTTATATATATATGTTTATATAGGTGTTTTATGATACGAGAATGTTTATTCATGTTATGATTATGTGTTCATGGATTGGCTTTGGGTTAGTTGCGAAACCCTAGAGTAGTTGTTATACCCACATACGCACACACAGACTTGCATACTTTACTTTCTTATGCGTAGATTGGGATGTGTATACATGTATATATGCGTGGGTATGGGACTATGCATATGTACATTCATATACGCATGCATGGATAATGATGATAGTACTTGGGATTTATGATGAGTCGATGAGATTTGATTTGAGGCCGTGAGATCGGTGATATAGCAGGGTTCGTATTTGAGATACGACATGACGTTGTAGCGGGTCCTTGACGTAGTGTTTCACACACGTGCATGCATACTTAGGCGGTATCAGTATTGTACTAGACGTAGATCAGTACCCCGATCATGATATTTGATAAAGAGGATACCAGGTGAATAGTATGATGAATGTGATATTAACCCGTACCCAGATTTAGGGATGCCGTACGACGGATTTACGTACGAGCTATATTTTGATGATTGATCCGCACTCTTGACTTGGGATTCCTGCTTATAGATATGTTATCGGATATGATATTATTGAGGCGGGGTCAACGACTAATATATATACAGGTATGTATATGTATCGATTCAGATGTTAGGCGGTTTCCTTACCTGTAGTCCAGCTTGTTAGCTTAGCCCTTTAGTTTAGTTTAGTTGTTAGATTAGATTCGATTCTTACCTATTTCAAAAACTAACGAATCGTGGGTATTTTAAAAGACAGCCCAAGGGATCCTACGGATGTTTCAAAAGACGTATCTTTTCATAAAAACACTGTAGCCCCTATTTTCAAAACCCCATGATTCGTGTTTATTTCAAAAGGCACCATTTGTAGGACTTATATTAGGATAATGCAGATTAGTTATAGTTGCGTCTAGTATTCAGCTCCCGCTCATTATTGTGGTTCGCTTCGCATCGCATGCTTATATTATGTTTCATACTCCATTATTGATATCATGCTGTTAGGACACCAGCACCATTACCGATTATGCGTATGTACCACGTACACTTACTTGCCGGCTCACACACATCTTCATCGGTAATTGCCATGTCACGTACACCTTAGAAAATATTATTGCTTGACATAGCCTGTTAGCTAATAGTTTAGATATTGTAGTTATTACCTGCTACTTCATGCAAACTGTTATTCATTGTTATGCCGCATTCATGGATTCTCATGCATATATTCACTATTTTACGTGTTATTGAGGTTTTGGATTCGGATTTCCATGAGATTTTCTGGATTTGGAGGAAAATCGCAAAAACATAAATAAACCTTTTCTCTCTTTAAAAATAAAAAGTGCGGTTTTCCCATGATGTATGAGTCGTCCACCATGAGTTTTCTGATGGATTTCGAGACCCGATTCGAGGAGTGGAGGAACCGTTTCGGGTACATGGTGGGCCCGGTGCAGTACCCCGGGGCAAGAGGAATGTGTTGTTGACGTTGAGCCCGGCAAGGGAGCACTACCGACCGGTGATATTACCCGACACGTCGGATATCCGGAGGATACCGTCGTGGTCTTGAGATGGATGGTAGGGGCCGGTCTGGATTGACGGCGCCCTAGATATTGTGATTGAGATACTGAGATTTTGAGATATTGAGGTACAGAGATTGTGATACAGAGATATCGAGATATTTGGACACTTGTTTTGTGTCGATGCTGGGCACTGTTTTATGCTGATTTCATTTATGGTACCTCACTTTTAAAATACAGAAATCTCACTGATTGATGAAAGTACCTTTATTCAGCACATGTATTCTGTTTCATGCATTCATACATCATCCATGATATATCGCTACCTGAGGCACTGGCACGGGCACATGGGATTACACTCGGGTTAGATATTTACCCTAATCATTGTTAGGCTGCATGTTATATATATTTGAGGATATATTATGACCGTTGACCTAGGATAGCGTTGTTCATGCGGTTTCTTTCTGTAGATGTTTTTCTATTCACGAGTTGGCAACTCACCCCCGTTGTGCCACAGTTTCTTGCAGGTTTTGCCGTACAGGTTTCATTACGGCTTTGCTGGCACTGCTTCTTTCGGGTGACTTACGAGTACGTGGGTTTATTTGTATCGCACCCATCATTATACTTTGTGTATTATTATTCAGTTGTATCTAGTAAATTCCATCAACCAAACATGTATTTATTTTGAGATAGAGACCAGTGATGTTATTCCTTCGACCTTAGAGTCGCGCGTTGTATTTCTGTGGTTTTCTTATGGGTTTGGGTTCCCTTTTGAGTTTTGATCCTCGCCCTTGGCGTTGTATATTATATTGCTTGTGTGGTTGTGACCGTCGATTGACGAAGAGCTAGCTCCCGCTTGGGGATGCCTTTTTACTGATTTCGTATACTATTCATGTTGTATCCCGTTTGGGAGCCAGTATTTACAAAGGAGACTCTGCCGAAATTTTCAGGAAATATTTGATGTTTATTTTAAACCGCATAATTCGGCTTATGCTATTAAAACTACTTGATTTTAAATTGGTTTTCCTTCACTCTACTACTTTTCTTGATTTGGATTTCTGGGCTTTCGGCTAACTTAGATTACGTACGCCTCGAGACGTTTCGTAGTTTAAGTGCCGGTCCTGTTCCGTACTTTCGGACGTGACAAAGTTGGTATCAGAGCGTTAGGTTTTACCTTCGGAGCGTAGGATGACCCTTGGTTGATGGAATAGGTGACTAAAGTAGAGTGACGTACCGTGGGTATGTTTCGCGGCATACTTACGATACGCTACTCCACTTAAGAAACCTTAGGATGTACATTTCTTTGCTCAGTATTATATTCATTCCGATCTAGCCTCATCAGTACCAGTTATGGTTTTGCTGCCACGATTACGGGCAGGGAGAGCTACAGCTAGAGTTGCGGTCAGCACGAGCTCATCACGAACGAGGACTGACCAGGGAGAAATTCCGGCGACACACGATTGCGGAGATGTGTCATTTTACTATGTTTCCGCGCCACGAGCGTTTGGCGGATTGCCTTTATGAGGTTACTCGGATGTGCTGATCCACACTAGAGGATTGAGCCAATGATAGAGGCCAGCCAGATTTTGATGACCGTTGGTGTATTGCTTACTCATGATGATTGAGGCACTGTTCAGCGTGCAGACGAGTGAGCCAGTTGTTGCTGCGAGCGACGAGATATCGCCCCATATGTTGGAGCTATTGCAGTACAGGTTGTACTAAGAGATGATAGAAGGTCGCTAGTCATCCGAGGATGAATGACTAGGACATGTGGTTCGTTCGCCTACCCGATGAGAGGTCATCAGATAGATTGATTCCAGCAAGAGACGACTTCACGCGGAGACGTTGAGAGTCGACAGAGACGATCGAATGTCAGAAACCTATTATTCCAAGTTTAAAGTAGTCGGAAAGACATGCAGGCAATTCTAAGGTCCTTCTAGAAGAATGAAACCCTAACTCGACTTAATGACCGTGTGAAAGCCTTTGAACCTTCGGGTTTGCGGCAGTTCTACGGCGCCATTAGTGAGGCTTGGGTTTGCCCTTCTACGGCTGGACCACCGATGCTGTGGTATGTACTTGATACTATTAAACTGTGCCCATGATGTTGAGCTGTTGGGGGATTATGAAGTTTTGACGACTCGATCGGATGGCTCGACTAATTCGGATACTAGGTGGTGAGATGCATTTCTTGGGAGACTCCCGATGCGAGGATAGCCGTTGGAGCTCAGTCCATGCAGCCGCGACGAGACGAGTCTAAGCAGACGACATTAGAGAAAGGTGAAGTAAGAGGTTCGTACCAGATCTTGATGAGATGACGTTCCACTCCGCCGACATCAGAGAGGCGATGCGCATGCCGAGGCATGGTACTTGGATTTACCTTCCAGAAGGAGTCGCGATGAGTATGCAGTCGTTCCAGAGCAAGATGCAGATTAGGAAAGGACGATGACTTCCGGACAGTTGGCTGAGACGAGACATGGAAGAGACCGTGAGCAGGATTCCTTCCAGGACACTGCTGCAATGATACTTGCACCCAGGATCAGATGTGTCACGTACATTCAGAGAGCCAGAGGCCGACGCCAGTGATATGCTGTCTTACGAGTGGTCACGATGATTGACCGAGAGATGACCAGAGAAGTGCCAGAACGAAATCATCCCCGTTAGCACACCTGACAGGGCCGATGAGCCGATGGACCGAGAGATTGGTAATTCACAGTGAAGACCTTGACCCAGGAGTGGTCATTGTTACGCACACCAGCAGGCCAAAGTTCATGATCATCGACGAGACGTCCCACTAGTGACCGCGACAGTTGGCCCGAGATTCTTAGAGGATGCACTTGAGCGGTACTATTCCGCCATTATTGATTTCGATGTTTTGGGTGATTTATTCGCATGATTTGATTTTGATGATTGAGGATTTACGATCTTTGCACAGTGTTGCACTTGATATCGTCTTTGTGCTTTGGTTTCACATGTTTGTGATTTTACGGTTTTAGACATTTGAGTTGATTTTATGCGTATGCACGCACACGATTTGGTTCCTGCACTCTGTATAGTTATATACGCTTGTAGTGCAGTGATACGCCTTTTGTGCACTTAGATGCACTGGATTTCGATTTCGATTGTGATACTCGATATTTGTTTTGTGCACCTTGTGCACCTGATTTGATTTTGCGCATGTTCGGCGCTTGATATTGGATTTCATGATTTCGTGCATGATAGATGCACCTGCCTTGGATTTTCGCGCATGTTGAGCGCATGTTTTGAGATGTGATTTTGGTGCACACCAGTTGCACTAAATCAAGATTTTTCGTGCTTGTCAGATGCACCTGATTTTGCTGTCAGGCACAGACGTTTCCTACGACAGATGCTTTGTGCACACCCGATGCACTTAGATCTTGTTTCTGTGCATATGTATGGCACATATATGGATTTTGATTCCCGTGCGCACCAGACGCACGTAGTATTCATACGCGTATTTTGGGATTGATTTTTTATGGAGCAGTACGTTTTTATGATGATTGCTATGAGTTTTTGTACTGAGCAGGACTAGTCAGAGGACAGTACCTGAATATATTTTGCATGCATTTATAGTTATTGAAGGGATTTCCAAAAAGCGAGCTATAGTCGCAGTATTTACCTACGTGTCTGATATGACCCGAAATGTTTAAAACAAGGAGACCCTTCTAAATTGTTTCCAAAATGGCGGAACGTACATATTAAACAAAGGATATATATATGTAGTTATTTTCTTACAATAGACGTCCGCCACTGTGCAGTCCTGCGAGCATCGCACAGCGATATGAAGAAGATTTGGCATGCATTGCTTCCAGATGTTTTAACGATGTATATCATGTTGGTTTTCATATTAGATCTTGACATTGATGTCTTCTCCATGACTCCGATGATTGCGGGATGCTGGATGGAGTTTGATTTTGAATTATAGGCTCATTTTCATGCGCATGCGTTGCGCTACGATTTATTTTATGTATTTATGATTTCGGAGCCCCGGCGATTTGATGGTTTTGGCTGAAATATTTTAGTATTTGGGGGAAGTTTTAATTTAAATTCGGGGACCGAAATTATTTAAGGGGGGAAGATTGTAACGTTTTGAAAATCGTTTCGGTGAAATTTCGAAAAAAACGGTAAAATAAGCGGGTTTTCTGTAAAAAGTCAAAATGCAAATATCTTTATTATAAAATTAAATATACATATTCTATCTATGAAATTGCTAGTATTTGGTGTTTATTGAGCCACTGGTGAAATTTCATATTTTCTGAAAAGTTTTCCGAAATTAATTATTTTAATATTATTTTAAGCCGTCACTAATACATTTAATTAGGGAAAATTACAAATTGGAATGAGTTGAAACAAATTTTGTGCATCATAAAACATTAAATAAAATTTTATCATGTGATTTCTGAAATGAAATAAAATTAGTAAGATGGTTTTAGAAAATATAAACTAAAAAGGCTTAGTTTGTGGAATTTAATTAATGTAAATGAAGTTTAGGCTTGTTGACTTGAGAGAGGGGGGTTATTTTGACTTGGGAACTTGTACACAACCCACACACACCCCCATATCCCTCACCAACCGACCCCAATCAGCAGCCCCCCCAAATGCCACCCCATTTTATGTGTAGAAATTGAAAGTAAAAGGGAATTAGCAAAAGTCAAAGAAGTGATGCTTAGACATTCGAGGAGTGGGTCTTTTTTCTTTCTTTCTTTGACTTTCCAAACTCACCCACACCTCTCTCCCTTCCCACTTGCTGTTCTGGCCGAGCCCTCCCCCTTGTGCAGCCCCACAAAATCCCATCTCATTTTCCCCTCAAAATTCATCAAATTTCACTCAAAAATCAATGCAAAAATCCCTCAAAATCAAAATCTAATCCCTACCCATTTTTCCTTGGCTATTCAAGCATGGATCTTGGAGAAAAGAGAGCATTTTGGGGGTCTAGATTTCATGGGAGATCTCAAAAATTGTGAGGTATAATTTTAACCCTATGCTTATATTGTTGTTTAATTGCTTCAATATTAACAATTTAGATGTTTAATTGGGTTTTATTGCAACTTTAGGAAATTCAACACTAGGGTTTGAATTTAATTAGGGTTTTTATCATTAGTTTATGGTTGTAATGAGGAGATTAACATGTAATTGTATGCAAAATCTAAGTTGGTTGCTACTTGCTAATTTGTTAAAATAAAATGGTGATAATTTTGCTAAATTGCTAACTAGGTTTTAAAAAAATTGTTTAAATATTGGGTTTAAAAATGTGATTTGGTTTTTCATGACTTCATTAACATTATAAAATATAGTTTAATACTTTAGTTCATGAAAATCCAAGCTAAATTGTTGTTTGTGCATTTTTTTGCTATAAATTGTTAAATTTGGGTATATTGTAAACTAAAATTTTGGAATTTATGGAAATTGATGAGAATAAATTATAGGAATGGTTTACATGACTTTGTTATGATATTTAGTGAATATTGTGGCCGCTAGATTCGTTTATACATCGAGTTTTGTACTAAAACGGCGAATTGTGCTTGCTAGATTTTCGGAAAAATGACTTTTTAAGTGAAATTGGGGTTTTTGTGAGTTTTAACCTATTTTATATTAAAATTAGTGCTCGTGAATGTGCAAATGAGTGTATTTGGGTTTTTATCGATGGTTTGGCGTTTGTATGCTGACGTCGAGGGTTTTTGGGTTGATTTGTGAAAGCAACCATAGGTTTTGACCTATGTGGGATTCGTGAGTCATTTTGGTCATGAGTCGGATTTTAATACGACACGGTGCGTTATGATATGTAGGTACCCCATGTGGACTTCGAGACGATAAGCAAGCGCGTGGCGACGTCGGCACCAGCGAGCGAGGACCAGGTGAGTAGATTTATATCTACGGGGAGAAGTCGGGTGGATGGCGTATAGCACCCGCGCAGTCCGTAGTGTAGCTCATATATATATGTTTATATAGGTGTTTAATGATACGAGAATGTTTATTCATGTTATGATTATGTGTTCATGGATTAGCTTTGGGTTAGTTGCGAAACCCTAGAGTAGTTGTTATACCCACATACGCACACACGGACTTGCATACTTTACTTTCTTGCGCGCAGATTGGGATGTGTATACATGTATATATGCGTGGGTATGGGACTATGCATATGTACATTCATATACGCATGCATGGATAATGATGATAGTACTTGGGATTTATGATGAGTCGATGAGATTTGATTTGAGGCCGTGAGATCGGTGATATAGCAGGGTTCGTATTTGAGATACGACATGACGTTGTAGCGGGTCCTTGACGTAGTGTTTCACACACGTGCATGCATACTTAGGCGGGTATCAGTATTGTACTAGACGTAGATCAGTACCCCGATCATGATATTTGATAAAGAGGATACCAGGTGAATAGTATGATGAATGTTATATTAACCCGTACCCAGATTTGGGGATGTCGTACGACGGATTTACGTACGAGCTATATTTTGATGATTGATCCGCACTCTTGACTTGGGATTCCTGCTTATAGATATGGTATCGGATATGATATTATTGAGGCGGGATCACCGACTAATATATATACAGGTATGTATATGTATCGACTCAGATGTTAGGCGGTTTCCTTACCTGTAGTCCAGCTTGTTAGCTTAGCCCTTTAGTTTAGTTTAGTTGTTAGATTAGATTCGATTCTTACCTATTTCAAAAACTAACGAATCGTGGGTATTTTAAAAGACAGCCCAATGGATCCTACGGATATTTCAAAAGACGTATCTTTTCATAAAAACACCGTAGCCCCTATTTTCAAAACCCCATGATTCGTGTTATTTCAAAAGGCACCATTTGTAGGACTTATATTAGGATAATGCAGATTAGTTATAGTTGCGTCTAGTATTCAGCTCCCGCTCATTATTGTGGTTCGCTTCGCATCGCATGCTTATATTATGTTTCATACTCCATTATTGATATCATGCTGTTAGGACACCAGCACCATTACCGATTATGCGTATGTACCACGTACACTTACTTGCCGGCTCACACACATCTTCATCGGTAATTGTCATGTCACGTACACCTTAGAAAATATTATTGCTTGACATAGCCTTTTAGCTAATAGTTTAGACATTGTAGTTATTACCTGCTACTTCATGCATACTGTTATTCATTGTTATGCCGCATTCATGGATTCTCATGCATATATTCACTATTTTACGTGTTATTGAGGTTTTGGATTCGTATTTCCATAAGATTTTCTGGATTTGGAGGAAAACCGAAAAAACATAAATAAACCTTTTCTCTCTTTAAAAATAAAAAGTGCGGTTTTCCCATGATGTATGAGTCGTCCACCATGAGTTTGCTGATGGATTTCGAGACCCGATTCGAGGAGTGGAGGAACCGTTTCGGATACATGGTGGGCCCGGTGCGGTACCCCGGGGCAAGAGGAATGTGTTGTTGACGTTGAGCCCGGCAGGGGAGCACTACCGACCGGTGATATTACCCGACACGTCGGATATCCGGAGGATACCGTCGTGGTCTTGAGATGGATGGTAGGGGCCGGTCTGGATTGACGGCGCCCTAGATATTGTGATTGAGATACTGAGATTTTGAGATATTGAGGTACAGAGATTGTGATACAGAGATATCGAGATATTTGGACACTTGTTTTGTGTCGATGCTGGGCACTGTTTTATGCTGATTTTGTTTATGGTACCTCACTTTTAAAATACAGAAATCTCACTGATTGATAAAAGTAGCTTTATTCAGCACATGCATTCTGTTTCATGCATTCATACATCATCCATGATATATCGCTACCTGAGGCACTGGCACGGGCATATGGGATTACACTCGGGTTAGATATTTACCCTAATCATTGTTAGGCTGCATGTTATATATATTTGAGGATATATTATGACCGTTGACCTAGGATGGCGTTGTTCATGCGGTTTCTTTCTGTAGATGTTTTTCTATTCACGAGTTGGCAACTCACCCCCGTTGTGCCACAGTTTCTTGCAGGTTTTGCCGTACAGGTTTCATTACGGCTTTGCTGGCACTGCTTCTTTCGGGTGACTTACTAGTAGGTGGGTTTATTTGTATCGCACCCATCATTATACTTTGTATATTATTATTCAGTTGTATCTAGTAAATTCCATCAACCAAACATGTATTTATTTTGAGATAGAGACCAGTGATGTTATTCCTTCGACCTTAGAGTCGCACGTTGTATTTCTGTGGTTTTCTTGTGGGTTTGGGTTCCCTTTTGAGTTTTGATCCTCGCCCTTGGCGTTGTATATTATATTGCTTGTGTGGTTGTGACCGTCGATTGACGAAGAGCTAGCTCCCGCTTGGGGATGCCTTTTTATTGATTTCGTATACTATTCATGTTGTATCCCGTTTGGGAGCCAGTATTTACAAAGGAGACTCTGCCGAAATTTTCAGGAAATATTTGATGTTTTTTTTAAACCGCATAATTCGGCTTATGCTATTAAAACTACTTGATTTTAAATTGGTTTTCCTTCACTCTACTACTTTTCTTGGTTTGGATTTCTGGGCTTTCGGCTAACTTAGATTACGTACGCCTCGAGACGTTTCGTAGTTTAAGTGCCGGTCCTGTTCCGTACTTTCGGACGTGACACGTTTCCTATGACCGATGTTGCGTGCACAACCGTTGCACCTTGATGTTGTTTCTGTGCACCTGCTGGGCACATGTATGGATTTTGATTTCCGTGCGCACCGGACGCACAGGGTTTTCATATGCACTTTTGGATTGATTTCTATGGCGCGGTACGTTTTGATGATATTTGCTATGTGTTTTCGTAAAGAGCAGGACTAGTCAGAGGACAGTGCCTGGGTATATTTTGCATGCATTGGTAGATTTCAAAGGGATTTCCAAAAGCAAGCTATAGTCTCATTATTTACATGTGTGTCCTATACGTCACGAGACGTTTAAAACGAGGAAACCCTTCCAAATTGTTTTCAAAACGGCTGATCGTACATACTAAATAAAAGATATATACGTATATGGCTATTTTCTTATAAAGTCGTCCGCCACTGTGCAGTGTTACGTGCATTGTATATCGACATTAAGAATTTGGCATGCATTACCTTCATATATTTACATGTATAGTTCCGATTTCTAGCATATCGGTTTTTGCCTTAGATTTGGCATTCGTGTTTTCACCTTGACTCCGATGATTGCGAGACGCTTGACGGAGTTTTTTTTTCGAGTTATCTGCTCGTTACTCATGCGCATGTATCGCGCTATGATGCCTTTTATGTATTGATGATTTCGGAGCCCCGTTGACTTGGACATTTATTGAAATGCTTTTAGAATTTGGGGGTTTTAAATTTAAATTCGGGGACCGAATTTCTTTAAGGGGGGAAGACTGTAACATTTCAAAAAATAAAATATTATTTTTAGGAATTTTCATAATTTAATATTAATTTTAATGAATATTTTAATAGTCGGTATAATTAAATACCGATAAATAGGGAAAATTTTGGGAAAAACTTATGGAAATTCTAAAATAGCTTATTTTGTGGAAATATATCATTTTGCAGTTTTTATGTTGGATTATATTGTTATTTTGGTGTTAATCGCGACTAAAAATCGCTAATTGGATTTTTGGCTTTTGTGCAAAATGTGCACATGACATTTTCTACACTTGTTACACTTGTTTCTTGTTTTGGTCATGGTAGCCTAGGGTTGGACCATGTTTAGGTGACCATGGTGGTTTGAACCAATTGGTTAGGTTAGTGGGGTTACTTAAGGGTTGTTAGCTTTGAGTTAGGGTGATTGGGGTTAGGTTGACTTGTGTAGAAGAGAGTGTGAGCCATGATGGCTTGTAGGTGCTAACATGTTTCAAGAGTGAGAGAGAGGTGGCTAGAATGTTCCATGATCCATATCATTCCATGATCCCTTGTGTTCTTTTACCCCTCTCACACATCAGCCCCAAATGCTCCAGCTTCAGCCCCATAGCAACACATCAGCTGCTACATCAGACAACATCAGCAGCTGAAGCAATATTTCAGCTGCTCCTAACACCTTAGCCCAGCACCTACACACCCTACATCAGCCACAGCAACAACCTCAGCCAAACAAAAGCATCAGCCACATCAAACTGCTGCAACAGTAGCTGATGCAACAGCTTCAGCCCCCCCTTTTCAACACTTCAGCCCCCTTTATCAAAACTTCGGCCTCATTTGTATTTGCATCAGCAGCTACATCAGCAATAATATTCAGCAGCCCTACACCAGCCCCTAGCACCATAGTCCACATCTACACACTCCCATCAACACTTTTCAGCCTCCATATCAACCCATCAGCACACTTCAGCCCCTCCATCAACACCTTTCAGCCACATCTGCTGCAATAGCAGCTGATGCAACATATCAGCCCCCCCCATTTGATCAATATCAGCCCTTTATCACCACATTAGCCCCCATATCAACTCATCCATATGCTGGAACCATACATCAGCCCAACACTTCACCCTGCATCACTTAAAACAGCTCAGCAGTAGCAGCCCAAAACCCTGCTACATCAGCAGCAACTCCACCCACACTACACCCACACCCTCATCATAGCACAACTCTACCCCCACAACAAAACCACAGCCCCAACTGCTGCTACAACAGCAAAGGAAAAGCAAAAGGAAATTGCAAGCAGCAGCAGCCACAGGAGTAGCAACAGCATCTGTTGCAACAGCAACTTCAACCAGGGCATTCCAGCAGCACCAACCCACTCCTCCTTCCTTCATCTTCCCTTCTCGTTCATTCCAGGACTCCCTTGAGGTATAATCTCATAACCAAATTCCTATCATGTAAGTTATAGTGTCTAGTTGAAAGTTACTGTTATATTTGAGATCTAGTGCTAGTTTTAGTGAAATTGAGTGAGGTTTGGCCAAGAGATGGTTTCGATTGTCAGGGTAATCTTATTAAGTGTATTTGAGACCATTGTAACCATGAAACCCCAGATTTCTAGTTAGTTACCCGAGTTGTTCGACTTAGTGTAAATTAGCGTTTTTGTCGATTTTGTGACCTTTCTGAGACCTGCTTTCACCCGGGACCTCCTAGAGTAAAATTGACTTGGCAGTGAGGTATGCAGGTAGGTAGAAACCAACACCCAAAACCCTAGCCCAAAACACCAAACCCCGGCCGCAGATAAATTCCCCCTGGCCGCAATTTGCGGCCAGAGCAGGGGAGAACCCCCTCGTTTTGCCTGCACAGCCCTATTTCATGTAGATTTGACCCCCTGTATGTCTAGTTTTGACTGATTCCAGTTTGGATAAAATCTGGGTTGTTTTTCATGAGTTGGCGTATGATTTACGACCTGTTTTCCATATGGACTTTTGGTATTCGATGATTCGTTCTGTCGGGTGGCGTTTGAACGCCAACGACCAGTGAGCATTGGCTGTGTTTGCACGCACGGCTACAGGTTTTTACCTATGAGCGTAGCGTGCACCATTTTTGTTTCCGACATGGTTTTCATGTGTTTTAGCGTGTTATATCCTTGTAGGTACCCCACGTGGCGTCGAGGCGTTGTTGATGCAAATGGAGACGTCGACACCGGCACGCTTAAAGAAAGGTGAGTAGATTTATATCTACGGGGAGAAGTCGGGTGGATGGCGTATAGCACCCCCGCAGTTCGAGGTGATGTATACGGATGCGTATACACACCTACAAATATTATATGTTGTTTGGGAAATTATTGATGTTTAGAATGGATAATTGGTGGACTTGGATAAATTAGTGTCGCGAAACCCTAGGTAGTCGGTACACTACACGTACATATACACTCATACATGTACACACATACATACTTGCATGCATCCTTACTTCATATGTGCATACAGGGGATTCCTTATAGATATGTGTTCACATAGGTATGGGACTACGTGTTCACATACAGACTTGAGGATGAGACATGGGATTGAGATGAGTCGATAAGTTTGATCTGGGGTTATGATATCGGTGATAGGATAAATTCATAATTAAGATACGTCTTGATGCTTTAGAGGATTTTGGGAATAATGATGCCATAGGAATGATGCCATAAATATATAATGATCGACACGTGACTATGTTATGAGATATGATATGATATGATATGACAAGATATTTATGGTAGGCCGCCTTGGGCGTTGTTTACCCCTTGAAATGATTTGGGCTGATGATATCGTTTTTGCTAGAGGCTGTAAATCAGAAGCTGGATTATGATTATATTGACGATATATGATGATGATATTGATTTATAGGAGACTGTCGATCAGTGATCAGATCGTGATTATAGTGATGATGTTATCATGGTACTAGACATAGGTCAGTACCCAGATTATGATATTTGATACGAGAATACTTGATGAATAATATGACAAATGTGATATTGACCCGTACCCAGATTTGGGGATGCCGTACGACGGATTTACGTACGAGCTATAAATTGATGTTTGATCCGCACTCTTGATTTGGGAATAACTGATTATAGAGATGTGTTATTGGATGTGATATTATTGAGGCGGATCACCGACTATATATATAAATGTATATATGTATCGACTCAGAGGTTAGGTGGTTTCCCTTACCTACTGTTAGCTTTAGCTCAGCCTTATAGTGGTGTAGCTATTTGACTTTTATGACCTTAGATGCAGTTTAGCGATCATGGTGTTCTGTATTTCAGCTCCCGCATATTATTGTTGCTCTGCATTGCATACAATTACGATTCATATTTCATTATTGATATCCTGCTGTTAGGACACCAGCACCATTACCGATGATGCGTATGTACCACGTATACTTATTTGCCGGCTCACACACATCTTCATCGGTAATTGCCATGTCACGAACACTTAGAAGATATTATAGCTTGATTTAGCTTGTTAGCTAGTAGTGACATGATATTAGTATGCTTGCCTTATATGCCAGCTTGACATTGTAGTTATTACCTGTCACTTCATGCATACTGTTGTTCATTATATGCCGCATTCATGGATTCTCATGCATATATTCATGGTTTTACATGCTATTGATGATTCAGATTTCCATGATGTTTTCTGGATTTGGAGGAAAACCGCAAAAACTTATATAAACTGCTTTCTCTCTTTTAAATAAAAATGCGGTTTTCCCATGATGTATGAGTCGTCCACCATGAGTTTGCTGATGGATTTCAAGACCCGATTCGTGGAGTGGAGGAACCGTTTCGGGTACATGGTGGGCCCGGTGCGGTACCCCGGGGCAAGAGGATCGCAGATGATGGCGTTGAGCCTGGCAGGGGAGCACTACCGACCGGTGATATTACCCGACACGTCGGATATCCGGAGGATACTGTCGTAGTCATGAGATGGATGGTAGGGGCCGATCTGGTCTGACGGCGCCCTGGATATTATGATTGAGACATTGAGATTTGAGATATTGAGGTACAGAGATTGTGATACAGAGATATCGAGATATTGAGATTTATGTTTTGTGCCGATGCTAGGTACTGTTTTATGCTGATTTCATTATGATACATCATTTTAAAATACAGAAATCTCACAAATTTATGAAAGCAGTTTTCTTCAGTACATGCATTCTGTTTCATGCATTCATACATCATGCATATGATATATTACCACCTGATGCACTGACACAGGCACATGGGTTTACACTTGGGTTAGATTTTTACCCTAGTCTTGTTATAGATTGCTGGTTATATATTTGAGGATTATATATATTGATCGTATGACTTAGGATTGCGTCATACATGCGATTTCTGTTCGTAGATCTTTTTCTACTCACGAGTTGGCAACTCACCCCCGTTGTGCCCCAGTTTCTTGCAGGTTTTGCCGTACGGGTTTTGTTACGGCTTTGCGGGCACAGCTTCTTTCAGGTGACTTGCTAGTAGGTGGGTTATTTGTATCATACCCATCATTATACATTGTATATTATATTCAGTTGTATCTAGAAGTTCCATCAACCAAACATGTACTCATTTGAGATAGAGACCAGTGATGTTTATTCATTCGACCTTAGAGTCGCCCGTTATATTTATGTGGATTTCATGCTGTTGGAGTTTCCTTTTTCTGTTGTGATCCTCGCCTTTAGACGTTGTATATTATGTTGCTAGCTGGTTGACTCATAATGGTTTTCCTACTCTCTACTACTTTTCTTGGTTTGGATTTCTGGGTTCGGCTTACTTAGAGTATGTACGCCTCGAGACGTTCGTAGTCTAAGTGCCGGTCATGTTCCATACTTTCGGGTGGTGACACCAGCACCTTATTCGATAAGGAAAGAGCCGAGATCCCTTCACCGGGAGTGAACTCTTTAGCGATACTAGAAGATTCTACAACTCACTCAGTTTTGTTTTTGATTGCTTCTATAGTTCATGCTTTGCATAGTGGTATTTGTGAAATATCCTGCTCCTTATTCGATAAGGAAAGAGCCGAGATCCCTTCACCGGTAGTGACCTATTTAGCGAAACTAGTAAAAGCCTCAAAAATACTTCTTTTCAAAAATCACTTGTTTCTACAACGATATCAAGTTCAATACGCAAAAGGTTTTCTGAAAAACCTGTCGTAGCCCTCCGTCATTTCAGATAAAGACTATTTAGTATTCGTGCTGCGTTTTTTGGCCTTTGTCAAGGCGTAGTGTGCGATAGCTGACTAGTACTTATCTTCTTATGCATATGATGCGATTGGATTAGGGTAGTCGTACGACCTTGTTGGCCTTTGTCAAGGGTCATACGGGTGGGTTTAATTCAATCAGAAAATGACGGGTTGAACTTGACTAGCATCCTATGGTTTGTTGGCCTTTGTCAAGGTCATATAACGTTAGGGAAAAAGTAATATCGGGAATTTCAAGTTTTGAAATTTGCAATGAGATTGCATACCTTCTATGAGATAGTTGGACCCCGATACCCACTACGAGTAAGAGTTACTCCTGAGAGAGTTTTACACATAACAATTAGCCAATCAAGTAGGTGTCTAGAAAGGTGTTAACGGGGTTACGCCCCTAGGAAAACGAAGTTTATTTTAATTAGGTCCATACGAAAGCACGGGGAACCTCCCTCAAAGTACCAACACTGGCCTGGCTGAAAGATTGGCGAACTTGTAAGGTGTAGTTGATCCCCGCTAGTCTTACCTTTTTGGGTTTGAAGGAAGATTTGATAAAAACAGTAGGAGCCATCCTGATTAGATAAGACAATAACCAATCTAATCTTGCAAGTGCATACGCTAAAGTGTTTTCTTCTCTCTCTCTAGGTAGCGACCATGCCAGGCCTTAATCAAGATAATAATATGGATGTATTGACCGAACCCGCTTGTTATACTGAGCAGAGGAACGTTGGTTCCGTTCTTTCTTATAATTGTTATAAGACAGAGCAGGAAATAGGGAAATATCCGGATTCCCATGCCGCCCAATCGAAGAATAAGCATGTTGATGCATCTTCTTCGGGTGTGCTAGTTATCGAGAACTGTTTCTCAGTACACTTTACGTCCGAGGTATTAGATACCGGATCGGGATCCCACATATGTAATATGTTACATGGGCTAAATAAAGGTAGGGAACTGGGAGAGGGTCATCATTCCGTAAGAGTAGGGAATGGTGCAAATGATGCAGCCAAAGCAGTTGGCGAGTATCACTTTTTATTACCAAATGGTAATACATTGATTATGAGCGAACGCTATTACATACCGATTCTGATATGCAATCTTATATCAGTTTCTTTGTTAAGTAAAGAAAGATATAAATTTGTAGTACAGGATAATGTTATGAACATCTTCCTGAATCAAAAGTTGATTGGATCAGGCTCATTAAATAATGACATATACGTTGTAAATCAAACCACGGTTCTTAATGTACAAAACACACACAAGAGCAAGAGTTCAGAAATGAATGAATCCTTCTTGTGGCATTGTAGACTAGGTCATATCAATGCGACACGGCTAGCTAAATTACATAAGGATGGATATTTGAATCCATTCGAATTTTCATTTTATGACACTTGCTAGTCATGTCTCAAAGGAAAGATGACCAAAACTCCGTTTAGTGGACACGGAGAAAGAGTTACGGAACTCTTGTTACTAATACATAGTGATGTATGCCGTCTCATGTCTACACATGCCAGGAATGGTTCCTCATACTTCATTACATTCACTGACGATCTCTCAAGATATGGACATGTGTTCCTATTGAAGCACAAGTCTGAAGCTTTTGAGAAATTCAAAGAATATAAGCACGAAGTCGAGAACCAAACGGGTAAAAGTATTAAGATCCTTCGATCTGATCGAGGAGAAGAATACTTGAGCAATGAGTTCCTGGACTATCTAAAAGAGAATGGGATTCTTTCTCAGCTTACTCCTCCGTATACACCACAGCACAACGGTATATCGAAACGAAGGAATCGCACACTATTAGATATGGTGCGCTCAATAATGAGCACCGCTGAGTTACCTATTTCCTTTTAGGGTTATGCGCTTGAAGTAACAACATACCTATTGAATCAGGTTTCTTCAAAATCTGTACCTACCACACCATATGAGATATGGGGTGGGAAGAGACCATGTCTTAAACGAGTTAAGATATGGGGTTGTCTGGCCTATGTCAAAAAGCAAAATCCGGACAAACTCGAGACACAATCAGTTCTTTGTAAGTTTGTTGGATATCCTAAACATTCAAATGGATATCTATTCTACCACAGTGAACAACAAAAGGGGTTCATTGCTCAACATGCCACTTTTTTAGAAAAGGAATTTCTTGCAAAAGAAATTAGTGGAGAAAAGGTAGAGCTGGAAGAAGTACCAGCAAAACAAACTACAACTGAAGATTTAGTGGAACCAGAGATTTGATAGTTCCCAACGAACCCCAGCCTCTCCGCCGATCTAGTAGGGTTTGTCACGACCCGAAATATTAGCTCGTGACCAGCACTTGAATCACGCAACGTCTAAAGGCGTAACGGAATTCAAGTAAGCTGAAACCCGGAAATCTAAACCTTTTTAAGAAAACAAAGGGGGTGAAGTTTTGAAATAAATGTATAATGAAATCAATGTTTTCATAAATGCATAGTTGATGGAACATGAAAAAAAATGCAAGTTGGAAAACAGGTTTTCCTCTTTTTAAAAATTTGGGCAGCACCTCCTTTGTATTTTTTGATCCAAAACCACCAATACAAAATAAGAATAATGGCATCCCCAAGCGGGAGCTAGCTCTTCGCCAACCGGCGCATCACAACCATGCAAGAAAATATATGTAAGTATACGACGCCCAATGGCGAAGATCGCCAAAAACGATAAAGAAATAAGTAAGACATCAACCCAAAAAGCAAACATAAAACCCATCGCTCAAGTCTCGCAACTACAAGTCTTTCTAAGTCTCATTACTTATACAGTTACTAAATTTTATTGATGGAATTGACTAGATGCAATATGAAATATAAATACAAGAGTGCGTACGATACAGAGGTCCCACCAACCAAAGCAATCAACCGAAAGCAACTATGTGCAAGCGAAGCCGCTACTGATTCGTGCAGTCAACCTGCAAGAACTATGGCACAACGGGGGTGAGTTGCCAACTCGTGAGTAGAAAAACATTAACAAGTAGAAATCGAATAAACAACGACTCTTAGGTCAACTGTATCATAAAGGTAATATTATGATATCTAGGGTGACCGGGTCTATATATGTTCCAACAATGTAATCAACACCTATATGCATGCGGATATAATCCAACAATGTAATGAATGTATGTATGCATGTGGATCTCGTCCGACCATATAATCAATGTGTTTGCATGTGGATCTCGTCCAACCATATAATCATTGTATGTGTGCATATAAGTATGAGGATATAAATCAATGGTGTCCATCGCGACACATCAAAATCATGGAACCTGGGTGTCCAACATCGACACCCGAAAACATCATGAAATCCGTGTCCAGCATCGACACGTAAATCCTCATATCTTGGGCTCGTCAGTCCGGATCGGCCCATATCATCTCTCGACTCCGGTCGGTATCCTCTGGATATCCGCCGAGCCCAAATACTATTACCGGTAGGTAGTAGTCCCACTGCCAGGCCCACCTTCTACTGCACAGCAATCCGTTCTCTCCCTGGGGTACCATACTGGGTCCACCATGTGTTGGATATATGTATGCCTTAGAGGCCATTATATGATAGTGGATGTATTTATACATGTATATATATATATATATATATTCAGTGTACGTTCTTGCTCGACATGATAGTATGCTATCTGGTTCTTCTTTATCTGACATGTTGACTTGATCATGCTTTTATTCATTTACACATGTTGATAAATCCCTGAGGATATTTGCTTGACTACTGTGATTATGATAGAGATCATACTAGTGGGACGTCTGTAGTTTATAAGCATATCCTTAAATGTCCCTAGTCGTAGGTGTATCGAGATGGGGCATCGATATACCAGAGTAAACTAGCGTATATGATACTAGACCCATATGATGGGCGATGGATGTTTTCACATCCATTGATGTTTGACATCGAGATCATATATGGGTGCTCAGTGGAGACTGGGTACACTGGACGGACTCGCCGAGAACTCCTATCTGGTATTATATCTATCATCGGATAGCAGTTCTTAGGTGACATTGGTAAAGGTTAATCTGTAGACCCGAGATCGTCGTAGAGTCTTGTGTGTTCTCCCACTGTACTTTGATTACCACCCTACCACCGCTCTACTGAGTCGTGCAAACAGGTGGCTTTTGGGTACAGTCCCGAGACACATGGAGACATTAAGCGATAGGAGGGGTTTCGTCTCTCCCGGTATTGGGAGTTGATGTTGTGCTATGCTCGATTGGCTATATCAGTAAGTCCCTAGCCAGGGCTGTTGAGATTTACTGATAAGTGTTATCAGTAGTTTCTCGCTCTGTTATAGACCATGCATCGACACGACTTATTGAGTTATTAGGGTCGACGTTACCATCCCTAGACTCGATATACAGCATATCTGACGAAGAGACCGGACTGTACGGTAGTTGCCGGTTGGCTCGACCAGAGTTGTGACTGGTTCGCTTGTTTTCTTCTGATCGCTCAATACCCGGGTGGCCGTTACGTTTAGCTGACCTCTTGCGGCTTGGGGGTGCTTGATATGATCATCACCCACTGCCGGCGTATTGAGGAATCTTAGAGTCTCACAATGGAGTTACCTAGTCCAGGCGAAACGATGTGGTGTACATATGTGATATGCGCGGGGACCCGATTAAATGCGCGTATATGATACCGTGTACTAATCGGGCGGTTTGCTATTGGTCAGGTCGTATGTGATATGACCGGTTTGCTAAATCAAGTGTTGATTTATCATTTACCATTAGCTTTTTCACTTTAAACCCTTCTTGTCTTTTGTTGTATGCATGCATGTATGCATTTATTCACTTTGATGCACATATGGATGTGCATGCACTCATACATGCATACACAATTCTATCATGGTTATTGATATATTGGATGGTGGCAATATAAGACTTACACCTTAATAAATATGTTGATATTTATTTTTGGAAAAGATAAATGGAATGGATAATTACTCATGGTTGATTATTATATTCACCCTTTGACCTTTGCATTAACCTTGAGTTAATTTCCATGGCCATTATACATCCAAAAGAAAATATCTTGATTTTGATTAACTTGGGTTAAGAGTGAGAAGAAGAAAATATATATATTTTCTTATCTCATTCTTACCTTATCTTTTATCATTATCTTGAGCTCTTCACTTGCCATCATCTTCTTCCTCCTCTCTCTGGCTCTCTAGCTTTCATTAGTGAGCAAAAGAGTGATCATGTTAGGGTTTTGAAGTGAGAAAACAAACCACATCACCATTCTACACTACTCTTGCCCATTAGTTTAGAGTGTTAGCTTCTACTTCTTCTCTTGATCTAGTGGAGCTTCAACCTTGGACAAAGAGGACTCCGGGTGGATCGTCGTGGACTTGGAGGATCTCAAGCAAGCTTCTTTCAACCCTCAAGTAGCCAAGGATTCTAACGTAGGAAGCTACAAAGTTTGTATTCTCTAAACCTAGTCTTTACCTCTTGTGGATTGTGTATAAAGTTTTGTTACCCTAGCTTTTCTAATATGATCCTTAGGTTAGTTTCTCTAGCACCTTATAAAATTTTAATATGGCATATGTGATGCTACCAAACCCTAGTAGTGGTGCTGTAGAAACTCCTTCACCATGTACCCGCAATCGGCCTCATCCAGCTCCTCGAATCGGGTTTCACATGTCATATGTCTCAGAACCGAGAAAACGCATGATGGACGCACTGAAATATCATATCAAGAGAAACCATGTTTTTAAAACAGTACATGCTTTCTTTTGAAATAGTCACGGTTCTCAAATCCAGATATCTCATGAAAACAACATATCTCAATGCGTGTAATCATAAAGCATGATGTATGCGATATATAACAAAAATGTAAGCATATCCGTATATCATGCAATATGGAATAGTAATATGCACATATCGAGGGAAAACCGCTCTTTTAAATGAATCTAGTTTTAAAATATATCATGCGGTTCCTAAATCTCCAATATCGAATGCAATATCGTAAAAAGGTGCATATGTGTATGTACGCAAGTATGGACGTACAAATGTGTATGTCCGCAAGTATGGGTATACAATATGTATGTACGCAAGTATGCGTGTACAATATGTCTGTACGCAAGTATGGGCGTACAAATGTGTATGCCCGCAAGTATGGGTGTACAATATGTATGTATGCAAGTAAGTAGGTATATACACAAGTATGAGTGTACAATGTGTATGTGCACCAATATGGATGTACAAGTAGGTATATACGCAAGTTTGAGTGTATAATGTGTATGTGCGCCAATATGGATGTACAAGTAGGTATATACGCAAGTATGAGTGTACAATATTTATGTGCGCCAATATGGATGTACCAATCCTACCGTGTAGTGATATGGCAATTGTCGATGATGAAGTCTGTGAGCCGGCAAATCTACGTAAGTGTAACATACACATCATCGATAATGGTGTAGGTATACTAGCACAAGTATAAGTAATGCAATGCGAATATCATGAATGCAGCATAAGGTAAATCATATGCAAATGCTGACGGGTATACGTATCTAACATAACCGAGTCGGTAAATCTATCAATCGGCATCTAGCCACACAACATCACGTACGGTATAAACCATCGTACGGCAGCCTCTAGTCAAAGGTATGGATCAAATATCAAGTCAAACTCATCACGTACGGAAGATCATCCTACGGCGGCATTAAACCAATAGGGATCCTATCAACCTATAAGACAATGAGGGTACGGCCTAATGTCACGAACGGCATGTCATTCATGATTCACGACATTCTATATATATCTATATACCTATGTCCCAAGTCACATCTGCAACAATCTCATATCAGGGGACTGTAAGTCTATGTCGCTCACCCCGCAAGCTAGCGTGGAGGCGTAACAAGTAAAAATCGAAACTTTATTACAAAGCAACATAGACTAACGCTTAAGGATCTTTGCAAAACCATTACTAACGAACTACTAGAGATTTAATCTACTGTGATACGAAGATTATACCTCACGAAAATGGTCCTTCGGTTCTTCCCGCCGCTGTCCTCCTCGTCCATGTGAGCTCCGAGGATCGATCCGGATCTTAGTCACCTCCGCGGCCTCCTAGAGTCGAAGACAATCCACCCGAGAGTCTACAGTCCGAGCTCCACCTCAACCTGAGGTAAGTAGGGCAACAAGTTTGCTACTCTTGATTTCTTAGGTGATGTAGGGGTAGAAGATGGATTTGTTTGTCTATTTAGTTTCTATTTCTGTTAACACATGAGAGCTATAGAAAAATCTAGAGAGGAAGAAGAAGGAGGAACCATGGGAGCTTTCTTTTGGATGAGAGAGAAAGCGCAAAAGATAATGATACATATGAAATATATTTAGTAATCTTTTATCATGATAATTTTGATGGCTACCATTGATTTAACCATTATCATCTCAAAGATAAATCCAAATGAATAAGAAGGGTCTAGTGCTTGCAAAATATCTAAGTCAGCAATGGTCAACTAGATCAAATTGTCAAGCAAGGTCAAATGGTCAAACCAATTTGCCATAACACAATTATCTTTAAAAATATTAGTAAATATTTTCCTCACCTCATAATGGTTTTGACCAAATCAATGGTCAAAACCCTAATGAGGCACCTACTTCTTCACTCCTCACAACCGTGTATACACACCCGCATCCGCATTCCGCAGAATACGATTGCACAGAAGAAAAAACAAATCCATCTATAAAATACTAGGATCCGGCTTAAACCAAAACCCACTAGTATTGTCCGTCCGAACATCATACGCGCACAAGTGCACGTAAGTGATCGTAGCCCTGCCGTAAAACCATACGGTCTCTACACCTTTTGCTCAGTGCAGGGAAACTCTCTGTGTGGGATTCTAAAGACTCGACACTACGCTGGTAGTGGGTTTAACCACAGGCCTCAAGCGGCACTAGCTGTACATAACGGTCCCCAAGTAGATGTCGATAAGAAGGCCGATGAGGTATACCCATCTGAACTCCTACTGAGCCTGAATGTGACAATCTCCATACAGTCCGGTCTGTTCGTCTGAGAGTATCGCATGTCGGGCCTAGGGGCGGTAAATGTCAGACCCCTAATAGCGGTACAAGTCGTGCCGGAGTGTAGCCCAGAACACCCTGAGAAACTACTGGAAACACTACCGGCAATTCTCGCTTGCCCTGGCCAGGGACTTTGTGTAATGGCTCTCCTAGACACAACGCGATATCAACCACCAATACTGGGAGAGACGAATCCTATCTAACCGCTACTGCCTTTAAGTGCTTCGGGACTGCACCCAACTACTACCTGTTTGCACGGCTCCTTTGAGCCGTGATAGGGTAGTAATCAAAGTAAGTGGGAACACACTCGAGGCGAGGTAGCAGTGTCAAGTCGACGGGCTAAGCTGTACTCCTGTCATCTGGGAACTGTTATCTGACGATAGGTATAGTACCAACCAACGGTTCTCGACGAGTCCTGTCCAGTGTACTCGTAACCTAATGAGCACCCGCATACTATCTCCAGTATGACGTACTAATGGCTGTGGGACATACCATCTCCCCTGCTGGGATGAGAAGCGTATACGCTAGTCTATCCCGGAGTATTGATGCCCCGTCTCGATAATTCTATGACTAAGGACCTGTAAAAGGATGTGCTTATAGGTTACCCAGCCCCCACCAGTGTGACTGCCATCACAACGCTGGTAATCAAGCAAAGATGCTAAGGTCTTCACTAATATGTATAAGCAATATGCAAAAAGAAACACATGCATATATTAAAGTAGAAACAAACCATATAGCATACTACCACTTTGAGAAAGACTTTCTATACAACTGTGAATATCCCAAGCTTCCATTAAGTAATATACAAGCTAGTATGATACAATAATGGCCCCTAGGGCATATACACTAACAATCTCCCATTTGCTCTAGGGCCATGTACTGGCGTATCGAAGACCTATCATCTCGATCAACCGCTCGAACTAAGTCTGGGGTATGGTCTTCATGAGTGGATCTGCAGTGTTATTCTCCGAATCAACTCTCCTTACCTCGATCTCCCGGCGATCTACGATCTACCTAATCAGGTGGTACCGCCTCAAAAAGTGTCTGGACTTCTGATGGGATCTGGGTTCCTTCGCTAATGCTATAGCGCCGTTGTTGTCGCAATACAACAGTTGTTAGTTGTATGTATGCCCTAGAAGCCAGTATTGTACAGATGATGTATATTATATTAGATGCTTGGACATATATAGAGATGACTTTCTTGCTCGATATGATAGTATGCTATCTGGTTGCTCTTTATCTTAACATGTATACTAGTCTCTTTAAACTGTCTTATAGTTACATGTTGGTAAAGCCCTTAGGATGTGTACTTGACTACCTGGACTATGATGCAGATCATACTAGTGGGGACATGGTAGTCCATAAGTACATCCTTCAAGGTCTCTAGTCGTAGGTGTATCGAGACGGGGCATCGATATACCAGTGTAGACTAGCGTATACGCTTCTCGACCCATGAGATGGGCGATGGATGATCCCATATCCATTGGTGTTTGACATCAGAGATGGTATACGGGTGCTCAGTGGAGACTGGGTACACTGGACGGACTCGCCAAGAACTCCAAGATGGTAGTATACCTCACGTTAGATGGCAGTTCTCAGGTGACACTTGTACAGGTTAGTCTGTAGACCCGAGATCGTCATAGAGTCTTGTGTGATTCCCACTGTGCTTTGATCTCCACCTTACCACGTCCATGAGGGCGTGCAAAACGGTTGTTTTTGGGTATAGTCCCGAGTCACATGGAGACAATGAGCGATAGGAGGGGTTTCGTCTCTCCCGGTATTGGGGGTTGATGTTGTACTGTGCTCGATTTGCCGTAATAGGGAAGTCCCTAGCCAGGGCTGTTTCAGAGATTTGCCGGTAAGTGTTACCAGCAGTTTCTCGACCCGTTATGAGCCTCACATCGGAACGACTTATCGGTTATTGGGGTCTGACGTTTACCACCCCTAGACTTGATATGCGACATATTAGACGAGGAGACCGGACTGTACGGGAAGTGTTGTCGATCGGCTCGACGGGAGTTGTAGCAGGTACGCTTGTTCTCTTCTGATCGCTCAATACCTGGGTGGCCGTTACGTTTAGCTGACCGCTTGCGGCTTGGGGGTGCTTGATATGATCATCACCCACTGCCAGCGTATTGACGAGTCTCAGAATCCCACAATAGAGTTTCCTAGTCCAGGCGAAACGTTGTGGTGCGCGTATGCGATATGCGCATGGACCCGATTAAAATGCGCGTATAGGATACCGTATATTGATCGGGCGGCTTGCTTTTGGTAGGTGTCATATGTGATATGGCCGGATTGATAAATCAAGTGTTGATTTATCATTTAACCATTAGCTTCTCACTTGAAATCCTTTCTTGAGTTAGTTGGATGTATGCATGCATGTATGCCTTCTTTTTGATTCATGCACATAGGGATGTACATATACACATACATACATACATACATCTTTCATGGTTGATTATACAAGGAAATGGTGGCAATATAAGACTCGCACCATGGGTTTTTTATATGGAATATTATTGTATTTAAGCTAAAAACAAAAGGAAAAAGAAATGGGTTTGTTTTGGATTGTTTCTACACTCTTCTTGACCTAACCTCACTCGCCCACCATTTAACCATGGTTTACTCTTCCTTTTAGTTTTTAACTCAAGTACAATAATGATTCAACCATGGTTTGAGATGAGAGATAGAAAATATATATTGATATATTTTTTCTATTTTCTTTAAGAGTTGAACTTATCATCTTCTAAAAAAGCCATCATCTTCATCAACCACTCTCGTTTTTGCTCTCTAGTTCTTTGTAGTGAGCAATATACTCATCAAGATTGGATTTTGAAGTGAGAAAGAGAACCACAACACCATTCTACACAAGTCTAGCCCACTTGTTTAGAGTGTTAGCTTGATTTCGTTCACTTGATCGGATAAAGTTGCAAACTTGGACAAAGCGGACTCCGGGTGAATCATCGGTGACCTCGAGGAGTTCACGCGGAGCTTTTTCAAACCCTAAGTAGCCGAGGAGTCTCGCGTAGGGAGCTACAAAGGTTGTACTCTCTAAACCCTAGCTTTTCTTTTCATATGTTGATGTGAATATTTTTGAAACCCTAATTTTTCTAAGAACGATCCAATGCTTGTTAGCTTAGCACCCTAAAAATGCATTCTTTGGTTCATGTGATGCTTCCAAACCCTTCATGAGGTGCTAGGCTAACCCAACATTGGTATCAAAGTCGACCTAGAACATTAGGCGACACCTTTACGAAGTTAAAACTCCGATCGAACCGAAAATACGGATTTTTGGGTGCTCTCTGGACTTTTTTCAAAATCTGGTTATTTTCAGAATTAAAAATATGTAAAAAATTCAGCAGGTAAAAATAAGAATTACGGTATAAAAAGTTTTCCATGAACAGTCTTTTCTGCCGCGGAAACGCGGCCTAAGCTTGCTTAGGCCGCGGTTCCGCGGCCGTATTCCTCCATCACTGTATAATTTTTATGCTGTAATGATTATTTCTGCTAGTATATTTTTTAGGGTATTTTTAATCTGTATTTAGTTCTGAAAAATTCTGGAGATGGTTTTGGACTCGTCGATTCGATCGGAATTTTGATTTCGTGACTTTTCGGGGTAAATTAGAAAGTAGTGAAGTGTTTGAACGAGTATTATTTGCTCACTTTTCACGGGGTTTAAATCCTTTGGAGATTCGTGCAAGTTTTGTGGTGGTCCCTCTAGAAGACAATAAACCTTAACTCGATTATATGACCGTCTTGAACTGCCCTTTGAACCTTAGGGTTTGGGGCAGTACGGCGTGCCACATGTGAGGCGTTGGCTTGACCCTTCTACGGATGGACCGCTACTACTGTGTCACACTCTAAGTTTTTGAACATCGCTCAAGTGTTGAGCTTTAGTGAATCTTGGGTATTTGATCGTTCGTTCGAAAATTTTAATACTGTCTAATTATCTGGAATTTGATGCAATGTGTGGAATTCATATTATAAGACATGAAATACGAGGTATGTGATACTTCGCATTTACGATGTCTAAAGAGAATGTAGATTCCAGATATTGCAGTTTTACACTTTCTTTTCTGTGACCGTAAGTGTAGTATGTCGATATCGCCGGTTTCGTTGCTATACATCAACGACAATTGGGGTACGCATACTTACTTACGTTGATGATATGTGATATTATGTGTTGCTGAGATATGATGTGCAGGATTGTTGCGATTGAATAGCCGGGGTTTTTTTATGTGAGATGAGAGTTTTATATTTTCATTCATGTAAATTCAAATGTAATGTAATATTCTTTTATTTGGGGCACTTTCGGGTTGAGGTCGTTGCCACCTGTGTTGTATATTATTTACTTTTCCGCATTAGGATAGACCCAAGGAGGGGAGCACGGGTGACCGGGTTCTGGGGTTCAGTGGGAGGCTATCTCGAGGAGTCGAGACCGGGTCTCCTAAACTCCAGAATTGGTAGGGTCGCTTGCCACTCTCGTAGGGGTCCAGGGTGTGGGCTTGGCTATTCATCGCGACTGTGGAATCCGTATTTTCTATTTTGGCTAAATACTAAATACGGACGTCCTAGTATATCCCACATTATATCTATGTTTCTGCTGCGATATCTGTGATGTGATCATTTGATATGTTCTGATGAATACAGTATATAGTATATATGATATATTATATAGATGTTACTTATGTTTTACACCCGCACTAGCCCTGCCCTGCTCTGTCGTTAGTTACCTAACCTAACGGTGCACGAGGGGACATCGAGGCGAATGCGGATGGCATAAGTGTACGTCGTATTTATCTGTGATGTTTAGGTAACTTAAATGATGGGACTTCATTAATGTGATTAATGAAAGAAAAGAAACCTATAAGATGTTGTAGAATCAAATTTTAAATAAAAAGGGTAGCTACAGTTTTGCTTTGCATAGCGGTATATATGATATACCCTGCACCTTATTCGATGAGGAAAGAGCCGAGATCCCTTCACCGGGAGTGACCTCTTTAGCGAAACTGGCAGATGCTACAAACACTCGGTTTGACTTTTGACGGCCTTTGGAGTTTTACTTTGCACAGTGATATATATGATATATCCCGCACCTCATTCGACGAGGAAAGGGCCGACGATCCCTTCACCGGGAGTGACCCCTTTAGCAAAACTAGAAAAGCCTCAAAATCACTCCATTTCGAAACTTCACTTGATTCTACAACGATATCAAGTTCATTACGTAATAGGTTTTCAGAAAAACCTGTCGTAGCCCTCCGTCATTTCAGATAAGAACTGTTTAGTATTCGTGCTGCGTTTGTTGGCCTTTGTCAAGGCGTAGTGTGCGGTAGCTGAATAGTGCTTATCTGCTTATGCATGTGATGCAGATTGTTTCAGGGTAGTCGTACGACCTTGTTGGCCTTTGTCAAGGGTCGTGCAGGTGGGTTTGATTCAATCCAGAAATGACGGGTTGAACTTGACTAGCATCCTATGATTTGTTGGCCTTTGTCAAGGTCATAGGACGCTAGGGGCAAAATATTATCGGAAATTTCAAGTGTTGAAATTTGCAATGAGATTGCATACCTTCTATGAGATAGTTGGATCCCGATACCCACTGCAAGTAAGAGTTACTCCTGGGAGAGTTTTACACATTACAATTAGCCGATCAAGTAGGTGTCTAGAAAGGTGTCAACGGGGTTACGCCTCTGGGAAAACGAGGTTTACTTTAATTAGGTCCGTGCGAAAGCACGGGGAACCTCCCTCAAAGTACCGACACTGGCATGGCTGAAAGATTGGCGAAGTTGTAGGGTGTAATTAATCCCGGCTAGTCTTTCCTTTTAGGGTTTGAAGGAAGATTTAATAAAAACCAGTGGGAGCCATCCTAATTAGATAAGATAATAACCAATCTGATCTTGCAAGAGCATACGCTAAATTGTTTTCTTCTCTCTCTCTCCAGGTAGCGACCATGTCATGCCCTAATAAAGATAATAATATGGATGTATTGACTGAACCCGCATGTTATACTGTGCTGGGGAACGTTGGTTCCGTTCTTTCTTATAAGAGTTATAGGAATGACAGGACATAGGGGAATACCAGGATTCCCAAGCCACCCAAATGAAGAAAGTACATGATGATGCATTTTCTTCGGGTGTGTTCGTTACAGAAAACTGTTTCTCCATTTTCCCTACGTCCTGGGTATTAGATACCAGGTCAGGATCCCATATATGTAATCAGTTACATGGGCTTAGAAAAGGTAGAGAACTTGGAGAAGGTGATAAAGACATATGAGTTAGAAATGGTGCAATTGTTGCAGCTAAGACTGTCGGGGAATATCACCTTGCATTACCTACTGGTAATACTTTGGTTCTGAACGAATGCTATTACATGCCGAACCTGATATGCAACATTATATCGGTTTCTTTGTTGAGTAAAGAGGGATATAATTTTGTATTACAGGATAATGTTATGAACATTTTCCGTAACCAAAAGTTGGTTGGATCAGGCACATTATGTAATGGCATTTATGTTCTAAATCAATCAACAGTTCTGAGCATAACAAACACACACAAGAGGAAGAGTTCAGTAATGAACGAATCCTTCTTGTGGCATTGCAGACTCAGTCATATAAATGCGACACGACTGGCTAAGTTGCATAAGGATGGATATTTGAATCCGTTTGAATTTTCATCTTATGACACTTGTTAGTCATGTCTCAAAGGCAAGATGACCAAAACTCCATTTACGGGATACGGAGAAAGAGTTACTGAACTCTTGGGATTGATACATAGTGATGTATGCGGTCCCATGTCTACATATGCCAGGGATGGTTCATCGTACTTCATTACATTCACCGACGATCTCTCTAGATTCGGATATGTGTTCCTGATGAAACACAAATCAGAAGCTTTTGAGAAATTTAGAGAATATAAACAAGAAGTCGAAAACCAAACAGGAAAAAGTATTAAAATCCTTCGATCTGATCGAGGAGGTGAATACTTGAGCAATGAATTCCTGGACTTCCTAAAAGAGAATGGGATTCTCTCTCAGCTGACTCCTCCATATACACCACAGCACAACGGTGTATCGGAGCGGAGGAACCGCACCCTATTAGATATGGTGCGCTCTATAATGAGCACAGCTGAGTTACCTATTTCCTTCTGGGGATATGCGCTGGAAACAGCAGCATACCTATTGAATCAAGTTCCAACTAAATCTGTACCTACCACACCATATGAGATATGGAGTGGGAAGAGACCATGTCTTAAACGAGTTAAGATATGGGGTTGCCCGGCCTATGTCAAGAGGCAAAATCCGGACAAACTCGAGGCGCGGTCAGTTCTATGCAAGTTTGTGGGATATCCCAAACATTCACATGGATATCTTTTCTACCATACAGAGGAACAAAAAGTGTTTGTTTCTCGACATGCCACCTTTTTGGAAAAGGAATTTCTTGCAAAAGAAATTAGTGGCGATAAGGTAGAACTGGAAGAAATTCCAGCTACACAAACTCAAACTGAAGATTTAGTGGAACCAGAGGATTCAGTAGCTCCCAACGAACCTCAGCCTCTCCGCCGATGTAGTAGGGTTCCTCGCCAACCTGAGAGATACTACGGTTTTCTCATGGATGGTGGGAGCGAGGATTGCATCATGGAGGATGATGACCCAACTAGCTTCGAGCAGGCCATCACGAGTAGGGACTCAGTGAAATGGCTGGATGCTATGCGATCCGAGATGGAATCCATGTACACCAACAAAGTATGGACTTTGGAAGTTGCTCCTGAAGGGGTAAAACCCATTGGGAGCAAGTGGATCTTCAAGAAAAAACTTGGTGTAGATAGGAAAGTGGAGACTTTCAAAGCTAGACTTGTTGCAAAGGGTTTTCGACAAAGACCAGGTGTGGACTATGACAAAACCTTTTCTCCAGTGGCTATGCTTAAATCCATCCGGATCATGCTTGCCATCGCTGCATATCATGACTACGAAATCTGGCAAATGGATGTTAAGACCGCCTTTCTAAACGGTGATTTAGAAGAGTGCGTGTACATGACTCAACCAGAGGGCTTCGTAGACAGTGGGAGCAGCGGGAAGGTGTGCAAACTGCTTAAATCCATTTATGGATTAAAGCAAGCATCGCGGAGTTGGAACATCTGCTTTGACGTCGTTATCAAAGAGTTTGATTTCGTCAAAAATCCAGATGAACCTTGTATCTACAAGAAGGTGGCAGAGAGTAAGGTTGTCTTCCTCGTATTGTACGTGGACGACATACTCTTGATAGGAAATGACATTCCTATGCTGCAATCGGTCAAGCTCTTCTTATCACAAAGATTCTCAATGAAAGATCTTGGTGATGCCTCCTGCATATTGGGAATCAGGATCTATAGAGATAGATCTAAACGGATATTGGGATTGTCCCAATCCAGGTACATTAACACCATACTAAAGAGGTTTAGTATGGAAGAATCCAAGCGTGTGAACTTACCCACGATCTCTGGAGTCACTCTCTCCAAAGAGATGTCTCCTAAGACTGATTTGTAGAGAGCTCGCATGCAAGGGATACCCTATGCTTCGGCTGTAGGCTCTATCATGTACGCGATGCTATGTACCAGACCCGATGTAGCATACTCACTAAGTGTAGTGAGTAGGTATCAAGCTGATCCTGGAGAAAGTCACTGGACAGCTGTGAAGAGCATTCTCAAGTACTTACGAAGGACTAAAGAGATGCTCTTGGTGTATGTTAACGGAGAACTCCAAGTGGAGTCCTTTACCGATTCGAGCTTCTAGAGAGATAAGGACGACTCTAAGTCGCAGTCGGGATTTGTCTTTACTCTTTATGGAGGGGCGGTTAGCTGGAAGAGTTCCAAGCAGGAAACCATAGCAGATTCGACGATGGAAGATGAATACATCGCTGCCAACGATGCTGCCAAAGAGGCTGTCTGGATCAAGAAGTTCATTACTGAACTTGGAGTGGTTCCATCCATTGAGCATCCAATACCTTTGTATTGCGATAATAATAGAGCGGTGGCTTTGGCCAAGGAGCCCAGGTCCCATCAGCGATCCAGGCATATTCTGAGGCGGTATCACCTGATCCGGGAGATAGTTGATCGCCGGGAGATCGAGGTCAGGAGGGTTGACACGAAGAACAACACGGCAGATCCACTCACGAAGGCCATTCCCCAGATACAGTTTGAGAGACTCTTCGGGATGCTCGGTATGCGATACTACAGCAGCTGGCCCTAGTGCAAGTGGGAGATTGTTAGTTGTATGTATGCCCTAGAGGCCAGTATTTTACAGATGATGTATATTATATTGGATGCTTGGACATATATAGAGATGACTTTCTTGCTCGATATGATAGTATGCTATCTGGTTGCTCTTTATCTTAACATGTATACTAGTCTCTTTAAACTGTCTTATAGTTGCATGTTGGTAAAGCCCTTAGGATGTGTACTTGACTACCTGGACTATGATGCAGATCATACTAGTGGGGACATGGTAGTCCATAAGTACATCCTTCAAGGTCCCTAGTCATAGGTGTATCGAGACGGGGCATCGATATACCAGTGTAGACTAGCGTATACGCTTCTCGACTCATGAGATGGGCGATGGATGATCCCATATCCATTGGTGTTTGACATCAGAGATGGTATACGGGTGCTCAGTGAAGACTGGGTAAACTGGACGGACTCGCCGAGAAGTCCCAGATGGTATTATACCTCACGTCAGATGGCAGTTCTCAGGTGATACTTGTACAGGTTAGTCTGTAGACCCGAGATCGTCATAGAGTCTTGTGTGATTCCCACTGTGCTTTGATCTCCACCTTACCACGTCCATGAGGGCATGCAAAACGGTGGTTTTTGGGTACAGTCCCGAGTCACATGGAGGCAATGAGCGATAGGAGGGGTTTCGTCTCTCCCGGTATTGGGGGTTGATGTTGTACTGTGCTCGATTGGCCGTAACAGGGAAGTCCCTGGCCAGGGCTGTTTCAGAGATTTGCTGGTAAGTGTTACCAGTAGTTTCTCGACCCGTTATGAGCCTCACATCGGCATGACTTATCGGTTACTGGGGTCTGACGTTTACCACCCCTAGACTTGATATGCGACATATTAGACGAGGAGACTGGACTGTACGGGAAGTGTTGCCGATCGGCTCAACGGGAGTTGTAGCAGGTCTGCTTGTTCTCTTCTGATCGCTCAATACCCGGGTGGTCGTTACGTTTAGCTGACCGCTTGCGGCTTGGGGGTGCTTGATATGATCATCACCCACTGCCGGCGTATTGACGAGTCTCAGAGTCCCACAATGGAGTTTCCTAGTCCAGGCGAAACGTTGTGGTGCGCGTATGCGATATGCGCATGGGCCCGATTAAAATGCGCCTATAGGATACCGTATATTGATCGGGCGGCTTGATTTTGGTAGGTGTCATATGTGATATGGCCGGATTGATAAATCAAGTGTTGATTTATCATTTAACCATTAGCTTCTCACTTGAAATCCTTTCTTGAGTTAGTTGGATGTATGCATCCATGTATGCCTTCTTTTTGATTCATGCACATATGGATGTACATATACACATACATACATACATACATCTTTCATGGTTGATTATACAAGGAAATGGTGGCAATATAAGACTCACACCATGGGTTTTTTATATGGAATATTATTGTATTTAAGCTAAAAAAAAAAGGAAAAAGAAATGGGTTTGTTTTGGATTGTTTCTACACTCTTCTTGACCTAACCTCACTCACCCACCATTTAACCGTGGTTTACTCTTCCTTTTAGTTTTTAACTCAAGTACAATAATGATTCAACCATAGTTTGAGATGAGAGATAGAAAATATATATTGATATATTTTTTCTATTTTCTTTAAGAGTTGAACTTATCATCTTCTAAAAAAGCCATCATCTTCATCAACCTCTCTCATTTTTGCTCTCTAGTTCTTTGTAGTGAGCAATATACTCATCAAGATTGGATTTTGAAGTGAGAAAGAGAACCACAACACCATTCTACATAAGTCTAGCCCACTTGTTTAGAGTGTTAGCTTGATTTCGTTCACTTGATCGGATAAAGTTGCAAGCTTGGACAAAGCGGACTCCGGGTGGATCATCGGTGACCTCGAGGAGTTCAAGCGGAGCTTTTTCAAACCCTAAGTAGCCGAGGAGTCTAGCGTAGGGAGCTACAAAGGTTGTACTCTCTAAACCCTAGCTTTTCTTTTCATATGTTGATGTGAATATTTTGGAAACCCTAATTTTTCTAGGAACGATCCGATGCTTGTTAGCTTAGCACCCTAAAAATGCATTCTTTGGTTCATGTGATGCTTCCAAACCTTTCATGAGGTGCTAGGCTAACCCAACAGCGGTATTGGATCAACAATGGTAGGTACCACCTGAAGCTCCGTTAGGAACTTCTTCATCCAGACAGCTTCCTTTGCGGCATCGCAAGCAGCTATGTACTCTGCTTCCATCGTTGAGTCAGCAACGGTTTCCTTCTTGGAGCTCTTCCAGCAAACCGCCCCTCCATTGAGGGTAAAGACATAACCCGACATGGACTTGGAGTCATCCTTGTCACTCTGGAAGCTGGAGTCAGCAAAGGCCTCGATCTGGAGGACTTTTCTACCATACACCAAGAACATCTCCTGAGTCTTTCTCAAGTACTTGAGAATGTTCTTTACTGCTATCCAGTGTTTCTCCCCTAGGTCAGCCTGATACCGGCTTACAACGCTCAATGCGTATGCTACATCTTGTGTGGTACACAACATCGCATACATTATAGAGCCTACCGCAGATGCGTAGGGTATAGATGACATACGAGCCCTTTCCAAATCAGTCTTGGGAGACATTTCTTTGGAGAGCGTGATTCCGTGACAAGCCGGTAGATTACCGCGCTTCGAATCTTCCATACTGCATCGTTTCAGTATGGTGTCGATGTACCTGGACTGCGAAAGTCCCAACATCCTCATAGATCTATCACGATAGATCTGGTTCCGCAGAATGTAGTTGGCATCGCCTAGGTCCTTCATGGAGAACCTCTGTGACAAGAATCTTTTGACTGACTGTAGCATAGGAATGTCATTTCCTATTAGGAGAATGTCATCCACGTACAAGACGAGGAATACCACAGTTCTCCCTGCAATCTTACTGTAAATGCATGGTTCATCTGGATTTTTGATAAAGTCGAATCCTTTGACAGTATCTGAATTTCTTCCAGTTCTATTGCGTTCCCAGTTATCTGATTTTCTAAAAATTCCGTTTCCAAGAAGTGGGTATGTTGAGAAACAAAAACCTTTTGTTCCTCTGCGCAATAGAAATGATACCCCCTGGAGTTCTTGGGGTATCCCACAAACTTACATAGTACTGAGCGTGCCTCGAGCTTGTCCGCATGCTGCTTTTTTACAAAAGCTGGACATCCCCATGTCTTAAGATACTTAAGACAGGGTTTCTTCCCACTCCACATCTGATATGGTGTGGTAGGCACAGTCTTGGTTGGAATATTGTTCAAAAGATATGCAGCTGTTTCTATTGCATAACCCCAGAAAGATTGCGGTAACTCAGCCTTACTCATCATGGAACGAACCATATCTAATAGGGTTCGATTCCGCCTTTCCGATACACCATTGTGTTGTGGTGTGTATGGATGAGTAAGCTGAGAGAGAATTCCATTCTCTTTTAAGTAGCCCAGAATCTCAACACTCAAGTATTCACCACCTCAATCAGATCTCAGTGTCTTGATACATTTGCCTGTTTGTTTTTCCACTTCATTCTTGTATTCCCGGAATTTCTCAAAGGCCTCGGATTTATGCTTCATCAGGAAGACATGTCCGTACCTAAAGAAATCATCCGTAAAAGTAATGAAGTATGAATAACCACTTCGCGCATGTATAGACATTGGACCACACACGTCACTGTGTATAAGTCCCAAGAGCTCACTCGCTCTTACTCTGTGTCCAGTAAATGGAGTCTTTGTCATCTTTCCTATGAGACAAGATTCACAAGTAGCATAAGACTGATACTCCAACGGATTCAAATACCTCTCTTTATGTAATTTCGTTAACCGTGTCTCATTGATGTGACCCAGTCTACAATGCCATAAGAAAGCCTGATTTATTTCCGGAGACTTTCTTTTAAGTGTGTTCTGGACACTGAAAACCTGAGCTTGATTTAATACGTATATTCCGTTTTATAATGTACCTGACCCAATCAGAACTTGATTTAGGTGGATATGGACTACATCGCTTACAAAAGTAAAATCATATCCTTCCTTAGAGAGTAAGGATACAGATATGATATTACATGCTAGACTAGGTACATATAAATAGTTACGTAGAATCAATATCTGCCCACTTGCCAATCCTAAGTTACATTCCCCTGTGGATTCAGCGTTCACGCTCATTCCGTTCGCAACTCTGAGAGTCATATCACCTACCCCGATAACTCCACGGTTTCTCAAAACCTGTAATGAATTACAGATGTGAGATCCTGATCCGGTATCTAGTACCCAGGAAGTAGAGTTAATTGACAAACAGTTTTCTATTACAAACACACCGGAAGCCGAAGCCACAACATGCTTCGAATCCTAGCTACTGCCTTTGTTAGCCCAGCATTACCTCTGCCAATGTCCATTCCCATAACAATAGGAATGTCCCTCCTTCGCTACATCTGGTCCCGAAACTTTTGCCCTTGTCACGATCCGAAATTGGCACGTGACGGTCCTTAAACTACGCAACGTCTACAGGCGTAACGCAATTTAAGTAAGCCGAAAACCAAGCAATCTAAACTATCAAAAGTAGTAAGAAAGTGATAATAGCATTTTCAAAACCTTTGAAATCTCAACCCAAATTCTTTAAAGTCCAACTTTTCTTCCTTTAAAATTTCGGCAGCGCCTCCTTTGTAAAAGCCAACCCCAAAAATGGGTACAACATAAATGTAAGTAAAGCATCCCCAACGGGTGCAAATCCACTCCCAAAGGCGGAAAACAACCACCACAACAGATATACGACGCCGTAGCGAAGAAATAAAAGACGATAGAAGTAAAACTGCATAAAAGACCTCCAAGTCACAATATAAAATACAATATCGTACTAACATCAAGTCTCTAAGTCATACAAGATAATGATGGAGAGTACATGGATCCAACGAATATAAAATAAACAACTTTGGATAACCGTAAAACCCACCTAAGCAAAACTGCACACTGTGAGCCGAAGCGGTATCCGCTGCAAAAGATGATGTGATAGATGAATAGCCTGCTTCGACTACTCTGGGGAACAACCTGCAAACACTGTGGCACAACGGGGATGAGTTGCCAGCTCGTGAATAGTAAATAACATATGCAGGTAATCGCTAGTATGCATGTACAGCGCGAATCTAACATATGCAAACTAATAGCAATAAAAGTCATATGTGTACAACAGTCACGAAAGGTACAATAGCAGGTATCACTAATACATGGAGCAGTAATATGATAATATGTCTGCAACAGTCATGTAATGTACCCCATCAGGTACAACTAATACATGAAACAATGATATGACAATGTATATGTAGGGTTCCTAGGCACACTAATGAGGTCTCACAAGGCATCAACCATGCCAATTTCAAAATTTACAAGTGCCGAGAAATCCTAATACGGATCGTTAACTAGAATTTTAGGCGAAAAAGGAAACTAGTTAACAACTTAACTAAGTGAACGGAAATACAACCTTTGTGTTAGTTGTATGTATGCCCTAGAGGCCATTACTGTACATAGGATGTATATTGTAGTGGATGCTGGGACATATATAGGGAGGACTTTCTTGCTCGACATGATAGTATGCTATCTGGTTACACTTTACCTTAACGTGTACACTGATTGTCTCTCTGTTACATGTTGGTAAAGCCCTTAGGATCTGTACTTGACTACCTGGACTATGATGCGAATCATACTAGTGGGGACATGGTAGTCCATAAGTACATCCTTCAAAGTCCCTAGTCGTGGGTGTATCGAGACGGGGCATCGATATACCAGAGTAGACTAGCGTATACCTTCTCGACCCATACAGATGGGCGATGGATGATCCCATATCCATCGGTGTTTGACATCAGAGATGATATACGGGTGCTCAGTAGAGACTGGGTACACTGGACGGACTCGCCGAGAACTCCCAGATGGTATTATACCTCACGTCAGATGGCAGTTCTCTGGTGACACTGGTACAGAGTAGTATGTTGACCCGAGATCATCATAGAGTCTTGTGTGGTTCCCACTGTGCTTTGATTTCCATCTTACCACGTCCAAGAGGGCGTGCAAAACGGTGGTTTTTGGGTACAGTCCCGAGTCACATGGAGGCAATGAGCGATAGGAGGGGATTCGTCTCTCCCGGTATAGGGGGTTGATGTTGCGCTGTGTTCGATTGGCTATAACAGGAAATCCCTGGCCAGGGTTGCTGAGATTTACTGGTAAGTGTTACCAGTAGTTTCTCGAATAGTTATAGACCTCATATCGACACGACTTATTGAGCTATTGGGGTCTGACGTTTACCACCCCTAGGCGAGATATGCGACATATCAGACGATCAGACCGGACTGTACGGTAGTGTTACTGGTCGGATTCACTGGAGTGTGAGCGGGCTTGCTCGTCGATCTTCAGATCGCTCAATACCCGGGTGGCCGTTACGTTTAGCAGACCGCTTGCGGCTTGTGGGTGTTTGATATGATCATCACCTGCTGCCGGCGTATTGACGAGTCTTTAGAGTCCTACACAGAGGTTTCCTGGCTCAAGCGAAACGAAATAGGGGCGCATATGAGATATGTGCGGGACCGAGAATAATACGTGTATGTGATACCGTATTACATTCTCGCGGTGAATGTATCGGAAAGGTTGTATGCGATATAACCTAGTTATCGATTCAAGCGTTGATTCGATAAGCCGATACATTGAATACTAGTCGGTTGTGTGCGACATGACCGGATCATTGAATCAAGTGTTGATTTAATTATTTAATGCATAATTATATATTTGATATGTTACTTTGCACTAACTAGTATTGGTTCACTTTAAACGGATTTTCTCACTTGGATTGTGCACATTGCATATGCGATATGATTTTGTGCACTTGATTGTATCATGTTTGATGATACATGTTTACTTGTGTTTTGTGTAAAGATTAAACCATGGTTATTTAAATGGTTAGGGTTTTGTTTTTCAAATCTATTTATTCATTTATTTATTTATTTTCTTTTTGGAAAAAGAAATGAGAAGAATGGTGGCTTTCTTTGTTTTGTAGTTGAAGATTCATGAACCTTTGACTTTGTCCACCATTCTTATCTCATGCTTAACCTAACCATTTGTTTTAACCCTAGTTCAATCTCTACACTTTACCATGGTTTAGTTATGATAAGTTTTGATTATTCTTTTCTTTTTCTAATGAACTTATCATAAGCTTCTTCTTCTTCTTCTTTGACTTGAAGAAGAAAAGCTTCACCTCCATCAATGGTGATTGATGCATATGAGTGAGAAATCCAATTCTAAAGTCTACCCACTTCCTATTTCTTCATCCTCTACCTCTTGCCAAGTAGTAGAGTGTGTTTACTTCACAAGTTTCATGATTTGGTGAAGTTGTGAGCTTGATCTAGCGATGCCTCGACGTAGATCATCTTCGGCATGGACATCGACGACCTAGCTTGCCCATTCTCCGACGAAGCCGACTCTAGAGCCCGGATTTGATTTGGACAGCGGAGAAGACCTCGTTGCGGAGCCGTGGAGGTGGAGGACCGGATCTACAAAGGTTGTATTTCCGTATTCCCAATAGTTAAGTGTTAACTAGTTAGTTTTTCGCCTAGACTTCTAGCCGACGATCCGTAGTTTAGGGTTTCTCGGCACCATAATTTTTGAAATTGCCATGGTTGATGGCTTGGGAGACCTCACTAGTGTGCCTAGGAACCCTACAGTGGTATCAGAGCCTAGCTAGAGCCTTAGGCGAAGTCCAGACGGAATTTGAAACCGGAACGAACCCGAAACCAACTCCAAAATGTGCTCTCTGTACTTTTTCTAAAAACAGTGATTTTTCAGTATTAAAAATATGTAGAAAAACCAGCAGAGAAATATAAGAATTTCGGCACAAAAATTTTTTGATGAACAGTATAATTCTGCGCGGATCCGCGGCATAATCTTGGATAATGCGGCGGATAAGCGGCAAAAATGTGACGTCATCAACCAATTTTTGCACAGTAATTCATTTATTTCTGTGCTGACTTCTCTGGTTATTTTTAATATTTATTCAAGTGTTGAATAATCTGGGATGTTTTGGAGTTTTGATGATTCGATCGGGTTTATCAAATTTTGTCTGTGTGGCTTTCCGGATAAATTTTAGAATATGTTAAAAAAGTTCGACCGGATATAAATACCCAACTTTTCCCCAGTCGGGAAATTTCCAAATGTTGGATCTTTCCGTAGTTTAACGACGTTCTAAGTAGTGCAAGTAACGCGATGGTCCCTCTAGAAGACACAAACCTTAACTCGATTATATGACCGTCTTGAACTGCCCTTTGAACCTTCGGGTTTGGGGCAGTACGGCGTGCCACATGTGAGGCGTTGGCTTGACCCTTCTACGGCTGGACCGTTGGTACTGAGGCACGAACTGAATGTTGTTAGACTTATTTCATGTATTGATCTGTATCGGGAAAACTTGGGTGTTCGAATGTTCAATCGGAAAGTTTAACATTTTCTAATTATCTGGAATGGGATACAATAATTGGAATTCACAATAGTTATAAGATAACTAAATGAATGTTATAAACATAGCACTTTAGTCTCACTTGATCGGTTGCCACGGAATTTTGATGTGATCAAAAGTCCGTCGCAATCACGTAGAGTACGCGGATACTCGCCGGGTAAACTTAATAGACAGCCTCACTCCATAGCCCCGACCAAGTGACTGTAGGAGAACCCCGTCGCCGAAAGCATCCGTTCGGGTGCTCGCGGTAGCGGTGTTCCGCCTTGGTGCACTTCGTCGACGGTATCGGGGGTGCAGCCGCCTACTGAAGTTTGCGACGAGCATTCGATCAGAATGTCGGGAATCTTGTTGAATTGCCCGACTTAATATTGAAAAGTGTTTTCGATAAAGAGACTAAAATGCGGGGTTTATAATTGTTAGGCATGCGATGTCTAAGGTATTCATTTGATCAGGCATGCGATGTCTGAGGAGATTGCGGATTCCAACTATTGTAGTTTTATACTTTCTTTTCTGTGACCGTAAGTGTAATATGTGATATCGCCGGTTTCGTTGCTATATGTCAACGACAATTGGGATGCGCATATTTACTTACGTTGATGACATGTGATGTTATGTGTTGCTGGATATGTTATATTGGATCGTCGTGTTTTGAATAGCCGGGGGTTTTTATGTGAGATGAGTGTTTTTCATTTTCATTCATGTAAAAACTTGTATGTAATATTCTTTTATTGGGGCGCTTCCAGGTTGCGGAAGTTGTCACCTGTGGTATATTATTTACTTTTCCGCACTAGGATAGACCCAAGGAGGAGGGCACAAGTAACCGGGTTCTGGAGTCCAGTGGGAGACCAACTCGAGGAGTCGAGTCCGGGTCTCCTAACTCTAGAATTGGTAGGGTTGCTTGCCGCTCTCGTAGGGGTCTTGGGGTGTGGGTTTGGCTATTCATCACGACCGTGGAATCCGTGTTTTATACTGGCTCGTATTGAAAACACGGACGTCCTAGTATATCCAATATTTCATATGTTTCTTCTGCTGCGATATCTGTGATGTGATCATGTGATGTTCTGTGATAGATATAGTATATAGTATATATGATATATTATATAGACGTTACTTATGTTTTACACCCGAGCTAGCCCTGCCCTGCTCTGTCGTTAGTTACCTAACCTAACGGTGCATGAGGGGACATCGAGGCGAATGCGGATGGCATAAGTGTACGTCATATCTATCTGTGATGTTTAGGTACTTAAATGATGGGACTTCATTAATGAGATTAATGAAAGAAAAGAAACCTAAGATGCTGTAGAATCGAATTTCAAAATAAAACAGGTATCTACAGTTCTTGCTTTGCACAGCGGTATATGCGATATATCCTGCACCTTATTCGATGAGGAAAGGACCGAGATCCCTTCACCGGGAGTTATTCCTTTAGCAATAACTGGCAGATGCTACACATTCGGTTTGTCTTTTGATTGCTTTTAAGTGTTTTTGCTTTGCACAGTGATATATATGATATATCCCGCACCTCATTCGACGAGGAAAGGACCGACGATCCCTTCACCGGGAGTGACTCCTTTAGCAAAACTAGAAAAGCCTCAAAAACACTCCATTTTAAAAATCATTTGATTCTACAACGATATCAAGTTCATTACGCAATAGGTTTTCAGAAAAACCTGTCGTAGCCCTCCGTCATTTCAGATAAGTTGTATATAGTATTCGTGCTGCATTTGTTGGCTTTCGTCAAGGTGCAGTGTGCGGTAGCTATATGCTGCTTATCTGCTAGCATACGATGCGATTGGATTAGGGTAGTCGTGCGGCTTTGTTGGCTTTCGTCAAGGGACGTGCGGGTGGGTTTAATTCGATCAAGAAATGTACGGGTTGGGCTTGACTAGCGGGCTATGGTTTGTTGGCTTTCGTCAAGGTCATAGCACGTTAGGGGCAAAATATTATCGGGAATTTCAAGTGTTGAAATTTGCAATGAGATTGCATACCTTCTATGAGATAGTTGGATCCTGATACCCGCTGCGAGTAAGAGTTACTCCTGGGAGTGTTTTATACATTACAATTAGCCGATCAAGTAGGTGTCTAGAAAGGTGTTAAGGAGGTTACGCCTCTGGGAAAACGAGGTTTACATTAATTAGGTTCGTGCGAAAGCACGGGGGACCTCCCTCAAAGTACCGACACTGGCCTGGCTAAAAGATTGGCGAACTTGTAGTGTGTAATTAATCCCGGCTAGTCTTTCCTTTTAAGGTTTGAAGGAAGATTTGATAAAAAGCAGTGGGAGCCATCCTGATTAGATAAAATAATAACCAATCTATTCTTGCAAGAGCGCATGCTGAGTGTTTTCTTCTCTCTCTCTCCAGGTAGCGACCATATCACGCCTTAATCAAGATAATAATACGGATTGTTGACCGAACCCGCTTGTTATACTGAGCTGGGGAATGTTGGTCCCGCTCCAACTTATAATTGTTATAAGACCGAGCAGGAAATTGGGGAATACTAGATTTCCCGTTCCGCCCAAACGAAGAGAGTGCATACTGATGCATCATCTTCGGGTGTGTTCATTATACAGAACTGTTTCTCAGTATCCTTTACGTCCTGGGTATGTGATACCAGATCAGGATCCCAGATATGTAATCTGTTACATAGGGCTACAGAAAGGTAGAGAACTGAGAACGGGTGATAAGTTTCATGAGGCAGAAAACGGGGCAAGTGTTGCAGCCAAGTCTGTCGGTCACTGTCACCCTGTATTACCAATACATTGATTCTGAACGAATGTTGTTAGATACCGAACCTGATATACCAAATCATATCACTCTCTTTGTTAGAAAAGAAAGGATATAATTTTGTATTGTTGGATAATGTTTTGAACATTTCCTATATCAAAAGTTGATCGGTTCAGGCACGTTATCTAAAAGCATTAATGTTCTAAATCAAACCACAGTTTTTTTGTATACGGAACACACACAAGAGGAAGAGTTCAGAAATGAACGAATCCTTCTTAAGGTATTGTAGACTAGGTCAGATCAATGTGACCCGACTAGCTAGAGTTACATATAGATGCATATTTAAATCAGTTTGAATTTACATCTTGTGAAACTCGCCAGTCATGTCACAAAGATACGATGACCATAGCTCTGTTTACTGGAAGCAGAGAAAGAGTTAGTAAACTCTTGGGATGATATATGTTGATGTATGTAAGGTCCCCTGTCTACATATGCCAGGAATGGTTTTTTGTACTTCGTTACATTCTCTGATAATCTCTCGAGATTCAGACATGTGTTCCTGTTGAAACACAAGTCCGAACCTTTTGAGATATTCACAGAATATAAGTTAGAAGTAGAGAACCAAAATATGGGTATAAGTATTATGTCCTTTGATGTGATCAAGGAGGAGAATACTTGAGCACGGAAATCCTGGACTATTCTAAAGGAGAATGAGATTCTCTCTCGGCATTACTCCTCCGAATACACCATAGCACGATGGTATATCGGGGCGGAGCAATCACACCCTATATGATATGGTGTGCTCTATGATGAGTACTACTAAGTTACCTTTTTTCCTATTGGGTGTTATGCACTTGAGAAGTTGCATACCTATTGAATAGGGTTCGAATCAAATCAGTTGCCTGCCACTCCATATGTGATATGGTATGGGAAGAGCCCATGTCTTAAGCTAGTTAAGATTTGGGGTTGTCCGGCCTATGTCTAAAAGCAAAATCCGGACAAACTCGAGGCAAGATCTGTAATGTAGAACTGGAAAAGTTCCAGCTATACGAACTACAACAGATGATTTGATAGAACCAAGGGATTCAGTAGATACCAACAAACCTCAGCCTCTCCGCCGATCTACTAGGGTTCCTCACCCACCTGAGAGATACTTCGGTTTCTCTATGACAGTGGGAGCGAGGATTGCATCATGAGATGATGACCCAACTAGCTTCGAGCTGGCCATCAAGAGTAAGACTCTGTAAGAATGGCTGGATGCTTAGTGATCTGAGATGGAATCCTTATACACCAACAAAGTATGGACTTTAGTTGCTATATCTGAAGGGTTAAATCCCCATCAGGAGCAAGTATATTTTGAGAAGATTACTTGGTGTAGATGGAAAAGTTGAGACTTTCAAAGCTAGACTTGTTAAGGGTTTTCGTCATCGACCAGGCGTGGATAATGATGAAACATTTTCAAGTATCTATGCTTAAGTCCATCCAGATCCTACTTACCACGGCTACATACCATGACTACGATATCTGACGGATGGGTGTCTTGACTGCTTTTCTAAATGATGATTTAGAAGAGAGCGTCTATAAGTACACAGCCAGAGGGCTTCGTAGACAGTGGGAGCAGCGGGAACGTATGCAAGATGCTTTATAGGATAAAGCAGGCATCGCGGAGTTGGAACATCTGTTTTGATGGATAAGTCAAAGAATTTGACATCATCAAAATGGTAGATGAACCTTGTATAAATAAAAAGGTAGTAGGGAGTATGGTGACGATCCTCGTAGAGTACGTGGATGACATACTCTTGATAGGGAAGTAGTTTCCTATGCTACGCTCGGTTAATCTCCGTTTATCACAAGGATTCTCCATATAGGATCAAAGTGATACCTACTAAATCCTAGATTTTGGATCTATGAGATAGATCTAAATGGATGTTAGGATTCTCACTAGTTGTAGTGAGAAGATATCAATCGATCCTGGGGAGAATCACTGGAAGGGTTCCAGGGTGAAAAAGACGACTGAATGTCAGTCGCAGGCACTGTTTTTACCCTCAGTAAAGGGACGGTATGTTGGAAGATTTCCAAGCTAGATACCGTGGCATACTAGACGATAAAGGCAGGATACATCGCTACTTAAGATGCTACCAAAGTGGCTGTCTGGGTGTATATTGGTTCATGAGATGAACTTAGTTCCTCCCATTGTGTGACAATGGAGTTGTGGCTTATGCCAAGGAACGTCCGTCCCATCAGTGATCCAGACATATTCTTAGGCAGTATCACCTGATCATGGAGATAGTTTACCTCCAGGGGATCGAGGTTAGGAGAGTAGACTCAGAGGACAACACAGCGGATCCACTCACAAAGGCCTGTTCCCAGAGAGAGACTTTTATGGGATGGTTGAGTATGAGATACTGCAACCACTGCTACAGATGGCCATAGTGCAAGTGGGAGATTGTTAGTTGTATGTATGCCCTAGAGGCCATTACTGTACATAGGATGTATATTGTAGTGGATGCTGGGACATATATAGGGAGGACTTTCTTGCTCGACATGATAGTATGCTATCTGGTTACACTTTACCTTAACGTGTACACTGATTGTCTCTCTGTTACATGTTGGTAAAGCCCTTAGGATCTGTACTTGACTACCTGGACTATGATGCGAATCATACTAGTGGGGACATGGTAGTCCATAAGTACATCCTTCAAAGTCCCTAGTCGTGGGTGTATCGAGACGGGGCATCGATATACCAGAGTAGACTAGCGTATACCTTCTCGACCCATACAGATGGGCGATGGATGATCCCATATCCATCGGTGTTTGACATCAGAGATGATATACGGGTGCTCAGTAGAGACTGGGTACACTGGACGGACTCGCCGAGAACTCCCAGATGGTATTATACCTCACGTCAGATGGCAGTTCTCTGGTGACACTGGTACAGAGTAGTCTGTTGACCCGAGATCGTCATAGAGTCTTGTGTGGTTCCCACTGTGCTTTGATTTCCATCTTACCACGTCTAAGAGGGCGTGCAAAACGGTGGTTTTTGGGTACAGTCCCGAGTCACATGGAGGCAATGAGCGATAGGAGGGGATTCGTCTCTCCCGGTATAGGGGTTGATGTTGCGCTGTGTTCGATTGGCTATAACAGGAAATCCCTGGCCAGGGTTGCTGAGATTTACTGGTAAGTGTTACCAGTAGTTTCTCGAATAGTTATAGACCTCATATCGACACGACTTATTGAGCTATTGGGGTCTGACGTTTACCACCCCTAGGCGAGATATGCGACATATCAGACGATCAGACCGGACTGTACGGTAGTGTTACTGGTCGGATTCACTGGAGTGTGAGCGGGCTTGCTCGTCGATCTTCAGATCGCTCAATACCCGGGTGGCCGTTACGTTTAGCAGACCGCTTGCGGCTTGTGGGTGTTTGATATGATCATCACCTGCTGCCGGCGTATTGACGAGTCTTTAGAGTCCTACACAGAGGTTTCCTGGCTCAAGCGAAACGAAATAGGGGCGCATATGAGATATGTGCGGGACCGAGAATAATACGTGTATGTGATACCGTATTACATTCTCGCGGTGAATGTATCGGAAAGGTTGTATGCGATATAACCTAGTTATCGATTCAAGCGTTGATTCGATAAGCCGATACATTGAATACTAGTCGGTTGTGTGCGACATGACCGGATCATTGAATCAAGTGTTGATTTAATGATTTAATGCATAATTATATATTTGATATGTTACTTTGCACTAACTAGTATTGGTTCACTTTAAATGGATTTTCTCACTTGGATTGCGCACATTGCATATACGATATGATTTTGTGCACTTGATTGTATCATGTTTGATGATACATGTTTACTTGTGTTTTGTGTAAAGATTAAACCATGGTTATTTAAATGGTTAGGGTTTTGTTTTTCAAATCTATTTATTCATTTATTTATTTATTTTCTTTTTGGAAAAAGAAATGAGAAGAATGGTGGCTTTCTTTGTTTTGTAGTTGAAGATTCATGAACCTTTGACTTTGTCCACCATTCTTATCTCATGCTTAACCTAACCATTTGTTTTAACCCTAGTTCAATCTTTACACTTTACCATGGTTTAGTTATGATAAGTTTTGATTATTCTTTTCTTTTTCTAATGAACTTATCATAAGCTTCTTCTTCTTCTTCCTTGACTTGAAGAAGAAAAGCTTCACCTCCATCAATGGTGATTGATGCATATGAGTGAGAAATCCAATTCTAAAGTCTACCCACTTCCTATTTCTTCATCCTCTACCTCTTGCCAAGTAGTAGAGTGTGTTTACTTCACAAGTTTCATGACTTGGTGAAGTTGTGAGCTTGATCTAGCGATGCCTCGACGTAGATCATCTTCGGCATGAACATCGACGACCTAGCTTGCCCATTTTCCGACGAAGCCGACTCTAGAGCCCGGATTTGATTTGGACAGCGGAGACGACCTCGTTGCGGAGCCGTGGAGGTGGAGGACCGGATCTACAAAGGTTGTATTTCCGTATTCCCAATAGTTAAGTGTTAACTAGTTAGTTTTTCGCCTAGACTTCTAGCCGACGATCCGTAGTTTAGGGTTTCTCGGCACTATAATTTTTGAAATTGCCATGGTTGATGGCTTGGGAGACATCACTAGTGTGCCTAGGAACCCTACACTTTGTAGATCCGGTTCTCCACCTCCATAGCTCCATGATGAAGTCCCCTTGCTGTCCAAATCCAATCCCGGGCTCTAGCATCGGCTTCATCGGAGAAATGGGCGGGCTTGGTCGTCGGCTTCGATGCCGAAGATGATCTACGTCGAGGCATCACTAGATCAAGCTCCCACTTCACCAAGTCATGAAACTTGTGAAGAAAACACCCTATACTACTTAGCAAGAGGTAGAGGATGAAGAAATAGGAAGTGGGTTCACTTTAGAATTGGATTTCTCACATGATTTCATCACTTGCCATTGATGAGGCAAGCTTTTCTTTCTTGCTCATGAAGAAGAAGATGAGATGATAAGTCTTATTGAATAATTGAAAAAGAATTGATTCTTATCATATTCTAACCTTAGTTAAGTGTAGAGAATAGACCATGGTTAGTAATGATGGTTAGGGTTAAGCAAGAGACAAGAATGGTGGACTAGGTCAAAGCTTCATGAAGCTTCAACAAAACTACAAATAAAGCCACCATTCTTTTCTTTTCTTTTCCAAAATGAATAAACAAATAAATAAATGAATAAATAAGTAATGGATAAACAAAACCCTAATCATTAGTTTAACCATGGTTTAATTCTTTACACTTAACCAAATAAGCATGTATCATCAAACATGATACAATCAAGTGCATAAAAGTATATCACATATACAACTTGCACAAATCAAGTGAGAAAATCCACTTAAAGTGAACCAATACTAGTTAATACAAAGTAATATATCAAATATATAATTATACATTAAATCATTAAATCAACACTTGATTTAACGATCCGGTCATATCGCATATAACCGACCAGTATCCTATGTATCGGCTTATCGAATCAATCCTTGATTCGATAACTAGGTTATATCGCATACAACCTTTCGATACATTCATCGCGAGAATGGAATACGGTATCACATACACGCATTATTCTCGGTCCCGCACATATCTCATATGCGCTCCTATTTCGTTTCGCTTGAGCCAGGAAATCTCTATGTAGGACTCTAAAGACTCGTCAATACGCCGGCAGCAGGTGATGATCATATCAAACACCCACAAGCCGCAAGCGGTCTGCTAAACGTAACGGCCACCCGGGTATTGAGCGATCAGAAGATCGACGAGCAAGCCCGCTCACACTCCTGTGAATCCAACCAGTAACACTTACCGTACAGTCCGGTCTCGTCGTCTGATATGTCGCATATCTTGCCTAGGGGTGGTAAACGTCAGACCCCAGTAGCTCGATAAGTCGTGTCGATATGAGGTCTATAACAGTTCGAGAAACTACTGGTAACACTTACCAGTAAATCTCAGCAACCCTGGCCAGGGATTTCCGGTTATAGCCAATCGAACACAGCGCAACATCAACCCCCTATACCGGGAGAGACAAATCCCCTCCTATCGCTCATTGCCTCCATGTGATTCGGGACTGTACCCAAAAGCCACCGTTTTGCACGCCCTCTTGGACGTGGTAAGGTGGAAATCAAAGCACAGTGGGAATCACACAAGACTCTATGACGATCTCGGGTCAACAGACTACTCTGTACCAGTGTCACCAGAGAACTGCCATCTGACGTAAGGTATAATACCATCTGGGAGTTCTCGGCGAGTCCGTCCAGTGTACCCAGTCTCCACTGAGCACCCGTATATCATCTCTGATGTCAAACACCAATGGATATGGGATCATCCATCGCCCATCTGTATGGGTCGAGAAGGTATACGCTAGTCTACTCTGGTATATCGATGCCCCGTCTCGATATACCCACGACTAGGGACCTTGAAGGATGTACTTATGGACTACCCTGTCCCCACTAGTATGATCCGCATCATAGTCCAGGTAGTCAAGTACACATCCTAAGGGCTTTACCAACATGTGACAGAGAGACAATCAGTATACACGTTAGGCTAAAGATCAACCAGATAGCATACTATCATGTCGAGCAAGAAAGTCCTCCCTACATATGTCCAAGCACCTACTACAATATACATCCTATGTATAGTAATGGCCTCTAGGGCATACATATAACTAACAATCTCCCACTTGCACTAGGGCCATCTGATAGCAGTGGTTGTAGTATCTCATAATCAACCATCCCTTAATAGTCTCTCTCTGGGAAAAGGCCTTTGTGAGTGGATCCGCCGTGTTGTCCTCTGAGTCTACTCTCCTAATCTTGATCACCCTGGAGATCAACCATCTTCATGATCAGGTGATACAGCCTTAGAATATGTCTGGATCACTGATGGGACGGACGTTCCTTGGCATAAGCCACAACTCCATTGTCACACAATGGGAGGAACTAAGTTCATCTCATGAACAAATATACATCCAGACTGCCTCTTTGGTAGCATCTTAAGTAGAGATGTATCGAGCCTTTATCGTCTAGTATGCCACGGTATCTAGCTTGGTACTCTTCCAACATACCGTCCCTTTACTGAGGGTAAAGACAATACCTGTGACTGACTTTCAGTCGTCCTTATCACTTTGGAACCCTTCCAGTGATTCTCCCCAGGATCGATTGATACCATCTCACTACAACTAGTTAGAATCCTAACATCCAATTAGATCTATCTCATAGATCCAAAACCCAGGATTCAGGAGGTATCACTTTGATCCTATATGGAGAATCATTGTGATAAGCGGAGATTGACCGACCGTATCATAGGAAACTCCTTCCCTATCAAGAGTATGTCATCCACGTACTCTACGAGGATCATCACCATACTCCCTACTTCCTTTTTGTTTATACAAGGTTCATCTACCATTTTGATGATATCAAACTCTTTGACTAACACATCAAAACAGATGTTCCAACTCCGCGATACCTGCTTTATCCTATAAAGCATCTTATACACGTTTCCGCTGCTCTTACTGTCTACGAAGCACTCTGGCTGTGTACTTATAGACGCTCTATTCTAAAACATCATTTAGAAAAGCTGTCATGACATCCAACCACCAGATATCGTAGTCATGGTATGTAGCCGTGGCAAGTAGGATCTGGATGGACTTAAGCATAGGCCCCTGGAAAAGGTTTCATCATTCTCCATACCTGGTTAATGATGCAAACCTTTAACAAGTCTAGCTTTGAAAGTCTCAACTTTTCCATGTACACCAAGTAATCTTCTCAAGATATACTTTCTCCTGATGGGGATTTAACCCTTCAGATAAAGCAACCAAAGTCCATACTTTGTTGGTGTATAAGGATTCCATCTCAGATCACTAAGCATCCAGCCATTCTTACAGAGTCTCACTCCTGATGGCCAGCTCGAAACTAGTTGGGTCATCATCTCATGATGCAATCCTCGCTCCCACTATCATCGAGAAACCGAAGTATCTCTCAGGTGGGTGAGGAACCCTACTAGATCGGCGGAGAGGCTGAGGTTCGTTGGAATCTACTGAATCCTTTGGTTCTACCAAATCATCTGCTGTTGTTTGTATAGCTGGAACCTTTCCAGTTCTACATAACAGATCTTGCCTCGAGCTTGTTCGGATTATGCTTTTAGACATAACCCGGACAACCCCAAATCTTAACTAACTTAAGAGATGGGCTCTTCCCTTATCATATCAAATATGAAGTGGTAGGCAACTGATTTGATTTGAAACCTATTCGATAGGTATGCAGCTTCTCAAGTGCATAACTCCCAAAAAGGAAATAGGTAACTCAGTAATACTCATCATAGAGCACACCTTATCATATAGGGTGAGATTGCTTCGCCCCGATATACCATCGTGCTATGGTGTATTCGGAGGAGTAATGCTGAGAGAGAATCTCATTCTCCTTTAGAATAGTCCAGGAATTCCGTGCTCAAGTATTCTCCTCCCTGATCACATCAAAGGACATAATACTTATACCCTTATTGGTTCCCTACTTCTAACTTATATTCTGTGAATATCTCAAAAGGTTCGGACCTATGTTTCAACAGGAACATATGTCTGAATCTAAAGAGATCATCAAAGAATGTAATGAAGTACAAAGAACCGGTCCTGGCATATGTAGACAGGGGACCTTACATACATCAACATGTATCATCCCAAGAGTTTACTAACTCTTTCTCTGTTTCCAGTAAACAGAGCTATGGTCATCGTATCTTAGTGACATGACTGGCAAGTTTCATAAGATGTAAATTCAAACAGATTTTAAATATGCATCTAAATGTAACTTCAGCTAGTCAGGTCGCATTCATATGACCTAGTCTACAATACCTCAAGAAAATTTCATTCATTTCTGACCTCTTCCTCTTGTGTGTGTTCCGTATACTAAAGAACTGTAGTTTGATTTAGAACATTAATGCTTTTAGATAACGTGCCTGAACCGATCAACTTTTGATATAGGAAATGTTCAAAACATTATCCAACAATACAAAATTTTATCATTTCTTTACTATTAAAGAGAGTGATATGATTTTGTATATCAGGTTCGGTATCTAATAACATTCGTTCAGAATCAATGTATTTGGAATACAGGGTGACAGTGACCAACAGACTTGGCTGCAACACTTGCCCCGTTTTCTGCCTCATGAAACTTATCACCCGTTCTCAGTTTTTCTACCTTTCTGTAGCCCTATGTAACAGATTACATATCTGGGATCCTGATCCGGTATCACATACCCAGGACGTAGAGGATACGGAGAAACAGTTCTTTGTAATGAACACACCCGAAGATGATGCATCAGCATGCACTCTCTTTGTTTGGGTGGCACGGGAATTCTGGTAATCCCCTATTTCCTGCTCTGTCTTATAACAATTATAAGTTGGAGCGGGACCAACGTTCCCCAGCTCAGTATAACAAGTGGGTTCGGTCAATTCTTCCGTATTATTATCTTGATTAAGGCGTGATATGGTCGCTACCTGGAGAGAGAGAGAAGAAAACACTCAGCGTGCGCTCTTGCAAGAATAGATTGGTTATTATTTTATCTAATCAGGATGGCTCCCACTGCTTTTTATCAAATCTTCCTTCAAACCCTAAAAGGAAAGACTAGCCGGGATTAATTACACACTACAAGTTCGCCAATCTTTCAGCCAGGTCAGTGTCGGTACTTTGAGGGAGGTCCCCCGTGCTTTCGCATGAACCTAATTAATGTAAACCTCGTTTTCCCAGAGGCGTAACCCCGTTGACACCTTTCTAGACACCTACTTTATCGGCTAATTGTAATGTGTAAAACTCTCCCAGGAGTAACTCTTACTCGCAGCGGGTATCGGGATCCAACTATCTCATAGAAGGTATGCAATCTCATTGCAAATTTCAACACTTGAAATTCCCGATAATATTTTGCCCCTAGCAGCTATATGACCTTAACATAGTCAACAAATCATAAGTGCTAGTCAAGTTCAACCCGTCATTTCCCGATTGAATTAAACCCACCCGCACGACCCTTAACATAGTCAACAAAGTCGCACGACTACCCTAATCCAATCGCATCATATGCTTATGCAGATAAGCACTAATTAGCTACCGCACACTACGCCTTAACATAGTCAACAAACGTAGCACGAATACTAACTAGTACTTATCTGAAATGACGGAGGGCTACGACAGGTTTTTCTGAAAACCTTTTGCGTAATGAACTTGATATCGTTGTAGAATCAAATGATTTTAAAATGGAGTGTTTTTGAAGCTTTTCTAGTTTTGCTAAAGGAGTCACTCCCGGTGAAGGGATCGTCGGTCCTTTCCTCGTCGAATGAGGTGCGGGATATATCATATATATCACTGTGCAAAGGTGAAACTATAGAAGAAATCAAAAAGACAAACCGAGAGTTGTAGCATCTGCCAGTTATTGCTAAAGGAGTCACTCCCTGTGAAGGGATCTCGGACCTTTCCTCATCGAATAAGGTGCAGGATATATCATATATACCGCTGTGCAAAGCAAGAACTGTAGCTACCTATTTTATTTTGAAATTCGATTCTACAACATCTTAGGTTTCTTTTTACTTTCATTAATCACATTAATGAAGTCCCATCATATAAGTACCTAAACATCACAGATAAATACGATGTATACTTATGCCATCCGCATTCGCCTCGATGTCCCCTCGTGCACCGTTAGGTTAGGTAACTAACGGCAGAGCGGGGCAGGGCTAGCGCGGGTGTAAAACATAAGTAACGTCTATATAATATATCATATATACTATATACTGTAGCCATCACAGAATATCACATGATCACACCACAGATATCGCAGCAGAAAAATCATATGAAATATTGGATATACTAGGACGTCCGTGTTTTCAATACGAGCCAGTATAAAACACGGATTCCACGGTCGTGATGAATAGCCAAACCCACACCCCTAGACCCCTACGAGAGCGGCAAGCAACCCTACCAATTCTAGGGTTAGGAGACCCGGACTCGACTCCTCGAGTTGGTCTCCCACTGGACCCCAGAACCCGGTTACTTGTGCTCCCCTCCTTGGGTCTATCCTAGTGCAGAAAAGTAAATAATATACAAAAGGTGACATCTTCCGCAACCTGGAAGTGCCCCAATAAAAGAATATTACATACAAGTTTTTACATGAATGAAAATGAAAAAACACCCATCTCACATAAAACCCCCCCGGCTATTCAAACACGACGATCCAATATAACATATCCAGCAACACATAACATCACATGTCATCAACGTAAGTAAATATGCGCATCCCAATTGTCGTTGACATATAGCAACGAAACCGGCGATATCACATATTACACTTACGGTCACAGAAAAGAAAGTGTAAAACTACAACAGTTGGAATCCGCAATCTCTTTAGACATCGCATGCCTAATCAAATGAAATACTTAGACATCACATGCCTAACAATTATAAACCCCACATTTTAGTCTCATTATCGAAAACTTTTTTCAATATCAAGACGGGCAATTCAACAAGATTCCCGACATCCTGATCGAATGCTCGTCGCAAACTTTAGTAGGCGGCCGCACTCCCGATACCGTCGACGAAGTGCACCAAGGCGGAACACCGCTACCACGAGCACCCGAACGGATGCTTTCGGCGACGGGGTTCTCCTACAGTCACTTGGTCGGGGCTATGGAGCGAGGCTGTCTATTAAGTTTACCCGGCGAGTATCCGCGTACGCTACGTGATTGCGACGGACTTTTGATCACATCAAAATTCCGTGCCAACCGATCAAGTGAGACTGAACTGCTATGTTTATAACATTCATTCAGTTATCTCATAACTTATTGTGAATTCCAATTATTGTATCACATTCCGAATAAGATAGAAAATGTTAAACTTTCCGATCGAACAGTCGAACACCCAAGTTTTCCCGAAACAGCTCAACTCATGAAATAAGTTCAAAGACATTCACTTCGTGCCTCAGTACCAACGGTCCAGCCGCAGAAGGGTCAAGCCAACGCCTCACATGTGGCACGCCGTACTGCCCCAAACCCGATGGTTCAAAGGGCAGTTCAAGACGGTCACATAATCGAGTTAAGGTTTGTTGTCTTCTAGAGGGTCCATCGCGTTACTTGCACTACTTAGAACGTCTTTAAACCACGGAAAAATCCAACACTTGGAAATTTCCCGACAGGGGAAAAGGTGGGTATTTATATCCGGTCGAACTTTTTAACATATTCAAAAATTATCCGGAAAACACATAGACAAAATCTAATAATCCGATCGAATCATCTAAGCTCCAAAACAACATGGAATATTCAACTCTTGAATAAATATTAAAAAATTCCCAGAAAATCCAGCACCGGAAGTGGCAAATTACTGTGCAAAAATGGAAGGCTGACGTCATCATATGGCCGCGGAACCGCCGCACAAGGCATGCTTGTGCCGCGGTTCCGCCGCTCTTTAGATGAGTTAGCCCCTCGAATTTCACAGTAATTCAACTAAGACCCTGCTGAATTTTTTAGCAATTTTTAATCTGGAAAAAACCCAGTTTTTGAAAAAAGTCCAGAGAGCATTTTCGAAATGGGATTTCGGTTCGATCGGACTTCACACTCCGTCTACGCATCGCCTAAGGCTCTAGCTAGGCTCTGATACCACTGTAGGGTTCCTAGGCACACTAATGAGGTCTCACAAGGCATCAACCATGCCAATTTCAAAAATTACAAGTGCCGAGAAACCCTAATACGGATCGTTAACTAGAATTTTAGGCGAAAAAGGAAACTAGTTAACAACTTAACTAAGTGAACGGAAATACAACCTTTGTAGATCCGGTTCTCCACCTCCATAGCTCCTTGATGAAGTCCCCTTGCTGTCCAAATCCAATCCCGGGCTCTAGCATCGGCTTCATCGGAGAAATGGGCGGGCTTGGTCGTCGGCTTCGATGCCGAAGATGATTTACGTCGAGGCATCACTAGATCAAGCTCCCACTTCACCAAGTCATGAAACTTGTGAAGAAAACACCCTATACTACTTGGCAAGAGGTAGAGGATGAAGAAATAGGAAGTGGGTTCACTTTAGAATTGGATTTCTCACATGATTTCATCACTTGCCATTGATGAGGCAAGCTTTTCTTTCTTGCTCATGAAGAAGAAGATGAAGAAAGAAGATGATAAGTCTTATTGAATAATTGAAAAAGTATTGATTCTTATCATATTCTAACCTTAGTTAAGTGTAGAGAATAGACCATGGTTAGTAATGATGGTTAGGGTTAAGCAAGAGACAAGAATGGTGGACTAGGTCAAAGCTTCATGAAGCTTCAACAAAACTACAAATAAAGCCACCATTCTTTTCTTTTCTTTTCCAAAATGAATAAACAAATAAATAAATGAATAAATAAGTAATGGATAAACAAAACCCTAATCATTAGTTTAACCATGGTTTAATTCTTTACACTTAACCAAATAAGCATGTATCATCAAACATGATACAATCAAGTGCATAAAAGTATATCACATATACAACTTGCACAAACCAAGTGAGAAAATCCACTTAAAGTGAACCAATACTAGTTAATGCAAAGTAATATATCAAATATATAATTATAAATTAAATCATTAAATCAACACTTGATTTAACGATCCGGTCATATCGCATATAACCGACCAGTATCCTATGTATCGGCTTATCGAATCAATCCTTGATTCGATAACTAGGTTATATCGCATACAACCTTTCGATACATTCATCGCGAGAATGGAATACGGTATCACATACACGCATTATTCTCGGTCCCTCACATATCTCATATGCGCTCCTATTTCGTTTCGCTTGAGCCAGGAAATCTCTATGTAGGACTCTAAAGACTCGTCAATACGCCGGCAGCAGGTGATGATCATATCAAACACCCACAAGCCGCAAGCGGTCTGCTAAACGTAACGGCCACCCGGGTATTGAGCGATCAGAAGATCGACGAGTAAGCCCGCTCACACTCCTGTGAATCCAACCAGTAACACTTACCGTACAGTCTGGTCTCGTCGTCTGATATGTCGCATATCTTGCCTAGGGGTGGTAAACGTCAGACCCCGGTAGCTCGATAAGTCGTGTCGATATGAGGTCTATAACAGTTCAAGAAACTACTGGTAACACTTACCAGTAAATCTCAGCAACCCTGGCTAGGGATTTCCGGTTATAGCCAATCGAACACAGCGCAACATCAACCCCCTATATCGGGAGAGACAAATCCCCTCCTATCGCTCATTGCCTCCATGTGATTCGGGACTGTACCCAAAAGCCACCATTTTGCACGCCCTCTTGGACGTGGTAAGGTGGAAATCAAAGCACAGTGGGAATCACACAAGACTCTATGACGATCTCGGGTCAACAGACTACTCTGTACCAGTGTCACCAGAGAACTGCCATCTGACGTAAGGTATAATACCATCTGGGAGTTCTCGGCGAGTCCGTCCAGTGTACCCAGTCTCCACTGAGCACCCGTATATCATCTCTGATGTCAAACACCAATGGATATGGGATCATCCATCGCCCATCTGTATGGGTCGAGAAGGTATACGCTAGTCTACTCTGGTATATCGATGCCCCGTCTCGATATACCCACGACTAGGGACCTTGAAGGATGTACTTATGGACTACCCTGTCCCCACTAGTATGATCTGCATCATAGTCCAGGTAGTCAAGTACACATCCTAAGGGCTTTACCAACATGTGACAGAGAGACAATCAGTATACACGTTAAGGTAAAGATCAACCAGATAGCATACTATCATGTCGAGCAAGAAAGTCCTCCCTACATATGTCCAAGCACCCACTACAATATACATCCTATGTATAGTAATGGCCTCTAGGGCATACATATAACTAACAGTATATATGCAACAGTCATGAAAGGTACTCTAGCAAGTACAACTAATACATGAAGTAATGCATATAAAATAAAGTATGTAAATGCAACAGTCATGGAAGGTACTCTATCAGGTACAACTAATACATGAAGCAGTGCATAAACAATAAATGTGGAGTATGGAATGAAATATGTCATTTCCACGGAATCCTGACATCGTGGTAGGACCAAGTCCATCAAGACAATCCAAATTCCAATTCCTCAAATCAGCCCCCAAATTGGCTCTCAAATCATGTAAGTCTCACAAACCCCGAATGTACGACATCAAGTAAATCTCATTTATCCTGAATGTACAAAATTAAGTTAATCTCATATATCCTATATCCAATATCAAGTGAACTTCATATATCCTGAATCCAATATCACGTGAATCTCATATATCCTGAATAAGTATATTTGCATGAATAATTATGATGACGTATTTGAATTGAAATGTATACATATATATTAGCGTCCCATTCCACTAATATATATATATATATATATAACCCTCTAATAGGTACGTATCATACGCTATACCGAAATCTCGAGTGCCTAGCTCTGACCCTCGCCTCTCGACGTATCCATACGTACATGACTCCTGTCGGTATCCCCACAATAACCGCCGAGTCATAGGTACTGTCACCGGTAAGTATGGTTCCCCTACTAACTCATCTCCTCACTGAGATTCTTGCCCCTGGATACCTCCGGCCCCCACCATGTACCCGCATACGGACCCCTCCTTTCCACGCATGGGGTATATATTTCAGAAGCGATAAAACTCATGGTGGGTGCTGAAATATCATATCAAGGGAAACCGGGTTTATCAAATAATGCATAATTTCATGAAACTACCATGGTCCCCAAGTCCAGAAAACATCATGAAAATCCATATCTCAATGCGAAAATCCATGAATATAATATATGCAACATAAAACTGCAATGTAAGCATATAAAGGAAAAGCCGCTATTTAACTGCAACAAGTTAAAATATATATATGCTGTTCCGAATTTCTCCAAGTCTATATAATATCAAATAAAGGTAGACATGTAGCTACAACCAGATATGTGTGTAAACATGAAGGTATAGCAAGGTATATGTATCTACCTATCAATAATGATGTAATATACCCTCCAGGTATAAGTGAAGTATGCATGCAAGATATACATGTAGCTATGTTATTATGCGTGTATGTACCTATCGCTGATGGTACAATACCCTATAGGTATACAGGTAACTAGCATGTAAGTATGTCAAAGCATATGTGTAAGCATGTAGGTATACAGGTATGCTATATGTCATATGCATAAAGAAATATGAATCAATGTCTCAATATCCCTAACCAAACAATATCATATAGGTATGTGTGGTATGCGTGTCAAGGCATTTATTGACGGTGTGTGTGGCATACAATCAGTGCTCGCGCAACATGAGCCGTCAATAATAGTGCAGTGTCCTAAAGGTACAAGTCCAAGCACAACAAATAACTAGGGAATAAGGTGTATGTGCAACTCTATATATGAAAAAGAATATGCAACAATTCATAACATCTCTAGCCCAGACGCATAACGCCATGCTGGCGATTCCCCTATAGATGTTAAATCTACTCACCAACGCTCCTGGCTAAGTAAAGCCTACCACACGCTTTCCCCTTGTTCGCAGCGCCCGAAGTCCCCGCCTGCGATTCTGAACACATATAACAATAAAGCAAGCGTATATAAGCAAATTGTTGGAGATAGTGCCCTCAGAGTCAATTATTGGATCACAGGCACGTGATTGCAATGATTGAGGGAGGACCTATCCCGGTAGAACAGTCTTACTCGAGATGATAGCTTGCTATCTGGTTTACCTTTATCATCGTGTACTGCTTCAGGTGACCTGACAGGTCGCTATTGCACGTTGATAGAGCCCCTAGGATTCTTGCTTGACTGCCGGCAGTATAAGGGCGATCATATACGTGAGAGCTGGGGTCTACAAGCATATCCTTAAAAGGTCCCTAGTCGTGGGAGTTTCGAGACAGGGCATCGATTCTCCAGAGTAGACTAGTGTATACAGTCGAGACCCCGACGAGGGGCGGTGGCCGGTCTCACAAGCCACTGGTGTCTGTTGGTTCACCTAAGATGTATACAGGTGCTCATTGGGTTATGAGTACACCGGACAGGACTCGCCGGGAACATGCTAGTTGGTCTTATACCTGACGTCAGATAGCAGTTCCCAGGTGACATGTGTACAGGTTAGTTCATCGACCTGGGGATCGTCATTTGTCTCGTGTGAGTTCCCACTGTACTTTGATTACTACCCTACCACGGCTCGAAGGAGTCGTGCAAATAGGTTTTAGTTGGGTACAGTCCCGAGCCACATGGAGGCAGTGAGTGGATCTTCAGGGGTTCGTCTCTCCCGGTATTGGGGGTGAGGTCGCGCTGTGTCTAGGAGAGCCATTACACAAAGTCCTTGGCCAAGGCAGGAGATTTACTGGTAGGTATTCCAGTAGTATCTCAGGGTGTTCTGGGCTACACACCGACACGACTTGTACCACTTTTGGGGGTCTGACTTTTACCCACCCCCTAGGCCCGACATGCGATGCTCATAGACGAACGGACCGGACTGTACGGATATTGTCACTGACAGGCTCAGTAGGGTGTCAGGATGAGTTCGCTCATCGACGTCCCTTTTAGTCAATAGCTGGTGGCCCGTTACGTATTGGCTTATACCTCTGACGTGCTAGTGGTTAAATCCATAGCCATAGTATTGACGAGTCTTTAGAGTCCACCACACTTTCAGTTACTCAAGCTTTCGAGCGAAACGCTGTAGAGGCCGTATGGAGATATGGCAGGGTCCGATCAGATACGTGCGGTATTGCACGGATCAGGATCGGACGGTTTGTACTAATGGCCGTATGGGTATATGGCAGGGTTCGATCAGATACGTGCGGTATTGCACGGATCAGGATCGGACGGATATTACTAGCCGGCTTTAGTTTAAGCCGGATCCTAGTTTAGTACAGTGTAGATTTTGTCTCATTGCATTTGTATCCGGACGGAATACAGATGCGGGTGTGTATGCATAGTATGGGGTTTTCCTGTAATTTATTACGGGACCAGTTTTCTGGAGTTGCCAGTTTGCATTCCGTTCCGGCCGGTTTTCCTTTGTTCTTTCCCGGCCGGACTTTTCCGATGGAGGGTGTTATTTGCAAGTTTGCAAATAACACATTGTGGAGGATTTATTTGCAAGATGATTTATTATGATAGCATCTTTTTGATTCCATTCTCTTCACTTGCTTTTTGTTGATAAGAAAGGATTAGATGTGATTAGAGTTTGATGTGAGATGGTTATGATTATGTTTTGGATGTGGTCACCACTTATGCTCCTACCATCACCTCCCTTCATGCTTCATAATCTTTCCTCCACCATTTTCTAAGTATGAATGTTTTCATGAGAAAAGAGAGAAGAAAAAGAGAAGAAGAAGAGAGCTTCATCTTTGAGAGAGTAGCATTCTTGATCTCATTTTTCATGTTAAGAAAAATGCAAGCACCATTTTTCTTATCTTGTTTCCTCCATCATCTTCAAAAGGCAACAAACCCAAATGAGACATAGCTTCAACCCTACACATTCTACAGCAAATCTTGGACGCGTCGGCCAGCCTACTTCGCGCCCGAGTTGCCTCGGTATTGAGGTGGGAGCCCGTAAAAGTACCCGGCTTCGTGGTGCCCTTTCCGACGAGGAGGAGACAGACGGAGATCCCGCGAGGAGATCGGAGTGGAGATGAAGACCGGAGGACTCGGATCATTCGGTATATCTCTAACCCGTCCTCTTGTTAGCTTAGACTAGTTTAATGGCACGATTCGGGGTTTAGTGCGCGGTGGTGCCGGTTTGCTAAGTCCGCAAAAATTAAAGTTTATCACCGTTTCCGCGTTTGGCCGTCGGATTGAAGGCCGGGGCGCCGCCGTGCACTTACAGTGGTATCAAAGCCTCGCCATTAACTTCGTCTAGCTTCATTTGATGTGTTTTTGCATTTCCGATCGACCAAAACTCCAAAATCTACATTTTTGTTAGCATCAGTTTCTGTTGAAATATTTTGGTCTCGAAAATTTTTTCAGGTTGTAAAATATTGATGTACTGGAAAATCTAAGAACTCTGTAAAATTTCGATGAAGTGAATCCACAGTGGGAGCGCGGAACCGCCGCATATACCCCCATTCCGCCGCTCTTCCGCCGCACACTGTGGAGATCACTTCACCAATTTTTTTCAGAGGCTTTCTGGGCTTAAAATATGGGTTTTGGAATATTAAAATTGGGCCCAGGTTTTCTGTGAGTGCTACAGTTTTGATTGGGGGCCCACTTGTTAATTTTTGATCGATCGGATATTTTAAACACATTTTTCACAGTATTTACATTATATCTGCGACCGTGAATGTCACTCGATCGGTAAATCCCGTCTAACTGCTATAGCCCGGTTAGACGGATTTGCGAACGTGACTTTCACGTTGATGTTCTATGTTTATGCTGTGATGTTGCGGATCGGTCGGTGGGGATAGCCTGGATGCAATGCTAGTTCAGTGCGGTTGTATTATGTACATTTGATATTGCGGGGCGAGCGTCCGACATGTGGACTGCCGTCACTGCCAGTTTGTATTATTCTTTTGGGGCACGATCTGGTTGCAGTCGATGTACCCGGTGTATGTATATTTTACTTTCTGTACTAGGGTTACCCCGCGGAGGGGTGCACGGATAGCCGGGTTCTAGAGGGCAACGGGCCCGCATCTCAGGGCATTGAGACGGAGGGGCTTCAGTCTGGAATTGGCGGGCTATTCGCCGCACTCGTAGGGGGTACAGGTTGACCCAGGAGGGGTGCCCAAGTTACCGGATTCCGTGAAGTGCTGGGTGGTCCATTCACGGTGCTGAAGGGGGCTGCCTCGCTTCAGGTTTTGGCGGGTGACTTGCCGCGCCCGTAGGGGTCTAGGATTTCATTGCACAGGCTATCCACACGACCAGGGGAACGTCGGGTTTCAGTAGTGGCTCTGTGAAACCCGGGGATCCCAGATATCTGTATTGTTCTGTGATGCTGTACATTTCTGTGATGTTGCATTTTATTCACGCCTTGAGCGAAATACTATATATTGGTATATATATTAGTAGATGTTGTATATGTTTTTCATCCGCGCTAGTCCAGTCCCCGCTCTGCCGTTAGTTAGCTAACCTAACAGGTGATGACGGGACCCAGTGGCGAATGCGGATGGCATATGCGTACGTCAGTATATTTTCGTTCTTTGTGGTGTGATCAATTGATGGGACTGCATTGATTCGGATCAATGCAAGTTTAACAAACCTATTCTGATGTTGTTGGAACACTTTTCAAAAAGCTGTTATTGCAAGGACGTTCACTTTTGTTTTGCATCGTGGTATTCATTTGGAATATCCTGCTCCTCAGTCGACGAGGCAAGGGCCGAGATCCCTTCACAGGAGTGACCCCTTGGACAGAAGTTTGCGTCAGGGCATTAACTTCACTATAGCCGATTACTTTTGCTTTGCATCGTGATATTCGGTTATGAATATCCAGCACCCCATTCTACGGGGAAAGAGCCGAGATCCCTTCACCGGGAGTGACCTCTTTAGTAAAGGTTTTCGTCACTATATTTTCTAAAAAGCTATCCGTTCCTTCAACGATATCAAGTTCATTACGTTAAAGGTTTTCGCCAGAAACCATTCGTAGCCCTCCGTCATTTCATATGAATAGTCAATAGTATTCAAGCTGTGTTTGTTGGCCAAAGTCAAGGCACAGTGTTTGGTAGCTGTTGGTTATTCATATGCAGCATAGATAGATGCGTTGGTTTGGGGCAGTCGTATAGCCTTGTTGGCCAAAGTCAAGGGCTTGTACGGATGGGCTCAAATTAACCTGGAGAATGACGGGTAGAACTTGACATGTGACTTATGATTTGTTGGCCAAAGTCAAGGTCATAAGAGCATGGGGCAGAAATCACATCGGGAGTTTCAAAAGAACTGAAACTTGCCAGATATGCGCATACCTTCTGGAGTGTGATACCGTGAGCGGATTCCGTCACGTTATCATGCGATGAGAGTTGGATCCCGATTCCCACTGATGAGTTGGTTTACTCCTCGGGTGACCCCGACTAATTCTTCTTTCAGGTTTGGAGGAGAGTTTGAGGTACAGTGGGAGGTTTCCAGATTAGATAAATTGGTAACCATTCTGATCTAGGTTAGAGTGCACGCTGAGTGTTTCTTTTCTCTCTCTCTCTGGCAGCGACCATTGACCCGACCCTAAGACTATGACTCAGTGACCAAGTTAACCGAACCTTCTTTACACTGGCTTTTGGATTGTCAGAGTTGCAGACCTCATTGCCACTCCTACTTTTACCCTTTTCTCCAGGACACCCCGTATTACTACGAACGTCCACTTCCATTGGACAAAACCATCGTATGGTTAGATACGAACTCGAAGGAATTCGAGGATGGTTTCCGGTTCTGCAGAAAACGGATAGGATTATTCAGTTGTCTTTTCCCTTTTACCTTCTCTCAAGTTGTGAGTACTCCTTGGTTTAGGAGATAGTACACCTATTATGCGAATTGGATAGTCTTCTTCCAAACCTTAGGCTGGTGCCGACCTGTAGGGAATGAAGAAAACCAATTAGCATAACGATGGTGTGCAGAAGGCATTAAGTTAAGACAGAGCAAGGGATTAGTAAGAGGGCAAAGTAAATTGCGACTGCTATTCACGACCAAACCAGGTATTTCTTCGCCAATCCTAAATCACCTTTTTATTTCTCCAGGACACTCCGTATCACTACGAAGATCCACAGTTTATTGGATACTCCATCGTATGGTTATATACGAACTCGAAAGGAACTTGTTCCAGTTCGGGGATGGATTCTGGTCCAGGAGAAATAGGAATAAGGTTTATTCGGTTGTCTTTTATCTTCACCTTCTCTCGCATTGCGAGTGCTCCTAGGATTAGGACAGTACACCCATTATGCTTATTGGATAGTCTTCTTCCAAACCATAGGCTGGTGCCGAACGGTAGGGAAGGAAGAAAACCAATTGGCCTAAACAGGTGTGCAGAAGGTAATGACTAAAGACATATAAAGGGATTTGGAGAGGTGGCAAAGAATTATACGGTTATAGTTGAGAATCTGGATAATGAAAGAGGCATTACTAGGAATACAAGGATACCCCATTGAAACATTTCACTGTGTACTGTTAAAAGAAAACTGATTTCCCGATTAGACACTTGCTCCAGGGTATGTATTTACCAGGTATGATTCTCACATCTGTATGGCTTTACAGATGATGAGTGGGAGTAAGTTATTGGGAATTGGGTGATCATCTTCATTATATCGGGATTCGTTGTAATCGGTGATATTTGAGGAGATCACCTGGGCTGTTTGCCGGTCGGCAAATATTTGGTTTTGAATATCTGCTGTTGTACACCAATTTCAAATTGATGTATCTGTACGTCTATTTTAATAGAGTGAGATATACCTTTTGATATTATGTCGATGACATTTACCTATATCAGTGGATGGTTAGGTAAGGAGCATTAAACAGCGGTGTAATTCTTCTTAACCATAAGTACAGTTTTCAACCTACAACACACAGTGAAAGAGTTGTTAGACTCGGCGGACTTATACAGAGTATTGTATGTTGTCCAGTGTCCATTAGGACAAAGGGGTTGGTCCTCATACTATATTCTGTTTACTTTTAACTTCTCTAGTTCTTAGACATATGTTTCGTAGAAACACAAGGTCTAAATTTTGAGGAGTTATAGGTATTTGAATAGAGTAGAGAACCAGGTGTAGCAAGTATCGGGATTCTTCAAGGTGATCGAAGATGTAGATACTTGTGTATGGTATTCAGTTGATATTAATGATAAAGAGAAATTGCTTCTCTTTCAGGTTACTCATAATTGGAAGCATTCCTAAGTTGAGTAATGCTGATCGGCCTCTCTCCATTTTGTTGACATGCACTGGAGACAGCTGCATGATTTGAATCTGGTTCAATTAAATCAGTGCCTCTGGTTCTATATTGGATATAGAACAGTTCATATCTTAACGTTGTTAAGGTACGGGGAGTTGTCCGGCTTATAATTAAAACCAGACTCTGGACAGCTCAAGGCGCGTTTCTGTAATGGCTGTTTGTGGGTTGACCCAGGCTATGACGAGGGTTGACTTTCTACCATCTGAAAGATCAATAGTGATATTGTTCTTAACTCGCCATATTTTAAAAGAAATGGTTATTTTTCAAAAACAGTAGTGGGAGTATGGTAGAACTGGAAGTGATTCCAGAACCGCAAACGATTACTGAAGATTTGATAAGGAACCTAAAGATTCAATCTGTTTTGACATTCCATTAGCCACTCCGCAGATAAGGTGGGTAACTTCAAGCACCCGAGAGGTACTCCGGTAGCCTCAAGGACGGTGACAGGGAAGTTCTTGTTTACCCACACTTGCCATTGCTGTTGTTCCAGGCTGCGAGACCCGGTAGGAGGATGAGTATAGCGTCGTTCTAAACTAGCTTTAGAAGTGCACATCTATATGACTCTGCCAGAGGGTTGTCGTAGTCAGTAGGAGCAGCGGAAGCATTGGTGGACATCAGGCTTATGTCTATTTATAGACTAAAGCAGATATAGCGGAGATAGATCATCTATTTCTGATGTGACAGTCATAGGTTTGACGTCATCAGAATAGAGGATGGATCTGTTGAGAAGGTAGTAGGAAGTGATATTCCTATACTACGATCGGTTATACTTTGGTCGTCACACGGTGGTTTCTCCACAAGGGACTTGGACATTATATCAGACATACTGGTTACTAGATCTATAGTTTTAGATCTAGATTTGGGTGGTTTCCCAATCAGGGTACTTCGACAACATTCTAAGAGTATTTAGAATAGACGACTCCTGGCACGGTAGTGTACCTGCAGGTGATGGAGTCACCCTCTCTAAAGGTGTCTTATAGACTAATGGGGAGAGGGATGCGCATGATTGGCAGATCACTTGCTTAGGCAATTGAGTCAATCATGAGATGTCAAGTACCACACCAGATATTGTTCTTGCAGTAGGTGCAATAAGTTGATATTGATCCAATCCTGGAGAAACAGTCGGAAGCAGTTTTAGAATATAAGTGGATGTTCTAGGGATATGATAACGACAGCCTCATTTGGGAGACAGTTATCATTCCAGGCTTCCAAGGTGACATGGACGACAAGGAAGTCGTCAGAGTTGTAGTTTTCCTTCTGACGAGGGGCAGTATTTTGGACAGGTGGTCCAAGGAAATACTGAGGGTGGCATGGCGCAGGATACTGATTAAGTTCAGTTGACGATACAGTCTAAGAAGTTTGGATTTGGAGTTCATTTATGAGCTCGGTCCCATCAGACATCCAGACATTCTAAGACAGGTATTGCTCATTTCGGGAGATGGCTTTCTCCGCGAACTTGAGATATAGAGAGACATTGAAAGAAACTTCAGAGCGGATCCACTCGCTGAGGCTATTCCTCGAACGCAAGAGTTTCGCAAACAGGATTTGTGAGACTGACTAGTAGAGGAGTTGGGTGTTCGGTATCACAAGGGCTGTGAGTATGCGACATCGCAATAATTAGCCTTGAGTGCAAGTGGGAGATTGTTGGAGATAGTGCCCTCAGAGTCAATTATTGGATCACAGGCACGTGATTGCAATGATTGAGGGAGGACCTATCCCGGTAGAACAGTCTTACTCGAGATGATAGTTTGCAATCTGGTTTACCTTTATCATCGTGTACTGCTTCAGGTGACCTGACAGGTCGCTATTGCACGTTGATAGAGCCCCTAGGATTCTTGCTTGACTGCCGGCAGTATGAGGGCGATCATATACGTGAGAGCTGGGGTCTACAAGCATATCCTTAAAAGGTCCCTAGTCGTGGGAGTTTCGAGACAGGGCATCGATTCTCCAGAGTAGACTAGTGTATACAGTCGAGACCCCGACGAGGGGCGGTGGCCGGTCTCACAAGCCACTGGTGTCTGTTGGTTCACCTAAGATGTATACAGGTGCTCATTGGGTTATGAGTACACCGGACAGGACTCGCCGGGAACATGCTAGTTGGTCTTATACCTGACGTCAGATAGCAGTTCCCAGGTGACATGTGTACAGGTTAGTTCATCGACCTGGGGATCGTCATTTGTCTCATGTGAGTTCCCACTGTACTTTGATTACTACCCTACCACGGCTTAAAGGAGTCGTGCAAATAGGTTTTAGTTGGGTACAGTCCCGAGCCACATGGAGGCAGTGAGTGGATCTTCAGGGGTTCGTCTCTCCCGGTATTGGGGGTGAGGTCGCGCTGTGTCTAGGAGAGCCATTACACAAAGTCCTTGGCCAAGGCAGGAGATTTACTGGTAGGTATTCCAGTAGTATCTCAGGGTGTTCTGGGCTACACTCCGACACGACTTGTACCGCTTTTGGGGGTCTGACTTTTACCCACCCCCTAGGCCCGACATGCGATGCTTATAGACGAACGGACCGGACTGTACGGATATTGTCACTGACAGGCTCAGTAGGGTGTCAGGATGAGTTCGCTCATCGACGTCCCTTTTAGTCAATAGCTGGTGGCCCGTTACGTATTGGCTTATACCTCTGACGTGCTAGTGGTTAAATCCATAGCCATAGTATTGACGAGTCTTTAGAGTCCACCACACTTTCAGTTACTCAAGCTTTCGGGCGAAACGCTGTAGAGGCCGTATGGAGATATGGCAGGGTCCGATCAGATACGTGCGGTATTGCACGGATCAGGATCGGACGGTTTGTACTAATGGCCGTATGGGTATATGGCAGGGTTCGATCAGATACGTGCGGTATTGCACGGATCAGGATCGGACGGATACTACTAGCCGGCTTTAGTTTAAGCCGGATCCTAGTTTAGTACAGTGTAGATTTTGTCTCATTGCATTTGTATCCGGACGGAATACAGATGCGGGTGTGTATGCATAGTATGGGGTTTTCCTGTAATTTATTACGGGACCAGTTTTCTGGAGTTGCCAGTTTGCATTCCGTTCCGGCCGGTTTTCCTTTGTTCTTTCCCGGCCGGACTTTTCCGATGGAGGGTGTTATTTGCAAGTTTGCAAATAACACATTGTGGAGGATTTATTTGCAAGATGATTTATTATGATAGCATCTTTTTGATTCCATTCTCTTCACTTGCTTTTTGTTGATAAGAAAGGATTAGATGTGATTAGAGTTTGATGTGAGATGGTTATGATTATGTTTTGGATGTGGTCACCACTTATGCTCCTACCATCACCTCCCTTCATGCTTCATAATCTTTCCTCCACCATTTTCTAAGTATGAATGTTTTCATGAGAAAAGAGAGCAGAAAAAGAGAAGAAGAAGAGAGCTTCATCTTTGAGAGAGTAGCATTCTTGATCTCATTTTTCATGTTAAGAAAAATGCAAGCACCATTTTTCTTATCTTGTTTCCTCCATCATCTTCAAAAGGCAACAAACCCAAATGAGACATAGCTTCAACCCTACACATTCTACAGCAAATCTTGGACGCGTCGGCCAGCCTACTTCGCGCCCGAGTTGCCTCGGTATTGAGGTGGGAGCCCGTAAAAGTACCCGGCTTCGTGGTGCCCTTTCCGACGAGGAGGAGACGGACGGAGATCCCGCGAGGAGATCGGAGTGGAGATGAAGACCGGAGGACTCGGATCATTCGGTATATCTCTAACCCGTCCTCTTGTTAGCTTAGACTAGTTTAATGGCACGATCCGGGGTTTAGTGCGCGGTGGTGCCGGTTTGCTAAGTCCGCAAAAATTAAAGTTTATCACCGTTTCCGCGTTTGGCCGTCGGATTGACGGCCGGGGCGCCGCCGTGCACTTACACAAATGACCAAAAATACATACAACTACATTTAACCGACACACCAACTCTAAACATACTCCCAAGTGTTCGTTTTAGTGGCTAATGCGCGTAGCGACATTACGAAACGAACTCAAGGGCAAAATCTACACAAAGACACGAACGACATCGGCACGACCCTAGCTAGGAATGCAAAGTGATACAACTACCAAGCCTAGACCCTGATCATACCGATTACACATTCACAACACACTAATAAATGTGGAATCAATATAATTAACGTCGCAACGTCAATAGAAATCCACGCCTAAAACTTACCGAAATCTAGTAAGCAACATATAACAATATTTCAGACAAGTTCAAAGTTAACACATATCTAGCGATTTCAAACATCCTACAGTAGCTTAACTAAGCTATCCAAACCCTTTCCATATTTTTAAACTTGCTTAATTAAGTTTTAGCGAAAACCTAGTAAGTAAAAACCCTTAATTAGACAAAATAGTATTTAACAATAATTATCATTTTAGCACAAAACCACAAGTTTTACCAAAAACTAGAATTTACAAACAACTCAAAATAGCAAGGTTAAACCATTTAAACCTTTACTAAAATTTTAGATTTCACCAATTAGGATTAGCAAAATTTTAGTTTGTTAATTAGCTTAATTAGCCGATTAGGAAAATATCATTTAACAAATTAGCAACTTGATTTAATTTTCTTCAAGCTTAACATATTAACTAACCATTTCACTAATCAAAACCCTAATTTGATTATCAAAATGATATCTTGAATTTCTAAATATTAATTTAAAAGCTTAAGTTAAACATCTAATATGCTAGCTTAAAGTATTAACACCACAATTAAAGATTAGGGATAGAATTTTATACCTCAAATTAGCAACAAACTCCCAAATTTAATCCTCCAAAATGATGTCTTTCTTGAATATCCGAGCAAGATTAAGGTTGAAGAAAAATAGTTATTGATTTAATTATGAATTTGTGGGATTTATTTAGGATTTTTGATGATTTAGTGAAGCTAAAAGAGATGAAAATGGGGGGGAAATTTTTAGGGCAGCCAAGGAAGTGGCCGGCAATTTCAAGCTGGGTTTTATGAAGGAGGAAGAAAGTTCTAGCAAAGTAAATCAATTAATGCTTCATTTAATGCATTTGCCCCCTTTTTCTTTCTTTTCTTTTCTTTAAAAAAATTCATTTTAAAGTCAAAATATCTAGATATTTGGAATGAATGGTTTAACAAAATATCTAGTGATTAGATTAGCATAAAACGACATTAGTAGTAATTAACCCAAACCAAAAAGTAATAATTACTAATAAAATGCGCAAATAAAACATTAAAATAACATTTAATTAGGGAAAATTCTATGTGAACCAAAACTTCCCATTGACCCCCAAGGTTCGCGCACTAGCTTTATTCTAGCTAAACTAGGTGCCGGCAAGTCTATATTGAAGTTTGATCACAATCGGGTAAAAATGGAAAATACCGACTATTTTGCCCTAAAAACGGAAAATTCGCAAAACGATTTCTAAAACGTTACAATCTTCCCCCTTAAAGAAATTCGGTGCCCGAATTTAAAATTCTCACTGAGCGTACCTTCAAAGAGATAAGTATAAAACTCATAAATCTCGCTCGCAGCCTCCCAAGTGATCGCCTCACTATACGGCTACGCCAAAGAACCCTCACAGATGGCAAGACCCTTGACTAAAATTCCTCCACCGCCGAACTACTATAACCATCGGCTGCTGGTGAAAGAAAGATCATGTCCAAGCTAAATGGTCTGATGCTGAATCATGTGAAAAAGGTCATGAAGGTAATTGCGAAGTATCGACACAAGGAATACGGGGTGAATACTCAAAAATCTGGGTGGAAGTGCAAAATTTTAGGCAACGGGACAAACTCGCTTCAAGAATCTCAAAAGGACCTAAAATTTTGGGACTAAGCATCCCAAACCTCAACACACCATTTCACCAGAAAAATCCATAGGAATACGTGATCTCTCCCTGCGAACTCAAATCTGCGACCACCACGGTCGGTATAAGACTTCTGTCTGCACTGGGCTACTCTCATCCTGATATGAACCAATTGGATCTTCTCCGACGTCTCTGGACTAGCTGGGGTCCAAAATCCTACTCTCGCGGAGTCAGTACAACAGACAGGCGATCGACACAACCAACTACGCAAGGCCAGAAAGGTTGCCAATTGGAAAGTCTGCTGATAACAGCTATCGAGGGAGAACCCTAACAATGGCAAGTGACAATCTTAACATCCAACAACCAATTAGCACGTACGCACAAGCATACCTCCAGAGTCCGTATAGTCCGCTCTGTCTAACCATCGGCCAACGGATGGAAAAGCGAAGCTAAAACTCAACCAGTACCCAAGGCTTCCTGAAGTTTTTGCCAAGAACGGCAAGCGAAAAGGGTGCCTCTATTGGATACAACGCATGAAGGAACTCCGTGCAAACGCACAAACTTAACAAAGAACAACTGAGCAAACTGAGCATAACCGGACAACAAACACCAAATGGAGTCACACCCTGACTAAACCTTGGTAGACACCGCAACGACATTCATGGAGATCTGCTCCCATTCCCACTCCGGAACGGTTAAAGATTGCAACTCTCCAGCCGGTCTTAAATGCTCAACCTTAGCTCATAACAGGACAGACACCTTGAAATGAAATCTGAAACTTCACTCTTCATCACTGTCCACCCATAACTATCTCACAAGTCACGCTACATATTTGTGGAACTTGAATGAACACCGAAATCTGACCGATGTGCCTGCTCTAGGATTTCGCGTCTCTGCCCATCAACAGTAGGTACACACAAATGCGTCCCTAAACGTAGCACATCTGGTCACAAATCAAGGACTCTGAATCTTTACCCAGCTGAGTATGCTAAAGAATCTCTGACGAACGAGCATCGGCGGGCTGTGCCTCATGAAAGCGATTAAGGAAAAGTGGACAGGTGCGGACATGAGCAAGATGTCCCCTCAGTAGAGGCGAACTTAAGATGTACTCAACGATCGTACAAGAACTGTAAATCTGCAGAAGACTGTCTCAACAATCAAAACCCGTTGCAGGAAGATCTATATTAAGCTCTGGTGGTCCGTGAAAATCTGACACGACTCTCCGAACAAGTAGTGTCTCCAAATCTCCAACGCATGACCACCGTGGCCATCTCCAGATCATGAGTGGGATATCCTGCTTGTACTTCCTCCAACTGTCGGGAAGCAAAAGCGATAACTCTATAGTGTCATATCAGTACACAATCGAGCCCCACTTGCGAAACATCACAGTTAAACAACAATGTCGCCCGAACCAGAAAGCAAAGAAAGAACTGGTGCAGTTGTTAACCGAGTCTTCAACTGCTGAAAACTCCGCACGCATGCCTCAGTCCAAAGAAAAGAACCTCCTTTCCGGTCAGTCCAGTCAACAGTGCAGCGATACACAAGCAATCTTGCACGAAACGGCGGTAAAAACCTGCTAAGCCCAAAAATCTGCGGACCTCCGTTTGTACACAAGTCTGGGCCAAAGCTGTACGGCCTCGATCTTCCTTGGGACCATCTGAAAACCGTCTCCCGTAAATACAAGACCTAGGAGTCAACACAATCAAGCCTGAAGGAACACTCCGAGAAGTTAGCAAACAGCTGGTGCTCTCCCAGTATCCGCAGAACAAATCCTCAAGTGCTGCTCACGTTCCTCACGACTCATTGGAATAGACCAGAATGTCATCAATAACACAACAATAAACTGGTTGAGGAAGGGCCTGAAGAAATCTGGTTTATCATATCCACGAATACTGCTAGGGCATTGGTGAGTCCAATGACACCACCAAAACACATAAAGCCCGTAACACACACAAAAGCAGTCTTCGGAATGACATCACTCCGAACCCGCAACAAATGATGACCAGATCCCAAACAAAATTAGAAGATGTCTCGCACTCTGGAGCTGATCGAAGAAATCGTCAATGCGAGGTAAAGGATACATATCCACACCGTAAGCCGGTTGAATTGACGATCCATCAATACACAACCTCAAACTGCCATCCTTCTCCTTGACGAAAAGAAATAGGAGCTCCCCAAAAAGAAACACTCTGACGCAACAAGCCCCACCTATGTAGCAACTCTGCAGCAGATCCTTAAGCTCCCTAAGCTCCGCCGGCTCATCTGGAACAACGTCGGATAACTCTCGCACGATAGGAACCCGGTCGAACAAATCCACTGTGGCTCCGGTATCACGAATGAACGCCAAGAATCCTCGACATCCTCTCCTCAAAAGCCGACTAGCGAAAAAGGCTGAATTCAAGCTGTGATGGGCGGCACCACTGTCCCCCTGTACAACAAGAACTGACTCGCCGGGAAACAAATCCTGACCGTTTCCTCACGGCAGTCTACAGATGCCTAGCACATAAGTAACCAGTCTGTGCCCAGGAGAACGTCAAATCCAACATCTCTAGAAGGATCAAGTGACGGACGAATCTCTATCTCCTAACCGATTGGCACACGACCGTAACACGTGTCACGCAACAAAAGAATCGCTGACAGAAATTAACACAACAACGGCTGATCTAGCTAACACGTCTCTCATCCCAAGCCTCTGCTACTCCTGCGACGGTCACGAAATCTGTCTCGACGACTAAGCCTCTGTTTCTGGGCTGGTACATCGGTACGAGCCCTCCACTATTCAGGAACTCCCAAAGTCTCGGAAAGACGTGCCTCGTCAACTACGGCTGCATCCACTGGTGCTATGTAGGTAACGGAATGTTGTGTACAAACCGCAAGGAACAACTGGGTAACATGGGTGACAACCTCCTGTCGCTGCGCTCGAATGGCCTCAACCAAAGACCTCATCGTCTGGTGCAAGTCCTGCATCTCTGCCACAAGCCTAGTGATACTATCTGTCGAAGGAGGATTCATCTGCTTCAGTTCAACCTGCGTGCCATCCTGATCAGTCCTCGTCCTACACGAGTCACTCCAACCACGGCCCTCGCTGCACCTCTCTGAGTCCCCATAGTCATCGGCGGCAAAGGCTATAAATGGAAATAAGATTCGATATGAACTCGGAAATTGAATCACAATGATATGTATCATCAAGGAAGGAATTTCAAGCAATAAGTACATAGGTCACATTAGGCAGAGTACTGCATCGTGAGTATGCCGCGGACATACACACACGACGTTACTCTGCTTAAGCTACCTACTCCATCATACAAAGGTCATCCTACACTCCGAAAGGTAAAACCTAGCGCTCTGATACCAACTTTGTCATGACCCGAAATTGGCACGTGACGGCCCTTAAACTACGCAATGTCTATAGGCGTAACGCAATTTAAGTAAGCCGAAAACCCAGCAAGCTAAACCATCAAAAGTAGTAAGAAAGTGATAATAGCATTTTCAAAACCTTTGAAATCTCAACCCAAATTCTTTAAAGTCCAACTTTTCTTCCTTTAAAATTTCGGCAGCACCCCCTTTGTAAAAACCAACCCCAAAAATGGGTACAACATAAATATAAGTAAAGCAACCCCAACGGGAGCAAATCCACGCCCAACGGCGGAAAACAACCACCATAACAGATATACGATGCCGTAGCGAAGAAATAAAAGACGATAGAAGTAAAACTGCATAAATGACCTCCAAATCACAATATAAAATACAATATCGTCCTCACATCAAGTCTCTAAGTCATATAAGATAATGGTAGATGGAGAGTACATGGATACAGAGAATATACAATAAACAACCTTGGATACACGTAAAACCCACCTAAGCAAAACTGCACACTGTGACCCGAAGCTGTATCCGCTGCAAAAGATGATGTGATAGATGAATAGCCTGCCTCGACTACTCTGGGGAACAACCTGCAAACACTGTGGCACAACGGGGGTGAGTTGCCAGCTCGTGAATAGTAAATAACATATGCAGGTAATCGCAAGTATGCACGTACAGCGCGAATCTAACATATGCAAACTAATAGCAATAAAAGTCATATGTGTGCAATAGTCATGAAAGGTACACTAGCAGGTTTCACTAATACATGAAGCAGTAATATAACAATATGTATGCAACAGTCATGTAATGTACCCCTCAGGTACAACTAATACATGAAACAATGATATGACAATGTATATATGCAACAGTCAAGAAAGGTACTCTAGCAGGTACAACTAATACATGAAGCAATGCATATAAAATAAAGTATGTAAATGTAACAGTCATGGAAGGTACTCTATCAGGTACAACTAATACATGAAGCAGTGTATAAACAATAAATGTGGAGTATGTAATGAAACATGTCATTTCCACAGAATCCTGACATCGTGGTAGGACCAAGTCCATCAAGACAATCCAAATCGCAATTCCTCAAATCAGCCTCCAAATTGGCTCTCAAATCTTGTAAGTCTCACAAACCCCGAATGTACAACATTAAGTAAATATCATTTGTCCTGAATGTACAAAATCAAGTCAATCTTATATATCCTGTATCCAATATCAAGTGAACCTCATATATCCTGAATCCAATATCAAGTGAATCTCATATATCGTGATTAAGTATATTTGCATGAATAATTATGATGATGTATATGAATTAAAATGTATACATATAAATTAGCGTCCCATTCCCCTAATATATATATATATATATATATAATCGTCCCATTCCACTGTTATATATACTTAGAAGTAAAAATATCATGAAACCAAGTATCAAGTATCGACACATAAATATTGATCTATCAGGTGCTGTCACCACGACTAGCCCCCTGATAAGTACGTATCATACGCTATACCGAAAGCTTGAGTGCCTAGCTCTAACCCTCACCTCTCGACGTATCCATACGTACATGACTCCTGTCGGTATCCCCACGATAACCGCCGAGTCATAGGTACTGTCACCGGTAGGTATGGTTCCCGCACTAACCTATCTCCTCACTGAGATTCTTGCCCCGGGGTACCTCTGGCCCCCACCATGTACCCGCACACGAACCCCTCCTTTCCTCGTGTTGGGTATATATTTCAGAAACGATAAAACTCATGGTGCGTGCTGAAATATCATATCAAGAGAAACCGGGTTTTTCAAATAATGCATAATTTCATGAAACTACCACGGTCCCCAAATCCAGAAAACATCATGAATATCCATATCTCAATGCGAAAATCCATGAATATAATATATACAACATAAAACTACAATGTAAGCATATAAAGGAAAAGCCGCTATTTAACTGCAACAAGTTAAAATATCACTACTAGAATAGGGGGTTGCCCCTACGGATATTGAAATCTGTAGGGGCATATTTATTTTGGCCCTACGGACTAATCCGTAGGGCCTGAAGGTTTCCCCTACAGTCCAAGACGCACCAACGTAAAAATATTAAATCTTAATTTGTTATTTTCCCCTACGGAGCCGCAAACCAAGACCTACGGACATATCCGTAGGGGCATCTAAATATGGATTTAATAGAAAAGAAACATAATTTTCCTACGCGCTGATTATCCACCTCCTCGATCGAGCGCACGAAACCTCACAAATCGCCTTTTCTCGTCGCCGCGTCACCGACCTCGCCGATCTCGTCGTCGACCTCGTCGATCTCACCGATCTCGTCGCCGTTCTCTCTCTGTCGTTCCCGATCTCGTTCCCTATCTCGTCGTCGTTCTTCCTCGTCGCGGATCCACCGAACAGGTAAGTAATTAAATCTTCAATTAAAGAGATTTTTGGTTATTTTAGGGGTTGGGGTTGCGGTTGGGGTTCGGCTAGGGTTGCGGTTGGGGTTGGATTCGGCTAGGGTTGCGGTTGGGGTTGAAGTTGGGGTTAGGGTTAGGGTTAGGGCTGGGGCTGGTGCTGCTGCTGAGGATGCGGTTGGGTTGGGGTTGGGGTTAAGGTTAGGGTTGGGTTTCGGCTAGGGGGCGCATAACTATTGGGGTTGCAGTTGGGGTAGGGTTGGGATTGGGGTTGGGGTTTGAGTTAGGGTTAGGGCTGGGGCTGGGGCTGGTGCTGGTGCTGCAGTTGCGGTGGGGTTGGGGTTGGGGTTAGGGTTAGGGTTGGGGTTCGGCTGGGGGGACGCATAACTCTTGTCTTGCATGGTAAACTATAAAGGGGGTTTGTGCAATAAACCCTGATTATTGCGCTGTGCTTGCAATGAGTACTTATCCATGTTATGCATGTTGATTCCCACTTTTGTTCGCTTGCTTGCATATATTGTAGATATGAGCTTATTTGTTTGTTGGGTTTGTTTGTTTCTTATTCCATTGATGGGCACATCCAAGCAGTATGAAATTGCATCTTCCTTTTGCTACCAATGATTAGCTAAGTTAGATTACGCAGTTGTGCCTTTCTTTCTAGATTTTGGATAGATTTTCCACTTTACATTTCTATCCATAATTGATTGGATAATTTATCGACTAAAGCTCTCTACTTGAGAAACCGAGCGGCATTAGTGTGACAATGTCATCATGTGAAACTTCCATTGACCGCCTAAATTCAGAAATTTCTTTTTCTATCTGTTAGTTTATGGGCATGCATAATTTGTTTTTAGCCGTAAATGGCTCTAGTTATATATTTCTCCATCATGTTTGAATTGTGTATCACAAAATTTGCCTAAATGGTTCATTATATGTTCCCTCATTCATGCATGTATAACACACACACACATATTAGCTTTTGTGCCAGATACTTTTGGAAATCAAACTTTCAACACTAATTTTGATGTGAGACCCGTGTCATGTAGCATTAATTATGAATTTATATTATATTCATCTTGTTTATTGATTTCTTTTCTATGTTAAAGGTATGCATCTCAATCTCAAGTCTAATGCATCTTAGTTCTTTAATACTCAATTCTTCATATATCTTATTCTCAAGTTGCAATTTGCAAGTAACTAAGCAAGTATTATTTCATATGTTTAAAATCATGTTACACATACAACACGAATGCACAACAAACGCATCATTAGAGAGTGATTCAAGATGTTCAAGTAAAAACCAATATATGATACTCGATGATAATATGAAACCTTCATATTCTCATTGATACTCATATATGAAACTAAAAGCGCCACTTAGTTCCCGTCTATCGGTTAACATACGTGCGATGTTCATCGTGACATAGAATTATACGAAGGTTGTTAAATATCGGACGGTATAGCTCGATACTAACAACCGTCGTATAGTCTACGCGGCGAGAAAATTCAATCGTATGGTAACCCATAGATTTATCCTGTGTAGACAAGTTAAGAATGTATAAAGCAAATGCCTTCATTCACTTGTGTTTTCATCCGTTTCGAGATATTTCGTCGGTACCTTTCCGCTGGTTCTCCGTGTACAAAGATAGATTAGATGTTCATTTCAACGTTGTTTCATAGTTTTGAAATGATTATCTATTCTATTACAGTATACTCGGAGAACAGCGGGGAGGTGCTGCCGAAATTTACTCGAAATGGTTGAAAGCACAAGTGATGGGTGTTCGCTCTATACATTCTTAATGGGATAGAAGCCTACCCCCGACAGCCGGAACACACACATACAACAAGAATACACAACAAACGCATAATTAGAGAGTAATTCGAGATGTTCAAGTTAAAACCAATATATGATTCTCGATGATAATATGAAACCTTCATATTCTCATCGATACTCATATATGAAACTAAAAGCACCACTTAGACCCCGTCTATATCGGTTAACATACGTGCGATATTCGTCGTGACATAGAACTATACGAAGGTTGTTAAATATCGGACGGTATAGCTCGATACTAACAACCGTCGTATAGTCTACGCGACGAGAAAATTCAATCGTATGGTAACCTATAGATTTGTCCCGTGTGGACAAGTTAAGAATGTATAAAGCAAACGCCTTCATTCACTTGTGTTTTCATCCGTTTCGAGATATTTCGTCGGTACCTTTCCACTGGTTCTCCGTGTACAAAGATAGATTAGATGTTCATTTCAACGTTGTTTCACAGCTTTAAAATGATTATCTATTCTATTACAGTGTACTCGGAGAACAGCGGGGAGGTGCTGCCGAAATTTACTCGAAACGGTTGAAAGCACAAGTGATGGGTGTTCGCTCTATACATTCTTAATGGGATAGAAGCCTACCCCCGACAGCCGGAACACACACATACAACAAGAACACACAACAAACGCATAATTAGAGAGTGATTCGAGATGTTCATGTTAAAACCAATATATGATTCTCGATGATAATATGAAACCTTCATATTCTCATCGATACTCATATATGAAACTAAAAACGCCACTTTGTCCCCGTCTATCGGTTAACATACGTGTGATGTTCGTCGTAACATAGAACTATACGAAGGTTGTTAAATATCGGACGGTATAGCTCGATACTAACAACCGTCGTATAGTCTACGCGACGACAAAATTCAATCGTATGGTAACCCATAGATTTGTCCCGTGTGGACAAGTTAAGAATGTATAAAGCAAACGCCTTCATTCACTTGTGTTTTCATCCGTTTCGAGATATTTCGTCGGTACCTTTCCGCTGGTTCTCCATGTACAAAGATAGATTAGATGTTCATTTCGACGTTGTTTCACAGCTTTGAAATGATTATCTATTCTACTACAGTGTACTCGGAGAACAGCGGGGAGGTGCTGCCGAAATTTACTCGAAACAGTTGAAAGCACATGTGATGGGTGTTCGCTCTATATATTCTTAATGGGATAGAAGCCTACCCTCGACAGCCGGAACACACACATACAATAAGAATACACAACAAATGCATAATTAGAGAGTGATTCGAGATGTTCAAGTTAAAACCAATATGGTAGACATTATGTTTATCAACAAGACTTAATTGTTATACCGGCCACGAAGAATTCAAGACTTAACCGGCCACGAAGAATTCAGGACGGGCCATATGGTAAAGCCGAGTATAAGAGGGTAGATACTATGTTTATCAACAAGATATACCAGTTTATCTTGCTTAATTGCGCATTTCTTGAACAAATTAGAGAGTATGTTTTTTTGGATTAATTGTTATATCTGTGTTTGTGTGTGTATGAAATGATATAATATTAATGTCACCATTATTTGTTGAAAACAGAATTCATTTTAACGAGATACGTGAGAGGCATCCTGATTGGAACGAAGAACGATTGGAAAAATATCATCAGAATAATTTTTGTGATTGGGTCACAGATCATGTAAGCTATTCGAATAACATTTTATTGCTATCAGTTTTAATCTAAACTTGTATCGTTATGTATTTGTCGTAAAATTTGTTTTCTTAGATCCACGATCCGAACTTGTCTGCATCATTTGAGAGTGATTCAAGATGTCTAGTTCAATTTCCTAATATGGAGGTTGCATATTACAAAGGATTTGGTGTCCTTGGATACAAATTCAAAGTTAATGACATAGAAACATCTAGAACCACTCAGAATAGTGGGACTGCGACGGTAGGATCGGACGGTGTGATTTATTATGGGTACTTAAATTGTATACTCGGCATCCACTATCCCGGACGATCAGAACCCTTTTATATATTCCAGTGTACTTGGTACGATACGCGAACCGATACGGACAAGTGGAGAAGCAACCTTGGGACTTGGAATGATGAATATGGATTGACCAGTGTGAACACACTTCGATTTTACGGTCAGGAAGATCCGTTTATCTTTCCGAACCAAGCGTTCCAAGTATACTACTCACAGTGTTTGAAGCATCCAGGATGGAGTGTTGTATGCCGATGGAAACCCAGAGATGTCTACGATGTCCCAGAATTTGAGGACAGCGATGAGGACGAAGAAGAGAGAAGGATTAAAATGCTCCGACCGTCTGTTTCGAAGGACGTGTTGTCTTCGACCGATCATGAAGTTACGTGAGTTTGAAATGACATCGACGATGAAATCCAAGTAGATATGTATAATGCGCCCACGAAACGAAAAAGGTTATCACTAATGTTATATTATTACTTCACATTTTACGCTCTATACATATATAGTCAATACTTTTAATGATTGTCTAATGCGTTCACGAACCGTTTATCTAGATTTGATGACGATGTCGGGAGCAGCGAAGGGTGGCAGGAGCTCCAGCCGCGGCAGAGGCAGAGGCAGAGGCAGAGCGGTTCTGCCGCCCGGAGAGCTGCGTAGGGAGCTTCAGAGGGCCGGTCTTGCACCTAGATCGGAGACCCCTTCGGATGCCTCCTTCCGTGTGGATTTTGCCACACCTCCAGGTATACTACACGCATATCTATTTTGAATGTAATATTACAGATATTCATGCCTGTTTATGTCAAAATTACTTATATTGTCAATGTTTGATTGTCTAGTTGTTTGTGATGCATCCACATCTAGGACAGATGCTACTCCAGCTCCTCCAGGTATGTTTATATCATATCTTGCTGAATGATCCTGAGAAACCTGTGGGAACTTTCAAATCAAGCAACACCTGCAGGAATCTTTTCTTCTCCGGTTGTGACATAAGATAAGCGGCATTGGGAAAAACATACTTCCCAGTTTACCCGCTACCGGTCTAGGGTGCAATTCACTTCTTATTCCCCTCTCCTGTAGATCCATCCGAGCATTCAGGTTGTCTTTCGATTTCCCGTCTTTACAAAGAAGCAAGTTGAGTATGTGCTCTGATATTCCCTTCTCTATATGCATGACGTCCAGACAATGACGCACTAAATTTGTTGACCAGTACGGAAGCTCGAAGAAAATGCTTAACTTGTTCCAAAATGGTGGTTTGACCTATTTCGTCGGATCCATCCCGAAGGTCACATTGTTGTAACCATCCCATTGAGCAATCACGTCCTCTCCGGACAATGGGGATAGAGGTCCAAGAAGCTCCTGATGACCATCAAAGTGAACCGTGTCTAACCTATAGGGCTGGTCTGGAGGCAGGAAACGTCGATGGCCGCAATAACAAAGCTTCCTGCTAAAATTCAAGAATTTCGATGTTGTGTGTTCATGGCAATGAGGACATGCTTTGTGACCATGTACGGACCAACCTGATAGCATTCCATATGCAGGAAAGTCATTAATTGTCCATATTAAAGCCGCACGCAGTATGAAGGTTGTATTTGTGTTTGCATCGTATGTCTCTACACCATCAATGAACAAAGATTTCAACTCCTCGATCAGAGGTCGGAGATAGACGTCGATATTGTTCCACGGTGAGTTTGGTCCGTCGATAAGAAGAAGCATCAGAAAGTATGATTGGTCCATCGCCAACCAAGGCGACAGATTATAAATTATCATTACAACGGGCCCTGTGCTGTGACTTCCAGCCATATAGTTGAATGGGCAGAACCCATCGGTAGCCAGTCCGAGCCGGACATTATGAGGATCGCTACTAAATATTGCGTGCCTCCTATCGAAATCCTTCCATGCCGGTAAATCTCTTGGATGGCTCATTTTTCCATCTTCACTTGGAGGAGCACGGTGATGCCAAATCATTGCCTCGGCTGTTTTCTTGCACCTGAATAGCCTCTGTAGCCTCTGTGTTATGGGAAAGTATCGTGCTATCTTGACAGGTATATCAGGCTTCTTATCAGAATCTTTCGGCTTATACCTGGCCTCTCCGCATGTTGGACACTCTTTCAAATCTGAATTCTCTTTCCGGTACAACACGCAGTTTTAAGGACATGCTTGAATCTTCTCGCACTTTAGACCTAAATCAGACATCATCTTCTGGGCTCCGTACCAGCTGTCGGGCACGTTATTTCCCGGGGGCATAGAATCTTTCAAGAACGAAAGAAGTATTGTGAATGACTTGTTGCTCCATCTATGTAGGCACTTAATCTGGAAAAGTTGGATGAACCATGAGAGGGTGGAATACTTCGAATTCTCATAAATTGGTTTTCTTGCATCATTCATGAAATTTTCATATTTATCCGCACGCGGTCCTTGACCGGAAGGAATGTTATCTTCGGTACAAATAGATTCACCTAGGGCAGCCTCTACCATATCCTCCATTTCTTCTGATGGAAATAAATTATCGTCTTCTCCTTCTGCCGCATTACCGAATTCTCCTTCTTCTCCTGCTGCATTATCATGTTCTCCTTCTTCTTCTGCCGCATTATCATGTTCTCCTTCTTCTTCTGCCGCATTACTGCATTCTTCTTCTTCCCCGTGATATTTCCAAGTTGTATAAAGTCTAGTAAACCCATATTTTACAATATGAAGCTCAGCCAATTCTACCTTCTGCCAGTACTTATTGCAACATTTATCGCACGGACAGAGAATCTGATCTATTATGATCTTATTATGTGCGCGTGCAAATTCAATGATGAAAGGTTAGCCTAGCACCCTATGAGGGGTTTGGAAGCATCACATGTACTAAAGATTGAATTTTTAGGGTGCTAAGTTAACATACAAAGGATCGATCCTAGAAAAATTAGGGTTTCATAAACTATACTTCATCACATGAAAGAAATGCTATGGTTTTGAGAGTACAACCTTTGTAGCTCCCTACGCTAGACTCCTTGGCTACTTGGGGTTTGGAAAAGCTCCGCTTGAACTCCTCTAGGTCACCGATGATCCACCCGGAGTCCGCTTTGTCCAACCTAGCAACTTCGCAAGATCAAGAATGAAAAACGAAGCTAACACTCTAAACAAGTGGGCAAGACTTGTGTAGAATGATGTTGTGGTGGCTTTTCTCACTTCAAAATCCTATCTTGATGAATGATTTGCTCTCTAGAAAATTCAAGAGAGCATGAGCTCAAGGTTGAAGAAGATGATGGATATTTTAGAAGAAGATAAGAATAACTCTCAAGAGAAAAAGAAGAACATAAGAATATATATTTCTTTCTTCATCTCAAACCATGGTTATCTCTTTATGAATATTTAATTTTTCTTTAGTTAAACACAAGAGAAAGATTAAACCATGGTCAATTGTTAGGTGCAAATGGTTAGGTCACAAGAAGAGTACAGAAACTTTGACCATGATTCAATCTTATCTCATTTCTTTTGTTTTAGCAAAAATAGAAATAAATATCCATAAAATAAACCATGGTGTGAGTCTTATATATCCACCATTTTCTATGTATAAACAACCATGATAGATAATGTATGTATGTATGTGTGCATGCACATCCATATGTGCATGAATCAACAAGGTATGCATACATGCATCCATACATCCAAAGATACAAGAAAAGATTTCTAGTGAGAATCTAATGGTTAAATGATAAATCATCACTTGATTTATCAATCCGGCCATATCACATACGACCCTAACCAAAAGCAAGCCTCCCGATCAATATACAGTATCCCATACATGCATTTTAATCGGGTCCATGTGCATATCGCATACGTGCACCACAACGTTTTGCCTGGACTAGGTAACTCCATTGTGGGACTCTAAGACTCGTCAATACGCCGGCAGTGGGTGATGATCATATCAAATACCCCCAAGCCGCAAGCGGTCAGCTAAACGTAACGGCCACCCGGGTATTGAACGATCAGAAGAGAACAAGTGAACCTGCTACAACTCCCGTTGAGCCAACCGGCAACACTTCCCGTACAGTCCAGTCTCCTCGTCTAATATGTCGCTTATCAAGTCTAGGGGTGGTAAACGTCAGACCCAATAACCGATAAGTCGTGCCGATGTAAGGCTCATAACGGGTCGAGAAACTACTGGTAACACTTACCAGCAAATCTCTGAATCAGCCCTGGCCAGGGACTTCCCTGTTACGGCCAATCGAGCACAGCGCAATATCAACCCCCAATACTGGGAGAGACGAAACCCCTCCTATCGCTCATTGCCTCCATGTGACTCGGGACTGTACCCAAAAACCACCGTTTTGCACGCCCTCATGGACATGGTAAGGTGGAAATCAAAGCACAGAGGGAATCACACAAGACTCTATGACGATCTCGGGTCTACAGACTAACCTGCACAAGTGTCACCTGAGAACTGCCATCTGACGTGAGGTATAATACCATCTGGGAGTTCTCGGCGAGTCCGTCCAGTGTACCCAGTCTCCACTGAGCACCCGTATACCATCTCTGATGTCAAACACCAATGAATATGGGATCATCCATCGCCCATCTCATGGGTCGAGAAGCGTATACGCTAGTCTACACTGGTATATCGATGCCCCGTCTCGATACACCTATGACTAGGGACCTTGAAGGATGTACTTATGGACTACCATGTCCCCACTAGTATGATCTGCAGCATAGTCCAGGCAGTCAAGTACACATCCTAAGGGCTTTACCAACATGTAACCATAAGACAGTATAAAGAGACTAGTATACATGTTAAGATAAAGAGTAACCAGATAGCATAATATCATATCGAGCAAGAAAGTCATCTCTATATATATCCAAGCATCCAATATAATATACATCATCTGTACAATACTGGCCTCTAGGGCATACATACAACTAACAATCTCCCACTTGCACTAGGGCCAGCTGCTGTAGTATCGCATACCGAGCATCCCGAAGAGTCTCTCAAACTGTATCTAGGGAATGGCCTTCGTGAGTGGATCCGCTGTGTTGTTCTTCGTGTCAACCCTCCTGACCTCGATCTCCCGGTGATCAACTATCTCCCGAATTAGGTGATACCGCCTCAGAATATGCCTGGATCGCTGATGGGACCTGGGTTCCTTGGCCAAAGCCACCGCTCCATTGTTATCGCAATACAAAGGTATTGGATGCTCAATGGATGGAACCACTCCAAGTTCAGTAATGAACTTCTTGATCCAGACAGCCTCTTTGGCAGCATCGTTGGAAGCGATGTATTCAGCCTCCATCGTCGAGTCTACCATGGTTTCCTGCTTGGAACTCTTCCAGCTAACCGCCCCTCCGTAAAGGGTAAAGACAAATCCCGACTGCGACTTAGAGTCGTCCTTATCACTCTGGAAGCTCGAATAGGTAAAGGACTCCACTTGGAGTTCTCCATTACCATACACCAAGAGCATCTCTTTAGTCCTTTGTAAGTACTTGAGAATGCTCTTCACAGCTGTCCAGTGACTCTCTCCAGGATCAGCTTGATACCTGCTCACTACACTTAGTGAATATGCTACATCGGGTCTGGTACACAGCATCGCGTACATAATAGAGCCTACAGCTGAAGCATAGGGTATCCCTTGCATGCGAGCTCTCTCCAAATCAGTCTTGGGAGACATCTCTTTAGAGAGAGTGACTCCAGAGATCGTAGGTAAGTTCCCACGCTTGGATTCATCCATACTAAACCTCTTTAGTATGGTGTCAATGTACTTGGATTGGGACAATCCCAATATCCGTTTGGATCTATCTCTATAGATCCTAATTCCCAATATGCAGGAGGCATCACCAAGATCTTTCATCGAGAATCTTTGTGACAAGAAGAGCTTGGCCGATTGCAGCATAGGAATGTCATTTCCTATCAAGAGTATGTCGTCCACGTACAATACGAGGAAGACAACCTTACTCTCTGCCACCTTCTTGTAGATACAAGGTTCATCTACGTTTTTGACGAAATCAAACTCTTTGATAACAACGTCAAAGCAGATGTTCCAACTCCGCGATGCTTGCTTTAATCCATAAATGGATTTAAGCAGCTTGCACACATTCATGCTACTCCCACTATCTACGAAGCCCTCTGGCTGAGTCATGTACACGCACTCTTCTAAATCACCGTTTAGAAAGGCGGTCTTAACATCCATTTGCCAGATTTCGTAGTCATGGTATGCAGCGATGGCAAGCATGATCCGGATAGATTTAAGCATAGCCACTGGGGAAAATGTCTCGTCATTGTCCATACCTGGTCTTTGACGAAAACCCTTTGCAACAAGTCTAGCTTTGAAAGTCTCCACTTTCCCATCTACACCAAGTTTTTTCTTGAAGATCCACTTGCTCCCAATGGGTTTTACCCCTTCAGGAGCATCTTCCAAAGTCCATACTTTGTTGGTGTACATGGATTCCATCTCGGACCGCATTGCATCCAGCCATTTCACTGAGTCTCTACTCGTGATGGCCTGCTCAAAACTAGTTGGGTCACCATCCTCCATGATGCAATCCTCTCTCCCACCGTCAATGAGAAAACCGTAGTATTTCTCAGGTGGACGAGAAACCCTACTAGATCGGCAGAGAGGCTGGGGTTCGTCGGGTACTACTGAATCCTCTGGTTCTACCAAGTCTTCTGTTATAGTTTGTGTCGCTGGAACCTCTTCCAGTTCTACCTCAATACCACTTGTCTGTTTCATAAGAAAACCCTTTTCTAAGAAAGTGGCATGTCGAGAAACAAACACTTTTTGTTCCTTGGAGTGGTAGAAGATATACCCTCACGAATGTTTGGGATATCCAACAAACTTACATAGAACAGACCTTGCCTCGAGCTTGTCCGGATTTTGTGTTTTAACATAGGCCGGACAACCCCATATCTGAATAAAATTAAGACATGGTCTCTTACCATTCCATATCTCATATGGAGTGGTAGGCACTGATTTGGTTGGAACTCTATTCAATAGGTATGCAGCTATCTCCAGTGCATATCCCCAGAAGGAAATAGGTAACTCAGCTGCACTCATCATAGAGCGCACCATATCTAATAGGGTGCGGTTTCTCCGCTCCGATACACCGTTGTGCTGTGGTGTATAAGGAGGAGTAAGCTGAGAGAGAATCCCATTCTCTTTTAGATAATCTCTGAATTCATTGCTTAAGTATTCTCCTCCTCGATCAGATCGAAGGATCTTAATACTTTTGCCCGTTTGGTTCTCTACTTCGTTTTCATATTCTCTGAATTTCTCAAAAGCTTCAGACTTGTGTTTCATTAGGAACACATATCCGAATCTTGAGAGATCGTCAGTGAATGTAATGAAGTAGGAAGAACCATCCCTGACATTTGTAGACATGGGACCGCATACATCGCTATGCACCAGTCCCAAGAGTTCCGTAACTCTTTCTCCGTGTCCCGTAAACGGAGTTTTGGTCATCTTGCCTTTGAGACATGAATGGCAAGTATCATAAGATGATAATTTGAACGAATTCAAATATCCATCTTTATGTAACTTAGCCAGTCGTGTCGCATTGATATGACCAAGTCTACAATGCCACAAGAAGGATTCGTTCATTTCTGAACTTTTCCTCTTGTGTGTGTTTTGTATATTGAGGACTGTATTTTTATTTAGAATGAATATGCCATTATGTAACGAGTCTGATGCAATCAACTTTTGATCTAGGAATATGTTCATAACATTATCCTTTACTACAAAATTATATACTTCTTTACTTAATAAAGAAACTGATATAATGTTGCACATCATGTTCGGTATATAATAGCACTCATTTAGAATCAGAGTATCACCACTTGGTAATACTAGGTGATATTCGCCAACTGCTTTGGCTGCAATACTTGCACCATTCCCTACTTGAACGGAATGATCACCTTTTCCCAGTTCTCTACCTTTCCGTAGCCCATGCAACTGTTTACATATGTGGGATCCTAATCCGGTATCCAATACCCAGGACGTAGGGTGAACTGAAAAACAGTTCTCAATGACAAACACACCTGAAGAAGGTGCATCAACATGCATGTTCTCCGTTTGGGCGGCGTGAGAACTAGATATTCTCCTGTTTCCTGTTCATTCTTATAACACTTATAAGATAGAACGGGTTCAACGTTCCCCTACACAGTATAACATGCGGGTTCGGTCAATACATCTATATTATTATCTTAATTAAGGCATGACAAGGTCGCTACCTGGAGAGAGAGAGAAGAAAACACTTTAGCGTATGCACTTGCAAGATCAGATTGGTTATTATCTTATCTAATCAGGATGGCTCCCACTGGTTTTTATCAAATCCTCCTTCAATCCCTAAAAGGAAAGATTAGCCGGGATTAATTACACCCTACAACTTCGCCGATCTTTCAGCCAGGCCAGTGTCGGTACTTTGAGGGAGGTTCCCCGTGCTTTCGCACGGACCTAATTAAAGTAAACCTCGTTTTCCCAGAGGCATAACCCCGTTGACACCTTTCTAGACACCTACTTGATCGGCTAATTGTCCTGTGTAAAACTCTCCCAGGAGTAACAATTACTCACAGTGGGTTGTTGGAGATAGTGCCCTCAGAGTCAATTATTAGGTCACAGGTACGTGATTGTAATGATTGATGGAGGACCTATCCCGGTAGGACAGTCTTACTCGAGATGATAGTATGCTATCTGGTTTACCTTTATCATCGTGTACTGTTTTAAGTGACCTGACACGTCGCTATTACACGTTGATAGAGCCCCTAGGATTCTTGCTTGACCACCAGCAGTATGAGGGCGATCATATAAGTGGGAGCTGGGGGTCTATAAGCATATCCTTAAAAGGTCCCTAGTCGTGAGAGTTTCGAGACAGGGCATCGATTCTCCATAGTAGACTAGTGTATACAGTCGAGACCCCGACGAGGGGCGGTGGCCGGTCTCACAAGCCACTGGTGTCAGTTGGATCACCTAAGATGTATACAGGTGCTCATTGGGTTATGAGTACACCGGACAGGACTCGCCGGGAACATGCTAGTTGGTTATATACCAGATGTCAGATGGCAGTTCCCTGGTGACATGTGTGCAGGTTAGTTCATCGACCTGGGGATCGTCATTTGTCTCGTGTGAGTTCCCACTGTACTTTGATTACTACCCTACCACGGCTCAAAGGAGTCGTGCAAACAGGTTTTAGTTGGGTACAGTCCCGAGCCACATGGAGGCAGTGAGCGTATCTTCAGGGGTTCGTCTCTCCCGGTATTGGGGGTGAGGTCGTGCTGTGTCTAGGAGAGCCATTACACAAAGCCCTCGGCCGAGGCAAGGAGATTTACTGGTAGGTATTCCAGTAGTATCTCAGGGTGTTCTGGGCTACACTCCGACACGACTTGTACCGCTTTTGGGGGTCTGACTTTTACCAACCCCCTAGGCCCGCCATAAGATGCTCATAGACGAATGGACCGGACTGTACGGATATTGTCACTGACAGGCTCAGTAGGGAGTCAGGCTGAGTTCGCTCACAGACGTCCCTTTTGGTCAATACCTGGTAGCCCGTTATGTATTAGCTTATACCTCTAACGTGCTAGTGGTTAAATCCACAACCAAGGTGTTGATGAGTCTTTAGAGTCCCCCACATTCAGTTACTCAGCTTTCGGGCGAAAGGTTGTAGAGGCCGTATGGAGATATGGCAAGGTCCGATCAGATACGTGCGGTATTGCACGGATCCGGATCGGACAGTTTGTACTATAGGCCGTATGGTTATATGGCAGGGTTCGATCAGATACGTGCGGTATTGCACGGATCAGGATCGAACAGATATTACTAGCCGGCTTTGGTTTAAGCCGGATCCTAGTATAGTACAGTGTAGACTTTGTCTCATTGCATTTGTATTTCGGTCGAAATACAGATGCGGGTGTGTATGCACAGTATCGGGGTTTTCCTGTAATTTATTACGGGACCAGTTTTCTGAAGTTGCCAGTTTGCTTTCCGTTTCGGCCGATTTCCTTTGTTCCGTTCATTGGCCGAAGATTGGTGGAGGAGGGCTTATTTGCATTGTTGCAAATAGGCATTTGTGGAGGGGGGTCTTTGCATTATTTGTATCATGATGGTTTCATGATGGAGCCCATCCTTTGACTCTTTCTTTTCCATCATGGTTTGACTTGTGGGGATATGATGAGAGTTGATTAGGTTTTGGAGTGTTAGATTTGTTTTGTGATCATTCCTTTTCATGATCACTTCACACTCTCCCTTGGATGATGGATCCACCCACCCCTTGACTTTATTTCTCTCTCTCCATTTTCTTACATGGCCGGCCACAAGTGAGGAGGGGGTCTTTTTCTTTGAGTGAGGGGAAAATGTTATTCTCATTCTTTGCATGCTACATTTTTTCCCACCTCTCTACAAGTTCTTTTTCCTCCACCACAAATGCATCTCCATGAACCCCAAAATGAGACTTGTACACTACATTCTACAGCAAACCTTGGGCACGTCGAGCAGCCGGCTTCGTGCCCGAGTTGCCTCGGCATTGAGGTGGGAGCCCGTAAAAGAAGTAGGCGATGTGGTGCAGTTCCGGCGACGAGGAGGAGACCGGAGCTTCCGCAGGAGATCCGGACGATGATGAGAAGACCGGAGGACTTGGATCGTCGGTATATCTCTTTCCCATCTTATAGTTAGCTAGGACTAGTTAGTGGTTCGATCCGGGTATTAGTGCGCGGCGGTTTGCCAGTTCAAGAAAAATTAAAGTTTATCACCGCTTCCGCATTTGGCCGTCGGATTGACGGCCGGGGCGCCGCCGTGCACTTACAGTGGTATCAGAGCCTCGCCATTAACTTAGTCTAGCTTGGTTTAATGTGTTTGCATTTCCGATCGATCAAAAAGTTCCAAAACCATGTTTTTCATTGTGACAGTTTTCTGTTGAAATTTTTTGGTCCCCAAAAATTTTTCAGGTTGTATAAAAGTACTGTACAGGAAGATATAAGGCCACTGGAAAAGTTCGGCAAAGTGATCTCTTAAGTGGAGCGCGGAACCGCGGCCAAACCCTACCTTGGGCCGCGGTTCCGCGGCAGTTCAGAGAGATCAATGGGCCAAAGTTCTCCAGTGGGCTTCTGGGGATAAATTGGGGTTTTTGGAATATTAATATTGGGCCCATAATTTCTTTAACTGCTACAGTATTGCTTTGGGGCCCACTTGTTAAAATTTTGATCGGTCGGATATTTTAAACACTTTTTTCACAGTATTTACATTATATCTGCGACCGTGAATGTCACTTGATCGGTAAATCCAGTCTAACTGCTATAGCCCGGTTAGACGGATTTGCGAACGTGATTTTCACGTTGATGTTCTGTTTTTGCTGTGATGTTGCGGATCGGTCGTGGGGGATAGCCTGGATGCAATGCTAGTACAGTTGTGGTTGTATTATGTACATTTGATATTGCGGGGCGAGCGTCCGACATGTGGACTGCCGTCACTGCCTGATTGTATTATTATTTTGGGGCACGACCTGGTTGCGGTCGATGTACCCGTTGTATGTATATTTTACTTTCTGTACTAGGGTTACCCCGCGGAGGGGTGCACGGATAGCCGGGTTCTGGAGGGCAACAAGCCCGCATCTCATGGCATTGAGACGGAGGGGGCTTCACTCTGGGATTGGCGGGCTATTCGCCGCACTCGTAGGGGGTACAGGTTGACCCAGGAGGGGTGCCCAGGTTACCGGATTCCGTGAAGTGCTGGGTGGTCCATTCACGGGGCTGAAGGGGGCTGCCTCGCTTCAGGTTTTGGCGGGTGACTTGCCGCGCCCGTAGGGGTCTAGGATTTCATTGCACAGGCTATCCACACGACCAGGGGAACGTCGGGTTTCAGTAGTGGCTCTGTGAAACCCGGGGATCCCAGATGTCTGTTTTGTTTCTGTGATGCTGTACATTTCTGTGATGTTGCATTTTATTCACGCCTTGAGCGAATATAATATATTGGTATATATATTAGTAGATGTTGTATATGTTTTGCATCCGCGCTAGTCCAGTCCCCGCTCTGTCGTTAGTTAGCTAACCTAACGGGTAATGACGGGACCCAGTGGCGAATGCGGATGGCATATACGTACATCAGTATATTTTCGTTCTTTGTGGTGTGATCAATTGATGGGACTGCATTGATTCGGATCAATGCAAGTTAAAAACAAACCTAATCTGATGTTGTTGGAACACTTTTTCAAAAAGCTGTTATTGCAAGGACGTTCACTTTTGTTTTGCATCGTGGTATTCAGTTGGAATATCCTGCTCCTCAGTCGACGAGGCAAGGGCCGAGATCCCTTCACCGGGAGTGACCCCTTGGACAAAAAGTTTGCGTCAGGGCAATGACTTCACTATAGCCGATTACTTTTGCTTTGCACCGTGGTATTCAGTTGGAATATCCTGCACCTCATTCTACGGGGAAAGAGCCGAGATCCCTTCATCGGGAGTGACCTCTTTAGCAACGGTTTTCGTCACTATATTTTTAAAAAGCTATCAGTTCCTTCAACGATATCAAGTTCACTACGTTAAAGGTTTTCGCCAGAAACCATTCGTAGCCCTCCGTCGTTTCAGACGGGTAGCACGTAGTATTCATGCTATGTTTGTTGGCCTTCGTCAAGGCATAGTGTATGGTAGCTGCTTGTTGCCTTTCTGCAGCATAGATAGATGCGTTGGTTTGGGACAGTCGTATAGCCTTGTTGGCCTTCGTCAAGGGCTTGTGCGGGTGGGTTCAAATCAACCTGGAGAATGACGGGTAGAACTTGACATGTGACTTATGATTTGTTGGCCTTCGTCAAGGTCATAAGAGCATGGGGCAGAAATCACATCTGGAGTTTCAAAAGAACTGAAACTTGCCAGATATGCGCATACCTTCTGGAGTGTGATGACGTGAGCGGATTCCGTCACGTTGTCATGCGATGAGAGTTGGATCCCGATTCCCACTGATGAGTTAGTTTACTCCTCGGGTGACCCCGACTAATTCTTCTTTCAGGTTTGGAGGAGAATTTGAGGTACAGTGGGAGGATTCCAGATTAGATAAATTGGTAACCATTCTGATCTAGGTTAGAGTGCACGCTGAGTGTTTCTTTTCTCTCTCTCTTTGGCAGCGACCATTGACCCGACCCTAAGACTTTGACTCAGAGACCAAGTTGACCGAACCTTCTTAACACTGGCTTTTGGATTGTCAGAGTTGCAAACCTCATTGCCACTCCTACTTTTACCCTTTTCTCCAGGACACCCCGTATTACTACGAACGTCCACTTCCATTGGACAAAACCATCGTATGGTTAGATACGAACTCGAAAGAATTTATTCGAGGATGGTTTCCGATTCTGGAGAAAACGGATAGGACTATTCAGTTGTCTTTTCCTTTTACCTTCTCTCAGGTTGCGAGTACTCCTTGGTTTAGGAGATAGTACACCTATTACGCAAATTGGATAGTCTTCTTCCAAACCATAGGCTGGTGCCGACTGGTAGGGAATGAAGAAAACCAATTAGCATAACGATGGTGTGCAGAAGGTATTAAGTTAAGACAAAGCAAGGGATTAGTAAGAGGGCAAAGTAAATTGCAACAGATATTCACGACCAAACCAAGTATCTCTTCGCCAATCTTAAATCACCTTTGTATTTCTCCAGGACACTCCGTATCACAACGAAGATCCACAGTTTATTGGATACTCCATCGTATGGTTATATACGAACTCGAAAGGAACTTGTTCCAGTTCGGGGATGGATTCTTGTTCAGGAGAAATAGGAATTAAGTTCATTCGGTTGTCTTTTATCCTCACCTTCTCTCGCATTGCGAGTGTTCCTAGGATTAGGACAGTACACCCATTATGCTTATTGGATAGTCTTCTTCCAAACCATAGGCTGGTGCCGAACGGTAGGGAAGGAAGAAAACCATTTGGCCTAAAGGGGTGTGCAAAAGGTAATGACTAAAGACATATGAAGGGATTTGGAGAGGTGGCAAAGAATTATACGGTTACAGTCGTGAATCTGGAAGAGGCATTACTGAGAATACCGAGATACCCCATCGAAACATTTCGATGTTTCAGTCTCACTGTGTACTGTTAAAGGAAAACTGATTTCCCGATTAGATACTTACTCCAGGGTATGTATTTACCAGGAACGATTCTCACATCTGTATGGTTTTACAGATGATGAGTGGGAGTAGGTTATTGGGAATTGGGTGATCATCCTCATTATATCGGGATTCGTTGTAATCGGTGATATTTGAGGAAATCACCTGGGCTGTTTGCCGGTTGGCAAATATTTGGTTTTGAATATCCACAGTTATGCACCAATTTCAAATTGATATATCTGTACGTCTATTTTGATAGAGTGAGATATACCTTTCTGAAATTATGTCTACGACATTTACCTATATCAGTGGATGGTTAGGTAAGGAGCATTAAACAGCGGTGTAATTCTTCTTGACCATAAGTACAGTTTTCAACCTACGACACACAGTGAATGAGTTATCAGACTCAAGGGACTTGTACAGAGTATTGTATGATGTCCAGGGTCCATCAGGACAGAGGGGTTGGTCCTCATACTATATTCGGTTTACTTATGACTTCTCTAGTTTTTAGACAGGTGTTTCGTAGAAACACAGGGTCCGAATTTTGAGAAGTTATAGGTATTTGAATAGAGTAGAGAACCAGGTATAGCAAGTATCGGGATTCTTCAAAGAGATCGAAGATATAGATACTTGTCAATGGTATTCAGTTGCTAGTAATGATAAAGAGAAATTGCTTCTCTTTCAGGTTACTCATAATTGGAAGCATTCCTAAGTTGAGTAACGCTGATCGGCCTCCTTCCATTTAGTTGACATGCACTGAAGACAGCTGCATGATTTGAATCTGGTTCAATTAAATCAGTGCCTCTGGTTCTATATTGGATATAGAACAGTTCATATCTTAACGTTGTTAAGGTACGGGGAGTTGTCCGGTTTATGATTAAAACTAGACACTGGACAACTCAAGGCACGTTTCTGTAATGGCTGTTTGTGGGTTGACCCAGGCTATGACGAGGGTTGACTTTCTACCATCTGGATGAACAATAGCAATATTGTTCTAGACTCGCCACAGTTTTAATAAAAATGGATTTTTTCAGAAAACAGTAAGTGGGAGTATGGTAGAACTGGAAGTGATTCCAGAACCACAAACGATTACTGAAGATTTGATAGGAACCTAAAGATTCAATCTGGATTGACATTCCATTAGCCACTCCGCAGATAAGGTGGGTAACTTCAGGCACCCGAGAGGTACTACGGTAGCCTCAAGGACGGTGACAGGGAAGTTCTTGTTTACCCACAGTTACCATTGCTGTTGTTCCAGGCTGCGAGACCCGGCGGGAGGATGAGTATAGCGTCGTTCTGGACTCGCTCCAGAAGTGTACGTGTATATGACTCTGCCAGAGGGTTGTCGTAGTCAGTGGGAGCAGCGGAAGCATTGGTAGACAGGTAGCTTATGTCTATTTATAGACTAAAGCAGATGTAGCGGAGATAGATCATCTATTTCTGACGTGACAGTCATAGGTTTGACTTCATCAGAATAGGGGATGGATCTGTTGAGAAGGTAGTAGGGTGTGATATCCTGGTATTTGGATGACATACACAGAGTAGGAAAAGAAACTCCTACACTACGATCGGTTATACTTTGGTCGTCACACAGTGTTTTCTCCACATGGGACTTGGACATTATATCAGACATACTGGTTACTGGATCTATGGTATTAGATCTAGATTTGGGTGGTTTCCCAATCTGGGTACTTAGACAGCATTCTAAGAGTATTTAGAATGGACGACTCCTGGCACGGTAGTGTACCTGCAGGTGATGGAGTCACCCTCTCTAAAGGTGTCTTATAGACTAAAGCGGAGAGGGATGCGCATGATTGACAGATCACTTGCTCAGGCAATTGAGTCAATCGTGAGATGTCAAGTACCACACCAGATGTTGTTCTTGCACTAGATGCAATAAGTTGATATTGATCCTATCAGAGGAGAAACAGTCGGAAGCAGTTTTAGAACATAAGTGGATGTTCTAGGGATATGATAACGACAGCCTCATTCGGGAGACAGTTATCATACCAGGCTTCCAAGGTGACATGGACGACAAGGAAGTTGTCAGAGTTATAGTTTTCCTTCTGACGAGGGGCAGTATTTTGGACAGGTGGTCCAAGGCAATACTGAGGGAGGCATGGCGCAGGATACTGATTAAGTTCAGTTGACGATACAGTCTAAGAAGTTTGGATTTGGAGTTCATTTATGAGCTATGTCCCATCAGACATCCAGACACATTCTAAGACAGGTATTGCTCATTTCGGGAGATGGGTTTCTCCGCGAACATGAGATATAGAGAGACATGGAAAGAGACAACAAAGCAGATCCACTCACTAAGGCTATTCCTCGAACGCAATAGTTTCGCAAACGAGCTTTGTGAGACTGACTAGTAGAGGAGTTGGGTGTTCGGTATCACACGGGCTGTGAGTATGCGACATCGCAATAATTAGCCTTGAGTGCAAGTGGGAGATTGTTGGAGATAGTGCCCTCAGAGTCAATTATTAGGTCACAGGTACGTGATTGTAATGATTGATGGAGGACCTATCCCGGTAGGACAGTCTTACTCGAGATGATAGTATGCTATCTGGTTTACCTTTATCATCGTGTACTGTTTTAAGTGACCTGACACGTCGCTATTACACGTTGATAGAGCCCCTAGGATTCTTGCTTGACCACCAGCAGTATGAGGGCGATCATATAAGTGGGAGCTGGGGGTCTATAAGCATATCCTTAAAAGGTCCCTAGTCGTGAGAGTTTCGAGACAGGGCATCGATTCTCCATAGTAGACTAGTGTATACAGTCGAGACCCCGACGAGGGGCGGTGGCCGGTCTCACAAGCCACTGGTGTCAGTTGGATCACCTAAGATGTATACAGGTGCTCATTGGGTTATGAGTACACCGGACAGGACTCGCCGGGAACATGCTAGTTGGTTATATACCAGATGTCAGATGGCAGTTCCCTGGTGACATGTGTGCAGGTTAGTTCATCGACCTGGGGATCGTCATTTGTCTCGTGTGAGTTCCCACTGTACTTTGATTACTACCCTACCACGGCTCAAAGGAGTCGTGCAAACAGGTTTTAGTTGGGTACAGTCCCGAGCCACATGGAGGCAGTGAGCGTATCTTCAGGGGTTCGTCTCTCCCGGTATTGGGGGTGAGGTCGTGCTGTGTCTAGGAGAGCCATTACACAAAGCCCTCGGCCGAGGCAAGGAGATTTACTGGTAGGTATTCCAGTAGTATCTCAGGGTGTTCTGGGCTACACTCCGACACGACTTGTACCGCTTTTGGGGGTCTGACTTTTACCAACCCCCTAGGCCCGCCATGCGATGCTCATAGACGAACGGACCGGACTGTACGGATATTGTCACTGACAGGCTCAGTAGGGAGTCAGGCTGAGTTCGCTCACAGACGTCCCTTTTGGTCAATACCTGGTAGCCCGTTATGTATTGGCTTATACCTCTAACGTGCTAGTGGTTAAATCCACAACCAAGGTGTTGATGAGTCTTTAGAGTCCCCCACATTCAGTTACTCAGCTTTCGGGCGAAAGGTTGTAGAGGCCGTATGGAGATATGGCAAGGTCCGATCAGATACGTGCGGTATTGCACGGATCCGGATCGGACAGTTTGTACTATAGGCCGTATGGTTATATGGCAGGGTTCGATCAGATACGTGCGGTATTGCACGGATCAGGATCGAACAGATATTACTAGCCGGCTTTGGTTTAAGCCGGATCCTAGTATAGTACAGTGTAGACTTTGTCTCATTGCATTTGTATTTCGGTCGAAATACAGATGCGGGTGTGTATGCACAGTATCGGGGTTTTCCTGTAATTTATTACGGGACCAGTTTTCTGGAGTTGCCAGTTTGCTTTCCGTTTCGGCCGATTTCCTTTGTTCCGTTCATTGGCCGAAGATTGGTGGAGGAGGGCTTATTTGCATTGTTGCAAATAGGCATTTGTGGAGGGGGGTCTTTGCATTATTTGTATCATGATGGTTTCATGATGGAGCCCATCCTTTGACTCTTTCTTTTCCATCATGGTTTGACTTGTGGGGATATGATGAGAGTTGATTAGGTTTTGGAGTGTTAGATTTGTTTTGTGATCATTCATTTTCATGATCACTTCACACTCTCCCTTGGATGATGGATCCACCCACCCCTTGACTTTATTTCTCTCTCACCATTTTCTTACATGGCCGGCCATAAGTGAGGAGGGGGTCTTTTTCTTTGAGTGAGGGGAAAATGTTATTCTCATTCTTTGCATGCTACATTTTTTCCCACCTCTCTCCAAGTTCTTTTTCCTCCACCACAAATGCATCTCCATGAACCCCAAAATGAGACTTGTACACTACATTCTACAGCAAACCTTGGGCACGTCGAGCAGCCGGCTTCGTGCCCGAGTTGCCTCGGCATTGAGGCGGGAGCCCGTAAAAGAAGTAGGCGATGTGGTGCACTTCCGGCGACGAGGAGGAGACCGGAGCTTCCGCAGGAGATCCGGACGATGATGAGAAGACCGGAGGACTTGGATCGTCGGTATATCTCTTTCCCATCTTATAGTTAGCTAGGACTAGTTAGTGGTTCGATCCAGGTATTAGTGCGCGGCGGTTTGCCAGTTCAAGAAAAATTAAAGTTTATCACCGCTTCCGCATTTGGCCGTCGGATTGACGGCCGGGGCGCCGCCGTGCACTTACATGGGTATCGGGATCAAACTATCTCATAGAAGGTATGCAATCTTAATGCAAATTTCAACACTTGAAATTTCCGATAATGCTTTTTCCCCTAACGTCCCATGACCTTGACGGAGGCCAAACTACCCAAAGGGCGCTAGTCAAGTTCAACCCGTCATTTCTTGATTGAATTAAACCTACCCGTACGACCCTTGACGGAGGCCAAACTACGCCGTACGAATACCCTAATCCAATCGCATCATATGCTAGCAGATAAACACTAGTTAGCTACCATACACTACGCCTTGACGGAGGCCAAACTACCGCAGCATGAATACTAAGTAGTACTTATCTGAAATGACGGAGGGCTACGCAGGTTTTCCAGAAAAACCATGAGCGTAATGAACTTGATATCGTTGCAGAATCTAGTGAATTTTGAAATGGAGTGATTTTGAGGCTTTTATTAGTTTTGCTAAAGAGGTCACTCCCGGTGAAGGGATCTCGGCTCTTTCCTCATCGAATAAGGTGCGGGATATATCATATATATCATTGTGCAAAGCAAAACTCCAAAAGCAATCAAAAGCAAACCGAGTGTTGCAGCATCTGCCTGTTTCGCTAAAGAGGTCACTCCCGGTGAAGGGATCTCGGCTCTTTCCTCATCGAATAAGGTCATGGTATATCATATATACCGCTATGCAAAGCAAAACTGTAGCTACCCTTTTATTTTAAAATTTGATTCTACAACATCTTTTAGGTTTCTTTTCTTTCATTAATCACATTAATGAAGTCCCATCATTTAAGTCACCTAAACATCACAGATAAATACGACGTACACTTATGCCATCCGCATTCGCCTCGATGTCCCCTCGTGCACCGTTAGGTTAGGTAACTAACGGCAGAGCAGGGCAGTGCTAGCGCGGGTGTAAAACATAAGTAACGCCTATATAATATATCATATATACTATATACTGTATCCATCACAGAACATATCTAATGATCACATCACAGATATCACAGCAGAAACATAGATATAATGTGGGATATACTAGGACGTCGGTATTTAGTATTTAGCCAAAATAGAAAATACGGATTCCACAGTCGCGATGAATAGCCAAGCCCACACCCTGGACCCCTACGAGAGCGGCAAGCGACCCTACCAATTCTGGAGTTTAGGAGACCCGGTCTCGACTCCTCGAGATGGCCTCCCACTGAACCCCAGAACCCGGTCACCTGTGCTCCCCTCCTTGGGTCCATCCTAATGCGGAAAAGTAAATAATATACAACACTGGTGACACAACCTCAACCCGGAAGTGCCCCAAATAAAAGAATATTACATTACATTTAAATTTACATGAATGAAAATATAAAACTCTCATCTCACATAAAACCCCCCGGCTATTCAATTGCGACAATCCTGCACATCATATCTCAGCAACACATAATATCACATATCATTAACGTAAGTAAGTATGCATACACCTATTGTCGTCGACGTATAGCAACGACAATCGGTAAATACATACTACACTTACGGTCACAGAAAAGAAAGTGTAAAACTGCAATATCTGGAATCCACATTATCTTTAGACATCGTAAATGCGAAGTATCACATACCTCGTATTTCATGTCTTATAATATGAATTCCACACATTGCATCACATTCCAGATAAATAGACGATATTAAAGTTTTTGAACGAACGATCAAATACCCAAGATTCGCTAAAGCTCAACACTTGAGTGGAATTCAAAAACCCGGAGTGTGACACAGTGGTAGCGGTCCAGCCGTAACGCCTCACATGTGGCACGTCGTACTGCCCCAAACCCTAAGGTTCAAAAGGCAGTTCAAGATGGTCACATAATCGAGTTAAGGTTTGTTGTCTTCTAGAGGGTCCACCACAAACAAACTTGCACGTATTTCCGAAAGATTTTAAACCCCGTGAAAAGTGAGCAAATGATACTCGTTCAAATACTTCAATACATTCTAATTTATCCGGAAAAGAAACGAAATGAAAATTCCGATCGAATCGTCGAGTCCAAAACCATCTCCAGAATTTTCAACAGTATATTCAGATTAAACATACTCAAAACAATGTACAAGAAGTTTAAGGAGTTACTGTGCAAAAACGAAGCCGTGAAGCCACTATATGGCCACGGAGCCGCGGCGTAAGCCAAGCTTTGCCGCGGTTCTGCGGCATTTTGTTCAGATCATGGGTTCGTATTTCACAGTATTTCTTATATTTTCCTGCTGTATTTGTTAAGTATTTTTAATTCTGAAAATAACCAGATTTTAAAAAATGTCCAGAGAGCAGTCTAAAAGTCCGTATTTCGGTTCGATCGGAGTTTTAACTTCGTAAAATAGTCGCCTAATGTTCTAAGTTGGCTCTGATACCAGTGAAAGGTTAGCCTAGCACCCTATGAGGGGTTTGGAAGCATCACATGTACCAAAGATTGAATTTTTAGTGTGCTAAGCTAACATACAAAGGATCGATCCTAGAAATATTAGGGTTTCATAAACTATACTTCATCACATGAAAGAAATGCTATGGTTTTGAGAGTACAACCTTTGTAGCTCCCTACGCTAGACTCCTTGGCTACTTGGGGTTTGGAAAAGCTCCGCTTGAACTCCTCTAGGTCACCGATGATCCACCCGGAGTCCGCTTTGTCCAAGCTAGCAACTTCGCAAGATCAAGAATGAAAAACGAAGCTAACACTCTAAACAAGTGGGCAAGACTTGTGTAGAATGATGTTGTAGTGGCTTTTCTCACTTCAAAATCCTATCTTGATGAATGATTTGCTCTCTAGAAAATTCAAGAGAGCATGAGCTCAAGGTTGAAGAAGACGATGGATATTTTAGAAGAAGATAAGAATAACTCTCAAGAGAAAAAGAAAAACATAAGAATATATATTTTTCTTTCTTCATCTCAAACCATGGTTATCTCTTTATGAATATTTAATTTTTCTTTAGTTAAACACAAGAGAAAGATTAAACCATGGTCAATTGTTAGGTGCAAATGGTTAGGTCACAAAAAGAGTGTAGAAACTTTGACCAGGATTCAATCTTATCTCATTTCTTTTGTTTTAGCAAAAATAGAAATAAATATCCATATAATAAACCATGGTGTGAGTCTTATATATCCACCATTTTCTATTTATAAACAACCATGATAGATGATGTATGTATGTATGTGTGCATGCACATCCATATGTGCATGAATCAACAAGGTATGCATACATGCATCCATACATCCAAAGATACAAGAAAAGATTTCTAGTGAGAATCTAATGGTTAAATGATAAATCATCACTTGATTTATCAATCCGGCCATATCACATACGACCCTAACCAAAAGCAAGCCTCCCGATCAATATACGGTATCCCATACACGCATTTTAATCGGGTCCATGCGCATATCGCATACGCGCACCACAACGTTTCGCCTGGACTAGGTAACTCCATTGTGGGACTCTAAGACTCGTCAATACGCCAGCAGTGGGTGATGATCATATCAAGTACCCCCAAGCCGCAAGCGGTCAGCTAAACGTAACGGCCACCCGGGTATTGAACGATCAGAAGAGAACAAGCGAACCTGCTACAACCCCTGTCGAGCCAACCGGCAACACTTCCCGTACAGTCCGGTCTCCTCGTCTAATATGTCGCATATCAAGTCTAGGGGTGGTAAACGTCAGACCCCAATAACCGATAAGTCGTGCCGATGTGAGGCTCATAACGGGTCGAGAAACTACTGGTAACACTTACCAGCAAATCTCTGAATCAACCCTGGCCAGGGACTTCCCTGTTACGGCCAATCGAGCACAGCGCAACATCAACCCCCAATACCGGGAGAGACGAAACCCCTCCTATCACTCATTGCCTCCATGTGACTCGGGACTGTACCCAAAAACCACCGTTTTGTACGCCCTCATGGACGTGGTAAGGTGGAAATCAAAGCACAGTGGGAATCACACAAGACTCTATGACGATCTCGGGTCTACAGACTAACCTGCACAAGTGTCACCTGAGAACTGCCATCTGACGTGAGGTATAATACCATCTGGGAGTTCTCGGCGAGTCCGTCCAGTGTACCCAGTCTCCACTGAGCACCCGTATACCATCTCTGATGTCAAACACCAATGGATATGGGATCATCCGTCGCCCATCTCATGGGTCGAGAAGCGTATACGCTAGTCTACACTGGTATATCGATGCCCCGTCTCGATACACCTACGACTAGGGACCTTGAAGGATGTACTTATTTACTACCATGTCCCCACTAGTATGATCTGCATCATAGTCCAGGTAGTCAAGTACACATCCTAAGGGCTTTACCAACATGTAACCATAAGACAGTATAAAGAGACTAGTATACATGTTAAGATAAAGAGTAACCAGATAGCATACTATCATATCGAGCAAGAAAGTCATCTCTATATATGTCCAAGCATCCAATATAATATACATCATCTGTACAATACTGGCCTCTAGGGCATACATACAACAAACAAATGAAAGCAGCAACTCCTGCGACAAACTTAGGTTGCATACGTTGTTGCCAATCTACATACATCCAGTCCTTAACTCTGACGTACTCATGGGCCATGTTAGACTGTATAACATATAAATTGTAGGTTATGATGACTATATTGAGAAATATAAGAACGGGATAGTTACTGACAAAGGAGAAAATCCGTGTATATGCTTTATGTGTGCGTTTTTCGTTGAAAAGAATAAATTATCGAACGTATGTTAACCGATAGACGGGGACTAAGTGGCGCTTTTAGTTTCATATATGAGTATCGATGAGAATATGAAGGTTTCATATTATCATCGAGTATCATATATTGGTTTTAACTTGAACATCTCGAATCACTCTCTAATGATGTGTTTGTTGTGTATTCTTGTTGTATGTGTGTGTTCCGGCTGTCGGGGGTAAGGCTTCTATCCCATTAAGAATGTATAGAGCGAACACCCATCACTTGTGCTTTCAACCGTTTCGAGTAAATTTCGGCAGCACCTCCCCGCTGTTCTCCAAGTACACTGTAATAGAATAGATAATCATTTCAAAGCTGTGAAACAACGTTGAAATGAACATCTAATCTATCTTTGTACACGGAGAACCAGCGGAATGGTACTGACGAAATATCTCGAAACGGATGAAAACACAAGTGAATGAAGGTGTTTGCTTTATACATTCCTAACTTGTCCACACGGGACAAATCTATCGGTTACCATACGATTGAATCTTCTCATCGCATAGACTATACGACGGTTGTTAGTATCGAGCTATACAGTCCGATATTTAATAACCTTCGTATAGTTCTATAACACGACGAACATCGCACGTATGTTAACCGATAGACGGGGACAAAGTGGCGCTTTTAGTTTCATATATGAGTATCGATGAGAATAAGAAGGTTTCATATTATCATCGAGTATCATATATTGGTTTTAACTTGAACATCTCGAATCACTCTCTAATGATGCGTTTGTTGTGTATTCTTGTTGTATGTGTGTGTTCCGGCTGTCAGGGGTAAGGCTTCTATCCCATTAAGAATATATGGAGCGAACACCCATCATTTATGCTTTCAACAGTTTCGAGTAAATTTTGGCAGCACCTTCCCGCTGTTCTCCGAGTACACTGTAATAAAATATGTAATCATTTCAAAGATGTGAAACAACGTTGAAATGAACATCTAATCTATCTTTGTACACGGAGAATTAGCGGAAAGGTACCGACGAAATATCTCGAAACGGATGAAAACATAAGTGAATGAAGGTGTTTGCTTTAAACATTCCTAACTTGTCCACATGGGACAAATCTATCGGTTACAATACGATTGAATCTTCTCGTCGCATAGACTATACGACGGTTGTTAGTATCGAGCTATACCGTCCGAGATTTAACAACCTTCGTATAGTTCTATGTCACGATGAACATCGTACGTATGTTAACAGATAGACGGGGACTAAGTGGCGCTTTTAGTTTCATATATGAGTATCGATGAGAATATGAAGGTTTCATATTATCATCGAGTATCATATATTGGTTTTAACTTGAACATCTCGAATCACTCTCTAATGTTATGGTTGTTGTGTATTCTTGTTGTATGTGTGTGTTCCGGCTGTCGGGAGTAAGGCTTCTATCCCATTAAGAATGTATAGAGTGAACACCCATCACTTGTGCTTTCAACCGTTTCGAGTAAATTTTGGCAGCACCTCCCCGCTGTTCTCCGAGTACACTGTAATAGAATAGATAATCATTTCAAAGCTATGTAACAACGTTGAAATGAACATCTAATCTATCTTTGTACACGGAGAACCAGCGGAAAGGTACCGACGAAATATCTCGAAACGGATGAAAACACAAGTGAATGAAGGTGTTTGCTTTATGCATTCCTAACTTGTCCACACGGGACAAATCTATCGGTTACCATACGATTGAATCTTCTCGTCGCATAGACTAGACAACGGTTGTTAGTATCGAGCTATACCGTCCGATATTTAACAATTTTCGTTTAGTTCTATGTCACGACGAACATCGCACGTATATTAACCGATAGACAGGGACTAAGTGGCGCTTTTAGTTTCATATATAAGTATCGATGAGAATATGAAGGTTTCATATTATCAACGAGTGTCATATATTGGTTTTAACTTGAACATCTTGAATTACTCTCTAATGATGCGTTTGTTGTGCATTCGTGTTGTATGTGTAACATGATTTTAAACCATTGAGATTAAGATTGATTGAACTGATCATCCTACATTGAAATGGCATTCATCTACCAAAAACTATTATTGCAATGGCATTCATCTATAACAATCAACAATTAAAACTACAAATATAGGATACTGATATCATAAAGCGTTATACGCAACATATGAATTCACATGACTGAAACATGCATCAAAAAACATGTTCATCCAAAAGAAAGGCCACTGTCAACAAATATAGACAAATACGTCATAAAAACAGTAACTAATTAACAAGTTGATTAGCATCTGGATCAAGAAAATGATAGGAAAAACAATTGACTATGATCTATAATGACAAGTCTATTAGCATGACTCTCGACTAACAAAGGTGGCTTTTCGTCCTCGTTAGCTTGATAATTGGGATTTCGTGGCGAATTAAAATATGCATATGCCGTTTGACCGGGAACTTCAATAGGAAACTCAATGAGGTCGGGTATACTGAAGTACGCTTTGTATTTCGCTATATCAGGTGATGAAGCCCAAGCCCTAGCAAGCCCCAGCCCCACCCCAACCGAACCCTATCGAAGGTAAAGAACATCCTTACACTTTCATATTTCTATTAATGATGTAAGTCTCCACCAAGTCAAATTCTTGCAATATCATTCTTTTTAGAGTATGTCTAATTTAATAGATAGAATTTTCAAAGTTGGGCAACCAAGAAAAAGTAACAAGGGATTTTACATACATGCCAAAGCTTTGATTATTTATTTATTTATTTTCCATTTCATATTAGTAATTTTATATCTTTGATGATGGCAAGAAATACAAATTATATTAGAACATTGTACATGCCTAATTTCCACTTGAAATCAGTTTTTTTCTTTTATCAGTACTAGTTGACATACAGTAACAAACAATGTTTGATTAGAAGGACCCGAGATTTTCCCGATCAACAATAATTTTAGTAATCAAACTAGGCTAAAATTGCGGGAAATTCCTCTCATGTTTTCCAAATTCAGCAAACCCCAACCCCAACCTAACCCTAACCCCAGCCCCAGCCCAGCCCCACCCCAACCCCAACCTAACCCTAACCCCAGCCCCATCCCCAGCCCCAGCCCAGCCCAGCCCCAACCTAACCCTAACTCCAGCCCCAGCCCCAGCAAAACCCCAACCCTAACCCTAACCCTTACCCCAGCCCCTGTTAGTGTATATGCCCTAGAGGCCATTACTGTATCATACTAGTTTGTATATTACTTGATGGAAGCTTGGGATATTCACATTTATATCGACAATCTTGCTCAAAATAGTAGTATGCTACTTGGTTTGTTTCTACTTCAACGTGTGTACATGTGTTTCTTTTAACATATCGCCTATACACATTAGTGGAGCCCTTAGGATCTTTGCTTGATTACCAGCATTGTGATGGCAGTCACACTCGTGGGGGCTGGGTAATCCACAAGCATATCCATATGCAGGTCCCTGGTCGTAGGACTATCGAGACAGGGCATCGATACTCCGGAGTAGACTAACGTATGCGTTTCTCATCCCAGCAGGGGAGACGGTCTGTCCCACAGCCGTCAGTACGTCGTACTTGAGATAGTATGTGGGTACTCGTTAGGTTACGAGTACACTGGACAGGACTCGTTGGGAACTGATTGGTTGGTACTATACCTATCGTCAGTTGTCAGTTCCCAGGTGACATGAGTACAGCTTAGTCCGCTGACTTGACACTGTCACTTCGCCTCGAGTGTGTTCTCACTGTACTTTGATTACTACCCTACCACGGCTCAAAGGAGTCGTGCAAACAGGTAGTAGTTGGATGCAGTCCCGAAGCACTTGGAGGCAGTGACGGTTAGACAGTATTCGTCTCTCCCGGTATTGGGAGTTGATATCGCGCTGTGTCACGGAGAGCCATTACACACAGTCGTCCCTGGCCAGGGCAAGCGAGATGCACTGGTAGGTTTCCAGTGTTATCTCAGGGTGTTCTGGGCTACACACCGACACGACTTGTACCGCTATTAGGGGACTGACGTTTACCGCCACCCTAGGCCCGCCATGCCATATTCTCAGACGAACAGACCGGACTGTACGGAGATTGTCACATTCAAGCTCAGTAGGAGTTCAGATGGGTTTCACCTCGTCAGTCTTCTTATCGGCATCTACCTGGGGGCCGTTATGCACAGCTAGTGCCGCTTGCGGTCTGGGGTTAAACCCACTGCCGGCGTAGTGTCGAGTCTTTAGAGTTCCACACAGAGAGCTATTCGCCTTTAGGTAAAAGAGTAGAGGTCGCATGGTTTTGCGACAGGGTTCGGTCACATTCGCGCACTTGTGCACGTTTGGTGTCCGGGCAGTTATTACTAGCGGGCTTTGGTTTAAGCCAGATCCTAGTATACGTTTTGGGATTGATTTTATCTCGGTTGTATTCGTGTTCCTCGGAACGCGGATGTGGGTGTGTATGCACGGTTGACCGAGACGGAGGCAGAAGATTCTCATTAGGGTTGTTGACTGTTGACTTTTGCTAGACCCTAATGAGAATAAGAAATATGATTAATGATAAAATTAATTAAGTATTATTTTGCCATGGTTGGGTTGAAAGGTTGACTTTGTTGACTTGTTTACTTGGTTGACCGGTTGACTAGGTTGGACTTATTGACCATTATCATTACAATGGCAATCATTTCATGGCAAAGACTTTTGCTTGCTTGTTATTCTTTACAAAATGAGTGCATGAAATGATATTGCCATTTGATATGATATGAACCATCACATAATACTCAATTACTATTATTATTATTTTTATTTTTGTTATGAGAGCATGGGAGGAAAAATTTTGGCTCATTCTATCATTTGTGTTCTCTCTCATGCTCAAGCTCTCCCTCTTCCTCTTGCTCTCTCTCTAGTTCATAGTTCTATTATCTCATGTGTTGAGAAGCAAGAACCATAGAGATCAAAACCCATTACACTTCTCTACTCATCCTAGTACACAAGGTCTAGCAAGCCAAGTGTTCTAGTTTCTTCTTGTTTGAAGTAGAAACAAAATGGTAGAAGCTTTCGGTGGATCCATCTTCGGCATGAGGAGACGACGAGGTGAGGCCGATCCGACCACCGCAAGGAGTTGAAGACGAAGGAGTTCAAGTTAAGGTATAACCCCCTAACCGAGTAGGTAAAACTCCTAGTTAGGTTGTTAGATAGTTGTTTAACAAAGATCCGTATTTTGAGTCCATGTTACCACCCTAGAAAAAATTGTTTTTCACCATTTCCGCAACCCCAAAGAACCGGGGACGGGTAACGTGGACTTACAGTGGTATCAGAGCCTAATTAAACACTATCTAACATGTTAGCAATGTAACTAGAAGTTCGATCGGAGCAAAAGTCACGAAAAAAGCCCGGAAAATCAAGTTTCTGCCGATTCTGTTTTCTGTTCAAAAATTAATAAATCTTACACTAAAAATCGGCTCAGGCTTTTTATAAGACACCCAAGAAAATTGGTCCACCGACTCGGTCAAATAGCCGCGGAAATGCGGCCGGAGCATGCTCCCGCCGCGGATCCGCGGACGAGTTGACTCGGCCGTGGCACAATCTTCATGCAGTGTGTTTCTGGGGTTGTTTTGGGATTTTTACAATATGATTTTTCTGCCCAGATTTTCCAGAAAGAAAATTTTGTTTTTGGGGCTTAAAAAATCCGTATTTTGATCGAACTTATAAAGACTTAAGCTAACGGGTTTATATTTGTGATGTGATATATGTATTGAACGTCTGCTAATCGCTATACGTCGATTAGTGGGGGTTATACATATCTGTGATCTGTAATGTTGATGGTATGTGTATATGAATTCATTAGATTGTCTCGGATGAATAGCCGGGGGGTTGTGAGATGAGAGTTTTCTCTTTATCTTTCAATTCATGTAATTTGTAATTGATGTAATATTATTTATATGGCCGCACAACCAGGATGAGGTTGTAGCCGTCATTGTATAATTTCTTTTACTGTTTTTGCTCCTAGGATAGACCCATGGAGGGGGTGCACAAACTACCGGGTATCTTGAAGTGCCGAGTGGCCTACTCACATCGTTGAGGGAGGTTGCTTCACTTCGGGTATTTGGCGGGTAGTTTGTCGCACCCGTAGGGGTCTAGGGTAGGGTATTGGCTATTCACCGCGACCGTGTAATCCGCTTTTCATTACAGGCTCGTACGAATTGCGGATTCCTAGTATATCCAATGTATTCATCTGTGATCTGGAATGGCTATCATTGCATCTGACGAATGTATATATCTATATATGATATCTATTTAGGCGTTGCTTATGTTTTGATTCCGCGCTAGTCCAGCCCCCGCTCTGTCGTTAGTTAAGTAACCTAACGGGTAATGACGGGGCCCCGTGGAGAATGCGGATGGCATAAGCGTACGTCATATTTTCGTTGTTTTCTGCAATGGTAGGATTAAATGATGGGACGCATTAAAATTAATGCAAGAAAATAAACCAAAGTTAAAGTCGTTGGAACAATTTCAAAACCACTCGGTTTCTTTTCAAAAAAAACTTTTAAACGCGAAGCTTAAGCCACTCCTTTTAAAAGCTATCAAGGTTCCATCGATTATATCAAGTTCACTACGTTCACGGTTTCGCCAAAACCATTCGTAGCCCTCCGTCATTTCAGTTAAATATTCAGTAGTATTCAAGCTATGTATTTTGACCTTCGCCAAGGCATAGTGATTGGTAGCTGCTGAATATTTATCTGTAGCATAGATAGATGCGTTGGTTTGGGACAGTCGTACTACTATTTTGGCCTTCGTCAAGGGTATGTACGGGTGGGTTCAAATTAACCTGGATAATGACGGGTAGAACTTGACATGCGACTTATGATGTGTTGGCCTTCGTCAAGGTCATAAGAGCATGGGGCAAAATTCCACATCGGGAGTTTCAAAAGAAACTGAAACTTGCTAGCGCTGCATACCATTTGGAGTGTGATGATTCTGGTAGGATTCCTTCAGTTTTTTCATACGATGATATTTGGATCCCGATCCTAATGTGAGTATATGCTACTCCTCGAGAAATTTCTCGCTTAACGATCAATGCTATAAACCAAATAGGTGTCTAGAAAAGTGTTAGCGGGGCTACGCCCCCAAGGAAAAGAGGTTCTTAAATTAAGGAACTTCGCGAAAGCGTTGTAAAACCTCCCTCGAAGTACTGACAATGGCCTGGCAGAACGGTTAAGAAAGTATTATACGGTGAGATTGATCCCAACTAATTCTTCCTTTTTGGTTTGAGGAGGGATTCGAGAAACAGTGGGAGCCATCCTATTTAGATAAATTAAAAACCAATCTAAACTTGCAAGAGCATCATGCTGAGTGTTTTCTTCACTCTCTCTTAATTGCAGTGACCCAGTGACCACACGTAGGTTACATCTAGATAATAAAATGACTGAACCTGACTGTTATGATTGGCAAAGGTCTGTCCAGATGTCCATTGCCCATGACAAGCTGGGACTCCTCTTAACTAATCAAACCCCTGCCGTCTCAGGACCAGTTTCCCCTGTCGCGGATATTGACATCCGTAAGACATCGGAAATAGACTGTGCAAAGGCATGTGCCTCGTGTTAGCCTCAGTTGATGGTGCAAACCAGAGGCAGCACGAGAAGATGGACTCAGTTTCTATCTTCCTCCATAAAGATTTAGATGGACAGCAATCTCATATCGCAAGATATGAGACCTCGAACGAATTGCTTCAAGCGAGGTTGGTTGTCGGGTCATCTGTAGGGGGCAACGTCCTTACAGAGACCAACTATTTTGAGCTCATGGACATGAAGACCACGTTGGAGAACGGGTCAAATACTGACTTGATTCTATAGTCCATGCCCTCTGCTTATACCCTGAAGGAAACCAGGGAAGAAGAAGGAAAAAGAAGAGCAAAAGTTTCGGGACTGGATGTAGTAAAAGAGGGACGTTCCTATTGTAACGGGAATGAACATTGGTAGAAGGATTGCAGGGCTAGCAGAGCCAGTAGCCAAAATTCGAAGCATGTTGTGGCTTCGGCTTCGGGTGTGTTTGTAATAGAGAACTGTATGTCAGTTAACCCTACTTCCTGGGTATTGGATACCGGATCAGGATCTCACATCTATAATTCATTACAGACTCTGAGAAACCATAGGGTTATCAGGAAAGGTGATATGACTCTCAGGGTTGCTAACGGAATGAGCATGGATGCTGAATCCATAGGGGAATATCATCTTGGACAGACAACTGGGCAGATATTGATTCTGCGTGACTGTTTGTATGTACCAGGTGCAACTTGTAATATCATATCTGTATCCTTACTTTCTAAGGAAGGATATGATTTTACTTTTGTAAGCGATGTGGTACACATCTACCTAAATTAGGTTCTGATTGGGTCAGGTACATTAAATAACGGGATATACGTATTGAATCAAGCTCAGATTTTCAGTGTCCAGAACACACTTAAAAGAAAGTCTCCGGAATTAAATCAGGCTTTCTTATGGCATTGTAGACTGGGTCACATTAATGAGACACGGTTAACAAAGTTACATAAAGAGGGATACTTGAATCCGTTCGAGTATCAGTCTTATGCCACTTGTGAATCTTGTCTCATGGGAAAGATGACAAAGACTCCGTTCACTGGACACGGAGTAAGAGCGAGCGAGCTCTTGGGACTCATACACAGTGACGTGTGTGGTCCAATGTCTACACATGCACGAAGTGGTTATTCATACTTCATTACTTTCACAGTTGATTTCTCTAGGTATGGACATGTCTTCTTAATGAAGCACAAATCCGAGGCCTTTGAGAAATTTCGGGAATACAAGAATGAAGTTGAAAAACAAACAGGCAAAAGTATCAAGACACTGCGATCTGATCGAGGTGGAGAATACTTGAGTGCCGAGTTTCTGGACTACTTAAAAGAGAATGGAATTCTCTCGCAGCTTACTCCTCCAAACACACCACAACACAACGGTGTTTCGGAAAGACGGAATCGAACACTATTGGATATGGTTCGTTCCATGATGAGTAAGGCTGAGTTCCCGCGATCCTTCTGGGGTTATGCACTAGAATCAGCTGCATATCTTTTGAACAAGGTTCCCTCCAAGACTGTGCCTACCACACCATATCAGATGTGGTGTGGGAAGAAACCCCATCTTCAATATCTGAAGATATGGGGATGTCCAGCTTTTGTTAAAAAGCAGCATGCGGACAAACTCGAGGCACGTTCAGTACTGTGTAAGTTTGTGGGATACCCAAAGAACTCCAGGGGGTATTTTTTCTATTACGTAGAGGAACAAAAGGTTTTTGTTTCTCGGCATGCCCACTTTCTGGAACATCAGTTTTTAGAAAAAGGAACAAGTGGGAGCGTAGTAGAGCTGGAAGAAATTCCAGAACCACAAGCTATTACTGAAGGCTTGGAAGAACCAGAAGTTTCAGGAGAACCGGACATTCTTGCGCCGCTCCGCAGGAGTAGGAGGAAGTCTCATCCGCCCGAGAGATACTACGGTTTTCTCATAGATGGGGATAGAGAGGATTGCGTCATTGATTATGATGAGCCTACTAGCTTCCAGCAAGCCATTCAGAGCGGTGACTCAGTAAAATGGCTAGATGCAATGCGGGCCGAGATGGAGTCCATGTACACCAACAAAGTTTGGACTTTAGACTTTGCTCCAGAAGGGGTAAAACCCGTAGGCTGCAAATGGATCTTCAGAAAGAAGATTGGTGTAGATGGGCAGGTTGAAACCTATAAAGCTAGGCTTGTTGCAAAGGGTTTTCGTCAAAGACCTGGTTTGGACTATGACGAAACCTTTTCTCCGGTATCTATGCTCAAATCCATTCGGATCCTTCTTGCCATTGCTGCCTTCCACGATTATGAGATCTGGCAGATGGACGTAAAGACGGCTTTTCTAAATGGAAATTTGGAAGAGTGCATCTATATGGATCGGCCAGAGGGGTTCATTCAGAGTAGGAGCAGCGGTAAAGTGTGCAAGTTGCTCAAGTCCATCTATGGACTGAAGCAGGCATCGCGGAGTTGGAACATCTGCTTTGATGATACTGTCAAAGAATTCGACTTTGTCAAAAACCCAGATGAACCATGCATTTACAGTAAGATTGTAGGGAGAAATGTGGTATTCCTCTTCTTGTACGTCGATGACATTCTCCTAATAGGAAATGATATTCCAATGCTACAGTCAGTCAAAGGATTCTTGTCAAAAAGGTTCTCCATGAAGGACCTGGGCGATGCCAACTATATTCTGGGGATCCAGATCTATCATGATAGATCTAAAAGGATGTTGGGACTTTCACAGTCCAGGTACATCGACACCATACTGAAACGATTCAGTATGGAAGATTCCAAGCGCGGTAATCTACCGGCTTGTCACGGAATCACCCTCTCCAAAGAGATATCTCCCAAGACTGATTTGGAAAGGGCTCGCATGCCATCAATACCCTACGCATCTGCGGTAGGCTCTATTATGTATGCGATGTTGTGTACCAGACTAGATGTAGCATACGCATTGAGCGTTGTAAGCCGGTATCAGTCGGACCCAGGGAAGAAACGCTGGATAGCGGTAAAGAACATTCTCAAGTATCTGAGAAGGACTAAGGAGATGTTCTTGGTGTATGGCGGAAAAGACCTCCAGATCGAGGCCTTTGCTGACTCCAGCTTCCAGAGTGACAAGGATGACTCCAAGTCCATGTCGGGTTATGTCTTTACCCTCAATGGAGGGGCGGTTTGCTGGAAGAGCTCCAAGCAGGAAACCGTTGCTGACTCAACGATGGAAGCGGAGTACATAACTGCTTGCGATGCCGCAAAGGAAGCTGTCTGGATGAAGAAGTTCCTCATGGAGCTACAGGTGGTTCTTACCAGTGTTGATCCAATACCGCTGTATTGTGACAACAACGGCGCTATAGCTTTAGCGAAGGAACCCAGGTCCCATCAGAAGTCCAGGCACATTTTGAGGCGGTACCACCTGATCAGGGAGATCGTAGATCACTGGGAGATCGAGGTGACGAGAGTGAATTCAGAAGATAACACTGCAGATCCACTCACGAAGGCCTTGCCCCAGACTCAGTTCGAGCGGCTGATCGAGATGATAGCTCTTCGATACACCAGTACATGGCCTTAGTGCAAGTGCGAGATTGTTAGTGTATATGCTGTAAGTGCACGGCGGCGCCCCGGCCGTCAATCCGACGGCCAAATGCGGAAGCGGTGATAAACTTTAATTTTACTTGAACTGGCAAACCGCCGCGCACTAATACCCGGATCGAACCATTAATTAGTCCTAGCTATCAGTAAGAAAGGGAATAGAGATATACCGACGATCCAAGTCCTCCGGTCTTCTCGTCATCGTCCCGATCTCCTGCGGAATGTCTCGTCTCCTCCTCGTCGCCGGAAGTGCACCACACCGCCTACTTCTTTTACGGGCTCCCACCTCAATGCTGAGGCAACTCGGGCACGAAGCCGGCTACTCGACGTGCCCAAGGTTCGCTGTAGAATATGTAGTCCTCAAGTCTCACTTTGGGGTTGTGGAATTGCCATTTGGTGGAGGAATGATGCTTGGAGCTTTTGGGATTGATCTTGTGGGATTTTTGCAATATGAAATGAAGCAAAATCCCACACCAAAATGTTTGGACAGCCCCCCCCCCCCCAAGAGAGTGGCCGGCCATGCAAGGTGAATGGAAAGAATGGAGTGAGTGGGAGAGCAAATCAAATGGGAGCCATTCTCATCTAATACCAAAAAAGAGAGAGAGGAAAGCTATCATGCAAAAGAAATGATAGTAAGGAAAATCCAACACTCAAAGCAACAATCATCACTCCAAAAGTCATGCCATCATCAACAACCATGATGACTTTAAAGGTCAAGCCATCATGAGGAAGTCAAGAAGTCAAGGTCAAGGGATGGGGCTATAATCATGATGCAACAAAATGCAAAGAACCCCTTCCACTAATGCCTATTTGCAACAATGCAAATAAACCCTCCTCCACCAATCTTCGGCCAATGAACGGAACAAAGGAAATTGGCCGAAACGGAAAGCAAACTGGCAACTCCAGAAAACTGGTCCCGTAATAAATTACAGGAAAACACCGATACTGTGCATACACACCCGCATCTGTATTTCGACCGAAATACAAAATGCAATGAGACAAAATTCACACTGTACTATACTAGGATCCGGCTTATACCAAAGCCGGCTAGTAATATCTGTTCGATCCTGATCCGTGCAATGCCGCACGTATCTGATCGAACCCTGCCATATAACCATACGGCCTATAGTACAGACTGTCCGATCCTGATCCGTGCAATACCGCACGTATCTGATCGGACCTTGCCATATCTCCATACGGCCTCTACAACCTTTCGCCCGAAAGCTGAGTAACTGAATGTGGGGGACTCTAAAGACTCGTCAACACCTTGGTTGTGGATTTAACCACTAGCACGTCAGAGGTATAAGCCAATACGTAACAGGCTACCAGGTACTGACTAAAAGGGACGTCTGTGAGCGAACTCAGCCTGACTCCCTACTGAGCCTGTCAGTGACACTATCCGTACAGTCCGGTCCGTTCGTCTATGAGCATCGCATGGCGGGCCTAGGGGGTTGGTAAAAGTCAGACCCCCAAAAGCGGTACAAGTCGTGTCGGAGTGTAGCCCAGAACACCCTGAGATACTACTGGAATACCTACCAGTAAATCTCCTTGCCTCGGCCGAGGGCTTCGTGTAATGGCTCTCCTAGACACAGCACGACCTCACCCCCAATACCGGGAGAGACGAACCCCTGAAGATACGCTCACTGCCTCCATGTGGCTCGGGACTGTACCCAACTAAAACCTGTTTGCACGACTCCTTTGAGCCGTGGTAGGGTAGTAATCAAAGTACAGTGGGAACTCACACGAGACAAATGACGATCCCCAGGTCGATGAACTAACCTGCACACATGTCACCAGGGAACTTCCATCTGACGTCTGGTATATGACCAACTAGCATGTTCCCGGCGAGTCCTGTCCGGTGTACTCATAACCCAATGAGCACCTGTATACATATTAGGTGATCCAACTGACACCAGTGGCTTGTGAGACCGGCCACCACCCCTCGTCGGGGTCTCGACTGTATACACTAGTCTACTATGGAGAATCGATGCCCTGTCTCGAAACTCTCACGACTAGGGACCTTTTAAGGATATGCTTATAGACCCCCAGCTCCCACTTATATGATCGCCCTCATACTGCTGGTGGTCAAGCAAGAATCCTAGGGGCTCTATCAACGTGTAATAGCGACGTGTCAGGTCACTTAAAACAGTACACGATGATAAAGGTAAACCAGATAGCATACTATCATCTCGAGTAAGACTGTCCTACCGGGATAGGTCCTCCATCAATCATTACAATCACGTACCTGTGACCTAATAATTGACTCTGAGGGCACTATCTCCAACAATCTCCCACTTGCACTCAAGGCTAATTATTGCGATGTCGCATACTCACAGCCCGTGTGATACCGAACACCCAACTCCTCTACTAGTCAGTCTCACAAAGCTCGTTTGCGAAACTATTGCGTTCGAGGAATGGCCTCAGTGAGTGGATCCGCTTTGTTGTCTCTTTCAATGTCTCTCTATATCTCAAGTTCGCGGAGAAAGCCATCTCCCGAAATGAGCAATACCTGTCTTAGAATATGTCTGGATGCCTGATGGGACCTAGCTCATAAATGAACTCCAAATCCAAACTTCTTAGACTGTATCGTCAACTGAACTTAATCAGTATCCTGCGCCATGCCTCCCTCAGTATTGCCTTGGACCACCTGTCCAAAATGCTGCCCCCTCATCAGAAGGAAAAACTATAACTCTGACAACCTCCCTGTCGTCCAGGTCACCTTGGAAGCCTGGAATGATAACTGTCTCCTCAACGAGGCTGTCGTTATCATATCCCTAGAACATCCACTTATATTCTAAAACTGCTTCCGACTGTTTCTCCAGGATAGGATCAATATCAACTTATTGCATCTAGTGCAAGAACAACATCTGGTGTGGTACTTGACATCTCATGATTGACTCAATTGCCTAAGCAAGTGATCTGTCAATCATGCACATCCCTCTCCCCTTTAGTCTATAAGACACCTTTAGAGAGGGTGACTCCATCTTCTGCAGGTACACTACCGTGCATGGAGTCGTCCATTCTAAATACTCTTAGAATGCTGTCTAAGTACCCTGATTGGGAAACCACCCAAATCTAGATCTAAAACCATAGATCTAGTAACCAGTTTGTCTGATATAATGTCCAAGTCCCATATGGAGAAACTACTGTGTGACGACCAAAGTATAACCGATCGTAGTATAGGAGTTTCTTTTCCTACTCTGTGTATGTCATCCAAATACCAGGATATCACACCCTACTACCTTCTCAACAGATCCATCCCCTATTCTGATGAAGTCAAACCTATGACTGTCACGTCAGAAATAGATGATCTATCTCCGCTACTGGTGCTTCAGTCTATAAATAGACATAAGCTACCTATCCACCAATGCTTACGCTGCTCCCACTGACTACGACAACCCTCTGGCAGAGTCATATACACGTACACTTCTAAAACTAGTTTAGAACGACGCTATACTCATCCTCCCGCCGGGTCTCGCAGCCTGGAACAACAGCAATGGTAATTGTGGGTAAACAAGAACTTCCCTGTCACCGTCCTTGAGGCTACCGTAGTACCTCTCGGGTGCCTGAAGTTACCCACCTTATCTGCGGAGTGGCCAATGGAATGTCAATCCAGATTGAATCTTTAGGTTCCTTATCAAATCTTCAGTAATCGTTTGTGGTTCTGGAATCACTTCCAGTTCTACCATACTCCCACTACTGTTTTCTGAAAAAATCCATTTTTATTAAAACTGTGGCGAGTCTAGAACAATATTGCTATTGTTCATCCAGATGGTAGAAAATCAACCCGCGTCATAGCCTTGGTCAACCCACAAACAGCCATTACAGAAACGTGCCTTGAGTTGTCCAGTGTCTGGTTTTAAGCATAAGCCGGACAACTCCCCGTACCTTAACATCGTTAAGATATGAACTGTTCTATATCCCATATAGGACCAGAGGCACTGATTTAATTGAACCAGATTCAAATCATGCAACTGTCTCCAGTGCATATCAACTAAATGGAAGGAGGCCGATCAGCGTTACTCAACTTAGGAATGCTTCCAATTATGAGTAACCTGAAAAAGAAGCAAGTTCTCTTAGTCATTACTATCAACTTAATACCATACACAAGTATCTACATCTTCGATCTCTTTGAAGAATCCCGATACTTGCTACACCTGGTTCTCTACTCTATTCAAATACCTATAACTTCTCAAAATTCGGACCCTGTGTTTCCACGAAACACCTGTCTAAAAAGTAGAGAAGTCATAAGTAAACCGAATATCGTACGAGGACCAACCCCTCTGTCCTGATGGACCCTGGACAACATACAATACTCTGTATAAGTCCCTTGAGTCTGATAACTCACTCACTGTGTGTCGTAGGTTGAAAACTGTACTTATGGTTAAGAAGAATTACACCGCTGTTTAATGCTCCTTACCTAACCATCCACTGATATAGGTAAATGTCGTAGACATAATTTCAAAAAGGTATATCTCACTCTATGAAAATAGACGTACAGATATATCAATTTGAAATTGGTGCATGACAGCGGATATTCAAAACCAAATATTTGCCGACCGGCAAACAACCCAGGTGATTTCCTCAAATATCACCGATTACAACGAATCCCGATATAATGAGGATGATCACCCAATTCCCAATAACTTACTCCCACTCATCATCTGTAAAACCATACAGATGTGAGAATCGTACCTGGTAAATACATACCCTGGAGTAAGGACTAATTGGGAAATCAGTTTTCCTTTAACAGTACACAGTGAAACTGAAATATTGAAATGTTTCGATGGGGTATCTTGGTATTCCTAGTAATGCCTCTTCCATTATCCAGATTCACAACTGTAACCGTGTATTTCTTTGCCACCTCTCCAAATCCCTTTCTATGTCTTTAGTCATTACCTTCTGCACACCCCCTTAGGCCAAATGGTTTTCTTCCTTCCCTACCGTTCGGCACCAGCCTATGGTTTGGAAGAAGACTATCCAATAAGCATAATGGGTGTACTGTCCCAATCCTAGGAACACTCGCAATGCGAGAGAAGGTGAAGATAAAGGACACCTGAATAAACCTTATTCCTATTTCTCCTGAACCAGAATCCATCCCCGAACTGGAACAAGTTCCTTTCAAGTTCGTATATAACCATACGATGGAGTATCCAATAACTGTGGATCTTCGTAGTGATACGGAGTGTCCTGGAGAAATACAAAGGTGATTTTAGGATTGGCGAAGGAATACTTGGTTTGGTCGTGAATATCTGTTGCAATTTACTTTGCCCTCTTACTAATCCCTTGCTTTGTCTGAACTTAATACCTTCTGTACACCATCGTTAGGCTAATTGGTTTTCTTCATTCCCTACCGGTCGGCACCTGCCTATGGTTTGGAAGAAGACCATCCAATTTGCGTAATAGGTGTACTATCTCCTAAACCAAGGAGTACTCACAACTCGAGAGAAGGTAAAAGGAAAAGACAACTGAATAATTCTATCCGTTTTCTCCAGAACCGGAAACCATCCTCGAATAAATCCCTCCGAGTTCGTATATAACCATACGATGGTTTTGTCCAATGGAAGTGGACGTTCGTAGTAATACGGGGTGTCCTGGAGAAAAGGGTAAAAGTAGGAGTGGCAATGAGGTTTGCAACTCTGACAATCCAAAAGCCAGTGTTAAGAAGGTTCGGTCAACTTGGTCACTGAGTCATAGTCATAGGGTCGGGTCAAAGGTTGCTGCCAAAGAGAGAGAGAAAAGAAACACTCAGCGTGCACTCTAACCTAGATCAGAATGGTTACCAATTTATCTAATCTGGAAACCTCCCACTGTACCGTCAAATTCTCCTCCAAACCTGAAAGAAGAATTAGTCGGGATCACCCGAGGAGTAAACTAACTCATCAGTGGGAATCGGGATCCAACTATCATCGCATGATAACGTGACGGAATCCGCTCACGCAATCACACTCCAGAAGGTATGCGCATATCTGGCAAGTTTCAGTTCTTTTGAAACTCCCGATGTGATTTCTGCCCCATGCTCTTATGACCTTGGCGTGGGGTCAAAATATCATAAGTCACATGTCAAGTTCTGCCCGTCATTATCCAGGTTAATCTGAACCCACCCGTACATACCCTTGACGTAGGCCAAAATAGTAGTACGACTGTCCCAAACCAACGCATCTATCTATGCAACAGATAAATACCCGGCAGCTACCAATCACTATGCCTTGGCGTGGGGTCAAAATACATAGCTTGAATACTACCGAATATTTAACTGAAATGACGGAGGGCTGCGAATGGTTTCTGGCGAAAACCTTTAACGTAATGAACTTGATATCGTTGAAGGAACGGATAGCTTTTTAGAAATATAGTGACGACAACTTCCGCTAAAGAGGTCACTCCCGGTGAAGGGATCTCGGCTCTTTCCCCGTAGAATGGGGTGCAGGATATTCCAACTGAATACCACGGTGCAAAGCAAAAGTAATCGGCTATAGTGAATTCATTGCCCTGACGCAAACTTTTGTCCAAGGGGTCACTCCCGGTGAAGGGATCTCGGCCCTTGCCTCGTCGACTGAGGAGCAGGATATTCCAACTGAATAGCACGATGCAAAACAAAAGAGAACGTCCTTGCAATAACAGCTTTTTGAAAAGTGTTCCATCAACATCAGATTAGGTTTGTTTTTAAACTTGCATTGATCCGAATCAATGCAGTCCCATCAATTGATCACACCACAAAGAACGAAAAAATATACTGATGTACGTATATGCCATCCGCATTCGCCACTGGGTCCCGTCATTACCCGTTAGGTTAGCTAACTAACGACAGAGCGGGGACTGGACTAGCGCGGATGTAAAACATATACCACATCTACTAATATATATACCAATATATTATATTTCGCTCAAGGCGTGAAAGAAATGCAACATCACAGAAAATGTACAGCATCACAGAAACAATACAGATATCTGGGATCCCCGGGTTTCACAGAGCCGCTGAAACCCGACGTTCCCCTGGTCGTGTGGATAGCCTGTGCAATAAAATCCTAGACCCCTACGGGCGCGGCAAGTTACCCGCCAAAACCTGAAGCGAGGCAGCCCCCTTCAGCTCCGTGAATGGACCACCCAACACTTCACGGAATCCGGTAACCTGGGCACCCCTCCTGGGTCAACCTGTACCCCCTACGAGTGCGGCGAATAGCCCGCCAATCCCAGAGTGAAGCCCCCTCCGTCTCAATGCCATGAGATGCGGGCTTGTTGCCCTCTAGAATCCGGCTATCCGTGCACCCCTCCGCGGGGCAATCCTAGTACAGAAAGTAAAATATACATACACCGGGTACATCGACCGCAACCAAGTCGTGCCCCAAAATAATAATACAAACAGGCAGTGACGGCAGTCCACATGTCGGACGCTCGCCCCGCAATATCAAATGTACATAATACAACCACAACTGTACTAGCATTGCATCCAGGCTATCCCCCACGACCGATCCGCAACATCACAGCAAAAACAGAACATCAACGTGAAAGTCACGTTCGCAAATCCGTCTAACCGGGCTATAGCAGTTAGACCGGATTTACCGATCAAGTGACATTCACGGTCGCAGATATAATGTAAATACTGTGAAATAATGTGTTTAAAAATATCCGATCGATCAAATTATAACAAGTGGGCCCCAAGCACTACTGTAGCACATCAAGAAATTCTGGGCCCAAAATTAATATTCCAAAACCCATATTTTAAGCCCAGAAAGCTACTGAAGAAATTTGATGCAGTAAGGACACCATTGTGCGGCGGAACCGCGGCCCAAGGGGGAGTTTTGCCGCGGTTCCGCGCTATGGTGGTCGACTTACTGCGTCGAATTTCTACAGTGGGCTTACAATCTCCAGTGCATCACTATTTTACAACCTGAAAAATTTTTGGAGACCAAAAAATTTCAACAGAAAACTGTCGCGAACAAAAATGTAGATTTTGGAATTTTGGTCGATCGGAAATGCAAAACACATTAAACCAAGCTAGACTAAGTTAATGGCGAGGCTCTGATACCACTGTAAGTGCACGGCGGCGCCCCGGCCGTCAATCCGACGGCCAAATGCGGAAGCGGTGATAAACTTTAATTTTACTTGAACTGGCAAACCGCCGCGCACTAATACCCGGATCGAACCATTAATTAGTCCTAGCTATCAGTAAGAAAGGGAATAGAGATATACCGACGATCCAAGTCCTCCGGTCTTCTCGTCATCGTCCCGATCTCCTGCGGAATGTCCCGTCTCCTCCTCGTCGCCGGAAGTGCACCACACCGCCTACTTCTTTTACGGGCTCCCACCTCAATGCCGAGGCAACTCGGGCACGAAGCCGGCTACTCGACGTGCCCAAGGTTCGCTGTAGAATATGTAGTCCTCAAGTCTCACTTTGGGGTTGTGGAATTGCCATTTGGTGGAGGAATGATGCTTGGAGCTTTTGGGATTGATCTTGTGGGATTTTTGCAACATGAAATGAAGCAAAATCCCACACCAAAATGTTTGGACAGCCCCCCCCCCAAGAGAGTGGCCGGCCATGCAAGGTGAATGGAAAGAATGGAGTGAGTGGGAGAGCAAATCAAATGGGAGCCATTCTCATCTAATACCAAAAAAGAGAGAGAGGAAAGCTATCATGCAAAAGAAATGATAGTAAGGAAAATCCAACACTCAAAGCAACAATCATCACTCCAAAAGTCATGCCATCATCAACAACCATGATGACTTTAAAGGTCAAGCCATCATGAGGAAGTCAAGAAGTCAAGGTCAAGGGATGGGGCTATAATCATGATGCAACAAAATGCAAAGAACCCCTTCCACTAATGCCTATTTGCAACAATGCAAATAAACCCTCCTCCACCAATCTTCGGCCAATGAACGGAACAAAGGAAATTGGCCGAAACGGAAAGCAAACTGGCAACTCCAGAAAACTGGTCCCGTAATAAATTACAGGAAAACCCCGATACTGTGCATACACACCCGCATCTGTATTTCGACCGAAATACAAAATGCAATGAGACAAAATTCACACTGTACTATACTAGGATCCGGCTTATACCAAAGCCGGCCAGTAATATCTGTTCGATCCTGATCCGTGCAATGCCGCACGTATCTGATCGAACCCTGCCATATAACCATACGGCCTATAGTACAGACTGTCCGATCCTGATCCGTGCAATACCGCACGTATCTGATCGGACCTTGCCATATCTCCATACGGCCTCTACAACCTTTCTCCCGAAAGCTGAGTAACTGAATGTGGGGGACTCTAAAGACTCGTCAACACCTTGGTTGTGGATTTAACCACTAGCACGTCAGAGGTATAAGCCAATACGTAACGGGCTACCAGGTACTGACTAAAAAGGACGTCTGTGAGCGAACTCAGCCTGACTCCCTACAGAGCCTGTCAGTGACAATATCCGTACAGTCCGGTCCGTTCGTCTATGAGCATCGCATGGCGGGCCTAGGGGGTTGGTAAAAGTCAGACCCCCAAAAGCGGTACAAGTCGTGTCGGAGTGTAGCCCAGAACACCCTGAGATACTACTGGAATACCTACCAGTAAATCTCCTTGCCTCGGCCGAGGGCTTCGTGTAATGGCTCTCCTAGACACAGCACGATCTCACCCCCAATACCGGGAGAGACGAACCCCTGAAGATACGCTCACTGCCTCCATGTGGCTCGGGACTGTACCCAACTAAAACCTGTTTGCACGACTCCTTTGAGCCGTGGTAGGGTAGTAATCAAAGTACAGTGGGAACTCACACGAGACAAATGACGATCCCCAGGTCGATGAACTAACCTGCACACATGTCACCAGGGAACTGCCATCTGACGTCTGGTATATGACCAACTAGCATGTTCCCGGCGAGTCCTGTCCGGTGTACTCATAACCCAATGAGCACCTGTATACATATTAGGTGATCCAACTGACACCAGTGGCTTGTGAGACCGGCCACCGCCCCTCGTCGGGGTCTCGACTGTATACACTAGTCTACTATGGAGAATCGATGCCCTGTCTCGAAACTCTCACGACTAGGGACCTTTTAAGGATATGCTTATAGACTCCCAGCTCCCACTTATATGATCGCCCTCATACTGCTGGTGGTCAAGCAAGAATCCTAGGGGCTCTATCAACGTGTAATAGCGACGTGTCAGGTCACTTAAAACAGTACACGATGATAAAGGTAAACCAGATAGCATACTATCATCTCGAGTAAGACTGTCCTACCGGGATAGGTCCTCCATCAATCATTACAATCACGTACCTGTGACCTAATAATTGACTCTGAGGGCACTATCTCCAACATATGTCCTAGAGGCCACTACTGTATCATACTAGTTTGTATATTACTTGATGGAAGCTTGGGATATTCACATTTATATAGACAATCTTGCTCAAAATAGTAGTATGCTACTTAGTTTGTTTCTACTTCAATGTGTATACATGTGTTTCTTTTAACATATCGCCTATACACATTAGTGGAGCCCTTAGGATCTTTTCTTGATTACCAGCGTTGTGATGGCAGTCACACTCGTGGGGGCTGGGTAATCTACAAGCACATCCTTATGTAGGTCCCTAGTCGTAGGACTATCGAGACAGGGCATCGATACTCCGAAGTAGACTAGCGTATGCGCTTCTCATCCCAGCAGGGGAGACGGTCTGTCCCACAGCCGTCAGTACGTCGTACTTGAGATAGTATGCGGGTGCTCGTTAGGTTACGAGTACACTGGACAGGACTCATCGGGAACTGATTGGTTGGTACTATACCTATCGTCAGTTGACAGTTCCCAGGTGACAAGAGTACAGCTTAGTCCGCTGACTTGACACTGTCACTTCGCCTCGAGTGTGTTCCCACTGTACTTTGATTACTACCCTACCATGGCTCAAAGGAGTCGTGCAAAAAGGTAGTAGTTGGGTGCAGTCCCGAAGCACTTGGAGGCAGTGACGGTTAGACAGGATTCGACTCTCTCGGTATTGGGAGTTGATATCGCGCTGTGTCATGGAGAGCCATTACACACAGTCGTCCCTGGCCAGGGCATTGTTAGTTACATGTATGCCCTAGAGGCCATTGCTATACATAGGATGTATATTGTAGTGGATGCTGGGACATATATAGTGAGGACTTTCTTGCTCGACATGATAGTATGCTATCTGGTTGATCTTTACCTTAACGTGTACACTGATTGTCTCTCTGTTACATGTTGGTAAAGCCCTTAGGATCTGTACTTAACTACCTGGACTGTGATACGGATCATACTAGTGGGGACATGGTAGTCCATAAGTACATCCTTCAAAGTCCCTAGTCGTGGGTGTATCGAGACGGGGCATCGATATACCAGAGTAGACTAGCGTATACCTTCTCGACCCATACAGATGGGCGATGGATGATCCCATATCCATTGGTGTTTGACATCAGAGATGATATACGGGTGCTCAGTAAAGACTGGGTACACTGGACGGACTCGCCGAGAACTCCCAGATGGTATTATACCTCACGTCAGATGGCAGTTCTCTGGTGACACTGGTACAGAGTAGTCTGTTGACCCGAGATCGTCATTGAGTCTTGTGTGGTTCCCACTGTGCTTTGATTTCCATCTTACCACGTCCAAGAGGGCATGCAAAACGGTGGTTTTTGGGTACAGTCCCGAGTCACATGGAGGCAATGAGCGATAGGAGGGGATTCGTCTCTCCCGGTATAGGGGGTTGATGTTGCGCTGTGTTCGATTGGCTATAACAGGAAATCCCTGGCCAGGGTTGCTGAGATTTACTGGTAAGTGTTACCAGTAGTTTCTCAAACAGTTATAGACCACATATCGACACGACTTATCGAGCTATTGGGGTCTGACATTTACCACCCCTAGGCGAGATATGCGACATATCAGACGATCAGACCGGACTGTACGGTAGTGTTACTGGTTGGATTCACTGGAGTGTGAGCGGGCTTGCTCATCGGTCTTCAGATCGCTCAATACCCGGGTGGCCGTTATGTTTAGCAGACCGCTTGCGGCTTGTGGGTGTTTGATATGATCATCATCTGCTGCCAGCGTATTGACGAGTCTTTAGAGTCCTACACAGAGGTTTCCTGGCTCAAGCGAAACGAAATAGGAGCGCATATGAGATATGTACGGGACCGAGAATAATACGTGTATGTGATACCGTATTCCATTCTCGCGATGAATGTGTCGAATGGTTGTATGCGATATAACCTAGTTATCGAATCAAGTATTGATTCGATAAGCCGATACATTGAATACTAGTCGGTTGTGTGCGACATGACCGGATCATTGAATCAAGTGTTGATTTAATGATTTAATGTATAATTATGTATTTGATATATTACTTTGCATTAACTAGTATTGGTTCACTTTAAATGGATTTTCTCACTCGGATTGTACACATTGTATATGTGATATACTTTTGTGCACTTGATTGTATCATGTTTGATGATACATGTTATGCTAGGGTTTTTGTGTAAAGATCAAACCATGGTTACATGATTATGGTTAGGGTTTTGTTTTATTCACTTATTTATTTATCCATTTCATTTTGGAAATTAAATGGAAAAGAGAAAAGAATGGTGGCTTTATTTGGAGTTTAGTTGAAGCTTCATGAAGCTTTGATCAAGTCAACCATTCTTATCTCATCCTTAACCCTAACCATTCCCACTAACCATGATTCATTCTCTACACTTGACTATAGTTAACATTATGATAAGTTTTGATTTTCTATTGATTTTAAAATAACTTATCATAAGAACTAGCTTCTTCTTCTTCATCTTCTTCAATGAAGAAAGCTTCTCTTCATCAATGGTGGATTGATGAAAAGAGTGAGAAATCCAATTCTAAAGTCTACCCACTTCCTATTTCTTCATCCTCTACCTCTTGCCAAGTAGTAGAGTGTGTTTTCTTCACAAGTTTCTTGACTTGGTGAAGTCGGAGCTTGATTTAGCGATGCCTCGACGTAGATCATCTTCGGCATGGACATCGACGACCTAGCTCGCTTATTCTCCGATGAAGTCGACGCTAGAGCCCGGATTTGATTTGGACAGCAGAGACGACCTCATCTCGGAGCCGTGGAGGTGGAGGACCGGATCTACAAAGGTTGTATTTCCGTATCTCTTAGTTAAGTGTTAACTAGTTAGCTTTTTCGCCTAGTTTTCTAGCAAACGATCCGTAGTCGGGTCTCTCGGCACCTAGATTTTTTGAATTTGGCATGTTCGATGCCTTGTGAGACCTCACTAGTGTGCCTAGGAACCCTACAGTGGTATCAGAGCCTAGCTAGAGCCTTAGGTGAAGTCCAGACGGAGTTTGAAGTCCGAACGAACCCGAAAACCCATTTCTAACATGCTCTCTGTCCTTTTTTGAAAACAGTGAGTTTTTCCAAATTAAAAATTGCTAAAAAATTCAGCAGGGAAAAATAAGAATTACGGTGCAAAAAGTTTCTGGTGAACAGTAAATTTCGCGGCGGATCCGCGGCAGAAGCATGGCTTATGCGGTGGATCAGCGGCCCCTTGATGACGTCAGCCCTGTTCCTTTACACAGTAATTCCTAGTTCAAAGAGCTGAGTTTTCTGGGAATTTTTAATATTTATTCAAGAGTTGAATTTTTCTGCAGTTGTTTTGGGGATTCGGTGTTTCGATCGGATTATCAAATTTTGTCTGTGTGGCTTTCCGGATAATTTTTAGAATATGTTAAAAAGTTCGACCGGATATAAATACCCAACTTTTCCCCTGTCGGGAAATTTCCAAGTGTTGGATCTTTCCGTAGTTTAACGACGTTCTAAGTAGTGCAAGTAACGCGATGGACCTTCTAGAAGACAACAAACCTTAACTCGATTATGTGACCGTCTTGAACTACCCTTTGAACCTTCGGGTTTGGGGCAGTACGGCGTGCCACATGTGAGGCATTGGCTTGACCCTTCTACGGCTGGACCGTCGGTACTGAGGCACGAACTGAATGTTGTTAGACTTATTTCATGTGTTGATCTGTATCGGGAAAACTTGGGTGTTTGACTGTTCGACCGAAATGTTTAACATTTTCTGTTTATCTGGAATGTGATACAATAATTGGAATTCACAAAGAGTTATGAGATAACTGAATGAATGTTATAAACATAGCAATTTAGTCTCACTTGATCGGTTGCCACGGAATTTTGATGTGATCAAAAGTCCGTCGCAATCACGTAGCGTACGCGGATACTCGCTGGGTAAACTTAATAGACAGCCTCACTCCATAGCCCCGACCAAGTGACTGTAGGAGAACCCCGTCGCCGAAAGCATCCGTTCGGGTGCTCGCGGTAGCGGTGTTCCGCCTTGGTGCACTTCGTCGACGGTAACGGGGGTGCGGCCGTCTACTGAAGTTTGCGACGAGCATTCGATCAGGATGTCGGGAATCTTGTTGAATTGCCCGACTTGATATTGAAAAGTGCTTTCGATAATGAGACTAAAATGCGGGGTTTATAATTGTTAGGCATGCGATGTCTAAAGAATTCATTTGGTCAGGCATGCGATGTCTGAGGTGATTGCGGATTCCAACTGTTGTAGTTTTACACTTTCTTTTCTGTGACCGTAAGTGTAATATGTGATATCGCCGGTTTCGTTGCTATATGTCAACGACAATTGGGATGCGCATATTTACTTACGTTGATGACATGTGTTGTTATGTGTTGCTGGATATGTTATATTGGATCGTCATGTTTGAATAGCCGGGGTTTTTTATGTGAGATGAGTGTTTTTCATTTTCATTCATGTAAAAACTTGTATGTAATATTCTTTTATTTGGGGCGCTTCCAGGTTGCGGAAGTTGTCACCGTTTGTATATTATTTACTTTTCCACACTAGGATAGATCCAAGGAGGAGGGCACAAGTAACCGGGTTCTGGAGTCCAGTGGGAGACCAACTCGAGGAGTCGAGTCCGGGTCTCCTAACTCTAGAATTGGTAGGGTTGCTTGCTGCTCTCGTAGGGGTCTAGGGGTGTGGGTTTGGCTATTCATCACGACCGTGGAATCCGTGTTTTATACTGGCTCGTATTGAAAACACAGACGTCCTAGTATATCCAATATTTCATATGATTCTTCTGCTGCGATATCTGTGATGTGATCATGTGATGTTCTGTGATAGATACAGTATATAGTATATATGATATATTATATAGACGTTACTTATGTCTTACACCCGCGCTAGCCCTGCCCCGCTCTGCCGTTAGTTACCTAACCTAACGGTGCACGAGGGGACATCGAGGCGAATGCGGATGGCATAAGTGTACGTCGTATTTATCTGTGATGTTTAGGTACTTAAATGATGGGACTTCATTAATGTGATTAATGAATTAAAAGAAACCTAAGATGTTGTAGAATCGAATTTCAAAATAAAACAGGTAGCTACAGTTCTTGCTTTGCACAGAGGTATATATGATATATCCTGCACCTTATTCGATAAGGAAAGGACCGAGATCCCTTCACCGGGAGTGACTCCTTTAGCAATAACTGGCAGATGCTACACACTCGGTTTGTCTTTTGATTTCTTTTAAGTGTCTTTGCTTTGCACAGTGATATATATGATATATCCCGCACCTCATTCGACGAGGAAAGGACCGACGATCCCTTCACCGGGAGTGACTCCTTTAGCAAAACTGGAAAAGCCTCAAAAGCACTCCATTTTAAAAATCATTTGATTCTACAACGATATCAAGTTCATTGCGCAATAGGTTTTCAGAAAAACCTGTCATAGCCCTTCGTCATTTCAGGTAAGTACTGGTTAGTATTCGTGCTACGTTTGTTGACTATGTTAAGGCATAGTGTGCGGTAGCTAATTAGTGCTTATCTGCGTAAGCATATGATGTGATTGGATTAGGGTAGTCGTGCGACTTTGTTGACTATGTTACGGGTCGTGCGGATGGGTTTAATTCAATCGGGAAATGACGGGTTGAACTTGACTAGCACTTATGATTTGTTGACTATGTTAAGGTCATATAGCTGCTAGGGGCAAAATATTATCGGGAATTTCAAGTGTTGAAATTTGCAATGAGATTGCATACCTTCTATGAGATAGTTGGATCCCGATACCCGCTGCGAGTAAGAGTTACTCCTGGGAGAGTTTTATACATTACAATTAGCCGATCAAGTAGGTGTCTAGAAAGGTGTTAACGAGGTTACGCCTCTGGGAAAACGAGGTTTACATTAATTAGGTTCGTGCGAAAGCACGGGGGACCTCCATCAAAGTACCGACACTGGCCTGGCTGAAAGATTGGCGAACTTGTAGTGTGTAATTAATCCCGGCTAGTCTTTCCTTTTAGGGTTTGAAGGAAGATTTGATAAAAAGCAGTGGGAGCCATCCTGATTAGATAAAATAATAACCAATCTATTCTTGCAAGAGCGCACGCTGAGTGTTTTCTTCTCTCTCTCTCCTGGTAGCGACCATATCACGCCTTAATCAAGATAATAATACGGATTATTGACCGAACCCGCTTGTTATACTGAGCTGGGGAACGTTGGTCCCGCTCCAACTTATAATTGTTATAAGACAGAGCAGGAAATTGGGGAATACCAGATTTCCCGTGCCGCCCAAACGAAGAGAGTGCATGCTGATGCATCATCTTCGGGTGTGTTCATTATACAGAACTGTTTCTCAGTATTCTTTACGTCCTGGGTATGTGATACCAGATCAGGATCCCAGATATGTAATCTGTTACATAGGGCTACAGAAAGGTAGAGGACTGAGAACGGGTGATAAGTTTCATGAGGCAGAAAACGGGGCAAGAGTTGCAGCCAAGTCTGTTGGTCACTGTCACTCTGTATTACAAATACATTGATTCTGGACGAATGTTATTAGATACCGAACCTGTTATGCAAAATCATATCTGTCTCTTTATTAGTAAAGAAAGGATATAATTTTGTATTGATGGATAATGTTTTGAACATTTCCTATATCAAAGGTTGATCGGTTCAGGCACGTTATCTAAAAGCATTGATGTTCTAAATCAAACTACAGTTCTTAGTATATGGAACACACACAAGAGGAAGAGTTCAGAAATGAACGAATTCTTCTTGAGGCATTGTAGACTAGGTCAGATCAATGTGACCCGACCAGCTAGAGTTACATATAGATGCATATTTAAATCAGTTTGAATTTACATCTTGCGAAACTCGCCAGTCATGTCACAAAGATAAGATGACCATAGCTCCGTTTACTGGAAACAGAGAAAGAGTTAATGAACTCTTGGGATGATACATGTTGATGTATGTAGGTCCCCTGTCTACACATGCCAGGACTGGTTCTTTATACTTCATTACATTCTCTGATGATCTTTCGAGATTCAGACCTATGTTCCTGTTGAAACACAAGTCAGAACCTTTTGAGATATTCACAGAATATAAGTTAGAAGTAGAGAACCAAAATACGGGTATAAGTATTATGTCCCTTGATGTGATCAAGGAGGAGAATACTTGAGCACGGAAATCCTGGACTATTCTAAAGGAGAATGAGATTCTCTCTCGGCATTACTCCTCCGAATACACCATAGCACGATGGTATATCGGGGCGGAGCATTCACACCCTATATGATAAGGTGTGCTCTATGATGAGTACTACTGAGTTACCTTTTTCTTTTTGGGAGTTATGCACTTGAGAAGCTGCATACCTATTGAATAGGGTTCAAATCAAATCAGTTGCCTACCACTTCATATGTGATATGGAAAGGGAAGAGCCCATCTCTTAAGTTGGTTAAGATTTGGGGTTGTCCAGCCTATGTCTGAAAAGTATAATCCGGACAAGCTCGAGGGAAGGTCTGTAATGTAGAACTGGAAAGGTTCCAGCTGTACAAACTGCAGCTGATAATTTGAAAGAACCAAAGGATTCGATAGTTACCAACGAACCTCAGCCTCTCCGCCGATCTAGTAGGGTTCCTCACCCACCTGAGAGATACTTCGATTTCTCGATGACAGTGGGAGCGAGGATTGCATCATGAGATGATGACCCAACTAGCTTCGAGCTGGCCATCGAGAGTAAGACTCTGTAAGAATGGCTGGATGTTTAGCGATCTGAGATGGAATCCATGTACATCAACAAAGTATGGACTTTGGTTGCAATATCTGAAGGGTTAAATCCCCATCAGGAGCAAGTATATCTTGAGAAGATTACCTGGTGTAGATGGAAAAGTTGAGACTTTCAAAGCTAGACTTGTTAAAGCTTTTCGTCATCGACCAGGCGTGGATTATGATGAAACCTTTTCAAGTGGCTATGCTTAAGTCCATCCAGATCCTACTTGTCACGGCTACATACCATGACTGCGATATCTGGTGGTTGGCTGTCTTGACTGCTTTTCTAAATGATGATTTAGAAGAGAGCGTCTATAAGTACACAGCCAGAGGGCTTCGTAGACAGTGGGAGCAGCGGAAACGTGTGCAAGATGCTTTATAGGATTAAAGCAGGCATCGCGGAGTTGGAACATCTGTTTTGATGGATTAGTCAAAGAGTTTGACATCATCAAAATGGTAGATGAACCTTGTATAAACAAAAAGGTAGTAGGGAGTATGGTGGTGATCCTCATAGAGTACGTGGATGACATACTCTTGATAAGAAAGGAGTTTCTTATGCTACGCTCGATCAATCTCCGTTTATCACAAAGATTCTCCGCATAGGATCAAAGTGATACCTACTAAATCCTGGATTTTGGATCTATGAGATAGATCTAATTGGATGTTAGGATTCTTACTAGTTGTAGTGAGATAGTATCAATTGATCCTGGGGAGAATCACTGGAAGTGTTCCAGGGTGATAAAGACGACTGAATGTCAGTCGCAGGCATTGTCTTTACCCTCAGTAAAGGGACGGTATGTTGGAAGAGTTCCAAGCTAGATACCGTGACATACTAGACGATAAAGGCAGGATACATCGCTAATTAAGATGCTACCAAAGAGGATGTTTGGGTGTATATCAGTTCATGAGATGAACTACGTTCCTCCCATTGTGTGACAATGGGGTTGTGGCTTATGCCAAGAAACGTCCGTCCCATCACTGATCCAGACATATTCTAAGGCAGTATCACTTGATCATGGAGATGGTTGATCTCCAGGGAGATCGAGGTTAGGAGAGTAGACTCAGAGGACAACACAGCGGATCCACTCACGAAAGGCCTTTTCCCAGAGAGAGACTTTTATGGGATGGTTGAGTATGAGATACTTCAAACCACTGCTACAGATGGCCCTAGTGCAAGTGGGAGATTGTTAGTTATATGTATGCCCTAGAGGCCATTGCTATACATAGGATGTATATTGTAGTGGATGCTGGGACATATATAGTGAGGAATTTCTTGCTCGACATGATAGTATGCTATCTGGTTGATCTTTACCTTAACGTGTACACTGATTGTCTCTCTGTTACATGTTGGTAAAGCCCTTAGGATCTGTACTTAACTACCTGGACTGTGATGCGGATCATACTAGTGGAGACATGGTAGTCCATAAGTACATCCTTCAAAGTCCCTAGTCGTGGGTGTATCGAGACGGGGCATCAATATACCAGAGTAGACTAGCGTATACCTTCTCGACCCATACAGATGGGCGATGGATGATCCCATATCCATTGGTGTTTGACATCAGAGATGATATACGGGTGCTCAGTAAAGACTGGGTACACTGGACGGACTCGCCGAGAACTCCCAGATGGTATTATACCTCACGTCAGATGGCAGTTCTCTGGTGACACTGGTACAGAGTAGTCTGTTGACCCGAGATCGTCATTGAGTCTTGTGTGGTTCCCACTGTGCTTTGATTTCCATCTTACCACGTCCAAGAGGGCGTGCAAAACGGTGGTTTTTGGGTACAGTCCCGAGTCACATAGAGGCAATGAGCGATAGGAGGGGATTCGTCTCTCCCGGTATAGGGGGTTGATGTTGCGCTGTGTTCGATTGGCTATAACAGGAAATCCCTGGCCAGGGTTGCTGAGATTTACTGGTAAGTGTTACCAGTAGTTTCTCAAACAGTTATAGACCTCATATCGACACGACTTATCGAGCTATTGGGGTCTGACGTTTACCACCCCTAGGCGAGATATGCGACATATCAGACGATCAGACCGGACTGTACGGTAGTGTTACTGGTTGGATTCACTGGAGTGTGAGCGGGCTTGCTCGTCGATCTTCAGATCGCTCAATACCCGGGTGGCCGTTACGTTTAGCAGACCGCTTGCGGCTTGTGGGTGTTTGATATGATCATCATCTGCTGCCGGCGTATTGACGAGTATTTAGAGTCCTACACAGAGGTTTCCTGGCTCAAGCGAAACGAAATAGGAGCGCATATGAGATATGTGCGGGACCGAGAATAATACGTGTATGTGATACCGTATTCCATTCTCGCGATGAATGTGTCGAATGGTTGTATGCGATATAACCTAGTTATCGAATCAAGTATTGATTCGATAAGCCGATACATTGAATACTAGTCGGTTGTGTGCGACATGACCGGATCATTGAATCAAGTGTTGATTTAATGATTTAATGTATAATTATGTATTTGATATATTACTTTGCATTAACTAGTATTGGTTCACTTTAAATGGATTTTCTCACTCGGATTGTACACATTGTATATGTGATATACTTTTGTGCACTTGATTGTATCATGTTTGATGATACATGTTATGCTAGGGTTTTTGTGTAAAGATCAAACCATGGTTACATGATTATGGTTAGGGTTTTGTTTTATTCACTTATTTATTTATCCATTTCATTTTGGAAATTAAATGGAAAAGAGAAAAGAATGGTGGCTTTATTTGGAGTTTAGTTGAAGCTTCATGAAGCTTTGATCAAGTCAACCATTCTTATCTCATCCTTAACCCTAACCATTCCCACTAACCATGATTCATTCTCTACACTTGACTATAGTTAACATTATGATAAGTTTTGATTTTCTATTGATTTTAAAATAACTTATCATAAGAACTAGCTTCTTCTTCTTCATCTTCTTCAATGAAGAAAGCTTCTCTTCATCAATGGTGGATTGATGAAAAGAGTGAGAAATCCAATTCTAAAGTCTACCCACTTCCTATTTCTTCATCCTCTACCTCTTGCCAAGTAGTAGAGTGTGTTTTCTTCACAAGTTTCTTGACTTGGTGAAGTCGGAGCTTGATTTAGCGATGCCTCGACGTAGATCATCTTCGGCATGGACATCGACGACCTAGCTCGCTTATTCTCCGATGAAGTCGACGCTAGAGCCCGGATTTGATTTGGACAGCGGAGACGACCTCATCTCGGAGCCGTGGAGGTGGAGGACCGGATCTACAAAGGTTGTATTTCCGTATCTCTTAGTTAAGTGTTAACTAGTTAGCTTTTTCGCCTAGTTTTCTAGCAAACGATCCGTAGTCGGGTCTCTCGGCACCTAGATTTTTTGAATTTGGCATGTTCGATGCCTTGTGAGACCTCACTAGTGTGCCTAGGAACCCTACAGGCAAGCGAGATGACTGGTATGTTTCCAGTGTTACTTAGGGTGTTCTGGGCTACACTCCGACACGACTTGTACCGCTATTAGGGGACTGACGTTTACCGCCCCCCTAGGCCCGCCATGCGATATTCTAAGACGAACAGACCGGACTGTACGGAGATTGTCACATTCAGGCTCAATAGGAGTTCAGATGGGTTTCACCTCGTCAGTCTTCTTATCGGCATCTACCTGGGGGCCGTTACGCACAGCTAGTGCCGCTTGCGGTCTGTGGTTAAACCCACTGCCAGCGTAGTGTCGAGTCTTTAGAGTCCCACACAGAGAGTTATTCTCCTTTAGGCAAAAGAGTAGAGGTCGCATGGTTTTGCGACAGGGTTCGGTCACATCCGCGCACTTGTGCACGTTTGGTGTCCGGACAGTTATTACTAGCGGGCTTTGGTTTAAGCCAGATCCTAGTATACGTTTTGGGATTGATTTTATCTCGGTTATATTCGTGTTCCTCGAAACGCGGATGCGGGTGTGTATGCACGGTTGACTGAGACGGAGGCAGAGGATTCTCATTAGGGTTGTTGACTGTTGACTTTTGCTAGACCCTAATGAGAATAAGAAATATGATTAATGATAATATTAATTAAGTATTATTGTGCCATGGTTGGGTTGAAAGGTTGACTTTGTTGACTTGTTGACTTGGTTGACCGGTTGACTAGGTTGGACTTGTTGACCATCATCATTACAATGGCTGTCATTTCATGGCAAAGACTTTTGCTTGCTTGTTATTCTTTACAAAATGAGTGCATGAAATGATATTGCCATTTGATATGATATGAACCATCACATAATACTCAATTACTATTATTATTATTATTTTTTTTGTTATGAGAGCATGGGAGGAAAAATTTTGGCTCATTCTATCATTTGTATTCTCTCTCATGCTCAAGCTCTCCCTCTTCCTCTTGCTCTCTCTCTAGTTCATGGTTCTATTTTCTCATGTGTTGAGAAGCAAGAACCATAGAGATCAAAACCCATTACACTTCTCTACTCATCCTAGTACACAAGGTCTAGCAAGCCAAGTGTTCTAGTTTCTTCTAGTTTGAAGTAGAAACCAAAAGGTAGAAGCTTTCGGGTGGATCCATCTTCGGCGCGAGGAGACGACGAGGTGAGGCCGATCCGACACCGCAAGGAGTTGAAGACGAAAGAGTTCAAGTTAAGGTATAACCCCCTAACCGAGTAGGTAAAACTCCTAGTTAGGTTGTTAGATAGTTGTTTAACAAAGATCCGTATTTTGAGTCCATGTTACCACCCTAGAAAAAATCGTTTTTTACCATTTCCGCAACCCCAATGAACCGGGGACGGGTAACGTGGACTTACAGCCCTAGCCCCAGCCTAACCCCAACCGTAACCCTAACCCCAACCCCAACCCCAACCGCAACCCCTGCCAAACCCCAACCCCAACCGCAACCCCAGCCCCAGCCATGAACCCTAGCCCAAAAATAATCAAAAATTTGTTTAATTGAAGATTTACTAACCTGTGCGGTGGAGGAAACGATCGATCGGTGGCGACGACGAAACGGAGGCGACGACGAAAACGGCGACGAGGAAGAACGGTGACGAGAACGGTGGTGGCGACGACGAGAAAGGCGGTGGCGACGACGAGAATGGCGGGAGAGATTTCGGGATTTTGGGTTCGCGCGCGATCGAGAGAGAGAGAGAAAGAGATAATCAGCGTAGGTGATCTGTGCCTTTTTAATTAAATCTCTATTTAGATGCCCCTACGGATTTGTCCGTAGGTCCTTGGTTTGCGGCTCCGTAGGGGCAAACACCAAATTAAGATTTAATATTTTTACTCTTGAACGTCTTGGACCGTAGGGGCAACCTTCTGGCCCTACGGCTTAATCCGTAGGGCCAACATAAATCTGCCCCTACGGATTTCAATATCCGTAGGGACAACCCCCTATTTTAGTTGTGGAGAGAATGGAGTTGGGGACTCGTGTCTTGGGTGGTGCTTCCTAGGTGCCTGCCTGTATCCCAGTCTTTGCTAAATAATTTTTTAGGTCCCCGAGTGATATCAGATTTCATTTTCCCTACACAAATTCCACAATTTCCGTATCTGCAGAATTTAAAGTTCGTAACTTGGGGTTTGTCTAAGATTTTAGTCCAAACTAATATCACTACAGGGGTTGTATGATCTCCACTAACCTCAATTACACTATCTCAAATCAAATTTCTTTCAAACCTTAACTAGAAATTTCCAAATCTCCCTAAATGATACTAAATCGGTTCTAAACAAACATAGACATAAAAGCAAGGGAAATACTATGATAAAGGTTAAGAGAATACCTCATTTGGCACTCATGAATCCCCTAGAGCACCAAAATGAAAATTTTCTTTGTCCATAGTGTAGCTTGTGAGCTTGTGCAACATTTTTGTGAAGTGGGGAAGATGTTTTGGTGTAGTTTTTGAGATGTTTTGAGGTGAAGAAGCGGAGGTAGGAGAGAGGGCAGCAGCCTTGAGGATGAGGGAGAGGAAAGAATGAAAGAAGAAATGAAGAGGAGAATGCCAAGACTTAGGTTTGACCCCCCACCTCTCTCTCTCTCATGCCCATACCTCTTATTCTTTATTGTTATTCCTTTTCTTTTCTTTTCTTTTCCTTTCCTTTTCTTCTCTTATTTTTAATTTTATAACCATGCATGATAAATACAAAGAAAGCATGAAAGAAAAATGTAACAAGTGCTAAAATGACATGTGCATGTCATGTGCACAAAACAAGCTTAATTCGCGATTAGCGATATTTAATCGCGATTAGCACTGAATAACGTATAATTAATCATAAAAACTTATAATTTGCATAATTCACATAAAATACCCTCTTTTTAGTAATTACCATAATTTTCCAAAAAAAAATTCCCAATTTATCGGTATTTAACTAGACCGCCTTATTAAAATATTCAATATAATATTATTTAATTATAAAAATTCCTAAAAATAATATTTTATCTTTTTGAAATGTTACAATCTTCCCCCCTTAAAGAAATTCGGTCCCCGAATTTAAATTTAAATCCCTCAATACTAAAACATTTCAGTAAAAGATTAAGCCGTCGGGGTCCCGACACCATCAATACATAAAACGCATCATAGCGCAATGCATGCGCATGAACAATGAGCAGATAACTCAAAATCGAAACTCTATCAAGCATCCCGCAATCATCAGAGTCATGGTGAACACACCAATGTCAAATCCAATACGAAACCCAACATGATATACATCAAAACTATACATGTAAACATCAAATTTATACATGTAAATATCTGAAGGAAAAGCATGGCAAACTATTTTAAATAGCTGTGCGATGCGCATAACACTGCACAGTGACGGACGTCTATTGTAAGAAAATAACCATATATGTATATGTCTTTTGTTTAATATGTACGTTCCGCCGTTTTGAAAACAATTTAGAAGTGTTTCCTTGTTTTAAACGTTTCGTGTCATATCAGACACGTAGGTAAATACTGAGACTATAGCTCCCTTTTTTTTTGGAAATCCCTTCGATAACTATCAATGCATGCAAAATATATCCTGGTACTGTCCTCTAACTAGTCCTGCTCAGTATGAAACAATAGTAAATATCATAAAAACGTACTGCTCCATAAGAAATCAATCCCAAAATGTGTATATGAATGCTACGTGCGTCTGCTGCGCACGGAAAATAAAATCCATATATGTGCCATACATATGCACAGAAACAACATCTAAGTGTAACGGGTGTGCACGAAACACCTGTTAGACAACGTATGTGCCTAATAGAAAAATCAGGTGCATCTGATATGCACGAAGAATCTCGATTTAGTGCATCTGGTGTGCAACAAAATCGCATCTCATAACATGCGCCCAATATGCGCGAAAATCCAAATCAGGTGTACCGCGGTATATAATCTCACAACCATGTGTATCAGCATGCACAAATCAAATCAAAACACTAAAAGTGCATGAAAACTATGCCGAAAGTATAAGTCAAATCACATGCATAACATAGGCATGAAATCAAAATAAACATATCGAATGACATCAAACCGAAGTCAGGTGCAACCGTGGTGCACAAAACTAAGTATCATGAAACTCAGTCATCAAGATTAAATCATGCGAATAGATCGCCCAAAATACCGAAATCCAAGGTGACGGATACGTGATAAACGAATCACCAAATCACAAATCATAAATACCGTCGTCGATATTTCCTCCTTCAAAGTCGAGAAGGTGCCGGTGCATCCCAAGCTAGCAAAGCAAGATATCTACTTGCCAACTGTTCGTGGCCTGTCGTCTGGTGCCCTTAGGTTCTCGTCGCTCACTGCAAATTGCTAAATGCATAGCTCCTCGGCTCAACGGTCCAATATGGAACGATAATGGAAGCAGTCCGCACTTGCACATCCTCTACAGATCTCTAGCCAACTATCTCGTCGACAATGCCGAACTCTGGCCTGCTGGGAGTGCACAATATGACCGCTCCTGGGTCCAAGTCTTCTCGTATAGTATTCCAGAAAGGTCCTGTCGAGGTCTCTCTCAATCACGTTTCTGCCGAACTGTCCGGAGGTTATCACCCTTTTCTGTATCTGTTTCTTGTTCCGGAACGGCTGCATTCTCATCGTGACTCCTTCTGGAAGATATATCAATAATCAACGCATATGCATGCGTATCGCATCCCTGATGTCGGCGGAGTAGAACGTCATCTCATCAAGATCTCGTACGAACCTCTTACTCCACTTTTATCTAATGTCGACTATTTCAGACTCGTCTTTTTGTGGCTGCATGGACTGTGCTCCAACGGCTACACTCGTATCTGGAGTCTCCCAAGCAGTGCATCCCATCATATGATATCCGAAAGATGTCGAACCTTTCGATCGATTTCTCAAGGCTCCATAATTCCCCCAAGAGCTAAACATCTTGGGTACAGTTTAATAGTACTCCAGTACATGCCACAGCACCTGTGGACCAACCGTAGAAGGGCAAACCCAAGCCTCACAAATGGCACCGCTAAACTGCTGCAAACCCTAAGGTTCAAAGGCGTTCTATGGTCATTACGTCGAGTTAGGGTTTCATTCTTTTAGAGGGTCCATAGCATTACTTGCATTTGTCCCTGAATACTTTAAACTTGGAAAATGGGCTCCTGACATTCGATCGTCTCCATCGACTTTCAACGTACCTGCGTGAAGTCGTCTCTAGCTGAAATCAATTTATCTGATGACCTCGCATCGGGGTAAGCGAACGAATCACATGTCGTAGTCATTCATCCTCAGATGACTAGCGACCTTCCATCATATCTCTAAGTATATACTCATGCTGCAGTAGCTCGAATATCTGGGCGATATCTCATCGTTTGCAGCAACAACTGGCTCATTCGTCTGCACGCTGAACAGTTCCTCAATCATCATGAATAAGTGATACATCATTGGTCATCACATTCTAGCTAGCCTCTAGCAGTAGCCTGATCCTCTGGTGCTGATCTGCACGTCCGAGAAATCCCGTAAAAGTGATCCATCAAACGCTTATGGCGCGAAAACACAATAAGACGACCCCCCTCTATGAAATCATATGTCCCTGTAATCACGCCCTGGTCAGTCCTCGTCCGCGACGGGTTCATGCTGACGCGACTCTAGCCATAGCTCTCTCTGCCCGTGTAATCGTAGCAGCAAAATCATAACCAATATCGATGAGGATAGATCATAGAAATGAATATAATACTCTGCAAGGAAATGTACATCCTATGGCTCCTTAAGCGGAGTAGCGTATCGTAAGTATGCCGCGGAACATACACAGGGTACATCACTCTCCTAAAGTCACCTACTCCATCAACCAAGGTCAACCAATGCGACGAATGTTCGGGTCTAATACCCCCTCGACTAAGTCTAAGTTCCGTAAGGTCAAGCCTAAGTTCCGAATATATACAAACGCTCTAGGCTCCGCATAGTCAAAGTTAGACTCTAACCAAGGTTAACCTAGCGCTCTGATACCAACATTGTCACCACCCGAAATAGTACGTGACAGGCCCTTGAATCATATGAAATCTATAGGACCTCATCTAATTCGAGTAAGCCAAAAGCCCAGAAATCAAAAACCATTTTAAATAATAAATGAAGGAAAACTAGGTTTAAAGAAGTGAAGAAAACATGTTTGAAAAACAAGGTTTTTAAATAAGTAAGCCGAATATGCATTTTTAAAACCACAAGTCTTTTCTGAAAATTTCGGCAGAGTTTTCTTTGTAAATACTGGCCCCAAACGGGATACAACATGAATAATATATGCACAATGATAAAAGGCATCCCAAAGCGGGAACTAGCTCTTCATCAATCGACGGTCACAACCACGCAAGCAATATAATATACAACGCCGAAGGGCAAGGATCAAAACTCAAAATCAACAAGAAAACCATAATGCTACAACGCGCGACTCTAAGGTCGAAATAATACACAACTGGTTTTCTAAGTCTGAAATAAATATACAAGTCTGGTTGATGGAATTACTGGATACAACTGATTAAAATAAATACAAGGGTGGTCACGATGCGAGTGAACCCACCTACCAAAGCAATCACCCAGAAAGGAAGCAGTGTGCCAGAAAAGCCGCAATGAAACCTGTACGGCAAAACCTGCAAGAAACTGAGCCACAAGAGGGGTGAGTTGCCAACTCATGAGTAGAAAACATCACAGAGCAGAAATCGTATGTATGACTCAATCCTAGGTCAATACGATTAGATATATATATAAACCTCAAATGATAAAGTCTGAAGCATGAAAAGGTGGCAAGGGTAAACATCTATACATAAGTGTAGTACCAAGTGTTCGTGCCAGTGCCTTAGGTAGCAACATATCATAAATATGAGGTATGATCAATGTAATCAGTGTCAACTATATCATGAAGTCTATGAGTATGTGGATATCATCTAACTATGTAATCAATGTCTGTATGTATGTGGATCCCATCCACTTGTCAACCAATGACACAAAACATCATGCATGTAAATATCATAAAGCATATGCATGGAAGTATGAGGATATAAATCAACGTGTGTCCCTCGCGACACATCAAATCATGGAATCTGAGTGTCCAGCATCGACACTTGAAAACATCATAAAACCTATGCCCAACATCGGCACGTAAATCCTCATATATATATAGGGCTCCGTCAGTCCGGATCGGCCCACATCATCTCTCGACTCCGGTCGGTATCCTCCGGACAACCGCCGAGCTCAAATACAATCATCGGTAGGCAGTGGTCCCTCTGCCTTGCTCATCGCCTACTGCACGACAGATCCGTTCTCGCCCCGGGGTACCATACCGGGTCCACCATGTACCCGCAATCGGCCTCATCCAACTCCTCGAATCGGATTTCACATGTCATATGTCTTAGAACCGAGAAAACACATGGTGGACACACTGAAATATCATATCAAGAGAAACCGGGTTTTTAAAACAATACATACTCTCTTTTGAAATAACCACAGTTCCCAAATCCAGAAATCTCATGAAAACAAATATCTCAATGCGTATAATCTAAAGCATGATGTATGCGACATATAACAGAAATGTAAGCATATCTGTATATCATGCAACATGGAAAAGTAATATGCACATATCGAGGGAAAACCGCTCTTTTAAAATGAATCCAGTTTTAAAATATATCTTGTGGTTCCAAAATCTCCAAAATCAAGCCAGAATCTTCCATGTATGTGCAAATACGTATGTATGCAAGTATATGTGTACAATATGTGTGTACGCAAGTATAAGTGTACAATATGTATGTGTGCCAGTATGTCATATGAGGAGTCATATCCTGATACAACAATCCTATTGTGTAGTGACATGGCAATTATCGATGATGAAGTGTGTGAGCCGGCAAGCAGGTGTACGTGGAACATACGCATCATCGATAATTGTGTTGGTGTCCTGACAGAATAGGTTTAATATAACAATAAACACATTTAAACATGCAATGCGATGCGAATAGCAAGAATATGCGGAAAATGAGTAATAAACACAACAGTGAAGAATCTACATCAATCTATGAATGTCATACGGTTTTGCCATTTGAAATAAGACGAATCGTGGGGTTTAGAAAAATAAGGGCCATGGTGATTTTAAGAAAAGATGCGTCTTTTGAAAATATCCGTAGAATTCCTCGGCCTGTCTTTAAAATACTTACGATTCGTTAGTTTTGAAATAGGTATGACTCGGGTCTAATCTAACATCTACTAAGTAAACTACTGATCTAACTAACCAGCTAATCGAAAGGGTATGGAAACCACCTAAATCTGAGTCGATACACACACACACACACACACACATATATAATAGTCGGTGATCCCGCCTCAATAGTATTACATACGATACAATATACAATATGACATCCTCGAGTCAAGAGTGCGGATCTATCATCAATATATAGCTCGTACGTAAATCCGTCGTACGGCATCCCAATTCTGGGTACGGTTCGAATCTTACATTTATCTCATCAATTATCTGGTATCCTTATCATGATATCTCATGAACTGGGGTACTGATCTAAGTCTAGTACAAACTGATACCATCAATATATATATATATATATATGCGTGTATGAAAACACACGCCTAAAGGCCCGCTAAAATCTCATGTCGTATCTGAAAATACGAACCACATCACATCACCGATCTCATGGCACCATGCCCAATCTCATCGACGCATCTCCAAATACCATATACAATCCTCATCATCCATGAGTAGGTATACGTATATATATACATATATACACACACACACACACACACACATAGTCCCATACCTATGTGTGTATGTGTATATATATATACATATCCCTATATACGCCTAAGTATAACAAGAATGCATGTGTTTGCGTGTGGGTGTATACCTATTCTAGGGTTCGTGAGTAAGAAGCTATACAGTTCACTACTAATAACCCTAATCTAACCATTGAACACCTAATCATATCTTGAATATCCATGCCTCACATAAAAGATATCATATATATATATATATATAGCATACTATACATCGAACTGCTGAGGTGCTATACGCCATCCGCCCGACTTCCCCCATAGATATAATCTACTCGCATTGCTCCTCGCTTTCCATTGCCGATACCGCCACGTGCTTGCTTGTCATCTCGAAGTCTTCGTGGGGTACCTACACATCATAACGTATCGCAAATGCATATTAAACTCACATCGGAAAACCAAAACGACACGCTAAACGCTTATAGGTTAGAACCTATGGACTACGCTTTCAAAACCACCAAATAACACTCGATTTCGACGTACAAACGTCAAGTGATCGAATACCACACAATCACAAAAATCCAGAATTCAAAATACGTAAAACGAAACCCCGAATCAAAACAACAACTCTTGAAAATATCCCAGATTTTACCCTAGGTGAAATTAGTCAATTTTGCACATATGGGGGGTCTAGTTTACAGATGTAGGAACTACAGAACAAGAACGAGACCCAATGGCCATGTGCTGGATGCAATTTGCAGCCAGATTGCTTTTATTTATGGCGGGGGAATGGAGTTGGGGGCTCGTGTCTTGAATGGTGCTTCCTAGGTGCCTGCTTGTATCCCAGTCTTTACTAAATAATTTTTCAGGTCCCCGAGTGATAGCAGATTTCATTTTCCCTACACAAATTCCACAATTTCCGTATCTGCAGCATTTTAAGTTCGTAACTTGGGGTTTGTCTAAGGTTTTAGTCCAAACTAACATCACTGCAAGGGTTGTATGATCTCCACTAATCTCAATTACACTATCTCAAATCAAGTTTCCCTCAAACCCTAACTAGAAATATCCAAACCTCTCTAAACGATACTAAATCGGTTCTAAACAAACATGGACGTAAAAGCAAGGGAAATACTATGATAAAAGTTAAGAGAATACCTCATTTGGCACTCATGAATCCCCTAGAGCACCAAAATGAAAACTTTCTTGGTCCATAGTGTAGCTTATGAGCTTGTGCATCATTTTTGTGAAGTGGGGAAGATGTTTTGGTATAGTTTTTGAGAGGTTTTGAGGTGAAGTGGAGGTAGGAGAGAGGGTAGCAGCCTTGAGGATGAGGGAGAGGAAAGAATGAAGGAAGAAATGAAGAGGAGAATGCCAAGACTTAGGTTTGACCCCTCACCTCTCTCTCTCTCTCATGCCCATACCTCTTATTCTTTATTGTTATTCCTTTTCTTTTCTTTTCCTTTTCTTCTCTTCTCTTTAATTTTATAACCATGCATGATAAATACAAAGAAAGCATGAAAGAAAAATATAACAAGTGCTAAAATGACATGTGCATGTCATATACACAAAACAAGCTTAATTCGCGATTAGCGATATTTAATCGCGATTAGCACGAAATAGCGTATAATTAATCATAAAAACTTATAATTTGCATAATTCACATAAAACACCCACTTTTTAGTAATTTCCATAATTTTCCAAAAAAAAATTCCCAATTTATCGGTATTTAATTATACCGCCTTATTAAAATATTCAATATAATATTATTTAATTATAAAAATTCCTAAAAATAATATTTTATCTTTTTAAAATGTTACAATCTTCTCCCCTTAAAGAAATTCAGTCCCCGAATTTAAATTTAAATCACTCAATACTAAAATATTTCAGTAAAAGACTAAGCCGTCGGAGTCCCGAAACCATCAATACATAAAACGCATGCATGCGCATGAACAATGAGCAGATAACTCAAAATCGAAACTCCGTCAACCATCCCGCAATCATTGGAGTCATGGTGAAGACACCAATGTCAAATCCAATACGAAACCCAACATGATATACATCAAAACTATACATGTAAACATCAAATTTATACATGTAAATATCTGAAGGAAAAGCATGACAAACCATTTTAAATCGCTGTGCGATGCGCATAACACTGCACAGTGGCGGACGTCTATTGTAAGAAAATAACCATATATGTATATGTCTTTTGTTTAATATGTACGTTCCGCCGTTTTGAAAACAATTTAGAAGGGTTTCCTTGTTTTAAACGTTTCGTGTCATATCAGACACGTAGGTAAATGGTGAGACTATAGATCCCTTTTTTTTAGAAATCCCTTTGATAACTATCAATGCATGCAAAATATATCCAAGTACTGTCCTCTGACTAGTCCTGCTCAGTACGAAACAATAGTAAATATCATAAAAACGTACTGCTCCATAAGATATCAATCCCAAAATGTGCATATGAATGCTACGTGCGTCTGGTGTGCACGGAAATCAAAATCCATATATGTGCAATACATGTGCACAGAAACAACATCTAAGTGCAACGGGTGTGCACGAAACACCTGTCAGAGACAACGTATGTGCCTGACAGCAAAATCAGGTGCATCTGATATGCACGAAGAATCTCGATTTAATGCATCTGGTGTGCACTAAAATCGCATCTCATAACATGCGCCCAATATGCGCGAAAATCCAAATCAGGTATACCGCGGTATATAATCTCACAACCATATGCATCAGCATGCAAAAATCAAATCAAAATACTAAAAGTGCATAAAAACAATGCCGAAAGCATAAGTCAAATTACATGCATAATATAGGCATGAAATCAAAATCAACATATCGAATGACATCAAACCGAAATCAGGTGCAACCGTGGTGCACAAAAATAAGTATCATGAAACTCAGTCATCAAGACTAAATCATGCGAATAGATCGCCTAAAATACCGAAATCCAAGGTGACGGATACGTGATAATCGAATCACCAAATCACAAATCATAAATACCGTCGTCGATATTTCCTCCTTCAAAGTCGAGAAGGTGCCGATGCATCCCAAGCTAGCAAAGCAAGATATCTACTTGCCTACTGTTCGTGGCTTGTCGTCTGGTGCCCTTATGTTCTCATCTCTCACTGCAAATTGCTAAGTGCATAGCTCCTCGGCTCAACTGTCCAATATGGAAACGATAATGGAAGCAGTCCGCTCTTGCAAATCCTCTACAGATCTCTGGCCAACTATCTCGTCGACGATGCCGAACTCTGGCCTGCTAGGTGTGCACAATATGACCGCTCCTGGGTCCAAGTCTTCTCGTATAGTATTCCAGAAAGGTCCTGTCGAGGTCTCTCTCACTCTCGTTTCTGCCGAACTGTCCGGAGGTTATCACCCTTTTCTATATCTGTTTCTTGTTCCAGAATGGCTGCATTCTCATCGCGACTCCTTCTGGAAGATATATCAATAATCAACACCTATGCATGCGTATCGCATCCCTGATGTCGGCGGAGTGGAACGACATCTCATCAAGATCTCGTACGATCCTCTTACTCCACTTTTATCTAATGTCGACTACTTCGGACTCGTCTCTTCGTGGCTGCATGGACTGTGCTCCAACGGCTATACTCGTATCTGGAGTCTCCCAAGCAGTGCATCCCATCATATGATATCCAAAAGATGTCGAACCTTTCGATCGATTTGTCAAGGCTCCATAATTCTCCTAAGAGCTAAACATCTTGGGTATAGTTTAATAGTACTCCCGTACATGCCACAGCACCTGTGGACCAACCGTAGAAGGGCAATCCCAAGCCTCACAAATGGCACCACTAAACTGCCGCAAACCTTAAGGTTCAAAGGAGTTCCATGGTCATTACGTCGAGTTAGGGTTTCATTCTTCTAGAGGGTCCATAGCATTATCTGCATTTGTCTCTGACTACTTTAAACTTGGAAAATGGGCTCCTGACATTCGATCGTCTCCATCGACTCTCAACGTACCTGCGTGAAGTCGTCTCTAGCTGGAATCAATCATCTGATGACCTCGCATCGGGGTAAGCGAACGAACCACATGTCCTAATCATTCATCCTCGGGTGACTAGCGACCTTCCATCATATCTCTAAGTATATACTCTTGCTGCAGTAGCTCCAACATCTGGGCGATATCTCGTCATTTGCAGCAACAAATGGCTCATTCGTCTGCACGCTGAACAGTTCCTCAATCATCATGAATAAGAGATACATCAAGGGTCATCACATTCTGGCTATCCTTTAGCAGTAGCCTGATCCTCTGGTGCTAATCTGCACGTCCGAGAAATCCCGTAAAAGCGATCCATCAAACGCTCATGGCGCAAAAATACAATAAGACGACGCCCCTCTATGAAATCGTATGTCCCTGGAATCATGCCCTGGTCAGTCCTCGTCCCCGACTAGCTCATCTGACGTAACGCTAGCCGTAGCTCTCTCTGCCCGTGTAATCGTGGTAGCAAAAGCATAACCAATATCGATGAGGATAGATCATAGGAATGAATATAATACTGTGCAAGGAAATGTACATCCTAAGGCTCCTAAAGCGAAGTAGCGTATCGTAAGTATGTCGAGGAACATACACACGGTACGTCACTCTACTGAAGTCACCTACTCCATCAACCAAGGTCAACCTATGCGACGAAAGTTCTGGTCTAATACCCCTCGGCTAAGTCTAAGTTCCGTAAGGTCAAGCCTAAGTTCCGAATATATACAAACGCTCTAGGCTCCGCATAGTCAAACTTAGACTCGAACCAAGGTTAATCTAGCGCTCTGATAACAACATTATCACGACCCAAAATAGTACGTGACTGGCCCTTGAATCATATGAAGTCTATAGGACCTCATCTAATTCGAGTAAGCCAAAAGCCCAGAAATCAAAAACCATTTTAAATAATAAATGAAGGAAAACTAGTTTTAAAGAAGTGAAGAAAATATGTTTTAAAAACAAGGTTTTTAAATAAGTAAGCCGAATATGCATTTTTAAAAGCTCAAGTCTTTTCTGAAAATTTCGGCAAGTTTCCTTTGTAAATACTGGCCCCAAACGGGGTACAACATGAATAATATATGCACAATGATAAAAGGCATCCCCAAGCGGGAGCTAGCTCTTCGTCAATCGACAGTCATAACTACTCAAGCAATATAATATACAACGCCGATGGGCGAGGATCAAAACTCAAAATCAACAAGAAAACCATAATGCTACAACGCGCGACTCTAAGGTCGAAATAATATACAACTGGTTTTCTAAGCCTGAAATAAATATACAAGTCTGGTTGATAGAATTACTAGATACAACTGATTAAAATAAATACAAGGGTGGTCAAGATGCGAGTGAACCCACCTACCAAAGCAATCACCCAGAAAGGAAGCAGTGTGCCAGAAAAGCCGCAATGAAACCTGTACGGCAAAACCTGCAAGAAACTGTGGCACAATGGGGGTGAGTTGCCAACTCGTGTGTAGAAAACATTACAGAGCAGAAATCGTATGTATGACTCAATCCTAGGTCAATACGATCAGATATATATATAAATCTCAAATGATAAAGTCTGAAGCATGAAAAGGTGGTAAGGGTAAACATCTATACATAAGTGTAGTACCAAGTGTTCGTGCCAGTGCCTCAAGTAGCAACATATCATAAATATGAGGTATGATCAATGTAATCAGTGTCAACTATATCATGAAGTCTTTGAGTATGTGGATATCATCCAACAATGTAATCAATATCTGTATGTATGTGGATCTCGTCCACGTGTCAACCAAAGACACAAAACATCATGCATATAAATATCATAAAGCATATACATGGAAGTATGAGGATATAAACCAACGTGTGTCCCTCGTGACACATCAAAATCAAGGAATCTAAGTGTCCAGCATCGACACTCGAAAACATCATGAAACCTGTGCCCAGCATCGGCACGTAAATCCTCATATATATATAGGGCTCCGTCAGTCCAGATCGGCCCACATCATCTCTCGACTCCGATCGGTATCCTCCGGATATCCGCCGAGCTCAAATACAATAACCGGTAGGTTGTGGTCCCTCTGCCAGGCTCATCGCCTACTGCACGACAGATCCGTTCTCTCCCCGGGCTACCATACCGGGTCCACCATGTACCCACAATTAGCCTCATCCAACTCCTCGAATCAGGTTTCACATGTCATATGTCTCAAAACCGAGAAAACACATGGTGGACGCTCTGAAATATCATATTAAGGGAAACCAGGCTTTTAAAACAAAATATACTCTCTTTTGAAATAACCACGGTTCCCAAATCCAGAAATCTCATGAAAATAAATATCTCAATGCGTATAATCTAAAGCATGATGTATGCGACATGTAACAGAAATGTAAGCATATCTGTATATCATGCAACATGGAACAATAATATGCACATATCGAGGGAAAACCGCTCTTTTAAAATGAATCCAGTTTTAAAATATATCTTGCGGTTCCCAAATCTCCAAAATCATGCCAGAATCATCTATGTATGTGCAAATACGTATGTATGCAAGTATCGGTGTACAATATGTGTGTATGCAAGTATAAGTGTACAATATGTATGTGTGCCAGTATGTCATACGAGGAGTCATATCCTGTTGCAACAATCCTATTGTGTAGTGACATGGCAATTATCGATGATAAAGTGTGTAAGCCGGTAAGCAGGTGTACGTGGAACATACGAATCATCGATAATGGTGCTGGTGTCCTGACAGCATAGGTTTAATATAACAATAAACACATTTAAATATGCGATGCGATGCGAATAGCAAGAATATGCGGAAAATGAGTAATAAACACAACAGTGAAGAATCTACATCAATATGTGAATGTCATACAGTTTTGTCATATGAAATAAGACGAATCGTAGTGTTTAGAAAAATAAGGGCTACGATGTTTTTAAGAAAAGATGCGTCTTTTGAAAATATCCGTAGAATCTCTTGGCATGTCTTTAAAATACTCACGATTCGTTAGTTTTGAAATAGGCATGACTCGGGTCTAGTTTAACATCTACTAAGTAAACTACAGATCTAACTAACCAGCTAATCGAAAGGGAATGGAAACCACCTAAATCTGAGTCGATACACACACACACACACACACACACACACACACACACACACACATATATAACAGTCGGTGATCCCGCCTCAATAGTATCACTTACGATACAATATACAATATGACATCCTTGAGTCAAGAGTGCGGATCTATCATCAATATATAGCTCGTACATAAATCCGTCGTACGGCATCCCAATTCTGGGTACGGGTCGAATCTCACATTTATCTCATCAATTATCTGGTATCCTTATCATCATATCTCATGAACTGGGGTACTGATCTAAGTCTAGTACAAACTGATACCATCAATATATATATGCGTGTATGAAAACACACGCCTAAAGGCTCGCTAAAATCTCATGTCGTATCTCAAAATACGAACCACATCACATCACCGATCTCATGGCAACATGCCCAATCTCATCGACTCATCTCTAAATACCATATACAATCCTCATCATCCATGAGTAGGTATACGTATATATATATACATAGTCCCATACCTATGTGTGTATATATATACATATCCTTATATACGCACAAGTATAACAAGCATGCATGTGTGTACGTGTGGGTGTAAACCTATTCTAGGGTTCGTGACTAAGAAGCTATACTAGGTCACTACTAATAACCCTAATCTTACCATTGAACACCTAATCAAATCTTGAATATCCATGCCTCATATAAAAGATATCATATATATATACATAGTATATATATATAGCATACTATACATCGAACTGCGGGGGTGCTATACGCCATCCAGCCGACTTCCCTAGTAGATATAATCTACTCACATTGCTATTCGCTTTCCGTTGCCGACGCCGCCACGTGCTTGCTTGTCATCTCGAAGTCTTCGTGGGGTACCTACACATCATAACGTAACGCAAATGCGTATTAAACTCACATCGGAAAACCAAAACGACACGCTAAAGGCTTATAGGTTAGAACCTATGGACTACGCTTTCAAAACCACCAAATAACACTCGATTTCGACGTACAAACGTCAAGTGATCGAATACCACACAAATCACAAAAATCCAGAATTCAAAATTCGTAAAATGAAACCCCGAATCAAAACAGCAACTCTTGAAAATGGTCCCAGATTTTACCCTAGGTGAAATTAGTCAATTTTGCACATATGGGGGGTCTAGTTTACAGATGTAGGAACTACAGAACAAGAACGAAACCCAATAGCCAAGTCCTGGCCGCAATTTGCGGCCAGATTTCTTTTATTTACGGCCAGGGAATGGAGTTGGGGGCTCGTGTCTTGGGTGGTGCTTCCTAGGTGCCTGCCTGTATCCCAGTCTTTGCTAAAGGTCCCCGAGTGATAGCAGATTTCATTTTCCCTTCACAAATTCCACAATTTCCGTATCTGCAGAATTTAAAGTTCGCAACTTGGGGTTTGTCTAAGGTTTTAGTCCAAACTAACATCACTACGGGGGTTGTATGATCACCACTAACCTCAATTACATTATCTCAAATCAAGTTTCCCTCAAACCCTAACTAGAAATTTCCAAACCTCCCTAAACGATACTAAATCGGTTATAAACAAACATGGACGTAAAAGAAAGGGAAATACTATGCTAAAGGTTAAGAGAATACCTTATTTGGCACTCATAAATCCCCTAGAGCAGCAAAATGAAAACTTTCTTGGTCCATAGTGTAGCTTGTGAGCTTGTGCATCATTTTTGTGAAGTGGGGAAGGTGTTTTGGTGTAGTTATTGAGATGTTTTGAGGTGAAGAAGTGGAGGTAGGAGAGAAGGCAGCCGCCTTGAGGATGAGGGAGAGGAAAGAATGAAGGAAGAAATGAAGAGGAGAATGCAAAGACTTAGGTTTGACCCCTCACCTCTCTCTCTCATGCCCATACCTCTCATTCTTTATTGTTATTCCTTTTCTTTTCTTTTCTTTTCCTTTTCCTCTCTTCTTTTTTATTTTATAACCATGCATGTTAAATACCAAGAAAGCATGAAAGAAAAATGTAACAAGTGCTAAAATGACATGTGCATGTCATGTGCACAAAACAAGCTTAATTCACGATTAGCGATACTTAATCGCGATTAGCACTAAATAGCGTATAATTAATCATAAAAACTTATAATTTGCATAATTCACATAAAACACCCTCTTTTTAGTAATTTCCATAATTTTCAAAATTTATTTCCCAATTTATCGATATTTAATTATACCGCCTTATTAAATTATTCAATATAATATTATTTAATTATAAAAATTTCTAAAAATAATTTTTTATCTTTTTGAAATGTTACATGTATATTGTTTAGACTTAGAAGACCAGTGTGTATTCTTTCGAGCTTAGAGTCACGCTTGTATTATTATGGTTTTCTTGATGTTTTTGGGTTTCCTTTTGAGTTTTGATTCTCGCCCTTCGGTGTTGTATATTATATTGCTTGCGTGGTTGTGACCGCCAATTGGCAAAGAGCTAGCTCCCGCTTGGGGATGCCTTTATATATATTTCATGTGTTGTACCCTTTTTTGGGGCCAGTATTTACAAAGAAAACTCTGCCGAAATTTTCAGAAAAGACTTGAGGTTTTAAAAATGCAATACTTCGGCTTATGTTGTTAAACTACTTACTTTAACACTAAACTTTTCCTTCTCTCTCTTTTTAAACGGTTTAGATTTTTAGGATTTTGGCTTACTTGAATTAGATGGGGTCCTATAGACTTCATATGATTCAAGTGCCAGTCACGTGCCATTTCGGGTCGTGACACTGAGCCAGTAAACCTCTGTGTAGGACTCTAAAGACTCGTCAATATGCCGGCAGTAGGTGATGATCATATCAAGCTTCCACAAGCCGTCAGCGGTACTAGCTGGACGTAACGGCTACCTGGGTATTGAGCGATCAGAAGATTAATAAGCAAGCCTGCTCATACTTCTATAAAGCCTGTGAGTAACACTATCGTACAATCCGGTCTCTTCGTCTGATTTGTCGCATATCTAGTCTAGGGGTGGTAAGCGTCAGACCTCAGTAACCGATAAGTCGTGTCGATATGAGGCTCATAACGGGTCGAGAAACTACTGATAACACTTACCAGTAGATCTCCGATCAGCCCTGGCCAGGGACTTCCTGTTATAGCCAATCGAGCACAACGCAACATCAACCCCCAATACCGGGAGAGACGAATCCCCTCCTATTGCTTATTGCCTCCATGTGATTCAGGACTGTACCCAAAACCCACCGTTTTGCACATTCTCTTGAACGTGGTAAGTTGGAAATCAAAGCACAGTGGGAATCACACAAGACTCTATGACGATCTCGGGTCTACAGACTAACCTGTACCAGTGTCACCAGAGAACTGCTATCTAACGATTGGTATAATACCAACTAGAAATTCTCGGCGAGTCTGTTCAGTGTACCAAGTCTCCACTGAGCACCCGTATGCCATCTTTGATGTCAAACACCAATGGATGTGGGATCATTCATCGCCCATCATATGGGTCAAGAAGCGTATACTCTAGTCTACTCTAGAATATCGATGCCCTGTCTCGATACACCCTCAACTATGAACAATTAAAGGATGTACTTGTGGACTACCCTGGCCCCACTAGTATGATCTCCATCATAGTCCTGGTAGTCAAGTACACATCCTAAGGGCTTTATCAACATGTGAGAGCAAGACAGTATCACAATACAAGTCTACATGTTAAGACAAAGAGCAACCAGATAGCATACTATCATGTCGAGCAAGAAAGTCCTCTCTATATATGTCCAAGTATCCACTATAATATACAACATATGTACAATAATGGCCTCTAGGGCATACACATAACTAACAACGTCCAGCTGGTACCGCTAATGGCTTGTAGGTCTTTGATGTGATCATTACCTACTGTTGGCGTATTGACGAGTCTTTAGAGTCACACATAAAGGTTTCTTAGCTCAAGCAAAACGAAGCAGGGCACGCATGGAAATATGTGTGGGAGCTTGATTAAGTACGAGTATATGATACTGTATTCTAATCTGGCGTTATTAGAAATCAGTCGGGTTATATATGATATAACCAGATTATTGAATCATGTGTTGATTCAATGATTTGATTTATATATATATTTATATATTTGATTTTAGCCGGATTATATATGATAGAACCGGATTATTGAATCAAGTGTTGATTTAATAATTTAATATATATATATATGATATAAATATATATATTAACTAATATTAAATATTAGCCGGTTATATGTGATATGACTGGATTATTGAATCAAGTGTATTTTGATATACATATATATTTGATATTAGCCGGGTTATATATGAAATAACCGGATTATTGAATCAAGTGTTGATTTAATAATTTGATATATTTGATATATATTAACTAATATTAAGCTCACTTAATATTTTCTTCTCTTCATATATATTTGTGTGTGTGTGTATTGTATCATGGTTGATGATACAAGGAATATGGATGTATGAGAATCATACAAGAGTTAAAGATAAAAAGAATGATTTATATTTTAAGAAAAAGAAATGAGAAGGAGAATGAGTCATGGCTTTGGATACTTGGAGAAGAAAGGAGAAGCCATGACTCATCTATAATTCTTGTTTTACTCTTAGATATTTTATCTTTCTTATCGCATCCAATCTACTCTAAATGGTTCACACAAATCATCCAAGTTCTTCTTCCTTCTTCATATCATCACTAGTTTTCTAGGGCTGAGAAAAAGAAAAGAGAAAGAAATATTTTTTGTGAGCAAAATTCCTACTTCATCAACCTACACTATTCTAGCCCATTAGTATAGGTTGTTAACTTCACTAATATCTTGATTAGTGAAGTGTGAGCTTGAGTGTGATTTGCCTCAAGGTGGATTATCTTTGACGACGAAGGCTCCAAGCAAGCTCGATCCATTTTTCAAGTGGAGTCAAAGAAGAGTTCTAGGGACTAAACCTTGGAGCTTTAGAAGTGAAGGACAAGACTACAAAGGTTGTAGACTCTCTTCACTTAAATTAGAACTTGTTTGCTTTATTATAAAACCGTAATTCTCTAGTTCGATTCTTGTTTAGTATACTTAGACCTCTAAATTTTTAAAATTGCATACTTGATGCTCCTAGAAACATTGTAGAGGTGGAAACACATACTTTCACTCTGCATACAGATGTCCAAGCATCCACTACACACACACACACACACACACACACACACAATAATGGACTTTAGGGCATACATATCTAACAATCTCCCACTTGCACTAAGGCCATATACCCAACATCTTCTCTAGGGCCAGTTGTTGGCATATCGCATACCTAATATCTCAAATAGTCTCTCGAACTGTGCTTGAGGGAGGGCCTTGGTGAATGGATCCATCGTGTTCTCTTTTGTGTCTACTTTCCGCACCCCGGCAATCTATGATCTCCCTGATCAAGTGATACCGCCTCAAGTTTTGTCTAGATTTCTGATGGAACCGTAGTTCCTTCACTAAAACCACAGCCCTATTGTTGTTGCAATACGAAGGTATTGGATCAATAATGGACAGAACCACCTCAAGTTCAGTAATGAACATTTTTATCCAGACCGCTTATTTTGTGGCATCGTTGGCAACAATGTATTCAGTCTCCATCGTCGAGTCTTCGACGGTGTCCTATTTGGAAATCTTCCAATAGATCGTCCCTCCATTGAGGGTAAACACAAAACCCGAAACAGACTTTCTGTCATCCTTGTCACTTTAGAAGCTCGAGTCGGTAAAAGACTCCACCTGGAGGTCCCCATAACCGTACACCAAGAACAATTCCTTAGTCCTTCTCAGGTACTTAAGAATGATCTTCACTGCTGTCTAGTGGTTCTCCTCTGGGTTTGACTGATACCTGCCTACTGTGCTAAGCGCGGAAGTTACATCTGGTCCGGTACATAGTATCGCATATATTATAGATCTCACCGCTAAAGCATATGGTATAATACTCATGCAAGCCCTTTTTCATCAGTCATAGGAGACATCTTTTTGGAGAAGGTAATTCCGTGCAAAGCAGGTATATTACCGCGCTTGGAATCTTCCATACTAAATCTCCTTAGTATAACCTTTATGTATCTGGACTGTGAAAATCCCAACAATCTCTTTAGATCTATCTCTGTAGATCTTAATCTCTAGAATGTAGCAGGCATGACCCAGGCCTTTCATGAAGAACCTTTGTGACAAGAACAGCTTCACCGATTGTAGCATAAGAATATCATTTCCTATCAAGAGGATGTCATCCACATACAAAATTAGGAATACGTCAGTTCTCCCTACAATCTTCTTATATATACATGGCTCATCCTCGTTCTTAATGAAGTCAAATTCCTTGACTGTCTCATCAAAACAAATGTTTCATCTCCGCAATACCTGCTCTAATCCATAAATGGATTTATGCAACTTGCACACCTTCCCGCTGCTCCCACTGTGCACGAATCCCTCCAGCTGATCCATATAAATACACTTTTCCAAACTTCCGTTCAGAAAAGTCGTTTATACGTCCATCTGCCAGATTTCATAGTCATGGAAGGCAGCAATGGCAAGTAGGATCCGAATGGATTTCAGAATAGCCACAGGAGAAATGGTTTTGTCATAGTCCACATCGGTTGTTTGACGAAAACCTTTTGCAACAAGTCTAGCCTTATATGTCTCCACCTGTCCATCTACACCAATTTTCTTTTTGAAGATCCATTTGCATCCAACATATTTTACCCCAGGAGGAGAAATATCCAAGGTCCAAACTTTGTTGGTGTACATGGACTCCATTTTGGATCGCATAGCATCCAGCCATTTATCAGAGACCCTACTGGTAATGTCCTGCTCGAAACGAGTAGGGTCATCTTCTTCCAAGATGCAATCCTCTTGATCTCCGTTTATAAGAAAACTGTAGTATTTTTCGGGCGGATGAGAAATCCTAATAGATCTGCGGAGTGGCTGAGATTTGTCAGGGATTTGTTGAATCCTGTTTTTCTACCAAATCTCCAGTTTCAGTTTGTGTATCTGGAACTTCATCCAGTTCTACCACCCTGCCATCAATTTGTTTGGCAAGAAATTCATTTTCTAAAAACTTGGCATACTGAGAAACAAATACCTTTTGTTCCTCTGTGTGGTAGAATAGATATCCATATGAATTCTTTGGATATCCCACAAATATACATAAAACTAACTGTGCTTATAGTTTGTCCGAATTTTATACTTTGACATTGGCCGGACAACCCCATATCTTAACTCGTTTAAGATGTGGTCTTTTTCCACTCCATATTGCATATGGAGTCTTAGGCACTGATTTGGATGAAACTTGATTCAATAGGAATGCCGCTGTCTGAAGTGCATGACCCCAAAATGAAAGAGGCACATCAGCACTACTTTTCATGGAGCTAACCATGTCCAATAGGGTACGGTTCCTCCGCTCTGACACACTATTGTGATGTGATGTATATGGAGGAGTAAGCTGAGAGAGAATACGATTCTTTTTTAACTATTCTAGGAACTCCGTGCTTAAGTACTCCTCTCCTCTATCAGATCAGATGATCTTGATATTTTTGCAAGTCTGGTTCTCTACTTCGTTTCTGTATTGTTTGAATTTTTTAAATGCTTCAGATTTGTGTTTCAAAATATACACATATCTGAACCTAGAGTGATCGTCAGTGAATGTGATGAAGTATGAGAACCCACCACTTGCATGTATAGACATTAGACCATGCACACCACTGTGTATGAGTCCCATGAGCTCTATAGTTCTTTATCTGTGTATGACTCCTATGAGCTTTGTAGTTCTCTCTCCGTGTCTCGTAAACGTAGTTTTGGTCATTTTTCTTTTGAGACGGGACTGATAAGTTTCATAAGATGAAAATTCGAACGGATTCAAATATCCATCTTTATGTAACTTAGATGGTCTTTTCTCATTGATATGACGAAACCTACAATACCATATGTAGGCTTTTGAGCATGGTTGAAGACATGCAGAGAGGAATGGGCTCCATTTGTTTATGGAAAAACAATTTGTAAGATATTTTTTGTGATGGTTAAAAAATGATATGAAACCATTTTCCCTCTAATTTTCTTCATTCAACACATACACACACACTCTCTCTTTTCTCCTCCTTATTCTTGCATGCTCTCTTGAGCTTGAGTTTGAGAGTAAAAATGATAGTGGAAAATTCCTACATCCCCACACTCCATTTCGAGCAATCTTGGAGCGTCGGTTACTTCACTAGATGAAGCTAGAGCTTGAATCGGTTCGCTTGGATGGATCATCTTTGGCAAGGATGACCGCCTCTCAAGCTTGTTCCCGATGGCCTACGAGGAGCTTGGAGGTGTCTTCCACGATTTGATAGATACATATCAAAGGTTGTAATCTCTAAACCTTGCATGCTTAGTTTTTAAGTTTATTGTTTGGAACGATCGCTAAGGATTTATTTCTAGTGCTCTCCATAAATTTTTGGTTTTTCGATACCGTAGCGGCCGCGGTTGTATTTATATAGTGGCAAGGGCACTAGGAACTTTCATAATCAAGTGGCTGATCTGTTTACGAATCCTAAAACACGTACTCAAATTTCGTATTTATTTTCCAAACTCTCGGTTTATGATCCACCATGAGTTTGAAGGGGGCTGTTAAGAGATTCATAAATCTTTTATATATCTTTTTATTTTTATCACTTTTTATAGGGATTTAATCTTATCTCTTAGTATTAGAATTTAACATTGTATATTGTATCATGATCAATCATCAGTAATATTTTTCCTCTTTCCAATCTACAATTTCTAATATTGGGGATTTTTTAACGGTGTTACTATAGCACCGGTAAATAGGGTAGTTATTGTTAGGATCTTCACAACTTTATGTTCGGTCTACGATGTAGCCGAATGTGTTTGGAAGAGAGAATGGATAGAGAATGGAGAAAGTATCAATAAACTATTCTTATATTTTCCTTGCTCTTTTAAAACTTTACAAAACATCTCCTTATATAGGAGTTTACATGCCCCTTCATTATGACTCTTCATAATACCAATTGATTACAATAACCGTTACATATCCTTTCATTAAACCTATTCATGAATTGGTATCCCTTCCTTTTATAACCGATGTCTCTTCAATTCTTTGTAACCGAAAACAAGTTTAATTTCTAACATGCTCCCTTAAACTTGTTTTACCATGCCGATCTTTCCTCGCAATTTTGCGAACACTTCAAATTTTAGGGGCTTTGTAAAAATGTCGGCCAGTTGATCTTGTGATTTGACATGAACGAGTTCGACCTCTTTCTTCCTCACATGTTCTCTGATAGAGTGATACCGAGTATCAATGTGCTTGCTTCGTTCATGAAACACTGGATTCTTCGCCAGTGCTATAGCAGATTGGTTGTCCACATACATCTTCGTAGTTCCTTCCTGTTCAACCTTTAGATCTTTCAGCAGATTTCTTAGCCATATAGCATGGCAAACTCCAGCCGATATAGCAACGTATTCGGCTTCACAAGTTGATAGTGTCACTATCGGTTGCTTCTTGGAACACCAAGTAAATGCTGATTCACCGATGAAGAAAATGTACCCTGTCGTACTTTTCCGGTCATCTATATCTCCTCCCCAATCGCTATCGGTATATGCATATAATTCAAAATTGTTAGATTTCGAATAGAACAAACCGAAATTTGGTGTACCTTTGATATATCTCAATATCCTTTTCGCCGCTGATAAATGTGTCAATTTCGGTTCTTCCATGTATCGGCTGATCAAGCCGACTCCATATAGAATATCCGGTCTTGTGCATGTAAGATACCGAAGACTGCCTACCAAGCTTTTAAAATGCGTCGAGTCCACATTGCTCCCTTCATCGAACTTTGATAATTTTGTTCCGCAGTCTACTGGGGTATTGACCGAATTGCTTTGCTCCATATTGAACTTTTTCAAAATTGACCAAGCATATCCTTCTTGGGATAAGAAAATCCCATTCGGTCTTTGCTTTACCTCTATTCCCAAATAATATGCCATCTGACCGATGTCGTTCATTTCAAATTCTTTAACCATCGAGCTTTTGAAGTCATCGAACATACGTGGATTGTTTCCTGTGAAGATGAGATCATCCACATATAAACATACTATAAAAATATCACCTTTTTCGGACTTCTTTATGTATAATGCATGCTCATAAGGACACTTCATGAAACCGTGTGCTTGGAAGTATATGTCGATTCGACTATTCCATGCTCTCGGTGCCTGCTTCAGGCCATATAAAGCCTTCTTTAGCTTCAGTACTTTCGACTCATGTCCTTTCTTCTCATAACCGAGTGGTTGCTCGATGTAGACTTCTTCTTCAAGATATCCATTGAGGAATGCCGATTTAACATCCAATTGATATATCTTCCAACTGAATTGAGCCGCCATAGCAATGATCAGTCGAATTGTCTCGATTCGCGCTACTGGTGAGAAAACTTCATCATAATCAATGCCAGCTTGTTGTTTGTAGCCTTTGACCACTAACCTTGCCTTGTATCGCTCGATTTCTCCCTTAGCGTTCTTTTTCTCCTTGTACACCCATTTCACTCCTATGGGTTTCTTGCCTTTGGGAAGTTCGGTGATCTCCCAAGTTCCATTCCTCTCAATAGCACTGATTTCTTCGTCCATTGCTTCTTTCCACCTTCGGTCTTTGACCGCTTCTTCAAAATTCATTGGCTCGCATTCGGCAAACAAACAAAATAATGTTAGATTATTTTGCATTTCGGTTACCTCATATAACTCGGTCATAGTCCTCGTCCTTGGATTTCTTGGTGGAGTTGAACTTGACGACGCTTCGGTTTGTGGAGAACCGACTTGAGGCGAATTGAACCGAGGTGTTGTTGCAGGCGATGGAACATCAACTTCGACTTCATTTCTTTTCTTTTCTTCTTGACCGAGTACTTCATTCGGTCTGCTGCTTTCGGCTTCATCGCTCCAACTCCATGAGCTTTCTTCATCAAATTCGACATCTCGGCTAACAATGACCTTCTTATTGACTGGATCAAACAGCTTGTAGCCTTTGGTTCTTAGATCATAACCGATAAAAATCAACCGAGAACTTCGGTCATCAAGTTTTACTCTCTTTTGTTCGGGGACATGAGCATATGCTATGCTCCCGAAAATTTTAAAGTGACTTACATTCGGCTTATAACCATGCCACATCTCCTGCGGTGTTACATTTTGTAGACTCTGGGTTGGGCATCGGTTTAGAATGTACACAGCACATGCAACCGCTTCTGCCCAAAATTCCTTCGGCATATTTTTACTACTCAACATACATCTCACCATGTCTAATATGGTTCTATTTTTTCGTTCGGCCACTCCATTTTGTTGTGGTGAATAGGAGGCCGTTAAGAAATGCCGAATCCCATTTTCTTTGCAAAAATTTTCAAACTCATTTGAAGTGAATTCTCCACCTCGGTCTGACCTGACCGATTTCAAATAAAACCCACTTTCTTTTTCCACATTCATTTTGAATCTTTTAAAATTTTCAAAAACTTCCGATTTATTTTTTAGAAAATATACTCATGTTTTCCTTGTGAAATCATCAATAAATGTTAGAATGTACATTTTTCCACCAAATGAATTTGGAGTAATTGGTCCACATACATCGGTGTGGACAAGTTGTAATGGCTCCTTGGCTTTAAACTCGGCTTCTTTTGGAAAACTTGCTCGATGATGTTTACCAAGTAAACACCCTTCACATAACTCTTTCGGTTCATTCATAATCGGCAAACCTTTGACCATGTTCTTCCTCGCCAACAAGTTTAGTCCGCCGAAATTGAGATGTCCATACCTCATATGCCATAACCGAGCCGAATCTTTCACCGATGATTTTAGACACTTTGCTTCACCATATTTGATATCCAATAGAAATAGCCGATTCTTCGTCATCTGCACTTTTGCTATCAACTTCATTCGGTTATCTCTTAAGAAAAGAGTTCGATCCTTTAAATGAATATCGAAATTCTTTTCTAAGAGTTGTCCCAAACTCAAGATGTTGTTTTTCATATTCGGCACATAATACACATTTTCGATATATTTTTGTGATCCATCTTTCAGTCGAATTAAAATTTTACCTTTTCCTTTTACTGGTACCTTCGAACAGTCACCGAATGTGACTTGGCCACTCACCGATTCGTCCAAGTCTACGAACATGTTTCGTTTGCCACACATATGATTACTTGCACCAGTATTGAGATACCAAGTGTCGGCACTTTCTTCGTCACCTTTAAAAGCCAGCAGAAGTACATCGTCATTGTAATCTTCTTTCTCCACAAAATTTGATTTTTCCTCGACTGTTTTTCCCCAACAGTCTGCTGCGTAGTGACCGAATTTCTTGCAATTATAGCATTTGAACATTCGGTCTCCCTTTTCCACCAGTCGATCGACCTCGGCCTCGACCTCGGCCGAAATTTTGGCTTTGGCTTCTATCGTCATTGTTTTGACCTCCTCGACCATCTTGTCCTCGACCGAATTGACCTCGGCCACGGCCTCTTCCTCGGCCGCGTGTATTTCCTCGATTTCGGTCATTTTGACCATTTTCAACCGAATCACCTTTCAAATTAACTTGTGTTTGTAGTAATTTTTCAATCGGTTCTTGCTTTTTCACGAACCGTTCTTCGTGGGCTTTTAGTGAACCCATCAACTCATCTATCGTCATTTCTTCAAGATTCTTTGACTCTTCAATTGAACACACAATGAAGTCAAACTTCGGTGGTAGTGACCGAAGAATTTTCTCTATCACCCTTACATCCTCCATTTTTTCTCCGTTCCTCTTCATTTGGTTGACCACCGTAAGCACTCGGGCATTATAGTCAGTCACCGATTCATTCTCCTCCATTTTTAACAATTCAAACTCCCTCCTTAGTGATTGTAAGAGTACCTTTTTAACCTTCTCGACTTCTTGGAAGGTTTTCTCAAGTATCTCCCACTGTTGCTTTGCATTAGTGGCAGCCGAAATCTTCTCGAAAGTCGAATCATCCACACCTTGCTCGATAAAGTATCTTGCGGTACAATCTTTCTCGAATAATTTTTCGTGGGTCGTTCTCTGAGCTGCCGTCAATGCAGCTTCATCTTGAGGCCGATCATAGCCTCGGACCACCACATCCCAAGCGCCTACTGCTCCCAAAACAGTCTTCATTTTGATGCTCCAATTTTCATAGTTATCTTTGGTGAGGCGTGGGGCGTTGTACGAGAGTGTTGTCTTCGACATTTTCTTCGAACCTTGCTCTGATACCACTTTGTTAGGATCTTCACAACTTTATGTTCGGTCTACGATGTAGCCGAATGTGTTTGGAGGAGAGAATGGATAGAGAATGGAAAAAGTATCAATAAACTATTCTTATATTTTCCTTGCTCTTTTAAAACTTTACAAAACATCTCCTTATATAGGAGTTTACATGCCCCTTCATTATGACTCTTCATAATACCAATTGATTACAATAACCGTTACATATCCTTTCATTAAACCTATTCATGAATTGGTATACCTTCCTTTTATAACCGATGTCTCTTCAATTCTTTGTAACCGAAAACAAGTTTAATTTCTAACAGTTATGTGCTCATTTAATAGTATATGCGAGTACTATGAGATTTGGGCAATTTTAGATGGAGTATAGTGAAATTAAACCAAGAATTAATAACCTTTACCTAAAAGTCGAACACTGTAGTGTAGTTGGCCAGCACGTTGGCTCACAACAAAACGTTGAGACCACTTATACCACGATTGATAAACCACTAACTTAAATTGTTGGGGATAAATTGTGGGGAATAAAAAGGAAAGAATATATAGTTAACATGTATAGTAGACCGTTAGACGAGACGTAAAATTCTCTATCTTTAAGATAGTGATTTTCTCAACGTGATGTAGATGGCCGCAACAGAAATCCTATCTTCAGGGTACAATGCCAAACTAAGTATTTTTCAAATTTATAAGATCCGTATACTCGTATGATTTGGAAACCAAGTATCTAGAACCATAAAACAAAACAAGAAGTAGAGAAAAAGTATACACAAATTATTGTATATTAGACAATCTAAAATGTTTTCTTTACAGAGTACAACTAATGCCCTCCCCCAAGAACAAAGCATCTTTTAGAGGATTAGGAGTTTTTAACCCCTCTCTGCAAATTTATAAAGTTCTTATATGTATGGGATTCCAATCAATAAGCCCCGATCGATTTATTGCAATTTTATTTTTGTTACTTGACAAGCAAAGTGCATACACAAAAGAACAAGAATGCATGATGTATAATAGCTAGCTCTTTGAAGGGAATGCTATCCAAAATTATTGTGACTTCATAGCATACGTCATGTCTCATCGATCGATATTAAGCTCTATATACTATTTCAAACGTACACATATATTGCTTACTAAGTATATTCGATAATTATAATTCCAAAACAAACACCTATGGTGATGTTGATGCTGGCTTGAAATAGTATATGAGTGGGTCCATACTTATGGGTCTTGTTTGCTATGCAAATAAATTGAATTGAGCTGGAAGAACCAAGCTTTTACTGGATGCAACAAGTGCTTTATGTGGCCACAAATCACAAGTGGGAAATGGACATATCTAGTTAATGTGGATGCTAGAATTTGGTATCTTAGGCCCAAAGTCTATTTATACATGTTCCATTGCCATTGGTAGTTGATCTTATTTAGGAGAATTTAACCCTTTTCTTTTTGGGGGTCTAATTAGATTTCATCATCTAGAGTATATAGATTATGATGTGATATGAGAGGATATAAGGAAAGAGGGAGAGCACGGGAAAAAAATGACATTGTTGTTATTAAGAACCGAATTGTTGGACTAATTGCTACAATATATTTATTGCATTATAATGATACATATGTTTTGCACCGTATAAAGAAATTGGAATCTGGATATTTAATAATTGCAATCTTACTTTAAAAAAATCTAATGTGCCATTAAACTAGGTGTTTTTCTTGAAAGGAAAAGTACGACATGTTGCATGATTCAAGAAAATTGTATTAATACATAGTCAAATAACAAATAAAAATATCAGCAAGAACAAAAAGATCAAGATGTTTTGGAAAATGTCATTTGACAAACTAATATGACGCGAAGCAAACACATTAACATCATCCATTTGTTTGTAAACTATACATGTCCTGAATTCAAATCTCCAATCAAATCCATCTATGTCTTGCTTGGTTTTATATGAATATTAGTTTGTCCTTGTGCTCATGGAAATGCCTTGGTTGGTATAAGATATTTAGAAATCTAATTATCATATTTGATATGAGATAGCTTATTCCAAATCAACTTGGTACGCTGGTCATATTTTATTCATTCTATAGTTTTCTCTTGTTTTATTTTTTTAAGAAGGGGCTATCAAGTTATGTGTTTGTCAACTATCATTCCAACTTTAATTTCCAAACATCACTGTATCTTGGTAACTTTATCTTGGACATAGACTTTGATTCGTTGGAACCAAAATCTATTTCTAGATGTTGCATTGTCATTGGCACCATAGTCACAAATTCGCCGTTCGGGAATAACTCGGCGAGGTCGAAAATTCGGATTCGGAGAACTATTCGGAAAAAATCGGCAGGTATTCGGGAAAGATTCGGTAAGTGTTCGGGAAATGTTCGGGAAGGATTTCGAGCAATAAATTAATATATGAGACGCTAGGTTTTGATTTTGTGAATTATTTACAGTTTTTTGAATTATTCGCTGTTTTATCACATAATTCGGGAATAATTCGCGAATTATTCGCGAATAATTCGTGAATTATTCGGCCAGTTCGGCAATGACGAATAATTCGGCGAATAATTCGTTTGATCAAAAATTCACGAATTATTCGCGAATTCGGCGAATAATTCGCGAATTCTGTGACTATGATTGGCACATCCATTCCTGAAGAATTTCTCTTCCTTTTACCAAGGCTGGCTTGCTAAAATTTCACTGTATATGAATGTGATGTGATATGTGCATATGATAGTGATGGGGGAGGCCTTAGAGATAGAAAACCAAAGGTTAAGGGAACTTAGAAAAAGATCAAGAGAATCATAGAATGGGGCATCGGGTGTCTCCAATCACACCCAAATAAGGGTAGAAAAGAACAAAAGCAAGGAAAAAGAAAGGAATGGAAAAGGTTAAGAAGAAAAATCTATGCAATTCCCTATGAAAAATGTTTGGTGTTATTTGTGCTCATTCTTAATTATAAAATGAAATGAAAAATGGAATGAAAAGTGTTTGGTGTTATAAAGCACTAAAAGAGAGATTAAAGACCTCCATTTATCCCTTTTCTTTTACCTTTTCCCCAACTGTTGCAGCAAATGTGGGAATCTCATCTTCCCACTCATGAAAGAAAGGATGAAAAGGTCTCAAAGTAACATCATTATCCAAATTATTATTATTCTTGTTGAAACCAAATGTCTTTTGGATTCTGGGCTGCTTCCTAGGATTAGCTCTCTCCCTCCCCCTTCCCTAACCCTAACCCCCTAGCTTTTTCCTAATTTTAATACTAACACATGATGCTGGTGTGGGCCCAAAGATTAATGTGTAGCCTTCCTTTTCATGTGGTGCACACAAATCGAATCTACCTATTGAAATTTCTAGGACTTATTGCGCTGCTTTTTTCCTCCAAAAAACTCCTCTTCAAATCTAAATTATTATGGGTTGGTCGAAACACAAACGATATTAGATTGAAAAGCAAGGGGAAACCAATCACATATATTTGGCAAATAAATTTTTATTTTATTCTAGAGTAGCTTAGTGAAATCCTTCATCAATTGATCAATATGGTAGTAGCGTTGCAATAGTGCAGGAGAAGAAAGTCTGCATGCATTCACGTGGAAATACTGGACAATGCTACCTTATTAGTTGGTTTTTCATTAAAATAAGGGTAAATCGACCAAAAAAAACCCTGCAAAACTTTTTGTTGTCAAAAAACGCCTGGCAAAAAGAATCTCGTCAAAACCTTTGGAAAAAAATTTCCCGCCTTCTAAACCACTTGCCAACAATATCTGTATAGTTGCATTCAATATAAAGTTAGTGCATAAATATTGCAGAAAACTATTCAGATATGTCGGTTAACTGAATATATATTGCAGAAAACTATATATTGGAGGTTTTTTGATACCGGAAAACTTTTCCAAAGGTTTTTGAAGAGATTCTTCGGTCAGGGGCTCTCTTGACAACGAAAATTTGCCAAAGGGCTTTTGACAACTTTCCAAAAATTAATAATCAAACATTTAGGAAATGCCGAACCCAAAATTTCATGATAAAGGCTTGTTCGTTGCTATCAAAGAAATAGGATATAATAGATATTGTTAAACTTTAAAGAATTGTACAGCAAGCTACTTTCATACATGAACCACTTGGAGTTGCAATAGGGTACATAAAATTTGGTGTGAAATCAAGTCTTTGGTTCTCATTAGGAATGTTAAATGACGAAGACACTGGAAAAAGGACACATGATGTTGACGCATAAGGGCCCCTAACATTAGATTTAGGCATAGTGACAAATTGGTGATTCGGTAATAATCCGTTCGGATTCGGAAAACTATTCGTAAAAAATCGGCAGGTATTCGGAAAAGATTCGGCAACTTTTCGGGAAGGATTTTGAGCAAAAAATTAATATATGAGACGCTAGGTTTTGATTTTGTGAATTATTCGCTGTTTTTTTGAATAATTCGGGAATTATTCGTGAATAATTCGGGAATTATTCGTGAATAATTCGCAAATTATTCGGCACTTTCGGCAACAGATTTAATCGGCTGATCAAAAATTCTCGAATTATTCACGAATTCACCGAATAATTCGCGCATTATGTGACTATGGATTTAGGTTAATGCGCTTCGGTATATGAATTGAAAAACCACCGGAAATCCTCGCATCTCGGGAAGGAATGCGGCGATTATGCATTTGATTTTGAGAAATCTTGTATTAACGTGCTTGGCATATTTTAATAATCTCGAGTACTATATGTAGTTTTAGTTGTAACCATTGACCGCCGGCCAACCGGCGGCAAACGACGGACCGTCGGCGGCTGCTGGACGGCGATCAACTAGAGACGGGTAGGAGAACGCCTTCAAAAATCCTTGTAGCTTTTTTGAGAAAAAGGAAATGTATTTCGCATTTTCGATGTGATACCTTCAAATATTGAAATGACGACTCCCATTTAGAAAAAAAAATACTGCAAGAGCTGTGCGTCATTGGTTGGATATAATGCTTTCAAGACAATTATTGTAATTGCTAATAGACGATTATGATAATTAAGGGATGACCTATACATGTAGAACAGTCTTGTTCGGGATGATAGTATGCTATCTAGTTTGTCTTCATCATTGATGAAACCCGTAGGATTCTTGCTTAATTACCAGTATTATGAAGGCGATCATATATGTGAGAGCTGGGCTGTCCATAAGCACATCCTTAAATGTCCCTAGTCGTGAAAGTATCGAGACTAGATATCGATATTCCGGAATAGACTATTGTATACGTTTCTAGACCTGGACAAGGGGCGGTGGCCGATCTAACGTTTTATAAATCGTTTTGCGAATTTTCCGTTTTTAGGGCAAAATAGTCGGTATTTTCCGTTTTAAGCCGATTGTGATCAAACTTCAATATAGACTTGCCGGCATCTAGTTTAGCTAGAATAAAACTAGTGCGCGAAATTTGGGGGTCAATGGGAAGTTTTGGTTCACATAGAATTTTTCACTAATAAAATATTATTTTAATAATTTATTTGTGCACTTTATTAGTGGTAATTACTTTTTATGCGGGTAAATTACTACTAATATGGTTTTATGCTAAATTAATCACTATATTTATATTTAGAACTTTCTCTCCAAATATCTTGATATTTTGTGTAATTAAATCAATTTTCAAGAAAATAAAAGGTGACAAAATGCTATTTTGTTTTTATTATGCAATTATTGTAATTCCTTCTAGAAAATTCCACACAACTCCATACAAAACCCTAGCTCTTCCCTCGACCGGCCACTTCTTCTTCTTGCTGCCCATCATTTTTCTTCACTCATTTCTTCTCATTTTGCTTCAAATAAATCATGAAAAATCCAAATTAATTCATACAAATTTAAATTATAATTCAAAACCTTCATTTTTATTCACAAATCTTGCTTAGATCTTTATTCTAGTGAGAATTTTGGAGTCAAAAGTGTGGATTGTTCTTGTTTCAAGTTGTGTTCTTGGAAGGTATAAAATCTTAACCCTAATCTCTTTTTGTTGCTTAATACCTTTAATTAGTTTAATTAGATATTTAATTTAAGCTTTTAAATTCATATTTGGAAATTGTAGTAAGGGTTTTGTTAATCAAATTAGGATTTTGATTAGTGAAATGGTTAATTAATATATTAAGTTTAAAGAAAATTAAATTAAGTTGCTAATTTGTTAAATGATATTTTCTTAATCGGCTAATTAAGCTAATTAACAAACTAAATTTTTGCTAATCCTAATTAGTGAAATCTAAAATTTTAGTAAAGTTTTAAATGATTTAACCTTGCTAGTTTGTGATGTTTGCAAATTCAAGTATTTGGTAAAACTTGTAGTTTTGTGCTAAAATGATAAATGCTGCTTACTGGATTTACGGATATTTTAGGCGTGGGTTTCTTTTGACATTGCGGTGTTAATTATATTAATTCCACGTTTATTATTGTGTTTTGAATGCTCGATCGGTACGATCAGGGTCTAGGCTTGATAGTGGTGTCGTTTTAGCGTTCCTAATTAGGGTCGTGCCGACGTCGTTCGTGTCTTTGTGTAGCTTTTTCTCTTGAGTTTGTTTCGTAGTGTCGCTATGCGCGTTAGCCACTAAACGAACAGTTGAGAGTATGTTTAGAGTTGGTGCGTTGGGTAAACGTAGTTGTACGTATTTTTGGTCGATTGCTTATATATGCTTGCTTTATTGTTATATGCTTTCAGGATCGCAGGCGGGGACTTCGGGCGCTGCGAACAGGGGAAAGCGAGTTGTTGACTTTACTTAACCAGGAAGTTGGTGAGTAGATTTAACATCTATAGGGGAATCGCCTGCATGGCGTTATGCGTCTGGTCTAGAGATGATATGATATTGTCGCATATTCTATTTCATATATAGAGTTGCGCATACACCTTATTGCCTAGTTATTTGTTGTGTTTGGACTTGTACCCTTAGGACACTGTACTATTATTGACGGCTCATGTTACACGAGCACTGATTGTATGCTTCACACACCGTCAATAATTGCCATGACACGCACAACACACATACCTATATGATATTGTTTGGTTAGAGACATTAGGACATTGATTCATATTTGTTTTTGCATATGACATATACCATACCTGTATACCTACATGTTTACACATATGCCTTGATATGCTTACATGCTAGTTACTATTAGTGAAAGGTATATTTCACACGTAATGACATACCTACATGTATACCTTACATACATACTTTACTTATACCTGTAGGGTATTACATCATTATTGATAGGTAGATACACATATCTTGCTATGCCAACATGGTTACACATACCTGGATATAGCTACATGTTCACCTTTATTTGATATTATATGGACTTGGAGAAAATTAGGAACCCAATGATATATATATTAACTTGTTGCAGTTAAATAGCGGTTTTTCCTTTACATACTCATATTACTGTTTCATGTTGCATATATTACATTTATGGACTTCATATGATGTTCTCTGATATTTTTACTCCTAAGTATATATAACAGTGGAATGGGACGATATTATATATGCCTATACACATTTATTAGTGGAATGGGACGCTAATATATGTGTATTGATTCATGCATTAATACGTATTCATTACTTGATTTTTTCTGGATTTGAAGACCGTGGTGGTTTCATGAAATTATGCAAATATTCTTATTCTTTACTTGATATTTGTATGCATCCACTCAGATATTTGTTTTAATACCGATACGGGATCAAGAGTGTCGGTGTTTGGCACTTAAGATTCGAAGGACGTATAATACCGATACGGGATCGAGAGTGTCGATGTTGGGCACTTAGGATTTGAAGAACGTATAATACCGATACGGGATCGAGAGTGTCGGTGTTTGGCACTTAAGATTCGAAGGACGTATAAATCTGTTTTGGATCATAAGTGTCGATGTTGGGTACTTAGAATTCGCTGTTTTGAATCATGAGTGTCGGTGTTTGGCACTTATGATTCGCTGAGACTTACAGGATATATAAAAGTTACTTGATATTGGATACTTAGGATATACGAGATTTACTTGATAATTGGATACGGAATATATATGAGATTGACTTGATATTGGATACAGGATATATGAGATTATATTGTACATTCAGGATATATGAGATTTACTTGATATTGTACATTCAGGATTTATGAGACTTACATGATATGAGAGCCAATTTGTGGGCTGATTTGAGAAAATTGGGATTTGGATTGTCTTGATGGACTTTGGGTCCTACCACGATGTCAGGATTCCGTGGGAATGACATGTTTTACCCCATACTCCGTATTTACTTTATATGCATTGTTTCGTGTTTTAGTTGTACCTGCTAGAGTACCTTTCATGACTGTTGCATATATACATTGTCATATCATTGCTTCATATATTAGTAGTACCTGATAGAGTACCTTACATGACTATTGCTTACATATTGTCATATTATTGCTTCATGTATTAGTTGTACCTGCTAGTGTACCTTTCATGAATATTGTATACATATGACCTTTTATTGCTATTAGCTTGCCTATGATAGATTCGCGCTGTACATGCATACTTGCGATTACCTGCATATGTTATTTACTATTCACGAGTTGGCAACTCACCCCCGTTATGCCACAGGGTTTTGCAGGTTGTTTTCCCAGAGTAGTCGAGGCTGGCTATTCATCTATCATATTATCTTTTGCAGCGAATACCGCTTCAGCTCACTGTGTGCAGTTTTGCTTAGGTGGGTTTTGTGGTTATCCAAAATTGTTTATTGTATATTCGTTGTATCCATATACTCTCCATCTACTATTATCTTGTATGATTTAAAGCTTGATGTGAGGACGATATTGTATTATTTTGTGACTTGGAGGTCTTTTATGCAGTTTTACTTATATCGTCTGTTATTTCTTCGCTACGGCGTCGTATATCTGTTGTGGTGGTTGTTTTCCGCCGTTGGGCATGGATTCGCTCCCGTTGGGGATGCTTTACTTATATTTATGTTGTACCCATTTTTGGGATTGGTTTTTACAAAGGAGGTGCTGCCGAAATTTTTAAGAAAGTAAAATTGGACTTTAAAGAATTTGGTTTGCGATTTCAAAAGTTTTGAAAATACTATTATCACTTACTACTTTTAATGGTTTAGATTACTGGGTTTTCGGCTTACTTAAATTGCGTTACGCCTGTAGACGTTACGTAGTTTAAGGGTCGTCACGTGCCAATATCGGGTCGTGACAGCCGATCTTACAAGCCATTAGTGTTGTGTCACCTAAGATAGTATACAGGTGCTCACTGGAGGTGAGTACACCGGATGGACTCACTGAGAACTTCTAAATGGTTTTATATCTATTGTCAGATGGAAGTTCTCAGATGGCATGGTACGGATTAGATTTTTGACCTGAAATCGTTATTTTTCTAGTGTGAGTTCCCACTGTACTTAGATTACTACCCTACCACGGCTCAAGAGGAGTCGTGCATACAGGTTTGGTTGGGTACAGTCTCGAGCCACATGGAGGCAGTGAGCGATTGTCAGGAATTCATCACTCCTGATATTAAGGGTCGATGTTGCGCTGTGTTCGGTTGGCCATCACCCTAAATCCGTGGCCACGGTTGATGAGATTTACTGATAGTAGGTCAGTAGTTTTTCTGTTGGTGACGAGCTTTACTCCGACACGACTTATTGGGTTATTATGGGTCTGACGTTATTCACCCTCTAGACTCGGTACGCGATACTTTTAGACGAAGAGACCGGATTGTACGGAGATTGTCACATTCAGGCTCGGTAGGGTAAGAATGTACTTGATTGTCGACCCCTTTTCGAGAAGTACCTGGGTAGCCATTACGTACAGGTAGTGCCACTGACGTGCTTGTAGTTAAGCCTACTGTCAGCGTATTGTTAAGTCTTTAGAATCCTACACAGAGAAATTTTCCGGTTCAGGAGATAGATGTAGAGGCCGTACATTGGTACGTGTAGGAGTTCGATTAAATAAGTGTACGGGATACACGTACTTTAATCGGACAGTTGATAATACTAGCCGAATTAAAATTAAGCCGGATTATTAAATCAGGTTTCGATTTAATAATTGATATATATATATATATATATATATATATATATATATATATATATTGAAAGTGTATCTTAGTATCACCACTGGGTTTTACTAAGCATGAACTATGCTATTTTTAAAAATATTTGGTGCTAAGTTACACTATCCAAAGATCTATATAACAACTCCAATTTCAATGTACAGAAAATTGTTTAAAAGTTAATATACAATTGGGGTATTTGCAATCTTGTGTATTCTATAAGAATTTGATTTGCTTTTGGACAGCAAGAAATAGCTTGTAGTTCATTGGTAAAGCCTTACACTGGTTTGACATAGCCCATGTGATCGAATCCCCCCAGCCACATTATCTTTTTATTAAATTTTCTTTTAATCTTTTAGAAGTCCAAGGGTTTGCACGTGCACTACACGTAAGATGATAAGTTACATAATAAACAAACATGTGACGAGAGTATATGAAGCGTGAGGGACACATGGAACCAATCCAAGCCTATTCCACCGGATTTGGACCGGCGACACATGTGTTGGTGACCGGCACCGCCGGGCCCCCCGTAGGGGATGCTCTCCATCTTTTCACCCGAGCACCTCTTCACCTACCCCACTTCTCTCATATTGTTTATTTTCTCTACATATTTTCCAGAGAACTTAAATCACCTTTAATCCAATTTTAATGCATTCTTTAACCCTCTAAACCCTAATCCTACCCTATAAATACAACCCTATCCTTTGGCACTCTTCATTTTGAAATAAAGTGCCAAAACTCTCAAAAATTCTCAAGTCCTTATAGTATGCAAGTGGAATTAGCGAAGAGGGAAGTTCCGACGAAGTTCCGAGGAGTTTCCGACGACGAAACGACGTCCCGACACCTTCCCTAGCTTCCCCCTTCTCCCCTCTAATCCTGTAGCCAGTAAGTCCCCCCTTCCCCTCTCTTTTCCTGTTCTAAAAACTTTCATTTTTAAAACTCGACGAAAGCGGAGTTAATCCGACTTCCGTTTCATTTTTCTTTAAAAATTCTAACTTTTCATAAAACCATCTAATATCATGCTCTCATATAATGTTTACCAAACATTAACCAACACATTAAAACAAGTTTCAGATCAAAAGAATCATTTAAGCAACTTTTATCGTATTTTTACGGTAAAATACTGCATACTTTATTTTCGACACAAATCAACATAATACTTGTATTACCTTTAAAAAACTCATGAGGTAAGGACCTATCTCATCACAACACATATATTGGACATAGCACAATTTACTTTTGGGCAATGTTTTTAGGAATATCACGAGTTACAATAAAATACCCTAAACTATTATAAAATTGTTTTCTTTAAGAAAAGTAATATCTAATTCTTTGCAATTACGCCTCTACAACCCATTTTGGGGAAACTTGATCGGGATGGTGCTGGTGATCGAACGTTCTCGAGCCTAGTAAAGCGAGATGCAGTCTTCCGCAAGGAGCATTCGATCTCGATGGAATTTTACTACTATTTTTAAGAAAATGAGATTTCTAGAAAATAAATAAAAGTTATTTTTATAAAATATATATATGAGTATAATCAAAAGATCTATTTTAAATATATTATACAAATATTCCATATTTTCTAAATCAAGAATCACAATTACATGAAAGTACCATTTCAATACAAAACAATTCCAATTTTTCAATAAAATACTGTATACAATGAAAACTAGGTTCTATTCACTAGAAATTTTACTTTTATAAAATATACATATATGAAAACCCTAAAGACGATAATTAAATATTTGAGGTGTATTTTGAAAATATCTCAGAACTATTTTACATAAAAACCCCTCAAATAATACTAAATTACAATAAGGACCCTAATAAATATAGGTTTAAGCGGGACCAATTCTCTTGAGCCTTAGGGAGTCGGAGAATGTGGGTGCTTACCTATCTAAGATAGACAATCTAACAAACGGTGTTATCAACACGGTAATTGTCTAGGAAAAAGACATAAATTTTGCCGTCCATGTGCATTAGTTACCGATAACATCAAAACTAATTCAGGACTTCAATTTCTTTTCAAGGTGTCTGACTCAGATCGAGTCTCAATCTAATCAGTCTGACTTGAATATGATTCAAGTATAAAACTACAACTCAACATGAATATATGAATCCGTCTATTCAATCGATATCAATCTATATTGACTGAACCGAACCATGGATATACTCCATCTATATGACTCTCCATTTTTATCCATTCCGTTCACTGATATCATGGTTTCGGCAAGTCATTCATCTATATAACAAAACAGTACAAACATTACAAAAGACATCGCCAGGTTTTTAAAGGGGTAGATTGGTACGGAAGGTGTTAGAAGTGGCACGAGACTGTAACCATAATACACCTAATCTGAATATCCATTGCCGTTGTACCGTGGCTGAACGGTTCCTTATACTCCGTATACCTTAGTCTCTGGAATAGTTGGACTCCTCTCTTATACACTGGCATTTTCTGTACCAAACTACAAACAACTGCGTTAACACAATAATTAAACATTACTAGTTACATTCTCTTTCTGTCTATTCTATCTTTACTCACCTTTAGGACTTAGCGAGCGATTGTTTGCTGATGACATTCCTTTCCTTCTTTTCTTGGAATGTTTTCAGGTGGATCGGACTCACTGGAGATCGAGCCCAGCACTAATGATTTGGAGCAGTTAGCCTTTGACCCAGAGCTGTAGACACTTGTACATATTTTCATTTCAGTTATGCTATTGTTTAGGCATCGCTTTCTATTCATGTATTTACATTTCCAGTTGTACTTGTAAAAGAATGTAATAAATAAAGTTGCTATTCAATTACATCTATTGTCATCTTTCTTGTGTACATTTACTATATATTGCTTAGATACGCTTAGCGTGTTTACTTCTGAGTAAATACGTTGTGAACCTCGCCGCGTCCTCTCCCCGTACACCGGGAAGCGGGGCGTGACAATCTAACTAGATTATTAGGGTTTTAGCATGATATATATAAACTTTACACTAAGTGAAGAATGCTACAACCTTTATAGACCAAGTCCTTCTCTTCTCAAGCTCTGGGTAGTAGACCCTACGACTCCCCGTAGCTCTACTTGAGATTGGATTGAGCTTCCTTCGTGACCTTCGTGCCGAAGATAATCCACCCGAAGTTTCTTTAATACAAGCTATCTCTTCACTAATCTTTCTTTAGTGAAGGAAACACCTTAAACTCAAGTGCTAATCAAGTGTAGAATGGTGAAATAGGGATGTTATGCTCACTAGGTTTGTCCAAAGCCCTATGGTTCTGTCACGACCCAAAATGGCACGTGACTGGCACTTGAATCATATGAAGTCTATAGGACCCCATCTAATTCAAGTAAGCCAAAAATCCCAGAAATCTAAACCATTTAAAGAAGGAAGTGAATGAAAACTTTAGTTCAAAACAAGTGGTTTTAATAACATAAGCCAAAATATTGCATTTTTAAAATCTCATGTCTTTTCTGAAAATTTCGGCAGAGTTTCCTTTGTAAATACTGACCCCAAAAGGATACAACATGAATAATATGAATAAAGGCATCCCCAAGCGGGAGCTAGCTTTTCGTCAATTGACGGTCACAAACATACAAGCAATATATTATACAACGCCAAGGGCGATGACCAGAACTCAAAAGGAAACTCAAAATCAACATGAAAACCATAATAATACAAGCGGGACTCTAAGGTCGAAATAATGTACAACTGCTCTTCTAAGGTTATTAAATAATACAGTCTGGTTGATGGAGTTTCTAGATACAACTAAAATAAATAAAGTATAATGGTGGTCACGATGCGAGTGAACTCACCTACCAAAGCAATCATCCAAAAAGGACTAGTGTGACAGCAAAGCCGCAACAAAACCTGTACGGCAAAACCTGCAAGAAACTGTGGCACAACGGGGGTGAGTTGCCAACTCGTGAGTAGAAAACACCACAGAGCAGAAATCGTATGTATGACTCAATCCTAGGTCGGTACGATCATAATATCCTCAAATAATATGGCCTGGAGCATGATAAAATGGCTAGGTAAACATCTATAAAAAGTATAGTACCAAGTGCTCGTGTCAGTACCTCAGGTAGCAACATATCATAAATATGAGGTATGAATGCAATATAATGAAAACAGAATACATCATGAATGAGAAAACTGTTTTCTTAATTTAGTGAGATTTCTGTATATTTAAATCGAGGTATCATCAATGAAATCAACATAAATCAGTGTCTAGTATCGACACAAAAATATATATAAATCCCAATATCTCAATATCTCAGGCTCCGGCTATCCGGACTGGCCTGTATCCTCGAATCTCAATATCCAGGGCTCCGGCTCTCCGGACTGGCCCAAATCATCAAATCTCAATATCTAGGGCCCCGGCTATCCGGACTGACCCATACTTCGATCGGTATCCTCCGGATATCTGTCGAGTCACAATACAATCACCGGTCAGTAGTGCTTCCCTGTCACAGGCTCAACCCCATCATCTGCGACCTTCTCGCCCCGGGGTACCACATCAGGTCCACCATGCACCCACAGACGGTTCCTCCTCCTCCTCGAATCGGGTGTATGATATCGCTCAAGAGCCGAGAAAACTCATGGGGGACATACCTCAAATCATATCATGAGAAAACCGCAACTTTCATTTTAAAATGATAATTAGTTTATAAAATCCTTGTGGTTTCTCCAAATCCAGAAATCTCATGAAAATCCGAAATTCAAAACTGAAGAGTCAATAACAATGAATACTGGCTCCGACAATCCGGACTGGCCCTTATAATATTGCATGACAAAGTAATATATAAATATGCAAGAAATATCACAATAGTGAATGCAATAATGAACCAGCATATGAAACAATAACATATTAGATATCAGCTAGCAAACGATATCAATAAGATAATAATTCTCTATAGTGTTTGTGACATGGCAATTACCGATGAAGATGTGTGTGAGCTGGCTAGCAGGTGTACGTGGAGCATACGTATCATCGGTAATGGTGCTGGTGTCCTGACAGCATGATTTTAATAAAAACTAATGAAAACACAAATAAGCATGCAATGCGATGCGAACAACAAGAATATGCGGAATATGAATAATAACGCAACATATAAGAATATCCATTATATATATATATATAAGTCATACAGTTTTGACATTTGAAATAATACGTATCGTGGTGTTTAGAAATAAGGGCTGCGGTGTTTTTAAGAAAGGTACGTCCTTTGAAATATCGGTAAAATTCCTTGGCCTATCTTTAAAATACTCACGATTCATTAGTTTTGAAATAGGTATGACTCGAGTCTAGTCTAACATCTAGAAGTAAACTACAGGACTAAACTAACAGGTTAATCGAAAGGGTAAGAAAACTACCTAAGTCTGAGTCGATATATATATATATATTATAGTCGGTGATCCCGCCTCAATAGTATCATATACGATACGATATATATAATATGACATTCTCGAGTCAAGAGTGCGGATCTATCATCAATATATAGCTCGTACGGTAAATCCATCGTACGGCATCCCAATTTGGGTACGGGTCGAATATCACATTTATCTGGTATCCTTATCATCACATCATGAACCGAGGTACTGATCTAAATTCTAGTACATACTGATACCATCTACAAATATATATATGTGTGTGTATGAAAACACATCGCCTAAGGACCCGCTAAAACATCATGTCGTAACTCATAATACGAACCAAATCATATCACCGATCTCATGGCTTCACGCCCAATCTCATCGACTCATATCCAAATATCAAATACTATCCTCATATCCAAGTATATGTATGTGTATCTATATATATATATATATATATATATATATATATATATATATATATATATAGACACATATTCACATACCTATATGTATGTGTATATATATATATGTATGTACGTATGTATGTATTCCCATATACGCACAAGTAAAACAATGTAAGTGTGCGTGTGAGTGTAATCCTTATTCTAGGGTTTACGACTAACACTAACTAATGACACTATTATCCAATTATACTATAATTAAATCCATGATCTCCTAAGATCTATCTAGATAATCATCTAGTCTCACAATAAACATAATTATAAATATATGTAAACGTATTCGTATACTACACTACGAACTGCGGGGGTACTATACGCCATCTACCAGACTTCCCCCGTAGATATATATCTACTCATCTCGATCCTCGCTTGCTGGAGTCGATGACGCCACGCTCATCCTCGTCGTCTCGAAGTCCACGTGGGGGTACCTACATGTCATTACATATCGTGTCGCATTAATATCCAATTCAAAACCCAAACGACACGCTAAAAGCCTATAGGTTAGAACCTACGGACTACACATGCAAGAATAACCTACAACTCTCGACGATTGACGTATAAACGCGAATCAACCGATAAAAACATGAATATCAAAACTTCAATTCAAAAATGTCATGAAATACAAGGCAACAACTCATGAAAATGGTCCCAGATTTTACCCTAGCTGAAATTAGCCAATTTTGCATATGTTAAGGGTCTAGTTTACTGCAATAAAAGCCATGGACCAAACACGAAGTGAAACAGAAGTACCCTGGCCGCAAATTGCGGCCATGGGGAATAAATCTGTGACCAGGAATGGTGGGTTTGGTCTCAGGTCTCTGTGGTAGCTTCCCGGGTGCCTGCATGACTCACAGTGATTGCAAAATAATTCCTAGTGTCCCCGGTTGTTAGCAGATATCAATTTACCATCACAATTTCCAGAAATTCAAATGTCGGGGTTTCTAAATTCTGGGTTTGGGGTTTACTCTATGGTTCCAGTCCAATATACATTCCCTACACGGGTTTATGGTCACAACTAACATCAATTTCACCTCATTACTAAAGATTTCATCAAAACCCTAACTTGGGATTTCAAAGTTCACTAATCTACACTAAATCACTTCTAAACTAACATGATTGCTAAAGTGAATGAAATTCTATTCTAATAGTGAAGGAAATACCTCATTTGGCAACTCAAGAATTTTCTTGAGTTGCCCCAAATGCTCAAAATCCATCCTTTCTTGGTCCAAAGTGCTTGTAGGGAGTTTGTGCACATTTTTAATGAAATGGAGATGAACTTTTGAGTTGTTTTTGGTGGTGTTGTGCGGTGTTTGAGGAGGGAAGAGGGAGTGGCTGCCATGGAGATGAAGGGGGAGAGAAATGATGAGGAGAAAATGAAGGAGGAGAATAGCTATGGTCAAAGATGACCTCTCACCCCTTCTCTCTCTTGCCCATACCCATTATTCTAACCTTTTCTTTTCTTTTCTTTTTCTTTTCTTCTCTCTTTTTAAAACAAAACCATGCATAAAAATAAAGAAAAGCCATTTAGAAAATGTAACAAAAGTGTAATATGACATGGTGCATGTCATGTGCAGAAATCTGGATTAATGCAAGATTAGCTATATTTAATCGCGATTAGCATTAAAATTTTATATAATTAATTCCTAATTTGCTTAAATTATCTAAAGCACCCTTATTTCAGTAATTTCTATAATTTTCCAAATATTTCCCGATTTATCTGTATTTAATTATACCGCACTAATAAAATATTCATGATATTTATTATTTAATTATAAAAATTTCCAAAAATATTATTTTATTTTTCTGAAATGTTACAATCTTCCCCCCTTAAAGAAATTCGGTCCCCGAATTTAAATTTAAACCTCTCAATACTAAAACATTTCAGTAAAATGATCAAGTCGTCGGGGCTCCGAAAACATAAATACATAAAATGTATCGTAGCGCAATGCATGCACATGAAAAAGAGTGCATAACTCAAAAATCAAAACTCCATCAAGCATCCCGCAATCATCAGAGTTATGGGGAGACACCAATGTCAAATTCAATACGAAAACCAACATGATATACATCAAAACTATAACATGTACATAGTACGCAGCGTTGTAATTTCGTCAAAACATCGGAATAAATGCATGCCAAACCTTTTTCAAATTGCTGCGCGATGCGCGTATCACAGAACAAGTGGCGGACGTCTATTGTAAGAAAATAACTATATATATGTATATATATATATATATCTCCTTTGTTTAACATACACGTCCCGCCGTTTTGAAAAAAAATAATTTAGAAAAGTTTCCTTTGTTAAATGTCCCGTGTCATCTCGGACACGTTGGTAATGTTAGTTGTATGTATGCCCTAGAGGCCAGTATTGTACAGATGATGTATATTATATTGGATGCTTGGACATATATAGAGATGACTTTCTTACTCGACATGATAGTATGCTATCTGGTTGCTCTTTATCTTAACATGTACACTAGTCTCTTTATACTGTCTTATAGTTACATGTTGGTAAAGCCCTTAGGATTTGTACTTGACTACCTGGACTATGATGCAGATCATACTAGTGGGGACATGGTAGTCCATAAGTACATCCTTCAAGGTCCCTAGTCGTGGGTGTATCGAGACGGGGCATCGATATACCAGTGTAGACTAGCGTATACGCTTCTCGACCCATGTGATGGGCGATGGATGATCCCATATCCATTGATGTTTGACATCAGAGATGGTATACGGGTGCTCAGTGGAGACTGGGTACACTGGACGGACTCGTCGAGAACTCCCAGATGGTATTATACCTCACGTCAGATGGCAGTTCTCAGGTGACACTTGTACATGTTAGTCTGTAGACCCGAGATCGTCATAAAGTCTTGTGTGATTCCCACTGTGCTTTGATCTCCACCTTACCACGTCCATGAGGGCGTGCAAAATGGTGGTCTTTGGGTACAGTCCCGAGTCATATGGAGGCAATGAGCGATAGGAGGGGTTTCGTCTCTCCCGGTATTGGGAGTTGATGTTGCGCCGTGCTCGATTGGCCGTAACAGGGAAGTCCCTGGCCAGGGCTGATCAGAGATTTGCTGGTAAGTGTTACCAGTAGTTTCTCGACCCGTTATGAGCCTCACATCGGCACGACTTATCGAGTATTGGGGTCTGACGTTTACCACCCCTAGACTTGATATGCGACGTATCAGACGAACAGACCGGACTGTACGGTAAGTGTTACTGGTTGGATTCACAGGAGTGTGAGCGGGCTAGCTCGTTGATCTTCTGATCGCTCAATACCTGGATGGCCGTTACGTTTAGCAGACCGCTTGCGGCTTGTGGGTGCTTGATATGATCATCATCTGCTACCGGCGTATTGACGAGTCTTTAGAGTCCTACACAGAGGTTTCCTGGCTCAAGCGAAACGAAATAGGAGCGCATATGAGATATGTGCAGGACCGAGAATAATGTGTGTATGTGATACCGCATTTCATTCTCGCGATATATGTTTCGATTGGTTATATTCGATATGACTTAGTTATCGAATCATTGATTCGATAAGCCGATACATTGAATACTAGTCGGTCGTGTGTGACATGACCGGATCATTGAATCAAGTGTTGATTTAATGATTTAATGTATAATTATATATTTGATATATTACTTTGCATTGACTAGTATTGGTTCACTTTAAACTGATTTTTCTCACTTGGATTGCACATTGTATATGTGATATACTTTTGTGCACATTTTTGTATCATGTTTGATGATACTTGATCATATGGTTAAGTGAATAGAATTAAACCATGGTTATTATGATAATTAGGGTTTTGCATTTTTATTTGTTCATTTATTTGTTTATTCATTTATTTGGATAAGTTTAAATGAGAATGGTGGCATTTTTGTTTCTTATAAGATGCTTCATGAACCCTTGACTTTTGCTACCATTCTTGTCATCATGCTTAACCCTAACCCACCCAACTAACCATGGTATATTCTCTACACTTAACCAAGGTTAAGTTATGATAAGTATTGATTTTCTATTTCATTTTAATTAGAACTTATCATATTCTAGCTTCATCTTCTCCTTCTTCTTCAAGAGAGAAAACAAGATGCCATCAATGGCAACTTAAGAAAAAGTGAGTGAAATCCAATTCTAAAGTGAACCCACCTCCTATTTCTTCACCCTCTACCTCTTGCCAAGTTGTTTTGGGTGTTTTCTTCACAAGTTTCACAACTTGGTGAAGTTGGAGCTTGAACTTGCGCAACCTCAACGTAGATCGTCTTTGACACGAAGCCGACGACCTATTCCGCTCGTTTTCCCGATGAAGCCGACGAATGAGTCTAGGATTCGAAAAGGACAGCGAGAGGATGACTACGTGGAGCTAAGGAAGTGGATATCCGGATCTACAAAGGTTGTAGCATCTAACTTTTAGTTAAAGTGTTAACTAGTTTATAGTTTCGCCTAGAAATCTAGCCGACGATCCGTATTAGGGTTTCTCGGCACCCATAAAATTTTAAATTGGCATGTTCGATGCCTTGTGAGACCTCTATAGTGTGCCTAGGAACCCTACAGTGGTATCAGAGCTACTAGAAATTGGATGTCGACCTATGAGGGGTTCTCACTGTACGACAGTGTGGCGAAGCATAGGCTCTTACCCCCAGGGTGTCCCGAGACCGGAAGGTGTTCCGGCGGGTTGTAGTCCTCGCGAGGGGGCATGCGTAAAAAGTAGCGGCTGAGGGACCCGTTGGTGCCACGGCGACCCCATTGGATGGGGTGGCTGCCTGACCTACAGTGGTATCAGAGACTAGCTAGAGCCTTAGGCGAAGTCTAGACGTAATTTGAAACCCGATCGAACCCGAAAACCTAACTTTAAGATGCTCTCTGGACTTTTTCTAAATTCTGGGATTTTTCCAGATTAAAAATTGCTAAAAAATTCAGCAGGGAAATATATGAATTACGGTGCAAAAATTTCTTTATGAACAGTCTAAAGCGCGGCGGATCCGCGGCCTAAGCCTCCTTAGGCGGCGGATCCGCGGCAGCTTTATTAAATTATTATATAGTTTTTGCACAGTAACTGATACCTTCTGGTGTTGGATTTTCTGGGAATTTTTAAAATTTATTCATGAGTTGAATTTTCTGGGGTTGCTTTGGGGATTCGGTGTTTCGATCGGGGTATCAAATTTCGTCTTTGTGTATTTCCGGATAATTTTTAGAAAATGTTAAAAAGTTCGACCGGATATAAATACCCAACTTTTCCCCTGTCGGGAAATTTCCAAGTGTTGGATTTTTCCGTAGTTTAACGACGTTCTAAGTAGTGCAAGTAACGCGATGGACCCTCTAGAAGACAACAAACCTTAACTCAATTATGTGACCGTCTTGAACTGGCCTTTGAACCTTCGGGTTTGGGGCAGTACGGCGTGCCACATGTGAGGCGTTGGCTTGACCCTTCTACGGCTGGACCGTTGGTACTGAGGCACGAACTGAATGTTGTTAGACTTATTTCATGTGTTGAGTTGTATCGGGAAAACTTGGGTATTCGACTGCTCGATCGGAAAGTTTAACATTTTCTGTTTATCTGGAATGTGATACAATAATTGGAATTCACAAGTAGTTATGAGATAACTGAATGAATGTTATAAATCTAGCAATTTAGTCCCATATGATATTGAAAAGAGTTTTCGATAATGAGACTAAAATGCGGGATTTATATCTGTTAGGCATGCGATGTCTAAAGAGGTTGCGGATTCCAATTGTTGTAGTTTTACACTTTCTTTTCTGTGACCGTAAGTGTAGTATGTTCATATCGCCGGTTTCGTTGCTATTCGTCAACGATAATTGGGGTATGCATACTTACTTACGTTGATGATATGTGATGTTATGTGTTGCTGGATATGTTATATTGGATCGTCGTGTTCGAATAGCCGGGGGTTTTTATGTGAGATGAGTGTTTTTCATTTTCATTCATGTAAAAACTTGTATGTAATATTCTTTTATTTAGGGCACTTCCAGGTAGCGGAAGTTGTCACCTTTTGTATATTATTTACTTTTCCGCATTAGGATAGACCCAAGGAGGGGAGCACAAGTAACCGGGTTCTGGGGTCCTGTGGGAGACCAACTCGAGGAGTCGAGTCCGGGTCTCCTAACCCTAGAATTGGCAGGGTTGCTTACCGCTCTCGTAGGGGTCTAGGGGTGTGGGATTGGCTATTCATCATGGCCGTGGAATCCGTGTATTATACTGGCTCGTATTGAAAACACGGACGTCCTAGTATATCCAATGTTTCATATGTTTCTTCTGCTGCGATATCTGTGATGTGATCATGAGATGTTCTGTGATAGATACTATATATAGTATATATGATATATTATATAGACGTTACTTATGTTTTACACCCGCGCTAGCCCTGCCCTGCTCTGTCGTTAGTTACCTAACCTAACGGTGCACGAGGGGACATCGAGGCGAATGCGGATAGCATAAGTGTACGTCATATTTATCTGTGATGTTTAGGTATTTAAATGATGGGACTTCATTAATGTGATTAATGAAAGAAAAGAAACCTAAGATGTTGTAGAATCAGATTTTAAACAAAACAGGTAGCTACAGTTCTTGCTTTGCATAGCGGTATATATGATATACCCTGCACCTTATTCGATGAGGAAAGGACCGAGATCCCTTCACCGGGAGTGACTCCTTTAGCAATAACTGGCAGATGCTACACACTCGGTTTGGCTTTGATTGCTTTTAAGAGTTTTTGCTTTGCACAGTGATATATATGATATATCCCGCACCTCATTCGATGAGGAAAGGGCCGACGATCCCTTCACCGGGAGTGACCCCTTTAGCAAAACTAGAAAAGCCTCAAAATCACTCCATTTCAAAACTTCATTTGATTCTACAACGATATCAAGTTCATTACGCAATAGGTTTTCAGAAAAACCTGTGGTAGCCCTCCGTTATTTCAGATAAAGACTATTTAGTATTCGTGCTGCGTTTGTTGACCTCTGTCAAGGCGTAGTGTGCGGTAGCTAACTAGTAATTATCCGCAAAGCATGTAAAGTGATTGGATTAGGGTAGTCGTACGACCTTGTTGACCTCTGTCAAGGGTCGTGCGAGTGGGTTTGATTCAATCAAGAAATGACGGGTTGAACTTGACTAGTGCACTATGATTTGTTGACCTCTGTCAAGGTCATGGCACACTAGGGGCAAAATATTATCGGGAATTTCAAGTATTGAAATTTGCAATGAGATTGCATACCTTCTATGAGATAGTTGGATCCCGATACCCGCTGCGAGTAAGAGTTACTCCTGGGAGAGTTTTACACATTACAATTAGCCGATCAAGTAGGTGTCTAGAAAGGTGTTAACGAGGTTACGCCTCTGGGAAAACGAGGTTTACATTAATTAGGTTCGTGCGAAAGCACGGGGGACCTCCCTCAAAGTACCGACACTGGCCTGGCTGAAAGATTGGCGAACTTGTAGTGTGTAATTAATCCCGGCTAGTCTTTTCTTTTAGGGTTTGAAGGAAGATTTGATAAAAAGCAGTGGGAGCCATCCTGATTAGATAAGATAATAACCAATCTGATCTTGCACGAGCATACGCTAAAGTGTTTTCTTCTCTCTCTCTCCAGGTAGCGACCATTTCATGCCCTAATAAAGATAATAATATGGATGTATTGACCGAACCCGCATGTTATACTGTGCTGGGGAACGTTGGTTCCGTTCATTCTTATAAGAGTTATAGGAATGAACAGGATATAGGGGAATACCAGGATTCCCATGCCACCCGAATGAAGAAAGTACATGCTGATGCATTTTCTTCGGGTGTGTTCGTTACTGAGAACTGTTTCTCCATTTGCTCTACGTCCTGGGTATTGGATACCGGGTCAGGATCCCATATATGTAATCAGTTACATGGGCTTAAGAAAGGTAGAGAACTTGGAGAAGGTGATAAAGACATTAGAGTTGGAAATGGTGCAATTGTTGCAGCTAAGACTGTCGGGGAATATCACCTTGTATTTCCAACTGGTAATACATTGGTTCTGAACGAATGCTATTACATGCCGAACCTGATATGCAACATTATATCGGTTTCTTTATTAAGTAAAGAGGGATATAATTTTGTATTACAGGACAATGTTATGAACATTTTCCATAACCAAAAGTTGGTTGGATCAGGCACGTTATGCAATGGCATTTATGTTCTAAATCAATCAACAGTTCTGAGCATAACAAACACACACAAGAGGAAGAGTTCTGAACTCAACGAATCCTTCTTGTGGCATTGTAGACTGGGTCACATCAATGCGACACGACTGGCTAAGTTTCATAAGGATGGGTATTTGAAACCATTCGAATTTTCATCTTATGACACTTGCCAGTCATGTCTCAAAGGCAAGATGACCAAAACTCCGTTTACGGGACACGGAGAAAGAGTTACCGAACTCTTGGGACTAATACATAGTGATGTATGCGGTCCCATGTCTACACATGCCAGGGATGGTTCTTCGTACTTCATTACATTCACTGACGATCTCTCAAGATACGGACATGTGTACTTGATAAGACACAAGTCTGAAGCTTTTGAGAAATTTAGAGAATATAAACAAGAAGTCGAGAAACAAACCGGAAAAAGTATTAAAATCCTTCGATCTGATCGAGGAGGTGAATACTTGAGCAATGAATTCCTGGACTTCCTAAAAGAGAATGGGATTCTCTCTCAGCTTACTCCTCCTTATACACCACAGCACAACGGTGTATCGGAGCGGAGGAATCGCACCCTATTAGATATGGTACGCTCTATGATGAGTACAGCTGAGTTACCTATTTCCTTCTGGGGGTATGCGCTTGAGACAGCGGCATACCTATTGAATCAGGTTCCAACTAAATCTGTACCTACCACACCATATGAGATATGGAGTGGGAAGAGACCATGTCTTAAACGAGTTAAGATATGGGGTTGTCTGGCCTATGTCAAAAGGCAAAATCCAGACAAACTCGAGGCACGGTCAGTTCTATGTAAGTTTGTGGGATATCCAAAACATTCAAATGGATATCTCTTCTACCACAGTGAACAACAAAAAGTGTTTATTGCTCAACATGCCACCTTTTTAGAAAAGGAATTTCTTGCAAAAGAGATTAGTGGCTCTGAGGTAGAACTGGAAGAAGTTCCAGAAACACAAACTATAACTGAAGATTTAGTGGAACCAGAAGATTCGGTAGTACCCGACGAACCTCAGCCTCTCCGCCGATCTGGTAGGGTTTCTCGTCCACCTGAGAGATACTACGGTTTTCTCATTGATGGTGGAAGCGAGGATTGCATCATGGAGGATGATGACCCAACTAGCTTCGAGCAGGCCATCACGAGTGGGGACTCAGTGAAATGGCTGGATGCTATGCGGTCCGAGATGGAATCCATGTACACCAACAAAGTATGGGCTTTGGAAGTTGCTCCTGAAGGGGTAAAACCCATTGGGAGCAAGTGGATCTTCAAGAAGAAACTTGGTGTAGATGGGAAAGTGGAGACTTTCAAAGCTAGACTTGTAGCAAAGGGTTTTCGTCAAAGACCAGGTGTGGACTATGACGAAACCTTTTCTCCAGTGGCTATGCTTAAATCCATCCGGATCATGCTTGCCATTGCTGCCTTTCATGACTACGAAATCTGGCAAATGGATGTTAAGACCGCCTTTCTAAATGGTGATTTAGAAGAGTGCGTGTACATGACTCAGCCAGAGGGCTTCGTAGACAGTGGGAGCAGCGGGAAGGTGTGCAAGCTGCTTAAATCCATTTATGGATTAAAGCAAGCATCGCGGAGTTGGAACATCTGCTTTGATGTCGTTATCAAAGAGTTTGATTTCGTCAAAAATCCAAATGAACCTTGTATCTACAAGAAGGTGGCAGAGAGTAAGGTTGTCTTCTTCGTATTGTACGTGGACGACATACTCTTGATAGGAAATGATATTCCTATGCTGCAAACGGTCAAGCTCTTCTTATCACAAAGATTCTCAATGAAAGATCTTGGTGATGTCTCATGCATATTGGGAATTAGGATCTATAGAGATAGATCCAAACGGATTTTGGGATTGTCCCAATCCAGGTACATTGACACCATACTAAAGAGGTTTAGTATGGAAGAGTCCAAGCGTGGCAACTTGCCCACGATCTCTGGAGTCACTCTCTCCAAAGAGATGTCTCCCAAGACTGATTTGGAGAGAGCTCGCATGCAAGGGATACCCTATGCTTCGGCAGTAGGCTCTATCATGTATGCGATGCTATGTACCAGACCCGATGTAGCATACTCACTAAGTGTAGTGAGCAGGTATCAAGCTGATCCTGGAGAGAGTCACTGGACAGCTGTGAAGAGCATTCTCAAATACTTACGAAGGACTAGAGATATGTTCTTGGTGTATGGTAACGGAGAGCTCCAAGTAGAGTCCTTTACCGATTCGAGCTTCTAGAGTGATAAGGAAGACTCTAAGTCGCAGTCGGGCTTTGTCTTTACCCTTTACGGAGGGGCGGTTAGCTGGAAGAGTTCCAAGCAGGAAACCGTGGCAGACTCGACGATGGAGGCTGAATACATCGCTGCCAACGATGCTGCTAAAGAAGCTGTCTGGATCAAGAAGTTCATTACTGAACTTGGTGTGGTTCCATCTATTGAGCATCCAATACCTTTGTATTGCGATAACAATGGAGCAGTGGCTTTGGCCAAGGAACCCAGGTCCCATCACCGATCCAGGCATATTCTAAGGCGGTATCACCTGATCCGGGAGATAGTTGATCGCCGGGAGATCGAGGTCAGGAGGGTTGACACGAAGGACAACACTGCGGATCCACTCACGAAGGCCATTCCCCAGATACAGTTTGAGAGACTCTTCGGGATGCTCGGTATGCGATACTACAGCAGCAGGCCCTAGTGCAAGTGGGATATTGTTAGTTGTATGTATGCCCTAGAGGCCAGTATTGTACAGATGATGTATATTATATTGGATGCTTGGACATATATAGAGATGACTTTCTTGCTCGACATGATAGTATGATATCTGGTTGCTCTTTATCTTAACATGTACACTAGTCTCTTTATACTGTCTTATAGTTACATGTTGGTAAAGCCCTTAGGATTTGTACTTGACTACCTGGACTATGATGCAGATCATACTAGTGGGGACATGGTAGTCCATAAGTACATCCTTCAAGGTCCCTAGTCGTGGGTGTATCGAGACGGGGCATCGATATACCAGTGTAGACTAGCGTATACGCTTCTCGACCCATGTGATGGGCGATGGATGATCCCATATCCATTGATGTTTGACATCAGAGATGGTATACGGGTGCTCAGTGGAGACTGGGTACACTGGACGGACTCGCCGAGAACTCCCAGATGGTATTATACCTCACGTCAGATGGCAGTTCTCAAGTGACACTTGTACAGGTTAGTCTGTAGACCCGAGATCGTCATAAAGTCTTGTGTGATTCCCACTGTGCTTTGATCTCCACCTTACCACGTCCATGAGGGCGTGCAAAACGGTGGTCTTTGGGTACAGTCCCGAGTCACATGGAGGCAATGAGCGATAGGAGGGGTTTCGTCTCTCCCGGTATTGGGAGTTGATGTTGCGCCGTACTCGATTGGCCGTAACAGGGAAGTCCCTGGCCAGGGCTGATCAGAGATTTGCTGGTAAGTGTTACCAGTAGTTTCTCGACCCGTTATGAGCCTCACATCGGCACGACTTATCGAGTATTGGGGTCTGACGTTTACCACCCCTAGACTTGATATGCGACGTATCAGACGAACAGACCGGACTGTACGGTAAGTGTTACTGGTTGGATTCACAGGAGTGTGAGCGGGCTAGCTCGTCGATCTTCTGATCGCTCAATACCCGGATGGCCGTTACGTTTAGCAGACCGCTTGCGGCTTGTGGGTGCTTGATATGATCATCATCTTCTACCGGCGTATTGACGAGTCTTTAGAGTCCTACACAGAGGTTTCCTGGCTCAAGCGAAACGAAATAGGAGCGCATATGAGATATGTGAAGGACCAAGAATAATGCGTGTATGTGATACCGCATTTCATTCTCGCGATATATGTTTCGATTGGTTATATTCGATATGACCTAGTTATCGAATCATTGATTCGATAAGCCGATACATTGAATACTAGTCGGTCGTGTGTGACATGACCGGATCATTGAATCAAGTGTTGATTTAATGATTTAATGTATAATTATATATTTGATATATTACTTTGCATTGACTAGTATTGGTTCACTTTAAACAGATTTTTCTCACTTGGATTGCATATTGTATATGTGATATACTTTTGTGCACATTTTTGTATCATGTTTGATGATACTTGATCATATGGTTAAGTGAATAGAATTAAACCATGGTTATTATGATAATTAGGGTTTTGCATTTTTATTTGTTCATTTATTTGTTTATTCATTTATTTGGATAAGTTTAAATGAGAATGGTGGCATTTTTGTTTCTTATAAGATGCTTCATGAACCCTTGACTTTTGCTACCATTCTTGTCATCATGCTTAACCCTAACCCACCCAACTAACCATGGTATATTCTCTACACTTAACCAAGGTTAAGTTATGATAAGTATTGATTTTCTATTTCATTTTAATTAGAACTTATCATATTCTAGCTTCATCTTCTCCTTCTTCTTCAAGAGAGAAAACTAGATGCCATCAATGGCAACTTGAGAAAAAGTGAGTGAAATCCAATTCTAAAGTGAACCCACCTCCTATTTCTTCACCCTCTACCTCTTGCCAAGTTGTTTTGGGTGTTTTCTTCACAAGTTTCACAACTTGGTGAAGTTGGAGCTTGAACTTGCGCAACCTCGACGTAGATCGTCTTTGACACGAAGCCGACGACCTATTCCGCTCGTTTTCCCGATGAAGCCGATGAATGAGTCTAGGATTCGAAAAGGACAGCGAGAGGATGACTACGTGGAGCTAAGGAAGTGGATATCCGGATCTACAAAGGTTGTAGCATCTAACTTTTAGTTAAAGTGTTAACTAGTTTATAGTTTCGCCTAGAAATCTAGCCGACGATCCGTATTAGGGTTTCTCGGCACCCATAAAATTTTAAATTGGCATGTTCGATGCCTTGTGAGACCTCTATAGCGTGCCTAGGAACCCTACAGGTAAATACTGGAACTATAGCTCCTTTTTGGAAATCCCTGCGGTAACTATCAATGCATGCAAAATATATTCAGGTACTGTTCTCGGACTAGTCCTGCTCAGCTACTATATCAAATAGTAATTATCATAAAATATACTGCTCCAACAGAAATCAATCCCAAAATGTGCATAAGAATGCCACGTGTGTGTGGTGTGCACGGAAAAAGAAATCCATGAATATGCCATACAGGTGCGCAGAAACAAAATCTAAGTGCAACGGGTGTGCACGAAACACCTGTCAAAGGCAACGGGTATGCCTGACAGCAATATCAAGCACATCTGATATGCACGAAGAATCTCGATTTAGTGCATCTGGTGTGCACCAAAATCACATCATGCGCGTCAAGTCTGCGCAAAAATCCAACTCAAATGCACAGGGTGCACGAAAACAAATATCGAGTATCACAATCTTAATCGACGGTATACAACACATTTCAATCAAAATCCAAATCAGGTATACCGTGGTATATAATCTCACAACCATGTGCATCGGCGTGCACAAAATCAAATCAAAATACTAAAAGTTCATGAATCTATGCCGAAAGCATAAGTCAAATCACATGCATACTATAAGCATGAAATCAAAATCAATATCTTGAATGACATCAAATCGAAGTCAAGTGCAACTGTGGTGCACAAAATCTCAATCATGCAAATAAATCTCTCAAAATATCAGGCATGAAATCAAAATAAACATTTCGAATGACATCAAATCGAAGTCAAGTGCAACTGTGGTGCACAAAATCTCAATCATACAAATAAATCGCTCAAAATATCAGGCATGAAATCAAAATCAACATCTCGAATAACATCAAATCGAAGTCATGTGCAACTGTGGTGCACAAAATCTCAATCATGCAAATAAATCGCCCAAAATACAGAATCAAAGATGGAGGAAACAGTCCCGCTCTAGCACATCCTCTAAAGATCTTTAGCCAACTGTCAGGGTCACTTATAACATATCTCGTCGACGAAGCCGAACTTTGGCCTACTGGGTGTACGCAATATGACCGATCCTGGGTCCAGGTCTTCTCGTATAGTATTCCAGAAAGGTTCTGTCGAAATCTCCCCCAAATCTCGTTTCTGCCGAACTTCCCGGAAGTTATCACCTTTTACCAAATCTGTTTCTTGTTCCGGAACGGATGCATACTCATCGCGACTCCTTCTGGAAGATATATCCATATACAACGCCTCTGCATGCGCATCACATCTCTGATGTTAGCGGAGTGGAACGTTATCTCATTAAGATCTCGTACGAACCTCTTACTACGCTTTTCTCTAATGTTGACTGATTCGGACTCGTCTCTTCGTGGCTGCATGGACTGCGCTCCAATGACTATACTCGTATCTGGAGTCTCCCAGGCAATGTATCCCATCACATGATATCCGAATGAAGTCGAACCTTTTAATCGATTTGTCAAGGTTCCATAATCCCCCAAGAGCTCAACATCTTGAGTATAGTTTAATAGTATTCCAGTACATGCCACAGTACCTATGGACCAGCCGTAGAAGGGCAAACCCAAGCCTCATTAATGGCACCGCGGAACTGCTGCAAAACCTAAGGTTTCAAAGCGTTCTCATGTTCATTATATCGAGTTAGGGTTTCATTCTTCTAGAGGGTCCACGGAATTACTTACATGTTTTTCCGAATATTTTAAACTTGGAAAATGGGTTTCTTACTTTTGATCGTTTTTCTTCGACTCCCAATGTACCTGCGTGAAGTCGTCTCTAGCTGGAATCAATCAATCTGATGACCTCGCATTGGGGTAGGCAACGAATCACATGTCCTAGTCATTCCTCCCTGGGTGACTAGCGATCTTTTATCATATCTCTAAGTATAACTCGTACGGCAATAGCTTCAAACATCTGGGGCGATATCTTGTTATTCGCAGCAACAACTGGCTCATTTGTCCGCATGGTGAACAGTACCTCAATCATCAAATAATCGGTGCATCGACGGTTATCACATTCTGGCTGGCCTCTAGCAGTGGCCCAATCCTCCGGTGCTGATTTGCAGGTCCGAAAATCTTGTAAAATCGATCCATCAAACGCTCATGGTGCGAAAACATAATAGGACGATACATCTATGCAATCGTGTGTCCCTGGAATCATGTCCTGGTCAGTCCTCGTTCGTGACGAGCTCATGCTGACGCAACTCTAGTCGTAGCTCTCTCTGCCAGTGTAATCGTGGCAGCAAAACCATAAAACAATATCGACGTGGATAGATCATGAATGAATATAATGCTGTGTAAGGAAATGTACATCCTAATGCTCCTTAAGCGGAGTAACGTATCGTAAGTATGCCGCGGAACATACACACGGTACGCCACTCTCCTTAAGTCACTTACTCCATCAACCAAGGTCAACCTATGCGACGAAAGTTCGGGTCTAATACCCCCTCGAATAAGTCAATGTTCCGTAAGGTCAAGCCTAGGTTCCGAATATATACAAACGCCTAGGCCCCGCATAGTTAAACATAGACTCGAACCAAGGTTAACCCAGCGCTCTGATACCAACTTTGTCACGACCCGAAATGGCACGTGACTGGCACTTGAATCATATGAACTCTATAGGACCCCATCTAATTCAAGAAAGCCAAAAATCCCAGAAATCTAAACCATTTAAAGAAGGAAGTGAAGGAAAACTTTAGTTCAAAACAAGTGGTTTTAATAACATAAGCCGAAGTATTGCATTCTTAAAATCTCAAGTCTTTTTTGAAAATTTCGGCAGAGTTTCCTTTGTAAATACTAGCCCCAAAAGCGTACAACATGAATAATATGAATAAAAACATCCCGAAGCGGGAGCTAGCTCTTCGTCAATTGACGGTCACAACCACGCAAGAAATATAATATACAACACCAAGGGCGATGATAAAAACTCAAAAGGAAACTCAAAATCAACATGAAAACCATAATAATACAAGCAAACTCTAAGGTCGAAATAATATACAACTGGTCTTCTAAGGTTATCAAATAATACAGTCGGGTTGGTGGAGTTTCTAGATACAACTGAAATAAATAAAGTATAATGGTGGTCACGATGTGAGTGAACCCACCTACCAAAGCAATCACCCAAAAAGGAGCAGTGTGTCAGCAAAGCTGCAACGAAACCTGTATGTCAAAACCTGCAAGAAACTGTGGTACAACGGGGGTGAGTTGCCAACTCGTGAGTAGAAAACATCACAGAGCAGAAATTGTATCTATGACTCAATCCTAGGTCAATACGATCATAATATCCTCAAATAATATGGCTTAAAGCATGATAAATGGCTAGGCAAACATTTATACAAAGTGTAGTACCAAGTGCTCGTGTCAGTGCCTCAGGTAGCAACATATCATAAATATGAGGTATGACTGCAATATAATGAAAACAGAATACATCATGAATGAGAAAACTGTTTTCTTAATTAAGTGAGATTTCTGTATATTTAAATCGAGGTATCATCAATGAAATCAACATAAATCAGTGTCTAGGATCGCCACAAATATATATATATATAAATCCCAATATCTCAATATTTCAGGCTCCGGCTATCCGGACTGGCCTGTATCCTCGAATCTCAATATCTAGGGCTCCGGCTATCCGGACTGGCCCAAATCATCAAATCTCAATATCTAGGGCTCCGGCTATCCGGACTGGCCCATACTCAGTATCCTCCGGATATCTGTCGAGTCACAATACAATGACCAGTCAGTAATGCTCCCCTGTCACAGGCTCAACGCCATCATCTGTGGCCTTCTTGCCCCGGGGTACCGTATTGGGTCCACCATACACCCACAGACGGTTCCTCCTCCTCCTCGAATCGGGTGTATGATATTGTTCAAGAGCCGAGAAAATTCATGATCGACATACCTCAAATCATATCATGAGAAAACTGCAACTTTCATTTTAAAATGATAATCAGTTTATAAAATCCTTGCGGTTTCTCTAAATCCAGAAATCTCATAGAAATCCGAAATTCAAAACTGAAGAGTCAATAACAATGAATACTGGGCTCTGGCAATCCGGACTGGCCCTTATAATATTACATGACAAATGAATATATAAATATGCAAGAAATATCACAATAGTGAATGCAATAATGAACCAGCATATGAAACAATAACATATTAGAACTATTAGCTAGCAAACGATATCAATAAGATAATAATTCTCTAAAGTGTACATGACATGGCAATTACCGATGAGGATGTGTGTGAGCCGACAAGCAGCTGTACGTGGAGCATACACATCATCGGTAATGGTGCTGGTGTCCTGAAAGCATGATTTTAATAATAACTAATGAAAACACAAATAAGCATGCAATGCGATGCGAAAAGCAAGAATATGCGGAATATGAATAATAACGCAACATATAAGAATATCCATTTATATATATAAGTCATACAGTTTTAACATTTGAAATAATACGAATCGTGTTGTTTAGAAATAAGGGCTACAGTGTTTTCAAAAAAGGTACGTCCTTTGAAATATCCATAGAATCCCTTGGCCTGTCTTTAAAATAATCATGATTCTTTAGTTTTGAAATAGGTATGTAACGTTTTGAAAATCGTTTCGGTGAAATTTCGAAAAAACGGAAAAATAAGGGGGTTTTCTGTAAAAAGTCAAAATACAAATATCTTTATTATAAAATTAAATATACATATTCTAGCTATGAATTTGCTAGTATTTGGTGTTTATTGAGTCACTGGTGAAATTTCAAATTTTCTGAAAATTTTTCCGAAATTAATTATTTTAATATTATTTTAAGCCGTCACTAATACATTTAATTAGGGAAAATTACAAATTGGAATGAGTTGAAACAAATTTTTTGCATCATAAAACATTAAATAAAATTTTATCATGTGGTTTTTGAAATGAAATCGTTTGCCAAAACGGTTTGGAAAATATCGAAGAAAAAGGCTTTTTTTTCGGTGAAATTAGTGTAATTGGATGTTGGGGTATATCAATTATCATTTTTCCTTCACCCCACACTCACACACCCCCACTTTCCACCTTATGGCCGAGCCTACCTGTCCCCATCCCCAACTTGTCCCCACTTCAAAGGCTAAAGAAAAGAAAAGAAAAGAAATGAAAACAATAAAGAAATGAGAGATAAGACCTTGTTGACTTTGGGAAACTCCACATACATTATACACCTCACATTCTCTCTCCCCCTCTCACTTATTGTGGCCGAGCCCTCCCCATTCCCTGCTGCAACAGCAGCTCCTTCATCTTCCCCACACCATTTCACCTCCAAAAACCTCAAAGAATTCATCAAAAATCAAGTTGAAACTCACACAAACTCCAAATCCAACTCTTACCCATTTTTCTTTGGCTACTTTAGTATGGATCTAGGAGCATGGAGTCCATTTTGGGTGACAAGTTTTCAAGTTTGATCTCAAGAATTTGGGAGGTATAAATCTTAAGCCTATAATGAAATTGTTGTTTAAATTGCTTACCCTAGCATATTAAAGTGTTAATTTGATTCTAGTTGATAACTTGAGAATTTATGATTAGGGTTTGTGATCAAGTGAGGTTTTTATCATTTGTTTATGGTTGTAATGAGGAGATTAACATGTAGATTGTATGCAAAATCTAAGTTAGTTGCTATTTGCTAATTTGTTAATTTAAAATTGTGATAACTTTGCTAATTTGCTAACTAGGTTTTCATAATTAGTTTAATAATTGGGTTTAAAAATCTAATTAGGGTATTCATAGCATTATTAACATTTTAAAGTGTAGTTTAATACTTTAGTTCATGAAAATCCAAGCTAGATTGTAGTTTGTGCATTTTTGCTATAAAATTGTTAAAATTGGTTAATATTGCAAACTAGTTTTTTTTAAATCGAATTAAATTGTGGGTTTAAAATTTACGTAATGGTTTCTATGGCATAATTAAGATATTAAGTTATCATCTTGGTCACTAGATTTGTTAAAACATCATGTTTTGTACAAACACGGTAATTTGTGCATGCTAGATTTTCGGAAAAATGACTTTTTAAGTGAAATTGGGGTTTTTGTGAATTTTAATCTATTTTATATTATAATTAGTGCTGGTAATTGTACAAACGAGTGTGTTTGGGTTTTCTCGATGGTTTGGCGTTTGTACGCCGACGTCGAGGGTTTTTGGGTCGATTTGTGAACGCAACCATAGGTTTTGACCTATGTGGGATTCGTGCGTCGTTTTGGTCATGAGTCGGATTTTAATGCGATACGGTGCGTTATGATATGTAGGTACCCCATGTGGACTTCGAGACGACAAGCAAGCGCGTGGCGACGTCGGCACCGGCGAGCGAGGACCAGGTGAGTAGATTTATATCTACGGGGAGAAATCGGGTGGATGACGTATAGCACCCCCGCAGTTCGTGGTGATGTATACGAATACGTATACACACACATATATATTGATTATATTTTTTTTGAGTATATTGATGATGATATGGATATTTGGTGTTCTTGGGTGTTTTAGTGTCGCGAAACCCTAGAGTAGTGGTCGCACCACACATGCACACACCCACCCATACTTGCATACCTTCTTCTTTCATTTGTGCTTACGAGAATATATAGTTATGTGTTCACATGGGTATGGGACTATGTGTTCACATACGGATTTGAGGATGATACTTGGGTTTGAGATGAGTCGATAAGATTTGTGTTGAGGTTGTGATATCGGTGATATGGCAGGATTCGTATTTGAGATACGTCCTGATATTATAGCGGGTCTTTGAACGACGATACGGGTGAATAGTGCTATAATCAAAATGGTCGACATGTGATCGTGATATGAGATATGATATGCTAGGATATTGATATTAGGCTGTATCGGGCGATGTATACCCTTGATGATGCTATGTGCTGACGGTATCGGTTTGTACGAGATTGTAGATCTGTAGTCAGATCATGAGTATATTGAGGATATTAGTATTGTACTAGACATAGGTCAGTACCCTAGACTATGATCTTGAATAAAGAGGATACCAGTGGAATGGTGTGAGGAATATGATATTGACCCGTACCCAGATTTGGGGATGCCGTACGACGGATTTACATACGAGCTATATCTTGATGATCGATACGCACTCTTGACTTGGGATGTCTGATTGTAGATATGGTATCGGATATGATATTATTGAGGCGGGATCACCGACTAATATATATACAGGTATGTATATGGATCGACTCAGATGTTAGGCGGTTTCCTTACCTGTAGTCCAGCTGTTAGCTTAGCCCTTTAGTTGTTAGATTAGATTCGATTCTTACCTATTTCAAAAACCAACGAATCGTGGTTATTTTAAAAGACAGCCCAAGGGATCCTACGGATATTTCAAAAGACGTATCTTTTCATAAAAACACCGTAGCCCCTATTTTCAAAACCCCATGTTCGTGTTATTTCAAAAGGCACCATTTGTAGGACTTATATTAGATTAATGCAGGTTAGTTACAGTTGTGTCTTGTATTCAGCTCCCGCTTATTATTGTGGTTCGCTTCGCATCGCATACTTATGTTATAATTTCTTATTGCAATGTTGATATCATATTGTTAGGACACCAGCACCATTACCGATGATGCGTATGTTGTAGGGTTCCTAGGCACTCTAATGGAGTCTCTGATCATAAACTTAACCATGGTCTAATTCTTTACACTAACCCTAGCTTGCATGTATCATCAAACATGATACAATCATGTGCACAAAATATATCACATATACAATGTGCACAAACCAAGTGAGTAAATCCATTTAAAGTGAACCAATACTAGTTAATGCAAAGTAATATATCAAATATATAATTATACATTAAATCATTAAATCAACACTTGATTCAATGATCCGGTCATATCGCATATAACCGGCTAGTATCCAATGTATCGGCTTATCGAATCAATCCTTGATTCGATAACTAGGTTATATCGCATACAACCATTCGACACATTCATCGCGAGAATGAAATACGGTATCATATACACGCATTATTCTCGGTCCCGCACATATCTCATATGCGCTCCTATTTCGTTTCGCTTGAGCCAGGAAACCTCTGTGTAGGACTCTAAAGACTCGTCAATACGCCGGCAGTAGATGATGATCATATCAAACACCCACAAGCCGCAAGCGGTCTGCTAAACGTAACGGCCACCCGGGTATTGAGCGATCAGAAGATCGACGAGCAAGCCCGCTCACACTCCTGTGAATCCAACTAGTAACACTTACCGTACAGTCCGATCTGTTCGTCTGATATGTCGCATATCTCGCCTAGGGGTGGTAAAACGTCAGACCCCAATAGCTTGATAAGTCATGCCGACGTAAGGTCCATAACTTTCATGAAACTACTGATAATTCTTACCAGTATATCACAGCAACCCTGGCCAGGGATTTCCTGTTATGGCCAGTCGAGCATAGCACAACATCAACCCCCAATACCGGGAGAGACGAATCCCCTCCTATCGCTCATTGCCTCCATGTGAATCGGGACTGTACCCAAAAACCACCTGTTTGCACGACTCAGTAGAGCCGTGGTAGGGTGGAAATCAAAGCACAGTGGGAGACACACAAGACACTATGACGATCTCGGGTCAACAGACTAAGCTGTACCAGTGTCACCAGAGAACTGCCATCTGACGTGAGGTATAATACCATCTGGGAGTTCTCGGCGAGTCCGTTCAGTGTACCCAGTCTCCACTGAGCACCCGTATACCATCTCTGATGTCACACACTAATGGATATGGGATCATCCATCGCCCATCGCATGGGTCGAGAAGATATACGCTAGTCTACTCTGGAATATCGATGCCCCGTCTCGATATTCCCACGACTAGGAACATTGAAGGATGTACTGACTGACTACGCAGGCCCCACTAGTATGATCTGCATCATAGTCCTGGAAGTCGAGTACACATCCTAAGGGTTTTATCAACATGTAATCAGAGAGACAGAAGGTATACACGTTAAGATAAAGTGCAACCAGATAGCGTACTATCATGTCGAGCAAGAAAGTCCTACCTATATATGTCCCAGCATCCACTACAATATACATCCAATGTACAGTAATGGCCTCTAGGGCATACATAAAACTAACAATCTCCCACTTGCACTAGGGCCATCTGTAGCAGTGGTTGCAGTATCACATACTCAACCATCCCATAAAGTCTCTCTTTGGGAAAAAGCCTTCGTGAGTGGATCCGCCGTGTTCTTCTCTGAGTCTACTCTCCTTACCTCGATCATCCTGAAGATCAACTATCTCCATGATCAGGTGATGCTGCCTCAGAATTTGTCTGGGTCACTGATGGGACCAGGGTTCCAGGGCCGAAGCCACACTTCCATTGTCATACAATGGCAGGAACCTAGTTCATCTTATGAACCAATATACACCCAAACTGCCTCTTTGGCAGTATCTTTAATAGCGATGTTACCAGCCTTTATCGTCTAGTTTGCCACGGTATCTAGCTTGGAACTCTTCCAACATACCGTCCCTTTACTGAGGGTAAAGACAGTGCCTGTGACTGACATTCAGTCGTCTTTATCACTCTGGAACCCTTCCAGTGATTCTCCCCAGGATCGATTGATACCATCTCACTACAACTAGTGAGTATCCTAACATCCAATTAGATCAATCTCATAGATCCAAAGCTTAGGATTTAGTAGGTATCACTTTGATCCTATTGGATAATTTTTGTGATAAGCGGAGATTGATCGATCGTAGCATAGGAAACTCCTTCCCTAACAAGAGTATGTCATCCACGTACTCTACGAGGATCGTCACCATACTCCCTACTACCTTTTTGTTTATACTAGGTTCATCTACCATTTTGATGATGTCAACTTCTTTGACTAATCCATCAAAACAGATGTTCCAACTCCGCGATGCCTGCTTTATCCTATAAAGCATCTTGCACACGTTTCCGCTGCTCCCACTGTCAACGAGGCCCTCTGGCTGTGTACTTATAGACGCACTCTTCTAAAACATCATTTAGAAAAGCAGTCATGACACCCAACCACCAGATATCGTAGTCATGGTATGTAGCCGTGAAAAGTAGGATCTGGATGGACTTAAGCATAGGTACTGGAAAAGGTTTCATCATTATCCACGCCTGGTTGATGACGAAAACCTTTAACAAGTCTAGCTTTAAAAGTCTCAACTTTTCCATGTACACCAAGTAATCTTCTCAAGATATACTTGCTCCTGATGGGGATTTAACCCTTCAGATATAGCAACCAAAGTCCATACTTTGTTGGTGTATAAGGATTCCATCTCAAATCACTAAGCATCCAGCCATTCTTACAGAGTCCCTACTCTTGATGGCCTGCTCGAAACTGATTGGGCCATCATTTCATGATGCAATCCTCGCTCCCACTGTCATCGAGAAACCGAGGTATCTCTCAGGCAGGTGAGGAACCCTACCAGATCGGCGGAGAGGCTGAGGTTCGTCGGGGACTATAGAATCCTTTGGTTCTGTCAAATCTTCAGCTGTAGTTTCGTATAGCTGGAACCTTTCCAGTTCTACAGAACTGACCTTGCCTCGATCTTGTCCGGATTTTGCTTTTGACATAGGCCGGACAATCCCAAATCTTAACTAACTTAAGAGATAGGCTCTTCCCATACCATATCTCATATGGAGTGGTAGGCACTGATTTGAATCGAACCTTATTCAATAGGTATGCAACTTCATAAATGCATAACTCCCAAAAGGAAATAGGTAACTCAGTAGTACTCATCATAGAGCACACGATATCTAATATTGTGTAATTGCTCCGCCCTGATACACCGTTGTGCTGTGGTGTATTCAGAGGAGTAATACGGAGAGAGAATCTCATTCTCCTTTAGAATGGTCCAGGAATGCCATGCACAAGTATTCTCCTCCCTGATCTCATCATAGGACATAATACTTATACCCGTATTTTGGTTCTCTACTTCCAACTTATATTCTGTGAATACCTCAAAAGCTTCGGACTTATGTTTCAACAGGAACATACGACTGAATCTTGAGAGATTATCAGAGAATATAATGAAGTATAAAGAACCAGTCCTGGCATGTGTAGACAGGAGACCTTACATACATCATCATGTATCAGTCCCAAGAGTTTACTAACTCTTTCTCTGCTTCCAGTAAACAGAGCTGGTGTCATTATATCTTTGTGACATGACTGGCAAGTTTCACAAGATGTAAATTCAAACTGATTTAAATATGCATCTAAAATGTAACTTCAGCCAGTAGGGTCGCATTGATATGACCTAGTCTACAATGCCTCAAGAACGAATCGTTCATTTCTGAACTCTTCCTCTTGTGTGTGTTCTGTATACAAGGAACTGTAGTTTGATTTAGAACGTCAATGCTTTTAGATAACGTGCCTGAACCGATCAACTTTTGATATAGGAAATGTTCAAAACATTATCCAACAATACAAAATTATATCATTTCTTTACTAATAAAGAGACTGATATGATTTTGTATATCAGGTTCGGTATCTAATAGCATTTGTTCAGAATCAATGTATTCGTAATACAGGGTGACAGTGACCAACAGACTTGGCTGCAACACTTGCCCCGTTTTCTGCCTCATGAAACTTATCACCCGTTCTCAGTTTTTCTACCTTTTTGTAGCCCTATGTAACAGATTACATATCTGGGATCCTGATCCGGTATCATATACCCAGGATGCAGAGGATACTGAGAAACAGTTCTGCATAATGAACACACCCGAAGGAGATGCATCATATGTACTTTCTTCGTTTGGGCGGCATAGGAATTCTGGTATTCCCTTATTTTCTGCTCTGTCTTATAACAATTATAAGTTGGAGCGGGACCAACGTTCCCCAGCTCAGTATAACAAGCGGGTTCGGTCAATACATCCGTATTATTATCTTGATTAAGGCGTGATATGGTCGCTACCAGGAGAGAGAGAGAAGAAAACACTCTGCGTGCGCTCTTGCAAGATTAGATTGGTTTTGTATTTTATCTAATCAGGATGGCTCCCACTGTTTTTATCAAATCTTCCTTCAAACCCTAAAAGGAAAGACTAGCCGGGATTAATTATACTCTACAAGTTCGCCAATCTTTCAGCCAGGCCAGTGTCGGTACTTTGAGGGAGGTTCCCCGTGCTTTCGCACGGACCTAATTACAGTAAACCTCGTTTTCCCAGAGGCGTAACCCCGTTGACACCTTTCTAGACACCTACTTGATCGGCTAATTGTAAAGTGCAAAACTCTCCCAGGAGTAACAATTACTCGCAGTGGGTATCGGGATCCAACTATCACATAGAAGGTATGCAATCTCATTGCAAATTTCAACACTTGAAACTCCCGATAAAGGTTTTTACCCCTAGCACCTATGACCTTAACTATGGTCAACAAATCATAAGTACTAGTCAAGTTCTACCCGTCATTTTGTGATTAATTAGACCCACCCACATGACCCTTAACTTGTTAGTTATATGTATGCCCTAGAGGCCATTACTGTACATAGGATGTATATTGTAGTGGATGTTGGGACATATATAGGGAGGACTTTCTTGCTCGACATGATAGTATGCTATCTGGTTACCCTTTACCTTAACGTGTATGCTGATTGTCTCTCTGTTACATGTTGGTAAAGCCCTTAGGATCTGTACTTGACTACCTGGACTATGATGCGGATCATACTAGTCGGGACATGGTAGTCTATAAGTACATCCTTCAAAGTCCCTAGTCGTGGGTGTATCGAGACGGGGCATCGATATACCAGAGTAGACTAGCGTATACCTTCTCGACCCATACAGATAGGCGATGGATGATCCCATATCCATCGGTGTTTGACATCGGAGATTATATACGGGTGCTCAGTAGAGACTGGGTACACTGGACGGACTCGCCGAGAACTCCCAGATGGTATTATACCTCACGTCAGATGGCAGTTCTCTGGTGACACTGGTACAGAGTAGTCTGTTGACCCGAGATCGTCATAGAGTCTTGTGTGGTTCCCACTGTGCTTTGATTTCCATCTTACCACGTCCAAGAGGGCGTGCAAAACGGTGGTTTTTGGGTACAGTCTCGAGTCACATGGAGGCAATGAGCGATAGGAGGGGATTCGTCTCTCCCGGTATAGGGGGTTGATGTTGCGCTGTGTTCGATTGGCTATAACAGGAAATCCCTGGCCAGGGTTGCTGAGATTTACTGGTAAGTGTTACCAGTAGTTTCTCGAATTGTTATAGACCTCATATCGACACGACTTATCGAGCTATTGGGGTCTGACGTTTACCACCCCTAGGCGGGATATGCGACATATCAGACGATCAGACCGGACTGTACGGTAGTGTTACTGGTCGGATTCACAGGAGTGTTAGCGGGCTTGCTCGTCGATCTTCTGATCGCTCAATACCCGGGTGGCCGTTACGTTTAGCAGACCGCTTGCGGCTTGTGGATGTTTGATATGATCATCATCTGCTGCCGGCGTATTGACGAGTCTTTGGAGTCCTACACAGAGGTTTCCTGGCTCAAGCGAAACGAAATAGGAGCGCATATGAGATATGTGCGGGACCGATAATAATGCGTGTATGTGATACCGTATTCCATTCTCGCGATGAATGTATCGAATGGTTATATGTGATATAACCTAGTTATCGAATCAAGGATTGATTCGATCAGCTGATACATTGGATACTAGTCGGTTATATGCGATATGACCGGATCGTTAAATCAAGTGTTGATTTAATGATTTAATGTATAATTCTATATTTGATATATTACTTTTCATTAACTAGTATCGGTTCACTTTAAAATGGATTTTCTCACTCGGGTGTGCGCATTATATATGCGATATGATTTTGTGCACATGATTGTATCATGTTTGATGATGCGTGCTAAATTGGTTAAGTGTAAAGATTAAACCATGGTTGTGAATGGTTAGGGTTATGTTTTCTTTTTCATTTATTTATTTATTGGTTATTCATTTGGAAAAGAAAATTAAAAGCAAAAAGGGAAAAATGGTTGCTATTTTGTTTTGTTCATGAATCTTCATGAAGCTTTGACTTAGTTAACCATTTTGTCTCATGCTTAACCCTAACCACTCCACTAACCCTAGTTCACTCTCTACAACTAACCATGGTCATGTTATGATAAGAATGAGTTTGTTTTCTAATTAAATTAAATCTTATCATAACAAGCTTCTTCTTCTTCTTTCTTTTCTTCACTTGAAAAAGCTTGATTGCATCAATGGTGGATTGATGAAATGAGTGAGAAATCCAATTCTAAAGTCTACCCACTTTCTATTTCTTCATCCTCTACCTCTTGCCAAGTGGTAGAGTGTGTTTCCTTCACAAGTTTTCAAAGCTAGGTGAAGGTGGAGCTTGATCTATCGATGCCTCAACGTAGATCATCTTCGGCATGGACATCGACGACCTAGCTCGCCATTTCTCCGACGAAGCCGACACTAGAGCCCGGATTCTTTTTGGACAGCGGAGACGACTTCGTTGCGGAGCTATGGAGGTGGAGCACCGGATCTACAAAGGTTGTATTTCCGTATCTCATAGTTAAGTGTTAACTAGTTAGCTTTTTCGCCTAGTTTTCTAGCAAACGATCCGTAGCCGGGTCTCTCGGCACCTAGAATTTTTGAAAATGGCATGTTCGATGCCTTGTGAGACCTCATTAAGGTGCCTAGGAACCCTACAGTGGTATCAGAGCCTAGCTAGAGCCTTAGGCGAAGTCTAGACGGATTTTGAAGTCCGAACGACCCGAAACCCCAACCTTAAAATTGCTCTCTGGACGTTTTCCAAATTCTGGGATTTTTCCATATTAAAAATATGCAGGAAACTCATCAGGAATATATAAGAGTTACTGTGAAATTTGGAGGCCCAATTCATCTTTTCCACCGCGGATCCGCGGCATGGGCAATGCTCATGCGGCGGTTCCGCGGCCGTACGGCCATATTATTTAAACTTTTTTGCACAGTATTTCTTAGATTCCAGTGGTGATTTTTCTGCGAATTTTTAATATTTTTCCAAGAGTTGAATTTTCTGGAGTTGTTTTAGGGATTCGATGTTTCGATCGGATTGTCAAACTTTGTCTATGTGGCTTTCCGGATAAATTTTTAGAATATGTTGAAAAGTTCGACCGGATATAAATACCCAATTTTTCCCCTGTCGGGAAATTTCCAAGTGTTGGATTTTTCCGTAGTTTAACGACGTTCTAAGTAGTGCAAGTAACTCGATGGACCCTCTAGAAGACAACAAACCTTAACTCGATTATGTGACCGTCTTGAACTGCCCTTTGAACCTTCGGGTTTGGGGCAGTACGGCGTGCCACATGTGAGGCGTTGGCTTGACCCTTCTACGGCTGGACCGTTGGTACTGAGGCACGAACGGAATGTTGTTAGACTTATTTCATGTGTTGAGCTGTATCGGGAAAACTTGGGTGTTAGATTGTTCGATCGAAAAGTTTAACATTTTCTGTTTATCTGGAATGGGATACAATAATTGGAATTCACAAAAGTTATGTGATAACTGAATGAATGTTATAAATCTAGCAATTTAGTCTCACTTGATCGGTTGCCACGGAATTTTGATGTGATCAAAAGTCCGTCGCAATCACGTAGCGTACGCGGATACTTGCCGGGTAAACTTAATAGACAGCCTCACTCCATAGCCCCGACCAAGTGACTGTAGGAGAACCCCGTCGCCGAAAGCATCCATTCGGGTGCTCGCGGCAGCGGTGTTCCGCCTTGGTGCACTTCGTCGACGGTATCGGGGGTGCGGCCGTCTACTAAAGTTTGCGACGAGCATTCGATCAGGATGTCGGGAATCCTGTTGAATTCACCGACTTGACATTGAAAAGTGTTTTCGATTATGAGACTAAAATGCAGGGTTTATAATTGTTAGGCATGCGATGTCTAACTAATTCATTTGGTCAGGCATGCGATGTCTGAGGTGGTTGCGGATTCCAACTGTTGTAGTTTTACACTTTCTTTTCTGTGACCGTAAGTGTAATATGTGATATCGCCGGTTTCGTTGCTATATGTCAACGACAATTAGGATGGACATATTTACTTACGTTGATGACATGTGATGTTATGTGTTGCTGGATATGTTATATTGGATCGTCGTGTTTGAATAGCCGGGGGTTTTTATGTGAGATGAGTGTTTTTCATTTTCATTCATGTAAAAACTTGTATGTAATATTCTTTTATTTGGGGCACTTCCAGGTTGCGGAAGATGTCACCGTTTGTATATTATTTACTTTTCCGCACTAGGATAGACCCAAGGAGGGGAGCACAAGTAACCGGGTTCTGGAGTCCAGTGGGAGACCAACTCGAGGAGTCGAGTCCGGGTCTCCTAACTCCAGAATTGGTAGGGTTGCTTGCCGCTCTCATAGGGGTCTAGGGGTGTGGGTTTGGCTATTCATCACGACCATGGAATCCGTGTTTTATACTGGCTCGTATTGAAAACACGGATGTCCTAGTATATCCAATATTTCATATGATTCTTCTGCTGCGATATCTGTGATGTGATCATGAGATGTTCTGTGATAGATACAGTATATAGTATATATGATATATTATATAGGCGTTACTTATGTTTTACACCCGCGCTAGCCCTGCCCCGCTCTGCCGTTAGTTACCTAACCTAACGGTGCACGAGGGGACATCGAGGCGAATGCGGATGGCATAAGTGTACGTCGTATTTATCTGTGATGTTTAGGTACTTAAATGATGGGACTTCATTAATGAGATTAATGAAATAAAAGAAACCTAAGATGTTGTAGAATCGAATTTCAAAATAAAACAGGTAGCTACAGTTCTTGCTTTGCACAGAGGTATATGTGATATATCCTGCACCTTATTCGATGAGGAAAGGACCGAGATCCCTTCACCGGGAGTGACTCCTTTAGCAATAACTGGCAGATGCTACACACTCGGTTTGTTTTTGATTGCTTTTAAGAGTTTTTGCTTTGCACAGTGATATATACGATATATCCCGCACCTCATTCGACGAGGAAAGGACCGACGATCCCTTCACCGGGAGTGACTCCTTCAGCAAAACTAGAAAAGCCTCAAAAACACTCCATTTTAAAAATTCATTTGATTCTACAACGATATCAAGTTCATTACGCAATAGGTTTTCAGAAAAACCTGTCGTAGCCCTCCGTCATTTCAGATAAGTGGTAGTTAGTATTCGTGCTACGTTTGTTGGCCTGCGTCAAGGCGTAGTGTGCGGTAGCTAACTAGTATTTATCTGTTTATGCATATGATGAAGATTGGATTAGGGTAATCGTGCGACTTTGTTGGCCTGCGTCAAGGGTCGTGCGGGTGGGTTTAATTCAATCAGGAAATGACGGGTTGAACTTGACTAGCGGACTATGGTTTGTTGGCCTGCGTCAAGGTCATAGGACGCTAGGGGCAAAAGATTATTGGGAATTTCAAGTGTTGAAATTTGCAATGAGATTGCATACCTTCTATGAGATAGTTGGATCCCGATACCCGCTGCGAGTAAGAGTTACTCCTGGGAGAGTTTTATACATTACAATTAGCCGATCAAGTAGGTGTCTAGAAAGGTGTTAACGAGGTTACGCCTCTGGGAAAACGAGGTTTACATTAATTAGGTTCGTGCGAATGCACGGGGGACCTCCCTCAAAGTACCGACACTGGCCTGGCTGAAAGATTGGCGAACTTGTAGTGTGTAATTAATCCCGGCTAGTCTTTCCTTTTAGGGTTTGAAGGAAGATTTGATAAAAAGCAGTGGGAGCCATCCTGATTAGATAAAATAATAACCAATCTATTCTTGCAAGAGCGCACGCTGAGTGTTTTCTTCTCTCTCTCTCCTGGTAGCGACCATATCACGCCTTAATCAAGATAATAATACGGAATATTGACCGAACCCGCTTGTTATACTGAGCTGGAGAACGTTGGTCCCGCTCCACCTTATAATTGTTATAAGACAGAGCAGGAAATTGGGGATTACCAGAATTCCCGTGCCGCCCAAACGAAGAGAGTGCATGCTGATGCATCATCTTCGGGTGTGTTCATTATACAGAACTGTTTCTCAGTATCCTTTGCGTCCTGGGTATGTGATACCAGATCAGGATCCCAGATATGTAATCTGTTACATAGGGCTATAGATAGGTAGAGAACTGAGAACGGGTGATAAGTTTCATGAGGCAGAAAACGGGGCAAGAGTTGCAGCCAAGTCTGTTGGTCACTGTCACCCTGTATTACAATACATTGATTCTGAACGAATGTTATTAGATACCGAACCTGATATACAAAATCATATCAGTCTCTTTATTAGTAAAGAAAGGATATAATTTTGTATTGATGGATAATGTTTTGAACATTTCCTATATCAAAAGTTGATCGGTTCAGGCACGTTATCTAAAAGCGTTGATGTTCTAAATCAAACTACAGTTCTTAGTATATGGAACACACATAAGAGGAAGAGTTCAGAAATGAACGGATCCTTCTTAAGGTATTGTAGACTAGGTCAGATCAATGTGACCCGACTAGCTGAAGTTACATGTAGATGTATATTTAAATCAGTTTGAATCTACATCTTGTGAAACTTGCCAGTCATGTCACAAAGATATAATGACCATAGCTCCGTTTACTGGAAACAGAGAAAGAGTTAGTGAACTCTTGGGATGATACATGTTGATGTATGTAGGTCCCCTGTCTACACATACCAGGACTGGTTCTTTATACTTCATTATATTCTCTGATAATCTCTCAAGATTCGGACATATGTTCCTGTTGAAACACAAGTACGAACCTTTTGAGATATTCACAGAATATAAGTTAGAAGTAGAGAACCAATACGGGTATAAGTATTATGTCCTATGATGAGATCAAGGAGGAGAATACTTGTGCATAGAATTCCTGGACTATTCTAAAGGAGAATGAGATTCTCTCTCGGCATTACTCCTCCGAATACACCATAGCACGATGGTATATCGGGGCGGAGCAATCACACCATATATGATATGGTGTGCTCTATGATGAGTATTACTGAGTTACCTATTTCCTTTTAGGGGTTATGCACTTGAGAAGCTGCATACCTATTGAATAGGTTCGAATCAAATCAGTTGCCTACCACTCCATATGAGATATGGAAAGGGAAGAGCCCATGTCTTAAGCTAGTTAAGATTTGGGGTTGTCCGGCCTATGTTTAAAAGCAAAATCCGGACAAACTCGAGGCAAGGTTAGTTATGTAGAACTGGAAAGGTTCCAGCTATGCAAACTACAGAAGATGATTTGATAGAACCAAAGGATTCAATAGTTACCAACGAACCTCGGCCTCTCCGCCGATCTAGTAGGGTTCCTCACCCACCTGAGAGATACTTCGGTTTCTCTATGACAGTGGGAGCGAGGATTGCATCATGAGATGATGACCCAACTAGTTTCGAGCTGGCCATCAGGAGTGAGACTCTGTAAGAATGGCTGGATGTTTAGTGATCTGAGATGGAATCCTTATACACCAGCAAGGTATGGACTTTAGCTGCTATATCTGAAGGGTTAAATCCCCATCAGGAGCAAGTATATCTTGAGAAGATTACTTGGTGTAGATGGAAAAGTTGAGACTTTCAAAGCTAGACTTGTTAAAAGTTTGCATCATTGACCAGGTGTGGATAATGATAAAACCTTTTCAAGTAGCTATGCTTAAGTCCATCCAGATCCTACTTGTCACGGCTACATACCATGACTACGATATCTGGTGGTTGGGTGTCATGACTGCTTTTCTAAATGATGCTTTAGAAGAGTGCGTCTATAAGTACACAGCCAGAGGGCTTCGTAGACAGTGGGAGCAGCGGAAACGTGTGCAAGATGCTTTATAGGATTAAAGCAGGCATCGCGGAGTTGGAACATCTGTTTTGATGGAGTAGTCAAAGAGTTTGACATCATCAAAATGGTATATGAACCTTGTATAAACAAAAAGGTAGTAGGGAGTATGGTGATGATCCTCGTAAGGTATGTGGATGACATACTCTTGATAGGGAAAGAGTTTCTTATGCTACGCTCGATCAATCTCCGCTTATCACAATGATTCTCCACATAGGATCAAAGTGATACCTCCTAAATACTGGGTTTTTGGATCTATGAGATAGATCTAAATGGATGTTAGGATTCTCACTAGTTGTAGTGAGACAGTATCAACCGATCCTGGGGAGAATCACTGGAAGGGTTCCAGGGTGATAAAGACGACTGAGTGTCAGTCACAGGCATTGTCTTAACCCTCAGTAAAGGGACGGTATGTTGGAAGAGTTCCAAGCTAGATACCGTGGCATACTAGACGATGAAGGCAGGATACATCGCTACTTAAGATACTACCAAAGAGGCTGTTTGGATGTATAATGGTTCATGAGATGAACTATGTTCCTCCCATTGTGTGACAATGGAGTTGTGGCTTATGCCAAGGAACGCATGTCCCATCAGTGATCCAGACATATTCTAAGGCAGTATCACCTGATCATGGAGATGGTTGATCTCCAGGGGATCGAGGTCAGGAGAGTAGACTCAGAGGACAACACAGCGGATCCACTCACAAAGGCCTGTTCCCAGAGAGAGACTTTTATGGGATGGTTGAGTATGAGATACTTCAAACCACTGCTACAGATGGCCCTAGTGCAAGTGGGAGATTGTTAGTTATATGTATGCCCTAGAGGCCATTACTGTACATAGGATGTATATTGTAGTGGATGCTGGGACATATATAGGGAGGACTTTCTTGCTCGACATGATAGTATGCTATCTGGTTACCCTTTACCTTAACGTGTATGCTGATTGTCTCTCTGTTACATGTTGGTAAAGCCCTTAGGATCTGTACTTGACTACCTGGACTATGATGCGGATCATACTAGTGGGGACATGGTAGTCTATAAGTACATCCTTCAAAGTCCCTAGTCGTGGGTGTATCGAGACGGGGCATCGATATACCAGAGTAGACTAGCGTATACCTTCTCGACCCATACAGATGGGCGATGGATGATCCCATATCCATCGGTGTTTGACATCGGAGATTATATACGGGTGCTCAGTAGAGACTGGGTACACTGGACGGACTCGCCGAGAACTCCCAGATGGTATTATACCTCACGTCAGATGGCAGTTCTCTGGTGACACTGGTACAGAGTAGTCTGTTGACCCGAGATCGTCATAGAGTCTTATGTGGTTCCCACTGTGCTTTGATTTCCATCTTACCACGTCCAAGAGGGCGTGCAAAACGGTGGTTTTTGGGTACAGTCTCGAGTCACATGGAGGCAATGAGCGATAGGAGGGGATTCGTCTCTCCCGGTATAGGGGGTTGATGTTGCGCTGTGTTCGATTGGCTATAACAGGAAATCCCTGGCCAGGGTTGCTGAGATTTACTGGTAAGTGTTACCAGTAGTTTCTCGAATTGTTATAGACCTCATATCGACACGACTTATCGAGCTATTGGGGTCTGACGTTTACCACCCCTAGGCGGGATATGCGACATATCAGACGATCAGACCGGACTGTACGGTAGTGTTATGGTCGGATTCGCAGGAGTGTTAGCGGGCTTGCTCGTCGATCTTCTGATCGCTCAATACCCGGGTGGCCGTTACGTTTAGCAGACCGCTTGCGGCTTGTGGATGTTTGATATGATCATCATCTGCTGCCGGCGTATTGACGAGTCTTTGGAGTCCTACACAGAGGTTTCCTGGCTCAAGCGAAACGAAATAGGAGCGCATATGAGATATGTGCGGGACCGAGAATAATGCGTGTATGTGATACCGTATTCCATTCTCGCGATGAATGTATCGAATGGTTATATGTGATATAACCTAGTTATCGAATCAAGGATTGATTCGATCAGCTGATACATTGGATACTAGTCGGTTATATGCGATATGACCGGATCGTTAAATCAAGTGTTGATTTAATGATTTAATGTATAATTATATATTTGATATATTACTTTTCATTAACTAGTATCGGTTCACTTTAAAATGGATTTTCTCACTCGGGTGTGCGCATTATATATGCGATATGATTTTGTGCACATGATTGTATCATGTTTGATGATGCGTGCTAAATTGGTTAAGTGTAAAGATTAAACCATGGTTGTGAATGGTTAGGGTTATGTTTTCTTTTTCATTTATTTATTTATTGGTTATTCATTTGGAAAAGAAAATTAAAAGCAAAAAGGGAAAAATGGTTGCTATTTTGTTTTGTTCATGAATCTTCATGAAGCTTTGACTTAGTTAACCATTTTGTCTCATGCTTAACCCTAACCACTCCACTAACCCTAGTTCACTCTCTACAACTAACCATGGTCATGTTATGATAAGAATGAGTTTCTTTTCTAATTAAATTAATTCTTATCATAACAAGCTTCTTCTTCTTCTTTCTTTTCTTCACTTGAAAAAGCTTGATTGCATCAATGGTGGATTGATGAAATGAGTGAGAAATCCAATTCTAAAGTCTACCCACTTCCTATTTCTTCATCCTCTACCTCTTGCCAAGTGGTAGAGTGTGTTTCCTTCACAAGTTTTCAAAGCTAGGTGAAGGTGGAGCTTGATCTATCGATGCCTCGACGTAGATCATCTTCGGCATGGACATCGACGACCTAGCTCGCCATTTCTCCGACGAAGCCGACACTAGAGCCCGGATTCTTTTTGGACAGCGGAGACGACTTCGTTGCGGAGCTATGGAGGTGGAGCACCGGATCTACAAAGGTTGTATTTCCGTATCTCATAGTTAAGTGTTAACTAGTTAGCTTTTTCGCCTAGTTTTCTAGCAAACGATCCGTAGTCGGGTCTCTCGGCACCTAGAATTTTTGAAAATCGCATGTTCGATGCCTTGTGAGACCTCATTAAGGTGCCTAGGAACCCTACATAACTAAGGTCAACAAAGTCACGCGACTGTCCTAACTAATCGCATCATATGCGGTGTAGGAAGACATCACTTAGCTACCGTACACTGTGCCTTGACTATGGTCAACAAACACAGCACGAATACTAAGTACTCTACTTCCTAAAATGACGGAGGGTTGCGAATGGATTTTATGAAAACCTTTAACGCTTTGAACTTGATCTCGTTGCGGAATCAAATGGTTTTTAAATGGAATGTTTTCGAGGCTTTTCTAGTTTTGCTAAAGGGGTCACTCCCGGTGAAGGGATCGTCGGCCCTTTCCTCGTCGAATGAGGTACGGGATATATCATATATATCACTGTGCAAAGAGGAAACTATAGAAGCGATCAAAGACAAACCGAGGGTTGTAGCATCTGCCAGTTATTGCTAAAGGAGTCACTCCCGGTGAAGGGATCTCAGTCCTTTCCTCATCGAATAAGGTGCAGGATGTTCTATAATGAACACCGCGATGCAAAGCAAGAACTGTAGCTACCTGTTTTTATTTTGAAATTCGATTCCACAACATCAATTAGGTTTATTTTCTTTCATTAATCTCATTAATGAATATCCCATCATTTAAGTCCACCTAAACATCATAGATAAATATAACGTACGCTTATGTCATCCGCATTCGCCTCGATGTACCGTCTGCACCGTTAGGTTAGGTAACTAACGGCAGAGCGGGGCAGGGCTAGCGCGGGTGTAAAACATAAGCAACGTCTATATAATATATCATATATACTATATATAATATCTGTCACAGAACATCACATGATCACATCACAGATAAATCACAGCAGAAGAAACATATGAAATATTGGATATACTAGGACGTCCGTGTTTTCAATACGAGCCAGTATAAAACACGGATTCCACGGTCGTGATTGTAAGCCCGCGGGGGCGCCCCGGCCGTCGATCCGACGCCGGAAACGCGGAAAACAGAAACTTTGCGAACTTTGCAAAACGGCACCGCCGCGGACTTTTCACCCGGATCGGGCCATTAACCTAGCTAGCTAGCCAAAAAGAAAAGAGTAGAGATGTATACCAAGCGATCCGTGTCCTTCGGTCTTCGTCTCCACTCCGATCTCCTGCGGAATCTCCGTCACCTCCTCGCTCGTCGGAAAGGGCACCACGTAGCCGGAATCTTTTACGGGCTCCCGCCTCTTGACCGAGGCAACTCGGACGCGAAGTTGGCTAGCCGACGCGTCCAAGACTTGCTATAGAATAGTGTAGAAGCTTGTCTCTTTTGGGTTTTGGGGTTGCCATGATGGAGGAATTTTAGCACAAGGATTTTTCATGGATGCAAGCTTGATGAAGAAATGGAGCATACATGAAAATGAGCTCGGCCACACCTTTGTGTGCTCACTGGAAATTGAAAAATATGAAGCAAGCTCTAGCATGTAAAGAAATGAGTGCATCAATTAATACCAAGCACAAAAGGAAAAATCCTTTCACTGCAAACACAAATGGGGGGGGCGGGGTTCCACCCAATTAGCATGAATGAATTATTCCACACAAAAATTAAACCTCTCCCCTAAAAAACAGTGGCCGGCCCCCTTTCTCAAATGGGTGGAGAAAATTGAATTAATCAAAACAAAGAGAAGAAAGGGAAAGAATGAATGAGAAATTAGTCACTCCAATTTCCATTTCAATCCATTCACAAACCATCACAATAAATGCAATGGAATGACAAGAAAAGAATATCATGATGAAGAGGTCACACTTATGCAAAGAAACCCCTCACAAAATGTTAATTGCAAACTTGCAATTAACACCCTCCAACTAAAAGTCCGACCGGGAAGGAAAAAGAGAAAACCGGCCGGAACGGAATGCAAACTGGCAACCCCAGAAAAACCAATCCCGTAATAAATTACAGGAAAACCCCGCAACTGCAAATACATGCCCGCATTTGTATTCCCGCTGAACACAAATGCAAAGAGACAAAACTACACTATCAAATACTAGTATCCGGCTTAAGCCAAAGCCGGCTAGTAAAAACTGTCCGATCACGATCCGTGCAATACCGCACGTATCTGATCGAACCCTGCCATATCTCCATACGGCCTCTACAGCGTTTCGCCCGAAACTTGAGTAACTGTCTGTGGTGGACTCTAAAGACTCGTCAATACCTTGGCTGTGGATTTAACCACTAGCACGTCAGAGGTATAAGCCAATACGTGACGGGCCACCAGGTATTGACCAAATGGGACGTCGATGAGGGAACTCATCCTGACACCCTACTGAGCCTGTCAGTGACAATATCCGTACAGTCCGGTCCGTTCGTCTATGAGCATCGCATGGCGGGCCTAGGGGGTTGGTAAAAGTCAGACCCCCAAAAGCGGTACAAGTCATGTCGGAGTGTAGCCCAGAACACCCTGAGATACTACTGGAATACCTACCAGCAAATCTCCTGCCTTGGCCAAGGACTTTTCATGTTCTGGCTCTCCTAGACACAGCACGACCTCACCTCCAATACCGGGAGAGACGAACCCCTGCAGATCCGCTCACTGCCTCCATGTGGCTCGGGACTGCACCCAACTAAAACCTGTTTGCACGACTCCTTTGAGCCGTGGTAGGGTAGTAATCAAAGTACAGTGGGAACTCACACGAGACAAATGACGATCCCAGGTCGATGAACTAACCTGTACACATGTCACCTGGGAACTGCTATCTGACGTCTGGTATATGCCCAACTAGCAGGTTCCCGGCGAGTCCTGTCCGGTGTACTCATAACCCAATGAGCACCTGTATACATCTTAGGTGAACCAACTGACACCAGTGGCTTGTGAGACCGGCCACCGCCCCTCGTCGGGGTCTCGACTGTATACACTAGTCTACTCTGGAGAAACGATGCCCTGTCTCGAATCTCCCACGACTAGGGACCTTTTAAGGATGTGCTTGTAGACCCCAGCTCCCACTTATATGATCGCCCTCATACTGCTGGAAGTCAAGCAAGAATCCAAGGGGCTCTATCAACGTGTAATAGCGACGTGTCATGTCACCTAAAGCAGTACACGATGATAAAGGTAAACCAGATAGCATACTATCATCTCGAGTAAGACTGTCCTACCGGGATAGGTCCTCCCCTCAATCATTGCAATCACGTGCCTGTGACCCAATAATTGACTCTGAGGGCACTATCTCCAACAATCTCCCACTTGCACTTGAGGCTAATTATTGCGATGTCGCATACTCACAGCCCGTGTGATACCGAACACCCAACTCCTCTACTAGTCAGTCTCACAAAGCCCGTTTGCGAAACTATTGCGTTCGAGGAATAGGCTCAGTGAGTGGATCCGCTTTGATGTTTCTTTCTATGTCTCTCTATATCTCATGTTCGCAGAGAAAACTATCTCCCGAAATGAGCAATACCTGTCTTAGAATGTCTGGATGTCTGATGGGACCTAGCTCATAAGTGAACTCCAAATCCAAACTTCTTAGACTGTATCGACAACTGAACTTAATCAGTGTCCTGCGCCATGCCTTCCCTCAGTATCCACCTGGACCAACTGTCCAAAATACTGCCCCTCGTCAGAGGGAAAACTATAACTCTGAACGCCACTCTGCCATCCAGGTCACCTTGGAAGCCTGGAATGATAACCGTCTCCTAATGGAGGCTGCCGTTATCATATCCCTAGAACATCAACTTATGTTCTAAAACTGCTTCCGACTGTTTCTCCAGGATTGGATTAATATCAACTTATTGCACCTACTGCAAGAACAACATCTGGTGTGGTACTTGACATCTCATGATTGACTCAATTGCCTAAGCAAGTGATCTGTCAATCATGCGTATCCCTCTCCCCTTTAGTCTGTAAGACACCTTTAGAGAGGGTGACTCCATTACCTGCAGGTACACTACCGTGCCAGGAGTCGTCCATTCTAAATACTCATAGAATGCGGTCAAAGTACCCAGATTGGGAAACCACCCAAATCTAGATCTAAAACCATAAATCTAGTAACCAGAATGTCTGATATAATATCCAAGTCCTATGTGGAGAAACCACCGTGTGACGACCAAAGTATAACCGATCGTAGTATAGGAATATCACTTCCTACTCCGTGTATGTCATCAAATACCAGGACATCACACCCTACTACCTTCTCAACAGATCCATCCCCTATTCTGATGAAGTCAAACCTATGACTGTCACATCAGAAATAGATGATCTATCTCCGCTATATCTGCTTTAGTCTATAAATAGACATAAGCCTGATATCCACCAATGCTTCTGCTGCTCCCACTGACTACGACAACCCTCTGGCAGAGTCATATAGACGTGCACTTCTAAAGCCAGTTTAGAACGACGCTATACTCATCCTTCCGCCGGGTCTCGCAGCCTGGACCAATAGCAATGGCAAGTCTGGGTAAACAAGAACCTCCCTGCCACCGTCCTTGAGCATACCGAAGTACCTCTCGGGTGCCTGAGGTTACCCACCGTATTTGCGGAGTGGCCAATGGAATGTCAAACCAGATTGAATCTTTAGGTTCTAATCAAATCTTCAGTAATCGTTTGCGGTTCTGGAATCACTTCCAGTTCTACCATACTCCCACTACTGTTTTTCTGAAAAAATCCATTTTTGATAAAACTGTGGCGAGTCAAGAACAATATCACTATTGATCTTCCAGATGGTAGAAAGTCAACCCTCGTCATAGCCCGGGTCAACCCACAAACAGCCACTACTGAAACGTGCCTTGAGTTGTCCAGTGTCTGGTTTTAAGCATAAGCCGGACAACTCCCCGTATCTTAACAATGTCAAGATATGAACTGTTCTATATCCAAGAACCAGAGGCACTGATTTAATTGAACCAGATTCAAATCATGCAGCTGTCTCCAGTGCATGTCAAGTAAATGGAAGAGAGGCCGATCAGCGTTACTCAACTTAGGAGTACTTCCAATTATGAGTAACCTGAAAGAGAAGCTAGTTCTCTTAATCATTACTATCAACTGAATACCATACACAAGTATCTACATCTTCGATCAGCTTGAAGAATCCCGATACTTGCAACACTTGGTTCTCTACTTTACTCTTATACCTATAACTCCTCAAAACTTAGACCCTGTTATTCTACGAAACACATGTCTAAGAACTAGAGAAGTTAAAAGTAAACAGAATATAGTACGAGGACCAACCCCTCTGTCCTAATGGACACTGGACAATATACAATACTCTGTATAAGTCCCCTGAGTCGAATGACTCATTCACTGTGTGTCGTAGGTTGAAAACTGTACTTTTGGTTAAGAAGAATCACACCGTTGTTCAATGCTCCTTACCTAACCATCCACTGGTATAGGTAAATGTCATAGACATAATTTCAAAAAAATATGTCTCACTCTATAAAAATAGACGTACAGATATATCAATTTGAAATTGGTGCACAACAACGGATATTTAAAACCAAATATTTGCCGACCGGCAAACAACCCAGGTGGCTTCCTCAAATATCACCAATTCCAACGAATCCCGATATAATGAGGATGGTCACCTAATTCCCAATAACTTACTCCCACTCATCATCTGTAAAACCATACAGATGTGAGAATCATATCTGGTAAATACATACCCTGGAGTAAGTATCTAATCGGGAAATCAGTTTTCTTTTAACAGTACACAGTGAAACTGAAACATTGAAATGTTTCGATGGGGTATTCTGGTATTCCTAGTAATGCCTCTTCCATTATCCAGATTCACAACTATAACCGTATAATTCTTTGCCACCTCTCCAAATCTCTTTACATGTCTTTAGTCATTACCTTCTGTACACCCCTTTAGGCCAAATGGTTTTCTTCCTTCCCTACCGTTCGGCACCAGCCTATGGTTTGGAAGAAGACTATCCAAAAAGCATAATGGGTGTACTGTCCTAATCCGAGGAGCACTCGCAATGCGAGAGAAGGTGAGGATAAAAGACAACCGAATGTACTTAATTCATAGGTGATTTGGGATTGACAAAGAAGTACATGGTTTGGTCGTGAATAGCAGTCGCAATTTACTTTGCCCTCTTACTAATCCCTTGCTTTGTCTGAACTTAATACCTTCTGTACACCGTTTAGGCTAATTGGCTTTCTTCATTCCCTACCGTTCGGCACCAGCCTAAGGTTTGGAAGAAGACTATCCAATTTGCATAATAGGTGTACTATCTCCAAGGAGTACTCGCAACCTGAGAGAAGGTAAAAGGTAAAGACAACTGAATAGTCCTATTCGTTTTCTCCAGAACCTGAAACCATCCTCGAAGTCCTTCGAGTTCGTATATAACCATACGATGGTTTTGTCCAATGGAAGTGGACGTTCGTAGTAATACGGGGTGTTCCGGAGAAAAGGGTAAAAGTAGGAGTGGCAAAGAGGTCTGCAACTCTGACAATCCAAAAGCCTGTGTTAAGTAGGTTCGGTCAACCTGGTCACTGAGTCATAGTCTAGGGTCGGGTCAATGGTCGCTGCCAGAGAGAGAGAGAAAAGAAACACTCAGCGTGCACTCTAACCTAGATCAGAATGGTTATCACTTTATCTAATCTGGAAACCTCCCACTGTAACGTCAAATTCTTCCCCAAACCTGAAAGAAGAATTAGCCGGGAATGCCCGAGGAGTAAACCAACTCATCAGTGGGAATCGGGATCCAACTCTCATCGCATGATAACGTGACGGAATCCGCTCACGTTATCACACTCCAGAAGGTATGCGCATATCTGGCAAGTTTCAGTACTTTTGAAACTCCCGATGTGGATTTTTACCCCATGCTCTTATGACCTTGACTAAGGCCAACAAATCATAAGTCACATGTCAAGTTCTACCCGTCATTGTCCAGGTTGATTTGAACCCACCCGTACAAGCCCTTGACTAAGGCCAACAAGGCTATACGACTGTCCCAAACCAACGCATCTATCTATGCAGCATATGAATACCCAATAGCTACCAAACACTGTGCCTTGACTAAGGCCAACAAACACAGCTTGAATACTATTGACTACCCATATGAAACGACGGAGGGCTACGAATGGTTTCTGGTGAAAACCTTTAACGTAACGAACTTGATATCGTTGAAGGAACTGATAGCTTTATAAAAATATAGTGACGACAACCTTTGCTAAAGAGGTCACTCCCGGTGAAGGGATCTCGGCTCTTTCCCCGTAGAATGAGGTGCAGGATATTCCAACTGAATACCACGATGCAAAGCAAAAGTAATTGGCTATAGTGAAGTTACTGCCCTGACGCAAACTTTTGTCCAAGGGGTCACTCCCGGTGAAGGGATCTCGGCCCTTGCCTCGTCGACTGAGGAGCAGGATATTCCAACTGAATACCACTGTGCAAAACAAAAGTGAACGACCTTGCAATAACAGCTTTTTGAAAAAGTGTTCCAACAATATCAGAATAGGTTTGTTTATCTTGCATTGATCCGAATCAACGCAGTCCCATCAATTGATCACACCAATAAAGAACGAAAATATACTGACGTACGTATATGCCATCCGCATTCGCCACTGGGTCCCGTCATCACTCGTTAGGTTAGCTAACTAACGACAGAGCGGGGACTGGACTAGCGCGGATGAAAAACATATACAACATATACTAATATATATATAATATATAATTTTCGCTCATGGCGTGATAAAAAGCAACACAGAAATGTATAGCAACACAGATCAATACAGATATCTGGGATCCCCGGGTTTCACAGAGCCGCTGAAACCCGACGTTCCCCTGGTCGTGTGGATAGCCTGTGCAATGAAATCCTAGACCCCTACGGGCGCGGCAAGTTACCCGCCAAAACCTGAAGCGAGGCAGCCCCCTTCAGCAACGTGAATGGACCACCCAGCACTTCACGGAATCCGGTAACTTGGGTACCCCTCCTGGGTCAACCCTGTACCCCCTACGAGTGCGGCGAATAGCCCGCCAATTCTAGAGTGAAGCCCCTTCCGCCTCAATGCCATGAGATGCGGGCTTGTTGCCCTCTAGAATCCGGCTATCCGTGCACCCCTCCGCGGGGTAATCCTAGTACAGAAAGTAAAATATACATACAACGGGTACATCGACCGCAACCAGGTCGTGCCCCAAAATAATAATACAAACTGGCAGTGACGGCAGTCCACATGTCGGACGCTCGCCCCGCAATATCAAATGTACATATAAAACAAAACTGTACTACCACTGCAACCAGGCTATCCTCCACGACCGATCCGCAACAACACAGTACAATCACAGAACATCAACGTGAAAATCACGTTCGCAAATCCGTCTAACCGGGCTATAGCAGTTAGACGGGATTTACCGATCAAGTGACATTCACGGTCGCAGATATAATGTAAAAACTGTGAACTAGCATGTTTAAAATATCCGATCGAACAAATTTATCAAAGTGGGCCCCACACACTACTGTAGCACTTACAGAAAATCTGGGCCCAAAGAAAATGTCCCAAATACCCTATTTCCTACTCATAAGCTTACTGGGAAAATATGGTGCCACGATTCCTCTTTTCCGCCGCGCAAGCGCGGCCAAACCAGGGTTTTGGCCGCGCTTCCGCGGTCGAAGTGAGGAATCAGTGGATCGTATTTTCCCAGAATTCTTATAATTTGTTGTACATGTCTCTGCAATCACCAGAAAAATTTTAGGAGCTCAAAAAATTTTAACAGAGAACACATATGCACAAAAATACGGTTTTCGGGTATTTTGTTCGATCGGGTTCTAAACGCGCTAGAGCAAGCTAGGCTAGCTTAATGGCGTGGCTCTGATACCAATGTAAGCCCGCGGGGGCGCCCCGGCCGTCGATCCGACGCCGGAAACGCGGAAAACAGAAACTTTGCGAACTTTGCAAAACGGCACCGCCGCGGACTTTTCACCCGGATCGGGCCATTAACCTAGCTAGCTAGCCAAAAAGAAAAGAGTAGAGATGTATACCAAGCGATCCGTGTCCTTCGGTCTTCGTCTCCACTCCGATCTCCTGCGGAATCTCCGTCACCTCCTCGCTCGTCGGAAAGGGCACCACGTAGCCGGAATCTTTTACGGGCTCCCGCCTCTTGACCGAGGCAACTCGGACGCGAAGTTGGCTAGCCGACGCGTCCAAGACTTGCTATAGAATAGTGTAGAAGCTTGTCTCTTTTGGGTTTTGGGGTTGCCATGATGGAGGAATTTTAGCACAAGGATTTTTCATGGATGCAAGCTTGATGAAGAAATGGAGCATACATGAAAATGAGCTCGGCCACACCTTTATGTGCTCACTGGAAATTGAAAAATATGAAGCAAGCTCTAGCATGTAAAGAAATGAGTGCATCAATTAATACCAAGCACAAAAGGAAAAATCCTTTCACTGCAAACACAAATGGGGGGGGGGGTTCCACCCAATTAGCATGAATGAATTATTCCACACAAAAATTAAACCTCTCCCCTAAAAAACAGTGGCCGGCCCCCTTTCTCAAATGGGTGGAGAAAATTGAATTAATCAAAACAAAGAGAAGAAAGGGAAAGAATGAATGAGAAATTAGTCACTCCAATTTCCATTTCAATCCATTCACAAACCATCACAATAAATGCAATGGAATGACAAGAAAAGAATATCATGATGAAGAGGTCACACTTATGCAAAGAAACCCCTCACAAAATGTTAATTGCAAACTTGCAATTAACACCCTCCAACTAAAAGTCCGACCGGGAAGGAAAAAGAGAAAACCGGCCGGAACGGAATGCAAACTGGCAACCCCAGAAAAACCAATCCCGTAATAAATTACAGGAAAACCCCGCAACTGCAAATACATGCCCGCATTTGTATTCCCGCTGAACACAAATGCAAAGAGACAAAACTACACTATCAAATACTAGTATCCGGCTTAAGCCAAAGCCGGCTAGTAAAAACTGTCCGATCACGATCCGTGCAATACCGCACGTATCTGATCGAACCCTGCCATATCTCCATACGGCCTCTACAGCGTTTCGCCCGAAACTTGAGTAACTGTCTGTGGTGGACTCTAAAGACTCGTCAATACCTTGGCTGTGGATTTAACCACTAGCACGTCAGAGGTATAAGCCAATACGTGACGGGCCACCAGGTATTGACCAAATGGGACGTCGATGAGGGAACTCATCCTGACACCCTACTGAGCCTGTCAGTGACAATATCCGTACAGTCCGGTCCGTTCGTCTATGAGCATCGCATGGCGGGCCTAGGGGGTTGGTAAAAGTCAGACCCCCAAAAGCGGTACAAGTCGTGTCGGAGTGTAGCCCAGAACACCCTGAGATACTACTGGAATACCTACCAGCAAATCTCCTGCCTTGGCCAAGGACTTTTCATGTTCTGGCTCTCCTAGACACAGCACGACCTCACCCCCAATACCGGGAGAGACGAACCCCTGCAGATCCGCTCACTGCCTCCATGTGGCTCGGGACTGCACCCAACTAAAACCTGTTTGCACGACTCCTTTGAGCCGTGGTAGGGTAGTAATCAAAGTACAGTGGGAACTCACACGAGACAAATGACGATCCCAGGTCGATGAACTAACCTGTACACATGTCACCTGGGAACTGCTATCTGACGTCTGGTATATGCCCAACTAGCAGGTTCCCGGCGAGTCCTGTCCGGTGTACTCATAACCCAATGAGCACCTGTATACATCTTAGGTGAACCAACTGACACCAGTGGCTTGTGAGACCGGCCACCGCCCCTCGTCGGGGTCTCGACTGTATACACTAGTCTACTCTGGAGAAACGATGCCCTGTCTCGAATCTCCCACGACTAGGGACCTTTTAAGGATGTGCTTGTAGACCCCAGCTCCCACTTATATGATCGCCCTCATACTGCTGGAAGTCAAGCAAGAATCCAAGGGGCTCTATCAACGTGTAATAGCGACGTGTCATGTCACCTAAAGCAGTACACGATGATAAAGGTAAACCAGATAGCATACTATCATCTCGAGTAAGACTGTCCTACCGGGATAGGTCCTCCCCTCAATCATTGCAATCACGTGCCTGTGACCCAATAATTGACTCTGAGGGCACTATCTCCAACAGTGATGAATAGCCAATCCCACACCCCTAGACCCCTACGAGAGCGGCAAGTAACCCTACCAATTCTAGGGTTAGGAGACCCGGACTCGACTCCTCGAGTTGGTCTCCCACTGGACCCCAGAACCCGGTTACTTGTGCTCCCCTCCTTGGGTCTATCCTAGTGCAGAAAAGTAAATAATATACAAGTGGTGACAACATCCGCAACCTGGAAGTGCCCCAATAAAAGAATATTACATACAAATTTTTTACATGAATGAAAATGAAAAAACACTCATCTCACATAAAAACCCCCGGCTATTCAAACACGACGATCCAATATAACATATCCAGCAACACATAACATCACATGTCATCAACGTAAGTAAATATGCGCATCCCAATTGTCGTTGACATATAGCAACGAAACCGGCGATATCACATATTACACTTACGGTCACAGAAAAGAAAGTGTAAAACTACAACAGTTGGAATCCGCAACCACCTCAGACATCGCATGCCTGATCAAATGAATTCTTTAGACATCGCATGCCTAACAATTATAAACCCCGCATTTTAGTCTCATTATCGAAAACTCTTTTCAATATCAAGTCGGGCAATTCAACAGGATTCCCGACATTCTGATCGAATGCTCGTCGCAAACTTTAGTAGGCGGCCGCACCCCCCGACGCCGTCGACGAAGTGCACCAAGGCGGAACACCGCTACCGGGAGCACCCGAACGGATGCTTTCGGTGACGGGGTTCTCCTACAGTCACTTGGTCGGGGCTATGGGGTGAGGCTGTCTATTAAGTTTACCCTATGAGTATCCGCGTACGCTACGTGATTGCGATGGACTTTTGATCTCATCAAAATTCCATGGCAACCGATCAAGTGAGACTAAACTGCTATGTTTATAACATTCATTCAGTTATCACATAACTTTTGTGAATTCCAATTGTTGTATCACATTCCGGATAAACAGAAAATGTTAAACTTTCCGATTGAACATTCGAACACCCAAGTTTTCCCGAAACAGCTCAATACATGAAATAAGTCTAACAACATTCAGTTCGTGCCTCAGTACCAACGGTCCAGCCGTAGAAGGGTCAAGCCAACGCCTCACATGTGGCACGCCGTACTGCCCCAAACCCAAAGGTTCAAAGGGCAGTTCAAGACGGTCACATAATCGAGTTAAGGTTTGTTGTCTTCTAGAGGGTCCATCGCGTTACTTGCACTACTTAGAACATCGTTAAACTATGGAAAAATCCAACAATTGGAAATTTCCCGGCAGGGGAAAAAGTGGGTATTTATATTCGGTCGAACTTTTTAACATATTCTAAGATTATCCGGAAAAGCACACAGACAGAATTAGACAATCCGATCGATATACCGAGTCCCCAATACGACCCAGAAAATGCAACTCTGGAAAAAATTATTAAAATCCCCAGGAAAGCCAGCACAGACAACTAAGAATTACTGTGCAAAATTGGATGCATAAAACGACAAAATGGCCGTGGAACCGCCGCATGAGCATGCTCATGCCGCGGATCCGCGGCGCCTTTATGGAATCAGGCCCTCGAATTTTACAGTAAGCCTTAGATCTTCCTGCTGATTTTTCTGAATATTTTTAATATACAAAAATCCACATTTTACAGAATTGTCCAGAGAGCATTTTCAAGTCGGGGTTTTGGGTCGATCGGACTTCTAATTCCGTCGGGACTTCGCCTAAGGCTCTAGCTAGGCTCTGATACCACTGCAGGGTTCCTAGGCACTCTAATGGAGTCTCACAAGTGATCAAACATGCAAAAATCAAAATTTTACAAGTGCCTACAAACCCTAATACGGATCGTTAACTAGATAATGAGGCGAAGCAAGCATGTAATCGAATTAAATGCTAAGGGAAAGTGACTACAACCTTTGTAGAACCGGTCCACCACCTCCTAAGCTCCGCGATGATCTCCCTCCGCTGTCCAAATCGAACCCTTGACTCTAGCATTGGCATCATCGAAGAATGGGCGGGCTTGATCGTCGGTTCGATGCCGAAGATGATCTACGTCGAGGCATCACAAGAACAAGCTCCAACTTCACCAAGCTTTGAAAACTTGTGAAGGAAACACCCTATACAACTTGGCAAGAGGTAGAGGATGAAGAAATAGGAAGTGGGTAGACTTTAGATTTGGATTTCTCACTCATTTTGGCTAGTTGCCATTGATGGTGCAAGCTTTCTTCAAGTTGAAGATGAAGAAGAAGATGAAGAAAAAGAATATGATAAGTATTATGTAAATGATAAATAATCAATACTTATCATTTACTAACCCTTGGTTAGTTGTAGAGAATGGACCATGGTTAACTTGAATGGCTAGGGTTAAAGATGAGACAAGAATGGTGACTTAGTCAAAGTTTCAAGAAACTTCAACTACAAACAAATCAAGCCACCATTCTATTTTCTTTATCATTTTCTTTTTCCAAAATAAACAAAAAGAATAAATAAATGAATAAGTAAATAAAAAGAAAACCCTAATCATAAACTTAACCATGGTCTAATTCTTTACACTAACCCTAGCTTGCATGTATCATCAAACATGATACAATCATGTGCACAAAATATATCACATATACAATGTGCACAAACCAAGTGAGTAAATCCATTTAAAGTGAACCAATACTAGTTAATGCAAAGTAATATATCAAATATATAATTATACATTAAATCATTAAATCAACACTTGATTCAATGATCCGGTCATATCGCATATAACCGGCTAGTATCCAATGTATCGGCTTTTCGAATCAATCCTTGATTCGATAACTAGGTTATATCGCATACAACCATTCGACACATTCATCGCGAGAATGAAATACGGTATCACATACACGCATTATTCTCGGTCCCGCACATATCTCATATGCGCTCCTATTTCGTTTCGCTTGAGCCAGGAAACCTCTGTGTAGGACTCTAAAGACTCGTCAATACGCCGGCAGCAGATGATGATCATATCAAACACCCACAAGCCGCAAGCGGTCTGCTAAACGTAACGGCCACCCGGGTATTGAGCGATCAGAAGATCGACGAGCAAGCCCGCTCACACTCCTGTGAATCCAACCAGTAACACTTACCGTACAGTCCGGTCTGTTGATCTGATATGTCGCATATCTCGCCTAGGGGTGGTAAAACGTCAGACCCCAATAGCTTGATAAGTCATGCCGACGTAAGGTCCATAACTTTCGTGAAACTACTGATAACTCTTACCAGTATATCACAGCAACCCTGGCCAGGGATTTCCTGTTATGGCCAGTCGAGCATAGCACAACATCAACCCCCAATACCGGGAGAGACGAATCCCCTCCTATCGCTCATTGCCTCCATGTGAATCGGGACTGTACCCAAAAACCACCTTTTTGCACGACTCAGTAGAGCCGTGGTAGGGTGGAAATCAAAGCACAGTGGGAGATACACAAGACTCTATGACGATCTCGGGTCAACAGACTAAGCTGTACCAGTGTCACCAGAGAACTGCCATCTGACGTGAGGTATAATACCATCTGGGAGTTCTCGGCGAGGCCGTTCAGTGTACCCAGTCTCCACTGAGCACCCGTATACCATCTCTGATGTCAAACACTAATGGATATGGGATCATCCATCGCCTATCGCATGGGTCGAGAAGATATACGCTAGTCTACTCTGGAATATCGATGCCCCGTCTCGATATTCCCACGACTAGGAACATTGAAGGATGTACTGACTGACTACGCAGGCCCCACTAGTATGATCTGCATCATAGTCCTGGAAGTCGAGTACACATCCTAAGGGCTTTATCAACATGTAATCAGAGAGACAGAAGGTATACACGTTAAGATAAAGAGCAACCAGATAGCGTACTATCATGTCGAGCAAGAAAGTCCTACCTATATATGTCCCAGCATCCACTACAATATACATCCAATGTACAGTAATGGCCTCTAGGGCATACATATAACTAACATATGTATCACGTACACTTACTTGCCGGCTCACACACATCTTCATCGGTAATTGCCATGTCACGTACATCTTAGAAAATATTATTGCTTGACTTAGCTTGTTAGTTAGTAATTTGACATGATATTAGTGTACCTGCCTTATATGCCAGCTTAACATTGTAGTTATTACTTGCCACTTCATGCATACGGTTATTCATTGTTATGCCTATATTCATGGTTTTACATGCTATTGATGATTTGGATTCGGATTTCCATGAGATTTTCTGGATTGGGGGGGGGGGGAAACCGCAAAACTTATATAAACCGATTTCTTTTTTTTTAAATAAAAAGTGCGGTTTTTCCCATGATGTATGAGTCGTCCACCATGAGTTTGCTGATGGATTTCGAGACCCGATTCGAGGAGACGGATGAACCGTTTCGGGTACATGGTGGACCCGGTAAGGTACCCCGGGGCAAGAAGCGCGTGATGATGACGATGTGAGCCTGGCAGGGGAGCACTACCTACCGGTGATATTACCCGACGCGTCGGATATCCGGAGGATACCGTCGTGGTCTTGAGATGGAGGGTAGGGGCCGGTCTGGACTGACGGCGCCCTAGATATTGTGTTTGAGACATTGAGATTTCAAGATATTGAGGTACAGAGACTGTGATACAGAGATATCGAGATATTGGGATTACGTTTTGTGCCGATGCTAGGCACTGTTTTATGCTGATTTCATTTATGATATCTCATTTAAAAATACAAAGGAAATCTCACTAAATTATGAAAACAGTTTCTTCATTTACATGTATTCTGTTTTCATGCATTCATACCTCATTCATATGATATATTGCTACCTGAGACACTGACACGGGCACATGAGATTACACTCGGGTTAGATATTTACCCTAGCCTTGTTATAGGTTGCGTGTTATATATATATTTGAGGATATATTATGATCATTGACCTAGGTTGCGTTATTTATGCGATTTCTGTGCGTAGATGTTTTTCTATTCACGAGTTGGCAACTCACCCCCGTTGTGCCCCAGTTTCTTGCAGGTTTGCCGTACAGGTTCATTACGGCTTTGCGGGCATAGTTTCCTTCGGGTGATTGCTAGTAGGTGGGTTTACTTGTATCGTACCCCCATTATATATCTTGTTTATCATTATTCTGTTGTATCTAGAAGTTCCATCAACCAAACATGTATTTACTTTGAGATAGAGACCAGTGATGTTATTCTTTCGACCTTAGAGTCGCGCATTATTTTTCTGTGGTTTTCTTGTGGTTTGAGTTTCCTTTTGAGTTTTGATCCTCGCCGTTGGCGTTGTATATTATATTGCCTGTGTGGTTGTGGCCGTCGATTGACTAAGAGCTAGCTCCCACTTGGGGATGCCCTTTTTTTTGATTTCGTATACTATTCATGTTGTATCCCGTTTGGGGGCCAGTATTTACAAAGGAGACTCTGCCGAAATTTTCAGGAAATTTTTGATGTTTTTAAAAACCGCATAATTCGGCTTATGCTATTGAAACTACTTGCTTTAAATTGGTTTTTCCTGCACTCTACATCTTTTCTTGGTTTGGATTTCTGGGCTTTCGGTTTACTTAGATTACGTACGCCTCGAGACGTTCGTAGTTTAAGTGCCGGTCATGTTCCGTACTTTCGGGTCGTGACAAAGTTGGTATCAGAGCGTTAGGTTTTACCTTCGGAGCGTAGGATGACCCTTGGTTGATGGAATAGGTGACTAAAGTAGAGTGACGTACCATGGGTATGTTCCACGGCATACTTACGATACGCTACTCCACTTAAGAAGCCTTAGGATGTACATTTCTTTGTTCAGTATTATATTCATTCCTGATCTAGCCTCATCGGTACCAGTTATGGTTTTGCTGCCACGATTACGGGCAGGGAGAGCTACGGCTAGAGTTGCGGTCAGCACGAGCTCGTTACGAACGAGGACTGACCAGGGCGTGATTCCGGCGACACACGATTGCAGAGATGTGTCTTTTTATTGTGTTTTCACGCCACGATCGTTGATGGATCGCTGTATGAGATTACTCGGACGTACCGATCAGCACAAGAGAATTGAGCCACTGACAGAGGCCGGCCAGATTTTGATGACCGTTGGTGTATTGCTTACTCATGATGATTGAGGCACTGTTCAGCGTGCAGACGAGTGAGCCAGTTGCTGCTGCGAGCGACGAGATATCGCTCCATATGTTGGAGCTATTGCAGTACAGGTTGTACTAAGAGATGATAGAAGGTCGCTAGTCGCCCGAGGATGAATGACTAGGACATGTGGTTCGTTAGCCTACCCCGATGCGAGGTCATCAGATAGATTGATTCCAGCTAGAGACGACTTCACGCGGAGACGTTGGGAGTCGACAGAGACGATCGAATGTCAGAAACCTATTATTCCAAGTTTAAAGTATTCGGAAGGGCATGCAGGCAATTCTATGGACCCTCTAGAAGAATGAAACCCTAACTCGACTTAATGACCGTGTGAAAGACTTTGAACCTTCGGGTTTGCGGCAGTTCTACGGCGCCATTAGTGAGGGTTGGGTTTGCCCTTCTAGGCTGGACCACCGATGCTGTGGTATGTACTCGATACTATTAAACTGTGTCCAAGATGTTGAGCTCTTGGGGGATTATGAGGTTTTGACGACTTGATCGGATGGCTCGACTTAATTCGGATGCTAGGTGGTGAGATGCATTTTTGGGAGACTCCAGATACAAGGATAGCCGTTAGAGCTCAGTCCATGCAGCCACGACGAGACGAGTCCGAAGCGGTCGACATTAGAGAAAGGTGAAGTAAGAGGTTCGTACCATATCTAGATGAAACGACGTTCCACTCCGCCGACATCATAGATGCGATACGCATGCCAAGGCATTGTACTTGGATATACCTTCCAGAAGGAGTCGCGAGGAGTATGCAGCCGTTCCGGAATGAGAACAGATCTAGTAAGGGACGATGACTTCCGGAAAGTTCGGCAGAGACGAGATTTGGGAGAGATCTCGACAGGACCTTTCTGGAATGAATTACAAGGAGACTTGGACCCAGGAGTGGTCATGTTACGCACACCGGCAGGCCAGAGCTCAGGTTCGTCGATGAGACATGCTATGAGTGACCACGACAGTTGGCCAGAGATTCTTGGAGGATGTGCTTGAGCGGGACTATTCCGCCATACTTGATTTTGGTATTTTGAGCGATCTATTTGCATGATTGATTTTGATGATGGAGTTTCATGATATTTGTTTCCATGGACCACGGTTGCACCTACTGAGTATTCACGATTTTTGCACAGTTGTTGCACTTGAGATAGTTTTCGTGCCTTGGTTCCTCATGTTTGTGATTATATGGATTTCATACAGTTGAGTTGATTGTGCGTATATATACATACGATTTGGTTTTTGCACTCGGTATGATTCACATATGCTTGCAGTGCAGTGATACGCATTTTGTGCACTTAGATGCACTGGACTTCGATTTCGATTGTGATACTCGATACTTGTTTTGTGCACCTTGTGCACCTGATTTGATTTTGCGCATGTTCGGCGCTTGATATTGGATTTCATGATTTCGTGCATGATGAATGCCCCTGGTTTTGGGTTTTCGCGCATGTTGAGCGCATGTCTTGAGATGCGATTTTGGTGCACACCAGATGCACTAAATCGAGATTTTTCGTGCATGTCAGATGCACCTGATTTTGCTGTCAGGCACACACGTTGCCTAGGACAGATGCTTTGTGCACACCCGATGCACTTAGATCTTTTTTCTGTGCACTTGTATGGCACGTATATGGATTTTGATTTCCGTGCGCACCAGACGCACGTAGTATTCATACGCGTATTTGGGATTGATTTTTCTTATAGAGCAGTACGTTTTTATGATATTTGCTAAGTGTTTTCGTACTAAGCAGAACTAGTCAGAGGACAGTACCTGAATGTATTTTGCATGCATTGATAGCTATTGAAGGGAATTTCAAAAAAAAAAAAGCGAGCTATAGTCTCAGTATTTACCTACGTGTCTGATATGACACGAAACGTTTAAAACAAGGAAAACCCTTCTAAATTGTTTCCCAAAACGGCGGAACGTACATTTCAAACAAAGGTATATATGTATATAGTTATTTTCTTATGATAGACGTCCGCCACTGTACAGTGTTATGTGCATTGCACAACAACTTTAAGAGATTTGACATGCATTTCCTTCAGATAATTACATATATAGATTTGATATTTACGTGTATAGTTTCGAGTTATATCATATTGGTTTTGGTATTGGATTTGACATTATGTATTTACCGTGACTCCGATGATTGCGGGATGCTTGACGGAGTTTTGATTTTGAGTTATCTGCTCATTACCCATGCGCATGTATTGCGCTATGATGCGTTTTATGTACTTATGATTTCGGAGCCCGACGACTTGATGGTTTTGCTTAGATGTTTTTGTATTTGGGGGGAGTTGAATTTAAATTCAGGGACCGAATTTCTTTAAGGGAGGAAGATTGTAACGTTTTGAAAATCGTTTCGGTGAAATTTCGAAAAAAACGGTAAAATAAGGGGGTTTTCTGTAAAAAGTCAAAATACAAATATCTTTATTATAAAATTAAATATACATATTCTAGCTATGAATTTGCTAGTATTTGGTGTTTATTGAGTCACTGGTGAAATTTCAAATTTTCTGAAAATTTTTCCGAAATTAATTATTTTAATATTATTTTAAGCCGTCACTAATACATTTAATTAGGGAAAATTACAAATTGGAATGAGTTGAAACAAATTTTGTGCATCATAAAACATTAAATAAAATTTTATCATGTGGTTTTTGAAATGAAATCGTTTGCCAAAACGGTTTGGAAAATATCGAAGAAAAAGGCTTTTTTTTCCGGTGAAATTAGTGTAATTGGATGTTGGGGTATATCAATTATCATTTTTCCTTCACCCCACACTCACACACCCCCACTTTCCACCTTGTGGCCGAGCCTACCTGCCCCCATCCCCAACTTGTCCCCACTTCAAAGGCTAAAGAAAAGAAAAGAAATGAAAACAATAAATAAATGAGAGATAAGACCTTGTTGACTTTGGGAAACTCCACATACATTATACACCTCACATTCTCTCTCCCCCTCTCACTTATTGTGGTCGAGCCCTCCCCATTCCCTGCTGCAACAGCAGCTCCTTCATCTTCCCCACACCATTTCACCTCCAAAAACCTCAAAGAATTCATCAAAAATCAAGTTGAAACTCACACAAACTCCAAATCCAACTCTTACCCATTTTTCTTTGGCTACTCTAGTATGGATCTAGGAGCATGGAGTCCATTTTAGGTGACAAGTTTTCAAGTTTGATCTCAAGAATTTGGGAGGTATAAATCTTAAGCCTATAATGAAATTGTTGTTTAAATTGCTTACCCTAGCATATTAAAGTGTTAATTTGATTCTAGTTGATAACTTGAGAATTTATGATTAGGGTTTGTGATCAAGTGAGGTTTTTATCATTTGTTTATGGTTGTAATGAGGAGATTAACATGTAGATTGTATGCAAAATCTAAGTTAGTTGCTATTTGCTAATTTGTTAATTTAAAATTATGATAACTTTGCTAATTTGCTAACTAGGTTTTTATAATTAGTTTAATAATTGGGTTTAAAAATCTAATTAGGGTATTCATAGCATTATTAACATTTTAAAGTGTAGTTTAATACTTTAGTTCATGAAAATCCAAGCTAGATTGTAGTTTGTGCATTTTTGCTATAAAATTGTTAAAATTGGTTAATATTGCAAACTAGTTTTTTTTAAATCGAATTAAATTGTGGGTTTAAAATTTACGTAATGGTTTCTATGGCATAATTAAGATATTAAGTTATCATCTTGGTCACTAGATTTGTTAAAACATCATGTTTTGTACAAACACGGTAATTTGTGCTTGCTAGATTTTCGGAAAAATGACTTTTTAAGTGAAATTGGGGTTTTTGTGAATTTTAATCTATTTTATATTATAATTAGTGCTGGTAATTGTACAAATGAGTGTGTTTGGGTTTTCTCGATGGTTTGGCGTTTGTACGCCGACGTCGAGGGTTTTTGGGTCGATTTGTGAACGCAACCATAGGTTTTGACCTATGTGGGATTCGTGCGTCGTTTTGGTCATGAGTCGGATTTTAATGCGATACGGTGCGTTATGATATGTAGGTACCCCATGTGGACTTCGAGACGACAAGCAAGCGCGTGGCGACGTCGGCACCGGCGAGCGAGGACCAGGTGAGTAGATTTATATCTACGGGGAGAAGTCGGGTGGATGACGTATAGCACCCCCGCAGTTCGTGGTGATGTATACGAATACGTATACACACATATATATATTGATTATATTTTGTTTGAGTATATTGATGATGATATGGATATTTGGTGTTCTTGGGTGTTTTAGTGTCGCGAAACCCTAGAGTAGTGGTCGCACCACACATGCACACACCCACCCATACTTGCATACCTTCTTCTTTCATTTGTGCTTACGAGAATATATAGTTATGTGTTCACATGGGTATGGGACTATGTGTTCACATACGGATTTGAGGATGATACTTGGATTTGAGATGAGTCGATAAGATTTGTGTTGAGGTTGTGATATCGGTGATATGGCAGGATTCGTATTTGAGATACGTCCTGATATTATAGCGGGTCTTTGAATGACGATACGGGTGAATAGTGCTATAATCAAAATGGTCGACATGTGATCGTGATATGAGATATGATATGCTAGGATATTGATATTAGGCTGTATCGGGCGATGTATACCCTTGATGATGCTATGTGCTACCGGTATCGGTTTGTACGAGATTGTCGATCTGTAGTCAGATCATGAGTATATTGAGGATATTAGTATTGTACTAGACATAGGTCAGTACCCTAGACTATGATCTTGAATAAAGAGGATACCAGAGGAATGGTGTGAGGAATATGATATTGACCCGTACCCAGATTTGGGGATGCCGTACGACGGATTTACGTACGAGCTATATCTTGATGATCGATCCGCACTCTTGACTTGGGATGTCTGATTGTAGATATGGTATCGGATATGATATTATTGAGGCGGGATCACCGACTAATATATATACAGGTATGTATATGGATCGACTCAGATGTTAGGCGGTTTCCTTACCTGTAGTCCAGCTTGTTAGCTTAGCCCTTTAGTTGTTAGATTAGATTCGATTCTTACCTATTTCAAAAACCAACGAATTGTGGTTATTTTAAAAGACAGCCCAAGGGATCCTACGGATATTTCAAAAGATATATTTTTCATAAAAACACCGTAGCCCCTATTTTCAAAACCCCATGGTTCGTGTTATTTCAAAAGGCACCATTTGTAGGACTTATATTAGATTAATGCAGGTTAGTTACAGTTGCGTCTTGTATTCAGCTCCCGCTTATTATTGTGGTTCACTTCGCATCGCATACTTATGTTATAATTTCTTATTGCAATGTTGATATCATATTGTTAGGACACCAGCACCATTACCGATGATGAGTATGTACCACGTACACTTACTTGCCGGCTCACACACATCTTCATCGGTAATTGCCATGTCACGTACACCTTAGAAAATATTATTGCTTGACTTAGCTTGTTAGTATTGATGATTTGGATTCGGATTTCCATGAGATTTTCTGGATTTGGGGGGGGGGAACCGCAAAACTTATATAAACCGATTTCTCTCTTTTTAAATAAAAAGTGCGGTTTTTCCCATGATGTATGAGTCGTCCACCATGAGTTTGTTGATGGATTTCGAGACCCGATTCGAGGAGACGGATGAACCGTTTCGGGTACATGGTGGACCCGGTAAGGTACCCTGGGTCAAGAAGCGCGTGATGATAACGATGTGAGCCTGGCAGGGGAGCACTACCTACCGGTGATATTACCCGACGCGTCGGATATCCGGAGGATACCGTCGTGGTCTTGAGATGGAGGGTAGGGGCCGGTCTGGACTGACGGCGCCCTAGATATTGTGTTTGAGACATTGAGATTTCGAGATATTGAGGTACAGAGACTGTGATACTGTAACGTTTTGAAAATCGTTTCGGTGAAATTTCGAAAAAACGGTAAAATAAGGGGGTTTCTGTAAAAAGTCAAAATGCAAATATGTTTATTATAAAATTAAATATACATATTCTAGCTATGTAATTGCTATTATTTGGTGTTTATTGAGCCACGTGTGAAATTTCAAATTTTCTGAAAAATTTTCCGAAATTAATTATTTTAATATTATTTTAAGCCGTCCCTAATACATTTATTTAGGGAAAATTACAAATTGGAATGAGTTGAAACAAATTTTATGTATCATAAAACATTAAATAAAATTTTATCATGTGGTTTTTGAAACGAAATCGTGTAGGGTTCCTAGGCACTCCCAAGAGGTCTCACAAGGCATCAACCATGCCAATTTCAAATTTTATGGGTGCCGAGAAACCCTAATACGGATCGTTGGCTAGATGTCTAGGCGAACAAAGTAACTAGTTAACTACTTTAACTAAGAGTACGGAAATACAACCTTTGTAGATCCGGTCCTCCACCTCCACGGCTCCGTGATGAAGTCCTCTCTGCTGTCCAAATCAAATCCCGGGCTCTAGCGTCGGCTTCATCGGAGAAAGAGCAGGCTAGGTCATCGACGACGTGCCGAAGATGATCTACGTCGAGGCATCGCTAGATCAAGCTCCAACTTCACCAAGTATAGAAAACTTGTGAAGGAAACACACTCTACTACTTTGCAAGAGGTAGAGGATGAAGAAATAGGAAGTGGGTTCACTTTAGAATTGGATTTCTCACTCTTTTTCATCAATCACCATTGATGAAGAAAGGTTTTCTTCAACTTGAAGAGGAAGAAGATGATGAAGATAATATTATGATAAGTTTTATGATAAGAATAAGAATAGAAAAGAAAATCAATTCTTATCATAATTGTAACCATGGTAAAGTGTAGAGAGCTAACTATAGTTCAATGAATGGTTAGGGTTAATGAGATGAAGACAAAAGGTTTCTTTGGTCAAAGCTTCATGAAGCTTCAACAAGCTTCATGAAGAAAAGCAACCTTTTGTTTTCTTTATCTCTTATCTTTTTAATACAAATTAAAAGATAAAAGAATTAATAAATATATCAAAACCCTAACCATTTACTTAACTAAGGTTTAACTCTTCACACAAACCCTAGCTATCATATATCATCAAACATGATACAATCAAGTGCACAAAATATATCACATATACAATATGCACAGGCGAGTGAGAAAATCCATCTTAAGTAAACCGATACTAGTTAATGCAAAGTAATATATCATATATATAATTATGCATTAAATCATTAAATCAACACTTGATTTAACGATCCGGTCATATCGCATATAACCGACTAATATTCAATGTATCGGCTTATCGAATCAATCCTTGATTCGATAACTAGGTTATATCGCATACAACCATTCGATACATTCATCGCGAGAATGAAATACGGTATCACATACACGCATTATTCTCGTTCCCGCACATATCTCATATGCGCTCCTATTTCGTTTCGCTTGAGCCAGAAAACCTCTGTGTAGGACTCTAAAGACTCGTCAATACGCCGGTAGCAGATGATGATCATATCAAACACCCACAAGCCGCAAGCGGTCTGCTAAACGTAACGGCCACCCGGGTATTGAGCGATCAGAAGATCGACGAGCAAGCCCGCTCATACTCCAGTGAATTCAACCAGTAACACTACCGTACAGTCCGGTCTGATCGTCTGATATGTCGCATATCTCGCCTAGGGGTGGTAAACGTCAGACCCCAATAGCTCGATAAGTCGTGTTGATATGAGGTCTATAAAAATTCGAGAAACTACTGGTAACACTTACCAGTAAATCTCAGCAACCCTAGCCAGGGATTTCCTGTTATAGCCAATCGAACACAGCGCAACATCAACCCCCTATACCGGGAGAGACGAATCCCCTCCTATCGCTCATTGCCTCCATGTGACTCGGGACTGTACCCAAAAACCACCATTTTGCACGCCCTCTTGGACGTGGTAAGGTGGAAATCAAAGCACAGTGGGAACCATACAAGACTCTATGACGATCTCGGGTCAACAGACTACTCTGTACCAGTGTCACCAGAGAACTGCCATCTGACGTAAGGTATAATACCATCTGGGAGTTCTCGGCGAGTCAGTCCAGTGTACCCAGTCTCTACTGAGCACCCGTATATCATCTCTGATGTCAAACACCAATGGATATGGGATCATCCATCGCCCATCTGTATGGGTCGAGAAGGTATACGCTAGTCTACTCTGGTATATCGATGCCCCGTCTCGATACACCCACGACTAGGGACTTTGAAGGATGTACTTATAGACTACCATGTCCCCACTAGTATGATTTGCATCATAGTCCAGGTAGTCAAGTACACATCCTAAGGGCTTTACCAACATGTAATAGAGAGACAATCAGTGTACACGTTAAGGTAAAGAGTAACCAGATAGCATACTATCATGTCGAGCAAGAAAGTCCTCCCTATATATGTCCCAGCATCCACTACAATATACATCCTATGTACAGTAATGGCCTCTAGGGCATACATATAACTAATAATCTCCCACTTGCACTAGGGCCATCTGTAGCAGTGGTTGAAGTATCTCATACTCAACCATCCCATAAAAATCTCTCTCTGGGAATAGGCCTTTGCGAGTGGATCCACTGTGTTGTTCTCTGAGTCTACTCTCCAAACCTCGATCACCTTGGAGATCAACCATCTCCATGATCAGATGACACTGCCTTAGAATATGTCTGGATCACTGATGGGACCAGCGTTCCTTGGCATAAGCCACAACTCCATTGTCACACGATGGGAGGAACAAAGTTCATCTCATGAACTAATATACATCCAGACTGCCTCTTTGGTAGCATCTTTAGTAGCGATGTATCCTGCCTTTATCGTCTAGTATGTCACGGTATCTAGCTTGGAACTCTTCCAACATACCGTCCCTTTACTGAGGGTAAAGACAATGCCTGTGACTGACATTCAGTCGTCTTTATCACTCTGGGACACTTCTAGTGATTCTTCCCAGGATCAATTGATACCGTCTCACTACAACTAGTGAGGCTCCTAACATCCATTTAGATCTATCTCATAGATCCACAACCCAGGATTTAGTAGGTATCACTTTGATCCTATATGGAGAATCATTGTGATAAGCGGAGATTGATCGAGCGTAGTATAGGAAACTCCTTCCCTATCAAGAGTATGTCATCCACGTACTCTATGAGGATCGCCACCATACTCCCTACTACCTTTTTGTTTATACAAGGTTCATCTACCATTTTGATGATGTCAAACTCTTTGACTTCTTCATCAAAACAGATGTTCCAACTCCGCGATACCTGCTTTATCCTATATAGCATCTTGTACACGTTTCCGCTGCTCCCACTGTCTACGAAGCCCTCTGGCTGTGTACTTATAGACTCTATCTTCTAAAACATTATTTAGAAAAGCAGTCACGACACCCAACCACCAGATATCGTAGTCATGGTATGTAGCCGTGGCAAGTAGGATCCGGATGGACTTAAGCATAGCCACTGGAAAAGGTTTCATCATTATCCACGCCTGATCGATGACGAAAAACTTTAACAAGTCTAGCTTTGAAAGTCTCAACTTTTCCATCTACACCAAGTAATCTTCTCAAGATATACTTGCTCCTGATGGGGATTTAACCCTTCAGATATAGCAACCAAAGTCCATACTTTGTTGGTGTATAAGGATTCCATTTCAGATCGATAAACATCCATCCATTCTTACAGAGTCTTACTCTCGATGGCCAGCTCGAAGCTAGTTGGGTCATCATCTCATGATGCAATCCTCGCTCCCACTGTCATAGAGAAACAGAAGTATCTCTCAGGTGGGTGAGGAACCCTACTAGATCGGCGGAGAGGCTGAGGTTCGTTGGAATCTACTGAATCCTTTGGTTCTATCAAATCATCAGCTGCAGTTTGTATAGCTGGAACCTTTCCAGTTCTACATTACAGACTTTGCCTCGAGCTTGTCCGGATTTTGCTTTCAGACATAGGCCGGTCAACCCCAAATCTTAACTAGCTTAAGACATGGGCTCTTCCCTTTCCATATCACATATGAAGTGGTAGGCACTGATTTGATTCGAACCCTTATTCAATAGGTATGCAACTTCTTAAGTGCATAACTCCCAAAAGGAAAAAGGTAACTCAGTAGTACTCTTCATAGAGCACACCTTATCATATAGGGTGTGATTGCTCTGCCCCGATATACCATCGTGCTATGGTGTATACGGAGGAGTAATACTGAGAGAGAATCTCATTCTCCTTTAAAATAGTCCAGGATTTCCGTGCTCAAGTATTCTCCTCCTTGATCACATCAAAGGACATAATACTTATACCCATATTTTGGTTCTCTACTTCTAACTTATATTCTGTGAATATCTCAAAAGGTTCGGACTTGTGTTTCAACAGGAACATATGTCTGAATCTCTAAAGATCATCAGAGAATGTAATGAAGTATAAAGAACCAGTCCTGGCATGTGTAGACAGGAGACCTTACATACATCATCATGTATCAGTCCCAAGAGTTCATTAACTCTTTCTCTGTTTCCAATAAACAGGGCTATGGTCATTTTATCTTTGTGACATGATTGGCAAGTTTCATAAGATGTAAATTCAAACTGATTTAAATATGCATCTATATGTAACTTCAGCTAGTCGGGTCGCATTGATATGACCTAGTCTACAATACCTCAAGAAGGATTCATGCATTTCTGAACTCTTCCTCTTGTGTGTGTTCCGTATACTAAGAACTGTAGTTTGATTTAGAACATCAATGCTTTTAGATAACATGCCTGAACCGATCAACTTTTGATATAGGAAATGTTCAAAACATTATCCAACAATATAGAATTTTATCATTTCTTTACTAATAAAGAGACTGATATGATTTTGTATATCAGGTTCGGTATCTAATAGCATTTGTTCAGAATCAATGTATTGTAATACAGGGTGACAGTGACCAACAGACTTGGCTGCAACTCTTGCCCCGTTTTCTGCCTCATGAAACTTATCACCCGTTCTCAGTTCTCTACCTTTCTGTAGCCCTATGTAACAGATTACATATCTGGGATCCTGATCTGGTATCACATACCCAGGACGTAGAGGATACAGAGAAACAGTTCTTTGTAATGAACACACCCGAAGATGATGCATCAGCATGCACTCTCTTCGTTTGGGCGGCACGGGAAATTTGGTAATCCCCAATTTCCTGCTCTGTCTTATAACAATTATAAGTTGGAGCGGGACCAACGTTCCCCAGCTCAGTATAACAAGCGGGTTCGGTCAAAAATCCGTATTATTATCTTGATTAAGGCGTGATATGGTCGCTACCTGGAGAGAGAGAGAAGAAAACACTCAGCGTGCGCTCTTGCAAGAATAGATTGGTTTTTATTTTATCTAATCAGGATGGCTCCCACTGCTTTTTATCAAATCTTCCTTCAAACCTTAAAAGGAAAGACTAGCCGGGATTAATTACACACTACAAGTTCGCCAATCTTTCAGCCAGGCCAGTGTCGGTACTTTGAGGGAGGTCCCCCGTGCTTTCGCACGAACCTAATTAATGTAAACCTCGTTTTCCCAGAGGCATAACCCCGTTGACACCTTTCTAGACACCTACTTGATCGGCTAATTGTAATGCGTAAAACTCTCCCAGGAGTAACTCTTACTCGCAGCGGGTATCGGGATCCAACTATCTCATAGAAGGTATGCAATCTCATTGCAAATTTCAACACTTGAAATTCCCGATAATATTTTACCCCTAGCGTCCTATGACCTTGACGCAGGCCAACAAACCATAGTGCGCTAGTCAAGTTCAACCCGTCATTTCCTGATTGAATTAAACCCACCCGCACGACCCTTGACGCAGGCCAACAAAGTCGCACGACTACCCTAATCCAATCTGCATCATATGCGTAAGCAGATAAATACTAGTTAGCTACCGCACACTACGCCTTGACGCAGGCCAACAAACGTAGCACGAATACTAACTACCATTTATCTGAAATGACGGAGGGCTACGACAGGTTTTTCTGAAAACCTATTGCGTAATGAACTGAAAGGTTCCTAGGCACCCTATAGAGGTCTCACAAGGCATCGAACATGCCAATATAAAATTTTATGGGTGCCGAGAGACCCTAATACGGATCTAAGACTAGAAGTTTAGGCGAAAAGATAAACTAGTTAACTACTTAACTAATAGTTAGATGCTACAACCTTTGTAGATCCGGATATCCACTTCCTTAGCTCCACGTAGTCGTCCTCTCGCTGTCCTTTTCGAATCCTAGACTCATTTGTCGGCTTCATCGGGAAAACGAGCGGAATAGGTCGTCGGCTTCGTGCCGAAGATGATCTACGTCGAGGTTGCACAAGTTCAAGCTCCAACTTCACCAAGTTGTGAAACTTGTGAAGATAACACCCAAAACAACTTGGCAAGAGGTAGAGGGTGAATAAATAGAAGATGGGTTCACTTTAGAATTGGATTTCTCACTTTGGATCTCAAGTTGCCATTGATGGCATCAAAGTTTCTTTCTTGAAGATGAAGATGAAGAAGTAGATAGAATATGATAAGTATTGTGAAAAAGAATAATAAAATCAAATACTTATCATGTTCTAACCTAGGTTAAGTGTAGAGAATAAACCATGGTAAATGGGAATGGTTAGGGTTAAGGAAGAAGACAAATGGTCTCTTTAGTCAAAGCTTCATGAAGCTTCATCAAGCTTCATGACAAAAAGAAACCATTTTCTAATCTTTTATCTAATTAAATAAATATAGAAAGGATAAATAAATAGATGAATAATACAAAACCCTAACCATCATCATAACCATGGTTTAGTTCTTTGCACTTAACAAAATGATCAAGAATCATCAATCATGATACAAATGTGTGCACAAAAGTATATCACATATACTTCTTGCACATCAAGTGAGAAAATCCATATAAAGTGAACCAATACTAGTTAATGCAAAGTAATATATCAAATATATAATTATACATTAAATCATTAAATCAACATTTGATTCAATGATCCGGTCATGTCGCACACAACCGACTAGTATTCAATGTATCGATTTATCGAATCAATGATTCGATAACTAGGTCATATCGAATATAACCAATCGAAACATTTATCGCGAGAATGAAATGCGGTATCACATACACGAATTATTCTCGCTCCCGCACATATCTCATATGCGCTCCTATTTCGTTTCGCTTGAGCCAGGAAACCTCTGTGTAGGACTCTAAAGACTCGTCAATACGCCGGTAGCAGATGATGATCATATCAAGCACCCACAAGCCGCAAGCGGTCTGCTAAACGTAACGGCCATCCGGGTATTAAGCGATCAGAAGATCGACGAGCTAGCCCGCTCACACTCCTGTGAATCCAACCAGTAACACTTACCGTACAGTCCGGTCTGTTCGTCTGATACGTCGCATATCAAGTCTAGGGGTGGTAAATGTCAGACCCCAATAACCGATAAGTCGTGCCGATGGGAGGCTCATAACGGGTCGAGAAACTACTAGTAACACTTACCAGCAAATCACTGATCAGCCCTGGCCAGGGACTTCCCTGTTACGGCCAATCGAGCACAGCGCAACATCAACCCCCAATACCGGGAGAGACGAAACCCCTCCTATCGCTCATTGCCTCCATGTGACTCGGGACTGTACCCAAAGACCACCGTTTTGCACGCCCTCATGGACGTGGTAAGGTGGAGATCAAAGCACAGTGGGAATCACACAAGACTCTATGACGATCTCGGGTCTACAGACTAACCTGTACAAGTGTCACCTGAGAACTGCCATCTGACGTGAGGTATAATACCATCTGGGAGTTCTCGGCGAGTCCGTCCAGTGTACCCAGTCTCCACTGAGCACCTGGACACCATCTCTGATGTCAAACATCAATGGATATGGGATCATCCATCGCCCATCTCATGGGTCGAGAAGCGTATACGCTAGTCTACACTGGTATATCAATGCCCCGTCTCGATACACCTACGACTAAGGACCTTGAAGGATGTACTTATGGACTACCATGTCCCCACTAGTATGATCTGCATCATAGTCCAGGCAGTCAAGTACACATCCTAAGGGCTTTACCAACATGTAACTATAAGACAGTTTAAAGAGACAAGTGTACATATTAAGATAAAGAGTAACCAGATAGCATACTATCATATCGAGCATGAAAGTCATCTCTATATATGTCCAAGCATCCAATATAATATACATTATCTGTACAATACTGGCCTCTAGGGCATACATACAACTAACAATCTCCCACTTGCACTAGGGCCAGCTGCTGTAGTATCGCATACCGAGCATCCCGAAGAGTCTCTCAAACTGTGTCTGGGGAATGGCCTTCGTGAGTGGATCCGCCGTGTTGTTCTTCGTGTCAACCCTCCTGACCTCGATCTCCCGGCGATCAACTATCTCCCGGATCAGGTGATACCGCCTCAGAATATGCCTGGATCGCTGATGGGACCTGGGTTCCTTGGCCAAAGCCACCGCTCCATTGTTATCGCAATACAAAGGTATTGGATGTTCAATGTATGGAACCACTCCAAGTTCAGTAATGAACTTCTTGATCCAGACAGCCTCTTTGGCAGCATCGTTGGCAGCGATGTATTCAGCCTCCATCGTCGAGTCTGCCACGGTTTCCTGCTTGGAACTCTTCCAGCTAACCACCCCTCCGTAAAGGGTAAAGACAAAGCCCGACTGTGACTTAGAGTCGTCCTTATCACTTTGGAAGCTCGAATCGGTAAAGGACTCCACTTGGAGTTCTCCGTTACCATACACCAAGAACATATCTCTAGTCCTTCGCAAGTACTTGAGAATGCTCTTCACAGCAGTCCAGTGACTCTCTCCAGGATCAGCTTGATACCTGCTCACTACACTTAGTGAGTATGCTACATCGGGTCTGGTACATAGCATCGCATACATGATAGAGCCTACTGCCGAAGCATAGGGTATCCCTTGCATGCGAGCTCTCTCCAAATCAGTCTTGGGAGACATCTCTTTGGAGAGAGTGACTCCAGAGATCGTGGGCAAGTTCCCACGCTTGGACTCTTCCATACTAAACCTCTTTAGTATGGTGTCAATGTACCTGGATTGGGACAATCCCAAAATCCGTTTGGATCTATCTCTATAGATCCTAATCCCCAATATGCAGGAGGCATCACCAAGATCTTTCATTGAGAATCTTTGTGATAAGAAGAGCTTGACCGATTACAGCATAGGAATATCATTTCCTATCAAGAGTATGTCGTCCACGTACAGTACGAGGAAGACAACCTTACTCTCTGCCACCTTCTTGTAGATACAAGGTTCATCTGGATTTTTGACGAAATCAAACTCTTTGATAACGACGTCAAAGCAGATGTTCCAACTCCGCGATGCTTGCTTTAATCCATAAATGGATTTAAGCAGCTTGCACACCTTTCCGCTGCTCCCACTGTCTACGAAGCCCTCTGGCTGAGTCATGTACACGCACTCTTCTAAATCACCGTTTAGAAAGGCGGTCTTAACATCCATTTGCCAGATTTCGTAATCATGATATGCAGCGATGGCAAGCATGATCCGGATGGATTTAAGCATAGCCACTGGAGAAAAGGTCTCGTCATAGTCCACACCTGGTCTTTGACGAAAACCCTTTGCTACAAGTCTAGCTTTGAAAGTCTCCACTTTCCCATCTACACCAAGTTTCTTCTTGAAGATCCACTTGCTCCCAATGGGTTTTACCCCTTCAGGAGCAACGTCCAAAGTCCATACTTTGTTGGTGTACATGGATTCCATCTCGGACCGCATAGCATCCAGCCATTTCACTGAGTCCCCACTCGTGATGGCCTGCTCGAAGCTAGTTGGGTCATCATCCTCCATGATGCAATCCTCGCTCCCACCGTCCATGAGAAAACCGTAGTATCTCTCAGGTTGGCGAGGAACCCTACTAGATCGGCGGAGTGGCTGGGGTTCATCGGGAACTACGGAATCCTCTGGTTCCACCAGATCTTCTGTTGTAGCTTCTGCAGCTGGAACTTCTTCCAGTTCTACCTCGTGACCACTAATCTCTTTTTCAAGAAATTCCTTTTCTAAAAAGGTGGTATGCCGAGAAACAAACACTCTTTGTTCCTCAGGGTGGTAGAAGATATACCCTTGAGAATTCTTGGGATATCCTACAAATTTGCATAGAACAGACCGTGCCTCGAGTTTGTCCGGATTTTGTCGTTTGACATTGGCTGGACAACCCCATATCTTAACATAGTTAAGACATGGTCTCTTCCCTTTCCATATCTCATATGGAGTGGTAGGCATAGATTTGGTGGGGACCATATTCAATAGATGTATGGCTGTCTCAAGCGCATACCCCCAGAAGGAAATAGGTAACTCAGCTGTGCTCATCATAGAGCGCACCATATCTAATAGGGTGCGGTTCCTCCGTTCTGATACATCGTTGTGCTGTGGTGTATATGGAGGAGTCAGCTGAGAGAGAATCCCATTCTCTTTTAGGAAGTCCAGGAATTCATTGCTCAAGTATTCACCTCCTCGATCAGATCGAAGGATTTTAATACTTTTTCCGGTTTGGTTTTCGACTTCTTGTTTATATTCTCTAAATTTCTCAAAAGCTTCAGACTTGTGTCTTATCAAGTACACATGTTCGTATCTTGAGAGATCGTCAGTGAATGTAATGAAGTACGAAGAACCATCCCTGGCATGTGTAGACATGGGACCACATATATCACTATGTATTTGTCCCAAGAGTTCGGTAACTCTTTCTCCGTGTCCCGTAAACGGAGTTTTGGTCATCTTGCCTTTGAGACATGACTGGCAAGTGTCATAAGATGAAAATTCGAATGGTTTCAAATATCCATCCTTATGCAACTTAGCCAGTCGTGTCGCATTGATGTGACCCAGTCTACAATGCCACAAGAAGGATTCGTTCAGTTCTGAACTCTTCCTCTTGTATGTGCTTGTTATGCTCAGAACTGTTGATTGATTTAGAACATAAATGCCATTGCACAACGTGCCTGATCCAACCAACTTTTGGTTACGGAAAATGTTCATAACATTATCCTGTAATACAAAATTATATTCCTCTTTGCTTAATAAAGAAACCGATATAATGTTGCATATCAGGTTCGGCATGTAATAGCATTCGTTCAGAACCAATGTATTACCAGTTGGTAATACAAGGTGATATTCCCCGACAGTCTTAGCTGCAACAATTGCACCATTTCCAACTCTAATGTCTTTATCACCTTCTCCAAGTTCTCTACCTTTCCTGAGCCCATGTAACTGATTACATATATGGGATCCTGACCCGGTATCTAATACCCAGGACGTAGAGCAAATGGAGAAACAGTTCTCAGTAACGAACACACCCGAAGAAAATGCATCAACATGTACTTTCTTCAATCGGGTGGCATGGGAATCCTGGTATTCCCCTATATCCTGTTCATTCCTATAACTCTTATAAGAAAGAACGGAACCAACGTTCCCCAGCACAGTATAACATGCGGGTTCGGTCAATACATCCATATTATTATCTTCATTATGGCATGAAATGGTCGCTACCTGGAGAGAGAGAGAAGAAAACACTTTAGCGTATGCTCGTGCAAGATCAGATTGGTTATTATCTTATCTAATCAGGATGGCTCCCACTGCTTTTTATCAAATCTTCCTTCAAACCCTAAAAGAAAAGAATAGCCGGGATTAATTACACACTACAAGTTCGCCAATCTTTCAGCCAGGCCAGTGTCGGTACTTTGAGGGAGGTCCCCCGTGCTTTCGCACGAACCTAATTAATGTAAACCTCATTTTCCCAGAGGCGTAACCCCGTTGACACCTTTCTAGACACCTACTTGATCAGCTAATTGCAATGTGTAAAACTCTCCCAGGAGTAACTTTTACTCGCAGTGGGTATCGGGATCCAACTATCTCATAGAAGGTATGCAATCTCATTGCAAATTTCAACACTTGAAATTCCCGATAATACTTTTGCCCCTAGCGTGCTATGACCTTGACGAAAGCCAACAAACCACAGCCCGCTAGTCAAGTTCAACCCGTACATTTCTTGACTGAATTAAACCCACCCGCACGACCCTTGACGAAAGCCAACAAAGCCGTACGACTATCCTAATCCAGTCGCATCATATGCAGCAGATAAACAGCACATAGCTACCGCACACTACACCTTGACGAAAGCCAACAAATGCAGCACGAATACTATATGTAAATTATCTGAAATGACGGAGGGCTACGCAGGTTTTTCTGAAAACCTATTGCGTAATGAACTTGATATCGTTGTAGAATCAAATGAAGTTTTGAAATGGAGTGATTTTGAGGCTTTTGTAGTTTTGCTAAAGGAGTCACTCCCGGTGAAGGGATCTCGGTCCTTTCCTCGTCGAATGAGGTGCGGGATATATCATATATATCGCTGTGCAAAGCAAAAACTCTTAAAAGCAATCAAAAACAAACCGAGTGTGTAGCATCTACCAGTTATTGCTAAAGGAGTCACTCCCGGTGAAGGGATCTCGGTCCTTTCCTCATCGAATAAGGTGCGGGATATATCATATATATCGCTGTGCAAAGCAAGAACTGTAGCTACCCTTTTTATTTAAAATTTTGATTCTACAACATCTTAGGTTTCTTTTCTTTCATTAATCACATTAATGAAGTCCCATCATTTAAGTACCTAAACATCACAGATAGATATGACGTACACTTATGCCATCCGCATTTGCCTCGATGTCCCCTCGTGCACCGTTAGGTTAGGTAACTAACGACAGAGCAGGGCAGGGCTAGCACGGGTGTAAAACATAAGTAACGTCTATATAATATATCATATATACTATATACTATATCCATCATAGAATCACATCACAGATATCGCAGCAGAAGAAACATATGAAATATTGGATATTCTAGGACGTCCGTGTTTTCAATACGAGCCAGTATAAAACACGGATTCCACGGTCGTGATGAATATCCAATCCCACACCCTTAGACCCCTACGAGAGCGGCAAGCAACCCTGCCAATTCTAGGGTTAGGAGACCCGGACTCGACTCCTCGAGTTGGTCTCCCACTGGACCCCAGAACCCGGTTACTTGTGCTCCCCTCCTTGGGTCTATCCTAATGCGGAAAAGTAAATAATATACAAAGGGTGACATCTTCCGCTACCTGGAAGTGCCCCAAATAAAAGAATATTACATACAAGTTTTTACATGAATGAAAATGAAAAATACTCATCTCACATAAAAACCCCCCGGCTATTCAAACACGACGATCCAATATAACATATCTAGCAACACATAACATCACATGTCATCAACGTAAGTAAGTATGCATACCCCAATTGTCGTTGACGTATAGCAACGAAACCGGTGATATGAACATACTACACTTACGGTCACAGAAAAGAAAGTGTAAAACTACAACAGTTGGAATCCGTAACCTCTTTAGACATCACATGCCTAATCCAATGAAATACTTAGACATCACATGCCTAACAGATATAAATCCCGCATTTTAGTCTCATTATCGAAAACTCTTTTCAATATCATGTGGGACTAAACTGCTAGATTTATAACATTCATTCAGTTATCTCATAACTGTTTGTGAATTTCAATTATTGTATCACATTCCAGATAAACAGAAAATGTTAAACTTTCCGATCGAACAGTCGAATACCCAAGTTTTCCCGATACAGCTCAACACATGAAATAAGTCTAACAACATTCAGTTCGTGCCTCAGTACCAACGGTCCAGCCGTAGAAGGGTCAAGCCAACGCCTCACATGTGGCACGCCGTACTGCCCCAAACCCGAAGGTTCAAAGGGCAGTTCAAGACGGTCACATAATCGAGTTAAGGTTTGTTGTCTTCTAGAGGGTCCATCGTGTTACTTGCACTACTTAGAACGTCGTTAAACTACGGAAAAAACCCAACACTTGGAAATTTCCCGGCAGGGGAAAAGTTGGGTATTTATATCCGGTCGAACTTTTTAATATATTCTAAAAATTATCCGGAAATACACAAAAGACGAAATTTGATAATCCGATCGAAATACCGAATCCCCAAAACAACCCAGAAAATTCAACTCTTGAAAAAATATTAAAAACACCCAGAGAACTCAGCACTGTTAAATAAGAATTACTGTGCAAAAAGATAGGGATGACGTCATCAAGCCGCCGCGGAACCGCCGCCTAAGCTGGCTTAGGCCGCGGTTCCGCCGCGCAGTTCACTGTTCATTGAATAAAAATTGCACCGTAATTCTTAGAATTCCCTGCTGAATTTTTTAAGCATTTTTAATATTGAAAAATCCCATATTTTAGAAAAAGTACAGAGAGCATGTTTGGTTTAGGGTTTCGGGTTCGTTCGGGCTTCAAATTGCGTCTAGACTTCGCCTAAGGCTCTAGCTTGGCTCTGATACTAGTGAAAGGTTCCTAGGCACCCTATAGAGGTCTCACAAGGCATCGAACATGCCAATATAAAATTTTATGGGTGCCGAGAGACCCTAATACGGATCTAAGACTAGAAGTTTAGGCGAAAAGATAAACTAGTTAACTACTTAACTAATAGTTAGATGCTACAACCTTTGTAGATCCGGATATCCACTTCCTTAGCTCCACGTAGTCGTCCTCTCGCTGTCCTTTTCGAATCCTAGACTCATTTGTCGGCTTCATCGGGAAAACGAGCGGAATAGGTCGTCGGCTTCGTGCCGAAGATGATCTACGTCGAGGTTGCACAAGTTCAAGCTCCAACTTCACCAAGTTGTGAAACTTGTGAAGATAACACCCAAAACAACTTGGCAAGAGGTAGAGGGTGAAGAAATAGGAGATGGGTTCACTTTAGAATTGGATTTCTCACTTTGGATCTCAAGTTGCCATTGATGGCATCAAAGTTTCTTTCTTGAAGATGAAGATGAAGAAGTAGATAGAATATGATAAGTATTGTGAAAAAGAATAATAAAATCAAATACTTATCATGTTCTAACCTAGGTTAAGTGTATAGAATAAACCATGGTAAATGGGAATGGTTAGGGTTAAGGAAGAAGACAAATGATCTCTTTAGTCAAAGCTTCATGAAGCTTCATGACAAAAAGAAACCATTTTCTAATCTTTTATCTAATTAAATAAATATAGAAAGGATAAATAAATAGATGAATAATACAAAACCCTAACCATCATCATAACCATGGTTTAGTTCTTTGCACTTAACAAAATGATCAAGTATCATCAATCATGATACAAATGTGTGCACAAAAGTATATCACATATACTTCTTGCACATCAAGTGAGAAAATCCATATAAAGTGAACCAATACTAGTTAATGCAAAGTAATATATCAAATATATAATTATACATTAAATCATTAAATCAACATTTGATTCAATGATCCGGTCATGTCGCACACAACCGACTAGTATTCAATGTATCGATTTATCGAATCAATGATTCGCTAAATAGGTCATATCGAATATAACCAATCGAAACATTTATCGCGAGAATTAAATGCGGTATCACATACACGCATTATTCTCGCTCCCGCACATATCACATATGCGCTCCTATTTCGTTTCGCTTGAGCCAGGAAACCTCTGTGTAGGACTCTAAAGACTCGTCAATACGCCGGTAGCAGATGATGATCATATCAAGCACCCACAAGCCGCAAGCGGTCTGCTAAACGTAACGGCCATCCGGGTATTGAGCGATCAGAAGATCGATGAGCTAGCCCGTTCACACTCCTGTGAATCCAACCAGTAACACTTACCGTACAGTCCGGTCTGTTCGTCTGATACGTCGCATATCAAGTCTAGGGGTGGTAAACGTCAGACCCCAATAACCGATAAGTCGTGCCGATGGGAGGCTCATAACGGGTCGAGAAACTACTGGTAACACTTACCAGCAAATCTCTGATCAGCCCTGGCCAGGGACTTCCCCGTTACGGCCAATCGAGCACAGCGCAACATCAACCCCCAATACCGGGAGAGACGAAACCCCTCCTATCGCTCATTGCCTCCATGTGACTCAGGACTGTACCCAAAGACCACCGTTTTGCACGCCCTCATGGACGTGGTAAGGTGGAGATCAAAGCACAGTGGGAATCACACAAGACTCTATGACGATCTCGGGTCTACAGACTAACCTGTACAAGTGTCACCTGAGAACTGCCATCTGACGTGAGGTATAATACCATCTGGGAGTTCTCGGCGAGTCCGTCCAGTGTACCCAGTCTCCACTGAGCACCCGTACACCATCTCTGATGTCAAACATCAATGGATATGGGATCATCCATCGCCCATCTCATGGGTCAAGAAGCGTATACGCTAGTCTACACTGGTATATCGATGCCCCGTCTCGATACACCTACGACTAGGGACCTTGAAGGATGTACTTATGGACTACCATGTCCCCACTAGTATGATCTGCATCATAGTCCAGGCAGTCAAGTACACATCCTAAGGGCTTTACCAACATGTAACTATAAGACAGTTTAAAGAGACAAGTGTACATGTTAAGATAAAGAGTAACCAGATAGCATACTATCATATCGAGCAAGAAAGTCATCTCTATATATATCCAAGCATCCAATATAATATACATCATCTGTACAATACTGGCCTCTAGGGCATACATACAACTAACATGAACTTGATATCGTTGTAGAATCAAATGATTTTGAAATGGAGTGCTTTTGAGGCTTTTCCAGTTTTGCTAAAGGAGTCACTCCCGGTGAAGGGATATATCACATATATCACTGTGCAAAGAAAAAACACTTAAAAGCAATCAAAAGACAAACCGAGTGTGTAGCATCTGCCAGTTATTGCTAAAGGAGTCACTCCCGGTGAAGGGATCTCGGTCCTTTCATTATCGAATAAGGTGCATGATATATCACATATACCGCTGTGCAAAGCAAGAACTGTAGCTACCTATTTTATTTTGAAATTCGATTCTACAACATCTTAGGTTTCTTTTCTTTCATTAATCATATTAATGAAGTCCTATCATTTAAGTACCTAAACATCACAGATAAATACGACGTACACTTATGCCATCCGCATTCGCCTCGATGTCCCCTCATGCACCGTTAGGTTAGGTAACTAACGGCAGAGCGGGGCAGGGCTAGCGCGGGTGTAAAACATAAATAACATCTATATAATATATCATATATACTATATACTGTATCTATCACAGAACATCACATGATCACATCACAGATATCGCAGCAGCAGAATCATATGAAATATTGGATATACTAGGACGTCCGTGTTTTCAATACGAGCCAGTATAAAACACGGATTCCACGGTCGTGATGAATAGCCAAACCCACACCCCTAGACCCCTACGAGAGCGGCAAGCAACCCTACCGATTCTAGAGTTAGGAGACCCGGACTCGACTCTTCGAGTTGGTCTCCCACTGGACTCCAGAACCCGGTTACTTGTGCCCTCCTCCTTGGGTCTATCCTAGTGCGGAAAAGTAAATAATATACAAACGGTGACATCTTCCGCAACCTGGAAGTGCCCCAATAAAAGAATATTACATACAAGTTTTTACATGAATGAAAATGAAAAACACTCATCTCACATAATAACCCCCGTCTATTCAAACACGACGATCCAATATAACATATCCAGCAACACATAACATCACATGTCATCAACGTAAGTAAATATACGCATCCCAATTGTCGTTGACATATAGCAACGAAACCGGCGATATCACATATTACACTTACGGTCACAGAAAAGAAAGTGTAAAACTACAATAGTTGGAATCTGCAACCATCTCAGACATCGCATGCCTGACCAAATGAATTACTTAGACATCGCATGCCTAACAATTATAAACCCCTCATTTTAGTCCCATTATCGAAAACACTTTTCAATATCAAGTCGGGCAATTCAACAAGATTCCCGACATCCTGATCGAATGCTCGTCGCAAACTTTAGTAGGCGGCTGCACCCCCGACACCGTCGACGAAGTGCACCAAGGCGGAACACCGCCACCGCGAGCACCCAGATGGATGCTTTCGGCGACGGGGTTCTCCTACAGTCACTTGGTCGGGGCTATGGGGTATAGCTGTCTATTAAGTTTACCCGGTGAGTATCCGCGTACACTACGTGATTGCGACGGACTTTTGATCACATCAAAATTCCGTGGCAACCGATCAAGTGATACTAAACGGCTATGTTTATAATATTCATTCAGTTATCTCATAACTTATTGTGAATTCCAATTATTGTATCCCATTCCGGATAAATAGAAAATGTTAAACTTTTCGATCAAACAGTCGAACACCCAAGTTTTCCCGATACAGATCAACACATGAAACAAGTCTAAAAACATTCAGTTCGTGCCTCAGTACCAACGGTCCAGCAGTAGAAGGGTCAAGCCAACGCCTCACATGTGGCACGCCGTACTGCCCCAAACCCGAAGGTTCAAAGGGCAGTTCAAGACGGTCACATAATCGAGTTAAGGTTTGTTGTCTTCTAGAGGGACCATCGCGTTACTTGCACTACTTAGAACGTCGTTAAACTACGGAAAGATCCAACACTTGGAAATTTCCCGACAGGGGAAAAGTTGGGTATTTATATCCGGTCGAACTTTTTAACATATTCTAAAATTTATCCGGAAAGCCACATAGACAAAATCTGATACCCTGATCGAAACACCGAATCCCCAAAACAGCCCCAGAAAATTCAACTCTTGAATAAATATTAAAAATTCCCAGAAAATCCAGCATAATAAAATAGGAGTTACTGTACAAACAGTGGAGGATGACATCATCATTTAGCCGCGGAACCGCCGCAGAAGCCAGGCTTCTGCCGCGGTTCCGCCGCACTATGAACAGTTCATGGAAAAATTTTTGCACCGTAATTCTTATAATTACCTGCTGAATTTTTTAAGCATTTTTAATCTGGGAAAAACCCAGTTTTTAGAAAAAGTCCAGAGAGCATGTCCGATTCGGGTTTCGGGGTTTGTTCGGGTTTCAAACTTTGTCTACTCAACGCCTAAGGCTCTAGCTAGGCTCTGATACCACTGTAGGGTTCCTAGGCACTCCCAAGAGGTCTCACAAGGCATCAACCATGCGAATTTCAAATTTTATGGGTGCCGAGAAACCCTAATACAGATCGTTGGCTAGATGTCTAGGCGAACAAAGCAACTAGTTAACTACTTTAACTAAGAGTACGGAAATACAACCTTTGTAGATCCGGTCCTCCACCTCCACGGCTCCGTGATGAAGTACTCTCCGCTGTCCAAATCAAATCCCTGGCTCTAGCGTCGGCTTCATCGGAGAAAGAGCGGGCTAGGTCATCGACGATGTGCCGAAGATGATCTACGTCGAGGCATTGCTAGATCAAGCTCCAACTTCACCAAGTCTAGAAAACTTGTGAAGGAAACACACTCTACTACTTGGCAAGAGGTAGAGGATGAAGAAATAGGAAGTGGGTTCACTTTAGAATTGGATTTCTCACTCTTTTTCATCAATCACCATTGATGAAGAAAGGTTTTCTTCAACTTGAAGAGGAAGAAGATGATGAAGATAATATTATGATAAGTTTTATGATAAGAATAAGAATAGAAAAGAAAATCAATTCTTATCATAATTGTAACCATGGTAAAGTGTAGAGAGCTAACTATAGTTCAATGAATGGTTAGGGTTAATGAGATGAAGACAAAAGGTTTCTTTGGTCAAAGCTTCATGAAGCTTCAACAAGCTTCATGAAGAAAAGCAACCTTTTGTTTTCTTTATCTCTTATCTTTTAAATACAAATTAAAAGATAAAAGAATTAATAAATATATCAAAACCCTAACCATTTACTTAACTAAGGTTTAACTCTTTACACAAACCCTAGCTATCATATATCATCAAACATGATACAATCAAGTGCACAAAATATATCACATATACAATGTGCACAGGCGAGTGAGAAAATCCATCTTAAGTAAACCGATACTAGTTAATGCAAAGTAATATATCATATATATAATTATGCATTAAATCATTAAATCAACACTTGATTTAACGATCCGGTCATATCGCATATAACCGACTAATATTCAATGTATCGGCTTATCGAATCAATCCTTGATTCGATAACTAGGTTATATCGCATACAACCATTCGATACATTCATCGCGAGAATGAAATACGGTATCACATACACGCATTATTCTCGGTCCCGCACATATCTCATATGCGCTCCTATTTCGTTTCGCTTGAGCCAGGAAACCTCTGTGTAGGACTCTAAAGACTCGTCAATACGCCGGTAGCAGATGATGATCATATCAAACACCCACAAGCCGCAAGCGGTCTGCTAAACGTAATGGCCACCCGGGTATTGAGCGATCAGAAGATCGACGAGCAAGCCCGCTCACACTCCAGTGAATCCAACCAGTAACACTACCGTACAGTCCGGTCTGATCGTCTGATATGTCGCATATCTCGCCTAGGGTGGTAAACGTCAGACCCCAATAGCTCGATAAGTCGTGTCGATATGAGGTCTATAACAATTCGAGAAACTACTGGTAACACTTACCAGTAAATCTCAGCAACCCTGGCCAGGGATTTCCTGTTATAGCCAATCGAACACAGCGCAACATCAACCCCCTATACCGGGAGAGACGAATCCCCTCCTATCGCTCATTGCCTCCATGTGACTCGGGACTGTACCCAAAAACCACCGTTTTGCACGCCCTCTTGGACGTGGTAAGGTGGAAATCAAAGCACAGTGGGAACCACACAAGTCTCTATGACGATCTCGGGTCAACAGACTACACTGTACCAGTGTCACCAGAGAACTGCCATCTGACGTAAGGTATAATACCATCTGGGAGTTCTCGGCGAGTCCGTCCAGTGTACCCAGTCTCTTCTGAGCACCCGTATATCATCTCTGATGTCAAACACCAATGGATATAGGATCATCCATCGCCTATCTGTATGGGTCGAGAAGGTATACGCTAGTCTACTCTGGTATATCGATGCCCCGTCTCGATACACCCACGACTAGGGACTTTGAAGGATGTACTTATAGACTACCATGTCCCCACTAGTATGATCTGCATCATAGTCCAGGTAGTCAAGTACACATCCTAAGGGCTTTACCCACATGTAATAGAGAGACAATCAGTGTACACGTTAAGGTAAAGAGTAACCAGATAGCATACTATCATGTTGAGTAAGAAAGTCCTCCCTATATATGTCCCAGCATCCACTACAATATACATCCTATGTACAGTAATGGCCTCTAGGGCATACATATAACTAACAAATCGTTTGCCAAAACGGTTTAGAAAATATCGAAGAAAAAAGGGCTTAAATAATACAAATATGATATAATTAAAGAGTTAAGGTTAATGTGAGTATGGGGTAAGGTTACCACTCTTTTCTCACACACTCACTCACTTTTCCAGCACATGGCCGAACCACAACAGTCCCCTCTCCCTCAATTTCTTTTTTTCATCACCTCATCAAATAAAAATATTATATGAAGGAATAAAGAATGAAGGGTTGAAGTCAATGAGGTATGGTTTCCTTTGAATTGACCACCACTCCCTCACCTCACTTTCTCTCCTTCACCCAATGCATGGCCGAGCTTCCCCTCTCCAAATTTCAGCAGCCCCTCCCCTTTGTTCTCCTCTTCTTCTCACTACAAAAAAAATCCCCAAAATTCCTTCTAAAATCAAATAAAACATCGCTAATTCCTAATCTAATCTCTACCCATTTTTCTTTTGCCCGAGCTAGCATGAATCAAGGAGCAAGATAATGATTTAGGAGGCTAAGATTCATGCTAAATCTCAAGATTCTAGGAGGTATAAATCCTAACCCTATAATGAAATTGTTAGTTATTGCTTAAAGCAAATTTAATTAAGTGTTAATTATAGTTTTATTTCAAGATTTCGAAATCAAAGAGAAGGGTTTGGAATTAAATTACGGTTCTAGCTTTTGATTATGTTTGTGATGGGTAGATTTTCATGCTATGACATGTGCAAAATCTAAGCTAGTTGCTTTATTGCAAATTGTCACTTTTAAATTGTCCAAATTTCATAATATTGCAAACTAGGTTTTAAAACTTAAGTTAAATTGTTAGATAAAAATTCTAATTATGGTTTCATAGCGTTATTAATATTATAATGAGTGGTTTAATACCTTAGGTTATGCAAAACTAAGCTTAATTCTTAAATTGTGAATTTTGCTTGAAAATTGTTAAAATTGGATAATTTGTATACTAGGTTTTTGGGGGTTAATGAAATTTAATGAGATTAAATTATGGGAATTGTTTTTATGACTTAATTAAGATATTTAGTGAATATTGTGGCCGCTAGATTCGTTTATACATCGAGTTTTGTACTAAAACGGCGAATCGTGCTTGCTAGATTTTCGGAAAAATGACTTTTTAAGTGAAATTGGGATTTTTGTGAGTTTTAACCTATTTTATATTAAAATTAGTGTTCGTGAATGTGCAAATGAGTGTATTTGGGTTTTTCTCGATTGTTTGGCGTTTGTACGCCGACGTCGAGGGTTTTTGGGTTGATTTGTGAAAGAAACCATAGGTTTTGACCTATGCTGGATTCACGTGTCGTTTTTGGGTCATGAGTCGGATTTTAATACGACACGGTGCGTTATGATATGTAGGTACCCCATGTGGACTTCGAGACGACAAGCAAGCGCGTGGCGACGTCGGCACCGGCGAGCGAGGACCAGGTGAGTAGATTTATATCTACAGGGAGAAGTCGGGTGGATGGCGTATATCACCCCCGCAGTCCGTAGTGTAGCTCATATATATGTTTATATAGGTGTTATGATAAGAGAATGTTTATTCATGTTATGATTATGTGTTCATGGATTAGCTTTGGGTTAGTTGCGAAACCCTAGAGTAGTTGTTATACCCACATACGCACACACAGACTTGCATACTTTACTTTCTTGTGCGCGGATTGGGATGTGTATATATGTATATATGCGTGGGTATGGGACTATGCATATGTACATTCTGAAAGGTTCTTAGGTACCCTAGTGGGTTCTCACAAGGCATCGAACATGTCAAATTAAAATTTTTAGTGCCGAGAAACCCTAGACTACGGATCTTTAACTAGATGTTTAGGCGAAAAAGATAACTAGTTAACAGTTAACTACTGTGATACGAAAATTACAACCTTTGTAGATCCGGATATCCACCTCCACGGCTCCGCAACGTCATGTCCTCGCTGTCCATCATGAATCCTCGACTCGATCATCGGCTTCATCGGAAAAGCAAGCGGAATAGCTCGTCGGCTTTGTGTCAAAGACGATCTACGTTGAGGTTGCACAAACTCAAGCTCCGACTTCACAAACTTGTGAAACTTGTGAAGTAAACACCCAAAACAACTTGGCAAGAGGTAGAGGGTGAAGAAATAGGAGGTGGGTTCACTTTAGATTTGGATTTAACTCACTAGATCTCAACTTGCCATTGGAGTAGCAAGCTTGAAGAAGAGAAGAAGATGAGCTCAAGAAAAGATTATGATAAGTCTTATGATAAAAATAAATTTAAATCAAATACTTATCATAACTTGAACTAGGGTTAAGTGTAGAGAATTAACCATGGTCACTTTGATGGGTTAGGGTTAAGCATGAAGATAAGGATGGTTAGCAAAGTCAAAGCTTCATGAAGCTTCAATATAAAACAAACTTAGCCACCATTCTTATCATAACATATTTCAAATAAATAAATAAATAAATAAATGGAAATGCAAAACCCTAATTATCATATTAACCATGGATTAATTCTATACACTTAACAATGATCAAGTATCATCAAACATGATACAAAAAGTGCACAAAAGTATATCACATATACAATGTGCAATCCAAGTGAGAAAAATCCGTTTAAAGTGAACCAATACTAGTTAATGCAAAGTAATATATCAAATATATAATTATACATTAAATCATTAAATCAACACTTGATTCAATGATCCGGTCATGTCGCACATAACCGACTAGAATTCAATGTATCGATTTATCGAATCAATGATTCGATAACTAGGTCATATCGAATATAACCAATCGAAACATATATCGCGAGAATGAAGTGCGGTATCACATACACGCATTATTCTCGGTCCTGCACATATCTCATATGCGCTCCTATTTCGTTTCGCTTGAGCCAGGAAACCTCTGTGTAGGACTCTAAAGACTCGTCAATACGCCGGTAGCAGATGATGATCATATCAAGCACCCACAAGCCGCAAGCGGTCTGCTAAACGTAACGGCCACCCGGGTATTGAGCGATCAGAAGATCGACGAGCTAGCCCGCTCACACTCCTGCGAATCCGACCAGTAACACTTACCATACAGTCAAGTCTCTTCGTCTGATACGTCGCATATCAAGTCTAGGGGTGGTATACGTCAGACCCCAATAACCCGATAAGTCGTGCTGATATGAGGCTCGTAACGGGTCGAGAAACTACTGGTAACACTTACCAGCAAATCTCTGATCAGCCCTGGCCAGGGACTTACCTGTTACGGCCAATCGAGCATAGCGCAACATCAACTCCCAATACCGGGAGAGACGAAACCCCTCCTATCGCTCATTGCCTCCATGTGACTCGGGACTGTGCCCAAAGACCACCGTTTTGCACGCCCTCATGGACGTGGTAAGGTGGAGATCAAAGCACAGTGGGAATCACACAAGACTCTATGACGATCTCGGGTCTACAGACTAACCTGTACAAGTGTCACCTGAGAACTGCCATCTGACGTGAGGTATAATACCATCTGGGAGTTCTCGGCGAGTCCGTCCAGTGTACCCAGTTTCCACTGAGCACCCGTATACCATCTCAGATGTCAAACACCAATGGATATGGGATCATCCATCGCCCATCACATGGGTCGAGAAGCGTATACACTAGTCTACTCTGGTATATCGATGCCCCGTCTCGAGATACCCACGACTAGGGACCTTGAAGGATGTACTTATGGACTACCATGTCCCCACTAGTATGATCTGCATCATAGCCCAGGTAGTCAAGTACAAATCCTAAGGGCTTTACCAACATGTAACTATAAGACAGTATAAAGAGACTGGTGTACATGTTAAGATAAAAAGCAACCAGATAGCATACTATCATGTCGAGCAAGAAAGTCATCTCTATATATGTCCAAGCATCCAATATAATATACATCATCTGTACAATACTGGCCTCTAGGGCATACATACAACTAACAATCTCCCACTTGCACTAGGGCCAGCTGCTGTAGGATCTCATACCGAGCATCCCGAAGAGTCTCTCAAACTGTATCTGGGGAATGGCCTTCGTGAGTGGATCCGCCGTGTTGTTCTTCGTGTCAACTCTCTGTAAGTCCATATTGCGACCCCCGGTTCTTACGGGGAGGCGGAAACGGTACAAAATCAAAATTTTTATCGCAAGAGGCAACATGGACTAACTTATGGTCGGGATCGTTACCTAAACTAAAACTAGCAAACTAAGCTAAAGATGTTTAGCTACTCGGATGAAGATGGTTATACCTAAACTTGAACTCCTTCTCTTCAAGCTCCGGTGGTGGTCCGATGGCTCCTTCTCGTCGTCTCCGTACGCCGAAGATAGATCCACTTGAAAGCTCCAACCTTTAGCTCCTTCTTCGGTCTTTGAAGAAACTAGTTCACTTGGTTTGCTAAACCTAGTGAACTAGAATGAGTAGAGAGGAAGTAGAATGGGATTTTATCTATGGTTCTTGATTCTCAACTCATGAGACAAGAGAACCATAGATCAAGAGAGGGAGCAAGAGGTTGAGGGTGAGAGCAAGGGGAGAGCTCAAGAACAAGAGAGAGAATGAGCAAGAAAGAATGAGGCTCTCTTTTCTCTCTCACCCTCTCATAATCCAAAGTGATCATAACTCATCATATCAAAAAAGTCTTTTGGTGATGGTTAGAAGCAACCATAATGTTATCATATCATGCACTCATTTTATTCAAAAAGCAAGCAAGAAAAAAGTCTTTGGCATGAAATGATAACCATGGTTATCATGATGGTCAACTAGTCAAGCCTAGTCAACCGGTCAACAAGTCAACAAAAGTCAACAAGTCACCAAAGTCAACAAGTCAACAAAAGTCAACAAGTCAACAACCATATCACCATAATACTTAATTAATATAATAGTTAATCACATATCATATTCTCATTAGGGTTGAGCAAAAAGTCAAAAGTCAACGGTCAACTGTCAACAACCCTAATGAGAATCCACTACCTCTGCCTCCCTGTCAACTGTGCATACACACCCGCATCCGCGTTCCGAGGAACACGAATGCAAACTGGATAAATCCAATCCCATAAGGTACACTAGGATCTGGCTTAAACCAAAGCCCGCTAGTGTAAACTGTCCGGACACTGTACGTGCACAAGTGCACGGATGTGACCGAACCCTGTCGCAAAACCATGCGACCTGTCGCAATACCATGCGACCTCTACTCTTTTGCCTAAAGGCGAAAAGCTTTCTGTGTGGGACTCTAAAGACTCGACACTACGCTGGCAGTGGGTTTAACCACAGACCGCAAGCGGCACTAGCTGTGCGTAACGGTCCCCAGGTAATGCCGACAAGAAGACCGACGAGGCGAAACCCATCTGAACTCCTACTGAGCCTGAGTGTGACATTCTCCGTACAGTCCGGTCTGTTCGTCTGATACATCGCATGGCGGGCCTAGGGGGCGGTAAACGTCAGTCCCCCAATAGCGGTACAAGTCGTGCCGGAGTGAAGCCCAATACACCCTGAGATAACACTGGAAACCTACCAGTATATCTCGTTTGCCCTGGCCAGGGACTACTCGTGTAATGGCTCTCCTAGACACAGCGCGATGTCAACCCCCAATACCGGGAGAGACGAATCCTGTCTAACCGTCACTGCCTCCAAGTGCTTCGGGACTGCACCCAACCACCACCTGTTTGCACGACTCCTTTGAGCCGTGGTAGGGTAGTGATCAAAGTACAGTGGGAACACACTCGAGGCGGAGTGACAGTGTCAAGTCAGCGGACTAAGCTGTACTCATGTCACCTGGGAACTGATAACTGACGATAGGTATAATACCAACTAGTCAGTTCCCGACGAGTCCTGTCCAGTGTACCCGTAACCTAACGAGCACCCGCATACTATCTCAAGTACGACGTACTGACGGCTGTGGGACAGACCGTCTCCCACACTGGGATGAGAAGCGCATGCGCTGGTCTACTCCGGAGTATCGATGCCCTGTCTCGATAGTCCTGCGACCAGGGACCTGAATAAGGATGTGCTTATAGATTACCCAGCCCCCACTAGTGTGACTGCCATCACAACGCTGGTAATCAAGCAAAGATCCTAAGGGCTCCACTAATGCGTATAAGTGATATACTGAAATAAACACAAGTACACATTGAAGTAGAAACAAACCAAGTAGCATACTACTATTTTGAGCAAGATTGTATATACAAGGTGAATATCCCAAGCATCCATTAAGTAATATACAAACTAGTATGATACAGTAATGGCCTCTAGGGCATATACACTAACAATCTCCCACTTGCACTAAGGCCACGTACTGGCGTATCGAAGACCTATCATCTCGATCAGCCGCTCGAACTGAGTCTGGGGCAGGGCCTTGGTGAATGGATCAGCAGTGTTATCTTCTGAAGCGACTCTCCGAACCTCGATCTCCTGGCGATCTACGATCTCCCTGATCAGGTGATACCGCCTTAAGATGTGCCTGGATTTCTGATGGGACCTGGGTTCCTTCGCTAAAGCTATAGCCCCGTTGTTGTCGCAATACAGAGGTATTGGATCAACAATGGACGGAACCACCTGAAGTTCTTTCAAGAACTTCCTCATCCAGACAGCTTCTTTTGCGGCATCAGATGCAGCGATGTATTCCGCTTCCATCGTCGAGTCTGCAACGGTTTCCTGTTTGGAACTCTTCCAACACACCGCCCCTCCATTGAGGGTAAAGACAAAACCCGACATGGACTTGGAATCATCCTTGTCACTCTGGAAGCTGGAGTCAGCAAAGGCCTCGATCTGGAGGTCCTTTCCGCCATACACCAAGAACATCTCCTTAGTCCTCCTCAGGTACTTGAGAATGTTCTTTACCGCTATCCAATGTTTCTCCCCAGGGTTTGACTGATACCGGCTTACTACACTCAGTGCATAAGCTACATCCGGTCTGGTACACAACATCGCATACATTATAGAGCCTACCGCAGAAGCGTAGGGTATAATAGACATGCGATCCCTCTCCAAATCAGTCTTGGGAGACATCTCTTTAGAGAGGGTGATCCCGTGACAAGCCGGTAGGTTACCGCGCTTGGAATCTTCCATACTGAATCTTTTCAGTACGGTGTCGATGTACCTGGACTGAGAAAGTCCCAATATCCTCTTGGATCTATCACGATGGATCCGGATCCCCAGGATGTATGAGGCATCACCCAGGTCTTTCATGGAGAACCTTTGTGACAAGAACCCCTTGACAGATTGTAGCATAGGAATATCATTTCCTATTAAGAGAATGTCATCCACGTATAAAACGAGGAATACTACAGTTCTCGCTACAAATCTACTATAGATGCATGGTTCATCTGGATTTTTGATAAAGCCAAATTCTTTGACCGTCTCATCAAAGCAGATGTTCCAACTCCGCGATGCCTGCTTTAGTCCATAGATGGACTTAAGCAACTTGCACACCTTTCCGCTGCTCCCACTCTGAATGAAACCCTCTGGCTGGTCCATATAGACACACTCCTCTAAATTTCCATTTAGAAAAGCTGTCTTTACGTCCATTTGCCAGATCTCATAATCGTGGAAGGCAGCAATGGCAAGAAGGATCCGAATGGATTTCAGCATGGCTACCGGAGAAAAGGTTTCGTCGTAGTCCAAGCCAGGTCTTTGACGAAAACCCTTTGCTACCAGCCTAGCTTTATAGGTCTCAACCTGTCCATCTACACCAATCTTCCTTTTGAAGATCCACTTGCATCCTACGGGTTTTACCCCGTCTGGAGCAATGTCCAACGTCCATACCTTGTTGGTGTACATGGACTCCATTTCGGTCCGCATTGCATCCAGCCATTTCACTGAGTCAATGCTCTGAACGGCCTGCTGGAAGCTAGTAGGCTCATCATAATCTATGATGCAATCCTCTCTATCCCCGTCTATGAGAAAACCGTAGTATCTCTCAGGCGGATGAGACTGCCTACTACTTCTGCGGAGCGGCGTAGGAATGTCCTGTTCTTCCGAACCTTCTGGTTCCACTAAACTTTCAGTAACAGTCCGTGGTTCTGGAATTTCTTCCAGTTCTACTGTGCTCCCACTTATCTGGTTTTCCAAAAACTCAGTTTCCAAGAAGTAGGCATGACGAGAAACAAGAACTTTTTGTTCCTCTTCACAGTAGAAGAAATATCCTTTTGAGTTCTTTGGATACCCCACAAACTTGCACTGTACTGAGCGTGCCTCGAGCTTGTCCGCATGCTGCTTTTTGACAAAAGCCGGACATCCCCATGTCTTAATGTGCTTAAGATAGGGTCTCTTCCCACACCACATTTCATATGGTGTGGAAGGCACAGTCTTAGTCGGAACTCGGTTCAAAAGGTACGCTGCTGATTCTAGCGCATACCCCCAGAATGATCGCGGTAACTCAGCATTACCCATCATGGACCGCACCATATCCAATAGGGTGCGGTTCCGTCTCTCCGATACACCGTTATGTTGCGGGGTGTATGGAGGAGTAAGCTGAGAGAGAATTCCGTTCTCTTTTAAATAGTCCAGGAACTCGGCACTTAAGTATTCTCCACCTCGATCCGATCTTAGAATCTTAATACTTTTGCCGGTCTGTTTCTCTACTTCATTCTTATACTCCTGGAATTTTCCAAAGGCCTCGGACTTATGTTTCATCAAGAAGACATAACCGTACCTTGAGAAGTCATCCGTAAAAGTAATGAAGTAAGAATGTCCGCTTCGGGCATGTGTAGACATTGGACCGCACACGTCACTGTGTACGAGTCCCAAGAGCTCGCTCGCTCTTACTCCATGTCCAGTAAACGGAGTCTTTGTCATCTTTCCTTTGAGACAAGATTGACAAGTGGCATACGATTGATATTCGAACGCATTCAAATATCCTTCTGTATGTAACTTAGTCAACCTTCTCTCATTGATGTGACCCAATCTACAATGCCATAAGAAAGTCTGATTTATTTCCGGAGACTTTCTTTTGTGTGTATTCTGGACGTTGAAAATTTGTGGTTGGTTTAACACGTATATACCATTACTCAATGTACCTGACCCAATCAAAACTTGATTAAGGTGAATGTTTACAACATTACTTACAAACGCAAATTCATAACCTTCTTTAGAAACTAAAGATACAGAAATGATATTACAAGTTGCGTTGGGTACAAAAAAGCAATTACGCAAAACCAAAACATGTCCATCTGACATTCCCAGGTGATAGTCCCCCACGGCTTTAGCATCCATGCTAGCTCCGTTCGCAACTTTGAGGGTCATGTCACCTGCCTTCAAAACCCTACGGTTTCTCAACGCCTGCAAAGAATTACAGATATGAGATCCTGATCCGGTATCCAATACCCAGGAAGTAGAGTTTATTGAAAGACAATTTTCAATAACATACACACCTGAAGCTGAAGCTGCAACCTGCTTCAATTCCTGTGTTCTGGCCTTCCAGGCCCTGCAATCATTCTTCCAGTGTCCTTTCTTATGACAATAGAAGCATTCTTCCTTATCCACAAGCTTCCCCGCTATCTTTGTTGCTTTGCCTTTTCCCTTCGTATCCACTTTACCAACACCGCCCCTTGGTTTGGCGGGGGCCTTCTTCTTCTTTCCCTTGGCTTTCGCCTTGGACCTAGAAGAAGATGATCCTCCTACAAACAAAGTGGATGTTTCCCTACCTTTCTGTAGGGTGCCCTCTGCGCTCCTCAGCATGTTGAGGAGCTCTGATAGTTCAACCTCTTTTTCTTGTAGGTTGAAGTTCAGTATAAACTGGGCGTAAGTGGAAGGAAGGGACTGGAGAACTATATCCGTATATAGCTCACTCTCCAATGTGATCCCTAGGTCAGCGAGCTCCTCAATGAAGCCGATCATCTTTAGCACATGCTCGGCTACTGATGATCCGACGGCCATTCTTGTCGAAAATAACTTTTTCGACGCTTCGTATCTTGCGATACGTGATTGCTCTCCATACAGTTCTTTTGTATGGAGCAATATGGACTCCATGTCCATATTCTCATGCCTCCTCTGATGTTCGTTGTCCATCGAGGCAAGCAGGAGGCACTTGGCCTTCGCGCTATCAATCTCCCAAGTCTTGCGGATTTCCTTATCCGCGACGCTGGAAGTTGGACCAGGGACAGGGGGAGCTTTGGTGGTAAGAAGATACCCCAGCTTGTCATAAGTGATTGCTATCGTGACATTCCTGAGCCAATCTTTGTAGTTTGGCCCTGTCAGTTTGTTTTTATCTAGGAGTAACTTAAGTCCAGTCATGTTGATTGGTCGCTGCAATTAGGAGAGAGAAGAAGAAACACTCAGCATGATGCTCTTGCAAGTTTAGAGTGGTTTTTAGTTTGTCTAAACAGGATGGCTCCCACTGTTTCTCGAATCCCTCCTCAAACCATAAAGGAAGAATTAGCCGGGATCAATCCCACCGTACAATACTTGCTTAACCGTTCAGCCAGGCCGGTGTCGGTACTTCGAGGGAGGTTTTCCAACGCTTTCGCGAAGTTCCTTAATTAGAGAACCTCTTTTCCCTGGGGGCGTAGCCCCGCTAACACCTTTCTAGGCACCTACTAGGTTTATAGCATTGATCGTTAAGTGAGAAATTTCCCGAGGAGTAGCATATACTCACAGTAGGATCGGGATCCAAATATCATCGCGTGACGAAACTGAAGGAATCCTACCAGAATCATCACACTCCAAATGGTATGCAAATCTAGCAAGTTTCAGTACTTATGAAACTCCCGATGTGGATTTTTGCCCCATGCTCTTATGACCTTGACTTTGGCCAACAAATCATAAGTCACATGTCAAGTTCTGCCCGTCGTTCTCCAGGTTAATTTGAATCCACCCGCACCTACCCTTGACTTTGGCCAACAAGGCAGTACGACTGTTCCAAACCAACGCATCTATCTATGCTGCACATGAATACCCAATAGCTACCAATCACTGTGCCTTGACTTTGGCCAACAAACACAGCTTGAATACTATTGACTATTCATGTGAAACGACGGAGGGCTACGGATGGTTTTGGCGAAACCGTGAACGTAGTGAACTTGATTTAATCGATGGAACGAGATAGCTTTTAGAAGGAGTGGCTCAAGCTCCGCATTTAAAAGTTATTTTGAAAAGAACCGAGTGGTTTTTCGAAAGTGTTCCAACGACTTTAACTTGGTTTATTATCTTGCATTAGTTCTTTTAATGCGTGATATTCTTGCATTAGTACTTTTAATGCGTCCCATCATTTAACCCTACCATTGCAGAAAACAACCAAAATATGACGTACGCTTATGCCATTCGCATTCGCCACTGGGCCCCGTCATTACCCGTTAGGTTACTTAACTAACGACAGAGCGGGGGCTGGGCTAGCGCGTCTGTAAAACATAAGCAACGCCTAAATAGTAAGCAATGATAAACATTTCAGATCACAGATAAATACATTGGATATACTAGTAATCTGTAATTTGTACGAGCCTGTAACAAAAACAGATAACACGGTCGCGGTGAATAGCCAAAACCCCACCCAAGACCCCTACGGGTACGGCAAACTACCCGCCAAGTACCCGAAACGTAGCAACCTCCCTCATCTCCATGAGTAGGCCACTCGACACTTCGGCATACCCGGTAGTTTGTGCACCCCTCCACGGGTCTATCCTAGGAGCAAAAAACAGTAAAAAGAAATTATACAATGACGGCTACAACCCCGACCCGGTTGTGCGGCCAAACAAATAATTATTACATCAATTTACAAATTTACATGAATTGCAAGAAAAGTAAACTCTCGTCTCACAACCCCCGGCTATTCACCCGCGACAATCCAACATATTTATATACACATTCCAGCACATTACAGATCATGTATAACCCCGACTAATCGACTTATAGCGATTAGCCGACGTTCAATACATGCAAACATCACAGATATAACCATCATAGTCAAAGTGCAATGAAGTTCGGAAAAAATACGGAATTATAGGACCCCAAAAGGAAATTTCTTTTCTGTAAAATCTGGGCACATATAATATATCTCAAAAATCCCAAAACCAACACAGACACACACTGCACGAAAAACGACGCACTAAAGACAACAAACCGCGGCGCTTCCGCGGCGGCCAAGAAGGGTCACGCGGCGGAAGCGCGGCGGTTTAGACGAATTGGTGAATCGTTTTTCATGGGTGTTCTAACAAAACCCTGAGACGAATTTAGGAGTATGAAGTTTTTCATTTTGACCAGAAAAAAATTCAACAGAAACTCAGTTTTTGTAGTTTTCCGGTTTTGTGATTTTTTCGGTTCCGAACTTCGTTACACTTTACTACCTAGCTAGTTTAAGTTTAGTTAGGCTCTGATACCACTGTAAGTCCATATTGCGACCCCCGGTTCTTACGGGGAGGCGGAAACGGTACAAAATCAAAATTTTTATCGCAAGAGGCAACATGGACTAACTTATGGTCGGGATCGTTACCTAAACTAAAACTAGCAAACTAAGCTAAAGATGTTTAGCTACTCGGATGAAGATGGTTATACCTAAACTTGAACTCCTTCTCTTCAAGCTCCGGTGGTGGTCCGATGGCTCCTTCTCGTCGTCTCCGTACGCCGAAGATAGATCCACTTGAAAGCTCCAACCTTTAGCTCCTTCTTCGGTCTTTGAAGAAACTAGTTCACTTGGTTTGCTAAACCTAGTGAACTAGAATGAGTAGAGAGGAAGTAGAATGGGATTTTATCTATGGTTCTTGATTCTCAACTCATGAGACAAGAGAACCATAGATCAAGAGAGGGAGCAAGAGGTTGAGGGTGAGAGCAAGGGGAGAGCTCAAGAACAAGAGAGAGAATGAGCAAGAAAGAATGAGGCTCTCTTTTCTCTCTCACCCTCTCATAATCCAAAGTGATCATAACTCATCATATCAAAAAAGTCTTTTGGTGATGGTTAGAAGCAACCATAATGTTATCATATCATGCACTCATTTTATTCAAAAAGCAAGCAAGAAAAAAGTCTTTGGCATGAAATGATAACCATGGTTATCATGATGGTCAACTAGTCAAGCCTAGTCAACCGGTCAACAAGTCAACAAAAGTCAACAAGTCACCAAAGTCAACAAGTCAACAAAAGTCAACAAGTCAACAACCATATCACCATAATACTTAATTAATATAATAGTTAATCACATATCATATTCTCATTAGGGTTGAGCAAAAAGTCAAAAGTCAACGGTCAACTGTCAACAACCCTAATGAGAATCCACTACCTCTGCCTCCCTGTCAACTGTGCATACACACCCGCATCCGCGTTCCGAGGAACACGAATGCAAACTGGATAAATCCAATCCCATAAGGTACACTAGGATCTGGCTTAAACCAAAGCCCGCTAGTGTAAACTGTCCGGACACTGTACGTGCACAAGTGCACGGATGTGACCGAACCCTGTCGCAAAACCATGCGACCTGTCGCAATACCATGCGACCTCTACTCTTTTGCCTAAAGGCGAAAAGCTTTCTGTGTGGGACTCTAAAGACTCGACACTACGCTGGCAGTGGGTTTAACCACAGACCGCAAGCGGCACTAGCTGTGCGTAACGGTCCCCAGGTAATGCCGACAAGAAGACCGACGAGGCGAAACCCATCTGAACTCCTACTGAGCCTGAGTGTGACATTCTCCGTACAGTCCGGTCTGTTCGTCTGATACATCGCATGGCGGGCCTAGGGGGCGGTAAACGTCAGTCCCCCAATAGCGGTACAAGTCGTGCCGGAGTGAAGCCCAATACACCCTGAGATAACACTGGAAACCTACCAGTATATCTCGTTTGCCCTGGCCAGGGACTACTCGTGTAATGGCTCTCCTAGACACAGCGCGATGTCAACCCCCAATACCGGGAGAGACGAATCCTGTCTAACCGTCACTGCCTCCAAGTGCTTCGGGACTGCACCCAACCACCACCTGTTTGCACGACTCCTTTGAGCCGTGGTAGGGTAGTGATCAAAGTACAGTGGGAACACACTCGAGGCGGAGTGACAGTGTCAAGTCAGCGGACTAAGCTGTACTCATGTCACCTGGGAACTGATAACTGACGATAGGTATAATACCAACTAGTCAGTTCCCGACGAGTCCTGTCCAGTGTACCCGTAACCTAACGAGCACCCGCATACTATCTCAAGTACGACGTACTGACGGCTGTGGGACAGACCGTCTCCCACACTGGGATGAGAAGCGCATGCGCTGGTCTACTCCGGAGTATCGATGCCCTGTCTCGATAGTCCTGCGACCAGGGACCTGAATAAGGATGTGCTTATAGATTACCCAGCCCCCACTAGTGTGACTGCCATCACAACGCTGGTAATCAAGCAAAGATCCTAAGGGCTCCACTAATGCGTATAAGTGATATACTGAAATAAACACAAGTACACATTGAAGTAGAAACAAACCAAGTAGCATACTACTATTTTGAGCAAGATTGTATATACAAGGTGAATATCCCAAGCATCCATTAAGTAATATACAAACTAGTATGATACAGTAATGGCCTCTAGGGCATATACACTAACACTCTCCTGACCTCGATCTCCCGGCGATCAACTATCTCCCGGATCAGGTGATACCGCCTCAGAATATGCCTGGACCGCTGATGGGACCTGGGTTCCTTGGCCAAAGCCACCGCTCCATTGTTATCGCAATACAAAGGTATTGGATGCTCAATGGATGGAACCACTCCAAGTTCAGTAATGAACTTCTTGATCCAGACAGCTTCTTTAGCAGCATCGTTGGCAGCGATGTATTCAGCCTCCATCGTCGAGTCTGCCACGGTTTCCTGCTTGGAACTCTTCCAGCTAACCGCCCCTCCGTAAAGGGTAAAGACAAAACCCGACTGCGACTTAGAGTCGTTCTTATCACTCTGGAAGCTGGAATCGGTAAAGGACTCCACTTGGAGTTCTCCGTTACCATACACCAAGAACATATCTCTAGTCCTTCGCAAGTACTTGAGAATGCTCTTCACAGCTGTCCAGTGACTCTCTCCAGGATCAGCTTGATACCTGCTCACTACACTTAGTGAGTATGCTACATCGGGTCTGGTACATAGCATCGCATACATGATAGAGCCTACTGCCGAAGCATAGGGTATCCCTTGCATGCGAGCTCTCTCCAAATCAATCTTGGGAGACATCTCTTTGGAGAGAGTGACTCCAGAGATCGTGGGTAAGTTCCCACGCTTGGACTCTTCCATACTAAACCTCTTTAGTATGGTGTCAATGTACCTGGATTGGGACAATCCCAAAATCCGTTTGGATCTATCTCTATAGATCCTGATCCCCAATATGCAGGAGGCATCACCAAGATCTTTCATTAAGAATCTTTGTGATAAGAAGAGCTTGACCGATTGCAGCATTGGAATATCATTTCCTATCAAGAGTATGTCATCCACGTACAATACGAGGAAGACAACCTTCCTCTCTGCCACATTCTTGTAAATACAAGGTTCATCTGGATTTTTGACGAAATCAAACTCTTTGATAACGACGTCAAAGCAGATGTTCCAACTCCGCGATGCTTGCTTTAATCCATAAATGGATTTAAGCAGCTTGCACACCTTCCCGCTGCTCCCACTGTCTACGAAGCCCTCTGGCTGAGTCATGTACACGCACTCTTCTAAATCACCATTTAGAAAGGCGGTCTTAACATCCATTTGCCAGATTTCGTAGTCATGAAAGGCAGCAATGGCAAGCATGATTCGGATGGATTTAAGCATAGCCACAGGAGAAAAGGTCTCGTCATAGTCCACACCTGGTCTTTGACGAAAACCCTTTGCTACAAGTCTAGCTTTGAAAGTCTCCACTTTCCCATCTACACCAAGTTTCTTCTTGAAGATCCACTTGCTCCCAATGGGTTTTACCCCTTCAGGAGCAACTTCCAAAGTCCATACTTTGTTGGTGTACATGGAATCCATCTCGGACCGCATAGCATCCAGCCATTTCACTGAGTCCCCACTCGTGATGGCTTGCTCGAAGCTAGTTGGGTCATCATCCTCCATGATGCAATCCTCACTACCACCATCAATGAGAAAACCATAGTATCTCTCAGGTGGACGAGAAACCCTACTAGATCGGCGGAGAGGCTGAGGTTCATCGGGTACTACCGATTCTTCTTGTTCCACTAAATCTTCAGTTATAGTTTGTGTTTCTGGAACTTCTTCCAGTTCTACCTCAGAGCCACTAATCTCTTTTGCAAGAAATTCCTTTTCTAAAAAGGTGGCATGTTGAGCAATAAACACTTTTTGTTGTTCACTGTGGTAGAAGAGATATCCATTTGAATGTTTAGGATATCCCACAAACTTGCATAGAACTGACCGTGCCTCGAGTTTGTCCGGATTTTTCCTTTTGACATAGGCCGGGCAACCCCATATCTTAACTCGTTTAAGACATGGTCTCTTCCCACTCCATATCTCATATGGTGTGGTAGGTACAGATTTAGATGGAACTTGATTCAATAGGTATGCCGCTGTCTCCAGCGCATGACCCCAGAAGGAAATAGGTAATTCAGCTGTATTCATCATAGTGCGCACCATATCTAATAGGGTGCGGTTCCTCCGCTCCGATACACCATTGTGCTGTGGTGTATATGGAGGAGTTAGCTGAGAGAGAATCCCATTCTCTTTTAGGAAGTCCAGGAATTCATTGCTTAAGTATTCTCCTCCTCGATCAGATCGTAGGATTTTAATACTTTTTCCGGTTTGTTTCTCGACTTCTTGTTTATATTCTCTGAATTTCTCAAAAGCTTCAGACTTGTGTCTTATCAAGTACACATGTCCGTATCTTGAGAGATCGTCAGTGAATGTAATGAAGTACGAAGAACCATCCCTGGCATGTGTAGACATGGGACCGCATACATCACTATGTATCTGTCCTAAGAGTTCGGTAACTCTTTCTCCGTGTCCCGTAAACGGAGTCTTGGTCATCTTGCCTTTGAGACATGACTGGCAAGTGTCATAAGATGAAAATTCAAACGGATTTAAATATCCATCTTTATGCAACTTAGCTAGTCGTGTCGCATTGATGTGACCCAGTCTACAATGCCACAAGAAGGATTCATTGAGTTCAGAACTCTTCCTCTTGTATGTGTTTGTTATGCTCAGAACTGTTGATTGATTTAGAACATAAATGCCATTGCATAACGTGCCTGATCCAACCAACTTTTGGTTAAGAAAAATGTTCATAACACTGTCCTGTAATACAAAATTATATCCTTCTTTACTTAGCAAAGAAACCGATATAATGTTGCATATCAGGTTCGGCATATAATAGCATTCGTTCAGAACCAATGTATTACCAGTTGGTAATACAAGGTGATATTCCCCTACAGTCTTCGCTGCAACAATTGCACCATTCCCAACTCTAATGTCTTTATCACCTTCTCCAAGTTCTCTACCTTTCCTTAGCCCATGTAACTGATTACATATATGGGATCCCGACCCGGTATCCAATACCCAGGACGTAGAGCAAATGGAGAAACAGTTCTCAGTAACGAACACACCCGAAGAAAATGCATCAACATGTACTTTCTTCATTCGGGTGGCATGGGAATCCTGGCATTCCCCTATATCCTGTTCATTCCTATAACTCTTATAAGAAAGAACGGAACCAACGTTCCCCAGCACAGTATAACATGCGGGTTCGGTCAATACATCCATATTATTATCTTTATTAGGGCATGAAATGGTCGCTACCTGGAGAGAGAGAGAAGAAAACACTTTAGCGTATGCTCGTGCAAGATCAGATTGGTTATTATCTTATCTAATCAGGATGGCTCCCACTGCTTTTTATCAAATCTTCCTCCAAACCTTAAAAGGAAAGACTAGCCGGGATTAATTACACACTATAAGTTCGCCAATCTTTCAGCCAGGCCAGTGTCGGTACTTTGAGGGAGGTCCCCCGTGCTTTCGCACGAACCTAATTACTGTAAACTTCGTTTTCCCAGAGGCGTAACCCCGTTGACACCTTTCTAGACACCTACTTGATCGGCTAATTGTAATGTATAAAACTCTCCCAGGAGTAACTCTTACTCGCAGCGGGTATCGGGATCCAACTATCTCATAGAAGGTATGCAATCTCATTGCAAATTTCAACACTTGAAATTCCCGATAATATTTTGCCCCTAGTGTACCATGACCTTGACAGAGGTCAACAAATCATAGTGCACTAGTCAAGTTCAACCCGTCATTTCTTGATTGAATCAAACCCACCCGCACGACCCTTGACAGAGGTCAACAAGGTCGTACGACTACCCTAATCCAATCTGCATCATATGCATAAACAGATAAGCACTATTCAGCTACCGCACACTACGCCTTGACAAAGGCCAACAAACACTGCACGAATACTAAACAGTCTTTATCTGAAATGACGGAGGGCTACGCAGGTTTTTCATAAAAACCATGAGCGTAATGAACTTGATATCGTTGTAGAATCAAATGATGTTTTGAAATGGAGTGATTTTGAGGCTTTTCTAGTTTTGCTAAAGGAGTCACTCCCGGTGAAGGGATCTCGGTCCTTTCCTCGTCGAATGAGGTGCGGGATATATCATATATATCGCTGTGCAAAGCAAAATCGCAAAAGCAGTCAAAAGCAAACCGAATGTGTAGCATCTGCCAGTTATTGCTAAAGGAGTCACTCCCGGTGAAGGGATCTCGGTCCTTTCCTCATCGAATAAGGTGCGGGGTATATCATATATACCGCTGTGCAAAGCAAGAACTGTAGCTACCTTTTTTATTTTAAAATTCGATTTTACAACATCTTAGGTTTCTTATCTTTCATTAATCACATTAATGAAGTCCCATCATTTAATACCTAAACATCACAGATAGATATGACGTACACTTATGCCATCCGCATTCGCCTCGATGTCCCCTCGTGCACCGTTAGGTTAGGTAACTAACGACAGAGCAGGGCAGGGCTAGCGCGGGTGTAAAACATAAGTAACGTCTATATAATATATCATATATACTATATACTATATCCATCACAGAGTTACAACACAGATATCGCAGCAGAATAAACATATGAAATATTGGATATACTAGGACGTCCGTGTTTTCAATATGAGCCAGTATAAAACACGGATTCCACGGTCGTGATGAATAGCCAATCCCACACCCCTAGACCCCTACGAGAGCGGCAAGCAACCCTGCCAATTCTAGGGTTTGGAGACCCGGACTCGACTCCTCGAGTTGGTCTCCCACTGGACCCCAGAACCCGGTTACTTGTGCTCCCCTCCTTGGGTCTATCCTAGTGCAGAAAAGTAAATAATATACAAAGGGTGACAACTCCCGCATCCTGGAAGTGCCCCGAATAAAAGAATATTACATACAAGTTTTTACATGAATGAAAATGAAAAACACTCATCTCACATAAAAACCCCCGGCTATTCGAACACGACGATCCAATATAACATATCCAGCAACACATAACATCACATGTCATCAACGTAAGTAAGTATGCATACCCCAATTGTCGTTGATGTATAGCAACGAAACCGGCGATATGAACATACTACACTTACGGTCACAGAAAAGAAAGTGTAAAACTACAACAATTGGAATCCACAACTACTTTAGACATCACATGCCTAACAGTTACAAACCCCGCATTTTAGTCTCATTATCGAAAACTCTTTTCAATATCATATGGGACTAAATTGCTAGATTTATAACATTCATTTAGTTATCACATAACTACTTGTGAATTCCAATTATTGTATCCCATTCCAGATAAACAGAAAATGTTAAACTTTTCGATCGAACAATCGAACACCCAAGTTTTCCCGACACCGATCAACACATGAAATAGGTTCAAAGACATTCACTTCATGCCTCAGTACCAACGGTCCAGCCGTAGAAGGGTCAAGCCAACGCCTCACATGTGGCACGCCGTACTGCCCCAAACCCGAAGGTTCAAAGGGCAGTTCAAGACGGTCACATAATCGAGTTAAGGTTTGTGTCTTCTAGAGGGACCATCGCGTTACTTGCACTACTTCGAACGTCTTTTAACCACACAATAATCCAACACTTGGATATTCCGGTAGGGGAAAACCTGGGTATTTATATCCGGTCGAACTCTTTAACATATTCTACAATTATCTGGAAAAACACAAAAGACGAAATTTGATAATCCGATCGAAATACTGATTCCCAATAGTACCCCAAAATACTCTTCTGTAAAGTCACAATAAAAATATCCCAGAAAACATAGCATTACATTACAAGAGTTACTGTGCAGAAAATATTAAACAAGGGAACAGTAAGGCCGCGGAAGCGCCGCATATGCCTAGCATGTGCCGCCCTTCCGCGGTGGAAAAGTGGAATTAGCCCCTCGTGTTTCACAGTAATTCTAATAACACCCTGCTTGATTTTCTACATATTTTTAATTGACAAAAATCCGACTTTTTAGAAAAAGTCCAGAGAGCATTTTTAGGTTTTGGATTTCGGTTCGATCGGGTTTCAAACGTCGTCGGGACTTCGCCTAAGGCTCTAGCTAGGCTCTGATACCAGTGAAAGGTTCCTAGGCACCCTAGTGGGTTCTCACAAGGCATCGAACATGTCAAATTAAAATTTTTAGTGCCGAGAAACCCTAGACTACGGATCTTTAACTAGATGTTTAGGCGAAAAAGATAACTAGTTAACAGTTAACTACTGTGATACGGAAATTACAACCTTTGTAGATCCGGATATCCACCTCCACGGCTCCGCAACGTCATGTCCTCGCTGTCCATCATGAATCCTCGACTCGATCATCGGCTTCATCGGAAAAGCAAGCGGAATAGCTCGTCGGCTTTGTGTCAAAGACGATCTACGTTGAGGTTGCACAAACTCAAGCTCCGACTTCACAAACTTGTGAAACTTGTGAAGTAAACACCCAAAACAACTTGGCAAGAGGTAGAGGGTGAAGAAATAGGAGGTGGGTTCACTTTAGATTTGGATTTAACTCACTAGATCTCAACTTGCCATTGGAGTAGCAAGCTTGAAGAAGAAGAAGAAGATGAGCTCAAGAAAAGATTATGATAAGTCTTATGATAAAAATAAATTTAAATCAAATACTTATCATAACTTGAACTAGGGTTAAGTGTAGAGAATTAACCATGGTCACTTTGATGGGTTAGGGTTAAGCATGAAGATAAGGATGGTTAGCAAAGTCAAAGCTTCATGAAGCTTCAATATAAAACAAACTTAGCCACCATTCTTATCATAACATATTTCAAATAAATAAATAAATAAATAAATGGAAATGCAAAACCCTAATTATCATATTAACCATGGATTAATTCTATACACTTAACAATGATCAAGTATCATCAAACATGATACAAAAAGTGCACAAAAGTATATCACATATACAATGTGCAATCCAAGTGAGAAAAATCCGTTTAAAGTGAACCAATACTAGTTAATGCAAAGTAATATATCAAATATATAATTATACATTAAATCATTAAATCAACACTTGATTCAATGATCCGGTCATGTCGCACATAACCGACTAGAATTCAATGTATCGATTTATCGAATCAATGATTCGATAACTAGGTCATATCGAATATAACCAATCGAAACATATATCGCGAGAATGAAGTGCGGTATCACATACACGCATTATTCTCGGTCCTGCACATATCTCATATGCGCTCCTATTTCGTTTCGCTTGAGCCAGGAAACCTCTGTGTAGGACTCTAAAGACTCGTCAATACGCCGGTAGCAGATGATGATCATATCAAGCACCCACAAGCCGCAAGCGGTCTGCTAAACGTAACGGCCACCCGGGTATTGAGCGATCAGAAGATCGACGAGCTAGCCCGCTCACACTCCTGCGAATCCGACCAGTAACACTTACCATACAGTCAAGTCTCTTCGTCTGATACGTCGCATATCAAGTCTAGGGGTGGTATACGTCAGACCCCAATAACCCGATAAGTCGTGCTGATATGAGGCTCGTAACGGGTCGAGAAACTACTGGTAACACTTACCAGCAAATCTCTGATCAGCCCTGGCCAGGGACTTACCTGTTACGGCCAATCGAGCACAGCGCAACATCAACTCCCAATACCGGGAGAGACGAAACCCCTCCTATCGCTCATTGCCTCCATGTGACTCGGGACTGTGCCCAAAGACCACCGTTTTGCACGCCCTCATGGACGTGGTAAGGTGGAGATCAAAGCACAGTGGGAATCACACAAGACTCTATGACGATCTCGGGTCTACAGACTAACCTGTACAAGTGTCACCTGAGAACTGCCATCTGACGTGAGGTATAATACCATCTGGGAGTTCTCGGCAAGTCCGTCCAGTGTACCCAGTTTCCACTGAGCACCCGTATACCATCTCTGATGTCAAACACCAATGGATATGGGATCATCCATCGCCCATCACATGGGTCGAGAAGCGTATACACTAGTCTACTCTGGTATATCGATGCCCCGTCTCGAGATACCCACGACTAGGGACCTTGAAGGATGTACTTATGGACTACCATGTCCCCACTAGTATGATCTGCATCATAGCCCAGGTAGTCAAGTACAAATCCTAAGGGCTTTACCAACATGTAACTATAAGACAGTATAAAGAGACTAGTGTACATGTTAAGATAAAAAGCAACCAGATAGCATACTATCATGTCGAGCAAGAAAGTCATCTCTATATATGTCCAAGCATCCAATATAATATACATCATCTGTACAATACTGGCCTCTAGGGCATACATACAACTAACACATTCATGTACGCATGCATGGATAATGATGATAGTATTTGGGATTCATGATGAGTCGATGACATTTGACTTGAGGCCGTGAGATCGGTGATATAGCAGGGTTCGTATTTGTGATACGACATGACATTGTAGCGGGTCCTTGACGTAGTGTTTCACACACGTCCATGCATACTTAGGCGGTATCAGTATTGTACTAGACGTAGATCAGTGCCCCGATCATGATATTTGATAAAGAGGATACCAGGTGAATAGTATGATGAATGTGATATTGACCCGTACCCAGATTTGGGGATGCCGTACGACGGATTTACGTACGAGCTATATTTTGATGATTGATCCGTACTCTTGACTTGGGATGTCTGGTTATGGATATGATATTATTGAGGCGGGATCACCGACTATACATATACAGGTATGTATATGTATCGACTTAGATGATAGGCGGTGTCCTTACCTGTAGTTCAGCTTGTTAGTTCAGCCGTATAGTTTAGTGTAGTTGTTAGATTAGATTAGACTCCTACCTATTTCAAAACTAGCGGATCGTGGGTATTTTAAAAGACAGGTCAGGGGATCTATGGATATTTCAAAAGACGTATCCTTTCTTAAAAAAAACCCACCGTAGCCCCTATTTTCAAAACCCCGCGATTCGGGTTATTTCAAATGGCACCATTGTTTAATATTTAGCTCCCGCTCATTTTGGTTGCTCGCTCCGCATCGCATATTTACATTGTTATTTCATATTGCATTGTTGACATTATACTGTTAGGACACCAGCACCATTACCGATGATGCGTATGTACCACATACACTTACTTGCCGGCTCACACACATCTTCATCGGTAATTACCATGTCACGTACACCTTAGAAAATATTATTGCTTAACTTAGCTTGATAGCCAGTAGTTTGACATAATATTAGTGTACATACCTTATATGCTAGCTTAGATATTGTAGTTATTACTTGTCGCTTCATGCATACTGTTATTCATTCTCATGCTTATATTCATGGTTTTACATGCTATTGATGATTCGGATTTCCATGATATTTTCTGGATTTGGAGGAAAACCGCAAAACATATATAAACTGCTTTCTCTCTTTTTAAATAAAAATGCGGTTTTCCCATGATGTATGAGTCGTCCACCATGAGTTTGCTGATGGATTTCGAGACCCGATTCGAGGAGTTGGATGAACCGTTTCGGGTACATGGTGGGCCCGGTGCGGTACCCCGGGGCGAGAAGGCCGTGTTGTTGTCGTTGAGCCTGGCAGGGGAGCACTACCGACCGGTGATATTAACCGACGCGTCGGATATCCGGAGGATACCGTCGTGGTCTTGAGGTAGATGGTAGGGGCCGGTCTGGATTGACGGCGCCCTAGATATTGGGATTGAGATATTGAGATTTTGAGACATTGAGGTACAGAGATTGTGATACAGAGATATTGAGATATTTGGACACTTGTTTTGTGTCGATGCTGGGCACTGTTTTATGCTGATTTCATTTATGGTACCCCACTTTTAAAATACAGAAATCTCACTGATTTATGAAAGCAGTTTTCGTCAGTTCATGCATTCTGTTCCATGCATTCATACATCATCCATATGATACATTGCTACCTGAGGCACGGGCACGGGCACATGGAATTACACTTGGATTAGATATCTACCCTAGTCATTGTTATAGACTGCTGGTTTTATTTGAGGATTATATATATTGATCGTATGACCTAGGATTGCGTCTTACATGCGATTTCTATTCGTAGATGTTTTTCTATTCACGAGTTGGCAACTCACCCCCGTTGTGCCCCAGTTTCTTGCAGGTTTCGCCGTACAGGTTTCTTTACGGCTTTGCGGGTACAGTTTCGTTCGGGTGACTTGCTAGTAGGTGGGTTTATTTGTATCGTACCCATCATTATACATTGTATATTATTATTCAGTTGTATCTAGAAGTTCCATCAACCAAACATGTATTTATTTTGAGATAGAGACCAGTGATGTTATTCCTTCGACCTTAGAGTCGCGCGTTATATTTCTGTGGTTTTCTTGTGGTTTTGATGTTTCCTTTTGAATTTTGATCCTTGCCGTTGGCGTTGTATATTATATTGCTTGTGTGGTTGTGACCGTCGATTGACGAAGAGCTAGCTCCCGCTTGGGGATGCCTTTTTATTGATTTCGTATACTATTCATGTTGTATCCCGTTTGGGGGCCAGTATTTACAAAGGAAACTCTGCCGAAATTTTCGGGAATTATTTGATGTTTTTTTTAAACCGCATAATTCGGCTTATGCTATTAAACTACTTGTTTTAAATTGGTTTTCCTTCACTCTACTACTTTTCTTGGTTTGGATTTCTGGGTTTTCGGCTCACTTAGATTACGTACGCCTCGAGACGTTCGTAGTTTAAGTGCCAGTCATGTTCCGTACTTTCGGGGCGTGACAGATACAGAGATATCGAGATATTGGGATTAAGTTTTGTGCCGATGCTAGGCACTGTTTTATGCTGATTTCATTTATGATATCTCATTTAAAAATACAAAGGAAATCTCACTAAATTATGAAAACAGTTTCTTCATTTACATGTATTCTGTTTTCATGCATTCATACCTCATTCATATGATATATTGCTACCTGAGGCACTGACACGGGCACATGAGATTACACTCGGGTTAGATATTTACCCTAGCCTTGTTATAGGTTGCATGTTATATATATATTTGAGGATATATTATGATCATTGACCTAGCTTGCGTTATTTATGCGATTTCTGTGCGTAGATGTTTTTCTATTCACGAGTTGGTAACTCACCCCCGTTGTGCCCCAGTTTCTTGCAGGTTTGCCGTACAGGTTCATTACGGCTTTGCGGGCATAGTTTCCTTCGGGTGATTGCTAGTAGGTGGGTTTACTTGTATCGTACCCCCATTATATATCTTGTATATCATTATTCTGTTGTATCTAGAAGTTCCATCAACCAAACATGTATTTACTTTGAGATAGAGACCAGTGATGTTATTCCTTCGACCTTAGAGTCGCGCATTATTTTTCTGTGGTTTTCTTGTGGTTTGAGTTTCCTTTTGAGTTTTGATCCTCGCCGTTGGCGTTGTATATTATATTGCCTATGTGGTTGTGGTCGTCGATTGATGAAGAGCTAGCTCCCGCTTGGGGATGCCCTTTTTTTTTGATTTTGTATACTATTCATGTTGTATCCCGTTTGGGGGCCAGTATTTACAAAGGAGACTCTGCCGAAATTTTCAGGAAATTTTGGATGTTTTTAAAAACCGCATAATTCGGCTAATGCTATTGAAACTACTTGCTTTAAGTTGGTTTTTCCTACACTCTACATCTTTTCTTGGTTTGGATTTCTGGGCTTTCGGTTTACTTAGATTACGTACGCCTCGAGACGTTCGTAGTTTAAGTGCCGGTCATGTTCCGCACTTTCGGGTCGTGACAAGGTATGACTCGAGTCTAGTCTAACATCTAAAAGTAAACTACAGGACTAAACTAACAGGCTAATCGAAAGGGTAAGGAAACCACCTATGTTTTAGTTGATATATATATATATATATAATAGTCGGTGATCCCACCTCAATAGTATCATATATGATAAGATATATATAATATGACATTCTTGAGTTAAGAGTGCGGATCTATAATTAATATATAGCTTGTACGGTAAATCCATCGTACGGCATCCCAATTTCGGTACGGGTCGAATATCACATTTATCTCATCATTTATCTGGTATCGTTATCATCATATCATGAACTGAGGTACTGATCTAAAGTCTTGTACATACTGATACCATCTACAAATATATATGCATGTGTATGAAAACACATCGCCTAAGGACCCGCTAAAATATCATGTCATATCTCATAATACGAACCAAATCACATCACCGATCTCATGGCCTCACGCCCAATCTCATCGACTCATCTCGAATTATCATATACTATCCTCATATCCAAGTATATGTATACATATATATATACACACATATTCACATACCTATATGTATATATATATATGTATATATCCCCATATACGCATAAGTAAAACAATGTAAGTGTGTATGTGCGTGTGAGTGTTATCCTTATTCTAGAGTTCACGACTAACACTAACTAATGACACTATGATACAATTATACTATAATTAAATCCATGATCTCTTAAGATCTATCTAGATAATCATCTAGTCTCACAATAAACATAATTATATATATATATATATATGTATACGTATTCGTATACTACACTACGAACTGCGGGGTTGCTATACGCCATCCACCTGACTTCCCCCGTAGATATATATCTACTAACCTCGATCCACGCTTGCTGGAGTCGATGATGCCATGCTCATCCTCGTCGTCTTGAAGTCCACGTGGGGGTACCTACATGTCATAACATATTGTGTCGCATTAACATCCAATTCAAAACCAAAACGACACGCTAAACGCCTATAGGTTAGAACCTATGGACTACGCATGCAAGAATAACCTACAACTCTCGACGATTGACATATAAACGTGAATCAACCGATAAAAACACGAATATCAAAACCTCAATTCAAAAACGTCACGAAATACAAGGCAGCAACTCATGAAAATGGTCCCAGATTTTACCCTAGCTGAAATTAGCCAATTTTGCATATGTTATGGGTCCAGTTTACTTCAATAAAAGCCATGGACCAAACACGAAGTAAAACAGAAGTACCCTGGCCGCAAATTGCGGCCATAGGGAATAAATCTACGGCCAGGAATGGTGGGTTTGGCCTCAGGTCTCTGTGGTAGCTTCCTAGGTGCCTGCATGACTCACAGTGTATGCAAAATAATTCCTAGTGTCCCCGGGTGTTGGCAGATATCAATTTACCATCACAATTTCCAGAAATTCAAATGTCGGGGTTTCTAAATTCTTGGGTTTGGGGTTTACTCTATGGTTCCAGTCCAATATACATTCCCTACAGGGTTTTAAGGTCACAACTAAGCTCAATTTCACCTCATTACTCAAGATTTCATCAAAACCCTAACTTGGGATTTCAAAGTTCACTAATCTACACTAAATCACTTCTAAACTAACATGAGTGCTAAAGTTAATGAAATTCTATTCTAATGGTGAAGGAAAAACCTCATTTGTCAACTCAAGAATTTTCTTGAGTTGCCCCAAGTGCTCAAAATCCATCCTTTCTTTGTCCAAAGTTGCTTGTAAGCTTGTGCACATTTTTAATGAAATGGAGATGAGCTTTTGAGTTGTTTTTGATGTTGTTGTGAGGTGTTTGAGGAGGGAAGAGGGAGTGGCTGCCATGGAGATGAAGGGTGAGAGAAATGATGAGGAGAAAATAAAGGAGGAGAATAGCTATGATCAATGATGACCCCTCACACACACTCTCTCTCTAGCCCATACCATTATTCTAACCTTTTCTTTTCTTTCCTTTTTCTTTTCTTCTCTTTTTTTTAAAACAAAACCATGCATAAAAATAAAGAAAAGCCATGTAGAAAATGTCACAAAAGTGTAATATGATATGGTGCATGTCATGTGCACAAATCCGGATTAATGCAAGATTAGCGATATTTAATCTCGATTAGCATTAAAATTGTATATAATTAATTATAAAAAATTCATACTTAAATTATCTAAAGCACACTCTTTTCAGTAATTTTAATAATTTTCCAAATATTTACCGATTTATCGGTATTTAATTATACCGCACTAATAAATTATTCATGATTTTTATTATTTAATTATAAAAATTCCCAAAATTAATATTTTATTTTTCTGAAATGTTACAGGTTCACATCATATGTGAGGGTTAGGGCTTGGAGAAGGAGGAAGAAGAAGATGGAGAGAGCTCAAGAAAAATGAACAAGTGAAGAAAATCAAGTGAAGAATGGCTTGAACTCTCCTCACTTATTGAAGCAACAAATATCATCAAATAATATATTATAACAATGCTTCAATAGTGATAGAAAATGAATATTATAATAGAAAAAAGCCATGCCTCATCATTCCTCAAATATCTCCCCATTTTCTATTCTCAAAAAATGGAAAATCCAACCATGCTTCATATATATATATATCACACATATATATATATATATGAAAATAATCAGTGAGCAATAATATTAGTTAATGTAAGGTTCCCTAGCACGACAGCAAAGTTTCGGGAGGCATCGTCCATGCCGTTTTCAAAAAATTGCCATGCTAACGAACCCTAAACCTAGAATCTTTAACTAGAGATTTAGACAAAATCTAATGTAAACTACTTTACATCTAGAGAACGAGAATACAACCTTTGTAGATGGTACTTACCTTCACTTGCTCCGTCTAGTAGTCTCGCGACTCCACTAGGCTTTTCTTGAGACTTTGAACGAGCTTCCTCCGATGACCTTCTTGCCGAAGATAATCCACGTGAAGTCCCTCCAACTTAAGATTTCTTTACACTAAACTCTTTAGCATAAGAAACACGCTACACTTGATCGCTAGTCAAGTGTAGGATGATGAAGTAGGGAATGTTAAGAGCTCACTAGTTTATATTCAAGCTTCATGATTCACATCACATGTGAGGGTTGAAGCTTGAGCCATGACAAGAGGAGGAGGAAGAAGCTAGCGAGCAACCATGTGAGCAACTCAAGAATTTGGCTAAGTGTTGAGAATGAGCTAGAATGACTGGAAACTCTTGACCCCTCACTCATTCAAGCATGGAATTATGCAATATAAAATTTCAACCATGCTTGAATAGTGAGTCAAGAGGAATAAACTAAAGAAAATCCCATGCTTGCAACCATGCTTCATTTTCCACCTCATTTCTAATTTCACAAAATAGAAATTTAAATGCCATGCCTTATTATTATTATTATATATATATATATCAATATATATTTAATGAAGAATAATTAGTGAGCTAATGATATTAGTTAATATATAATTATATCACATATAATTTATATCACATTATTAAATCAACACTTGATCTAATAATCCGGTTATATCATATATGTCCGACTAATATCATTTATCTGTATATCACATTATTGAATCAACACTTGATTCGACAAACTGGTTATATCACATATAACCGAACCGATAACAGATGACTGCCAGATTATAATACGGTATCACATACTCGTATTTAATCAGGCCCATACATATATCACATATGTCTCCTACTTTGTATCGCTTGAACCAGGGAACTTCTGTGTGGGACTCTAAAGACTCGTCAATACGCCAGCAGCAGGTGATGATCACATCAGTCACCTACAAGCCGTCAGCGGTACTAGCTAGACATAACGGCTACCCGGGTATTGAGCGATATGAAGATCAACAAGCAAGCCTGTCCATTGTCTCCCTGAAGCCTATCAGTAACACTACCGTACAGTCCGGTCTCTTCATCTGATATATCGCATATCATGTCTAGGGGTGGAAATCGTCAGTCCCCAGTAACGTGATAAGTCATGCCGATGTCTTCTATAACGGTCCGAGAAATTACTGATAACACTTATCAGTAAATCTCGGCAGCAACCCTGGACAGGGACTTCCAGTTATCGCTAATCGAGCATAGCGCAACATCAACCCCCAATACCGGGAGAGACGAAACCCCTCCTCACTCATTGCCTCCATGCGACTCGGGATTGTACCCAAAATCCACCTGTTTACACGTCGCCTTTGAGCGTGGTAGGGAGGAAATCAAAGCACAGTGTGAGCCGCACAAGACTCTATGACGATCTTGGGTCTACAGACTAACCTATACCAGTGTCACCAGAGGACTGCTATTTGACGATAGGTATACTACCACATAGGAGTCCTCGGCGAGTCCTGTTCTGTGTATCCAGTCTCCACTGAGCACCCGTATACCATCTTTGATGTCAAACACCAATGGATGTGGGATCATCCATCGCCCATCATATGGGTCAAGAAGCGTATATGCTAGTCTACTATGGAATATCGATGCCCTGTCTCGATATTCCCTCGACTAGGAACAATTAAAGGATGTACTTGTGAACTACCCTGGCCCCACTAGTATGATCTCCATCATAGTTCTGGTAGTCAAGTACATATCCTAAGATCTTTATCAACATGTGAGAGCAAGAAAGTATTACAATACAAGTCTACATGTTAAGACAAAGAAAAACAAGATAGGATACTATTATGTCGAGCAAGAAAGTCCTCTCTATATATATCCAAGCATCCACTATAATATAAATCATATGTACAATAATGGCCTCTACGACATACATATCACTAACAATCTCCCACTTGCACTAAGGCCATGTGTTGTAGTATCTCATACCCAACATTCCAAAAAGTCTCTCAAATTGTGTCTGGGCGAGGGCCTTTGTTAGTGGATCCGCTACGTTGTCCTTCGTGTCAACTCTCCTGACCTCGATCTCCCGGCGATCAACTATCTCCCGAATCTGGTAATACCGCCTCAGAATATGTCTGGATCTCTAATGGGACCTGGGTTCCTTGGCCAAAGCCACCGCTCCATTGTTATCACAATACACAGGTATTGGATGCTTAATGGATGGAACCACACCAAGTTCAGCAATGAACTTCTTCATCCAGACAGCTTCTTTGGTAGCATCATTGGCAGCGATGTATTCAGCCTCCATCGTCGAGTCTGCAACGGTGTCTTGCTTGGAACACTTCCAAAACACCGCCCCTCCGTTGAGGGTAAATACAAAACTCGAGACCGACTTACTTCCATCCTTATCACTCTGGAAGTTCGAGTCGGTAAAGGACTCCACTTGGAGTTCACCATTACCGTACACCAAGAACATCTCTTTAGTGCTTCTCAAGTACTTGAGAATGTTCTTCATAGCTGTCCAGTGATTCTCTCCTTGATCTGCTTGATACCTACTCACTACACTTAGTGAGTACGCTACATCGGGTCTGGTACATAACATCGCGTACATGATAGAGCCTACTGCCGAAGCATAGGGTATCCCTTGCTTGCGAGCTCTCTCCAAATCAGTATTGGGAGACATCTTTTTGGAGAGAGTGAGTCCTGAGATCGTAGGTATATTCCCACGCTTGGAATCTTCCATACTAAACCTCTTTAGTACGGTGTCAATATACCTAGATTGGGACAATCCCAGTATCCGTTTAGATATATCTCTATAGATTTTAATCCCCAAGATGTAGGAGGCATCACCTAGATCTTTCATTGAGAATCTTTGTGATAAGAAGACCTTGACCGAGTGTAGCATAGGAACATCATTTCCCATCAAGAGTATGTCATCCACGTACAATACGATGAAGACGACCTTACTCTCTGCGACCTTCTTGTATATACAAGGTTCATCTATGTTTTGATGAAGTCAAACTCTTTGACTACCTCATCAAAACAGATGTTCCAACACCGTGATGCCTGCTTTAACCCGTAGATGGATTTAAGCAGCTTGCACACCTTTCCGCTACTCTCACTGTCTACGAAGCCCTCCGGCTGAGTCATGTATACGCTCTCTTCTAAATCACCATTTAGAAAGGTGGTCTTAACATCCGTTTACCAGATTTCATAGTCATGGTATGCAGTGATGGCAAGTAGGATCCGGATGGACTTAAGCATAGCTACTGGAGAAAAGGTTTCATTATAATCCACACCTGGTCGTTGACGAAAACCTTTTGCATCAAGTCTAGCTTTGAAAGTCTCAACTTTTCCATCTACACCATGTTTCTTCTTAAAGATCCATTTGCTCCCAATGGGTTTTACCCATTCGGGAGCAACTTCTAAAGTCCATACTTTGTTGGTGTACATGGATTCCATCTCAGATCGCATTGCATCTAGCCATTTTACAGAGTCACCACTCGTGATGGCCTGCTCGAAGCTAGTAGGGTCATCATCTTCCATGATGCAATCATCGCTCCCAGCGTCTACAAGAAAATCGTAGTATCTCTCAGGTGGATGAGAAACCCTACTAGATCTGCGGAGTGGCTGGGGTTCTTTGTGTACTATTGGATCCTCTGGTTCCACTAAATCGTCAGTTGTAGTCTGTGCTGCTGGAACTTCTTCCAGTTCTACCTCACTACCACTAATTTCTTTTACAAGAAATTCCTTTTCTAAAAAGGTGGCATGTTGAGCAACAAACACCTTTTGTTCCTCAGGGTGGTAGAGGATATGCCCTCGCGAATGTTTGGGATATCCTACAAACTTGCACAGAACTGACCCTGCCTCGAGCTTGTCCGGATTTTGCTTTTTGACATAGGCCGGACAATCCCACATCTTAATGAAATTAATACATGGTCTCTTCCCATTCCATATCTCATATGGAGTGGTAGGCACATATTTGGTTGGAACTATATGTTGGTGATAGTGCCCTCAGAGTCAATTATTAGGTCACAGGTACGTGATTGTAATGATTGAGGGAGGACCTATCCCGGTAGGACAGTCTTACTCGAGATGATAGTATGCTATCTGGTTTACCTTTATCATCGTGTACTGCTTGAGGTGACCTGACACGTCGCTATTACACGTTGATAGAGCCCCTAGGATTCTTGCTTGACCACCAGCAGTATGAGGGCGATCATATAAGTGGGAGCTGGGGGTCTATAAGCTTATCCTTAAAAGGTCCCTAGTCGTGGGAGTTTCGAGACTGGGCATCGATACTCTATTAGTAGACTAGTGTATACAGTCGAGACCCCGACGAGGGGCGGTGGCCGGTATCACAAGCCACTGGTGTCAGTTGGATCACCTAAGATGTATACAGGTGCTCATTGGGTTATGAGTACACCGGACAGGACTCGCCGGGAACATGCTAGTTGGTCATATACCAGACGTCAGATGGCAGTTCCCTGGTGACATGTGTGCAGGTTAGTTCATCGACCTGGGGATCGTCATTTGTCTCGTGTGAGTTCCCACTGTACTTTGATTACTACCCTACCACGGCTCAAAGGAGTCGTGCAAACAGGTTTTAGTTGGGTACAGTCCCGAGCCACATGGAGGCAGTGAGCGTATCTTCAGGGGTTCGTCTCTCCCGGTATTGGGGGTGAGGTCGTGCTGTGTCTAGGAGAGCCATTACACAAAGTCCTTGGCCAAGGCAAGGAGATTTACTGGTAGGTATTCCAGTAGTATCTCAGGGTGTTCTGGGCTACACTCCGACACGACTTGTACCGCTTTTGGGGGTCTGACTTTTACCAACCCCCTAGGCCCGCCATGCGATACTCATAGACGAACGGACCGGACTGCATGGATATTGTCACTGACAGGCTCAGTAGGGTTGTCAGGCTGAGCTCGCTCACAGACGTCCCTTTTGGTCAATACCTGGTGGCCCGTTATGTATTGGCTTATACCTCTAACGTGCTAGTGGTTAAATCCACAACCGAGGTGTTGACGAGTCTTTAGAGTTCCCCACATTCAGTTACTCAGCTTTCGGGCGAAAAGTTGTAGAGGCCGTATGGAGATATGGCAGGGTCCGATCAGATACGTGCGGTATTGCACGGATCAGGATCGGACAGTTTGTACTATAGGCCGTATGGTTATATGGCAGGGTTCGATCAGATACGTGCGGTATTGCACGGATCAGGATCGAACAGATATTACTGGCCGGCTTTGGTATAAGCCGGATCCTAGTATAGTACAGTGTAGAGTTTGTCTCATTGCATTTGTATTTCGGTCGAAATACAGATGCGGGTGTGTATGCACAGTATCGGGGTTTTCCCGTAATTTATTACGGGACCAGTTTTCTGGAGTTGCCAGTTTGCTTTCCGTTTCGGCCAATTTCCTTTGTTCCGTTCATTGGCCGAAGATTGGTGGAGGAGGGCTTATTTGCATTGTTGCAAATAAGTATTTGTGGAGGGGGTATTTGCTTATTGTTGTATCATGATAGCACCATCCTTTGACTTGATTTCTTCATGATGACTTGACTTCACAACCTCATCATTGCTTGACTTCATACTTCATGATGGCTTGACTTTGTTAGCATCATGGTTGTTGATGATGGTTGTGTGGAGTGTTGGCATTGCCTTGTGATCATTCCCTTTTGCATGATAGCTTTCCTCTCTCTCTCTCTTTGGGATTAGATGAGAATGGCTCCCTCTTTGGTTACACACTTTTGACTCTCTCATTCTCATTCTCTCCTCCTCCTCTAGTTATGGCCGGCCAAGCTTGGAGGAGGGGTTGCCCATTTTTGTAGTGGGGATTTTTGCTCTCTTGATGTTAGAAAAATCCCCAAGTTCCTCCACATTGTTCTTGTATCATCCCTCCACCTAAAATGGCATCTCCATGAACCCCAAAGTGAGACTTGAGGACTACATATTCTACAGCGAACCTTGGGCACGTCGAGTAGCCGGCTTCGTGCCCGAGTTGCCTCGGCATTGAGGTGGGAGCCCGTAAACATAGTTGGCGATGTGGTGCACTTCCGGCGACGAGGAGGAGACGGGACTTTTCCGCAGGAGATCGGGACCATGACGAGAAGACCGGAGGACTTGGATCGTCGGTATATCTCTATTCCCTTTCTTGTAGATAGCTAGGACTAGTTAATGGTTCGATCCGGGTATTAGTGCGCGGCGGTTTGCTAAGTCCGCAAAATTAAAGTTATTCACCGCTTCCGCATTTGGCCGTCGGTTTGACGGCCGGGGCGCCGCCGTGCACTTACAGTGGTATCAGAGCCTCGCCATTAACTTAGTCTAGCTTTGTGTAATGTGTTTGCATTTCCGATAGATCAAAAAGTTCCAAAACTGCATTTTAGTTCGCATCAGTTTCTGTTGAAAATTTTTGGTCTCGAAAAATTTTTCAGGTTATAAAATATTGATGTACTGGAAAATCTAAGAGTTCTGTAAAAATTTGACGAAGTAACTCCATAGTTGGAGCGCGGAACCGCCGCGAAAACCCCATTTGTGCGGCCCTTCCGCCGCGCACTATTCACATCACTTCACCAATTTTTTACAGAGGCCTTCTGGGCTTAAAATATGGGTTTTGGAATATTAAAATTGGGCCCAGGATTTCTGTGAGTGCTACAGTTTTGATTGGGGGCCCACTTGTTAATTGTTTGATCAATCGGAAAATTTTAAACACATTTTTCACAGTATTTACATTATATCTGCGACCGTGAATGTCACTCGATCGGTAAATCCTGTCTAAACTGCTATAGCCCGGTTAGACGGATTTGCGAACGTGACTTTCACGTTGATGTTCTATGTTTATGCTGTGATGTTGCGGATCGGTCGTGGGGGATAGCCTGGATGCAATGCTAGTACAGTTCTGTTGTATTATGTACATTTGATATTGCGGGGCGAGCGTCCGACATGTGGACTGCCGTCACTGCCTGTTTGTATTATTCTTTTGGGGCACGACCTGGTTGCGGTCGATGTACCCGGTGTATGTATATTTTACTTTCTGTACTAGGATTACCCCGCGGAGGGGTGCACGGATAGCCGGGTTCTAGAGGGCAACAAGCCCGCATCTCATGGCATTGAGACGGAGGGGGCTTCACTCTAGGATTGGCGGGCTATTCGCCGCACTCGTAGGGGGTACAGGTTGACCCAGGAGGGGTGCCCAAGTTACCGGATTCCGTGAAGTGCTGGGTGGTCCATTCACGGCGCTGAAGGGGGCTGCCTCGCTTCAGGTTTTGGTGGGTAACTTGCCGCGCCCGCAGGGGTCTAGGATTTCATTGCACAGGCTATCCACACGACCAGGGGAACGTCGGGTTTCAGCGGCTCTGTGAAACCCGGGGATCCCAGATATCTGTATTGTTTCTGTGATGCTGTACATTTTCTGTGATGTTGCATTTCTATCACGCCTTGAGCGAATATAATATATTGGTATATATATTAGTAGATGTTGTATATGTTTTGCATCCGCGCTAGTCCAGTCCCCGCTCTGTCGTTAGTTAGCTAACCTAACGGGTAATGACGGGCCCCAGTGGCGAATGCGGATGGCATATACGTACATCAGTATATTTTCGTTCTTTTTGGTGTGATCAAATGATGGGACTGCATTGATTCGGATCAATGCAAGTTAAAAACAAACCTAATCTGATGTTGTTGGAACACTTTTCAAAAAGCTGTTATTGCAAGGACGTTTACTTTTGTTTTGCATCGTGGTATTCATTGGAATATCCTGCTCCTCAGTCGACGAGGCAAGGGCCGAGATCCCTTCACCGGGAGTGACCCCTTGGACAAAAAGTTTGCGTCAGGGCATTAACTTCACTATAGCCGATCACTTTTGCTTTGCACCGTGGTATTCATTTGGAATATCCTGCACCCCATTCTACGGGGAAAGAGCCGAGATCCCTTCACCGGGAGTGACCTCTTTAGCAACGGTTTTCGTCACTATATTTTCAAAAAGCTATCAGTTCCTTCAACGATATCAAGTTCCTTACGTTAAAGGTTTTCGCCAGAAACCATTCGTAGCCCTCCGTCATTTCAGACGGGTAGCACGTAGTATTCATGCTATGTTTGTTGACCTTCGTCAAGGCATAGTGTATGGTAGCTGCTTGTTACCTTTCTGTTGCATAGATAGATGCGTTGGTTTGGGACAGTCGTATAGCCTTGTTGACCTTCGTCAAGGGCTTGTACGGGTGGATTCGAATTAACCTGGATAATGACGGGTAGAACTTGACATGTGACTTATGATTTGTTGACCTTCGCCAAGGTCATAAGAGCATGGGGCAGAAATCACATCGGGAGTTTCAAAAGTACTGAAACTTGCCAGATATGCGCATACCTTCTGGAGTGTGATACCGTGAGCGGATTCCGTCACGTTGTCATGCGATGAGAGTTGGATCCCGATTCCCACTGATGAGTTAGTTTACTCCTCGGGTAACCCCAACTAATTCTTCTTTCAGGTTTGGAGGAGAATTCGAGGTACAGTGGGAGGATTCCAGATTAGATAAATTGGTAACCATTCTGATCTAGGATAGAGTGCACGCTGAGTGTTTCTTCTCTCTCTCTCTCTGGCAGCGACCATTGACCCGACCCTAGACTATGACTCCGTGACCAAGTTGACCGAACTTACTTAACACTGGCTTTTGGATTGTCAGAGTTGCAGACCTCATTGCCACTCCTACTTTTACCCTTTTCTCCAGGACACCCCGTATTACTACGAACGTCCACTTCCATTGGACAAAACCATCGTATGGTTAGATACGAACTCGAAAGAATTATTCGAGGATGGTTTCCGGTTCTGGAGAAAACGGATAGGATTATTCAGTTGTCTTTTTCCTTTTACCCTCTCTCAGGTTACGAGTACTCCTTGGTTTAGGGGTAGTACACCTATTACGCAAATTGGATTGTCTTCTTCCAAACCTTAGGCTGGTGCCGACCGGTAGGGAATGAAGAAAACCAATTAGCATAACGATGGTGTGCAGAAGGTATTAAGTTCAGACAAAGCAAGGGATTAGTAGGAGGGCAAAGTAAATTGCAACAGATATTCACGACCAAACCAAATATTTCGTTACCACTCCCACATCACCTTTGTATTTCTCCAGGACACTCCGTATCACTACGAAGATCCACAGTTTATTTGGATATTCCATCGTATGGTTATATACGAACTCGAAAGGAACTTGTTCCAGTTCGGGGATGGATCCTGGTTCAGGAGAAATAGGAATAAAGTACATTCAGGTGTCTTTTATCTTCACCTTCTCTCGTGTTGCGAGTGTTCCTAGGATTGGGACAGTACACCCATTATGCTTATTGGATAGTCTTCTTCCAAACCATAGGCTGGTGCCGAACGGCAGGGAAGGAAGAAAACCATTTGGCCTAAAGGGGTGTGCAGAAGGTAAAGACTAAAGACATATGAAGGGATTTGGAGAGGTGGCAAAGAACTATACGGTTACAGTCGTGAATCTGGAAGAGGCATTACTAGGAATACCAGGATACCCCATCGAAATATTTCAATGTTTCAGTTTCACTGTGTACTGTTAATAGAAAACTGATTTCCCGATTAGATACTTACTCCAGGGTATGTATTTACCAGATACGATTCTCACATCTGTATGGTTTTACAGATGATGAGTGGGAGTAAGTTATTGGGAATTGGGTGATTATCCTCATTATATCGGGATTCGTTGTAATCGGTGATATTTGAGGAAATCACCTGGGTTGTTTGCCGGTCGGCAAATATTTGGTTTTGAATATCCGCTGTTATGCACCAATTTCAAATTGATATATCTGTACGTCTATTTTCATAGAGTGAGATATACCTTTTGATATTATGTCGATGACATTTACCTATATCAGTGGATGGTTAGGTAAGGAGCATTAAACAGCGGTGTAATTCTTCTTAACCATAAGTACAGTTTTCAACTTACGACACACAGTGAAAGAGTTGTTAGACTCAGCGGACTTATACAAAGTATTGTATGTTGTCCAGTGTCCATCAGGACAGAGGGCTTGGTCCTCGTACTATATTCGGTTTACTTATGACTTCTCTAGTTCTTAGACATGTGTTTCGTAGAAACACAGGGTCTAAGTTTTGAGGAGTTATAGGTATTTGAATAGAGTAGAGAACCAGGTGTAGCAAGTATCGGGATTCTTCAAAGTGATCGAAGATGTAGATACTTGTGTATGGTATTCAGTTGATAGTAATGATAAAGAGATCTTGCTTCTTTTTCAGGTTACTCATAATTGGAAGCATTCCTAAGTTGAGTAACGCTGATCGGCCTCCTTCCATTTAGTTGACATGCACTGGAGACAGCTGCATGATTTGAATCTGGTTCAATTAAATCAGTGCCTCTGTTGGATATAGAACAGTTCATATCTTAACGATGTTAAGGTACGGGGAGTTGTCCGGTTTATGATTAAAACCAGACACTGGACAACTCAAGGCACGTTTCTGTAATGGCTGTTTGTGGGTTGACCCAGGCTATGACGAGGGTTGACTTTCTACCATCTGGATGAACAATAGCGATATTGTTCTAGACTCGCCACAGTTTTAATAAAAATGGATTTTTTCAGAAAACAGTAGTGGGAGTATGGTAGAACTGGAAGTGATTCCAGAACCACAAACGATTACTGAAGATTTGATAAGGAACCTAAAGATTCAATCTGGATTGACATTCCATTGGCCACTCCGCAGATAAAGTGGGTAACTTCAGGCACCCGAGAGGTACTCAGGTAGCCTCAAGGACGGTGACAGGGAAGTTCTTGTTTACCCACACTTGCCATTGTTGTTGTTCCAGGCTGCGAGACCCGGCAGGAGGATGAGTATAGCGTCGTTCTAAACTAGTTTTAGAAGTGTACGTCTATATGACTCTGGCAGAGGGTTGTCGTAGTCAGTGGGAGCAGCGGAAGCATTGGTGGACATCAGGCTTATATCTATTTATAGACTAAAGCAGATGTAGCGGAGATAGATCATCTATTTCTGATGTGACAGTCATGGGTTTGACGTCATCAGAATAGGGGATGGATCTGTTGAGAAGGTAGTAGGGTGTGATATCCTGGTATTTGGATGACATACATAGAATAGGAAAAGAAATTCCTATACTACGATCGGTTATACTTTGGTCGTCGCACAGTGGTTTCTCCACAAGGGACTTGGACATTATATCAGACATACTGGTTACTAGATCTATGGTTTTTAGATCTAGATTTGGGTGGTTTCCCAATCTGGGTACTTTGACAGCATTCTAAGAGCATTTAGAATGGACGACTCCTGGCACGGTAGTGTACCTGCAGGTGATGGAGTCACCCTCTCCAAAGGTGTCTTATAGACTAAAGTGGAGAGGGATGTGCATGATTGGCAGATCACTTGCTTAGGCAATTGAGTCAATCATGAGATGTCAAGTACCACACCAGATGTTGTTCTTGCACGAAATGCAATAAGTTGATATTGATCCAATCCTGGAGGAACAGTCGGAAGCAGTTTTAGAACATAAGAGGATGTTCTAGGGATATGATAACGACAGCCTCATTCGGGAGACAGTTATCATTCCAGGCTTCTAAGGTGACATGGACGACAAGGAGGTTGTCAGAGTTATAGTTTTCCTTCTGATGAGGGGCAGTATTTTGGACAGGTGGTCCAAGGCAATACTGAGGGAGGCATGGCGCGCAGGACACTGATTAAGTTCAGTTGTCAATACAGTCTAAGAAGTTTGGATTTGGAGTTCATTTATGAGCTACGTCCCATCAGACATCCAGACATATTCTAAGACTGATATTGCTCATTTCGGGAGATGGCTTTCTCCGTGAACTTGAGATATAGAGAGACATAGAAAGAAACAACTGAGCGGATCCACTCACTAAGGCTATTCCTCGAACGCAATAGTTCCGCAAACGCGCTTTGTGAGACTGACTAGTAGAGGAGTTGGATGTTCGGTATCACACGGGCTGTGAGTATGCGACATCGCAATAATTAGCCTTGAGTGCAAGTGGGAGATTGTTGGTGATAGTGCCCTCAGAGTCAATTATTAGGTCACAGGTACGTGATTGTAATGATTGAGGGAGGACCTATCCCGGTAGGACAGTCTTACTCGAGATGATAGTATGCTATCTGGTTTACCTTTATCATCGTGTACTGCTTGAGGTGACCTGACACGTCGCTATTACACGTTGATAGAGCCCCTAGGATTCTTGCTTGACCACCAGCAGTATGAGGGCGATCATATAAGTGGGAGCTGGGGGTCTATAAGCTTATCCTTAAAAGGTCCCTAGTCGTGGGAGTTTCGAGACTGGGCATCGATACTCCATTAGTAGACTAGTGTATACAGTCGAGACCCCGACGAGGGGCGGTGGCCGGTCTCACAAGCCACTGGTGTCAGTTGGATCACCTAAGATGTATACAGGTGCTCATTGGGTTATGAGTACACCGGACAGGACTCGCCGGGAACATGCTAGTTGGTCATATACCAGACGTCAGATGGCAGTTCCCTGGTGACATGTGTGCAGGTTAGTTCATCGACCTGGGGATCGTCATTTGTCTCGTGTGAGTTCCCACTGTACTTTGATTACTACCCTACCACGGCTCAAAGGAGTCGTGCAAACAGGTTTTAGTTGGGTACAGTCCCGAGCCACATGGAGGCAGTGAGCGTATCTTCAGGGGTTCGTCTCTCCCGGTATTGGGGGTGAGGTCGTGCTGTGTCTAGGAGAGCCATTACACAAAGTCCTTGGCCAAGGCAAGGAGATTTACTGGTAGGTATTCCAGTAGTATCTCAGGGTGTTCTGGGCTACACTCCGACACGACTTGTACCGCTTTTGGGGGTCTGACTTTTACCAACCCCCTAGGCCCGCCATGCGATACTCATAGACGAACGGACCGGACTGCACGGATATTGTCACTGACAGGCTCAGTAGGGTTGTCAGGCTGAGCTCGCTCACAGACGTCCCTTTTGGTCAATACCTGGTGGCCCGTTATGTATTGGCTTATACCTCTAACGTGCTAGTGGTTAAATCCACAACCGAGGTGTTGACGAGTCTTTAGAGTTCCCCACATTCAGTTACTCAGCTTTCGGGCGAAAAGTTGTAGAGGCCGTATGGAGATATGGCAGGGTCCGATCAGATACGTGCGGTATTGCACGGATCAGGATCGGACAGTTTATACTATAGGCCGTATGGTTATATGGCAGGGTTCGATCAGATACGTGCGGTATTGCACGGATCAGGATCGAACAGATATTACTGGCCGGCTTTGGTATAAGCCGGATCCTAGTATAGTACAGTGTAGAGTTTGTCTCATTGCATTTGTATTTCGGTCGAAATACAGATGCGGGTGTGTATGCACAGTATCGGGGTTTTCCCGTAATTTATTACGGGACCAGTTTTCTGGAGTTGCCAGTTTGCTTTCCGTTTCGGCCAATTTCCTTTGTTCCGTTCATTGGCCGAAGATTGGTGGAGGAGGGCTTATTTGCATTGTTGCAAATAAGTATTTGTGGAGGGGGTATTTGCTTATTGTTGTATCATGATAGCACCATCCTTTGACTTGATTTCTTCATGATGACTTGACTTCACAACCTCATCATTGCTTGACTTCATACTTCATGATGGCTTGACTTTGTTAGCATCATGGTTGTTGATGATGGTTGTGTGGAGTGTTGGCATTGCCTTGTGATCATTCCCTTTTGCATGATAGCTTTCCTCTCTCTCTCTCTTTGGGATTAGATGAGAATGGCTCCCTCTTTGGTTACACACTTTTGACTCTCTCATTCTCATTCTCTCCTCCTCCTCTAGTTATGGCCGGCCAAGCTTGGAGGAGGGGTTGCCCATTTTTGTAGTGGGGATTTTTGCTCTCTTGATGTTAGAAAAATCCCCAAGTTCCTCCACATTGTTCTTGTATCATCCCTCCACCTAAAATGGCATCTCCATGAACCCCAAAGTGAGACTTGAGGACTACATATTCTACAGCGAACCTTGGGCACATCGAGTAGCCGGCTTCGTGCCCGAGTTGCCTCGGCATTGAGGTGGGAGCCCGTAAACATAGTTGGCGATGTGGTGCACTTCCGGCGACGAGGAGGAGACGGGACTTTTCCGCAGGAGATCGGGACCATGACGAGAAGACCGGAGGACTTGGATCGTCGGTATATCTCTATTCCCTTTCTTGTAGATAGCTAGGACTAGTTAATGGTTCGATCCGGGTATTAGTGCGCGGCGGTTTGCTAAGTCCGCAAAATTAAAGTTATTCACCGCTTCCGCATTTGGCCGTCGGTTTGACGGCCGGGGCGCCGCCGTGCACTTACACTATATTCAATAGGTATGCAGCTGTCTCAAGCGCATAACCCCAAAAAGAAATAGGTAACTCAGCATTACTCATCATAGAGCGCACCATATCTAATAGTGTGTGATTTCTGCGCTCCGGTACACTGTTGTGTTGTGGTGTATATGGAGGAGTAAGCTGAGAGAGAATCCCATTCTCTTTTAAATAGTCTTGGAATTCCCCTCTCAAGTATTCACTTCCCCGATCAGATCGTAGGATTTTAATACTTTTGCCCGTCTGGTTTTCGACTTCACACTTATATTCCTTGAATTTCTCAAAAGCTTCAGACTTGTGTTTCAACAAGAACACATATCCGAACCTTGAGAAATCATCGGTGATGTAATAAAGTATGAAAAACCATTCCTGGCATGTGTAGATATAGGACCGCATACATCACTATATATCAGTCCCAAGAGTTTAGTAGCTCTTTCTCCGTGTCCAGTAAACGGAGTTTTGGTCATTTTGCCTTTGAGACAAGACTGGAAAGTTTCATAAGATGAAAATTCGAACGGATTCTAATATCCATTTTTATGAAGCTTAGCCAGTCTTGTCGCATTGATATAACCTAGTCTACAGTGCCATAAGAAGGCTTCGTTTATTCCTGAACTTTTCCTCTTGTTTGTGTTCTGTACGTTAAGAAATGTGTTTTGATTTAGAATGTATAAACCGTTACATAACGCACCAAACCCAATCAACACTTGATTTAGCTAAATGTTCATAAAATTATTCTCTACTACAAAGCTATATCTTTCTTTATCTAATAAAGAAATTGATATTAAATTGCATATCATAGAGGGTACGTAATAACATTCGTTCAAGATCAAAGTATTCCCTTTAGGTAATACTAGGCGATATTCACCAACTGCTTTGCCTGCAACATTTGCACCATTTCCTACTTTTAGGGAATGATCACCTTTTCACAGTTCTCTACCTTTCCTTAGCTTATGCAAAATATTACATATGTGGGATCCCGTTCCGGTATCTAATACCCAGGACGTAGAGTGTACTGAGAAATAGTTCTTGGTAACTAACGCACCCGAAGAAGATGCATCAACATGCTTATTATTCGTTAGGGTGGCATGTGAATTCGGATATTCCCCTATTTCCTGCTCAAACTTATAACACTTATAAGTTAGAGCGGAACCAACGTTCCTCTGCTCAGCATAACAAGCCGGTTCGGTCAATACATTTATATTATTATTTTGATTAAGGCGTGACATTGGTTGCTACCTGGAGAGAGAGAGAGAGAGAGAGAGAGAGAGAGAGAAGGAAACGCGTTAGCGTGCACGCTTTGCAAGATTAGATTGGTTATTATCTAATCTAATCAGGACGGCTCCCACTGTTTTTATTAAATTTTCCTTCAAACCCTAAAAGGCAAGACTAGCCGGGATTAATTACACCTTAAAAGTTCGCCAATCTTTCAACTAGGCCCGTGCCGGTACTTTGAGGGAGGTTCCCCATGCTTTCGCACGGACCTAATTAAAATAAACCTCGTTTCCCTTAGGCATAATCCCGTTAATACTTTTCTAGACACCTACTTGATCGATTAATTGTGATGTGTAAAACTCTCTCAGGAGTAACTCTTACTCGCAGTGGATATCGGGATCCAACTATCTCATAGAAGGTATGCAATCTCATTGCAAATTTCAACACTTCAAATTCCCGATAATACTTTTACCCCTAGCTTCCTATGACCTTAACGGAGGTCAACAAACCATAGGCCGCTAGTCAAATTCAACCCGTTCATTTCTTGATTGAATTAAACCCACCCGCACGACCCTTGACGGAGGTCAACAAGGCCATACGACTACCCTAATCCAATCGCATCACATGCTGCAGATAAGCACTAATCAGCTACCGCACACTACGCCTTGACGGAGGTCAACAAACGCAGCACGAATACTAAATAGTACATATTTGAAATGACGGAGGGTTACGCAGGTTTTTAAGAAAACCATGAGCGTAATGAACATGATATCGTTGTAGAATCTAGTTATTTTGAAAAGGAATGTTTTTGAGGATTTTCTAGCTTCGCTAAAGAGGTCACTCCCGGTGAAGGGATCTCGGCTCTTTCCTCATCGAATGAGGTGCAGGATATTCAAAAATACCACAATGCAAAGCAAGAACTAGAGAAGCTGTCAAAAAACAAAACTAAGTGGGTTGTAGCTTTTGTTAGTTTCGCTAATGAGGTCACTCCCGGTGAAGGGACCTCGGTTCTTTCCAGATCGAATAAGGTGCTGGATATTCTACAAGGAATACCGCTATGCAAAGCAAAAACTAGAGCTACCTTTTTTGAAAATTTGATTCTACAGCATCATTTTGGTTTCTTTTCTTTCATTAATCTTATTAATGAAGTCCCATCAATCAAATTTCCTAAGCATCACAGAAGAAACGAAAATACAACGTATGCTTATGCCATCCGCATTCGCCACAGTGTCCCGTTATGCACCATTAGGTTACTTAACTAACGGCATAGCGGGGCGGGACTAGCGCGGGTGCAAAACATAAGCAACATTTATTATATATCATATATACAATAATAAATCATTCGTCTCACGCATATAAAGTGATCACATCACAGAATATCAGCAGCAGAGGATAACATATGAAATATTGGATATACCAGGAATTCCGTGTTTTAAGTTCAGCCAGTATAAAACACGGATTCCACGGTCGTGATGAATAGACAAACCCACATCCCTATCCCCTACGAGAGCGGCAAGCAACCCTACCAATTCTAGAGTTAGGAGACCCGGACTCGACTCCTCGAGATGGTCTCCCACTGGACTCTAGAACCCGGTTACTTGTGCTCCCATCCTTGGGTCTATTCTAATGCAGAAAAGTAAATAATATACAACAATAGTGACATCATCCTCAACCCGGAAGTGCCCCAATAAAAGAATATTACATACAATGAATTTTATATGAATGAAAATAAAAACTCCCATCTCACATAAAACCCCCGGTTATTCAAAACACGGCGATCCAATATAACTTATCCAAGCAACACATAACACCACATGTCATCAAAAAGCTAGATGATGTTAAACATTCCGATCGAATCAACAAACACCCAATATAACTCAAGAAGCTCAACACTTGATCGCAGTTTAAAAATACTCATAACATGCCACAGTACCTATGGACCAACCGTAGAAGGGCTAACCCTTGCCTCACCTACGGCGCGGCGGAACTACCGCAAAGCCGAAGGTTTGGCAGCGGTTCTTATGGTCATAGAATCGAGTTAGGGTTTCGTTCTTCTAGAGGGTCCATCAAATCACTTGCACGATATTTGAATGTTCTTTAACTCGGAAAAAATCCAACTCTTGGAAAATTTTCCGGCAAGGGTTAAAGTGGGTATTTGATATCCGTTTGAACTTTTTAACACCGTCTAAATAACCCGAAATACAGTTTGAATTATGACTACAAAATACTCTGAGTTGCCTTTATAGAAAATTAACATCTCATGAAATTTTGGCAAAAACAAACAACACTTGAAACACCAAAACCCAGAGACCAGAACACCAAAAAAATACGAAGCCCAGAAGATGAACTGGGGCCGGCCTGTTCGGATTTTGGGGGCATGTGCTCGGCCAAAAACTGGTGGAATGGGTTCGTATTTGCTCAGTGTTCATGTTACATCTCATATAACATTTAGCAGTTGTTTAAAATTTTTTTCGACGACTTTAAAATTTGACAGAAACTGTGTTTTCGTGTTTCATGTTTCGGAGCAGTTTCGGTTTCGTAATCTAACAAACATTGTCAAAATCTTTAGCTTGGCTCTGATACTAATGTAAGCTTCCCTAGCACGACAGCAAGGTTTCGGGAGGTATCTTCCATGCCGTTTTCAAAAAATTGCCATGCTAACAAACCCTAAACTTAGAATCTTTAACTAGAGATTTAGACAAAACCTAATGTAAACTACTTGAGATCTAGAGAACAAGAATACAACCATTGTAGACGGTCCTTCTCTTCACTTACTCCGTGTAGTAGTCTCGCGACTCCACTAGGCTTCTCTTGAGATTTTGAACGAGCTTTCTCCGATGACCTTCGTGCCGAAGATGATCCACACGATGTCCCTCAAATTCAAGCATTCTTTACACTAAACTCTTTAGCGTAAGAAACACGCTACACTTGATCGCTAATCAAGTGTAGGATGATGAAGTGGGGGATGTTAAGAGCTCACTAGTTTGTGTTCAAGCTTCATGATTCACATCACATGTGAAGGTTGAAGCTTGAGCCATGACAAGTGGAGGAAGAAGAAGCTAGAGAGCAACCATGGGAGCAACTCAAGAATTTGGCTAAGTGTTGAGAATGAGCTAGAATGAATGGAAACTTTGGACCGCTCACTTATTCAAGCATAGAGTTATGCAATATAAAATTGCAACCATACTTGAATAGTGAGTCAAGAAGAATAAACTAAAGAAAATCCCATGCTTGCAACCATGCTTCATTTTCCACCTCATTTCTAATTTCACAAAATTGAAATTTAAATGCCATGCTTCATTATTATATATATATATATCATAAATTAATATATATTTAATGAAGAATAATTAGTGAGCTAATGATATTAGTTAATATATAATTATATCTCATTTCACATTATTAAATCAACACTTGATCTAATAATCCAGTTATATCATATATGACCGACTAATATCATTTATCTGTATATCACATTATCGAATCAACACTTGATTCAACAAACTGGTTATATCACATATAACTGAACCGATAACAGATGACTGCCAGATTACAATACGGTATCACATACTCGTATTTAATCAGGCCCACACACAAATCACATATGTGTCCTACTTCGTTTCGCATGAACCAGGGAACTTCTGCGTGGGACTCTAAAGACTCGTCAATACGCCAGCAGCAGGTGATGATCACATCAGTCACCTACAAGCCGTCAGTGGTACTAGCTGGACGTAACGGCTAACCGGGTATTGAGCGATATGAAGATCAACAAGTAAGCCTGTCCATAGTCTCCATGAAGCCTATCAGTAACACTACCGTACAGTCCGGTCTCTTCGTCTGATATGTCCCATATCATGTTTAGGGGTGGAAATCGTCAGACCCGAGTAACGTGATAAGTCATGCCGATGTCTGGCCTATAAGGGTTTGAGAAACTACTGATAACACTTATAAGTAAATCTCGGCAGCAGCCTTGGCCAGGGATTTCTAATTATAGCCAATCGATCATAGCGCAACATCAACCCCCAATACCGAGAGAGACGAAACCCTTCCTATCCCTCATTGCCTCCATGCCAATCGGAACTATACCCAAAATCCACCTGTTTGCACGTCACCTTTGAGTGTGGTAGGGAGGAAATCAAAGCACAGTGGGAGCCGCACAAGACTCTATGCCGATCTCGGGTCTACAGACTAACCTGTACCAGTGTCACCTGAGGACTGCTATGTTGGAGATAGTGCCCTCAGAGTCAATTATTGGATCACAGGCACGTGATTGCAAAGATTGAGGGATGACCTATTCCGGTAGGACAGTCTTACTCAAGATGATAATATGCTATCTGGTTTATCTTTATCATCGTGTACTGCTTTAGGTGACCTGACAGGTCGCTATTGCACGTTGATAGAGCCCCTAGGATTCTTGCTTGACTGCCAGCAGTATGAGGGCGATCATATACGTGGGACGTGGTAGTCTATAAGCACATCCTTAAAAGGTCCCTAGTCGTGGGAGTTTCGAGGCAGGGCATCGATACTCCAGAGTAGACTAGTGTATACAGTCGAGACCCCGACGAGGGGCGGTGGCCGGTCTCATAAGCCACTGGTGTCAGTTGGTTCACCTAAGATGTATACAGGTGCTCATTGGGTTATGAGTACACCGGACAGGACTCGCCGGGAACATGCTCGTTGGTCTTATACCTGATGTCAGATAGCAGTTCCCTGGTGACATGTGTACAGGTTAGTTCATCGACCTGAGGATCGTCATTTGTCTCGTGTGAGTTCCCACTGTACTTTGATTACTACCCTACCACGCTCAAAAGTGATGTGCAAACAAGTTTTAGTTGGGTACAGTCCCGAGCCACATGGAGGCAGTGAGCGGATCTTCAGGGGTTCGTCTCTCCCGGTATTGGGGGTGAGGTCGCGCTGTGTCTAGGAGAGCCCTTACACGAAGTCCTTGGCCAAGGCAGGAGATTTACTGGTAGGTATTCCAGTAGTATCTCAGGGTGTTCTGGGCTACACTCCGACACGACTTGTACCGCTTTTGGGGGTCTGACTTTTACCAACCCCCTAGGCCCGCCATGCGATGCTCATAGACGAACGGACCGGACTGTACGGATATTATCACTGACAGGCTCAGTAGGGTGTCAGGATGAGTTCGCTCATCAAGTCCCTTTTGGTCAATACCTGGTAGCCCGTTACGTATAGGCTAATACCTCTGACGTGCTAGTTGTTAAATCCACAACCAAAGTATTGACGAGTCTTTAGAGTCCCCCACAGACCGTTTTCTCAAGTTTCGGGCGAAACGCTGTAGAGGCCGTATGGAGATATGGCAGGGTTCTATCAGATACGTGCGGTATTGCACGGATCATGATCGGACGGAATATACTAGCGGGCTTTGGTTTAAGCCAGATCCTAGTATATTACAGTATAGATTTTGTCGCATTGCATTTGTATTTCGGTCGGAATATAAATGCGGGCATGTATATACAGTAGAGGGGTATTCCTGTAATTTATTACGGGATCAGTTTTCTGAAGTTGCCAGTTTGCTTTCCGTTTCGGCCATATTTCTTTGTATCTTTCATTGGCTGAAAATTGGTGGAGGAGGGCTTATTTGCATTTGTGCAAATAAGCATTGTGGAGGGTGTTATTTGCATATTGTTGTATCATGATAATTCCTCCACCATTTGACTTCTTCTTTTCATCATGACTTGACTTTTGGTTCATCATGGTTGTTGATGATGGGAGTGGTTTTGGATTGGATTGTGATCATCATTTCATATGATAATCATTTTCCTTTTTGCTTGTATTAGTTGCTTTCCCACCCCTTGACCTTTCCTCTCTCTCTCTCTCTCCATTCCTAACTTCCACACATGAGATGGCCGGCCAAATGAGGGAAGGGGCTGCCCATTTTTGAGGAGTGGGATTTTGTTCTCTACATGCTAGAAAAATCCCCAAGTTCATCTAGAAAAAGTTCACATATCATTCCTCCACTTATATGGCAACTTCCACAACCCCAAATGAGACATGAGCACTACACGTATTCTACAGCAAATCGTGGGCACGTCGACTCGCCAACTTCGTGCCCGAGTTGCCTCGATCCAGAGGTGGGTGCCCGTAAAAGAACCCGGCGATGTGGTGCCCGTTCCGGCGAGGAGGTGAAGACCGGAGATTCCGCAAGGAGATCGGGACGACGACGAGAAGACCGAAGGACACGGATCGCTCGGTATATCTCTTTACCTCCTCTCTAGTTAGCTAGGATTAGATTAATGGCCCGATCTGGGATTTTTTTGCGCGGTGGTGCCGGTTATAAAGTTTAAAGCAAATCATCGCTTCCGCATTTTGGCCTCGGTTTGACGGCCGGGGCGCCGCCGTGCACTTACAATGGTATCAGAGCCACGCCATTAACCTAGTCTAGCTTGGTCTAATGTGTTTACATTTTCGATCGAACAAAATTCCAAAACCCGCGTTTTCAAAAGCATCAGTTTCTGTCGAAATATTTTTGGCTCGAAATATTTTTCAGGTTGTTTCAGAAACATATGCAGGGAAGTGTAAGCACTCTAGTGAAATTTGATAGCATGAACCCATTACTCCACCGCGGAACCGCGGCCAAACCCATGTTTGGGCCGTGGTTCCGCCGCCATATTTAATGTTCAGTGCGTAAAATTTTTACAGAGAGTCTCTGTTTTCAAAATAGGGGTTTTGGTATATTCTTTTTGGGCCCAGAATTTCTTTATGTGCTACAGTAGTGCTTGGGGCCCACTTGGGTAAATTTGATCGATCGAATATTTTAAACATATTAGTTCACAGTATTTACATTGTATCTGCGACCGTGAATGTCACTTGATCGGTAAATCCTGTCTAACTGATATAGCCCGGTTAGACGGATTTGCGAACGTGACATTCACGTTGATGTTCTGTGTTGTGCTGTGATGTTGCGGATTGTCGTGGTGGATAGCCTGGGTGCAATGTTAGCACAGTTTTGTTTTATATGTACATTTGTTATTGCGGGGCGAGCGTCCGACATGTGGACTGCCGTCACTGCCTGTTTGTATATTATTCTTTTGGGGCACGACCGGGCCGAGGTCGATGTACCCGTTGTATGTATATTTTACTTTCTGTACTAGGATTACCCCACGGAGGGGTGCACGGATAGCCGGGTTCTAGAGGGCAACGAGCTCGCATCTCATGGCGTTGAGACGGAGGGGGCCTCACTCTAGAATTGGCGGGCTATTCGCCGCACTCGTAGGGGGTACAAGTTGACCCAGGAGGGGTGCCCAAGTTACAGGATTCCGTAAAGTGCTGGGTGGTCCATTCACGTTGCTGAAGGGGGCTGCCTCGCTTCAGGTTTTGGCGGGTAACTTGCCGCGCCCGTAGGGGTCTAGGATTTCATTGCACAGGATATCCACATGACCAGGGGAACGTTGGGCTTCAGCAGCGGCTCTGTGAAACCCGGGGATCCCAGATATCTGTATTGTTCTGTGATGCTGTACATTTCTGTGATGTTGCATTTTATCACGCCTTGAGCAAAAATTATATATTATATATATACTAGTAGATGTTGTATATGTTTTGCATCCGCGCTAGTCCAGTCCCCGCTCTGTCGTTAGTTAACTAACCTAACGGGTAATGACAGGACCTAGTGGCGAATGCGGATGGCATATACGTACGTCATTATTTTCGTTCTTTGTGGTGTGATCAATTGATGGGACTGCATTGATTCGGATCAATGCAAGTTAAACAAACCTATTCTGATGTTGTTGGAGCAACTTTTCAAAAAGCTGTTATTGTAAGGACATTCTCTTTTGTTTTGCACAGTGTTATTCAGTTGGAATATCCTGCTCCTCAGTCGACGAGGCAAGGGCCGAGACCCCTTCACCGGGAGTTAACCCTTGGACAGAAGTTTGCATCAGCACAATAGCTTCACTATAGTCGTTTACTTTTGCTTTGCATCATGGTATTCAGTTGGAATATCCTGCACCTCATTCTACGGGGAAAGAGCCCAGATCCCTTCACCGGGAGTGACCTTTTTAGCAAAGGTTTTCGTCACTATATTTTTCTAAAAAGCTATCCGGTTCCTTCAACGATATCAAGTTCATTACGTTAAAGGTTTTTCGCCAGAAACCATTCGTAGCCCTCCGTCGTTTCAGACGGGTAGCACGTGTAGGGTTCCTAGGCACTCCCAAGAGGTCTCACAAGGCATCGAACATGCCATTTTCAAAAATTACGGTGCCGAGAAACCCTAAACTACGGATCGTTGGCTAGAAATCTAGGCGAAAAACAATCTAGTTAACAACTTAACTAATGGGTTATCGGAAATACAACCTTTGTAGATCCGGTGCTCCACCTCCTAAGCTCCGCAACGAAGTCTCCTCGCTGTCCAAGACCAATCCCGGGCTCTAGCGTCGGCTTCGTCGGAGAATAAGCGAGCTAGGTCGTCGATGTCCATGCCGAAGATGATCTACGTCGAGGCATCGCTAGATCAAGCTCCACCTTCACCAAGCCTTGAAAACTTGTGAAGGAAACACACTCTACTACTTGGCAAGAGGTAGAGGATGAAGAAATAGGAAGTGGGTAGACTTTAGATTTGGATTTCTCACTCATATTCATCAATCACCATTGATGTAGTCAAGCTTTTCTTGTTGAAGAATGAAGAAGAAGAAGAGCAAGAAGATGATATGATAAGATTAATTAAAAAAGAAAAGAATAATCCATTCTTATCATAACACTAACCATGGTAATGTGTAGAGAATCAATCATGGTTAAATGGGATGGTTAGGGTTAAGCATGAGACAAAATGGTTGCTAAAGTCAAAGTCTTCATGAAGCTTCAACAAGCTTCCAAATAAAGCCACCATTTTGCATTATGCTTATCATTTTCCAATAATGAGTAAACAAATAAATAAATAGATATGAAAATGAAAACCCTAACCATTACATAACCATGGTTTAAACTTTACACAAAACACAAGTTAGCATGCATCATCAAACATGATACATACAAGTGCACAAAAGTATATCGCATATACAATGCGCACATCCGAGTGAGAAAATCCATCTTAAGTGAACCAATACTAGTTAATGCAAAGTAATATATCAAATATATAATTATGCATTAAATCATTAAATCAACACTTGATTCAATGATCCGGTCATGTCGCATACAACCGACTAGTATGCAATGTATCGGCTTATCGAATCAATCCTTGATTCGATAACTAGGATATATCACATACAACCATTCGACACATTCATCGCGAGAATGGAATACGGTATCACATACACGCATTATTCTCGGTCCCGCACATATCTCATATGCGCTCCTATTTCGTTTCGCTTGAACCAGGAAACCTCTGTGTAGGACTCTAAAGACTCGTCAATACGCCGGCAGCGGATGATGATCATATAAAACATCCACAAGCCGCAAGCGGTCTGCTAAACGTAACGGCCCCCCGGGTATTGAGCGATCTGAAGATCGATGAGCAAGCCCGCTCACACTCCAGTGAATCCAACCAGTAACACTACCGTACAGTCCGGTCTGATCGTCTGATATGTCGCATATCTCGCCTAGGGGTGGTAAACGTCAGACCCCAATAGCTCGATAAGTCGTGTCGATATGAGGTCTATAACAATTCGAGAAACTACTGGTAACACTTACCAGTAAATCTCAGCAACCCTGGCCAGGGATTTCCTATTATAGCCAATCGAACACAGCGCAACATCAACCCCCTATACCGGGAGAGACGAATCCCCTCCTATCGCTCATTGCCTCCATGTGACTCGGGACTGTACCCAAAAACCACCTATTTGCACGCCCTCTTGGACGTGGTAAGATGGAAATCGAAGCACAGTGGGAACCACACAAGTCTCTATGACGATCTCGGGTCAACAGACTACTCTGTACCAGTGTCACCAGAGAACTGCCATCTGACGTGAGGTATAATACCATCTGGGAGTTCTCGGCGAGTCCGTCCAGTGTACCCAGTCTCTACTGAGCACCCGTATACCATCTCTGATGTCAAACACCGATGGATATGGGATCATCCATCGCCCATCTGTATGGGTCGAGAAGGTATACGCTAGTCTACTCTGGTATATCGATGCCCCATCTCGATACACCCACGACTAGGGACTTTGAAGGATGTACTTATGGACTACCATATCCCCACTAGTATGATCCGCATCATAGTCCAGGTAGTCAAGTACAGATCCTAAGGGCTTACCAACATGTAACAGAGAGACAATCAGCATACACGTTAAGGTAAAGATCAACCAGATAGCATACTATCATGTCGAGCAAGAAAGTCCTCCCTATATACGTCCTAGCATCCACTACAATATGCATCATATGTACAGTAATGGCCTGTAGGGCGTACATAAAACTAACAATCTCCCACTTGCACTAGGGCCATCTGTAGCAGTGGTTGTAGTATCTCATACTCAACCATCCCATAAAAGTCTCTCTCTGGGAAAAGGCCTTTGTGAGTGGATCCGCTGTGTTGTCCTCTGAGTCTACTCTCCAAACCTCGATCACCCTGGAGATCAACCATCTCCATGATCAAGTGATACTGCCTTAGAATATGTCTGGATCACTGATGGGACCGGCGTTCCTTGGCATAAGCTACAATTCCATTGTCACACAATGGTAGGAACATAGTTCATCTCATGAACTAATATACATCCAAACAGCCTCTTTGGTAGCATCTTAAGTAGCGATGTATGATGCCTTTATCGTCTAGTATGTCACGGTATCTAGCTTGGAACTCTTCCAACATACCGTCCCTCCACTGAGGGTAAAGACAATGCCTGTGACTGACATTCAGTCATCCTTATCACCCTGGAACCCTTCCAGTGATTCTCCCCAGGATCATGTGATACCATCTCATTTCGACAAGTGAGAATCCTAACATCCATTTAGATCTATCTCATAGATCCAAAATCCAGGAGTTAGTAGGTATCTTTATGATCCTATATGGAGAATCATTGTGATAAACGGAGATTGATCGAGCGTAGCATAGGAAACTTCTTCCCTATCAAGAGTATGTCATCCACGTACTCTACGAGGATCGCCACCATACTCCCTACTACCTTTTTGTTTATACAAGGTTCATCTACCATTTTGATGATGTCAACTTCTTTGACTAATTCATCAAAACAGATGTTCCAACTCCGCGATCCCTGCTTTATCCTATATAAAGCATCTTGCACACGTTTCCGCTGCTCCCACTGTTTACGAAGCCCTCTGGCTGTGTACTTATAGACGCACTCTTTCAAAATATCATTTAGAAAAGCAGTCATGACACCCAACCACCAGATATCGTAGTCCGGGTATGTAGCCGTGACAAGTAGGATCTGGATGGACTTAAGCATAGCTCCTTAGAAAAGGTTTCGTCATGATCCATACCTGGTCAATGATGCAAACCTTTAACAAGTCTAGCTTTGAAAGTCTCAACTATTCCATGTACACCAAGTAATCTTCTCAAGATATACTTGCTCCTGATGGGGATTTAACCCTTCGGATATCGCAACCAAAGTCCATACTTTGTTGGTGTATAAGGATTCCATCTCAGATCGCTAAGCATCCAGCCATTCTTACAGAGTCCCACTCCTGATGGCCAGCTCGAAACTAGTTGGGTCATCATCTCATGATGCATTCCTCGCTCCCACTGTCATATAGAAACCGAAGTATCTCTCAGGTGGGTGAGGAACCCTACTAGATCGGCGGAGAGGCTGAGGTTCGTTGGAATCTACTGAATCCTTTGGTTTTATCAAATCTTGTGCTGTAGTTTGTGTAGCTGGAACCTTTCCAGTTCTACATAACAGACCTTGCCTCGAGCTTGTCCGGATTTTGCTTTTAGACATAGACCGGACAACCCCAAATCTTAACTAGCTTAAGACATGGGCTCTTCCCTTTCCATATTACATATGAGATGGTAGGCAACTGATTTGATTGGAACCCTATTCAATAGGTATGCAGTTTCTCAAGTGCATAACTCCCAAAAGGAAATAGGTTACTCAGTAGTACTCATCATAGAGCACACCATATCATATAGGGTGTGATTGCTCCGCCCCGATATACCATCGTGCTATGGTGTATACGGAGGAGTAATGCTGAGAGAGAATCTCATTCTCCTTTAGAATAGTCCAGGAATTCCGTGCACAAGTATTCTCCTCCCTGATCTCATCATAGGACATAATACTTATACCCGTATTTTGGTTCTCTACTTCTTGCTTATATTCTGTGAATATCTCAAAAGGCTCAGACTCATGTTTCAACATGAACATATGTCTGAATCTTGAGAGATTATCAGAGAATGTAATGAAGTACAAAGAACCTGTCCTGGCATGTGTAGACAGGGGACCTTACATACATCAACATGTATCATCCCAAGAGTTTACTAACTCTTTCTCTGTTTCCAATAGACAGAGCTGTGGTCATCTTATCTTTGTGACATGACTAGCGAGTTTCACAAGATGTAAATTCAAACTAATTTAAATATGCATCTTTATGTAACTCTAGCTAGTCGGGTCACATTGATCTGACCCAGTCTACAATACCTCAAGAACGAATCGTTCATTTCTGAACTCTTCCTCTTTTGTGTGTTCCGTATACTAAGAACTGTAGTTTGATTTAGAACGTCAATGCTTTTAGACAACGTGCCTGAACAGATCAACTTTTGATATAGGAAATGTTCAAAACATTATCCAACAATACAAAATTATATTCTTTCTTTTCTAACAAAGAGAGTGATATGATTTGGTATATCAGGTTCGGTATCTAATAACATTCGTTCAGAATCAATGTATTTGTAATACAGGGTGACAGTGACCAACAGACTCTGCTGCAACACTTGCCCCGTTTTCTGCCTCATGAAACTTATCACCCGTTCTCAGTTTTCTACCTTTCTGTAGCCCTATGTAACAGATTACATATCTGGGATCCTGATCTGGTATCACATACCCAGGACGTAGAGGATACTGAGAAACAGTTCTGTATAATGAACACACCCAAAGATGATGCATCAGCATGCACTCTCTTCGTTTGGGCAGCATAGGAATTCTGGTATTCCCTAATTTCCTGCTCTGTCTTATAACAATTATAAGTTGGAGCGGGACCAACGTTCCCCAGCTCAGTATAACAAGCGGGTTCGGTCAATAATCCGTATTATTATCTTGATTAAGGCGTTATATGGTCGCTACCTGGAGAGAGAGAGAGAAGAAAACACTCAGCGTGCGCTCTTGCAAGAATAGATTGGTTATTATTTTATCTAATCAGGATGGCTCCCACGGCTTTTTATCAAATCTTCCTTCAAACCCTAAAAGGAAAGACTAGCCGGGATTAATTACACACTATAAGTTCGCCAATCTTTCAGCCAGGCCAGTGTCGGTACTTTGAGGGAGGTCCCCCGTGCTTTCGCACGAACCTAATTAATGTAGACCTCGTTTTCCCAGAGGCGTAACCCCGTTGACACCTTTCTAGACACCTACTTGATCGGCTAATTGTAATGTATAAAACTCTCCCAGGAGTAACTCTTACTCGCAGTGGGTATCGGGATCCAACTATCTCATAGAAGGTATGCAATCTCATTGCAAATTTCAACACTTGAAATTCCCGATAATTTTGCCCCTAGCGTCCTATGACCTTGACGCAGGCCAACAAACCATAGTCCGCTAGTCAAGTTCAACCCGTCATTTCCTGATTGAATTAAACCCATCCGCACGACCCTTGACGCAGGCCAACAAAGTCGCACGACTACCCTAACTCAATCGCATCATATGCTTATACAGATAAGCACTAATCAGCTACCGCACACTACGCCTTGGCTAAGGTCAACAAACGTAGCACGAATACTAACCAGTACTTATCTGAAATGACGGAGGGCTACGACGGGTTTTTCAGAAAACCCTTTGCGTAATGAACTTGATATCGTTGTAGGATCGAATGAATTTTGAAATGGAGTGCTTTTGAGGCTTTTCTAGTTTTGCTAAAGGAGTCACTCCCGGTGAAGGAATCGTCGGTCCTTTCCTCGTCGAATGAGTTGCGGGATATATCACATATATCACTGTGCAAAGCAGAACTCTGAAAAGCTATCAAAAGACAAACCGAGTGTGTAGCATCTGCCAGTTATTGCTAAAGGAGTCACTCCCGGTGAAGGGATCTCGGTCCTTTCCTTATCGAATAAGGTGCAGGATATATCACATATACCGCTATGCAAAGCAAAAAACTTTAGCTACCTGTTTTATTTTGAAATTCGATTCTACAACATCTTAGGTTTCTTTTATTTCATTAATCTCATTAATGAAGTCCCATCATTTAAGTACCTAAACATCACAGATAAATACGACGTACACTTATGCCATCCGCATTCGCCTCGATGTCCCCTCGTGCACCGTTAGGTTAGGTAACTAACGGCAGAGCGGGGCAGGGCTAGCGCGGGTGTAAAACATAAGTAACATCTATATAATATATCATATATACTATATACTGTATCTATCACAGAACATCACATGATCACATCACAGATATCGCAGCAGAAGAATCATATGAAATATTGGATATACTAGGACGTCCGTGTTTTCAATACGAGCCAGTATAAAACACGGATTCCACGGTCGTGATGAATAGCCAAACCTACACCCCTAGACCCCTACGAGAGCGGCAAGCAACCCTACCAATTCTAGAGTTAGGAGACCCGGACTCGACTCCTCGAGTTGGTCTCCCACTGGACTCCAGAACCCGGTTACTTGTGCCCTCCTCCTTGGGTCTATCCTAATGCGGAAAAGTAAATAATATACAAACGGTGACAACTTCCGCAACCTGGAAGTGCCCCAATAAAAGAATATTACATACAAGTTTTTACATGAATGAAAATGAAAAACACTCATCTCACATAAACCCCCCGGCTATTCAAACACGAAGATCCAATATAACATATCCAGCAACACATAACATCACATGTCATCAACGTAAGTAAATATGCGCATCCCAATTGTCGTTGGCATATAGCAACGAAACCGGCGATATCACATATTACACTTACGGTCACAGAAAAGAAAGTGTAAAACTACAACAGTTGGAATCCGCAACCACCTCAGACATCGCATGTCTGACCAAATGAATTACTTAGACATCGCATGCCTAACAATTATAAACCCCGCATTTTAGTCTCAAAATCGAAAACACTTTTCAATATCAAGTCGGGCAATTCAACAAGATTCCCGACATCCTGATCGAATGCTCGTCGCAAACTTTAGTAGGCGGCCGCACCCCTGATACCGTCGACGAAGTGCACCAAGGCGGAACACCGCTACCGCGAGCACCCAAACGGATGCTTTCGGCGACGGGGTTCTCCTACAGTCACTTGGTCGTGGCTATGGGGTGTAGCTGTCTATTAAGTTTACCCGGCGAGTATCCGCGTACGCTACGTGATTGCGACGGACTTTTGATCACATCAAAATTTCGTGGCAACCGATCAAGTGAGACTAAACTGCTATGTTTATAATATTCATTCAGTTATCTCATAACTTTTTGTGAATTCCAATTATTGTATCCCATTCCAGATAAATAGAAAATGTTAAACTTTCCGATCGAACAATCGAACACCCAAGTTTTCCCAATACAGATCAACACATGAAATAAGTCTAACAACATTCAGTTCGTGCCTCAGTACCAACGGTCCAGCCGTAGAAGGGTCAAGCCAACGCCTCACATGTGGCACGCCGTACTACCCCAAACCCGAAGGTTCAAAGGGCAGTTCAAGACGGTCACATAATCGAGTTAAGGTTTGTTGTCTTCTAGAGGGACCATCGCGTTACTTGCACTACTTAGAACGTCGTTAAACTACGGAAAAATCCAACACTTGGAAATTTCCCGACAGGGGAAAAATTGGGTATTTATATCCGGTCGAACTTTTTAACATATTCTAAAATTTATCCGGAAAGCCACACAGACAAAATTTGAAACCCCGATCGAATCTTTGATTCCCAATACAACCCAAAAATGCTCAACTGTTTACTGCATATTAAAAATTCCCATAAAATTCAGCATATTAAAATAGGAATTACTGTGCAAACAGGAGTCAACGAGTCAACAAAATGGCCGCGGAACCGCCGCGCCACGTGGGCTTAGGCCGCGGTTCCGCGGCGTTATGATGGAGTTAAGTCTCCGTTTTTCACAGTATTTCATAAAAAACCCTGCTTGATTTTATGGATATTTTTAATCTTGAAAAATCCACAATTTTAAAATCTGGACAGAGAGCATTTTTGAATATGGGTTTCGGGTTCGTTCGGATTTCAAACTCCGTCGGGACTTCGCCTAAGGCTCTAGCTAGGCTCTGATACCACTGTAGGGTTCCTAGGCCCTCCCAAGAGGTCTCACAAGGCATCGAACATGCCATTTTCAAAAATTACGGTGCCGAGAAACCCTAAACTACGGATCGTTGGCTAGAAATCTAGGCGAAAAACAATCTAGTTAACAACTTAACTAATGGGTTATCGGAAATACAACCTTTGTAGATCCGGTGCTCCACCTCCTAAGCTCCGCAACGAAGTCTCCTCGCTGTCCAAGACCAATCCCGGGCTCTAGCGTCGGCTTCGTCGGAGAATAAGCGAGCTAGGTCGTCGATGTACATGCCGAAGATGATCTACGTCGAGGCATCGCTAGATCAAGCTCCACCTTCACCAAGCCTTGAAAACTTGTGAAGGAAACACACTCTACTACTTGGCAAGAGGTAGAGGATGAAGAAATAGGAAGTGGGTAGACTTTAGATTTGGATTTCTCACTCATATTCATCAATCACCATTGATGTAGTCAAGCTTTTCTTGTTGAAGAATGAAGAAGAAGAAGAGCAAGAAGATGATATGATAAGATTAATTAAAAAAGAAAAGAATAATCCATTCTTATCATAACACTAACCATGGTAATGTGTAGAGAATCAATCATGGTTAAATGGGATGGTTAGGGTTAAGCATGAGACAAAATGGTTGCTAAAGTCAAAGTCTTCATGAAGCTTCAACAAGCTTCCAAATAAAGCCACCATTTTGCATTATGCTTATCATTTTCCAATAATGATTAAACAAATAAATAAATAGATATGAAAATGAAAATCCTAACCATTACATAACCATGGTTTAAACTTTACACAAAACACAAGTTAGCATGCATCATCAAACATGATACATACAAGTGCACAAAAGTATATCGCATATACAATGCGCACATCCGAGTGAGAAAATCCATCTTAAGTGAACCAATACTAGTTAATGCAAAGTAATATATCAAATATATAATTATGCATTAAATCATTAAATCAACACTTGATTCAATGATCCGGTCATGTCGCACACAACCGACTAGTATACAATGTATCGGCTTATCGAATCAATCCTTGATTCGATAACTAGGTTATATCACATACAACCATTCGACACATTCATCGCGAGAATGGAATACGGTATCACATACACGCATTATTCTCGGTCCCGCACATATCTCATATGCGCTCCTATTTCGTTTCGCTTGAGCCAGGAAACCTCTGTGTAGGACTCTAAAGACTCGTCAATACGCCGGCAGCGGATGCTGATCATATCAAACATCCACAAGCCGCAAGCGGTCTGCTAAACGTAACGGCCACCCGGGTATTGAGCGATCTGAAGATCGACGAGCAAGCCCGCTCACACTCCAGTGAATCCAACCAGTAACACTACCGTACAGTCCGGTCTGATCGTCTGATATGTCGCATATCTCGCCTAGGGGTGGTAAACGTCAGACCCCAATAGCTCGATAAGTCGTGTCGATATGAGGTCTATAACAATTCGAGAAACTACTGGTAACACTTACCAGTAAATCTCAGCAACCCTGGCCAGGGATTTCCTGTTATAGCCAATCGAACACAGCGCAACATCAACCCCCTATACCGGGAGAGACGAATCCCCTCCTATCGCTCATTGCCTCCATGTGACTCGGGACTGTACCCAAAAACCACCGTTTTGCACGCCCTCTTGGACGTGGTAAGATGGAAATCAAAGCACAGTGGGAACCACACAAGACTCTATGACGATCTCGGGTCAACAGACTACTCTGTACCAGTGTCACCAGAGAACTGCCATCTGACGTGAGGTATAATACCATCTGGGAGTTCTCGGAGAGTCCGTCCAGTGTACCCAGTCTCTACTGAGCACCCGTATACCATCTCTGATGTCAAACACCGATGGATATGGGATCATCCATCGCCCATCTGTATGGGTCGAGAAGGTATACGCTAGTCTACTCTGGTATATCGATGCCCCGTCTCGATACACCCACGACTAGGGACTTTGAAGGATGTACTTATGGACTACTATATCCCCACTAGTATGATCCGCATCATAGTCCAGGTAGTCAAGTACAGATCCTAAGGGCTTTACCAACATGTAACAGAGAGACAATCAACATACACGTTAAGGTAAAGATCAACCAGATAGCATACTATCATGTCGAGCAAGAAAGTCCTCCCTATATACGTCCTAGCATCCACTACAATATACATCATATGTACAGTAATGGCCTCTAGGGCATACATATAACTAACAGCACGTAGTATTCATGCTATGTTTGTTGGCCTTCGTCAAGGCATAGTGTATGGTAGCTGCTTGTTTCCTTTCTGCAGCATAGATAGATGCGTTGGTTTGGGACAGTCGTATAGCCTTGTTGGCCTTCGTCAAGGGCTTGTACGGGTGGGTTCAAATCAACCTGGAGAATTACGGGTAGAACGTGACATGTGACTTATGATTTGTTGGCCTTCGTCAAGGTCATAAGAGCATGGGGAAAAAATCACATCGGGAGTTTCTAAAGAAACTGAAACTTGCCAGATATGCGCATACCTTCTGGAGTGTGATAATGTGATCGAAGTCCGTCATGTTATCATGTGATGATAGTTGGATCCAGATTCCCACTGATGAGTTGGTTTACTCCTCGGGTGATCCCGACTAATTCTTCTTTCAGGTTTGGAGGAGAATTTGACCGTACAAGGGGAGGTTTCCTGATTAGATAAATTGGTAACCATTCTGATCTAGGTTAGAGTGCACGCTGAGTGTTTCTTTTCTCTCTCTTTTTGGCAGCGACCATTGACCCGACCCTAGTTTATGACTCAGTGACCAAGTTGACCGAACCTTCTTATAAGACTAGCTTTTGGATTGTCAGAGTTGCAAACCTCATTGCCACTCCTACTTTTATCCTTTTCTCCAGGACACCCCGTATTACTACGAACGTCCACTTCCATTGGACAAAACCATCGTATGGTTATATACGAACTCGAAGGAATTTATTCGAGGATGGTTTCCGGTTCTGGAGAAAACGAATAGGACTATTTAGTTGTCTTTTCCTTTTACCTTCTCTCAGGTTGCGAGTGCCCCTTAGATTAGGGGATAGTACACCTATTACGCAAATTGGATAGCCTTCTTCCAAACCATAGGCAGGTGCCGACCGGTAGGGAATGAAGAAAACCAATTAGCCTAACAACGGTGTACAGAAGGTATTGAGTTAAGACAAAGAAAGGGATTAGAATGAGGGCAATGTAAATTGCGACTGCTATTCACGACCAAACCAAGTATTTCATTACCACTCCCACTTCACCTTTGTATTTCTCCAGGACACTCCGTATCACTACGAAGATCCACAGTTTATTGGATACTCCATCGTATGGTTATATACGAACTCGAAAGGAACTTTTTCCAGTTCGGGGATGGATTCTGGTTCAAGAGAAATAGGAATAAGGTTTATTCGGTTGTCTTTTATCTTCACCTTCTCTCGCATTGCGAGTGCTCCTAGGATTAGGACAGTACACCCATTATGCTTATTCGATAGTCTTCTTCCAAACCATAGGCTGGTGCCGAACGGTAGGGAAGGAAGAAAACCATTTGGCCTAAGAGGGTGTACAGAAGGTAATGACTAAAGACATATACGGTTACAATTGTGAATCTGATAATGGAAGAGGCATTACTAGGAATACCATGATACCCCATCGAAACATTTCAATGTTTCAGTTTCACTGTGTACTGTTAAAGGAAAAACTGATTTCCCGATTAGATACTTACTCTAGGGTATGTATTTACCAGGTATGATTCTCACATCTGTATGGTTTTATAGATGATGAGTGAGAGTAAGTTATTGTGAATTAGGTGATCATCCTCATTATATCGGAATTCGTTGTAATTGGTGATATTTGAGGAAGTCACCTGGGTTGTTTGCCGGACGGCGAATATTTGGTTTTGAATATCCGTTATAATGCACCAATTTCAAATTGATATATCTGTACGTCTATTTTTATAGAGTGAGATATACCTTTTTGAAATTATGTCGATGACATTTACCTATATCAGTTGATGGTTAGGTAAGGAGCATTAAACAGCGGTGTAATTCTTCTTAACCATAAGTACAGTTTTCAACCTACGACACACATGGAGTGAGTTATTAGACTCAAGGGACTTGTACAGAGTATTGTATATTGTCCAGTGTCCATTAGGACAGAGGGGATGGTCCTCGTACTATATTCAGTTTACTTATGACTTCTCTAGTTCTAAGACAGGTGTTTCGTAGAAACACAGGGTCCAAGTTTTGAGAAGTTATAGGTATATGAATAAAGTAGAGAACCAGGTGTTGCAAGTATCGGGATTCTTCAAGGTGATCGAAGATGTAGATACTTGTGTATGGTATTCAGTTGATAGTGATGGATATTAAGAGAACTTGCTTCTCTTTCAGGTTACTCATAATTGGAAGCATTCCTAAGTTGAGTAACGCTGATCGGCCTCCTTCCATTTAGTTGACATGCACTGGAGACAAATGCATGATTTGAATCTGGTTCAATTAAATCAGTACCTCTGGTTCTATATTGGATATAGAACAGTTCGTATCTTAACGATGTTAAGGTACGGGGAGTTGTCCGGCTTATGCTTAAAACCAGACTCTGGATAACTCAAGGCGTTTCTGTAATGGCTGTTTGTTGGTTGACCCAGGCTATGACGAGGGTTGACTTTCTACCATCTGGAAGATCAATAGTGATATTGTTCTTAACTCGCCACATTTTTAATAAAAATGGATTTTTTCAGAAAACGGTAGTGGGAGTATGGTAGAACTGGAAGTGATTCCAGAACCGCAAACGATTACTGAAGATTTGATAAAGAACCTAAAGATTCAATCTGGTTTGACATTCCATTGGCCACTCCGCAGATATGGTGGGTAACCTCAGGCACCCAAGAGGTACTCCAGTAGCCTCAAGGAAGGTGACACGGAGGTTCTTGTTTACCCAGACTTGCCATTACTGTTGTTCCAGATTGTGAGACCCGGCAGGAGTATGACTATAGTGTCGTTCTAAACTAGCTTTAGAAGTGTACGTCTATATGACTTTTCCAGAAGGTTGTCGTAGTCAGTGGGAGCAGCGGAAGCATTGGTGGACAGGTGGCTTATGTCTATTTATAGACTAAAGCAGATATAGCGGAGATAGATCATCTATTTCTGATGCGACAGTCATAGGTTTGACTTCATCAGAATAGGGGATGGATCTGTTAAGAAGGTGGTAGGGTGTGATATCCTGGTATTTGGATGACATACACAGAGTAGGAAGTGATATTCCTATACTACGATCGGTTATTCTTTGGTTGTCACACAGTGGTTTCTCCACAAAAGGCTTGGATATTATATCAGACATTCTGGTTACTGGATCTATGGTATTAGATCTAGATTTGGGTAGTTTCCCAATCTGGGTACTTAGACAGCATTCTATGAGTATTTAGAATGGATGACTCCATGCACGGTAGTGTACCTGCAGGTGGTGGAGTCACCCTCTCTGAAGGTGTCTTATAGACTAAAGGGGAGAGGGATGTGCATGATTGGCAGATCACTTGCTTAGGCAATTTAGTCAATCATGCAATGTCAAGTACCACACCAGATGTTGTTTTTACGGTAGATGCAATAAGTTGATATTGATCCTATCCTGGAGAAATAATCGGAAGCAGAACATAAGTGGATATTCTAGGGATATGATAACGACAGCCTCATTCAGGAGACAGTTATCATTTCAGGCTTCCAAGGTGACCTGGACGACAGGGTGGCCGTCAGAGTTATAGTTTTCCCTCTGACGAGGGGCAGTGTTTTGGACAGATGATCCAAGAAGACAATGAGGGAGGTATTACGCGGGATACTGATTAATTTCAGTTGTCGATAAAGTCTAAGAAGTTTGGATTTGGAGTTCATTTATGAGCTAGGTCCCATCAGATATCCAGACATATTCTAAGACAGGTATTGCTCATTTCGGGAGATGGCTTTCTCCGCGAACTTGAGATATAGAGAGATATAGAAAGAAACATCAAAGCGGATCCACTCGCTGAGGCTATTCCTCGAACGCAATAGTTTCGCAAACGGGATTTGTGAGACTGACTAGTAGAGGAGTTGGGTGTTCGGTATCACACGGGCTGTGAGTATGTGACATCGCAATAATTAGCCTTGAGTGCAAGTGGGAGATTGTTTGAGATAGTGCCCTCAGAGTCAATTATTGGATCACAGGCACGTGAATGCAATGATTGAAGGAGGACCTATTCCGGTAGGACAGTCTTACTCAAGATGATAGTATGCTATCTGGTTTATCTTTATCATTGTGTACTTCTTTAGGTGACCTGACAAGTCGCTATTGTACGTTGATAGAGCCCCTAGGATTCTTGCTTGACTGCCAGCAGTATGAAGGCGATCATATACGTGGGAGCTGGTAGTCTATAAGCACATCCTTAAAAGGTCCCTAGTCGTGGGAGTTTCGAGACAGGGCATCGATACTCCAGAGTAGACTAGTGTATACAGTCGAGACCCTGACGAGGGGCGGTGGCCGGTCTCACAAGCCACTGGTGACAGTTGGTTCACCTAAGATGTATACAGGTGCTCATTGGGTTATGAGTACACCGGACAGGACTCGTCGGGAACATGCTAGTTGGTCTTATTCCTGACGTCAGATAGCAGTTCCCTGGTGACATATGTACAGGTTAGTTCATCGACCTGAGGATCGTCATTTGTCTCGTGTGAGTTCCCACTGTACTTTAATTACTACCTTACCACGCTCAAAGGAGACGTGCAAATAGGTTTTAGTTGGGTACAGTCCCGAGCCACATGGAGGCAGTGAGCGGATCTTCAGGGGTTCGTCTCTCCCGGTATTGGGGGTGAGGTCGCGCTGTGTCTAGGAGAGCCCTTACACGAAGTCCTTGGCCAAGGCAGGAGATTTACTGGTAGGTATTCCAGTAGTATCTCAGGGTGTTCTGGGCTACACTCCGACACGACTTGTACCGCTTTTGGGGGTCTGACTTTTACCAACCCCCTAGGCCTGCCATGCGATGCTCATAGACGAACGGACCGAACTGTACGAATATTGTCACAGATAGGCTCAGTAGGGTGTCAGGATGAGTTCGCTCATCGACGTCCCTTTTGGTCAATACCTGGTAGCCCGTTATGTATAGGTTAATACCTCTGACGTGCTAGTGGTTAAATCCACAACCAAAGTATTGACGAGTCTTTAGAGTCCCCCACAGACCGTTTTCTCAAGTTTCGGGCGAAACGCTGTAGAGGCCGTATGGAAATATGGCAGGGTTCGATCAGATACGTGCGGTATTGCACGGATCATGATCAGACGGAATATACTAGCGGGCTTTGGTTTAAGCCAGATCCTAGTATAGTACAGTGTAGATTTTGTCTCATTGCATTTATATTTCGGTCGGAATACAAATGCGGGTATGTATATACAGTAGCGGGGTTTTCCTTTAATTTATTACGGGATCAGTTTTCTGATGTTGCCAGTTTGCTTTCCGTTTCGGCCATATTTATTTGTATCTTTCATTGGCTGAAAATTGGTGGAGGAGGGCTTATTTGCATTTGTGCAAATAAGCATTGTGGAGGGTGTTATTTGCATATTGTTGTATCATGATAATTCCTCCACCATTTGACTTCTTCTTTTCATCATGACTTGACTTTTGGTTCATCATGGTTGTTGATGATGGGAGTGGTTTTGGATTGGATTGTGATCATCATTTCATATGAGAATCATTTTCCTTTTTGCTTGTATTAGTTGCTTTCCCACCCCTTGACCTTTCCTCTCTCTCTCTCTCTCCATTCCTAAGTTCCACACATGAGATGGCCGGCCAAATGAGGGAAGGGGCTGCCCATTTTTGAGGAGTGGGATTTTGCTCTCTACATGCTAGAAAAATCCCCAAGTTCATCTAGAAAAAGTTCACATATCATTCCTCCACTTATATGGCAACTTCCACAACCCCAAATGAGATACGAGCACTACACGTATTCTACAGCAAATCTTGAGCACGTCGACTCGCCAACTTTGTGCCCGAGTTGCCTCAGTCCAGAGGTGGGAGCCCGTAAAAGAACCCGGCGATGTGGTGCCCGTTCCGGCGAGGAGGTGAAGACCGGAGATTCCGCGAGGAGATCGGGACGACGACGAGAAGACCGAAGGACACGGATCGCTCGGTATATCTCTCTACCCCCTCTCTAGTAAGCTAGGATTAGATTAATGGCCTGATCCGGGATTTTTGTGCACGGTGGTGCCGGTTATAAAGTATAAAGTAAATCATCGCTTCCATATTTTAGCCTCGGTTTGACGGCCGGGGCGCCGTCGTGCACTTACTTGCTATCTGACGATAGGTATACTACCATATAGGAGTTCTCGGCGAGTCCTGTTCAGTGTACCAGTCTCCACTGAGCACCCGTATACCATCTTTGATGTCAAACACCAATGGATGTGGGATCATCCATCGCCCATCATATGGGTCAAGAAGTGTATTCGCTAGTCTACTCTGGAATATCGATGCCCTGTCTCGATATTCCCTCGACTAGGAACAATTAAAGGATGTACTTGTGAACTACCCTGGCCCCACTAGTATGATCTCCATCATAGTCCTGGTAGTCAAGTACATATCCTAAGGGTTTTATCATCATGTAAAAGCAAGACAGTATTACAATACAAGTCTACATGTTAAGACAAAGAAAAACCAGATAGCATACTTTTATGTCGAGCAAGAAAGTCCTCTCTATATATATCCAAGCATCCATTATAAGATACATCATATGTACAATAATGGCCTCTAGGGCATACAAATAACTAACAGTTAATATATAATTATATCAAATATAAATATATATCATATTATTAAATCAACACTTGATTCAATAATCCGGGTATATCATATATAACCGACTAATATCATTTATCTGTATATCACATTATCAAATCAACACTTAATTCAATAATCTGGTTATATCACATATAATCTAACCGATAACATTTTCTGCCAGATTAGAATACGGTATCACATACCCGTATTTAATCAGGCCCCCGCACATATCAGCATATGTGCCCTACCTCGTTTCGCTTGAACTAGGAAATCGCTATGTGGGACTCTAAAGACTCGTCAATACGCTAGCAGAAGATAATGATCACATCAGTTACCTACAAGCCGTCAGCGGTACTAGCTGGACGTAACGGCTACCCAGGTATTGAGCGAAAAGAAGATCAATAAGCAAGCTTGTCCAAACTCCCATGAAGCCTATAAGTAACACTTAGCGTACAGTCCGATCTCTTCGTCTGATATGTCGCATATCGAGTCTAGGGGTGGAATCGTCAGACCCTAGTAACTTGATAAGTCATGCCGATGTATGGCTCATAACGGTTTGAGAAACTACTGATAACACTTACCAGTAAATCTCATCATTCCTGACCAGGGATGTAACGTTTTCAAAATAATAAAATATGATTTTTGGGAAATTTTATAATTTAATATTATTTTAATGAATATTTTAATATTCTGGTATAATTAAATACAAATAAATGGGGAAAAATTATGGAAAATTCTAAAATAGGGTATTTTATGGAATTATGCCATTTTAAAGTTTTTAAGACTAGTTATATGCTAATATAGTGCTAATCGCGATTAAAAATCGCTAATTGGATTTTTAGCTTTTTTGTGCAAAAATGTGCACATATCATTTTCCACACTTGTTACACTTGTGTTACATTTCTTTTGCCATGGTTGTTCTTTGGGTTCACTATTGGAGTGAGAAGGAAAAGAAAAAGGAAAAAGTAAGTGTGATGATGAGAGAGAGAGAGACCAAGTCAACCCTCACTTTTTGAACCATACCCATCATTTCCCCATCTCAATTCTCTCTCCCCATCCCATAGAGCTGCTGCTGCTCCTTCTCCCTCACTCTCCCTCTTCACAAAAACCCTAGATCCACCATGAAAACAAAGCCAAAACCCCATTCCCACTTCACAAAACTTGCTCCCAACCTCACTAGCTACACATTGAACCTAGCAAGATTGGATTTGGAGGATTTTGAGCAACTCAAGAATTTTCTTGAGTTGCCAAAGGAGGTAATTTCTGTACCCTTAAGTAGTATTTCAAATTCTTATTGCATCAATACTAGTTTTGTGTCGATATGGTGTCGTTTGATGGATTTGTGAAACTTCAAGTTAGGGTTTATGTGAGCTCTGAAATTAAAGATGAAATTGAGGATTGTGGTGACCTTAGAACCCCTTGTGTGATGCTAATTTGGACCCAAACCTGAACTTGAAACCAGAATACGGAATTACGGAATCGATATCGGGGAAAACTGTGAATCTGTGATCGTAATTAGGAATCTGCTATCACCCCGAGACCCCAAAAATAAAACTGAGTTGACAGTGAGATGTGCAGGCACCATGGAACCACCACACCAAACCCTAGCCCCCAACTCCAAACCTTGGCCGCCAATTTATTCCTTCTGGCCGCAAATTGCGGCCAGAGCAAGAGAGAATTTCCTCGATTTTGGTGCATGGCCCTATTTCCTCTATTCTTGACCCTGGGTATGTCTAGTTTTGACTGATTCCATCTAGGGTAAAATCTGGGTTGATTTTCCTATGTTGGTGCATGGTTTACGACTTGTTTTAGCATGGACTTTGGTATTTGGTGTTCCGTTCCTGTCGGGTGGCGTTTGGACGTCAACGACAAGTGGATATTGATCGTGTTTGCATGCGAGGTTATAGGTTTTTACCTATAGACGTAGCGTGTGCCGTTTTGGTTTCCGATGTGATTTTCAAGTGCTTTAGCGTTTGTGATATCCTTGTAGGTACCCCACGTGATGTTGAGGCAAAGAAGATGAAGATAGCGACATCGGCATTGGCACACGAGAACCAAGGTGAGTAGATTTATATCTACGGGGAGAAGTCGGGTGGACGGCGTATAGCACCCCCGCAGTCCGTGGTGATGTATACGAATACGTATACACACATATATTTATTATGTGTTGGTTAGGATTATTGAGGGTAATAATGGTATTATTGGTGATAAGGATTTATTGGTTTAGTATAGTGTGAAACCCTAGAGTAGTGGTTGCACCCACACATACGCGTACACATAAACTTGCAAGCATTCTTTCATTTATCTGTGCGCATATAGAGGTGTGTATATCTACACATGGGTATGGGACTATGTGTTCATATACGGGATTGAGGATGATACATGGGATTGAGTTGAGTCGATGAGGTTTGATTGAGGCCGTGAGATTCGGCGATATGACAGAGTTCGTTATTGTGATGTGATATGATGGTAGTGATACCGGATATGTGATGAGATGAATGTGATATTGACCGTACCCAGCTATTGGGATGCCGTACGACGATTTACCGTACGAGCTTTATATTGATGTTAGATCCGCACTCACGACTCGAGGATGTTATATGATATACTGTATCGTACGTGATACTATTGAGGCGAGATCACCGACTATATATACATATATATATATATGTATATCGACTCAGATTTAGGTGGTTTCCATACCCCTCCCGATTGACTTGATTGTTGGGTTCGTAGTTCGCATAGTAGGCGTTAGACTAGACCCGATTCATACCTATTTCAAAACTAACGAATCGGGGATATTTTAAAGATAGGCAGAAGGGTTTATACGGATATTTTCAAATGACGCGTCTTTTCTTAAAACACCGTAGCCCTTATTTTACTAAAAGCCCTGATTCGTCTTATTTCAAAAGGCAAGGTTGCATGATATATCAATTGAGGCAGGTTCTTTACTGTTGCGTTGATTATTCGATTCCGCATATTCATGCTATTTGCATTGCATCGCTTGTATTGTTGATATATTTCAGTCATGCTGCTAGGATACCAGCACCATTATCGATGATGCGTATGTTCCACGTACACTTGTTTGCCGGCTCACACACTTCATCATCGATAATTGTCATGTCACTACACTGTAGTACTGTTGCAGTCAGTGTATGTTGCTTACATTCTTTACATGTCGCATACATCATGCTTTCTGATTATACGCATTGAGATATGTTGTTTCCATGATATTTCTGGTTTTTGGGAACCGTGGGTGTTTCAAAAAGAGAATATGTAATTGTTTTAAAACCCGGTTACCCTTGATATGATATTTCAGTGCGTCCACTATGTGTTTTCTCGGTGCTGAGAGCGACATGTGAAACCCAATTCGAGGAGGCGGATGAGGCCGATTGCGGGTACATGGTGGACCCGGTATGGTTCCTCGGGGCAAGAAATGTTTTTCGTGGAGTAGACGATGAGCCTGGCAGGGTGGCGAGTACCTACCGGTGATTGGTTGGACCTGGCGGTTATCCGGAGGATACTGACCAGAGTTGATAGATGGATATGGGCGTGCTGCCGGGGCCGAGGGCCGATACCATAGACAGAGCCCGTGGGCCGATCCGGACTGACGGAGCCCGATATATGAGTATTTACGTGCCGATGCTGGGCATAGTTTTCATGATGTTTTCGAGTGTCGATGCTGGGCACTCCGGTTCCATGATTTTGACGTGTCGCGAGGGATACAGATGGTTTATATCCTCATATTATTTCCATGCACATGCTTTATGATATTTGCATGCATGATGGTTATTGTCATTGGGTGACGAGTGGATGGGATCCACATACATGCAGATTTGATACATTGATCATACCTCACATTTATGATATACTATTACCTTGCCAGTTTTGCATGCTTCAGACTTATTCATATTGAGGTTTATTTATATCTGATCGTATTGACCTAGGATGGGTCATGCATTCGATCTCTGCTTGTAGATATTTTTCTATTCACGAGTTGGCAACTCACCCCCGTTGTGCCACAGTTCTTGCAGGTTTTGCCGTACAGATTTCATAGCGGCATTTCTGGCACACTGCTTCCTTATGGGTGACTTGCTTGGGTAGGTGGGTTCTTTTGTATCAGAACCGCCATTGTACATGTATTATTCATTGTATCTAGAATTCCATCAACCAAAACTTGTATATTGTTTCAGACTTAGAAAACAGTGTTGTTTTATTTCGACCTTAGAGTCGCGCTTGTAGTATTACGGTTTTCTGGCTGTTTTGAGTTTCTTTTTGGGTTTTGATCCTCGCCCTTTGGCGTTGTATATTATATTTCTTACGTGGTTGTGACCGTCGATTGACGAAGAGCTAGCTCCCGCTTGGGGATGCCTTTTATCATTTTATATATATTATTCTTGTTGTATCCCGTTCGGGGCTAGTTTTTACAAAGGAAACTCTGCCGAAATTTTCAGGAAAGGTAACACATTCTTACAAATGCATATTCGGCTTAGTTATTTAAAAACATTGATTTTCAAAACATGATTTTTTTACTTCTTAAAACCAGTTTTCCTTATTTATTCTTTAAATGGTTTTAGATTTCTGGGCTTTTTGCTTACTTGGATCAGATGGGGTCCTATAGACTTCATATGGTTCAAGGGCCAGTCACGTGCTCTTTCGGGTCGTGACAAAGTTGGTATCAGAGCGCTAGGTTGACCTTGGTTCGAGTCTAAGTTTGACTATGTGGAGCCTAGGGCGTTATATATATACGGAACTTAGGCTTGACCTTACGGAACTTAGACTTAGTCGAGGGGGTATTAAACCCGAACTTTCATCGCATAGGATGACCCTTGGTTGATGGAATAGGTGACTAAAGTAGAGTGACGTACCGTGGGTATGTTCCACGGCATACTTACGACACGCCACTCCGCTTAAGAAACCTTAGGTTGTATATTTCCTTGCACCGTATTATATTCCTTCCTATGATCTATCCTCATCGATACTGGTTATGGTTTTGCCGCCACGATTGCACGGGCAGAGTGAGCTACGGCTCGAGTTGCGTCAGCATGAGATCGTCGTGGACGAGGACTGGCCAGGGCGTGATTCCAGAGACATACGATTGCATATTGAGGAGTCGTCTTATTGTGTTTTCGTGACATGAGCGTTGGATTGATCGCTTTTATGAGATTTCTGAATGTGCTGATCGGCACCAGAGGATTGAGCCATGGATAGAGGCCAGCCAGGATGTGATGACCGTTGATAGTGAGTCACTAGTCACCGAGGATTAATGATTAGGACATGTGGTTCGTTCACTTACCCCGATGCGAGGACATCAGGTAGATTGATTCCAGCTAGAGGCGACTTCACGCAGATTCGTTGAGAGTCGATTGAGACGATCGAATGTCAGGAACCCATTTTCCAAGTTTAAAGTATTCAGAAAGATATGCAAGCGATTCTATGGACCCTCTAGAAGAATGAAACCCTAACTCGACATAATGACCGTGTGAAAGCCTTTGAACCTTAGGGTTTGCGGCGGTTCCACGGCGCCATTAGTGAGGCTTGGGTTTGCCCTTCTACGGCTGGACCACCGATACTGTGGTATGTACTCGATGCTATTAAACTGTACCCGAGATGTTGAGCTCTTGGGGGATTGTGAGGTTCTGACGAGTCGATCGGACGATTCGGCATCATTCGGATATCATGTGATGGGCCACTGCTTGGGAGACTCCAGATACGAGTGTAGCCGTTGGAGCGCAGCCTATGTAGCCACGATGAGATGAGTCCGAATCAGTCGATATTGAAGCAGAGTGGAGTAAAGAGTTCGCATGAGATTTCGACGAGATGACGTTCCACTCCGCCGACGATAGAGACGCGATGTCGAAATGGTCGACGATACAGACAAGCGGGGCAAGAAGTTCGTGCGAGATGCAGACGAGCTGGTGCTACACCCCGTTAAGATTAAAGGTCGGATATGCATACAGAGGCGCAGGGATGCGACCAGCTTCCGAGGAGATGTTGTACTAAGGACGCGGATGTCCAGAGAGCGAGAAAAGATTATGCCAGAGTACCAGCCTCCGTACAGTTTGGCTTAGGCGAGATCAGAGGAGACCTTGAGCAGGGATTCCTTCCAGTACACTGCTGCAAGAAGATTTGCACCAGGAGCCGATGTGTGATGTGCATTTAGAGGGCCAGAGGTCGGCGCCAGAGATGTGCTGCTTTACGAGCGGTCGTGAGGATTGACCGAGTGATGACCTGAAAAGTGCCAGAACGGAATCGTCCCTGTCAGCACACCTGACCGGGCCAATGAGCCGATGGATTGCAAGATTGGTAATCCACAGGGAAGATAAGGAACCAGAGGCAGAGGACGCCAGCCGTGAGCATGAGGCAAGTAGATATCTTGCGCCGCTAGCATTGGATGTACCGGCACCTTCTTGACTCGAAGGAGGATATACCGATGACAGTATTTATGATTTATGATTTATGATTTGTGATTTTGTGATTTGACTATCACGTATCCGTCATTTTGGATTTCGGTATTTTGGGCGATCTATTCACATGGTGTGGTTTTGATGGCTGAGTTCTATGATTTCTGTTTTTGGCACCATGGTTGCACTTACTGGGTATTCATATTTTATGCAGAGTTATTATTCTCGAGGTATTGATTGTGATTTCATGCCTATTTTATGCCGGTGATTTGATTTACGCTTCCAGCGTAGTTTTCATGTACTTTTAGTGTTTGATTTGATTTATGCACGCTGATGCACACGGTTGTGAGATTCTCCATCGCGGTACACTTGATTTTGATTGAGCCACATTATATATCGTCGACTTGACCCTGATATTTATGATTCTTGCACTCCGTGCTTTTGATTGGACTTACGCATGTTCGACGTTTGCTATTGGATTTTGTGATTCCGTGCATGTTGAGTGCACAGGGTTTAGATTTCATTCGTACACGATGGATGCACCGATTTGGATTTTCGCGCATGTTGGGCGCATGTTTTGAGATACGATTTTGGTGCACACCCGATGCACTAAATCGAGATTCTTCGTGCATGTCAGATGCACCGGTTTTTGGCTGTCAGGCATATACGTTGCCTATGACAGATGCTTCGTGCACACCCGTTGCTCCTAGATGTTGTTTTGTGCACCTGTATGGCACATATATGGATTTTTATTTCCGTGCGCACCAGACACACAGGATGGTGTTATGTGTGTTCTTTTTTTCTTGGGGATTTATTCCTTTTGGAGCAGTACATTTTTATGATATTGGATATTTGTTTTCATACAGAGCAGGACTAGTCAGAGGACAGTACCTTGATATATTTTGCGTGCATTGATAGTTCGAAGGGATTTCCAAAGAGCGAGCTATGGTCTCGATATATATATACCTACGTGTCCGATATGACACGAAACGTTTTAAAAACAAGGAAACCCTTCTAAATTGTTTTCAAAACGGCGGAACGTACCTATTAAACAAAGGATATATATATATATATACGTATATAGTTATTTTCTTATGAAAAACGTCCGCCACTGTGCAGTGTTACGCGCATCGCACAGCGACTCAAAAAGATTTGGCATGCATTTATATCAGCTATTCACATGTATAGATTGGATGTCTACATGTATAATTCTGGTCTATATCATATTGGTTTTGCATTGGATTTGACATTTGTGTCTTTACCATGAATCCGATGATTGCGGGACGCTTGATGGAGTGTTGCTTTTGAGTTATCTGCTCAGTACTCATGCGCATGCATTGCGCTATGATACGTTTTATGTATTGCTGATTTCGGAGCCCCGACGACTTGGAATTTGTATTGAAATATTTTAGTATTTGGGGGTTTAAATTTAAATTCGGGGACCGAATTTCTTTAAGGGGGGTAGATTGTAACGTTTTTAAAATAATAAAATATGATTTTTGGGAAATTTTATAATTTAATATTATTTTAATGAATATTTTAATATTCTGGTATAATTAAATACAAATAAATGGGGAAAAATTATGGAAAATTCTAAAATAGGGTATTTTATGGAATTATGCCATTTTAAAGTTTTTAAGACTAGTTATATGCTAATATAGTGCTAATCGCGATTAAAAATCGCTAATTGGATTTTTAGTTTTTTTGTGCAAAAATGTGCACATATCATTTTCCACACTTGTTACACTTGTGTTATATTTCTTTTGCCATGGTTGTTCTTTGGGTTCACTATTGGAGTGAGAAGGAAAAGAAAAAGGAAAAAGTAAGTGTGATGATGAGAGAGAGAGAGACCAAGTCAACCCTCACTTTTTGAACCATACCCATCATTTCCCCATCTCATTTCTCTCTCCCCATCCCCTAGAGCTGCCGCTGCTCCTTCTCCCTCACTCTCCCTCTTCACAAAAATCCTAGATCCACCATGAAAACAAAGCCAAAACCCTATTCCCACTTCACAAAACTTGCTTCCAAGCTCAGTAGCTACACATTGAACCTAGCAAGATTGGATTTGGAGGACTTTGAGCAACTCAAGAATTTTCTTGAGTTGCCAAAGGAGGTAATTTCTGTACCCTTAAGTAGTATTTCAAATTCTTATTGCATCAATACTAGTTTTGTGTCGATATGGTGTCGTTTGATGGATTTCTGAAACTTCAAGTTAGGGTTTATGTTAGATCTGAAATTAAAGTTGAAATTGAGGATTGTGGTGACCTTAGAACCCCTTGTGTGATGCTAATTTGGACCCAAACCTGAACTTGAAACCAGAATACGGAATTACGGAATCGATATCAGGGAAAACTGTGAATCTGTGATCGTAATTAGGAATCTGCTATCACCCCGAGACCCCAAAAATAAAACTGAGTTGACAGTGAGATGTGCAGGCACCATGGAACCACCACACCAAACCCTAGCCCCCAACTCCAAGCCCTGGCCGCCAATTTATTCCTTCTGGCCGCAAATTGCGGCCAGAGCAAGAGGGAATTGCCTCGATCTTGGTGCATGGCCCTATTTCCTCTATTCTTGACCCTGGGTATGTCTAGTTTTGACTGATTCCATCTAGGGTAAAATCTGGGTTGATTTTCCAATGTTGGTGCATGGTTTACGACTTGTTTTAGCATGGATTTTGGTATTTGGTGTTTCGTTCCTGTCGGGTGGCGTTTGGACGTCAACGACAAGTGGATATTGGTCGTGTTTGCATGCGAGGTTATAGGTTTTTACCTATAGGCGTAGCATGTGCCGTTTTGGTTTCCGATGTGATTTTCATATGCTTTAGCGTTTGTGATATCCTTGTAGGTACCCCACGTGATGTTGAGGCAAAGAAGTTGAAGATAGCGACATCGGCATTGGCACACGAGAACCAAGGTGGGTAGATTTATATCTATGGGGAGAAGTCGGGTGGATGGAGTATAGCACCCCCGCAGTCCGTGGTGATGTATACGAATACGTATACACACATATATTTATTATGTGTTGGTTAGGATTATTGAGGGTAATAATGGTATTATTGGTGATAAGGATGTATTGGTTTAGTATAGTGCGAAACCCTAGAGTAGTGGTTGCACCCACACATACGCGTACACATATACTTGCATGCATTCTTTCATTTATCTGTGCGCATATAGAGGTGTGTATATCTACACATGGGTATGGGACTATGTGTTCATATACGGGATTGGGGATGATACATGGGATTGAGTTGAGTCGATGAGGTTTGATTGAGGCCGTGAGATTCGGCGATATGACAAAGTTCGTTATTGTGATGTGATATGATTGTAGTGATACCGGATATGTGATGAGATGAATGTGATATTGACCGTACCCAGCTATTGGGATGCCGTGCGACGATTTACCATACGAGCTTTATATTGATGTTAGATCCACACTCATGACTCGAGGATGTTATATGATATACTGTATCGTACGTGATACTATTGAGGCGAGATCACCGACTATATATATAAATATATGTATATCGACTCAGATTTAGGTGGTTTCCATACCCCTCCCGATTGACTTGATTGTTGGGTTCGTAGTTCGCATAGTAGGCGTTAGATTAGACCCGAGTCATACCTATTTCAAAACTAACGAATCGGGGATATTTTAAAGATAGGCAGAAGGGTTTATACGGATATTTTCAAATGACGCGTCTTTTCTTAAAACACCGTAGCCCTTATTTTACCAAAAGCCCTGATTCGTCTTTTTCAAAAAGCAAGGTTGCATGATATATCTATTGAGGCAGGTTCTTTACTGTTGCGTTGATTATTCGATTCCGCATATTCATGCTATTTGCATTGCATCGCTTGAATTGTTGATATATTTCAGTCATGCTGCTTGGACACCGGCACCATTATCGATGATGTGTATGTTCCACGTACACTTGTTCGCCGGCTCACACACTTCATCATCGATAATTGCCATGTCACTACACTGTAGTACTGTTGCATTCAGTGTATGTTGCTTACATTCTTTACACATCGTATACATCATGCTTTCTGATTATACGCATTGAGATATGTTGTTTCCATGATATTTCTGGTTTTTGGGAACCGTGGGTGTTTCAAAAAGAGAATATGTAATTGTTTTAAAACCCGGTTACCCTTGATATGATATTTCTGTGCGTCCACCATGTGTTTTCTCGGTGCTGAGAGCGACATTTGAAACCCGATTCGAGGAGGCGGATGAGGCCGATTGCGGGTATATGGTTGACCCGGTATGGTTCCCCGGGGCAAGAAATGTTTTTCTTGGAGTTGACGATGAGCCTGGCAGGGTGGCGAGTACCTACCGGTGATTGGTTGGACCTGGCGGTTATCCGGAGGATACTGACCAGAGTCGATAGATGGATATGGGCGTACTGCTGGGGCCGAGGGCCGATACCGCAGACAAAGCCTGTGGGCCGATCCGGACCGACGGAGCCCGATATATGAGGATTTACGTGCCGATGCTGGGCACAGTTTTCATGATGTTTTTGAGTGTCGATGCTGGGCACTCCGGTTCCATGATTTTGACGTGTCGCGAGGGACACAGATGGTTTATATCCTCATATTATTTCCATGCACATTCCTTATGATATTTGCATGCATGATGGTTATTGTCATTGGGTGACGAGTGGACGGGATCCACGTACATGCAGATTTGATACATTGATCATACCTCACATTTATGATATGCTATTACCTGAGGCACGGGAACGAGCACTTGGCACTACAATCATGCATAGAGATTAGCTTGCCAGTTTTGCATACTTCAGACTTATTCATATTGAGGTTTATTTATATCTGATCGTATTGACCTAGGATGGGTCATGCATTCGATCTCTGCTTGTAGATATTTTTCTATTCACGAGTTGGCAACTCACCCCCGTTGTGCCACAGTTCTTGCAGGTTTTGCCGTACAGATTTCATAGCGGCATTTCTGGCACACTGGTTCCTTATGGGTGGCTTGCTTGGGTAGGTGGGTTCTTTTGTATCAGAGCCGCCATTGTACATGTATTATTCATTGTATCTAGAATTCCATCAACCAAAACTTGTATATTGTTTCAGACTTAGAAAACAGTGTTGTTTTATTTCGACCTTAGAGTTGCGCTTGTAGTATTACGGTTTTCTGGCTGTTTTGAGTTTCTTTTTGGGTTTTGATCCTCGCCCTTTGGCGTTGTATATTATATTGCTTGCGTGATTGTGACCGTCGATTGACGAAGAGCTAGCTCCCGCTTGGGGATGCCTTTTATCATTTTATATATATTATTCTTGTTGTACCCCGTTCGGGGCCAGTTTTTACAAAGGAAACTCTGCCGAAATTTTTAGGAAAGGTAACACATTCTTAAAAATGCATATTCGGCTTAGTTATTTAAAAAGTTTGATTTTCAAAACATGATTTCTTTACTTCTTAAAACCGGTTTTCCTTATTTACTCTTTAAATGGTTTTAGATTTCTGGGCTTTTGGCTTACTTAGATCAGATGGGGTCCTATAGACTTCATATGGTTCAAGGGCCAGTCACGTGCTCTTTCGGGTCGTGACAAGGGACTTACTGTTATTGCCAATCGAGCATAGCGCAACATCAACTCCCAATACAGGGAGAGACAAAACCCCTCTTATCGCTCACTGCCTCCATATGACTCGAGACTGTACCTAAAATCGACCTTTTTGCATGACTCCTTTGAGCCGTGGTAGGGAGGAAATCAAAGCACAGTGGGAACCACACAAGACACTATGACGATCTCGGGTCTACAGACTAATCTGTAACAGTTTCACAAGAGAACTTCTATCTGACGATAAGTATAATACCATCTAGGAGTTCTCGGCGAGTCCTATTCGGTGTACTCATTCTCTAATGAGCACCTGTGCACAATATTCGATGTCAAACACCAATGGTTATTGGATCAACCATCGCCCCCTACAGGATCATGAAACGTACACATTAGTCTACTCTTGAATATCGATGCCCTGTCTCGATATCCTATCGACTAGGTGAAAGTCGTCCTTAGCACCACCATGAAGTTCTAGAGGCATCAAGCATGCTAAATTTTAATTTTATTAGGTGCTAAGCTAGACTAACAAGATCTTTACTAGATTATTAGGGTTTGCCATTGTGATGTGATGAACTAAAGAGAAGAAAAGAGCATACAACCTTTGTAGTTCGAGTCCTTCTCTTCAATAGCTCTGAGTTGTGGTCCACGCGACTCCACTAGGCTCCTCTTCAAGTTGAAAGAACCTCCTTCGTGATCTTCGCACCAAAGACAATCCATCCGTATTCCACAAGCTGAAGCTAACCCTACACTAATCTCATTAGTGAAGGCAACACTCCACATCAAATTGCTAATCTAATGTATGATGCTGAAGTAGGGGTTTAATTTGCTCACTAGGGTTTTCATAAGTTCAATGATTCATATCAGATGTGAGGGTTTGAACTTGGAAGTGAGGTGAAGAAAATTGTAGAGAGCAAGAGGAAGCAAGAGCTCAAGAAATGGCTTAGGCATGAAGAATGAAAATGATGAGAGTGAACTCAAAATGGCTCTCCCTTTCATCACTTATTCAAATATGGAATAAAATTGCAATTCTAAATTGCAACCATACTTGAATGTTGAGTCAAGACTAATATACAAATAATAAAACCCATGCCTTGCCCATTCCACAAATATCTCCACAATTTACACCTCATTTTTCTATTTTCTCAAAATAGAAAAACGAGCCATGCTTCATATAATAATATATATATTTATATATATCAAATATAGATTAATATATATATATATATATAAAGCAATTAGTGAGCTAATGATATTAGTTAATATATAATTATATCAAATATAATTTATATCAAATTATTAAATCAACACTTGATTTAATAATCAGGTTATATCACATATGACCGACTAATATCATTTATCTGTTTATCACATTATCAAATCAACACTTGATTCGATAATCTGGTTATATCACATAAACATAACCGATACCAGATAACTGCCAGATTACAATACGGTATCACATACTCGTATTTAATCAGGCCTACACAAATATCATATACGTGTACTAGTTCGTTTCACTTGAACCAGGAAACTTCTGTGTGGGACTCTAAAGACTTGTCAATACGCCAGCAGTAGGTGATGATCACATCAGTTACCTACAAGCCGTCAGCGGTACTAGCTGGATGTAACGGCTACCCGGGTATTGAGCGATATGAAGATCAACAAACAAGCTTGTTCATACTCTCCATGAAGCCTAACAGTAACACTACCGTACAGTCCGGTCTTTTCATCTGATATGTCGCATATCATGTTTAGGGGTGGTAAACGTCAGACCCTAGTAACATGAAAAGTCATGCCGATGTCTGGCCTATAACAGTTCGAGAAACTACTGATAACTCTTATCAGTAAATCTCAGCAGCAGCCCTGGCCAGGGACTTCCAGTTATAGCTAATCGAGCATAGCGCAACATTAACCCCTAATACTGGGAGAGACGAAAACCCTCCTATCGCTCATTGCCTCTATGTGACTCGGGACTGTACCCAAAATCTACCTATTTGCACGACTCCTTTGAGCCATGGTAGGGATGAAATCAAAGCACAGTGGGAGTCACACAAGACTCTATGACAATCTCCGGTCTACAGACTAACCTGCAACAGTGTCACCCGAGAACTGCTATCTGACGATAGGTATACTACCAACTAGGAGTCCTCGACGAGTCCTGTTCCGTGTACCCATTCTCCAATGAGCATTTGTGTACAATCTTTGATGTCACACACCAATGGTTGTGGGATCAACCATCGCCCACTAAGGGACAAGAAACGTACACACTAGTCTACTCTGGAATATCGATGCCCTAGTCTCGATATTCCCACAACTATGCACTAATTAAAGGATGTACTTTTGGACCACCCTGGCCCCACTAGTATGATCTCATCATAATCCTGGTAGTCAAGTACATATCCTAAGGGCTTTATCAACATGTGAGAGTAAGACAGTAAAGAATACCAGTCATCATGTTAAGATAAAGAGTAACCATATAGCATACTATCATGTCGAGCAAGAAAGTCCTCTATATATATGTCCAAGCATCCACTATAATATACATCACATGTACAATAATGGCCTCTAGGGCATACATATTCCTAACAATCTCCCACTTGCACTAAGGCCATATATTGTAGTTTCTCATACCCAACATCCCAAAAAGTCTCACAAACTGTATCTGGGGGAGGGCCTTCATGAGTGGATCCGCTACGTTGTCCTACGTTTCAACTCTCCTAACCTCGATCTCCCGGCGATCTACTATCTCCCTGATCAGGTGATACCGCTTCAGAATATGTCTGGATCTCTGATGGGACCTGGGTTCCTTGGCCAAAGCCACAACTCCATTGTTATCACAATACACAGGTATTGGATGCTCAATGGATGGAACCACACAAAGCTCAGCAATGAGCTTCTTCATCCAGACAGCTTCTTTGGAAGCATTGTTGGCAGCGATGTATTCAGCCTCCATCGTCGAGTCTGCTATGGTGTCTTGCTTGGAACTTTTCCAACACACCGCCCCTCCGTTAAGGGTAAAGACAAAACCCGAGACCGACTTACTGTTTTCCTTATCACTCTAGAAGCTCGAATAGGTAAAGGACTCCACCTGGAGTTCACCGTTACCATACACCAAGAACATTTCTTTAGTGCTTCTCAAATACTTAAGAATGTTCTTCACAGCTGTCTAGTGGTTTTCCCCAGGATCTGATTGTTACCCGCTCACTACACCTAGTGAGTAAGCTAAATCCGGTCTGGTACATAACATCGCATACATGATAGAGCCTACTGCCGAAACATAGGGTATCCCTTGCATGCGAGCCCTCCCCAAATCTGTCTTGGGAGACATCTCTTTGGAGAGAGTGGTTCTTAAACAAGCGGGTAAATTAGCTCGCTTGGAATCTTCCATACTAAAGCTCTTTAGTATGGTGTCAATGTACCTGGATTGGGACAATCCTAAAAACCGTTTAGATCTATCTCTATAGATCTTTATTCCCAGGATGTAGGTGGTATCACCAAGATCTTTCATGGAGAACTTGAGTGACAAGAAGAGCTTGATCGAGTGTAGCATAGGAACATCGTTTCCTATCAAGAGTATGTCATCCACATACAATACGAGGAAGACCACCTTACTCTCTACAACCTTCTTATATATACAAGTTTCATCTATATTTTTGATGAAGTCAAACTCTTTGATAGCTTCATCAAAATAGATGTTCCAACTCCGCGACGCCTGCTTTAATCCGTAAATGGATTTAATTAGCTTGCACACCTTTCCGCTGCTCTCACTGTCTACGAAGCCCTCTGGCTGTGTCATGTACATGCTCTCTTCTAAATCACCATTAAGAAAAGCGGTCTTGACGTCCATCTGCCAGATTTTGTAGTCATGGTATGCAACAATGGCAAGTAGGATCCTGATGGACTTAAGCATAGGGACAGGAGAAGGGGTTTCATCATAGTCGACGCAAGGTCGTTGACGAAAACCTTTTGCTAGAAATCTAGCTTTGAAAGTCTCAACTTTTCCATCAACAACAATCGTCTTTTTGAAGATCCACTTGCTCCCAATCGGTTTTACCCATTCAGGAGCAACATCCAAAGTCCATACTTTGTTGGTTGACATGGATTCCATCTCGGATTGCATAGCATCCAGCCATTTCACAGAGTCTCCATTCGTGATGGCCTGCTCGAAACTAGTCGGGTCATCATCTTCCATGTTGCAATCCTCGCTCCCACCATCTACGAGAAAACCGTAGTATCTCTCAGGTGGATGAGGAACCCTACTAGATCTTCGGAGTAGCTGGGGTTCGTTGGGTACTATTGGATCCTATGGTTCCACCAAATCGTCAGCTGTAGTTTTTTCTGCTGGAACTTCTTCAAGTTCTACCTCATTGCCACTAATTTCTTTTACAAGAAATTCTTTTTCTAAAAAGGTGGCATGTTGAGCAACAAACACCTTTTGTTCCTCACTTTGGTAGGAGATATGCCCTCATGAATGTTTGGGATATCCTACAAACTTGCACAGAACAGACCTTCCCTCAAGCTTGTCCGGATTTTGCTTTTTGACATAGGCCGGCCAACCCCATATCTTAATGAAATTAAGACATGGTCTCTTCCCATTTCATATCTCATATCGAGTGGTAGGCACAGATTTGGTCGGAACTCTATTCAATAGGTATGCAGCTGTCTCAAGCGCATATCCCCAAAAGGAAATAGGTAACTCAAAGGTACTCATCATAGAGCGCACCATATCTAATAGGGTGTGATTTCTTCGCTCCGATACACCGTTGTGCTGTGGTGTATACGGAGGAGTAAGCTGAGAGAGAATCTCATTCTCTTTTAAATTGTCTCGGAATTCCCCGCTCAAGTATTCACCTCCCCGATCAGATCGTAGGATTTTAATACTTTTGCTCGTCTGGTTTTCAACTTCGCCCTTATATTCCTTGAATTTGTAAAAAGCTTCAGATTTGTGTTTCAACAAAGAACACATGTCCGAACCTTGAGAGATCATCAGTGAATTTAATGAAGTACGAAAAGCCATTCCGAGTATGTGTAGACATAGGACCGCATACATCATTATGTATCAGTCCCAAGAGCTATGAAGCTCTTTCTCCGTGTCCAGTAAATGGAGTTTTGGTCATCTTTCCTTTGAGACATAACTGCCATGTTTCATAAAATGAAAATTCGAATGGATTCAAATATCCATCTTTATGCAACTTAGCCAGCCTTGTCGCATTGATATGACCTAGTCTACAGTGCCACAAGAAGGCTTCATTCATTTATGAAATTTTCCTCTTGTTTGTGTTCTGTATGTTAAGAACTGTACTTTGATTAAGAACGTATATACCGTTACATAATGTAGCAGATCCAATTAACACTTGATTCTGGAAAATGTTCATAACATTATTCTCTAACGTGAGATTATATCTTTCTTTAGTTAGCAAAGAGACTTATATAATGTTTCACATCATCTTTGGTACATAGTAACAGTCGTTCAGAATCAATGTATTACCAGTTAGTAATACAAGGTGATAATCGCCAATTGCCTTAGCTGCAACAATTGCACCATTCCCTACTGTTAGAGATTTATCACCCTTTCCCAGTTCTCTACCTTTCTTTAGCCCATGTAAAAAATTACATACGTGGGATCCTGATTCGGCATCCAATACCCAGGACGTAGAACAAACTGAGAAACAGTTCGCGGTAACGAATACACCCGAAGAAGATGCATCAAAATGCTGTTTCTTCGCACGGGTGGCATGAGAATCCTGATATTCCCATATCCCTTGCTCAAACTTATGACAGTCATAAGTTAGAGCGGGACTAACCTTCCCTATCCCTGTATAAAAGGAGGGTTCGGTCAATACATCCATATTATTATCTTGATTAATGTGTAACATTGGTTGCTGCCTGGAGAGAGAGAGAAGAAAACGCGTTAGCGTGCGCTCTTTGCAAGATTAGATTGTTTATTATCTTATCTAATCAGGATGGCTCCCACTGTTTTTATAAAATCTTCCTTCAAACCCTAAAGGTAAGATTAGTCGGGATTAATTACACCCTACATGTTCGTCAATCGTTCGGCCAGGCAGGTATCGGTACTCCGAGGGAGGTTCCCCGTGCTTTCGCATGGACCTAATTAGAATAAACCTCATTTTCCTAGAGGCATAACCCGTTGACATCTTTCTAGACACCGATTTGATCGGCTAATTATAAAGTGCAAAACTCTCGTAGGAGTAACTTTTACTCGTAGTGGGTATCAGGATCCAACTATCATATAGAAGGTATGCAATCTCATTGCAAATTTCAACACTTGAAATTCCCGATAATGGTTTTTACCCCTAACTTCTTATGACCTTGATGGAGGTCAACAAACTATTGGCTGCTAGTCAAGTTCAACCTGTAAGTCCACGTTGCCCACCCCGGTGCTTGCAGGGAGGCGGAAAACGAAAAAAAAATCGGACTTTTACTGCTCTAGGCAACATGGACTAGACAAAGACGGGATCTTTGCTAAACAAAAACTAGCAAAAGCAAACTAGAAACTAGCTAAAGGGTAGAATGGTTATACCTTGGGCTTTATGTCCTTCTCTCCTTGCTCCTTGGAGTAGTAGAAAGGGATCACCTTTGTCGTCTTCTTACGTCGAAGAAGGATCCACCCGAAAGCCTCAACCTTTGGCTTCAACTTCAAGCTAGAAGTGACCAGGGTGCTAGAAGTGCTAATCCTAGAACCCTAGATGAGAGTAGAGATTACTATGGAATGGTTTTTCTCAAGCTCAAGTGTTTCTCAACACATGAGAGGGGAGAGCTTGAGGAAGAGGAAGAGCAAGAGAGAGAAAGTATATAATAGAATGAGAGAAATATGAAGCATTCTCACATATATGTGTGAATTATTGTGAATTGATAATTAGTGAGATAATTGTCATGGCTTAATCAAGACATGACCATTATCATTTCATTTTTAATGCAAATTGCAAGGATCAAAGAGCATCTTCCAAATGAAATGATGATGGTCAAAGTGTCAACCTAGGTCAACAAGTCAAGAATGTCAAATGGTCAACAACCATAACCATGCACAATTATATTAAACTAATATCAATTAACCATAATACACACATAAGCATTAGGGTTAATAAAATGATAATGGTCATTAACCCTAATCAAAGTCCTCTTCCTCTGTCTCAATCAACTGTGCATACGCACCCGCATTCGTGATCCGAGGAACACGAATACAAAGAGATAAAACCAATCCCAAATCATATACTAGGATCTGGCTTAAACCAAAGCCCGCTAGTATAAGCTGTCCGGACAACAAACGTGCACAAGTGCGCGGATGTGAACGAACCCTGTCGCAAAACCATGCGACCTCTACTCATTTTGCCTAAAGGCGAATAGCTCTCTGTGTGGGACTCTAAAGACTCGACACTACGCTGGCAGTGGGTTTAACCACAGACCGCAAGCGGCACTAGCTGTACGTAACGGTCCCCAGGTAGATGGCGATAAGAAGACTGACGAGGTAACCCCATCTGAATTCCTACTGAGCCTATATGTGACAGTCTCCATACAGTCCGGTCTGTTCGTCTGATACATCGCATGGCAGGCCTAGGGGGGCGGTGAACGTCAGTCCCCTAATAGCGGTATATGTCGTGTTGGAGTGTAGCCCAGAACACCCTGAAATAACACTGGAAACCTACCAGTATATCTCGCTTGCCCTGGCCAGGGACTACTCGTGTAATGGCTCTCCTAGACACAGCGCGATGTCAACCCCCAATACCGGGAGAGATGAATCCTGTCTAACCGTCACTGCCTCCAAGTGCTTCGGGATTGCACCCAACTACTACCTGTTTGCACGACTCCTTTGAGCCGTGGTTGGGTAGTGATCAAAGTACAGTGGGAACACACTCGAGGAGAAGTGACAGTGTCAAGTCAGCGGAGTAAGCTGTGCTCATGTCACCTGGGAACTGATAACTGACGATATGTATAATACCAACCAACAGTTCCCGACGAGTCCTGTCCAGTGTACTCGTAACCTAACGAGCACCCGCATACTATCTCAAGTACGACGTACTGACGGCTGTGGGAAAGACCGTCTCCCACGCTGGGATGAGAAGCGCATACGCTAGTCTACTCCGGAGTATCGATGCCCTGTCTCGATAGTCCAACGACTTGGGACCTGTATAAGGATGTGCTTATGGATTACCCAGCCCCCACGAGTGTGAGCGCCATCACAACGCTGGTAATCAAGCAAAGATCCTAAGGGCTCTACTAATATGTATATAAGCGATATGATAAAAGAAACACATGCACATATTAAAGCAGAGACAAACCAAGTAGCATACTACCATTTTGATCAAGATTGTATATACAACTGTGAATATTCCAAGCTTCCATCAAGTAATATACATACTAGTATGATACAGTAATGGCCTCTAGGGCATATACACTAACACAACCCGTTCATTTCTTGATTGAATTAGACCCACCCGCACGACCCTTGACGGAGGTCAACAAAGCCGTACGACAACCCTAATCCAATCGCATCACATGGGACAGATAAGCACTAATCAGCTACAGCACACTACGCCTTGACAGAGGTCAACAAACGCAGCACAAATACTAAATAGTACTTATTTGAAATGACGGAAGGCTACGCAGGTTTTTAAGAAAACCATGAGTGTAATGAACTCGATATCGTTGTAGAATCTAGTGATTTAGAAAAGGAGTGTTTTTGAGGCTTTTGCTAGCTTCGCTAAAGAGGTCACTCCCGGTGAAGGGATCTCGGATCTTTCCTCATCGAATGACGTGCTGGATATTCATGAATACCAATATGCAAAGCAAGAACTAGAGAAGCAATTAAAAAACAAAACCGAGTGGTTTGTAGCATTTTCTAGTTTCGCTAAAGAGGTCACTCCCGGTAAAGGGATCTCGGCTTTTTCGTCATCGAATGAGGCGCTGGATATTCATCAAGGAATACCACTATGCAAAGCAAAAACTAGAGCTACCCTTTTTGAAAATTTGATTCTACAACATCTTTTGGTTTCTTTCTTTTCATTAATCTCATTAATGAAGTCCCATTAATTAATGTTTCCTAAACATCACAGAAAAATAAAACGAAAATAGAACGTATGCTTTTGCCATCCGCATTCTCCATGGGGCCCCGTCATGCTTCGTTAGTAACTTAACTACCGGCAGTGCGGGGGATGGACTAGCGCGGGTGCAAAATATAAGCAACGTTATTTTATATCATATATATAATAATACATTCGTCTCACGCAGTTATATGATCAACATCACTTAATCAAGCAGCAGAAGCAATATATGAAATATTGGATATACTAGGATGTCCGTGTTTTAAATTTAGCCAGTAATGTAAAACACGGATTCCACGGTCGTGATGAATAGCCAAACCCACATCCCTACACCCGTACGAGAGCGACAAGTAACCCTGCCAATTCTAGGGTTAGAAGACCCGGTCTCAACTCCTTGAGATGGTCTCCAACTGGACTCTAGAACCCGGTTACTTGTGCTCACCGCCTTGGGTCTATCCTAATGCGGAAAAGTAAATAATATACAACAATGGTGACATCATCCTCAACCCGGAAGTGCCCCAATGAAAGAATATTACATACAGATTTTACATGAATGAAAATAAAAACTCTCATCTCATATAGAACCCCCCGGCTATTCTTTCACGACGATCCAATAAATCATATCAACAACAACACATGATACCACATATTATCAACGTAAGCAAATATGCGTATCCCTAAAACTTGTTGACATATAGTAACGAGATTGGGATACCCTACATATTACACTTACGGTCGCTGAAAAGAAAACAGAAAACTACGATAATTAGAATTCGCAATATCTTTAGACATCATAAACCTGGAATATCTCATATTTCGAATTTCATGCCTAACTTATAAAACTTGCATTTTAGTCTCGAATTGAAAACCCTTTTCAATTGGTTGTTGGATAATTCAACAAGATTCTCGACTTAGTGATCGCGTACAATACGCAATTGCGACGGAGTTTTGATCCGAATCAAAACTTCGTGGAAATCGATCAATTGAGACTAAACGGCTAGGTTTACAATATACTAACTAGTTTTCATAAAACTAATTAATCTGGATCCTAATAATTGTATCACACATCACAAAGCTTGTATAGTAACCACGACATTAGAATTCCACATGCAATTACTAAACTGAACCAATTTTTCCAAAACTTTGAAAAATCCAGTGAGCTAAATTTCCAAAAACGATCGTTTTAAGCCAATCCGGGAATTAAAACGAACTCGAAACCCTCCTGAATCTTCGCAGAGGCGAAGATCCCAAAATTAACTGTCGAATGGGGAGCCTCGGGGGGGGGGTTACCAACCCCCGGGGGCTACCATGAAGTGGCCCCTAGGGTAGGTAGACCCAAGAACATCCAGTTGTGGTGCTCTCGGGTCACCCACCCCTAAAGCCTCCTTATGGTGGTCTTGGGGTGTGGGTCTGGCCTATGGTCCCCCCGGAGTGCTCACGCTCCACCCCGCGGCTTCTCGGTTCAAACCGTGAGCCCGCGGGGTGTGCTAACTACTCAAATCATTATTTTTTGAAACTGTTTTTATTGGCAGTTTTTGCGCGACAAAAACGGCGGATTTCTAACGTCACTACAAGTTACCCTAATGTTCTACCTTGGCTCTGATACTATGAAAGTCAGACAGCCATCTAATCCAATAGGGTCTCCGTGGCACCTATAGGTCCCTCAGCAACTACTTTTTACGTATGCCCCCTCGCGAGGACTACAACCCGCCAGAACACTTTCCGGTCTAGGGACATCTTAAAGGTAAGAGCCTATGCTTCGCCACACTGTCACACAGCGAGAACCTCCCATAGGTCGACATCCAATGCCTAGTAGCTCTGATACCATGAAAGTCGACCTTAGCACCACCATGAGGTTCTAGAGGCATCAAGCATGCCAGATTTTAATTTTATTAGGTGCTATGCTAGACTAACAAGATCTTTGCTAGATTATTAGGGTTTGGCTTTGTGATGTGATGAACTAAAGAGAAGAAAAGAGCATACAAGTTTTGTAGTTCGAGTCCTTCTCTTCAATAGCTCCGGGTTGTAGTCCACACGACTCCACTAGGCTCCTCTTCAAGTTGAAAGAACCTCCTTCGTGATCTTCGCGCCAAAGACGATCTACCCGAAGTCCACAACCTCAAGCTAACCCTTCACTAATCTCATTAGTGAAGGCAACACTCTACATCAATTGCTAATCTAATGTGTGATGGTGAAGTAGGGGTCTAATTTGCTCACTAGTGTTTTCACAAGTTCAATGATTCACATCACATTTGAGGGTTTGAACTTGGAAGTGTGGTGAAGAAAATTATAGAGAGCAAGAGGAAGCAAGAGCTCAAGAAATGGCTAAGGCATGAAGAATGAAAATGATGAGGGTGAACTCAAAATGTCTCTCTCTTTCCTCACTTATTCAAGCATGGAATACAATTGAAATTCTAAATTGCAACCATGCTTGAATAGTGAGTCAAGACTAATGTACAAATAATAAAACCCATGCCTTTCCCATTCCACAAATATCTCCACAATTTACACCTCATTTTTCTATTTTCTCAAAATAGAAAAACATGCCTTGCTTCATATAATAATATATATATTTATATATATCAAATATAGATTAATATATATATATATATATATATATAAAGCAATTAGTGAGCTAATGATATTAGTTAATATATAATTATATCAAATATAATTTATATCAAATTATTAAATCAACACTTGATTTAATAATTCGGTTATATCACATATGACCGACTAATATCATTTATCTGTTTATCACATTACCAAATTAACACTTGATTCAATAATCTGATTATATCACATAAAAGCTAACCGATACCAGATAACTGCCAGATTACAATACGGTATCACATACTCGTATTTAATCAGGCCCACACACATATCATATATGTGTCCTACTTCGTTTCACTTGAACCAGGAAGCTTCTGTGTGGGACTCTGAAGACTCGTCAATACGCCGGCAGTAGGTGATGATCACATCAGTCACCTACAAGCCGTCAGCGGTACTAGCTGGACATAACAGCTATCCGGATATTGAGCAATATGAAGATCAACAAGCAAGCTCGTTCATACTCTACATGAAGCCTTCAGTAACACTACCGTACAGTCCGGTCTTTTCGTCTGATATGTCGCATATCATGTCTAGGGGTGGTAAACGTCAGACCCCAGTAACATGATAAGTCGTGCCGATGTCTGGCCTATAACGGTTAGAGAAACTACTGATGACACTTATCAGTAAATCTCAGCAGCAGCCCTGGCCAGGGACTTCCAGTTATAGCCAATCGAGCATAGCGCAACATCAACCCCCAATACCGGGAGAGACGAAACCCCTCCTATCACTCATTGCCTCCATGTGACTCAGGACTGTACCCAAAATCCACCTGTTTGAACGACTCCTTTGAGCCGTGGTAGAGAGGAAATCAATGCACAGTGGGAGCCACACAAGACTCTATGACGATCTTGGGTCAACAGACTAACCTGCACTAGTGTCTCTAGAGGACTACTATCTGATGATAGGTATACTGCCAACTAGGAGTCCTCGGCGAGTCCTGTTCGGTGTACCCATTCTTCAATGAGCACTTGTGTACAATCGTTGATGTCACACACCAATGGTTGATGGATCAACCATTGCCCTCTAAGGGACAAGAAACGTACACACTATTCTACTCTGGAATATCGATGCCCTAGTCTCGATATTCCTATGACTAGGAACTGATTAAAGGATGTACTTTTGGACCACCCTGGCCCCACTCGTATGATCTCATCATAATCCTGGTAGTCAATTACATATCATAAGGGCTTTATCAACATGTGAGTGCAAGACAGTAAAGAATACCAGTCAACATGTTACGATAAAGAGTAACCACATAGCATACTATCATGTTGAGCAAGAAAGTCCTCTATATATATGTCCAAGCATCCACTATAATATACATCACATGTACAATAATGGCCTCTAGGGAATACATATTCCTAACACTAGGAACAATTAAAGGATGTGCTTGTGGACTACACAAGTCCCAGTAATATGATCCGCATCATAGTCATGGTAGTCAAGTAAACATCCTAAGGGCTTTATCAACATGTATCAGAGAGACGGTATAATAATACAAGTGTACATATTAAGATAAAGAGCAACCAGATAGTATACTATCATGTCGAGCAAGAAAGTCATTTATATATATGTCCAAGCGTCCACTATATCATACAATAATGGCCTATAGGGCATACATATTCCTAACAATCTCCTACTTGCACTAAGGCCAGTTGTTGTAGTATCTCATACCCAACATTCCAAAAAGTCTCTCAAACTGCGTCTAGGGGAGGGCCTTCATGAGTGGATCGGCTACGTTGTCCTTCGTGTCAACTCTCCTGCCCTCGATCTCCCATCGATCTACTATCTCCCAGATCAGGTGATACCGACTAAGAATATGTCTGGATTGCTGATGGGACCGGGGTTCCTTGGACAAAGGCACAGCTCTATTCTTATCACAATACACATGTATTGGATGCTCAATGGATGGAACCACACCAAGTTCAGCAATGAACTTCTTCATCCAGACAGCCACTTTGGAAGCACCGTTGCAGCGATACATTTAGCCTCCATAATCGAGTCTGCTATGGTATCTTGCTTGGAACTCTTCCAACATACCACTCCTCCATTAAGGGTAAAGACAAAACCCGAGACCAACTTACTGTCGTCCTTATCACTCTGGAAGCTCGAATCGGTAAAGGAATTGTTCATTCTAGAATATTGCATTTAATACCGCCCATTCTTCTGCTCGTTTTTTATAGGCATGTGCTTTTGATCCGTGTTTGCTACATATTTACACGTTTCAGGTTCCTAGTCCAAAATAACGCAAATCATACAAAATCTCCACAGTTACGCCAAAATCCAGAACATCTGTTGCCAACAGATAAAAGTCGGGTTCCGGTCATCCGTATCCGTCCAGTGCCGCTTACCAATTCAAGAGACAAGACAAAGAACATTGGTCATTCGTGTCTCGGACAAGCACAGAGTACGAGAGGGGCAACACAAGATTCAATGGGTGCGTGGAGCTCGAGGGAGATAAGGTCAAATGAATTAAAAGTGAAGCTATTTTTGACTGTTGCAGATCTGAAGAAATTTTGGAAGCAATTTGCAATTTGGGACATGTAGAACAACATAAGATAGCAACACAAGAAACCCCAGAAAAAATGACATGCTAATTCCATCAAAGCGCCACGGAACCATGGCCAAAGTGGTGACTCGGCGGCGGATTCGCGGCCAAGTTGACTCAGTATTGTTGGATATGTATGCCCTAGAGGCCATTATTGTATAGTACTAGTTTGTATAATACATTTTGGAACCTTGGGATATATATACGGGTTTACGACAGTCTTGCTCAATATAGTAGTATGCTACTTGGTTTGTTTCTATAATATGTGTATATGTTTCTTTTAACATATCGCTAATAAATATTGATGGAGCCCTTAGGATCTTTGCTTGACTACCGGCATTGTGATGGTGATCACACTAGTGGGGGCTGGGTAGTCTATAAGCACATCCTGTAGGGTTCCTAGGCACTCTCAAGAGGTCTCACAAGGCATCAACTATGCCAATTTCAAATTTTATGAGTGCCGAGAAACTCTAATACAGATCGTTAACTAGAATTTTAGGCGAAAAAGGAAACTAGTTAACATCTTAACTAAAAGTAGGAAACTACAACCTTTGTAGATCCGGTTATCCACTTCCTTAGCTCCACGTAGTTGTCCCCTCGCTGTCCATCTCGAATCCCGGACTCTCGCATCGGCTTCATCGGAGAAATGAGCGGAACAGTCGTCGGCTACGTTGCCGAAGATGATCTACGTCGAGGTTGCACTAGATCAAGCTCCAACTTCACCAAGTTGTGAAACTTGTGAATAAAACACCCTATACTACTTGGCAAGAGGTAGAGGGTGAAGAAATAGGAGGTGGGTTCACTTTAGAATTGGATTTCTCACACTTTTGCTCAAGTTGCCATTGATGGTGGCAAGTTTTCTTTCTTGAAGAAGAAGATAAAGAAGAAGATAGAATATGATAAGTATTATGAAAAAAGAATAATAAAATCAATACTTATCATCTTCTAACCATGGTCAAGTGTAGAGAGTTAACTATAGTTTAGATGAGTGGTTAGGGTTTGGAGAAGAAGACAAAGTGGTCACTTGGTCAAAGCTTCATGAAGCTTCAACAAGCTTCATGATAAAAGAAACCATTTTGTTTTCTATTATCTATTTCTCCAAAAAGAAAAGATAAATAATTAAGTGAAAATATGAAACCCTAACCATTCACTAAACATGGTTTAAGTCTTTACACAAATCCAAGTGAGAATGTATCATCAAACATGATACAAACATGTGCAGAAAAGTATATCACATATACAACTTGCACATCAAGTGAGAAAATCCATTTAAAGTGAACCAATACTAGTTAATGCAAAGTAATATATCAAATATATAATTATACATTAAATCATTAAATCAACACTTGATTTAACGATCCGGTCATGTCATACATAACCGACTAGTATACAATGTATCGATTTATCGAATCAACGATTCGATAACTAGGTTATATCGCATACAACCAATCGAAACATTCATCGTGAGAATGAAATACGGTATCACATACTCGCATTATTCTCGGTCCTGCACATATCTCATATGCGCTCCTATTTCGTTTCGCTTGAGCCAGGAAACCCCTGTGTAGGACTCTAAAGACTCGTCAATACGCCGGTAGCAGATGATGATCATATCAAGCACCCACAAGTCGCAAGCGGTCTTCTAAACGTAACGGCCACCCGGGTATTGAGCGATCAGAAGATCGACGAGCTAGCCCGCTCACACTCCTGCGAATCCAACCAGTAACACTTACCGTACAGTCCGGTCTGTTCGTCTGATATGTCGCATATCAAGTCTAGGGGTGGTAAACGTCAGACCCCAATAACCGATAAGTCGTGCCGATATGAGGCTCATAACGGGTCGAGAAACTACTGGTAACACTTACCAGCAGATCTCTAATCAACCCTGGCCAGGGACTTCCCTGTTACGGCCAATCGAGCACTACGCAACATCAACCCCCAATACCGGGAGAGACGAAACCCCTCCTATCGCTCATTGCCTCCATATGACTCGGGACTGCACCCAAAGACCACCGTTTTGCACGCCCTCATGGACGTGGTAAGGTGGAGATCAAAGCACAGTGGGAATCACACAAGGCTCTATGACGATCTTGGGTCTACAGACTAACCTGTACAAGTGTCACCTGAGAACTGCCATCTGACGTGTGGTATAATACCATCTGGGAGTTCTCAGCGAGTCCGTCCAGTGTACCCAGTCTCCACTGAGCACCCGTATACCATCTCTGATGTCAAACACCAATGGATATGGGATCATCCATCGCCCATCTCATGGGTCGAGAAGCATATACGCTAGTCTACACTGGTATATCGATGCCCCGTCTCGATACACCCACGACTAGGGACCTTGAAGGATGTACTTATGGACTACCATGTCCCCACTAGAATGATCTGCATCATAGTCCAGGTAGTCAAGTATACATCCTAAGGGATTTATCAACATGTAACTATAAGACAGTTTAAAGAGACTAGTATAAATGTTAAGATAAAGTGCAACCAGATAGTATACTATCATATCGAGCGAGAAAGTCATCTCTATATATGTCCAAGCATCCAATATAATATACATCATCTGTACAATACTGGCCTCTAGGGCATACATACAACTAACACATCCTTATACAGTTCCCTAGTCGTAAAATTATCGAGACAGGGCATCGATACCCCATAGTAGACTGGTGCATACGCTTCTCGTCCCATCAGGGGAGATGGTCTGTCCCATATCCATCAGTACGTCGTACTGGAGATAGTATGCAAGTGCTCATTAGGTTACGAGTACACTGGACATGACTCGTCGGGAACTGTTGGTTGGTATTATACCTATTATCAGTTAATAGTTCCCAGGTGACATGAGTACAGCTTAGTCCGTTGACTTGATATTGTTACTTCGCCTCGAGTGTTCCCACTGTTCTTAGATTACTACCTTACTACGGCTCTATATAGTCGTGCAAACAGGTAGTAGTTGGGTCCAGTCCGGAAGCACTTGGAGGCAGTGACGGTTAGACAGGATTCGTCTCTCCCGGTATTGGAAGTTGATATCGCGCCGTGTCTAGGAGAGCCATTGCACAAAGTCCCTGGCCAGGGCAAGCGAGATTTACTGGTAGTGTTTTCAGTAGTTTCTCAGGGTGTTCTGGGCTACACTCCGACACGACTTTTACCGCTATTAGGGGTCTGACGTTTACCGCCACCTAGGCCCGACATGCGATACTCTTAGACGAACAGACCGGACTGTACGGAGATTGTCACATTCAGGCTCAGTAGGAGTTCAGATGTGGTCACCTCATTGGTCTTCTTATCGGCATCTACCTGGGGACCGTTACGTATAGCTAGTACCGCTTGCGGCCTGTGGTTAAACCCACTGCCAGTGTAGTGTCGAGTCTTTAGAGTCCCACACAGAGGGTTGTTCACCTCTGGGCGAAACTGGTAGGGGTCGTATGGTTTTACGACGGGGTTCATTCACATATGCATACTTGTGCGTGTTTGGTGTTCGGACAGTTGATACTAGTGGGCTTTGGTTTAAGCCAGATCCAAGTATTTGATTTTGTCTTGGTTCGGTCTCATTGCAATCGTGTTCTTCGGAACGCGGAAGCGCGTATGTATATACAGTTGACAGACAAATGAAGAAGACATCTCATTAGGGTTTTTGACTATTGACTTGATTAAGATCTTAATGAGATGAAGGTAATTGATTAATAGTTTTAATTAGTGATAATTGTGTTATGGTTATTTGGATTGACCATTTGACTTGTTGACCAAAGTTGACTAAGATATTTTTCTTAAGCAAAAGATTCTTTGCTTTGCATTAATGGTGACATGATAATGGTCAAATCAAATGAACCATCACAACTTTTTTGCTAATTAAAATTATTATTCTTTTATGCTAATATGAGAGCTATCTCTTCATTTTATCATATTCATTCTCTCTCCTAGCTCTCTCTCCTTCATCCTCTCTCTCAAACCCTAACCTTTCATGTGTTGAGAACAAAGGGAAATTGAGATCAAACCATAAAATCACTCTCTACTCACTCTAGGGTTCTTAGTCTAGCAAGCAAAACACTCTAGTTACTTCATGGTTGAGGTAGGAGCTCAAGGTAGAGGCCTTCGGGTGGATCTTGTTCGATATAGAGAAGCCGGTGAGGAGGAACCATCTAGATCATTCCAAGGAGCTCACAACAAGAAGAAGAAGGAGTTCATGTTTAAGGTATAACTTTCTATCTTAGTAGATATAACTCTATTTAGTGCTAACTAGGTTTATGGTAATGATACGGTTAAGGTTTATTCTAGCGCCAAGTTCGTTATCGCTACGAAATTTTTGTTCCGCATTTGGCTACGGAAGTTGGCCGGGGCGCTAGTGTAACCCTTTATGGTATCAGAGCCTACCCATAAACCCTACTTGCTAGTTTGCACAGGGTTAAAATCTCGATTGATAAATTTTTCCGAATCACGAATCTATGTTCATGGGCTTGCTGTCGATTTTCGAAGTTGTCCTAAAATTTTTCTGAGTATCTTAGAATTACATGGAGGCGAAACTATAGCTACAGAAAATATTTGGGGGCTAACTCCAAAATTCCGCAGTGGAAAGTGAGCAATATGGAGCATTTTGCGGCCTTTCCACGGCGCTTTTTGGGTTACAGTACCCAAAAATGTTTCTAGCGCTCTAGTTCATGAATATATGATATTTGTGATATATAGTTTTGGCCCAGGCTTATTTGAGTGCTGGATTTGATTTTGGGGCCTATTTGGAAAAGTTTAGTCGATCGAAATCTTAAATGTGTATTTTACAGTACATTCATTTTTATCTGCGACCGGGAATGTCACTGATTGGTAAAACTCGTCTGATTGCTATATGTTCTTTTAGACGGGTTTTGCGAACGTGACATTCGCGTTGATGTTGTGTGCTTGTTCTGTGGTTGTGATTGGATAGTCGTGTTGGATAGCATGTGATGAAATGTTAATGGTGAATTTTAAATTCTTTTGTACATTTGTTATTGTGGGGCGAGCGTCCGACATGTGGACTGCCGTCTTTGTCGGGTTGTATATTATTTTGGGGCACGACCAGGATGAGGTCGATGTCACCTTTTGTACATATTATTTTCTTTTTCTGTACAAAGATTACCCCACGGTGGAGTGCACGAATAGCCGGATTCTAGAAAGGAAGCAAGCCCGCATCTCATGGCGTTGAGACGGAGGGGATTCTTTCTTATGGTGTTGAGACGTAGGAGGCTTCATTCTAGAATTGGCGGGCTATTCGCCGCACTCGTAGGGGGTACTGGTTTTCATTGCATAGGTATCCACACGACCGGGAACGTCGGGTTTTATTTGTGGCTCAAATGAAACCCGGGGCTCCAAGTCTACCATTCTGTATTGTTGGCTGTGTTTTTGTGATGTTGTTTACTATCATGCCTGGGACGAATATTGTATATACTTATATATATATATATTAGTAGATGTTGTATATGTTTTGCACCCGCGCTAGTCCAGCCCCCGCTCTGTCGTTAGTTAAGTAACCTAACGGGTGATGACGGGGCCCAGTGGCGAATGCGGATGGCATATACATACATTGTATTTTCGTTCTTTTCTGGTGTGGTAGGTTACATTGATGGGACAGCATTAATTTTTATTAATGCAAGAAAAAAACCTAAAAGATGTTGTTGGAACCAAGTTTTAAAAATAGACATTACAGACGTTCTCTTTTGTTTGCACAATGGTACTCAGTTTGGAATATCCAGCACCTCATTCGACGAGGCAAGGGCCGAGATCCCTTCATCGGGAGTGACCCCTTGAGTAAAAGTTTGCGTCAACGTAATACTTTCACTATAGTCGATTATTCTAGATTTGCATCTTGGTATTCAGTTTGAATATCCTGCACCTCATTCGAGGAGGAAAGAGCCGAGATCCCTTCACAGGGAGTGACCTCTTTAGCAAAATTTTTCGCCACTATATATTTTAAAAGGCAATTAGGTTCCTTCAACGATATCAAGTTCATTACGTTAACGGGTTTTTCGCCAAAAACCTAGCCGTAGCCCTCCATCATTTCGGATTGGTATTATTTAGTATTCGTGCTGCGTTTGTTGACCTAGTCAAGGCGTAGTGAACGGTAACTAAGTGATATTTTTTCTGTGCATTGCAAATGTGATTGGTTAGGACAGTCGTGCGGCCTTGTTGACCTAGTCAAGGGCATGTACGGGTGGGTTTAATGCAATCAAGATAATGACGGGTAGAACATGATTAGCGGTTTATGGTTTGTTGACCTAGTCAAGGTCATAAACCGTTAGGGGTAAAAATCATATCGGGAGTTTCAAACATACAGGAAACTTGCAGATTTAGCATACCTTCTGGAGTGTGGTGACTAGAGTGGATTCCATCTAGGCCATCACACAATGATAGTTGGATCCCAATCTCACTGATGAGTTAGATTACTCTCGGGAGATTATTTCACTTAACAATCAATGCTATAAACCAAGTAGGTGTCTAGAACGGTGTTAGCGGGGCTACGCCTCTAGGGAAAAGAGCTTATGTAATTAAGGAACTTCGCGAAAGCGTTGGAAAACCTCCCTCGAAGTACCAACACTAGCCTGGCTGAAAGGTTAAGCAAGTATTGTGACGTGCAATTAATCCTGACTAATTCTTCTTTTTAGGTTTGAAGAAGAATTTGAAGAAACAGTGGGAGCCATCCTGATTAGATAAATTAAAAAACCAATCTAATCTTGCAAGAGCGCAAGCTGAGTTGTTTCTTTTCTCTCTCTCCAGGTAGCAACCATTTCACGCCCTAATCAAGATAATAAAATGTATCGCTTGACCAATCTGAATTCTTATTCGGGACTGGGGAATGTCAGTTCGGCTCTAACTTACGACAACAGTCATAAGTATGAACAAGGGAAAAAGGATTGTTTGGATTCCAAGGAGACCCAGTCGAAAAAGAAGCATAGTATTGCATCTACTTCAGGTGTTCTTGTAATTGAGAACTGCTTTTCGGTCAGCCCTACCTCCTGGGTACTTGATACCGGATCCGGATCTCATATCTGTAATTTATTGTAGGGGCTGAGAAAAAGTAGGAAAGTTGCACCTGGTGATATGTCCCTCAGGTAGGGAACGGAGCACAAGTTAATGCTGCATCCGTCGGTGAATATCACCTAGTGTTGCCAAATGGCAATACTATGATTTTGAACAATTGCTACTATATACCTTCCATGTTTTGCAACATAATATCAGTGTCTTTATTTGATAAAGATGGATATAATTTTGTTCTTGATAGAAATATCATGAACATTTACCTTGATAAGGTACTGGTTGCAGAAGGTACACTGTGTAATGGAATCTATGTTCTAAATCAGAATACAGTTTTCAATATACAAAACACACGCAAGAGGAAGAGTTCTGATATGAACGAATCCTACTTGTGGCATTGTAGACTTGGTCATATCGGAGAGAAAAGGCTACGTAAGTTGCATAAAGATGGACTCTTGAATACATTCGAGTTTTCATCTTATAAAACTTGTCAGTCTTGTCTCAAAGGAAAAATGACCAAATCTCTGTTCACCGGACATGGAGAAAGGGCAGCAGAGCTCTTGGGACTCATACACAGTGATGTATGTGGTCCAATGTCTATAAATGCAAGGGGTGGGTTCTAGTACTTCATCACATTCACTGACGATCTCTCTAGATTCGGATATGTGTATCTGATGAAACACAAATCTGAAGTTTTTGAGAAATTCAGAGATTTCAGAAACGAAGTGGAGAACCAGATAGGCAAAAGTATCAAGATCCTATGGTCTGATAGAGGAGGGGAGTACTTAAGCACGGAATTCCTGTAAGTGCACGGCGGCGCCCCGGCCGTCAATCCGACGCCGGAATGCGGAAGCGGTGAATAACTTAAAATTTGCGGACTTAGCAAACCGGCACCACCGCGCACTATCACCCGGATCGTTACCATTAACTAGTCTAAGCTAACTACAAGAAAGGGAATAGAGATATACCGACGATCCAAGTCCTCCGGTCTTCTCGTCATGGTCCCGATCTCCTGCGGAAAAGTCCCGTCTCCTCCTCGTCGCCGGAAGTGCACCACATCGCCTTCTTCGTTTACGGGCTCCCACCTCAATGCCGAGGCAACTCGGGCACGAAGCCGGCTACTCGACGTGCCCAAGAATTGCTGTAGAATGTTTGGTAGAGCTTGTGTCTCACTTTTGGGGTTGTGGAATTGCCATTTTGTGGAGGAAAAGAGAGGAACTTTTGGAGAGGGTTCTAGTGTGATTTTTGGAGAATGAAGAGAACCAAAAATTGCCACACCAAAAATGAATCAATCCCACTCCTTAAGAATGGCCGGCCCTCTTTGTGAATGGGGAGAGAGTGTGAGTGAGGAGAGAGCCAAGGATTAATCAATCACCACCATAATGCAAGGGAGAGAGAAAAGCTCATGATATCAAGAAATGATTGCAAGTAAAACCAACACTCATCCAACCATCATCACCAAACTCATCATCAACAACCATGATGATCACTAAAAGTCAAGCAATCATGAAGCTAGAAGTCAAGGTCAATGAGAGGCTATCATGATAAAACAAAGATGCAAAGACCCCCTCCACAAATGCCTATTTGCAACAATGCAAATAAGCCCTCCTCCACCAATCTTCGGCCAATGAACGGAACAATGGAAATTGGCCGAAACGGAAAGCAAACTGGCAACTCCAGAAAACTGGTCCCGTAATAAATTACAGGAAAACCCCGATACTGTGCATACACACCCGCATTTGTATTCCGACCGAAATACAAATGCAATGAGACAAAATCTCCACTGTACTATACTAGGATCCGGCTTATACCAAAGCCGGCTAGTAATATCCGTTCGATCCTGATCCGTGCAATACCGCACGTATCTGATCGAACCCTGCCATATAACCATACGGCCTATAGTACAGACTGTCCGATCCTGATCCGTGCAATACCGCACGTATCTGATCGGACCCTGCCATATCTCCATACGGCCTCTACAACCTTTCGCCCGAAAGCTGAGTAACTGAATGTGGGGGACTCTAAAGACTCGTCAACACCTTGGTTGTGGATTTAACCACTAGCACGTCAGAGGTATAAGCCAATACGTGACGGGCTACCAGGTACTGACCAAATGGGACGTCGATGAGGAAGCTCACCCCGACACCCAACTGAGCCTGTCAGTGACAATATCCGTGCAGTCCGGTCCGTTCGTCTATGAGCATCGCATGGCGGGCCTAGGGGGTTGGTAAAAGTCAGACCCCCAAAAGCGGTACAAGTCGTGTCGGAGTGTAGCCCAGAACACCCTGAGATACTACTGGAATACCTACCAGTAAATCTCCTTGCCTTGGCCAAGGACTTTGTGTAATGGCTCTCCTAGACACAGCACGACCTCACCCCCAATACCGGGAGAGACGAACCCCTGAAGATACGCTCACTGCCTCCATGTGGCTCGGGACTGTACCCAACTAAAACCTGTTTGCACGACTCCTTTGAGCCGTGGTAGGGTAGTAATCAAAGTACAGTGGGAACTCACACGAGACAAATGACGATCCCCAGGTCGATGAACTAACCTGCACACATGTCACCAGGGAACTGCCATCTGACGTCTGGTATATGACCAACTAGCATGTTCCCGGCGAGTCCTGTCCGGTGTACTCATAACCCAATGAGCACCTGTATACATCTTAGGTGATCCAACTGACACCAGTGGCTTGTGAGACCGGCCACCGCCCCTCGTCGGGGTCTCGACTGTATACACTAGTCTACTAATGGAGTATCGATGCCCGGTCTCGAAACTCCCACGACTAGGGACCTTTTAAGGATATGCTTGTAGACCCCCAGCTCCCACTTATATGATCGCCCTCATACTGCTGGTGGTCAAGCAAGAATCCTAGGGGCTCTATCAACGTGTAATAGCGACGTGTCAGGTCACCTAAAACAGTACACGATGATAAAGGTAAACCAGATAGCATACTATCATCTCGAGCAAGACTGTCCTACTGGGATAGGTCCTCCCTCAATCATTACAATCACGTACCTGTGACCTAATAATTGACTCTGAGGGCACTATCACCAACAATCTCCCACTTGCACTCAAGGCTAATTATTGCGATGTCGCATACTCACAGCCCGTGTGATACCGAACACCCAACTCCTCTACTAGTCAGTCTCACAAAGCTCGTTTGCGGAACTATTGCGTTCGAGGAATAGTCTCAGTGAGTGGATCCGCTTAGTTGTTTCTTTCTATGTCTCTCTATATCTCAAGTTCGCGGAGAAAGCAATCTCCCGAAAAGAGCAATACCTGTCTCAGAATATGTCTGGATGTCTGATGGGACCTAGCTCATAAATGAACTCCAAATCCAAACTTCTTAGACTGTATCGTCAACTGAACTTAATCAGTATCCTGCGCGCCATGCCTCCCTCAGTATTGCCTTGGACCACCTGTCCAAAATACTGCCCCTCATCAGAAGGAAAACTATAACTCTGACAACCTGCTTGTCGTCCATGTCACCTTGGAAGCCTGGAATGATAACTGTCTCCTGAATGAGGCTGTCGTTATCATATCCCTAGAACATCCACTTATGTTCTAAAACTGCTTCCGACTGTTTCTCCAGGATTGGATTAATGTCAACTTATTGCATCTAGTGCAAGAACAACATCTGGTGTGGTACTTGACATCTCACGATTGACTCAATTGCCTGAGCAAGTGATCTGCCAATCATGCCCGTCCCTCTCCCCTTTAGTCTGTAAGACACCTTTGGAGAGGGTGACTCCATTACCTGCAGGTACACTACCATGCCAGGAGTCGTCCATCCTAAATACTCTTAGAATGCTGTCAAGTACCCTGATTGGGAAACCACCCAAATCTAGATCTAAGACCATAGATCTAGTAACCAGTATGTCTGATATAAAATCCATTTCCTTTGTGGAGAAACAACTGTGTGACGACCAAAGTATAACCGATCGTAGTGTAGGAGTTTCCTTTCCTACTTTGTGTATATCATCCAAATACCAGGATATCACACCCTACTACCTTCTCAACAGATCAATCCCCTATTCTGATGAAGTCAAACCCATGACTGTCACGTCAGAAATAGATGATCTTTCTCCGCTACATCTGCTCTAGTCTATAAATAGACATAAGCAACCTGTCCACCAATGCTTCCGCTGCTCCCACTGACTACGACAACCCTCTGGCAGAGTCATATAGACGTACACTTCTAAAACTGGTTTAGAATGACGCTATACTCATCCTCCCGCCGGGTCTCGCAGCCTGGAACAACAGCAATGGTAATTGTGGGTAAACACGAACTTCCCTGTCACCGTCCTTGAGGCTACCGTAGTACCTCTCGGGTGCCTGAAGTTACCCACCTTATCTGCGGAGTGGCCAATGGAATGTCAATTCAGATTGAATCTTTAGGTTCCTTATCAAATCTTCAGTAATCGTTTGTGGTTCTGGAATCACTTCCAGTTCTACCATACTCCCACTACTGTTTTCTGAAAAAAAATCCATTTTTAATAAAACTGTGGCGAGTCTAGAACAATATCGCTATTGTTCATCCAGATGGTAGAAAGTCAACCCTCGTCATAGCCTGGGTCAACCCACAAACAGCCATTACAGAAACGTGCCTTGAGTTGTCCAGTGTCTGGTTTTAATCATAAACCAGACAACTCCCCGTACCTTAAACATCGTTAAGATATGAACTGTTCTATATCCAATATAGAAACAGAGGCACTGATTTAATTGAACCAGATTCAAATCATGCAGCTGTCCCCAGCGCATGTCAACTAAATGGAAGGAGGCGGATCAGCGTTACTCAACTTAGGAATACTTCCAATTATGAGTAACCTGAAAGAGAAGCAAGATCTCTTTATCATTACTATCAACTGAATACCATACACAAGCATCTACATCTTCGATCTCTTTGAAGAATCCCGATACTTGCTATACCTGGTTCTCTACTCTATTCAAATACCTATAACTTCTCAAAATTTGGACCCTGTGTTTCCGCGAAACACCTGTCTAAAATACTAGAGAAGTCATAAGTAAACCGAATATAGTACGAGGACCAACCCCTCTGTCCTGATGGACCCTGGACAACATACAATACTCTGTAAAAGTCCCTTGAGTCTGATAACTCATTCACTGTGTGTCGTAGGTTGAAAACTGTACTTATGGTTAAGAAGAATTACACCGCTGTTTAATGCTCCTTACCTAACCATCCACTGATATAGGTAAATGTCGTAGACATAATTTCAGAAAGGTATATCTCACTCTATAAAAATAGACGTACAGATATATCAATTTGAAATTGGTGCATAACTGCGGATATTCAAAACCAAATATTTGCCGACTGGCAAACAACCCAGGTGACTTCCTCAAATATCACTGATTCCAACGAATCCCGATATAATGAGGGTGATCACCTAATTCCCACTAACCTACTCCCACTCATCATCTGAAAAACCATACAGATGTGAGAGTCATACCTGGTAAATACATACCCTGGAGTAAGTGTCTAACTGGGAAATCAGTTTTCCTTTAACAGTACACAGTGAAACTGAAACATTGAAATGCTTCGATGGGATATCCCGGTATTCCTAGTAATGCCTCTTCCAGAATCACGACTGTAACCGTATAGATCTTTGCCACCTCTCCAAATCCCTTCATATGTTTTTAGTCATTACCTTCTGCACACCCCTTTAGGCCAAATGGTTTTCTTCCTTCCCTACCGTTCGGCACCAGCCTATGGTTTGGAAGAAGACTATCCAATAAGCATAATGGGTGTACTGTCCCAATCCTAGGAACACTCGCAATGAGAGAGGGTGAAGATAAAAGACAACCGAATAAACCTTATTCCTATTTCTCCTGAACCAGAATCCATCCCCGAACTGGAACAAGTTCCATTCGAGTTCGTATATAACCATACAATGGAGTATCCAAAAAAAAACTGTGGATCTTCGTAGTGATACGGAGTGTCCTGGAGAAATACAAAGGTGATGTGGGAGTGGTAATGAAATATTTGGTTTGGTCGTGAATATCTGTTGCAATTTACTCTGCCCTCTTACTAATCCCTTGCTTTGTCTGAACTTAATACCTTCTGCACACCATCGTTATGCTAATTGGTTTTCTTTATTCCCTACCGGTCGGCACCAGCCTAAGGTTTGGAAGAAGACAATCCAATTTGCGTAATAGGTGTACTACCCCTAAACCAAGAAGTACTCATAACCTGAGAGAGGGTAAAAGGAAAAGACAACTGAATAATCCTATCCGTTTTCTCCAGAACCGGAAACCATCCTCGAATAAATTCTTTCGAGTTCGTATCTAACCATACGATGGTTTTGTCCAATGGAAGTGGACGTTCGTAGTAAAACGGGGTGTCCTGGAGAAAAGGGTAAAAGTAGGAAGTGGCAATGAGGTTTGCAACTCTGACAATCCAAAAGCCGGTGTTTAAGAAGGTTCGGTCAACTTGGTCACTGAGTCAAAGTCTTAGGGTCGGGTCAATGGTCGCTGCCAAAGAGAGAGAGAAAAGAAAACACTCAGCGTGCACTCTAACCTAGATCAGAATGGTTACCAATTTATCTAATCTGGAATCCTCCCACTGTACCTCAAATTCTCCTCCAAACCTGAAAGAAGAATTAGTCGGGGTCACCCGAGGAGTATACCAACTCATCAGTGGGAATCGGGATCCAACTCTCATCGCATGACAACGTGACGGAATCCGCTCACGGTATCACACTCCAGAAGGTATGCGCATATCTGGCAAGTTTCAGTTCTTTTGAAACTCCCGATGTGATTTCTGCCCCATGCTCTTATGACCTTGGCGAAGGTCAACAAATCATAAGTCACATGTCAAGTTCTACCCGTCATTATCCAGGTTAATTTGAATCCACCCGTACAAGCCCTTGACGAAGGTCAACAAGGCTATACGACTGTCCCAAACCAACGCATCTATCTATGCAGCAGAAAGGTAACAAGCAGCTACCATACACTATGCCTTGACGAAGGTCAACAAACATAGCATGAATACTACGTGCTACCCGTCTGAAACGACGGAGGGCTACGAATGGTTTCTGGCGAAAACCTTTAACGTAGTGAACTTGATATCGTCGAAGGAACGAATAGCTTTTAAAATTATAGTGACGAAAACCGTTGCTAAAGAGGTCACTCCCGGTGAAGGGATCTCGGCTCTTTCCCCGTAGAATGGGGTGCAGGATATTCCAAATGAATACCACGGTGCAAAGCAAAAGTAATCGGCTATAGTGAAGTTAATGCCTTGACGCAAACTTCTGTCCAAGGGGTCACTCCCGGTGAAGGGATCTCGGCCCTTGCCTCGTCGACTGAGGAGCAGGATATTCCAACTGAATACCACGATGCAAAACAAAAGAGAACGTCCTTGCAATAACAGCTTTTTGAAAAGTGTTCCAACAACATCAGATTAGGTTTGTTTTAACTTGCATTGATCCGAATCAATGCAGTCCCATCAATTGATCACACCAAAAAAAAACGAAAATATACTGATGTACGTATATGCCATCCGCATTCGCCACTGGGTCCCGTCATTACCCGTTAGGTTAGCTAACTAACGACAGAGCGGGGACTGGACTAGCGCGGATGCAAAACATATACAACATCTACTAATATATATACCAATATATTATATTTCGCTCAAGGCGTGAAAGAAATGCAACATCACAGAAAATGTACAGCATCACAGAAACAATACAGATATCTGGGATCCCCGGGTTTCACAGAGCCGCTACTGAAACCCGACGTTCCCCTGGTCGTGTGGATAGCCTGTGCAATGAAATCCTAGACCCCTACGGGCGCGGTAAGTCACCCGCCAAAACCTGAAGCGAGGCAGCCCCCTTCAGCGCCGTGAATGGACCACCCAGCACTTCACGGAATCCGGTAACTTGGGCACCCCTCCTGGGTCAACCTGTACCCCCTACGAGTGCGGCGAATAGCCCGCCAATCCCAGAGTGAAGCCCCTTCCGTCTCAATGCCATGAGATGCGGGCTTGTTGCCCTCTAGAACCCGGCTATCCGTGCACCCCTCCGCGGGGCAATCCTAGTACAGAAAGTAAAATATACATACACCGGGTACATCGACCGCAACCAGGTCGTGCCCCAAAATAATAATACAATCCGGCAGTGACGGCAGTCCACAAGTCGGACGCTCGCCCCGCAATATCAAATGTACATAATACAACAAAACTGTACTAGCATTGCATCCAGGCTATCCCCACGACCGATCCGCAACATCACAGCAAAAACAAAAACATCAACGTGAAAGTCACGTTCGCAAATCCGTCTAACCGGGCTATAGCAGTTAGACCGGATTTACCGATCGAGTGACATTCACGGTCGCAGATATAATGTAAATACTGTGAAAAATGTGTTTAAAATTTTCCGATTGACCAAAAATTAACAAGTGGGCCCCAAACCAATACTGCAGCACTCACAGAAATAATTGGCCCAATTTTAATATTCCAAAACCCCTAATTACACCCCTGAAGCCCACTGGAAAAAGATGGCCCACTGAACTCTCAAGACTGCGGCGGAACCGCGGCCCAATAGAAGGGTGGGGCCGCGGATCCGCGCTCTGTGTGAGAGATCAGAGTGTCGAATTTTCCCAGAGTTCTTAGAATCTCCTGCAGATTATTCTGAGACCACCTAAAAAATTTTTAGACACCAAAAATTCTCAACAGAAAACTGATGTGAGGTAAAATGAGTTTTTGGAATTTTGGTCGATCGGAACCGCAAAACACATCAAACGAAAGCTAGACGAAGTTAATGGCGAGGCTCTGATACCACTGTAAGTGCACGGCGGCGCCCCGGCCGTCAATCCGACGCCGGAATGCAGAAGCGGTGAATAACTTAAAATTTGCGGACTTAGCAAACCGGCACCACCGCGCACTATCACCCGGATCGTTACCATTAACTAGTCTAAGCTAACTACAAGAAAGGGAATAGAGATATACCGACGATCCAAGTCCTCCGGTCTTCTCGTCATGGTCCCGATCTCCTGCGGAAAAGTCCCGTCTCCTCCTCGTCGCCGGAAGTGCACCACATCGCCTTCTTCGTTTACGGGCTCCCACCTCAATGCCGAGGCAACTCGGGCACGAAGCCGGCTACTCGACGTGCCCAAGAATTGCTGTAGAATGTTTGGTAGAGCTTGTGTCTCACTTTTGGGGTTGTGGAATTGCCATTTTGTGGAGGAAAAGAGAGGAACTTTTGGAGAGGGTTCTAGTGTGATTTTTGGAGAATGAAGAGAACCAAAAATTGCCACACCAAAAATGAATCAATCCCACTCCTTAAGAATGGCCGGCCCTCTTTGTGAATGGGGAGAGAGTGTGAGTGAGGAGAGAGCCAAGGATTAATCAATCACCACCATAATGCAAGGGAGAGAGAAAAGCTCATGATATCAAGAAATGATTGCAAGTAAAACCAACGCTCATCCAACCATCATCACCAAACTCATCATCAACAACCATGATGATCACTAAAAGTCAAGCAATCATGAAGCTAGAAGTCAAGGTCAATGAGAGGCTATCATGATAAAACAAAGATGCAAAGACCCCCTCCACAAATGCCTATTTGCAACAATGCAAATAAGCCCTCCTCCACCAATCTTCGGCCAATGAACGGAACAATGGAAATTGGCCGAAACGGAAAGCAAACTGGCAACTCCAGAAAACTGGTCCCGTAATAAATTACAGGAAAACCCCGATACTGTGCATACACACCCGCATTTGTATTCCGACCGAAATACAAATGCAATGAGACAAAATCTCCACTGTACTATACTAGGATCCGGCTTATACCAAAGCCGGCTAGTAATATCCGTTCGATCCTGATCCGTGCAATACCGCACGTATCTGATCGAACCCTGCCATATAACCATACGGCCTATAGTACAGACTGTCCGATCCTGATCCGTGCAATACCGCACGTATCTGATCGGACCCTGCCATATCTCCATACGGCCTCTACAACCTTTCGCCCGAAAGCTGAGTAACTGAATGTGGGGGACTCTAAAGACTCGTCAACACCTTGGTTGTGGATTTAACCACTAGCACGTCAAAGGTATAAGCCAATACGTGACGGGCTACCAGGTACTGACCAAATGGGACGTCGATGAGGAAGCTCACCCCGACACCCAACTGAGCCTGTCAGTGACAATATCCGTGCAGTCCGGTCCGTTCGTCTATGAGCATCGCATGGCGGGCCTAGGGGGTTGGTAAAAGTCAGACCCCCAAAAGCGGTACAAGTCGTGTCGGAGTGTAGCCCAGAACACCCTGAGATACTACTGGAATACCTACCAGTAAATCTCCTTGCCTTGGCCAAGGACTTTGTGTAATGGCTCTCCTAGACACAGCTTGACCTCACCCCCAATACCGGGAGAGACGAACCCCTGAAGATACGCTCACTGCCTCCATGTGGCTCGGGACTGTACCCAACTAAAACCTGTTTGCACGACTCCTTTGAGCCGTGGTAGGGTAGTAATCAAAGTACAGTAGGAACTCACACGAGACAAATGACGATCCCCAGGTCGATGAACTAACCTGCACACATGTCACCAGGGAACTGCCATCTGACGTCTGGTATATGACCAACTAGCATGTTCCCGGCGAGTCCTGTCCGGTGTACTCATAACCCAATGAGCACCTGTATACATCTTAGGTGATCCAACTGACACCAGTGGCTTGTGAGACCGGCCACCGCCCCTCGTCGGGGTCTCGACTGTATACACTAGTCTACTAATGGAGTATCGATGCCCGGTCTCGAAACTCCCACGACTAGGGACCTTTTAAGGATATGCTTGTAGACCCCCAGCTCCCACTTATATGATCGCCCTCATACTGCTGGTGGTCAAGCAAGAATCCTAGGGGCTCTATCAACGTGTAATAGCGACGTGTCAGGTCACCTAAAACAGTACACGATGATAAAGGTAAACCAGATAGCATACTATCATCTCGAGCAAGACTGTCCTACTGGGATAGGTCCTCCCTCAATCATTACAATCACGTACCTGTGACCTAATAATTGACTCTGAGGGCACTATCACCAACAATTCCTAGATTACTTAAAAGAGAATGGTATTCTCTCTCAGCTTACTCCTCCGTACACACCACAGCATAATGGTGTATCGGAGCGGAGGAACTGTACCCTGTTGGATATGGTTCGCTCCATGATGAGTAGTGCTGAGTTACCTCTTTCATTTTGGGGACATGCGCTTTTGACAGTGGCATATCTATTGAATAATGTTCCGTCTAAATCAGTGCCTAAGACTCCATTCGAGATATGGAATGGAAAAAGGCCATATCTTAAAAGATTTAAGATATGGGGTTGTCCGGCTTATGTAAAAAAGCATAAATCAGATAAACTAGAGGCGCGGTCAGTTTTATGTAAGTTTGTGGGATATCCAAAGAATGGTTATGGATATTTGTTCTACCACATCGAGGAACAGTAGGATTTCTCATCCGCCGGAGAGATACTACGGTTTTCTCATAGATGGGGATCGAGAGGATTGCATCTTGGAAGAAGATGACCCTACCAGTTTCAGTCAGGCCATTATCAGTAGAGACTCTGATAAGTGGCTGGATGCTATGCGGTCCGAAATGGAGTCCATGTACACAAATAAAGTGTGGACCTTGGATATTGCTCCACCTGGGGTAAAACCCGTTGGATGCAAATGGATCTACAAAAGAAAACTTGGTGTAGATGGGCAGGTGGAAACCTATAAGGCTAGACTCGTTGCAAAAGGTTTTCGTCAAAGACCTGGTGTGGACTATGATGAAACTTTTTCTCCAGTCACTATGCTCAAATCCATTCGAATCCCACTTGCCATTGCTGCCTTCCATGGCTATGAGATCTGGCAGATGGACGTAAAACGGCTTTTCTAAACGGCAGTTTGGAAGAGTGCGTTTATATGGATCAGCCAGAAGGTTTTGTAGACAATGGGAGCAGCGGGAAGGTGTGCAAGTTGCTTAAATCCATTTATGGATTAAAGCAGGCATCGCAGAGCTGGAACATCTATTTTGATAAAGCAATCAACGAATTTGATTTCATCAAGAACGAAGATGAGCCTTGTATTTATAAGAAGATTGTAGGAGGAACCGTCGTGTTCCTAGTCTTGTACGTGGACGGCATTCTTTTGATAGGAAATTACATTCCTATGCTATAATCGATCAAGCTGTTCTTGTCACAACGGTTCTCCAAGAAGGACCTGGGTGATGCCACATGCATACTGGGGATCAAGATCTACAGAGATAGATCCAAGAGATTACTGGGACTTTCGCAGTCCAGGTATATAAAGACCGTACTAAAGAGATTTAGTATGGAAGATTCCAAATACGGTAATATACCGGCATTGCACGGAATCACCCTCTCCAAGAAGATGTCTCCCAAGGCTGACGAGGAGAGGTTTCGCATGAGCATTATACCCTACGCTTCGGCGGTAGGATCTATAATGTATGCGATGCTATGTACAAGACCAGATGTAGCTTACGCGCTAAGCGTGGTGAGCCGGTATCAGTCAGACCCAGGTGAGAACCACTGGACGGCAGTGTAGAACATTCTCAAGTACCTGAGAAGGACTAAGGAGATGTTCCTGGTTTACGGTAATGGAGACCTCAGGGTCGAGTCCTTTACCAATTCAAGCTTCCAGAGTGATACGGATGATAGCAAGCCTGTCTCGGGTTTTGTGTTTACCTTCAACGGAGGGGCGGTGTGTTGGAGGAGTTCCAAATAGGATACCTTCGCAGACTCAATGATGGAGGCTGAATACATTGCTGCAAGCGATGCCGCAAAAGAGGCGGTCTGGATGAAGAAGTTCATTAGTGAACTTCAGGTGGTTCCGTCAATTGTTGTCCCAATACCTTTGTATTGCGATAACAATGGGGCTATAGCTTTAGCGAAGGAACCAAGGTCCCATCAAAGGTCCAGACACATCTTAAGGCGGTATCACCTGATCAGGGAGATCATTGAACGCCAGGAGATCGAGGTACGGAGAGTGGACAAAAAAGACAATACGGCGGATCCATTCACAAAGGCCCTTCCTCAAACACAGTTCGAGCAACTTTTTGAGCTACTGGGTATGTGGTACGCCAGCAGCTGGCCATAGAGCAGACGTTGGGTATGCTGTACACCAATTACTGGCCTTTAGTACAAGTGGGAGATTGTAGGATATGTATGCCCTAGAGGCCATTATTGTATAGTACTAGTTTGTATAATACATTTTGGAAGCTTGGGATATATATACGGGTTTACGACAGTCTTGCTCAATATATTAGTATGCTACTTGGTTTGTTTCTATCTTAATATGTGTATATGTTTCTTTTAACATATCGCTAATACATATTGATGGAGCCCTTAGGATCATTGCATGACTACCGGCGTGATGTCGATCACACTAGTAGGGGCTGGGTAGTCTATAAGCACATCCTTATACATGTCACTAGTCGTAGGATTATCGAGATAGGGCATCGATACTCCAGAATAGACTAGTGCATACGCTTCTTGTCCCAGCAGGGGAGATGGTCTGTCCCATATCCATCAGTACGTCGTAGTGGAGATAGTATGCAGGTGCTCGTTAGGTTACGAGTACACTGGACAGGACTCGTCGAGAACTGTTGGTTGGTATTATACCTATTGTCAGTTAACAGTTCCCAGGTGACATGAGTACAGCTTAGTCCGTTGACTTGATACTGTCACTTCGCCTAGAGTGTGTTCCCACTGTTCTTAGATTACTACCCTACCACGGTTCTTTTGAGTCGTGCAAACAGGTAGTAGTTGGGTGCAGTCCCGAAGCACTTGGAGGCAGTGGCGGTTAGACAAGATTCGTCTCTCCCGGTATTGGGAGTTGATATCGCCCTGTGTCTAGGAGAGCCATTAAAACACAAAGTCCCTGGCCAGGGCAAGCGAGATTTACTGGTAGTGTTTCCAGTAGTTTCTCAGGGTGTTCTGGGCTACACTCCGACACGACTTGTACCGCTATTAGGGGTCTAATGTTTACTACCCCCTAGGCCCGACATGCGATACTCTTAGACGAACAGACCGGACTATACGGAGATTGTCACATTTAGGCTCAGTAGGAGTTCAGATGGGTTAACCTCATCGGTCTTCTTATCGGCATCTACCTGGGGTCCGTTACGTACAGCTAGTACTGCTTGCGGCCTATGGTTAAACCCACTGCCAGCGTAGTGTCGAGTCTTTAGAGTCCCACACAGAGGGTTGTTCACCTTTGGGCAAAACGAGTAGAGGTCGTATGGTTTTACGATGGGGTTCGTTCACATATGCGTACTTGTCCGCGTTTAGTGTTCGGACAGTTGATACTAGTGGGCTTTGGTTTAAGCCAGATCCTACCATTTGATTTTTGCTTGGTTCAGTCTTATTGCATTCGTGTTCTTCGGAACGCGGAAGCGGGTATGTATATACGGTTGAGACATCTCATTAGGGTTTTTGACCATTGACTTGATTAAGATCTTAATGAGATGAAGGTAATTGATTAATAGTTTTAATTAGTGATAATTGTGTTATGGTTATTTGGATTGACCATTTGACTTGTTGACCAAAGTTGTGTAAGTCTACGGTAGCGCCCTGGCCGTCTGTACGAGGCCAAAATGTGGAAAACAAAAACTTTTTCAAACTAGAAACCGGCGCTATCGTATGCTTAAAACCCGGATCGAACCATTAACCTACTGCTAGCTAACTAGAGAAAGTGTAGAGAGGCTATACCGAGCAATCCGTGTCCTTCGGTCTTCGGCCACCATCCCAAGCTCCTCGCGGCATCTCCGGTCTCGATCTCCTCGTCGGAAAGGGCACCACATCGAGAAGTCATTTTACGGGCTCCCGCTTCGTCCGAAGCAACTCGGGCACGAACTGTGCTAGCCGACGTGTCTAAGGTGTTGTAGAGAATGTTTGTGATCACTTTGTCTCTTGCATCCATGAATTTGGATGGAGGTTAGAGATGAAGCCATTGATGGAGATAAAGAGCTAGAGGAAGAAGAAGAAGAAGAGAAGCTTTCTTTCTCATGTGTGATGAAATGAAAAATGAGAGTAAGTAGAAAAATAATACAAGAGCCAACCATATACATGGCTGCCCTTTCTCTCTCTTTCATTCATTTCACCATATAAATCAATCACACAAAATGACATATGCACAAAAAATGATACCATGAGTCACTAGGTTGCATGTGCCACTTTAAATGCCTCAAATGATGAATTCTAGCTCATTATTTCCACCATCCAAACATTAATCCAAATGTTTGGTCCAACAAAAAGATCTGGCAACATCTAAAGTAAACTCGTGACGGATCACAAGGATACCCCTCACCTGTATATACATACCTGCATCCGCATTCCAACTGAATGCGAATGCGATGAGACTAAAGTAATCCAACAAATCTAATACTAGAATCCGGCTTAAACCAAAGCCCACTAGTATGATCCGTCCGATTAAGATCCGTGCAATACCGCATGTATAAGATCGAACCCTACCATATATCATACGGCCTCTACAACGTTTCTCCCGAAACTTGAAAAACTGTCAGTGGGGGACTCTAAAGACTCGTCAATACTTTGTCTGTGGATTTAACCACTAGCTCGTCAGAGGTATTAGCCGTACGTAACGGGCTACCAAGTATTGACCAAATGGGAGGTCGATGAGTGAACTCATCCTGACACCCTACTGAGCCTGTCAGTGACATTATACGTACAGTCCGGTCCGTTCATCTATGAGCATCGCATGTCGGGCCTAGGGGGTTGGTAAAAGTCAGACCCCCAAAAGCGGTACAAGTCGTGTTGGAGTATAGCCCAGAACACCCTGAGATACTACTGGAATACCTACCATTAAATCTCCTGCGTTGGCCAAGGACTTCGTGTAATGGCTCTCCTAGACACAACGCGATCTCACCCCCAATACCAGGAGAGATGAACCCCTGCCGATCCTCTCACTGCCTCCATGTGGCTCGGGACTGTACCCAACTAAAACCTGTTTGCACGACTCCTTTGAGCCGTGGTAGGGTAGTAATCAAAGCACAGTAGGAACTCACACGAGACAAATGACGATCTCAGGTCGATGAACTAACCTATACACATGTCACCAGGGAACTGCTATCTGACGTCATGTATAATACCAACTAGCATGTTCCCGGCGAGTCCTGTCCGGTGTACTCATAACCCAATGAGCACCTATATACATCTTAGGTGAACCAACTGACACCAATGGCTTATGAGACCGGCCATCACCTCTCGTCGGGGTCTTGACTGTATACACTAGTCTATTAATGGAGTATCGATGCCCAGTCTCGAAACTCACATGACTAGGGACCACTTTAAGGATGCGCTTATAGACCCCAGCTCCCACGTATATGATCGCCATCAAACTGCTGGTAGTCAAGCAAGAATCCTAAGGGCTCTATCAACGTGTAATAGCGACCTGTAAGGTCACCTAAAGCAGTACACGATGATAAAGATAAACCAGATAGCATACTATCATCTCGAGTAAGACTGTCCTACCGGTATAGGTCCTCCCTCAATCATTGCAATCACGTGCTTGTGATCCAATAATTGACTCTGAGGGCACTATATCCAACAATCTCCCACTTGCACTCAAGGCTAATTATTGCGATGTCGCATACTCAGAGCCCGTGTGATACCGAACACCCAACTCCTCTACTAATCAGTCTCACAAAACCCATTTGCGAAACTATTGCGTTCGAGGAATAGCCTCAGTGAGTGGATCCGCCCTGATGTTTCTTTCTATGCCTCTCTTTATCTCAAGTTCGCGGAGAAAGCCATCTCCTGAAATGAGCAATAGCTGTCTTAGAATATGTCTGGATATCTGATGGGACCTAGTTCATAAATGAACTCCAAATCCAAACTTCTTAGACTGTATCGTCAAACTTAATCAGTATCCTGCGCCACACCTCCCTCAGTATCCGCTTGGACCACCTGTCCAAAATACTGCCCCTCTTCAGAAGGAAAACTATAACTCTGATAGTCACTCTGTCATCCAGGTCACCTTGGAAGCCTGGGATGATAACTATCTCCTAAAAGAGGCCGTTGTTATCATATCCCTAGAACATCAACTTATGTTCTAAAATTGCTTCCGAATGTTTCTCTAGGATAGGATTAACATCAACATATTGCATCTAATACAAAAACAACATCTGGTGTGGTACTTGACATCTCATGATTGACTCAATTGCCTAAACAAGTGATCTGCCAATCATGCACATCCCTCTCCCCTTTAGTCTGTAAGACACCTTTAGAGAGGGTGACTCCATCACCTGCAGGTATACTACCATGCCAGGAGTCGTCCATTCTAAAACACCTTTAGAATGCTGTCTAAGTACCCAGATTGGGAAACTACCCAAATCTAGATCTAAAACCATAGATCTAGTAACCAGAATGTCTGATATATTATCCATATCCTATGTGGAGAAACCACTGTGTGACAACCAAAGTATAACCGATCGTAGTATAGGAATATAACTTCCTACTCTGTGTATGTCATCCAAATACCAGGACATCACACCCTACTACCTTCTTAACAGATCCATCCTCTATTCTGATGAAGTCAAAGCCCGTGACTGTCACATCAGAAATAGATGATCTATCTCCGCTATATCTGCTTTAGTCCATAAATAGACATAAGCCACTTGTCCACTATGCTTCCGCTGCTCCCACTGACTACGACAACCCTCTGGCAGAGTCATATACACGTACGCTTCTAAAGCCAGTTCAGAATGACGCTATATTCATCCTCCCGCCGGGTCTTATAGTCTGGAACAACAGTAGTGTCAAGTCTGGGTAAACAAGAACCTCCCTTTCACCGTCTTTGAGGATACTGAAGTACCTCTCGAGTGCCTGAGGTTACCCACCATATCTGCGGAGTGGCCAATGGAATGTCAAATCAGATTGAATCTTTAGGTTCTTATCAAATTTTCAGTAATCGTTTGCGGTTCTAGAATCACTTCCAGTACTACCATACTCCCACTGCTGCTTTCTGAAAAAATCCATTTTTATTAAAACTGTGGTGAGTCTAGAACAATATCACTATTGATCTTCCAGATGGTAGAAAGTCAACCCTCGTCATAGCCCGGGTTAACCCATAAACAGCCATTACGGAAACGTGCCTTGAGTTATCCAGAGTCTGGTTTTAAGCATAAGCCGGACAACTCCCCGTACCTTAACATCGTTAAGATATGAACCGTTCTATATCCAATATAGAAACAGAGGCACTGATTTAATTGGAACCAGATTCAAATCATGCTGCTGTCTCTAGTGCATGTCAACTAAATGGAAGGAGGCCGATCAGCGTTACTCAACTTAGGAGTGCTTCCAATTATGAGTAACCTGAAAGAGAAGCAAGTTCTCTTAATCATTACTATCAACTGAATACCATACACAAGTATCTACATCTTCGATCACCTTGAAGAATCCCAATACTTGCAATACCTGGTTCTCTACTTTATTCTTATACCTATAACTTTTCAAAACTTAAACCTTGCATTTCTACGAAACACATGTCTAAGAACCAGAGAAGTCACAAGTAAACAGAATATAGTACGAGTACCAACCCCTCTGTCCTAATGGACACTGGACAACATACAATACTTTGTATAAGTCCCTTTAGTCTAATAACTCATTCCCTGTGTGTCGTAGGTTGAAAACTGTACTTATGGTTAAGAACAATTACACCGCTGTTTAATGCTCCTTACCTAACTATCCACTGATATAGGTAAATGTCATAGAAATAATTTCAAAAAGTTATATCTCACTTTATAAAAATAAACGTACAGATATATCAATTTGAAATTGGTGCATTATAACGGATATTCAAAACCAAATATTTGCCGTCCGGCAAACAACCCAGGCGATTTCCTCAAATATCACCAATCACAACGAATCCCGATATAATGAGGATGATCACCCAATTCCCAATAACTTACTCCCACTCATCATCTGTAAAACCATACAGATGTGAGATTCAAACCTGGTAAACACATACCCTGGAGCAAGGGCTAATTGGGAAATCAGTTTTCTTTTAATAATACACAGTGAAACTGAAACATGTAAATGTTTCAAAAAGGGTATCCGGGTATTCCTGGTAATGCCTCTTCCATTATCAGATTCACAACTATAACCGTATATTTCTTCACCATCTCTCCAAATCCCTATATATGTCTTTAGTCATTACCTTCTGCACACCATCGTTAGGCTCAATGGTTTTCTTCCTTTCCTACCGTTCGGCACCAGCCTATGCTTTGGAAGAAGACTATCTAATAAAGCGTAACAGGTGTACTGTCCTAATCCTAGGAGCACTTGGAATGCGAGAGAAGGTGAAGGTAAAAGACAACCGAATAAACCTTATTCCTATTTCTCCTGAACCAGAATCCATCCCCGAACTAGAACAAGTTCCTTTCGAGTTCGTATATAACCATACGATGGAGTATCCAATAAACTGTGGATCTTCGTAATGATACAGAGTGTTCTGGAGAAATACAAAGGTGATGTAGGATTGGCGAAGAAATACTTGGTTTGGTCGTGAATAGCAGTCGCAATTTACTTTGCCCTCTTACTAATCCCTTTATTTGTCTTTACTTAATACCTTCTGTATACCACACTTAGGCTAATCGGCTTTCTTCATTCCCTACCGTTCGGCACCAGCCTAAGGTTTGGAATAAGACTATCCAATAAGCGCAACGGATGTACTATTCCCTAATCCAAGGAGCACTCGCAACCTGAGAGAAGGAAAAAGGAAAATACAACTGAATACTCCTATTCGTTTTCTCCAGAACCGGAAACCATCATCGAATCTGGAACAAGTTCCTTCGAGTTCGTATATAACCATACGATGGTTTTATCCAATGGAAGTGGACGTTCATATTAATACGGGATGTTCTGGAGAAAAGGGTAAAAGTAGGAGTGGCAATGAGGTATGCAACTCTGACAATCCAAAAGCCAGTGTTTAAGAAGGTTCGGTTAACTTGGTCACTGAATCATAGTCAAGGGTCGGGTCATGGCCACTGCCAAAGAGAAAGAGAAAAGAAACACTCAGCGTGCACTCTAACTTAGATCAGAATGGTTATCACATTATCTAATCAGGAAACCTCCCACTGTATCATCAAATTCTCCTCCAAAACTGAAAGAAGAATTAGTCGGGATCACCCGAGGAGTAAACCAACTCATCAGTGAGAATCGGGATCCAACTATCATCGCATGATAACGTGATGGAATCCACTCACGTTATCACACCCCAGAAGGTATGCGCATATCTGGCAAGTTTCAGTTTCTTTAGAAACTCCCGATGAGATTTTTACCCCATGCTCTTATGACCTTGACGAAGGCCAACATATCATAAGTCACATGTCAAGTTCTACCCGTCATTATCCAGGTTAATTTGAACCCACCCGTACATACCCTTGACGAAGGCCAAAATAGTAGTACGACTGTCCCAAACCAACGCATCTATCTATGTAGCAGAAAAGTAACAAATAGCTACCATACACTATGCCTTGACGAAGACCAACATACATAGCATGAATACTAAGTGCTACCTCTCTGAAATGACGGAGGGCTACGAATGGTTTTTGGCGAAAAACCTTTAACGTAATGAACTTGATATCGTTGAAGGAACCGGATAGCTTTTTATAAAAATATAGTGGCGAAAACCTTCGCTAAAGAGGTCACTCCCGGTGAAGGGATCTCGGCTCTTTCCCCGTAGAATGAGGTTCAGGATATTCCAACTGAATACCATGATGCAAAGCAAAAGGCAATCGACTATAGTGAAGTTATTGTAAGTCCACGTTGCCCACCCCGGTGCTTACGGGGAGGCGGAAAACATAATAAAAATTAGATTTTTATCAACTATAGGCAACATGGACCAAGCTTTAAGGATCTTTGCGAAACATAAACTTGCTAAAGCTAACTACAAAGTAGCTAAGTGAAGGAAAGGTTATACCTTGAGCTCAAAGTCCTTCTCTCCTTGCTCCTTGGAATGGTAGACAGAGGTCACCTTGCTTGTCTTCTCCCGTCAAAGAAGGATCCACCCGAAAGCCTCGACCTTTAGCTTCAACTCCAAGCTAGGAGTAACTAGAGTGCAAGAAATGCTAAGACTTGAACCCTAGAAGAGAGTAGAGAAGATCAAGCGAGGGTTTTTCTCAAGGTTTTTGTTTCTCAACACATGAGAGGGAGAGAGCTTGAGGGAGAGGATGAGCAAGAGAGAGAAATGATATGAGAGAATGAGAAATAATTGAGCCATTCTCACTAATATGTGTGAATAATTTTAATTGAATAATTAGCTTGAAAATTGTCATGGTAAATCATGACATGACCATTATCATTTCAATTTTTGGAAAGATCAAATAGCATCTTCCAAAAGAAATGATGATGGTCAAAGTGTCAACCTAAGTCAACAAGTCAATGAAGTCAAAAGGTCAACAACAACAACCATGCACAATTATTAAGCTAATTATCAATTAACTATAATACACACATAAGCAATAGGGTTAATAAAATGACAATAGCCATTAACCCTAAACAAGGTCCTCTCCCCCAATCTCAAGAAACTGTGCATACGCACCCGCATTCGTGATCCGAGGAACACGAATACACTGAGAAAAACCAATCTCAAATCATATACTAGGATCCGGCTTAAACCAAAGCCCGCTAGTATAAACTGTCCGGACAGCAAACGTGTACAAGTGCGCGGATGCGAACGAACCCTGTCACAAAACCATGCGACCTCTACTCATTTTGCCTAAAGGCGAATAGCTCTCTGTGTGGGACTCTAAAGACTCGACACTACGCTGGTAGTGGGTTTAACCACAGACCGCAAGCGGCACTAGCTGTACGTAACGGTCCCCAGGTAGATGTCGATAAGAAGACTGACGAGGTGAACCCCATCTGCACTCCTACTGAGCCTGTATGTGACAGTCTCCGTACAGTCCGGTCTGTTCGTCTGATACATCGCATGGCGGGCCTAGGGGGGCGGTAAACGTCAGTCCCCTAATAGCGGTACAAGTCGTGTCGGAGTGTAGCCCAGAACACCCTGAGATAACACTGGAAACTTACCAGTATATCTCGCTTGCCCTGGCCAGGGACTACTCGTGTAATGGCTCTCCTGGACACAGCGCGATGTCAACTCCCAATACCGGGAGAGACGAATCCTGTCTAACCGTCACTGCCTCTAAGTGCTTCGGGACTGCACCCAAAAACTACCTGTTTGCACGACTCCTTTGAGTCGTGGTAGGGTAGTAATCAAAGTGTAGTGGGAACACACTCGAGGCGAAGTGACAGTGTCAAGTCAGCGGACTAAGCTGTACTCATGTCACCTGGGAACTGATAACTGACGATAGGTATAATACCAACCAACAGTTCCCGACGAGTCCTGTCCAGTGTACTCGTAACCTAACGAGCACCCGTATACTATCTCAAGTACGACGTACTGACGGCTGTGGGACAGACCGTCTCCCTCACTGGGATGAGAAGCGCATACGCCAGTCTACTCCGGAGTATCGATGCCCTGTCTCGATAGTCCAACGACTAGGGACCTGTATAAGGATGTGCTTATAGATCACCCAGCTCCCACGAGTGCGAGCGACATCACAACACTGGTAATCAAGCAAAGATCCTAAGGGCTCTACTAATATGTATACCAGCAATATGCTAAAAGAAACACATGCACATATTAAAGCAGAGACAAACCAAGTAGCATACTACCATTTCGAGCAAGATTGTATATACAACTGTGAATATCCCAAGCTTCCATTAAGTAATATACAAACTAGTATGATACAGTAATGGCCTCTAGGGCATATACACTAACAATCTCCCACTTGCACTAAGGCCATGTACTGGCGTATCGAAGACCTATCATCTCGATCAGCCGCTCGAACTGAGTCTGGGGCAAGGCCTTGGTGAATGGATCTGCTGTGTTATCCTCTGATGCAACTCTCCGGATCTCGATCTCCTGGCGATCCACGATCTCCCTGATCAGGTGATACCGCCTTAAGATGTGTCTGGATTTTTGATGGGATCTGGGTTCCTTCGCTAAAGCTATAGCCCCGTTGTTGTCGCAATACAGAGGTATTGGGTCAACAATGGACGGAACCACCTGAAGTTCTCTCAAGAACTTCCTCATCCAGACAGCTTCTTTTGCGGCATCAGATGCAGCGATGTATTCCGCTTCCATCGTCGAGTCAGCAACGGTTTCCTGTTTGGAGCTCTTCCAACACATCGCCCCTCCATTGAGGGTGAAGACAAAACCCGACATGGACTTGGAATCATCCTTGTCACTCTGGAAGCTGGAGTTAGCAAAGGCCTCAATCTGCAGGTCTTTTCCGCCATACACCAAGAACATCTCCTTAGTCCTTCTCAGGTACTTGAGAATGTTCTTTACTGCTATCCAATGTTTCTCCCCTGGGTTTGACTGATACCTGCTTACTACACTCAGTGCATAAGCCACATCCGGTCTGGTACACAACATCGCATACATTATAGAGCCTACCGCAGAAGCGTAGGGTATAATAGACATGCGATCCCTCTCCAAATCATTCTTGGGAGACATCTCTTTGGAGAGGGTGATCCCGTGACAAGCCGGTAAATTACCGCGCTTGGAATCTTCCATACTGAATCTCTTCAGTATGGTGTCGATGTACCTGGACTGTGAAAGTCCCAATATCCTCTTGGATCTGTCACGGTAGATCTGGATACCCAGAATGTATGAGGCATCACCCAGGTCTTTCATGGAGAACCTGTGTGACAAGAACCCCTTGACAGATTGTAGCATAGGAATGTCATTTCCTATTAAGAGAATGTCATCCACGTATAAAACGAGGAATACCACAGTTCTCGCTACAAATCTACAATAGATGCACGGTTCATCTGGATTTTTGATAAAGCCAAATTCCTTGACCGTCTCATCAAAACAGATGTTCCAACTCCGCGATGCCTGCTTTAGTCCATAAATGGACTTAAGCAACTTGCACACCTTTCCGCTGCTCCCACTCTGAATGAAACCCTCTGGCTGATCCATATAGACACACTCCTCTAAATGACCATTTAGAAAAGTTGTCTTTACGTCCATCTGCCAAATCTCATAATCGTGTAAGGCAGCAATGGCAAGAAAGATCCGAATGGATTTCAGCATAGCTACTGGAGAAAAGGTTTCGTCATAGTCCAAACCAGGTCGCTGACGAAAACCCTTTGCTACCAGTCTAGCTTTATAGGTCTCAACCTATCCATCTACACCAATCTTCCTTTTGAAGATCCACTTGCATCCTACGGGTTTTACCCCGTCGGAGCAATGTCCAACGTCCATACTTTGTTGGTGTACATGGACACCATTTCGGTCCGCATTGCATCCAGCCATTTTACCGAGTCGACGCTCTGCATGGCTTGCTGGAAGCTAGTAGGCTCATCACAGTCTATGATGCAATCCTCTCTATCCCCGTCAATGAGAAAACCGTAGTATCTCTCGGGCGGATGAGACTGCCTACTACTCCTGTGGAGTGGCGTGGGAATGTCCTGATCTTTTGAACCCTCTTGATCAACCAAGCTTTCAGTAATAGCTCGTGGTTCTGGAATTTCTTCCAGTTCTATTGCGCTCCCACTTAATTCTTTTTCTATGAACTAGTGTTCTAGAAAGTGGGCATGGCGAGAAACAAGGACTTTTTGTTCCTCTTCGCAATAGAAGTAATATCCCTTGGAGTTCTTTGGATATCCCACAAACTTGCACTGTACTGAGCGTGCCTCGAGCTTGTCCGCATGCTGCTTTTTTACAAAAGCTGGACATCCCCATGTCTTAATATGATTAAGATAGGGTTTCTTCCCACACCACATCTGATATGGTGTAGTAGGCACAGTCTTAGTTGGAACCCGGTTCAAAAGGTATGCAGCTGATTCTAGCGCATATCCCCAAAACGATCGCGGCAACTCAGCATTACTCATCATGGACCGTACCATATCCAATAGGGTTCGGTTCCGTCTCTCCGATACACCATTATGTTGCGGAGTGTATGGAGGAGTAAGCTGAGAGAGAATTCCATTCTCTTTTAAGCAACCCAGGAACTCGGCACTCAAGTATTCACCACCTCGATCAGATCTTCGTGTCTTTATACTTTTGCCTGTTTGTTTTTCTACTTCATTCTTATATTCCTGGAATTTTTCAAAAGCCTCGGACTTATGTTTCATCAAGAAGACATAACCGTACCTTGAAAAGTCATCCGTAAAAGTAATGAAGTAAGAATAACCGCTTCGCGCATGTGTAGACATTGGACCGCACACGTCGCTGTGTACGAGTCCCAAGAGCTCGCTCGCTCTTTCTCCGTGTCCAGTAAACGGAGTCTTTGTCATCTTTCCCTTGAGACAGGATTGACAAGTTGCATACGATTGATATTCGAATGAATCCAAATATCCTTCTGTGTGTAACTTAGTCAACCTTCTCTCATTGATGTGACCCAGTCTACAATGCCATAAGAAAGTTTATTGATTTCTGGAGACTTTCTTTTGTGTGTATTCTGGACATTGAAAATCTGTGGTTGGTTTAATACGTATATACCGTTGTTCAATGTACCTGACCCAATCAAAGCTTGATTAAGGTGAATGTTCACTACATTGCTTACAAATGCAAATTCATAACCTTCTTTAGACAATAAAGATACAGAAATGATATTACAGGTTGCATTTGGTACATAATAACAACTACGCAAAACCAAAAAATGTCCATCTGACATCCCCAGGTGATAGTCCCCCACGGCCTCAGCATCCATGCTAGCACCGTTCGCAACTCTGAGGGTCATGTCACCTGCCTTCAAAACTCTACGCTTTCTCAACGCCTGCAAAGAATTACAGATATGTGATCCTGATCCGGTATCTAATACCCAGGAAGTAGAGTTTATTGATAGACAGTTTTCAATAACATACACACCTGAAGCTGAAGCTGCAACTCGCTTCAAATCCTGTGTTCTGGCTTTCCAAGCCTTGCAATCCTGTTTCCAGTGACCACTTTTGTGACAGTAGAAGCATTCTTCCTTCCCCACCAGCTTTCCCGCTACCTTTGTTGCTTTTCCTTTTCCCTTCGTATCCACTTTACTGACACCGCCTCTTGGTTTGGCGGGGGCTTTCTTCTTCTTGCCCTTGGCTTTCGCCCTGGACCTAGAAGAGGAAGATCCTCCTACAAATAAAGTGGATGTCTCCCTACCCTTCTGTAGGGTGCCCTCAGCAATCCTCAACATGTTCAGAAGTTCGGAAAGTTCAACCTCTTTTCCTTGCATGTTGAAGTTAAGAATGAACTGGGCGTAAGTGGAAGGAAGGGACTGGAGAATCAAATCAGTATAGAGTTCATTCTCCAACGTGGTCCCAAGGTCCGCGAGCTCCTCAATGTAGCCAATCATCTTAAGCACGTGTTCCGCTACCGATTATCCGATGGCCAATCTTGCCGAAAAAAGCTTCTTCGACACTTCGTATCTTGCGATACGAGACTGCTCTCCATACAGTTCTTTTGTATGGAGAAATATGGACTCTAGGTCCATATTCTCGTGCCTCCTCTGATGTTCATTGTCCATCGAGGCTAGTACGAGGCATCTGGCCCTCGCGCAATCTATCTCCCATGACTTACGGATTTCTACATCCGCGACGCTGGAGGTGGGACCTGGGACAGGGGGAGCTTTGGTGGTAAGTACATACCCCAACTTGTCATAAGTGATAGCTATCTTGACATTCCTGAGCCAATCTTTGTAGTTTGGCCCTGTCAGTTTATTTTTATCTAATAATAACTTAAGTCCGGTCATCTTGAATGGTCGCTGCAATTAGGAGAGAGAAAAGAAACACTTTACCATGATGCTCTTGCAAGTTTAGAGTGGTTTTTAATTTGTCTAAACTGGATGGCTCCCACTGTCTCTCGAATCCCTTCTCAAACCGTAAAGAAAAGGATTAGTCAGGATTACTCTCACCGTACAATACTTGCTTAACCGTTCAGCCAGGCCAGTGTCGGTACTTCGAGGGAGGTTTTCCAACGCTTTCGCGAAGTTCCTTAATTAAGTAACCCCTTTTCCCTGTGGGCGTATCCCCGCTAACACCTTTCTAGGCACCTACTAGGTTTATAGTATTGATCGTTAAGTGAGAGTTTTCCCGAGGAGTAGCATATACTCACAGTAGGATCGGGATCCAAATATCATCGCGTGATAAACCGAAGGAATCCTACCAGAATCATCACACTCCAAATGGTATGCAAGGCTAGCAAGTTTCAGTACTTATGAAACTCCCGATGTGGATTTTTGCCCCATGCTCTTATGACCTTGACTTTGGCCAAAATATCATAAGTCACATGTCAAGTTCTACCCGTCATTCTCCTGGTTAATTTGGACCCACCCGTACCTACCCTTGACTTTGGCCAAAATGGCAGCACGACTGTCCCAAATCAACGCATCTATCTATGCTGCACATGAATACCCAAACGCTACCAATCACTATGCCTTGACTTTGGCCAAAATACATAGCTTGAATACTTTTGACCATTCATGTGGAATGACGGAGGGCTACGAATGGTTTTGGCGAAACCGTGAACGTAGTGAACTTGATATAATCGATGGAACGAGATAGCTTTTAAAAGGAGTGGTTCAAACTCCGCGTTTAAAAGTTTAGTTTTGAAAAGAACCGAGCGGTTTTCAAAGTGTTCTAATCGACTTTTACTTGGTTTATTTTCTTGCATTAGTTCTTTTAATGCATCCCATCATTTAATCCTACCATTGCAGAAAACAACCAAAATATGACGTACGCTTATGCCATTCGCATTTGCCACGGGGCCCCGTCATCACCCGTTAGGTTACTTAACTAACGACAGAGCGGGGGCTGGGCTAGCGCGGCTGTAAAACATAAGCAACGCCTAAATAGTTATTATATATAAATATATAGCAATGATAGACATTACAGATCACAGATGAATACATTGGATATACTAGGAATCCGCAATGCGTTCGAGCCTGCAACGTAAAGCGGATTACACGGTCGCGGTGAATAGCCAATACCCCACCCAAGACCCCTACGGGTGCGGCAAACTACCCGCCAAGCACCCGAAGCGAAGCAACCTCCCTCACCGCCGTGTGTAGGCCACTCGGCACTTCGAGATACCCGGTAGTTTGTGCACCCCCTCCATGGGTCTATCCTAGGAGCAAAACCAGTAAAAAGAATTATACAATGACGGCTACAACCCCGACCCGGTTGTGCGGCCATACAAATAATATTATTACATCAATTTACATGTTACAAAGGAATGAAAGAAAAATAACGCTCATCTCACATCCATCCCGGCTATTCACCCGCGAAAATCCAATCCATTCATATCCACAAACCAACAACAATCACAGATCACAGAGATGTATAACCCCGACTAATCGACTTATAGCGATTAGCCGACGTTCAATACATGCAAGCATCACAGATATAACCGATATAGTTAAAGTGTAGTGAAGTTCCGGAAAAATACGGATTTATAGGCCCCCAAAAGTAAATTTTAGTTCTGGAAAATCTGGGCACATATAACATATCCTAAAAATCACAAAACCAACACAGAAATACACTGCACCAAAATCGAGGCAGAGAGGAGACAAGACGGCCGTGGATGCGCGGCGCAATAGCTTCCTACTGCCGCGGATCCGCGGCCATTTGGTCGACTCTCTGTCTCGTTTTTGGTGGTGTTCTTAACAAAACCCTGAGATAATTTTTGGTGTATAACAAATTTTATTTTGACCAGAAAAAATATTAACAGAAACTTAGGGTTTTGCGAGTTTGGTTTTTCGATTTTCCGGTTTCGAAACTTCGTTACACTTAACTACTTAGCTAGTTTATGTTTAGTTAGGCTCTGATACCACTGTAAGTCCACGTTGCCCACCCCGGTGCTTACGGGGAGGCGGAAAACATAATAAAAATTGGATTTTTAACAACTATAGGCAACATGGACCAAGCTTTAAGGATCTTTGCTAAACATAAACTTGCTAAAGCTAACTACAAAGTAGCTAAGTGAAGGAAAGGTTATACCTTGAGCTCAAAGTCCTTCTCTCCTTGCTCCTTGGAATGGTAGACAGAGGTCACCTTGCTTGTCTTCTCCCGTCAAAGAAGGATCCACCCGAAAGCCTCGACCTTTAGCTTCAACTCCAAGCTAGGAGTAACTAGAGTGCAAGAAATGCTAAGACTTGAACCCTAGAAGAGAGTAGAGAAGATCAAGTGAGGGTTTTTCTCAAGGTTTTTGTTTCTCAACACATGAGAGGGAGAGAGCTTGAGGGAGAGGATGAGCAAGAGAGAGAAATGATATGAGAGAATGAGAAATAATTGAGCCATTCTCACTAATATGTGTGAATAATTTTAATTGAATAATTAGCTTGAAAATTGTCATGGAAAATCATGACATGACCATTATCATTTCAATTTTTGCAAAGATCAAAGAGCATCTTCCAAAAGAAATGATGATGGTCAAAGTGTCAACCTAGGTCAACAAGTCAATGAAGGCAAAAGGTCAACAACAACAACCTTGCACAATTATTAAGCTAATTATCAATTAACTATAATACACACATAAGCAATAGGGTTAATAAAATGACAATAGCCATTAACCCTAAACAAGGTCCTCTCCCCCAATCTCAAGCAACTGTGCATACGCACCCGCATTCGTGATCCGAGGAACACGAATACACTGAGAAAAATCAATCTCAAATCATATACTAGGATCCGGCTTAAACCAAAGCCCGCTAGTATAAACTGTCCGGACAGCAAACGTGCACAAGTGCGCGGATGCGAACGAACCCTGTCGCAAAACCATGCGACCTCTACTCATTTTGCCTAAAGGCGAATAGCTCTCTGTGTGGGACTCTAAAGACTCGACACTACGCTGGCAGTGGGTTTAACCACAGACCGCAAGCGGCACTAGCTGTACGTAACGGTCCCCAGGTAGATGTCGATAAGAAGACTGACGAGGTGAACCCCATCTGCACTCCTACTGAGCCTGTATGTGATAGTCTCCGTACAGTCCGGTCTGTTCGTCTGATACATCGCATGGCGGGCCTAGGGGGGCGGTAAACGTCAGTCCCCTAATAGCGGTACAAGTCGTGTCGGAGTGTAGCCCAGAACACCCTGAGATAACACTGGAAACCTACCAGTATATCTCGCTTGCCCTGGCCAGGGACTACTCGTGTAATGGCTCTCCTGGACACAGCGCGATGTCAACCCCCAATACCGGGAGAGACGAATCCTGTCTAACCGTCACTGCCTCCAAGTGCTTCGGGACTGCACCCAAAAACTACCTGTTTGCACGACTCCTTTGAGTCGTGGTAGGGTAGTATTCAAAGTGCAGTGGGAACACACTCGAGGCGAAGTGACAGTGTCAAGTCAGCAGACTAAGCTGTACTCATGTCACCTGGGAACTGATAACTGACGATAGGTATAATACCAACCAACAGTTCCCGACGAGTCCTGTCCAGTGTACTCGTAACCTAACGAGCACCCGTATACTATCTCAAGTACGACGTACTGACGGCTGTGGGACAGACCGTCTCCCTCACTGGGATGAGAAGCACATACGCCAGTCTACTCCGGAGTATCGATGCCCTGTCTCGATAGTCCAACGACTAGGGACCTGTATAAGGATGTGCTTATAGATCACCCAGCTCCCACGAGTGCGAGCGCCATCACAACGCTGGTAATCAAGCAAAGATCCTAAGGGCTCTACTAATATGTATACCAGCAATATGCTAAAAGAAACACATGCACATATTAAAGCAGAGACAAACCAAGTAGCATACTATATACAACTGTGAATATCCCAAGCTTCCATTAAGTAATATACAAACTAGTATGATACAGTAATGGCCTCTACGGCATATACACTAACAGTTATTACCCTGACGCAAACTTCTGTTCAAGGGGTCACTCTCGGTGAAGGGATCTCAGCCCTTGCCTCTTAGACTGAGGTGCTGGATATTCATAACTGAATACCACTGTGCAAAACAAAAGAGAACGCCCTTGCAATAACAGCTTTTTTTGAAAAAATGTTCCAACAACATCAAACGGGTTTGTTTATCTTGCATTGATCCGAATCAATGCAGTCCCATCAATTTATCGCACTAATAAAGAACGAAAATAATGATGTACGTATATGCCATCCGTATTCGCCACTGGGTCCCGTCATCACCCATTAGGTTACTTAACTAACGACAGAGCGGGGACTGGACTAGCGCGGGTGTAAAACATATACAACATCTATTAGTATATATATATCAATATATAATAATCGCTCAAGGCGTGATAAAATGCAACATCACAGAAATGTAATAAGCATCACAGAACAATACAGATAATCTTGGATCCCCGGGTTTCATTGAGCCGCTACTGAAACCCGACGTTCCCCTGGTCATATGGATATCCTGTGCAATGAAATCCTAGACCCCTACGGGCGCGGCAAGTTACCCGCCAAAATCTGAAGCGAGGCAGCCCCCTTCAACAACGTGAATGGACCACCCAGCACTTCACGGAATCCGGGAACTTATGCACCCCTCCTTGGGTCAACCTATACCCCCTACGAGTGCGGCGAATAGCCCGCCAATTCTAGAGTGTAGCCCCCTCCGTCTCAAAGCCATGAGATGCGGGCCCGTTGCCCTCTAGAACCCGGCTATCCGTGCACCCCACCGTGGGGTAATCCTTGTACAGAAAGTAAAATATATACAACTGGTACATCGACCTCAGCCCGGTCGCGCCATAAAAGAATAATATACAAATAGGCAGTGACGGCAGTCCACATGTCGGACGCTCGCACAGCAATATCAAATGTACAAATACAACCAAACTGTACTACCATTGCATCCAGGCTATCCACCACGACAAATCCGCAATATCACAGCACAACACAGAACATCAACATGAATGTCACGTTCGCAAATCCGTCTAAAAGATCTATAGCTATAGCAATTAGACAGGATTTAACGATCAAATGACATTCACGGTTGCAGATATAATGTAAATACTGTGAACTAACATATTTAAATTTTTGATCGACAAAAATTCCCGAAGTGGGCCCCAAGCACAATACCCAGTACTCAAAATAAATCTGGGCCCAAAAAGAATATACCAAAAACCACATTTCTAACACAGAGAACAGTGTACAAAATTTGGAGCACAGAAGAGACAAACTGGTGGCGGAACCGCGGCCAAAGCATGGGTAAGGCCGCTGTTCCACGGCTGAACAGTAACCGTATGCAACCAAATTTTTACAGAATTCTTAGAATCGCCTGTACGTATTTCTGCAACACTCAAAATAATTTTTCGAGCACAAATGAAAATCGACAGAAAATGCATTTTGAAATTGTGGTTTTTGGAATTTTTGTTCGATCGAAGTTCTAAACACGTTAGACTAAGCTAGAAAAGGTTAATGGCGTGGCTCTGATACCATGTAAGTCTACGGTAGCGCCCCGGCCGTCTATACGAGGCCAAAATGTGGAAAACAAAATCTTTTTCAAACTAGAAACCGGCGCTATCGTATGCTTAAAACCTGGATCAAACCATTTACCTACTACAAGCTAACTAGAGAAAGGGTAGAGAGGCTATACCGAGCGATCCGTGTCCTTCGGTCTTCGGCCCACATCCCAAGCTCCTCGCGGCATCTCCGGTCTCGATCTCCTCGTCGGAAAGGGCACCACATCGAGAAGTCTTTTTACGGGCTCCCGCTTCATCCAAAGCAATTCGGGCATGAAGTGTGCTAGCCGACGTGTCCAAGGTGTTGTAGAGAATGTTTGTGATCACTTTATCTCTTGCATCCATGGATTTGGATGGAGGTTAGAGATGAAGGCATTGATGGAGATAAAGAGCTAGAGGAAGAAGAAGATGAAGAGAAGCTTTCTTTCTCATGTGTGATGAAATGAAAAATAAGAGTAAGTAGAAAAATAATACAAGAGCCAACCATATACATGGCTCCCCTTTCTCTCTCTTTCTTTCATTTCACCATATAAATCAATCACACAAAGTGACATATGCAGAAAAAATGATACCATGAGTCACTAGGTTGCATGTGCCGCTTTAAATGCCTCAAATGATGAATTCTAGCTCATTATTTCCACCATCCAAACATTAATCCAAATGTTTGGTCCAACAAAAAGATCCGGCAACATCTAAAGTAAACTCGTGTCGGATCACAAGGATAGCCCTCACCTGTATATACATACCTGCATCCGCATTCCAATTGAATGCGGATGCGATGAGACTAAAGTAATCCAAAAAATCTAATATTAGGATCCGGCTTAAACCAAAGCCCACTAGTATAATCCGTCCGATCAAGATCCGTGCGATACTGCATGTATAAAATCGAACCCTGCCATATATCATACGGCCTCTACAACGTTTCGCCCAAAACTTGAGAAACTGTCAGTGGGGGACTCTAAAGACTTGTCAATACTTTGGCTGTGGATTTAACCCCTAGCTCGTCAGAGGTATTAGCCGTACGTAACGGGCTACCAAGTATTGACCAAAAAGGAGGTCGATAAGCGAACTCATCCTGACACCCTACTGAGCCTGTCAGTGACAATATCTGTACAGTCCGGTCCGTTTGTCTATGAGCATCGCATATCGGGCCTAGAGGGTTGGTAAAAGTCAGACCCCCAAAAGCGGTACAAGTCGTGTCGGAGTGTAGCCCAGAACACCCTGAGATACTACTGGAATACCTACCAGAAAATCTCCTGCCTTGGCCAAGGACTTCGTGTCATGGCTCTCCTAGACACAGCGCGATCTCACCCCCAATACCAAGAGAGACGAACCCCTGCCGATCCGCTCACTGCCTCCATGTGGCTCGGGACTGTACCCAACTAAAACCTGTTTGCACGACTCCTTTGAGCCGTGGTAGGGTAGTAATCAAAGCACATTGGGAACTCACACGAGACAAATGACGACCTCAGATCGATGAACTAACCCGTACACATGTCACCAGGGAACTGCTATCTGACGTCGGGTATAATACCAACTAGCATGTTCCCGGCGAGTCTTGTCCGGTGTACTCATAACCCAATGAGCACCTGTATACATTTTAGGTGAACCAACTGACACCAATGGCTTATGAGACCAGCCATCGCCCCTCGTCGGGGTCTCGACTGTATACACTAGTCTACTAATGGAGTATCGATACCCAGTCTCGAAACTCCCACGACTAGGGACCACTTTAAGGATGTGATTATAGACCCCAGCTCCCACGTATATGATCGCCATCATACTGCTGGTAGTCAAGCAAGAATCCTAAGGGCTCTATCAGCGTGTAATAGTGACCTGTAAGGTCACCTAAAGCAGTACACGATGATAAAGATAAACCAGATAGCATACTATCATCTCGAGTAAGACTGTCCTACCGGTATAGGTCCTCCCTGAATCATTGCAATCACGTGCCTGTGATCCAATAATTGACTCTGAGGGCACTATATCCAACAAGTTGACTAATTTATTTTTCTTAAGCAAAAGATACTTTGCTTAGCATTAATGGTGACATGATAATGGTCAAATCAAATGAACCATGACAACTTTTTTGCTAATTAAAATTATTATTCTTTTATGCTAATATGACAGCTATCTCTTCATTCTATCATATTCATTCTCTCTCCTAGCTCTCTCTCCTTCATCCTCTCTCTCAAACCCTAACCTCTCATGTGTTGAGAACCATGGGAAATTGAGATCAAACCATAAAATCACTCTCTACTCACTCTAGGTTTCTTAGTCTAGCAAGCAAAGCACTCTAGTTACTTCATGGTTGAGGTAGGAGCTCAAGATAAAGGCCATCGGGTGGATCTTCTTCGATATAGAGAAGCCGGTGAGGAGGAGCCATCTAGATCATTCCAAGGAGCTCACAACAAGGAGAAGGAGTTCAAGTTTAAGGAATAACTTTCAATCATAGTAGATAGAACTCTATTTAGTGCTAACTAGGTTTATGGTAAAGGACAGGTTAAGGTTTATTCTAGCGCCAAGTTCGTTATCGCTACGAAATTTTTGTTCCGTATTTGGCCACGGAAGTTGGCCGGGGCGCTAGTGTAACCCTTCAAGTATCAACTCGGACTTTTGGGATAGTTTGGTAACTTTGTATGGGCTCAGAATCTTGCCCTAGAGTTTCAGCACTCAGCCTATAAATAGACTAGTTTTGTGCCCAAGCCAGGGATGCTTCTTTTTAGTTAGATTTTAATGTAGGTTAGTTTGTATCTTCTTCTTCCTCTTCATCTATTCTCCATTAAAGTGTAGCGAGAGCTCTTGAGTGGAAAATCAATAAAGATGAGGGTTTTAATTTAACTTGTATCTTTTAATTCTTATATTGTAATTTTAATTCCTAAGTGTAATTTTGTTTCTTGTTGTTAAGTAGTTGTTAATATTTCTTTGCTTGTTTTATTTTCCTTCCCTCTTATCCGTATTATTTTCAAGCCATGATACTCGACGGAGTTCCTTGCTTAGGTGAGGACCCAAGTAGTTAGCTTGTAAAACCATTTTTTCTTTCTTGCTTTGTTTTCTTTTCATTTTCATGTGTGAATAATTTCCATACTTGTTAGGGGCTAAGGAAGGTTAGTATGATGGACGGAAAAATCCCTTGTGCTTCTCTTCACCAAACATCCTAAAACGAACCTAGACCAAACAAACGCAATCCCCTCACTTAGGCACACTATACGTGACATATAGCCGCGACTTAAGTCGAGAAGTCTTTTAAGCGCACTACAACGTAACATGTAGTTGTGACTTAATTGGATACATGGTTGCGGGTGTTTGGCCTAGGGTTGGAAATAAGCGCACGTAGCGGAAGGACAAGGGGCACTAGGAATGGATTTAGTGTTGGAAAGCTAGCTTAAACTCGCAAATCCCATTACTATGTCCTCCTAATCCCCGCTACTTTCGATTATCCCAAGAATGGCAAAGGAAAAGTACAAGACTAATCTTAACTCTACTAACCAACCTTAACACTAACAAGCTTACTTGAAAATACATATAAACACTTAGGATATAATTGAACACACATATACATTCTTCATTGACTCGTCTAAAATACGAACGAACATACTACCATCTCCCTGTAGATCGACCCGTGCTCAACCGGCTAGCTGCAAAGCGACATCGTCCTTGATCACGGTTAACTTTAGAATTTTGAATACGTGACACGACAAAAGCGTGCAATCAGGAATCCATATGGAGTTCACCATTACCATACACCAAGAACATTTCTTTAGTCCTTCTCAAGTACTTAAGAATGTTCTTCACAGCTGTCTAGTGCTTTTCCCCAGGATCTGATTGATACCTACTCACTACACCTAGTGAGTAAGCTACATCCGGTCTGGTACATAACTTCGCATTACATGATAGACCCGACTTCTAAAGCATATGGTATCTCTTGCATGCGAGCCCTCTCCAAATCAGTCTTGGCAGACATCTCTTTGCAGAGAGTGATTCCTAAACAAGCGGGTAAATTACCACGCTTAGAATCTTCCATACTAAACCTCTTTAGTATGGTGTCAATGTACCTGGATTGGGACAATCTCAACATCCTATTAGATATATCTCTATAGATCTTAATTCCCAGGATGTAGGAGGCATCACCTAGATCTTTCATGGAAAACTTGTGTGATAAGAAGAGTTTGACCGAGTGTAGCATAGGAATATCGTTTTCTATCAAGAGTATGTCATCCACGTACAATACGAGGAAGACAACCTTACTCTCTACAACCTTCTTGTATATACAAGGTTCATTTATGTTTTTGATGAAGTCAAACTCTTTGATAACTTCATCGAAACAGATGTTCTAGCTCTACGATGCCTGCTTTAATCCATAGATTGATTTAAGCAGCTTGCACACGCTTACGCTGCTTCCACCGTCTATGAAACCCTCTGGCTGTGTCATGTACACGCTCTCTTCTAAATCACCATTTAGAAAAGCGGTCTTGATGTCCATCTGCCAGATTTTGAAACTATGCCTTAGCACCACTACTAGGTTTTTAGAAGCATCAAGTATACAATTTTAAAAAATCTAGTGTGCTATTGCATGCTATCCTAGAATCGAACTAGAGAATTAGGGTTTCATTGCTTGTAAACAAACTTTACACTAAGTAAAATAGGAATACAACCTTTGTAGACCGGTCCATCACTTCTAAAGCTCCTAGTAGTAGTCCCTTAGCTCCAAGCAGTGGTCCCCGAACTCTTCTTAGGCTCCACTTGGTGAAAAGAATAAGCTTGCTTAAGGATCTTCGAGGCCGAAGATGATCTACCTTGAGAATCTCTAACTCGAGCTACCGCTTCACTAATTGTAGAATTAGTGAAGTAAACAACCTATATTAAATGGCTAGTTTGGTATAGATTGATGAAGTAGGAATGTTGCTCACTTTAGAATTATTTTTCTCTTTTTCTTTTCTCACCTTACTCAAAACTAGAGAGCAAAGAAGGAGATGATCAAGTGATGAACCATTGTGAAAAAATATCTCAAAATGATATTTGTAGAGACTTAACCATGGCTAAAGATAATGGTTCGGTTAATTAATATCTAGAGTAAAACAAAATTAGTGGACTTAGTCAAGGCTTCCACATACTTCCACAAGCATCATTAGCCATGCTAATTTCCACCTAATTTTGTTTTTTCCCTTAATAATTAATCATCCGAATTATCTTTAGTTTGGTGTGAGTCTCATACACCTATGTCCAATATATTATCTAGCATGACACAATAGTAAATATATCAATATATATCTCATATATATGTATATGTATTTGTAGAAAAGAAATTCTTAAGTGAGCTAATATTAGTTAATATATATTAATATATCAAATATATAATTATATATTAAATTATTAAATCAACACCTGATTTAATAATCCTGCTATATCATATATAACCGACTAATATCATTTATATGTATATCAAATATACATATAATAAATTATTGAATCAACACTTGATTCAATAATCCGGTTATATCACATTTAACCCATATCGTGATATTAGAATACTGTATCACGTACACTTATTAATCTCGGTCCCGCACATATCACATATGTGCCCTACTTCATTTCGTTTGAGCTAGGAAACCTATGTGTAGGACTCTTAAGATTCGTTAATACACCAACAGTAGGTGATGATCACATCAGTCACCCATAAGCCGTCAGCGGTACTAGCTAGACGTAACTGCTACCCAGGTATTGAGCGATCAGAACATCAACAAGCAAGATTGTCCAAACTCCCATGAATCCTGTATGTAACACTACCGTACAGTCCGGTCTTTTCGTCTGATGTGTCGTATATCAAGTCTGGGGGTGGTAAACGTCAGAACATAATAACTTGATAATTCATGTCGATGTGAGGCTCCTAACGGGTCAAGAAACTACTGATAACACTTACCGGTAAATCTCATCATCCGCCCTGACGAGGGACTTCCTGTTAAAGCCAATCGAGCTTAGCGCATCGTCAACTCCCAATACCGGGAGAGACGAAAACCCTCCTATCTCTCATTGCTTTCATATGATTCGGGACTGTACCTAAAATCCACCTGTTTGCATGACTCTCTTGAGCGTGGTAGGGAGGAAATCAAAGCACAGTGGGAATCACACAAGACTCTATGACGATCTCGGTTCTACAGACTATGCTGTACCAGTGTCTCCAGAGAACTGCTATCTGACGATAGTTATAATACCATCTAGGAGTTCTCTGGCAGTCCTGTTCGGTGCACCCATTCTCCAATGAGAACCTGTGTACAATCTCTAATGTCAAACACCAATGGCTGTGGGATCAACCATCGCCCCATACAGGGTCAAGAAACGTACAGACTAGTCTACTCTGGAATATCGATACCCTATCTCGATACTCTCTCGACTAGGAACAATTAAAGGATGTACTTGTGGTCTACCCTGGCCCCACTAGTATGATCTGCATCATAGTCCTGGTAGTCAAGTATACATCCTAAGGGCTTTATCAACATATAACGGAGAGACAGTATAATGATACAACTGTACATGTTAAGATAAAGAGCAACATGATAGCATACTATCATGTCGAGCAAGAAAGTCCTCTCTATATATGTCCAAGCATCCACTATAATATACAATCATGTACAATAATGGCCTCAAGGGTATACATATAACTAATAGATTTCGTAGTCATGGTATGCAGCAATGGCAAGTAAGATCCTGATGGACTTAAGAATAGCTACTGGAGAAAAGGTTTCATCATAGTTGTAACGCTTTAAAAATCGTTTAGGTTATTTGTATGATAATTAGTAGTACAACTCGTGCAACGCTTTAAAAATCGTTTAGGTTATTTGTATGATAATAAGTAGTACAACTCGTGTTTTTCGTAAAACCTAGTTATGATTATTTTTCCACATAGATTTAAATATACCTATTTTAATTATGTAATTGCTTTTATTGGTATTTAATTAGTCATTTATTTAATTGCTAGTTTATATAATTATTTTCCTTATTTATTATTTTTTTTAATATTATTTTAAACTTGCACATACACACTAAATTAGTGTTAATTATTAATTGGTATAGGTTAATATATGTTAGTGCACCATGACACAACTAAACACATATTGTAACATGGTCTTTTAAAAAAAAAATTGATGGTCAAAGTTGATTCTAGTTTTGTTTTGTAAAGAAAAGATAAAGAGAAAGAAAAAAAAAGTAAAAAGAGGTATGGTGCATATTTTAATTGGGAATGGTGTGTGTGTGACATGGTATGGGGTAACACTCTCTCTCACTCTCCCCTCCTCACATGAAACCGCAGCCCCCCTCTTTCCCCTCCTTTTTTTTCATGCAAAACCTCACTACACCACTTCAAAACTCCTCAAAATCAACTCTAATTTCTACAAAAATCATCACAAAATTCTATTTTTCAAATCTAAGCAAAGTTGTTTGGATCAAGTTTTTCTTTTGGCTAGCATGTTTGGATCTTGTTCCAAACCATTTTGAGGTATAAAACTAATCTAGTTGTTACTTTGCTAATATTTGCTTTCAATTGTCCTAATTAGGTGTTTTGTAGATTTTTTGCATGATTAGTGTGTTTAAGTGAGGGTTAAGTTTAGTTAATGTTTGTATGGCTTAATTAGGATATTTAAATGTAATTATTGACTAATAGGCTTACTAAACCACCTAGTTTTGCACTATAATATCTTAATGTTGCTAACTAGTTTTTTTAAAAGAAAGGTTTTAGTTAAGTTTTAGGTTGTGTTTGATCTACAACATTTTTCCTAAAATTAGTTAGTGTGATGTCTTGTGCGATTTGAACGTTTAGACTCTAGGGTTGGTGTTTGCTACGCATAGCAACCCCTAGTTGTGGTTTGTGGCGATGTTACACGCGTTTTGTGAACCAAGCGCACACGTGTCGAGCTAATGCGGTTGCTTCGTATCGTTTTGTGTTCACTTCTATTTAAATGTTTAGACCCATTTGTATTATTTGTGCGATTATAGGATCGGTCGCGGAGACGTCGGACGCGACAAGGAAAGGCAAGGCAGTGATCGGATTCGACTAGCCGAGGCGTTCCGGTGAGTAGATGTACACATATATGGGGAAATCACTTGGATGGCGTAAATCGCCCGATAGTTAGGACTTAGTTATAATTCTTGTGTTCATATGCATATGTCATTTTCATGTAGCATTTTCATCATCATGTACATTTATATTATATTTTAGGACACTTGCACTATTACCAATGGTTCATGCCGCACGTGCACTATTTATGTGAACACACATGCCATTGGTAATTGCTATGTCACAAACACTATAGAATTTGTTAAATAATCAGTATCGTTGCATCACTATTGACATGTAGTTTCAATGCCATTCATCTAATTGCATCATATTGATATCATAGATATTCATCATTTTCGGCATATTCAGATATTGTGATTTTTCTTGGAGATTTTCGTATTCATGAGATTTCTGGATTTAGGGAAAACCGCAAAAGACTTTCATAAACTTATTATCATTTTTAAATAGAAATTGTTGTTTGCTCATGATTTGATGCGTTCACCATGAGTTTTCTCGGTTCTTGATCCACGTGTGTACACATACCCGATTCGAGGAGGTGGTGCACCGCCTGCGGGTACATGGTGGACCCGGTGAGGTACCCCGGGGCAAGAGGGCCGTATAGAGAGACATTGAGCATGGCAGGGGAGCACTACCTACCGGTGAAATTTGACCCGGTGGTCATCCGGATGATACCGACCGGAGTGGTGTGATTTGACAGATTTGAGGGCCAATCTGAAAGATGGCTACCGAGATATTGATATAAATTTTTATATATTTTGTGTTGATGAATGACACGGTTTTTTGTCGATTTCATTTGATGATACCTCAGTTTTATTATACAAAAGTTTTACTAAGATAATAACACAGATTTTCTCATACCAGATATATATTCAGATTTCGTGCTTGATCATTCATTCATGTTGCATTCATATTAGTGCATAGCATCATTATGGTATACACGGGTTGTGACGCATTTGCGTGCATACTTGTGATAGCCTTATTAGATGTTACTTACTACTCACGAGTTGGCAACCCACCCCCGTTGTGCCACAGTGTCTTGCAGGACCGACTTGTCAGCATAGTAGCGGTGGGCATACTTCTTCTTCTTCTTCTCCTTTTCTATTCGACTTGAGGACTTGTGCAAAGGTGGGTTTTTGGGAGGATATTCTTTTGTTCCCACCATGTATATTTATTTTGTATCTAGTACACTCCATCGACCATGTGTATATGTGACCTAGAGACAGGACAGTGAGATTTGTATATTTTGTTCTCTGGTGTCGAGCTCATATGAGCTGACTTGGTTCTTTCTTATTTCTTGCTTTTATATGCTTACTTCACACTATTATGATGTATTTTGCATGTGGTTGTGTTCCGCCATTCGTCGAAGTGCTAGCTCCTGCTTGGGGATGCCTTATTTCATTGTTTATACATATTCTTGTTTTATACCCGTTTGGGGGCCAGTTTTTATAAAAGAAATTCTGACGAAATTTTTAGGAAAATTTGATGCTTTAAAAATTTTTAAAGTGACCTTATTTTGTTATAACCGCCTTTTTAAAACAAGTATTTCTTCACTCTATTTACATAAACGGTTTATATTTCTGGGTTTTGGCTTACTTAAATTACGCTACGCCTCTAGATGTTGTGTGATTTAAGCGCCAGTCACGTTCCACACATTCGGGTCGTGTCCAAGTTGGTATCAGAGCGATATGTTTTACCTTTCTGAGTATAGGATGACCCTTGGTATGATTGAGTAAGTAACATAAGCAGAGTGACGTTGTCACGACCTGTAATTTAGCACGCGACCGTCACTTAAATCACGCAACGTCTAAAAGCGTATCGTAATTCAAGTAAGCCGAAGCCCAGAAAATCTAAACCTTTTTTGCGGAAAATAGTGGGGGTGCAGTTTTGAAATAAAGGTATAATGAAATAAAGTTTATCTATAAATGCATAACTAATGATATAAGAAAATGCAAGTAGAATGTACTAATGTTGAGAACATTTTTCGTCTTTAAAATTTTGGGCAGCACCTCCCTTGTATATATTGAACCAAAACCATATATACAAAACAATATAAAAGGAATCCCTAAGCGGGAGCTAGCTTTTCTCCAAATGGAGGAATCACAACCACGCAAGTAAGCAATATATATACGACACCCAACGGTGAAGATCATCACAGAAAGAATAATAAATAATGCTAGACATCAAATCCATACATAGCGAACATACAATCCCTCGCTCTAAGTCTCGCAACCACACAAGTCTTTCTAGTCCACTAATATACAAATTCTAGTTCTGATTGATGGAGTATATCTAGATACAATAGGAAATAATGATTACAAGAGTGGGCACGATCCAATATGTCTCACCTACCATAGCAAAACACCCGAATGCAAGCTGTGTGCCAGCGATACCGCTACTGATCCAAGCGGTCAAACCTGCAAGAAACTGTGGCACAACTGGGGTGAGTTTGTTGGGTTACGGCAACGCCCCGACCATCAAACCGTAGCCAAATGCGGAACGAAATTTTTCTAAACCGGCGCTACCATGACTCGGTGCCTAGATCTACCCTAAACCTTATACTAACAAGCAATATAAAGAAGTTAGAATGGTTATTCCGAGTTGATCCGTTTCCTTCGGTATTCAACCATCTTCCCATGCTCCTAGTGACTCCTTGATCAAGCTTGGTCGCCGGTCTCCCTCCATCGAAGATGATCCACTCGAGAGATGTAGTTATAGCTCTTGATTCACATAATGGATGCATGTGAAGCAACTAAGGTTTCTAGGATGCTAATCTAGAAAGCCTAGATGTAGTGTGTGAACTAAGTGTAGGCCTATCTCATCTCACCTCCTCTCTTGTTTCTCAACTCATGAGAGGGTTGAGAGGAGGTGGAGAATGAAGGTGGAGCAACCATGGAAAATAAAGAGAGGAGTGAAGCACAAAACGGTGAAGAGAACAAAGCATGCTCAAGAGAAAACCAACCATAAAAAATAATGAAGCTCACATGAGAGAGAAAATCAAGCATGATAAGTTTTGTAAAACAATATCTTTCATTTTAAAAAACCACCCATACTTGAATAGTATGAACAAATGAATTAATAATTAATTTTTGCACACTATGCAAGCATGGTCATCACCATACTCCCCATTTTCCAATTTCCACCTCATTTACCATTTTCTAAAAAATGGTCAAATCCAAAAATGAGGTGGTCACCTTCTAGAATGTTTTCCGGATAAAATACGGATTATATTCTACTGTATATACATACCTACATTCGTACCGAAATACGTGAAGGGTTCCTAGGCACACTAATGAGGTCTCACAAGGCATCAACCATGCCAATTTCAAATTTTACAAGTGCCGAGAAACCCTAATACGGATCGTTAACTAGATTTTAGGCGAAACAAGCAACTAGTTAATAAGATAACTAAAAGAACGGAAATACAACCTTTGTAGATCCGGTTCTCCACCTCCATAGCTCCGCAATGAAGTCTCCTCGCTGTCCAAATGGAAATCCGGGCTCTAGCGTCGGCTTCATCGGAGAAATGGGCGGGCTAGGTCGTCGATGTCGATGCCGAAGATGATCTACGTGGAGGCATCACTAGATCAAGCTCCCACTTCACCAAGTCATGAAACTTGTGAAGAAAACACCCTATACTACTTGGCAAGTGGTAGAGGATGAAGAAATAGGAGGTGGGTTCACTTTAGAATTGGATTTCTCACTCATTTCATCAATCCACCATTGATGAAGTCAAGCTTCTTCATCTTGAAGAAGATGAAGAAGAAGAATATAATGTTATGATAAGTATTAAGTAAAATGAAAATAATAATAATACTTATCATCTACCAACCATGGTCAAGTGTAGAGACTAAACTAGGGTTAGTGGGAATGGTTAGGGTTAAGCATGAGACAAAAATGGTCACTTAGGTCAAAGCTTCATGAAGCTTCAACTAGAATACAAATCAAGCCACCATTTTCTTTTCATGCCATTTATTTTCCAAAAAGAATAAACAAATAAATAAATGAATAAATCAAAACCCTAACCATTAACATGTAACCATGGTTTTATCTTTACACAAAAACCCTAGCAAACATGTATCATCAAACATGATACAATCATTTGCAGAAAAAGTATATCACATATACAACTTGTACATCCAAGTGAGAAAATCCATTTAAAGTGAACCAATACTTGTTAATGCCAAGTAATATATCAAATATATAATTATACATTAAATCATTAAATCAACACTTGATTTAACGATCCGGTCATATCGCATATAACCGATTAGTATCCTCTGTATCGGTTTATCGAATCAATGCTTGAATCGATAACTAGGTTATATCGCATACAACCAATCGATACATTTATCGCGAGAATGGAATACGGTATCACATACACGCATTATTCTCGGTCCCGCACATATCACATATGCGCTCCTATTTCGTTTCGCTTGAGCAAGGAAACCTCTGTGTAGGACTCTAAAGACTCGTCAATACGCCGGCAGCAGGTGATGAGCATATCAATCACCCACAAGCCGCAAGCGGTCTGCTAAACGTAACGGCCACCCGGGTATTGAGCGATCAGAAGATCGACGAGCAAGCCCGCTCACACTCCTGTGAATCCAACCAGTAACACTTACCGTACAGTCCGGTCTGATCGTCTGATATGTCGCATATCTCGCCTAGGGGTGGTAAACGTCAGACCCCAATAGCTCGATAAGTCGTGTCGATATGAGGTCTATAACAATTTGAGAAACTACTGGTAACACTTACCAGTAAATCTCAGCAACCCTGGCCAGGGATTTCCGGTTATAGCCAATCGAACACAGCGCAACATCAACCCCCTATACCGGGAGAGACGAATCCCCTCCTATCGCTCATTGCCTCCATGTCACTCGGGACTGTACCCAAAAACCACCGTTTTGCACGCCCTCTTGGACGTGGTAAGATGGAAATCAAAGCACAGTGGGAACCACAGAAGACTCTATGACGATCTCGGGTCAATAGACTACTCTGTACCAGTGTCACCTGAGAACTGCCATCTGACGTAAGGTATAATACCATCTGGGAGTTCTCGGCGAGTCCATCCAGTGTACCCAGTCTCTACTGAGCACCCGTATATCTCCTCTGATGTCAAACACCAATGGATATGGGATCATCCATCGCCCATCTGTATGGGTCGAGAAGGTATACGCTAGTCTATTCTGGTATATCGATGCCCCGTCTCGATATACCCACGACTAGGGACTTTGAAGGATGTACTTATGGACTACCATGTCCCTACTAGAATGATCCGCATCATAGTCCAGGTAGTCAAGCACACATCCTAAGGGCTTTACCAACATGTAACAGAGAGACAAGTAGTGTACACGTTAAGGTAAAGAGCAACCAGATAGCATACTATCATGTCGAGCAAGAAAGTCCTCCCTATATATGTCCAAGCATCCACTACAATATACATCCTATGTATGGTAATGGCCTCTAGGGCATACATATAACTAACAATCTCCCACTTGCAATAGGGCCATCTGATTGCAGTGGTTGTAGTATCTCATACTCAACTATCCCATAAAAGTCTCTCTCTGGGAAAAGGCCTTTGTGAGTGGATCCGCCGTGTTGTCCTCTGAATCTACTCTCCTAACCTTGATCACCCTGGAGATCAAATATCTCCATGATCAGGTGATACTGCCTTAGAATATGTCTGGATCACTGATGGGACCGGCGTTCCTTGGCATAAGCCACAACTCCATTGTCACACAATGGGAGGAACAAAGTTCATCTCATGAACCAATATACACCCAAACAGCCTCTTTGGTAGCATCTTAAGTAGCGATGTATCCTGCCTTTATCGTCTAGTATGTCACGGTATCTAGCTTGGAACTCTTCCAACATACCGTCCCTTTACTGAGGGTAAAGACAATGCCTGTGACTGACATTCAGTCGTCTTTATCACCCTGGAACCCTTCCAGTGATTCTCCCCAGGATCGATTGATACCATCTCACTATAACTAGTGAGAGTCCTAACATCCAATTAGATCTATCTCATAGATCCAAAACCCAGGATTTAGGAGGTATCATTATGATCCTATATGGAGAATCATTGTGATAAGCGGAGATTGACCGAGCGTAGCATAGGAAACTTCTTTCTTATCAAGAGTATGTCATCCACGTACTCTACGAGGATCGCCACCATACTCCCTACTACCTTTTTGTTTATACAAGGTTCATCTACCATTTTGATGATGTCAAACTCTTTGACTAACACATCAAAACAGATGTTCCAACTCCGCGATGCCTGCTTTATCCTATAAAGTATCTTGCACACGTTTCCGCTACTCCCACTGTCTACAAAGCCCTCTGGCTATGTACTTATAGACGTTCTCTTCTAAAACATCATTTAGAAAAGCAGTCATGGCACCCAACCACCAGATATCGTAGTCATGGTATGTAGCCGTGGCAAGTAGGATCTGGATGGACTTAAGCATAGTCACTTGAAAAGGTTTCATCATTATCCACGCCTGGTCGATGACGAAAAGCTTTAACAAGTCTAGCTTTGAAAGTCTCAACTTTTCTATCTACACCAAGTAATCTTCTCAAGATATACTTGCTCCTGATGAGGATTTAACCCTTCAGATATAGCAACCAAAGTCCATACTTTGTTGGTGTACATGGATTCCATCTCAGATCACTAAACATCCAGCCATTCTTACAGAGTCTTACTCTCGATGGCCAGCTCGAAGCTAGTTGGGTCATCATCTCATGATGCAATCCTCGCTCCCACTGTCATAGAGAAACAGAAGTATCTCTCAGGTGGGTGAGGAACCCTACTAGATCGGCGGAGAGGCTGAGATTCATTGGTAACTATTGAATCCTTTGGTTCTTTCAAATCATCAGCTACAGTTTGTATAGCTGGAACATTTCCAGTTCAACATAACTGACCTTGCCTCGAGCTTGTCCGGATTTTGCTTTTCAGACATAGCCCGGACAACCCCAAATCTTAACTATCTTAAGAGATGGGCTCTTCCCTTATCATATCAAATATGAAGTGGTAGGCAACTGATTTGATTTGAACCCTATTCAATAGGTATGCAGCTTCTCAAGCGCATATCTCCCAAAAGGAAATAGGAAACTCAGTAGTACTCATCATAGAGCACACCATATCTCATAGGGTGCTATTGCTCCACTCCGATATACCATCGTGCTATGGTGTATACAGAGGAGTAATGCTGAGAGAGAATCTCATTCTCCTTTAGAATAATCCAGGAATTTCGTGCTCAAGTATTCTCCTCCTTGATCTCATCAAAGGACATAATACTTATACCCGTATTTTGGTTCTCTACTTCTAACTTATATTCTGTGAATAACTCAAAAGGTTCGGACTTGTGTTTCAATAGGAACATATGTCTGAATCTTGAGAGATTATCAGAGAATGTAATGAAGTACAAAGAACCGGTCTTGGCATGTGTAGACAGGGGACCTTACATACATCAACATGTATCATCCCAAGAGTTTATTAACTCTTTCTCTGTTTCCAATAAACGGAGCTATGGTCATCGTATCTTTGTGACATGACTGGCAAGTTTCATAAGATGTAAATTTAAACAGATTTAAATATGCATCTAAAATGAAACTTCAGCTAGTCGGATCGCATTGATATGACCTAGTCTACAATGCCTCAAGAAGGATCCGTTCATTTCTGAACTCTTCCTCTTGTGTGTGATCCATATACTAAGAACTGTAGTTTGATTTAGAACATCAATGCTTTTAGATAACGTGCCTGAACCGATCAACTTTTGATAAAGGAAATGTTCAAAATATTATCCAACAATACAAAATTTTATTATTTCTTTACTAATAAAGAGACTGATACGATTTTGTATATCAGGTTCGGTATCTAATAACATTCGTTCAGAATCAATGTATTTGGATTACAGGGTGACAGTGACCAACAGACTTGGCTGCAATACTTGCCCCGTTTTCTGCCTCATGAAACTTAACACCCGTTCTCAGTTCTCTACCTTTCTGTAGCCCTATGTAACAGATTACATATCTGGGATCCTGATCCGGTATCAAATACCCAGAACGTAGAGGATATGGAGAAACAGTTCTGTTGTAATGAACACACCCGAAGATGATGCATCAGGATGCACTTTCTTCGTTTGGGCGGCACGGGAAATTTGGTATTCCCCAATTTCCTGCTCTGTCTTATAACAATTATAAGTTGGAGCGGGACCAACGTTCCCCAGCTCAGTATAACAAGCGGGTTCGGTCAAATATCCGTATTATTATCTTGATTAAGGCGTGATATGGTCGCTACCAGGAGAGAGAGAGAAGAAAACACTCAGCGTGCGCTCTTTCAAGAATAGATTGGTTATTATTTTATCTAATCAGGATGGCTCCCACTGCTTTTTATCAAATCTTCCTTCAAACCCAAAAAGGAAAGATTAGCCGGGATTAATTACACGCTACAGGTTCGCCAATCTTTCAGCCAGGCCAGTGTCGGTACTTTGAGGGAGGTCCCCCGTGCTTTCGCACGAACCTAATTAATGTAAACCTCGTTTTCCCAGAGGCGTAACCTCGTTGACACCTTTCTAGACACCTACTTGATCGGCTAATTGTAATGTGTAAAACTCTCCCAGGAGTAACTCTTACTCGCAGCGGGTATCGGAATCCAACTATCTCATAGAAGGTATGCAATCTCATTGCAAATTTCAACATTTGAAATTCCGGATAATATTTTGCCCCTAACGTGCTATGACCTTGACGAAAGCCAACAAACCATAGCCCGCTAGTCAAGTTCAACCCATACATTTCTTGATTAAATTAAACCCACCCGCACGACCCTTGACGAAAGCCAACAAAGCCGCACGACTACCCTAATCCAATCGCATCGTATGCAGCAGATAAGCAGCATATAGCTACCGCACACTGCACCTTGATGAAAGCCAACAAATACAGCACGAATATTATATAAAACTTATCTGAAATGACGGAGGGCTACGACAGGTTTTTCTGAAAACCTATTGCGTAATGAACTTGATATCGTTGTAGAATCAAATGATTTTAAAATGGAGTGTTTTTGAGGCTTTTCTAGTTTTGCTAAAGGAGTCACTCCCGGTGAAGGGATCGTCGGTCCTTTCCTCGTCGAATGAGGTGCGGGATATATCATATATATCACTGTGCAAAGCAAAAACTCTTAAAAGCAATCAAAAGTCAAACCGAGTGTGTAGCATCTACCAGTTATTGCTAAAGGAGTCACTCCCTGTGAAGGGATCTCGGTCCTTTCCTCATCGAATAAGGTGCAGGATATATCATATATACCGCTATGCAAAGCAAGAACTGTAGCTACCTGTTTTATTTTGAAATTCGATTCTACAACATCTTAGGTTTCTTTTCTTTCATTAATCACATTAATGAAGTCCCATCATTTAAGTACCTAAACATCACAGATAAATACGACGTACACTTATGCCATCCGCATTCGCCTCGATGTCCCCTCGTGCACCGTTAGGCTAGGTAACTAACGGCAGAGCTGGGCAGGGCTAGCGCGGGTGTAAAACATAAGTAACGTCTATATAATATATCATATATACTATATACAGTATCCATCACAGAACATCACATGATCACATCACAGATATCGCAGCAGAAGAAACATATGAAATATTGGATATACTAGGACGTCCGTGTTTTCAATACGAGCCAGTATAAAACACGGATTCCACGGTCGTGATGAATAGCCAAACCCACACCCCTAGACCCCTACGAGAGCGGCAAGCAACCCTACCAATTTTAGAGTTAGGAGACCCGGACTCGACTCCTCGAGTTGGTCTCCCACTGGACTCCAGAACCCGGTTACTTGTGCTCCCCTCCTTGGGTCTATCCTAGTGCGGAAAAGTAAATAATATACAAAGGGTGACATCTTCCGCAACCTGGAAGTGCCCCAATAAAAGAATATTACAAATAAGTTTTTACATGAAAGAAAATGAAAAACACTCATCTCACATAGAAACCCCCGGCTATTCAAACACGACGATCCAATATAACATATCCAGCAACACATAACATCACAAGTCATCAACGTAAGTAAATATGTCCATCCCAATTGTCGTTGACATATAGCAACGAAACCGGCGATATCACATATTACACTTACGGTCACAGAAAAGAAAGTGTAAAACTACAACAGTTGGAATCCGCAACCTGCATAGACATCGCATGCCTAATCAAATGAATACCTTAGACATCACATGCCTAACAATTATAAACCACGCATTTTAGTCTCATAATCGAAAACTCTTTTCAATATCAAGTCTGGCAATTCAACAAGATTCCCGACATCCTGATCGAATGCTCGTCGCAAACTTCAGTAGGCGGCCGCACCCCCGATACCGTCGACGAAGTGCACCAAGGCGGAACACCGCTGCCGCAAGCACCCGAACGGATGCTTTCGGCGACGGGGTTCTCCTACAGTCACTTGGTCGGGGCTATGGAGTGAGACTGTCTATTAAGTTTACCCGGCGAGTATCCGCGTACGCTACGTGATTGCGACGGACTTTTGATCGCATCAAAATTCCGTGGCAACCGATCAAGTGAGACTAAAGTGCTATGTTTATAACATTCATTCAGTTATCTCATAACTGCTTGTGAATTCCAATTATTGTATCCCATTCCAGATAAATAGAAAATGTTAAACTTTCCGATCGAACATTCGAACACCCAAGTTTTCCCGAAACAGCTCAACACATGAAATAAATCTAAAAACATTCAGTTCATGCCTCAGTACCAACGGTCCAGCCGTAGAAGGGTCAAGCCAACGCCTCACATGTGGCACGCCGTACTGCCCCAAACCCTAAGGTTCAAAGGGCAGTTCGAGACGGTCACATAATCGAGTTAAGGTTTGTTATCTTCTAGAGGGACCATCGCATTACTTGCACTACTTAGAACGTCTTTAAACCACGGAAAAATCCAACACTTGGAAATTTTCCGGCAGGGGAAAAGTTGGGTATTTATATCCGGTCGAACTTTTTAACATATTCTAAAATATCCGGAAAGCCACATAGACAAAGTCTGACAATCCGATCAAAACACCGAGTCCCCAATACAACCCAGAAAACTCAACTCTTGTGTTCAGAAAAAAAAAATATCCCAGGAAAACCAGCACTGCAAAATAGGAATTACTGTGCAAAATTCAATGGGAGAAGAGACAAAATGGCCGCGGAACAGCCGCATTAGCACGCTAATGCCGCGGTTCCGCCTCACTTTAGAAAGATCATTAGGTAATTTTTGCACCGTAATTCTTAGAATTTCCTGCTGAATTTTCTGCATATTTTTAATCTGGAAAAAACCCATTTTTTGGAAAATGTCCAGAGAGCAAATTTGTGTTAGGGTTTCGGTTTAATCGGACTTCAAACTCCGTCTACGCATCGCCTAAGGCTCTAGCTAGGCTCTGATACCACTGTAGGGTTCCTAGGCACACTAATGAGGTCTCACAAGGCATCAACCATGCCAATTTCAAATTTTACAAGTGCCGAGAAACCCTAATACGGATCGTTAACTAGATTTTAGGCGAAACAAGCAACTAGTTAATAAGATAACTAAAAGAACGGAAATACAACCTTTGTAGATCCGGTTCTCCACCTCCATAGCTCCGCAATGAAGTCTCCTCACTGTCCAAATGGAAATCCGGGCTCTAGCGTCGGCTTCATCGGAGAAATGGGCGGGCTAGGTCGTCGATGTCGATGCCGAAGATGATCTACGTCGAGGCATCACTAGATCAAGCTCCCACTTCACCAAGTCATGAAACTTGTGAAGAAAACACCCTATACTACTTGGCAAGTGGTAGAGGATGAAGAAATAGGAGGTGGGTTCACTTTAGAATTGGATTTCTCACTCATTTCATCAATCCACCATTGATGAAGTCAAGCTTCTTCATCTTGAAGAAGATGAAGAAGAAGAAGATAATGTTATGATAAGTATTAAGTAAAATGAAAATAATAATAATACTTATCATCTACCAACCATGGTCAAGTGTAAAGACTAAACTAGGGTTACTGGGAATGGTTAGGGTTAAGCATGAGACAAAAATGGTCACTTAGGTCAAAGCTTCATGAAGCTTCAACTAGAATACAAATCAAGCCACCATTTTCTTTTCATGCCATTTATTTTCCAAAAAGAATAAACAAATAAGTAAATGAATAAATCAAAACCCTAACCATTAACATGTAACCATGGTTTGATCTTTACACAAAAACCCTAGCAAACATGTATCATCAAACATGATACAATCATTTGCACAAAAAGTATATCACATATACAACTTGTACATCCAAGTGAGAAAATCCATTTAAAGTGAACCAATACTAGTTAATGCAAAGTAATATATCAAATATATAATTATAGATTAAATCATTAAATCAACACTTGATTTAACGATCCGGTCATATCGCATATAACCGATTAGTATCCTCTGTATCGGTTTATCGAATCAATGCTTGAATCGATAACTAGGTTATATCGCATACAACCAATCGATACATTTATCGCGAGAATGGAATACGGTATCACATACACGCATTATTCTCGGTCCCGCACATATCTCATATGCGCTCCTATTTCGTTTCGCTTGAGCCAGGAAACCTCTGTGTAGGACTCTAAAGACTCGTCAATACACCGGCAGCAGGTGATGATCATATCAATCACCCACAAGACGCAAGCGGTCTGCTAAACGTAACGGCCACCCGGGTATTGAGCGATCAGAAGATCGACGAGCAAGCCCGCTCACACTCCTGTGAATCCAACCAGTAACAGTTACCGTACAGTCCGGTCTGATCGTCTGATATGTCGCATATCTCGCCTAGGGGTGGTAAACGTCAGACCCCAATAGCTCGATAAGTCGTGTCGATATGAGGTCTATAACAATTCGAGAAACTACTGGTAACACTTACCAGTAAATCTCAGCAACCCTGGCCAGGGATTTCTGGTTATAGCCAATCGAACACAACGCAACATCAACCCCCTATACCGGGAGAGACGAATCCCCTCCTATCGCTCATTGCCTCCATGTGACTCGGGACTGTACCCAAAAACCACCGTTTTGCACGCCCTCTTGGACGTGGTAAGATGGAAATCAAAGCACAGTGGGAACCACACAAGACTCTATGACGATCTCGGGTCAACAGACTACTCTGTACCAGTGTCACCTGAGAACTGTCATCTGACGTAAGGTATAATACCATCTGGGAGTTCTCGGCGAGTCCGTCCAGTGTACCCAGTCTCTACTGAGCACCCGTATATCTCCTCTGATGTCAAACACCAATGGATATAGGATCATCCATCGCCCATCTGTATGGGTCGAGAAGGTATACGCTAGTCTACTCTGGTATATCGATGCCCCGTCTCGATATACCCACGACTAGGGACTTTGAAGGATGTACTTGTGGACTACCATGTCCTCACTAGTATGATCCGCATCATAGTCCAGGTAGTCAAGCACACATCCTAAGGGCTTTACCAACATGTAACAGAGAGACAAGTAGTGTACACGTTAAGGTAAAGAGCAACCAGATAGCATACTATCATGTCGAGCAAGAAAGTCCTCCCTATATATGTCCAAGCATCCACTACAATATACATCCTATGTATGGTAATGGCCTCTAGGGCATACATATAACAAACAATACGAATACCCTAAGAGATAGAATAACACAAAGAACATAATACTAGAATTTACATATCGAAATACATATACGTAAATTATTAAATCAATTCCTGATTTAATAATCCGGCTCAAACCCGAGCCGGCTAGTATTATCAACTGTCCGATCGAAAGTCCGGGTACAAAGTACATCAATCGATCGGAACCCTGCACATATCCAATACGGCTACTACATCATTTCGCCAGAACCAGGGAAACCCTCTGTGTGGGACTCTAAAGACTCGTCAATACGCTGGCAATGGGTTTAACCACAAGCACGTCAGCGGCACTAGCTGTACGTAACGGCTATCCAGGTATTGAGCGAAAAGGAGGACGAGGAGCAAACTCATCCTGAACCCCTACTGATCCTGACAGTGACAATATTCATACAGTCCGGTCTCTTCGTCTGAGAGTATCGCATATCGAGTCTAGGGGGTGGATAAAGTCAGACCCTTAATAACGCGATAATTAGTGTCGGTATGTTACCCATCACCACCTGAGAAACTATCGATCCTGGATTGGTAATTCTCGTCTACCCCGGCTGAGGATTTCTGGTAATAGCCACCCTTGCACAATGCGAAATCAACCCCCAATACCGGGAGAGATAAATCCCCGACGATCCAATCACTGCCTCCATATGGCTCGGGACTCTACCCAACTAAAACCTGTTTGCAAGACTTCTTTGAGCCGTGGTCGGGTAGTAATCAAAGCACAGTGGGAACTCACAGGAGACAAATGACGATCTCAGGTCGAAAGACTAACCTGTACACATGTCACCAGGGAACTGTCATCTGACAATAGGTATAATACCAAATAGCAGGTTAACGGCGAGTACATCCAGTGTACTCATAACCCAATGAGCACATGTATACTATCTTAGGTGAACAAACTAACACCAATGACTTGTGAGACCTAGCCACCGCCGTTCATCGGGGTCTCGATCAGTATACACTAGTCTACACTGGAGTATTGATGCCTAGTCTCGAAACTCCCAAGACTAGGGACATTTAAGGATTTCCTTATAGACCCCCAGCTCCCACATATATGATCGCCATCATAATACTGGTAGTCAAGCAAGAATCCTATAGGCTCTATCAACATGCAATAGTGATGATAAAGACAAAAAAGATAGCATACTATCATCTTGAGTAAGACTGTTCTACTGGTATAGGTCCTCCCTCAATCATCATAATCACTTGCCTGTGACTACGATAATTTCCTTGAGGGCACTATAGCCAACAACCTCCCACTTGCACTCAAGGCCAATTTTTGCGGTGTCGCATAATCACAGCCCGTGTGATACCGAACACCCAACTTCTCTACTAATCAGTTTCGCAAAGCCCGTTTGCAAAACTATTGCGTCCGAGAAATAGCCTCAGTGAGTGGATCCGCTCAAGTGTTTCTTTCTGTATCTCTCTATATCTTAACTTCGAGGAGAAAGCTATCTCCTGAAATAAGCAATAGCTGTCTTAGAATATGTCTGGATATCTGATGGGACCCAGTTCACAAATGAACTCCGAATCCAGCAAACTTCTTAGACTATATTATCCACTGAATTTAATCAATATCCTGCGCCATTGTCATGACTCAAAGTTTGGCCCGTGACCGGCACTTAACCACGTAACGTCAACAGGCGTAACGCGACTAAGTAAGCCGAAACCCAGAAATCAAAACCATTAAAAGTTTGAGTGTTTAAAACATTTAATAGAAACATTTATAAAACCTTAAGTAATTTAGTAAAATTCTTTAAAGTTCAAGTTATTATCTTAAAAATTTTGGCAGAATTTCCTTTGTAAAAACTAGCCCCGAAATCGGGTACAAGACAATATATAAGTAAAAGTGACATATAGAATGAATAAAGTATCCCAAACGAGAGAATCACGCCCAACAGTGGAAACAATCACCACGATAAAAATATACGACACTGTAGCGAAGAGATGAGCGGTATAAGTGAAAACAAATATCATGAAAGATAAAGCTGCATAAATAAAGTCGGCTCACAACGAGCTCGACACCAGAGTACAAAATAATATACATCGTCCTCACAACTGGTCGCTAAGTCAATACATGAAAGTAGATGGAGAGTACTAGATACAACAGTGTATACAACTGGAAAATAAACAGGTACCGCAAAAACCCACCTATCAGCAAAAGGGCTAACTCGCCAACTGCAGTGGTATCTGTGTCAAAAGATGCAATAAAACAACCTGCCGCGACTACTCTGAAGGGCGACCTGCAGACACTGTGGCACAACGGGGTGAGTTGCCAACTCGTGAATAGTAGATAACATATAAAGCTAATCGTGAGTATACACGTGCTGCGAAACTCTAACCTATGCCAACAGATAACATCTATATGATGAGCTAGATGAGCAATAATCATGCAACAAGTGCGATCTAATAACATCTCTATATGATAAGCAGGATATGCAATAATCGTGCATAGCAAATGCAATCTAATAACATCTATATGATGACTAGGGTATGCAATAATCGTGCATAGCAAATGCAATCTAATAACATCTATATGATGAGCAGGGTATGCAATAATCGTGCATAAGTACTCTATCAGGTACTATAGCTACAGGATGAGATGCAAAATAATGAATGCTAGCATGGGAATAAATATCATCTACACGGAATGTTAACGTGGAAGAATAACCGGTGTCTATCAATGCACCAAAATCCCAGTAAAACTCAGGCTCCGTCACTCTGATCGGCCCTTAAATCCTGTACAGCTCATGGAATCGTGAATGCCTAGCATCAGCACTCGAAAATATCACAAATCATCGTGTCAAGCATCGATACGCAAATCCTCAAGTATCGGGCTCCATCTGCGGAATCGGCCCTCGGCCCCGGCCGTACGTGTCGTCCCGTATCCATCTCTCAACTCTGGTCAGTATCCTCCGGATATCCGCCTGATCTAACCAATCACCGGTAGGTAGCAGTCTCTCTGCCGGGCTCACCGTCTACTGCACAGCGATCCGTTCTCGCCCCGGGGTACCATACCGGGTCCACCATGTTCCCGCAATCGGCCTCGTCCAGCTCCTCGATTCGGGTTCAGATGTCACACGTCTCAGAACTGAGAAAATGCATGGTGGACGCACTGAAATATCATATCAAGGGAAACCGGGTTTTTAAAACAGTGCGTATTTTCTTAAAATAATACCCCGGTTCCTAAATCCAGAAATCATATAAATCCAAACTCAATGCGTAAATCCATGCAATGTGTCGTATGACACTAAGAGTAAAAGAAAGGGAAAACCGCTCTTTTAAAAAGGATCCAGTTTTGAAAATGTCTCGTGCGGTTCTTTAGTTTTTAAATCATGTCAATATCACCCATGTAAGTAACATATGTATGTATGTAGGTATGGATGTGCAAATGGATATATGCGCAATGTGAATGTAACAATATACATGTGCACTAATATGGATATACGATGTATATGTGCATAAGTATAGATATATCAAGGTACGTATGCACTAATGTGAATATAAAGGGTGCATGTGCGCAAATAGTGATATATCAATGAAGGTATGCACTAATGTGAATATACGGTGTACATGTGCGCAAGTAGTGATATATCAATGAAGGTATGCACTAATGTGAATATACGGTGTACATGTGCGCAAATAGTGATATATCAATGAAGGTATGCACTAATATGAATATACGGTGTACATGTGCGCAAGTAGTGATATATCAATGAAGGTATGCACTAATGTGAATATACGGTGTACATGTGCGCAAGTAGTGATATATCAATGAAAGTATGCACTAATGTGGATATAAAGGGTGCATGTGAATATGCGACAAGTCATGACAATCATCAATGATTCGGTGATCCTATAGTGCGAGTGTCATGGCAATCACTAACGGTGTGAGTGTAACATATAAATAATGCTCGTGCACCTTGAACCGTTAGTGACAGTGCAGTGTTCTATACCTACCATTTCTATATGCAATAAAGGAGGTATGCTACAATAATGCACATAAACATATACGACTAAATATCTTATCACGCCCTGACGCTTAACGCCATACGGGCGATTTTCCCGTAAATCTACTCACCTGGTCGCGTGCTACACGTAGCTGGCTACCTGCTTCCCCTTCTTTGCGGCGTCCGACGTAACCGCCTGTGAGCCTAGAATTCACACAAGGAAAGTCCACATAAGCAAATATCTCGCAAAACACGATATCGAAATCAAACGAGAAACTCGCGTCGCGAACTAAACGCGCGTGTGTCCGATACGCTAGATCGTATGTATACGCGTCTAAAACTACCCCGATACGCCGCGACACGCTGGATTACAGAACCCACTCACGTATCCCGCGTATTACGCAAAAAAAAACGTACTAGAAAAATGATATATGGTCCCAGATTTTGATATAGGTGAAATCTTACAAAATTGCACTTGCCAAAACACTGGAAAACACAGCAGACTACCCTAGCCAAAACCCTAACCCCTAAATCCCCTGTCTGGCCGCAATTTGCGGCCAGAACGATTAAACTGGCGGCCTGGGTCGGGTGTTTGGGGTTCATGCTCTGGTGGTGTGATCAAGGTCTACCAAATATGCTCCAGTTAACTCAATTTTTATCTGAAACCTCCGGGTCGAAGGCAGATCACAGAAAGCCCAGAATTTACTTTAAAACGTTAATTTTAGCACTAATTGAAACCCTATGGTATTTTGGTGACATCTGGAGTTAATCACAGTTTATGTGGCCCTAATAACACTTAACTAGTCTAGGCTAACCAATAAAATCATCTCCTAATCAAAAGTCCACACTAATCACCATATTTAGCACTAAAACGCACGTTTAACACTAATCGAAGCTAAATAACACACAAGTTTAGCAAGCTAGGAATTGGGTTTAAGAAATATACCCCCACTAGATCCTAGGAAGCAGGAGAAGGAGTGGAAGAAGAAGATGAAGTGTTGCTGCTGCTGCTGGAGCTGCTGCTGATGTTGCTGAAGCCGGTGCTGCTGCTATGCTGATGTTGTTGCTGTGGCTGATGCTGTGGCTGCTTGTAACACTCTGAAATTTCGCTAGAGTGTTTTTCGTGTTAATTAGCAATTTGTGCGTGTTATTTTATATGTGTACTTGGGTTAATTAGTTATTTTAGTCGGGTTACCCTAATTGGAAATTTTCCATTTTGTAGTGTACACTTGCACACTTAGTCATGTTGTAACCTAGGTTAATGTGTTAGCCATTCTTTCCTTGCATGTGTCCTTGTTAAATCCCCACCATTTTCAATCAAAACAAAACCCTTTTTTTTTAAATATTCTTTTAGCAATAGAAAAATGAGGAATGGGGGTTAGGTAAAGAAGTTGACTTTTGACCCTTTTCTTTCTCTCTTATCTCTCTTCTCCTCATTCAGAATTTCCTGCAGAATTCCAGCCAAAAAACCCCAGCTTCTTCTTCTTCTCCTCTTCTCTTTTCACTTCCCTTTGATCTCTACACAAAACCCTACACAAATCAACACATTTTCTTCACTAAACCATAGAAAAGGGGGCCTTTTGAGGTGTTTGGAGGAAAATCTGCACACTTGAGGCAAGGGCTGAGAATTTTGGTGTTTCTTAAGGTCTCTTGAAGGTATATGACTCATAGTTAACACTCTTTTCCATATCTTGTAGTATCTTAGCTAAAAATCATGTTTTTGTGCATTATTGGTGATATTAGAGGATATTTGTGAAGTATGTGATAGATTGGTGTTCTCATGGTTTAGTTAACTTTTTTAAGTGTTATTAGAGCTGTTTAGACCAAGTTTTGTTTCAGGTCTACACAAAAATACCCTTAAGTTCCATTTTAGTGCAAAAAGTGGGGTTTTTAACTAGAAATAGAGTTCTGTTGGATCTGCTGCTACCCGGGTCATTTCAGAATGAAATTGGATCTACTGTAGCATACACATGGGGTATAGAGTGCACACACCAAACCTGGGGGTCTACCTCCCTAGCCAGGCCGCCGAAAAATGTGTTCTGGCCGCAATTTGCGGCCAGATTAGTGGTTTGGGGGTTGGGGTTTGGGTCACAGGAGTCTGCTGCTATGTGGAGTATTTTGGAATATCTATTTTTATAAGATCAGTTCTGGATCAAAATCTGGAGTAGAATACCCTATTTCCTGTATTTTTAATCTTTCGCGACACGCGTGATACGTGTGTGTGGGTTTGGGGTTTCTGCGTATCGCGACGAGTCGGAGTGGCTTCAGGCGCATAATCACACGTTTTAACGTATCGCGCACACGCGCGCTTGGTTTGCGACACGGGTTTCTAGTTGACTTTAAATGTCGTGTTTGTACGGTTTTGAGCTTATGTGTGATATATTGTGAAATTCTAGGATTCGCAGGCGAGTGCGACGGGCGCCGCGAAGGAGGGGAACAAGTCGTCGGCTATACCTAGCGAGAGACTGCGGTGAGTAGATTTAACATCTACGGGGATACCGCCCGCATGGCGTTCTACGTCAGGGCTGATAGGACCTTATTGCTACATTTACATACATTGACTGTTCATGGCTACTATTTAGTGCATACTGCATTCCCTGCTATATGTATATAAACTAGAATTGATAGAACACCGCACCCTTACTGACAGTTCATGTTGAACGAGCACTACCCTGATAAGATATTCATTCTTGATGCATATATCACATCGGATCATTATGCTATTGCTCATCTTTTATGTGACTTGTCATGATATTCATACTTGATGCATATATCACATCGGATCATTATGCTATTGCTCATCTTTTATGTTGCTTGTCATGATATTCATACTTGATGCATATATCACATCGGATCATTATACTATTGCTCATCTTTTATGTGCCTTGTCATGATATTCATACTTGATGCATATATCACATCGGATCATTATGCTATTGCTCATCTTTTATGTGGCTTGTCATGATATTCATACTTGATGCATATATCACATCGGATCATTATGCTATTGCTCATCTTTTATGTGCCTTGACATGATATTCATACTTGATGCACATATCACTTCACATTTACTTGCATATTTGTTGAGATTACATGTGATTTCTGGATTTCGGAACCGTGGCCTTTTCCAATATGTAATCATTTAAAAACCCGGTTCCCTTGATATGATATTTTGGGGCGCCACCCTGTGTTTTCTCGGTGCTAGAGTGGCTTATATTGAGAGAGGGATGACCCGGACTGACGGATTCCCGATATATTGAGAGAGGGATGACCAGGACTGACGGATTCCCGATATATTGAGAGAGGGCTGACCCGGACTGACGGATGCCCGATATATTGAGAGAGGGATGACCCGGACTGACGGATTCTCGATATATTGAGAGAGGGATGACCCGGACTGACGAATTCCCGATATATTGAGAGAGGGCTGACCCGGACTGACGGATGCCCGATATATTGAGAGAGGGCTGACCCGGACTGACGGATGCCCGATATATTGAGAGAGGGATGACCCGGACTGACGGATTCCCGATATATTGAGAGAGGGCTGACCCGGACTGACAGATGCCCGATATATTGAGAGAGGGATGACCCGGACTGACGGATTCCCGATATATTGAGAGAGGGCTGACCCGTACTGACGGATGCCCGATAGAGGAGGATTTGCGTGTCGATGCTAGACACGAGTATTTATGTTATTTCGGTGCCGATGTTGGGCACTCGTGATTCTCAGGGATGTACAGGATTGGAGGGCCGATGGGAGTGCCGGCGTCTGGGTTGTTTGGATTTGCGGTGCATACATGTATATATATATTCCACATTGACATTTCGCGTAGATGTTATATTCCTCTGCTCAGCATTCAATATTGCATCTCATCCTGTAGTCATATTACCTGATAGAGCACTTGCATGATTTTTGCACATACTGCTTTTCACACATTGATATCATCTGTTGGCATATGATAGAGTAGCGCAGTACGTGCATGCTCGCGTTTACCTTTATATGTTATCTTTATTCACGAGTTGGCAACTCACCCCGTTGTGCCACAGTGTTTGCATGTTGCCCTTCGGAGTAGTCGCGGCAGGCTGCGTTTTGCATCTTTTGACACAGATACCCCCATAGTTGGTGTACTAGCTCTTTTGCTGATAGGTGGGTTTGTGCGGTATCTGTTTATCTTTTAGTTATGTATATTGTTGTATCTAGTATTCTCCATCTACCATGTATGTATTTGACTTAGAGACAGTGTGAGGATGATGATGTGTATTATCTGTATTCTGGTGTTGAGCTCGTTGTGAGCCGACTGTACTTTGCAGTTTATGTCATCTGTGATGTTTCCACTTGTGGATCTTGATCTTCGCTACGGCGTCGTATATTGCTATCTTGGTGATTATTTACTTAAGAATTCTTGTCACTTTAATAAATACTTCCATTTAAATCTTAAACACTCTATACTTTTACTGGTTTGATTTCTGGGTTTTCGGTTCACCTAGCTGCGTTACGCCTGTAGACGTTACGTGGTTAAGTGTCGGTCACGGGCCAAACTTCGGGTCGTGACAAAGTTGGTATCAGAGCGTTGGTTTTACCTTCGGAGTGTAGGATGACCCTGGTATGATGGAGTAGGTAACTGCTGCAGAGTGGCGTAGCGTGCGTATGATCCGCGGCATACTCACGACACGGTACTCCGCCTAAGCGACCTTAGGACTTATTGATTGAAATTCCCCCATGATTGTATACATCCTTGCGATTCGATTTCTGTATCCTCATCGAATCCTACCTTCTTTTCAGCCATTATGCCGCCAAGGACTATGAGGGTGCAGAGAGCGGCCGTGAGAGCCGAGATTCGAGTTGATTCATCTGAGACGAGGACTGATCCGAGTAGTACTCCTGTTGTACCAGGACAGATTGTTCCCCCTACGACAGCTCAGATCGCTAGACTAGTGGTAGAGATGCAGGGCTTGCGCCAGGCGATGGGCTCGGTGGGGGAGGTCGTTCGAGCGCAGCGACGGGTGGTTGTCCCCCATGTTACCCAGTTGTTCCTTGCGGTCATCATGCAGTATTCCGTCCCCTACATAGCACCGGTGGAAGCAGCCCCAGTTTACGGGACACATCTTCCAGAGACCGTGAGAGTTCCCGAACAGTTAAGGAATCGTACTGGTGTACCGGCCCAGAGTAGAGGCTTAGGACGAGGACAGTTGTTTGGCTCTCATCCCCAAGGAGGACGGCAGCAAGCGCGTAGATGTTTACGATGTGGGAGCCTTCAATACCTCATCAGGCAGTGTTCCTTCATACCACGTCAGGGTCGTATTCTGAGACGTCGTGGACGCGGAGGGTTCGCACAGAGGGGTCAGGTTAGTAGAGGAGGAGTTCGGTCAGTCGCAGATGAAGGACAGGCATAAGTTTTCGCTTCGACTCATCGGGACACGAGGACGTCCAACGCAGAGCTTTCAGATACTCTTTCAGTATGTCCTTTGTTGCACACGTATTGTCTGATCCGGATCCTTGTACTCATATGTTTCCACGTACTCGTACGTATCCACACATTGTGCCGAGTTTGGGTAGAGAGTCCGGTTTGCTTGATTAGCCGGTAGTTGTAACTACTCCCGTGGGAGAGTCGTTTGTCGCTAGTCACGTGTTCCGATCCTGTACCGTCCGTTTTGGCGAGAGAGTTGCCGGTCGATTTGATCCTTCTGGAGATGTTGGACTTCGACGTTCTTTTGGACATGGATCGGTTAGCCACGTGCTATGCTTCTGTTGACTGCCGCGAAAAGACAGTTAGATTTTGTTTTCCTGACGAGTCGGCTTTTGTTGTGTTGGGGGACCGTGGTGCCACCCCTCACAGTGTGATTTCTTCTTTTCGCGCTGGACAGCTTTTGAGGAAGGGATGTCAGGGATTTCTCGCCTATATTTGCGATACTAGAGCTACAGGGGTTCTATTGGATCAGGTTCCGATCGTTAGCGAGTTCCCTGATGTGTTCCCTGACGAGTTTCCTGGGCTACCGCCCGAGCGTGATATTTCCTTCTGTATTGATTTGGTTCCTGGCATGGGGCCTATTTCTGTACCGCCTTATCGGATGGCCCCGGCGGAACTTAGAGAATTGAAGGGTCAGTTTCAAGATTTGCTGGATAAAGGACTTATTCGACCCAGTGTTTCTCCCTGGGGTGTTCCAGTCCTGTTCGTCAAGAAGAAGGATGGCAGTTTTCGTCTGTGTATCGACTACCGCCAGCCGAACAGGGTGACAGTGCGGAACAGGTATCCTTTGCCACGCATCGACGATTTGTTCGATCAGCTTCAGGGGGGCACGATACTTTTCGAGGATCGATTTGCGATCAGGCTACCATCAGCTGCGGGTTCGACAGGAGGACATTCCTAGAATAGCTTTCCGCACGCGTTATGGCCATTATGAGTTTTTGGAGATGTCGTTCGGACTCACCAACGCGCCAGCAGCATCCATGGACTTGATGAACCGTATTTTCCGGCCGTATCTTGATCTGTTCATCATAGTATTCATTGACGATATCTTGGTGTATCCTCAGAGTAGAGAGGAGTACGAGCAGCACATGCGGATTACACTGCAAACCTTGAGGGAGCATCAGCTTTTCGCCAAATTCTCCAAATGTGCTTTCTGGCTAGACAGCGTAGACTTCTTGGGGCACGTGATTATACGAGATGGTATATGTGTAGACCTGAGGAAGATTGAGGCCGTTCGGAGTTGGCCTAGACCCACGTCAGTGACGGAGGTTCGCAGCTTTCTAGGGCTGGCAGACTACTACAGGCGATTCGTGCAGGACTTCTCCCGTATTGCTACACCTTTAACCGGGTTGACCCAGAAGGGAGTTCGTTTCGATTAGACGAAGGTGTGTGAGCACAGTTTTCAGCAGCTACGGGCTCTACTGACTACAACACCAGTGCTATCATTGCCTTCAGGATCAGGCGGATTTGTGGTCTATTGTGATGCTTCACGAGTGGGGCTAGGGTGCGTATTGATGCAGCATGACAGGGTGATCGCGTATGCTTCGCGGCAATTAAAGAACATGAACAGAATTACCCCACTCACGATTTGGAGATGGCTGCAGTGGTCTTTGCACTTAAGATCTGGTGACATTACCTGTATGGAGAGTCGTGCCAGATATTCACTGATCACAAGAGCTTAAAGTATATACTCCAGCAGCGAGACCTGAACCTTAGACAGCACCGATGGATGGAGTTAATGAAGGACTACGATTGTGAGATCTTGTATCACCCGGGCAGGGCGAATGTAATGGCGGATGCTTTGGGCAGGAGGCCCGGTGGTAGTCTATCTTGTTTGAGCGCAGTACAGAGGCGGTCATCGGCTGATTGGCAGATTTTATGCGACAGCCGGGTACAGTTCGAATTTACGCCGATCGGAGGACAGATTCGCGCATGTTCGTGCACGCCCACAGTTGATTGACCGTATACTTGAGGCACAGCACAATGATGACCGATGTTCAGAGATCATGGCACCGATGGAACATGGCAGATTTTCCGAGTTCGTGATCGATGATCAAGGGATACTATGATTCAGGGCTAAAATGTGCGTACCAGATGCTGAGAGATTACGGCGCGAGATTCTTAAGGAGGCACATCGATCGGTATATAGTGTTCATCCCGGTTCCACCAAGATGTACCATGACATGAGAGGTGGTTACTGGTGGGACGGAATGAAGAGAGACATCGTAGATTTTGTGCCGAGATGCCTGACTTGTCAGCAAGTCAAGGCTGGGCACCAGAGGCCGCGGGAGAGCTACAGCCGTTACCCATTCCGGAGTGGAAATGGGAGCCCGATATATTGAGAGAGGGCTGACCCGGACTGACGGAATCCCGATATATTGAGAGAGGGATGACCCGGACTGACGGATTCCCGATATATTGAGAGAGGGCTGACCCGGACTGACGGATGCCCGATATATTGAGAGAGGGAAGACCCGGACTGACGGATTCCCGATATATTGAGAGATGGCTGACCCGGACTGACGGATGCCCGATAGAGGAGGATTTGCGTGTCGATGCTAGACACGAGTATTTATGTTATTTCGGTGCCGATGTTGGGCACTCGTGATTCTGAGGGATGTACAGGATTGGAGGGCCGATGGGAGTGCCGGCATCTGGGTTGTTGGGATTGCGGTGCATATATGTATATATATTCTGTTTGTTATATGTATGCCCTAGAGGCCATTACTATACATAGGATGTATATTGTAGTGGATGCTGGGACATATATAGGGAGGAATTTCTTGCTCGACATGATAGTATGCTATCTGGTTGATCTTTACCTTAACGTGTACATTGATTGTCTCCCTGTTACATGTTGGTAAAGCCCTTAGGATCTGTACTTGACTACCTGGACTATGATGCGGATCATACTAGTGGGGACATGGTAGTCCATAAGTACATCCTTCAAAGTCCCTAGTCGTGGGTGTATCGAGACGGGGCATCGATATACCAGAGTAGACTAGCGTGTACCTTCTCGACCCATACAGATAGGCGATGGATGATCCCATATCCATTGGTGTTTGACATCAGAGATGATATACGGGTGCTCAGTAGAGACTGGGTACACTGGACGGACTCGCCGAGAACTCCCAGATGGTATTATACCTCACGTCAGATGGCAGTTCTCTGGTGACACTGGTACAGAGTAGTCTGTTGACCCGAGATCGTCATAGAGTCTTGTGTGGTTCCCACTGTGCTTTGATTTCCATCTTACCACGTCCAAGAGGGCGTGCAAAACCGTGGTTTTTGGGTACAGTCCCGAGTCACATGGAGGCAATGAGCGATAGGAGGGGATTCGTCTCTCCCGGTATAGGGGGTTGATGTTGCGCTGTGTTCGATTGGCTATAACAGGAAATCCCTGGCCAGGGTTGCTGAGATTTACTGGTAAATGTTACCAGTAGTTTCTCGAATTGTTATAGACCTCATATCGACACGACTTATCGAGCTATTGGGGTCTGACGTTTACCACCCCTAGGCGAAATATGCGACATATCAGACGATCAGACCGGACTGTACGGTAGTGTTACTGGTTGGATTCACTGGAGTGTGAGCGGGCTTGCTCGTCGATCTTCAGATCGCTCAATACCCGGGTTGCCGTTACGTTTAGCAGACCGCTTGCGGCTTGTGGGTGTTTGATATGATCATCACTTGCGGCCGGCGTATTGACGAGTCTTTAGAGTCTTACACAGAGGTTTCCTGGCTCAAGCGAAACGAAATAGGAGCGCATATGAGATATGTGCGGGACCGAGAATAATGCGTGTATGTGATACCGTATTTCATTCTCGCGATGAATGTGTCGAATGGTTATATGCGATATAACCTAGTTATCGAATCGAGAGTTGATTCGATAAGCCGATACATTGGATACTACTCGGTTATATACGATATGACCGGATCGTTAAATCAAGTGTTGATTTAATAATTTAATGCATAATTATATATTTGATATATTACTTTGCGTTAACTAGTATCGGTTCACTTAAGATGGATTTTCTCACTCGGATGTGCGCATTGTATATGCGATATACTTTTGTGCACTTGTTTGTATCATGTTTGATGATACATGTTTACTTGGTTAAGTGTAAAGAATTAAACCATGGTTAAACATATAATTAGGGTTTTATTTTTCCATTACTTATTTATTCATTTATTTATTTGTTTATACATTTTGGAAAATAAATGGAAAAGAGAAAAGAATGGTGGCTTTATTTGTTGTTTAGTTGAAGCTTCACGAAGCTTTGACTTTGTCCACCATTCTTATCTCATCCTTAACCCTAACCATTGCTTTAACCTTGGTCAATTCTCTACACATAACCATAGTTAGAATTATGATAAGGATTGATTTTCTATTCTATTCTAATTAATCTTATCATATCATTCTTCTTCTTCTTCTTTGAACTCAAGAAGAAAACCTTGCACTTCATCAATGGTGGATTGATGAAATGAGTGAGAAATCCAATTCTAAAGTCTACCCACTTCCTATTTCTTCATCCTCTACCTCTTGCCAAGTAGTAGAGTGTGTTTCCTTCACAAGTTTCATGGCTTGGTGAAGGTGGAGCTTGATCTAGCGATGCCTCGACGTAGATCATCTTCGGCATGGACATCGACGACCTAGCTCGCCATTTCTTCGACGAAGCCGACGCAAGAGCCCGGGAATTCACTAGGACAGCGTGGGGACTTTGTTGCGGAGCCGTGGAGGTGGAGCACCGGATCTACAAAGGTTGTATTTCCGTATTTAACTTATAGTTAAGTGTTAACTAGATTTCCTTTTCGCCTAAATTTCTAGCCAACGATCTTGTTAGGGTTTCTCGGCACCTAGATTTTTTTTAAATTGGCATGGTTGATGCCTTGTGAGACCTCTTGAGAGTGCCTAGGAACCCTACAGTGGTATCAGAGCCTAGCTAGAGCCTTAGGCGAAGTCCAGATGGAATTTGAAACCCGAACGAACCCGAAACCCAACTCAAAAATAGCTCTCTGGACAATTTTCAAAATCGTGATTTTTTCAAGATTAAAAATATTCAGAAAAATCAGCCGAAAGATATAAGGATAACTGCAGAATTCGAGCGCGTAATTCCTTAATATCGCCACGGATCCGCGGCATGAGCAGGCTCATGCCGCGGTTCCGCGGCAACTTTGTCTCTTTGTGCTTCGAAATTTGCACCTTAATTCTTAATTTTCAATTCTGGTTTTCCTGGGAATTTTTAATATTTTTTCCAGAGTTTTATTTTCTGAGTTGTTTTGGGGATTCGAATGTTCGGTCGGATTATCAAATTTTGTCTGTGTGGCTTTCCGGATAAATTTTAGAATATGTTAAAAAGTTCGACCGGATATAAATACCCATTTTTTCCCCTGTCGGGAAATTTCCAAGTGTTGGATTTTTCCATAGTTTAACGACGTTCTAAGTAGTGCAAGTAACGCGATGGTCCCTCTAGAAGACAACAAACCTTAACTCGATTATGTGACCGTCTTGAACTGCCCTTTGAACCTTCGGGTTTGGGCCAGTACGGCGTGCCACATGTGAGGCGTTGGCTTGACCCTTCTACGGCTGGACCATTGGTACTGAGGCACGAACTGAATGTTGTTAGACTTGTTTCATGTGATGAGCTGTTTCGGGAAAACTTGGGTGTTCGATTGTTCGATCGGAAAGTTTGACATTTTCTATTTATCCGGAAAGGGATACAATAATTGGAATTCACAAGAAGTTATGAGATAACTGAATGAATGTTATAAACATAGCACTTTAGTCTCACTTGATCGGTTGCCACGGAATTTTGATGCGATCAAAAGTCCGTCGCAATCACGTAGCGTACGCGGATATTCGCCGGGTAAACTTAATAGACAGCCTCACTCCATAGCCCCGACCAAGTGACTGTAGGAGAACCCCGTCGCCGAAAGCATCCGTTCGGGTGCTCGCGGCAGCGGTGTTCCGCCTTGGTGCACTTCATCGACGGTATCGGGGGTGCGGCCGCCTACTGAAGTTTGCGACGAGTATTCGATCAGGATGTCGGGAATCTTGTTGAATTGCCCGACTTGATATTGAAAAGGGTTTTCGATTTTGAGACTAAAATGCGAGGTTTATAATTGTTAGGCATGCGATGTCTAAGTAATTCATTTGGTCAGGCATGCGATGTCTGAGGTGGTTGCGGATTCCAACTGTTGTAGTTTTACACTTTCTTTTCTGTGACCGTAAGTGTAATATGTGATATCGCCGGTTTCGTTGCTATATGTCAACGACAATTGGGATGGACATATTTACTTACGTTGATGACATGTGATGTTATGTGTTGCTGGATATATTATATTGGATCGTCGTGTTTGAATAGCCGGGGGTTTTTATGTGAGATGAGTGTTTTTCATTTTCATTCATGTAAAAACTTGTATGTAATATTCTTTTATTGGGACACTTCCAGGTTGCGGAAGTTGTCACCTATTGTATATTATTTACTTTTCCGCACTAGGATAGACCCAACGAGGAGAGCATAAGTAACCGGGTTCTGGAGTCCAGTGGGAGACCAACTCGAGGAGTCGAGTCCGGGTCTCCTAACTCTAGAATTGGCAGGGTTGCTTGCCGCTCTCGTATGTGTCTAGGGGTGTGGGTTTGGCTATTCATCAAGACTGTGGAATCCGTGTTTTATACTGGCTCGTATTGAAAACACGGACGTCCTAGTATATCCAATATTTCATATGTTTCTTCTGCTGCGATATCTATGATGTGATCATGTGATGTTCTGTGATAGATACAGTATATTGTATATATGATATATTATATAGGCGTTACTTATGTTTTACACCCGCGCTAGCCCTGCCTCGCTCTGCCGTTGGTTACCTAACCTAACGGTGCACGAGGGGACATCGAGGCGAATGCGGATGGCATAAGTGTACGTCGTATTTATCTGTGATGTTTAGGTAATTTAAATGATGTGACTTCATTAATGTGATTAATGAAATAAAAGAAACCTATGATGTCGTAGAATCGAATTTCAAAATAAAACAGGTAGCTAAAGTTCTTGCTTTGCACAGAGGTATATGTGATATATCCTGCACCTTATTCGATGAGGAAAGGACCGAGATCCCTTCACCGGGAGTGACTCCTTTAGCAATAACTGGCAGATGCTACACATTCGGTTTGTCTTTTGATTGCTTTTAAGTGTTTTTGCTTTGCACAGTGATATATATGATATATCCCCACCTCATTCGACGAGGAAAGGACCGACGATCCCTTCACTGGGAGTGACTCCTTTAGAAAAACTGGAAAAGCCTCAAAAACACTCCATTTCAAAATTCATTCGATCCTACAACGATATCAAGTTCATTACGCAAAGGGTTTTCTGAAAAACCCGTCGTAGCCCTCCGTCATTTCAGATAAGTACTGGTTAGTATTCGTGCTACGTTTGTTGACCTTAGCCAAGGCGTAGTGTGCGGTAGCTGATTAGTGCTTATCTGTATAAGCATATGATGCGATTGAGTTAGGGTAGTCGTGCGACTTTGTTGACCTTAGCCAAGGGTCGTGCGGGTGGGTTTAATTCAATCGGGAAATGACGGGTTGAACTTGGCTAGCACTTATGATTTGTTGACCTTAGCCAAGGTCATAAGCTGCTAGGGGCAAAATATTATCGGGAATTTCAAGTGTTGAAATTTGCAATGAGATTGCATACCTTCTATGAGATAGTTGGATCCCGATACCCACTGCGAGTAAGAGTTACTCCTGGGAGAGTTTTATACATTACAATTAGCCGATCAAGTAGGTGTCTAGAAAGGTGTCAACGGGGTTACGCCTCTGGGAAAACGAGGTTTATATTAATTAGGTTCGTGCGAAAGCATGGGGGACCTCCCTCAAAGTACCGACACTGGCCTGGCTGAAAGATTGGCGAACTTGTAGTGTGTAATTAATCCCGGCTAGTCTTTCCTTTTAGGGTTTGAAGGAAGATTTGATAAAAAGCAGTGGGAGCCAACCTGATTAGATAAAATAATAACCAATCTATTCTTGCAAGAGCGCACGCTGAGTGTTTTCTTCTCTCTCTCTCCAGGTAGCTACCATTTCACGCCTTAATCAAGATAATAAAACGGATTATTGACCGAACCCGCTTGTTATACTGAGCTGGGGAACGTTGGTCCCGCTCCAACTTATAATTGTTATAAGACAGAGCAGGAAATTGGGGAATACCAGATTTCCCGTGCCGCCCAAACGAGGAGAGTGCATGATGATGCATCATCTTCGGGTGTGTTCATTATATAGAACTGTTTCTCAGTATCCTTTACGTCCTGGGTATGTGATACCAGATCAGGATCCCAGATATGTAATCTGTTACATAGGGCTACAGAAAGGTAGAAAACTGAGAACGGGTGATAAGTTTCATGAGGCAGAAAACGGGGCAAGAGTTGCAGCCAAGTCTGTTGGTCACTGTCACCCTGTATTACCAATACATTGATTCTGAACAAATGTTATTAGATACCGAACCTGATATACAAAATTATATCAGTCTCTTTATTAGTAAAGAAATGATAAAATTTTGTATTGTTGGATAATGTTTTGAACATTTCCTATATCAAAAGTTGATCGGTTCAGGCACGTTATCTAAAAGCATTGATGTTCTAAATCAAACTGCAGTTCTTAGTATATGGAACACACACAAGAGGAAGAGTTCAGAATTGAACGATTCCTTCTTGAGGTATTGTAAACTAGGTCAGATCAATATGACCCGAGTAGCTAGAGTTACATAAAGATGCATATTTAAATTAGTTTGAATTTACATCTTGTGAAACTCGCCAGTCATGTCACAAAGATAAAATGACCATAGCTCCGTTTAATGGAAACAGAGAAAGAGTTAGTGAACTCTTGGGATGATACATGTTGATGTATGTAGGTCCCCTGTCTACACATGCCAGGACTGGTTCTTTATACTTCATTACGTTCTCTGATGATCTTTTGAGTTTCAGACCTATGTTCCTGTTGAAACACAAGTCCGAACCTTTTGAGATATTCACAGAATATAAGCGAGAAGTAGAGAACCAGAATACAGGTATAAGTATTATGTCCTATGATGAGATCAAGGAGGAGAATACTTGAGCACGGAAATCCTGGACTTTTCTAAAGGAGAATGAGATTCTCTCTCAGCATTACTCCTCCGCATACACCATAGCACGATGGTATATCGGGGTGGAGCAATTACACCCTATGTGATAAGGTGTGCTCTATGATGAGTAATACTAAGTTACCTGTTTCCTTATTGGGAGTTATGCACTTGAGAAGCTGCATACCTATTGAATAGGGTTCGAATCAAATCAGTTGCCTACCACTCCATATGAGATATGGAAAGGGAAGAGCCAATGTCTTAAGCTAGTTAAGATTTGGGGTTGTCCGGCCTATGTTTGAAAAGCAAAATCCGGACAAGCTCGAGGCAAGATCTGTTATGTACAACTGGAAAGGTTCCAGCTATATAAACAACAGAAGATGATTTGGTAGAACCAAAGGATTTAGTAGATTCCAACGAACCTCAGCCTCTCCGCCGATCTAGTAGGGTTCCTCACCCACCTGAGAGATACTTCGGTTTCTCTATGACAGTGGGAGCGAGGATTGCATCATGAGATGATGACCCAACTAGTTTCGAGTTGGCCATCAAGAGTGAGACTCTGTAAGAATGGCTGGATGTTTATCGATCTGAGATGGAATCCTTATACACCAACAAAGTATGGACTTTGGTTGCTATATCTGAAGGGTTAAATCCCCATCAGGAGCAGGTATATCTTGAGAAGATTACTTGGTGTACATGGAAAAGTTGAGACTTTCAAAGCTAGACTTGTTAAAAGTTTGCATCATTGACCAGGTGTGGATAATGATGAAACCTTTTCAAGTAGCTATGCTTAAGTCCATCCAGATCCTACTTGTCACGGCTACATACCATGACTGCGATATCTGGTGGTTGGGTGTCTTGACTGCTTTTCTAAATGATGATTTAGAAGAGAGCGCCTATAAGTACACAGCCAGAGGGCTTCGTAGACAGTGGGAGCAGCGGAAACGTGTGCAAGATGCTTTATAGGATTAAAGCAGGCATCGCGGAGTTGGAACATCTGTTTTGATGGATTAGTCAAAGAGTTTGACATCATCAAAATGGTAGATGAACCTTGTATAAACAAAAAGGTAGTAGGGAGTATGGTGACGATCCTCGTAGAGTACGTGGATGACATACTCTTGATAGGGAAGTAGTTTCCTATGCTACGCTCGATCAATCTCCGATTATCACAAAGATTCTCCATATAGGATCAAAGTGATACCTCCTAAATCCTGGATTTTGGATCTATGAGATAGATTTAATTGGATGTTAGGATTCTCACTAGTTGTAGTGAGATGGTATCAATCGATCCTGGGGAGAATCACTGGAAGTGTTCCAGGGTGATAAAGACGACTGAATGTCAGTCGCAGGCATTGTCTTTACCCTCAATCGAGGGACGGTATGTTGGAAGAGTTCCAAGCTAGATATCGTGACATACTAGACGATAAAGGCTGGATACATCGCTACTTAAGATACTACCAAAGAGGCTGTTTGGATGTATAATGGTTCATGAGATGAACTATGTTCCTACCATTGTAAGACAATGGAGTTGTGGCTTATGCCAAGGAACGCCGGTCCCATCAGTGATCCAGACATATTCTAAGGCAGTGTCACCTGATCATGGAGATGGATGATCTCCAGGGTGATCGAGGTTAGGAGAGTAGATTCAGAGGACAACACAGCGGATCCACTCACAAAGGCCTGTTCCCAGGGAGAGACTTTTATGGGATGGTTGAGTATGAGATACTACAACCACTGCTATCAGATGGCCCTAGTGCAAGTGGGAGATTGTTAGTTATATGTATGCCCTAGAGCCCATTACTATACATAGGATGTATATTGTAGTGGATGCTGGGACATATATAGGGAGGACCTTCTTGCTCGACATGATAGTATGCTATCTGGTTGATCTTTACCTTAACGTGTACACTGATTGTCTCCCTGTTACATGTTGGTAAAGCCCTTAGGATCTGTACTTGACTACCTGGACTATGATGCGGATCATACTAGTGGGGACATGGTAGTCCATAAGTACATCCTTCAAAGTCCCTAGTCGTGGGTGTATCGAGACGGGGCATCGATATACTAGAGTAGACTAGCGTGTACCTTCTCGACCCATACAGATGGGCGATGGATGATCCCATATCCATTGGTGTTTGACATCAGAGATGATATACGGGTGCTCAGTAGAGACTGGGTACACTGGACGGACTCGCCGAGAACTCCCAGATGGTATTATACCTCACGTCAGATGGCAGTTCTCTGGTGACACTGGTACAGAGTAGTCTGTTGACCCGAGATCGTCATAGAGTCTTGTGTGGTTCCCACTGTGCTTTGATTTCAATCTTACCACATCCAAGAGGGCGTGCAAAACGATGGTTTTTGGGTACAGTCCCGAGTCACATGGAGGCAATGAGCGATAGGAGGGGATTCGTCTCTCCCGGTATAGGGGGTTGATGTTGCGCTGTGTTCGATTGGCTATAACAGGAAATCCCTGGCCAGGGTTGCTGAGATTTACTGGTAAATGTTACCAGTAGTTTCTCGAATTGTTATAGACCTCATATCGACACGACTTATCGAGCTATTGGGGTCTGACGTTTACCACCCCTAGGCGAAATATGCGACATATCAGACGATCAGACCGGACTGTACGGTAGTGTTACTGGTTGGATTCACTGGAGTGTGAGCGGGCTTGCTCGTCGATCTTCAGATCGCTCAATACGCGGGTGGCCGTTACGTTTAGCAGACCGCTTGCGGCTTGTGGGTGTTTGATATGATCATCACCTGCTGCCGGTGTATTGACGAGTCTTTAGAGTCCTACACAGAGGTTTCCTGGCTCAAGCGAAACGAAATAGGAGCGCATATGAGATATGTGCGGGACCGAGAATAATGCGTGTATGTGATACCGTATTTCATTCTCGCGATGAATGTGTCGAATGGTTATATGCGATATAACCTAGTTATCGAATCGAGAGTTGATTCGATAAGCCGATACATTGGATACTAGTCGGTTATATGCGATATGACCGGATCGTTAAATCAAGTGTTGATTTAATAATTTAATGCATAATTATATATTTGATATATTACTTTGCGTTAACTAGTATCGGTTCACTTAAGATGGATTTTCTCACTCGGATGTGCGCATTGTATATGCGATATACTTTTGTGCACTTGTTTGTATCATGTTTGATGATACATGTTTACTTGGTTAAGTGTAAAGAATTAAACCATGGTTAAACATATAATTAGGGTTTTATTTTTCCATTACTTATTTATTCATTTATTTATTTGTTTATACATTTTGGAAAATAAATGGAAAAGAGAAAAGAATGGTGGCTTTATTTGTTGTTTAGTTGAAGCTTCACGAAGCTTTGACTTTGTCCACCATTCTGATCTCATCCTTAACCCTAACCATTGCTTTAACCTTGGTCAATTCTCTACACATAACCATAGTTAGAATTATGATAAGGATTGATTTTCTATTCTATTCTAATTAATCTTATCATATCATTCTTCTTCTTCTTCTTTGAACTCAAGAAGAAAACCTTGCACTTCATCAATGGTGGATTGATGAAATGAGTGAGAAATCCAATTCTAAAGTCTACCCACTTCCTATTTCTTCATCCTCTACCTCTTGCCAAGTAGTAGAGTGTGTTTCCTTCACAAGTTTCATGGCTTGGTGAAGGTGGAGCTTGATCTAGCGATGCCTCGACGTAGATCATCTTCGGCATGGACATCGACGACCTAGCTCGCCATTTCTCCGACGAAGCCGACGCTAGAGCCCGGGAATTCACTAGGACAGCGAGGGGACTTTGTTGCGGAGCCGTGGAGGTGGAGCATCGGATCTACAAAGGTTGTATTTCCGTATTTAACTTATAGTTAAGTGTTAACTAGATTTCCTTTTCGCCTAAATTTCTAGCCAACGATCTTGTTAGGGTTTCTCGGCACCTAGATTTTTTTTAAATTGGCATGGTTGATGCCTTGTGAGACCTCTTGAGAGTGCCTTGGAACCCTACATATTCCACATTGACATTTCGCGTAGATGTTATATTCCCCTGCTCAGCATTCAATATTGCATCTCATCCTGTAGTCATATTACCTGATAGAGCACTTGCATGATTTTTGCACATACTGCTTTTCACACATTGATATCATCTGTTGGCATATGATAGAGTAGCGCAGTACGTGCATGCTCGCGTTTACCTTTATATGTTATCTCTATTCATGGTTGGCAACTCACCCCGTTGTGCCACAGTGTTTGTAGGTTGCCCTTCGGAGTAGTCGCGGCAGGCTGCGTTTTGCATCTTTTGACACAGATACCCCCATAGTTGGTGTACTAGCTCTTTTGCTGATAGGTGGGTTTGTACGGTATCTGTTTATCTTTCAGTTATGTATATTGTTGTATCTAGTATTCTCCATCTACCATGTATGTATTTGACTTAGAGACAGTGTGAGGACGATGATGTGTATTATCTGTATTCTGGTGTCGAGCTCGTTGTGAGCCGACTGTACTTTGCAGTTTATGTCATCTGTGATGTTTCCACTTGTGGATCTTGATCTTCGCTACGGCATCGTATATTGCTATCTTGGTGATTATTTACTTAAGAATTCTTGTCACTTTAATAAATACTTCCATTTAAAACTTAAACACTCTATACTTTTACTGGTTTGATTTCTGGGTTTTCGGTTCACCTAGCTGCGTTACGCCTGTAGACGTTACGTGGTTAAGTGCCGGTCACGGGCCAAACTTCGGGTCGTGACACTGCTGCTGTTGCTGAAGCTTCTGCAGCTGCTGCTGCAGCTGCTTGAGTGTGTGTGTGTGAGTGAGAGAATGAGAGAAGTGATGAAATGAGACGCAAAACAACAAAGGAAAGGGAGTCAAGGCTAGTCAACCCCCTCTTTCTCTTTTTCTTCATTTAATGCAAGCATGGGCTCATGTCATGATGCCCATCATGCACTCTCTCTCTCTCTCTCACCCCAAGTCCACTAACACAAATGATTTTCCATTTAAAAAAAAAAGAAACACACATAATTAAAAACCCAAATAACTTAATTCAAAATCCAAAGTGGCTTAACAAGATGGTTAGTCCACCATGGTTGCAAATCATGGTTTAACCCCAATTAAACCCTAGTTTACATGCACAAGTGTGTGCAAGCCTAGGAAAATTCTAATAAAATATCCATTAAATAGGATAAAATTTTTGAAAATCGATTTGGTAAACTTTTTTTTATTAAGAACCATATATTAAAATATAATTAGCTACTAATCACATCCCAAGGTGTTACAATCTTCCCCCCTTAAAGAAATTCGTCCCCGAATTTAAAAATATAAAGCTACGCATACCTTCAAAGAGATGAGGGAATTTCTTCCGCATCTCGCCCTCGGCCTCCCAAGTGATCTCTTCACCATTCGGGCTGCGCCAAAGCACCTTCACTGATGGCAAGACCTTCGATCGAAGTTTCTTCACCTGCCGGTCCAATATCACGACTGGCCGCTCGGTGAACGAAAGATCGCGCTCGAGCTAAATGGTCTGGTGCTGAATCATGTGAGAAAGGTCATGAAGGTAATTGCAAAGTATCGACACAAAAAAATACGGGGTGAATACTCAATAATCTGGGCGAAAGTGCCAAATTAAAGGCAACGAAACTAACTCGCTTTAAGGACTTAAAAAGGACCTACAATCCTGGGATAAGCTTCCCAAAACTCAATACGTCATTTATCGAAAAAATCTATAGGAGTACATGATCTGCCACTGCAAACTCGAGTCTGCGACCATCTCGGTCGGCATATGACCTCTGTCCGAAGTGGAGAATTCTCATCCTGACCTAAAACAACTGGATTATCTCCGAAGTCTCTAGACTAGCTGTGGTCCAAAAATCCTACAACGCAGAGTCAGAAAAACAGACTGGTGATCGACACGACCTAACCCCTAAATCTAAAGGTTTCCAATTGGAGTGTCTCCTGACAACAGCTATCGAAGGAAAACCCTAACCATGGCGAGTGACGATCCCCAACTGCCGACAACAATTAATACGTACGCACAAACTTAACAAAGAACAACTGAGCAAACTGAGTATAACCGGACAACAAGCATCCGAATGGAGTCACACCCTGAATAAACCTGGGTAGACACCATAACAAAATTCGTGGAGACCTGGTCCCATTCCCACTTCGGAACGGTTAAAGGTTGCAACTCTCCAGCCGGTCTCAGTTGCTCAACCCAAGCACATAACAAGACAGACACCTTGAAACGAAACCTGAGACTTCTTCTTACATTCCTGCCCACCCGTAACTATCTCACAAGTCACGTTAAATGTTGGTGGCACTTGAATGAAGTACAGAGAGTTGACCGATTTGCCTGCTCTAGGATTTCACGTCTCTACCCAATAATATCAGGTACACAAACGCGTCCTTAAACATAGCACACCCTTGTCACAAATCAAGGACTCCGAATCATTACCAAGCCGATTAGGCTCAAGTATCTCTGACGAACGAGTGTCGGCGGCAGTGTCTCGCGAAAGCGATTAAAGAAAAGTGGTCGGGCACGGACATGAGCAAGCTGTCCCCTCAGTAGAGACGAACTTAAGCTGTACTCAACGATCGCACAAGAACTGTAAATTTGTAGAGGACTATCACAACAATCAAAATCCGCTGCAGGAAGATGTACATTAAGCTCTAGTTGTCCGTGAAAATCTGACACGACTCTCGAACAAGTAGTGTCTCCAAATCTCCAACGCAAAACCACCGCGGCCATCTCCAGATCATGAGTGGGATATCCTTCTCATACTTCCTCCAAAGGTAGGGAAGCAAAAGCGATAACTCCATAGCGTCACCTCAGTACACACTCGAGCCCCACTCACGAAACATCACAGTTAAACCACAAAGTCGCCCGAACCAAAAGCAAAGAAAGAACTGATGCAGTTGTTAACCGAATCTTCAACTGCCGAAACTCCGCACACATGCCTCAGTCCAAAGAAAAGAAACTTCCATTCCGGTCAATTCAGTCAATGGTGCAGCACTACACTAGCAATCCTGCACGAAACAGCGGTAAAAACTTGCTAAGCTCAAAAATCTCCGGACCTCCGTCTTGCTCACAAGTCTGGGCCTAAGCTGTACGGCCACGAACTTCCTCGGAACCATATAAAACCGTCTCCCGTAACTACAAGACCTAGGAGTCAACACAACAAGCCTGAAGGAACACTCCGAGAATCTAGCAAACCGCTGGGGCTCTCCCAGTATCTGCAAAACAATTCCTCAAGTGCTACTCCTGTCCCTCAAGACATATTAAATAGACCAGAATATCGTAAATAACACAACAATAACTGGTCGAGGAACGGCCTGAAGAAATCCGGTTCATCACATCTACGAATGCTGCTAGGGCATTGGTGAATCCAATGACACACCAATACACACAAAGCCCGTAGCATGCACAAGGCAGTCTTCGGAATGTCATCGCTCCAAACCCGCAGCAATGATGACCCGATCCCAAACAAACTTAGAAAATGTCTCGCACTCTGGAGCTGATCGAAGAAATCGTCAATGCGAGGTAAAGGATACCTATCCGCACCGTAAGCCGGTTCAATTGACGATCCATCAATACATAACCTCAAGCTGTCGTCTTTCTCCTTGACGAACAAAAATAGGAGCTTCCTAATGCGAAACACTCAGACGCACGAAACTCCCCCCAACAAACAACTCTGCAGCAGATCCTTAAGCTCCTTAAGCTTCGCCGGCTCATCTGGAACAATGTCGGAAAACTCTCGCATGAAAGAAAACCGGTCTAACAATCCAACTATGGCTACGGTATCACGAATGAACGCCAAGAATCCATGACATATCCTCAAAAGCCGACTAGCGAAAAAGGCGGAATTCAAGCTGTGACAGGAGACACAACTATCCACCTGCACAACAAGAACTGAATCGCCGGGGAAAACAAAACCTGGCCATTTCCTCACGGTATTCCACAAACGCCTAGCACGTAGCTAACTAGTCCGTGCCCAGGAGAACGCCAAATCCAACATCTCTAGAAGGATCAAAACGACAGACGAATCTCTATCTCTTATCCGATTGGCACACGACCGAATTACGTGTCGCGCAACAAAAGAATCGCTGACAGAAGTTAACACAACAAACAACTGATCTACCTAACACGACTCTCGTCCCAACCATGGCACAAGTATGAAAAACAAACAAATACATCAAAAGAACATACGAATTAAGGATACCTGAAAACTCTGCATTGGACGCCCTCGCGTCCCGATGAGCAGAAGTAAACTCTCGTGTCCGCCCTCTACCCGCTACAGGCCGAACTCCTCCTCTGCTAGACTGACCCCTCTGAGAGAACCCTCCGCGTCCATGACGTCTCAGAATAGGACCCTGACGTGGTGCTAAGGAACAATGTCTGACGAAGTGTTGAAGGCTTCCGCATCGAAAACATCCACGCGCTGACTGCTGACCCTCCTGGGGATGAGAGCTGAACGACTGTCCTCATCCTAAGCCTCTGCTACTCCTACGATGGTCACGAAATCTGTCTCGAAGACTAAGCCTCTGTCTCTGGGTTGGTACACCAGCACGATTCCTCCACTGTTCTGTAACTCTCAAAGTCTCTGGAAGACGTGTCTCGTAAACTGGGACTGCATCTACTGGTGCTATGTAGGTGACGGAATGCTGCATGCTGATCGCAAGGAACAACTGGGTAACAGGGGTGACAACCTCCTGTCGCTGCGCTCGAATGGTCTCAACCAATGAGCTTATCGTCTGGCACAAGTCCTGCATCTCTGCCACTAGTCTAGCGATCTGGTCTGTCGGGGGTGGAACAGACTGCTCTGGTACAACGGGTGTACTGCCCGGATCAGACTTCGTCTCGGACGAGTCAACTCGAATCTCGGCTCTCGCGGCCACTCTCTGCGCCCTCGTAGTCTTTGGCGGCATAATGGTTGAAAATGAAGTAGGATTCGATGAGGATACGAAAATCGAATCACAAGGATGTATACAATCATGAAGAATTTCAATCAATATGTCCTAAGGTCTCTTAGGCGGAGTACCATATCGTGAGTATGCCGCGGAACATACACACGATACGCCAATCTGCTTCAGCTACCTATTCCATCATACCAGGGTCATCCTACACTTCGAAGGTAAAACCTATGCTTTGATACCAACATTGTCACGACCCAAAATTTAGCCCCTAACCGGCACTTAACCACGTAACGTCTATAGGCGTAACACGACTAAGTAAGCCGAAACCCAGAAATCAAAACCATTAAAAGTATTGAGTGTTTAAAACATTTAATAGAAACATTTGTTAAAACGTTTAGAAAACCTTAAGTAATTTAGTAAAATTCTTTAAAGTTCAAGTTATTATCTTAAAAATTTTGGCAGCATTTCCTCTGTAAAAACTAGCCCCGAAATCGGGTACAAGGCAATATATAAGTAAAAGTGACATATAGAATGAATAAGGCATCCCAAACAGGAGAATCACGCCCAACGGTGGAAACAATCACCACGATAAAAATATACGACGCCGTAGCGAAGAAATGAGCGGTATAAGTGAAAACAAATATCATGAAAGATAAAACTGCATAAATAAAGTCGGCTCACAACGAGCTCGACACCAGAGTACAAAATAATATATATCGTCCTCACAACTGGTCTCTAAGTTAATACATGAAAGTAGATAGAGAGTACTAGATACAACAGTGTATACAACTGGAAAATAAACAGGTACCGCAAAAACCCACCTATCAGCAAAAGGGCTAACTCGCCAACTGCAGTGGTATCTGTGTCAAAAGATGCAACAAAACAGCCTGCCGTGACTACTCTGAGGGGCGACCTGCAGACACTGTGGCACAACGGGGGTGAGTTGCCAACTCGTGAATAGTAGATAACATATAAAGGTAATCGTGAGTATGCACGTGCAGCGATACTCTAACCTATGCCAACAGATAACATCTATATGATGAGCTAGATGAGCAATAATCATCCAACAAGTGTGATCTAATAACATCTCTATATGATAAGCAGGGTATGCAATAATCGTGCATAGCAGATGCAATCTAATAAGATCTATATGATGAGCAGGGTATGCAATAATCGTGCATAGCAAATGCAATCTAATAACATTTATATGATGAGCAGGGTATGCCATAATCGTGCATAAGTACTCTATCAGGTACTATAGCTACAGGATGAGATGCAAAATAATGAATGCTGGCATGGGAATAAATATCATCTACATGGAATGTCAACGTGGAAGAATAACCGGTGTCTATCAATGCACCCAAATCCCAGAAAAACTCAGGCGCCGTCACTTTGATCGGCCTGTAAATCCTATACAGCTTATGGAATCGTGAATGCCTAGCATCGGCACTCGAAAATATCATAAATCATCGTGTCAAGCATCGACACGCAAATCCTCAAGTATAGGGATCCGTCTGCGGAATCGGCCCTCGGCCTCGGTAGTACGTGTCGTCCCGTATCCATCTCTCAACTCTGGTCAGTATCCTCCGGATAACCGCCAGATCTAACCAATCACCGGTAGGTAGTAGTCCCTCTGCCAGGCTCACCGTCTACTACACAGAGATCCGTTCTCCCTCCGGGGTACCATACCGGGTCCACCATATTCCCGCAATCGGCCTCGTCCAGCTCCTCGATTCGGGTTCACATGTCACACGTCTCAGAACCGAGAAAACGAATTGTGGATGCACTGAAATATCATATCAAGGGAAACCGGGTTTTTAAAACAGTACGTATTTTCTTAAAATAATACCTCGGTTCCCAAATCCAGAAATCACATAAATCCAAACTCAATGCGTAAATCCATGCAATGTGTCATATGACACTAAGAGTAAAAGAAAGGAAAAACCGCTCTTTTAAAAAGGATCCAGTTTTGAAATTGTCTCGTGCGGTTCCATAGTTTTTAAATCATGTCAATATCACCCATGTATGTAACATATGTATGTATGTAGGTACGGATGTGCAAATGGATATATACGCAATGTGAGTGTAACAATATACATGTGCACTAATATGGATATACGATGTATATGTGCACAAGTATAGATATATTAAGGTACGTATGCACTAATGTGAATATAAAGTGTGCATGTGCGCAAGTAGTGATATATCAATGAAGGTATGCACTAATGTGAATATACGGTTTACATGTGCGCAAGTAGTGATATATCAATGAAAGTATGCACTAATGTGAATATACAGTGCACATGTGTGTAAGTAGTGATATATCAATGAAGGTATGCACTAATGTGAATATACGGTGTATATGTGCGCAAGTAGTGATATATCAATGAAAGTATACACTAATGTGAAAATACGGTGTACATGTGCGCAAGTAATGATATATCAATGAAGGTATGCACTAATATGAATATACGGTGTACATGTGCGCAAGTAGTGAAATATCAATGAAAGTATGCACTAATGTGGATATAAAGGGTGCATGTGAATATGCGACAAGTCATGACAATCATCAATGATGCGGTAATCCTATAGTGCGAGTGTCATGGCAATCACTAAAGGTGTGAGTGTAACATATAAATAGCGCTCGTGCACCTTGAACCGTTAGTAACAGTGCAGTGTTCTATACCTACCATTTCTATATGCAATAAGGGTGGTATGCTATAATAATACAGATAAACATCTACGACTAAATATCCTATCACGCCCTGACGCTTAACGCCATACGGGCGATTTCCCTGTAGATATTAAATCTACTCTCCTGGTCGCGTGCTACATGTAGCCAACCACCTGCTTCCCCTTCTTTGCGGCGTCCGACGTACCCGCCTGCGAACCTAGAATTCACATAAGGAAAGTGCACATAAGCAAATATCTTGCAAAACGCGATATCGAAATCAAACGAGAAACTCGCGTCGCGAACTAAATGCGCGTGTGTCCGATATGCTAGATCGTGTGTATACGCGTCTAAAACTACCCCGACACGCCGCGACAAGCTGGATCACAGAACCCGCTCACGTGTCGTGGGTATCGCGCAAACAAAACATACTAGAAAAACGATATATGGTCCCAGATTTTTATACAGGTGAAATCTTACAAAATTGCACATGCCGAAACACTGGAAAACACAACAGACTACCTTAGCCAAAACACTAACCCCTAAATCCCTTGTCTGGCCGCAATTTGCGGCCAGAACGATTAAACTGGCGGCCTGGGTTGGGTGTTTGGGGTTCGTGCTCTGGTGGTGTGATCAAGGTGTCACGATCCGAAATTGGCCCGTGACGGCCCTAGTACTACGCAACGCCCTAAGACGTAACGTAGTAAAAGAAAGCCAAAACCCAGAAATCTAAACCATAAAAATACGGAAAAGATAATATAAGTTTTTGAAACATTTGAAATCGCAACCCAAATTCTTTAAAAGTCATACTTATTTCTTTAAAATTTTGGCAACACCCCTTTTTGTAAAAACTAACCCAAAATGAATACAACACAAAAATATGAAGCTATAGCGCAGAAATAAAGACAATAGAGAGAAAGCTGTATATAAACGACAACAAACCCACAAATAATATACAGTAACGTACTCACCAAGTCTCTAAGTCAACCACATAATAGTAGATGGAGAGTACAAAATACAACGAATGTACAATACAAAATACAGATAACCACCAAAATCCACCTAAGTAAGATAGTACTGTGAGCTGATGCGGTATCTATAGCAAAAGATGATAGGTGAATAGCGGAATAGCCTGCCTCGACTACTCTGGGAAACAACCTGAAACACCTGTGGCACAACGGGGGTGAGTTGCCAACTCGTGAATAGTAGATAACATATGCAGGTAATCGCAGGAATGCACGTACAGCATGAATCTAAGATATGCGATTACAGTAATAACATGTCATGCAAATGCTGAATAAAGGAAAGTACAGTAGCAGGTACAATCAATATGTGAAGCAATAGTAACATGACAATAATATGCAATAACCATGCAATAGGGATGTGAGAATGTAAAGATTCAACTAACATAAGGGTACACTAACAGGTACTACCAATATATGAATCTGTGCATAAAGTAGATAAGTGTGAGGTATGGGGTGGAATATGTCATTTCCACGAAAACCTGACATCGTGGCAGGGTCACAATCCATCAAGACACTCAAATCCCAAATGCTCAAATCAGCCCCCAAGTTGGGCTCTCACATCATATAAGTCTCACATCACCTCAATGTACAATATCGAGTAATCTCCTATATCTCGAATGTACAAATCAACAATCTCTTTCATATCCAATATCCAATCTCAATGAATCGTATATATCCCAAGTCGAATCTCAAGTAAGTTTCTAACATCCTAAAGGTATATATATTTGCAGAAATAAATATGATGGGGGCAATACACATATATTAGCATCCCATTCCACTAATATTGGTGTAAGGGTATATATAACAACGGCTAATCCCCTGTTATATATACAAAGGTATTAAAAGAAATATCATGAAAACACTGTGCCAAGCATCGACACAGAAATCCTGATAGGTACGTATTATACGCTGTCCCGAAAGCACGAGTGCCTAGCTCTGCCCCTCGCCTTTCGACGTATGCAAACGTACAAGACTCCGGTCGGTATCCCCAAGATAACCGCCGAGTAAAAGGTAATATCACCGGACGGTATGGTTCCCCTGACAGGCTCACCGTCTAACAAATCCAGCGATCCGTTCTCGCCCTGAGGTACCTCCGGGCCCCACCATATACCCTCATGCGGCCTCTACGCCTCCTCGCATGAGGTATAAATAATCAGCACCGATAAAACCCATGGTGGATGCGCAAATATCATATCAAGAAAACCGGGTTTTTCAATGTATGCATAATTTCATGAACTCCCACGGTTCCCAAATCCAGAAAACATCATGTAAAATCCAAATAATAATGCGCAATCCAGAAATAAACATATGCGATATATCTGAAATGCGAGCATATAACAGAGAATATGTAGCTGAAACCAGATGTATGCGAAATCTATAAGGTACAGCTAAATAACATCAGTAAAGGTAAATATGTGACTGCAACTGAATATGTGTGTAACATATATGTGTAGCAATGTATAGGTATCTACCTGTAAGAACTGATGTCGTATACCCCCCTGGGTATAACTAAAATATGTAGGATATCCCCCCGGTATAAGTAAAATGTGTGCAAGGTATACCTCTCGTAAGGTGTATATGTACCTATCACTAAAGGTATGATGCACTATAGGTATACCGATAAGCTAGATGTCATTTGTGATAAGCAATAGTGTCTATAATGGTTAGTGTGTGACATGGCAATTATTGACGGTGTGTGTGTAGCATACAATCCGTGCTCGTGCAACATGAACCGTCAATAATGTGTGCAGCGCCCTACGGCTACTAGTCACAGTACAACTATATCTAACTAAAAAGGTGAAGGCGCAATTCTAACAATGATGTAAAATGTGCGACAAGTATTAGAATCCTAGCCCAGACGCATAACGCCATGCGGGCGATTCCCCTGTAGATGTTAAATCTACTCACCTACGCTCCACGCTAGGTGAATCCTACCATTTGCTCTCCCCTGTAGCAGTGTCCATAGTCCTTGCCCGCAAACCTGCAAATAAGACATGGAAATTATATATAAGCCAAATATTCCGCAAAACGCGATATCGAACCAAAACGAGAAACTCGCGTCGCGAACTAAACGCGCGTGTGCACGATACGCTGAATCGTGTGCATACGCGTCTAAAACCATCGCGACACGCCGCGATACGCTGGATCACAGAACCCTCTCACGTATCGCGCGTATCGCGCAAACACAACGGACACCAAAAACGATATATAGTCCCAGATTTTCCTACAGGCCAAAACTTACAAAACTAGACATGCCAAAGCACTAGACAACACTGCAGACAACCCTAGCCAAGACCCCAACACCCCAGACCCCAACTTGGCCGCAAATTGCGGCCAAATCCATTAAATCTGCGGCCTGGAACAAGAATGAGGGGCTCGTGTTCTGGTGGTGGTATCTAGACCTAGTGAGCATGCCTCAGTTTTCTCAATTTTGTTCTGAAGGATCCGGGTCAAAAGCAGATTACAAAATGCTAATATATCGCTTTAAAATCACCAATTTGCACAATTTAGAAACCTTATGGTATTTTAGTGTAATCTGGGTTAAACTCAGTTAAAGTAACCCTAACAACACTAAAGCAGGTTAGGTTAGCTAACACAATCAACATTCCACATAAACACCATAATCTAACAATTTAACACAAACCGACACTAAACCATACAAGCTAAGCAAACTAGGAAAATGGGTTAAGGAAATATACCCTATAAGATCCTAGAAAGAAGGTGAAGAAGTGTATGGGGGAAGAAGTGAGTTGCTGCAAGTGCTGGGGCTGCTGCTGCTACAGCTTCTGCAGCTGTTGATGATGCTGTCTGCTGCTGCTGCTAATGGAGCTGCTGTTGTTTCTGTTGTTGCTGAAGCTGCTTCTGGGGCTGCTGCTGCTCTCTGCAGGTGAGTGTGTGTGTGTGTGTTTGTGAGAGAGAAATGAGAGAATGAGTGAGAAATAAGAGAACACACAAAACCCCTCCCATTCTCTTTCTCTTTCTTTATTTAAAGAAGCATGGCTTGGGCCATGTAGCACCATGCTTCTCTCTCTCTCAAGTCAACACTTTAAATCATTTAAAAACCTTTTTCAAATTCATTTTCATTTTAAAACAACCATGAACAATACAACCATAACACTTAAACAATAAGTAAAACTAGATTAAGAAATGGTTAAATCCCAAATTAATACCCTAGTTATCATGCACAAGTGTGTGTGTGCCTAGAAAATTTCTAATAAAATACTCATAAAATAGGATAAAATACTTCAAAACCAATTTGGTAAACTTTTTATTAAAAACTATATATATAAAATATAATTAGCTACAAAACACATTCTAAGGTGTTACAATTTCCCCCCCTTAAAAGAAATTCGTCCCCGAATTTAAAAATATACCGATACGCGTACCTTCAAAGGGAAGATTACAACTCCCAAATCTCGTGCGCAGCATCCCAAGTGATTACCTCACTATACGGCTACGTCCAAGAAAAACCCTTCACAGATGGCAAGACCCTTGACCGACGTTTCCCCACCTGCCGGGCCATTAACACTACTGGCTGCTGGTGAACGAAAGATCGCGTCGAAGCCAAAAGGTTTGGTGCCAAATCATGTGAGAAAGGTCAAGAAGGTAATTGTAAAGTATCATCACAAGGAATACGGGGTGAAAATCCAACAATCTGGGCGGAAGTGCCAAATTAAAGGCAACGAAACTAACTTGCTTATAGGATCTTAAAAGGATCTAAAATCCTGGGATAAGCTTCCCAAAATCCAACACGTGATTCATCGGAAAGTCCATAGGAATACATGATCTGTCCCTGCGATCTCGAGTCTATGACCAACACAGTCGGCATAAGACCTCAGTTCGCAATGGACAATTCCCATCCCGACCTAACACAACTGGACCATCTCCGAAATCTCTAGACTAGCTGGGGTCCAAAGTCCTACTTACGCAGAGTCAGAAAAATAACAGACTGGTGATCGACATGACCTAACCCCTAAGCCTAAGGGTGGCCAATTGGAGTGTCTCCTGATAACGGCTATCGAAGGAGAATCCTAACGATGGCGAGTGATGATCCCCAACTGCTGACAACAATCAAAACAAACACACAACTTAACAAAGAACAACTGAGCAAACTGAGTATAACCGGACGACAAGAATCCGAATGGAGTCACACCCTGACTAAACTTGGGTAGAAACTACAACGAAATTTATGGAGATCTGCTCCCACTCCTGCTTCGGAACGGTTTAAGATTGCAACTCTCCAGCCGGCCTCAGATGCTCGAACCAAGCACACAACCAGACAGACACCTTGAAACGAATCCTGACTTCTCTTTACATCCCTGTCCACCCGTAACTATCTCACAAGTCACGTCAATGTTGGTGGAACTTGAATGCATACAGAGAGTTGACAGATAGGCATGTTCTAGGATTTTACGTCTCTACCTGATAATATCAGGTACACAAACGCGTCCTTAACTTAGCACACCATTGTCATAATCAAGGTCTTCGAATCATTACCCAGCCGAGTATGCTCAAGTATCACTGACGAACGAGCATCGGCGGGCAGTGTCTCGCGAAAACGATTTAAGGAAAGTGGTCGGGCGCGGACATGAGCAAGCTGTCCCCTCCGTAGAGACGAACTTAAGCTATACTCAACGATGACACAAGAACTGTAAATCTGCAGAAGACTATCACAACAATCAAAATCCGCTGCAGGAATATGTTCATTAAGCTCTAGTGGTCCATGGAAAATCTGACACGACTCTCAAACAAGTAGTGTCCCCAAATCTCCAACGCAAAACCACCGCGGCCATCTCCAGATCATGAGTGGAATATCCTTCTCGTACTTCCTCCAAATGTAGGGAAGCAAAAGCGATAACTCTATAGTGTCACCTTAGTACACACTCGATCCCACTCAAGAAACATTACAGTTAAACAACAAAGTCGCCCGAACCAGAAAGCAAAGAAAGAACTGATGCAGTTGTTAACCGATTCTCCAACTGCCGAAAACTCCGTACACATGCCTCAGTCCACAGAAAAGAAACCTCCCTTCCGGTACAATCAGTCGACGGTGCAGTACTACTCTAGCAATCCTGCATGAAACGGTGGTAAGAACTTGCTAAGCCCAAAAATCTGCGGATCTCCGTCCTGCACACATGTCTGGACCTAAGCTGTACGGTCACGATCTCCCTCGGGACCATACAAAACCGTCTCCCATGACTACAAGACCTAGGAGTCAACACAACACAAGCCTGAAGAAACACTCCGAGAATTTAGCAAACTGCTGGTGCACTCCCAGTATCTGCATAACAAATTCCCAAGTGTTACTCCTGTTCCTCAAGACACATTAAATAGACCAAAATGTCGTAAATAACACAACAGTAACTGGTCGAGGAACGGCCTGAAGAAATCCGGTTCATCACATCTACGAATGCTGCTAGGGCATCAGTGAATCCAACGACTCACAAAAACACACAAAGACCGTCGCACGCATAAGGCATTCTTCGGAATGCCATCACCCCGAATCCGATATAATGATGACCTGATCCCAAGCAAACTTAGAAAATGTCTCGCACTCTAGAGCTGATCGAGGAAATCGTCACGGCGAGGTGAAGGATACCTATCCGCACCGTAAGCCGGTCCAATTGACAATCCGTCGATACACAACCTCAAACTTCCGTCTTTCCCCTTGACGAACAGAATTAGGAGCTCCCAAAAGCGAAATACTCAGACAAACAAAACTCCCCAAACAACAACTCTGCAGCTGATCCTTAAGCTCCCCAAGCTTCGCTGGCTTATCCGGAACAACATCGGAAAAACTTTCGCACAAAAGGAGCCCGGTCCAACAATCCTAACTGTGGCTCCGGTATCACGAATGAACGCCAAGAATCCACGACATCTCCTCAGTAGCCGACTAGCGAAAAAGGCTGAATTCAAGCTGTGAGAGGCGGCACAACTATCCACCTGCACAACAAGAACTGACCTGCCGAGAAAAACAAACCTGACTGTTTCCTCACGGTAGTCCACAGACGCCTAGCACGTAGTTAACCAGTCCGTGCCCAGGAGAACGTCAAATCCAGCATCTCTAGAAAGATCGAAATGATGGACGAATCTCTATCTCCTATCCGATTGGCACACAACTGAATACGTGTCGCGCAACAAAAGAATCGCTGACAGAAGTTAACACAACTACGACTAATCTACCCAACCACGGTACAAGCATGAAAAACAACGAATACATGAAAAGAACATATAAATAAAAGATACCTGAAAACTCCACATTGGACGTCTGCGCGTCACGATGAGTAGAAGCAAACTCCTGTGTCTGCCCTCTACTCGCAGCTGGATGAACTCCTCTGGTAGACTGAGCCCTTTGAGCGAACCTTCTATGTCCACGGCCTCTCTGAGTACGATCCTGACGCCGTGCTGAGGAACAATCCCTGACGAAGTGCTGAAGGCTTCCGCATCGAAAACATCCATGCGCTGACTGCTGACCATCCTTGGGATGAGAGCTGAAGGACCGTCCTCGTCCTAAGCCTCTGCTGCTCCCGCGACGGCCACGAAATCTGTCTCGACGACCAAACCTCTGCCTCTGGGCTGGTATGCTGGTACGAGTCCCCCACTGTCCTGGAACTCTCTGAGCCTCTGGAATATGCGCCTCATCAACTGGAGCTGCAACCACTGGTGCTATGTAGGTGACGGACTGCTGCATGCTGATCGCAAGTGACAACTGAGTAACAGGGGTGACAACCTCCTGTCGTAGCTCCCGAACGACATCAACCAAAGAACTCATAGTCTGGCGGAAGTCCTACATCTCTGCCAAAAGTCTATCAATAGTATATGTTGTAGGCTGATCCGTCTGCACCTGTGCAACTAGAGTGCCATCCTGGTCAGTACTCGTCTCACCCGAGCCAACTCTGACCTCGGCCCTCGCTGCATCACTCTGAGTCCCCATAGTCATCGGCGACAAGGCTATAAATAGATATAAGATAAGATTCGATAAGAATAAGGAAATCGAATCTCAAGGATATGAATCATCAAAGAAGGAATGTCAAGCAGTTTGTACTTAGGTCACTTAATGCGAAGTACCGCATCGTGGGTATGCTGCAGACACACACACACTACGTTACTTTGCTTAAGCAACCTACTCCATCATACTAAGCTCATTCTACACTCCGAAAGGTCTAGCGCTCTGATACCAACTTTGTCACGATCCGAAATTGGCCCGTGACGGCCCTAGTACTACGCAACGCCCTAAGACGTAACGTAGTAAAAGAAAGCCAAAACCCAGAAATCTAAACCATAAAAATACGGAAAAGATAATATAAGTTTTTGAAACATTTGAAATCGCAACCCAAACTCTTTAAAAGTCCTACTTATTTCTTTAAAATTTTGGCAACACCCCTTTTTGTAAAAACTAACCCAAGATGAATACAACACAAAAATATGAAGCTATAGCGCAGAAATAAAGACAATAGAGAGAAAGTTGTATATAAACGACAACAAACCCACAAATAATATACAGTAACGTCCTCACCAAGTCTCTAAGTCAACCACATAATAGTAGATGGAGAGTACAAGATACAACGAATGTACAATACAAAATACAGATAACCACCAAAACCCAACTAAGTAAGATAGTACTGTGAGCTGATGCGGTATCTGTAGCAAAAGTGTTGGAGATAGTGCCCTCAGAGTCAATTATTAGGTCACAGGTACGTGATTGTAATGATTGAGGGAGGACCTATCCCGGTAGGACAGTCTTACTCGAGATGATAGTATGCTATCTGGTTTACCTTTATCATCGTGTACTGCTTTAGGTGACATGACACGTCGCTATTACACGTTGATAGAGCCCCTAGGATTCTTGCTTGACCATCAGCAGTATGAGGGCGATCATATAAGTGGGAGCTGGGGGTCTACAAGCATATCCTTAAAAGGTCCCTAGTCGTGGGAGTTTCGAGACCGGGCATCGATACTCCATTAGTAGACTAGTGTATACAGTCGAGACCCCGACGAGGGGCGGTGGCCGGTCTCACAAGCCACTGGTGTCAGTTGGATCACCTAAGATGTATACAGGTGCTCATTGGGTTATGAGTACACCGGACAGGACTCGCCGGGAACATGCTAGTTGGTCATATACCAGACGTCAGATGGCAGTTCCCTGGTGACATGTGTGCAGGTTAGTTCATCGACCTGGGGATCGTCATTTGTCTCGTGTGAGTTCCCACTGTACTTTGATTACTACCCTACCACGGCTCAAAGGAGTCGTGCAAACAGGTTTTAGTTGGGTACAGTCCCGAGCCACATGGAGGCAGTGAGCGTATCTTCAGGGGTTCGTCTCTCCCGGTATTGGGGGTGAGGTCGTGCTGTGTCTAGGAGAGCCATTACACAAAGTCCTTGGCCAAGGCAAGGAGATTTACTGGTAGGTATTCCAGTAGTATCTCAAGGTGTTCTGGGCTACACTCCGACACGACTTGTACCGCTTTTGGGGGTCTGACTTTTACCAACCCCCTAGGCCCGCCATGCGATACTCATAGACGAACGGACCGGACTGCACGGATATTGTCACTGACAGGCTCAGTAGGGTGTCAGGATGAGTTCGCTCATCGACGTCCCTTTTAGTCAATAGCTGGTGGCCCGTTACGTATTGGCTTATACCTCTGACGTGCTAGTGGTTAAATCCACAACCAAGGTGTTGATGAGTCTTTAGAGTCCCCCACATTCAGTTACTCAGCTTTCGGGCGAAAGGTTGTAGAGGCCGTATGGAGATATGGCAAGGTCCGATCAGATACGTGCGGTATTGCACGGATCAGGATCGGACAGTTTGTACTATAGGCCGTATGGTTATATGGCAGGGTTCGATCAGATACGTGCGGTATTGCACGGATCAGGATCGAACAGATATTACTAGCCGGTTTTGGTATAAGCCGGATCCTGGTATAGTACAGTGTAGATTTTGTCTCATTGCATTTGTATTTCGGTCGGAATACAAATGCGGGTGTGTATGCACAGTATCGGGGTTTTCCTGTAATTTATTACGGGACCATTTTTATGGAGTTGCCAGTTTGCTTTCCGTTTCGGCCAATTTCCATTGTTCCGTTCATTGGCCGAAGATTGGTGGAGGAGGGCTTATTTGCATTGTTGCAAATAAGTGTTTGTGGAGGGGTTCTTTGCTTATTGTTGTATCATGATAGCCTCTCATTGACCTTGACTCCTAGCTTCATGATAGCTTGACTTTCTTTATCATCATGGTTTTGATGATGGTTGTTGATGATGAGAGATGGTTGTTAGTTGAGTGTTGGTTTTGCTTTGTTATCATTTGGTTCATATGATAACCATTCCTCTCTCTCTCTTGTTTTGATATGAGAATGGCTCCCATTTTTTTTGAGCTCTCTCTCTCCATTTTCACTCTCCTTCTCCTCTTGTCATGGCCGGCCACCATGAGGGTGGGTTGCCCATTTTTGTAGTGGGGATTTTTTGCTCTCTTGATGTTAGAAAAATCCCCAAGTTCCTCCACATTGTTCTTGTATCATCCCTCCACCTAAAATGGCATCTCCATGAACCCCAAAGTGAGACTTGAGGACTACGTATTCTACAGCGAACCTTGGGCACGTCGAGTAGCCGGCTTCGTGCCCGAGTTGCCTCGGCATTGAGGTGGGAGCCCGTAAACAAAGTAGGCGATGTGGTGCACTTCCGGCGACGAGGAGGAGACGGGACTTTTCCGCAGGAGATCCGGACGATGGCGAAAAGACCGGAGGACTTGGATCGTCGGTATATCTCTAACCCATCTTGTTAAGTAGCTTAGACTTGTTAATGGTTCGATCCGGGTTATAGTGCGCGGTGGTGCCGGTTTGCTAAGTCCGCAAAATTTAAGTTATTCACCGCTTCCGCATTCCGGCGTCGGATTGACGGCCGGGGCGCCGCCGTGCACTTACAGTGGTATCAGAGCCTCGCCATTAACTTAGTCTAGCTTTGTGTAATGTGTTTGCATTTCCGATTGATCAAAAAGTTCCAAAACTGCATTTTAGTTCGCATCAGTTTCTGTTGAAAATTTTTGGTCTCGAAAAATTTTTCAGGTTGTAGAATATTGATGTACTGGATAATCTAAGAGTTCTGTAAAAATTTGATGAAGTAACTCCACAGTTGGAGCGCGGAACCGCCGCGAAAACCCCATTAGTGCGGCCCTTCCGCCGCGCACTATTCACATCACTTCACCATTTTTTTACAGAGGCCTTCTGGGCTTAAAATATGGGCTTTGGAATATTAAAGTTGGGCCAATTGTTTCTGTGAGTGCTACAGTTTTCTTTGGGGCCCACTTGTTAATTGTTTGATCAATCGGAAATTTTTTAAACACATTTTTCACAGTATTTACATTATATTTGCGACCGTGAATGTCACTCGATCGGTAAATCCGGTCTAACTGCTATAGCCCGGTTAGACGGATTTGCGAACGTGACTTTCACGTTGATGTTCTATGTATTTGCTGTGATGTTGCGGATCGGTCGTGGGGGATAGCCTGGATGCAATGCTAGTACTGTGCTGTTGTATTATGTACATTTGATATTGCGGGGCGAGCGTCCGACATGTGGACTGCCGTCACTGCCTGATTGTATTATTATTTTGGGGCACGACCTGGTTGCGGTCGATGTACCCGGTGTATGTATATTTTACTTTCTGTACTAGGATTGCCCCGCGGTGGGGTGCACGGATAGCCGGGTTCTGGAGGGCAACAAGCCCGCATCTCATGGCATTGAGACGGAGGGGGCTTCACTCTAGGATTGGCGGGCTATTCGCCGCACTCGTAGGGGGTACAGGTTGACCCAGGAGGGGTGCCCAAGTTACCGGATTCCGTGAAGTGCTGGGTGGTCCATTCACGGTATTGAAGGGGGCTGCCTCGCTTCAGGTTTTGGCGGGTAACTTGCCGCGCCCGTAGGGGTCTAGGATTTCATTGCACAGGCTATCCACACGACCAGGGGAACGTCGGGTTTCAGTAGTGGCTCTGTGAAACCCGGGGATCCCAGATATCTGTATTGTTTCTGTGATGCTGTTCATTCTCTGTGATGTTGCATTTTATTCACGCCTTGAGCGAAATATAATATATTGGTATATATATTAGTAGATGTTGTATATGTTTTGCATCCGCGCTAGTCCAGTCCCCGCTCTGTCGTTAGTAAGCTAACCTAACGGGTAATGACGGGACCCAGTGGCGAATGCGGATGGCATATACGTACATCAGTATATTTTCGTTCTTTTTGGTGTGATCAATTGATGGGACTGCGTTGATTCGGATCAATGCAAGTTAAAAACAAACCTAATCTGATGTTGTTGGAACACTTTTCAAAAGGCTGTTATTGCAAGGACGTTCACTTTTGTTTTGCATAGTGATATTCAGTTGGAATATCCTCCTCCTCAGTCGACGAGGCAAGGGCCGAGATCCCTTCACCGGGAGTGACCCCTTGGACAAAAGTTTGCGTCAGAGCAATAACTTCACTATAGCCGATCACTTTTGCTTTGCATCGCGGTATTCATTTGGAATATCCTGCACCCCATTCTACGGGGAAAGAGCCGAGATCCCTTCACCGGGAGTGACCTCTTTAGCAACGGTTTTCGTCACTATATTTTTAAAAGCTCTCCGTTCCTTCGACGATATCAAGTTCTTTACGTTAAAGGTTTTCGCCAGAAACCATTCGTAGCCCTCCGTCGTTTCATATGGGTGGTCAATAGTATTCAAGCTGTGTATGTTGGCCAAAGTCAAGGCACAGTGATTGGTAGCTATTGGGGTATTCATATGCAGCATAGATAGATGCGTTGGTTTGGGACAGTCGTGCTGCCATTTTGGCCAAAGTCAAGGGTATGTACGGGTGGATTCAAATTAACCTGGAGAATGACGGGTAGAACTTGACATGTGACTTATGATATGTTGGCCAAAGTCAAGGTCATAAGAGCATGGGGCAGAAATCACATCGGGAGTTTCAAAAGTACTGAAACTTGCCAGATATGCGCATACCTTCTGGAGTGTGATACCGTGAGCGGATTCCGTCACGTTGTCATGCGATGAGAGTTGGATCCCGATTCCCACTGATGAGTTAGTTTACTCCTCGGGTGACCCCGACTAATTCTTCTTTCAGGTTTGGAGGAGAATTTGAGGTACAGTGGGAGGTTTCCAGATTAGATAAATTGGTGACCATTCTGATCTAGGTTAGAGTGCACGCTGAGTGTTTCTTTTCTCTCTCTCTTTGGCAGCGACCATTGACCCGACCCTAAGACTTTGACTCAGTGACCAAGTTGACCGAACCTTCTTAAACACCGGCTTTTGGATTGTCAGAGTTGCAAACCTCATTGCCACTCCTACTTTTACCCTTTTCTCCAGGACACCCCGTATTACTACGAACGTCCACTTCCATTGGACAAAACCATCGTATGGTTAGATACGAACTCGAAAGAATTTATTCGAGGATGGTTTCCGGTTCTGGAGAAAACGGATAGGATTATTCAGTTGTCTTTTCCTTTTACCCTCTCTCAAGTTACGAGTACTCCTTGGTTTAGGGGTAGTACACCTATTACGCAAATTGGATTGTCTTCTTCCAAACCTTAGGCTGGTGCCGACCGGTAGGGAATGAAGAAAACCAATTAGCATAACGATGGTGTGCAGAAGGTATTAAGTTCAGACAAAGCAAGGGATTAGTAAGAGGGCAAAGTAAATTGCAACAGATATTCACGACCAAACCGAATATTTCGTTACCACTCCCACATCACCTTTGTATTTCTCCAGGACACTCCGTATCACTACGAAGATCCACAGTTTATTTGGATACTCCATCGTATGGTTATATACGAACTCGAATGGAACTTGTTCCAGTTCGGGGATGGATTCTGGTTCAGGAGAAATAGGAATAAAGTACATTCAGGTGTCTTTTATCTTCACCTTCTCTCGTGTTGCGAGTGTTCCTAGGATTGGGACAGTACACCCATTATGCTTATTGGATAGTCTTCTTCCAAACCATAGGATGGTGCCGAACGGTAGGGAAGGAAGAAAACCATTTGGCCTAAAGGGGTGTGCAGAAGGTAAAGACTAAAGACATATGAAGGGATTTGGAGAGGTGGCAAAGAACTATACGGTTACAGTCGTGAATCTGGAAGAGGCATTACTAGGAATACCAGGATACCCCATCGAAACATTTCAATGTTTCAGTTTCACTGTGTACTGTTAATAGAAAACTGATTTCCCGATTAGATACTTACTCCAGGGTATGTATTTACCAGATACGATTCTCACATCTGTATGGTTTTACAGATGATGAGTGGGAGTAAGTTATTGGGAATTGGGTGATTATCCTCATTATATCGGGATTCGTTGTAATCGGTGATATTAGAGGAAATCACCTGGGTTGTTTGCCGGTCGGCAAATATTTGGTTTTGAATATCCGCTGTTATGCACCAATTTCAAATTGATATATCTGTACGTCTATTTTCATAGAGTGAGATATACCTTTCTGAAATTATGTCTACGACATTTACCTATATCAGTGGATGGTTAGGTAAGGAGCATTAAACAGCGGTGTAATTCTTCTTAACCATAAGTACAGTTTTCAACCTACGACACACAGTGAATGAGTAATCAGACTCAAGGGACTTTTACAGAGTATTGTATGTTGTCCAGAGTCCATCAGGACAGAGGGGATGGTCCTCGTACTATATTCAGTTTACTCATGACTCCTCTAATTTTTAGACAGGTGTTTCGTGGAAACACAGGGTCTGAATTTGGAGAAGTTATATGTATTTGAATAGAGTAGAGAACCAGGTATAGCAAGTATCGGGATTCTTCAAAGAGATCGAAGATGTAGATACTTGTGTATGGTGTTCAGTTGATAGTAATGATTAAGAGAAATTGCTTCTCTTTCAGGTTACTCATAATTGGAAGTATTCCTAAGTTGAGTAACGCTGATCTGGCCTCCTTCCATTTAGTTGACATGCACTGGAGACAGTTGCATGATTTGGATCTGGTTCAATTAAATCAGTGCCTCTGGTCCTATATGGGATATAGAACAGTTCATATCTTAACGATGTTAAGGTACGGGGAGTTGTCCGGTTTATGATTAAAACCAGACACTGGACAACTCAAGGCACGTTTCTGTAATGGCTGTTTGTGGGTTGACCCAGGCTATGACGAGGGTTGACTTTCTACCATCTGGATGAACAATAGCGATATTGTTCTAGACTCGCCACAGTTTTATTAAAAATGGATTTTTTTTTCAGAAAACAGTAGTGGGAGTATGGTAGAACTGGAAGTGATTCCAGAACCACAAACGATTACTGAAGATTTGATAAGGAACCTAAAGATTCAATCTGGATTGACATTCCATTGGCCACTCCGCAGATAAGGTGGGTAACTTCAGGCACCCGAGAGGTACTCCGGTAGCCTCAAGGACGGTGACAGGGAAGTTCTTGTTTACTCACAATTGCCATTGCTGTTGTTCCAGGTTACGAGACCCGGCGGGAGGATGAGTATAGCGTCGTTCTAAACCAGTTTTAGAAGTGTACGTCTATATGACTCTGCCAGAGGGTTGTCGTAGTCAGTGGGAGCAGCGGAAGCATTGGTGGACAGGTAGCTTATGTCTATTTATAGACTAAAGCAGAAGTAGCGGAGATAGATCATCTATTTCTAACGTGACAGTCATGGGTTTGACTTCCTCAGAATAGGGGATGGATCTGATGAGAAGGTAGTAGGGTGTGATATCCTGGTATTTGGATGATATACACAGAGTAGGAAAAGAAACTCCTACACTACGATCGGTTATACTTTGGTCGTCACACAGTTGTTTCTCCACAAAGGAAATGGATTTTATATCAGACATACTGGTTACTAGATCTATGGTCTTAGATCTAGATTTGGGTGGTTTCCCAATCAGGGTACTTGACAGCATTCTAAGAGTATTTAGGATGGACGACTCCTGGCACGGTAGTGTACCTGCAGGTAATGGAGTCACCCTCTCCAAAGGTGTCTTACAGACTAAAGGGGAGAGGGACGGGCGTGATTGGCAGATCACATGCTCAGGCAATTGAGTCAATCGTGAGATGTCAAGTGCCACACCAGATGTTGTTCTTGCACTAGATGCAATAAGTTGACATTAATCCAATCCTGGAGAAACAGTCGGAAGCAGTTTTAGAACATAAGTGGATGTTCTAGGGATATGATAACGACAGCCTCATTCAGGAGACAGTTATCATTCCAGGCTTCCAAGGTGACATGGACGACAAGGAGGTTGTCAGAGTTATAGTTTTCCTTCTGATGAGGGGCAGTATTTTGGACAGGTGGTCCAAGGCAATACTGAGGGAGGCATGGCGCGCAGGATACTGATTAAGTTCAGTTGACGATACAGTCTAAGAATTTTGGATTTGGAGTTCATTTATGAGCTACGTCCCATCAGACATCCAGACATATTCTAAGACTGATTTTGCTCATTTCGGGAGATGGCTTTCTCCGCGAACTTGAGATATAGAGAGACATAGAAAGAAACAACTAAGCGGATCCACTCACTGAGGCTATTCCTCGAACGCAATAGTTCCGCAAACGAGCTTTGTGAGACTGACTAGTAGAGGAGTTGGATGTTCGGTATCACACGGGCTGTGAGTATGCGACATCGCAATAATTAGCCTTGAGTGCAAGTGGGAGATTGTTGGAGATAGTGCCCTCAGAGTCAATTATTAGGTCACAGGTACGTGATTGTAATGATTGAGGGAGGACCTATCCCGGTAGGACAGTCTTACTCGAGATGATAGTATGCTATCTGGTTTACCTTTATCATCGTGTACTGCTTTAGGTGACATGACACGTCGCTATTACACGTTGATAGAGCCCCTAGGATTCTTGCTTGACCATCAGCAGTATGAGGGCGATCATATAAGTGGGAGCTGGGGGTCTACAAGCATATCCTTAAAAGGTCCCTAGTCGTGGGAGTTTCGAGACCGGGCATCGATACTCCATTAGTAGACTAGTGTATACAGTCGAGACCCCGACGAGGGGCGGTGGCCGGTCTCACAAGCCACTGGTGTCAGTTGGATCACCTAAGATGTATACAGGTGCTCATTGGGTTATGAGTACACCGGACAGGACTCGCCGGGAACATGCTAGTTGGTCATATACCAGACGTCAGATGGCAGTTCCCTGGTGACATGTGTGCAGGTTAGTTCATCGACCTGGGGATCGTCATTTGTCTCGTGTGAGTTCCCACTGTACTTTGATTACTACCCTACCACGGCTCAAAGGAGTCGTGCAAACAGGTTTTAGTTGGGTACAGTCCCGAGCCACATGGAGGCAGTGAGCGTATCTTCAGGGGTTCGTCTCTCCCGGTATTGGGGGTGAGGTCGTGCTGTGTCTAGGAGAGCCATTACACAAAGTCCTTGGCCAAGGCAAGGAGATTTACTGGTAGGTATTCCAGTAGTATCTCAAGGTGTTCTGGGCTACACTCCGACACGACTTGTACCGCTTTTGGGGGTCTGACTTTTACCAACCCCCTAGGCCCGCCATGCGATACTCATAGACGAACGGACCGGACTGCACGGATATTGTCACTGACAGGCTCAGTAGGGTGTCAGGATGAGTTCGCTCATCGACGTCCCTTTTAGTCAATAGCTGGTGGCCCGTTACGTATTGGCTTATACCTCTGACGTGCTAGTGGTTAAATCCACAACCAAGGTGTTGATGAGTCTTTAGAGTCCCCCACATTCAGTTACTCAGCTTTCGGGCGAAAGGTTGTAGAGGCCGTATGGAGATATGGCAAGGTCCGATCAGATACGTGCGGTATTGCACGGATCAGGATCGGACAGTTTGTACTATAGGCCGTATGGTTATATGGCAGGGTTCGATCAGATACGTGCGGTATTGCACGGATCAGGATCGAACAGATATTACTAGCCGGTTTTGGTATAAGCCGGATCCTGGTATAGTACAGTGTAGATTTTGTCTCATTGCATTTGTATTTCGGTCGGAATACAAATGCGGGTGTGTATGCACAGTATCGGGGTTTTCCTGTAATTTATTACGGGACCAGTTTTATGGAGTTGCCAGTTTGCTTTCCGTTTCGGCCAATTTCCATTGTTCCGTTCATTGGCCGAAGATTGGTGGAGGAGGGCTTATTTGCATTGTTGCAAATAAGTGTTTGTGGAGGGGTTCTTTGCTTATTGTTGTATCATGATAGCCTCTCATTGACCTTGACTTCTAGCTTCATGATAGCTTGACTTTCTTTATCATCATGGTTTTGATGATGGTTGTTGATGATGAGAGATGGTTGTTAGTTGAGTGTTGGTTTTGCTTTGTTATCATTTGGTTCATATGATAACCATTCCTCTCTCTCTCTTGTTTTGATATGAGAATGGCTCCCATTTTTTTTGAGCTCTCTCTCTCCATTTTCACTCTCCTTCTCCTCTTGTCATGGCCGGCCACCATGAGGGTGGGTTGCCCATTTTTGTAGTGGGGATTTTTTGCTCTCTTGATGTTAGAAAAATCCCCAAGTTCCTCCACATTGTTCTTGTATCATCCCTCCACCTAAAATGGCATCTCCATGAACCCCAAAGTGAGACTTGAGGACTACGTATTCTACAGCGAACCTTGGGCACGTCGAGTAGCCGGCTTCGTGCCCGAGTTGCCTCGGCATTGAGGTGGGAGCCCGTAAACAAAGTAGGCGATGTGGTGCACTTCCGGCGACGAGGAGGAGACGGGACTTTTCCGCAGGAGATCCGGACGATGGCGAAAAGACCGGAGGACTTGGATCGTCGGTATATCTCTAACCCATCTTGTTAAGTAGCTTAGACTTGTTAATGGTTCGATCCGGGTTATAGTGCGCGGTGGTGCCGGTTTGCTAAGTCCGCAAAATTTAAGTTATTCACCGCTTCCGCATTCCGGCGTCGGATTGACGGCCGGGGCGCCGCCGTGCACTTACAAAAAGATGATAGCTGAATAGCGGAATAGCCTGCCTCGACTACTCTGGGGAACAACCTGAAACACCTGTAGCACAACAGGGGTGAGTTGCCAACTCGTGAATAGTAGATAACATATGCAGGTAATCGCAGGAATGCACGTACAACATGAATCTAAGATATGCGATTACAGTAATAATATGTCATGCAAATGCTGAATAAAGAAAAGTACAATAGGAGGTACAATCAATATATGAAGCAATAGTAACATGACAATAATATGCAATAACCATGCAATAGGGATGTGAGAATGTAAATATGCAACTAACATAAGGGTACACTAACAGGTACTACCAATATATGAATCTGTGCATAAAGTAGATAAGTGTGAGGTATGGGGTGGAATATGTCATTTCCACGGAAACCTGATATCGTGGCAGGGTCACAATCCATCAAGACACTCAAATCCCAAATGCTCAAATCAGCCCCCAAGTTGGGCTCTCACATCATATAAGTCTCACATCACCTCAATATACAATATCGAGTAATCTCCTATATCTCGAATGTACAAATCAACAATCTCTTTCATATCCAATATCCAATCTCAATGAATCGCATATATCCCAAGTCGAATCTCAAGTAAGTTTCTAACATCCTAAAGGTATATATATTTCCAGAAATAAATATGATGGGGGCAATACACATATATTAGCGTCCCATTCCACTAATATTGGTGTAAAGGTATATATAACAACGGCTAATCCCCTATTATATATACAAAGGTATTAAAAGAAATATCATGAAAACACTGTGCCAAGCATCGACACAGAAATCCTGATAGGTACGTATCATACGCTGTCCCGAAAGCACGAGTGTCTAGCTCTGCCCCTCGCCTTTCGACGTATGCATACGTACAAGACTCCGGTCGGTATCCCCAAGATAACCGCCGAGTAAAAGGTAATATCACCGGATGGTATGGTTCCCCTGAGAGGCTCACCGTCTAACAAATCTAGCGATCCGTTCTCGCCCCGGGGTACCTCCGGGCCCCACCATGTACCCTCATGCGGCCTCTACGCCTCCTCGCATGGGGTATAAATAATCAGCCCCGATAAAACTCATGGTGGATGCGCAAATATCATATCAAGGAAACCGGGTTTTTTATACTGGTTCTCAGCTCTAGACAATGAAATTCATAGAAAAGTACGTAAAATTCCGGATTACTGCCAACAACAGATAAAACACGGGTCTCCGCTCTCTATCCGTATGTTGCCACACACCAGTTTAAGGGACAAAATGGCAAATCGATGTCATTTTCGTGCACAAAGCTCAATGTCAACACAAGATCCAACATATCTACGCGGAGCTCGAGGAAATCTTGGCAAAAGATCCACATCACATCACCTTTTGATCTACTGAAATTCTGGAAGAAATGGGAAGAGTTTCTGAGAAAAAGTCATATACCATACTGAAGAGTACTAAAAACTAGGGAAAACCACCAAATTTCATCGCCTAACTCCTCTAAACGGCCGCGGTTCCGCGGCATAAGCGCGCTTAGGCCGCGGAACCGCGGCCATTTAGTCTCCTCTCGTTGTCGTTTTTCAGGGGCATGTTGGTCTTTTCTTGTAGGGGCAGATTCTTGCCCTAGGTTTCCAGTTCCCCTCCTATAAATACCCCAGAACTGAGCCAAACCAAGGGGTGAAATTCTTAAGCCTCTTTTTGCTAGTTTTAGTTTTCTTCTTCTTCTTCTTCATCTTTCCTCCATGAAAATGTAGTGAGAGCATTGAGTGGATGTTAAATGAAGATGAGGGTTTTTGTATCATTCTTTTGTTTTAACTTCCCCTTGAGATTTTTGCTTTCTCTTGATCTTTTAACCTCTTCATTGAGCTTGAAAGTTTAAGGGTTTGTTATTGATCTCAAGGGTTGTATCTTCTTATGGAATTAGTGCTTCATTTCACATGAATTCTTTACCCTTCTCTTGATCTTGCAACCTCTTGATTGAGCTTGCAAGTTTAAGGGTTGGCTATTGATCCCATGCTTGTCTTGAGTTCTATGTTCTTGTAATTACTTTCTTGCTTATTTATTTCTTGCTTTTTATTACTTGCTTTACATTCATGCTTTACTTTCTTGCACTTAAATTCCATGCATTTACTTACTTGTTATCTTTTCTTTTCTTTTGCTCTTTTTGGTTCGTTTTTGTGAATGGTTGTAATTATTGTTGTTAAGAATAAATACGATATTGTAAGTTAATGTTTCTTTGCTCATTTCCTTTTCCCGTTATTTTCCATTGAACTCCGCCCAAACGATACACAAGCGCTCTGTTAGGCACCCTACCCTACCAAGGTAACGGTGATTCCTAACCGCGACCGGTTGCGTTCGGTTTGGCCGGAGGCGAAAGCAAGAGACAAGAACGGAAGGACAAGGGTAAATAAGCCGGATTCCACGAATACCGTGCTTAAATCCCCTAATCCACGTTGTTGCCAATTGCTCTAGCTTCAATTGGTCAAGACTCGGCTCAAAGGTTTTGAGTGCGGATTTCTTTAGCTTACACTTTCGTATCTTTTTCTTAACAACTTTATAATTGCATATAAAACACTTAGGATAGAATTGAACAAACATATACACATTCTTTATTGACTCGTCTAAAACAAGAACGGACATACAACCATCTCCCTGTGGATCGACCCGTGCTCAACCGGCTAGCTGCATAGCGACACCGTCCTGATCGCGGTAAACTTTAGAACTTTGAACATCCGACACGCTTTTAGCGTGCGATCAGGCCCACTTCGTAAAATTTTGTCGATCGAAAATTTAAATATGTTAGTTTACAGTACTTACATTATATCTGCGACCGTGAAGGTCATTTGATCAGTAAATCTTGTCTAATTGCTATAGCACTTTCAGACGGATTTGCGAACTTGACATTCACGTTGATATTCTGTGTTGTGCTGTGATGTTGCGGATTTGTCGTGGTGGATAGCTTGGATGCAATGGTAGTACAGTTTGGTTGTATTTGTACATTTGATATTGCAGGGCGAGCGTCCGACATGTGGAATGCCGTCACTGCCTGTTTGTATATTATTCTTTTAGGGCACGACCGGGCTGAGGTCGATGTACCCGTTGTATATATTTTTCTTTCTGTACTAGGATTACCCCACGGAGGGGTGCATGGGTAGCCGGGTTCTAGAGGGCAACGGGCCCGCATTGATCATCACTGAAAACTGCATTTTAATACTGCACATTCGTTATCTCTTTTTTCATATATCGGTGCTATTAATCAGTGTCTACTCTGTAATTATAGTTTATAGGTATTCGTGATAAAATACCGGAAACACATTCAAAATCACGGATATATCATCTGTGAGCCGACACTGCAACCGGAACTAGAAACCGACCGATATCCCAAGAGTTCGTTTGCAATAAATTGATCTGTACACACATTTTTTATAAATGGTCCAACACAAGGCAAGTGTACAAAACAAACTCTTGGGCTAGGACCATGTGGGGGCAGCCATGGCATGATGGCTTAAGCAAGTGGGCATGTGTTGGTGTGATGTGCATTAATGGGCATTGAATGCATAAAGATATGATGTGATATGAAGCATCTCATTTCCCTCCAATTCTCTGCATACAAAACAGGCGAAATAAGACCAAGAAAACAGCCTCAGAGGCTTATTGGAGTGCACACAAACTCACACACCGAATACGAGCCCCTCTCCTCGGATTTGACCCGGTGACCATCCCCTAAAAACCGGCGATGCCGGCCCCACTTCCTCCTATGGGCCCCATCTTTCTCCATTTCCTTCCCTTCTGCCACTTAGGATTATTTTTATTGTTTATTTATTCCTCTTTTGATCCTATAAATACAGATCAGGGGCCAAAAGAAGGAGGCTACCAATGTATAGACCATTTCATAATTTTGTTTTGCTTTGTTTTTGTTTAGCTTGAGGGTCAGTGTGCTTCTTCTTGGTTTCTTCTTCTTCTTTCTCTTGAAGCTCTCTTTGGAGAGCATCATTAAGGAGGTTGATCAAGTTACCAAATCTTGTACCTTGTTCTCAAGTGATTAATACACTGTTGTTTCTTTTATTTATTTGCTCTCTTTTCTTGCTTTCTTCTTATTACCATGCTTAACTAATCTTCATTTTGGTTGTGGTGTGCGTGAGGAAGTGAGATGAAAGGCTTTGCCTCCTCTACCTCTTGATTATGTTTAATGTGCTTAAATTCCATTTGGTGTTAAGTTTGCTAAGCTAGGATATGGTATGTTGTGATAAAAAGCTTGACAAACTCTTTGTTTCATATACTATATACCTTCACAAACCCTTAGCAAACTCAACACCAATATCTTTTGCTCTCACTAACCTCTTTGTGTTTTCATTGTTGCGGTATGCTTGCAAAACCTCGTGTTTAGTGTTGATACCCCAAGCGCGGACATACAAACGAAACGGACTCGTTTCGTACTTTGCGGCGAATGTCGGACTTTGACGGTTTGTGCTCCGCAATCGCGTTGACAAGTCGTAGTTTATGCCGGAATCAAGGTAAGGCCGGACAACTCATAACCAAGCGAACGTAGAGGTAAACATCATGATTCAAGCTTCCGAACCAAGCCACAACCATTCTTTCCTTACACTTGTTTTCTTGCTTTTCTTGTTTTCATATTGTTCTTATTATTTTTGTGACAACCAACCCCAATTCATTAATTTGTTAACCTTAAACAATGATACCTAATACTCAATTCCCTGCAGATCGACCCGTGCTTGCCGGCTCGCTACAACGCGCCGTGCACTTGCGGTTATAAATAGTAAAACGAGAACGATCTCGCGCGCGCATTCCATTTCATTAAACCATATCACGCATCCATTTCCAAACCAATACACGTTCGCGCGTGCGGGAGGATTCCCAACAAGTTTTTGGCGCCGTTGCCGGGGAGTTGTAGTTATTAGATATTGTTATTTCTGGTTTTACTAACAAAACTAACTTCTAACTCATTTTTTTCAAAAACAAACAAAATACGTTTTTTTCTGACTCATTTTCAATTGTTCTCTGTTGTTTATACCTGTTATCACTCTGTGCTGAAATTAAAAAATCCAGTAAGACCATTAGAACAATAATATAAGCTAGAGATCCCACTACAAATTGCACCCCCTCTCATCGGATTTTGGCCGGCGACCATACCCCTAGATCCGGCGAGATCGGCCCCTCTCTGAGGGTTTTGGTTTTTTCTTTTTCAGTGGTCTCTAGTTTTGTGTTGGTAGTCTTTTGGTCTTGTTTGATTTTTCTGATTTTAAGTGTGCAGGAATTGGGGCACACGTATCGCTTTTGATACTAAATATCGTATTTTCCGACATTTTAGGTTTTCCGCGGAATTACGACCAGCGATCGTGCGGAGCGAGGTTCAATTGCAATTTCAAGACGTTGGGGAAGATTAGTGCCAAAGATCCGGGTAGTTTGACCCGCGTGATTGTTAGAGATTCTGCGTGTTCAAGTTTAAGTTTAAATACCGCAATCAAGACGGTTTCGTACGTAGCTAGCCGGTTGAGTACGGGTCGTCCGCAGGGAGATGGGAATCTTTTTCTATGTGTTTTTCGACGAGTTAAGTCCGGTTGTTCAGATTTTGTTTATAGTTATCTAAGTGTTGAGTTGATATTTAAAGAGAGCATGTTAGGGTTAGGATTAGGTTAGTTTCAGTTAGGAGTCTCCACATCTTTCATTGCCCCTCTTAATATCGTGTTACGGTAATCGGTAACAACGGACGGACAAGCACCAACAGGAAGACTTATGCGTTGGAAAGCCTAGCTTATACTCGCAAAGTCCTTCCTAGTCGTGCTAATCCCCGTTGTTGCCGATTACCGTAACACGATATTAAGAAGGGCAACGAAAGATGTGGAGACTCCTAACTCAAACTAACCTAATCCTAACCCTAACATGCTCTCTTTAAATATCAACTCAACACTTAGATAACTATAAACAAAATCTAAACAACCGGACTTAACTCGTCGAAAAACACATATCCCTGCGGACGACCCGTACTCAACCGGCTAGCTATGTGCGAAACCGTCTTGATTGCGGTATTTAAACTTAAACTTGAACACGCAGAATCTCTAACAATCAAATGGCGCCGTTGCCGGGGAGACGGTAGTTTATTTCCTTGTGTAATTTCGGGTTAATTTGTAAGTATAGAAAAAAAACAAAAAACAAAAAAAATATACTTTGTAAAAGAAAACATCTTGTTATTCTTGATTAGTTTTTGTGCAAGTGTGCAGGGAATACGAAGTTCAAGATCGGAGCCAAAGACGTCGGATAATACGGAGTTCAAGTACAGTGCCAAAGACGTGGGTAGATAGACCCACATTTCGCGGCTACACCGCGACGAAAAAAAAACGAAGCATACGGCCTACTGTCAAAATCTGGAGCAGATACAGTGATCAAATCAGAACTCCACACATCCAGAGACTCAGAAGACACCCAACAGAGCCCACCCCAGCAAACTGGAGTCCCAAGTCCACAGCTTTGCCGCGGAACCGCGGCATTAGGGCCTTATTGCCGTGGAACCGCGGCAACCTGGTGTCTTCAGGGTGCCAATATTTCTGGGTAAGCTCCTCTTCTCTCTCCCACTCCTCTGGACTCCAATAAATTGTGTTTTCTGCTGATTTCTTTGCGCAAATTCTTCTCCCCCTTCCAATAAACTGTTCTTGTGCAGGATTCTTTGCGCCGCAAAAAAAAAATTGTTTGCAGTTGAATTGTTACTGTTTTGCATTCTTTAATACGGACTTAAGGGGCTTGAAACCAATTCAGATTGGGTGGGGATTTCATCACCCTTCCCAGGACCCCGGAAATCACTAAAGCATATGCATTGTCCATTGTAAATTTAAAAAAATACTAGACTTCAGCCCTAAGGACTTCGCGCTCATTAGGAGAAGATAAACCTTGTTTAGAACCTCGCTTAACCGTACATTGTTTACGGGGTGTCTAGGAAAGTGTTAAAGGCGCAACCGCCGAAAGAGAAAGGGTTATTTAATTAAGGAACTTCGCGAAAGCGTTGGACAACCTCCCCTTATCTCTGCACTTACCTGGCCTCGTGATCAGTGTATTTTTAAGCCCGTTTCTCGACATTGTTTAACTTCGACAATCAAGTTCAGGAGCAGGTCTAGTAGACCTAGGTTACCCTAGATCTAGGTGTGATTGTGCATATCTTGTTTGTGATTGCTTAAGCCGTATTTCCGTACATACTTCTGTAAATCTTTTTCTAAAAACAAAAAAAAGAGAAAAAATCAAAAACTTTTATAAAAACTTGCCCTTTTGTCGCCAAATCCATTTTCACCCAGCACCCATCGCCTTTCTTCATTGACGTTTTCTTACCCTCACCTTCTTCGCTTCGACTACACTAAACTCGTTTAGTGTATGTCCGCTTGGACTCGGGACACTAGCGCCCGTCTAGTCCGCGTTACGTTAGTCGCGACCGACTACGCGATCGACTCCGAAGTCGATACTCCGTCCACTCCTCTTTCACCCCTTCCTTTGCCGGCCAACTCCGACGTTGACCGGAATTCTGTTCATACATCTTCACCTTCACCTTCACCTTCACCAACCTCTTCTTCCGCGATGTCGGGATTTAATCCGAACATCTCTTTGACCACCCCTGGATTGGCTCCACCTCCTACGGAGACCAATCTTCCACCACCTCCGCCTGTTGTAGCGCCGCAGCGAATTGCGCTCCAGGATCGTTTCTATCCTACCCGTTCTGCACTTCCCACCTGCCTTTCTCTTCCTCCGGCCAATGGGGACAACTTTGAAATTAAGCCCCATTTTATCAACATGCTTCCACGTTTTCATGGGCTTGAATCTGAAGATGCCTATATCTTCATAAACAAATTTCAAAACGTCTGTGCCATGATGAAAACCACCCAGCTGTCGGACGATGCTATACGTCTACGAGTCATTCCGTTCACTCTATGCGATCTCGCTGAAAAATGGCTGTATAGCACCGCTTCCCACTCAATCACCAGCTGGGACGAGTTTGTTAAAGCGTTTCTGAAAAAATTCTACCCAAATCATAAGACCGCAAGAATTCGAAATGAAATCAACCAATTCTCCCAGCTTCCTTCTGAACCCTTCTGGAAGTGCTTTGACCGGTACAAAGACCTTCTTGTTCAGTGTCCTCACCACGGTATAGAGAAATGGCAACTCTGCCAAACCTTATACGAGGGACTGAACCCAGCAACGAAGCAGTTGCTGGAAACCATCTGTCAGGGCCACTTCCTATCCAAATCTGACGAGGAAGCGTGGCAGTTCTTTGACGATTTTGCGGAGCAAACGCTACAGTGGGAGAGCACCAGACCGACTTCTTCTTCTTCTACCTCCACTTCTACCGGTCAGTCTAGGGTAGGAATCCACCAACTCGATGTCTCTATTGCGATGAAAGCTGAAATGGCTGCAATAACACGAAAGCTTGAAGCGATAGAGAGCAAATTTTCTGCTCCTGCCCCCACACCTGTTCTCCCCCTTCGTACCATCTGCGCTTGTTGTTCCGACCCTTCCCACTTGACCGAAGAGTGTCCTTACAATCCACCCTCGCAAGGACAGGATCAGGTTAATGCTGCCTTCCAGCAAAGACCGAGGAATGATCCATACTCTTCCACCTACAATCCCGGTTGGAGGAACCACCCCAATTTCGCCTGGAATCAGAATCAGAATCAATTCCAGGGCAACAATTTCCAAAGGGCCCCTCCGCCGCAACAACAAGCGCAACAACAAACTCAGTATCAGCAGCCCTTCCAACCCCAACCTTACCAAAACCAGACGAACAACTTTGCACCCAACAACTCTTTTCCACCAAACAACAATTTTGTTCCGTCCAACAACGATAAGGTTTCCTCGCTCGAGCGAAGTCTGGAGGCGTTTGTTAAACAGTCGACCCAATCCACCGCCAACATCCAGTCTTCGATTCAATCTTTAGTGCAACACACTGCCGCACACGGGCAAAGCATCAAGACCATCGAGGCCCAGATTGCACAACTGAACGCGGCCTTGAGCGAGCGAGAGAAGGGGAAGCTCCCGTCCCAGCCACTTCCAAATCCCGGTCACCCACATAATGCACATGTTGCTCTTGAACAACAAAACCATAATGTGAGTGCCGTGACCACACTGAGATCAGGGAGGATGCTGCCAAACAACATTGGCAAACGGATCAACGATGATGCCGCGGCCGCTGCTGCTTCTTCTTCTTCTTCTTCTTCTTCTTCTTCGTCTTCCGAGCCTATTCTCCGTTCTTCACAAGGCTCTCCCTCTTCTTCTTCTGCTCTGAACGGACCCACTTCTCACTCCACGAAAACACCTATTCTGGGATCCGTTCCAACTCCAAAATCTTCTCCTCCAGCATTAGACTCAACCAATTTTCAAAATGTTCCATTTCCAAACCGGTTGAGGTCTAACAAACAAAATCCACAAATGGAGAAGATTTTGGAGTTATTCAAGCAAGTTAACATTAACATTCCTCTTTTAGATGCTGTCCAACAAGTCCCGTCTTACGCGAAAATCTTAAAGGACTTGTGCACGAAAAAGAGGAAGTCTCAGGTACCCAAGAAAGTTTTCTTGGCTAGTGCTGTGAGTGATGCCCTTACCCAATCTTTACCACAAAAAAGGAAGGACCCTGGCTGTCCTACGATTTCAATTACTATTGGGGATAAGAACATCAACCGCGCACTATTAGATCTTGGTGCCAGTGTTAACTTGCTTCCGTATTCAGTATACGAGCAATTAGGCGTCGGAGAGCTGAAACCCACACACTGCACTCTCCAGATGGCCGACCGATCGATCACCCATCCTAGGGGTGAGCTAGAGGATGTGTTAATAAAAGTCGGGGACTTCATATTCCCCGTCGACTTCATTGTCTTAGATACACAGCCTGTAGCTAACCCCCGGAATCAAATTCCGGTGATACTCGGTCGCCCATTTCTCGTAACCTCAAATGCTGTGATCAATTGTCGCAATGGTTCAATGAACCTCTCTTTTGGAAATATGACAATTGAACTCAACATTTTTAGGTTGGGGAATCAGCCCGCCGAACCTAATGCTCATATACTGGATGTCTGCTCGATCCAGGAGATCACCCCCGAAGAGTGTGAATTCGAGGAGTTTCTGTTTGAACACGATAATCTTGACGCCACTAGTGCGTTTCTCCTCGAACCTGCTGCTGCTTCTGCGCCCGACAACGAATACGAGTGTTTCACGTTCTTGAACGATCTTAGCCGCGCACAACCCGAGTTTGAATCTTTCGACTTTCCGGATGAGTTACCTGAACCATCCAACTCGGTTGCCTACACTCGCTTTGAACCTTTGCTGGAGTCCTTTGAGTTCGAGACCTTTGCACCGGTCTTGCCTTCCATCATTTCACCTCCAACGCTCGAACTCAAGCCGTTGCCGTCTCACCTTAAGTATGCTTACTTAGGTGAGAACGAGACCCTCCCTGTCATCATTTCAGCTTCTCTAGCTCTAGAGCAAGAGAAAGCCCTTCTCGCGGTCTTGCACAGCAACAGGCAAGCTTTTGGCTTGTCCATGGCGGACATCAAGGGGATTAGTCCCCTGATCGTTGAGCATCACATTCATCTGATGGATGATGCCAAACCAGCCCGGGATCCACAAAGACGTCTTAATCCAGTCATGAAGGAGGCTGTGAAGAAGGAGATCGTCAAATGTCTAGATAGTGGTATCATTTACCCTATCTCTGATAGCCAGTGGGTTAGCCCCATTCACGTTGTCCCCAAGAAGTCGGGCATCACGGTCATAACCAACGAGGCGAATGAGTTAATCCCTACTCGCACCCAAACTGGGTGGCGAGTTTGCATTGATTACAGAAAACTCAACGCCGCAACGCGGAAAGACCACTTTCCGCTACCTTTCATTGACCAGATTCTCGAACGATTGGCCGGACACGAGTACTACTGCTTTCTTGATGGCTACTCCGGCAATAATCAAATTCCCATCGCCGAAAAAGACCAGGACAAGACCACTTTCACTTGTCCTTTCGACACGTTTGCATATCGACGCATGCCCTTTGGGTTATGCAATGCGCCCGCTACCTTCCAGCGGTGTATGATGGGAATTTTTTCTGACATGGTGGAAAAATTTCTGGAGATTTTCATGGATGACTTCTCCATCTTCGGCGACTCCTTTGACGAGTGTTTGCTGCATCTTGACGCTGTCCTTACCCGATGTAAGGACAAGAATCTCACTTTGAACTGGGAGAAATGCCACTTCATGGTGCGCGAAGGTATTGTCTTAGGACATATCATCTCGCAAAATGGCATAGAGGTTGACAAAGCAAAGATTGAGGTCATTTCCAATCTGCCTCCTCCCCGATGCGTCAGAGATATCCGAGCCTTCCTTGGCCATGCCGGTTTCTACAGACGGTTTATCAAGGACTTTAGCAAGATTGCTAGGCCCTTGACACTTTTGCTGGCCAAGGACACCCCTTTCGACTTCAACTCGAGCTGTGTGACTGCATTCGAGTCACTAAAACGCTCACTCACTTCTGCTCCCGTTCTTTCTTCTCCTGACTGGACGCACCCATTCGAGATTATGTGCGATGCATCCGACTTTGCCATCGGTGCTGTCCTTGGACAGCACATCAACAAGATGCCGCACGTAATCTATTACGCGAGCCGAACCCTGAACGACGCCCAACTCAATTATACAACAACTGAGAAGGAATTCTTAGCTGTTGTATTTGCTCTAGAAAAGTTCAGGCCCTACCTCATCGGCTCTCCAGTCATTGTCTACACGGACCATTCAGCTTTGCGCCATCTTTTTGCGAAGAAAGATGCAAAATCTCGGTTAATACGTTGGATCCTCTTGCTCCAAGAGTTTGACCTTGTCATTAAGGACAAACGAGGATGTGAAAACATGGTTGCCGATCATCTCTCACGACTTCCTTCTTCGCCTTCGCTTCCAATTCCGATCAATGAAGTTTTCCCGGATGAACAACTCTTGACAGTATCGTGCGAACCCTGGTTCGCAGATATTGTGAACTATTTGGCCACGGGATTACTACCGACCGAATGGTCAAGTCAGGACAGACTTCGCTTCTTATCCCAAGTAAAACACTTTTACTGGGATGAACCCTACTTGTTCAAGTACTGTCCCGACCAGATTATTCGTCGGTGTGTCCCTGATGAGGAATTCAAGAGTGTGCTGTCATTTTGCCACGATCAAGCGTGTGGCGGGCATTTTGGGCCCAGAAAGACAGCTGAGAAGATCTTGCAATGTGGTTTCTACTGGCCACAACTTTTCAAAGACGCTCACGATTATTGCAAGACTTGCTCCCGGTGCCAACACTTGGGCCGGATATCCCGGAGGAACGAGATGCCGCTCCAACCGATCTTGGTTGTGGAGATTTTCGATGTGTGGGGGATAGACTTCATGGGGCCGTTTCCCAGCTCTTTTGGGAACTTGTACATTCTTCTAGCTGTTGATTACGTCTCTAAATGGGTCGAGGCTGTGCCCAGCCGGACTAACGACAACAAGGTTGTCGTTAGGTTCCTTAAAGAAAACATTTTCTCCCGGTTTGGGCACCCCCGAGCGATCATTAGCGACAATGGAAGTCATTTCTGCAATAAAACTTTCGAAGCCTTGATGCGGAAATACTCCATAAATCATAAGCTCTCTACGCCCTACCACCCCCAAACCTGCGGGCAGGCCGAAGTTTCAAATCGGCAAATCAAGCAGATACTGGAGAAGACGGTTTCCAAGAACCGTAAGGATTGGTCTCTGAAACTCACTGATGCCCTTTGGGCATTTAGAACCGCTTATAAGACCGACCTTGGCATGTCTCCCTATCGGCTTGTGTACGGAAAAGCCTGCCACCTTCCTGTCGAAATCGAGCATCGCGCATTTTGGGCGATAAAGGAGCTGAATCTGTCTCTTGATGACGCGGGCAGCCATCGGAAGCTGCAGCTGAACGAACTGAACGAGTTTAGGGATGAGGCTTACGACAACGCGGTTGTCGTTAAGAATCGAACGAAGGTGTTTCATGATAAACACCTTTTGCGCAAAACCTTCGTACCTGGTCAGCAGGTACTGCTTTACGACACCCGACTTCACTTCCATCCTGGAAAGCTGAGATCTCGCTGGAAAGGGCCGTATTTTGTGCGGAATGTGTATCCGCAGGGCGCTGTGGATTTGGAAAATCCAAAGGACGGTTCACTCTTCAAGGTAAATGGACACCGATGCAAACCGTACCTTAGCGCCGAACCAACAGAGGAGCTCCTGTTCTTACAGGAGCCGGTTTACCCTGAATGATCTTCCTCTGCCCACCTCCAAACTTCGGTTATCCAGCCAAGAACAGTGGACACTGTTCCAAATAAGTTTGGGGGTATGTACAAACCATTTTGTATATATTTGTGTATATTCTTTTTCTTTTCTTTAAAAAAAAAAATAAAAAAAAAATAAAAATTTTGTGTATCGCTAACCGATAATTTTGACCCTTCAAATGATCTCTTCATGCAACGACAGTGAGGACACTGTCCAGTTTAAGTTTGGGGGTACGCTCGGTACGCATTTCTTACCTTCGCATTCATATGTATATTTTGCATCTGCATATTAATATCCATAAAATCCATAAAAATTTAAAATTTTTCTAAAAACATAAAAACTTTTCTGTCAAGTTAGCTTGTGAAATAAACTCTGATTCAACATTTCGACGGTTTTTGTTTGAAAAAAATAGGAATAACTAGATCTTATGTTTGGATTTTGAAAACCTGAAAGATAACTCTCCTTTGATGTTAACTATAGCTGATATACGTCTTTACATCACACTACACGTGTCGTGAGTTTTGGGAATTAGATGACAAGTCTTTCATGTTTAACTTTTAAACAGATAAATGATTTTCTGAGGATCAAATAGGTTTGTTCTGAAATAAGTAATGTCAAGAATAGTTTATGAAGTAAAGCGAATATGAAGGAATGTTATTGATGCCGTAATTGGAACTAAGTCTGAAAAATAACCCATCTGAAACTTGATTGGAATGATTACTCACCAAACCCACTAGACACGTCTTTTATCCAAAAAAAATAATGGAACTGCCGGTGATATCTCCGTTCGTATTAAATCATCTGATTTTCACGCCAAACTGTCTTTTGTTTTTGGACCTAGGTAACTTGAGTAATTAAGTCCGCTGGGGTGTTTTCTACACCTAATGCCCTAAAATCAACTGGTTTGGGTGCATTGGCCCAAAGCTCGCTAAGAAGCCTAGAAAGTCCAGTTTAAAACAAAGTCAAGCAAGTGTTCTCTCCGAGTTAAAATTCCTCACGGTTCTTTGTGTGAGAATAATCTTGATAAAAGATAGGCTTTTTAAAATTTTTTTTCTAACGGTTCCTAACGTAGCTAGCTGGTTTAAAACAAAGTCATGCGAATTAAGTCCGGATGACTTTGTTTTTGAAAGTGATCCGAGTCCTTGAATATTCGCATGACTCCGAGTTAAAATTCCTATTCTTTTGTTTGTACTCAATCCCAAATTATTTGTTCAAACTGCCAAAATTCTTCCCACATTCATGATGATTGTCCTTTTCTAGGGGGTGACCAACCGTTCCAAATTCTTAACGGTCACCCACCTAACACTCATGAACCCAGTCCCACTTCAACCATTGACGAACTGATTGAAAATTTAGAGAAAGAGGTCGACAGAATTACTGCTATAGCATCACCACCATCACAACCCCGCCAACCCGAAACCGTTGAACCATCTGTAGGGTATGATGGTGAGATGGATGCTAGGTTGACCGCTTTAGAAAAAGGTATCGAAGTGATGACTGCGGTCGAAAATCAAACAGCTTCTATGTTAGCCCTGTTCATAAAGCAGTCTGAGCAATTATTTCTTTCTCAGGCCCAATCTTAGGCCAACATAGAGGAACAAGTGAAACATCTAGCTGTAAAAATTCTAGGGAGTGAACACAGTCAATCAGAATTGGATAATGTTATTGTCTGTCATCTAGGGAGTCACCCATGTGAGGTAAATGATCAATCAAATTTTGATGATTTCTTAGATGATGATACGATTGAATTGACTGAGTGCTATCAGGACACACAAGAAAACTCTCTAAGTCAGTCCACCACTAGCCTTCTTGTATCCACTGAACCTCTTGTCAGATTAGAGATTGATTTAATGGAAATAATACTTGATGAGGAAATTCTTGAACCGACTGATTTTTGCTTTCCTATTTTAGAGGAAGAACCTTGTGAATTTGTCGGGTATGGTTGGGATAAATTAGAAAAGATCACTGATCTGAAACCCACAATTTTTGTATCACCTAGTGATATTGTTTCGGAAGAAATATTAGGGTGGGAACCTACCTTTTTAGATGATATGAACCTACCCAGTGATGAATGTGATAAAGGAAATTTTTTTTTAGGAGAGAGTGTGAATAATGTGAGTAAGATTGTTGAAAATAATAGGGAGGAAGACAGCATTGAAAATTATTCTTTTATGTCGAGTTTTGAGAAAATTTTTGCGGATGAACTTGATATTTTAGGTGAGTCGGAGTCGGGATCTGTAACACTTTGAATTTCCGTTAGAATGTTTTTCGTGATAATTAGTAATTGTACGTGTTATTGTATATGTGTATCTAGGATTATTAATTATTTAGTCGTGTTGGCAAATTGGAAAATTTTCCTTTGTAGTGTACACTTGCACACTTAGCCATTTTTGTGACTTAGGGTTTTTGGTATAGCATGTTAACCATTCTTGTGTTGTATGGTTGCTAACTTATCCCCACCATTTTTAATCATATCACAACCCTTTTCATAATTCAAAATCCTAATAAACAAATGAGCATGGTGTTAGGTGAGAATTTGACTTTTGACCCCATTTCCTTCTCTTCTCTCTCTCTTCTCCTCACTTCAGAAAATTCTAGAGATTTCAGCAGAAAACCCTAGCTTTTCTCCATATTTTCCTCTCCTTTTCACTTCTCTTTGATCCCTACACAAAAACCCTACACAATCAACACATTTTCATCACAAAACCTTGGAAAAGTGAGCTTTTTGAGGTGTTTAGAGGCAAATCTGCACACTTGAGGGAAGAGCTGAGACTTTTGGTGTTTTATAGGGTCGTTTGAAGGTATTAACTCATGTTAGCACTCCTTTTCCTTAAACTTGTAGTATTGTTTAGCAAAAATCTCATTTTTGTGCATTTTTAGTGATATAAAAGGATATTTGTGATTCACATGTTAGATTAGGGTTTTGTTAGTTGGGTTAGCTCTATTATGTGTTATTAGAGCTATTTTAGGCCAGGTTTTCTTCAGGTTCCACAAAAATACCCTAAAGTTCCATTTTAGTGCAAAAGTCTGGATTTTAACTAGAAATAAGGTTCTGTAGGATCTGCTGCTACCCGAGATATTTCAGAGTGAAACTAGATGTTACTGTAGCATGTATGGGGGGTATAGAGTGCACACACCAAACCTGGAAGCCCACCCCCCTACCCAGGCCGCCGGAATATTCATTCTGGCCGCAATTTGCGGCCAGATGGGTGAGTTGGGATTTGGGGTTTGGGCCACTGGAGTCTTCTGCTATATGGGTTATTTTGGTATATATAGTTTTGCAATATCATTTCTGTATCAAAATCTGGAGGTGAATACCTATTTTTCCGTATTTTTTTAGTCTTCGCGACACGCGTGATACGTGTGTATAGGTTTTGGGTTTGTGCGTATCGCGACGCGTCGGAGTGGCTTCAGGCGCGTAATCACACGTTTTAGCGTATCGCGCACACGCGCGCTTGGTTCACGACACGAGTTACTAGTTCGGCTTTAATGCCGTGTTTATGTGACTTTGAGCTTATGTGTGATATATGTGTAATTCTAGGTTCGCAGGCGAGTACGGCAGACGCCGCGCAGAAGGGGAAATGTGTTGTTGGCTATACCTAGCGAGGGACTACGGTGAGTAGATTTAACATCTACGGGGATATCGCCCGCATGGCGTTCTACGTCAGGGCTGATAGGACCTTATAGCTACATTTACATATATTGACTGTTCATGGCTACTATTTAGTGCATACTGCATTCCCTGCTATATGGATATAAACTAGAATTGATAGAACACCGCACCATTACTAACGGTTCATGTTGCACGAGCACTATCCTGCATGTTACACACACACCGTTAGTAATTGCCATGACACTCACACTGCATATATCACATCGGATCATTATGTTGTAGATTATATTTATGTAACTTGACATGATATTCATACTTGATGCGTATATCACATCGGATCATTATGTTGTAGCTTATCTTTATGTGACTTGACATGATATTCATACTTGATGCCTATATCACATCGGATCATTATGTTGTAGCTCATCTTTATGTGACTTGACATGATATTCATACTTGATGCATATATCACATCGGATCATTATGTTGTAGCTCATCTTTATGTGACTTGACATGATATTCATACTTGATGCACATATCATATCGGATCATTGACTTGCATATCGGTTTGGATTATATATGATTTCTGGATTTGGGAACCGTGGCTATTTCAAATATGTAATCATTTAAAAACCCGGTTCTTTTGATATGATATTTCGGTGCGTCCACCATGTGTTTCCTCGGTGCTAGAGTGATATATGTGAACCCGAATCGAGAAGCTGGTTGAGGCCGATTACGGGTACATGGTGGACCCCGTATGGTATCCCGGGGCGAGAACGGTTTCGCTGTGTAGTAGACGGTGAGCCTGGTAGAGGGACTACTACGTACCGGTGATTGGTTGGACCTGACAGTTATCCGGAGGATACTGATCAGAGTCGATAGATGGATGCGGGGCGATCCGTACTGCCGGGGCCGAGGGCCGATACCGCAGACGGAGCCCGTGGGCTGACCTGGACTGACGAGGCACGATGGATGAGGATTTGCGTGTCGATGCTGGACATGAGTATTTATGATATTTGGGTGCCGATGTTGGGCACTCGGGATTCTCAAAGATTTTCAGGATTTGAGGGCCGATGAGGGTGCCGGCGCCTGAGCTATTTGGGGGATCTGGGTGCATTGATGGACACCGATTATATATTCCACGTTGACAGAAACTGTGATAAATCGATGATGTTTTTGGTTCTTTTTGCGTTCGAAATTTATACTACTTTGCTAATAAGTTAATTATTGTTTAGCGAGGCTCTAATACCACTGTAATTCGATGTGCAACACCCCATGACTTGTGGAGTGGCGGAAATATGAAAAACGATCTTGTTCATTGCTTAAACATCGACTAACCGCATGAATCGAAGCTAAACGATAACTAACAACTATCATAGAAGTTCTAAACTACTATGTGAAGTGATTATACCTAAAGAACCGTGTCTTTCGTCTTTACGTTCTCCACCTCCTTCTCGGCCTTCTCCAAGTACTAGACGATCCACCCGAGAGCTTTGCTTCAAGCTTTACCTCAAACTAGAAGTAACTAGGTTTCTTAAAGTGCTAATCTAAGTAACCTAGGTGATATAGAGAAGGGTTATGGATTAAGTAGTCTAATCTAATCCTTGATCTCAACACATGAGAGGGGAGGATTAGGGTTTGAAGGGAGAGAGCTTGAGGAGAGAGAAGGTGAGCATGAGAATGAGATGAGATAATGATCTATCATAATATATATCAAGCATTATCATTTATCCAATAAAAGAAAATAAAGGATGAATAATCATGCTTCATAAATACAATAGGGTGATTCATCTCCATGAGTCATTAAGCATTTATGATGCATTAATGACATGGATGAATCACTCATATGACTCACTAATCTCATTTAATGCAAATGACACCTACATCCCCAAGTCATCATCTTCTAGAAGCTTCTCGTAAAATTACGAGAAAGCCCCTCCTATCCGTGAAAACACGGAAAAACTTTAGACTGTATAAATCCATTATCCCGATACTAGAATCTGGCTTAAACCAAAGCCGACTAGTAAAAACTGTCCGAAAAGTTGTACGTGCGTAAACACACGTATGCGTCCGAACCCTTGTCGTAAAACCATACGACTTCTATATCGTTTCGCCTGGAGCAGGGAAACTCTCTGTGTAGGACACTAATGACTCGACTACTACGCTGGCAGTGGGTTTAACCACAGACCACAAGCGGTACCCCGCTGTACGTAACGGTCCCCAGGTAGATGTCGATAAGAAGGCCGATGAGGAAACCCATCCGAACTCCTACTGAGCCTGATGTGACAATCTCCGTACAGCCCGGTCAGTTCGTCTAAGACTATCGCATATCGGGCCTAGGGGGCGGCAAGCGTCATTCCCCAAATATCGGTATAAGTCGTGTCGGAGCGAAGCCCATTACACTCTGAGAAACTACTGGAGCATACCAGTAAATCTCGCTTGCCCTAGCCAGGGACTTTGCGTAATGGCTCTCTGACACAGAGCGATATCAACTCCTAATACCGGGAGAGACGAATCCTGTCTAACCGCCACTGCCTCCAAGTGCTCGGGACTGCACCCAACTGCTACCTGTTTGCACGACTCCTTTAAGCCGTGGTAGGGTAGCAATCTAAGAACAGTGGGACACACTCGAGGCGAAGTAGCAGTGTCAAGTCTGCGGACTATGCTATACTCATATCACTTGGGAACTGTTAACTGACGACTGGTATAAAAACCCAACCAAAAGTTCCCTGCGAATCCTGTCCGGTGTACCCGTAACCCAACGAGCACCTGTATACTATCTCCAGTACGACGTACTGACGGCTGTGGGACAGACCATCTCCCCAACTGGGATGAGAAGCGTACACACTAGTCTACTCCGGAGTATCGATGCCCTGTCTCGATAATCCTACGACTAGGGACCTGAATAAGGATGTGCTTGTAGACTACCCAGCCCCCACTTGTGTGACTGCCATCACAACGCTGGTAGTCAAGCAAGATCCTAAGAGCTCTATCACTACGTATACTCACATATTAAGATAGAAAAACCAAGTAGCATACTACCATGTTTAGCAAGACTGTTATATACATGTGAATATCCTAAGATTCCATTATGTAATATACAAACTAGTATGATACAATAATGGCCCCTAGGGCATATACAATAACAGTATTAGGTATTAAGGCAAGGGTACTATAGCTTGAATTGAATTCTTAAGCATAGGGGTGCAAATTTACACACACGTAGGGGTATACAATCGATATTTGGAGGAAAGATAAAAACGAAGAATAAGACTTTTGTTTCAGTAAAGTTGATAAAAATTCCTGACTTGAGACCGCACTTTTAGAAGGGAAACTCAGGAGATACCAATATCTTTCTAAACTGTAAATACGTATATGATCTGAGGTTAAATAGATAAGAGGCGTGAAATATAAGGGTTGAATATTTCTAACTTAGGATAATAGAATTTCTAATTTAGATACTAAACTGTAGGAGTAGAATTGACGTTAACTTTTGAAACTAGCTTGACGGGATTTTGTGGGTGTAATCCGCTGAAAACCCTCAGGAGACAACACTCCTTCTACTAGGGACACTTAGAGGTTTAAAGGCTTGTTGCACGTGCTCAGTGCAATCGCGTTCCCTGTGAAAGTGAGGCTAGGATTTTTTGTATTGCTCGGGACGAGCAATAGATAAGTTTGGGGGTATTTGATCATCACCGAAAACTGCATTTTAATACCGCTCATTCGTCATCTCTTTTGTCATATATTGGTGCTATTAATCAGTGTCTGCTCTGTAATTACAGTTTACAGGTATTCGTGATAAAATACCGGAAACACATTCAAAATCACGGATATATCATCTGTGAGCCGCCACTGCAACCGGAACTAGAAACCGACCGATATCCCAAGAGTTCGTTTGCAATAAATTGATGTGTACACACATTTTGTATAAATGGTCCAACACAAGGCAAGTGTACACAACAAACTCTTGGGCTAGAACCACGTGGGGGCAGCCATGGCATGATGGCTTAAGCAAGTGGGCATGTGTTGGTGTGATGTGCATTAATGGGCATTGAATGCATAAAGATATGATGTGATTTGAAGCATCTCATTTCCCTCCAATTCTCTGCATACAAACCAGGTGAAATAAGACCAAGCAAACAGCATCAGTGGCTTATTGGAGTGCACACAAACCCACACACCCAATACGAGTCCCTCTCCTCGGATTTGACCCGGTGACCATCCTCTAAAAACCGGCGACGCCGGCCCCACTTCCTCCTGTGGGCCCCATCTTTCTCCTGTGCCTTCCCTTCTGCCACTTAGGATTATTTTTATTGTTTATTTATTTCTCTTTTGAGCCTATAAATACAGATCCGTGGGCAAAGGAAGGAGGCTACCAGGTATATACTTCTTCTCATTTTCATAGTTGTTTTGTTTTTGTTTAGCTTGAGGGAGAGTGTGCTTCATCTTGGTTTCTTCTTCTTCCCTCTTGAAGCTCTCTTTGGAGAGATTCATTAAGGTTACATCTAACGTATAAGTACTTAGATTTTATTGAGGGTGAGTGTGCTTCATCTTTAGGGTTTTCAATTCCTAAGCCTTGGATTTAGTTACATCTAACGTATCAACTAACTTTCAGAATAAAATCAAAGTTACCTTATTAGCTAACATGACGAAAAAGTTTTTATATTTTTCGGAAATTTTTCAATTTTTATGGTTTTTTTTAATATATATGCAATGCAAAATATACACATGATGCAGTGCTCACCCCCAAACCTGAGTTTTACGATGTCCTCATCGTTGCCCCACGTCCGGTAGCTAGACTTAGACATCAGGGTGAGAATTTTATTCAAGAAAAAAGGAAAAAACATAAGATTAATTATAACATTTACAAGTTAAAAGACTGGGTTAGTGCAGAAATTAATACCAGACACAAAAAGATTTTGTCTATATAATCTACGCGCTGGTAAAAGAATGTGTATAAAAAGAAGAAGAAGAAAAAGAATATGTATATGTTAGTTGTTAGTGAAAGGCATGGGTGTGAAAAGATAGGGGTCAGAAGACGCTGAAGGTGAAGATAAAATTTTGAGGAAGTCAAAGAATTGTTTTATGAATGAATTTTATGTTCAATAAGCGTATGTGGGGTTTCGCAGTCAAGTTCGTGTAAAAACTGGAGTTCATCCGCAAAAAAGTTCAGAAAAGGAAAGGTTCAAAGGATGATCCCAAAATGATCCTGACTCCGACTCACCTAAAATATCAAGTTCATCAGCAAAAATTTCCTCAAAACTCAGTAAAAAAGAATATTTATCAGAAATGTCTTCCTCCCGACTATTTTTCACTATCTTACTCACATTATTCACACTCTGTCCCAAATCAATTTTTCCCTTATCACATTCATAACTGGGTAGGTTCATATCATCTAAAAAAGTAGGTTCCCGCCCTAATGTTTCTTCCGAAACAATATCAACAGGTGATACAAAAATTGTGGATTCCCGATCATTGATCTCTTCTAATCTATCCCAACCATACCCGACAAATTCCCAAGGTTCCTCCTCTAAAATTGGAAAGCAGAAATCAGTCGGTTCAAGAATTTCCTCATCAAGTATTATTTCAGTTAAATCAATCTCTAAAGTGACAAGAGGTTCAGTGGATACTTGAAGGCTAGTGGTGGACTGACTTAGCGGGTTTTCTTGTGTGTCCTGGTAGCACTCAGTCAATTCAATCATATCATCATCTAAGAAATCATCAAAGTTTGATTGATCATTTACCTCACTTGGGTGACTCCCTAGATGACAGACATTAACATTATCGGGTTCTGATTGACTGTGCTCACTCCCTAGGATCCTCTCAGCTAAATGTTTCACTTGTTCCTCTATGTTAGCCAAAGATTGGGCCTGAGCAAGAAATAATTACTCAGACTGCTGTATGAATAGGGCTAACGTAGAAGCTGTTTGATTCTCGAACGCAGTCATCACTTCAATACCCTTTTCAAGAGCGGTCAACCTAGCATCCATCTCACTATCATACCCTACAGATGGTTCAACGGCTTCGGGTTGGAGGGGTTGTGATGGTAGTGATGCTACAGCAGTCATTCTGTCGACCTCTTTCTCTAAATTTGCAATCAATTGGTCAATGTTTGAAGTGGTACTGGGTTCAGGAGTGCTAGGACGATGACTGTTAAGAATTTGGAACGGTTGGTCACCCCCTAGGATCGGACAATCGTCATGAATGTGGGAAGAATTTTGGCAATTTGAACAAATAATTTGGGATTGAGTATAAACAAAAGAATAGGAATCTTGAAAAATTGAATTGAATTGTGTGTCACCCATTTTAACAAGAATGCACAAATATCACAAAAGAATATCACACCCCTAGCAGTATACGGTTTTCTAAGTCAACTAGACCAGCTCAAGAACCTGGTTGATGAAGTAAAACTGTGTCGAGAAATAGGCTCATGATATACAGATCACGAAGCCAGGTAAGTGCAAGTGAGAAGGGGAGGTTTTACAACGCTTTCGCGAAATTCCTTAATTAAATAACCCTTTCTCTTGAACGCTTGCCTAAACACCTCGTGAACAATATACCGTTAAGCAAAGTTATGAGCACGATGTCCTTAAGTCAAAATTCTAATTGATCATAATTTACTAAGGGTATGCCAGAATGCGGTTTTGTGATTTGTTGGCTACGGAGAAAAGGTGATGAAATCCTTTACCGTATCTTGTTTGGTTATTTATGCCCTTAATTTCCGTATTAAGATGCAATGCGCAATAAAATAAAAGGATTTAAGAAATTCAATCAATTGAAACAATTCTTTTTCAGTTTTAGTATTATATGCGCTGTAAGAAATACGGGTTAGTTCTGTTTGCAATATTGGCGGAAAAATTTTGCAAAGAATCCTGCAAAAGATAGAAAATTGGATTGCGTCGGATTCGAGAGGAGATGTTAGGAAATACATACCAAATGGATTTGGTTTTAGAAAAACCCTTTGAATGTGATCCGAGTCGTTGAATGTTTGCTTGCGCGGGTCATACTACCCGGATATTTGGCACTAATCTTCCCCAATGTCTTGAAATTGCAATTAAATCTCGCTCCGCACGATCGCTGGTCGTAATTCCTCGAAAAAGCTAAAATGTCGGAAAATACGATATTTAGTGTCAAAAGCGATATGAATGCCTCAATTCCTGCACACTCAAAATTAGAAAAGTCAAACAAGACCAAAAGAGCTAAAACATAGAACTAGAGATCACTAAAAAAGAAAAAACCACAAACTCCTCAAATAGGCCGGTGACGCCGGATTTTTGCCCCCTATCGATGGATTTTTCAGAGGGTTAGGTGCAGGGAATTTTGGTGTAATCTCTAGACTATATTGTTGTTCTAACGGTTTTACTGGATTTTTAAATTGAATTGTAGAGTGATAGCAGGTATATTAACAGAGAAGAAATTGAGAGAAGTCCCAAAAAAATCGTATTTTGTTAGTTTTTGGAAAAAAAAATGAATTAGAAGTTAGGTTAGTTAGTAGAACCAGAAATAACAATATCTAATAACTACAACTTCCCGGCAACGGCGCCAAAAACTTGTTGGGAATCCTCCCGCGCGCGCAGACGCGTGTTGTTTTTGAAATGGATGCATTTTGGTAGAAAACGGAATGCGCGCACGAGATCGTTCTCGTTTTAAATATTTATAACCGCAAGTGCATGACGCGTTGTAGCGAGCGGCAAGCACGGGTCGATCCACAGGGAATTGAGTATTAGGTATCGTTGTTTAAGGTTAACAAATTAACAAATGGTTGGTTGTCACGAAATTATAAAAGAATACGAAAACAAGAAAAGCAAGAAAACAAGTGTAAGGAAAGAATTGTTGTGGCTTGGTTCGGAAGCTTAAATCGCGACGTTTACCTCTACACTCTCTTGGTTATGAGTTGTCCGGCTTTACCTTGATTCCGGCAAGAAGCATGACTTGTCAACACGGTTGCGGAGCACAAGCCGTCAAAGTCCGACATTCGCCGCAAAGCACGAAACGAGTCCGTTTTGGTCACTTACCGTTTGTATGTCCGCGCTTGGGGTATCAACACTAAACATGAGGTTTTGCAAGCATACCGCAACAATGAAAACACAAAGAGGTTCGTGAGAGCAAAAGATATTGGTGTTGAGTTTGCTAAGGGTTTGTGAAGGTATATAGTATATGAAACAAAGAGTTTGTCAAGCTTTTTATCACAACATACCATATCCTAGCTTAGCAAACTTAACATCAAATGGAATTTAAGCACATTAAACATAATCAAGAGGTGGAGGAGGCAAAGCCTTTCATCTCACTTCCTCATGCACACCACAACCAAAATGAAGATTAGTTAAGCATAGTAATAAAAAGAAAGAAAGAAAAGAAAGCAAGTAAATAAAAGAAACAACACTGTATTAATCATTTGAGAACAAGATACAAACTTTGGTGACTTGTTCAACCTCCTTAATGAAGCTCTCCAAAGAGAGCTTCAAGAGGGAAGAAGAAGAAGAAACCAAGATGAAGCACACTCACCCTCAAGCTAAATAAAAAAACAAAGCAAAACAAAATTATGAAATCATATATACATGGTTAGCCTCCTTCCCTTGCCCACTGATCTGTATTTATAGGCTCAGAAGAGGAATAAATAAAAAATAAAAATAATCCTAAGTGGCAGAAGGGAAGGCACAGGAGAAAGATGGGGCCCACAGGAGGAGGTGGGGCCGGCCTCGCCGGATTTTTATGGTTAGTCGCCGGGTCAAATCCGAGGAGTGGGGCTCGTATTGGGTGTGTGGGTTTGTGTGCACTCCAATAAGCTTCTGATGTTGTTTGCTTGGTCTTATTTCACCTGATTTGTATGCAGAGAATTGGAGGGAAATGAGATGCTTCAAATCACATCATATCTTTATGCATTCAATGCCCATTAATGCACATCACACCAACGCATGCCCACTTGCATAACCTATCATGCCATGGCTGCCCCCACATGGTCTTTGCCCAAGAGTTCGGTGTGTACACTTGCTTTATGTTGGACCATTTATTCAAAAAGTGTGTACACATCAAATTATTGCAAACGAACTCTTGGGATATCGGTCGGTTTTCAGTTCCGGTTGCAGTGTTGGCTCACAAACGATATATCCATGATATTGAATGTGTTTCCAGTATTTTATCACGAATACCTATACTCTGCAATAACTGAGCAAACACTGATTAATAGCACCGATATATGACAAAAGAGATAACGAATGAGCGGTATTAAAATGCAGTTTTCAGTGATGATCAAATAGAAACCCTAGGCTTAGGAATTGAAAACTTAGTAATTATACGTTAGATGTAACTAAATTGCACATACACGCACTTTGAAACATGAGATAGTAGAGGATACCTAGAAATACTCTTGCCTGAAAGCCTAGTATGAAAGAAAAATCGGTATTTAAAGCTAAATACGAAAAAAGAGCATCATTGAAAAATATATCCGGTCTTCAAAACAAAAAAAAGAAAAATAAAAGAAAAAAATAAATAAAGTCAAGACCTGGAGACTGCTATTTACGCTTTAAGGTCATACATTCAGTAATCGGCTATTAATGCCTCAAGAAGCATTAATGGTCACATGAAAGTTGTATGAGCAACACCGTCCATCCATTAATTAAAAGAATTAGTATTAGGTATTAAGGCATGGGTACTATAACTTGAATTGAATTCTTAAGCGTAAGGGTGCAAATTTACACACACGTAGGGGTATACAATCGATATTTGGAAGAAAGATAAAAACGAAGAATAAGACTTATGTTTCTGTAAAGTTGATAAAAATTCCTAACTTGAGACCGCACTTTTAGAAGGGAAACTCAGGACATACCAATATCTTTCAAAACTGTAAATACGCATATGATCTGAGATTAAATAGATAAGAGGCGTGAAATATAAGGGTTGAATATTTCTAACTTAGAATTTCTAATTTAGATACTAAACTGTAGGAGTAGAATCGACGTTAACTTATGAAACTAACTTGACTGGATTTTGTGGGTATAATCCGCTGAAAACACTCAGGAGACAACACTCCTCCTAGTAGGGACACCTAGAGGTTTAACGGCTTGTTGCACGTGCTCAGTGCAATCGCGTTCCCTGCGAAAGTGAGGCTCGGATTTTTTGTATTGCTCGGGACGAGCAATAGATAAGTTTGGGGGTATTTGATCATCACTGAAAACTTCATATTGATACCGCTCATTCGTTATCTCTTTTGTCATATATCGGTGCTATTAATCAGTGCCTGCTCTGTAATTACAGTTTACAGGTATTCGTGATAAAATACCGGAAACACATTCAAAATCACGGATATATCATCTGTGAGCCGACACTGCAACCGGAACTAGAAACCGACCGATATCCCAAGAGTTCGTTTGCAATAAATTGATGTGTACACACATTTTGTATAAATGGTCCAACACAAGGCAAGTGTACACAACAAACTCTTAGGCTAGGACCATGTGGGGGCAGCCATGGCATGATGGCTTAAGCAAGTGGGCATGTGTTGGTGTGATGTGCATTAATGGGCATTGAATGTATAAAGATATGATGTGATTTGAAGCATCTCATTTCCCTCCAATTCTCTGCATACAAACCAGGTGAAACAAGACTAAGCAAACAGCATCAGAGGCTTATTGGAGTGCACACAAACCCATACACCCAATACGAGCCCCTCTCCTCGGATTTGACCCGGTGACCATCCCCTAAAAACTGGCGACGCCGGGCCCACTTCCTCCTGTAGGCCCCATCTTTCTCCTGTGCCTTCCCTTCTTCCACTTAGGATTATTTTTATTGTTTATTTATTCCTCTTCTAAGCCTATAAATACAGATCAGTTGGCAAAGGAAGGAGGATACCAATGTATATACCATTTCATAATTTTGTTTTTCTTTGTTTTCGTTTAGCTTGAGGGTGAGTGTGCTTCTTCTTGGTTTCTTCTTCTTCGTCCCTCTTGAAGCTCTTTTTGGAGAGCATCATTAATGAGGTTGAACAAGTTATCAAATCTTGTATCTTGTTCTCAAGTGATTAATACATTGTTGTTTCTTTTGTTTACTTGCTCTCTTTTCTTGCTTTCTTTTTAATACCATGCTTAACTAATCATCATTTTGGTTGTGGTTTGCGTGAGGAAGTGAGATGAAAGGCTTTGCCTCCTCCACCTCTTGATTATGTTTAATGTGCTTAAATTCCATTTGGTGTTAAGTTTGCTAAGCTATGATATGGTATATTGTGATAAAAAGCTTGACAAACTCTTTGTTTCATATACTATATACCTTCACAAATCCTTAGCAAACTCAACACCAATATCTTTTGCTCTCACTAACCTCTTTGTATTTTCATTTTGGCGGTATGCTTGCAAAACCTCGTGTTTAGTGTTGATACCCCAAGTGCGGACATACAAACGGTAAGTGACCAAAACGGACTCGTTTCGTGCTTTGCGGTGAATGTCGGACTTTGACGGTTTGTGCTCCGCAACCGGGTTGACAAGTCGTACTTCATGCCGGAATCAAGGTAAGGCCGGATAACTCATAACCAAGCGAGCGTAGAGGTAAACTTCGCGATTCAAGCTTCCGAACCAAGCCACAACCATTCTTTCCTTACACTTGTTTTCTTGCTTTTCTTGTTTTCATATTGTTCTTATTATTTTTGTGACAACCAACCCCAATTCATTAATTTGTTAACCTTAAACAACGATACCTAATACTCAATTCCCTGCGGATCGACCCGTGCTTGCCGGCTCGCTACGACTCGCCGTGCACTTGCGGTTATAAATAGTAAAACGATAACGATCTCGCGCGCGCATTCCATTTCATTAAACCATATCACGCATCCATTTCCAAAACAATACGCGTTCGCGCGCGCGGGAGGATTCCCAACACGCATCTCATGGCTTCGAGACAGAGGGGGCTTCACTCTAAAATTGGTGGGCTATTCGCCGCACTCGTAGGGGGTACAGGTAGACCCAAGGAAGGGTGCTCAAGTTACCAGATTCCGTGAAGTGCTGGGTTGTCCATTCACGTTGTTGAAGGGGGCTGCCTCGCTTCAGGTTTTCGCGGGTAACTTGCCGCGACCGTAGGGGTCTAGGATTTCATTGCACAGGCTATCCACACGACCAGGTGAACGTCGGGTTTCAGTAGCGGCTCTGTGAAACCCGGGGATCCTAGATTATCTGTATTGTTCTGTGCTGCTTATTACATTTCTGTGATGTTGCATTATATCACGCCTTGAGCAATTATTATATACTAATATATATACTAGTAGATGTTGTATATGTTTTACACCCGCGCTAGTCCAGTCCCCGCTCTGTCGTTAGTTAAGTAACCTAACGGGTGATGACGGGACCCAGTGGCGAATGCGGATGGCATATACGTACATCATATTTTCATTCTTTTGTGGTGTGATTAATTGATGGGACTGCATTGATTAGGATCAGTGCAAGCTAAACAAACCTTTTCTGATATTGTTGGAACATTTTTCAAAAAGCTGTTATTGCAAGGACGTTCTCTTTTGTTTTGCACAGTGGTATTCGGTTATGAATATCCAGCACCTCAGTCGACGAGGCAAGGGCCGAGATGCTTTCACCGGGAGTGACCCCTTGGACAAAAGTTTGCGTCTGGGTAATAACTTCACTATAGTCGTTTACTTTTTGCTTTGCATCGTGGTATTCAGTTGGAATATCCTGCACCTCATTCTATGGGGAAAGAGCCGAGATCCCTTTACCGGGAGTGACCTCTTTAGCAAAGGTTTTCGCCACTATATTTTTATAAAAAGCTATCCGGTTCCTTCAACGATATCAAGTTCATTACGTTAAAGGTTTTTCGCCAAAAAACATTCGTAGCCCTCCGTCATTTCAGACGGGTAGCACTTCGTATTCATGCTATGTTTGTTGGCCAAAGTCAAGGCATAGTGTATGGTAGCTATTTGTTATCTTTCTGCTGCATAGATAAATGCGTTGGTTTGGGACAGTCGTACTGCTTTGTTGGCCAAAGTCAAGGGTAGGTACGGATGGGTTCAAATTAACCTGGATAATGATGGGTAGAACTTGACATGTGACTTATGATTTGTTGGCCAAAGTCAAGGTCATAAGAGCATGGGGTAAAAATCACATCGGTAGTTTCTAAAGAAACTGAAACTTGCCAGATATGCGCATACCTTCTGGAGTGTGATAATGTGAGTGGATTCCATCACATTATCATGCGATGATAGTTGGATCCCGATTCCCACTGATGAGTTGGTTTACTCCTCGGGTGATCCCGACTAATTCTTCTTTCAGGTTTGGAGGAGAATTTGAGGTTACAGTGGGAGGTTTCCTGATTAGATAAATTGATAACCATTCTAATCTAGGTTAGAGTGCACGTATAGTGTTTCTTTTCTTTCTCTCTTTGGCAGCGACCATGACCTGACCCTAGACTATGACTCAGTGACCAAGTTAACCGAACCTTCTTAAAACATTGGCTTTTGGATTGTCTGAGTTGCATACCTCATTGCCACTCTTTCTTTTACCCTTTTCTCCAAAACACCCCATATTACTACGAACATCCACTTCCATTGGATAAAACCATCGTATGGTTATATACGAACTCGAAGGAACATGTTCCAAATTCGAGGATGGTTTCCGGTTCTGGGGAAAATGAATAGGACTATTCAGTTGTCTTTTCCTTTTACTTTCTCTCAGGTTGCGAGTGCTCCTTAGATTAGGACGGTACACCTATTACGCAAATTGGATAGTCTTCATCGAAACCATAGGCCGGTGCCGAAAGGTAGGGAATGAAGAAAACCATTTAGCCTAAAAAGTGTATAGAAGGTATTAAGTAAAGGCAAATAAAGGGATTAGTAAGAGGGCAAAGTAAATTGCGACAGCTATTCATGACCAAACCAAGTATTTCTTCGCCAATCCTACACCACCTTTGTATTTCTCCAGAACATTCCGTATCACTACGAAGATCCACAGTTTATTGGATACTCCATTGTATGTTTATATACGAACTCGAAGGGGCTTGTTCCAGTTCGGGGATGGATTCTGGTTCAGGAGAAATATGATTAAGGTTTATTCAGTTGTCTTTTATCTTTAACTTCTCTCACGTTGCGAGTGCTCCTAGGATTAGGGGAGTACACCCATTATGTTTATTGGATAGTCTTCTTCCAAACCATTGGCTGGTGCCGAACGGTAGGGAAGGAAGAAAACCATTTGGCCAAATGGTGGTATACAGAAGGTAATGACTAAAGACATATAAAGGGATTTGGAGAGATGGCAAAGAAATATACGGTTACAGTTGTGAATCTGATAATGGAAGAGGCATTACTTGGAATACCCGGATACCCCTTCGAAACATTTACATGTTTCAGTTTCACTGTGTATTGTTAAAAGAAAACTGATTTCCCAATTAGTCCTTGCTCCAGGGTTTGTATTTACCAGGTTTGATTCTCACATCTGTATGGTTTTACAGATGATGACTGGGAGTAAGTTATTAGGAATTGGGTGATCATCCTCATTATATGGGGATTCGTTGTACTTGGTGATATTTGAGGAAATCGCCTGGGTTGTTTGCCGGACGGCAAATATTTGGTTTTGAATATCCGTTGTTATGCACCAATTTCAAATTGATATATCTGTACGTTTATTTTTATATAGTGAGATATAACTTTTGGAAATTATATCTATGACATTTACCTATATCAGTGGATGGTTAGGTAAAGAGCATTAAACAGCGGTGTAATTCTTCTTAACCATAAGTACAGTTTTCAACCTACAACACACGGGGAATGAGTTATTAGACTCAGCGGACTTATACAGAGTATTGTATGTTGTCCAGTGTCCATGAGGACAGAGGGGTTGGTACTCGTAATATATTCTGTTTACTTGTGACTTCTCTAGTTCTTAGACATGTGTTTCATAGAAATACAAGATCCAAGTTTTGAGAAGTTATAGGTATATGAATAAAGTAGAGAACCAGGTATTGCAAGTATCAGGATTCTTCAAGATGATCGAAGATGTAGATACTTGTGTATGGTATTCAGTTAATAGTAATGATTATGAGAATTTGCTTCTCTTTCAGGTTACTCATATCTGGATGTATTCCTAAGTTGAGTAATGCTGATCGGCCTGTCTCCATATAGTTGACATGTACTGGAGACAGCTGCATGATTTGAATCTGGTTCCAATTAAATCAGTGCCTCTGTTTCTATTTTGGATATAAAATAGTTCATATCTTAACAATGTTAAGCTACGGGGAGTTGTTCGGCTTGTGCTTAAAACCAGACTCTGGATAACTGAATGCACGTTTCTGTAATGGCTGTTTGTGGGTTGACCTGGGCAATGACGAGGGTTGACTTTCTACCATATGGAAGATCAATAGTGATATTGTTTTTGACTCGCCACAGTTTTAGTAAAAATGGATTTTTTTCAGAAAACAGTAGTGGGAGTATGGTATAACTGGAAGGGATTCCAGAACCGCAAATGATTACTGAAAATTTAATTGGACCTAAAGATTCAATCTGGTTTGACATTCTATTGGCCACTCCGTAGATATGGTGGGTAACCTCAGGCATCCGAGAGGTACTCCGGTAGCCTCAAAGACGGTGACAGTGAGGTTCTTGTTTACCCAGACTTGCCATTGCTGTTGTTCCAGACTGTAAGACCCGGTAGGAGGATGAATATAGCGTCGTTCTAAACTAGCTTTAGAAGTGCACGTGTATATGACTCTGCCGGAGGGTTGTCGTAGTCAGTGGGAGCAGCGGAAGCATAGTGGACAAGAAGCTTATGTCTATTTATAGACTAAAGTAGATATAGCGGAGATAGATCATCTATTTCTGATGTGACAGTCATAGGTTTGACTTCATCATAATAGGGGATGGATCTGTTAAGAAGGTAGTAGGGTGTGATGTCCTGGTACATGGATGACATACACAGAGTAGGAAGTTAAATTCTAATACTACGATCGGTTATACTTGTTAGTTATATGTATGCCCTAGAGGCCATTACAATACATTGGATGTATATTGTAGTGGATGCTGGGACATATATAGGTAGGACTTTCTTGCTCGACATGATAGTACGCTATCTGGTTGCTCTTTATCTTAACGTGTATACTTTCTGTCTCTCTCTGTTACATGTTGATAAAGCCCTTAGGATATATACTCGACTTCCAGGACTGTGATGCAGATCATACTAGTAGGGCCTGGATAGTCCATGAGTACATTCTTCAATGTTCCTAGTCGAGGGAATATCGAGACGGGGCATCGATATTCCAGAGTAGACTAGCGTATATCTTCTCGACCCATGCGATGGGCGATGGATGATCCCATATCCATTGGTGTTTGACATCAAAGATGGTATGCGGGTGCTCAGTGGAGACTGGGTACACTGAACGGACTCGCCGAGAACTCCCAGATGGTATTATACCTCACGTCAGATGGCAGTTCTCTGGTGACACTGGTACAGCTTAGTCTGTTGACCCGAGATCGTCATAGAGTCTTGTGTGTCTCCCACTGTGCTTTGATTTCCACCCTACCACGGCTCTACTGAGGCGTGCAAACAGGTGGTTTTTGGGTACAGTCCCGATTCACATGGAGGCAATGAGCGATAGGAGGGGATTCTTCTCTCCCGGTATTGGGGGTTGATGTCGCGCTGTGCACGACTGGCCATAACAGGAAATCCCTGGCCAGGGTTGCAGTGATCTACTGGTAAGTGTTATCAGTAGTTTCACACATGTTATGGACCTCACGTCGGCATGACTTCTTGAGCTATTGGGGTCTGACGTTTACCACCCCTAGGCGAGATATGCGACATATCAGACGAACAGACCGGACTGTACGGTAAGTGTTACTGGTTGGATTCACAGGAGTGTGAGCAGGCTTGCTCGTCGATCTTCTGATCGCTCAATACCCGGGTGGCCGTTACGTTTAGCAGACCGCTTGCGGCTTGTGGGTGCTTGATATGATCATCATCTGCTGCCGGCGTATTGACGAGTCTTTAGAGTCCTACACAGAGGTTTCCTGGCTTAAGCGAAACGAAATAGGAGCGCATATGAGATATGTGCAGGACCGAGAATAGTGCGTGTATGTGATATCGTATTTTATTCTCGCGATGAATGTATCGATTGCTTATATGCGATATAACCTAGTTATCGAATCAAAGATTGATTCGATAAGCCGATACATAGGATACTGGTCGGTTATATGCGATATGATCGGATCGTTAAATCAAGTGTTGATTTAATGATTTAATGTATAATTATATATTTGATATATTACTTTGCATTAACTAGTATTGGTTCACTTTAAGTGGATTTTCTCACTTGATTTGTGCAAGTTGTATATGTGATATACTTTTGTGCACTTCATTGTATCATGTTTGATGATACATGCTTATTTGGTTAAGTGTAAAGAATTAGACCATGGTTAAGTTGTTGATTAGGGTTTTACTTATTCATTTATCTTATTTATTTATTCATTTTTAATAAATTGAAAGATAAATGAATGGTGGATTGATTTGTTTTTAGTTGAAGCTTCATGAAGCTTTGACTAAATAACCTTTTTGTTCTCATCCTTAACCCTAACCATTTAAACTAACCCTAGTCTATTCTCTACACTTAACTAAGGTTAGAATATGATAAGAATCAATTCTTTTTCAATTATTCTTTAACACTTATCATATTCTTTCTTCATCTTCTTCTTCATGAGCAAGAAAGAAAAGCTTGCCTCATCAATGGCAAGTGATGAAATCATGTGAGAAATCCAATTCCAAAGTGAACCCACTTCCTATTTCTTCATCCTCTACCTCTTGCCAAGTAGTATAGGGTGTTTCCTTCACAAGTTTCATGACTTGGTGAAGTGGGAGTTTGATCTTGTGATGCCTCGACGTAGATCATCTTCGGCATCGAAGCCGACGACCAAGCCCGCCCATTTTTCTAATGAAGCCGATGCTAGAGTCCGGAATCCGATTTGCTCAGCGGAGGGACATCATCGCGGAGCTTAGGAAGTAGTGGATCGGATCTACAAAGGTTGTAGCCCCTTTCCTTTTAAGTTAAAGTCGTTAACTTGCATCGCATAGCCTATATATCTAGTTAACGATCCGTATTAGGGTTTCTCGGCACTCGTAAAACTTTGAATTAGCCATGTTTGATGCCTTGTGAGACTTCTTGAGAGTGCCTAAGAACCCTACAGTTGTATCAGAGCCTAGCTAGAGCTTTAGGCGATGCGTAGACAGAGTTAGAAGTCCGATTGAACCGAAACCCTAATCGTATTTTGCTCTCTGGTCATTTTTGAAATTCGTGGTTTTTTGAGAATTAAAAATATGCAGAAAACCCAGCAGGAATATCTAAGAGTTACTGTGAAATTTGACAGCCCAATTCCACTAAGTCGCCGCGGTTCCGCGGCACGAGCATGGCTCGTGCGGCGGTTCCGCGGCCGTACGGCCTCATTATATAAAGAATTTTGCACAGTAATTCTTAGTTTCCAGTGGTGGTTTTCCTGGGAATTTTTAATATTTATTCCAGAGTTAAAATTTCTGGGTTGTATTGGGGCCTCGGTGTATCGATCGGATTGTCTAATTTTGTCAGTGTGTTTTTCCGGGTAATTTTAGAATATGTTAAAAAGTTCGACCGGATATAAATACCCATTTTTTTCCCCTGCCGGGAAATTTCCAATTGTTGGATTTTTCTGTAGTTTAATCACGTTCTAAGTAGTGCAAGTAACGCGATGGTCCCTCTAGAAGACAACAAACCTTAACTCGATTATGTGACCGTCTTGAACTGCCCTTTGAACCTTCGGGTTTGGGGCAGTACGGCGTGCCATATGTGAGGCGTTGGCTTGACCCTTCTACGGCTGGACCGTTGGTACTGAGGCATGAACTGAATGTTTTTAGACTTATTTCATGTGTTGAGCTGTATTGGGAAAACAAGGGTGTTCGATTGTTCGATCGGAAAGTTTAACATTTTCTGTTTATCCGTAATGTGATACAACATTTGGAATTCATAAGTAGTTATGAGATAACTGAATGAATGTTATAAATCTAGTAGTTTAGTCTCACTTGATCGGTTGCCACGGAATTTTGATGTGATCAAAAGTCCGTCGCAATCACGTAGCGTACGCGGATACTCACCGGGTAAACTTAATAGACAGCCTCGCCCCATAGCCCCGACCAAGTGACTGTAGGAGAACCCCGTCGCCGAAAGCATCCGTTCGGGTGCTCGCGGTAGCGGTGTTCCGCCTTGGTGCACTTCGTCGACGGTATCGGGGGTGCGGCCGCCTACTAAAGTTTGCGACGAGCATTCGATCATGATGTCGGTAATCTTATTGAATTGCCCGACTTGATGTTGAAAAGAGTTTTCGATTTTGAGACTAAAATGCGGGGTTTATAATTGTTAGGCATGTGATGTCTAAGGAATTCATTGGTTTAGGCATACGATGTCTAAGGCGGTTGCGGATTCCAACTGTTGTAGTTTTACACTTTCTTTTCTGTGACCGTAAGTGTAATATGTGATATCGCCGGTTTCGTTGCTATATGTCAACGACAATTGGGATGCGCATATTTACTTACGTTGATGACATGTGATGTTATGTGTTGCTGGATATGTTATATTGGATCGTCGTGTTTGAATAGCCGGGGGGGGGTTTTATGTGAGATGAGTGTTTTTCATTTTCATTCATGTAAAAACTTGTATGTAATATTCTTTTGTTGGGGCACTTCCAGGTTGCGGAAGATGTCACCGTTGATGTATATTATTTTCTTTTCCGCACTAGGATAGACCCAAGGAGGGGAGCACAAGTAACCGGGTTCTAGGGTCTAGTGGGAAACCATCTCGAGGAGTCGAGTCCGGGTCTCCTAACCCTAGAATTGGTAGGGTTGCTTGCCGCTCTCGTAGGGGTCTAAGGGTGTGGGATTGGCTATTCATCACGACCGTGGAATCCGTGTTTTATACTGGCTCGTATTGAAAACACGGACGTCCTAGTATATCGAATAATTCATATGATTCTTCTGCTGCGATATCTGTGATGTGATCATATGATATGTTCTGTGATGGATACTTTATATAGTATATACGATATATTATATAGACGTTGCTTATGTTTTACACCCATACTAGGCCTGCCTCACTCTGGCGTTAGTTACCTAACCTAACGGTGCAGACGGGACATCGAGGCGAATGCGGATGGCATAAGCGTACGTTATATTTATCTGTGATGTTTAGGTGGACTTAAATGATGGGATATTCAATAATGATATTAATGAAAGAAAATAAACCTAATTGATGTTGTGGAATCGAATTTCAAAAATAAAACAGGTAGCTACAGTTCTTGCTTTGCATCGCGGTGTTCATTGTAGAATATCCTGCACCTTGTTCGATAAGTAAAGGACCGAGATCCCTTCACCGGGAGTGACTCCTTTAGCAATAACTGGCAGATGCTACACACTCGGTTTGTTTTTTGATTGCTTCTATAGTTTCTGCTTTGCACAGTGATATATATGATATATCCCGCACCTCATTCGAGGAGGAAAGGGCCGACGATCCCCTCACCGGAAGTGACCCCTTTAGCAAAACTAGAAAAGCCTCAAAAACATTCCATTTAAAAACCATTCGATTCCGCAACGAGATCAAGTTCAAAGCGTTAAAGGTTTTCACAAAAACCATTCGCAACCCTCCGTCATTTTAGGAAGTAGAGTACTTAGTATTCGTGCTACGTTTGTCGACCATAGCCGAGGCGTAGTGTGCGGTAGCTAAGTGATGTCTTCCTACACCGCATATGATGCGATTAGTTAGGACAGTCATGTGGCTTTGTTGACCTTAGCCAAGGGTCATGTGGGTGGGTCTAATTAATCACGAAATGACGGGTAGAACTTGACTAGTACCTATGATTTTTTGACCTTAGCCAAGGTCATAGGTGCTAGGGGTAAAAACCATTATCAGGAGTTTCAAGTGTTGAAATTTGCAATGAGATTGCATACCTTCTATGTGATAGTTGGATCCCGATACCCACTGCGAGTAATTGTTACTCCTGGGAGAGTTTTGCACTTTACAATTAGCCGATCAAGTAGGTGTCTGGAAAGGTGTCAACGGGGTTATGCCTCTGGGAAAACGAGGTTTACTGTAATTAGGTCCGTGCGAAAGCACGGGGAACCTCCCTCAAAGTACCGACACTGGCCTGGCTGAAAGATTGGCGAATTTGTAGAGTGTAATTAATCCCGTCTAGTCTTTCCTTTTAAGGTTTGAAGGAAGATTTGATAAAAACAGTGGGAGCCATCCTGATTAGCTAAAATATATAACCAATCTGATCTTGCAAGAGCGCACGTAGAGTGTTTTCTTCTCTCTCTCTCCAGGTAGCGACCATATCACGCCTTTATCAAGATAATAATACGGATCTATTGACCGAACCCGCTTGTTATACTGAGCTAGGGAACGTTGGTCCCGCTCCAACTTATAATTGTTATAAGACAGAGCAGGAAATAGGGGAAAACCAGAATTCCTATGCCACCCAAACGAAGAAAGTGCATATGATGCATCTCCTTCGGGTGTGTTCATTATACAGAACTATTTCTCAGTATCCTCTGCATCCTGGGTATTTGATACCGGATCAGGATCCCAGATATGTAATCTGTTACATAGGGCTACAAAAGGGTAGAAAAACTGAGAACGGGTGATAAGTTTCATGAGACAGAAAACGGGGAAAGTGTTGCAGCCAAGTCTGTTGGTCACTGTCACCCTGTATTACCAATACATTGATTCTGAACAAATGCTATTAGATACCGAACTTGATATACAAAATCATATCAGTCTCTTTATGAGTAAAGAAATGATAAAATTTTGTATTGATGGATAATGTTTTGAACATTTCCTATATCAAAAGTTGATCGGTTCAGGCACGTTATCTAAAAGCATTGATGTTCTAAATCAAACTACAGTTCTAAGTATACAGAACACACACAAGAGGAAGAGTTCAGAAATGAATGAATCCTTCTTGAGGCATTGTAGACTAGGTCATATCAATGCCACCCGACTGGCTGAAGTTACATTTTAGATGCATATTTAAATCAGTTTGAATTTACATCTTGTGAAACTTGCCATTCATGTCACAATGATAAGATGACTATAGCTCTGTTTATTGGAAACAGAGAAAGAGTTAGTAAACTCTTGGGACTAATACATGATGATGTATGAAAAGTCTCCTGTCTACAAATGCCAGGACTGGTTCTTTGTACTTCATTACGTTCTCTGATAATCTCTCAAGATTCAGACATATGTTCCTGTTGAAACACAACTCCGAACCTTTTGAGATATTCACAGAATATAAGTTAGAAGTAGAGAACCAAAATATGGGTATAAGTATTATGTCCTATGATGAGATCAGGGAGGAGAATACTTGGGCATGGCATTCCTGGAATATTCTAAAAGAGAATGAGATTCTCTCTTTCCGTATTACTCCTTAGAATATACCACAGCACATCGGTGTATCAGGGCAGAGCAATCGCACCGTATCAGATATGGTGTGCTCTATGATGAGTACTACTGAGTTACCTATTTCCTTTTGGGGTTATGCACTTGAGAAGCTGCATACCTATTGAATAAGGTTCGAATCAGATCATTGCCTACCACTCCATATAAGATATGGTATGGGAAGAGCCTATCTCTTAAGTAAGTTAAGATTTAGGATTGTCCGGCTTATGTCTAAAGCAAAATCCGGACAAGATTGAGGTAAGGTCAGTTCTGTAGAATTGGAAAGGTTCCAGCTATACAAAACTGCAGCTAATTTGAAAGAACCAAAGGATTCAATAGTTTCCAACGATCCTTATCCTCTCCGCCGAACTGGTAGAGTTCCTCATCCGCCTGAGAGATACCTCGGTTTCTCGATGACAGTGGGAGCGAGGAATGCATCATGAGATGATGACCCAACTAGTTTCGAGCAGGCCATCGAGAGTAAGGACTCTGTAAGAATGGCTGGATGCTTAGCGATCTGAGATAGAATCCATATACACCAACAAAGTATGGACTTTGGTTGCGACATCTGAAGGGTTAAATCCCCATCAGGAGCAAGTATATCTTGAGAAGATTACTTGGCGTAGATGGAAAAGTTGAGACTTTCAAAGCTAGACTTGTTAAACGTTTTCGTCATCGACCAGGCACGGATAATGATGAAACCTTTTCCAGGGGCTATGCTTAAGTCCATCCAGATCCTACTTGCCACTGCTACATACCATAACTGCGATATCTGGTGGTTGGGTGCCATGACTACTTTTCTAAATAATGATTTAGAAGAGAACGTCTATAAGAACAAAGCCAGAGGGCTACGTAAACAGTGGGAGCAGCGGAAATGTGTGCAAGATGTTTTATGTGATGAAGCAGTCATCGCGGAGTTGGAACGTCTGTTTTGATGTGATAGTCAAAGTGTTTGACATCATCAAAATGGTAGATGAACCTTGTATATACAAAACGGTAGTAGAGAGTAAGGTGGTCATCCTCGTATTGTACGTGGACAACATACTCTTGATAGGAATGGGATTTCCTATACTACGCTCGATCAATCTCCGGTTATCACAAAGATTCTCCAATAGGATCAAAGTGATACCTCCTAAATCCTGAGTTTTCATCTATGAGATAGATGTAATTGGATGTTAGGATTCTCACTATATAGTAGTGAGATGGTATCAATCGATCCTGGAAAGAATCACTGGAAGGGTTCCAGGGTGATAAAGATGACTGAATGTCAGTCACAGGCATTGTCTTTACCCTCAGTAGAGGGACGGTATGTTGGAAGAGTTCCAAGCCAGATACCGTGGCAAACTAGACGATAAAGGCTGGTAACATCGCTATTAAAGATGCTACCAAAGAGGCAGTTTTGGGTGTATATTGGTTCATAGGATGAACTAGGTTCCTACCATTGTGTGACAATGGAACTGTGGCTTTGACCTAGGAACCCTGGTCACATCAGTGACCCAGACATATTCTGAGGCAGCATCACCTGATCATGGAGATAGAAGATCTCCGGGGTGATCGAGGTTAGGAGAGTAGACTAAGAGGACAACACGGCGGATCCACTCACGAAGGCTTTTTCCCAAAGAGAGACTTATATGGGATGGTTGAGTATGTGATATTGCAACCACTGCTACAGATGGCCCTAGTGCAAGTGGGAGATTGTTAGTTATATGTATGCCCTAGAGGCCATTACTATACATTGGATGTATATTATAGTGGATGCTGGGACATATATAGGTAGGACTTTCTTGCTCGACATGATAGTACGCTATCTGGTTGCTCTTTATCTTAACGTGTATACTTTCTGTCTCTCTCTGTTACATGTTGATAAAGCCTTTAGGATGTGTACTCGACTTCCAGGACTGTGATGCAGATCATACTAGTGGGGCCTGGATAGTCCATGAGTACATCCTTCAATGTTCCTAGTCGAGGGAATATCGAGACGGGGCATCGATATTCCAGAGTAGACTAGCGTATATCTTCTCGACCCATGCGATGGGCGATGGATGATCCCATATCCATTGGTGTTTGACATCAGAGATGGTATGCGGGTGCTCAGTGGAGACTGGGTACACTGAACGGACTCGCCGAGAACTCCCAGATGGTATTATACCTCACGTCAGATGGCAGTTCTCTGGTGACACTGGTACAGCTTAGTCTGTTGACCCGAGATCGTCATAGAGTCTTGTGTGTCTCCCACTGTGCATTGATTTCCACCCTACCACGGCTCTACTGAGTCGTGCAAACAGGTGGTTTTTGGGTACAGTCCCGATTCACATGGAGGAAATGAGCGATAGGAGGGGATTCGTCTCTCCCGGTATTGGGGGTTGATGTCGCGCTGTGCCCGACGGCCATAACAGGAAATCCCTGGACAGGGTTGCAGTGATCAACTGGTAAGTGTTATCAGTAGTTTCACACATGTTATGGACCTCACGTCGGCATGACTTATTGAGCTATTGGGGTCTGACGTTTACCACCCCTAGACGAGATATGCGACATAACAGACGAACAGACCAGACTGTACGGTAAGTGTTACTGGTTGGATTCACAGGAGTGTGAGCAGGCTTGCTCGTCGATCTTCTGATCGCTCAATACCCGGGTGGCCGTTACGTTTAGCAGACCGCTTGCGGCTTGTGGGTGCTTGATATGATCATCATCTGCTGCCGGCGTATTGACGAGTCTTTAGAGTCCTACACAGAGGTTTCCTGGCTTAAGAGAAACGAAATAGGAGCGCATATGAGATATGTGCAGGACCGAGAAAAATGCGTGTATGTGATATCGTATTTCATTCTCGCGATGAATGTATCGATTGGTTATATGCGATATAACCTAGTTATCGAATCAAGGATTGATTCGATAAGCCGATACATAGGATACTGGTCGGTTATATGCGATATGACCGGATCGTTAAATCAAGTGTTGATTTAATGATTTAATGTATAATTATATATTTGATATATTACTTTGCATTAACTAGTATTGGTTCACTTTAAGTGGATTTTCTAACTTGATTTGTGCAAGTTGTATATGTGATATACTTTTGTGCACTTCATTGTATCATGTTTGATGATACATGCTTATTTGGTTAAGTGTAAAGAATTAAACCATGGTTAAGTTGTTGATTAGGGTTTTACTTATTCATTTATCTTATTTATTTATTCATTTTGAATAAATTGAAAGATAAATGAATGGTGGCTTGATTTGTTTTTAGTTGAAGCTTCATGAAGCTTTGACTAAATGACCTTTTTGTTCTCATCCTTAACCCTAACCATTTAAACTAACCCTAGTCTATTCTCTACACTTAACTAAGGTTAGAATATGATAAGAATCAATTCTTTTTCAATTATTCTTTAACACTTATCATATTCTTTCTTCATCTTCTTCTTCATGAGCAAGAAAGAAAAGCTTGCCTCATCAATGGCAAGTGATGAAATCATGTGAGAAATCCAATTCCAAAGTGAACCCACTTCCTATTTCTTCATCCTCTACCTCTTGCTAAGCAGTATAGGGTATTTCCTTCATAAGTTTCATGACTTGGTGAAGTGGGAGTTTGATCTTGTGATGCCTCGACGTAGATCATCTTCGGCATCGAAGCCGACGGCCAAGCCCGCCCATTTTTCCAATGAAGCCGATGCTAGAGTCCGGAATCCGATTTGCACAGTGGAGGGACATCATCGCGGAGCTTAGGAAGTGGTGGATCGGATCTACAAAGGTTGTAGCCCCTTTCCTTTTAAGTGAAAGTCGTTAACTTGCATCGCATAGCCTATATATCTAGTTAACGATCCGTATTAGGGTTTCTCGGCACTTGTAAAACTTTGAATTAGCCATGTTTGATGCCTTGTGAGACTTCTTGAGAGTGCCTAAGAACCCTACAATACTTTGTTTGTCACACAGTGGTTTCTCTATATAGGATATAAATATAATATCAGACATTCTGGTTACTAGATCTATGGTTTTAGATCTAGATTTTGGTAGTTTCCAAATCTGGGTACTTAGACAGCATTCTAAATGTGTTTTAGAATGGACGACTCCTGGCACGGTAGTGTACCTTCAGGTGATGGAGTCACCCTCTCTGAAGGTGTCTTACAGACTAAAGGGGAGAGGAATGTGCATGATTGGCAGATCACTTGCTTAGGCAATTGAGTCAATCAAGACATGACAAGTACCACACCAGACGTCGTTTTTTGCACTAGATGCAATAAGTTGATATTAATCCTATCCTGGAGAAACGTTCGGAAGCAGTTTTAGAACATAAGTGGATGTTTTAGGGAAATGATAACGGCAGCCTCCTTCGGGAGACAGTTATCATTCTAGGCTTCCAAGGTGACCTGGATGACAGAGTGGCTGTCAGAATTATAGTTTTCTCTCTGACGAGGGGCAGTATTTTGGACAGTTGGCCCAAGAAGATACTGAGGGAGGTGCGGCGCAGGATACTGATTAATTTCAGTTGACGATACAGTCTAAGAAGTTTGGATTTGTAGTTCATTTATGAACTAGGTCCCATAAGATATCCAGACATATTCTAAGATAGGTATTGCTCATTTCGGGAGATGGCTTTCTCCACGAACTTGAGGAAAATAGAGACATAGAAAGAAACATCAGAGCGGATCCACTCGCTGAGGCTATTCCTCGAACGCAATAGTTTCGCAAACGGGCTTTGTGAAACTGATTAGTAGAGGAGTTGGGTGTTCGGTATCACACGGGCTGTGAGTATGCGACATCGCAATAATTAGCCTTGTGTGCAAGTGAGAGATTGTTGGATATAGTGCCCTCAGATTCAATTATTGGATCACAGCCACGTGATTGCAATGATTGAGGGAGGACCTATACCTGTAGGACAGTCTTACTTAAGATGATAGTATGCTATCTGGTTTATCTTTATCATCGTGTACTCGTTTAGGTGACCTTATAGGTCGCTATTACACATTGATAGAGCCCTTAGGATTCTTGCTTGACTACCAGCAGTATGATGGCGATCATATACGTGGGAGCTGGGGTCTATAAGCACATCCTTAAAAGGAACCTAGTCGTGGGGGTTTCGAGACTGGGCATCGATACTCCATTAGTAGACTAGTGTATACAGTCGAGACCCCGACGAGGGGCGGTGGTCGGTCTCACAAGCCATTGGTGTCAGTTGGTTCACCTAAGATGTATACAGGTGCTCATTGGGTTATGAGTATACCGGACATGACTCACCGGGAACATGCTAGTTGGTATTACACCTGACGTCAGATGGCAGTTCCCTGGTGACATGTGTACAGGTTAGTTCATCGACCTGAGATCGTCATTTGTCTCATGTGAGTTCCCACTGTGCTTTGATTACTATCCTACCACGGCTCAAGGGAGTCATGCAAACAGGTTTTAGTTGGGTACAGTCCTGAGCCACATGGAGGCAGTGAGCGGATCGACACGGGTTTCGTCTCTCCCGGTATTGGGGGTGAGATTCCGCTGTGTCTAGGAGAGCCATTACATGAAGTCCTTGGCCAAGGCAGGAGATTTACTGGTAGGTATTCCAGTAGTATCTCAGGGTGTTCTGGGCTACACTCCGTCATGACTTGTACCGCTTTTAGGGGTCTGACTTTTACCAACCCTCTAGGCTCGCCATGCGATGCTCATAGACTAACGGACCGGACTGTACGGATATTGTCGCTGACAGGCTCAGTAGGGTGTTAAGATGAGTTCTCTCATCGACCTCCCTTTTAATCAATACCTGAAAACCCATTACATACACCTAGTACCACTGACGTGCTAGTGGTAAAATCCACAGCCAGTAGTATTGACGAGTCTTTAGAGTCCCTCACAGACAGTTTCTCAAGTTTCGGGCGAAACGTTGTAGAGGCCGTATGATATATGACAGGGTCCGATCATATACGTGCAGTAGTGCACGGATCATGATCGGGCGGATCATACTAGTGGGCTTTGGTTTAAGCCGGATCCTAATATTATATTTGTTGGATTACTTTAGTCTCAACGCATTCGCATTCAGTCGGAATGTGGATGCATGTATGTATATACAGGTGAGGGGTATCCTTGTGATCCGTCACGAGTTTATTTTAGATGTTGCCATATCTTTTTATTGTTTTAAACATTTGGATTAATGTTTACAAATGGAAATTGTGAGCTTCAATCATCATTTTGTGCATTTAATGTGACATAGACTTCATTAGTGACTCATGGTCTCTTTTCTTATGCTAATGTCACATTATTTGATTGATTTTTTGTTGATATGATGAGAAGAGAGAGAGGGCAGCCAAGAGGGAAGTTTGGTCTTGTATTTTTTCACTTCTCACTCTCTCATTTCATCATAAGAAACACATAAGAAAAAAGGGCTCTTCTTCTTCTTCTTGCTTTAGCTCACAACCTCCATTAATGGCATCATTTCTAACCTCCATCCATACACTCTCATGTGATGAGAATCAAAGGATGCTTGAGACAAAGTTATCACACACATTCTCTACATCGCCTTGGACACGTCGGCTAGCGAACTTCATACCCGAGTTGCTTCGGATGAAGCGGGAGCCCGTAAAAAGACTCGAAGATGTGGTGCCCTTTCCGACGAGAAGACCGGAGATCAGAGATGCCGCGAGGAGCTTGGGATGGTGGCCAAGACCGAAGGACACGGATCGATTGGTATAGCTTTTCCAATCCTTCTCTTGTTAGCTAATTGTAGGTTAATGGTTCGATCCGGGATTAAAGACTGTGATAGCCCCGGTTTCAAGTTTATGAAAAGTTTTCGTTTCCGTATTTTGGCCTCGGACAGACGGCCGGGGCACTACCGTAGACTTACATGGTATCAGAGCCACACCATTAACCTTTACTAGCTTGCTCTAACGTGTTTAGAACTTCGATCGAACGAAATTTCCAAAAACGCGATTCCAATTTGTGCAGTTTATGTCGAAATTTTTGTCGTTAAAAAATTATTTGAGTATTGCAGAAAATCAGGCGGGCTTTTCTTAGAACACTGCAGAAATTTCGTAGCTTGAGTCCACTGTAGCGCCGTGGAACCGCGGCAAGACCTTTATTTTGGCCGCCGTTCCGCCGCACTACTGTAGCATTAGGGCACCAAAATTTCTATAGTGGTCTCTGAGTTGGAATTGGGGTTTCTGGTATTTTTAGTTTTGGCCCAGATTATTTTGAGTGCTGGATTTGTTCTTCGGGCCCACTTCGGGAAATTTTGTCGATCGAAAATTTAAATATGTTGGTTTACAGTACTTACATTATATCTGCGACCGTGAATGTCATTTGATTGGTAAATCTTGTCTAATTGCTATAGCACTTTTAGACGGATTTGCGAACGTGACATTCATGTTGATATTCTGTGTTGTGCTGTGATGTTGCGGATTTTTTGTGGTGGATAGCCTCGATGCAGTGGTAGTACAGTTTGGTTGTATTTGTACATTAGACATTGCGGGGCGAGCGTCCGATATGTGGACTGCCGTCACTGCCTGTTTGTATATTATTCTTTTAGGGCACGACCTGGCTGAGGTCGATGTACCCGTTGTTTATATTTTTCTTTCTGTACTAGGATTACCCCGTGGAGGGGTGCACGGGTAGCCGGGTTCTAGAGGGCAACGGGCCCGCATCTCATGGCTTTCAGACAGAGGGGGCTTCGCTCTAGAATTGGCGGGCTATTCGCCGCACTCGTAGGGGGTACATGTTGATACATCCATATTTGCGCACATGGTGAGGTATAGCCATCAGAGATGATATATTGTAGTGGATGCTTGGACATATATAGGGATGCCTTTCTTGCTCGATATGATAGTATGCTATCTGGTTACTCTTTACCTTAACGTGTACACTGATTGACTCTCTGTTACATGTTGGTAAAGCCCTTAAGATGTGTACTTGACTACCTGGACTATGATGCGGATCATACTAGTGGGGATATGGTAGTCCATAAGTACATCCTTCAAAGTCCCTAGTCGTGGGTGTATCGAGACAGGGCATCGATATACCAGAGTAGACTAGCGTGTAGCTTCTCGACCCATACAGATGGGCGATAGATGATCCCATATCCATTGGTGTTTGACATCAGAGATGATATACGGGTGCTCAGTGGAGACTGGGTACACTGGACGGACTCGCCGAGAACTCCCAGATGGTATTATACCTTACGTCAGATGGCAGTTCTCTGGTGACAATGGTACAGGTTAGTCTGTAGACCCGAGATCGTCATAGAGTCTTGTGTGATTCCCACTGTGCTTTGATTTCCATCATACCACGTCCAAGAGGGCGTGCAAAAAGGTGGCTTTTGGGTACAGTCTCGAATCACATGGAGGCAATGAGCGATAGGAGGGGTTTCGTCTCTCCCGGTATAGGGAGTTGATGTTGCGCAGTGCTCGATTGGCTATAACAGGAAGCCCTTGGCCAAGGCTGCTTTAGGGATTTACTGGTAAGTGTTACCAGTAGTTTCTCAACCCGTTATGAGCCTCATATCAACACGACTTATCGAGTTATTGGGGTCTGACGTTTACCACCCCTAGACGAGATATGCGACATATCAGACGAACAGACCGGACTGTACGGTAGTGTTACTGGTTGGATTCACAGGAGTGTGAGCGGGCTTGCTCGTTGATCTTCTGATCGCTCAATACCCGGGTGGCCGTTACGTTTAGCAGACTGCTTGCGGCTTGTGGGTGTTTGATATGATCATCACCTACTGCCGGCGTATTGACGAGTCTTTAGAGTCCTACACAGGGGTTTCCTGGCTTAAGCGAAACGAAATAGGAGCGCATATGAGATATGTGCGGGACCGAGAATAATACCAGTATGTGATACTGTATTCTATTCTTGCGATTTGTATCATCGGTCGGTGATATGTGATATAGCCGGGTTACCGAATCAAGTGTTGATTCGATACATTGATACATATGATATTAGTCGGTTATATGCGATATGACTGGATCGTTAAATCAAGTGTTGATTTAATGATTTAATGTATAATTATATATTTGATATATTACTTTACATTAACTAGTATTGGTTCACTTAAAGATTGATTTTCTCACTTGAATGTGCACATTGTTTATATGTGATATATGCAAGTGTACATGTTTGTATCATGCTTGATGATACAAACAAGTTGTGTGTATGAGACTTGAACCATATCAAGGTTAGATTAGGGTTTACTATTTTTCTTAGCATATAACAAAAGAGTGTGACTTTGGTCAAAGTTATCAAGCATCATGAAGCTTGATGAACATTGACAAAGTCAACTCTTTTGTCATTTGCTTAAGATATTAGCTAACCGAACCCTTAACCCTATGCTATGGTTAATTCTCTACATGAGTTAAGCATGAGGGCTTAACTCAACCATGGTGCCATCATTCATTTGGATAAGTTTCACTTTGGATATTCATTCATATGATTCTTTTCTTCTTCTTCATCTTCATCAAGCTTGAAAAAGCTTGCTAGCTCCAATGGCATCATGAGAAAAAGAGTGAGAAATACAATTCTAAAGTGAACCCACTTCCTATTTCTTCATCCTCTACCACTTGCCATGTAGTATAGGGTGTTCTCTTCATAAAGTTTTCGACCGAGTGAAGGAATAGCTTGAGTTTGAGTCTCCCCGACGTAGATCATCTTCGGCCTCGAAGTCAATGACCTAGCCCGATCATTTCTCCGATGAAACCATTTCTAGAGTCCGGGATCTGATGATCGCAGCGGAGGGACGTCAACACGGAGCTAAAGAAGTGGTAGACCGGATCTAGAAAGGTTGTAATCCCTTTCACTTAGTAGCAAAGTCGTTTGCTTGCTTGCTTTTCGCCTTAACTTCTAGTTAACGATCTAGTTTAGGGTTTCTCGGCACCGGAAAATTTTTGTTTGGCATTGTTGATGCCTTATGGAACCTCCTTAATGTGCCTAGGAACCCTACAATGTGATCGTCAAAACTGCCACTGAACCCTAGCGTTTGTGGTAGTTTAGCGTTGCCACATGTGAGGCGTTGGTTTGACCCTTCTACGACTGGTTCATTGGGGCTGTGACATGTTCTGGGATTTTCGAACTCTGCTCAAGTGTTGAGCCATTTGGGAAATCTTAGGTGTTTAATTATTCGATCGGAAAGTTTAACTTTGTCTATTTATCTAGAATGTGATACAATAAGTGGAATTTATATAGTTGGGCATGAAATGAGAAGTATGTGATATTTCGGATTTAAGATGTCTTAAGTGATTGTGGATTCCAAATGTTGTAGTTTTACACTTTCTTTTCTTTGGCCGTAAGCGTAGTATGTGGTGTATCGCCGGCTTCGTTGCTATATATCAACGACAATCGGGATACGCATACTTTCTTACGTTGATTATATGAGATATTATGTGTTGGTGTGATATGTTATATTGGATCGTCGTGTTCTGAATAGCCGGGGTTTTTATGTGAGATGAGGGTTTTTATTTTCATTCATGTAAAATTCATTGTATGTAATATTCTTTTATTGGGGCACTTCCGGGTTGAGGTTTATGTCACCATTGTATATTATTTACTTTTCCGCATTAGGTAGACCCGAGGAGGGGAGCATAAATAACCGGGTTCTATGGTCCAGTGGGAGGCCATCTCGAAGAGTCAAGACTGGGTCTCCTAACCCTAGAATTGGTAGTGTTACTTGCCGCTCTCGTAGGGGTCTAGGGATGTGGATTTGGCTATTCATCGCGACCGTAGAATCCGTGTTTTGTACAGGCTCAAAATAAAACACGGACATCCTACTATATCAAATATTTCATATGTTATCTTCTGCTGCAATGTTCTGTGATGAGATCAAATTACTGCCTGAGATGAATGCTTATAAATATATATGATAATATATAAATATTACTGCTTTCATTTCTTCTGTGATACTTAGGAAGCATTAAATGATGGGATTTATTAAAGAGATTAATAAAAGAAAAGAAACCTAAAAGATATTGTAGAATCAAAACTTTATAAAAAGGGTAGCTACAGTCTTGCTTAGCACAGCTGTATATATGATATACCCTGCACCTTATTCGATGAGGAAAGAGACGAGATCCCTTCACCGGGAGTGACCTCTTTAGCAAAACTGGCTGATGCTACAAACTCACGGTTTATTTTTCGATTGCTTCTATAGTTCTTGCTTTGCACCGCGGTATATATGATATACTCTGCACCTTATTCGATGAGGAAAGAGCCGAGATCCCTTCACTGGGATTGACCTCTTTAGCGAAACTAGAAACGCCTCCAAAACACTCCTTTTCAAAATCACTTGTTTCTACAACGATATCAAGTTCATTAAGCAATAGGTTTTTAGAAAAACTTGTGTAGCCCTCCGACATTTCAGATAGATATTACTTAGTATTCGTACTACGTTTGTTCGCCTGCGTCAAGGCGTAGTATGCGGTAGCTAACTGGTAGTTATCTGCAACATAAGATGTGATTGTATTAGGGTAGTCGTACGCCTTTGTTGGCCTGCGTCAAGGGTCGTACGGGTGGGTTTAATTCAATCAAGAAATGTACGGGTTAAACTTGACTAGCGGACTATGGTTTGTTGGCCCGCGTCAAGGTCATAGGACGCTAGGGTTAAAAGCTTTATCGGGAATTTCAAGTGTTGAAATTTGCAATGAGATTGCATACCTTCTATGAGATAGATGGATCCCGATACCCACTGCGAGTAAGAGTTACTCCTGGGAGAGTTTTACACAGGACAATTATCCGATCAAGTAGGTGTCTAGAAAGGAGTTAACGGGGTTATGCCTATGGGAAAACGAGGTTTATTTTAATTAGGTCCGTGCGAAAGCACGAGGAACCTCCCTCAAAGTACCAACACTGATCTGGCTGAAAGATTGGCAAACTTGTAAGGTATAATTAATCCCGGCTAGTCTTACCTTTTAGGGTTTCAAGGAAGATTTGATAAAAACAGTGGGAGACATCCTAATTATATAAGATAATAACCAAACTAATCTTGCAAGAGCATGCGCTAAAGTGTTTTCTTCTCTCTCTCTCCAGGTAGCGACCATGTCAGGCCTTAATCAAGATAATAATATGGATGTATTGACCGAAACCGCTTATTATACTGAGCAGGGGAACGTTGGTCCCGTTCTTTCTTATAAGTGTTATAAGACCGAGCAGGAAATAGGAGAATATCTGGATTCTCTCACCGCCCAAACGAAGAACAAGCACGCCGATGCATCTTCTTCGGGTGTGTTAGTTATTGAGAACTGTTTCTCAGTTCACTCTACGTCCTGGGTATTAGATACCGGATCGGGATCCCACCGATGTAATTTGTTACGTAGGCTACGTAAAGGTAGAGAACTGGGAATGGGTGATCATTCCGTAAGAGTAGGGAATGGTGTAGATCTTGCAGCCAAAGCAGTTGGCGAATATCCCCTTGTGTTACCAAATGGTAATACATTGGTTCTGAACGAGTGCTATTACATTCCGACCCTGATATACAATATCATATCAGTTTCTTTATTGAATAAAGAAGGATATAATTTTATAGTACAGGATAATGTTATGAACATATTCCTGAATCAAAAGTTGATAGCATTAGGATCGTTAAATAATGGTATATACGTTCTCAACCAAACTACAGTTCTTAATATACAGAACACACACAAGAGGAAGGGTTCAGAAATCAATGAATCCTACTTATGGCATTGTAGACTTGGTCATATCAATGCGACATGGCTGGCTAAGTTACATAAGGATGGATATTTGTGAAGGGTCCCGGCAGCGTCCCGGCCGTTGAAACGCGGCCAAAAGGCGGAATAAAAATTTCTAAAACCGGCGCTACCGCTAACCGATTCCCGGATCGACCTTAAACCCTAATCTAGAAAACTAACTAAGAGTTAGAATCATTATACCGAGCTGATCCGTGTCCTTCGGTCTTCATTCCAAGCTCCTAGCGGCTTCTTTATGTGGTTTGGTTGCCGGTCTTCCTTTGCTTCCGATGATCCACCCGAGGGAAATGGCGCAAGCTCCAACCTCAACAAATGAGGTAACCGACGCTCCAAAATCGCTAGCTATGGAGAGTGGGGGTGTACTAGTGTCACTACAATTTTCTCTCAACTCTTGTGCTCATGAGAACAACCATAAAAGAAGAAATGAGTAGATGAGGAAAACTTGGCATGAGCAAAATGGTTAAGGGTTTTATGAGAATGAGAGTGGAGTGTAGCAAGCATCATGTAACCAAAATGAAAATCAATCACCACCAAAAGAGTGGCCGGCCCCCCTCTCATTCCCACCAAAAGAAAAACATTTTCAATTCCAATTATTGCAATAAACAAATGCACCATCCTTTGCTCCATGCTTAAGACTATGCATAATACTATGCACATGCCATCACACACCCTCCACCTCATCATTAAACAAAATGAATTTTCATAAACGAAAAATCAAACAATGAGGTGGCAAAAAATCTTCTAGAAGCTATTCCGTATAAAATACGGAAAACTTCCTAGTACATGTATCAAAATACATATACGCGTATTCGTACCAAAATACGAATAGCCGAGAGAGAAAACGAACAGTGAACAATAATACAAGAATACGTATATACAAATACATTTATTAATTATTAAATCAAAACCTGATTTATAATCCGGCTTAATACTAAGCCGCTTGTATTATCAACCGTCCGATTATAGTCTGCGCAGCACCTGCACATATTTAATTGGACACCTGTATGTATCAACATACCTCATGTACACCATATCGCCTGAACCGTGAAAACCCTCTGTGTGGGACTCTAAAAACTCGTCAATACGCTGCCAGTGGGTTTAACCACAAGCACGTCAGCGGCACTAGCTGTATGTAACGGCTACCCAGGTATTGAGCAAAATGGAGGCCGACGAGCAAACTCATCCTTAACCACTACTGAGCCTGTCAGTGACAATATCCGCACATTCCGGTCTGTTCGTCTAAAAGTATCGCATATCGAGTCTACGGGGGTGGATAAAGTCAGACCCCCAACAACGTGATATTTAGTGTCGGTATGAAACCCATCACCGCCTGAGAAACTATCGATCCTAGATCGATAATTCTCATCCACCGTGGCCACGGATTTATGGTGATGGCCATCCGTACACAACGCGACATCAACTCCCAATACCGGGAGAGACGAATCCCCGACGATCCGATCACTGCCTCCATGTAGCTCGGGACTGTACCCAACTAAAACCTGTTTGCATGACTCTTTTGAGCCGTGGTAGGGTAGTAATTAAAGCACAGTGGGAACTCACACGAGACAAATGACGATCTCAGGTCGACAGACTAACCTGTACACATGTCACCTGGGAACTGCTATCTGACAATAGGTATAATACAAACTAGAAGGTTCCCGGCGAGTCTGTCCAGTGTACTCATAACCCAATGAGCACCTGTATACTATCTTAGGTGAACAAACTAATACCAATGGCTTGTGAGACCTGGCCACCGCCCCCATCGGGGTCTCGATCAGTATACAATGTAGGGTTACTAGGCACTCTAACAAGGTTCTATAGAGCATCAAACATGCCCGATTAAAATTTTAGCCGTGCCTAAGAACCCTAAACAAGATCGTTGCTAGAAAATTAGGGTTTCATATGCTAGTAAACTACGTTTACGACTAAGTGAATACGAAATACAGCCTTTGTAGATCGGTCCTTCACTTCTTTAGCTCCTTGTTGAATTCCCTTCGCTGCGATCGTGGTTCTCCGGGACTCTTGCATGGCTTCACGAGGCGAAAGACGCGTCCTTGCTTGAAGTCTTCGAGGCCGAAGATGATCTACGTCGAGGGGATGCCAACTCAAGCTTCTACTTCACTATCTTGAGAATTAGTGAAGCAAACATCCTAAACTAAAGTGCTAGTCTAGTAGAGGATGGAGAAATAGGAAGTGGGTTCTCTTTAGAATTTTATTTCTCACAATGTTTCTCACTTTGGATCAAACCCTAGCTTGCTTTTCTTTTGAACAAAGAAGAAGAAGATGAACAAAAGAAAGAAATGAGGATAATGATCAAGTGAGAAAGCTAACCATGGTGAGTGAGTATCATATACTAACCCGTGTAGAGACATAACCATGGCTAATACTTATGGTTGGGTTAAAAAATATCCATAGTAAAAACAAATTTAGTGGAATTAGTCAATGCATCCACAAGCTTCCACAAGCTTCATGCATTTTCTCTAATCCTCCACTAATTTTGTAATTACTTTAAATATTAAAACCCAACATAATAAATAGCATGTTGTAAGTCTCATACACCCAAGTTATGTGTATCATCAACATGATACAAGGAAAACACATTTTTAATATATATCACATATATATTAAAGTTGTGTTCATGTGAGAAAAAATCCTTAAGTGAACATGTGTTAGTAAATGTAAACTATTATATCTAATATACAATTATACACTTAATTATTAAATCAACACTTGAATTAATAATCCGGTCATATCTCATATAATCGACTAACATCCATTGTATCGACTTATCGAATCAACACTTGATTCGATAACCCGGCTGTATCATATATAACCGACTGATACAAAAAGTCGCGAGAAGAGAATACGGTATCACATACACGCATTATTCTCGGTCACGCACATATCACATACGTGCTCCTATTTCGTTCTGCCTGAGCCAGTAAAACCTTTATGTAGGACTCTAAAGACTCGTCAATACGCCGGCAGTAGGTGATGATCACATCAAGCACCCACAAGCCGTCAGCAGTACTAGCTAGACGTAACGGCTACCCGGGTATTGAGCGATCAGAAGATCAGCAAGCAAGCCCGCTCTAACTCCTGTAAAAGCCTGCCGGCAACACTTCCCGTACAGTCCGGTCTCCTCGTCTGATTTGTCGCATATCAAGTCTAGGGGTGGTAAACGTCAGACCCCAATAACCGATAAGTCGTGCCGATGTGAGGCTCATAACAGATAGAGAAACTACTGGTAACACTTACCAGTAAATCTCAAAATCAGCCCTGGCCAGGGACTTCCCTGTTACGGCCAATCGAGCACAACGCAACATCAACCCCCAATACCGGGAGAGACGAAACCCCTCCTATCTCTCATTGCCTCCATATGACTCGGGACTGTACCCAAAAACCACGGTTTTGCACGCCCTCATGGACGTGCTAAGGCGGAAATCAAAGCACGGTGGGAATCACACAAGACTCTATGACGATCTCAGGTCTACAGACTAACCTGCACAAGTGTCACCAGAGAACCGCCATCTGACGTAAGGTATAATACCATCTGGGAGTTCTCGGCGAGTCCGTCCACTGTACCCAGTCTCCACTGAGCACCCGTATACCATCTCTGATGTCAAACACCAATGGATATGGGATCATCCATCGCCCATCTTATGGGTCGAGAAGCGTATACGCTAGTCTACACTGGTATATCGATGCCCCGTCTCGATACACCCACGACTAGGGACCTTGAAGGATGTACTTATGGACTACCATGTCCCTACTAGTATGATCCGCATCATAGTCCAGGTAGTCAAGTACACATCCTAAGGGCTTTACCAACATGTAACTATAAGACAGTATCAAGAGACAAGTATACATGTTAAGATAAAGAGCAACCAGATAACATACTATCATATCGAGCAAGAAAGTCCTCTTTATATATGTCCAAGCATCCAATATAATATACATCATCTGTACAATACTGGCCTCTAGGGCATACATACAACTAACAATCTCCCACTTGCACTAGGGCCAGCTGCTGTAGTATCGCATACCTAGCATCCCGAAGTGTCTCTCAAACTATATCTAGGGAATGGCCTTCGTGAGTGGATCCGCTGTGTTGTTCTTCATGTCAACCCTCCTGACCTCGATCTCCCGGCGATCAACTATCTCCCGGATCAGGTGATACCGCCTCAGAATATGCCTGGATAGCTTATGGGACCTGGGTTCCTTGGCCAAATCCACCGCTCCATTGTTATCGCAATACAAAGGTATTGGATGCTCAATGGATGGAACCACTCCAAGTTCAGTAATGAACTCCTTGATCCAGACAGCCTCTTTGGCAGCATCGTTGGCAGCGATGTATTCAGCCTCCATCGTCGAGTCTGCCACGGTTTCCTGCTTGGAACTCTTCCAGCTAACCGCCCCTCCGTAGAGGGTAAAGACAAATCCCGAGTGCGACTTAGAGTCGTCCTTCTCACTCTGGAAGCTCGAATCGGTAAAGGACTCCACTTGGAGTTCTCCGTTACTATACACCAAATGCATCTCTTTAGTCCTTCGTAAGTACTTGAGAATACTCTTCACAGCTATCCAGTGACTCTCTCTAGGATCAGCTTGATACCTACTCACTACACTCAGTGAGTATGCTACATCGGGTCTGGTACATAGCATCGCGTACATGATAGAGCCTACAGCCGAAGCATAGGGTATCCCTTGCTTGCGAGCTCTCTCCAAATCAGTCTTGGGAGACATCTCTTTGGAGAGAGTGACTCCAGAGATCGTGGGTAAGTTCCCACGCTTGGATTCTTCCATACTAAACCTCTTAAGTATGGTGTCGATGTACCTGGATTGGGACAATCCTAATATCCTTTTAGATCTATCTCTATAGATCATAATTCCCAGTATGCAGGAGGCATCACCTAGATCTTTCATTGAGAATCTTTGTGATAAGAAGAGCTTGACCAATTGCAGCATAGGAATGTTATTTCCTATCAAGAGTATGTCGTCTACGTACAATACGAGGAAGACAACCTTACTCTCTGCCACCTTCTTGTAGATACAAGGTTCATCTACGTTTTTGACGAATTCAAACACTTTGATAACGACGTCAAAGCAGATGTTCCAACTCCACGATGCTTGCTTTAATCCATAAATGGATTTAAGCAGCTTGCACACCTTCCCGCTGCTCCCACTATCTACGAAGCCCTCTGGCTGAGTCATGTACACGCATTCTTCTAAATCACCGTTTAGAAAGGGGGTCTTAACATCCATTTGCCAGATTTCGTAATCATGATATGCAGCGATGGCAAGCATGAACCGGATGGATTTAAGCATAGCCACTGGAGAAAAGGTTTCGTCATAGTCCACACCTGGTCTTTGACGAAAAACCTTTGCAACAAGTCTAACTTTGAAAGTCTCCACTTTCCCACCTACACCAAGTTTTTTCTTGAAGATCCACTTGCTCCCAATGGGTTTTACCCCTTCAGGAGCATCTTCCAAAGTCCATACTTTGTTAGTGTACATGGATTCCATCTCGGACAGCATTGCATCCAGCCATTTCACTGAGTCCCCACTCGTGATGGCCTGCTCGAAGTTAGTTGGGTCATCATCAACCATGATGCAATCCTCGCTCCTACCATCCATGAGAAAACCGTAGTATCTCTCAGGTGGGTAGGGAACCCTACTAGATCGGCGGAGAGGCAGAGGTTCGTTGGGAACTACCGAATCCTCTGGTTCCACCAAATCTTCTGCTGCAGCTTTTGTAGCTGGAACCTTTTCCGGTTCTACCTCATGACCACTAATCTCTTTTGCAAGAAATTCCTTTTCCAAAAAGGTGGCATGGCGAGAAACAAACACCCTTTGTTCCTCAGTGTGGTAGAAGATATACCCTTGTGAATTCTTGGGATATCCTACAAATTTGCATAGAACAGACCGTGCCTCGAGTTTGTCCGGATTTTGTCGTTTGACATAGGCTGGACAACCCCATATCTTTATGTAGTTAAGACATAGTCTCTTCCCTTTCCATATCTCATATGGAGTGGTAGGCACAGATTTGGTGGGGGCCATATTCAATAGATGTATGGCTGTCTCTAGCGCATACCCCCAAAAGGAAATAGGTAACTCAGCTGTGCTCATCATAGAGCGTACCATATCTAATAGCGTGCCGTTCCTCCGTTCTGATACACCGTTGTGCTATGGTGTATATGGAGGAGTCAGCTGAGAGAGAATCCCATTCTCTTTTAGGAAGTCCAGGAATTCATTGCTCAAGTATTCACCTCCTCGATCAGATCGTAGGATTTTAATACTTTTTCCGGTTTGGTTCTTGACTTCTTGTTTATATTCTCTAAATTTCTCAAAAGCTTCAGACTTGTGTTTTATTAAGAACACATGTCCGTATCTTTAGAGATCATCAGTGAATGTAATGAAGTACGAAGAACCATCCCTGGCATGTATAGACATGAGACCGCATACATCACTATGTATCAATCCCAAGAGTTCTGTAACTCTTTCTCCATGTCCCGTAAACGGAGTTTTGGTCATCTTGCCTTTGAGACATGACTGACAAGTGTCATAAGATGAAAATTCGAACGGTTTCAAATATCCATCCTTATGCAACTTAGCTAGTCGTGTCGCATTGATATGACCCAGTCTACAATGCCACAAGAAGGATTCGTTCAGTTCTGAACTCTTCCTCTTATGTGTGTTTGTTATGCTCAGAACTGTTGATTGATTTAGAACATAAATGCCATTGCACAACGTGCCTGATCCAACCTACTTTTGGTTAAGGAAAATGTTTATAACATTATCCTGTAATACAAAATTATATCCCTCTTTACTCAACAAAGAAACCGATATAATGTTGCATATCAGGTTCGGCATGTAATAGCATTCGTTCAGAATCAATGTATTACTAGTTGGCAATACAAGGTGATATTCCCCGACGGTTTTAGGTGCAACTATTGCACCATTTCCAACCCTTATGTCTTTATCACCTTCTCCAAGTTCTCTACCTTTCCTAAGCCCATGTAACTGATTACATATATGGGATCCTGACCCGGTATCTAATACCCAGGACGTAGAGAAAATGGAGAAACAGTTCTCTGTAACGAACACACCCGAAGAAAATGCATCAACATGTACTTTCTTCATTCGGGTGGCATGGGAATCCTGGTATTCCCCTATATCCTGTTCAGTCTTATAACTTTTATAAGAAAAAATGGAACTAACGTTCCCCAGCACAGTATAACATGCGGGTTCGGTCAATACATCCATATTATTATCTTGATTAAGGCATGATGTGGTCGCTACCTGGAGAGAGAGAGAAGAAATTACTTTAGCGTATGCTCTTGCAAGATCATATTGGTTATTATTTTATCTAATCAGGATGGCTCCCACTGTTTTTATCAAATCTTCCTTCAAACCCTAAAAGGAATGACTAGCCGGGATTAATAACACCCTACAACTTCGCCAATCTTTCAGCCAGACCAGTGTCGGTACTTTGAGGGAGGTTCCCCGTGCTTTCACACGGACCTAGTTAAAGTAAACCTCGTTTTCCCATACGCGTAATCCCGTTGACACCTTTCTAGACACCTACTTGATCGGCTAATTGTCCTGTGTAAAACTCTCCCGGGAGTAACAATTACTCGCAGTGGGTATCGGGATCCAACTATCTCATAGAAGGTATGCAATCTCATTGCAAATTTCAACACTTGAAATTCCCGATAATATTTTGCCCCTAACATGCTATGACCTTGACGAAAGCCAACAAATCATAGCCCGCTAGTCAAGTTCAACTCGTACATTTCTTGACTGAATTAAACCCACCCGCACGACCCTTGACTAAAGCCAACAAAGCCGTACGACTACCCTAATCCAGTCGCATCATATGCAGCAGATAAGCAGCATATAGCTACCGCACACTACACCTTGATGAAAGCCAACAAATGCAGCACGAATACTATATACAACTTATCTGAAATGACGGAGGGCTACGACAGGCTTTTCTGAAAACCTATTGCGTAATGAACTTGATATCGTTGTAGAATCATGTGAATTTTGAAATGGAGTGATTTTGAGGCTTTTACTAGTTTTGCTAAAGAGGTCACTCCAGGTGAAGGGATCTCGACTCTTTCCTTATGGAATAAGGTGCAGGATATTGTAGGGTTCCTAGGCACACTAATGAGGTCTCATAATAGATCAAACATGCCCAATTCAAATTTTTTCATGTGCCTACAAACCCTAATACGGATCGTTAACTGGATGATAAGGCGATGCAAGCAAGTAAACAACTTTATTGCTAAAGGAAAGTGAATACAACCTTTGTAGATCCGGTCCTCCACTTCCTAGGCTCCGTGATGACGTCCCTCCGTTGTACCTATCGGAATCCGGACTCTGGCGAAGGTTTCGTCGGAGAAATGATCGGGCTAGGTCGTCGACTTCGATGCCGAAGATGATCTACGTCGAGGCAATTCAAGATCAAGCTCCAACTTCACCAAGTCATGAAACTTGTGAAGAAAACACCCTATACTACTTGGCAAGTGGTAGAGGATGAAGAAATAGGAAGTGGGTTCACTTTAGAATTGGATTTCTCACTCCTTTTCTCATGTTGCCATTGTTGGAGACAGTGCCCTCATAGTCAATTATTGGATCGCAGGTACGTGATTGCAATGATTGCGGAGGACCTATACCGGTAGAACAGTCTTACTCAAGATGATAGTATACTATCTGGTTTGCCTTTATCAGTCGTGTACATGTTCAGGTGACTGATTGCATGTTACACTTTGATAGAGCCCTTAGGATCTTGCTTTACTACCAACAGTATGATGGCGATCATATACGTGAGAGTTGGGTAGTTTATATGCATATCCTTAATTGTGGTCCCTAGTCGTGGGAGTTTCGAGACAGGGCATCGATACTCCGGAGTAGACTAGTGTATACAGTCGAGACCCCGACGAGGGGCGGTGGCCGGTCTCACAAGCCACTGGTGTCAGTTGGATCACCTAAGATGTATACAGGTGCTCATTGGGTTATGAGTACACCGGACAGGACTCGCCGGGAATCTGCTAGTTAGTACTATACCTATCGTCAGATAGCAGTTCCCTGGTGACATGTGTACAGGTTAGTTCATCGACCTGAGGTCGTCATTTGTCTCGTGTGAGTTCCCACTGTGCTTTGATTACTACCCTACCACGGCTCAAAGGAGTCGTGCAAACAGGTAGCTTTTGGGTACAGTCCCGAGCCATATGGAGGCACGTGAGCGGATCGGCAGGGGATTCGTCTCTCCCGGTATTGGGGGAGAGATCGTGCTGTGTCTAGGAGAGCCATTACACATAGCCCACGGCCATGGCAGGAGATTTACTGGTAGGTACTCCAGTAGTATCTCAGGGTGTTATTGGGCTTCACTCCGACACGACTTATACTGCTTCTGGGGGTCTGACGTTACTAGCCCCCTAGGCGGATATGCGATACTCATTGACGAACGGACCGGACTGTATATACATTGTCACTGTTAGGCTCAGTAGGGTTTCTGGATGTGTCAGCTCATCGGCCACCCTTGAGTTCGCTCATCAGTCTCCCTTGAGGTCAGTCCGTGGGCAGCCGTTACGCATAGCTAGTGCAGCTGACGGTTTGTGGTTAAACCCACTGCCAGGGTACTGACGAGTCATTAGAGTCCCCCACAGACAGTTTCCCAAGTTCGGGCGAAACGTTGTAGAGGCCGTATGGTTTTATGGCAGGGTTCGGAAAATGCACGTGCGTTTACGCACGTGTCGATTTTCGGACAGATGATACTGGTCGGCTTTGGTTTAAGCCGGATCCGAGTATTATTTTGAGTAGGTATAATATCTTTGTCTCAGTTGCATTTGTATTCGGTCGTAATACAAATGCGGGTATATTTATACAGTTTCGGGGTTTTCCTGAAAGTCGTTTCAGGATCACTTTTGGAAGTTGCCAGTTTCCAGTTTTCTATCAGCCGTCTTTTGACATTCGGTTAAAGACGGATTTATCTTTTCTTCAGATAAGAGTGAGTCATCATTCTAGAAGGTTCTAGAAGTGATGATGTGGCTAATGAGTCGTCTTGACATTAATGGTGCATTTATTTTGTGATGACTATGTTAATATGAGTCATGGTTTACATTAAAGCTTTTTATTTTCCTTAAGATATTTTCTTCATGATAAGCTTCATCTTAGGGTCACCACTTGCTCCTACGGTCACCTCCCTCCTTCTATAAAGTGGCCGGCCCTCTCTCTCCTCCACACACTCTTTCACTTGATAGTTTTTCATGGTTGTAAAAAGATATGATAGTATTTGGGGTGCATGGAATTTTACAGTTCATTTCATTCCATCACCCAATTCCCACGGCAACTTCATTAACCGATCGTCCACGGATTTGGACGAAGTGAGACAAAGTCATCTACTCATTCTCTACATCAATCTTGGTCGTCTCTTTTAGCAAACTTGACGATCGAGTTGCCTCAAGTCAGAGGCGGGAGCCCGTTTAAAGAATCGGTGATGTGGTGTCACCTCGACGAGATCGGAGCAGCCGCAACGGAGCGTGGGATGATGGTTGAAGAACGAAGGACTCGGATCGTTCGGTATAACCTTTCTACACTCTTTACAGTTTGTTAGTTTAGCAATAATGGCAGATCCGGGTTAAAGTATACGATAGCGCCAGTTTAAAAGTTTTTATTCCGCATTTGGCGTCTGTTGACGGCCGGGGCGCTAACGTAGACTTACAGTGGTATCAGAGCCTCACCATTTTGCTATACTAACTTGTGCTAACGCGTTTAAAATATCGATCCGACCGGAAATCGAAAATTCCAATTTTCTAGCCCGACAGTTTCTGTTGTTTTTAAACGGTGTCCTAAAAATATTTTGACCATCTCAGAAAACTGTGCAGGAAATTATAAGAACTACGACGAAATTTGGGCACTTGTCTCCACCAAAGAGCCGCGGAAACGCGGCCAAACCCATGGTTTGGCCGCGCATCCGCGGCCACGTGGTGAGCTCGTGCTCCCAAATTTTGTCAGTGGGTTCTCCTCTGGATTTTGTGATTTTTGGTATATATCATTTTGGCCCCGGTTTTGTTACTGTTCACCAGTAAGTCGTGGGGCCCACTTTTTGATATTTGGTCGATCGAAATTTAAACACGTTAGTTTACAGTGCTTACATTATATCTCCGACCGGGAATGTCATTTGATCGGTAAACCGCGTCTGATTGCTATAGTTCTTTTAGACGGGTTTGCGAACGTGACATTCGCGTTGATGTTCTGTGTTGTGCTGTGATGTTGCGGATATGTCGTGGTGGATAGCAGTGTGCAATGGTAGTACAGTTTGAGTTTATTTGTACATTTGATATTGCGGGGCGAGCGTCCAACTTGTGGACTGCCGTCACTGCCTGTTGTATAATATTCTTTTGGGGCACGACCAGGTTGCGGTCGATGTACCTATTGTACTATTTTTCATTACTGTACTAGGTTTTGCCCCGCGACGGAGTGCACGGATAGCCGGGTTCTGGAGGGAAACGGGTCCGCATCTCATGGCTTTGGGAGGCAGAGGGGCCCCACTCTAAAATTGGCAGACTATTCGCCGCACTCGTAGGGGGTACAGGTTGACCCAAGGAGGGGTGCTCAATTTACCGGATTCCGTGAAGTGCCGGGTGTTCCATTCACTATGCTGTGGGGACTACCTCGCTTCAGGTTTTGGCGGGTAACTTGCCGCACCCGTAGGGGTCTAGGTTTCATTGCACAGGCTATCCACACGACAGGGGAACGTCGGGTTTCAGCAGCGGCTCTGTGAAACCCGGGGATCCCAGATATCTGTATTGTTCTGTGATGCTTATTACTTTTCTGTAATGTTGCATATTATCACGCCTGGAGCGATTATGTATATTGGTTTATATACTATTAGATGTTGTATATGTTTTACACCCGCGCTAGTCCAGTCCCCGCTCTGTCGTTAGTTAAGTAACCTAACGGGTGATGACGGGACCCAGTGACGAATGCGGATGGCATATACGTACATTTTATTTTCGTTCTTTTCTGGTGTGATTGATTGATGGGACTGCGTTGATTCTGATCAATGCAAAGTAAAACAAACCTGTTTGATGTTGTTGGAACAAATTTAAAAAGTGTTATTGCAAAGACGTTTCCTTTTGTTTTGCATAGCGGTATTCAGTGGAATATCCTGCACCTCATTCGACGGGGCAAGGGCCGATATCCCTTCACCGGGACTGACCCCTTGGGCAGAAGTTTGCGTCAGGGTAATAACTTCACTATAGCCGATTACATGTTGCTTTGCATAGCGGTATTCAGTGGAATATCCTGCACCTCATTCCACGGGGAAAGAGCCGAGATCCCTTCACCGGAAGTGACCTCTTTAGCAAAGGTTTTCGTCACTATATTTTAAAATGCTATCAGGTTCCTTCAACGAGATCAAGTTCATTACGCTAAAGGTTTTTCGCCAAAAACCAGCCGTAGCCCTCCGTCGTTTCTTATGGATGGTCAGTAATATTCAAGCTATGTTTGTTGGCTTTCGTCAAGGCATAGTGTTTGGTAGTTACTGGGGTATTCATTTGTTGCATAGATAGATGTGTTGGTTTGGGACAGTCGTATTACCTTGTTGGCTTTCGTCAAGGGTATGTACGGGTGGGTTCAAATTAACAAGATAATGACGGGCAGAACTTGACATGTGACTTATGATTTGTTGACATTCGCCAAGGTCATAAGAACATGGGGTAAAAATCATATCGGGAGTTTCTAAAGAAACTGAAACTTGCCAAGTATGCGCATACCTTCTGGAGTATGAGTAACGTGGATGCATTCCATCACGTTATCATGCGATGAGAGTTGCATCCCGATTCCCACTGATGAGTTGGTTTACTCATCGGGTGATCCCGATTGATTCTTCTTTAGGTTTGGAAGAGAATTTGACAGGACAGTGGGAGGTTTCCGGATTAGATAAAGTTATGACCATTCTGATCTAGGTTAGAGTGCACGCAGAGTGTTTCTTTTCTCTCTCTCTCTTTGGCAGCGACCTTTGACCGACCCTAGACTATGACTCAGTGACCAGGTTGACCGAACCTTCTTAAAATACTGGCTTTTGGATTGTCTGAGTTGCATAAGTCATTGCCACTCCTTCTTCTACCCTTTGCATTTCTCAGAACACCCGTATTGCTACGGATATCCACTTCCATTGGATAGATCCATCGTATGGTTATATACGAACTCGAAGGGACTTCTTCGAGGATGGATCCAGGTTCAGGAGAAATAGAATTGGTTTATTCAGTTGTCTTTTATTATCACATTCTCTCAGGTTGCGAGGGCTCCTTGGTTTAGGAGAGTACACCTATTACGCTTATTGGATAGTCTTATTCCAAACCATAGGCTGGTGCCGAAAGGTAGGGAATGAAGAAAACCAATTAGCCTAAGTAGGGTGTGCAGAAGGTAATATGTAAAGACAAAATAAAGGGATTAGAAAGAGGGCAAAGTAAATTGCGACTGATATCATTCACGACCAAAACCGCGTACTTCATCGCCGCTCCTATTTCACCTTTAAAAGAATAAGGTATTATTCAGTTGTCTTTTATCATCACCTTCTCTCGAGATGCGAGTACTCCTTGGTTTAGGAGGGTACACCTATTATGCTTACTGGATAGTCTTCTTCCAAACCATAGGCTGGTGCCGAACGGTAGGGAAGGAAGAAAACCATTTAGCCTAACGATGGTGTACAGAAGGTAACGACTAAAGACAAATAAAGTGATTTGGAGAGATGGCAATAAAATATACGGTTGAAGTCATGAATTGGATTATGGAAGAGGCATTACTATGAATACCAGGATACCCCTACGAAACATTTTCATGTTTCAGTGCATTGTTAAAGGAAAAACTGTTTTCCCGATTAGACACTTACTCCAAGGGTATGTATTTACCAGGTTTCATTCTCATATCTGTATGGTTTTACAGATGATGAGTGGGAGTAAGATATTGGGAATTAGGTGATCATCCTCATTATATCGGAATTCGTTGTAATTGGTGATATTTGAGGAAATCGCCAGGGTACAGTTTTCCACCTACAACGCACAGGTTATGAGTTGTTCAACTCAGCGGACTTATACAGAGTATTGTATGTTGTCCAGTGTCCATCAGGATAAAGGGGTAGGTCCTCGTACTATGTTCTGTTTACTTATAACTTCTCTAGTATTTAGACGAGTGTTTCGTAGAAATACAAGGTCTAAGTTTTGAGAAGTTGTGGGTATAAGAATAAAGTAGAGAACCAGGTATCACAAGTATCGGGATTCTTCAAAGAGATCGAAGATGTAGATTCTTGTGATTGGTATTCAGATGATAGTGATGGTTTTGAGAAACGTGTTTCTCTTTCAGGTTACTCATAATTGGATGGTTTCCTAAGTTGAGTAATGCTGATTAGCCTCTTTCCATTAAGTAGATATGCACTGGAGACAGCTGCATGATTTGAATATGGTTCCAATTAAATAAGTGCCAAAGTTTCTGTATTGAATATAGAATGGATCGTACCTTAAAAGAAATTAAGGTATGGGGAGTTGTCCAGCTTATGCTTAAAACCAGACTCTGGATAACTCAGGGAACGTTTCTGTAATGGCTGTTTGTGGGTTGACCCTGGCTATGACGAGGGTTGATATTCTACCATTTGGAAGATCAATAGTGATATTGTTCTTGACTCGCCACAGTTTTAGTAAAATGGATCTTTTTCAGAAAACAGTAGTGGGAGTATGGTAGAACTGGAAGTGATTCCAGAACCGCAAACGATTACGGAAAATTTAATAGGACCTATATATTCAATCAGATTTGACATTCCAATAGCCACTCCGCAGATATGGTAGGTAACCTCAGACACCCGAGAGGTACTTCGGTAGCCTCAAGGACGGTGACAGGGAGGTTCTTATCTACCAAGACTTGACACTACTGTTGTTCCAGGCTATGAGACCCGGTAGGAGGGTTGTCGTAGTCAGTGGGAGCAGCGGAAGCATAGTGGGCAAGATGCTTATATCTATTTATAGACTTGAGCAGTTTTAGCGGAGATAGATCATCTAATTTTGATGTGACAGTCATGGGTTTGACTTCAATCAGAATAGGGGATGGATCAGTTAAGAAGGTAGTAGGGTGTGATGTCATGGTATCAGGATGACATACACAGAGTAGGAAGTAAAATTCCTATACTACGATCGGTTGTATTGTGGTCGTCACACAGTTGTTTCTCCAGACAGGATATGGATATAATATTTGACATTCTGGTTTCTAGATCTATGGTTTTAGATATGGAATTGGGTAGTTTCCCAATGTGGGTACTTTGACAGATATTCTAATGGTTTTTGGAATAGTTGACTCCTAGCATGGTGGTGTACCTGCAGGTGATGGAGTCACCCTCTCTAAAGGTGTCGTATAGACTAAAGGGGAGAGGGATGTGTATGATTGGCAGATCACTTGCTTAGGCAATTGAGTCAATCATGAGATGTCAAGTACCGCACCAAATGTTGTTTTTGCACTAGATGCAATAAGTTTGTATTAATCCAATCCTGGAGAAACATAAGGAAGCAGTTTTAGAACATTAGTACATGTTCTACGGATTTGATAACGGCAGCCTCTTTCGGGAGACGGTTATCATTCCAGGCTTCAAAGGTGACATGGATGACAGAGTGATTGTCAGAGTTTTAGTTTTCCCTCTGACGAGGGACAGTATTATGGACAGGTGGTTCCAAAGGATACTGTGGGTGGCATGGTGCCGGATACTGATTAGGTTCAGTGATCCATACAGTCTAAGAAGTTTGGATATGGAGTTCATTTATGAAGTAAGGTCCCATCAGATATCCAGACATATTCTAAGACAGGTACTACTCAACTCGGGAGATGGCTTTCTCCGCGAACTTGAGATTTAGAGAGATATTGAAAGATACTTCTAGGCGTATCCACTCACTGAGGCTATTTCTCGAACACAATAGTTTTACAAACGGGCTTTGTGAAACTGATTAGTAGAGGAGTTGGATGTTCGGTTTCACATGGGCTGTGAGTAGTCGACATCGCAATATTAGCCTTGAGTGCAAGTGGGAGATTGTTGGAGATAGTGCCCTCATAGTCAATTATTGGATCGCAGGTACGTGATTGCAATGATTGCGGAGGACCTATACCGGTAGAACAGTCTTACTCAAGATGATAGTATACTATCTGGTTTGCCTTTATCAGTCGTGTACATGTTCAGGTGACTGATTGCATGTTACACTTTGATAGAGCCCTTAGGATCTTGCTTTACTACCAACAGTATGATGGCGATCATATACGTGAGAGTTGGGTAGTTTATATGCATATCCTTAATTGTGGTCCCTAGTCGTGGGAGTTTCGAGACAGGGCATCGATACTCCGGAGTAGACTAGTGTATACAGTCGAGACCCCGACGAGGGGCGGTGGCCGGTCTCACAAGCCACTGGTGTCAGTTGGATCACCTAAGATGTATACAGGTGCTCATTGGGTTATGAGTACACCGGACAGGACTCGCCGGGAATCTGCTAGTTAGTACTATACCTATCGTCAGATAGCAGTTCCCTGGTGACATGTGTACAGGTTAGTTCATCGACCTGAGGTCGTCATTTGTCTCGTGTGAGTTCCCACTGTGCTTTGATTACTACCCTACCATGGCTCAAAGGAGTCGTGCAAACAGGTAGCTTTTGGGTACAGTCCCGAGCCATATGGAGGCACGTGAGCGGATCGGCAGGGGATTCATCTCTCCCGGTATTGGGGGCGAGATCGTGCTGTGTCTAGGAGAGCCATTACACATAGCCCACGGCCGTGGCAGGAGATTTACTGGTAGGTACTCCAGTAGTATCTCAGGGTGTTATTGGGCTTCACTCCGACACGACTTATACTGCTTCTGGGGGTCTGACGTTACTAGCCCCCTAGGCGGATATGCGATACTCATTGACGAACGGACCGGACTGTATATACATTGTCACTGTTAGGCTAAGTAGGGTTTCTGGATGTGTCAGCTCATCGGCCACCCTTGAGTTCGCTCATCAGTCTCCCTTGAGGTCAGTCCGTGGGCAGCCGTTACGCATAGCTAGTGCAGCTGACGGTTTGTGGTTAAACCCACTGCCAGGGTACTGACGAGTCATTAGAGTCCCCCACAGACAGTTTCCCAAGTTCGGGCGAAACGTTGTAGAGGCCGTATGGTTTTATGGCAGGGTTCGGAAAATGCACGTGCGTTGACGCACGTGTCGATTTTCGGACAGTTGATACTGGTCGGCTTTGGTTTAAGCCGGATCCGAGTATTATTTTGAGTAGGTATAATATCTTTGTCTCAGTTGCATTTGTATTCGGTCGTAATACAAATGCGGGTATATTTATACAGTTTCGGGGTTTTCCTGAAAGTCGTTTCAGGATCACTTTTGGAAGTTGCCAGTTTCCAGTTTTCTATCAGCCGTCTTTTAACATTCGGTTAAAGACGGATTTATCTTTTCTTCAGATAAGAGTGAGTCATCATTCTAGAAGGTTCTAGAAGTGATGATGTGGCTAATGAGTCATCTTGACATTAATGGTGCATTTATTTTGTGATGACTATGTTAATATGAGTCATGGTTTACATTAAAGCTTTTTGTTTTCCTTAAGATATTTTCTTCATGATAAGCTTCATCTTAGGGTCACCACTTGCTCCTACGGTCACCTCCCTCCTTCTATAAAGTGGCCGGCCCTCTCTCTCCTCCACACACTCTCTCACTTGATAGTTTTTCATGGTTGTAAAAAGATATGATAGTATTTGGGGTGCATGGAATTTTACAGTTCATTTCATTCCATCACCCAATTCCCACGGCAACTTCATTAACCGATCGTCCACGGATTTGGACGAAGTGAGACAAAGTCATCTACATCAATCTTGGTCATCTCTTTTAGCAAACTTGACGATCGAGTTGCCTCAAGTCAGAGGCGGGAGCCCGTTTAAAGAATCGGTGATGTGGTGTCACCTCGACGAGATCGGAGCAGCCGCAACGGAGCGTGGGATGATGGTTGAAGAACGAAGGACTCGGATCGTTCGGTATAACCTTTCTACACACTTTACAGTTTGTTAGTTTAGCAATAATGGCAGATCCGGGTTAAAGTATACGATAGCGCCAGTTTAAAAGTTTTTATTCCGCATTTGGCGTCTGTTGACGGCCGGGGCGCTAACGTAGACTTACAGCCATTAATGGTAGCAAGCTTTCTTCTTGTTGAAGAAGAAAAAGAAGAAAAAGAATATGATAAGAATAATAGATAATAGTAAATAAAAAATTATTCTTATCATATTAACAACCATGGTTAAGTGTAGAGAATGAACTAGGGTTTAGTTAAAGGGTTAGGGTTTAGGAAAGAAACAAAATAGTTTGACTTTCAAAGCTTCATGAAGCTTCAAGTGAAATCCAAATAAAGTCACCATTTTATTTCTTACCTAAATGAATAAATGAATAAGTAAATAAAGCAAATGATATGAAACCCTAAACATTTACTAAACATGGTTCAATTCAAACATACACCCAAGTTTGCATGTATCATCAAACATAATACAAACAAGTGCACAAAACTATATCACATATACAATGTGCACATCAAGTGAGAAAATCCATCTTAAGTGAACCAATACTAGTTGATGCAAAGTAATATATCAAATATATAATTATCCATTAAATCAACGCTTGATTTAATGATCCGGTCATACTGCATATAACCGACTAATATATAGTGTATCAATGTATCGAATCAACACTTGATTCGGTAACCCGGCTATATCTTATATAACCGTCTAATGATACAAATCGCGAGAATAGAATACAGTATCACATACTGGTATTATTCTCGATCCCGCACATATCTCATATGCGCTCCTATTTCGTTTCGCTTGAGCCAGGAAACCTCTGTGTAGGACTCTAAAGACTCGTCAATACGCCGACAGCAGGTGATGATCATATCAAACACCCACAAGCCGCAAGCGGTTTGCTAGACGTAACGTCCACCCGGGTATTGAGCGATCAGAAGATCGACGAGCAAGCCCGCTCATACTCCTATGAATCCAACCAGTAACACTTACCGTACAGTCCGGTCTGTTCGTCTGATATGTCGCATATATCGCCTAGGGGTGGTAAACGTCAGACCCCAATAGCTCGATAAGTTGTGTCGATATGAGGTCTATAATAGTTCGAGAAACTACAGGTAACACTTACCAGTAAATCTCAGCAACCCTGGTCAGGGATTTCCGGTTATAGCCAATCGAACACAGCACAACATCAACTCCCTATACCGGGAGAGACGAATCCCCTCCTATCGCTCATTGCCTCCATGTGATTCGGGACTGTACCCAAAAACCACCGTTTTACACGCCCTCTTTGACGTGGTAAGGTGGAAATCAAAGCACAGTGGGAATCACACAAGACTCTATGACGATCTTGGGTCAACAGACTACTCTGTACCAGTGTCACCAGAGAACTGCCATCTGACGTAAGGTATAATACCATCTGGGAGTTCTCGGCGAGTCCGTCCAGTGTACCCAGTCTCTACTGAGCACCCGTATATCATCTCTGATGTCAAACACCAATGGATATGGGATCATCCATCGCCCATCTGTATGGGTCAAGAAGGTATACGCTAGTCTACTCTGGTACATCGATGCCCCGTCTCGATACACCCACGACTAGGGACCTTGAAGGATTTACTTATGGACTACCATGTCCCCACTAGTATGATCCGCATCACAGTCAAGGTAGTCTAGTACACATCCTAAGGGCTTTACCAACATGTAACAGAGAGACAATCAGTGTACACGTTAAGGTAAAGAGCAACCAGATAGCATACTATCATGTCGAGCAAGAAAGTCCTCCCTATATATGTCCAACCATCCACTACAATATACATCCTATGTATAGTAATGGCCTCTAGGGCATACATACAACTAACAATCTCCCACTTGCACTAGGGCCATCTGATAGCAGTGGTTGTAGTATCTCATACTCAACCATCCCATGAAAGTCTCTCTCTGGGAAAAGGCCTTTGTGAGTGGATCCGCCGTGTTGTCCTCTGAGTCTACTCTCCTAACCTCGATCCCTTGGAGATCAACCATCTCCATGATCAGGTGACACTGCCTCAGAATATGCCTGGATCACTGATGGGACGGACGTTCCTAGGCAAAAGCCATAACTCCATTGTCTCACAATGGTAGGAACGAAGTTCATCTCATGCCCTAATATACATCCAGACTGCCTCTTTGGTAGCATCTTAAGTAGCGATGTATCCTGCCTTTATCGTCTAGTAAGCCACGGTATTTAGATTGGAACTCTTCCAACATACCGTCCCTCCATTGAGGGTGAAGACAATGCCTGTGACTGACATTCAGTTGTCCTTATCACCCTGGAACACTTCCAGTGATTCTCCCCAGGATCGATTGATACCATCTCACTACATCTAGTGAGTATCCTAACATCCATATAGATCTATCTCATAGACCCAAAACATAGGATTTAGGAGGTATCATTTTGATCCTATATGGAGAATCATTGTGATAAGCGGAGATTGACCGAGCGTAGCATAGGAAACTCCTTTCTTATCAAGAGTATGTCATCCACGTACTCTACGAGGATCGTCACCATACTCCCTACTACCTTTTTGTTTATACAAGGTTCATCTACCATTTTGATGATGTCAAACTCTTTGACTAACTCATCAAAACAGATGTTCCAACTCCGCGATGCCTGTTTTATCACATAAAACATCTTTCACACGTTTCCGCTGCTCCCACTATCTACGAGGCCCTCTGGCTGTGTACTTATAGACGCTCTCTTCTAAAACATCATTTAGAAAAGCTGTCATGACACCCAACCACCAGATATCGTAGTCATGGTATGTAGCCGTGGCAACTAGGATCTGGATGGACTTAAGTATAGCCACTGGAAAAAGGTTTCATCATTATCCACACCTGGTCAATGACGAAAACCTTTAACAAGTCTAGTTTTGAAAGTCTCAACTTTTCCATCTACACCAAATAATCTTCTCAAGATATACTTGTTCCTGATGGGGATTTAACCCTTCAAATAAAGCAACCAAAGTCCATACTTTGTTGGTGTATAAGGATTCCATCTCAGATCACTAAGCATCCAGCCATTCTTACAGAGTCTTACTCCTGATGGCCAGCTCGAAACTAGTTGGGTCATCATCTCATGATGCAATCCTCGCTCTCACTGTCATAGAGAAACCGAAGTATCTCTCAGGTGGGTGAGGAACCCTACTAGATCGGCGGAGAGCCTGAGGTTCGTTAGTAACTATTGAATCCTTTGGTTCTACCAAGTCATCAGCTGCAGTTTGTATAGCTGAAACATTTCCAGTTCTACATAACAGATCTTGCCTCGAGCTTGTCCGGATTTTGCTTTTAGACATAGGCCGGTCAACCCAAAATCATAACTGACTTAAGAGATGGGCTCTTCCCTTACCATATCTTATATGGAGTGGTAGGCTGTGATCTGATTCGAACCTAATTCAATAGGTATGCAGCTTCTCAAGTGCATAACCCCCAAAAGGAAACAGGTAACTCAGTAGTACTCATCATAGAGCACACCATATCACATAGGGTGCTATTGCTCAACCCCGATATACCATCGTGCTATGGTGTTTACGGAGGAGTAATGCTGAGAGAGAATCTCATTCTCCTTTAGAATAGTCCAGGAATTCTATGCACAAGTATTTTCCTCCTTGATCTCATCAAAGGACATAATACTTATGCCCGTATTGGTTCTCTACTTCTAACTTATATTCTGTGAATATCTCAAAAGTTTCGGACTTGTGTTTCAACAGGAACATATGTGTGAATCTTGAGAGATTATCAGAGAATGTAATGAAGTACAAAGAACCGGTCTTGGCATGTGTAGACAGGGGACCTACATACATCAACATGTATGATCCCAAGAGTTCACTAACTCTTTCTCTGTTTCCAATAAACAGAGCTATGGTCATCTTATCTCTGTGACATGACTGGCAAGTTTCACAAGATGTAAATTCAAACTAATTTAAATATGCATCTAAAGGTAACTTTTGCCAGTCAGGTCGCATTAATATGACCTAGTCTACAATGCCTCAAGAAGGATTCGTTCATTTTTGAACTCTTCCTGTTTTGTGTGTTCCGTATACTAAGAACTGTAGTTTGATTTAGAACATCAATGCTTTTAGATAACGTGCCTGAACCGATCAACTTTTGATATAGGAAATGTTCAAAATATTATCCAACAATACAAAATTATATCCTTTCTTTACTAAGAAATAGACTGATATGATTTTGTATTTCAGGTTCGGTATCTAATAACATTCGTTCAGAATCAATGTATTAGTAATACAGGGTGACAGTGACCAACAGACTTGGCTGCAACACTTGCCCCGTTTTCTGTCTCATGAAACTTATCACCCGTTCTCAGTTCTTTACCTATCTGTAGCCCATGTAACAAATTACATATGCGGAATCCTGATCCGGTATCTCATATCCAGGACGTAAAGAGTACTGAGAAACCGTTCTGTATAATGAACACACCCGGAGATGATGCATCAGTATGCACTTTCTTCGTTTGGGCGGTACGGGAATTTTGGTAATCCCCAATTTCCTGCTCTTTCTTATAACAATTATAAGTTGGAGCGGGACCAACGTTCCCCAGCTCAGTATAACAAGTGGGTTCGGTCAATATTCTGTATTATTATCTTAATTAAGGCGTGATATGGTCGCTACCTGGAGAGAGAGAGAGAAGAAAACAGTCAGCGTGCGCTCTTGCAAGAATAGATTGGTTATTTATTTTATCTAATCAGGATGGCTCCCACTATTTTTATCAAATCTTCCTTCAAACCCTAAAAGGAAAGACTAGCCGGGATTAATTACACGCTACAAGTTCGCCAATCTTTCAGCCAGGCCAGTATCGGTACTTTGAGGGAGGTCTCCCGTGCTTTCGCACGAACCTAATTAATGTAAACCTCGTTTTCCCAGAGGCGTAACCCCGTTGACACCATTCTAGACACCTACTTGATCGGCTAATTGTAATGTGTAAAACTCTCCCAGGAGTAACTCTTACTCGCAGCGGATATCGGGATCCAACTATCTCATTGCAAATTTCAACACTTGAAATTCCCGATAATATTTTGCCCCAAACGATCTATGACCCTGACAAGGTCAACAAACCATAGACCATAAGTCAAGTTCAACCCGTCAATTCTTGATTGATTCAAACCCACCCGCACGACCCTTGACAAGGTCAACAAGGCTGTACGACTACCCTAACCCAATCTGCATCATATGCATAACCAGATAAATATTGGTTAGCTACCGCACACTACGCCTTGAGAAGGTCAACAAACGCAGCACGAATACTAAACAGGACTTATCTGAAATGACAGAGGGCTACGACAGGTTTTTCTGAAAACCTATTGCGTAATGAACTTGATATCGTTGTGGGATCGAATGAATTTTGAAATGGAGTGTTTTTGAGGCTTTTCTAGTTTTGCTAAAGGGGTCACTCCCGGTGAAGGGATCGTCGGCCCTTTCCTCGTCGAATGAGGTGCGGGATATATCATATATATCACTGTGCAAAGCAGAAACTATAGAAGCTATCAAAAGACAAACCGAATGTGTAGCATCTGCCAGTTATTGCTAAAGGGGTCACTCCCGGTGAAGGGATCGTTGGCCTTTTCCTCGTCGAATGAGGTGCAGGATATATCATATATACCGCTGTGCAAAGCAAGAACTGTAGCTACCTGTTTTATTTTTGAAATTCGATTCCACAACATCTTTAGGTTTCTTTTACTTTCATTAATCATATTAATGAAGTCCCATCATTAAAGTACCTAAACATCACAGATAAATATGACGTACACTTATGCCATCCGCATTCGCCTCGATGTCCTCTCGTGCACCGTTAGGTTAGGTAACTAACGGCAGAGCGGGGCAGGGCTAGCACGGGTGTAAAACATAAGTAACGCCAATATAATATATCATATATACTATATAAAGTATTTATCACAGAACATATCACATGATCACATCACAGATAACGCAGCAGAAAATATCATATGAAATATTGGATAAACTAGGACGTCCGTGTTTTCAATACGAGCCAGTATAAAACACGGATTTCACGGTCGTGATGAATAGCCAAACCCACACCCCTAGACCCCTACGAGAGCGGCAAGCAACCCTACCAATTCTTGAGTTAGGAGACCCGGACTCGACTCCTCGAGTTGGTCTCCCACTGGGCTCCAGAACTCGGTTACTTGTGCCCTCCTCCTTGGGTCTATCCTAGTACGGAAAAGTAAATAATATACAAAAGGTGACATCTTCCGCAACCTGGAAGTGCCCCAATAAAAGAATATTACATACAAGTTTTTACATGAATGAAAAAGAAAAAAACACTCATCTCACATAAAAAAAAACCCGGCTATTTAAACACGACGATCCAATATAACATATCCAGCAACACATAACATCACATGTCATCAACGTAAGTAAATATACGCATCCCAATTGTCGTTGACATATAGCAACGAAACCGACGATATCACATATTACACTTACGGTCACAGAAAAGAAAGTGTAAAACTACAATAGTTGGAATCCGCAACCTCATTAGACATCGCATGCCTAATCAAATGAATTCCTTAGACATCGCATGCCTAACAATTATAAACCCCGCATTTTAGTCTCATTATCGAAAACTATTTTCAATATCAAGTCGGGCAATTCAACAAGATTCCCGATATCCTGATCGAATGCTCGTCGCAAACTTCAGTAGACGGCTGCACCCCCGATGCCTCCGACGAAGTGCACCAAGGCGGTACACCGCTGCCGCGAGCACCCGAACGGATGCTTTCGGCGACGGGGTTCTCCTACAGTCACTTGGTCGGGGCTAAGGGTGTAGCTGTCTATTAAGTTTATCCGGCGAGTATCCGCGTATGCTACGTGATTGCGATGGACTTTTGATCTCATCAAAATTCCGTGGCAACCGATCAAGTGAGACTAAAGTGCTATGTTTATAACATTCATTCAGTTATCTCATAACTATGTGTGGATTCCAAATATTGTATCACATTCCAGATAAATAGAAAATGTTAAACTTTCCGATCGAACAATCGAACACCCAAGTTTTCCCGAAACAGCTCAACACATGAAAAAAGTTTAAAAGCATTCACTTCATGCCTCAGTACCAACGGTCCAGCCGTAGAAGGGTCAAGCCAACGCCTCACATGTGGCACGCCGTACTGCCCCAAACCCTAAGGTTCAAAGGGCAGTTTAAGACGGTCACATAATCGAGTTAAGGTTTGTTGTCTCCTAGAGGGACCGTCGCATTACTTGCACTACTTGGAACGTCATTAAACTACGGAAAAATCCAACAATTGGAAATTTCCGGGCAGGGGAAAAAGTGGGTATTTATATTCGGTCGAACTTTTTAACATATTCTAAAATTACCCGGAAAAACACATAGACAAAGTTTGAAATTTCCGATCGAATCATCGAAGCCCAAAACACCCCAGAAAACTCAACTCTTGAGTGCAAATTAAAAATTCCCAGAAAACTCAGCACCTAAAGTAACAAATTACTATGCAAAAATTGAAGGCTGATGTCATCATATTGTCGCGGAACCGCCGCAGAAGCCAAGCTTCTGCCGCGCTTTGGGCGTATCACTTTGACGTTTTGCACTGTAATTCTTAGAACTTCCTGCTGAATTTTTGAAGCATTTTTAATCTGGAAAAAACCCAGTTTTGAAAAAAGTACAGAGAGCGATTTTGCATTAGGGTTTCGGTTCGATCGGACTTCAAACTCCGTCTACTCATCGCCTAAGGCTCTAGCTTGGCTCTGATACCACTGTAGGGTTCCTAGGCACACTAATAAGGTCTCACAATAGGTCAAACATGCCCAATTCAAATTTTTTCATGTGCCTACAAACCCTAATACGGATCGTTAACTAGATGATAAGGCGATGCAAGCAAGTAAACAACTTTATTGCTAAAGGAAAGGGACTACAACCTTTGTAGATCCGGTCCTCCACTTCCTAGGCTCCGTGATGACGTCCCTCCGCTGTACCTATCGGAATTCGGACTCTGGCGAAGGTTTCGTCGGAGAAATGGTCGGGCTAGGTCGTCGACTTCGATGCCGAAGATGATCTACGTCGAGGCAACTCAAGATCTAGCTCCAACTTCACCAAGTCATGAAACTTGTGAAGAAAACACCCTATACTACTTGGCAAGTGGTAGAGGACGAAGAAATAGGAAGTGGGTTCACTTTAGAATTGGATTTCTCATTCTTTTTCTCATGTTGCCATTAATGGTAGCAAGCTTTCTTCTTGTTGAAGAAGAAGAAGAAGAAGAAGAAAAAGAATATGATAAGAATAATAGATAATAGTAAATAAAAAACGATTCTTATCATATTAGCAACCATGGTTAAGTGTAGAGAATGAACTAGGGTTTAGCTAAAGGGTTAGGGTTTAGGAAAGAAACAAAATGGTTTGACTTTCAAAGCTTCATGAAGCTTCAAGTGAAATCCAAATAAAGTCACCATTTTATTTCTTACCTAAATGAATAAATAAATAAATGAATAAGTAAATAAAGCAAATGATATGAAACCCTAACCATTTACTAAACATGGTTCAATTCAAACATACACCCAAGTTTGCATGTATCATCAAACATGATACAAACAAGTGCACAAAACTATATCACATATACAATGTGCACATCAAGTGAGAAAATCCATCTTAAATGAACCAATACTAGTTGATGCAAAGTAATATATCAAATATATAATTATGCATTAAATTATTAAATCAACACTTGATTTAATGATCCGGTCATACTGCATATAACCGACTAATATATAGTGTATCAATGTATCGAATCAACAATTGATTCGGTAACCCGGCTATATCTCATATAACCGTCCAGTGATACAAATCGCGAGAATAGAATACAGTATCACATACTGGTATTATTCTCGGTCCCGCACATATCTCATATGCGCTCCTATTTCGTTTCGCTTGAGCCAGGAAACCTCTGTGTAGGACTCTAAAGACTCGTCAATACGCCGGCAGCAGGTGATGATCATATCAAACACCCACAAGCCGTAAGTGGTCTGCTAAACATAACGGCCACCCGGGTATTGAGCGATCAAAAGATCGACGAGCAAGCCCGTTCATACTCCAGTGAATCCAACCAGTAACACTTACCGTACAGTCCGGTCTGTTCGTCTGATATGTCGCATATCTCGCCTAGGGGTGGTAAACGTCAGACCCCAATAGCTCGATAAGTCGTGTCGATATGAGGTCTATAACAGTTCGAGAAACTACAGGTAACACTTACCAGTAAATCTGAGCAACCCTGGGCAGGGATTTCCGGTTATAGCCAATCGAACACAGCGCAACATCAACTCCCTATACCGAGAGAGACGAATCCCCTCCTATCGCTCATTGCCTCCATGTGATTCGGTTCTGTACCCGAAAACCACCGTTTTGCATGCCCTCTTGGACGTGGTAAGGTGGAAATCAAAGCACAGTGGGAATCACACAAGACTCTATGACGATCTCGGGTCAACAGACTACTCTGTACCAGTGTCACCAGAGAACTGCCATCTGACGTAAGGTATAATACCATCTGGGAGTTCTCGGCGAGTCCGTCCAGTGTACCCAGTCTCTACTGAGCACCCGTATATCATCTCTGATGTCAAACACCAATGGATATGGGATCATCCATCTCCCATATGTATGGGTCGAGAAGGTATACGCTAGTCTACTCTGGTACATCGATGCCCCGTCTCGATACATCCATGACTAGGGACCTTGAAGGATGTACTTATGGACTACCATGTCCCCACTAGTATGATCCGCATCACAGTCCAGGTAGTCAAGTACACATCCTAAGGGCTTTACCAACATGTAACAGAGAGACAATCAGTGTACACGTTAAGGTAAAGAGCAACCAGATAGCATACTATCATGTCGAGCAAGAAAGTCCTCCCTATATATGTCCAAGCATCCACTACAATATACATCCTATGTATAGTAATGGCCTCTAGGGCATACATATAACTAACAGATATGTCATATACATCACTATGCAAAGCAAAACTCCAAAAGCAATCAAAAGCAATCCGAGTGTTGTAGCATCTGCCAGTTTTGCTAAAGAGGTCGCTCTCGGTGAAGGGATCTCAGCTCTTTCCCCATCGAATAAGGTGTGGGATATATCATATATATCGCTATGCAAAGCAAAACTGTAGCTACCATTTTTGAAAAATTTGATTCTACAACATCTTTTAGGTTTCTTTTCTTTCAATAATCACATTAATGAAGTCCCGTCATTTAAGACACCTAAACATCACAGATAAATACGACGTACACTTATGTCATCCGCATTCGCCTTGATGTCCCCTCGTGCACCGTTAGGTTAGGTAACTAACGGCAGAGCGGGGCAGGGCTAGCGCGGGTGTAAAACATAAGTAACATCTATATAATATATCATATATACTACATACAATATTTATCACATCACATCACATGATCACATCACAGATATCGCAGCAGAAGAAATATATGAAACATTGGATATACTAGGATGTCCGTGTTTTATTTTGAGCCTCTATAAAACACGGATTCCACGGTCGCGATGAATAGCCAAACCCATACCCCTAGACCCCTACGAGAGCGGAAAGCAACCCTTCCAATTCTAGAGTTAGGATACCCGGACTCGACTCCTCGAGTTGGTCTCCCACTGGACTCCAGAACCCGGTTACTTGTGCTCTCCTCCTTGGGACTATCTTAGTGCGGAAAAGTAAATAATATACAAATGGTGACATCGACCTCATCCCGGAAGTGCCCCAATAAAAGAATATTACATACATTTAATTTTACATGAATTAAAATAAAAACTCTCATCTTACATAAAACCCCCCGGCTATTCAGAACGCGACGATCCAATATAACATATCCAGCAACACATAACATCACATGTCATCAACGTAAGTAAATATGCGCATCCCAATTGTCGTTGACATATAGCAACGAAACCGGCGAGATCACATATTACACTTACGGTCGCAGAAAAGAAAGTGTAAAACTACAACGTTTGGAATCCACAATCTCTTTAGACATCGTAAATCCGAAATATCACATACTTCGCATTTCATGCCTAACTATATGAATTCCACATATTGTAACACATTCCAGATAAATAGACAGTATTAAACTTTCCGATCGAATAATCAAATACCCAAGATTTCCATAATAGCTCAACACTTCAGCGGAGTTCAAAAATTCCAGAATACGTCACAGTAGCAACGGTCCATCCGTAGAAGGGTCAAGCCAACGCCTCACATGTGGCACGCCGTACTGCCTCAAACCCTAAGGTTCAAAAGGCAGTTCAAGACGGTCACGTAATCGAGTTAAGGTTTGTTGTCTTCTAGAGGGTCCATCGCGTCACATGCATGTTTTTCCAAAAGATTCAAACCCAAGAAAAATTCAACACTTGAATGTTTTTCGTGCCGGGAAAAATTGAGTTAATGATATCCGTTCGAACATTTTAATACTTTCTAAATTATCCGGAATAACAAAACCAAATTAAATTCTTCGATCGAATCGACGATTACAAAATAAACCCCAGAATTCTCAACACTTGAGTCAGTTTTAAAAATACCAAGAAAAATATAGGACTATCTACGGAGGTTACTACATAAAATACTGCTCCCAATTCACTATTACGACCGTGGAACCGCCGCCTAAAGTGGGGTCGGACCGCGGTTCCGCGGCGCCTGTACGGAATTAAGGGCTCGTATTTTGTGGAAACCCTTAGATTCTCTGCTGATATTTTTAGGTATATTTAATTCAGAAAAAACCCAGTTTTTAAAAAATGTACAGAGAGGGGGTTATCTTGACGTTTCCGAGTTCGATCGGGGTTTTAACTTCGTTAATATATCGCCTAATGCTCTAGCTAGGCTCTGATACCACTGTAGGGTTACTAGGCACTCTAACAAGGTTCTACAAAGCATCAAACATGCCCGATTAAAATTTTAGCCGTGCCTAAGAACCCTAAACAAGATCGTTGCTAGAAAATTAGGGTTTCATATGCTAGTAAACTACGTTTACGACTAAGTGAATACGAAACACAACCTTTGTAGATCGGTCCTTCACTTCTTTAGCTCCTTTTTGAAGTCCCTTCGCTGCGATCGTGGTTCTCCGGGACTCTTGCATGGCTTCACGAGGCGAAAGACGTGTCCTTGCTTGAAGTCTTCGAGGCCGAAGATGATCTACGTCGAGGGGATGCCAACTCAAGGTTCTACTTCACTAACTTGAGAATTACTGAAGCAAACATCCTAAGCAAAAATGCTAGTCTAGTAGAGGATGGAGAAATAGGAAGTGAGTTCTCTTTAGAATTTTATTTCTCACAATGTTTCTCACTTTGGATCAAACCCTAGCTTGCTTTTCTTTTGAACAAAGAAGAAGAAGATGAACAAAAGAAAGAAATGAGGATAATGATCAAGTGAGAAAGCTAACCATGGTGAGTGAGTATCATATACTAACCCTTGTAGAGACATAACCATGGCTAATACTTATGGTTGGGTTAAGAAATATTTATAGTAAAAACAAATTTAGTGGAATTAGTCAATGCATCCACAAGCTTCCACAAGCTTCATGCATTTTCTCTAATCCTCCACTAATTTTGTAATTACCTTAAATATTAAAACCCAATATAATAAATAGAATGGTGTAAGTCTCATAGACCCAAGTCATGTGTATCATCAACCATGATACAAAGAAAATACATTTTTAATATATATCACATATATATTAAAGTTGTGTTCATGTGAGAAAAAATCCTTAAGTGAACATGTGTTAGTAAATGTAAACTATTATATCTAATATACAATTATACACTTAATTATTAAATCAACACTTGACTTAATAATCCGGTCATATCTCATATAACTGACTAACATCCATTGTATCGACTTATCAAATCAACACTTGATTCGATAACCCAGCTATATCATATATAACCGACTGATACAAAAGTCGCAAGAATAGAATACGGTATCATATACACGCATTATTCTCGGTCCCGCACATATCACATACGTGCTCCTATTTCGTTTTGCCTGAGCCAGTAAAACCTCTATGTAGGACTCTAAAGACTCGTCAATACGCCGGCAGTAGGTGATGATCACATCAAGCACCCACAAGCCGTCAGCGGTACTAGCTGGACGTAACGGCTACCCGGGTATTGAGCGATCAGAAGATCAGCAAGCAAGCCCGCTCCAACTCCTGTAAAAGCCTGTCGGTAACACTTCCCGTACAGTCCGGTCTCCTCGTCTGATATGTCGCATATCAAGTCTAGGGGTGGTAAACGACAGACCCCAATAACTGATAAATCATGCCGATGTGAGGCTCATAACGGGTCGAGAAACTACTGGTAACACTTACCAGTAAATCTCTAAATCAGCCCTGGCCAGGGACTTCCCTGTTACGGCCAATCGAGCACAGCGCAATATCAACCCCCAATACCGGGAGAGACGAAACCTCTCCTATCGCTCATTGCCTCCATGTGACTCGGGACTGTACCCAAAAACCACCGTTTTGCATGCCCTTATGGACGTGCTTTGGTAGAAATCAAAGCACAGTAGGAATCACACAAGACTCTATGACGATTTCGGGTCTACAGACTAACCTGCACAAGTGTCACCAGAGAACTGCCATCTGACGTAAGGTATAATACCATCTGGGAGTTCTCGGCGAGTCCGTCCAGTGTACCCAGTCTCCACTGAGCACCCGTATACCATCTCTGATTTCAAACACCAATGGATATGGGATCATCCATCGCCCATCTCATGAGTCGAGAAGCGCATACGCTAGTCTACACTGGTATATCGATGCACCGTCTCAATACACCCATGATTAGGGACCTTGAAGGATGTACCTATGGAATACCATGTCCCCACTAGTATGATCTGCATCATAGTCCAGGTAGTCAAGTATACATCCCAAGGGCTTTACCAACATGTAACTATAAGACGGTATCAAGAGACAAGTATACATGTTAAGATAAAGAGCAACCAGATAGCATACTATCATATCGAGCAAGAAAGTCCTCTCTATATATGTCCAAGCATCCACTATAATATACATCATCTGTACAATACTGGCCTCTAGGGCATACATACAACTAACATACAACAGTCTACACTGGAGTATCGATGCCCGGTCTCGATGCTCCTACGACTATGGACATTTAAGGATGTGCTTATAGACCCCAGCTCCCACATATATGATCGACATCATAATGCTGGCAGTCAAGCAAGAATCCTATGGGCTCTATTAACATGTATATGTTGATAAAGACAAACCAGATAGCATACTATCATCTTGAGTAAGACTGTTTCATCGGTATAGGTCCTGCCTCAATCATCATAATCACAAGTCCGCGACTATGATAATTGCCTTGAGGGCACTATAGCCAACAATCTCCCACTTGCACTTAAGGCCAATTATTGCGATGTCGCATACTCAAAGCCCGTGTGATACCGAACACCCAACATCTCTACTAATCAGTTTCGCAAAGCCCGTTTGCGAAAATGATTGAGTTCAAGAAATAGCCTCAGTGAGTGGATCCACTCTAATGATTCTTTCTGTATCTCTCTTAATCTCAACTTTGTGGAGAAAACTATCTCCTGAAATGAGCAATACTTGTCTTAGAATTTGTCTGGATATCTGATGGGACCCAATTCACAAATGAACACCAAATCATGCAAACTACTTAGACTGTATCGTCCACTGAATTTAATCAGTATACTGCGCCTTGCCTTTCCTCAGTATCCTCTTGGACCACCTGTCCAACATACCGTCCCTCAAAAGAGGGAAAAACTATAACTCTGACAGTCACTCTGTCATCCAGGTCACCTTGGAAGCCTGAAATGATAACCGTCTCCTGAAGGAGGCTACCGTTACCAAATCCCAAGAACATTCACTTATGTTCATAAACTGCTTCCCGATGTTTCTCAAGGATTGGATTAATATATGTTTACTACAGCTAGTGAAAAAACAATATTTGGTGTGGTACTTGACATTTCACGATTAGCTCAATTGCTTAAGCAAGTGATATGCTAATCATGCAGATCCCTCTCCTCTTTAGTCTATAAGACACCTTTAGAGAGGGTGACTCCATCACCTGTAGGTACACCACCATGCCAGGAGTCGTCCATTCTAAATTATCTTTAGAATAATGTCAAATTACCCAAATTAGGATACTTCCCAAATCTAGATCTAAAACCATAGATCTAGTAACCAGAAAACCTGATATTACATCCATATCCTATGTGGAGAAACAACTGTGTGACAACCAAAGTACAACCGATCGTAGTATAGGAATATCTCTTCCTATCAAGTGCATGTCATCCCAATACCTGGACATCACTCTCTACTACCTTCTTAGCAGATCCATCTTCTATTCTGATGAAGTCAAAGCCTATGACTATCATATCAAAAATAGATGATCTATTTCCGCTATACCTACTTTAGTCTATAAATAGACATAAGTTACTTGTCCACTATGCTTCCGCTTCTCCCACTGCCTACAACAACCCTCTGCCAGAGTCATATACACGTGCACTTCTAAAACTAGTTTAGAACGACGCTATACTCATCCTCTTGCCGGGTCTTATAGTCTAGAACAACAGCAATGGCAAGTCTGGGTAAACAAGAACCTGCCTGTCACCGTCTCTGAGAAGACCGAAGTACCTCTCGGGTGCCTGAGGTTACCCACCAAATTTGCGGAGTGGCTAATGGAACGTCGAAACCAATTGAATCCTTAGGTTCTTTTAAATTTCCAGTAATCGTTTGTGGTTCTGGAATAACTTCCAGTTCTACCATACTTCTGTTAATGTATATGCCCTAGAGGCCATTACTGTATCATACTAGTTTGTATATTACTTAATGGAAGCTTGGGATATTCACCTTGTATATACAATCTTGCTCAAGATAGTAGTATGCTACTTGGTTTGTTTCTACTTCAATGTGTACATGTGTTTATTTTAGTATATCGCCTATACACATTAGTGGAGCCCTTAGGATCTTTGCTTGATTACCAACGTTGTGATGGCAGTCACACTAGTGGGGCTGGGTAATCTATAAGCATATCCTTATGCAGGTCCCTGGTCGCAGGACTATCGAGATAGGGCATCGATACTCCGGAGTAGACTAGCGCATGCACTTCTCATCCCAATGTGGGAGACGGTCTGTCCCACAGCCGTCGGTACGTCGTACTTGAGAGAGTATGCGGGTGCTCGTTGGGTTACGAGTACACTGGACAGGACTCGTCGGGAACTGACTAGTTGGTATTATTCCTATCGTCAGTTATCAGTTCCCAGGTGACATGAGTACAGCTTAGTCCGCTGCCTTGACACTGTCACTTCGCCTCGAGTGTATTCCCACTGTACTTTGATTACTACCCTACCACGGCTCAAAGGAGTCGTGCAAACAGGTGGTAGTTGGGTGCAGTCCCGAAGCACTTGGAGGCAGTGACGGTTAGACAGGATTCGTCTCTCCCGGTATTGGGGGTTGACATCGCGCTGTGTCTAGGAGAGCCATTACACGAGTAGTCCCTGGCCAGGGCAAACGAGATATACTGTTAGGCTTCCAGTGTTATCTCAGGGTGTTTTGGGCTTCACTCCGACACGACTTGTACCGCTATTGGGGGACTGACGTTTACCGCCCCCTAGGCCCGCCATGCGATGTATCAGACGAACAGACCGGACTGTACGGAGAATGTCACATTCAGGCTCAGTAAGAGTTCAGATGGGTTTCGCCTCGTCAGTCTTCTTGTCGGCATCTACCTGGGGACCGTTACGCACAGCTAGTGCCGCTTGCGGTCTGTGGTTAAACCCACTGCCAGCGTAGTGTCGAGTCTTTAGAGTCCCACACAGAAAGCTATTCGCCTTTAGGCAAAAGAGTAGATGTCGCATGGTTTTGCGACAGGGTTCGGTCACATCCGTGCACTTGTGCACGTAAAGTGTCCGGACAGTTTACACTAGAGGGCTTTGGTTTAAGCCAGATCCTAGTGTACCTTTTAGGATTGGATTTATCCTGTATGCATTCGTGTTCCTCGGAACGCGGATGCGGGTGTGTATGCACAGTTGACGGAGAGACCGAGGCAGAGGATTCTCATTAGGGTTGTTGACCGTTGACAGTTGACTATTGACTTTTTGCTCAACCCTAATGAGAATATGATATGTGATTAACAATTATATTAATTAAGTATTGCGGTGACATGGTTGTTGAGGGGTTGACTTTGTTGACTTGTTGACTTTGTTGACCGGTTGACTAGGTTGGACTAGTTGACCATCATGATGACTATGGCTATCATTTCATGGCAAAGACTTTTTACTTGCTTGTTTCTTTTGTGAGAAATGAGTGCATGAAATGATTTAGCCATTTTGACTTGAACCATTTTACACAATACTTGATTATTATTTTTGTGATGATGGTTTTGGATTATGAGAGCCAAATGAGAAAAGTTCTCTCTCATTCTTTCATGCTCATTCTCTCTCTTGTTCTTGAGCTCTCATCTTCCTCCTCTTGCTCTCCCTCTCTTGATTCTATGGTTCACTTGTCTCATGAGTTGAGAACCAAGAACCATAGATAAAATCCCATACAAACTCTTCTCTACTCACTCTAGTTCACAAGGTTTAGCAAACCGAGTGAACTAGTTTCTTCAAAGTTCGAAGAAGGAGCCAAAGGTTGAAGCTTTCAGGTGGATCTATCTTCGGCGCAAGGAGACGACGGGGAGAAGCCGATTCGGACGACCATCGAAGCTTGAAGACGAAGGAGTTCGAGAAAAAGAAAGGTATAACCCCCTAACCGAGTAGTTAGCAACTCGTAGTTAGGTTGTTAGTTAGATGTTTAACAAAGATCCGGGTTTTAAGTCCATGTTACCACCTCTAAGAAAATTGTTTTTCATTAAATTCCGCATGACCGAAAGTACCGGGAGAGGTAGCATGGACTTACAGTGGTATCAGAGCCAGGTTAAACTCTATCTAACATGTTAGCAAAGTAGCTAGAAGATCAATCAAAGAAAAAGTCCCGAAATGAACCCCGTTTTCCAAGTTGCTGTCAATTTTTTATGTTCTGTAAAAATAATAAATCATGCATCAAAAATCGACTCAGGGTTTTTATAGTGCACTGTAGAAAGACGGTCCCACGATCTCATCATTTCACCGCGGAAACGCGGCAATAGCTTGCTATTGCAGCGGTTCCGCGGCCTTCTTGGCTCCTCTCTCGTTGTTCTTTGCTACAGTGTGCTTATAGGGGTATTTTAGGATTTTTGGAATATATATTTTCTGTCCAGATTTTCCAGAACGAAAATTTATTTTTTGGGGTCCTGAAAATCCGTATTTTTGATCGAACTTCTAAAAGACTTAAGCTGACGGGTTTTTCTGTGATGTGATATTTGAATTGAACGTCTGCTAATCGCTATATGTCGATTAGTGGGGGTTATACAAATCTGTGATCTGTAATGTTGCTAGAATGTGTATATGAATTCATTAGATTGTCACGGGTGAATAGCCGGGGGTTGTGAGACGAGAGTTTTCTTTTCTTTCAATTCATGTAAATTTGTAAATTGATGTAATAATTATTTGTATGGCCGCACAACCGGGTCGGGGTTGTAGCCGTCATTGTATAATTTCTTTTTACTGTTTTTGCTCCTAGGATAGACCCATGGAGGGGGTGCACAAACTACCGGGTATGCCGAAGTGCCGAGTGGCCTAATCACGGAGTTGAAGGAGGTTGCTTCGCTTCGGGTACTTGGCGGGTAGTTTGCCGCACCCGTAGGGGTATTGGGTGGGATATTGGCTATTCACCGCGACCGTGCAATCTGCTTTTCGTTACAGGCTCGTACAAATTGCGGATTCGTAGTATATCCAATGTGTTCATCTGTGATCTGAAATGGCTATCATTGCAATATATCTATATATGATATTATTTAGGCGTTGCTTATGTTTTACAGCTGCGCTAGCTGTTCATATCAGATTTTTGCATTTTCATACCGCCAAATTTTTATCACATTTGCATATCCATAGATACTCTTGAGCCGTGTTTGCTAGTCAAATGCAGGATACAGGTTCTCGGTTCTAAAATGGTGAAATTCATGGAAAACACGAAAAAATCCGGGTTCCTGCCAACCACAGATAAAAACACGGTCTCTGCTCTTCATCCGTATGTTGCCAGATATCAATAGGAAGATAAAAGATCAAATCAATGTCATTCTCATGCACAAGGCTCAATGGTAGCACAAAATCCAAGAGATCTACGCGGAGCTCGAGGCAAATCATGACAAAATCTTGACAAAAAGTCCACCTTTCCCTCAACAGAATTCTGGAAAATTCGTGGAGCAATTATAAGAAAATACATATACCAGAATAATGTAGACAACAGATCAGGCCAGCACCAAAAGTTGGGAGGCCCAATTCAACTGAACAGCCGCGGATCCGCGGCCAAAGGTGGGTCCAGGCCGCGGATCCGCGGCCAAATAGTGGCGGCAGACAAAACTTTTTAAGGGGTATTTTTGTCATTGTAAAGGTGTTCTGGTGGTTGCCCTAGATTTCCATTCTCCAGCCTATAAATAGCCCAGAAGTTGAGAAGGAAAGTGTCCAATTCTTGTATTTCTTTTGCTAGGTTTTAGTTACATGTTCTTCTTCCTCTTCTCACCTCTTCTCCATTAAACTTGTAAGTGAGCTTTTGAGTGAAGAGTGATGAATAAAGAAGACCATTTTATTATCATGCTTGTCTCCTTATCTTTATGCTTGTTGTAATTTTAATTCGTTAAGTAGTTGTTGTTATTTCCTTATTGTTTATTTCTTCTCTCTTTTTCTTTATCATTCATACGACAATGATACTTACGCTTGATCCTCGCCAAGGTGAGGTCGCAAATAGTTAGTCGTATTCTTCTAGTCTCCTTCTTTCTATCTTCCTCTTTTGTTTGTTTTATTTTTCCGTATGATGAAGTGTGAGTAGTTTTATACTTGTTAGGGTAGGATAAGGGAAGTTTGAGAGAAGGAAATCTCTCTCACTCTTTCCTTGCCCAACAACTTAAATCGACTCCCGTTAATTGAACCACAATCCGCTCCTTACGGCACCCTATCCTACATGATAGCGGTGATTCCGTAGTGAGACCGGTTGTGGTTGAATTAACCGGAGGTTATGGATAAGAGCCAAGAACGGACGGACAAACACCAAAAGGAAGGACTATGCGTTGGAAAGCCTAGCTTATACTCGCAAGTTCCTTCCTAGTCGTGCTAATCCCCGTTGTTGCCGATTACCGTAACACCGATATTAAGTGGGGCAACGAAAGATGTGGAGACTCCTAACTCAAACTAACCTAATCCTAACCCTAACAAGCTCTCTTTAAATATCAACTTACACTTAGATAGTTACAAACAAAATCTGAACAACCGGACTTAACTCGTCGAAAAACACATAGAAAAAGATTCCCATCTCCCTGCGGACGACCCGTACTCAACCGGCTAGCTACAAGCGAAACCGTCTTGATTGCGGTATTTTAAACTAAACTTGAACACGCACGTATCCTATCAATCAAATGGCGCCGTTGCCGGGGAGACGGTAGTTCATTTCCTTGTGTAATTTCGGGTTAATTTGTAAGTAAAAAAAAAAACGAAAAAAAAAATATATACATTGTAAACAAAACCATCTTGTTATTTTTGATTAGTTTTTGTGCAAGTGTGAAGGAAAATACGAAGTTCACGATCGACGCCAAGGACGTTGAAAATACGGAGTTCAAGTACAGTGCCAACGACGTGGGAAGATAGACCCACATTTTCGCGGCTACACCGCGACGGACGAAAACGAAGCATCCGGTCTACTGTACAAATCTGGAACTGTTACAGTGAGCAAATCCGAATTACCCACATCCAGACAAGTAGAGGACAACCACAGAAGCACAGCCAGAAAATTTGGCAGCACCAACCCAACATATAGCCGCGGAACCGCGGCCTTAGCACGTGTTTGGCCGCGGATCCGCGCCCTGTTGGTGGCTTCAGGGCCCCAAAAATCTCTGTAAGTTCCCTGTTCTCTCTCCCACTCCTCTGGACTCCAATAAATTGTGTTTTCTGCAGATTTCTTTGCGCAAATTCTTCTCCCCCTTCCAATAAACTGTTCTTGTGCAGGATTCTTTGCGCCGCAAATAAAAATTGTTTGCAGTTGATTTGTTACTGTTTTGCATTCTTTAATACGGACTTAAGGGGCTTGAAACCAATCCAGATTGGGTGGGGATTTCATCACCCTTCCCAGGACCCCAAAAATCACTAAAGCATATGCATTGTCCATTGTAAATTTAAAAAATACTAGACTTCAGCCCTAAGGACTTCGCGCTCATTAGGAGAAGATAAACCTTGTTTAGAACCTTGCTTAACCGTATATTGTTTACGGGGTGTCTAGGAAAGTGTTAAAGGCGCAACCGCCGAGAGAGAAAGGGTTATTTAATTAAGGAACTTCGCGAAAGCGTTGGACAACCTCCCCTTATCTCTGCACTTACCTGGCCTCGTGATCAGTGTATTTTTAAGCCCGTTTCTCGACATTGTTTAACTTCGACAATCAAGTTCAGGAGCAGGTCTAGTAGACCTAGGTTACCCTAGATCTAGGCGTGATTGTGCATATCTTGTTTGTGATTGCTTAAGCCGTATTTCCGTACATACTTCTGTAAATCTCTTTCTAAAAAAGAAAAAAAAAGAAAAAAATCAAAAACTTTTATAAAAACTTGCCCTTTTGTCGACAAATCCATTTTCACCCAACGCCCATCGCCTTTCTTCATTGACGTTTTCTTACCCTCACCTTCTCCGCTTTGACTATACTAAACTCGTTTAGTGTATGTCCGCTTGGACTCGGGACACTAGCGCCCGTCTAGTCCGCGTTACGTTAGTCGCTACCGACTACGCGATCGACTCCGAAGTCGATACTCCGTCCACTCCTCTTTCACCCCTTCCTTTGCCGGCCAACTCCGACGTTGACCGGAATTCTGTTCATACATCTTCACCTTCACCTTCACCTTCACCAACCTCTTCTTCCGCGATGTCGGGATTTAATCCGAACATCTCTTTGACCACCGCTGGATTGGCTCCACCTCCTACGGAGACCAATCTTCCACCACCTCCGCCTGTTGTAGCGCCGCAGCGAATTGCGCTCCAGGATCGTTTCTACCCCACCCGTTCTGTACTTCCCACCTGCCTTTCTCTTCCTCCGGCCAATGGGGACAACTTTGAAATTAAGCCCCATTTCATCAACATGCTTCCACGTTTTCATGGGCTTGAATCTGAAGATGCCTATATCTTCATCAACAAATTTCAAAATGTCTGTGCCATGATGAAAAAAACCCAGCTGTCGGACGATGCTATACGTCTACGGGTCATTATGTTCACTTTATGCGATCTCGCAGAAAAATGGCTGTATAGCACCGCTTCCCACTCAATCACCAGCTGGGACGAGTTTGTTAAAGCATTTCTGAAAAAATTCTACCCAAATCATAAGACCGCAAGAATTCGAAATGAGATCAACCAATTCTCCCAGCTTCCTTCTGAACCCTTCTGGAAGTGCTTTGACCGGTACAAACCTTCTTGTTCAGTGTCCTCACCACGGTATAGAGAAATGGCAACTCTGCCAAACCTTATACGAGGGACTGAACCCAGCAACGAAGCAGTTGCTGGAAACCATCTGTCAGGGCCACTTCCTATCCAAATCTGACGAGGAAGCGTGGCAGTTCTTTGACGATCTTGCGGAGCAAACGCCACAGTGGGAGAGCACCAGACCGACTTCTTCTTCTTCTACCTCCACTTCTACCGGTCAGTCTAGGGTAGGAATCCACCAACTCGATGTCTCTATTGCGATGAAAGCTGAAATGGCTGCAATAACACGAAAGCTTGAAGCGATAGAGAGCAAATTTTCTGCTCCTGCCCCCACACCTGTTCTCCCCCTTCGTACCATCTGCGCTTGTTGTTCCGACCCTTCCCACTTGACCGAAGAGTGTCCTTACAATCCACCCTCGCAAGGACAGGATCAGGTTAATGCTTCCTTCCAGCAAAGACCGAGGAATGATCCATACTCTTCCACCTACAATCCCGGTTGGAGGAACCACCCCAATTTCGCCTGGAATCAGAATCATAATCAATTCCAGGGCAACAATTTCCAAAGGGCCCCTCCGCCGCAACAACAAGCGCAACAACAAACTCAGTATCAGCAGCCCTTCCAACCCCAACCTTACCAAAACCAGACGAACAACTTTGCACCCAGCAACTCTTTTCCACCAAACAACAACTTTGTTCCGTCCAACAACGATAAGGTTTCCTCGCTCGAGCGAAGTCTGGAGGCGTTCGTTAAACAGTCGACCCAATCCACCGCCAACATCCAGTCTTCGATTCAATCTTTAGTGCAACACACTGCCGCACACGGGCAAAGCATCAAGACCATCGAGGCCCAGATTGCACAACTGAACGCGGCCTTGAGCGAGCGAGAGAAGGGGAAGCTCCCGTCTCAGCCACTTCCAAATCCCGGCCACCCACATAATGCACATATTGCTCTTGAACAACAAAACCATAATGTGAGTGCCGTGACCACACTGAGATCGGGGAGGGTGCTGCAGAACAACATTGGCAAGCAAATCAACGATGACACCCCGGCCGCTTCTTCTTCTTCTTCGTCTTCTGAGCCTATTCTCCATTCTTCAACAGGCTCTCCTTCCTTTTCTTCTGCTCTGAACGGACCCACTTCTCACTCCACGAAAACACCTATTCTGGGATCCGTTCCAACTCCAAAATCTCCTCCTCCAGCATTAGACTCAACCAATTTTCAAAATGTTCCATTTCCAAATCGGTTGAGGTCTAACAAACAAACTCCACAAATGGAGAAGATTTTGGAGTTATTCAAGCAAGTTAACATTAACATTCCTCTTTTAGATGCTGTCCAACAAGTCCCATCTTACGCGAAAATCTTAAAGGACTTGTGCACGAAAAAGAGGAAGTCTCAGGTACCCAAGAAAGTTTTCTTGGCTAGTGCTGTGAGTGATGCCCTTACCCAATCTTTACCACAAAAACGGAAGGACCCTGGCTGTCCTACGATTTCAATTACTATTGGGGATAAGAACATCAACCGCGCACTATTAGATCTTGGTGCCAGTGTTAACATGCTTCCGTATTCAGTATACGAGCAATTAGGCGTCGGAAAGTTGAAACCCACACACTGCACTCTCCAGATGGCCGACCGATCGATCACCCATCCTAGGGGTGAGCTAGAGGATGTGTTAATAAAAGTCGGGGACTTCATATTCCCCGTCGACTTCATTGTCTTAGATACACAGCCTGTAGCTAACCCCCGGAATCAAATTCCGGTGATACTCGGTCGCCCATTTCTCGCAACCTCAAATGTTGTGATCAATTGTCGCAATGGTTCAATGAACCTCTCTTTTGGAAATATGACAATTGAACTCAACATTTTTAGGTTGGGGAATCAACCCGCCGAACCTAATGCTCATATACTGGATGTTTGCTCGATCCAGGAGATCACACCAGAAGAGTGTGAATTCGAGGAGTTTCTGTTTGAACACGATAATCTTGACGCCACTAGTGCGTTTCTCTTCGAACCTGCTGCTGCTTCTGCGCCCGACAATGAATACGAGTGTTTCACATTCTCGAACGATCTTAGCCGCGCACAACCCGAGTTTGAATCTTTCGACTTTTCGGATGAGTTACCTGAACCATCCGACTCGGTTGCCTACACTCGTTTTGAACCTTTGCTGGAGTCCTATGAGTTCGAGACCTTTGCACCAGTCTTGCCTTCCATCATTTGACCTCCAACGCTCGAACTCAAGCCATTGCCGTCTCACCTTAAGTATGCTTACTTAGGTGAGAACGAGACCCTCCCTGTCATCATTACGGCTTCTCTAGCTCCAGAGCAAGAGAAAGTCCTTCTCGCGGTCTTGCACAGCAACAGGCAAGCTTTTGGCTGGTCCATGGCGGACATCAAGGGGATTAGTCCCCTGATCGTTGAGCATCACATTCATCTGATGGATGATGCCAAACCAGCCCGGGATTCACAAAGACGTCTTAATCCAGTCATGAAGGAGGCTGTGAAGAAGGAGATCGTCAAATGTCTAGATAGTGGTATCATTTACCCTATCTCTGATAGCCAGTGGGTTAGCCCCATTCACGTTGTCCCCAAGAAGTCGGGCATCACGGTCATAACCAACGAGGCGAATGAGTTAATCCCTACTCGCACCCAAACCGGGTGGCGAGTTTGCATTGATTACAGAAAACTCAACGCTGCAACGCGGAAAGATCACTTTCCGCTACCTTTTATTGACCAGATGCTCGAACGATTGGCCGGACATGAGTACTATTGCTTTCTTGATGGCTACTCTGGCTATAATCAAATTCCCATCGCCGAAAAAGACCAGGACAAGACCATTTTCACTTGTCCTATCGGCACGTTTGCATATCGACGCATGCCCTTTGGGTTATGCAATGCGCCCGCTACCTTCCAGCGGTGTATGATGGGAATTTTTTCGGACATGGTGGAAAAATTTCTGGAGATTTTCATGGATGACTTCTCCATCTTCGGCGACTCCTTTGACGAGTGTTTGCTGCATCTTGACGCTGTCCTTACCCGATGTAAGGACAAGAATCTCACTTTGAACTGGGAGAAATGCCACTTCATGGTGCGTGAAGGTATTGTGTTAGGACATATAATCTCGCAAAATGGCATAGAGGTTGACAAAGAAAAGATTGAGGTCATTTCCAATCTGCCTCCTCCCCGTTGCGTCAGAGATATCCGAGCCTTCCTTGGCCATGCCGGTTTCTATAGACGGTTTATCAAGGACTTTAGCAAGATTGCTAGGCCCTTGACTCTTTTGCTGGCCAAGGATACACCATTTGACTTCAACTCGAGCTGTGTGACTGCCTTCGAGTCACTGAAACGCTCACTCACTTCTGCTCCCGTTCTTTCTTCTCCTGACTGGACGCACCCATTCGAGATTATGTGCGATGCATCCGACTTTGCCATCGGTGCTGTCCTTGGACAGCACATCAACAAGATGCCGCATGTAATCTATTACGCGAGCCGAACCCTGAACGACGCCCAACTCAATTATACAACGACTGAGAAGGAATTCTTAGCTGTTGTATTTGCTCTAGAAAAGTTCAGGCCCTACCTCATCGGCTCTCCAGTCATTGTCTACACTGACCATTCTGCTCTGCGCCATCTTTTTGCGAAGAAAGATGCCAAATCTCGGTTAATACGTTGGATCCTCTTGCTTCAAGAGTTTGATCTTGTCATTAAGGACAAACGAGGATGTGAAAACGTAGTTGCCGACCATCTCTCACGACTTCCTTCTTCGCCTTCGCTTCCAATTCCGATCAATGACGTTTTCCCGGATGAACAACTCTTGACAGTATCTTGCGAACCCTGGTTCGCAGATATTGTGAACTATTTGGCCACGGGATTGCTACCGACCGAATGGTCACGTCAGGACAGACTTCGCTTCTTATCCCAAGTAAAACACTTTTACTAGGACGAACCCTACTTGTTCAAGTACTGTCCCGACCAGATTATTCGTCGGTGTGTCCCTGATGAGGAATTCAAGAGTGTGCTGTCATTTTGCCACGATCAAGCATGTGGCGGGCATTTTGGGCCCAGAAAGACAGCTGAGAAGATCTTGCAATGTGGTTTCTACTGGCCACAACTTTTCAAAGACGCTCACGACTATTGCAAGACTTGCTCCCGGTGCCAACACATGGGCCGGATATCCCGGAGGAACGAGATGCCGCTCCAACCGATCTTGGTTGTGGAGATTTTCGATGTTTGGGGGATAGACTTCATGGGGCCGTTTCCCAACTCTTTTGGGAACTTGTACATCCTTCTAGCTGTTGATTACGTCTCTAAATGGGTCGAGGCTGTGCCCAGCCGGACTAACGACAACAAGGTTGTCGTTAGGTTCCTTAAAGAAAACATTTTTTCCCGGTTTGGGCACCCCCGAGCGATCATTAGCGACAATGGAAGTCATTTCTGCAATAAAACTTTCGAAGCCTTAATGCGGAAATACTCCATTAATCATAAGCTTTCTACGCCCTACCACCCCCAAACCTGCGGGCAGGCCGAAGTTTCAAATCGGCAAATCAAGCAGATACTGGAGAAGACTGTTTCTAAGAACCGTAAGGATTGGTCTCTGAAACTCACTGATGCCCTTTGGGCATTTAGAACCGCTTATAAGACCGACCTTGGCATGTCTCCCTATCGGCTTGTGTACGGAAAAGCCTGCCACCTTCCTGTCGAAATCGAGCATCGCGCATTTTGGGCGATAAAGGAGTTGAATCTGTCTCTTGAGGATGCGGGCAGCCATCGGAAGCTGCAGCTGAACGAACTGAACGAGCTTAGGGATGAGGCTTACGATAACGCGGTTGTCGTTAAGAATCGAACGAAGGTGTTTCACGATAAACACCTTTTGCGCAAAACCTTCGTACCTGGTCAGCAGGTACTGCTTTATGACACCCGACTTCACTTCCATCCTGGAAAGCTGAGATCTCGCTGGAAAGGGCCGTATTTTGTGCGGAATGTGTATCCGCACGGCGCTGTGGATTTGGAAAATCCAAAGGACGGTTCACTCTTCAAAGTGAACGGACACCGATGCAAACCGTACCTTAGCGCCGAACCAACAGAGGAGCTCTTGTTCTTACAGGAGCCGGTTTACCCTGAATGATCTTCCTCTGCCTACCTCCAAACTTCGGTTATCCAGCCAAGAACAGTGGACACTATTCCAAATAAGTTTGGGGGTATGTACAAACCATTTTGTATATATTTGTGCATATTCTTTTTCTTTTCTTTAAAAACAAAAACAAATAAAAATTTGTGTATCGCTAACCAACAATTTTGACCCTTCAAATGATCTCTTCATGCAATGACAGTGAGGACACTGTCCAGTTTAAGTTTGGGGGTACGCTCGGTACGCATTTCTTACCTTCGCATTCATATGTATATTTTGCATCTGCATATTAAAATCCATAAAATCCATAAAAATTTGAAAATTTTCCAAAAAAATATAAAAACTTTTTTTGTCAAGTTTGCTTGTGGAAGAACTCTGATTCAACATTCGACGGTTTTCGTTTGAAAAAATAGGAATAACTAGATCTTATGTTTGGATTTTGAAAACCTGAAAGATAACTCTCCTTTGAAGTTAACTATAGCTGATATACGTCTTTACATCACACTACACGTGTCGTAAGATTTTGGGAATTAGATGACAAGTCTTTCATGTTTAAACTTTTAAACAGATAAATAATTTTCTGAGGATCAAATAGGTTTGTTCTGAAATAAGTAATGTCAAGAATAGTTTATGAAGTAAAGCGAATATGAAGGAATGTTATTGATGCCGTAATTGGAGCTAAGTCGGAAAAATAACCCATCTAAAACTTGATTGGAATGATTACACACCAAACCCACCAAAACACGTCTTTTATCCAAAAAATATTTGAGCTACCGGTTATATCTCCGTTCGTATTAAATCATCTGATTTTCACGACAAACTGTCTTTTGTTTTTGGACCTAGGTAACTTGAGTAATTAAGTCCGCTGGGGTGTTTCTACACCTAATGCCCTAAAACCAACTGGTTTGGGTGCATTGGCCCAAAGCTCGCTAAGAAGCCTAGAAAGTCCAGTTTAAAACAAAGTCAAGCAAGTGTTCTCTCCGAGTTAAAATTCCTAACGGTTCTTTGTGTGAGAATAATCTTGGTAAAAGACAGGCTTTTATAAAAATTTTAGCGGAGATATGAAGGTTTTATTCTATGATAAAGACTATTGCACGTTCACAGAGGTGTGTATGAAATGAAAACAAGAAAAAGGTGGAGTGAAAAATACGACTTAGCTTCCTGTTAAGGAAGATAGAAATTCTGAAGTTGAAACCTTACTGGAAAACGAAACTTGAAAAATGCTTAACTCTTTATAAAACTTATGTGATCCTTTTTAAATTGTTATCTGGGCTTTATTGTGAGACATGATGACTTTATTCGACCTTTCGGGAACTTAACGACACTATTTGCACTGCACGTAAAGACATATAAAATCTGTAGTTAAATAAGAAGCGAGGTGTGAAAAATAAAGGTTCGATGATCTAGACTTAGGATTATAGAATTGTTATTTTCTAAAAAACAAAACTTTAGGGTTTGAAGCTTAGTTATTTTACAAAACCAACTTGACCGGATTTTGTGGGTAGTATCCGCTGAAAACCCTCAGGAGACAACACTCCTCCTACTAGGGACACCTAGAGGTTTAACGGCTTGTTGCACATGCTCAGTGCAATCGCGTTCCCTGCGAAAGTGAGGTTAGGAAATTTTTTGTGAATAAATGGACTTTGCTCGGGACGAGCAAATGATAAGTTTGGGGGTATTTGTTCATATCAGATTTTTGCATTTTCATACCGCCCAATTTTTATCACATTTGCTTATCCATAGATACTCTTGAGCCGTGTTTGCTAGTCAAATGCAGGATACAGGTTCTCGGTTCTAAAACGGTGAAATTCATGGAAAACACGAAAAAATCCGGGTTCCTGCCAACCACAGATAAAAACACGGTCTCTGCTCTTCATCCGTATGTTGCCAGATATCAATAGGAAGACAAAAGATCAAATCAATGTCATTCTCATGCACAAGGCTCAATGGTAGCACAAAATCCAAGAGATCTACGCGGAGCTCGAGGCAAATCATGACAAAATCTTGACAAAAAGTCCACCTTTCCCTCAACAGAATTCTGGAAAATTCGTGGAGCAATTATAAGAAAATACATATACCAGAATAATGTAGACAACAGATCAGGCCAGCACCAAAAGTTGGGGGGCCCAATTCAACTGAACAGCCGCGGATCCGCGGCCAAAGGTGGGTCCAGGCCGCGGATCCGCGGCCAAATAGTGGCGGCAGACAAAACTTTTTAAAGGGTATTTTTGTCATTGTAAAGGTGTTCTGGTGGTTGCCCTAGATTTCTATTCTCCAGCCTATAAATAGCCCAGAAGTTGAGAAGGAAAGTGTCCAATTCTTGTATTTCTTTTGCTAGGTTTTAGTTACATGTTCTTCTTCCTCTTCTCACCTCTTCTCCATTAAACTTGTAAGTGAGCTTTTGAGTGAAGAGTGATGAATAAAGAAGACCATTTTATTATCATGCTTGTCTCCTTATCTTTATGCTTGTTGTAATTTTAATTCGTTAAGTAGTTGTTGTTATTTCCTTATTGTTTATTTCTTCTCTCTTTTTCTTTATCATTCATACGACAATGATACTTACGCTTGATCCTCGCCAAGGTGAGGTCGCAAATAGTTAGTCGTATTCTTCTAGTCTCCTTCTTTCTATCTTCCTCTTTTGTTTGTTTTATTTTTCCGTATGATGAAGTGTGAGTAGTTTTATACTTGTTAGGGTAGGATAAGGGAAGTTTGAGAGAAGGAAATCTCTCTCACTCTTTCCTTGCCCAACAACTTAAATCGACTCCCGTTAATTGAACCACAATCCGCTCCTTACGGCACCCTATCCTACATGATAGCGGTGATTCCGTAGTGAGACCGGTTGTGGTTGAATTAACCGGAGGTTATGGATAAGAGCCAAGAACGGACGGACAAACACCAAAAGGAAGGACTATGCGTTGGAAAGCCTAGCTTATACTCGCAAGTTCCTTCCTAGTCGTGCTAATCCCCGTTGTTGCCGATTACCGTAACACCGATATTAAGTGGCGCAACGAAAGATGTGGAGACTCCTAACTCAAACTAACCTAATCCTAACCCTAACAAGCTCTCTTTAAATATCAACTTACACTTAGATAGTTACAAACAAAATCTGAACAACCGGACTTAACTCGTCGAAAAACACATAGAAAAAGATTCCCATCTCCCTGCGGACGACCCGTACTCAACCGGCTAGCTACAAGCGAAACCGTCTTGATTGCGGTATTTTAAACTAAACTTGAACACGCACGTATCCTATCAATCAAATGGCGCCGTTGCCGGGGAGACGGTAGTTCATTTCCTTGTGTAATTTCGGGTTAATTTGTAAGTAAAAAAAAAAAACGAAAAAAAAAATATATACATTGTAAACAAAACCATCTTGTTATTTTTGATTAGTTTTTGTGCAAGTGTGAAGGAAAATACGAAGTTCACGATCGACGCTAAGGACGTTGAAAATACGGAGTTCAAGTACAGTGCCAACGACGTGGGAAGATAGACCCACATTTTCGCGGCTACACCGCGACGGACGAAAACGAAGCATCCGGTCTACTGTACAAATCTGGAACTGTTACAGTGAGCAAATCCGAATTACCCACATCCAGACAAGTAGAGGACAACCACAGAAGCACAGCCAGAAAATTTGGCAGCACCAACCCAACATATAGCCGCGGAACCGCGGCCTTAGCACGTGTTTGGCCGCGGATCCGCGCCCCGTTGGTGGCTTCAGGGCCCCAAAAATCTCTGTAAGTTCCCTGTTCTCTCTCCCACTCCTCTGGACTCCAATAAATTGTGTTTTCTGCAGATTTCTTTGCGCAAATTCTTCTCCCCCTTCCAATAAACTGTTCTTGTGCAGGATTCTTTGCGCCGCAAATAAAAATTGTTTGCAGTTGATTTGTTACTGTTTTGCATTCTTTAATACGGACTTAAGGGGCTTGAAACCAATCCAGATTGGGTGGGGATTTCATCACCCTTCCCAGGACCCCAAAAATCACTAAAGCATATGCATTGTCCATTGTAAATTTAAAAAATACTAGACTTCAGCCCTAAGGACTTCGCGCTCATTAGGAGAAGATAAACCTTGTTTAGAACCTTGCTTAACCGTATATTGTTTACGGGGTGTCTAGGAAAGTGTTAAAGGCGCAACCGCCGAGAGAGAAAGGGTTATTTAATTAAGGAACTTCGCGAAAGCGTTGGACAACCTCCCCTTATCTCTGCACTTACCTGGCCTCGTGATCAGTGTATTTTTAAGCCCATTTCTCGACATTGTTTAACTTCGACAATCAAGTTCAGGAGCAGGTCTAGTAGACCTAGGTTACTCTAGATCTAGGCGTGATTGTGCATATCTTGTTTGTGATTGCTTAAGCCGTATTTCCGTACATACTTCTGTAAATCTCTTTCTAAAAAAAGAAAAAAAAAGAAAAAAATCAAAAACTTTTATAAAAACTTGCCCTTTTGTCGCCAAATCCATTTTCACCCAACGCCCATCGCCTTTCTTCATTGACGTTTTCTTACCCTCACCTTCTCCGCTTTGACTATACTAGACTCGTTTAGTGTATGTCCGCTTGGACTCGGGACACTAGCGCCCGTCTAGTCCGCATTACGTTAGTCGCTACCGACTACGCGATCGACTCCGAAGTCGATACTCCGTCCACTCCTCTTTCACCCCTTCCTTTGCCGGCCAACTCCGACGTTGACCGGAATTCTGTTCATACATCTTCACCTTCACCTTCACCTTCACCAACCTCTTCTTCCGCGATGTCGGGATTTAATCCGAACATCTCTTTGACCACCGCTGGATTGGCTCCACCTCCTACGGAGACCAATCTTCCACCACCTCCGCCTGTTGTAGCGCCGCAGCGAATTGCGCTCCAGGATCGTTTCTACCCCACCCGTTCTGCACTTCCCACCTGCCTTTCTCTTCCTCCGGCCAATAGGGACAACTTTGAAATTAAGCCCCATTTCATCAACATGCTTCCACGTTTTCATGGGCTTGAATCTGAAGATGCCTATATCTTCATCAACAAATTTCAAAATGTCTGTGCCATGATGAAAACAACCCAGCTGTCGGACGATGCTATACGTCTACGGGTCATTCCGTTCACTTTATGCGATCTCGCAGAAAAATGGCTGTATAGCACCGCTTCCCACTCAATCACCAGCTGGGACGAGTTTGTTAAAGCGTTTCTGAAAAAATTCTACCCAAATCATAAGACCGCAAGAATTCGAAATGAGATCAACCAATTCTCCCAGCTTCCTTCTGAACCCTTCTGGAAGTGCTTTGACCGGTACAAACCTTCTTGTTCAGTGTCCTCACCACGGTATAGAGAAATGGCAACTCTGCCAAACCTTATACGAGGGACTGAACCCAGCAACGAAGCAGTTGCTGGAAACCATCTGTCAGGGCCACTTCCTATCCAAATCTGACGAGGAAGCGTGGCAGTTCTTTGACGATCTTGCGGAGCAAACGCCACAGTGGGAGAGCACCAGACCGACTTCTTCTTCTTCTACCTCCACTTCTACCGGTCAGTCTAGGGTAGGAATCCACCAACTCGATGTCTCTATTGCGATGAAAGCTGAAATGGCTGCAATAACACGAAAGCTTGAAGCGATAGAGAGCAAATTTTCTGCTCCTGCCCCCACACCTGTTCTCCCCCTTCGTACCATCTGCGCTTGTTGTTCCGACCCTTCCCACTTGACCGAAGAGTGTCCTTACAATCCACCCTCGCAAGGACAGGATCAGGTTAATGCTGCCTTCCAGCAAAGACCGAGGAATGATCCATACTCTTCCACCTACAATCCCGGTTGGAGGAACCACCCCAATTTCGCCTGGAATCAGAATCAGAATCAATTCCAGGGCAACAATTTCCAAAGGGCCCCTCCGCCGCAACAACAAGCGCAACAACAAACTCAGTATCAGCAGCCCTTCCAACCCCAACCTTACCAAAACCAGACGAACAACTTTGCACCCAGCAACTCTTTTCCACCAAACAACAACTTTGTTCCGTCCAACAACGATAAGGTTTCCTCGCTCGAGCGAAGTCTGGAGGCGTTCGTTAAACAGTCGACCCAATCCACCGCCAACATCCAGTCTTCGATTCAATCTTTAGTGCAACACACTGCCGCACACGGGCAAAGCATCAAGACCATCGAGGCCCAGATTGCACAACTGAACGCGGCCTTGAGCGAGCGAGAGAAGGGGAAGCTCCCGTCTCAGCCACTTCCAAATCCCGGCCACCCACATAATGCACATGTTGCTCTTGAACAACAAAACCATAATGTGAGTGCCGTGACCACACTGAGATCGGGGAGGGTGCTGCAGAACAACATTGGCAAGCAAATCAACGATGACACCCCGGCCGCTTCTTCTTCTTCTTCTTCTTCTTCGTCTTCTGAGCCTATTCTCCATTCTTCAACAGGCTCTCCTTCCTTTTCTTCTGCTCTGAACGGACCCACTTCTCACTCCACGAAAACACCTATTCTGGGATCCGTTCCAACTCCAAAATCTCCTCCTCCAGCATTAGACTCAACCAATTTTCAAAATGTTCCATTTCCAAACCGGTTGAGGTCTAACAAACAAACTCCACAAATGGAGAAGATTTTGGAGTTATTCAAGCAAGTTAACATTAACATTCCTCTTTTAGATGCTGTCCAACAAGTCCCATCTTACGCGAAAATCTTAAAGAACTTGTGCACGAAAAAGAGGAAGTCTCAGGTACCCAAGAAAGTTTTCTTGGCTAGTGCTGTGAGTGATGCCCTTACCCAATCTTTACCACAAAAACGGAAAGACCCTGGCTGTCCTACGATTTCAATTACTATTGGGGATAAGAACATCAACCGCGCACTATTAGATCTTGGTGCCAGTGTTAACATGCTTCCGTATTCAGTATACGAGCAATTAGGCGTCGGAGAGTTGAAACCCACACACTGCACTCTCCAGATGGCCGACCGATCGATCACCCATCCTAGGGGTGAGCTAGAGGATGTGTTAATAAAAGTCGGGGACTTCATATTCCCCGTCGACTTCATTGTCTTAGATACACAGCCTGTAGCTAACCCCCGGAATCAAATTCCGGTGATACTCGGTCGCCCATTTCTCGCAACCTCAAATGTTGTGATCAATTGTCGCAATGGTTCAATGAACCTCTCTTTTGGAAATATGACAATTGAACTCAACATTTTTAGGTTGGGGAATCAACCCGCCGAACCTAATGCTCATATACTGGATGTTTGCTCGATCCAGGAGATCACACATAGATAGATGCGTTGGTTTGGGACAGTCGTACTGCCATTTTGGCCAAAGTCAAGGGTAGGTACGGATGGATCCAAATTAACCTGGAGAATGACGAGTAGAACTTGACATGTGACTTATGATATTTTGGCCAAAGTCAAGGTCATAAGAGCATGGGGCAAAAATCCACATCGGGAGTTTCATAAGTACTGAAACTTGCTAGATTTGCATAACACTTGGAGTATGATGATTCTGGTAGGATTCCTTCAGTTTCGTCACGCGATGATATTTGGATCCCGATCCTACTGTGAGTATATGCTACTCCTCGGGAAATTTCTCACTAAACGATCAATGCTATAAACCTAGTAGGTGCCTAGAAAGGTGTTAGCGGGGCTACGCCCCCAGGGAAAAGAGGTTATTTAATTAAGGAACTTCGCGAAAACGTTGGAAAACCTCCCTCGAAGTACCGACACCAGCCTGGCCGAACGGTTAAGCAAGTATTGTACGGTGAGATTGATCCTGACAAATTCTTCCTTTTTGGTTTGAGGAGGGATTCGAGAAACAGTGGGAGCCATCCTGTTTAGACAAACTAAAAACCATTCTAAACTTGCAAGAGCATCAAGCTGAGTGTTTCTTCTCTCTCCTAATTGCAGCAACCAATCGACATGACTGGACTTAAGTTACTTCTAGATAAAAACATACTGACAGGGCCAAACTACAAAGATTGGCTCAGGAATGACAAGATGGCAATCACTTACGACAAGCTGGGGTATCTTCTTACCACCAAAGCTCCTCCTGCCCCTGGTCCCACTTCCAGCGTCGCGGATAAGGAAATCCGTAAGACTTGGGAGATTGATAGCGCGAAGGCCAAGTGCCTCGTACTTGCCTCTATGGACAATGAACATCAGAGGAGGCACGAGAATATGGACTTGGAATCCATATTTCTTCATACAAAAGAACTGTATGGAGAGCAATCTCGTATCGCAAGATACGAAGCGTCGAAAAAGTTATTTTCGGCAAGGATGGCCGTCGGATCATCGGTAGCAGAACACGTGCTTAAGATGATCGGCTACATGTCACGACCCGAAAGTACGGAACGCGACTGGCACTTAGATTACGAGACGTCTAAAGGCGTACCGTAACCCAAGTCAGCCAAAGCCCAGAAGAATCTAGACCAAAATCAAAAGAGAGTGAAGGAAAACCTTTAATGAAAACGATTTTCAAATCAATTAAGCTGCAAAGAATCCCTTCTTAAAAACATCATAAATTTCTGAAAATTTCGGCAGAGTCTCCCCTGTATTTTCTATCCCCCAAAATGGGTACAACAAGATAATAAACATGTAATCATAAAATGGCATCCCCAAGCGGGAGCTAGCTCTTCGCCCAAGGCGGATCACAACCACATGCAATATAATAACCATATCAAGAAAAGATCATAAAAGAAACGCAAAATATCAGAAAACACATCGCCGGCTCAAGTGAGCTCGACCCAAAAGAAACCATAAATATACAAATCTCCCAGTCTCATCACTAGGTCGCATATACAATATAAAGTGGTAGATGGAGAATACTAGATACAATGATAAAGCAAAAAGAAATAAAGTGTGCTCGCAACCCACCTACAGGCGATGTCGCGAGTCTGAGCAAAAGGAACTGATGATAAGATAGCCCGCCGCTACAAGACTGACGGGTCCGACCTGCAAGACACTGTGGCACAACGGGGGTGAGTTGCCAGATCGTGAGTAAATATAACATCTAGTAAGGCAATCGTAAGAATGCACGCAATGCGGCACAACATGTATGTCCAAATGTGATATAATATCTCTAGTATGCATGCACAGGTATGCAATGTCATTTCTAAATCTTTAAGTGTTTTAAATACTAAGGGTGTTGAATTCTTAACTTCAGAAAAATGAATATTTGTATAATAGCTAAGTACAATCAAGAAATCATCTGAAAACCCGTGTCAAGCATCGACACCAAATAGGAATCATATCTGTCTCAATATCGGGCTCCGTCAGTCCGGATCGGCCCATATCATAAATCTCACGACAACGGTCGGTATCCTCCGGATATCCGCCGCGCCAGACATCATCGGTAGGTAGTCTTCCCCTGCCAGGCTCATCGTCTACAACTCGATCTTCTTGCCCCGGGGTACCATACCGGGCCCACCATGTACCCGAGACGGTTCATCCACTCCTCGAATCGGGTCTCGAAATCCAACAGAAAACATGAAAACTCATGGTGGACGACACATACATCACGAGAAAACCGCAACTTTGTTTTGAAAATGATAAACATAAGGTTTTGTTAAATTCTTGCGGTTTTCCCCAAAATCCAGAAATCGCAGCAATACTGAAATCCTCAAGAAAATCATAATGTCCACATGTTATATATGATAAATGTCTATGATATCAATGCATACGATGTGAATTTTGGCTAGAAATCTATATAAATATGATGATTATGCAAGGTATACTTATGCTATGCAATTTCATATATCAAGTATGAAAGCAAGTGGCGATATTATGGTAAACAGGTTCTATAGTGCACGTGGCACGGTATTTACCAAAGGCGTGTGTGTCACATGAATAGTGCGCGTGCAACAGATGCCAATGGTAAGGTGTTCGTGTCCTACGAAATGATATCGCATAAGTATAGATGAATGTCCATGCAATTTAATATACTGTTCGCTATAAGGGTATGCAGTGTACATGAATGGATAAGCTAGCTAACAATATAATCTTGCAAAAGTAGGGTAATCCTAACTAGGGGGCGCATCGCGCCATCCAGACGATTCCCCCATAGATGAATACATCTACTCACCTGAAATCCCCGCTAATCCGATCCGACCACCGCCTTGCCTTTACGTGCCGTGTCCGATGTTTCCCCGACCGATCCTATATTTGCACAACACCAAGGATAAGATTACAAAACCTAAAACGATGCAAGTGACAATATACGAATATCGACGCTCTCGAATTAAACGTAACGTGCACTCGGTGCGCGGAAAAACGCACGAAAATCGCTAATCTTTAACTAGAATCGTCATTTCGGTGCATCCGCCAAAGCTAAAACCCAACTAGACAAAACTACGCATTCGCATACCCTACAAGTCATATTAGATGCTAATAATATCATCATGATATCGCAAATAAATCGCTTCCTAATTTCATAGAAAACCTAGTAAGCATTCACGGACAAATTTCGATGCAAACCTCGCGAATTAACGATTTAGCGATCGCAACAACGCATAAACGTTCGATCTAACCCACTAGATGGCCAAAACACTAACTTAAACACACTTATCATATTTCAAACCCTAATTACAACACCAATCCTATTCTTGAATTTTTAAAACAAACCATTGCAATGAAATTGACACTTTAAACTTCTAAAATAACTTATTTAAACTACAAATTTAACAACTAGATTAAAATTATACCTCCCAAGTATTGATCCTCTTTCACTTAGCCACCATAGATGTCTTCTTTCTCCTTGTTTTAAACAACTTAGGGTTTGGAAAGAGGTGGAATAGGATTTAGGTTTCAATTTTGTGAAGAAATTGTGAATTTTTGTGGATTTCGGTGGATTTTTAATGGAAATTTGAAGCAAGAAAATGGGGAAAATGAGGGGTTTCCTGCAGGTGAGCTCGGCCTGGAGGTAGAGGAGGAGAGTGAGAGAGAATTGTGTGGAAAATTCTACACAAAAATCTTCTTCAAAGGTCAATTAATGAATGTTACATCAACTTTTTACAAAAAAACCCATTTTTACTCCATTTTTTCACAATTTTCACACCATAAAACTAAAATGTTGCAAGTCATGATACAATTTTATTAACACCATATTTTAGCTTATAAAGATTCCTAATTATGAAATTTACCTAATTAAATTTGTATTTATCCCTAATTTAATGTATTTTAAAAAGCTTAAAATAATAAAAAAATAATTAATTACGAATTTTTTTTTTATTTAACTAGAAAATTATAAGTGACATTTTAGTGACAAAATTATAGTAATATCTTACCTAAATTTTGTATAATTAGATCTACAATGAAAAATATTAATTTTGACTTTTTACGGAAAAAGCCGAAATATTAGCCGATTACCAAAAAACTGCCTAAACGATTTTCGAAGGGTTACACTACATTGAGGAGCTCGCGGACCTAGGGACCACATTGGAGAGTGAGCTCTATACGGACTTAGTTCTCCAGTCCCTTCCTTCCACTTACGCCCAGTTTATACTGAACTTCAACTTACAAGAAAAAGAAGTTGAACTTTCAGAGCTCCTCAACATGCTGAGGAGCGCATAGGGCACCCTACAGAAAGGTAGGGAAACATTCACTTTGTTTGTAGGAGGATCATCTTCTTCTAGGTCCAAGGCGAAAGCCAAGGGAAAGAAGAAGAAAGCCCCCGCCAAACCAAGAGGCGGTGTTAGTAAAGTGGATACGAAGGGAAAAGCTAAAGCAACAAAGAAAGTGGGGAAGCTTGTGGATAAGGAAGAATGCTTCTATTGTCATAAGAAAGGACACTGGAAGAATGATTGCAGGGCCTGGAAGGCCAGAACACAGGAATTGAAGCAGGTTGCAGCTTCAGCTTCAGGTGTGTATGTTATTGAAAACTGTCTTTCAATAAACTCTACTTCCTTGGTATTGGATACCGGATCAGGATCTCATATCTGTAATTCTTTGCAGGCGTTGAGAAACCGTAGTGTTTTGAAAGCAGGTGACATGACCCTCAGAGTTGCGAACGGAGCTAGCATGGATGCTAAAGCCGTGGGGGACTATCACCTGGGAATGTCAGATGGACATGTTTTGGTTTTGCGTAATTGCTTTTTTGTACCCAACGCAACTTGTAATATCATTTCTGTATCTTTAGTTTCTAAAGATGGTTATGAATTTGCGTTTGTAAGCAATGTTGTAAACATTCACCTTAATCAAGTTCTGATTGGGTCAGGTACATTGAGCAATGGTATATACGTATTAAACCAACCACAGATTTTCAATGTCCAGAATACACTCAAAAGAAAGTCTCCGGAAGTAAATCAGACTTTCTTGTGGCATTGTAGACTGGGTCACATCAATGAGAGAAGGTTGACGAAGTTACATACAGAAGATATTTGAATGCGTTCGAATATCAATCGTATGCCACTTGTCAATCCTGTCTCAAAGGAAAGATGACAAAGACTCCGTTCACTGGACACGGAGTAAGAGCGAGCGAGCTCTTGGGACTCGTACACAGCGATGTGTGTGGTCCAATGTCTACACATGCGTGAAGCGGTTATTCTTACTTCATTACTTTTACGGATGACTTTTCAAGGTATGGTTATGTCTTCTTAATGAAACATAAGTCCGAAGCCTTTGGAAAGTTCCGGGAATATAAGAATGAAGTAGAAAACCAGACCGGCAAAAGTATCAAGATCCTAAGATCGGATCGAGGTGGTGAATACTTGAGTGCCGAGTTCCTGGACTATTTAAAAGAGAACGGAATTCTCTCTCAGCTTACTCCTCCATACACTCCGCAACATAACGGTGTATCGGAGAGACGAAACCGAACCCTATTGGATATGGTACGGTCCATGATGAGTAATGCTGAGTTACCGCGATCATTCTGGGGGTATGCGCTAGAATCAGCTGCGTACCTTTTGAACCGAGTTCCCACTAAGACTGTGCCTACCACACCATATGAGATGTGGTGTGGGAAGAGGCCCCATCTTAATCACATTAAGACATGGGGAAGTCCAGCTTTTGTCAAAAAGCAGCATGCGGACAAGCTCGAGGCACGCTCAGTACAGTGTAAGTTTGTGGGATATCCAAAGAACTCCAAGGGATATTTCTTCTACTGCGAAGAGGAACAAAAAGTTATTGTTTCTCGTCATGCCCACTTTCTAGAACATCAGTTCTTAGAAAAGGAAATTAGTGGGAGCGCAGTAGAACTGGAAGAAATTCCAGAACCACAGACTATTACTGAAAGTTTAGTGGAACCAGAGGGTTCAAAAGAACAGGACATTCCTACGCCGCTCTGCAGGAGTAGTAGGCAGTCTCATCCGCCCGAGAGATACTACGGTTTTCTCATAGACGGGGATAGAGAGGATTGCATCATAGATTATGATGAGTCTACTAGCTTCCAGCAGGCCGTTCAGAGCATTGACTCAGTAAAATGGCTGGATGCAATGCGGACCGAAATGGAGTCCATGTACACCAACAAAGTATGGACGTTGGACATTGCTCCAGACGGGGTAAAACCCGTAGGATGCAAGTGGATCTTCAAAAGGAAGATTGGTGTAGATGGACAGGTTGAGACCTATAAAGCTAGACTTGTTGCAAAGGGTTTCCGTCAAAGACCTGGCTTGGACTATGACGAAACCTTTTCTCCAGTGGCTATGCTGAAATCCATTCGGATCCTTCTTGCCATTGCTGCCTTCCACGATTATGAGATCTGGCAAATGGACGTAAAGACCGCTTTTCTAAATGGAAATTTAGAGGAGTGTGTCTATATGGACCAACCAGAGGGTTTCATTCAGAGTGGGAGTAGCGGAAAGGTGTGCAAGTTGCTTAAGTCCATCTATGGACTAAAGCAGGCATCGTGGAGTTGGAACATCTGTTTTGATGAGACGGTCAAGGAATTTGGCTTTATCAAAAATCCAGATGAACCATGCATCTATTGTAGATTTGTAGCGAGAACTGTAGTATTCCTCGTTTTGTACGTGGATGACATTCTCTTAATAGGAAATGACATTCCTATGCTACAATCTGTCAAGGGGTTCTTGTCACACAGGTTCTCCATGAAAGACCTGGGTGATGCCTCATACATCCTGGGGATCCGGATCCATCGTGATAGATCCAAGAGGATATTAGGACTTTCACAGTCCAGGTACATCGACACCATACTGAAAAGATTCAGTATGGAAGATTCCAAGCGCGGTAACCTACCGGCTTGTCACGGGATCACCCTCTCTAAAGAGATGTCTCCCAAGACTGATTTGGAAAGGGATCGCATGTCTATTATACCCTACGCTTCTGCGGTAGGCTCTATAATGTATGCGATGTTGTGTACCAGACCGGATGTAGCTTATGCACTGAATGTGGTAAGCCGGTATCAGTCAAACCCTGGGGAGAAACACTGGATAGCGGTAAAGAACATTCTCAAGTACCTGAGAAGGACTAAAGAGATGTTCTTGGTGTATGGCGGAAAAGACCTCCAGATCGAGGCCTTTGCTGACTCCAGCTTCCAGAGTGACAAGGATGATTCCAAGTCCATGTCGGGTTTTGTCTTTACCCTCAATGGAGGGGCGGTGTGTTGGAAGAGTTCCAAACAGGAAACCGTTGCAGACTTGACGATGGAAGCGGAATACATCGCTGCATCTGATGCCGCAAAAGAAGCTGTCTGGATGAGGAAGTTCTTGAAAGAGCTTCAGGTGGTTTCGTCCATTGTTGATCCAATACCTCTGTATTGCAACAACAACGGGGCTATAGCTTTAGCGAAGGAACCCAGGTCCCATCAGAGATCCAGAAACATCTTAAGGCGGTATCACCTGATCAGGGAGATCGTGGATCGCCAGGAGATCGAGGTTCGTAGAGTCGCTTCAGAAGATAACACTGCAGATCCATTCACCAAGGCCTTGCCCCAGACTCAGTTCGAGCGGCTGATCGAGATGATAGGTCTTCGATACGCCAGTACATGGCCTTAGTGTAAGTGGGAGATTGTTAGTGTATATGCCCTAGAGGCCATTACTGTATCATACTAGTTTGTATATTACTTAATGGAAGCTTGGGATATTCACCTTGTATATACAATCTTGCTCAAGATAGTAGTATGCTACTTGGTTTGTTTCTACTTCAATGTGTACATGTGTTTATTTTAGTATATCGCCTATACACATTAGTGGAGCCCTTAGGATCTTTGCTTGATTACCAGCGTTGTGATGGCAGTCGCACTAGTGGGGCTGGGTAATCTATAAGCACATCCTTATGCAGGTCCCTGGTCGCAGGACTATCGAGACAGGGCATCGATACTCCGGAGTAGACTAGCGCATGCACTTCTCATCCCAGTGTGGGAGACGGTCTGTCCCACAGCCGTCGGTACGTCGTACTTGAGAGAGTATGCGGGTGCTCGTTGGGTTACGAGTACATTGGACAGGACTCGTCGGGAACTGACTAGTTGGTATTATGCCTATCGTCAGTTATCAGTTCCCAGGTGACATGAGTACAGCTTAGTCCGCTGATTTGACACTGTCACTTCGCCTCGAGTGTATTCCCACTGTACTTTGATTACTACCCTACCACGGCTCAAAGAAGTCGTGCAAACAGGTGGTAGTTGGGTGCAGTCCCGAAGCACTTGGAGGCAGTGACGGTTAGACAGGATTCGTCTCTCCCGGTATTGGGGGTTGACATCGCGCTGTGTCTAGGAGAGCCATTACACGAGTAGTCCCTGGCCAGGGCAAACGAGATATACTGGTAGGCTTCCAGTGTTATCTCAGGGTGTTTTGGGCTTCACTCCGACACGACTTGTACCGCTATTAGGGGACTGACGTTTACCGCCCCCTAGGCCCGCCATGCGATGTATCAGACGAACAGACCGGACTGTACGGAGAATGTCACATTCAGGCTCAGTAGGAGTTCAGATGGGTTTCGCCTCGTCAGTCTTCTTGTCGGCATCTACCTGGGGACCGTTACGCACAGCTAGTGCCGCTTGCGGTCTGTGGTTAAACCCACTGCCAGCGTAGTGTCGAGTCTTTAGAGTCCCACACAGAAAGCTATTCGCCTTTAGGCAAAAGAGTAGAGGTCGCATGGTTTTGCGACAGGTCGCATGGTTTTGCGACAGGGTTCGGTCACATCCGTGCACTTGTGCACGTACAGTGTCCGGATAGTTTACACTAGCGGGCTTTGGTTTAAGCCAGATCCTAGTGTACCTTTTGGGATTGGATTTATCCAGTATGCATTCGTGTTCCTCGGAACGCGGATGCGGGTGTGTATGCACAGTTGACGGAGAGACAGAGGCAGAGGATTCTCATTAGGGTTGTTGACCGTTGACAGTTGACTATTGACTTTTTGCTCAACCCTAATGAGAATATGATATGTGATTAACAATTATATTAATTAAGTATTGTGGTGACATGGTTGTTGAGGGGTTGACTTTGTTGACTTGTAGACTTTGTTGACCGGTTGACTAGGTTGGACTAGTTGACCATCATGATGACTATGGCTATCATTTCATGGCAAAGACTTTTTACTTGCTTGTTTCTTTTGTGAGAAATGAGTGCATGAAATGATTTAGCCATTTTGACTTGAACCATTTTACACAATACTTGATTATTATTTTTGTGATGATGGTTTTGGATTATGAGAGCTAAATGAGAAAAGTCCTCTCTCATTCTCTCTCTTGTTCTTGAGCTCTCATCTTCCTCCTCTTGCTCTCCCTCTCTTGATTCTATGGTTCACTTGTCTCATGAGTTGAGAACCAAGAACCATAGATAAAATCCCATACAAACTCTTCTCTACTCACTCTAGTTCACAAGGTTTAGCAAACCGAGTGAACTAGTTTCTTCAAAGTTCGAAGAAGGAGCCAAAGGTTGAAGCTTTCAGGTGGATCTATCTTCGGCGCAAGGAGACGACGAGGAGAAGCCGATTCGGACGACCATCGAAGCTTGAAGACGAAGGAGTTCGAGAAAAAGAAAGGTATAACCCCCTAACCGAGTAGTTAGCAACTCGTAGTTAGGTTGTTAGTTAGATGTTTAACAAAGATCCGGGTTTTAAGTCCATGTTACCACCTCTAAGAAAATTGTTTTTCATCAAATTCCGCATGCCCGAAAGTATCGGGAGAGGTAGCATGGACTTACAACTTCCGCTTTTGTTTTCTGAAAAAGTCTATTTTATTAAAACTGTGGCGAGTCAAGAACAATATAAATATTGATCTTCCTGATGGTCGAAAGTTAACCCTCATCAAAGCCCGGATAACCCACAAACAGCCATTAATGAAACGTGCCTTGAGTTTATCCGGATTCTGGTTTTAAGCATCAGCCGGACAACTCCCTATACCTTAACATCGTTAAGCTACAAATTGATTCTATATATATCTAATATAGAAACAAAAGCACTAATCTAAATTGAACCAGATTCAAAAATCATGCAGCTCTCCAGTGCATATCAACCAAATGGAAAGATGACAATCAACATTACTCATCTAGGTGTGCATCCATATATGAGTAACCTGAAAGAGAAGCAAGTTCTCAAAACCATTAGTATTAACTCAATACCAAACACAAGTATCTACATCTTCGACTTCCTTGAAGAATCCTGATACTTACAACAAATGGTTCTCTACTTTTTTCTTATACCTATAACTTCTGAATATCTGGACCTTGCATTTCAACGAAATACATGTCCAGAACTGGAGAAGTCATAAGTAAACAGAAGATAGTACGAGTACCAACCCCTTTGTCCTAATGGACACTGAAGAACATACAATACTTTGTATAGGTCCCCTGAGTTCAATAATTCAAACCCTGTGCGTCCTAGGTTGAAAAACTGTACTATGGTTAAGAAGAATTACACCACTGTTGAATGCACCTTACCTAATCACCAACTGATATAGGTAAATGTCATAGACACAATATCAAAAAGTTATATCTCACTTTATAAAATATATGTACAGATATATCTGTTTGAAATTGGTATATAACAACGGATATTCAAAACCAAATATTTGCCATCCGGCAAAATCCAGATGATTTCATCAAATATCACCAATTACTACGAATTTCGATATAATGAGGATCTAATCACCCAATTCCCAATATCTTACTCCCACTCACCATCTGTAATAACATACAGATGTGAAAAACTGATCTGGTAAACACATACCCTGGAGTTAGATTTCAATTGGGAAAACAGATTTCAATTAACATTGCACAGTGAAACCGAAACTTGAAAATGTTTCAAAACGGTTAACTGGTATTCCTAGTAACGCCTCTTCCATTATCCTGAATCATGACAGTAAGCATATACTTACCTGCCCTCACTGCAATCCCTTTATTATGTCTTTACTTATTACCTTCTGTACAGCTCCTTTACGCTAATTGGTTTTCTTCATTCCCTACCTTTCTGCACCAGCCTAAGGTTTGGAAGAAGACTATCCAATAAGCGTAATAGATATACTCTCCTAATCCTAGGAGCCCTCGCAACCTAAGAGAAGGTAATGGGAAAAGACATCTGAATAATCCTATTCTCTTTCTCCTGAACCAGAATCCATCCTCGAAAAAGTTCCTTCGAGTTCGTATGTAACTATACGATGGATTTATCCAATGGAAGTGGATGTTCGTAGTGATACGAGGTGTTCTAGAGAAATGTAAAGTGAATGTAGGAGTGGCAGGGGTATACACGGTCTTTGTCATGAATGACGGTGGTCGCAATTTTCTTTGCCATTATTCTAATCCCTTTATATGTCTTTCATTATTACCTTCTGTACACCACACTTAAGCTTAATTGGTTTTCTTCCTTCCCTACCGTTCAGCACCTGCCTATGGTTTGGAAGAAAACTATCCAATAAGCTCAATAGGTGTACCCTCTCCTAATCCTAGGAGCCCTCACAACCTGAGAGAAGGTAAAGGGAAAAGACAACCGAATAATCCTATTCAATCTCTCCAGAACCAGAATCCATCCTCGAAAAAGTTCCTTCGAGTTCGTATATGACCATATGATGGATTTATCCAATGGAAGTGGATGTTCGTAATAATACGGGGTGTTCTGGAGAAATGCAAAGGTGATATAGGAGTGGCAGTATATATGCGACACCGTGACATTCCAAAAGCCGAAGTGTTTTAAGAAGGTTCGGTCAATTTGGTTTCATGAGTTTTAGTCAAAGGTCGGGTCATAGTCGCAGCCAGAGAGAGAGAAAAGAAACACTCGGCGTGCGCTCTAACCCAGATCAGAATGGTTAATCATTTTATCTAATCTGGATGGCTCCCACTGTTTCCTCGAATTCTCCTACAAACCTAAAAAGGAGAATTAGTCGGAATGACCCGAGGAGTAATCCTACTCATCAGTGAGAATCGGGATCCAACTATCATCGCATGATAACCTGATGGAAGCTAATCAAGTCACCACACTTCAGAAGGTATGCGCATGCCTGGCAAGCTTCCTGTATGTTTGAAACTCTCGATATGATTTTTACCCCAAGCGTCTTATGACCTTGACAGAGGTCAACATATCATAAGTCGCAAGTCAAGTTCAACCCGTCATTGTCCTGGTTGAACTTAGACCCACCCGCACGAGCCCTTGACAGAGATCAACATGACCGCGCGACTGTCCTAAATAATCGCATATCTATGCAACAAACAAGCATTACCCAGCTACCAAGCACTGTGCCTTGACAGAGGTCAACATACACAGCATGAATACTAAGTAATACCTGTAAGAAATGACGGAGGGCTACGACTGGGTTTTGGCAAAAAACCTTTAACGTAATGAACTTGATATCGTTGAAGGAATCCAAGTGGTTTTATAAATATATAGTGGCGAAAACTTTTGCTAAAGAGGTCACTCCTGGTGAAGGGATCTCGGCTCTTTCCCCGTCGAATGGGGTGCAGGATATCCCAAACTGAATACCACGATGCAAAGCAAAAATAATCGACTATAGTAAAGTTATTACGTTGACGCAAACTTTTACCCAAGGGGTCATTCCCGATGAAGGGATCTTGGCCCTTGCCTCGTCGAATGAGGTGCAGGATATCCCAAATGAATACCACGATGCAAAGCAAAAGAAAACATCTATAATGTCAGTTTTTAAAATCTTGGTTCCTACAACATCAAATATAGGTTTGTTTTATCCTTGCATTGATAAGAATCTATGCAGTCCCATCAATTAATCACCCCAGAAAAGAACGAAAATAAAATGTACGTATATACCATCCGCATTCGCCACTGGGTCCCGTCATCACCCGTTAGGTTACTTAACTAACGACAGAGCGGGGACAGGCAAGCGCGGGTGCAAAACATATACAACATCTAATAGTATATATAAATATATATAACATTCGTCCCATGCATGATATAAAGCAACATCACAGAAACATCACAGAAGCAATACAGAATGGTGGATAATCTGGAGCCCCGGGTTTCACTTGAGCCGCAAGTGAGACCCGACGTTCCCTGTCTTGTGGATAGCATGTGCAATGAAACCAACACCCCTACGAGCGCGGCAAGTTACCTGCCAAAACCAGAAGTGAGGCAGCCCCCTTCAGCAACGTGAATAGACCACCCAGCACTTCACGGAATCCGGTAACTTGAGCACCTCTCCTGGGTCACCTTTACACCCTACGAGTGCGGCGAATAGCCCGCCAATTCTATAGTATGGTCCCCTCCGCCCTAACGCCATGTGATGCGGACCAGTTGCCCTCTAGAACCCGGCTATTCGTGCACTCCACCGCGGAGTAATCCTAGTACAGAAAATAAAATAATATACAAGGGTGACATCGACCTCAGCCCGGTCGTGCCACAAAAGAATAATTTACAAACTGGCAGTGACGGCAGTCCACATGTCGGACGCTCGCCCCGCAATATCAAATGTACAAATAAAATAAACTGTACTATCATTGCACCACTGGCTATCCACTACGACGATCCAACCAACATCACAGCACATCACAGAACATCAACGTGAATGTCACATTCGCAAACCCGTCTAAAATTATAGCAATCAGACGAGTTTACCGATCAAATAACATTCACGGTAGCAGATAGAAATGTCTGTACTGTCAAACGCCCACTTAAAATATCGATCGACTAAATTTCCAAATTAGCCCCAATAACAAAACAACACTTTAGTGAAACCTGGGCCAAAACAGAATATCACAAAAATCACAATTCCAGGTCTCTGAGCTGCAGTGAAAATTTGAAGGCCTGCCGCCAATAAATGGCCGTGGATCCATCGCCAAAATGGGGTTAGCACGGCGGATCCGCGGCACTTTAGTGGTATCACGAGCTCAAATATTTTGTGTAGCCTTATATTTGCCTGCATGGATTTTTAAGCTACTGCAAATAATTTTTTGAACACTTTTAAAAAACGACAGCAAACAGAAAATTGAAATCGTGATTTCGGTTAAATCCGTCGATCGATCTTTTAAGCACGTCTAAATAAGCTAGTAAGGGGTTTAAAGGCTGGCTCTGGTACCATGAAGGGTCCCGGCAGTGCCCCGGCCGTCGAAACGCGGCCAAAATGCGGAACAAAAATTTCTAAAACCGACGCTACCGCTACCCGAATCCTGGATCGACCTTAAACCCTAATCTAGCAAACTAACTAAGAGTTAGAATCATTATACCGAGTTGATCCGTGTCCTTCGGTCTTCATTCCAAGCTCCTAGCGGCTCCTTGATGTGGTTTGGTTGCCGGTCTTCCTTTGTCTCCGATTATCCACCCGAGAGTAACGGCGCAAGCTCCAACCTCGACAATCGAGGTAACCGACACTCCAAAATCGTTAGCAATGGAGAGTGGGGGTGTACTAGTGTCACTACAATTTTCTCTCAACTCTTGTGCTCATGAGAGCAACCATAGAAGAAGAAATGAGGAGATGAGGAAAACTTGGCATGAGCAAAATGGTTAAGGGTTTTATGAGAATGAGAGTGGAGTATAGCAAGCATCATGTAACCAAAATGAAAATCAATCACCACCAAAAAAGTGGCCGGCCCCACTCTCATTCCCACCAAAAGAAAAACATTTTCAATTCCAATTATTGCAATAAACAAATGCACCATCCTTTGCTCCATGCTTAAGAATATGCATAATACTATGCACATGCCACCTCACACCCTCCACCTCATCATTAAACAAAATGAATTTTCATAAATGAAAAATAAAACAATGAGGTGGCAAAAAATCTTCTAGAAGCTATTCCGTATAAAATACGGAATACTTCCCGGTACATGTATCGAAATACATATACGCGTATTCGTACCAAAATACGAATAGCCGCGAGAGAAAACGAATAGTGAACAATAATACTAGAATACGTACATACAAATACATATATTAATTATTAAATCAAAACCCGATTTAATAATTTGGCTTAATCCTAAGCCGCTGGTATTATCAACCGTCCGATTAAAGTCTGCGCAGCACTTGCACATATTTAATTGGACACCTGTATGTATCAACAGTAACATGGTAGTATGCTACTTGGTTTTTCTATCTTAATATGTGAGTGTACGTATTGATAGAGCTCATAGGATCTTGCTTGTCTACCAGCGTTGTGATGGCAGTCACACTAGTAGGGGCTGGGTAGTCTACAAGCACATCCTTATTCAGGTCCCTGATCGTTGGATTATCGAGACAGAGCATCGATACTCCGGAGTAGACTGGTGTGTACGCTTCTCATCCCAGTTGGGGAGATGGTCTGTCCCACAGCCGTCAGTACGTCGTACTGGAGATAGTATGCAGGTGCTCGTTAGGTTACGGGTACACCGGACAGGACTCACGGGGAACTGTTGGTTGGTTTGATACCAGTCGTCAGTGAGCAGTTCCCAGGTGACATGAGTACAGCATAGTCCGCAGACTTGACACTGCTACTTCGCCTCGAGTGTGTCCCACTGTTCTTAGATTGCTACCCTACCACGGCTCAAAGGAGTCGTGCAAACAGGTAGCAGTTGGGTGCAGTCCCGAGCACTTGGAGGCAGTGGCGGTTAGACAGGATTAGTCCCTCCCGGTATTGGGAGTAGATATCGTGCTGTGTCAGAGAGCCATTACGCAAAGTCCCTGGCCAGGGCAAGCGAGATTTACTGGTAGGTTCCAGTAGTTTCTCAGGGTGTAATGGGCTTCCCTCCGACACGACTTATACCGCTATTAGGGGACTGACGCTTGCCGCCGCCCTAGGCCCGATATGCGATAGTCTTGGACGAACGGACCGGACTGTATGGAGATTGTCACATCAGACTCAGTAGGAGTTCGGATGGGTTTCCTCATCGACCTTCTTATCGACAACTACCTGGGGACCGTTACGTACAGCTAGTGCCGCTTGCGGTCTGTGGTTAAACCCACTGCCAGCGTAGTAGTCGAGTCTCTAGAGTCCCACACAGAGAGTTTCCTACTCCAGGAGAAACGATATAGAGGTTGCATGGTTTTGCGACAAAGGGTTCGGACGCATACATGCGTTTACGCGCGTACGACTTTCGGACAGTTTTTACCAGTCGGCTTTGGTTTAAGCCAGTTACTGGTATCCAGTTATTGGATTTATACAGTCTAAAGTTTTTCCGTATTTTTACGGATCGGAGGGGCGTTCTCGTAATTACTCGAGAAGCTTCTAGAAGATGGTGACTAAGGAGGGTTATGTGTCATATTCATTGAATGAGTTATATGAGTCATGGTGGTGATTCATTCATTTCATTAATGCACATTTATTGCTTAATGACTCATGCTAATGAATCACCACTAGATATTTTATGAAGCATGATTATTCATCACTCTTTATTCTTTTCTTCTTATTAGAAAATGCTTCATATATGATATGATACTCATAACTTATTCTCATAATATTATTCACATTCTCTCTCCTCAAGCTCTCTCTCTTCAAAAGACTAATCCTCACCCTCATGTGTTGAGATCTAGGATTAGTTAGACTAATCAATCCATAACCATCACTCTATTTCATCTAGCTTCTTTGATTAGCAATCCAAGAAGGTTAGTTGCCTCAAGTTTAGAGGCTAAGCTTGGAGTTTTGCTCTCGGGTGGATCGTCTACTACCTAGAGAAGGCCGAGGAGAACAAGGAGATCGTAAAGACGAAGGACTAGTTTCGATAGGTATAATCCCTAAGCATAGTAGTTTAGAACAACTATATGTTTGGTTAGTTATCGTTTAGTTTCGATTCAAGCGGTTAGTCGATGTTCGTTCACTAAACAAGTTCGTTTTGGAAAATTCCGCCTCCCCACAAGTATTGGGGTGTAGTACATCGACTTACAGTGGTATCAGAGCCTCGCTAAACAATAAATAACTTAATCGCAAATTTGTACGAATTTCGAACGGAAAAACGAAGCCGGAAAACCCTAAATCTGTCAAGTTTCTGTCGAGTTTAAAATGAAGTCCTAAAATTTTTCAGGTGAGTGCAGAAAGCTTGAAATAACCACATAAGAACACACAAGAAAAATTGTCCCCTGAATCGCCTAACTAGCCGCGGAACCGCGGCCTCAGCCTACTGAGTCGCCGCGGATCCGCCGCCGAGTTGGCGATTCAGGAAGCCAATTTTCTTGTGTTGCTTCTGTATGATATTTGGGATTTTCTGGAATATTTTAATTTTGCTCAGGTTTCCAGTTTACAGAGCAGTTTTTGGAGCAATATTAAAGATGTTTAATCGATCGAAATTGTACAGTATTTGCATGTTGGATTATATCTGTGCTTGTTTAATGTGTTCGTAAACCTCTCCTAACTGCTAGTATGTCGGTTGGCAGGGGGTTGCACATTTCTGTAATGGTTATATCTGTTTGTGCATATAAACTGTATTGGACTGTTATGGTGTATAGCCGGCGTTTGCAATGGGTTATTGTTTAATTCATTTGTTGTAAATGTAATTTGTTGTAATATTATTTTTGCGGGGCACATCCAGGTTGCGGTTGTAGCCACCGTTGTATTATTTCATTTTACTGTTTTTGCTCCTAGGACTGACCCAAGGTGGGGTACACAAACTGCCGGGCGGGTAGTTTGCCGTACTCGTAGGGGTCGAGGGTGGGGTAACGGCTATTCATCACAACTGTGTAATCTGTCTTTTCTTGCAGGCTCAAAAGAAATACAGATTGCTTGCAAATCCAATATTGTTTATCTGTGTTCTGGAATGAATATCATTGCGTCAGACGAATGTAAAATATCTATATATATTGTAGCTATTTAGACGTCACTTATGTTTTACACCCGCGCTAGCCCAGCCCCCGCTCTGTCGTTAGTTAAGTAACCTAACGGGTGATGACGGGACCCCGTGGCGAATGCGGATGGCATAAGAGGACGTTGTATTTTCATTATTTTCTGCAATGATAGGTTAATGATGGGACGCATTATCTATAATGCAAAGAAAATAAACCAAGTTTAAATCGTTGGAACAATTTAAAAGAAACCACTCGGTTATTTTTAAAACAGATATTTTTAAATGCGGAGCTTTAACCACTCCTTTTAAAAGCTATCAGGTTCCTTCGGTTATATCAAGTTCACTACGTTCACGGTTTCGCCAAAACCAGTCGTAGCCCTCCGTCATTTCTTACGGATAGTCAGTAGTATTCAAGCTATGCTTGTTGGCATACATCAAGGCATAGTGTTTGGTAGCTGCTGGGGTATTCAATTGTTGCATAGATAGATGTGTTGGTTTGGGACAGTCGTATTACCTTGTTGGCATACGTCAAGGGTATATACGGGTGGGTTCAAATTAACAAGATAATGATGGGCAGAACTTGACATGTGACTTATGATTTGTTGGCATACGTCAAGGTCATAAGAGCATGGGGCAAAAACTTATATCGGGAATTTCTAAAGAAACTGAAATTTGCAAAGAGATGCATACCATTTGGAGTTTGATGAATATTGGTAGGATTCCATCAACATTATCGTACGATGATATTTGGATCCCGATCCTACTGTGAGTATATGCTACTTATCAGAATATTCGTCACTTAACGATCAATGCTATAAACCTAGTAGGTGTCCAGAAAGGTGTCAGCGGGGTTACGCCCCCAGAGAAAAGAGGTTATTTAATTAAGGAACTTCGCGAAAGCGTTGGAAAACCTCCCTCGAAGTATCGACACTGGCCTGGCTGAACGGTTAAGCAAGTATTGTACGGTGAGAATAGCCCTGGCTAATTCTTCTTTTATGGTTTGAGGAAGGATTCGAGAAACAGTGGGAGCCATCCAGTTTAGATAAACTAAAAAAAACCACTCTAAACTTGCAAGAGCATCATGCTAAAGAGTTTTCTTCTCTCTCTCCTAATTGCAGCGACCCTGAAAATGACTGGACTTAAGTTACTTTTAGAAAAAAATATACTGACGGGGCCAAACTATAAAGATTGGCTGCGGAATGTCAAAATGGCTTTGACCTATGACAAACTGGGGTACGTCCTCACCGCTACGGCACCTGCTGTCCCTGGTCCCAAATCCAGCAATGCGGATAAGGAAATCCGCAGAACCTGGGATTTAGATTGCGCGAGAGCCAAGTGCGTCGTGCTTGCCTCTATGAACAATGAACATCAGAGGAGGCACGAGGATATGTCCCTGGATGGCATATTTCTCCATACAAAGGAACTTTATGGAGAGCAATCTCGTATAGCAAGATACGAGACCTCTAAGAACTTGTTTCGAGCGAGGTTGGCTGTCGGGTCATCGGTAGGTGAACATGTCCTACTGATGATCGGCTATATTGAAGAGCTCGCAGACCTTGGGACGACTTTGGATAATGAGCTCTATACAGACCTTATTCTCCAGTCCCTTCCTCCCACCTACGCCCAGTTTATCCTCAACTTCAATCTTCAAGGAAAAGAAGTTGAACTTGCGGAACTCCTGAACATGTTAAGGAGTGCAGAGGGCACCTTGCAGAAGGCAAGGGAAACACCCGCTATGTTTGTTGGCGGTGCATCTTCTTCCGGGTGCAAGGCTAGGGCCAAAGGAAGGAAGAAGAAGGACGCACCAAAACCTAGAGGAGGTGTTAGTAAGGTGAGAGGGAAGGGAAAGAAAAAGTTTGCAGTACCGGTAGTTGGCCAGGATGAGTGCTTCCATTGTCACAGGAAAGGGCACTGGAAGAAGGATTGCAAGGCGTGGAACGCCAAGAACCAGGAACCGAAGCAAGCTGTGGCTTCGACTTCAGGTGTGTTTGTAATTGAGAATTGTCTGTCGATCAACTCTACTTCCTGGGTATTGGATACCGGATCAGGATCTCATATTTGCAATTCATTGCAGGCACTGAGAAACCGTAGAGTGCTGATGGAAGGTGATATGATCCTCAGGGTTGCTAACGGAGCTAGCGTGGGAGCTGCGTCCGTCGGGGATTATCACCTAGGATTGACGAGTGGACATATTTTAGTTTTACATAACTGTTATTTTGTACCAAATTTAACGTGTAATATCATATCAGTTTCCTTGTTATCAAATAAAGGTTATGATTTCACGTTTGTAAGAGATGTTGTCAACATCCACCTTAATCATGGCTTGATTGGGTCCGGTACTCTAAATAACGGCATATATGTTCTAAACCAACTCCAAATTTTCAATGTCCAGAACACACTAAAAAGAAAGTCTCCAGATTTAAATAAAGCTTTCTTATGGCATTGTAGACTGGGTCACATCAATGAGAGAAGGTTGACTAAGTTGCATAGAGAAGGATATTTAGACTCGTTCGAATATCAATCTTATGACACTTGTCAATCTTGTCTCAAAGGAAAGATGACAAAGACTCCATTTACTGGACAAGGAGTAAGAGCGAGCGAGCTCTTAGGACTCATACACAGTGATGTATGCGGTCCAATGTCTACACATGCGAGAGGTGGTTATTCCTACTTCATTACTTTTACAGATGATTTCTCTAGGTTTGGACATGTCTTCTTGATGAAGCATAAATCCGAGGCCTTTGAGAAATTCAAGGAATACAAGAGTGAAGCGGAAAACCAAACAGGCAAAAGTATTAAGACACTGAGATCTGATCGAGGTGGAGAGTACTTAAGTGCCGAGTTCCTAGGTTACCTAAAAGAGAAAGGAATTCTCTCTCAGCTTACTCCTCCATACACTCCACAGCATAACGGTGTATCGGAAAGACGGAATCGAACCCTATTGGATATGGTACGATCCATGATGAGTAATGCTGAGTTACCGCGATCTTTCTGGGGATATGCGCTAGAATCAGCGATACATCTTTTGAACAGAGTTCCAACCAAAACTGTGCCTACCACACCATATCAGATGTGGAGTGGGAAGAAACCCTATCTTCAGTACCTGAAGACATGGGGATGTCCAGCTTTTGTAAAAAAGCAGCATCCGGACAAGCTCGAGGCACGCTCAGTAGAGTGTAAGTTTGTGGGATATCCGAAGAACTCTACAGGATATTGTTTCTATTACGCAGAGGAACAAAAGGTTTTTGTTTCTCGTCATGCCCGCTTCTTAGAAACTGAATTTTTGGAAAATCAGAAGAGTGGGAGCGTAGTAGAACTGGAAGAAATTCCAGAACCACAAACTGCTACTGAAAGTTTGGTAGAACCAGTAGTTCAAGAAGAACAGGACATTCCCGCACCCCTCCGCAGGAGTAGTAGGCCGTCTCATCCGCCTGAGAGATACTACGGTTTTCTCATAGATGGGGATAGAGAGGATTGCATCATAGATGATGATGAACCTACTGACTTCCAGCAGGCCATCCAGAGCGGCGACTCGGTACGATGGCTAGATGCAATGCGGACCGAGATGGAGTCCATGTACACCAACAAAGTATGGACTTTGGACTTTGCTCCAGATGGGGTAAAACCCATAGGATGCAAATGGATCTTCAAGAAAAAGATTGGTGTAGATGGACAGGTGGAAACCTATAAGGCTAGACTTGTTGCAAAGGGTTTTCGTCAAAGACCTGGTTTGGACTATGACGAAACTTTTTCTCCAGTGGCTATGCTCAAATCCATTCGGGTCCTTCTTGCTATTGCTGCCTTCCATGATTATGAAATCTGGCAGATGGACGTAAAGATGGCTTTTCTGAATGGAAATTTAGAAGAGAGCGTCTATATGGATCAGCCAGAGGGTTTCAATCAGAGTGGGAGCAGCGGGAAAGTATGCAAGCTGCTTAAGTCCATTTATGGACTAAAGCAGGCATCGCGGAGCTGGAACATCTGTTTTGATGAGACAGTCAAAGAATATGACTTTATCAAAAATCCAGATGAACCGTGCATATATAGTAAAGTTGTGGCCAGAAGTGTCGTATTCCTCGTCTTGTACGTGGATGACATTCTATTGATAGGAAATGACATTCCTATGCTACAATCTGTCAAAGGATTCTTGTCACACAGGTTCTCCATGAAAGACCTGGGTGATGCCTCGTACATTCTGGGGATCCGGATCTATCGTGATAGATCCAAGAGGATGTTGGGACTTTCGCAGTCCAGGTATATCGACACTGTACTGAAAAGATTCAGTATGGAAGATTCTAAGCGCGGTAATCTACCGGCTTGTCACGGAATCACCCTCTCCAAAGAGATGTCTCCCAAGACTGATTTGGAAAGGGAACGCATGTCTATTATACCCTACGCTTCTGCGGTAGGCTCTATAATGTATGCGATGTTGTGTACCAGACCAGATGTTGCTTACGCACTGAGCGTGGTAAGCCGGTATCAGTCAGACCCAGGGGAGAAACACTGGATAGCAGTAAAGAACATTCTCAAGTACCTGAGGAGGACTAAAGAGATGTTCTTGGTTTACGGCGGAAAAGACCTCAGGTTGGAGGCCTTTGCTGATTCCGGCTTCCAGAGTGATAAGGACGATTCCAAGTCCATGTCGGGTTATGTCTTTACCCTCAATGGAGGGGCGGTGTGCTGGAAGAGCTCCAAGCAGGACACCGTTGCTGACTCGACGATGGAAGCGGAGTATATAGCTGCTTGCGATGCCGCAAAAGAAGCAGTCTGGATGAAGAAGTTCCTAACAGAACTTCAGGTAGTTCCTACCATAGTTGATCCAATACCTCTGTATTGCGACAACAACGGAGCTATAGCTTTAGCGAAGGAACCAAGGTCCCATCAGAAGTCCAGACACATCTTGAGGCGGTATCACCTGATCAGGGAGATCATTGATCGTCAGGAGATCGAGGTTCGGAGAGTTGCTACTGAAGAGAACATTGCTGATCCATTCACGAAGGCCCTACCTCAGATTCAGTTCGAGAGGCTACTCGAGATCATCGGTCTACGATATGCCAGTACATGGCCCTAGTGCAAGTGGGAGATTGTTAATGTTTATGCCCTAGAAGGCCATTACTGTATCATACTAGCTTGTATATTACTTAATGGAAGCTTGGGATATTCACATGTATATAACAGTCTTGCTAAACATGGTAGTATGCTACTTGGTTTTTCTATCTTAATATGTGAGTGTACGTATTGATAGAGCTCATAGGATCTTGCTTGTCTACCAGCGTTGTGATGGCAGTCACACTAGTGGGGGCTGGGTAGTCTACAAGCACATCCTTATTCAGGTCCCTGGTCGTTGGATTATTGAGACAGAGCATCGATACTCCGGAGTAGACTGGTGTGTAAGCTTCTCATCCCAGTTGGGGAGATGGTCTGTCCCACAACCGTCAGTACGTCGTACTGGAGATAGTATGCAGGTGCTCGTTAGGTTACGGGTACACCGGACAGGACTCACGGGGAACTGTTGGTTGGTTTGATACCAGTCGTCAGTGAGCAGTTCCCAGGTGACATGAGTACAGCATAGTCCGCAGACTTGACACTGCTACTTTGCCTCGAGTGTGTCCCACTGTTCTTAGATTGCTACCCTACCACGGCTCAAAGGAGTCGTGCAAACAGGTAGCAGTTGGGTGCAGTCCCGAGCACTTGGAGGCAGTGGCGGTTAGACAGGATTAGTCCCTCTCGGTATTGGGAGTAGATATCGTGCTGTGTCAGAGAGCCATTACGCAAAGTCCCTGGCCAGGGCAAGCGAGATTTACTGGTAGGTTCCAGTAGTTTCTCAGGGTGTAATGGGCTTCCCTCCGACACGACTTATACCGCTATTAGGGGACTGACGCTTGCCGCCGCCCTAGGCCCGATATGCGATAGTCTTGGACGAACGGACCGGACTGTATGGAGATTGTCACATCAGACTCAGTAGGAGTTCGGATGGGTTTCCTCATCGGCCTTCTTATCGACAACTACCTGGGGACCGTTACGTACAGCTAGTGCCGCTTGCGGTCTGTGGTTAAACCCACTGCCAGCGTAGTAGTCGAGTCTCTAGAGTCCCACACAGAGAGTTTCCTACTCCAGGCGAAACGATATAGAGGTTGCATGGTTTTGCGACAAAGGGTTCGGACGCATACGTGCGTTTACGCGCGTACGTCTTTCGGACAATTTTTACCAGTCGGCTTTGGTTTAAGCCAGTTACTGGTATCCGGTTATTGGATTTATACAGTCTAAAGTTTTTCCGTATTTTTACGGATCGGAGGGGCGTTCTCGTAATTACTCGAGAAGCTTCTAGAAGATGGTGACTAAGGAGGGTTATGTGTCATATTCATTGAATGAGTTATATGAGTCATGGTGGTGATTCATTCATTTCATTAATGCACATTTATTGCTTAATGACTCATGCTAATGAATCACCATTAGATATTTTATGAAGCATGATTATTCATCACTCTTTATTCTTTTCTTCTTATTAGAAAATGCTTCATATATGATATGATACTCATAACTTATTCTCATAATATTATTCACATTCTCTCTCCTCAAGCTCTCTCTCTTCAAAAGACTAATCCTCACCCTCATGTGTTGAGATCTAGGATTAGTTAGACTAATCAATCCATAACCATCACTCTATTTCATCTAGCTTCTTTGATTAGCAATCCAAGAAGGTTAGTTGCCTCAAGTTTAGAGGCTAAGCTTGGAGTTTTGCTCTCGGGTGGATCGTCTACTACCTAGAGAAGGCCGAGGAGAACAAGGAGATCGTAAAGACGAAGGACTAGTTTCGATAGGTATAATCCCTAAGCATAGTAGTTTAGAACAACTATATGTTTGGTTAGTTATCGTTTAGCTTCGATTCAAGCGGTTAGTCGATGTTCGTTCACTAAACAAGTTCGTTTTGGAAAATTCCGCCCCCCCACAAGTATTGGGGTGTAGTACATCGACTTACACATACCTTATATACACCATATCGCCTGAACCATGAAAACCCTCTGTGTAGGACTCTAAAGACTTGTCAATACGCTGGCAGTGGGTTTAACCACAAGCACGTCAGCGACAGTAGCTGTACATAACGGCTACCCAGGTATTGAGCGAAAGGGAGGCCGACGAGCAAACTCATCCTAGACCCCTACTGAGCCTGTCAGTGACAATATCCGCACAGTCCGGTCTGTTCGCCTAAGAGTATCGCATATCGAGTTTAGGGGGTGGATAAAGTCAGACACCCAACAAAGCGATATTTAGTGTCGGTATGAAACCCATCACCACCTGAGAAACTATCGATCCTGGATCGATAATTCTTGTCCACCGTGGCCATGGATTTATGGTGATGGCCATCCGTACACAACGCGACATCAACTCCCAATACCGGGAGAGACGAATCCCCGACGATCCGATCACTGCCTCCATGTGGCTCGGGACTGTACCCAACTAAAACCTGTTTGCACGACACTTTTGAGCCGTGGTATGGTAGTAATCAAAGCACAGTGGGAACTCACACGAGACAAATGACGATCTCAGGTCGACAGACTAACCTGTACACATGTCGCCTGTGAACTGCTATCTGACAATAGGTATAATACCAACTAGCAGGTTCCCGGCGAGTCCGTCCAGTGTACTCATAACCCAATGAGCACCTGTATACTATCTTAGGTGAACAAACTAACACCAATGGCTTGTGAGACCTGGCCACCGCCCCTCATCGGGGTCTCGATCAGTATACACTAGTCTACACTGGAGTATCGATGCCCGGTGTTCATATCAGATTTTTGCATTTTAATACCGCCCAATTTTTATCATATTGCATATCGGTAGGTACTCTTGAGTCGTGTTTGCTAGTCAATTGCAGGATACAGGTTCTCGGCTCTAAATGGTGAAATCCATGGAAAAGCATGACAAAATCCGGATTACTGCCAACCACATATGAAACACGGGTCTCCGCTCTCTATCCGTATGTTGCCGCGCACCAGTTTAAGAGACAAAATGGCAAATCAATGTCATTTTCATGCACAAGGCTCAATGGCAACCCAAGATCCAAGAAATATACGCGGAGCTCGAGGAAATCATGACAAAAAGATCCACATTCATCACCTTTTTGTTCAACAGAAATTCTGGAAAAATCGTGAAGAAAATATGAGAAAAAACATATACCAGACTCATGGGCACAGGAGACCAGGGAAGTACAAAAAAGGCCATGATCCAACTCCACTATAGGGCTGCGGATCCGCGGCCAATAGGGGGTCTAGGCCGCGGATACGCGGCCGTACGGGCGTATCAGTTGATGGGTTTTTGAGGGCAGTTTGTTCTTTTCACATGGGTCCAGAATGTTGCCCTAGAATTTCTGTTGCCTGCCTATAAATAGTCCAGAACTTGCCAAAGCCAAGGGTGCTTAATCTTGTATTTTAGGTTTTAGAATACTTGTTGTTCTTCTTCCTCTTCTCATCTCTTCTCCATTAAAAACTTGTAGTGAGCTTTTGTGAGTGAAGAATGATGAATAAAGAAGTTCTTTTTGTTATTATACTTGTCTTGCTCTTGTTATGTTAATTGCTTGTAATCTTCAATTGATAATTTAGTTGTTGTTATTTATTGTTGTTTCTTTCTTATTCTATTTTCCTTTATCCTTAAACAACAATGATGCTTACGTTTGATCCTTGCCAAGGTGAGGTCGCAAATAGCTAGTTGTTATCTTCTAATCTCTTTCTTTCTATCTTCCTCCTTTGTTTTATTTTTCGTTCTTCTTGTAATGGGTGAGTAGTTTCCATACTTGTTAGGGTAGGATAAGGGAAGTTTGAGAGAAGGAAATCTCTCTCACTCTTTCCTTGCCCAACATCTTAAATTGGACTCCCGCTAATTGAACCACAATCCGCTCCCTACGGCACCCTATCCTACATGATAGCGGTGATTCCTTAGTGAGACCGGTTGTGGTTGAATTAACCGGAGGTTAAGGCTAAGAGCCAAGAACGGACGGACAAGAACCAAAAGGAAGAACATAAGCGTTGTAAAGCCTAGCTTATACTCGCAAGTTCCTTCCTAGTCGTGCTAATCCCCGTTGTTGCCGATTACCATAACACCGATATTAAGAGTGGCAACGAAAGAAGTGAGCGACTCCTAACTCAAACTAACCTAATCCTAACCCTAACAAGCTCTCTTTACATATCATTTTAGCACATAGTTAATCACAAACAAATCTGGACATTTGGACTTAACTCGTTAAAGCACATAGAAAAAGATTCCCATCTCCCTGCGGACGACCCGTACTCAACCGGCTAGCTACAAGCGAAACCGTCTTGATTGCGGTAATTAACTAAACTTGAACACGCAGAAACTCTAACAATCAAATGGCGCCGTTGTCGGGGAGACGGTAGTTTATTTCTTTGTGTAATTTCGGGTTAATTTGTAAATATAAAGCTAACCGAAAAACAAAACAAAACAAAATATACATTGTAAAAAAAAATCATCTTGTTATTTTTAATTAGTTTTTGTGCAAGTGTGCAGGATAATATGAAGTTCGAGTTCAGTGCCAAAGACGTAGGAAGTTAGACCCACATCTCGCGGCTACACCGCGACGGATCAAGACGAAGCCAACGGTCTACTATAAAATTCTGGAGCAGATCAAGTGAGCAAATCATAATTCGGGAGCTCCAAAAAGGAAGAGCACACCCAACAGAGCACAACCCAGAAAACTGAAGGCCCAAGCCCACCATATTGCCGTGGAACCGCGGCATAAGCTAGCTTAGGCCGCGGAACCGCGGCCAGTTAGTGTCTTCAGGGTGCCAAAATTTCTGTGAGTCCTCCTGATCTCTCCCCCACTCCTCTGAACTCCACTAAACTGTGTTTTCTGCAGCATTCTTTGCACAAACTCTCTTCCCCCTTCCAATAAATTGTTTTTGTGCAGGATTCTTTGCGCCGCGCTAAAAAAAATAAAAATTGATTGCAGTTTATTTGTTACTGCTTTGCATTTATTAATACGGACTTTAAGGGGCTTGAAACCAATTCAGATTGGGTGGGGATTTCATCACCCTTCCCAGGACCCCAGAAATCATAAAAAGCATATGCATTGACCACTGTTAATTAAAAAACACTAGACTCAGCCCTAAGGACTTCGCGCTCAATAGGACAGAGGACTAGTTACAGGCATCGGCCGTTTATCCTATCCTGACTTTGCGGTGTCTAGGCAAGTGTGTCGAAGGCAAGTGGTTACTTAATTAGGACCACTACTTACGTAGTGAGGAGCCTCCCACTTACCTGGCACTTACCTGGACGCAATTGGCGGAGAAGAGGCGGTTTGAGGTCCTATTTCTAGCCCTTTGGATCAGTTAGGAGCTGTCTAGCTGACCTAGGTGACCCTAGATCTAGGTGTGATTGTGCATATCTTGTTTGTGATTGCTTAAAAGCGTAAGTCCGTACATATTTTTGTAAAGCTCTTTCTAAAAAAAAAAAATCAAAAACTTTTATAAAAACTTGCCCTTTGTCGCCAGAATCCATTTTTTCACCCACCACCCATCGTATTTCTCCATTGACGTTTTCTTACCCTCACCCTCTCCGCTTTGACTATACTAACTCGTTTAGTGTATGTCCGCTTGGACTCGGGACACTAGCGCCCGCCTAGTCCGTGTTACGTTAGTCGCTACAGACTACGCGACCGACTCAGACGTCGAAACTCCGTCCACGCTTTTTTCACCCTTACCTTTGCCGGCCAACTCCGACGTTGACTGGAATTCTGTTCATACATCTTCACCTTCACCATCACCAACCTCTTCTTCCGCGATGTCAAGATTTAATCCAAACATCTCTTTGACTCCCCCGGGATTGACTCCACCTCCTATGGAGGAAAATAACCCACCACCACCGTCTGTTGTAGCGCCGCAGCGAATCGCGCTCGAGGATCGTTTCTATCCCACCCGTTCTGCACTTCCCACCTGTCTTTCTCTTCCACCGGCTAATGGGGATAACTTTGAAATTAAGCCCCACTTCATTAACATGCTCCCGAAATTTCATGGGCTTGAATCTGAAGATGCCTATATCTTCATCAACAAATTTCAAAACGTTTGTTCCATGATGAAAACCACCTAGCTGTCGGATGATGCTATACAGCTATGGGCCATTCCGTTCACTTTATGCGATCTTGCTGAAAAATGGTTGTATAGCACCGCTTCCCACTCCATAACCAGTTGGGACGAGTTTGTTAAAGCGTTTCTCAAAAAATTCTATCCGAATCATAAAACCGCGAGGATCCGTAACGAAATCAACCAATTCTCCCAGCTTCCTACTGAACCCTTCTAGAAGTGCTTTGACCGGTATATAGACCTTCTTGTTCAGTGTCGTCACCACGGTATAGAGAAATGGCAACTTTGCCAAACCTTATACGAGGGCCTGAACCCAGCAACCAAGCAGTTGTTGGAAACCATTTGTCAGGGCCACTTCCTATCGAAATCTGACGAGGAAGCGTGGCAATTCTTCGACGACCTTGCGGAACAAACGCTTCAATGGGAGAGCACCAGACCGACTTCTTCTTCGTCTACCTCCACTTCTACCGGTCAGTCTAGGGTACGAATTCACCAACTCGATGTCTCTATTGCGATGAAGCTGAAATGGCTGCAATAACGAGAAAACTTGAAGCGATAGAGAGCAAATTTTCATCTCCTGCTCCTGCGCCTGTTCTTCACCTTCGTACCATTTGTGCTTGTTGTTCCGATCCTTCTTATTTAACTGAAGAGTGTCCTTACAATTCTCCATCTCAAGGACAGGATCAGGTTAATGCTGCATTTCAGCAAAGACCAAGAAATGATCCATACACTTCCACGTACAATCCCGGTTGGAGGAACCACCCCAATTTCGCCTGGAATCAGAATCAGCATCAATTCCATGGCAACAATTTCCAAAGGCCCCCTCCGCCGCAACAACAAGCACAACAACAAACTCAACATCAATTTCAGCAGCCCTTCCAACCCCAACCTTTTCAAAATCAGACGAACAACTTTGCACCCAACAATTCTTTTCCTTAAAACAACTTTGTTCCGTCAAACAACGATAAGGTTTCCTCGCTCGAACGAAGTCTGGAGGCGTTCGTTAAACAATCAACTCAGTCCACCGCCAACATCCAGTCTTCCATTCAGTCCTTAGTACAACACACTGCCGCTCACGGGCAAAGCATCAAGACCATCGAGGCCCAGATTGCATAGCTGAATGCAGCCTTAAGGGAGCGAGAGAAGGGGAAGCTCCCGTCCCAGCCACTCCCAAATCCCGGTCACCCACATAATGTACATGTTGCTCTTGAACAACAGAACTATAATGTGAGTGCCGTGACCAACAATGACACCCCGGCCACTTCTTCTTCTTCTTCTTCATCTTCGTCTTCTGAGCCTATTCTCCATTCTTCAAAAGGCTCTTCCTCTTCTTCTGCTCTAAACGGACCCAATTCTCACTCCACGAAAACACCAGTTCTGGGATCCGTTCCAACTCCACAATCTCCTCCTCCAGCATTGGACTCAACCAATTTTAAAAACGTTCCATTTCCAAACCGGTTGAAGTCCAACAAACAAAATCCACAAATGGAGAAGATTCTGGAGTTGTTTAAGCAGGTTAACATCAACATTCCCATTTTAGATGCTGTCCAACAAGTCCCGTCCTACGCGAAAATCTTAAAGGACTTGTGCACGAAAAAAGAGGAAGTCTCAGGTACCCAAGAAAGTTTTCTTGGCTAGTGCTGTGAGTGATGCTCTTACCCAATCTTTACCGCAAAAATGGAAGGACCCTGGCTGTCCTACGATTTCTATTACCATTGGGGATAAGAACATCAACCGCGCACTATTAGATCTTGGTGCCAGTGTTAACCTGCTTCCGTACTCAGTATATGAGCAACTGGGTGTAGGAGAGCTGAAACCCACACACTGTACTCTCCAATTGGCCGACCGATCGATCACCCATCCTAGGGGTGAGCTAGAGGATGTGTTAATCAAGGTTGGGGACTTCATATTCCCCGTTGACTTCATTGTTTTAGACACACAGCCTGTAGCTAACCCCCGGAATTAAATTCCGGGGATACTCGGTCGCCCATTCCTTGCAACATCAAATGCTGTGATCAATTGTCGCAATGGTTCGATGAACCTATCTTTTGGAAATATGACGATTGAACTCAACATTTTTAGGTTGGGGAATCAACCCACTGAACCTAATGCTCATATACTGTACGTTTGCTCAATTCAGGAGATCACTCCAGAAGAGTGTGAATTCGAGGAGTATCTGTTCGATCACGATAACCTTAACGCCACTAGTGCGTTCCTCTTCGAACCTGCTGCCGTTTCTACGCTCGACAATGACTACGAGTGTTTCACTTTCTCGAACGATCTTAGCCACTCACCACCCGAGTTTGAATAGTTCAAATTTCCGGATGAGTTACCTGAACCATCCAACTCGGTCGCTTACACTCGTTTTGAACCTTTGCTGGAGTCCTTTGAGTTCGAGACCTCTTCACCAATCTTGCCTTCCATCGTTTCACCTCCAACACTCGAACTCAAGCCTTTGCCGTCTCACCTTAAGTACGCTTACTTGGGTGAGAACGAGACCCTCCCGGTTATCATCTCGGCTTCTCTAGCTCCCGAGCAAGAGAAAGCCCTTCTTGTGGTCTTGCACAGCAATAGGTAAGCTTTTGGCTGGTCCATGGCGGACATCAAGGGGATTAGTCCCCTGATCGTTGAACATCACATTCATCTTATGGATGATGCCAAACCAGCCAGGGATCCACAAAGACGACTCAACCCAGTCATGAAGGAGGCTGTGAAAAAGGAGATCGTAAAATGTCTGGATAGTGGTATCATTTACCCTATCTCTGATAGCCAGTGGGTTAGCCCCATTCACGTTGTCCCCAAGAAATCAGGTATAACGGTCATCACCAACGAGGCGAACGAATTAATCCCTACTCGCACCCAAACTGGGTGGCGAGTATGCATCGATTACAGAAACTCAACGCCGCAACGCGGAAGGACCACTTTCCGCTACCTTTCATTGACCAAATGCTTGAACGATTGGCCGGACACGAGTACTACTGCTTTCTTGATGGCTACTCCGGCTATAATCAGATTCCCATCACCGAAAAAGACCAGGACAAGACCACATTCACTTGTCCTTTCGGCATGTTTGCATATCGTCGCATTCCCTTTGGGTTATGAAATGTGCCCGCTACCTTCCAGCGGTGTATGATGGGAATTTTTTCAGACATGGTGGAAAAATTTCTGGAGATCTTCATGGACGATTTCTCCATCTTCGGCGATTCCTTCAACGAGTGTTTGCTGCATCTTGACGCTGTCCTTACCAGATGTAAGGACAAGAATCTCACTTTGAATTGGGAGAAGTGCCACTTCATGGTGCGCGAAGGTATTGTCTTAGTACATATCATCTCGCAAAATGGCTTAGAGGTTGACAAAGCGAAGATTGAGGTCATTTCCAATCTCCCTCCTCCCAGATGCGTCAGAGACATCAGAGCCTTCCTTGGCCATGCCGGTTTCTATAGACGGTTCATCAAGGACTTTAGCAAGATTGCTAGGCCCTTGACTCTTTTGCTGGCCAAGGACACGCCATTCGACTTCAACTCGAGCTGTGTGACTGCATTCGGGTCATTAAAAAGCTCACTCACTTTTGCTCCTGTTCTCTCTTCTCCTGACTGGACGCACCCATTTGAGATTATGTGCGATGCATCCGACTTTGCCATCGGTGATGTCCTTGGACAACACATCAACAAGATGCCACACGTAATCTATTATGCTAGCCGAACCCTGAACGACGCCCAACTCAATTATACAACAACTGAGAAGGAATTCTTGGCTGTTGTATTTGCTTTAGAAAAGTTCAGGCCCTACCTCACCGGCTCTCCAGTCATTGTCTACACTGACCATTCTGCTCTGCGCCATCTTTTTAGAAAGAAAGATGCAAAATCCCGGCTAATACGTTGGATACTCTTGCTTCAAGAGTTTGACCTTGTCATCAAGAACAAAAGAGGATGTGAAAACGTAGTCGCCGACCATCTCTCACGACTTCCTTCTTCGCCTTCGCTTCATATTCCGATCAACGACGTTTTCCCGGATGAACAACTCTTGACAGTATCTTGCGAACCCTGGTTCGCAGATATTGTGAACTATTTGGCCACAGGATTACTACCGACTGAATGGTCAAGTCAGGACAGACTTCGATTCTTATCCCAAGTGAAACACTTTTACTGGGACGAACCCTATCTGTTCAAGTACTGTCCCGACCAGATTATTCGTCGGTGTGTCCCTAACGATGAATTCAAGAGTGTGCTGTCATTTTGCCACGATCAAGCTTGTGGCGGGCATTTTGGCCCCAGAAATACAGCTGAGAAGATCTTGCAATGTGGTTTCTACTGGCCACAACTCTTCAAAGACGCTCATGAATATTGCAAGACTTTCTCCCGGTGCCAACACTTGGGCCGGATATCCCGGAGGAACGAGATGCCGCTCCAACCAATCTTGGTTGTGGAGATTTTTGACGTTTGGGGGATAGATTTCATGGGGCCGTTTCCCAGCTCTTTCGGGAACTTGTACATCCTTCTCGTTGTTGATTACGTCTCTAAGTGGGTCGAAGCTGTGCCCAGCCGGAGTAACGACAACAAGGTCGTCGTTAGATTTCTTAAAGAAAACATTTTCTCCCGGTTTGGGCACCCCCGAGCGATCATTAACGACAATGGAACTCATTTCTGCAATAAGAATTTCGAGGCCTTGATGCGGAAATATTCCATTAATCATAAGCTATCTACGCCCTACCACCCCCAAACTTGTGGGCAAGCCGAAGTTTCAAATCGGCAAATCAAGCAGATACTGGAGAAGATGGTTTCCAAGAGCCGTAAGGATTGGTCGCTGAAACTCACTGATGCCCTTTGGGCATTTCGAAACGCTTATAAGACCGATCTTGGCATGTATCCCTATCGGCTTGTGTAAGGAAAGGCTTTCCACCTACCTGTCGAAATAGAGCATCGCGCATTTTGGGCGATAAAAGAACTGAATCTGTCTCTCGAAGATGCGGGCAGCCATCGGAAGCTGCAGTTGAACGAATTGAGCGAGCTTAGGGATGAGGCTTACGATAACGCGGTTGTCGTTAAGAATCGAACGAAGGTGTTTCACGATAACACCTTTTGCGCAAGACATTCGTACCTGGTCAACAGGTACTGCTTTACGACACCCGGCTACACTTCCATCCAGGAAAGCTCAGATCTCGCTGGAAAGGGCCGTATTTTGTGCGGAATGTGTATCCGCATGGCGCTGTGGATTTGGAGAATCCAAAGAACGGTTCATTTTTCAAAGTAAATGGACACCGACTTAAACCGTACCTTAGTGCTGAACCAACAGAGGAGCTCCTGTTCTTACAGGAGCCGGTTTACCCTGCATAATCTTCCTCTGCCTACCACCAAACTTCGGTTATCCAGCCAAGAACAGTGGACACTGTTCCAAATAAGATTGGGGGTATGTATATACCATTTTGTATATATTTGTGGATATTCTTTTCCATTTTTGCTATTTTTTCTTTTCTTTAAAAACATAAAAAAAAAAAATATTTTTGTATATCTAACCGATAATTTTGACCCTTCAAATGATATCTCCATGCAATGACAGTGAGGACACTGTCCGGTTTAAGTTTGGGGGTACGCTCGGTACGCATTTCTTACCTTCGCATTCATATGTATATGTTGCATCTGCATATTAAATTCCATAAAATCCATAAAAATCAGAAAATTTTCTAAAAACATAAAAACTTTTTTGTCAAGTTAGCTAGTGGGAGGACTCGGATTCAACATTTCGACGGGTTTGTTTGATGAGATAAGAATAACTAAATCTTATTTTTAGATTTTGAAAACCTGAAAGATAACTCTCCTTTGAAGTTAACTATAACTGATATACGTCTTTATGTCACACTACACGTGTTATGAGTTTTGGAAATTTGATGAAAAGTCTATTATGTCTAAAAACTTTTAAATGGATAAATGATTTTCTGAGGATCAAATAGGTTTGTTATGAAATAAGTAATATCAAGAATAGTTTATGAAGTGAAGTGAATATGAAAGAATGTTATTGATGCCTTAATTAGAACTAAGTCTGAAAAATAACCCATCTGGAACTTGATTGGAATGATTACACACCGAACCCACTAAACACGTCTTTTATCCAAAAAAATAACTGAACTGCCGGTTATATCTCCGTTCGCATTGAATCATCATGATTTTCACGCCAAACTGTCTTTTGTTTTTGGACCTAGGTAACTTGAGCAATTAAGTCCGCTGGGGTATTTCTACACCTAATGCCCTAAAGCCAACTGGTTTGGGAGCATTGGCCCAAAGCTCGCTAAGAAGCCTAGAAAGTCCAGATTAAAACAAAGTCAAGCAAGTGTTCTCTCCGAGTTAAAATTCCTAACGGTTCTTTGTGTGAGAATAATCTTGATAAAAGACAGGCTTTTATAAAAATTTTAGCGGAGATATGAAGGTTTTATTCTATGATAAAGACTATTGCACATTCACAGAGGTGTGTATGAAATGAAAACAAGAAAAAGGTGGAGTGAAAAATAAGACCTAATTTCCCGTTAAGGAAGATAGAAATTCTGAAGTTGAAACCTTACTGGAAAATGAAACTTGAAAAATGCTTAACTCTTTATAAAACTTATGTGATCCTTTTTAAACGGAGATGTGTCTTTTTATTGGAAAAAGATAGAAATCCTTTTTAAACTTGAAAAATGACACACGATTGCGGAGATGTGTCTTTTTACTGTGTTTCCGCGCCATGAGCGTTTGGCGGATCGCCTTTATGAGATTTCGCGGACGTGCCGATCAGTATCAGAGGATTGGGCCACTGACAGAGGCCAGCCAGATTTTGATGACCGTTGGTGTGTTGCTTATTCATGATGGTCGAGACACTGTTCAGCGTGCAGACGAGCGAGCCAGTTATTGCTGCGAACGACGAGATATTGCCCCAGATGCTGGCGTTAGTGCAGAACGAGTTATACTAAAAGATGATAGAAGGTCGCTAGTCATCGAGGATGAATGACTAGGACATGTGGATCGTTCGCCTACCCCGATGCGAGGTCATCTGATAGATTGATTCCAGCTAGAGACAACTTCACGCGGAGACGTTGGGAGTCGACAGAGACGATCAAATGTCAGAAACCTATTATTCCAAATTTAAAGTAGTCGGAAAGACATGCAGGCAATTCTATGGTCCCTCAAGAAGAATGAAACCCTAACTCGATTTAATGACCGTGTGAAAGCCTTTGAACCTTCGGGTTTGCGGCAGTTCTACGGCGCCATTAGTGAGGCTTGGGTTTGCCCTTCTACGGCTGGACCACCGATGCTGTGGTATGTACTCGATACTGTTAAACTGTACCCAAGATGTTGAGCTCTTGGGGGATTATGAAGTTTTGACGACTCGATCGGATGGCTCGACTTAATTCGGATGCTAGGTGGTGAGATGCATTTCTTGGGAGACTCCCGATACGAGGATAGCCGTTGGAGCTCAGTCCATGCAGCCGTGACTAGACGAGTCCAAAGCAGACGATATTAGAGAAAAGTGAAGTAAGAGGTTCGTACCAGATCTAGATGAGATGACGTTCCACTCCGCCGACATCAGAGATGCGATGCGCATGCCGGGGCATGGTACATGGATTTACCTTCCAGAAAGAGTCACGATGAGTATGCAGCCATTCCGGAACAAGAAATTGATATGTTAAAGGATGATGACTTTCGGACAGTTCGGCAGAGACGAGATTTGGGAGAGACCTCGACAGGACCTTTCTGGAATAAATTACGATAAGACCTGGACCTAGGAGTGGTCATGATACACACACCAGCAGGCCAGATTTCAGGATCGTCGACGAGACATGCTATGAGTGACCGCGACAGTTGGCCAGAGATTGTTGGAGGATATGCTTGAGCGGGAATATTCCGCCATACTTGATTTGAGTATTTTGGGCGATTTATTCGCATGATTGATTTTGATGATTGAGTTTCATGATATTTGTCTTCATGGACCATGGTTGCACCTGCTGAGTATTTACGATTTTTGCACGGTTGTTGCACTTGATATCGTTTTCGTGCCTTGGTTCTCATGTTTGTGATTATATGGATTTCATACAGTTGAGTTGATTTGTGCGTATATACGTACACGATTTGGTTTTTGCACTCGGTATGATTCACATATGCTTGCAGTGCAGTGATACGCATTTTGTGCACTTAGATGCACTGGACTTCGATTTCGATTGTGATACTCGATATTTGTTTTGTGCACCTTGTGCACCTGATTTGATTTTGCGCATGTTCGGCGCTTGATATTGGATTTCATGATTTCGTGCATGATGGTTGCCCCTGGTTTTGGGTTTTCGCGCATGTTGAGCGCATGTCTTGAGATGCGATTTTGGTGCACACCAGATGCACTAAATCGAGAATTTTTTTCGTGCATGTCAGATGCACTTGATTTTTGCTGTCAGGCACACACGTTGCCTACGACAGATGCTTTGTGCACACCCGATGCACTTAGATCTTGTTTCTGTGCACTTGTATGGCACGTATATGGATTTTGATTGTCGTGCGCTCCAGACGCACGTAGTATTCATACGCGTATTTTGGGATTGATTTTTCATACGCGTATTTTGGGATTGATTTTTCTTATAGAGCAGTACGTTTCTATGATATTGCTATGTGTTTTCGTACTGAGCAGGACTAGTCAGAGGACAGTACCTGAATATATTTTGCATGCATTGATAGTTATTGAAGGGATTTCCAAAAAGCGAGCTATAGCCTCAGTATTTACCTACGTGTCTGATATGACACGAAATGTTCAAAACAAGGTGACGCTTCTAAATTGTTTCCAAAACGGCGGAACGTACATTTTAAACAAAGGTATATATGTATATAAGTTATTTTCTTATGATAGACGTCTGCCACTATGCAGTGTTATACGCGTTGCACAGCGACTTAAAGAGATTTGGCATGCATTTCCTTCAGATACTTACATATATAGATTCGATATTTACATGTATAGTTTCGAGTTATATCATATTGGTTTTTCTTTGGATTTGGCATTTATATCTTCCCCATGACTCCGATGATTGCGGGATGCTTGGCGGAGTTTTGATTTGAGTTATATGCTCATTTTTCATGCGCATGCGCAGCGCTACGATTTGTTTTATGTATTTACGATTTCGGAGCCCCGACGACTTGATGGTTTTGCTTAGATGTTTTAGTATTTGGGGGAGTTTTAATTTAAATTCGGGGACCGAATTTTTTTAAGTGGGAAAGATTGTAACGTTTTGAAAATTGTTTCGGTGAAATTTCGAAAAAAACGGTAAAATAAGGGGGTTTTCTGTAAAAAGTGAAAATACAAATATCTTTATTATAAAATTAAATATATATATTCTAGCTATGTAATTGTTAGTATTTGGTGTTTATTGAGCCACTGGTGAAATTTTAAATTTTCTGAAAAATTTTCCGAAATTAATTATTTTAATATTATTTTAAGCCGTTCCTAATACATTTAATTAGGGAAAATTACAAATTAGAATGAGTTAAAAAAAATTTTGTGCATCATAAAACATTAAATAAAATTTTATGATGTGGTTTTTGAAATGAAATCGTTTGCCAAAACGGTTTAGAAAATATCGAAGAAAAAGGCTTTTTTCGGTGAAATTAGTGTTAATGGGAATTGGGGTATAGCATTTATCTTTTTCCTAACCCACACACCCACACCTCACCCTCTCCCCATGTGGCCGGCCCCAACATGACAGCCATCTCTCTCTCTCTCCCTCCAATCACCTCACATTTCAAAAGAAAAGAAAAGAAAAGAAAAGAAAATGAAAGAAAGTCAAAAGGGGGGTTGGACTTTGCCTTTTTCTCCCCACTTTCTCTACCTCACTCTCTCTCCTCCCCCACTCCACCATCATGGCCGAATCCTTGCTGCAACAACCCCTCATTTCCCCCAAAATTCCATCTCTTTTGCCTCAAAAATTCATCATATACCCTTCAAAAAAATCCCGAAATCTAAATCCAACTCTTACCCATTTCTCATTTGCCTTTCTAGCATGGATTTAGGAGCATGGAAGCTACTTTTGGAGGCTAGGATTTGCATGGTAGATTTCTATTTGTGAGGTATAAATTTGTGCCCCATGGTTTGTTGTTGATTAGTTGCATATATAATTTCGTTTATATGGGTTAATTTGGTTGTTGTTGATTGTGTGTTTGAAAGTTCAAGAGAATGGATTGTGATCAAGTTAGGGATTGTATTGTTTGATCATGGTTGTAATGGGTAGCTTACCATCTTAGGATTTGTAGAAAGTAAACTAGTAGTTAGATTTCAATTTGTTGAATGGAAATGTCTAAATTAAGTTATTTTGCTAACTAGAGTTTTTGAAAAATTATCAAATGCTTAGATTAAAATATAATTAAGTTTTCATGTCATTATAAATATTATATTGAGTGGTTTAATGCTTTTAGTTCATGAAAATCCAAGCTAGATTGTAGTTTGTGCATTTTTTCTATAAAATTGTTAAAATTTAGGTATTTTGTAAACTAGGATTTTAGGGTTTTTTGGAATTTAACTAGATTAAATTATGGGAATTGTTTTCATGACTTATTTAAGATATTTAGTGAATATTGTGGCCGCTAGATTCGTTTATACATCGAGTTTTGTACTAAAACGGTGATTTGTGCTTGCTAGATTTTCGGAAAAATGACTTTTTAAGTGAAATTGGGTTTTTTGTGAATTTTAAGCTATTTTATATTATAATTTGTGCTTGTAATTGTACAAATGAGTGTGTTGGGAGTTTTCTCTATGGTTTGGCGTCTGTACGCCGACGTCGAGGGTTTTTGGGTCGATTTGTGAAAGCAACCATAGGTTTTGACCTATGTGTGATTCGTGCGTCGTTTTGGTCATGAGTCGGATTTTAATGCGATATGGTACGTTATGATATGTAGGTACCCCATGTGGACTTCGAGACGACAAGCAAGCGCGTGGCGACGTCGGCACCGGCGAGCGAGGACCAGGTGAGTAGATTTATATCTACGGGGAGAAGTCGGGTGGATGGCGTATAGCACCCCCGCAGTCCGTGGTGGTGTATACGGATGCGTATACACACCAACAATTATTATATGCTATTTTGGGATTAATAACGATGTTTAGGATGGATATTAGTGTGTTGGATTATTTTAGTGTTGCGAACCCTAGGGTAGTGTTGCACTACACATACACACATACATGCATACATTCCTATTTATATGTGCTCATGGGATTCTTTATAGTTATGTGTTCACATGGGTATGGGACTATGTGTTCACATACGGATTTGAGGATGATACTTGGGATTGAGCTGAGTCGATGAGATTTGTTTTGTGGTTGTGATAGCGGTGATATGGCAGGATTCGTACTTGAGGTACGTCCTGGTGTTATAGCGAATCTTGGGACGACGATACGGGTGAATAGTGGTATAAATAAAATGGTCGACATGTGATCGTGATATGAGGCATGATATGCTAGGATATTGATATTAGGCCGTATCGGGCGATGTATACCCCTTGATGATGATATATGCTGACGATATCGGTTCGTACGAGATTGTCGATCAGTAGTCAGATCATGAGTATATTGAGGATATTAGTATTGTACCAGACATAGGTCAGTACCCTGGACTATGATCCTTGATAAAGAGGATATCAGATGAATAGTGTCATGAATATGATGTTGACCCGTACCCAGATTTGGGGATGCCGTACGACGGATTTACGTACGAGCTATATCTTGATGATTGATCCGCACTCTTGACTTGGGATGTCTGATTATAGATATGGTATCGGATATGATATTATTGAGGCGGGATCACCGACTAATATATATACAGGTATGTATATGTATCGACTCAGAGGTTAGGCGGTTTCCTTACCTGTAGTCTAGCTTGTAGCTTAGCCCTTTAGTTTAGTTAGTTGTTAGATTAGATTCGGTTCCTACCTATTTCAAAGCTTACGAATCGTGCGTATTTTAAAAGACAAGTCAAATGATTCTACGGATATTTCAAAAAACGTATCTTTCCTTAAAAACACCGTAGCCCCTATTTTCAAAACTCCACGATTCGTATTATTTCAAAAGGCACCATTGTAGGACTAATATTAAGTTAATGCAGATTAGTTATCGTTGCGTCTAGTATTCAGCTCCCGCTCATTATTGTTGTTCACTCCGCATCACATGCTTATATTATGCTTCATATTCTACTGTTGATATCTTGTGGTTAGGACACCAGCACCATTACCGATGATGCGTATGTACGACGTACACTTACTTGCCGGCTCACACACATCTTCATCGGTAATTGCCATGTCACGTATACCTTAGAAAATATTATTGCTTGACATAGCCTGTTAGCTAATAGTTTAGACATGATATTAGTGTACTTGCCTTATATGTTAGTTTAGACATTGTAGTTATTACCTGCTACTTCATGCATATTGTTATTCATTGTTATGCCGCATTCATGGATTCTCATGCATATATTCACTTTTTACGTGCTATTGAGGTTTTGGATTCGGATTTCCATGAGATTTTCTGGATTTGGGGAAAGCCGCAAAACATATACAAACTTCTTCTTTCTCTTTTTAAATGAAAAGCGCGGTTTTTCCCATGATGTATGAGTCGTCCACCATGAGTTTGCTGGTGGATTTCGAGACCCGATTCGAGGAGTTGGATGAACCGTTTCGGGTACATGGTGGACCCGGTAAGGTACCCCGGGGCAAGAAGCTCGTGGTGATGACGATGAACCTGGCAGGGGGAGACTACCTACCGGTGATTTTACCCGACGCGTCGCATATCCGGAGGATACCGTCGTGGTCTTGAGATGGATGGTAGGGGCCGGTATGGACTGACAGCGATATAGATATTGAGATTGAGACATTATGATTTCGAGATATTGAGGTACTGAGATTTGATGATACAGGCCAGTCCGGATAGCCGGAGCCTGAGGTTTTGAGACATTGAGATTTATGTTTTGTGTCGATGCTAGACACTGTTGATGCTGATTTCATTTATGATACCTCATTTTAAAAATACAAAGGAAATCTCACTAATTTATGAAAACAATTTCTTCATTTACATGTATTCTGTTTTCATGCATTCATACCTCTTTCATATGATATATTGCTACCTGAGGCACTGACACGGGCACATGAGATCACACTCGGGTTAGATATTACCCTAGCCATTGTTATAGGCTGCGTGTTATTCATATATTTGAGGATATATTATGATCTTTGACCTAGGTTGCGTTATTTATGCGATTTCTGTGCGTAGATGTTTTTCTATTCACGATTTGGCAACTCACCCCCGTTGTGCCCCAGTTTCTTGCAGGTTTGCCGTACAGGTTTCATTACGGCTTGCGGGCATAATTTCCTTCGGGTGATTTGCTAGTAGGTGGGTTTACTTGTATCGTAACCCCCATTATATAACTTGTATATTATTACTCTGTTGTATCTAGAAGTTCCATCAACCAAAAATGTATTTTTTGAGATAGAGACCAGAGATGTTATTCTTTCGACCTTAGAGTCGCGCGTTTTATTTCTGTGGTTTTCTTGTGGTTTTGAGTTTTTGATCCTCGCCGTTGGCGTTGTATATTTTATTGCTTGTGTGGTTGTGACCGTCGATTGACGAAGAGCTAGCTCCCGCTTGGGGATGCCTTTTTATTGATTTCGTATACTATTCATGTTGTATCCCGTTTGGGGGCCAGTATTTACAAAGGAGACTCTGCCGAAATTTTCAGGAAATATTTGATGTTTTTTTTAAAACGCATAATTCGGCTATGCTATTAAAACAACTTGATTTAAATTGGTTTTCCTTCACTCTACTACTTTTCTTGGTTTGGATTTCTGGGTTTTCGGTTTACTTAGATTACGTACGCCTCGAGACGTTTCGTAGTTTAAATGCTGGTCATGTTCCGTACTTTCGGGACGTGACAAAATTGGTATCAGAGCGTTAGGTTTTACCTTCGGAGCGTAGGATGACCCTTGGTTGATGGAATAGGTGACTAAAGTATAGTGACGTACCGTGGGTATGTTCTGCGGCATATTTACGATACACTGCTCCACTTAAGAAGCCTTAGGATGTACATTTCCTTGCTCAGTATTATATTCATTCCGATCTAGCCTCTTCAGTACCAGTTATGGTTTTGCTGCCACGATTACGGCCAGGGAGAGCTACGGGTAGAGTGGCGGTCAGCACGAGCTCATCACGAACGAGGACTGACCAGGGCGAAATTCCGGCGACACACGATTGCGGAGATGTGTCTTTTTACTGTGTTTCCGCGCCATGAGCATTTGGCGGATCGCCTTTATGAGATTTCTCGGACGTTCCGATCAGTATCAGAGGATTGGGCCACTGACAGAGGCCAGCCAGATTTTGATGACCGTTGGTGTGTTGCTTATTCATGATGGTCGAGACGCTGTTCAGCGTGCAGACGAGCGAGCCAGTTATTGCTGCGAACGACGAGATATTGCCCCAGATGCTTGCGTTAGTGCAGAACGAGTTACACTAAAAGATGATAGAAGGTCGCTAGTCATCGAGGATGAATGACTAGGACATGTGGATCGTTCGCCTACCCCGATGCGAGGTCATCAAATAGATTGATTCCAGCTAGAGACGACTTCACGCGGAGACGTTGGAAGTCGACAGAGATGATCGAATGTCAGAAACCTATTATTCCAAGTTTAAAGTAGTCGGAAGACATGCAGGCAATTCTATGGTCCCTCTAGAAGAATGAAACCCTAACTCGACTTAGTGACCGTGTGAAATCCTTTGAACCTTCGGGTTTGCGGCAGTTCTACGGCGCCATTAGTGAGGCTTGGGTTTGCCCTTCTACGGCTGGACCACCGATGCTGTGGTATGTACTCGATACTGTTAAACTGTGCCCAAGATGTTGAGCTCTTGGGGGATTATGAAGTTTTGACGACTCGATCGGATGGCTCGACTTAATTCGGATGCTAGGTGGTGAGATGCATTTCTTGGGAGACTCCCGATACGAGGATAGCCGTTGGAGCTCAGTCCATGCAGCCGCGACGAGACGAGTCCAAAGCAGACGACATTAGAGAAAAGTGAAGTAAGAGGTTCGTACCAGATCTAGATGAGATGACGTTCCACTCCGCCGACATCAGAGATGCGATGCGCATGCCGGGGCATGGTGTTAGTTATATGTATGCCCTAGAGGCCATTACTGTACTTTGGATGTATATTGTAGTGGATGCTGGGACATATATAGGTAGGACTTTCTTGCTCGACATGATAGTACGCTATCTGGTTGCACTTTATCTTAACGTGTATACTTTCTGTCTCTCTGTTACATGTTGATAAAGCCCTTAGGATGTGTACTCGACTTCCAGGACTGTGATGCAGATCATACTAGTGGGGCCGGGATAGTCCATGAGTGCATCCTTCAATGTTCCTAGTCGAGGGAATATCGAGACGGGGCATCGATATTCCAGAGTAGACTAGCGTATATCTTCTCGACCCATGCGATGGGCGATGGATGATCCCATATCCATTGGTGTTTGACATCGGAGATGGTATGCGGGTGCTCAGTGGAGACTGGGTACACTGAACGGACTCGCCGAGAACTCCTAGATGGTATTATACCTCACGTCAGATGGCAGTTCTTTGGTGACACTGGTACAGCTTAGTCTGTTGACCCGAGATCGTCATAGAGTCTTGTGTGTCTCCCACTGTGCTTTGATTTCCATCCTACCACGGCTCTACTGAGTCATGCAAACAGGTGGTTTTTGGGTACAGTCCCGATTCTCATGGAGGCAATGAGCGATAGGAGGGGATTCGTCTCTCCCGGTATTGGGGGTTGATGTTGCGCTATGCTCGACTGGCCATAACAGGAAATCCCTGGCCAGGGTTGCAGTGATATACTGATAAGAGTTATCAGTAGTTTCACGAATGTTATGGATCCTACGTCGGCATGACTTATCAAGCTATTGGGGTCTGACGTCCACCCCTAGGCGAGATATGCGACATATCAGACGAACAGACCGGACTGTACGGTAAGTGTTACTGGTTGGATTCACAGGAGTGTGAGCGGGCTTGCTCGTCGATCTTCTGATCGCTCAATACCTGGGTGGCCGTTACATTTAGCAGACCGCTTGCGGCTTGTGGGTGTTTGATATGATCATCACCTGCTGCCGGCGTATTGACGAGTCTTTAGAGTCCTACACAGAAGTTTCCTGGCTCAAGCGAAACGAAATAGGAGCGCATATGAGATATGTGCGGGACCGAGAATAATGCGTGTATGTGATACCGTATTTCATTCTCGCGATGAATGTGTCGAATGGTTGTATGCGATATAACCTAGTTATCGAATCAATGATTGATTCGATAAGCCGATACATTGGATACTAGCCGGTTATATGCGACAAGACCGGATCGTTAAATCAAGTGTTGATTTAATGATTTAATGTAGAATTATATATTTGATATATTACTTTGCATCAACTAGTATTGGTTCACTTTAAATGGATTTTCTCACTTGGATTGTGCAAGTTGTATATGTGATATACTTTTGTGCACAAGATTGTATCATGTTTGATGATACATGCAAGCTTGGGTTTGTGTAAAGAATTGACCATGGTTATATGAATGGTTAGGGTTTCATTTTATTTACTTATTCATTTATTTATTCTTTTTGTTTAAAGAAAATGATAAAGAGAAAAAAAGAAATAGTGGCTTAGTTTGTTTTTAGTTGAAGTTTCATAAAGCATTGACTACGTCACCATTCTTGTCTCATCCTTAACCCTAACCATTCAAGTTAACCATGGTCCATTCTCTACAATTAACCAAGGGTTAATATATGATAAGTATTGATTTATTTATATTTTTATTCAACACTTATCATATCATCTTCTTCTTCTTCATCTTCTTCTTTCATGAGAAGAAAGCTTGCTACATCAATGGTGATTGATGAAAAAGTGTGTGAAATCCAAATCTAAAGTCTACCCACTTCCTATTTCTTCATCCTCTACCTCTTGCCAAGTAGTATAGGGTGTTTCCTTCACAAGTTTTCTTGACTTGGTGAAGTTGGAGCTTGATCTAGCGATGCCTCGACGTAGATCATCTTCGGCATCGTCGTCGATGACCTAGCCCGCTTTTTCTCCGATGAAACCACCGTGAGAGTCATGGTTCGATTTGGACAGCGGAGAGGACTTCATCACGGAGCCTAGGAGGTGGAGGACCGGATCTACAAAGGTTGTAGCCCCTTCCCTTTAGCTATATTTCCGTTTACTTGCTCGCATCGCCTCATTATCTAGTTAACGATCCGTATTAGGGTTTGTAGGCACCCGTAAAATTTGATTTGTGCATGTTTGATCACTTGTGAGACTCCATTAGAGTGCCTAGGAACCCTACAGTGGTATCAGAGCCTAGCTAGAGCCTTAGGCGATGCGTAGACGGAACTAGAAGTCCGATCGAATCAAAACCCAAACCTAAACATGCTCTCTGGACTTTTTTTGTAAAATGTGGATTTTTGCAGATTAAAAATATTCAGAAAAATCAGCAGGAAGATCTAAGGATTACTGTAAAATTCGAGGACCTGATTCCATAAAGGCGCCGCGGATCCGCGGCATGAGCATGCTCATGCGGCGGTTCCGCGGCCATTTTGTCATTTTGTGCATCTAATTTTGCACAGTAATTCTTAGTTGTCTGTGCTGGTTTTCCTGGGAATTTTATAATTTTTTTTCCAGAGTTGCATTTCTGGGTTGTATTGGGAACTCGGTATATCGATCGGATTGTCTAATTTTGTCAGTGTGTTTTTCCGGGTAATTTTTAGAATATGTTAAAAAGTTCGACCGGATATAAATACCCACTTTTTCCCCTGCCGGGAAATTTCCAATTGTTGGATTTTTCCGTAGTTTAACGACATACTTAGTAGTGCAAGTAACGCAATGGACCCTCTAGAAGACAACAAACCTTAACTCGATTATGTGACCGTCTTGAACTGCCCTTTGAACCTTCGGGTTTGGGGCAGTACGGCGTGCCACATGTGAGGCGTTGGCTTGACACTTCTACGGCTGGACCGTTGCTACTGAGGCACGAACTGAATGTTGTTAGACTTATTTCATGTGTTGAGCTGTTTCGGGAAAACTTGGGTGTTCGATTGTTCGATCGGAAAGTTTAACATTTTCCATTTATCCGGAATGTGATACAATAATTGGAATTCACAATAAGTTATGAGATAACTGAATGAATGTTATAAACATAGCAGTTTAGTCTCACATGATCGGTTGCCACGGAATTTTGATGTGATCAAAAGTCCGTCGCAATCACGTAGCGTACGCGGATACTCGCCGGGTAAACTTAATAGACAGCCTCACCCCATAGCCCCGACTAAGTGACTGTAGGAGAACCCCGTCGCCGAAAGCATCCGTTCGGGTGCTCTCGGTAGCGGTGTTCCGCCTTGGTGCACTTGGTCGACGGCGTCGGGGGTGCAGCCGCCTACTAAAGTTTGCGACGAGCATTCGATCAAAATGTCGGGAATCCTGTTGAATTGCCCGACTTGGTATTGAAAAGAGTTTTCGATAATGAGACTAAAATGCGGGGTTTATAATTGTTAGGCATGCGATGTCTAAGGAATTCATTTGATTAGGCATGCGATGTCTAGAGAGATTGCGGATTCCAACTGTTGTTGTTTTACACTTTTTTTCTGTGACCGTAAGTGTAATATGTGATATCGCCGGTTTCGTTGCTATATGTCAACGACAATTGGGATGCGCATATTTACTTACGTTGATGACATGTGATGTTATGTGTTGCTGGATATGTTATATTGGATCGTCGTGTTTGAATAGCCGGGGGTTTTTATGTGAGATGAGTGTTTTTTCATTTTCATTCATGTAAAAACTTGTATGTAATATTCTTTTATTGGGGCGCTTCCAGGTTGCGGATGTTGTCACCATTTGTATATTATTTACTTTTCCGCATTAGGATAGACCCAAGAAGGGGAGCACAGGTAACCGGGTTCTGGGGTCCAGTGGGAGACCAACTCGAGGAGTCGAGTCCGGGTCTCCTAACCCTAGAATTGGTAGGGTTGCTTGCCGCTCTCGTAGGGGTCTAGGGGTGTGGGATAGGCTATTCATCACGACCGTGGAATCCGTGTCTTATACTGGCTCGTATTGAAAACACGGACGTCCTAGTATATCCAATATTTCATATGTTTCTTCTGCTGTGATTTATCTGTGATGTGATCATGTGATGTTCTGTGACAGATATTATATATAGTATATATGATATATTATATAAACGTTGCTTATGTTTTACACCCGCGCTAGCCCTGCCCCGCTCTGCCGTTAGTTACCTAACCTAACGGTGCAGACGGGACATCGAGGCGAATGCGGATGGCATAAGCGTACGTTATATTTATCTGTGATGTTTAGGTGGACTTATATGATGGGATATTCATTAATGAGATTAATGAAAGAAAATAAACCTAATTGATGTTGTGGAATCGAATTTCAAAATAAAAACGGGTAGCTACAGTTCTTGCTTTGCATCGCGGTGTTCATTGTAGAACATCCTGCACCTTATTCGATGGGGAAAGGACCGAGATCCCTTCACCGGGAGTGACTCCTTTAGCAATAACTGGTAGATGCTACACACTCGGTTTGTCTTTTGATCGCTTCTATAGTTTCTGCTTTGCACAGTGATATATATGATATATCCCGCACTTCATTCGACGAGGAAAGGGCCGACGATCCCTTCACCGGGAGTGATCCCTTTAGCAAAACTAGAAAAGCCTCAAAAACATTCCATTTAAAAACCATTTGATTCCGCAACGAGATCAAGTTCAAAGCGTTAAAGGTTTTCACAAAAACCATTCGCAACCCTCCGTCATTTTAGGAAGTAGAGTACTTAGTATTCGTGCTGTGTTTGTTGACCATAGTCAAGGCACAGTGTACGGTAGCTAAGTGATGTCTTCCTACACCGCATATGATGCGATTAGTTAGGACAGTCGCGTGACTTTGTTGACCTTAGTTAAGGGTCATGTGGGTGGGTCTAATTAATCACGAAATGACGGGTAGAACTTGACTAGTACTTATGATTTGTTGACCATAGTTAAGGTCATAGGTGCTAGGGGTAAAAACCTTTATCGGGAGTTTCAAGTGTTGAAATTTGCAATGAGATTGCATACCTTCTATATGATAGTTGGATCCCGATACCCACTGCGAGTAATTGTTACAACTGGGAGAGTTTTGCACTTTGCAATTAGCCGATCAAGTAGGTGTCTAGAAAGGTGTCAACGGGGTTACGTCTCTGGGAAAACGAGGTTTACTGTAATTAGGTCCGTGCGAAAGCACGGGGAACCTCCCTCAAAGTACCGACACTGGCCTGGCTGAAAGATTGGCGAACTTGTAGAGTGTAATTAATCCCGGCTAGTCTTTCCTTTTAGGGTTTGAAGGAAGATTTGATAAAAACAGTGGGAGCCATCCTGATTAGATAAAATATATAACCAATCTAATCTTGCAAGAGCGCACGCTGAGTGTTTTCTTCTCTCTCTCTCTCCAGGTAGCGACCACATCATGCTTTAATCAAGATAATAATACGGATGAATTGACCGAACCCGCTTGTTATACTGAGCTGGGGAAATTTGGTCCCGCTCCAGCTTATAATTGTTATAAGACAGAGCAGGAAATAGGGAATACCAGAATTCCTATGCCGCCCAAACGAAGAAAGTGCATATGATGCATCTCCTTCGGGTGTGTTCATTACAAAGAACTGTTTCTCAGTATCCTCTGCATCCTGGGTATATGATACCGGATCAGGATCCCAGATATGTAATCTGTTACATAGGGCTACAAAAGGGTAGAAAAACTGAGAACGGGTGATAAGTTTCATGAGGCAGAAAACGTGGCAAGTGTTGCAGCCAAGTCTGTTGGTCACTGTCACCCTGTATTACCAATACATTGATTCTGAACAAATGCTATTAGATACCAAACCTGATATACAAAATCATATCAGTCTCTTTATTAGTAAAGAAATGATAAAATTTTGTATTGATGGATAATGTTTTGAATATTTCCTATATCAAAAGTTGATCGGTTCAGGCACGTTATCTAAAAGCATTGACGTTCTGAATCAAACTACAGTTCTTAGTATTCAGAACACACACAAGAGGAAGAGTTCAGAAATGAACGAATTCTTCTTGAGGTTTTGTAGACTAGGTCATATCAATGCGACCCGACTAGCTGAAGTTATATTTAGATGCATATTTAAATCAGTTTGAATTTACATCTTGTGAAACTTGCCAGTCATGTCACAAAGATATAATGACACCAGCTCTGTTTACTGGAAACAGAGAAAGAGTTAATGAACTCTTGGGACTGATACATGATGATGTATGTAAGGTCTCCTGTCTACACATGCCAGGACAGGTTCTTTATACTTCATTATATTCTCTGATAATCTCTCAAGATTCAGTCATATATTCCTGTTGAAATATAAGTCCGAACCTTTTGAGGTATTCACAGAATATAACTAGGAAGTAGAGAACCAAAATACGGGTATAAGTATTATGTCCTATGATGAGATCAGGGAGGAAAATACTTGTGCATGGAATCCTTGGACTATTCTAAAGGAAAATGAGATTCTCTCTCAGTATTACTCCTCTGAATACAACACAGCACAATGGTATATCGGGGCGGAGCAATCACACAATATTAGATATCGTGTGCTCTATGATGAATATTACTGAGTTACCTATTTCCTTTTGGGAGTTATGCGCTTGAGAAGCTGCATACCTATTGAATTAGGTTCGAATCAAATCAGTGCCTACCACTCCATATAAGATATGGTGTGGGAAGATCCTATCTCTTAAGTAAGTTAAGATTTGGGATTGTCCGGCCTATGTCAAAAGCAAAATCCGGACAAGATCGAGGCAAGGTCAGTTCTGTAGAACTGGAAAAGTTCCAGCTATACGAAACTACAGCTGAAGATTTGACAGAACCAAAGGATTCTATAGTCCCCGACGAACCTCAGCCTCTCCGCCGATCTGGTAGGGTTCCTCGCCTGCCTGAGAGATACCTCGGTTTCTCGATGACAGTGGGAGCGAGGATTGCATCATGAGATGATGGCCCAATCAGTTTCGAGCAGGCCATCGAGAGTAGGGACTCTGTAAGAATGGCTGGATGCTTAGTGATCTGAGATGGAATCCTTATACACCAACAAAGTATGGACTTTGGTTGCTATATCTGAAGGGTTAAATCCCCATCAGGAGCAAGTATATCTTGAGAAGATTACTTGGTGTACATGGAAAAGTTGAGACTTTTAAAGCTAGACTTGTTAAAGGTTTTAGTCATCAACCAGGTGTGGATAATGATGAAACCTTTTCTAGGGACTATGCTTGAGTCCATCCAGATCCTACTTGCCACGGCTACATACCATGAATACGATATCTGGTGGTTGGGTGCCATGACTACTTTTCTAAATATTGATTTAGAAGAGAACGTCTATAAGAACACAGCCAGAGGGCCTCGTAGACAGTGGGAGCAGCGGAAACGTGTGCAAGTTGCTTTATAAGATAAAGCAGGCATCGCGGAGTTGGAACATCTGTTTTGATGGATTAGTCAAAGAAGTTGACATCATCAAAATGGTAGATGAACCTTGTATAAACAAAAAGGTAGTAGGGAGTATGGTGACGATCCTCGTAGAGTACGTGGATGACATACTCTTGTTAGGGAAGGAGTTTCCTATGCTACGCTCGATCAATCTCCGCTTATCACAATGATTTTCCATATAGGATCAAAATGATAACTACTAAATCCTAAGCTTTGGATCTATGAGATAGATCTAATTGGATGTTAGGATACTCACTAGTTGTAGTGAAATGGTATCAATCGATCCTGGGGAAAATCACTGGAAGGGTTCCAGAGTGATAAAGACGACTGAATGTTAGTCACAGGCATTATCTTTACCCTTAGTAAAGAGACGGTATGTTGGAAGAGTTCCAAGCTAGATACAGTGGCAAACTAGACGATAAAGGCTGGTAACATCGCTATTAAAGATACTGCCAAAGAGGCAGTTTGGGTGTATATTGGTTCATAGGATGAACTAGGTTCCTGCCATTGTACGACAATGGAAGTGTGGTTTTGGCCCTGGAACCCTGGTCCCATCAGTGACCCAGACATATTCTGAGGCAGCATCACCTGATCATAGAGATAGTTAATCTCCAGGATGATCGAGGTTAGGAGAGTAGACTCAGAGGACAACACGGCGGATCCACTCACGAAGGCCTTTTCCCAAAGAGAGACTTTTAAGGGATGGTTGAGTATGTGATACTGCAACCATTTTTACAGATGGCTCTAGTGCAAGTGGGAGATTGTTAGTTATATGTATGCCCTAGAGGCCATTACTGTACTTTGGATGTATATTGTAGTGGATGCTGGGACATATATATGTAGGACTTTCTTGCTCGACATGATAGTACGCTATCTGGTTGCACTTTATCTTAACGTGTATACTTTCTGTCTCTCTGTTACATGTTGATAAAGCCCTTAGGATGTGTACTCGACTTCCAGGACTGTGATGCAGATCATACTAGTGGGGCCTGGATAGTCCATGAGTGCATCCTTCAATGTTCCTAGTCGAGGGAATATCGAGACGGGGCATCGATATTCCAGAGTAGACTAGCGTATATCTTCTCGACCCATGAGATGGGCGATGGATGATCCCATATCCATTGGTGTTTGACATCGGAGATGGTATGCGGGTGCTCAGTGGAGACTGGGTACACTGAACGGACTCGCCGAGAACTCCCAGATGGTATTATACCTCACGTCAGATGGCAGTTCTCTGGTGACACTGGTACAGCTTAGTCTGTTGACCCGAGATCGTCATAGAGTCTTGTGTGTCTCCCACTGTGCTTTGATTTCCATCCTACCACGGCTCTACTGAGTCGTGCAAACAGGTGGTTTTTGGGTACAGTCCCGATTCACATGGAGGCAATGAGCGATAGGAGGGGATTCTTCTCTCCCGGTATTGGGGGTTGATGTTGCGCTATGCTCGACTGGCCATAACAGGAAATCCCTGGCCAGGGTTGCAGTGATATACTGGTAAGAGTTATCAGTAGTTTCACGAATGTTATGGATCCTACATCGGCATGACTTATCAAGCTATTGGGGTCTGACGTTTACCACCCCTAGGCGAGATATGCGACATATCAGACGAACAGACCGGACTGTACGGTAAGTGTTACTGGTTGGATTCACAGGAGTGTGAGCGGGCTTGCTCGTCGATCTTCTGATCGCTCAATACCCGGGTGGCCGTTACGTTTAGCAGACCGCTTGCGGCTTGTGGGTGTTTGATATGATCATCACCTGCTGCCGGCGTATTGACGAGTCTTTAGAGTCCTACACAGAGGTTTCCTGGCTCAAGCGAAACGAAATAGGAGCGCATATGAGATATGTGCGGGACCGAGAATAATGCGTGTATGTGATACCTTATTTCATTCTCGCGATGAATGTGTCGAATGGTTGTATGCGATATAACCTAGTTATCGAATCAAGGATTGATTCGATAAGCCGATACATTGGATAATAGCCGGTTATATGCGACATGACCGGATCGTTAAATCAAGTGTTGATTTAATGATTTAATGTAGAATTATATATTTGATATATTACTTTGCATCAACTAGTATTGGTTCACTTTAAATGGATTTTCTCACTTGGATTGTGCAAGTTGTATATGTGGTATACTTTTGTGCACAAGATTGTATCATGTTTGATGATACATGCAAGCTTGGGTTTGTGTAAAGAATTGACCATGGTTATATGAATGGTTAGGGTTTCATTTTATTTACTTATTCATTTATTTATTCTTTTTGTTTAAAGAAAATGATAAAGAGAAAAAAAAGAAATGGTGGCTTAGTTTGTTTTTAGTTGAAGTTTCATGAAGCATTGACTAAGTCACCATTCTTGTCTCATCCTTAACCCTAACCATTCAAGTTAACCATGGTACATTCTCTACAATTAACCAATGGTTAATATATGATAAGTATTGATTTATTTATATTTTTATTCAACACTTATCATATCATCTTCTTCTTCTTCATCTTCTTCTTTCATGAGAAGAAAGCTTGCTACATCAATGGTGATTGATGAAAAAGTGTGTGAAATCCAAATCTAAAGTCTACCCACTTCCTATTTCTTCATCCTCTACCTCTTGCCAAGTAGTATAGGGTGTTTCCTTCACAAGTTTTCTTGACTTGGTGAAGTTAGAGCTTGATCTAGCGATGCCTCGATGTAGATCATCTTCGGCATCGTCGTCGATGACCTAGCCCGCTTTTTCTCCGATGAAACCACCGTGAGAGTCATGGTTCGATTTGGACAGCGGAGAGGACTTCATCACGGAGCCTAGGAGGTGGAGGACCGGATCTACAAAGGTTGTAGCCCCTTCCCTTTAGCTATATTTCCGTTTACTTGCTCGCATCGCCTCATTATCTAGTTAACGATCCGTATTAGGGTTTGTAGGCACCCGTAAAATTTGATTTGTGCATGTTTGATCACTTGTGAGACTCCATTAGAGTGCCTAGGAACCCTACACGTGGTACATGGATTTACCTTCCAGAAAGAGTCGCGATGAGTATGCAGCCGTTCCGGAACAAGAAATTGATATGGTAAAGGATGATGACTTTCGGACAGTTCGGCAGAGACGAGATTTGGGAGAGACCTCGACAGGACCTTTCTGGAATAAATTACGAGAAGACCTGGACCTAGGAGTGGTCATGATACACACACCAGCAGGCCAGATTTCAGGATCGCCGTTGAGACATGCTATGAGTGACCGCGACAGTTGGCCAGAGATTCTTGGAGGATATGCTTGAGCGGGAATATTCCGCCATACTTGATTTGCGTATTTTGGGCGATTTATTCGCATGATTGATTTTGATGATTGAGTTTCATGATATTTGTCTTCATGGACCATGGTTGCACCTGCTGAGTATTTACGATTTTTGCACGGTTGTTGCACTTGATATCGTTTTCGTGCCTTCGTTCTCATGTTTGTGATTATATGGATTTCATACAGTTGAGTTGATTTGTGCGTATATACGTACACGATTTGGTTTTTGCACTCGGTATGATTCACATATGCTTGCAGTGCAGTTATACGCATTTTGTGCACTTATCTGCACTGGACGTCGATTTCGATTGTGATACTCGATATTTGTTTTGTGCACCTTGTGCACCTGATTTGATTTTGCGCATGTTCGGCGCTTGATATTGGATTTCATGATTTCGTGCATGATGGTTGCCACTGGTTTTGGGTTTTCGCGCATGTTGAGCGCATGTCTTGAGATGCGATTTTGGTGCACACCAGATGCACTAAATCGAGATTTTTTTTCGTGCATGTCAGATGCACTTGATTTTTGCTGTCAGGCACACACGTTGCCTACGACAGATGCTTTGTGCACACCCGATGCACTTAGATCTTGTTTCTGTGCACTTGTATGGCACGTATATGGATTTTGATTGTCGTGCGCTCCAGACGCACGTAGTATTCATACGCGTATTTTGGGATTGATTTTTCATACGCGTATTTTGGGATTGATTTTTCTTATAGAGCAGTACGTTTTTATGATATTGCTATGTGTTTTCGTACTGAGCAGGACTAGTCAGAGGACAGTACCTAAATATATTTTGCATGCATTGATAGTTATTGAAGGGATTTCCAAAAAGCGAGCTATAGCCTCAGTATTTACCTACGTGTCTGATATGACACGAAATGTTCAAAACAAGGTGACCCTTCTAAATTGTTTCCAAAACGGCGGAACGTACATTTTAAACAAAGGTATATATGTATATAAGTTATTTTCTTATGATAGACGTCTGCCACTGTGCAGTGTTATACGCGTTGCACAGCGACTTAAAGAGATATGGCATGCATTTCCTTCAAATACTTACATATATAGATTCGATATTTACATGGATAGTTTCGAGTTATATCATATTGGTTTTGCTTTGGATTTGGCATTTATGTCTTCCCCATGACTCCGATGATTGCGGGATGCTTGACGGAGTTTTGATTTGAGTTATATGCTCATTTTTCATGCGCATGCGCAGCGCTATGATTTGTTTTATGTATTTACGATTTCGGAGCCCCGACGACTTGATGGTTTTGTTTAGATGTTTTAGTATTTGGGGGAGTTTTAATTTAAATTCGGGGACCGAATTTCTTTAAGTGGGGAAGATTGTAACGTTTTGAAAATCGTTTCGGTGAAATTTCGAAAAAAACGGTAAAATAAGGGGGTTTTCTGTAAAAAATCAAAATACAAATATCTTTATTATAAAATTAAATATAGATATTCTAGCTATGTAATTGTTAGTATTTGGTGTTTATTGAGCCACTGGTGAAATTTTAAATTTTCTGAAAAATTTTCCGAAATTAATTATTTTAATATTATTTTAAGCCGTCCCTAATACATTTAATTAGGGAAAATTACAAATTAGAATGAATTGAAAAAAATTTTGTGCATCATAAAACATTAAATAAAATTTTATCATGTGGTTTTTGAAATGAAATCGTTTGCCAAAACGGTTTAGAAAATATCGAAGAAAAAGGTATTTTTTCGGTGAAATTAGTGTTAATGGGAATTGGGGTATAGCATTTATCTTTTTTCTAACCCACACACCCACACCTCACCCTCTCCCCATCTGGCCGGCCCCACCATGACAGCCCCCTCTCTCTCTCTCCCTCCAATCACCTCACATTTCAAAAGAAAAGAAAAGAAAAGAAAAGAAAATGAAAGAAAGTCAAAAGGGGGGGTTGGACTTTGCCTTTTTCTCCCAACTTTCTCTACCTCACTCTCTCTCCTCCCCCACTCCCTCATCATGGCCGAATCCTTGCTGCAACAGCCCCTCATTTCCCCAAAAATTCCATCTCTTTTGCTTCAAAAATTCATCATACCCTTCAAAAAAATCCCAAAATCTAAATCCAACTCTTACCCATTTCTCATTTGCCTTTCTAGCATGGATTTAGGAGCATGGAAGCTACTTTTGGAGGCTAGGATTTGCATGGTAGATTTCTATTTGTAAGGTATAAATTTGTGCCCCATGGTTTGTTGTTGATTAGTTGCATATATAATTTTGTTTATAAGGGTTAATTTGGTTGTTGTTGATTGTGTGTTTGAAAGTTCAAGAGAATGGATTGTGATCAAATTAGGGATTGTATTGTTTGATCATGGTTGTAATGGGTAGCTTACCATCTTAGGATTTGTAGAAAGTAAACTAGTAGTTAGATTTCAAATTGTTGCATGGAAATGTCTAAATTAAGTTATTTTGCTAACTAGAGTTTTTGAAAAATTATCAAATGCTTAGATTAAAATATAATTAAGTTTTCATGTCATTATAAATATTATATTGAGTGGTTTAATGCTTTTAGTTCATGAAAATCCAAGCTAGATTGTAGTTTGTGTATTTTTGCTATAAAATTGTTAAAATTTAGGTATTTTGTAAACTAGGATTTTAGGGTTTTTGGAATTTAACTAGATTAAATTATGGGAATTGTTTTCATGACTTATTTAAGATATTTAGTGAATATTGTGGCCGCTAGATTCGTTTATACATCGAGTTTTGTACTAAAACGGTGATTTGTGCTTGCTAGATTTTCGGAAAAATGACTTTTTAAGTGAAATTGGGTTTTTTGTCAATTTTAAGCTATTTTATATTATAATTTGTGCTTGTAATTGTACAAATGAGTGTGTTGGGAGTTTTCTCTATGGTTTGGCGTTTATACGCCGACGTCGAGAGTTTTTGGGTCGATTTGTCAAAGCAACCATAGGTTTTGACCTATGTGGGATTCGTGCGTCGTTTTGGTCATGAGTCGGATTTTAATGCGATATGGTGCGTTATGATATGTAGGTACCCCATGTGGACTTCGAGACGACAAGCAAGCGCGTGGCGACGTCGGCACCGGCGAGCGAGGACCAGGTGAGTAGATTTATATCTACGGGGAGAAGTCGGGTGGATGACGTATAGCACCCCCGCAGTCCATGGTGGTGTATACGGATGCGTATACACACCAACAATTATTATATGTTATTTTGGGATTAATAACGATGTTTAGGATGGATATTAGTGTGTTGGATTATTTTAGTGTTGCGAACCCTAGGGTAGTGTTGCACTACACATACACACATACATACTTGCATACATTCCTATTTATATGTGCTCATGGGATTCTTTATAGTTATGTATTCACATGGGTATGGGACTATGTGTTCACATACGGATTTGAGGATGATACTTGGGATTGAGCTGAGTCGATGAGATTTGTTTTGTGGTTGTGATAGCGGTGATATGGCAGGATTCGTACTTGAGGTACGTCTTGGTGTTATAGCGGATCTTGGGACGACGATACGGGTGAATAGTGTTATAAATAAAATGGTCGACATGTGATCGTGATATGAGGCATGATATGCTAGGATATTGATATTAGGCCGTATCGGGCGATGTATACCCCTTGATGATGATATGTGCTGACGATATCGGTTTGTATGAGATTGTCGATCAGTAGTCAGATCATGAGTATATTGAGGATATTAGTATTGTACCAGACATAGGTCAGTACCCTGGACTATGATCCTTGATAAAGTGGATATCAGATGAATAGTGTGATGAATATGATGTTGACCCGTACCCAGATTTGGGGATGCCGTACGACGGATTTACGTACGAGCTATATATTGATGATTGATCCGCACTCTTAACTTGGGATGTCTGATTATAGATATGGTATCGGATATGATATTATTGAGGCGGGATCACCGACTAATATATATACAGGTATGTATATGTATCGACTCAGAGGTTAGGCGGTTTCCTTACCTGTAGTCTAGCTTGTAGTTTAGCCCTTTAGTTTAGTTAGTTGTTAGATTAGATTCGGTTCCTACCTATTTCAAAGCTTACGAATCGTGCGTATTTTAAAAGACAAGTCAAAGGATTCTACGGATATTTCAAAAAACGTATCTTTTCTTAAAAACACCGTAGCCCTTATTTTCAAAACCCCACGATTCGTGTTATTTCAAAAGGCACCATTGTAGGACTTATATTAAGTTAATGCAGATTAGTTATCGTTGCATCTAGTATTCAGCTCGCGCTCATTATTGTTGTTCGCTCCGCATCACATGCTTATATTATGCTTCATATTCTACTGTTGATATCTTATGGTTAGGACGCCAGCACCATTACCGATGATGCGTATGTACCACGTACACTTACTTGCCGGCTCACACACATCTTCATCGGTAATTGCCATGTCACGTACACCTTAGAAAATATTATTGCTTGACATAGCCTGTTAGCTAATAGTTTAGACATGATATTAGTGTACTTGCCTTATATGTTAGTTTAGACATTGTAGTTATTACCTGCTACTTCATGCATACTGTTATTCATTGTTATGCCGCATTCATGGATTCTCATGCATATATTCACTTTTTACGTGCTATTGAGGTTTTGGATTCGGATTTCCATGAGATTTTCTGGATTTGGGGAAAACCGCAAAACATATACAAACTTCTTCTTTCTCTTTTTAAATGAAATGCGCGGTTTTTCCCATGATGTATGAGTCGTCCACCATGAGTTTGCTGGTGTATTTCGAGACCCGATTCGAGGAGTTGGATGAACCGTTTCGGGTACATGGTGGACCCTGTAAGGTACCCCGGGGCAAGAAGCTCATGGTGATGACGATGAGCCTGGCAGGGGGAGACTACCTACCGGTGATTTTACCCGACGCGTCGGATATCCGGAGGATACCGTCGTGGTCTTGAGATGGATGGTTGGGGCCGGTCTGCACAGACGGCGCCATAGATATTGAGATTGAGACATTGTGATTTCGAGATATTGAGGTACTGAGATTTGATGATACAGGCCAGTCCGGATAGCCGGAGCCTGAGGTTTTGAGACATTGAGATTTATGTTTTGTGTCGATGCTAGACACTGTTGATGCTGATTTCATTTATGATACCTCATTTTAAAAATACAAAGGAAATCTCACTAATTTATGAAAACAATTTCTTCATTTACATGTATTCTGTTTTCATGCATTCATACCTCATTCATATGATATATTGCTACCTGAGGCACTGACACGGGCACATAAGATCACACTCGGGTTAGATATTACCCTAGCCATTGTTATAGGCTGCGTGTTATTCATATATTTGAGGATATATTATGATCTTTGACCTAGGTTGCGTTATTTATGCGATTTCTGTGCGTAGATGTTTTTCTATTCACGAGTTGGCAACTCACCCCCGTTGTGCCCCAGTTTCTTGCAGGTTTGCCGTACAGGTTTCATTACGGCTTGTGGGCATAGTTTCCTTCGGGTGATTTACTAGTAGGTGGGTTTACTTGTATCGTACCGCCATTATATAATTTGTATATTATTACTCTGTTGTATCTAGAAGTTCCATCAACCAAAAATGTATTTTTTGAGATAGAGACCAGAGATGTTATTCTTTCGACCTTAGAGTCGCGCGTTTTATTTCTGTGGTTTTCTTGTGGTTTTGAGTTTTTGATCCTCGCCGTTGGCGTTGTATATTTTATTGCTTGTGTGGTTGTGACCGTCGATTGACGAAGAGCTAGCTCCCGCTTGGGGATGCCTTTTTATTGATTTCGTATACTATTCATGTTGTATCCCGTTTGGGGGCCAGTATTTACAAAGGAGACTCTGCCGAAATTTTCAGGAAATATTTGATGTTTTTTTTAAAACGCATAATTCGGCTATGCTATTAAAACTACTTGATTTAAATTGGTTTTCCTTTACTCTACTACTTTTCTTGGTTTGGATTTCTGGGTTTTCGGTTTACTTAGATTACGTACGCCTCGAGACGTTTCGTAGTTTAAGTGCCGGTCATCTTCCGTACTTTCGGGACGTGACATTTTTATCTGGGCTTTATTATGTGACATAATGACTTTAATCGATCCTTCTGGAAACTTAACGACACTATTTGAACTGCACGTAAAGACATATAAAATCTATAGTTAAATAAGAAGCGAGGTGAGAAAAATAAGGGTTCGATAGTCTAAACTTAGGATAATAGAATTGTTATTTTCTGAAACAAAACCTTAGGGTTTGAATCATAGTTATTTTTCAAAACTAGCTTGACCGGATTTGGTGGGTAGTATCCGCTGAAAACCCTCAGGAGACAACACTCCTCCTACTAGGGACACCTAGAGGTTTAACGGCTTGTTGCACATGCTCAGTGCAATCGCGTTCCCTGCGAAAGTGATGTTAGGAAATTTTTTGTGAATAAATTGGCTTTGCTCGGGACGAGCAAATGATAAGTTTAGGGGTATTTGTTCATATCAGATTTTTGTATTTTTATACCGCCCAATTTTTATCATATTGCTTATCGGTAGGTACTCTTGAGCGGTGGTTGCTAGTCAATTGCAGGATACAGGTTCTCGGCTCTAAATGGTGAAATCCATGGAAAAGCACGACAAAATCCGGATTACTGCCAACCACAGATGAAACACGGGTCTCCGCTCTCTAGCCGTATGTTGCCGCGCACCAGTTTAAGAGACAAAATGGCAAATCAACGTCATTTTCATGCACAAGGCTCAATGGCAACACAAGATCCAAGAAATTTACGCGGAGCTCGAGGAAATCATGAAAAAAAGATCCACATTCATCACCTTTTTGTTCAACAGAAATTCTGGAAAAATCGTGAAGAAAATAAGAGAAAAAACATATACCAGACTCATGGGCACAACAGACCAGGGAAGTACAAAAAAGGCGATGATCCAACTCCACTATGGGGCCGCGGATCCGCGGCCAATAGGGGGTCTAGGCCGCGGATCCTCGGCCGTACAGGCGTATCAGTTGATGGGATTTTAAGGGCAGTTTGGTCTTTTCACATGGGTCCAGAATGTTGCCATAGAATTTCTGTTGCCTGCCTATAAATAGTCCAGAACTTGCCAAAGCCAAGGGTGCTTAATCTTGTATTTTAGGTTTTAGAATACTTGTTGTTCTTCTTCCTCTTCTCATCTCTTCTCCATTAAAAACTTGTAGTGAGCTTTTGTGAGTGAAGAATGATGAATAAAGAAGTTCTTTTTGTTATTATACTTGTCTTGCTCTTGTTATGTTAATTGCTTGTAATCTTCAATTGATAATTTAGTTGTTGTTATTTATTGTTGTTTCTTTCTCATTCTCTTTTCCTTTATCCTTAAACAACCATGATGCTTACGTTTTATCCTTGCCAAGGTGAGGTCGCAAATAGCTAGTTGTTATCTTCTAATCTCTTTCTTTCTATCTTCCTCCTTTGTTTTATTCTTCGTTCTTCTTGTGATGGGTGAGTAGTTTCCATACTTGTTAGGGTAGGATAAGGGAAGTTTGAGAGAAGGAAATCTCTCTCACTCTTTTCTTGCCCAACATCTTAAATCGGACTCCCGCTAATTGAACCACAATCCGCTCCCTACGGCACCCTATCCTACATGATAGCGGTGATTTCTTAGTGAGACCTGTTATGGTTGAATTAACCGGAGGTTAAGGCTAGGAGCCAAGAATGGACGGACAAGCACCAAAAGGAAGAAGTTAAGAGTTGGAAAGCCTAGCTTATACTCGCAAGTTTCTTCCTAGTCGTGCTAATCCCCGTTGTTGCCGATTACCATAACACCGATATTAAGAGTGGCAACGAAAGAAGTGAGCGACTCCTAACTCAAACTAACCTAATCCTAACCCTAACAAGCTCTCTTTACATATCATTTTAGCACATAGTTAATCACAAACAAATCTGGACATTTGGACTTAACTCGTTAAAGCACATAGAAAAAGATTCACATCTCCCTGCGGACGACCCGTACTCAACCGGCTAGCTACAAGTGAAACCGTCTTGATTGCGGTAATTAACTAAACTTGAACACGCTAAAACTCTAACAATCACCCGGTCTCGATACTCCTACGACTAAGGACATTTAAGGATGTGCTTATAGACCTAAGCTCCCATATATATGATTGCCATCATAATGCTGGCAGTGAAGCAAGAATCCTATAGGCTCTATCAACATGTATATGATGATAAAGACAAACCAGATAGCATACTATCATCTTGAGTAAGATTGTTTCATCGGTATAGGTCCTACCTCACCTCAATCATCATAATCATAAGTCCGCGACTATGATAATTGCCTTGAGGGAACTATTGCCAACAATTTGAATCCGTTCAAATTATCATCTTATGAAACTTGCCATTCATGTCTAAAAGGCAAAATGACCAAAACTCCGTTTAGTGGACACGGAGAAAGAGTTGAGGAACTTTTAGGACTGGTGTATAGTGATGTATGCGTCCCATGTCTACACATGCCAGGAACGGTTCTTCTTACTTCATTACATTCACTGACGATCTCTCAAGATACGGACATGTGTTCCTGATGAAACACAAGTCTGAAGCTTTTGAGAAATTCAGAGAATATAAGCACGAAGTAGAGAACCAAATGGGCAAAAGTCTTAAGATCCTTTGATCTGATCGAGGAGGAGAATACTTAAGCAATGAGTTCCTAAACTATCTAAAAGAGAATGGGATTCTCTCTCAGCTTACTCCTCCCTATACACCACAGCACAACGGTATATCGGAACGGAGGAATCGCACCTTATTAGATATGGTGCGCTCCATGATGAGTACTGCTGAGTTGCCTATTTCCTTCTGGGATATGCACTGGAGACAGCTGCAGACCTATTGAATATGGTTCCTACCAAATCTGTGACAACCACTCCATATGAGATATGGAAAGGAAAGAGACCATATCTTAATTATGTTAGGATATGAGGTTGTCCGTCATATGTGAAAACACAAAATCCGGACAAGCTCGGGGCAAGGTCTATTCTGTGTAAGTTTATTGGATATCTCAAACATTCGCGTGGGTATATCTTCTACCACACAGAGGAACAAAAGGTGTTTGTTTCTCGGCATGCTACCATTTTAGAAAAGGAATTTCTTGCAATGGAAATTAGTGGCAAGGAGGTAGAACTGGAAGAAGTTCCAGCAACACAAACTGTAACAGAAGATTTGGTGGAACCAGAGGATTCAGTAGTTCCCGACGAACCCCAGCCTCTCCGCCGATCTAGTAGGGTTTCTCATCCACCTAAGAGATACTACGGTTTTCTCATTGATGGTGGGAGCAAGGATTGCATCATGGAAGATGATGACCCAACTAGCTTCGAGAAGGGCATCACGATTGGGGACTCTGTGAACTGGCTAGATGCAATGCGATCTGAGATGGAATCCATGTACACCAACAAAATATGGACTTTGGATGTTGCTCCTGAAGGGGTAAAACCCATTGGGAACAAATGGATCTTTAAGAAGAAACTTAGTGTAGATGGAAAAGTGGAGACTTTCAAAGCTAGACTTGTTGCAAAGGGTTTTCGTCAACGACCAGGTGTGGATTATGACGAAACCTTTTCTCCAGTGGCTATGCTTAAGTCCATCCGGATCCTACTTGCCATTTTTGCATACTATGACTGCGAAATCTGGCAGATAGATGTTAAGACCGCCTTTCTAAATGGTGATTTAGAAGAGAGAATGTACATGACTCAGCCAGAGGGCTTCGTAGACAGTGGGAGCAGCGGAAAGGTGTGCAAGCTGCTTCAATCCATCTACGGGTTAAAGCAGGCATGACAGAGTTGGAACATCTGCTTTGATGTTGTAGTCAAAGAGTTTGACTTCATTAAAAATGTAGATGAACCTTGTATATATAAGAAGGTTGCAGAGAGTAAGTTTTTCTTCCTCGTATTGTACGTCGATGACATACTCTTGATAGGAAATGATGTTCTTATGCTGCAATCGGTCAAGCTCTTCTTATCACATAGATTCTCAATAAAAGATCTAGGTGATGCCTCCTTCATACTGGGAATTATGATCTATAGAGTTAGATTTAAACGGATACTGGGATTGTCCCAATCCAGGTACATTGACACCATACTAAAGAGGTTTAGTATGGAAGAATCCAAGCGTGGGAACCAACCCACGATCTCTGGACTCACTCTCTCCAAAGAGATGTCTCCCAAGACTGATTTGGAGAGAGCTCGCTTGCAAGGGATACCCTATGCTTTGGCAGTAGGCTCTATCATGTATGCGATGCTATGTACCAGACCCGATGTAGCATACTCACTAAGTGTAGTGAGTCGGTATCAAGCAGATCCTGGAGAGAGTCACTGGATAGCTGTGAAGAACATTCTCAAGTACCTGAGAAGAACTAAGGAGATGTTCTTGCTGTATGGTAACGGAGAACTCCAGGTGGAGTCCTTTACCGATTAGAGCTTCCAAAGTTATAAGGACGACTCTAAGTCGCACTCGGGATTTGTCTTTACCCTAAATGGAGGGTCGGTGTGTTGGAAGAGTTCCAAACAGGAAACCGTTGCAGACTCAACGATGGAGGCTGAATACATCGCTGCCAACGATGCTGCCAAAGAGGCTGTCTGGATGAAGAAGTTCATCACTGAATTGGTGTGGTTCCGTCCATTGAACATCCAATACCCTTGTACTGTGATAACAATAGAGCTCTGGATTTAGCCAAGGAACCCAGGTCCCTTCATAAGTCCAGACATATTCTAAGACGGTATCACCTGATCCGGGAGATAGTTGATTACCGGGAGATCGAGGTCAGGAGAGTTGATATGAAGGACAACACTGCGGATCCACTCACGAAGGCCATACCCCAGATACATTTTGAGAGACACTTCGGGATGCTGGGTATGAGATACTACAACAGCTGGCCTTAGTGCAAGTGGGAGATTGTTAGTTATATATATGCCCTAGAGGCCATTGTTGTACATATGATGTATATTATAGTGGATGCTGGGATATATATAGAGAGGAATTTCTTGCTCGACATGATTGTTTGCTATTTGGTTTCACTTTGTCTTAATATGTTGACTTGTATTAGTTTACTGTCTTGCTCTCACATGTTGATAAAGCCCTTAGGATATGTACTCAACTACTGGGACTATGATGAGATCATACTAGTGGGGCCAGGGTAGTCAATGAGTACATCCTATAACTGTTCCTAGTCGAGGGTGTATCAAGACAGGGCATCGATGCACCAGTGTAGACTAGCGCATACGAATCTTGACCCATATGATGGGCGATGGATGATCCCATATCCATTGGTGTTTGACATCAGAGATGGTGTACGGGTGCTCATTGGAGACTGGGTACACTGGACGGACTCACCGAGAACTCCCAGATGGTATTATACCTCATGTCAGATGGCAGTTCTCTGGTGACACTGGTACAGGTTAGTCTGTAGACCTGAGATCATCATAGAGTCTTGTATGATTCCCACTGTGCTTTGATTTCCATCATACCACGTCTAAGAGGGCGTGCAAAACGGTGGCTTTTGGGTACAGTCCCGAATCACATAGAGGCAATGAGCGATTGGAGGGGTTTCGTCTCTTCCGGTATAGGGAGTTGATGTTGTGCTGTGTTCGATTGGCTATAACTGGAAGTCCCTGGTCAGGGATGATATAGAGTACTACTGGTAAGTGTTATCTGTAGGTTCTCGACCTGTTATGAGCCTCAGATCGACATGACTTATCGGTTACTGGAGTCTGACGTTTACCACCCCTAGACTGGATATGCGACATATCAGACGAGGAGACCGGACTCTACGATAGTGTTACTGATTGGATTCACAAGGGAATGTACAGGCTTGCTTATTGATCTTCTGATCGCTCAATACCTTGGTGGCTATTACGTTTAGCTGACCGCTTGCAGCTTATGGGTGTTTGATATGATCATCACCCACTGCCGGCGTATTGACGATTCCTTAGAGTCCTACACAGAGGTTTCTTGGCTCAGGCAAAACGGAGTAGGAGCCCATAGGTGATATGTGCGGGACCGAGGATAATACAATATGAGATACCGTATTCTATTATCGTGATATATGATATCGGCCGGGTATATGTGATATAGCCGGGTCATCGGATCAAGTGTTGATTCGATGAATCGGTACATGTTATATTAGTCGGTTATATGCGATATAGCCGGATTGTTGGATCAAGCGTTGATTCGATGATTTAATGTATAATTATATATGTGATATATTACATTACATTATCTAATATAAGCTCGCTTTATTGATTCATTTTTTCACCGGATAATACATTGATACATATGCGATATATGTTAATTGTATTATTTTCTTTTGTTATAAATATATATTATATATGTGATATATAATATTGTAGCATGTTATGATTACAAATGCAACATGATTTGTGGAGATTAAATATGGTTAGGGTTTTATTTGGGTTAGCATTTTCATGAAGCTTCTAGAAGCTTTACTTTTGTTTTATGCTTAGATATTTTGGATTGATATTTTGTGTTGATATTTTCTAACCCAACCCAAACCCTTTACTAAGGTTAATTCTCTACATGGGTTTAGCCCTTCTTACTTAACCAACGGTTGATTTGTAACTATAGATGATAATTCATTATTCATCACAAAAGACTTCATCTTCTTCTTCCTCCTTAAAAAGCATACTAGCTTTTGGTTTTGTGATGATTTAGTGTGAGAAATTGATAATAAAAAGAGAGCTAAATTCCTATTTCATCATCTTTATCTATTCTAGCCAATTAGATTAGGGTGTTCACTTCACCAATACTTGATTAGAGAAGTGAGAGCTTGAGTTAAAGATTCTTCAAGGTAGATCATCTTCGAAAAGGAAGACTTTAAGCAAGAATGGATCATTCGACTTGTGGAGCCTCTCTTGAGTCCGGGAGATCATGGATTGCGGTGAAGGGACTACTACTCGGAGCTTATGAAGCGAAGGAATGGACTACAAAGGTTGTAATCCCTTTCTCTTAGATGTAAAGATGTTTACATGCTTAGTTAACCGTAATTTTCTAGCAAAGATCCTCGCTTTAGATTGTTCGGCACTTGTAAATTTTAAATCGGGCATAGTTGATGCCTTATAGACCCTTGTGACAGTGCCTAGTAACCCTACAGACGACATTGGGAAGTTAGTGCTGTCTAGAGTGGCCTAAATGAGCTATAACTTATTCTTTTTTGTTAGTTTGGTGCGATATCGTAATTCAAGTGTCGTTTTGCGATATCGATAACCTGCTGTGACCCCGAGTGTTCACTGTAAAAACAAACAGTGTGGTAGTTTTGTACTCGAGACCCTGAGTGCTCACCTAGGACCCTAACCCTTTGCCATCGGTTATGGCCGGTGACTATAGGGCAAAATCCGGCGACCTCGGGAGGGTAGGTGAGTTAGGGTTTGGGTTTTGTAGGGTAGTTACTTGAAGATGTTTGGAGGTGTTTGGTTGTACTAGATTTTTCTGTAATGCATCTAGGTGAAATCAGGGAACTGTTTTGAGTGTTTGTGTGGCCATGGTGACACGTTACCCTGACCTGAACCATAGAATTGAACTCGATGCACAAACTTTAGAATTGATCCATGTCGGTTTTGTGAGTATTTTGGGTGTTCAGGGAAATCTGGAGCAACCCAGGGAATTTCTGAGAGTAGCAAACAATACCAGAAACCAATTTTAGACCAGAGGAGACCACCATGACAAAACGAGACCCAGTTGAGCATGAGGGGCCGAGCTCGCCGGAATTTCTAGTGATGGGTCCGGCCACTTGGTAGTCTAGGGTGTTGGGGTTGGTTTAGTAGCTCAATTACACATTATACATCACCCTATACTTGTTTGCTTGCCTTTATTTGACCTGAGTCAAAATTTGGGAACACTTGTGTGGGATTTAGGATATGTTTTCCGTATTTTGAATGATGAATTTTGATATTTGGATTCGTTTTTGGTTGTCGAATGTTTGTACATCGACAACAAGGGTTTTTTGGTTGATTTTGTACGCGTATGCTATAGGTTCTAACCTATGAGCAAGGCGCGTGCCGTTTTGGATTTTAGAACTTGATTTTAATAGCGTTGCGATATGTGTTGTTATTGTAGGTACCTTCGCATGGATTCCGAGGCGACGAAGCGTGGCGTCAACGACTTCGGCAAGCGAAGACTACGGTGAGTAGATCTATATCTACGGGGGAAGTCGGGTGGATGGCGTATAGCACCCCCGCAAAGTTTTGATGGAAAACTGATTTATAGAATATGGTTAAGGAAACCTAGATTAGGAAACTAGGGTTAGAATGAAGATAGCTATGAAACCATATTAGAAACTAGAGGATAGCTAGAAGTGATATGTAACGACTATTATAGGATGACGGAATTTGTGGATGACATGTGACGACATTGCCGTTTAGGGTACTATACGACTAGATAGCCGATGTAGATATGTCATCCGAACCATACCCTTTTCTAAACCGAAGAATCATATGTATCTTTTAAATATATACCTTGAGGGACGTTATGGATTTTCAAATGATATCTTTTCCTTAAAAACTCCGTAACTCCTATTTTCAAAAATACGATTCGCTTCCTTTAAAATCTGCTTGTATGGTTCGGGTGCGTATGTTAGATTAGATACTTATACTTATAGTAGAGATAGAATGTTTATGTAAACTCGACTTGATGTGAGATATAAATGCGATGAAGGAATATAAGACTGATATGATGATATGTTGATATGATGATATGTTGGTATACGGATACGAGTCGTTCGAGATAATTTATACCCTGCCGGTCCCCTGATATGAGTTTATTGCGGATGTGACCTGAGGCATAGGTACATATATATATATATAGAATGTTGTGAATCATGGATGATAGGTCGCACGTGATATTAGGCCGTACCCTCATTTGTCTTATAGGATGATAGGATCCCTATTAGCTTAATGCCGCCGTACGATGATTTTCCATGCATGATGAGTTTGACTTGTTGATTATCCATACCCTTGACTAGAGCATGTCGTACGATGTATTATACCGTACGCGATGTTGTTAGGCTGGATGCCAATTGATAGATTTACCGACTCGATCATGTTAGATACGTATACCCGTCAGTATTTGCATATGATTACCTTATGCTGCATTCATATTATTCTCATTGCCTTGTTTATACCTGTGATAGTATATCTGCACCATTATCGATGATGCGTATGTTACACGTACACAGATTGTAGGCTCACACACTTCATCATCGATAATTGCCATGTCACTACACAGTAGGATTACTGCATCATGATATGACACTTCGCATAACCTGCTTGCGCACATACACATTAGTATATTCATATTGGTGCACATATACATTGATACATCCATATTTGGGCACATACACATTGTATATTCATATTGGTGCACATATACATTGATACATCCATATTTGCGCACATAAACATTGTATATTCATATTGGTGCGCATATACATTGATACATCCATATTTGCGCACATTCACATTGTATATTCCTATTGGTGCACATATACATTGTATATTCCTATTGGTGCACATATACATTGATACATCCATATTTGCGCACATACACATTGTATATACCTATTGGTGCACATATACATTGATACATCCATATTTGCGCACATACACATTATATATTCATATTGGTGCACATATATATTGATACATCCATATTTGCGCATATACATATTGTGCCTACATAGATAACTGGTTTTATTGGGAAATTGGGAACCGCATGTTATATTTTAAAAACTAGAATCATTTAAAAGAGCGGTTTTCCCTTAATATGGCATATCACTGTTCCATGTTGCATGATTTACGGATATGCTTACATCTCTATTATAAGTCGCATACGTCATGCTATATGATTTTACGCATTGAGATATGTTGTTTTCATGAGATTTCTAGATTTGAGAACCGTGGACATTTTAAAAGAGATTGTGTTATTTAAAAAACCCGGTTTCTCTTGATATGATATTTCAGTGCGTCCACCATGCGTTTTCTCGGTTCTGAGACGTGTGACATGTGAAACCCGATTCGAAGAGGCGGATGAGGCCGATTGCGGGTACATGGTGGACCCGGTATGGTACCCCGGGGCAAGAAAGGGATACTGTGTATACAGACGGTGGGCCTGGCAGAGGGACTACTACGTACCGATAATAGTATTTGGGCTCGGCGGATATCCGGAGGATACCGACCGGAGTCGAGAGTTGATATGAGCCGATCCGGACTGACGGAGCCCGATATATGAGGATTTTCATGCCGATGCTGGGCACGGTTTTCATGATGTTTTCGAGTGTCGATGTTAGGCACTCAGGTTCCATGATTTTGATGTGTCGCAAGGGACACCGTTGATTTATATACTCATACTTTCATGCACACTCTTTTATGATGTTTACGTGCATACGGACATTGATTATATGGGTGGACGAGATCCACATGCATACATACATTGATTATATGGGTAGACGATATCCACATGCATACATACATTGATTAGATGGATGGACGAGATCCACATGCATACATTCCTTGATTATACTGTTGGATGTTATCCACATGCTTATAGGCATTGACTACCTTATTGGCACACAAATCGACCCGGTCACCCTAGATATCATAGTATTACCTTTATGATATAGTTGACCTAGGAGTTGTTATTTATTCGATTTCTACTTGTCAATATATTTCTATTCACGAGTTGGCAACTCACCCCCGTTGTTCCATAGTTCTTGCAGGATGCCTGCTTGGATCAGTAGCTGCTTCGCTGGCACACAGTTGTATCAGGGTGTTTTGCACTAGTACATGAGACATTTTTATCGTACCCACACTTGTATCTATATTTTATTATTGTATCTAGTTAACTCCATCAATCAAATTTAGTAAATTGTATAAGTAATGAGACTTAGTGGGATTGTGGTTGCGAGACTTAGAGCGAGGGGTTTTTCGCTACATGTGAAATTTATGTCTTGCTTTCTTTTATCTTTTGTGATGAACTTCACCGTTGGCCGTCGTATACTTATTTTTACTGTATTGAATGGTTGTGATCCGCCGTTTGGCGAAGAGCTAGCTCCCGCTTAGGGATTCCTTTATCATCTTCATGTATTTGTGGTTTTGGATCAAAATATACAGAGGAGGTGCTGCCAAAATTTTTAAAAGACGAAACACGTTTTCAAATTAGTAAATTTCACTTGCATCATTCATGTTCCTTTTCTATGCATTAAGAAAACTTGATTTCATTATACCTTTATTTCAAAACCTCACCTCCTTTATTTTTCTTAAGAGGTTTAAATTTCTGGGTTTCAGCTTACTTGAATTCCGTTGCGCCTTTAGACGTTGCGTCATTCAAGTGCTGGTCACGAGCTAATATTTCAGGTCGTGACATCTGGTGATGGCCACCCGTGCACAACGTGACATCATCCCCCAATACCGGGAGGGACGAATCCCCGACGATCTGCTCAATGCCTCCATGTGGCTCGGGATAGTCCCCAACTAAAACCTGTTAGCACGACTCCTTTTAGCCGTGGTAAGGTAGTAATCAAAGCAAAGTGGGAACTCACACGAAAAAAATGACGATCTCAGGTCTACAGACTAATCTGTACACATGTCACCTAGGAACTGCTATCTGACTATAGGTGTAATACCAACTAGCAGATTCCCGGCGAGTCATTCCAGTGTGCTCATAACCCAATGAGCACCTGCATACTATCTTAGGTGAGCAAACTAACACCAATGGCTCGTGAGACCGGCCACTGCCCCTCATTGGGGTCTCGATCAGTATACACCAGTCTACTCTGGAGTATCAATTCCAAGTCTCGATACTCCCACGACTAGAGATATTTAACGATGTACTTATAGACCACCCAGCTCCCACTAATATGATTGGCATCATAGTGCTGATAGTCAAACAAGAATCCTATGGGCTCTATCAATATGTAATAGTGAACTGTAATGCTACCTATAGCATATACATGATGATAAGATAAACTAGATAACATTCTATCATCTTGAGTAAGACTGTTCTACCCGTATAGGTCCTCCCTCAATCATCTAATCGCATGCCCACGATTACAATAATTGACTTGAGGGCACTATAGCCAACAATCTCCCACTTTCACTTAAGGCTAATTATTGCGGTATCGCATAATCACAGCCCGTGTGATACCGAACACCCAACTCCTCTACTAATCTTTTTCTCAAAGCTCATTTGTGAAACTATTTCATTTGAAAAATAGCCTCAGTGAGTGGATCCGCTCCAATGTTTCTTTCTATATCTCTCAATATCTCAACTTCGTTGGGAACAACCATCTCCCGAAACGAGCAATACATGTCTTAGAATTTGTCTGGATATCTTATGGGACCTAGTTCACAAGGGAACTCTAAATCCAACAAATTACTTAGAATGTATCAACCACTAAATTTAATCAGAATACAGCGCCATGCCTTCCTCAGTATCCGCTTGGTGCACCTGTCCAATATACTTTCCTTCAAAAGAGGGAAAACTATAACTCAGACAGTCACTCTGTCATCCAAGTCACCTTGGAAGCCTGAACTGATAACAGCTTCCCGAAGGAGGCGGCTGTTACCAATTCCCAAGAACATCTATTTATGTTCATAACTGCTTCCTACCTTTTCTACAGGATTGGATTAATATATATACTTATTGTAGGTAGTGCAAAAACAATATCTGGTATGGTACTTGACATTACATGATTAACTCAATTGCCAAAGCAAGTGATATGATAATCATGCAAATCCCTCTCCCCTTTGTCTGTAAGACATCTTTTAGAGAGGGTGACTCCATCACCTGCGGGTACACATCCACGCCAGTGGTCAACAATTCTAAAAGACCTTTAGAATAATGTCAAAGTACCCAGATTAGGACACTTCCCAGATCTAGATCTAAAACCATAGATCTAGTGACCAGAATGCTTATATCTTATCCAGATCCTGTGTGGAGAAACCGCATTGTGACAACCACAGTGTAACCGATCGTAGTATAGGAATTTCACTTCCTATCAAGTTCATGTCATCTAAATACTAGGACATCACTCCCTACTACCTTCTTACCAGATCCATCTCTTATTCTGATGAAGTCAAACTTTATGACTATCACAACAAAAATAGATAATCTTTCTCGGCTATACCTGCTTTATTCTATAAATAGACATAAGCTACTTGCCCACTATACTTCCGCTGCTCCCACTGACTACAACAGCCCTCTGGCAGATTCATATACACGTGCACTTCTAAAGCTAGTTTAGAACAACTTTATAATCATCCTCCTTCCGGATTCCGTAGTCTAGAACAGCAGCAGTGGAAAGTTTGGGTAAACAAGAACCTCCCTATCACCGTGTCTGAGAAGACTGAAGTACCTCTCGGGTGCCTGAGGTTACCCACCAAATCTGCGGAGTGGCTAAAGGAATGTCGAAACCAATTGAATCTATAGGTCCTACTAAATTTTCAGTAATCGTTTGTGGTTCTGGAATCACTTCCAGTTCTACTATACTCCCACTAATATTTTCTTAAAAGAATCCATTATACTAAAACTGGTGGCGAGTCCAGAAAAATATTACTATTCATCTTGCTGATGGTAGAAAGTTAACTCTCGTCAAAGCCCGAGATAACCCACAAACTGCCATTACTAAAACATGCCTTTAGTTTATCCGGATTCTGGTTTTAAGTATAAGCTGGGCAACTCCATATACCTTAACATAGTTAAGATATGATCCATTCTATATCTATTATAGAAACAAGGGTACTAATTTAATTGGAACCAGATTCAAAATCATGCATCTGTCTCCAGTGCATATCAATCAAATGGAAGGAGTGTTAGTTATATGTATGCCTAAGAGGCCATTATTGTACATGCGATGTATATTGTAGTGGATGATTGGACATATATAGGAAGGACTTTCTTGCTCAGCATGATAGTACGCTATCTGGTTGCACTTTATCTTAACATGTAAACAAATACTGTTTTGTGATCACATGTTGATTAAGCCTTTAGGATGATTACTTGACTACCAGGATTATTATGCAGATCATACTAGTGGGGACAGGGTAGTCGATAAGTACATCCTTCAAATGTTCCTAATTGTGGGAGTATCGAGACAGGGCATCAGTATTCCAGATTAGACATGCGTATGCGCTTCTTGACCCATATGATGGGTGATGGATGATCCCATATCCCTTGGTGTTTGACATCAGAGATGGTATATGGGTGCTCAGTGGAGACTGGGTACACTGGACGGACTCGCCGAGAACTCCTAGATGGTATTATACCTATCGTCTGATAGCAGTTCTCTAGTGACACTGGTACAGGTTAGTCTGTAAACCCAAGATCGTCATAGAGTCTTGTGTGATTCCCACTGTGCTTTGATTTCCACCTTACTACGGTCAAAAGATCATGCAAAACGGTGGCTTTTGGGTACAGTCCCGAATCACATGTAGACAATGAGCGATAGAAATGGTTTTGTCTCTCCCGGTATTAGGGCTTGATGTTGCGCTGTGCTTGATTGGCCATAACAGGAAATCTATAAGTCCACGGTAGCGCCCCGGCCGTCTAACAGGCGCCAAATGCGGAACAAAAACTTTTACAACTGGCGCTATCGCATATTATAAACCGGATCTTCCATTAAAGCTAAACTAACAAATTACAAAGTGGGTAGAAATGTTATACCGAACGATCCGAGCCCTTCGGTCTTCAACCATCATCCCACGCTTTGTTGCGGCTGCTCCGATCTCCTGAATCTCCAGTCTTCTCGTCCAGGTGGCACCACGTCGACGGATCTTTAAACGGGCTCCCGCCTCTGAACCAAGGCAACTCGGTCGTCAAGTTTGCTAAAAGAGACGACCAAGATGATGTAGAGAATGAGTAGAACACTTTGTCTCGTTACGTCTAAGGTTATGGATGAACGGTTAATGAAGTTGCCTTTTGGATCGATATGAAATGAGAAATGGAGTATACTAATTTCCATGAACCAAAATCCTTAATCTTTTTCAAATGAAATCAATCCTCTTTCTTGCAAGAGGGGGGGCCGGCCAAATATAAGGAGGTAGGGGTGAGTGTAGGAGCAAGGTGGTAACCATAAAGGAAAAGATCAACAACTAATATCCTTAAGCTTTACAAGAAACTTTAATGCAAAAGGCGACTCACTTAAACACCTCATCATATTAATAAATGCAATAAGTGACTCACTAATCCTAGTCACCACAACATGAAGCTTCCACTCATGACTCACCATCAAGAAGAAAAGATAAATCCGTATTTAACCGAATGTTAAATACGGCCGATAGAAAACTGGAAACTGGCAACTTCTAAAAGTGATCCTGAAACGAATTTCAGGATAACCCCGTATCAGTATAATCATACCCGCATTTGTATTACGACCGAATACAAATGCAAATGAGACAAAGATAATATATCTACACAGCATAATACTCGGATCCGGCTTAAACCAAAGCCGACCAGTATTATAAATATGACACGTGCATAAACGCACGTGCATTTTCCGAACCCTGCTATAAAACCATACGGCCTCTACAACGTTTCACCCGAACTTGGGAAACGGTCTGTGGGGGACTCTAATGACTCATCAACACACTGGCACTGGGTATAACAACTAGCACGCCAGAGGTACAAGCTGTATGTAACGGTTGCCTATTTATTGATTGGAAGGGAAGCTGACGAGCGAACTCATCCATAAACCCTACTGAGCCTAACAGTGATAATATCCGTACAGTCCGGTCCGTTCTTCTAAAGAGTATCACATATCGAGTCTAGGGGGTGGATAAAGTCAGACCCCTAATAACGCGATAAATCATGTCGGCATGAAGCCCATCACCACCTGAGAAACTACTGATCCAAATTAGTAATTCTCCACTACCATGGCCGAGGATTTCTAGTGATGGCCACCCTTGCACTGTGCGACATCAACCCCTAATACCGGGAGAGACGAATCCTCGACGATCCGCTCACTGCCTCCATGTGGCTCGGGACTATACCCAAAAAAGTCCTGTTTGCACGACTCCTTTGGGCCGTGGTAGGGTTGAAATCAAAGCACAGTGGGAACTCACACGAGGCAAATGACGATCTCAGGTCGACAAACTAACCTGTACACATGTCACCAGGGAACGGCTATCTGACGATATGTATAATACCAACTAGGATGTTCCCAGCGAGTCCCGTCCGGTGTACTCATAACCCAATGAGCACCTGTACACATCTTAGGTGATCCAACTGACTCCAGTGGCCTGTGAGACCGGCCACCGCCCCTTGTCGGGGTCTCGACTGTATACACTAGTCTACTTTGGAGTATCGATGCCCTGTCTCGAAACTCCCATGACTAGGGACACTTTAAGGATGTGCTTACAAACCCCAGCTCCCACGTATATGATCGCCATCATACTGCTGGTAGTCAAGAAAGAATCTTATGGGCTCTATCAACATGCAATAGAGAACTAAAGCATGTAAACAATGATAAAGACAAAACAGATAGCATACTATCATCTCGAGCAAGACTGTCATATCGGTACAGGTCCTGCCTCAATCATTGCAATCACGTACCTGTGATCCAATAATTGACTTTGAGGGCACTATCTCCAATAATTTCCCACTTGCACTTAAGGCTAATTATTGCGATGTCTCATACTCACAGCCCGTGTGATACCGAACACCCTAACTCCTCTACTAATCAGTTTCTAGTTTGTAAAACTCTTGTGTTCGAGAAACAGCCTCAGTGAGTGGATCCGCCCTGATGTTTCTTTCTATATCTCTCTTAATCTCAAGTTCGTGGAGAAAGCCATCTCCCGAATCGAGTAATACCTTTCTTAGAATATGTCTGGATATCTGATGGGACCTAGTTCACAAATGAACTCCAAATCCAAACTTCTTAGACTGTATCGATAACTGAACCTAATCAGTATCCAGCACCATGCCTCCCACAGTATCCTCTTGGACCACATGTCTATAATACTGTCCCTCGTCAGAGGGAAAACTATAACTCTGACAATCACTCTGTCAACCATGTCACCTTTGAAGCCTGGAATGATAACAGTCTCCCGAAGGAGGCTGTCGTCCTCAATTCCGTAGAACATGCACTTATGTTCTTAAACTGCTTCCTTATGTTTCTCCAGGATTGGATTAATACAAACTTACTGCATCTAGTGCAAAAACAACATCTGGTATGGTACTTGACATCTCACGATTGACTCAATTGCCTAAGCAAGTGATCTGCCAATCGTGCACATCCCTCTCCCTTTTAGTCTGTAAGACACCTTTAGAGAGGGTGACTCCATCACCTGCAGGTACACCACCATGCCAGGAGTCATCTATTCTAAAATACTATTAGAATACTGTCAAAGTACCCATATTGGGAAACTACCCAAATCTAGATCCAAAACCATAGATCTAGTAACCGGAATGTCAGATATTATATCCATATCCTTTGTGAAGAAACAACTGTGTGACAACCACAGTACAACCGATCGTAGTATAGGAATTTTACTTCCTATTCTGTGTATGTCATCCAAATACTAGGACATCACACTTTACTACCTTCTTAACAGATCCATCCCATATTCTGATGAAGTCAAACCCATGACTTTCACATCAAAATTAGATGATCTTATCTCCGCTATATCTGCTCAAGCCTATAAATAGACATAAGCGGCTTTTCCACTATGCTTCCGCTGCTCCCACTGACTATGACAACCGTTTGGCAGAATAATATATACATATATACTTCTAAAGCTAGTTTAGAACGATGCTATACAGAACCACCTGCCGGGTCTCATAGCCTGGAACAACCGTAGTGTCAATTCTGGGTAAACTAGAACCTCCCTGTCACCGTCATTGAGGCTACCGGAGAACCTCTTGGGTGTCTGAGGTTACCCACCATATTTGCGGAGTGGCTAATGGAATGTCAAACCTGATTGAATATATAGGTCCTATTAAGTTTTCTGTAATCGTTTGCGGTTCTGGAATCACTTCCAGTTCTACCATACTCCCACTTCTGTTTTCTGAAAAAATCCATTTTACTAAAACTGTGGCGAGTCAAGAACAATATCACTATTGATCTTCTAGATGGTAGAAAGTCAACCCTCGTCAAAGCCAGGGTCAACCCTCAAACTGCCATTACAGAAACGTGCCTTGATGTATCCAGTGTCTGGTTTTAAGCATAAGCTGGACAACTTCCCGTATCTTAACATCGTTAAGATATGAACCATTCTATATACAATATAGAAATAGAGGCACTAACTTAATTGGAACCAGATTCAAATCATGCAGCCGTCTCCAGTGCATATCAACTTAATGGAGAGAGGCTAATCAGTATTACTCAACTTAGAAATGCATCCAATTATGAGTAACCTGAAAGAGAAACAAGTTTCTCAAAACCATTACTATCATATGAATACCAATCACAAGAATCTACATCTTCAATCTCTTTGAAGAATCCCGATACTTGTGATACCTGGTTCTCTACTTTATTCTTATACCCACAACTTCTCAAAACTTAGACATTGTATTTTTACGAAACACTTGTCTAAAAACAAGAGAAGTCACAAGTAAACAGAACATAGTACGAGGACCAACCGCTTTGTCCTGGCGGACACTGGACAACATACAATACTCTGTATAGGTCATCTGAGTTGAATAACTCAAAACCTGTGCATTGTAGGTTGAAAACTGTACCCAGGCGATTTCCTCAGATATCACCAATTACAACGAATTCCGATATAATGAGGATGATCACCTAATTCCCAATAACTTACTCCCACTCATCATCTGTAAAACCATACAGATATGAGAATCATACCTGGTAAATACATACCTAGGAGTAAGTATCTAATCGGGAAATCAGTTTTCCTTTAAAAATGCACCAAAACATGAAAATGTTGTAAGTCCATGCTACCTCTCCCGGTACTTTCGGGCATGCGGAATTTGATGAAAAACAATTTTCTAGAGGCGGTAACATGGATTCAAAACCGGATCTTTGTTAAACATCTAACTAACAACCTAACTAGGAGTTGTTAACTACTCGGTTAGGGGGCTATACCTTTCTTGAACTCCTTCGTCTTCGACTCCTTCCGGTGTACGGATCGGCCTCACCTCGTCGTCTCCTTGCGCCGAAGATGGATCCACCCGAAAGCTTCTACCTTTGGCTTCTTCTTCGAGCTTTGAAGAAACTAGATCACTTGGCTTGCTAGGCCTTGTGAACTAGAATGAGTAGAGGAATGTTCTGGTGTCTTTTTATCTCTAAGGCAATGAGTCTCAACAAATGAGAATGGTTTGCCTTGAGGTAGAGAAAGCAAGAGGAAGAGGGAGAGCTTGAGAATGAGAGAGCTCAAAAAAGAGAAAGCAAAAATGATAGAATGAACCATACTCTTCTCATTCTCACCTCACATAATCCAAAAGCCATCATAACCAAAATAGTAATCAAGTATTGTTTGAATGGTTTAAGTCAAAATGGTTATATCATTTCATGCACTCATTTTGCATAAATAAACAAGCAAGCAAAAGTCTTTGCCATGGAATGATAGCCATTGTCATGATGATGGTCAACTAGTCCAACCTAGTCAACCGGTCAACAAAGTCAACAAGTCAACAAAGTCAACCCCTCAACAACAATGTCACTATAATACTTAATTAATATTAATGTTAATCATATATCTTATTCTCATTAGGGTAAAGTAAAAGTCAATGGTCAACAGTCAACTGTCAACAGTCAACAGTCAACAGCCCCAATGAGAATACTCTGCCTCTGTCTCTCTGTCAACTGTGCATACACACCCGCATCCGCGTTCCGAGGAACACGAATACAAACGAGATAAAACCAATCCCAAAACGTACACTAGGATCTGGCTTAAACCAAAGCCCGCTAGTGTTAACAGTCCGGACACTGTACGTGCACAAGTGCACGGATGTGACCGAACCCTGTCGCAAAACCATGCGACCTGTCGCAAAACCATGCGACATCTACTCTTTTGCATAAAAGCGAATAGCTTTCTGTGTGGGACTCTAAAGACTCGACACTACGCTGGCAGTGGGTTTTACCACAGACCGCAAGCGGCACTAGCTGTGCGTAACGGTCCCCAGGTAGATGCCGAAAAGAAGACTGACGAGGTGAAACCCATCTGAACTCCTACTGAGCCTGAATGTGACAGTCTCCGTACAGTCCGGTCTGTTCGTCTGATACATCGCATGGCGGGCCTAGGGGGCGGTAAACGTCAGTCCCCTAATAGCGGTACAAGTCGTGTCGGAGTGAAGCCCAAAACACCCTGAGATAGCACTGGAAGCCTACCAGTATATCTCGCTTGCCCTGGCCAGGGACTACTCGTGTAATGGCTCTCCTAGACACAGCGCGATGTCAACCCCCAATACTGGGAGAGACAAATCCTGTCTAACCGTCACTGCCTCCAAGTGCTTCGGGACTGCACCCAACTACTACCTGTTTGCACGACTCCTTTGAGCCGTGGTAGGGTAGTAATCAAAGTACAGTTGGAACACACTCGAGGTGAAGTGACAGTGTCAAGTCAGCGGACTAAGCTGTACTCATGTCACCTGGGAACTGATAACTGACGATAGGTATAATACCAACCAATCAGTTCCCGACGAGTCCTGCCCAGTGCACTCGTAACCCAACGAGCACCCACATACTATCTCAAGTACGACGTACTGACGGCTGTGGGACAGACCGTCTCCCCTGCTGGGATGAGAAGCGCATACGCTAGTCTACTCCGGAGTATCGATGCCCTGTCTCGATAGTCCTGCGACTAGGGACCTGCATAAGGATGTGCTTATAGATTACCCAGCCCCCACTAGTGTGACTGCCATCACAACGCTGGTAATCAAGCAAAGATCCTAAGGGCTCCACTAATGCGTATAGGTGATATAATAAAATAAACACATGTACACATTGAAGTAGAAACAAACCAAGTAGCATACTACTATTTTGAGCAAGATTGTATATACAACTGTGAATATCCCAAGCTTCCATTAAGTAATATACAAACTAGTATGATACAGTAATGGCCTCTAGGGCATATATACTAACAATCTCCCACTTGCACTAAGGCCATGTACTGGCGTATCGCAGACCTATCATCTCGATCAGCCGCTCGAACTGAGTCTGGGGCAAGGCCTTGGTGAATGGATCTGCAGTGTTATCTTCTGAAGCAACCCTCCGAACCTCAATCTCCTGGCGATCTACGATCTCCCTGATCTGGTGATACCGCCTCAAGATGTGTCTGGATTTCTGATGGGACCTGGGTTCCTTCGCTAAAGCTATAGCCCCGTTGTTGTCGCAATACAGCGGTATTGGATCAACAATGGACGGAACCACCTGAAGTTCTTTTAAGAACTTCCTCATCTAGACGGCTTCTTTTGCGGCATCAGATACAGTGATGTATTCCGCTTCCATAGTCGAGTCAGCAACGGTTTCCTGCTTGGAACTCTTCCAACACACCGCCCCTCCATTGAGGGTAAAGCATAACCCGACATGGACTTAGAATCATCCTTGTCACTCTGGAAGCTGGAGTCAGCAAAGGCCTCGATCTGGAGGTCTTTTCCGCCATACACCAAGAACATCTCCTTAGTCTTTCTCAGGTACTTGAGAATGTTCTTTACCGCTATCCAGTGTTTCTCCCTGGGGTTTGACTGATACCGGCTTACTACACTAAGTGCATAAGCTACATCCGGTCTGGTACACAACATCGCATACATTATAGAGCCTACCGCAGAAGCGTAGGGTATAATAGACATGTGATCGCTCTCCAAATCAGTCTTGGGAGACATCTCTTTAGAGAGGGTGATCCCGTGACAAGCCGGTAGGTTACCGCGCTTGGAATCTTCCATACTGAATCTTTTCAGTATGGTGTCGATGTACCTGGACTGCGAAAGTCCTAATATCCTCTTGGATCTATCACGATGGATCCGTATCCCCAGGATGTATGAGGCATCACCCAGGTCTTTCATGGAGAACCTGTGTGACAAGAACCCCTTGACAGATTGTAGCATAGGAATGTCATTTCCTATTAAGAGAATGTCATCCACGTATAAAACGAGGAATACTACAGTTCTCGCTACAAATCTACTATAGATGCATGGTTCATCTGGATTTTTGATAAAGCCAAATTCTTTGACCGTCTTATCAAAGCAGATGTTCCAACTCCGTGATGGCTGCTTTAGTCCATAGATGGACTTAAGCAACTTGCATACCTTTCCGCTGCTCCCACTCTGAATGAAACCCTCTGGCTGGTCCATATAGACACACTCCTCTAAATTTCCATTTAGAAAAGCGGTCTTTACGTCCATCTGCCAAATCTCATAATCGTGGAAGGCAGCAATGGCATGAAGGATCCGAATGGATTTCAGCATAGCCACTGGAGAAAAGGTTTCGTCATAGTCCAAACCAGGTCTTTGACGAAAACCCTTTGCAACAAGTCTAGCTTTATAGGAATCAACCTGTCCATCTACACCAATCTTCCTTTTGAAGATCAACTTGCATCCTACGGGTTTTACCCCGTCTGGAGCAATGTCCAACGTCCATACATTGTTGGTGTACATGGACTCCATTACGGTCCGCATTGCATCCAGCCATTTTACCGAGTCAACGCTCTGAACGGCCTACTGGAAGCTAGTAGGCTCATCATAAGCTATGATGCAATCCTCTCTATCCCCGTCTATGAGAAAACCGTTGTATCTCTCGGGCGGATGAGACTGCCTACTACTCCTGCGGAGCTGCGTAGGAATGTCCTATTCTTTTGAACCCTCTGGTTCTACTAAGCTTTCAGTAATAGTCTGTGTTCTACTGCGCTCCCACTAATTTCCTTTTCCAAGAACTGGTGTTCTAGAAAGTGGGCATTACGAGAAACAAGGACTTTTTGTTCCTCTGCGTGGTGGAAAAGATACCCCCTGGTGTTCTTTGGGTATCCTACAAACTTGCACAGTACTGAGCGTGCCTCGAGTTTGTCCGCATGCTGCTTTTTGAAAAAAGCTGGACATCCCCAGATCTTCAGATATTGAAGATAGGGTTTCTTCCCACTCCATAACTCATATGGTGTGGTAGGCACAGTCTTAGTGGGAACTCGGTTCAAAAGGTATGCGGCTGATTCTAGCGCATATCCCCAGAATGATCGCAGTAACTCAGCGTTACTCATCATGGACCGTACCATATCCAATAGGGTTCGGTTCCGTCTCTCCGATACACCGTTATGTTGCGGAGTGTATGGAGGAGTAAGCTGAGAGAGAATTCCATTCTCTTTTAAATAGTCCAGGAACTCGGCACTCAAGTATTCATCACCTCGATCCGATCTTAGGATCTTGATACTTTTGCCGGTTTGTTTTTCTACTTCATTCTTATATTTCTGGAACTTTCCAAAGGCTTCGGATTTATGTTTCATTAAGAAGACATGTCCGAACCTTGAAAAATCATCCGTGAAAGTAATGAAGTAAGAAAAACCGCTTCACGCATGTGTAGACATTGGACCGCACACATCGCTGTGTACGAGTCCCAAGAGCTCGCTCGCTCTTACTCCGTGTCCAATGAAAAGAGTCTTTGTCATCTTTCCTTTGAGACAGGATTGACAAGTGGCATATGATTGATATTCGAACGAATTCAAATATTCTTCTGTATGTAACTTCGTCAACCTTCTCTCATTGATGTGACCCAGTCTACAATGCCATAAGAAAGTCTGATTTATTTCCGGAGACTTTCTTTTGTGTGTATTCTGGACATTGAAAATCTATGGTTGGTTTAATACGTATATACCATTGCTTAATGTACCTGAACCAATCAGAACTTGATTAAGGTGAATGTTTACAACATTACTTACAAACGCAAATTCATAACATTCTTTAGAAGTCAAAGATACAGAAATGATATTACAAGTTGCGTTGGGTACAAAATAGCAATTACGCAAAACCAAAACGTGTCCATCTGACAACCCCAGGTGATAGTTCCCCACGGCCTTAGCATCCAAGCTAGCTCCGTTTGCAACTTTGAGGGTCATGTCACCTGCCTTCAAAACCCTACGGTTTCTCAAAGCCTGCAAAGAATTACAGATATGAGATCCTGATCCGGTATCTAATACCCAGGAAGTAAAGTTTATTGAAAGACTGTTTTCAATAACATACACAACTGAAGCTGAAGCCGCAACCTGCTTCAGATCCTGTGTTCTAGCCTCCCAAGCCCTGCAATCTTTCTTCCAGTGTCCACTCTTATGACAATAGAAGCATTCTTCTTTATCCACAAGCTTCCCCACTTTCTTTGTTGCTTTTGCCTTTCCCTTCGTATCCACTTTACTAACACCGCCCCTTGGTTTGGCGGGGGCTTTCTTCTTCTTTCCCTTGGCTTTCGCCTTGGACCTAGAAGAAGAAGATCCCCCTACAAACAAAATGGATGTTTCCCTACCTTTCTGTAGGGTGCCCTCTACGCTCCTCAGCATGTTGAGGAGTTCTGAAAGTTCAACTTCCTTTTCTTGTAAGTTGAAGTTCAGTATAAACTGGGCGTAAGTGGAAGGAAGGGACTGGAGAATCAAGTCCGTATAGAGCTCATTCTCCAACGTGGTCCCAAGGTTCGCGAGCTCCTCAATGTAGCCAATCATCTTAAGCACGTGTTCCGCTACCGATGATCCCACGGCCAATCTTGCCGAAAATAACTTCTTCGACACTTCGTATCTTGCGATACGAGATTGCTCTCCATACAGTTCTTTTGTATGAAGAAATATGGATTCGAGGTCCATATTCTTGTGCCTCCTCTGATGTTCGTTGTCCATAGAGGCAAGCACGAGGCACTTGGCCTTCGCGCAGTCTAGTTCCCAGGTCTTACGGATTTCCTTATCCGCGACGCTGGTTTTGGGACCTGGGATAGGGGGAGCTTTGGTGGTAAGAAGATACCCCAGCTTGTCGTAAGTGATTGCCATCTTGACATTCCTGAGCCAATCTTTGTAGTTTTGCCCTGTCAGTATGTTTTTATCTAGAAGTAACTTAAGTCCAGTCATGTCGATTGGTCGCTGCAATTAGGAGAGAGAGAAGAAACACTCAGCATGATGCTCTTGCAAGTTTAGAGTGGTTTTTAGTTTATCTAAACAGGATGGCTCCCACTGTCTCTTGAATCCCTCCTCAAACCAAAAAGGAAGAATTAGTCAGGATCAATCTCACCGTACAATTCTTGCTTAACCGTTCGGCCAGGCTGGTGTCGGTACTTCGAGGGAGGTTTTCCAACGCTTTCGCGAAGTTCCTTAATTAAATAACCTCTTTTCCCTGTGGGCGTAGCCCCGCTAACACCTTTCTAGACACCTACTTGGCTTATAGCATTGATCGTTAAGTGAGAAATTTCCCGAGGAGTAGCATATACTCACAGTAGGATCGGGACCCAAATATCATCGCGTGACAAAGCTGAAGGAATCCTACCAGAATCATCACACTCCAAATGGTATGCAGGGCTAGCAAGTTTTAGTACTTATGAAACTCCCGATGTGGATTTTTGCCCCATGCTCTTATGACCTTGGCATGAGGTCAAAATGTCATATGTCACATGTCAAGTTCTTCCCATCATTATCAAGGTTAATTTGAACCCACCCGTACCTACCCTTGACGTAGGCCAAAATAGACGTACGACTGTCTCAAACCAACGCATTCTATCTATACAACAGATAAATATCCGGCAGCTACCAATCACTATGCCTTGGCGTGAGGTCAAAATACATAGCTTGAATACTACTGAATATTTAACTGAAATGATGGAGGGCTACGGATGGTTTTGGCGAAACCGTGAACGTAGTGAACTTGATATAATCGATGGAACGAGATAGCTTTTAAAAGGAGTGGCTCAAGCTCCGCATTTAAAAGTTGGTTTTTCGAATGTGTTCCAACGACTTTTACTTGGTTTATTTTCTTGCATTAGTTCTTTTAATGCATATTTTTCTTGCATTAGTTCTTTTAATGCGTCCCATCATTTAATCCTACCATTGCAGAAAACAACCAAAATATGACGTACGCTTATGCCATTCGCATTCGCCACGGGGCCCCGTCATTACCCGTTAGGTTACTTAACTAACGACAGAGCGGGGGCTGGGCTAGCGCGGCTGTAAAACGTAGCAACGCCTAAATAATATCATATATAGATATATTGCAATGATAGCCATTTCAGATCACAGATGAATACATTGGATATACTAGGAATCCGCAATTTGTACGAGCCTGTAACGAAAAGCAGATTACACAGTCGTGGTGAATAGCCAATACCCCACCCAAGACCCCTACGGGTGCGGCAAACTACCCGCCAAGTACCCGAAGCGAAGCAACCTCCCTCAACTCCGTGAGTAGGCCACTCGGCACTTCGGGATACCCGGTAGTTTGTGCACCCCCTCCATGGGTCTATCCTAGGAGCAAAAACAGTAAAAAGAAATTATACAATGACGGCTACAACCCCGACCCGGTTGTGCGGTCATATAAATAATTATTACATCAATTTACAAAATTACATGAATTGAAAGAAAAGAAAACTCTCATCTCACAACCCCCCGGCTATTCACCAGCGACAATCTAATGAATTCATATACACATTCCAGCAACATTACAGATCACAGATTTGTATAACCCCCACTAATCGACATATAGCGATTAGCAGACGTTCAATACAAATATCACATCACAGAAATACCCGTCATCTTAAGTCTTTAGAAACTCGATCAAAACACGGTTTTTAAAACCCCAAAAACAAATTTTTCTTTCTGGAAAATCTGGGCTGAAAAAACATATACCAAAATTCCCAAAATACCCCACTGAACAAACTGCAACCAAAATTTCCCACAGCCGAGTCAACTCGGCCGCGGAACCGCGGCGGGAGCACGCTTCCGCCGCGTTTCCGCGGCGCTTTGATCGGATCAGTGGATGAAATTTTTGCAGTTTGCTATAAAAACCCTGAGCCGAATTTTAAAGTATGATTTATCATTTTTGGAACAGAGGAAAAATTCGACAGCAAGCATGAATTCCGGGATCATTTCGGGACTTTTTCTCCGATCGAATTTCTAGTTACTATGCTAACATGTTAGGTAGTGTTTAACTAGGCTCTGATACCACTGTAAGTCCATGCTACCTCTCCCGGTACTTTCGGGCATGCGGAATTTGATGAAAAACATTTTTCTAGAGGCGGTAACATGGACTCAAAACCGGATCTTTGTTAAACATCTAACTAACAACCTAACTAGAAGTTGTTAACTACTCATTTAGGGGGCTATACCTTTCTTGAACTCCTTCGTCTTCGACTCCTTCCGTTGTACGGATCGGCCTCACCTCGTCGTCTCCTTGCGCCGAAGATGGATCCACCCGAAAGCTTCTACCTTTGGCTTCTTCTTCGAGCTTTGAAGAAACTAGATCACTTGGCTTGCTAGGCCTTGTGAACTAGAATGAGTAGAGGAATGTTTTGGTGTCTTTTTATCTCTAAGGCAATGAGTCTCAACACATGAGAATGGTTTTCCTTGAGGTAGAGAGAGCAAGAGGAAGAGGGAGAGCTTGAGAATGAGAGAGCTCAAGAGAGAGAAAGCAAAAATGATAGAACGACCCATACTCTTCTCATTCTCACCTCTCATAATCCAAAAACCATCATAACAAAAATAGTAATCAAGTATTGTGTGAATGGTTTAAGTCAAAATGGCTATATCATTTCATGCACTCATTTTGCATAAATAAACAAGCAAGCAAAAGTCTTTGCCATGGAATGATAGCCATTGTCATGATGATGGTCAACTAGTCCAACCTAGTCAACCGGTCAACAAAGTCAACAAGTCAACAAAGTCAACCCCTCAACAACCATGTCACTATAATACTTAATTAATATTAATGTTAATCATATATCTTATTCTCATTAGGGTTAAGCAAAAGTCAATGGTCAACAGTCCACTGTCAACAGTCCACAGTCAACAACCCCAATGAGAATACTCTGCCTCTGTCTCTCTGTCAACTGTGCATACACACCCGCATCCGCGTTCCGAGGAACACGAATACAAACGAGATAAAACCAATCCCAAAACGTACACTAGGATCTGGCTTAAACCAAAGCCCGCTAGTGTTAACTGTCCGGACACTGTACGTGCACAAGTGCACGGATGTGACCGAACCCTGTCGCAAAACCATGCGACCTGTCGTAAAACCATGCGACATCTACTCTTTTTCCTAAAGGCGAATAGCTTTCTGTGTGGGACTCCAAAGACTCGACACTACGCTGGCAGTAGGTTTTACCACAGACCGCAAGCGGCACTAGCTGTGCGTAACGGTCCCTAGGTAGATGCCGACAAGAAGACTGACGAGGTGAAACCCATCTGAACTCCTACTGAGCCTGAATGTGACAGTTTCCGTACAGTCCGGTCTGTTCGTCTGATACATCGCATGGCGGGCCTAGGGGGTGGTAAACGTCAGTCCCCTAATAGCGGTACAAGTCGTGTCGGAGTGAAGCCCAAAACACCCTGAGATAGCACTGGAAGCCTACCAGTATATCTCGCTTGCCCTGGCCAGGGACTACTCGTGTAATGGCTTTCCTAGACACAGCACGATGTCAACCCCCAATACCGGGAGAGACGAATCCTGTCTAACCGTCACTGCCTCCAAGTGCTTCGGGACTGCACCCAACTACTACCTGTTTGCACGACTCCTTTGAGCCGTGGTAAGGTAGTAATCAAAGTACAGTGGGAACACACTCGAGGCGAAGTGACAGTGTCAAGTCAGCGGACAAAGCTGTACTCATGTCACCTTGGAACTGATAACTGACGATAGGTATAATACCAACCAATCAGTTCCCGACGAGTCCTGTCCAGTATACTCGTAACCCAACGAGCACCCACATACTATCTTAAGTACGACGTACTGATGGCTGTGGGACAGAACGTCTCCCCTGCTAGGATGAGAAGCGCATACGCTAGTCTACTCCGGAGTATCGATGCCCTGTCTCGATAGTCCTATGACTAGGGACCTGCATAAAGATGTGCTTATAGATTACCCAGCCCCCACTAGTGTGACTGCCATCACAACGCTGGTAATCAAGTAAAGATCCTAAGGGCTCCACTAATGCGTATAGGTGATATAATAAAATAAACACATGTACACATTGAAGTAGAAACAAACCAAGTAGCATACTACTATTTTGAGCAAGATTGTATATACAACTGTGAATATCCCAAGCTTCCATTAAGTAATATACAAACTAGTATGATACAGTAATGGCCTCTAGGGCATATACACTAACAAATGTTTCGTAGGGGTATCCTGGTATTCCTAGTAATGCCTCTTCCATAATCCAATTCATGACTTTAACCGTATATTTTATTTTCCTTCTCTCCAAATCACTTTATTTGTCTTTAGTCGTTACCTTCTGTACACCATCATTAGGCTAAATGGTTTTCTACCTTTCCTACCGTTCGGCACCAGCCTATGGTTTGGAAGAAGACTATCCAGTAAGAATAATAGGTGTACTCTCCTAATCCTAGGAGTACTCGCAACTTGAGAGAAGGTGATGATAAAAGACAACTGAATAATACCTTATTCTATTTCTCCCGAACTGGGGAAAAAAGCAAAGGTGAAAATAGGAGTGGCGATGAAGTACGCGGTTTGATCGTGAATGATAACAGTCGCAATTTACGTTGCCCTCTTTCTAATCCCTTTATTTTATCTTTAGTTATTACCTTCTGTACACCTTACTTAGGCTAATTGGTTTTCTTCATTCCCTACCTTTCGGCACCAGCCTATGGTTTGGAATAAGATTATCCAATAAGCATAATAGGTGAACTTTCCTAAACTGAGGAGCCCTCGCAACCTAAGAGAAGATGATAATAAAAGACAAATGAATAAACAAATTCTATTTCTCCTGAACCTGGATCCATCCTCGAAGAAGTCCCTTCGAGTTCGTATATAACCATACGATGGATCCATCCAATGGAAGTGGATGTCCATAGTAAAACGGGGTGTTCTGAGAAATACAAAGGGTAAAAGAAGGAGTGGCAATGACTTATGCAACTATATACAATCCAAAAGCCAGTATATTAAGAAGGTTCGGTCAACTTGGTCACTGAGTCATAGTCAAGGGTCGGTCAAAGGTCGCTGCCAAAGAGAGAGAGAGAGAAAAGAAACACTCTGCGTGCACTCTAACCTAGATCAGAATGGTTATCATTTTATCTAATCAGGAAACCTTCCACTGTAACGTCAAATTCTCCTCCAAACCTGAAAGAAGAATCAATCGGGATCACCCAAAGAGTAAACCAACTCATCAGTGAGAATCGGGATCCAACTATCATCGCATGATAACTTGATGGAAGCCACTCAAGTTAACACACTCCAGAAGGTATGTGCATGCCTGGCAAGTTTCCTGTATGTTTGAAACTCCTGATATGATTTTTGCCCCATGCTCTTATGACCTTGGCGTTGGTTAAAATATCATAAGTCACATGCCAAGTTCTACCCGTCACTATCCAGGTCAATTTGAACCCACCCGCACATGTCCCTGACGTTGGCCAAATGGAAGAACGACTGTCCCAAACCAACTCATCTATCTATGCAACAGATGAATACCCAGCAGCTACCAAATACTATGCCTTGGCGTTGGTCAAATGCATAGTTTGAATACTACTGAATACCCAAAAGAAATGACGGAGGGCTACGGCTGGTTTTTGGCAAAAAACCTTTAACGTAATGAACTTGATCTCGTTGAAGGAACCTGATAGCTTTTTATAAAAATATAGTGGCGAAAACCTTTTGCTAAAGTGGTCACTCCCGGTGAAGGGATCTCGGCTCTTTACTCGTGGAATAAGGTGCAGGATATTCTAACTGTTAGTTATATGTATGCCCTAGAAGCCATTACTATACATAGGATGTATATTGTAGTGGATGCTTGGACATATATAGGGAGGACTTTCTTGCTCGACATGATAGTATGCTATCTGGTTGCTCTTTACCTTAACGTGTACACTGATTGTCTCTCTGTTACATGTTGGTAAAGCCCTTAGGATGTGTACTTGACTACCTGGACTATGATGCGGATCATACTAGTGGGGACATGGTAGTCCATAAGTACATCCTTCAAAGTCCCTAGTCGTGGGTATATCGAGACGGGGCATCGATATACCAGAGTAGACTAGCATGTACCTTCTCGACTCATACAGATGGGCGATGGATGATCCCATATCCATTGGTGTTTGACTTCAGAGATGATATACGGGTGCTCAGTGGAGACTGGGTACACTGGACGGACTCGCCGAGAACTCCAAGATGGTATTATACCTTATGTCAAATGGCAGTTCTCTGGTGACACTGGTATAGAGTAGTCTGTTGACCCGAGATCGTCATAGAGCCTTGTGTGATTCCCACTGTGCTTTGATTTCCACCTTACCACATCCAAGAGGGTATGAAAAATGGTGGTTTTTAGGTACAGTCTCGAATCACATGGAGGAAATGAGCGATAGGAGGGGATTCGTCTCTCCCGGTATAGGGAGTTGATGTTGCGCTGTGCTCGATTGGCTATAACCAGAAATCCCTGGCCAGGGTTGCTGAGATTTACTGGTAAGGGTCACCAGTAGTTTCTCGAACTGTTATAGACCTCATATCGACACGACTTATCGAGCTACTGGGGTCTGACGTTTACCACCCCTAGGCGAGATATGCGACATATCAGACGAACAGACCGGACTGTACGGTAAGTGTTGCTGGTTGGATTCACAGGAGTGTGGGAGGGCTTGCTCGTCGATCTTCTGATCGCTCAATACCAGGGTGGCCGTTACGTTTAGCAGACCGCTTGCGGCTTGTGGGTGTTTGATATGATCATCACCTGCTACCGGCGTATTGACGAGTCTTTAGAGTCCTACACAGAAGTTTCCTGGCTCAAGCAAAACGAAATAGGAGCGCATAAGAGATATGTGCGGGACCGAGAATAATGCGTGTATGTGATACCGTATTCTATTCTCGCAATGAATGTATCGATTGGTTGTATGCGATATAACCTAGTTATCGAATCAAGGATAGATTCGATAAGACGATACATTGGATATTAGTCGGTCTTATGCGATATGACCGGATCGTTAAATCAAGTGTTGATTTAATGATTTAATGTATAATTATATATTAGATATATTACTTTACATTAACTAGTATTTGTTCACTTAAAGATGGATTTTCTCACTTGATGTGCACATTGTATATATGATATAGTTTTGTGCACTTGTTTGTATCATGTTTGATGATACATGCAAACTTGGGTGTGTGTATGCTTTAAACTATGATTAGGTTAATGGTTAGGATTTTATTTATTTATTTATTCTTTAAGGCAAGAAATGAAATGGTGGCTTTCTTTGGATTTATCTTGAAGCTTCTTGAAGCTTTGAAAAAGCTTTGACCATTTTGTTTCTTTCCTTAAACCTAACCATTTGCTTTAACCATAGTTTATTCTCTACACTCTACCATGGTTCCATTATGATAACTTCACTTGATTTATCATTTGTTTTTATTATTCTTATCATATATTCTTTTTCTTCTTCTTCTTCTTTTTCAAGAAGAAAGAAGCCTGCTAGCTTCAATGGTGACTTGAGAAAAAGAGTGAGAAATCCAATTCTAAAGTGAACCCACTTCCTATTTCTTCATCCTCTACCACTTTCCAAGTACTATAGGGTGTTTTCTTCACAAGTTTTATGACTTGGTGAAGTTGGAGCTTGATCTTGTGTTGCCTCGACGTAGATCATCTTCGGCAACGAAGTCGACGACCTAGCCCGATCATTTCTTCGACGAAACCATCGCCAGAGTCCGGGATCCAATGATCGCAGCGGAGGGACGTCAATACGGAGCTATGGTGGTGGAGAACCGGATGTACAATGGTTGTAGTCACTATCCTTTTAGTTAAAGTTGTTAACTAGCTTTTTGTTTTCGCCTAAACTCTAGTTAACGATCGCATTAGGGTTTCTCGGCACCGGAAAATTTTGAATTTGGCATGGTTGATGCCTTGTGAGACCTCTTGACTGTGCCTAAGAACCCTACACTGGTATCAGAGCCTAGCTAGAGCTTTAGGCGAAGTGTAGACGACGTTAGAAATCCGAACGAACCCCGAAACCCTAACTCAAACCACTCTCTGGAAATTTACTGAAAATTTGGATTTTTGTGAATTAAAAATTGCCAAAAAATTCAGCACGGAATTTTAGGAGTTACTGTGAAGCACGTGACTCTAACTCGACCAAAGCGGCGCGGAACCGCGGCCCCACCCTGGCTTGCGCGGCCATTCCGCGGCCATATTGGTGAGTTAGGCCACATGGTTTGCACAGTAATTCTTTTCTGGTAGTGCTGTGTCTTTTGGGAATTTTTAAAACATACTCCACTGTTGAGTTTTCTGGGATTGTTTTGGGGATTCGATTATTCGATCGGATTGTCTAATTTTTTCTATGTGTTTTTCCGGATAATTTTAGAAATTCTTGAAAAGTTCGACCTGATATAAATACCCAATTTTTCCCCTGTCGGGAAATTTCCAAGTGTTGGATTTTTCCGTGGTTTAAAGATGTTCTAAGTAGTGCAAGTAACGCGATGGACCCTCTAGAAGACAACAAACCTTAACTCGATTATGTGACCGTCTTGAACTGCCCTTTGAACCTTAGGGTTTGGGGCAGTACGGCGTGCCACATGTGAGGCGTTGGCTTGACCCTTCTACGGCTGGACCGTTGGTACTGAGGCATGAACTGGATGTTTTTAAACCTATTTCATGTGTTGAGCTGTTTCGGGAAAACTTGGGTGTTCGATTGTTCGATCGGAAAGTTTGACATTTTCTATTTATCCGGAATGTGATACAATAATTGGAATTCACAAGTTGTTATGAGATTACTGAATGAATGTTATAAATCTAGTGGTTTAGTCTCACTTGATCGGTTGCCACGGAATTTTGATGTGATCAAAAGTCCATCGCAATCACGTAGCGTACGCGAATACTCGCCGGGTAAACTTAAGAGACAGCTACGCGCCATAGCCCCGACCAAGTGACTGTAGGAGAACCCCGTCGCCGAAAGCATCCGTTCGGGTGCTCGCAGCAGCGGTGTTCCTCCTTGGTGCACTTCGTCGACGGTATCGGGGGTGCGGCCGTCTACTAAAGTTTGCGACGGGCATTCGATCAGAATGTCGGGAATCCTGTTGAATTGCCTGACTTGATATTGAAAAGAGTTTTCGATAATGAGACTAAAATGCGGGGTTTATAATTGTTAGGCATGCGATGTCTAAGGAATTCATTTGATTAGGCATGCGATGTTAAAGAGTTTGCGGATTCCAACTGTTGTAGTTTTACACTTTCTTTTCTGTGACCGTAAGTGTAATGTGTGATATCGCCGGTTTCGTTGCTATACGTCAACGACAATTGGGATGGGCATATTTACTTACGTTGATGACATGTGATGTTATGTGTTACTGGATATGTTATATTGGATCGTCGTGGTTGAATAGCCGGGGGCTTTTATGTGAGATGAGTGTTTTTCATTTTCATTCATGTAATAACTTGTATGTAATATTCTTTTATTTGGGGCATTTCCAGGTTGCGGAAGATGTCACCTTTTGTATATTATTTACTTTTCCGCACTAGGATAGACCCAAGGAGGAGAGCACAAGTAACCGGGTTCTGGAGTCCAGTGGGAGACCAACTCGAGGAGTCGAGTCCGGGTCTCCTAACTCCAGAATTGGTAGGGTTGCTTGCCGCTCTCGTAGGGGTCTAGGGGTGTGGGTTTGGATATTCATCACGACCGTGGAATTCGTGTTTTATACTGGCTCGTATTGAAAACACGGACGTCCTAGTATATCCAATGTTTCATATGATTCTTCTGCTGCGATATCTGTGATGTGATCATGCGATATGTTCTGTGATGGATACTGTATATAGTATATATGATATATTATATAGACATTACTTATGTTTTACACCCGCGCTAGCCCTACCCCGCTCTGCCGTTAGTTACCTAACCTAACGGTGCACGAGGGGACATCGAGGCGAATGCGGATGGCATAAGTGTACGTCGTATTTATTTGTGATGTTTAGGTACTTAAATGATGGGACTTCATTAATGAGATTAATGAAATAAAAGAAACCTAAGATGTTGTGGAATCGAATTTCAAAAATAAAACAGGTAGCTACAGTTCTTGCTTTGCACAGCTGTATATATGATATATCCTGCACCTTATTCGATGAGGAAAGGGCCGACGAACCCTTCACCGGGAGTGACCCCTTTAGCAATAACTGGCAGATGCTACACCCCTCGGTTTGTCTTTTGATAGCTTCCCGACGATCCCTTCATCGGGAGTGACCCCTTTAGCAAAACTAGAAAAGCCTCAAAAACACTCCATTTCAAAATTCATTCGATCCTACAACGATATCAAGTTCATTACGCAATAGGTTTTTAGAAAAAACCTGTCGTAGCCCTCCGTCATTTCAGAAAAGTACTAGTTAGTATTCGTGCTGCGGTAGTTTGGCCTCCGTCAAGGCGTAGTGTACGGTAGCTAACTAGTGCTTATCTGCTAGCATATGATGCGATTGGATTAGGGTATTCGTACGGCGTTGTTTGGCCTCCGTCAAGGGTCGTGCAGGTAGGTTTAATTCAATCAGGAAATGACGGGTTGAACTTGACTAGCGGACTATAGGTTGTTTGGTCTCCGTGAAGGTCATAGGACGCTAGGGGAAAAATTAACGGGAATTTCAAGTGTAGAAATTTGCAATGAGATTGCATACCTTCTATGAGATAGTTGGATCCCGATACCCACTGCGAGTAAGAGTTACACCTGGGAGAGTTTTACACATTACAATTAGCCGATCAAGTAGGTGTCTAGAAAGGTGTTAACGAGGTTACGCCTCTGGGAAAACGAGGTTTACATTAATTAGGTTCGTGCGAAAGCACGGGGGACCTCCCTCAAAGTACCGACACTGGCCTGGCTGAAAAATTGGCGAACTTGTAGTGTGTAATTAATCCTGGCTAGTCTTTCCTTTTAGGGTTTGAAGGAAGATTTGATAAAAACAGTGGTAGCCATCCTGATTAGATAAAATAATAACCAATCTGATCTTGCAAGAGCATACGCAGAGTGTTTTCATCTCTCTCTCTCTCTAGGTAGCTACCATGTCACGCCTTAATCAAGATAATAAAACAGATATATTGACCGAACCCGCTTGTTATACTCAGCTGGGGAACGTTGGTCCCGCTCCAACTTATAATTGTTATAAGACAGAGCAGGAAATAGGGGAATACCAGAATTCCTATGCCGCCCAAACGAAGAAAGTGCATAAGATGCATCATCTTCGGGTGTGTTCATTATACAGAACTGTTTCTCAGTATTCTTTACGTCCTGGATATGAGATACCGGATCAGGATCCCGCATATGTAATTTGTTACAGGGGCTACAGATAGGTAAAGAACTAAGAACGGGTGATAAGTTTCATGAGACAGAAAACGGGGCAAGTGTTGCAGCCAAGACTGTTGGTCACTGTCACCCTGTATTACCAATACATTGATTCTGAACAAATGCTATTAGATACCGAACCTGATATACAAAATCATATCAGTCTCTTTATTAGTAAAGAAAGGATATAATTTTGTATTAGTGGATAATGTTTTGAACATTTCCTATATCAAAAGTTGATCGGTTCAGGCACGTTATCTAAAATCATTAATGTTCTAAATCAAACTACAATTCTTAGTATACAGAACACACACAAGTGGAAGAGTTCAGAAATGAACGAATTCTTCTTGAGGTATTGTAGACTAGGTCATATCAATGCGACCCGACTAGCTGAAGTTACATATAGCTGCATATTTAAATCAGTTTGAATTTACATCTTGTGAAACTTGCCAGTCATGTCACAAAGATAAGATGACCATAGCTCCGTTTACAGGAAACAGAGAAAGAGTTAGTGAACTCTTGGGATGATACATGTTGATGTATAAAGGTCCTCAGTCTACACATGCCAAAACCGGTTCTTTGTACTTCATTACATTCTCTGATGATCTCTCAAGATTCAGACATATTTTCCTGTTGAAACACAAGTCCGAACCTTTTGAGATATTCACGGAATATAAGTTAGAAGTAGAGAACCAAAATGCGGGTATAAGTATTATGTCCTTTGATGCGATCAGGGAGGAGAATACTTGAGCACGGAATTCCTGGACTATTCTAAAGGAGAATGTGATTCTCTCTCAACATTACTCCTCCGTATACACCATAGCACGATGGTATATCGGGGCGGAGCAGTTGCACCCTATTCGATATGGTGCGCTCTATGATGAGTACTACTGAGTTACCCGTTTCCTTTTGGGAGTTATGCGCTTGAGAAGCTGCATACCTATTAAATAGGGTTCGAATCAGATCATAGCCTACCACTCCATATGAGATATGGTATGGGAAGAGCCCATGTCTTAATCTAGTTAAGATTTGGGGTTGTCCGGCCTATGTTTAAAAGCAAAATCCGGACAAGCTCGAGCCAAGGTCTGTAACGTAGAATTGGAAAGGTTCCAGCTATACAAACTACAGCAGATGATTTGATAGAACCAAAGGATTCAATAGTAACCAACGAATCTCAGCCTCTCCGCCGATCTAGTAGGGTTCCTTGTAAGTCCGTGTTGCCCACCCCGGTGCTTACGGGGAGGCGGAAAACATAATAAAAAACGGATTTTTAATGACTTAGGCAACATGGACCAAGCTTGTGAGGATCTTTGCTAAACGAAAACTAGCTAAAGTAAACTAACAACTAACTAAGTTGTAGAAAGGTTATACCTTTGGTCTTTAGTCCTTCTCTCCTTGCTCGTCGGAATGGTAGAAAGGCCTCACCTTGCTTGTCTTCTTCCGTCAAAGAAAGATCCACTTGAAAGCCACCACCTTTATCTTCAACTCCAAGCTAGGAGTAACTAGAGTACAAGAAATGCTAAGACTTGAACCCTAGAAGAGAGTAGAGAGGATCAAGTGAAGGTTTTTCTCAAGCTTTTTGTTTCTCAACACATGAGAGGGAGAGAGCTTGAGGGAGAGGATGAACAAGAGAGAGAAATGATATATGAGAATGAGAAAATAATAGAGCTCTTCTCACTAATATGTGTGAATTAATTTAATTGAATAATTAGCTAGATAATTATCATGGTAAATCATGACATGACCATTATCATTTCAAATTGCAAAGATCAAAAAGCATCTTCCGAAAGAAATTATGATGGTCAAAGTGTCAACCTAGGTCAACAAGTCAAAGAAGTCAAATGGTCAACAACCACAACCATGGATAATTATTAAACTAATTACTAATTAACAATAACACACACATAAATATTAGGGTTAATAAAATGACAATAGCCATTAACCCTAATCAAGGTCCTCTCCCTCAATCTCAAGCAACTGTGCATACGCACCCGCATTCGTGATCCGAGGAACACGAACACTATGAGAAAAACCAATCTCAAATCATATACTAGGATCCGGCTTAAACCAAAGCCCGCTAGTATAAACTGTCCGGACAGCAAACGAGCACAAGTGCGCGAATGTGAACGAACCCTGCCGCAAAACCATGCGACCTCTACTCATTTTGCCTAAAGGCGAATAGCTCTCTGTGTGGGACTCTAAAGACTCGACACTACGCTGGCAGTGGGTTTAACCACAGACCGCAAGCGGCACTAGCTGTACGTAACGGTCCCCAGGTAGATGTCGATAAGAAGACTGACGAGGTGAACCCCATCTGCACTCCTACTGAGCCTGTATGTGACAATCTCCGTACAGTCCGGTCTGTTCGTCTGATACATCGCATGGCGGGCCTAGGGGGGCGGTGAACGTCAGTCCCCTAATAGCGGTACAAGTCGTGTCGGAGTGTAGCCCAGAACACCCTGAGATAACACTGGAAACCTACCAGTATATCTCGCTTGCCCTGGCCAGGGACTACTCGTGTAATGGCTCTCCTGGACACAGCGCGATGTCAACCCCCAATACCGGGAGAGACGAATCCTGTCTAACCGTCACTGCCTCCAAGTGCTTCGGGACTGCACCCAAAAACTACCTGTTTGCACAGCTCCTTTGAGCCGTGGTAGGGTAGTAATCAAAGTGCAGTGGGAACACACTCGAGGCGAAGTGACAGTGTCAAGTCAGCGGACTAAGTTGTACTCATGTCACCTGGGAACTGATAACTGACGATAGGTATATTACCAACCAACAGTTCCCGACGAGTCCTGTCCAGTGTACTCGTAACCTAACGAGCACCCGCATACTATCCCAAGTACGACGTACTAACGGCTGTGGGACAGACCGTCTCCCACACTGGGATGAGAAGCGCATACGCTAGTCTACTCCGGAGTATCGATGCCCTGTCTCGATAGTCCAACGACCAGGGACCTGTATAAGGATGTGCTTATAGATTACCCAGCTCCCACGAGTGCGAGCGCCATCACAACGCTGGTAATCAAGCAAAGATCCTAAGGGCTCTACTAATATGTATACCAGCAATATGCTAAAAGAAACACATGCACATATTAAAGCAGAGACAAACCATGTAGCATACTACCATTTTGAGCAAGATTGTATATACAACTGTGAATATCCCAAGCTTCCATTAAGTAATATACAAACTAGTATGATACAGTAATGGCCTCTAGGGCATATACACTAACAATCTCCCACTTGCACTAAGGCCATGTACTGGCGTATCGAAGACCTATCATCTCGATCAGCCGCTCGAACTGAGTCTGGGGTAGGGCCTTCGTGAATGGATCTGCTGTGTTATCCTCTGATGCAACTCTCCGGACCCCGATCTCCTGGCGATCTACGATCTCCCTGATCAGGTGATACCGCCTTAAGATGTGTCTGGATTTCTGATGGGACCTGGGTTCCTTCGCTAAAGCTATAGCCCCGTTGTTGTCGCAATACAAAGGTATTGGGTCAACAATGGACGGAACCACCTGAAGTTCTTTCAAGAACTTCCTCATCCAGACAGCTTCTTTTGCGGCATCAGATGCAGCGATGTATTCCGCTTCCATAGTCGAGTCAGCAACGGTTTCCTGTTTGGAGCTCTTCCAACACACCGCCCCTCCATTGAGGGTAAAGACAAAACCCGACATGGACTTTGAATCATCCTTGTCACTCTGGAAGCTGAGTCAGCAAAGGCCTCAACCTGCAGGTCTTTTCCGCCATACACCAAGAACATCTCCTTAGTCCTTCTCAGGTACTTGAGAATGTTCTTTACTGCTATCCAATGTTTCTCCCCAGGGTTTGACTGATACCTGCTTACCACACTCAGTGCATAAGCCACATCCGGTCTGGTACACAACATCGCATACATTATAGAGCCTACCGCAGAAGCGTAGGGTATAATAGACATGCGATCCCTCTCCAAATCAGTCTTGGGAGACATCTCTTTGGAGAGGGTGATCCCGTGACAAGCCGGTAGATTACCGCGCTTGGAATCTTCCATACTGAATCTCTTCAGTATGGTGTCGATGTACCTGGACTGTGAGAGTCCTAATATCCTCTTGGATCTGTCACGGTAGATCCGGATACCCAGAATGTAGGAGGCATCACCCAGGTCTTTCATGGAGAACCTGTGTGACAAGAACCCCTTGACAGATTGTAGCATAGGAATGTCATTTCCTATTAAGAGAATGTCATCCACGTATAAAACGAGGAATACTACAGTTCTCGCTACAAATCTACAATAGATGCATGGTTCATCTGGATTTTTGATAAAGCCAAATTCTTTGACCGTCTCATCAAAACAGATGTTCCAACTCCGCGATGCCTGCTTGAGTCCATAAATGGACTTGAGCAACTTGCACACCTTTCCGCTGCTCCCACCCTGAATGAAACCCTCTGGCTGGTCCATATAGACACACTCCTCTAAATGACCATTTAGAAAAGCTGTCTTTACGTCCATCTGCCAAATCTCATAATCGTGGAAAGCAGCGATGGCAAGAAGGATCCGAATGGATTTCAGCATAGCTACTGGAGAAAAGGTTTCGTCATAGTCCAAACCAGGTCGCTGACGAAAACCCTTTGCCACCAGTCTAGCTTTATAGGTCTCAACCTGTCCATCTACACCAATCTTCCTTTTGAAGATCCACTTGCATCCTACGGGTTTTACCCCGTCTGGAGCAATGTCCAACGTCCATACTTTGTTGGTGTACATGGACTCCATCTCGGTCCGCATTGCATCCAGCCATTTTACCGAGTCGACGCTCTGAATGGCTTGCTGGAAGCTAGTAGGCTCATCACAATCTATGATGCAATCCTCTCTATCCCCGTCAATGAGAAAACCGTAGTACCTCTCGGGCGGATGAGACTGCCTACTACTCCTGCGGAGCGGCATAGGAATGTCCTGTTCTTTCGAACCTTCTGGTTCCACTAAACTTTCAGTAATAGTTTGTGGTTCTGGAATTTCTTCCAGTTCTATTGCGCTCCCACTTATTTCTTTTTCTATGAACTAATGTTCTAGAAAGTGGGCATGGCGAGAAACAAGGACTTTTTGTTCCTCTTCGCAATAGAAGTAATATCCCTTGGAGTTCTTTGGATATCCCACAAACTTGCACTGTACTGAGCGTGCCTCGAGCTTGTCCGCATGCTGCTTTTTTACAAAAGCTGGACATCCCCATGTCTTAATGTGATTAAGATAGGGTTTCTTCCCACTCCATAACTCATATGGTGTGGTAGGCACAGTCTTAGTGGGAACACGGTTCAAAAGATATGCAGCTGTTTCTAGCGCATACCCCCAGAACGATCGCGGTAACTCAGCGTTACTCATCATGGACCGTACCATATCCAATAGGGTTTGGTTCCGTCTCTCCGATACACCGTTATGTTGCGGAGTGTATGGAGGAGTAAGCTAAGAGAGAATTCCATTCTCTTTTAAATAGTTCAGGAATTCGGCACTTAAGTATTCTCCTCCTCGATCCGATCTTAGGATCTTGATACTTTTGCCTGTTTGTTTTTCTACTTCATTCTTATATTCCTGGAATTTTTCAAAAGCCTCGGATTTATGTTTCATTAAGAAGACATAACCGTACCTTGAAAAATCATCCGTAAAGGTAATGAAGTAAGAATAACCGCTTTGCGCATGTGTAGACATTGGACCGCACACGTCGCTGTGTACGAGTCCCAAGAGCTCGCTCGCTCTTTCTCCGTGTCCAGAAAACGGAGCCTTTGTCATCTTTCCTTTGAGACAGGATTGACAAGTTGCATACGATTGATATTCGAACGAATCTAAATATCCTTCAGTATGTAACTTAGTCAATCTTCTCTCGTTGATGTGACCCAGTCTACAATGCCATAAGAAAGTTTTATTAATTTCTGGAGACTTTCTTTTGTGTGTATTCTGGATATTGAAAATCTGTGGTTGGTTTAAAACGTATATACCGTTGTTCAATGTACCTGACCCAATCAACACTTGATTAAGGTGAATGTTCACTACATTACTTACAAATGCAAATTCATAACCTTCTTTAGATAATAAAGATACAGAAATGATATTACAGGTTGCATTTGGTACATAATAACAACTACGCAAAACCAAAAAGTGTCCATCTGATAATCCCAGGTGATTGTCCCCCACGGCCTCAGCATCCATGCTAGCACCGTTCGCAACTCTGAGGGTCATGTCACCTGCCTTCAAAACTCTACGCTTTCTCAACGCCTGCAAAGAATTACAGATATGAAATCCCGATCCGGTATCCAATACCCAGGAAGTAGAGTTTATTGATAGACAGTTTTCAATAACATACACACCTGAAGCTGAAGCTGCAACTCGCTTCAAATCCTGTGTTCTGGCTTTCCAAGCCTTGCAATCTTGTTTCCAGTGACCACTTTTGTGACAATAGAAGCATTCTTCCTTCCCCACCAGCTTCCCCGCTACCTTTGTTGCTTTACCCTTTCCTTTCGTATCCACTTTACCGACACCGCCTCTTGGTTTGGCGGGGGCTTTCTTCTTCTTGCCCTTGGCTTTCGCCCTGGACCTAGAAGAGGAAGATCCTCCTACAAACAAAGTGGATGTCTCCCTACCCTTCTGTAGGGTGCCCTCAGCAGTCCTCAACATGTTCAGAAGTTCGGCAAGTTCAACCTCCTTTCCTTGCATGTTGAAGTTAAGAATGAACTGGGCGTAAGTGGAAGGAAGGGACTGGAGAATCAAATCGGTATAGAGTTCATTCTCCAACGTGGTCCCAAGGTCCGCGAGCTCCTCTATGTAGCCGATCATCTTAAGCACGTGGTCCGCTACCGATGATCCGACGGCCAACCTTGCCGAAAAGAGCTTCTTCGACACTTCGTATCTTGCGATACGAGACTGCTCTCCATACAGTTCTTTTGTATGGAGAAATATGGACTCTAGGTCCATATTCTCGTGCCTCCTCTGATGGTCGTTGTCCATCGAGGCTAGTACGAGGCATTTGGCCCTCGCGCAATCTATCTCCCATGTCTTACGGATTTCAACATCCGCGACGCTGGAGGTGGGACCTGGGACGGGGGGAGCTTTGGTGGTAAGTATATACCCCAGCTTGTCATAAGTGATAGCCATCTTGACATTCCTGAGCCAATCTTTGTAGTTTGGCCCTGTCAATATGTTTTTATCTAATAGTAACTTAAGTCCGGTCATCTTGAATGGTCGCTGCAATTAGGAGAGAGAAAAGAAACACTTTAGCATGATGCTCTTGCAAGTTTAGAGTGGTTTTTAGTTTGTCTAAACTGGATGGCTCCCACTGTCTCTCGAATCCCTTCTCAAACCGTAAAGAAAAGGATTAGCCGGGATCATTCTCACCGTACAATACTTGCTTAACCGTTCAGCCAGGCCAGTGTCGGTACTTCGAGGGAGGTTTTCCAACGCTTTCGCGAAGTTCCTTAATTAAGTAACCTCTTTTCCCTGTGGGCGTAGCCCCGCTAACACCTTTCTAGGCACCTACTAGGTTTATAGCATTGATCGTTAAGTGAGAGTTTTCCCGAGGAGTAGCATATACTCACAGTAGGATCGGGATCCAAATATCCTCGCGTGATAAAACCGAAGGAATCCTACCAGAATTATCACACTCCAAATGGTATGCAACGCTAGCAAGTTTCAGTACTTATGAAACTCCTGATGTGGATTTTTGCCCCATGCTCTTATGACCTTGACTTTGGCCAAAATATCATAAGTCACATGTCAAGTTCTACCCGTCATTCTCCTGGTTAATTTGGACCCACCCGTACCTACCCTTGACTTTGGCCAAAATGGCAGCACGACTGTCCCAAATCAACGCATCTATCTATGCTGCACATGAATACCCAAACGCTACCAATCACTATGCCTTGACTTTGGCCAAAATACATAGCTTGAATACTTTTGACCATTCATGTGGAATGACGGAGGGCTACGAATGGTTTTGGCGAAACCGTGAACGTAGTGAACTTAATATAATCGATGGAACGAGATAGCTTTTAAAAGGAGTGGTTCAAGCTCCGCGTTTAAAAGTTTAGTTTTGAAAAGAACCGAGTGGTTTTCAAAGTGTTCCAATCGACTTTTACTTGGTTTATTTCTTGCATTAGTTCTTTTAATGCGTCCCATCATTTAATCCTACCATTGCAGAAAACAACCAAAATATGACGTACGCTTATGCCATTCGCATTCGCCACGGGGCCCCGTCATCACCCGTTAGGTTACTTAACTAACGACAGAGCGGGGGCTGGGCTAGCGCGGCTGTAAAACATAAGCAACGCCTAAATAGTTATTATATATAAATATATAGCAATGATAGACATTACAGATCACAGATGAATACATTGGATATACTAGGAACCCGCAATGCGTTCGAGCCTGCAACGCAAAGCGGATTACACGGTCGCGGTGAATAGCCAATACCCCACCCAAGACCCCTACGGGTGCGGCAAACTACCCGCCAAGCACCCGAAGCGAAGCAACCTCCCTCACCACCGTGAGTAGGCCACTCGGCACTTCGAGATACCCGGTAGTTTGTGCACCCCCTCCATGGGTCTATCCTAGGAGCAAAAACAGTAAAAAGAATTATACAATGATGGCTACAACACCGACCCGGTTGTGCGGCCATACAAAGAATATTATTACATCAATTTACATGTTACAAATGAAAGAAAGAAAAACAACGCTCATCTCACATCCACCCCGGCCATTCACCCGCGACAATCCAATCCATTCATATCCACAAACCAATAACAATCACAGATCATGTATAACCCCGACTAATCGTCTTATAGCGATTAGCCGACGTTCAATACATGCAAGCATTACAGATATAACCGATGTAGTTAAAGTGTAGTGAAGTTCCGAAAAATACGGATTTATAGGCCCCCAAAAGTAAATTTTAGTTCTGGAAAATCTGGGCACATATAACATATCCTAAAAATCCTAAAACCAACACAGAAATATACTGCACCAAAAACGATACAGAGAGGGGACAAGACGGCCGCGCTTCCGCGGCAAGAGCTTCCTTATGCCGCGGAAGCGCGGTCCTCTAGACTCCTCTCTGGTTCGTCTTTGGTGGTATTTCACACAAAACCCTGAGATAATTTTTGAAGTATAAAGTTTTTCATTTTGACCAGAAAAAAAATTAACAGAAACTAGGGTTTTGCGAGTTTGGTTTTTCGATTTTCCGGTTTCGAAACTTCGTTACACTTAACTACTTAGCTAGTTTAGGTTTAGTTAGGCTCTGATACCACTGTAAGTCCGTGTTGCCCACCCCGGTGCTTACGGGGAGGCGGAAAACATAATAAAAAACGGATTTTTAATGACTTAGGCAACATGGACCAAGCTTGTGAGGATCTTTGCTAAACAAAAACTAGCTAAAGTAAACTAACAACTAACTAAGTTGTAGAAAGGTTATACCTTTGGTCTTTAGTCCTTCTCTCCTTGCTCGTCGGAATGGTAGAAAGGCCTCACCTTGCTTGTCTTCTTCCGTCAAAGAAAGATCCACTTGAAAGCCACCACCTTTAGCTTCAACTCCAAGCTAGGAGTAACTAGAGTACAAGAAATGCTAAGACTTGAACCCTAGAAGAGAGTAGAGAGGATCAAGTGAAGGTTTTTCTCAAGCTTTTTGTTTCTCAACACATGAGAGGGAGAGAGCTTGAGGGAGAGGATGAACAAGAGAGAGAAATGATATATGAGAATGAGAAAATAATAGAGCTCTTCTCACTAATATGTGTGAATTAATTTAATTGAATAATTAGCTAGATAATTATCATGGTAAATCATGACATGACCATTATCATTTCAAATTGCAAAGATCAAAAAGCATCTTCCAAAAGAAATTATGATGGTCAAAGTGTCAACCTAGGTCAACAAGTCAAAGAAGTCAAATGGTCAACAACCACAACCATGGATAATTATTAAACTAATTACTAATTAACAATAACACACACATAAATATTAGGGTTAATAAAATGACAATAGCCATTAACCCTAATCAAGGTCCTCTCCCTCAATCTCAAGCAACTGTGCATACGCACCCGCATTCGTGATCCGAGGAACACGAACACTATGAGAAAAACCAATCTCAAATCATATACTAGGATCCGGCTTAAACCAAAGCCCGCTAGTATAAACTGTCCGGACAGCAAACGTGCACAAGTGCGCGAATGTGAACGAACCCTGCCGCAAAACCATGCGACCTCTACTCATTTTGCCTAAAGGCGAATAGCTCTCTGTGTGGGACTCTAAAGACTCGACACTACGCTGGCAGTGGGTTTAACCACAGACCGCAAGCGGCACTAGCTGTACGTAACGGTCCCCAGGTAGATGTCGATAAGAAGACTGACGAGGTGAACCCCATCTGCACTCATACTGAGCCTGTATGTGACAATCTCCGTACAGTCCGGTCTGTTCGTCTGATACATCGCATGGCGGGCCTAGGGGGGCGGTGAACGTCAGTCCCCTAATAGCGGTACAAGTCGTGTCGGAGTGTAGCCCAGAACACCCTGAGATAACACTGGAAACCTACCAGTATATCTCGCTTGCCCTGGCCAGGGACTACTCGTGTAATGGCTCTCCTGGACACAGCGCGATGTCAACCCCCAATACCGGGAGAGACGAATCCTGTCTAACCGTCACTGCCTCCAAGTGCTTCGGGACTGCACCCAAAAACTACCTGTTTGCACAGCTCCTTTGAGCCGTGGTAGGGTAGTAATCAAAGTGCAGTGGGAACACACTCGAGGCGAAGTGACAGTGTCAAGTCAGCGGACTAAGCTGTACTCATGTCACCTGGGAACTGATAACTGACGATAGGTATATTACCAACCAACAGTTCCCGACGAGTCCTGTCCAGTGTACTCGTAACCTAACGAGCACCCGCATACTATCCCAAGTACGACGTACTAACGGCTGTGGGACAGACCGTCTCCCACACTGGGATGAGAAGCGCATACGCTAGTCTACTCCGGAGTATCGATGCCCTGTCTCGATAGTCCAACGACCAGGGACCTGTATAAGGATGTGCTTATAGATTACCCAGCTCCCACGAGTGCGAGCGCCATCACAACGCTGGTAATCAAGCAAAGATCCTAAGGGCTCTACTAATATGTATACCAGCAATATGCTAAAAGAAACACATGCACATATTAAAGCAGAGACAAACCAAGTAGCATACTACCATTTTGAGCAAGATTGTATATACAACTGTTAATATCCCAAGCTTCCATTAAGTAATATACAAACTAGTATGATACAGTAATGGCCTCTAGGGCATATACACTAACAATCCTCACCCACCTGAGAGATACTTCGGTTTCTCTATGACAGTGGCAGCGCGGATTGCATCATGAGATGATGACCCAACTAGTTTCGAGCTGGCCATCAGGAGTAGGACACTGTAAGAATGGCTGGATGCTTAGTGATCTGAGATGGAATCCTTATACACCAACAAAGTATGGACTTTGGTTGCTTTATCTGAAGGGTTAAATCCCCATCAGGAGCAAGTATATCTTGAGAAGATTACTTGGTGTAGATGGAAAAGTTGAGACTTTCAAAGCTAGACTTGTTAATGGTTTTCGTCATCAACCAGGCATGGATAATGATGAAACCTTTTCTGGGGCCTATGCTTATGTCCATCCAGATCGTACTTACCACGGCTACATACCATGACTACGATATCTGGCGGTTGGGTGTCATGACTGCTTTTCTAAATGATATTTTGGAAGAGAGCGTCTATAAGTACACAGCCAGAGGGCCTCGTAGACAGTGCGAGCAGCGGAAACGTGTGCAAGATGTTTTATGTGATAAAACAGGCATCGCGGAGTTGGAACATCTGTTTTGATGAGTTAGTCAAAGAGTTTGACATCATCAAAATGGTAGATGAACCTTGTATATACAAAAAGGTAGTAGAGAGTATGGTGGTGATCCTCGTAGAGTACGTGGATGACATACTCTTGATAGGGAAGTAGTTTCCTATGCTACGCTCGATCAATCTCCGCTTATCACAATGATTCTCTACATAGGATCAAAGTGATACCTACTAAATCCTGGGTTTTGGACCTATGAGATAGATCTAAATGGATGTTAGGATTCTCACTTGTTGAAGTGAGATGGTATCAATCGATCCTAGGGAGAATCACTGGAAGTGTTCCAGGGTGATGAAAAAGACTGAATGTCAGTCACAGGCATTGTCTTTACCCTCAGTATAAGGACGGTACGTTGGAAGAGTTCCAAGCTAGATACCGTGGCATACTAGACGATAAAGGCTGGATACATCGCTACATAAGATGCTACCAAAGAGGCAGTCTGGATGTATATTAGTTCATGAGATGAACTCGTTCCTACCATTGTGAGACAATGGAGTTGTGGCTTATGCCTAGGAACGTCCGTCCCATCAGTGATCCAGACATATTCTGAGGCAGTGTCACCTGATCATGGAGATGGTTGATCTCCAAGGGATCGAGGTTAGGAGAGTAGACTCAGAGGACAACACGGCGGATCCACTCACAATGGCCTTTTCCCAGAGAGAGACTATTATGGGATGGTTGAGTATGAGATACTACAATCACTACTATCAGATGGCCCTAGTGCAAGTGGGAGATTGTTAGTTATATGTATGCCCTAGAGGCCATTACTATACATAGGATGTATATTGTAGTGGATGCTTGGACATATATAGGGAGGACTTTCTTGCTCGACATGATAGTATGCTATCTGGTTGCTCTTTACCTTAACGTGTAAACTGATTGTCTCTCTGTTACATGTTGGTAAAGCCCTTAGGATGTGTACTTGATGATTAGTCCAAAAAATTGTATTTACCGTAATCAGAAACGGCGTCGCTTTGCAGCTAGCCCGTGAATACGGGTCGATCCACAGAGATGTGTAACTTTCTGTTTTTGTGTTATCACGAGTTTATTCCGATGGTGGTTTGTTTTTTGTCGATTGATTTAAAACTACTTAATATGATATTAAAGAACTTGTTAGGGTTAGGTATAAGGTAGGGTTGATAAGATCGATATTGTCACCTCTTTCAATGCCGTTTAATTAAAGCTTTTTAGAAATCATATCAATTATTAGCAAAGGGAATTAGGATGATTTGGGAAGAAACGAAGTTTCTTCCTCTAGATCCTTGTCCGTCCTTTCCTATTAATTGGTACAATCTTCATGGACGTCATGTATGCCCGGCCCTTTATACTACGGTTCACCGTTACCTCGTAGGTAGGGTGCCGTAGGGAGCGGGTCATGCATGCGTGCATGAAGTTCTAGTTATGAGAAAAAGTATCGGCATTGAAGGAGGTGAGAGATATTCATCTCTCACTCCCTTCCTTGTTCCTAACCCTAACAAGCGAGGATTTTACTCGCTCATTAGGGAATTTTCTAAAAACGACATTTTTTGTTGTTATGTTTAAAGCGTTTTGTTCAAATCTTGAATTATTACTTACTGCAGATTAAAAGGAGCTAGACTAGTTAACTAAGGCAAGTAATAAAATTACTCTACTGCAAGAATGATATTAGATAACTAGGGCAAGAATTAAATTAGAACTAAGGCAGGAATTTAAAAGAAAAACTTACAAAAGTGATGCTCTAGATCTCCCAACAATTCTGATTTTATTGATTGAAAAGAGGCATAGCATTTTACAGATTTTGAGTACAATTTATAAGCAAACAGTGAAGCTAGGGTTACAGACTCTCGCAGAGGTGAAATTACAGATTTGCCCCCTCAAAATCCCAACACCCGCACCGTCGCACCGACACAAGAAGTCGGTTCCGACAAGGACACCATACGGCCTCGGAACTGCGGCAATGATGGGCCTTGGGCCGCGGTTCCGCGGCCCTTTGGTGGCTTCATTTCACCATTTTCTCTGGTCTTCATGCTGGGTTCATGGGCTTGTTTGTTCTTCACTATTTTTCTCTGTTTGGCTTCTTGGTTTTTTCCAGATCTTCAGTGAAAACTTGTAAGTAGCTTTTGACCGTTCACTTTGACATTTCGGACCGCACTGCTTTATACAATTGTAACCTGTTCTTCGTGACTCGAATCCATCTTCTTGTTGGTCAAAAGTCTCTCTTTTGTATCATCTTCTGTCTTTTCTCACCGTCTTTGCTCCAAGAGCCTGTATCCTGTATCATGCAACAAACGTGCGTCAAAAGTACCTGTTTACTTATAAAATGAATAAAAGTGGGGCGTATGAATTGCAATATTATGATATGAACAAATATCCCCAAACTTATCTTTTGCTCGTCTTCGAGCAAACTTATTATTTTATTCTAACCTAGCCGCACTTTCGCAGGGAAACGCGATTGCACTGAGCACGTGCAACAAGCCGTTAAACCTCTAGGTGTCCCTAGTAGGAGGAGTGTTGTCTCCTGAGGGTTTTCAGCGGATTACACCCACAAAATCCAATCAATTTGGTTTTTCGACTTTTGCTCTCCAATTAGGTTTTCTAACAAGGAATTCTATTATCGTCGCCCCGCAAATTATTCACCCATATTCTTCACACTTCCTTATTATGTAACTTAAGATTGTACATGTTCTATAAAATTACTTAGAATTCAGCATTTCTTAAGTTTTTCTTCTAGAGTTTCATCTCCACTTAGGAATTTCTATCAACTCTATTAAAGATACAAGTTTTATTCTTCATTCCTTTCTCTGATCTAAACTCTAATCACATATCCCCACGTGTGTGTAATTGTCACCTCTACATTTGGAAATTCAAATCAAGCAATCGTACTCTCGTCCATTGTCCAAAGCACTTATTAATTTGTGAATTTTTCTTAACTTTCGCTTACACATCCTTCATGCGACCGTTAATACTTCTTGAGGTACCAACAGCCGATTACAAGATGCGTTTAGTACTTTAAAGCGTATTTCCTAGTTTTGCAACACCCAAGGCTTTTAGCAGTGACTCCCAAACCAGTTGGTCTAAGGCATTAGGTGATGAAGCACCTTTGCTAAATAATTTTCTAGCCCTAAGTAATCACAAAAACCAGTGTTCATTTTTTTTTATTCAATTTTTTTCTTTTATTTTCATTGTGCTAAGGACTTTAGACAAGAGTAATTCAAGGTCTCTTCTACTAATCCAAGTTTCAAGGTGCGTGATTGTGCATTTGTAGGGTACATGTTTTCAGAATCTAAACTTAAGCTAGGAACTATTTTTCGAACTTATACTCTAATAAGAATATTAATACTCTTCCCTCATTTTGGCTTAGCCCAAGAAGTGAACCCAAAATTTGCCTATTCCTAAATAACCTACAAAGACATATATTCTCTACCGTTAAACTCTAAGGAATGTTATTTTTAGGGTTTTTAATTTGCTAAGTCTAAGACCTAGTTTTTCCTAGCCAGTTAACCTTTTTATCAAACTCATGTCAATTAACCAAAATTGAATACAATAATTTTTATAATTTTTGAATTTTTTCAATTTTTATGGGTTTTTCAGTTTCCTAATTTTTTATTTTTCAAATTTTCAAATTTTTATGATTTTTTTATATAAAGATGCAATGCAGAAATTAAATATGCAAAAGGAAGAGAAAAATATATACAATATGCAATGCAAAAGATAACTATATACATTACCCTCTCCCCTAAACTTGAGCAAAGCAGTGCCCTCACTGCCCGGCCCCACGTCGCGCTCGTGAGCGTGAACGTGATCGTTCCCCTCTAGCCAAAATTGTTTGGATTCCCCTCTCAATTTCCGTCAACCGACGGTCGTGATCTCGTACAGTTTCCCGAAACTCATCCCTCAAAGAGTCGATTTTTCTCACTGTTCTCCGCATCAATCGCGCATGCTCCTGGGGAGTTAGTTCTTCCCCGCTCGAAGTCGAGCTCGAGCTAGGGGTGTGTGCGGGTACATTTTCTGCCGGTTCCGTTCGTGTCCAAATATCAGTGAGTCTAGAGTAGGACGACGTGACGCCCTCTACAAGTGGTCGAACTGGAACACCGTCTATCATGTATGAGTCAAATTTCTCGACGGGGAGGAAATAACGGCAGAGTTGGGTAACAAGCATGGGACATGGGTATATGGTACCTCGTTTCCCCGTACCTATAGATTGGAGCAAAACCGTGCACATGTCGAACCTTGGATTTTTCATCATCAGTGTGTGTACGACATATAATGAAGGGGTGAAAAAAGTCGTGTTGTGGGAACTACCAAAGATATTGTTTTGGGCCCACCGGCACACAGTTAAAACGTTCGCGAAAAGGGTCCGTGCTTGGATACCCTTACGCGGCTCTCGTGCACAGTCATTCCCCATCAAGGGCTTATAATCTTCAAAGTGCAATGGGTGTTCATGTGCAGGTACACGTGGTATGAGTGTAATCTCGTGGATCATGTCCCTATCGATGTGAATTTCACGATTTCCCCAATTTATTTTAATGTAACCTAAGTTGTCAAGACTATTATCCTCCATTGATTCATAGAATAGAGCAACTAGGTTAGGTAGGGCAAACGCAGATGAGTGATTATAGAGCAGGAAATTCCAGCCCCTTTGTTCGATTTCATGTGCGAAATATCTACCGTATACTTCGTGTGCGAAAACAGGGGAAAAATCCCTTTCAAACTGCATTTTATGTGCCATTATGATTTTCCAGTAAAAAAGATATGCAGGAACAGAGAGGAAACACTCAGATTTACCTCCCCTGAAAATTTCAGGGGGCGACGACTCCAGACGGAAGCGGTTGCGCGGCAGGAGGCGGCAACGACGGCGGAATCGCGGCGGCACGGCGAGATTTTTCTGCAGCAGGTTGGTGGCGGCGGCTAGGGTTTTTTAGAGAGGAAAAATTTAGGTTTAAGAAAACAGGGGGCTCGGGTTCCTTTAAATAGGGGATGGGAGGGATATTTGTATAGAACACCTTCTAAAACGAGGGTTTTATTTGTAAAATCAGCTCTTAATTCTGAAAATTTGTCATTAGGTCCCAAAAAATTTTATTTATATTTATATTTTTTTTTTCAAATTTTTTTTTATGGTATTTAAAAATAATATACACACACCCAAACTTATTTGAAATAATGTTTTGGAAAAAAAAAATTTGGGGGTGAAAGTGGAGGACCATTACTCAGCGTAGCTCGGCTCCTGCAAGAATAGGAGCTCCTCCGAAGGGTCCGCTGTGAAGAACGGTTTCAGTCGATGCTCATTCACTTTGAATAAAGTACCGTCTTCAGGATTTTCAAGATCAACCGCACCGTGCGGATAAACGGTGCGGACTACAAAAGGTCCTCTCCATCTGGACCGGAGCTTGCCGGGATGATAATGTAACCGAGTGTCATAAAGTAGAACCTGTTGTCCCGGTTCAAAAGTTTTTCGCAAAAGGTGTTTGTCGTGGAACACCTTAGCTCGGTTTTTGGTAATTAGGGCATTATCATATACCTCATCCCTCAGCTCCTCTAATTCATTCAATTGCAGCTTTCGATTGCTGCCCGCATCTCCTAAAGATAAATTCAGCTCTTTGATAGCCCAAAATGCTTTATGCTCAATCTCTATTGGGAGGTGGCAAGCCTTCCCGTACACAAGCCGGTATGGAGACATACCAAGATCGGTCTTATATGCAGTACGGAAAGCCCATAGTGCATCGATCAGTTTAAGTGACCAATCTTTACGGTTTTTAGAAACCGTTTTCTCCAAGATTTGCTTTATTTGCCGATTTGAAACCTCGGCTTGCCCACATGTTTGTGGGTGATATGGCGTTGACAACTTGTGGGTGATAGAGTATTTGCGCATTAAGGACTCGAAAGTCCTATTGCAGAAATGAGAACCATTATCACTTATTATTGCCCGAGGGTGCATAAATCGAGAAAATATGTGATCTTTAAGAAACCGAACGACAACTTTATTATCGTTCGTTCGGCTTGGCACAGCCTCGACCCACTTTGAAACATAGTCAACCGCCAAAAGAATATACACATTTCCAAAAGAGTTAGGAAATGGTCCCATGAAATCTATACCCCAAACATCAAAAATGTCCACAACCAAAATAGGTTGGAGCGGCATTTCGTTTCTCCGTGAAATCCGGCCCAAGTGTTGGCACCGGGAGCAAGTTTTGCAGTATTCAAATGCATCCTTGAAGAGTCGTGGCCAATAGAAACCACACTGCAAAACTTTTTCGGCTGTCTTCTTTGGGCCAAAATGCCCGCCACATGCTTGATCGTGGCAAAAAGGCAGCACACTCTTGACCTTACTTTCAGGCACACACCGACGAATGATTTGGTCGGAACAGTATTTAAAAAGATAGGGTTCATCCCAGTAAAAGTGCTTTACTTGGGATAAAAATCGAGGTTTATCCTGTTTCGACCAATCATTAGGTATCAGGCCGGTGGCTAAGTAGTTTACAACATCGGCGAACCATGGTTCGCAAGAAACGGTCAAGAGTTGCTCGTCGGGAAAAACATCGGTGATTGGAAGATCGAGCGTGGGCGAAGAAGGAAGTCGTGATAGGTGATCAGCTACTACGTTTTCACATCCTTTTTTGTCCTTAATGACAAGGTCAAACTCTTGTAATAAAAGGATCCAACGTATTAGCCTTGACTTAGCATCCTTCTTCGCAAAAAGGTGGCGAAGAGCTGAATGATCAGTATATACAACGACTGGAGAGCCAATTAAATAAGGCCGAAATTTTTCGAGTGCAAACACAACAGCTAAAAACTCTTTCTCTGTTGTTGTGTAGTTGAGTTGGGCCTCATTTAGTGTTCGGCTAGCATAATAAATCACGTGCGGCATCTTATTAATGTGCTGTCCAAGAACAGCGCCAATAGCAAAGTCTGATGCGTCGCACATGATTTCAAAAGGGTGCGTCCAGTCGGGAGATGAGAGGATGGGCGCAGTGATGAGTGAATGTTTCAAAGACTCAAATGCTTCAATGCAAGTGGAGTCGAAAGCAAAAGTTGTGTCCTTGGCCAGTAAGAGAGTCAATGGTCTAGCAATCTTGCTAAAGTCCTTGATGAATCGTCTGTAAAAACCGGCGTGGCCAAGGAAGGCTCTGATATCTTTGACGCATTTTGGGGGGGAGGTTAGAAATCACTTCGATTTTTGCTCTATCTACCTCGATGCCGTTTTGCGAGATGACACATCCTAAGACAATGCCCTCTCGTACCATGAAATGGCCCTTCTCCCAATTCAATGTGAGGTTCTTTTCCCTGCATCGGGTAAGAACAGCGTCAAGATGCCGTAAACACTCGTCGAAGGAGTCGCCAAAGATGGAGAAATCATCCATAAAGATCTCCAAGAACTTTTCGACCATGTCTGAAAAGATCCCCATCATACACCGCTGAAATGTCGCGGGTGCATTGCATAACCCAAAAGGCATGCGACGATAAGCAAAAGTGCCTAAGGGACAAGTGAATGTTGTCTTGTCTTGATCCTCTTTAGCGATGGGGACTTGGTTGTAACCAGAATAACCATCGAGAAAGCAATAGAACTCGTGCCCTGCCAATCGCTCGAGCATTTGGTCAATGTAAGGTAAAGGAAAGTGGTCTTTCCTTGTTGAGGCATTGAGTTTCCTATAGTCTATGCAGACTCGCCACCCAGTTTGGGTGCGAGTGGGAATTAACTCATTTGCCTCATTGGTAATGACCGTAATGCCCGATTTCTTTGGCACGACGTGGATTGGGCTAACCCATTGGCTATCCGAGATAGGGTAAATGATACCGCTATGAAGACACTTGACAATTTCCTTCTTAACAGCCTCTTTCATGATGGGGTTGAGGCGCCTTTGTGGATCCCGTGCTGGCTTGGCATCATCCATCAAGTGTATATGATGTTCGACTATGAGGGGACTAATCCCCTTAATGTCCGCCACAGACCAGCCGAAAGCTTGCCGATTATTATGTAAGACATCAAAAGAGCCTTCTCTTGCTCAAGAGCTAGAGAGGCTGATATAATGACGGGTAAGGTCTCATTATCACCTAGATAAGCATATTTTAGGTGTGTCGGCAAAAGCTTTAATTCGAGTTTAGGAGGTGAAACAATAGATGGTAACAATGGGGTAGTTGTTTCAAACTCGAAGGATTCCATCAAAGGTTCGAACCGAGTGTACGCAACAGTGTCGGATGGTTCAACTAACTCATCCGAAAAAGCAAAAGACTCCAATTCAGGTGATGAGTCTTCAAATTTGTCAACAAAGGTAAAACACTCAAAATCGTTATCCGCTGTGAAAGCTGTGTCGGATTCTAGGAAGAACGCCCTAGTGGCGTTAACAGTGCTGTGATCGAACAAAAAATTCTCAAACTCACAGTCCTCCTCCGCGATCTCATTGATCGAGCAAACATCGAGTACGCTAGCGTTAGGCTCAGCAGGCTGACTTCCCAACTTGAAAATATTGAGCTCAATTGTCATATTGCCGAAAGATAGCTTCATTGAACCATTACGACAATTGATTACTGCGTTGGAAGTAGCCAGAAATGGTCGACCAAGTATTACCGGAATTTGGTTCCGGGGGTTAGCGACAGGTTGTGTATCCATCACAATAAAGTCAACGGGGAAAATGAAATCCCCTACTCTAATTAACACATCCTCCAGCTCTCCCCTAGGATGGGTTATTGACCGGTCGGCCATTTGGAGAGTACAGTGAGTGGGCTTAAGCTCTCCAACGCCCAATTGCTCATACACAGAATAGGATAGCAAATTGACACTTGCGCCAAGATCTAATAGTGCTCTATTGATGTTCTTGTCCCCAATTGTTATCGAAATGGTAGGACACCCGGGGTCCTTTTGCTTTGAGGGTAGGGAATTTACAAGAGCATCACTAATAACACTAGCCACAAAAACTTTCTTTGGCACTTGCGACTTCCTCTTTTTGGTGCATAAGTCCTTTAAACTTTTTGCATATGAAGGAACTTGTTGGATTGCATCCAAAAGAGGGATATTTATGCTAACCTGTTTGAACAACTCAACAATCTTCTCCATCTGTGGAGTTGGTTTATTGGATCTCAACCGATTAGGAAAAGGAGCATTTTGAAAGGTGGTTGAGTTCAACTTTTGCGGATCAGATTGTCGTGTAGGAACGGCACCCCGTGTAGATGTGTTCGTGTTGTGAGAGATAGGTCCGTTCGAGCTAGAAGATGTAAAGCCATGTGAAGGGTGGAGAATAGGCTCTAAAGAAGAAGAAGATGGTGAAGAAGATGAAGAGGGGCCACCGGCAGGGGTGTCATTGTTAATGCCCACATTGTTTTGCAACACTTTTCCCGATCTCAACGTGGTCACAGCATTTACGTTATGATTTTGCTGTTGATATGCAGCATGTGCGTGACCGGGGTTGGGCAGTGGTTGAGACGGGAGTTTTCCTTTTTCGCGCTCGCTCAAAGCTGCATTGAGTTGTGCAATTTGTGCCTCAATAAATTTGATGCTTTGATCGTGTGAGGCACTGTTTTGCACTAAAGATTGAATAGAAGTCTCAAGTCTTGCTGTAGACTGTGTAGATTGCTTAAGGAACGCATCTAGACTTCTTTCGAGCGAGCTAACCTTATCATTATTAGGTTGAACATAATTATTAGGCTGGTAAGCATTGTTAGGCACAAAATTGTTCACCTGATTAGGGTAAGGTTGTTGTGGAAATTGTTGCAGTTGAAATTGAGTTTGTGAAGGTGCTTGTTGTTGTTGTGGAGGAGGAGGTCTTTGAAAATTGTTATTTCCTTGGAATTGTTGATTTTGGTTCCAAGCGAAATTTGGGTGACTCCTCCATCCCGGATTATATGTCGAAGAGTACGGATCGTTTCTTTGTCGTTGCTGAAATGCAGCATTGACTTGATCCTGTCCTTGAGTGGATGCATTATAAGGACACTCTTCGGTTAGGTGCGACGGATCCGCACAACAAGCACAGACAGTTCGTGGGGGCATAGCAGGGGCAGGAGAAGGCGATGAGATTTTGGTCTCAATCGCTTCTAGCTTTTTCGTAAGAGCGGTCATCTCGGCCTTCATGGCAATCGACATCTCTACTTGATGTATGCCTGCCCTAGATTGACCACTAGAAGATGATGTGGTCTTGGTACTCTCCCACTGTATTGTTTGCTCACTAAGATCCTCAAGAAACTGCCACGCTTCATCACTAGACTTAGAGAGAAAATGACCTTGACATATGGTTTCTAGCAACTGCTTCGTTGCCGAGTTCAATCCCTCGTATAATGTTTGGCAAAGTTGCCAACTTTCGATCCCATGATAAGGGCATTGAACTAGTAGGTCCTTAAATCTCTCGAAGCACTTTCAAAATGGTTCGGAAGGAAGTTGTGAGAATTGAATTATTTCATTGCGGATTCTGGCAGTTTTGTGATGAGGATAGAACTTTTTCAGAAAAGTTTTCACAAACTCGTCCCAATTTCTTATGGAATGTGATGCGGTGCTGTATAGCCACTTCTCGGCTAGGTCACATAAGGTGAAAGGAATGACCCTTAGCCTTATAGCGTCATCACTTAATTGGGTTGTTTTCATCATAGCGCACACATTTTGGAATTTATTGATAAAGATATATGCATCTTCAGATTCCAAACTATGAAATTTTGGCAGCATATTGATGAAATGTGGTTTTATTTCAAAATTGTCCCCATTTGCCGGTGGGGGAGAAAGACAAGTAGGTAAAGAAGTGCGGATGGGGTAAAAGAGATCCTGGAGCGCAACTCGTGCGGGCGCTTCAACAGGCGGCTGATTCGGGTTATTCGCACATAACGGAGGTGGAATCCTTCCCGTCGGTAAGGTATTGTTGGGGTTGAATCCCGACATGCCTTCGGTGAAAGAATTTGAAGTTGAGGGTAAGAAAGTGGACGGAGTGTCGACTTTAGTGTCTAAAGGTTCGTCGGTCGGTACCAACGAAACACGGACTAATTGGGCGTCAGTATCCCTAGTCCAAAGTGACATACACTAAAGGGTAGTGCAGTCAGAAAAAAGAAAAAGACAGAATGTGGAGGTAAGATAACGTCAGTGAGGGAAAGTGGTGGAAGTGAGTTGCAAGTTTTCTTAGCGGCAAGTTGCAAGTTTTGAAAAGATTTTTCTCTTTTTTTTTATGTGAGAGTTTTGCAAAAAGGTTTTTAGAAAGGGACTCGTGACACGAATCAACCACACATGCACAATCAGGCCTAGATCTAGGGTCACCTAGGTCTGCTAGACAGCTCCTAACTAGGGCTAGAAATAGGACCTCAAACCGCCTCTTCACGGACAAGTACGGCCAGGTAAGTGGGAAGGAACCACCACTACAGTGGGCCTAATTAATAACCACTAGCCTAGACACCGTAATGTCGGTTAGGATAAACGGTCGATGCCTATACTAGTCCTTTTCCTATTGAGCTCGATGTCCTTAGGTCAGAGTCTAATATTTTTTTTTTAATTACTTGTGGTCAATGCACTGTCTTTAGGTGTTTTCTGGGGTCCTGGGAAGGGTGATGAAATCCCCACCCAATCTGAGTTTCGTCAATTAGCCCCTTAAAGTCCGATTAAATTATGCAAAACAGTAAAATTCACTTGCAATCAATTTTTTTACGGCGGCGCAAAGAAACCTGCAGAAAATCTGTTATTTAGAAGGGGAGAGAAGATTTTTAGCGCAAAGAATTCCTGCAGAAAGGTTTTACAGAGAGATATATGGGAGATTGCAGAGGGGAGAATGAGGGATCAAATCATGTAAAATTGATGCGCTGACGTGGCAATTGTGCGGCGGAACCGCGGTCTTGGGGCTTTTTCTGCGGCGGAAACGCGGCAGCTTGGTAGGTTCAGCCTCTGAAAAATTTTGTGCTGCTCCTGTTCTCCAATTCTACTCTGTTCTGATGTTCCCTTTTCTATTTTGCTCTCTGTAAAATTCCAGATTCACAATCCTTTGTTGTTCCTGCAAGATTCAAAACATAGAACCCTTCAAACAGATAAAAATCGCTAAAATGATTTTGTATTTTGTATTTTCTGATTTTTGTGATTTTTCAAAATTTATATCAACCCGAAATCATACAAAACAAAAAATTACGCCATCCCCGGCAACGGCGCCATTTGATTAGTCAAAAAAATTGTATTTACCGTAATCAGAAACGGCGTCGCTTTGCAGCTAGCCGGTGAATACGGGTCGATCCACAGAGATGTGTAACTTTCTGTTTTTGTGTTATCACGAGTTGATTCCGATGGTGGTTTGGTTTTTGTCGATTGATTTAAAACTACTTAATATGATATTAAAGAACTTGTTAGGGTTAGGTATAAGGTAGGGTTGTTAAGATCGATATTGTCACCTTTTTCAATGCTGTTTAATTAAAGCTTTTTAGAAATCATATCAATTATTAGCAAAGGGGATTAGGATGATTTGGGAAGAAACGAAGTTTCTTCCTCTAGATCCTTGTCCGTCCTTTCCTATTAATTGGTACAATCTTCATGGACGTCATGTATGCCCGGCCCTTTATACTACGGTTCACCGTTACCTCGTTGGTAGGGTGCCGTAGGGAGCGGGTCATGCATGCGTACATGAAGTTCTAGTTATGAGAAAAAGTATCGGCATTGAAAGAGGTGAGAGATATTCATCTCTCACTCCCTTCCTTGTTCCTAACCCTAACAAGCGAGGATTTTACTCGCTCATTAGGGAATTTTCTAAAAACGACATTTTTTGTTGTTATGTTTTAAAGTGTTTTGTTCAAATCTTGAATTATTACTTACTGCAGATTAAAAGGAGCTAGACTAGTTAACTAAGGCAAGTAATAAAATTACTCTACTGCAAGAATGATATTAGATAACTAGGGCAAGAATTAAATTAGAACTAAGGCAGGAATTTAAAAGAAAAACTTACAAAAGTGATGCTCTAGATCTTCCAACAATTCTGATTTTATTGATTGAAAAGTGGCATAGCATTTTACAGATTTTGAGTACAATTTATAAGCAAACAGTGAAGCTAGGGTTACAGACTCTCGCAGAGGTGAAATTACAGATTTGCCCCCTCAAAATCCCAACACCCGCACCGTCGCACCGACACAAGAGGTCGGTGCCGACAAGGACACCATACGGCCGCGGAACCGCGGCAATGATGGGCCTTGGGCCGCGGTTCCGCGGCCCTTTTGTGGCTTCATTTCACCATTTTCTCTGGTCTTCATTCTGGGTTCATGGGCTTGTTTGTTCTTCACTATTTTTCTCTGTTTGGCTTCTTGGTTTTTTCCAGATCTTCAGTGAAAACTTGTAAGGAGCTTTTGACCGTTCACTTTGACATTTCGGACCGCACTGCTTTATACAATTGTAACCTGTTCTTCATGACTCGGATCCATCTTCTTGTTGGTCAAAAGTCTCTCTTTTGTATCATCTTCTGTCTTTTCTCATTGTCTTTGCTCCAAGAGCCTGTATCCTGTATCATGCAACAAACGTGCGTCAAAAGTACCTGTTTACTTATAAAATGAATAAAAGTGGGGCGCATGAATTGCAATATTATGATATGAACACTTGAATACCTGGACTATGATGCGGATCATACTAGTGGGGACATGGTAGTCCATAAGTACATCCTTCAAAGTCCCTAGTCGTGGGTATATCGAGACGGGGCATCGATATACCAGAGTAGACTAGCGTGTACCTTCTCGACCCATACAGATGGGCGATGGATGATCCCATATCCATTGGTGTTTGACATCAGAGATGATATACGGGTGCTCAGTGGAGACTGGGTATACTGGACGGACTCGCCGAGAACTCCCAGATGGTATTATACCTTACATCAGATGGCAGTTCTCTGGTGACACTGGTACAGAGTAGTCTGTTGACCCGAGATCGTCATAGAGTCTTGTGTGATTCCCACTGTGCTTTGATTTCCACCTTACCACGTCCAAGAGGGCGTGCAAAACGGTGGTTTTTGGGTACAGCCCCGAATCACATGGAGGCAATGAGCGATAGGAGGGGATTCGTCTCTCCCGGTATAGGGAGTTGATGTCGCGCTGTGTTCGATTGGCTATAACCGGAAATCCCTGGCCAGGGTTGCTGAGATTTACTGGTAAGTGTTACCAGTAGTTTCTCGAACTGTTATAGACCTCATATCGACATGACTTATCGAGCTACTGGGGTCTGATGTTTACCACCCCTAGGCGAGATATGCGACATATCAGACGAACAGACCGTACTGTACGGTAAGTGTTGCTGGTTGGATTCACAGGAGTGTGAGCGGGCTTTCTCGTCGATCTTCTGATCGCTCAATACCCGGGTGGCTGTTACGTTTAGCAGACTGCTTGTGGCTTGTGGGTGTTTGATATGATCATCACCGGCTGCCGGCGTATTGACGAATCTTTAGAGTCCTACACAGAGGTTTCCTAGCTCAAGCAAAACGAAATAGGAGCGCATATGAGATATGTGCAGGACCGAGAATAATGCGTGTATGTGATACCGTATTCTATTCTCGCGATGAATGTATCGATTGGTTGTATGCGATATAACCTAGTTATCGAATCAAGGATTGATTCGATAAGACGATACATTGGATATTAGTCGGTCTTATGCGATATGACCAGATCGTTAAATCAAGTGTAGATTTAATGATTTAATATATAATTATATATTAGATATATTACTTTACATTAACTAGTATTTGTTCACTTAAAGATGGATTTTCTCATTTGATGTGCACATTGTATATATGATATAGTTTTGTGCACTTGTTTGTATCATGTTTAATGATACATGCAAACTTGGGTGTGAGTATGCTTTAAACTATGATTAGGTTAATGGTTAGGATTTTATTTATTTATTTATTCTTTAAGGAAAGAAATGAAATGGTGGCTTTCTTTGGATTTATCTTGAAGCTTCTTGAAGCTTTGAAAAAGCTTTGACCATTTTGTTTCTTTCCTTAACCCTAACCATTTGATTTAACCATAGTTTATTCTCTACACTCTACCATGGTTCCATTATGATAACTTCACTTGATTTATCATTTGTTTTTATTATTCTTATCATATATTATTTTTCTTCTTCTTCTTCTTCTTCAAGAAGAAAGAAGCTTGCTAGCTTCAATGGTGACTTGAGAAAAAGAGTGAGAAATCCAATTCTAAAGTGAACCCACTTCCTATTTCTTCACCTCTACCACTTGCCAAGTAGTATATGGTGTTTTCTTCACAAGTTTTATGACTTGGTGAAGTTGGAGCTTGATCTTGTGTTGCCTCGACGTAGATCATCTTCGGCAACGAAGTCGACGACCTAGCCCGATCATTTCTTCGACGAAACCATCGCCAGAGTCCGGGATCCGATGATCGCAGCGGAGGGACGTCAACACGGAGCTATGGAGGTGGAGAACCGGATCTACAAAGGTTGTAGTCACTATCCTTTTTGTTAAAATTGTTAACTAGCTTTTTGTTTTCGCCTAAACTCTAGTTAACGATGGCATTAGGGTTTCTCGGCACCGGAAAATTTTGAATTTGGCATGGTTGATGCCTTGTGAGACCTCTTGACTGTGCCTAGGAACCCTACACTAACTGAATACCGCGATGCAAAGCAACTTGTAATCGACTATAGTAAAGTTATTTCCCTGACGTAAACTTCTGCCCAAGGGGTCACTCCCGGTGAAGAGATCTCGGCCCTTGCCTCGTCGAATGAGGTGCAGGATATTCTAACTGAATACCGCTATGCAAAAAAAAGGAAACATCTTTGTAATAAAACCTTTTAAAATTTGTTCCAACAACATCAAATATAGGTTTGTTTTATCCTTGCATTGATAAGAATCAATGCAGTCCCATCAATCAATCACACCAGAAAAGAACGAAAATAAAATGTACGTATATGCCATCCGCATTCGCCACAGGGTCCCGTCATCACGCGTTAGGTTACTTAACTAACGACAGAGCAGGGGCTGGACTAGCACGGGTGTAAAACATATACAACATCTAATAGTATATATACCAATATACAATAATCGCTCTAGGCGTGATAATATGCAAAATTACAGAAAAGTAATAAGCATCACAGAACAATACAGATAATCTGGGATCCCCGGGTTTCACAGAGCCGCTACTGAAACCCGACGTTCCCCTGGTCGTGTGGATAGCCTGTGCAATGAAACCTAGACCCCTACGGGTGCGGCAAGTTACCCGCCAAAACCTGAAGCGAGGTAGTCCCCACAGCATAGTGAATGGAACACCCAGCACTTCACGGAATCCGGTTACTTGAGCACCCCTCCTTGGGTCCACCTGTACACCCTACGAGTGCGGCAAATAGTCTACCAATTCTAGAGTGAGGCCCCTCTGCCTCTCAAATCCATGAGATACGGACCCGTTGCCCTCCAGAACCCGGCTATCCCTGCACTCCGTCGCGGGGTAAACCTAGTACAGAAATAAAAATATGTACAACGGGTACATCGACCTCAGCCTGGTCGTGCCCCAAAAGAATATTATACAAACAGGCAGTAACGGCAGTCCACATGTTGGACGCTCGCCCCGCAATATCAAATGTACAAATAAATCCAAACAGCACTATCATTGCACCCTGCTATCCACCACGACATATCTGCAACATCACAGCACAACACAGAACATCAACGCGAATGTTACGTTCGCAAACCCGTCTAAAAGAACTATAGCAATCATACGCGGTTTTCCGATCAAATGACATTCCCGGTCGGTAATATAATGTAAATACTGCATACTAACAAGTTTAAAATTTCGATCGACAAAATTTCCCGAAGTGGGCCCCACGTACATCTGCTGCACAGTAACAAAATCTGGGCCCAAAAGAACAGTACCAGAAACCACAATTTATCATGTAGAAACAACCGAAGAAACATGGTACACTAAGTCACCAATACGGCCGCGGTTCCGCGGTCAAATCAAGGCTTTGACCGCGTTTCCGCGGCGGTTTGGTCGACTCAGTGGGTCGTTTTTCTTCTGGTTCCTTAAAAAAGCCTGCTTAATTTTCTGGTATATGCAAAATAATTTTTAGACCCTTTTAAAAATCGACAGAAACTTTAACATGGAATTTTGCGGTTTTCGAAAATCCGTTCGATCGATATTTTAAACGCGTTAGCACAAGTTAGTATAGCTTAATGGTGAGGCTCTGATACCACTGTAAGTCCATGGTAGCGCCCCGGCCGTCTAATAGACGCCAAATGCGGAACAAAAACTTTTACAACTGGCCCGATCGCGTACTATAACCCGGATCTTCCATTAAAGCTAAACTAACAAATTACAAAGTTGGTAGAAATGTTATACCGAACGATCCGAGTCCTTCGGTCTTCAACCATCATCCCACGCTTTTATGCGGCTGCTCCGATCTCCTGAATCTCCAGTCTTTTCGTCCAGGTGGCACCACGTCGACGGATCTTTAAACGGGCTCCCGCTTCTGAACCGAGGCAACTCGTCGTCAAGTTTCCTAAAAGAGACGACCAAGATGATATAGAGAATGAGTAGAACACTTTGTCTCGTTACTTCCAAGACTATGGACGAACGGTTAATGAAGTTGCCTTTTGGATCGATATGAAATGAGAAATGGAGTATACTAATTTCCATGAACCAAAATCCTTAATCTTTTTCAAATAAAATCAATCCTCTCTCTTGCAAGAGGGGGGGCCGGCCAAATATAAGGAGGTGGGGGTGAGTGTAGGAGCAAGGTGGTAACCATAAAGGAAAAGATCAACAACAAATATCCTTAAGCATTACAAGAAACTTTAATGAAAAAGGTGACTCACTTAAACACCTCATCATATCAATAAATGCAATAAGTGACTCACTAATCCTAGTCACCACAACATGAAGCTTCCACTCATGACTCACCTCATGACTCACCCTCAAGAAGAAAAGATAAATCCGCATTTAACCGAATGTTAAATACGGCCAATAGAAAACTGGAAACTGGAAACTTCCAAAAGTGATCCTGAAACGAATTTCAGGATAACCCCGTATCAGTATAAACATACCCGCATTTGTATTACGACCGAATACAAATGCAACTGAGACAAAGATATTATATTTACACAGCATAATACTCGGATCCGGCTTAAACCAAAGCCGACCAGTATTATCTGCCCGAAATATGACACGTGCGTAAACGCACGTGCATTTTCCGAACCCTGCCATAAAACCATACGGCCTCTACAACGTTTCGCTCGAACTTAGGAAACGGTCTGTGGGGGACTCTAATGACTCATCAACACACTGGCAATGGGTATAACCACTAGCACGTCAGAGGTACAAGCTGTACGTAACGGTTGCCTATGTATTGATTGGATGGGAAGCTAACGAGCGAACTCATCCATAAACCCTACCGAGCCTAACAGTGACAATATCCGTACAGTCCGGTCCGTTCGTCTAAAGAGTATCACATATCGAGTCTTGGGGGGTGGATAAAGTCAGACCCCTAATAACGCGATAAATCGTGTCGGCATGAAGCCCATCACCACCTGAGAAACTACTGATCCAAATTAGTAATTCTCCACTACCTCGGCCGAGGATTTCTAGTGATGGCCACCCGTGCACTGTGCGACATCAACCCCCAATATCGGGAGAGACGAATCCCCGACGATCCGCTCATTGCCTCCATATGGCTCGGGACTGTACCCAAAAAAGACCCGTTTGCACGATTCCTTTGAGCCGTTGTAGGGTAGAAATCAAAGCACAGTGGGAACACACACGAGACAAATGACGATCTCAGGTAGACAAACTAACCTGTACACATGTCACTACGGAACTGCTATTTGAAGATATGTATAATACCAACTAGCATGTTCCCGGCGAGTCCTGTCCGGTGTACTCATAACCCAATGAGCACCTGTATACATCTTAGGTGATGCAACTGACACCAGTGGCTTGTGAGACCGGCCACCGCCCCTCGTCGGGGTCTCGACTGTATACACTAGTCTACTTTGGAGTATCGATGCCCTGCCTCGAAACTCCCACGACTAGGGACACTTTAAGGATGTGCTTACAAACCCCAGCTCCCACGTATATGATCGCCATCATACTGCTGGTAGTCAAGAAAGAATCCTATGGGCTCTATCAACATGCAACAGAGAACTAAAGCATGTAAACGATGATACAGACAAACTAGATAGCATACTATCATCTCGAGCAAAACTGTCATATCGGTATAGGTCCTGCCTCAATCATTGCAATCACGTACCTGCGATCCAATAATTGACTTTGAGGGCGCTATCTCCAACAAAATCCCTAGCTAGGATTGCTGAGATTTATTGGTAAGTGTTACCAGTAGTTTCTTGAATCGTTATAGACCTTGCATCGGCATGACTTATTGGGCTATTGGGGTCTGACGTTAAACCACCCCCAGGCTGTGATATGTAACATATCAGACGTAGAGACCGGACTGTACGGTAGTGTTACTGATTGGATTCGTAGAAGTTATAGCAGGCTTGCTTGTTGATCTTCTGATCGCTCAATACCCAGGTGGCCGTTACGTTTAGCAGACCGCTTGTAACTTGTGGGTGTTCGATATGATCATCACCAACTGCCGGCGAATTTACGAGTCTTTAGAGTCCTACATAGAGCTTTCCTGGTACATGCGAAATGTAGTAGGAGCACATATGTGATATGTGCGGGACCGAGATTAATACGAGTATGTGATACCGTATTCTATTCTCGCGATATATGATATTTGTCGGTTATATGTATTATAGCCGGATTATTAAATCAAGAGTTGATTTAATAATTTAATGTATGATTATATATTTGATATATTAAATTACATTGACTAATATTAGCTCAATTAAGATTCCTTTTCTCACTTTTTGATAGATTAATATATATGTGATATACATTAATTGTATTCTTTTAGCATATAATATATATGACATATATTATTGTTTCATGCTAGGTTATACATGCAACATGTATGTATGAGAATTACACCATGCTAGGGTTTATGTTAGGGTTTCATTTATTATTATGTAATTACAAATTAGTGGATTAAATCATTACTAGAAGCTTGTAGAAACATGTGGATAAGCATTGACTAAGTCCACTCCTTTGTTTTCCTTACGATATTTTGTGACCTAACCTTTAACCCCTTACCATGGTTAACTCTCTACAAGGTTTAGATATATGATTACTCATCCATGGTTGCAATTATAATCTCACTCATTCATTATGAGTTCATTCATCTTCTTCTTCTTCATAAAGTGAGAAAAGCTTGGTAGCTTTTCGAAAAGTGATGGAAACTTATGAGAAAAATATATCTAAAGTGAGTCCACTTCCTACTTCATCATCCTATACTATTAGCCATTTAGTTTAGGGTGTTGGCTTCACTAATCTACACAATTTGTGAAGAGATAGCATGAGATAATGTCTCCTCGACGTAGATCATTTTCGGCCTCGAAGACTTCGAAGCAAGCTTGTTCGTTTCTTCATGGGAGCCTCTCTAGAGTCTGGAAGTTCATTATCGCAGCGAAGGGACAACTACAAGGAGCTATTGAAGTGAAGGGCCGGTCTACGAAGGTTGTATTCTTTGTTCACTTAGATGTAAAGAGTTTACATTTCATGTTTTACCCTAAGTCTCTAGTTAAGATCTTGGTTATGGTTTGTTTAGCACCCCAAAAAATTTTAAAGTAGCATGATTGATGCTTGCCAAAACCATCACAAGGTACTAAGCTAACCCTACAGTGGCATCAAAGCCAGGCTGGAGTATTTGGCGTCGTGTAGGCGAAGTTTAAAGTCCGATTGAACTCCGAAACCCCGAAAAATCCCACTTTCTGGAAAAAATTTCAAAAGTTGAAATTTTTCATATTAAAAATACTCAAAAAATCATGCAGGGAATTCTAGGGATTACTGTGAAGTACGAAACCATAACTCACTCAAGAGACCGCGGAACCGCGGCCAAACCATGCGTTTGGCGGCGGTTACACGGCCAACTTTGGGAGTTAGTGGCTAATACTTCAGGGTTTATTCTTGGGTAGTTTTTCATGCTTCTAGGAATTTTTAATTCTACTCAAGTGTTGAGTTTTCTCGGAAATATTGGGAACTCGTTGATTTGATCGGAAAGTTTAACTTCGTTTAAGTTTTTCCGGATAATTTAGAACGTGTTAAAAGGTTCGAACGGATATCAATAAATCACTTTTTCCCCTGTCGGAAAACTTTCAAGTGTTGGATTTTTCCTAAGTTTAAAATTTTCAGAAAATCATGCAAATAATATATGGACATCTAAAAGAACATAACCTTAACTCGATTATGTGACCGTCAAAACCGCCACTGAACCATATGGTTTGTGGTAGTTTAGTGTTGCCACATGTGAGGCGTTGGTTTGACCCTTTTACGGTTGGTTCATAGTGGCTGTGACATGTTCTGGGTTTTTCTGAACTCCGCACAAGTGTTGAGCTATTTGGGAAATCTTGGGTGTTTGTTTATTCGATCGGAAAATTTAACATTGTCTATTTATCTGGAATGTGATACAATATGTGGAATTCATATAGTTAGGCATGAAATGTGAAGTATGTGATATTTCGGATTTAAGATGACTAAAGTGATTGTGGATTCCAAATGTTGTAGTTTTACACTTTCTATTCTGTGACCGTAAGTGTAATATGTGGTGTATTGCCGGTTTCGGTGCTATATGTCAACGACAATAGGGATACACATATTTACTTACGTTGATGATATGTGATGTTATGTGTTGTTGTGATATGTTATATTGGATCGTCGTGTTTTGAATAGCCGGGGATTTTATGTGAGATGAGGATTTTTCATTTTCATTCATGTAAAATTCATTGTATGTAATATTCTTTTATTGGGGCACATCCGGGTTGAGGATGATGTCACCATTGTATATTATTTACTTTTCCGCATTAGGATAGACCCAAGGCGGGGAGCACAAATAACCGGGTTCTAGGGTCCAGTGGGAGAACATCTCGAGGAGTCAAGACCGGGTCTACTAACTCTAGAATTGGTTGGGTTGCTTGTCGCTCTCGTAGGGGTCTAGGGATGTTGGTTTAGCTATTCATCACGACCGTGAAATCCGTATTTTATACTGGCTTAACTTAAAACACGAAATTCCTAGTATATCTAATATTTCATATGTAATTCTTCTGCTACTGATATGCTATGTTGTGATTATTTTATATGCGTGAGACGAATGCTTATACAATATATTTATGATATATAAATATTATTGTTTCCGTTTCTTCTGTGATACTTGGGAAGTATAAATAAATGGGACATCATTAATAAGATTAATGAAAGAAAAAGAAACCTAAAATTTTTGTAGAAATTTGTTTAAAAACTGGTAGCTCTAGTTCTTTCATTGTATAGAGATATTCCTTGTAGAATATCCTGCACCTTATTCGATAAGTAAAGAGCCGAAATCCCTTCACCGGAAGTGACCTCTTTAGCGAAACTAGCAGATGCTATAAACACGGTTTGTCTTTTAATTCCTTCTATAGTTTTTGCTTTGCATAGTGGTATTTGTGAAATATCCTGTACCTTATTCGATAAGGAAAGAGCCGAGATCCCTTCACTGGGGGTGACCTCTTTAGCGAAACTAGAAAAGCCTAAAAAACACTCCTTTTAAAATTCACTTGAATCTACAACGATATCAAGTTCATTACGTTCATGGTTTCCATAAAACCTGCATAGCCCTCCGTCATTTTAGGAAATAGAGTACTTAGTATTCGTCCTACGTATGTCGACCATAGCCGAGGCGTAGTGTACGGTAGCTAAGTGATGTTTTTCCTATACAGCATATGATGCGATTAGTTAGGACAGTCACAAGATTATGTCGACCATAGCTGAGGGGTCATGTGGGTGGGTCTAATTAACCACGAAATGACGGATAGAACTTGACTAGTGCTTATGATATGTTGACCATAGCCAAGGTCATATGTACTAGGGGTAAAAAGTATTATCGAGAATTTCAAGTGTTGAAATTTGCAATGAGATTGCATACCTTCTATGAGATAGTTGGATCCCAATACCCACTGCGAGTAAGAGTTACTCCTGGGAGAGTTTTACACATTATAATTAGCCGATCAAAGTAGGTGTCTAGAAAGGTCTTAACGGGGTTATGCCTCTGGGAAAACGAGGTTTATTTTAATTAGGTCCGTGCAAAAGCACGGGGAACCACCCTCAAAGTACCAACACTGACCTGGCCGAAAGATTAGCGAAATTATAGAGTGTAATTAATTCTGGCTAGTCTTACCTTTTAGGGTTTGAAGAAAGATTTGACTAAAACAGTGGGAGCTATCCTGATTAGATAAAATAATAACCAAATCTAATCTTGCAAAAGCGCACGCATAGTGTTTCCTTCTCTCTCTCTCCTGGTAGCGACCATGTCACGCCTTAATAAAGATAATAATATGGATGCATTGACCGAACCTACTTATTATACTTGGCTAGGGAACGTTGGTTCCGCTCTATCTTATAATTGTTATAAGTCCGAGGAGGAATTCGGGGAATATCCGGATTCCCATGCCACCCAATTCGAAGAAAGTACATGTTGATGCATATTCTTCGGGTGTGCTTATTACAGAGAACTGAGAATGGGTGATATGTCTCTAAGTGTTAGAGAATGGTGAAGTTGTTGCAGCCAAAACAGTTGGTAGATATCACCTTGCATTAATACATTGATTCTGAACAAATGTTATTACATACCGAACCTGATATACAACATTACATCATGTTCTTTACGGAGTTAAAGAAGGATATAATTCTGTATTGGAGGATAATGCTGTGAACATTTTCCTGAATCAAGAGTTGATTCTATCAGGCACGTTATATAATAGCATAGATGTTCTAAATCAAACTACAGTTCAAAATATAAAGAACACAGACAAGAGGAGTAGTTCAGGAGTGAACGAATCCTTCTTGAGGTATTGTAGACAAGGTCATATCAATGCTACACGACCAGCTAAGTTACATAAGGATGAATATATGAATCTATTCGAATTTTCATCTTATGCTACTTGCTAGTCTTGTCTCAATGATAAAATGACTAATACTCCGTTTACTGGAAACAGAGAAAGAGTTAGTGAACTTTTGGGACAGATACATGATGATGTATATGGTCCCATGTCTACAAATGCCAAGGTTGGTTCTTTTGAGGACCAAACGGGTAAAAGTATTAAAGTCCTACGATGTGATTGAGGAGGCGAATAATTGTGTTTGGAGTTCCTAGAGTTTCTAAATAGAGAATGTGAATCTCTCTCAGCTTACTCCTTCGTATACACCACAGCACAACAGTGTATCGGGGTGGAGGTATCGCACCTTATGAGATATGGTGCACTCTATGATGAGTATTGCTGAGTTACCTATTTCCTTTTTGGTGTTATGCACTTGAGAAGATGCATACCTATTGAATAGGGTTCCATCCAAATCAGGGCCTACCGCTACATATGAGATATGGTATGGGAAGAGACCATGTCTTAAACGAGTTAAAATATTGAGTTATCCGGCCTATGTTGAAAAGCAAAATCCGGACAAGCTCAAGGCAAGGTCAGTTGTGTAAGTTTGTCGGGATATCCCAAACGTTAGTAATGGAATATCTTCTACCTAACTGAGGAGCAAAAGGTGTTTTGTTTCTCAGCATGCCACCTTTACAGAAAAGGAATTTCTTATAAAGAAATTAAGTGGTCATGAGGTAGAACTGGAAGGAGTTCCAGCTAGACAAACTAACAGCTAATAATTTGGTGAAACCAAAAGATTCAATAGTCTCCAACGAACCTCAGCCTCTCCATGAATCTGGTAGGGTTCCTCATCCACATGAGATATACTACAGTCTTCTCGATGACAGTGCGAGCGAGGATTGAATCATGAGATGATGGCCAAACCGGGTTCAGGCAGTTGGAACGTCTGTTTTGATATGATAGTCAAAGAGTTTGACTTCATCAAAATGGTAAATGAACCTTGTAAATATAAGAAGGTTATAGAGATTAAGGTTGTCTTCCACGTATTGTACGTAGAAGACATACTCTTGACAGGAAATGGTTTCCAATACTACACTCGGTCAAGCTCCTCTTATCATGGGGATTCTATATAGAAGATCTGGATGATACCTATTACATCTTATTGATAGTGATAGATCTAAATGGATATTGGGAGTGTCCCTAAAGTCCAGGTACATAAACACCATACTAAAAGAGTTTGGTATGGACGATTCTAAGCGTGGTGGTTCGCCCACCTACTTTTGGATCACTCTGTCCAAAAAGATGTCTCCCGAGACTGATTTGAAGAGAGCTCGCGTACAAGTGATATCCTATGCTTCGGCAGTAGACTCTATCAGAGTATGCAACTTTATGTACCAGACTAGATGTAGACACACTATATGTAGTGATCAGGAATCAATCGGATCTTGGGAGAATCACTGGAAGCGGCGGAGGACATTCTTAAGTACTTGAGAAGAACTAAAAGAAAGTTCTTGGTTCCATCTTCCACAGTGATAAGTTCGACTGAGAGTCAGTCACAGGCATTGTCTTTACCCTCCGTGTAGGTACGGTATGTTTGAAGAGTTACAAGCTAGATACCGTGACATACTGGACGATAAAGGGTGAATACATTGCTGCCAACGATACTACCAAAGTGGCTGTCTGGACATGTCTTGTACATAAGATGAACAAGGTTCCTACCATTGAGCATCCAAAAACTGTTATTGTGACGATAATGGAGTTGTGGCTTATGCTAAGGAACGCAAGTCCCATCAGCGCTCCAGACATATTCTGAGGCAAGTATCACCGGATCAGGGAGATGGTTGATCTCCAAGAGATCGAGGTTAGGGGAGTAGACCAGAAGGTTGACACAGAGGATCCACTCACAAAAGCCTTACCCCTAGAGAGACTCTCTACATTGGTTGAGTATGGGATACTACAACCTCTGCTATATTGTAGGGTATTGGATACTACAACAAATGGCCATAGTGCAAGTGGGAGATTGTTAATTATATGTATGCCCTAGAGGCCATTACTGTACATGCGATGTATATTGTAGTGGATGCTTGGACATATATAGGAATGACTTTCTTGCTCAACATGATAGTATGCTATCTTGTTGCAATTAATCTTAACATGTAAACAAATACTGTTTTGTGATCACATGTTGATAAAGCCCTTAGGATGATTACATGACTACCAGGATTATGATGCAGATCATACTAGTGGGGACAGGGTTGTCGATAAGTACATCCTTCAAATGTTCCTAGTCGTGGGAGTATCGAGACAGGGCATCAGTACCCAAGATTAGACTAGCGTATGCGCTTCTTGACCCATATGATGGGCGATGGATGATCCCATATCCATTTGTGTTTAACATCAGAGAAGGTATACGGGTTCTCAGTGGAAACTGGTTACACTGGACGGACTCGCCGAGAACTCCTAGATGGTATTATACCTATCATCGGATAGCAGTTCTCTGGTGACACTGGTACAGGTTAGTTTGTAGATCCGAGATCGTCATAGAGTCTTGTGTGATTCCCACTGTGCTTTGATTTCCACCTTACCACGGTCAAGAGATCATGCAAAACGGTAGCTTTTGGGTACAGTCCCGAATCACATGGTGGTAATGAGCGATAGGAGGGGTTTCGTCTCTCCCGGTATTGGGCGTTGATGTTGCGCTGTGATCGATTGGCCATAATAGGAAATCCCTGGCCAGGGTTGCTGAGATTTATTGGTAAGTGTTACCAGTAGTATCTTAAACCATTATGGACCTTGCATCGGCATGACTTATCGGGTTATTAGGGTCTGACGTTAAACCACCCCTAGGCTGTGATATGCGACATATCAGACGAAGAGACCGGACTGTACGGTAGTGTTACTGATTGGATTCGCAGAAGTTATAGCAGGCTTGCTTGTTGATCTTCTGATCGCTCAATACCCGGATGGCCGTTACATTTAGCAGAAGCTTGTGGCTTGTGGGTGTTCGATATAATCATCACCTACTGCCAACGTATTGACGAGTCTTTAAAGTCCTACATAGAAGTTTCCTGGTTCATTCGAAACGTAGTAGAACCACATATGTGATATTTGCGGGACCGAGATTAATACGAGTATGTGATACCGTATTCTATTCTCGCGATATATGATATTAGTCGGTTATATGTATTATAGCCGGATTATTAAATCAAGAGTTGATTTAATAATTTAATATATAATTATATATTTGATATATTAAATTACATTGACTAATATTAGCTCACTTAAGATTTCTTTTCTCACTTTTTGATACATTAATATATATATATATATATATATGTGTGATATATATTAATTTTATTCTTTTAGCATATAATATATATATATATAATATATATTATTGTTTCATGCTAGGTTATACTTGCAACATGTTTGTATGAGACTTACACCTTGCTAGGGTTTATGTTAGGGTTTCATTTATCATTAAGTAATTACAAATTAGTGGATTAAATCATTGCTAGAACCTTGTAGAAGCTTGTAGATAAGCATTGACTAAGTCCACTCCTCTGTTTTCCTTAAGATATTTTGTGATCTAACCATTAACCCCTTACCATGGTTAACTCTCTACAAGGGTTAGATATATGATATACTCACCCATGGTTGCAATTCTAACCTCACTCATTAATCCATGATTTCATTCATTTTCTTCTTCTTCTTCAAGTGAGAAAAGCTTGCTAGCTTTTTGAAAAGTGTTGGAAACTTGTGAGAAAAATATATCTAAAGTGAGCCCACTTCCTACTTCATCATCCTATACAATTAGCCATTTAGTTTAGGGTGTTTGCTTCACTAATCTACATAATTAGTGAAGAGATAGCATGAGCTAGTGTCTCCTCGACGTAGATCATCTTCGGCCTTGAAGACTTCGAAGCAAGCTTGTTCGTTTCTTCAATGGAGCCTCTCTACAGTCCGGAAGTTCCTGATCGTAGCGAAGGAACTACTACACGGAGCTATTGAAGTGAAGGACCGGTCTACAAAGGTTGTATTCCTTGTTCACTTAGATGTAAAGAGTTTACATTTCATGATTTTGTAGGGTTCCTAGGCACGCTAATGAGGTCTCACAAGGCATCAACCATGCCAATTTCAAACTTTACGGATGCCGAGAAACCCTAATACGGATCGTTGGCTAGATATATTGGCGAAAACAAGAACTAGTAAACTACTTTACTAAGAGTAAACGGAAATACAACCTTTGTAGATCCGGTTCTCCACCTCCATGGCTCCGTGATGAAGTCTCCTCGCTGTACTAATCGGATCTTGGGCTCTAGCGTCGGCTTCATCGGAGAAATGGGCGGGCAAGATCGTCGGCTTCGTGCCGAAGATGATCTACGTCGAGGCATCACAAGATCAAGCTCCAACTTCACCAAGTCATGAAACTTGTGAAGAAAACACACTCTACTACTTGGCAAGAGGTAGAGGATGAAGAAATAGGAAGTGGGTAGACTTTAGAATTGGATTTCTCACTCTTTTTCATCAATCACCATTGATGAAGTCTAGGGTTTCTTCTTGAAGAAGAAGAAGAAGAAGATGAAAAATGTTATGATAAGTTATATTAAAATAGAAAAGAAAAGCAATACTTATCATAATAAAATCATGGTTAGGTGTAGAGAATTAACTAGGATTAGTGAATGGTTGGGTTAAGACATGAAGACAAAATGGTCACTTTAGTCAAACCTTCATGAAGCTTCAACAAGCTTCATCTATTAAAGCAACCATTTTCTCTTTTCCTTTTGTCAAAACAAAATAAATAAATGCATAAATAAATCAAATGAAACCCTAACCATTAACTAACCATGATTTAATCACACACTTAACCAAGTTAACATGTATCATCAAACATGATACAATCAAGTGCACAAAAGTATATCACATATACAACTTGTGAACTTCAAGTGAGAAAATCCATTTAAAGTGAACCAATACTAGTTAATGCAAATTAATATATCAAATATATAATTATGCATTAAATCATTAAATCAACACTTGATTCAATGATCCGGTCATGTCGCACACAACCGACTAGTATCCAATGTATCGGCTTATCGAATCAATCCTTGATTCGATAACTAGGTTATATCGCATACAACCATTCGATACATTCATCGCGAGAATGGAATACGGTATCACATACACGCATTATTCTCGGTCCTGCGCATATCTCATATGCGCTCCTATTTCGTTTCGCTTGAGCCAGGAAACCTCTGTGTAGGACTCTAAAGACTCGTCAATACGCCGGCAGCAGATGATGATCATATCAAACACCCACAAGCCGCAAGCGGTCTGCTAAACGTAACGGCCACCCGGGTATTGAGCGATCAGAAGATCGACGAGCAAGCCCGCTCACACTCCTGTGAATCCAACCAGTAACACTTACCGTACAGTCCGGTCTCGTCGTCTGATATGTCGCATATCTCGCCTAGGGGTGGTAAACGTCAGAACCCAATAGCTCGATAAGTCGTGTCGATACGAGGTCTATAACAATTCGAGAAACTACTGGTAACACTTACCAGTAAATCTCAGCAACCCTGGCCAGGGATTTCCGGTTATAGCCAATCGAACACAGCGCAACATCAACTCCCTATACCGGGAGAGACGAATCCCCTCCTATCGCTCATTGCCTCCATGTGATTCGGGACTGTACCCAAAAACCACCATTTTGCACGCCCTCTTGGACGTGGTAAGGTGGAAATCAAAGCACAGTGGGAACCATACAAGACTCTATGACGATCTCGGGTCAACAGACTACTCTGTACCAATGTCACCAGAGAACTGCCATCTGACGTAAGGTATAATACCATCTGGGAGTTCTCGGTGAGTCCGTCCAGTGTACCCAGTCTCCACTGAGCACCCGTATATCATCTCTGATGTCAAACACCAATGGATATGGGATCATCCATCGCCCATCTGTATGGGTCGAGAAGGTATACGCTAGTCTACTCTGGTATATCGATGCCCCGTCTCGATATACCCACGACTAGGGACTTTGAAGGATGTACTTATAGACTATCTGTCCCTACTAGTATGATCTGCATCATAGTCCAGGTAGTCAAGTACACATCCTAAGGGCTTTACCAACATGTAACAGAAAGACAAGTCAGCAACACGTTAAGGTAAAGAGCAACCAGATAGCATACTATCATGTCGAGCAAGAAAGTCCTCCCTATATATGTCCCAGCATCCACTACAATATACATCCTATGTACAGTAACGGCCTCTAGGGCATACATATAACTAACAATCTCCCACTTGCACTAGGGCCATCTGATAGCAGTGGTTGTAGTATCTCATACTCAACCATCCCATAAAAGTCTCTCTCTCGGAAAAGGCCTTTGTGAGTGGATCCGCCGTGTTTTCCTCTGAGTCTACTCTCCTAACCTCGATCACCCTGGAGATCAACCATCTCCATGATCTGGTAACACTGCCTTAGAATATGTCTGGATCACTGATGGGACCGGCGTTCCTTGGCATAAGCCACAACTCCATTGTCTCACAATGGTTGGAACGTAGTTCATCTCATGAACCAATATACACCGAAACATCCTCTTTGGTAGCATCTTGAGTAGCGATGTATCTAGCCTTTATCGCCTAGTTTGCCATGGTATGTAGCTTGGAACTCTTCCAACATACTGTCCCTTTACTGAGGGTAAAGACAATGCCTGTGACTGACTTTCAGTCGTCCTTATCACCCTGGAACCCTTCCAGTGATTCTCCCCAGGATCGATTGATACCATCTCACTACAACTAGTGAGAATCCTAACATCCAGTTAGATCTATCTCATAGATCCAAAACCCAGGATTTAGGAGGTATCACTTTGATCCTATATGGAGAATCATTGTGATAAGCGGAGATTGATCGAGTGTAGCATAGGAAACTCCTTCCCTATCAAGAGTATGTCATCCACGTACTCTACGAGGATCATCACCATACTCCCTACTACCTTTTTGTATATAGAAGGTTCATCTACCATTTTGATGATGTCAAACTGTTTGACTACCACATCAAAACAGATGTTCCAACTCCGCGATACCTGCTTTATCCTATAAAGCATCTTGTACACGTTTCCGCTGCTCCCACTGTCTACGAAGCCCTCTGGCTGTGTACTTATAGACTCTCTCTTCTAAAACATTATTTAGAAAAGCAGTCATGACACCCAACCGCCAGATATCGTAGTCATGGTATGTAGCCGTGGCAAGTAGGATCTGGATGGACTTAAGCATAGCCACTTGAAAATGATTCATCATTATCCACGCCTGGTCGATGACGAAAAGCTTTAACAAGTCTAGCTTTGAAAGTCTCAACTTTTCCATATACACCAAGTAATCTTCTCAAGATATACTTGCTCCTGATAGGGATTTAACCCTTCAGATATAGCAACCAAAGTCCATACTTTGTTGGTGTACATGGATTACATCTCAGATCGCTAAGCATCCAGCCATTCTTACAGAGTCCCACTCCTGATGGCCAGCTCGAAACTAGTTGGGTCATCATCTCATGATGCAATCCTCGCTCCCACTGTCATAGAGTAACCGAAGTATCTCTCAGGTGGGTGAGGAACCTTACTAGATCGGCGGAGAGGCTGAGGTTCGTTGGTATCTACTGAATCCTTTGGTTCTATCAAATCATCAGCTGCAATTTGTATAGCTGGAACATTTCCAGTTCTGCATTACAGACCTTGCCTCGAGCTTGTCCGGATTTTTCTTTTATACATAGCCCGGACAACCCCAAATCTTAACTAACTTAAGATATGGGCTCTTCCCTTATCATATCACATATGAAGTGGTAGGCAACTGATTTGATTCGAACCCTATTCAATAGGTATGCAGCTTTTCAAGTGCATAACTTCCAAAAAGAAAATAGGTAACTCAGTAGTACTCATCATAGAGCACACCATATCACATAGGGTGCTATTGCTCCGCCCCGATATACCATCGTGCTATGGTGTATACGGAGGAGTAATGCTGAGAGAGAATCTCATTCTCCTTTAGAAAAGTTCAGGATTTCCGTGCTCAAGTATTCTCCTCCTTGATCTCATCAAAGGACATAATACTTATACCCGTATTTTGGATCTCTACTTCTAACTTATATTCTGTGAGTTTCTCAAAAGGTTCGGACTTGTGTTTCAACAGGAACATAGGTCTGAATCTCGAAAGATCATCAGAGAATGTAATGAAGTATAAAGAACCGGTCCTGGCATGTGTAGACAGGGGACCTTACATACATCAACATGTATCATCCCAAGAGTTTACCAACTCTTTCTCTGTTACCAATAAACAGAGCTGTGGTCATCTTATCTCTGTGACATGACTGGCAAGTTTCATAAAATGTAAATTCAAACTGATTTAAATATGCATCTATATGTAATTTCAGCTAGTCGGGTCGCATTGATATGACCTAGTCTACAATACCTCAAGAAAAATTCGTTCATTTCTGAACTTTTCCTCTTGTGTGTGTTCCGTATACTTAAGAACTGTAGTTTGATTTAGAACATCAATGCTTTTAGATAACATGCCTGAACCGATCAACTTTTGATATAGGAAATGTTCAAAACATTATCCAACTATACAAAATTTTATCATTTCTTTACTAATAAAGAGATAGATATGATTTTGTATATCAGGTTCGGTATCTAATAACATTCGTTCAGAATCAATGTATTGGTAATACAGGGTGACAGTGACCAACAGACTTGGCTGCAACACTTGCCCCGTTTTCTGTCTCATGAAACTTATCACCCGTTCTCAGTTTTTCTACCTATTTGCAGCCCTATGTAACAGATTACATATCTGGGATCCTGATCCGGTATCATATACCCAGGATGCGGAGGATACTGAGAAACAGTTCTTTGTAATGAACACACCCGAAGATGATGCATCAGCATGCACTCTCTTCGTTTGGGCGGCACGGGAATTCTGGTAATCCCCAATTTCCTGCTCTGTCTTATAACAATTATAAGTTGGAGCGGGACCAACGTTCCCCAGCTCAGTATAACAAGCGGGTTCGGTCAATATTCCGTATTATTATCTTGATTAAGGCGTGATATGGTCGCTACCTGGAGAGAGAGAGAAGAAAACACTCAGCGTGCGCTCTTACAAGATCAGATTGGTTATTATTTTATCTAATCAGGATGGCTCCCACTGCTTTTTATCAAATCTTCCTTCAAACCCTAAAAGGAAAGACTAGCCGGGATTAATTACACACTACAAGTTCGCCAATCTTTCAGCCAGGCCAGTGTCGGTACTTTGAGGGTGGTCCCCCGTGCTTTCGCACGAACCTAATTAATGTAAACCTCGTTTTCCCAGAGGCGTAACCTCGTTAACACCTTTCTAGACACCTACTTGATCGGCTAATTGTAATGTGTAAAACTCTCCCAGGAGTAACAATTATTCGCAGCGGGTATCGGGATCCAACTATCTCATAGAAGGTATGCAATCTCATTGCAAATTTCAACACTTGAAATTCTCGATAATTTTGCCCCTAGCGTCCTATGACCTTGACGCAGGCCAACAAACCATAGTGCGCTAGTCAAGTTCAACCCGTCATTTCTTGATTGAATTAAACCCACCCGCACGACCCTTGACGCAGGCCAACAAAGTCGCACGACTACCTTAATCCAATCTGCATCATATGCATAAGCAGATAAATACTAGTTAGCTACCGCACACTACGCCTTGACGCAGGCCAACAAACGTAGCACGAATACTAAATAGGACTTATCTGAAATGACGGAGGGCTACGACAGGTTTTTCTGAAAACCTATTGCGTAATGAACTTGATATCGTTGTAGAATCAAATGATTTTAAAATGGAGTGTTTTTTAGGCTTTTCTAGTTTTGCTAAAGGGGTCACTCCCGGTGAAGGGATCGTCGGCCCTTTCCTCGTCGAATGAGGTGCGGGATATATCATATATATCACTGTGCAAAGCAAAAACTCTTAAAAGCAATCAATAGACAAACCGAGTGTGTAGCATCTGCCAGTTATTGCTAAAGGAGTCACTCCCGGTGAAGGGATCTCGGTCCTTTCCTCATCGAATAAGGTGCAGGATATATCATATATACCTCTGTGCAAAGCAAGAACTGTAGCTACCCTTTTTATTTTTGAAATTCGATTCTACAACATCTTAGGTTTCTTTTATTTCATTAATCACATTAATGAAGTCCCATCATTTAAGTACCTAAACATCACAGATAAATACGACGTACACTTATGCCATCCGCATTCGCCTCGATGTCCCCTCGTGCACCGTTAGGTTAGGTAACTAACGGCAGAGCAGGACAGGGCTAGCGCGGGTGTAAAACATAAGTAACGTCTATATAATATATCATATATACTATATAAAGTATCCATCACAGAACATCACATGATCACATCACAGATATCGCAGCAGAATAATCATATGAAATATTGGATATATTAGGACGTCCGTGTTTTCAATACGAGCCAGTATAAAACACGGATTCCACGGTCGTGATGAATAGCCAAACCCACACCCCTAGACCCCTACGAGAGCGGCAAGCAACCCTACCAATTCTAGAGTTAGGAGACCCGGACTCGACTCCTCGAGTTGGTCTCCCACTGGACTCCAAAACCCGGTTACTTGTGCCCTCCTCCTTGGGTCTATCCTAGTGCGGAAAAGTAAATAATATACAAAAGGTAACATCTTCCGCAACCTGGAAGTGCCCCAATAAAAGAATATTACATACAAGTTTTTACATGAATGAAAATGAAAAACACTCATCTCACATAAAAACCCCCGGCTATTCAAACACGACGATCCAATATAACATATCCAGCAACACATAACATCACATGTCATCAACGTAAGTAAATATGCGCATCCCAATTGTCGTTGACATATAGCAACGAAACCGGCGATATCACATATTACACTTACGGTCACAGAAAAGAAAGTGTAAAACTACAACAGTTGGAATCCGCAATCTGCATAGACATCGCATGCCTAATCAAATGAATACCTTAGACATCACATGCCTAACAATTATAAACCCCGCATTTTAGTCTCAAAATCGAAAACTCTTTTCAATATCAAGTCGGGAAATTCAACAAGATTCCCGACATCCTGATCGAATACTCGTCGCAAACTTCAGTAGACGGCCGCACCCCCGATACCGTCGACGAAGTGCACCAAGGCGGAACATCGCTGCCGCGAGCACCCGGACGGATGCTTTCGGCGACGGGGTTCTCCTACAGTCACTTGGTCGGGGCTCTGGAGTGAGGCTGTCTATTAAGTTTACCCGGCGAGTATCCGCGTACGCTACGTGATTGCAACGGACTTTTGATCGAATCAAAATTCCGTGGCAACCGATCAAGTGAGACTAAACTGCTATGTTTATAACATTCATTCAGTTATCGCATAACTATTTGTGAATTCCAATTATTGTATCCCATTCCAGATAAATAGAAAATGTTAAACTTTCCGATCGAACATTCAAACACCCAAGTTTTCCCGATACAGCTCAACAAATGAAATAAGTCTAACAATATTCAGTTCGTGCCTCAGTACCAACGGTCCAGCCGTAGAAGGGTCAAGCCAACGCCTCACATGTGGCACGCCGTACTGCCCCAAACCCTAAGGTTCAAAGGGCAGTTCAAGACGGTCACATAATCGAGTTAAGGTTTGTTGTCTTCTAGAGGGTCCATCGCGTTACTTGCACTACTTAGAACGTCGTTAAACTACGGAAAAATCCAACACTTGGAAATTTCCCGACAGGGGAAAAATTGGGTATTTATATCCGGTCGAATTTTTTAACATATTCTAAAATTTATCCGGAAAGCCACATAGACAAAATCTGATACTCCGATCGAAACACCGAATCCCCAAAACAACCCCAGAAAATTCAACTCTTGAATAATTTTTAAAAATTCCCATAAAATTCAGCATTTAAATAAAGAAGTTACTGTGCAAAAATGGTTGACTGAAGAGACTAAATGGGGGCGGAACCGCCGCAATAGGCGGCTAATGCCGCGGATCCGCCGCGCTTTAGACAGATCATTAGGTAATTTTTTCACCGTAATTCTTAGAATTTCCTGCTGAATTTTTTAAGCATTTTTAATATGGAAAAAACCACTTTTTCAGAAAAAATCCAGAGAGGGTTAAAAGTTAGGGTTTCGGGGTTCGATCGGGTTTCTAACATCGTCTACGCATCGCCTAAGGCTCTAGCTAGTCTCTGATACCACTGTAGGGTTCCTAGGCACGCTAATGAGGTCTCACAAGGCATCAACCATGCCAATTTCAAACTTTACGGGTGCCGAGAAACCCTAATACGGATCGTTGGCTAGATATATAGGCGAAAACAAGAACTAGTAAACTACTTTACTAAGAGTAAACGGAAATACAACCTTTGTAGATCCGGTTCTCCACCTCCATGGCTCCGCGATGAAGTCTCCTCGCTGTACTAATTGGATCTTGGGCTCTAGCGTCGGCTTCATCGGAGAAATGGGCGGGCAAGATCGTCGGCTTCGTGCCGAAGATGATCTACGTCGAGGCATCACAAGATCAAGCTCCAACTTCACCAAGTCATGAAACTTGTGAAGAAAACACACTCTACTACTTGGCAAGAGGTAGAGGATGAAGAAATAGGAAGTGGGTAGACTTTAGAATTGGATTTCTCACTCTTTTTCATCAATCACCATTGAAGAATTCTAGGGTTTCTTCTTGAAGAAGAAGAAGAAGATGAAAAATGTTATGATAAGTTATATTAAAATAGAAAAGAAAAGCAATACATATCATAATAAAACCATGGTTAGGTGTAGAGAATTAACTAGGATTAGTGAATGGTTGGGTTAAGACATGAAGACAAAATGGTCAATTTAGTCAAACCTTCATGAAGCTTCAACAAGCTTCATCTATTAAAGCAACCATTTTCTCTTTTCCTTTTGTCAAAACAAAATAAATAAATGCATAAATAAATCAAATGAAACCCTAACCATTAACTAACCAAGATTTAATCACACACTTAACCAAGTTAACATGTATCATCAAACATGATACAATCAAGTGCACAAAAGTATATCACATATACAACTTGTGAACTTCAAGTGAGAAAATCCATTTAAAGTGAACCAATACTAGTTAATGCAAAGTAATATATCAAATATATAATTATGCATTAAATCATTAAATCAACACTTGATTCAATGATCCGGTCATGTCGCACACAACCGACTAGTATCCAATGTATCGGCTTATCGAATCAATCCTTGATTCGATAACTAGGTTATATCGCATACAACCATTCGATACATTCATCGCGAGAATGGAATACGGTATCACATACACGCATTATTCTCGGTCCTGCGCATATCTCATATGCGCTCCTATTTCGTTTCGCTTGAGCCAGGAAACCTCTGTGTAGGACTCTAAAGACTCGTCAATACGCCGGCAGCAGATGATGATCATATCAAACACCCACAAGCCGCAAGCGGTCTGCTAAACGTAACGGCCACCCGGGTATTGAGCGATCAGAAGATCGACGAGCAAGCCCGCTCACACTCCTGTGAATCCAACCAGTAACACTTACCGTACAGTCTGGTCTCGTCGTCTGATATGTCGCATATCTCGCCTAGGGGTGGTAAACGTCAGACCCCAATAGCTCGATAAGTCGTGTCGATACGAGGTCTATAACAATTCGAGAAACTACTGGTAACACTTACCAGTAAATCTCAGCAACCCTGGCCAGGGATTTCCGGTTATAGCCAATCGAACACAGCGCAACATCAACTCCCTATACCGGGAGAGACGAATCCCCTCCTATCGCTCATTGCCTCCATGTGATTCGGGACTGTACCCAAAAACCACCGTTTTGCACGCCCTCTTGGACGTGGTAAGGTGGAAATCAAAGCACAGTGGGAACCACACAAGACTCTATGATGATCTCGGGTCAACAGACTACTCTGTACCAGTGTCACCAGAGAACTGCCATCTGACGTAAGGTATAATACCATCGGGGAGTTCTCGGCGAGTCCGTCCAGTGTACCCAGTCTCCAATGAGCACCCGTATATCATCTCTGATGTCAAACACCAATGGATATGGGATCATCCATCGCCCATTTGTATGGGTCGAGAAGGTATACGCTGGTCTACTCTGGTATATCGATGCCCCGTCTCGATATACCCACGACTAGGGACTTTGAAGGATGTACTTATAGACTATCTGTCCCCACTAGTATGATCTGCATCATAGTCCAGGTAGTCAAGTACACATCCTAAGGGCTTTACCAACATGTAACAGAGAGACAAGTCAGCAACACGTTAAGGTAAAGAGCAACCAGATAGCATACTATCATGTCGAGCAAGAAAGTCCTCCCTATATATGTCCCAGCATCCACTACAATATACATCCTATGTACAGTAATGGCCTCTAGGGCATATATATAACTAACAGTTTTAACCTAAATCTCTAGTTAAGATCTTGGTTAGGGTTTGTTTTTCACCCCAAAAATTTTAAAGTAGCATGATTGATGCTTGCCAAAACCATCACAAGGTGCTAAGCTAACCCTATAAGGAGGCCATTCAGCATTACTCATCTAGGATTGCATCCACATATGAGTAACCTGAAAGAGACGCAAGTTCTCAAAACCATTACTATCAATGGAATAACTAGCACAGGTATCTACATCTTCGATCACCTTAAAGAATCCTGATACTTTCCAACATATAGTTCTCTACTTTATTCTTATACCTTTAACTTCTCAAAACTTAGGCCTTGCATTTCTACGAAATACTTGTCAAAAACTAGAGAAGTCAAAAAGTAAATAGAATATAGTACGAGTACCAACCCTTTGTTCTAATAGACACTGAACAACATACAATACTTTGTATAAGTCCCCTGAGTTAAATAACTCATACCCTGTGCATCGTAGGTTGAAAACTGTACTATGGTTAAAAAGAATTACACCGCTGTTAAATGCTCCTTACCTAATCACCAACTGATATAGGTAAATGTCATAGACATAATTTTAAAAAGTTATATCTCACTTTATAAAATAAACGTAAAGATATATCAGTTTGAAATTGGTGCATAACATCGGATATTCAAAACCAAATATTTACCGCTAGGAAAAACCCAGGTGATTTCCTCAAATATCACCAATTAAAAAGAATTCTGATATAATGAGAATATAATCACCAAATTCCAAATATTCTACTCCAACACATCATCTGTAACACTATACAGATTTGAGAATCGAATCTGCTAAATACATACCCTGGAGTCAGAATCTAATTGGGAAAACAATTTTCAATTAACACTACAAAGTGAAACTGAAACACGAAAATGTTTTGAAGGGGTATCCGGGTATTCCTAGTAATGCCTCTTCCACTATCCAGGTTCATGAATTTAACCGTATATTTTCTAGCCCTCACTCCAATCTCTTTATATGTCTTTACTTATTACCTTCTGTACACCACACTTAGGTTAATTGGTTTTCTTCCTTCCATACCGTTCAGCACCAGCCTATGGTTTGGAAAAAGACTATCCAATAAGCCTAATAGGTGTACTCTGCTAAGCCCAAGAGCCCTCGCAACCTGAGAGATGGTAAAAATAAAAGACAATCCGAATAATCCTATTCGATTCCTCCTGAACCGGAAACCATCCTCGAACTGGAACAAGTTTCTTCGAGTTCGTAAGTAACTATACGATGGCGTATCCAATGAATGCGGATCTTCGTAGTGATACGGAATGTTCCGGAGAAATGCAAAGGTGAAGCAGGAGTGGCGATGATATACGCGGCTTCGTCGTGAATGATAGCAGTCGCAATTTCCTTTGCCCTCTTTCTAGTCTCTTTCTATGTCTTTACTTATTACCTTCTGTACACAGCACTTAGGCTAATTGGTTTTCTTCCTTCCCTACCTTTCGGCACCAGCCTATGGTTTGGAAGAAGACTATCTAATAAGCACAATAGGTGTACTCTCCTAAATACCAGGAGCCCTCGCAACATGAGAGAAGGTAAAGGGAAAAGACAACTGAATAGTCATATTCTATTTCTGCAGAATCGGAAACCATCCTTCATCTGAAACAAGTTTCTTTGAATTTGTATGTAATTATACGATGGCATATCCAATAAATGTGGATCTTCGTAGTGATACAAAATGTTCCGGAGAAATATGAAGTGTAATAAAGGAGCGGCAACGATATATGCGACTATGACAATCCAAAAACCAAAGTGTTTTAAAAAGGTTCGGTTAACTTGGTTCATAAGTTTTAGTATAGGTCAGTCACGGTAGCTGCCAAAGAGAGAGAGAAAAGAAACACTTAGCGTGTACACTAAACTAGGTTAGATTGGTTATTCACTTTACCTAATCAGTATGGCTCCCACTGTTTCCTCGAATTCTCCTCCAAACCCAAAAGGAGAATTAGTCGGGATCATCTAAAATCACCCAAGGAGTAACACCTACTCATCAGTTGGAATCAGGATCCAACTATCATCGCATGATAACTTGATGGAATCCACTCAAATCACCACACTCCAGAAGGTATGCGCTGTTGGATTTCCCTAGCACCTACTTAAGAGTATGGAAGCATCACACATGCCACTTTAAAATTTAAAGAGGTGCTAAGCAAACTATCCATGAATCATTGACTAGAAATTTAGTGTAACAACACTACTATCTTATACAAAGAACATTTAATCCCTAAGTGAAAGGAATACACCCTTTGTATTCCTCTTGTTGTGACTTCTAGGATCGTTGTGAGTTTGGAAAGGCTTGCTAGTAAGCTCCTTTGTCCACGATGATCCACCCAAAGTCCACTTCGTCCAAGCTCCTAGCTTCACTTGATCAAAGAAGATGTTGAAGCCAAACAATCTAAACTAATTGGCTACATTAGAGAAGAATGATGAGGTGGTGTGTTTTCTTTAATCAAAACCCTTTCTTTTTTATTCCCTCACTTTATGGAAAACTCAAGAGAGCTTGGAGGAAGAAGAAGATGATGGCAAAAGCTTTTTTCTAAATGATAATGATAAAGCTTTAATGAAAAATAGAAAAGATAGTATATATATATTTTCTATCTCTCATTTAAACCATGGTTCAAAAAATATCTAGATATTTTACTTTTTGGGTTAAAGACCAAATGGAAACTAATCCAAAGGTTTAACCATGGTCAAAGCAAAGAAGTGTGTAGAAGAATCCAATAATGATTTAAATTTCCATTTGCCTTTTATTATCCAAATAAAAATATGTGTGTGTGTGTGTGTGTGTGTGTGTGTGTGTGTGTATTGAATCATGTATGTCTTGTATTCCTACCAATGATGTATCATCAACCATGACACTATGCATGCATGTGTCCATGCACATCAACATATGCATACATACACAACAACATCAACATGTGCATACATACATGCACATCAACATGTGCATACATACATGCATACATCTACTCTAAGAAAAAGGGTTTGAATAAAGAATAAAACTAAAAGTCAAATGTTAAAGCAACAATTGATTTAACAATCCGGTCATATCACATACGACCCGACTAATAGAAAAACGCCCGATTAACATACGGTATCACATAGTCGTATTCAATCAGGTCCCCGCGCATATCTCATATGCACACTACATCATTTCGCTTGGGCTAGGAAACTCCTGTGCGGGACTCTAAGACTCGTCAATACACCGGCAGTAGGTGATGATCATATTAAACAACCACAAGCCGCAAGCGGTCAGCTAAACGTAACGGCCACCCGGGTATTGAACGATCAGAAGAAAACCAGCAAAACTGTAAACTCCCGTCGAGCCATCTGGCAACACTTACCGTATAGTCCGGTCTTCTCGTCAGATATGTTGCATATCGAGCTTAGGGATGGTATCATCAACCCCAATAACTCAATATGTCATGCTGGTGTATGGCTCATAACAGATCGAGAAACTACTGATAACACTTATCAGTAAATCTCAGCAGCCCTGGCCAGGAACTTCCTGTTATTGCCAATCGAGCATAGCACAACATCAAGTCCCAATACCGGGAGAGACAAAACCCCTCCTATCGCTCATTCCCTCCATGTGCATCGGGACTGTACCCAAAGTCCACCGGTTTGCACGACTCAGTAGAGCCGTGGTAGGGTGGAGATCAAAGTACAGTGGGAGGACACACAAGACTCTATGACGATCTTGGGTCTACAGACTAACCTGTACTAGAGTCACCTGAGAACTGCTATCCGACGATAGATATAATACTACATAAGAGTTCTCGGCGAGTCCGTTGAATGTACCCAGTCTCTACTGAGCACCCATATACATTCTTTGGTGTCAGCACACCAGATGGATATGGGATCAGCCATCGCCCATCACATGGGACAAGAATGGTATACGCTAGTCTACTCTGGAATATCGATGCCCCGTCTCGATACACCTATGACTAGGAACAGTTCAAGGATATGCTTATAAACTACACGTGCCCCACTAGTATGATCCGCATCATAGTCACAGTAGTCAAGCAAATATCCTGAGGTCTTTATCAACATGTGCAAATGAATAAAAGCATGATCAAATCAACATGTCAGATAAAGTAAACCAGATAGAATACTATCATGTCGAGTAAGAAAGTAATCTATATATATACATGTCCAAGCATCCACTATACATATAATGGCCTCTAGGTCATACATATTGTTAGTGTGATATGCCCTAGAGGCTATTATTGTATAGTACTAGTTTGTATATTACATTTTGGAAGCTTGGGATATATATATATAGACAGATTCATAACAGTCTTGCTCGACATGGTAGTATGCTACTTAGTTTGTATCTATCTTAATATGTGTATATGTTTCTTTTGACGTATCGCTAATACATATTGATAGAGCCCTTAGGATCTTTGCTTGACTACCAGCGTTGTGATGGCAATCATACTTGTAGGGGTTGGGTAGTCTACAAATACGTCCTTATATAGGTCCCTAGTCGTAGGATTATCGAGACATGGCATCGATATTCCAGAGTAGACTAGTGTGTACGCTTCTCATCCCAGCTGGGAAGATGGTCTGTCCCACAGCCATTAGTACGTTGTACTGGAGATAGTATGCATGTGCTCATTAGGTTATGAGTACACTGGACAGGACTCGTCGGGAACTATTGGTTGGTACTATACCTATCGTCATTAGCAGTTCCCGGGTAACATGAGTACAGCTTAGTCCGTTGACTTGACACTGTCACTTCGCTCTATTGAGGCGTGCAAACAGGTAGTAGTTGGGTGCAGTCCTGAAGCACTTAGAGGCAGTGACGGTTAGACAGGATTCGTCTCTCCCGGTATTGGGGATTGATATCGCGCTTTGTCTAGGAGAGCCATTACACAAAGTCCTTGGCCAGGGCAAGCGAGATTTACTGATAGTGTTTCCAGTAGTTTCTCCGGGTGTTCTGGGCTACACTCTGACACGACTTGTACCGCTATTAGGGGTCTGACATTTACCCCCTAGGGCCGACATGCGATACTCTTAGACGAACAGAACGGACTGTACGGAGATTGTCACATTCGACTCAGTAGGAGTTCGAATGGGTTCACCTCATCGGTCTTCTTATCGACATCTACCTGGGGACCGTTACGTACAGCTAGTACCGCTTGCGGCCTGTGGTTAAACCTACTGCCAGCGTAGTGTCGACTCTTTAGAGTCCCATACAGATGGTTGTTCACCTCTGGGCGAAACGAAATAGAGGTCATATGGTTTTACGACAGGGTTCGTTCACATACGCGCACTTGTGCACGTTTCTTGTTCGGGTAGTTGATACTAGTAGGCTTAGGTTTAAGCCAGATCCTAGTATTTGTTTTGGGATTGGTCTAGTCTCATTGTATTCGTGTTTCTATGGAACACGGATGCGGGTATGTATGTACAGTTGACAGAGGTGGATAGGGAGACACCTCATTAGGGTTTTGACCATTAACTTGATCAAAACAATAATGAGAATGAGGAAATTAATTAATAGTTTTAATTAGAGTTAATTGTGTCATGGCTAATGTTGGTTTGACCATTTGACCGAGTTGACCCATGTTGACTTAGATATTTTTGTGAGCATGCTTAGCATTAAATGTGATATGATAATGGTCAAATCAACACACCATCACAATTATCCTAGTTAATATTATTATTATCATATTTTCCTCATATGAGAGTTTATCCTCTCATTCTCACATAACCTTTCTCTCTCATGGTTTGCTCTCCCTCTTCCTCTCTCAAAAGGCTTATGTGTTTCATGTGTTGAAAATCAAAGCTTTGAGACTAAACCACCAAAATACTTCTCTACTCAATCTAGGGTTATTAGTGTAGCAAGCCAAGCACTCTATTTACTTCATTGTTGAGGTAGGAGCTCAAGGTAGAGGCCTTCGGGTGGATCGTTCTTTGACCTAAAGAAGACAACGAGGAGGAGCCATCTACACCACTCCAAGGAGCCGCAACAAGGAGGACAACAACAAGAAGAGAAGGAGTTCAATAACTAGGTATAACCATCTAACCAAGTAGTTAAAACTCCATATTAGTTTGTTAGTTTTCGTTTAGCAAAGATCCTTCATGGTTTGTCTATATTTCCTTGTGAGAAAAAATTCGATTTTTACCTATTCCGCCTCCCCGTTAAGCACCGGGGTGGGTAACATAGACTTACACATATATCCAACAATCTCCCACTTGCACTAAGGCCAATTATTGGCCTATCTCATACCCAACATCTCAAAAAGTCGCTCATGCTGCGGCTGTGGTAAGGCCTTGGTGAGTGGATCTGCTGTGTTATTCCTTATACCAACTCTATGAATCTCGATCTCTTGGCGATCTACAATCTCCTAGATCAAATGATATCGCCTGAGGTATGTGTCTGGATTTTTTATGGGACCTTGATTCATTGGATAACGCCATAGCCCCATTATTATCATTATACAATGGTATTGGTGTTAGTTATATGTATGCCCCAGAGGCCATTTCTGTACATAGGATGTATATTGTAGTGGATGCTGGGACATATATAGGTAGGACTTTCTTGCTCGACATGATAGTACGCTATCTGGTTGCTCTTTATCTTAACATGTATACTTATTGTCTCTCTGTTACATGTTGATAAAGCCCTTAGGATGTCTACTCGACTTCCAGGACTACGATGTAGATCATACTAGTGGGGCTTGGGTAGTCCATGAGTACATCCTTCAATGTTCCTAGTCGTGGGAATATCGAGACGGGGCATCAATATTCCAGAGTAGACTAGCGTATATCTTCTCAACCCATGTGATGGGCGATGGATGATCCCATATCCATTGGTGTTTGACATCAGAGATGGTATGCGGATGCTCAGTGGAGACTGGGTACACTGAACGGACTCGCCGAGAACTCCCAGATGGTATTATACCTCATGTCAGATGGCAGTTCTCTGGTGACACTCGTACAGCTTAGTCTATTGACCCGAGATCGTCATAGAGTCTTGTGTGTCTCCCACTGTTCTTTGATTTCCACCCTACCACGGCTCTACTGAGTCGTGCAAACAGGTGGTTTCTGGGTACAGTCCCGATTCACATGGAGGCAATGAGCGATAGGAGGGGATTCGTCTCTCCCGTTATTGGGGATTGATGTTGTGCTATGCTCGACTGGCCATAACCGGAAATCCCTAGCCAGGGTTGCAGTGATTTACTGGTAAGAGTTATCAGTATTTCACGCTTGTTATGGACCTTACGTCGGCATGACTTATCAAGCTACTGGGGTCTGACGTTTACCACCCCTAGGCGAGAATGCGACATATCAGACGAACAGACCGGACTGTACGGTAAGTGTTACTGGTTGGATTCACCGGAGTGTGAGTGGGCTTGCTCGTTGATCTTCTGATCACTCTATACCACGGTGGCCGTTACGTTTAGCAGACCGCATGCGGCTTGTGGGTGTTTGATATGATCATCACCTACTGCCGGCGTATTGACGAGTCTTTAATGTCCTACACAGAGGTTTCCTGGCTCAAGAGAAACGAAATAGGTGCGCATATGAGATATGTGCGGGACCGAGAATAATATCAGTATGTGATACTGAATTCTATTCTCGCAATTTGTATCATCAGACGGTTATATAAGATATAGCTGGGTTACCGAATCAAATGTTGATTCGATATGATGATGCACATGATATTAGTCGGTTATAGGCAGTATGACCGGATCATTAAATCAAGTGTTGATTTAATGATTTAATGTATAATTATATATTGGATATATTACTTTACATTGACTAGTATTGTTCACCTAAGATTGATTTTCTCACTTGATGTGCACAAGTTGTATATGTGATATATGTTTGTGCACTAGTTTGTATCATGATTGTTGATACATACAAACTTGGGTGTGTGTATGTTATACACCATGTTTAGGTTAATGGTTAGGTTTTATTTATTCTTTTTATTTATTTTGGTAAAAAAATAAATGGTGGCTTTTTGTTGCGTAGCTAGAAGCTTCATGATGCTTCATGCATCTTTGAAAAAGTCTTAACCATTTTGTTTTGTTCCTTAACCTAACCATTCACCTAAACCCTAGTTTATTCTCTACAAAAGAAACACTCACCCATGGTTGCAATATGATAAGGCTTCACTCGATTTTCTATTATTCATTATTCATTCTTTTCTTTCTTCTTCTTCTTCTTCATGAAGTGAAGAAAGCTTTTCTTGAAAATTTTCAAGTGATGAAATCAAGTGAGAAATCCAAATCCAAAGTGAACCCACTTCCTATTTCTTCATCCTCTACCACTTGCCATGTTGTCTGGGGTATTTTCTTCACAAGTTTCATGACCTAGTGATGACGGAGCTTGAGTTAGAGTCGCCTCGACGTAGATCATCTTCGGCATCGAAGTCAACGACCTAGCCCGATCATTTCTCCGATGAAACCAACGCTATAGTCCGGGATCCCGATGATCGCAGCGGAGGGACGTCATCATGGAGCTAAAGAAGTGGAGGACCGGATCTACAAAGGTTGTAATCCCTTTCACTTGTAGTTAAAGTAGTTAACTTGCTTAGTTTCGCCTTACCTTTAGTTAACGATCTAGCATTATGGTTATTTGGCACATGGAAAATTTGATTTTGGTATGGTTGATCAGTTGTAGAACCTCATGAGTGTGTCTAGGAACCCTACTGTGGTATCAGAGCCTTGCTAGAGCCTTAGGCGAAGTGTAGACGAAGTTAGAAACCCGATCGAACCCCGAAACCCTAAAGTATATCCTTCTCTGGACATTTTTCAAAACTGTGGATTTTTCCTAATTAAAAATTCTCAAAAAATTAAGCAAGGTTTTCTAGGAATTACTGTGGAGCACGTGACCCTAACTCAACAAATACCCCACGGAACCGCGGCCCCACCCTGGCTTGTGTGGCGGTTCCGCAGCCATAAAGGTGACTCTGGGCACGTGCTTTGCACAGTAATGCCCGTCTGTAATTCCTCTGTTTTCTGGGAATTTTTGATATATACTCAACAGTTGAGTTTGCTGGGTTGTATTGGGGACTCGATGATTCGATCGGATTATTTAACTTTGTTTATGTGTTTTCCGGGTAATTTTAGAACATGTTAAAAAGTTCGACCGGATATAAATAACCCAATTTTTCCCCTGCCGGGAAATTTCCAAGTGTTGGATTTTTCCGAAGTTTAAGAACGTTCTAAGTAGTGCAAATAACGCGTTGGACCCTCTAGAAGACAACAAACCTTAACTCGATTATGTGACCGTCTTGAACTGCCCTTTGAACCTTAGGGTTTGGAGCAGTACGGCGTGCCACATGTGAGGCGTTGGCTTGACCCTTCTACGGCTGGACCGTTGGTACTGTGGCATGAAGTGAATGTTTTTAAACTTATTTCATGTGTTGAGCTGTTTCGGGAAAACTTGGGTGTTTGATTGTTCGATCGAAAAGTTTAACATTTTCTATTTATCTGGAATGTGATACAATATTTGGAATCCACAAGTAGTTATGAGATAACTGATTTGGTTGTTATAAACATAGCAGTTTAGTCTCACTTGATCGGTTGCCACGGGATTTTGATGTGATCAAAAGTCCGTCGCAATCGCGTAGCATACGCAGATACTCGCTGGTAAACTTAATAGACAGCCACGCCCTATAGCCCCGACCAAGTGACTGTAGGAGAACCCCGTCGCCAAAAGCATCCGTTCGGGTGCTCGCGGCAGCGGTGTTCCACCATAGTGCACTTCGTCGACGGTATCGGGGGTGCGGCCGTCTACTAAAGTTTGCGATGAGCATTCGTTCAGGATGTCGGGAATCTTATTGAATTGCCCGACTTGATATTGAAAACAGTTTTCGATTTAGAGACTAAAATGAGGGGTTTATAATTGTTAGGCATGCGATGTCTAAGGAGGTTGCGGATGTTAGTGTATATGCCCTAGAGGCCATTACTGTATCATACTAGTTTGTATATTACTTAATGGAAGCTTGGGATATTCACCTTGTATATACAATCTTGCTCAAAATAGTAGTATGCTACTTGGTTTGTTTCTACTTCAATGTGTACATGTGTTTATTTTAGTATATCGCCTATACACATTAGTGGAGCCCTTAGGATCTTTGCTTGATTACCAGCGTTGTGATGGCAGTCACACTAGTGGGGCTGGGTAATCTATAAGCACATCCTTATGCAGGTCCCTGGTCGCAGGACTATCGAGACAGGGCATCGATACTCTGGAGTAGACTAGCGCATGCGCTTGTCATCCCAGTGTGGGAGACGGTCTGTCCCACAGCCGTCGGTACGTCGTACTTGAGATAGTATGCGGGTGCTCGTTGGATTACGAGTACACTAGATAGGACTCGTCGGGAACTGACTAGTTGGTATTATGCCTATCGTCAGTTATCAGTTCCCAGGTGACATGAGTACAGCTTAGTCCGCTGACTTAAAACTGTCACTTCCCCTCGAGTGTGTTCCCACTGTACTTTGATTACTACCCTACCGCGGCTCAAAGGAGTCGTGCAAACAGGTGGTAGTTGGGTGCAGTCCCGAAGCACTTGGAGGCAGTGACGGTTAGACAAGATTCGTCTCTCCCGGTATTGGGGGTTGACATCGCGCTGTGTCTAGGAGAGCCATTACACGAGTAGTCCCTGGCCAGGGCAAACGAGATATACTGGTAGGCTTCCAGTGTTATCTCAGGGTGTTTTGGGCTTCACTCCGACACGACTTGTACCGCTATTGGGGGACTGACGTTTACCGCCCTCTAGGCCCTCCATGCGATGTATCAGACGAACAGACCGGACTGTACGGAGAATGTAACATTCAGGCTCAGTAGGAGTTCAGATGGGTTTCGCCTCGTCAGTCTTCTTGTCGGCATTACCTGGGGACCGTTACGCACAGCTAGTGCCGCTTGCGGTCTGTGGTTAAACCCACTGCCAGCGTAGTGTCGAGTCTTTAGAGTCCCACACAGAAAGCTTTTCGCCTTTAGGCAAAAGAGTAGAGGTCGCATGGTTTTGCGACAGGTCGCATGGTTTTGCGACAGGGTTCGGTCACATCCGTGCACTTGTGCACGTACAGTGTCCGGACAGTTCACACTAGCGGGCTTTGGTTTAAGCCAGATCCTAGTGTACCTTTTGGGATTGGATTTATCCAGTATGTATTCGTGTTCCTCGGAACGCGGATGCGGGTGTGTATGCACAGTTGACGGAGAGACAGAGGCAGAGGATTCTCATTAGGGTTGTTGACCGTTAACCGTTGACTATTGACTTTTTGCTCAACCCTAATGAGAATATGATATGTGATTAACAATTATATTAATTAAGTATTATGGTGACATGGTTGTTGACTTGTTGACTTTGTTGACTTGTTGACTTTTGTTGACTTGTTGACTTTGTTGACTTTTGTTGACTTGTTGACTTTGTTGACCGGTTGACTAGGCTTGACTAGTTGACCATCATGATAACCATAGCTATCATTTCATGGCAAAGACTTTTGCTTGCTTGCTCTTTTGTGCAAAATGAGTGCATGAAATGATATGGCTATGGTTGCTTAAACCATCACATAACACTTGATTGATATGATTTGTTATCATTGTTTTGGATTATGAGAGGGTGAAAGACAAAAGAGAGGCTCATTCTCACTTGCTCATTTTCTCTCTTGTTCTTGAGCTCTCATACTCTTGCTCTCACCCTCTTCCTCTTGCTCCCTCTCTTGACTATATGGTTCACTTGTCTCATGAGTTGAGAACCAAGAACCATAGATAAAATCCCATATAAACTCTTCTCTACTCACTCTAGTTCACAAGGTTTAGCAAACCGAGTGAACTAGTTTCTTCAAAGTTCGAAGAATTAGCCAAAGGTTGGAGCTTTCAGGTGGATCTATCTTTGGCGTAAGGAGACGACGGGAAGAAGCCGATCCGGACCACCATCGTAGTTTGAAGACGAAGGAGTTCAAGACAAGCAAGGTATAAACCCCCTAACCGAGTAGTTAACGACTCCTAGTTAGGTTGTTAGTTAGATGTTTAACAAAGATCCGGGTTTTAAGTCCATGTTACCACCTCTATAAAAATCATTTTTTCTCAAATTCCGCATGCCCGAAAGTACCGGGAGAGGTAGCATGGACTTACAGTGGTATCAGAGCCTAGTTAAACTCTACCTAACATGTTAGCAAAGTAGCTAGAATATCGATCAAAGAAAAAGTCCCGAAATCAACCCGATTTTCAAACTTGCTGTCGATTTTTTATGTTCTGTAAAAATGATAAATCATGCATCAAAAATCGACTCAGGGTTTTTAAAAGCTACTGTAGAAAAATCACCCAGAGATCCCCCTAAACCACCGCGGAAATGCGGCAATAGCTTGCTATTGCCGCGGTTCTGCGGCCTCCTTGGCTCCTCTCTGGTGGTTCTTTGCTACAGTGTACTTGCAAGGGTATTTTGGGAATTTTGGTACATGTATTTTCAACCCAGATTTTCCACAACGAAAATTTATTTTTGGGGTCCTGAAAATCCGTATTTTTGATCGAACTTCTAAAAGACTTTAGCTGACGGGTTTTTCTGTAATGTGATATTTGTATTGAACGTCTGCTAATCGCTATATGTCGATTAGTGGGGGTTATACAAATCTGTGATCTGTAATGTTATTGGAATGTGTATATGAATATGTTGGATTGTCGCGGGTGAATAGCCGGGGGTTGTGAGACGAGAGTTTTCTTTTCTTTCAATTCATGTAAATTTGTAAATTGATGTAATAATTATTTGTATGGCCGTACAACCGGGTCGGGGTTGTAGCCGTCATTGTATAATTTCTTTTTACTGTTTTTGCTCCTAGGATAGACCCATGGAGGGGGTGCACAAACTACCGGGTATGCCGAAGTGCCGAGTGGCCTACTCACGGAGTTGAGGGAGGTTGCTTCGCTTCAGGTACTTGGCGGGTAGTTTGCCGCACCCGTAGGGGTCTTGGGTGGGGTTTTGGCTATTCACCGCGACCGTGTAATCTGCTTTTCGTTACAGGCTCGTACGAATTGCGGATTCCTAGTATATCCAATGTATTCATCTGTGATCTGAAATGGCTATCATTGCAATATATCTATATATGATATTATTTAGACGTTGCTTATGTTTTACAGCCGCGCTAACCCAGCCCCCGCTCTGTCGTTAGTTAAGTAACCTAACGGGTAATGACGGGGCCCCGTGGCGAATGCGAATGGCATAAGCGTACGTCATATTTTGGTTGTTTTCTGCAATGGTAGGATTAAATGATGGGACGCATTAAAAGAACTAATGCAAGAATATCACGCATTAAAAGAACTAATGCAAGAAAATAAACCAAGTTAAAATCGTTGGAACACTTTTGAAAAACCACTCGGTTCTTTTCAAAACTAACTTTTAAATGCGGAGCTTGAGCCACTCCTTTTAAAAGCTATCTCGTTCCATCGATTATATCAAGTTCACTATATTCACGGTTTTGCCAAAACCATTCGTAGCCCTCCGTCGTTTTACATGAATAGTCAATAGTATTCAAGCTGTGTATGTTGGCCAAAGTCAAGGCATAGTGATTGGTAGCTATTGGGTATTCATGTGTAGCATAGATAGATGCGTTAGTTTGGGACAGTCGTACTGCCATTTTGGCCAAAGTCAAGGGTAGGTACGGATGGATCCAAATTAACCTGGATAATGACGGGTAGAACTTGACATGTGACTTATGATATTTTGGCCAAAGTCAAGGTCATAAGAGCATGGGGAAAAAATCCACATCGGGAGTTTCATAAGTACTGAAACTTGCTAGATTTGCATACCACTTGGATTGTGATGATTCTGGTAGGATTCCTTCAGTTTCGTCACGCGATGATATTTGGATCCCGATCCTACTGTGAGTATATGCTACTCTTCGGGAAATTTCTCACTAAACGATCAATGCTATAAACCTAGTAGGTGCCTAGAAAGGTGTTAGCGGGGCTACACCCCCAGGGAAAAGAGGTTCTTGAATTAAGGAACTTCGCGAAAGCGTTGGAAAACCTCCCTCGAAGTACCGACACTCGCCTGGCTGAACGGTTAAGCAAGTATTGTGCGGTGGGATTGATCCCGACTAATTCTTCCTTTTTGGTTTGAGGAGGGATTCGAGAAACAGTGGGAGCCATCCTGTTTAGATAAACTAAAAACCATTCTAAACTTGCAAGAGCATCAAGCTGAGTGTTTCTTCTCTCTCCTAATTGCAGCAACCAATCGACATGACTGGACTTAAGTTACTTCTAGATAAAAACATACTGGCAGGGCCAAACTACAAAGATTGGCTCAGGAATGTCAAGATGGCAATCACTTACGACAAGCTGGGGTATCTTCTTACCACCAAAGCCCCCCCTGTCCCTGGTCCCACTTCCAGCGTCGCGGATAAGGAAATCCGTAAGACTTGGGAGATTGATAGCGCGAAGGCCAAATGCCTCGTACTTGCCTCTATGGACAATGAACATCAGAGGAGGCACGAGAATATGGACTTGGAATCCATATTTCTTCATACAAAAGAACTGTATGGAGAGCAATCTCGTATCGCAAGATACGAAGCGTCGAAAAAGTTATTTTCGGCAAGGATGGCCGTCGGATCATCAGTAGCAGAGCACGTGCTAAAGATGATCGGCTACATTGAGGAGCTCGCAGACCTAGGGACCACATTGGAGAGTGAGCGCTATACGGACTTAGTTCTCCAGTCCCTTCCTTCCACTTACGCCCAGTTTATACTGAACTTCAACCTACAAGAAAAAGAGGTTGAACTTTCAGAGCTCCTCAACATGCTAAGGAGCGCAGAGGGTACCCTACAGAAAAGTAGGGAAACATCCACTTTGTTTGTAGGAGGATCATCTTCTTCTTGGTCCAAGGCGAAAGCCAAGGGAAAGAAGAAGAAAGCCCTCGCCAAACCAAGAGGTGGTGTTAGTAAAGTGGATACGAAAGGGAAAAGCAAAAGCAACAAAGAAAGCGGGGAAGCTTGTGGATAAGGAAGATTGCTTCTATTGTCATAAGAAAGGACGCTGGAAGAATGATTGCAGGGCTTGGAAAGCCAGGACACAGGAATTGAAGCAGGTTGCAGCTTCAGCTTCAGGTGTGTATGTTATTGAAAACTGTCTTTCAATAAACTCTACTTCCTGGGTATTGGATACCGGATCAGGATCTCATATCTGTAATTCTTTGCAGGCGTTGAGAAACCGTAGGGTTTTGAAGGTAGGTGACATGACCCTCAGAGTTGCGAACGGAGCCAGCATGGATGCGAAAGCCGTGGGGGACTATCACCTGGGAATGTCAGATGGACATGTTTTGGTTTTGCGTAATTGCTTTTTTGTACCCAACGCAACTTGTAATATCATTTCTGTATCTTTAGTTTCTAAAGAAGGTTATGAATTTGCGTTTGTAAGTAATGTTGTAAACATTCACCTTAATCAAGTTTTGATTGGGTCAGGTACATTGAGTAATGGTATATACGTATTAAACCAACCACAGATTTTCAACGTCCAGAATACACACAAAAGAAAGTCTCCGGAAATAAATCAGGCTTTCTTATGGCATTGTAGATTGGGTCACATCAATGAGAGAAGGTTGACTAAGTTACATACAGAAGGATATTTGAATCCGTTCGAATATCAATCGTATGCCACTTGTCAATCCTGTATCAAGGGAAAAATGACAAAGCCTCCGTTCACTGGACACGGAGTAAGAGCGAGCGAGCTCTTAGGACTCGTACACAGTGACGTGTGCGGTCCAATGTCTACGCATGCGCGAAGAGGTTATTCTTACTTCATCACTTTTACGGATGACTTTTCAAGGTATGGTTATGTCTTCTTAATGAAACATAAGTCCGAAGCCTTTGGAAAGTTCCAGGAATATAAGAATGAAGTAGAAAAACAGACCGGAAAAAGTATCAAGATTCTAAGATCGGATCGAGGTGGAGAATACTTGAGTGCCGAGTTCCTGGACTATTTAAAAGAGAACGGAATTCTCTCTCAGCTTACTCCTCCATACACTTCGCAACATAACGGTGTATCGGAGAGACGGAACCGAACCTTATTGGATATGGTACGGTCCATGATGAGTAACGCTGAGTTACCGCGATCATTCTGGGGGTATGCGCTAGAATCAGCCGCATACCTTTTGAACCGAGTTCCTACTAAGACTGTGCCTACTACACCATATGAGATGTGGTGTGGGAAGAGACCCCATCTTAATCACATTAAGACATGGGGGAGTCCAGCTTTTGTCAAAAAGCAGCATGCGGACAAGCTCGAGGCACGCTCAGTACTATGTAAGTTTGTGGGATATCCAAAGAATTCCAAGGGATATTTCTTCTACTGCGAAGAGGAACAAAAAGTCCTTGTTTCTCGTCATGCCCACTTTCTAGAACACCAGTTTTTAGAAAAGGAAATTAGTGGGAGCGCAGTAGAACTGGAAGAAATTCCAGAACCACAGACTATTACTGAAAGCTTAGTGGAACCAGAGGGTTCAACAGAACAGGACATTCCTACGCCACTCCGCAGGAGTAGTAGGCAGTCTCATCCGCCCGAGAGATACTACGGTTTTCTCATAGACGGGGATAGAGAGGATTGCATCATAGATTATGATGAGCCTACTAGCTTCCAGCAGGCCGTTCAGAGCGTTGACTCAGTGAAATGGCTGGATGCAATGCGGACCGAAATGGAGTCCATGTACACCAACATAGTATGGACGTTGGACATTGCTCCAGACGGGGTAAAACCCGTAGGATGCAAGTGGATCTTCAAAAGGAAGATTGGTGTAGATGGACAGGTTGAGACCTATAAAGCTAGACTTGTTGCAAAGGGTTTCCGTCAAAGACCTGGCTTGGACTATGACGAAACCTTCTCTCCAGTGGCTATGCTGAAATCCATTCGGATCTTTCTTGCCATTGCTGCCTTCCACGATTATGAGATCTGGCAAATGGACGTAAAGACCGCTTTTCTAAATGGAAATTTAGAGGAGTGTGTCTATATGGACCAACCAGAGGGTTTCATTCAGAGTGGGAGCAGCGGAAAGGTGTGCAAGTTGCTTAAGTCCATCTATGGACTAAAGCAGGCATCGCGGAGTTGGAATATCTGTTTTGATGAGACGGTCAAGGAATTTGGCTTTATCAAAAATCCAGATGAACCATGCATCTATTGTAGATTTGTAGCGAGAACTGTAGTATTCCTCGTTTTATACGTGGATGACATTCTCTAAATAGGAAATGACATTCCTATGCTACAATCTGTCAAGGGGTTCTTGTCACAAAGGTTCTCCATGAAAGACCTGGGTGATGCCTCATACATCCTGGGGATCCGGATCCATCGTGATAGATCCAAGAGGGTATTAGGACTTTCACAGTCCAGGTGCATCGGCACCATACTGAAGAGGTTCAGTATGGAAGATTCCAAGCGCGGTAACCTACCGGCTTGTCACGGGATCACCCTCTCTAAAGAGATGTCTCCCAAGACTGATTCGGAGAGGGATCGCATGTCTATTATACCCTACGCTTCTGCGGTAGGCTCTATAATGTATGCGATGTTGTGTACCAGACCGGATGTTGCTTATGCACTGAGTGTGGTAAGCCGGTATCAGTCTAACCCTGGGGAGAAACACTGGATAGCAGTAAAGAACATTCTCAAGTACCTGAGAAGGACTAAGGAGATGTTCTTGGTGTATGGCGGAAAAGACCTCCAGATAGAGGCCTTTGCTGACTCCAGCTTCCAGAGTGACAAGGATGATTCCAAGTCTATGTCGGGTTTTGCCTTTACCTTCAATGGAGGGGCGGTGTGTTGGAAGAGTTCCAAACAGGAAACTGTTGCAGACTCGACGATGAAAGCGGAATACATCGCTGCATCTGATGCCGCAAAAGAAGCTGTCTGGATGAGGAGGTTCTTGAAAGAGCTTCAGGTGGTTCCGTCCATTGTTGATCCAATACCTCTGTATTGCGACAACAATTGGTCTATAGCTTTAGCGAAGGAACCCAGGTCCCATCAGAGATCCAGACACATCTTAAGGCGGTATCACCTGATCAGGGAGATCGTGGATCGCCAGGAGATCGAGGTTCGGAGAGTCGCTTCAGAAGATAACACTGCAGATCCATTCACCAAGGCCTTGCCCCAGACTCAGTTCGAGCGGCTGATCGAGATGATAGGTCTTCGATACGCCAGTACATGGCCTTAGTGCAAGTGGGAGATTGTTAGTGTATATGCCCTAGAGGCCATTACTGTATCATACTAGTTTGTATATTACTTAATGGAAGCTTGGGATATTCACCTTGTATATACAATCTTGCTCAAAATAGTAGTATGCTACTTGGTTTGTTTCTACTTCAATGTGTACATGTGTTTATTTTAGTATATCGCCTATACACATTAGTGGAGCCCTTAGGATCTTTGCTTGATTACCAGCGTTGTGATGGCAGTCACACTAGTGGGGCTGGGTAATCTATAAGCACATCCTTATGCAGGTCCCTGGTCGCAGGACTATCGAGACAGGGCATCGATACTCCGGAGTAGACTAGCCCATGCGCTTCTCATCCCAGTATGGGAGACGGTCTGTCCCACAGCCGTCGGTACGTCGTACTTGAGATAGTATTCGGGTGCTCGTTGGGTTACGAGTACACTGGACATGACTCGTCGGGAACTGACTAGTTGGTATTATGCCTATCGTCAGTTATCAGTTCCCAGGTGACATGAGTACAGCTTAGTCCGCTGACTTGACACTGTCACTTCGCCTCGAGTGTGTTCCCACTGTACTTTGATTACTACCCTACCACGGCTCAAAGGAGTCGTGCAAACAGGTGGTAGTTGGGTGCAGTCCCGAAGCACTTGGAGGCAGTGACGGTTAGACAGGATTCATCTCTCCCGGTATTGGGGGTTGACATTGCGCTGTGTCTAGGAGAGCCATTACACGAGTAGTCCCTGGCCAGGGCAAACGAGATATATTGGTAGGCTTCCAGTGTTATCTCAGGGTGTTTTGGGCTTCACTCTTACACGACTTGTACCGCTATTGGGGGACTGACGTTTACCGCCCTCTAGGCCCGCCATGCGATGTTTCAGACGAACAGACCGAACTGTACGGAGAATGTCACATTCAGGCTCAGTAGGAGTTCAGATGGGTTTCGCCTCGTCAGTCTTCTTGTCAGCATTACCTGGGGACCGTTACGCACAGCTAGTGCCGCTTGCGGTCTGTGGTTAAACCCACTGCCAGCGTAGTGTCGAGTCTTTAGAGTCCCACACAGAAAGCTTTTCGCCTTTAGGCAAAAGAGTAGAGGTCGCATGGTTTTGCGACAGGTCGCATGGTTTTGCGACAGGGTTCGGTCACATCTGTGCACTTGTGCACGTACAGTGTCCGGACAGTTCACACTAGCGGGCTTTGGTTTAAGCCAGATCCTATTGTACCTTTTGGGATTGGATTTATCCAGTATGTATTTGTGTTCCTCGGAACGCGGATGCGGGTGTGTATGCACAGTTGACGGAGAGACAGAGGCACAGGATTCTCATTAGGGTTGTTGACCGTTGACCGTTGACTATTGACTTTTTGCTCAACCCTAATGAGAATATGATATGTGATTAACAATTATATTAATTAAGTATTATGGTGACATGGTTGTTGACTTGTTGACTTTGTTGACTTGTTGACTTTTGTTGACTTGTTGACTTTGTTGACTTGTTGACTTTTGTTGACTTGTTGACTTTGTTGACCGGTTGATTAGGCTTGACTAGTTGACCATCATGATAACCATAGCTATCATTTCATGGCAAAGACTTTTGCTTGCTTGCTCTTTTGTGCAAAATGAGTGCATGAAATGATATGGCTATGGTTGCTTAAACCATCACATAACACTTGATTGATATGATTTGTTATCATTGTTTTGGATTATGAGAGGGTGAAAGACAAAAGAGAGGCTCATTCTCACTTGCTCATTCTCTCTCTTGTTCTTGAGCTCTCATACTCTTGCTCTCACCCTCTTCCTCTTGCTCCCTCTCTTGACTCTATGGTTCACTTGTCTCATGAGTTGAGAACCAAGAACCATAGATAAAATCCCATACAAACTCTTCTCTACTCACTCTAGTTCACAAGGTTTAGCAAACCGAGTGAACTAGTTTCTTCAAAGTTCGATGAAGTAGCCAAAGGTTAGAGCTTTCAGGTGGATCTATCTTCGGCGTAAGGAGACGACGGGAAGAAGCCGATCCGGACCACCATCGGAGTTTGAAGACGAAGGAGTTCAAGAAAAGCAAGGTATAAACCCCCTAACCGAGTAGTTAACGACTCCTAGTTAGGTTGTTAGTTAGATGTTTAACAAAGATCCGGGTTTTAAGTCCATGTTACCACCTCTATAAAAATAGTTTTTTATCAAATTCTGCATGCCCGAAAGTACCGGGAGAGGTAGCATGGACTTACAGCGGATTCCAACTGTTATAGTTTTACACTTTCTTTTCTGCGACCGTAAGTGTAATATGTGATATCGCCGGTTTCGTTGCTATATGTCAACGACAATTGGGATGGGCATATTTACTTACGTTGATGACATGTAATGTTATGTGTTGCTGGATATGTTATATTGGATCGTCGTGTTTGAATAGCCGGGGGTTTTTATATGAGATGAGTTTTTTTCATTTTCATTCATGTAAAAACTTGTATGTAATATTCCTTTATTGGGGCACTTCCAGGTTGCGGAAGATGTCACCATTGATGTATATTATTTACTTTTCCGCATTAGGATAGACCCAAGGCGGGGAGCATAAGTAACCGGGTTCTAGGGTCCAGTGGGAGACCATCTCGAGGAGTCGAGTCCGGGTCTCCAAACCCTAGAATTGGTAGGGTTGCTTGCCGCTCTCGTAGGGGTCTAGGGGTGTGGGATTGGCTATTCATCACGACCGTGGAATCCATGTTTTATACAGGCTCAAAATAAAACATGGACGTCCTAGTATATCCAATTTTTCATATGATATTTTCTGCTGCGTTATCTGTGATGTAATCATGTGATATGTTCAGATAGATATTGCTTATAGTATATATGATATATTATATAGATGTTGTGTATGTTTTACACCCGCGCTAGCCCTGCCTCACTCTGGCGTTAGTTACCTAACCTAACGGTGCAGACGGGACATCGAGGCGAATGCGGATGGCATAAGCGTACGTTATATTTATCTGTAATGTTTAGGTGGACTTAAATGATGGGACATTCATTAATGAGATTAATGAAAGAAAATAAACCTAAAAGATGTTGTGGAATCGAATTTCAAAAAAATCAGGTAGCTCTAGTTGTTGCTTTGCATAGCGGTGTTCCTTGTAGAACATCCAGCAACTTATTCGATGAGTAAAGAGCTGACGATCCCTTCACCGGGAGTGACCTCTTTAGCAATAATTAGCAGATGCTACAACCCTCGGTTTGTCTTTTGATTGCTTCTATAGTTTTTTCTTTGCACAGCGGTATATATGATATATCCTGCACCATATTCGATGAGGAAAGGGCCGACGATCGCTTCACCGGGAGTGACCCCTTTAGCAAAACTAGAAAAGCCTAAAAAACACTCCATTTAAAAACCATTTGATTCCGCAACGAGATCAAGTTCAAAGCGTTAAAGGTTTTCATAAAAACCATCCGCAACCCTCCGTCATTTTAGGAAGTAGAGTACTTAGTATTCGTGTTGTGTTTGTTGACCATAGTCAAGGCACAGTGTACGGTAGCTAAGTGATGTCTTCCTACACCGCATATGATGCGATTAGTTAGGACAGTCACATGACTTTGTTGACCTTCGTTAAGGGTCATGTGGGTGGGTCTAATTAATCACGAAATGACGGGTAGAACTTGACTAGTACTTATGATTTGTTGACCATAGTTAAGGTCATAAGTGCTAGGGGTAAAAACCTTTATCGGGAGTTTCAAGTGTTGAAATTTGCAATGAGATTGAATACCTTCTATATGATAGTTGGATCCCGATATCCACTGCGAGTAATTGTTACTCCTGGGAGAGTTTTGCACTTTGCAATTAGCCGATCAAGTAGGTGTCTAGAACGGTGTCAACGGGGTTACGTCTTTTGGAAAACGAGGTTTACTTTAATTAGGTCCGTGCGAAAGCACGGGGAACCTCGCTCAAAGTACCGGCACTGGCCTGGCTGAAAGATTGGCGAATTTATAGAGTGTGATTAATCCCGGCTAGTCTTTCCTCTTAGGGTTTGAAGGAAGATTTGATAAAATCAGTGGGAGCCATCCTGATTAGATAAAATATATAACTAATCTGATCTTGCAAGAGTGCACGCATAGTGTTTTCTTCTATCTCTCTCCAGTTAGCGACCATGTCATGCCTTAATCAAGATAATAATATGGATGTATTGACCAAACCCGCTTGTTATACTGAGCTGAGGAACGTTGGTCCCGCTCCAACTTATAATTGTTATAAGACCGAGCAGGAATTAGGGGAATACCAGGATTCCCATGCCGCCCAAACGAAGAAAGTGCATAATGATGCATCTTCTTCGGGTGTGTTCATTACAAAGAACTGTTTCTCTGTATCCTCTACGTCCTGGGTATTTGATATCGGATCAGGATCCCAAATATGTAATCTGTTACATCGGCTACAAAAGGTAGAGAACTGAGAACGAGTGATAAGTTTCATGAGACGGAAAACGGTGCAAGTGTTGCAGCCAAGTCTGTTGGTCACTGTCACCCTGTATTACCAATACATTGATTCTGAACAAATGCTATTAGATACCGAACCAGATATACAAAATCATATCAATCTCTTTATTTATTAAAGAAGGATATAATTTTGTATTGTTGAATATTGTTTTGAACATTTCAAAAGTTTATCGGTTCAGGAACGTTATCTAAAAGCATTGACGTTCTAAATCAAACTACAGTTCTTAGTATACAGAACACACACAAGAGTAAAAGTTCAGAAATGAACGAATCCATCTTGAGGCATTGTAGACTAGGTCATATCAATGTGACCCGACTAGCTTAAGTTACATTTTAGATGCATATTTAAATCAGTTTGAATTTACATCTTGTGAAACTTGCCAGTCATGTCACAAAGATAAGATGACCCTAGCTCTGTTTACTGGAAACAAAGAAAGAGTTGGTGAACTCTTGGGACTGATACATGATGATGTATGTAAGGTCCCCTGTCTACACATGCCAGGACCGGTTCTTTGTACTTCATTATATTCTCTGATGATCTCTCAAGATTTAGTCATGCGTTCCTGTTGAAACATAAGTCTGAAGCTTTTCAGTTATTAACAGAATATAAGTTAGAAGTAGAGAACCAAAAACCGGGTATAAGTATTTTGTCCTATGATAAGATCAGGGAGGAGAATACTTGTGCATAGAATTCCTGGACTATTCTAAAGGTGAATGAGATTCTCTCTCGGTATTGCTCCTCTGAATACACCACAGCACAACGGTGTATCAGGGCAGGGCAATAGCACCCTATATGATATGGTGTGCTCTATGATGAGTACTACTGAGTTACCTTTTTCCTTTTGGGCGTTATGCACTTAAGAAGCTGCATACCTATTGAATTGGGTTCGAATCAAATTAGTGCCTACCACTCCATATAAGATATGGTATGGATAGAACCTATCTCTTAAGTAAGTTAAGATTTAGGATTGTCCGGCCTATGTCAAAAGCAAAATCCGGACAAGATCGAGGCAATGTCTGTTCTGTAGAACTGGAAGTAGTTCCAGCTATACAAACTACAGCTGATGATTTGATAAAACCAAAGGATTCAATGGTCCCCGACGAGCCTCAGCCTCTCCGCTGATCTGGTAGGGTTCCTCATCCGCCTGAGAGATACTTCGGTTTCTCGATGACAGTGGGAGCGAGGAATGCATCATAAGATGATGACCCAACTAGTTTCGAGCCGGCCATCGAGAGTAGGGACTCTATAAGAATGGCTGGATGCTTAGCGATCTGAGATGGAATCCATGTACACCGACAAAGTATAGACTTTGGTTGCTATATCTGAAGGGTTAAATCCCCATCAGGAGCAAGTATATCTTGAGAAGATTACTAGGTGTAGATGGAAAAGTTGAGACTTTCAAAGCTAGACTTGTTAAAGGTTTTCGTCATCGACCAGGCGTGGATAATGATGAAACCTTTTCCAGTGGCTATGCTTAAGTCCATCCGGATCCTACTTGACATTGCTACATACCATGACTATGATATCTGGTGGTTGGGTGTCATGACTATTTTTCTAAATACGGATTTAGAGAACGTCTATAAGTACACAGCCAGAGGGCTTCGTAAACAGTGGGAGCAGCGGAAACGTGTGCAAGTTGCTTTACAGAATAAAGCAGGCATCGCGGAGTTGGAACGTCTGTTTTGATGTGGTAGTCAAAGAGTTTGACTTCATCAAAATGGTAGATGAACCTTGTACATACAAAAAGGTAGTAGAGAGTAAGGTGGTCATCCTCGTATTGTACGTGGACAACATACTGTAAGGTTAGTATAGCACCCTATGAAGTGTTTTGAAGCATCACATGACCCAAAGTTATAATTTTTAAGGTGCTAAACTAACATGCAAAGGGATCGATCCTAGAAAATTAGGGTTATGAAACTTTAAGCTAGTAAAGATAAGGGTTTGAAGGCTACAACCTTTGTAGCTCCCCTTTGTTGGACTCCTTGGTGTCTTGGGTGTTGAATCGAGGTCCTCTTGAAGTTCCCTTGCGTCCACGACGATCCACCACGGAGCACTCCGTCTAAGCTCGCTACTTTGGAAAACCGAAGGAAACACTCTAATCAAGTCGGCTAGACTTGAGTAGAATGATGTTGTGGTTTGGAATCTCACTTCAAAAACCTTTCTTTAGTTGTATTTAGCTCACTAGAAAAGACTAGAGAGGAAGAGATGAAGGAGGATGAAGATGGTGGCCAAAATGAACAAGAGGTGTAAAAGATAACCTTGAGTTAAAAACCAAATGAAATATATATCACTATATATATTTATTTCCTTCTTAACTTCAACCATGATTAAATCATAGATAGTTAATTTAACTTGGGTTTTAAATGATAAAGAGAAGGATAACCCTTGGTTAGTGGTAGTTGAGATAGGTTAGGTTAGAAGAAGAATGTAGAAGCAAGAATGTTTATCCTTTCCTTTTTCATTTTACTTTAAAACCAAAATTAAATAATAATCTATTATTTAATCTATGGTGTGAGTCTTATATTGCCACCATTTCCATATGCAATCAACCATGATGGATGGGTGTATGTATGTATACATGTATGCACATCTACATGTGCTTGAAACTAGAAAAGAAGAAAGAAACACATGCATGCATGCATGCATCCATCAAACCCTAGAAAGGTTTCAAGTGAGAATACTAATGGTTAGATGATAAATCAACACTTAATTTATCAATCCGGTCATATCTCATATAACCCCATGTTCATAACAGAATACTGCATTTTATACCGCCCATTCTTACGCTCGTGTGTTTATAGGTAGGTGCTTTTTATCCGTGTTTATCACATATTTGCAGAATACAGGTTCTCGGTTCTAAAACGGTGAAATTCATGGAAAACACGACAATATCCGGGTTCCTGCCAACCACTGATAAAACACGGTCTCCGCTCTTCATCCGTATGTTACCAGATATCAGTTAAGAGACAAAATGTCAAATCAATGTCGCTTTCATGCACAAGGCTCAATGGTAGCACAAGATCCAAGAGATCTACGCGGAGCTCGAGGCAATCATGACAAAAGATATCCACAAAAAGTCCACCTTTCCTCAACAGAAATTCTGGAAGAATTGTGAAAGTAATTTCAGAAACTACATGTACCAGACAACAGGGGACACCAAACCAGGAAAACACCAGAAATCCCCAGGCCCAATTCCTCTAAACGGCCGCGGAAGCGCGGCCAAAGGGGGGTTTTGGCCGCCCTTCCGCGGCCATGTGGGGCCCACTTGCCGACGGTTTTTGGGGGTATTCTTGGGACTTCATCTCTGGTCTGCTGGTTGCCCTAGAACCCCATTTCCCTGCCTATAAATACAGCAGAACTTGCCAAAGCCAAGGGTCATTCTTTGTTCATTTTTGTAGCCTCTTTTGTTAGGATTTTGTATAGTTCTTCTTCTTCCTCTTCATTCCTCTTCCATGAAATTGTAAGTGAGAAGCTTTTTTGTGGATGTGAATAAAGATGAAGGCTTTGTATCATTCTCTTGTGTTTCTTCTTCCCCTTTGAGATTTTTGCTTTCTCTTGCTCATTCAACCTCTTCATTGAGCTTGAATGGGTAAGGGTTAGTTATTGATCTCAAAGGTCGTATTTTCTCACGGGACTAGTTCTTCTCTTCACATGCGTTCTCTACCCTTCCCTTGATCTTGCAACCTCTTCATTGAGCTTGCAAGTTTAAGGGTTGGCTATTGAGCACATGCTTGGCTTGGGTTCTACTTCCGTGTTCTTTTCATTGCTCGCTTTTTATTTCCATGCACTTTTATTACTTGCTTTTATTACTTGCAATTTTATTCATGCACTTTAATACTTGTATCTTTTCTTTTCTTTGTTCTTTTCTTTTTGTTCTCTTTTTTGTTCATTTTGTGAATGTTGTAATTATTGTTGTTGTTAAGAATTAATACGGTTTTATAAGTTAACATTTCCTTCTCATTTCCTTTTCCCGTTATTTTCCTTTTGAACTCCGTCCAAACCATACGCAAGCGCTCCGTTAGGCACCGTACCCTGACAAGGTAACGGTGATTCCTAACCACGACCGGTTGCGTTCGGTTTGGCCGGAGGCGAAGGCAAGAGACAAGAACGGAAGGACAAGGGTAAATAAGCCGGATTCCTCGAATACCGCGCTTAAATCCCCTAATCCACGTTGTTGCCGATTGCTTAGCTTCAATTGGTCAAGACTCGGCTCAAAGGTTTTGAGTACGGATTTCTTAGCTTATAATTTCGTATTTTCTTAACAACTTTATACTTGCAGATAAACACATAGGTTAGAACAAACAAACATACAAGATTCTTTATTGACTCGTCTAAAGCAAGAAGGTAAGATAACACCATCTCCCTGTGGACCGACCCGTGCTCACCGGCTAGCTGCAAAGCGACACCGTCCTGATCGCGGTTACACTTAAATTCTTTGAACATCCGACACGCCATCGGCGTGCGATCAAATGGCGCCGTTGCCGGGGACACGGTAGCGTATTTTCTTTCTTGTTATTCGGGTTAATATTCTTTCTGTACATATTTAACAAACAAAAAAAAAATATTCTTTTTGTTTTTGGACAATATTTTTGTGGGCAAGTGTGCAGAATTTTGCGTATTTGCAAACTGCGATAGTGGGGAAGCAAAGTGTACATTCAACGTTAAGGTGATTACGAAGTACAGTGCCAAAGATCCGGGTAGTTTGACCCGCGCAAGCGAACCTTTAAAGCTTACCGGATTTGATTCAACGGGGGTTTCCTAACCCAAAACTTAACGGTACGTATTTTACTAACACCTTCTTCTCAAATCCGACGCTTCCAATATACTATTCTTTGCAGGATTCTTTGCAAGTTCGCTAGCAAACGCCAAAATTGACTAACCCGTATTTGTTGCAGCGCCGCGCTTAAAATAAAAAAACGATTGTTTGATTCTTTACAGAATTTTTGAATTGCGCATTGCATACATTAATACGGACTTAAGGGCAAGCGAACCCCACAACATACGGTAAAGGATTTCATCACCTTTTCCGTGGCCCACAAATCACGAACTTGTGCATAACGTCTACCCGCACAAATTTAAAAGAAACTAGACTTTAAGCCTTAAGGACTTCGCGCTCACTAGGAGAAATTAACTGTATTTAGAAGCTTGCTTGACGGTATATTGTTTACGGGGTGTCTAGGAAAGTGTTAACGGCGAAACCGCCAAAAGAGAAAGGGTTATTTAATTAAGGAACTTCGCGAAAGCGTTGGAAAACCTCCCCTTATCTCTGCACTTACCTGGCCTCGTGATCAGTGTATCTTGAGCCTGTTTCTCGACACAGTTCTACTTCGACAATCAAGTTCTCGAGCAGGTCTAGTTGACCTAGGTGAACCCTAGAACGATTAGGTGTGTGGTATTTTTTTTTTTGTGTCGTGATTTTTGTCCATATTCTTTTTTTGTGTATATTTCATTCTTTTGCTAACAATAAAAAAATTTAAAAAAAATTTAAAAAAAAAAAATAAAATATCACATTCTTTCCCCTCCTTTATCTCTACCTTTCTTTCATTCTCTCTTCATATCATGGGTACTCCACCCCGCAAAACTCTTGCCGAACTTTGGTACCCACAACCAGACATTACTTCATACGGTTCTTGCTTTGGCCGAACATCGAACGACCCCTCCATGCCAAAAATTTCTTTGAAAGATCGGATAGACGCGTCTAGGACAAACAATTTGACTCCGCAATCCACTTCATATCAACCATTTCAAACAGTCACCCCTTCTTACGTTGATACCCCTTCTTCGAGTCATGTTGCCACTCCTAGACCTATGTCTATTGCTGAACGTATTGAACAATCTCGTAGCCGATCTTTCACTCCCTTCCCCACTACAAATTCTTGGGATCAACAATTCCATTCACATTCTTATCCCAATGTTGATCCCACTCCTGTCCAGCCATTCAACTCCTACCAATCCTACCCTAATTTTGCACCTTCCCTAGACATTGCATCAGAACCGCAATTTGGGAGTTTTCAGTATCCAAATAACTTTGAATCTTTTACTAAAACCCCTTCACAACCAATGTCTTGTTTAGAACAGTCCTTGGAAGACTTTAGGGTAGCGTCAAGCCAACAGATGATGGATTTGAATGCGTACATGGCCGCCCTCATGCAACCTAGTGACCCGGTAGCTAGTTTTCAATTAGCTACAACTTTTCCAATGTATGATGCGGTGGCAGGACAGGCTGTGAATTTGAGTGGAGAGAGTGAGATATACCCCCTTCCAAATCAAACCTACCCATCCCAAATTGAATCCGACAACTCATGTTTTGAAAGTCTATCAAGTATCCCAAATGAATTATCAATTGAAGATAGAATGTTTAATGAGTTGTGCGACTTTGTAGTGTTTGATTTGCCCGACTGTGAAGGGTCCCTTTTGAGTGAAACCATACCCAATCCTCTTGACCTCTACACCTCCACTCTAGAACCTGAATTGATTGATATCCATGCTTTTGTTGAGGTGTCGGAGAATTTTGATTTTCACTTGATTGAGGATATTGACGCTGGGAATATTTTGGATGATGAAACCGTAGATTTGGCTGAGTTTATCTCTTCAAGTCATCATCCCGAGTCATTAAATGTTTTTCCCGAACTTCATATGCGTCTGGATTTTGAAGAAATGTGCATGGATGTGCTAAATTTTGAGGAGAATATTGAGGATAGTTTAGAGGATGAACCAGTTTTAATTGATGAGTCGGATTTTCCAATTCATCCTGTCCCTTCCACTGACTGTGTACACCCTCCTGAACCTTTAACCGATACCCTTCCTCAACCACTTCCCTCCATCCGTTCCATCGTTCCGACCTTGCAAGAACCCGTCTCGCTCTCATTTCATATGTCTGGTTTACCAGGTTCGGCGTACCCATGGTTTCTCACGAACCTTGAGGGATTTGACCCAATCTCTCGGCAAGTAAATATATTAGCACAATCACTTTTCACACAGCGTTCATCACAAATTGTGCTAATCTATTTACTCCATTTGCACCCTCAAGTTCGTACTCCAATTCTTTTTCCCTTCTGCCATTCTTCTTCTTCTCATCTACCGAGACCGCATTCCACTTCTCTCCACAAGCGGTCTCGCGTATTCTCCATTTCTTACCTCTTCACCTTCTTCCACCAACCATCGCTTTATAACGATAAAATTTTTGAATGGTTGGTGTTAACTTTTGGCCTGTGTAAGGCCTTGTATAGATGGATACTGTTCTTTCCCCCCTAATCCTGAATTTCAACGCTTAACAGTGGAAACACTGTTGTACTTAAGTTTGGGGGGGACACCTTTTTGTATATATTTTTTGTTTTTCCTTTTTGTTTTGTATCTAATTTGTTTTTAGGAAGCGCCGACAATTTTGACCCTCTTAGTATAGCCTGACAGTGAGGGCATTGTCAAGTTTAAGTTTGGGGGTGTGCTCGGTAAGCTTTCTTCCTTCGCATTCATTTGTATATTTTGCATTTGCATACCTTATTAAAAACCCATAAAAATCTGAAAATTTTCTTAAAATATAAAAACTTTGTTGTCAAGTTAGCTTGTGGAAGAACTCTGATTCAACATTCGACGGTTTTTGTTTGAAAAGATAGGAATAACTAAATCCTATGTTTGGATTTTGAAAACCTGAAAGATAACTCTCCTTTGAAGTTAACTATAGCTGATATACGTCTTTACATTACACTACACGTGTTGTGAGTCTTGGAAATTAGATGACAAGTCTTTTATGTTTAAAAAACTTTTAAATAGATAAATGATTTTCTGAGGATCAAATAGGTTTGTTCTGAAATAAGTAATATATCAAGAATAGTTTATGAAGTAAGTGAATATGAAGGAATGTTATTGATGCCTTAATTGGAACTAAGTCTGAAAAATAACCCATCTGAAACTTGATTGGAATGATTACACACCAAACCCACTAAACACGTCTTTTATCCAAAAAAATAATTGAACTACCGGTTATATCTCCGTTCGTATTGAATCATCATGTTTTTCACGCCAAACTGTCTTTTGTTTTTTGGACCTAGGTAACTTGAGTAATTAAGTCCGCTGGGGTGTTTCTACACCTAATGCCCTAAAACCAACTGGTTTGGGTGCATTGTCCCAAAGCTCGCTAAGAAGCCTAGAAAGTCCAGTTTTAAAACAAAATCAAGCAAGTGTTCTCTCCGAGTTAAAATTCCTAACGGTTCTTTGTGTGAGAATAATCTTGATAAAAGACAGGCTTTTATAAAAATTTCTTAACGGAGATATGAAGGTTTTACTCTTTGATAAAGACTATTGCACGTTCACAGAGGTGTGTATGAAATGAAAACAAGAAAAAGGTGGAGTGAAGAATAAGACCTAGTTTCCTGTTAGGGAAGATAGAAATTCTGAAGTTGAAACTTTACTGGAAAACGAAACTTGAAAAATGCTTAACTCTCTATAAAACTTATGTGATCCTTTTAAAATTGTTATCTGGGCTTTATTGTGTGACATAATGACTTTATTCGACCTTTCAGGAACTTAACGACACTATTTTGCACTGCACGTAAAGACATATAAAATCTGTAGTTAAATAAGAAGCGAGGTGTGAAAAATAAAGGTTCGATGGTCTAGACTTAGGATTATAGAATTGTTATTTTCTAAAACAAAGCTTTTGGGGCTTGAATCTTAGTTATTTTACAAAGCTAGCTTGACCGGATTTTGTGGGTGTAATCCGCTGAAAACCCTCAGGAGACAACACTCCTCCTACTAGGGACACCTAGAGGTTTAACGGCTTGTTGCACGCGCTCAGTGCAATCGCGTTCCCTGCGAAAGTGCGGTTATCATTTTATTTTTGTGAATAATTGGTTTTGCTCGGGACGAGCAAAAGTTAAGTTTGGGGGTATTTGTTCATAACAGAATACTGCATTTTATACCGCCCATTCTTACGCTCGTGTGTTTATAGGTAGGTGCTTTTTATCTGTGTTTATCACATATTTGCAGAATACAGGTTCTCGGTTCTAAAACGGTGAAATTCATGGAAAATACGACAATATCCGGGTTCCTGCCAACCACTGATAAAACACGGTCTCCGCTCTTCATCCGTATGTTACCAGATATCAGTTAAGAGACAAAATGTCAAATCAATGTCGCTTTCATGCACAAGGCTCAATGGTAGCACAAGATCCAAGAGATCTACGCGGAGCTCGAGGCAATCATGACAAAAGATATCCACAAAAAGTCCACCTTTCCTCAACAGAAATTCTGGAAGAATTGTGAAAGTAATTTCAGAAACTACATGTACCAGACAACAGGGGACACCAAACCAGGAAAACACCAGAAATCCCCAGGCCCAATTCCTCTAAACGGCCGCGGAAGCGCGGCCAAAGGGGGGTTTTGGCCGCCCTTTCTGTGAACGTGCAATAGTCTTTATCAAAGAGTAAAACAAAACTTAACTCTCTATAAAACTTATGTGATCCTTTTAAAATTGTTATCTGGGCTTTATTGTGTGACATAATGACTTTATTCGACCTTTCAGGAACTTAACGACACTATTTTGCACTGCACGTAAAGACATATAAAATCTGTAGTTAAATAAGAAGCGAGGTGTGAAAAATAAAGGTTCGATGGTCTAGACTTAGGATTATAGAATTGTTATTTTCTAAAACAAAGCTTTTGGGGCTTGAATCTTAGTTATTTTACAAAGCTAGCTTGACCGGATTTTGTGGGTGTAATCCGCTGAAAACCCTCAGGAGACAACACTCCTCCTACTAGGGACACCTAGATGTTTAACGGCTTGTTGCACGCGCTCAGTGCAATCGCGTTCCCTGCGAAAGTGCGGTTATCATTTTATTTTTGTGAATAATTGGTTTTGCTCGGGACGAGCAAAAGTTAAGTTTGGGGGTATTTGTTCATAACAGAATACTGCATTTTATACCGCCCATTCTTACGCTCGTGTGTTTATAGGTAGGTGCTTTTTATCCGTGTTTATCACATATTTGCAGAATACAGGTTCTCGGTTCTAAAACGGTGAAATTCATGGAAAACACGACAATATCCGGGTTCCTGCCAACCACTGATAAAACACGGTCTCCGCTCTTCATCCGTATGTTACCAGATATCAGTTAAGAGACAAAATGTCAAATCAATGTCGCTTTCATGCACAAGGCTCAATGGTAGCACAAGATCCAAGAGATCTACGCGGAGCTCGAGGCAATCATGACAAAAGATATCCACAAAAAGTCCACCTTTCCTCAACAGAAATTCTGGAAGAATTGTGAAAGTAATTTCAGAAACTACATGTACCAGACAACAGGGGACACCAAACCAGGAAAACACCAGAAATCCCCAGGCCCAATTCCTCTAAACGGCCGCGGAAGCGCGGCCAAAGGGGGGTTTTGGCCGCCCTTCCGCGGCCATGTGGGGCCCACTTGCCGACGGTTTTTGGGGGTATTCTTGGGACTTCATCTCTGGTCTGCTGGTTGCCCTAGAACCCTATTTTCCTGCCTATAAATACAGCAGAACTTGCCAAAGCCAAGGGTCATTCTTTGTTCATTTTTGTAGCCTCTTTTGTTAGGATTTTGTATAGTTCTTCTTCTTCCTCTTCATTCCTCTTCCATGAAATTGTAAGTGAGAAGCTTTTTTGTGGATGTGAATAAAGATGAAGGCTTTGTATCATTCTCTTGTGTTTCTTCTTCCCCTTTGAGATTTTTGCTTTCTCTTGCTCATTCAACCTCTTCATTGAGCTTGAATGGGTAAGGGTTAGTTATTGATCTCAAAGGTCGTATTTTCTCACGGGACTAGTTCTTCTCTTCACATGCGTTCTCTACCCTTCCCTTGATCTTGCAACCTCTTCATTGAGCTTGCAAGTTTAAGGGTTGGCTATTGAGCACATGCTTGGCTTGGGTTCTACTTCCGTGTTCTTTTCATTGCTCGCTTTTTATTTCCATGCACTTTTATTACTTGCTTTTATTACTTGCAATTTTATTCATGCACTTTAATACTTGTATCTTTTCTTTTCTTTGTTCTTTTCTTTTTGTTCTCTTTTTTGTTCATTTTGTGAATGTTGTAATTATTGTTGTTGTTAAGAATTAATACGGTTTTATAAGTTAACATTTCCTTCTCATTTCCTTTTCCCGTTATTTTCCTTTTGAACTCCGTCCAAACCATACGCAAGCGCTCCGTTAGGCACCGTACCCTGACAAGGTAACGGTGATTCCTAACCACGACCGGTTGCGTTCGGTTTGGCCGGAGGCGAAGGCAAGAGACAAGAACGGAAGGACAAGGGTAAATAAGCCGGATTCCTCGAATACCGCGCTTAAATCCCCTAATCCACGTTGTTGCCGATTGCTTAGCTTCAATTGGTCAAGACTCGGCTCAAAGGTTTTGAGTACGGATTTCTTAGCTTATAATTTCGTATTTTCTTAACAACTTTATACTTGCAGATAAACACATAGGTTAGAACAAACAAACATACAAGATTCTTTATTGACTCGTCTAAAGCAAGAAGGTAAGATAACACCATCTCCCTGTGGACCGACCCGTGCTCACCGGCTAGCTGCAAAGCGACACCGTCCTGATCGCGGTTACACTTAAATTCTTTGAACATCCGACACGCCATCGGCGTGCGATCACCCCACCAAAAGCAGTTCACCCGATCAATGTTCGGTATCATATACGCACATTTCAATCGGGTGCATGCGCATATCGCATACGCGCACCACAACGTTTCGCCTGGACTGGGTAACTCCTTTGTGGGACTCTAAGACTCATCAATACGCCGGCAGAGGGTAATGATCATATCAATTACCCTCAAGCCGCAAGCGGTCAGCTAAACGTAACGGCCACCCGGGTATTGAGCGATCAGAAGACAACAAGCGAACCTGCTACAACTCCCATCGAGCCATCCGGCAACAGTACCGTACAGTCCGGTCTCTTCGTCAGATATGCTGCATATCGAGCCTAGGGATGGTCACGTCGACCACAATAACTCAATAAGTCGTGTCGGTGAATGGTCTATAACAGATCGAGAAACTACTGATAACACTTATCAGCAAATCTCAGCAGCCCTGGCCAGGGACTTGCTGTTATAACCAATCGGGCACAGCACAGCATCAACTCCCAATACCGGGAGAGACAAAACCCCTCCTATCGCTCATCGTCTTCGTGTGTCTCGGGACTCTACCCAACGGCCACCTGTTTGCACGACTCAGTAGAGCCGTGGTAGGGTGGCAATCAAAGTACAGTGGGAGAACACACAAGACTCCATGACGATCTCGGGTCTACAGACTAACCTGTACCAGTGTCACCTGAGAACTGCTATCCGACGATAGATATAATTCCATATAGGAGTTCTCCGTGAGTCCGTCCAGTGTACCCAGTCACCACTGAGCACCCGTATATGATCTTGATGTCAAACATCGATGAATGTGGGAACATTCATCGCCCATCGTATGGGTCTAGTATCATATACGCTAGTCTACTCTGGTATATCAATGCCCCGTCTCGATATACCTACGACTAGGGACGTTCCAGGATATGCTTATAGACTACAGATGTCCCACTAGTATGATCTCCATCATAATCAGAGTAGTCAAGCCGATATCCTCAGGGCTTTATCAGCATGTATGAATGAATAGAAGCATGATCAAATAAACATGTCAGATAAAGAAGAACCAGATAGCATACTATCATGTCGAGCAAGAATGCAAACTGAATATATATACATGTATAGATACATCCACTATCACATAATGGCCTCTAGGGCATACATATATCCAACAATCTCCCACTTGCACTAAGGCCAGTTATTGGCGTATCTCATACCCAACATCTGAAAAAGTCGCTTATGCTGTGGCTGAGGGAGGGCCTTGGTGAGTGGATCCGCGGCGTTGTTCTTTGTGTCTACTCTCTTAATCTCGATCTCGCGGCGATCTACAATCTCCCGGATCAAATGAAAGCGCCTCAGGATATGTCTGGACCGCTGATGGGATCTGGGCTCCTTGGCTAACGCCATCGCCCCATTATTGTCACAATACAAAGGTATTGGATCAATAATGGTTAGAACTACTCCTAGCTCCGAGACGAACTTCTTCATCCAGACGGCTTCCTTGGCGGCATCATTTGCAGCAATGTACTCAGCTTCCATCGTAGAGTCTGCAACGGTATCTTGTTTGGAACTCTTCCAACTTACCGCCCCTCCATTGAGGGTAAATACAAACCCTGAGATAGATTTGCTGTCATCCTTATCGCTCTGGAAGCTCGAATCGGTAAAGGCCTCCATTTGGAGATCCATATTACCATACACCAAGAACAATTCCTTAGTCCTTCGTAAGTACTTAAGAATGTTCTTCACAGCTGTCCAGTGGTTCTCCCCTGGGTTGGATTGATACCTGCTCACAACACTAAGTGCATAAGCTACATCTGGGCGTGTACATAACATCACATACATTATAGATCCTACTGCCGAAGCATAAGGTATAATGCTCATGCGAGCTCTCTCTTCATCGGTCTTTGGACAAGAATCCTTGGAGAGAGTGACTCCATGGCAAGCGGGTAAGGCACCCCGCTTGGAGTCTTCCATACTAAACCTCTTTAGGATGGTGTTGATGTACCTGGTTTGGGACAGTCCCTATAACTTTTTGGATCTATCCCTATAGATCCGTATGCCCAAGATGTATGTGGCATCACCCAGGTCCTTCATGGTGAACCTTAGTGATAAGAATGATTTGACCGACTGTAGCATAGGAATATCATTTCCTATCAGAAGAATATCATCCACGTACAATACGAGGAATGTGACAGCTCTTCCTGCAGCCTTCATATAAACACAAGGTTCATCTGGATTTTTGATGAAATCAAACTCTTTGATAACATCATCGAAACAGATGTTCCAACTCCGAGATGCCTGCTTTAACCCATATATGGATTTAACCAGTCTACATGCTTTTTCGCTGCTCCCACTGTCAATGAAGCCCTCTGGCTGATCCAAATAAACACATTGTTCTAAATCTCCATTTAGAAATGCTGTTTTAACGTCCATCTGCCAGATTTCATAGTCGTAGTGAGCAGCAATAGCAAGTAGGATCCGAATGGATTTAAGCATGGCTACGGGCGAAAAAGTTTCGTCATAGTCCAAACCTGGTCTTTGACGAAAACCTTTCGCTACAAGTCTTGCCTTATAGGTCTCTACCTGCCCATCTGCACCAATCTTTCTTTTAAAGATCCATTTGCACCCTACAGGTTTTACCCCAGGGGGTACAACGTCCAAAGTCCATACTTTGTTGGTGTACATAGACTCCATTTTGGATCTCATGGCATCCAGCCACTTCACAGAGTCACCACTCGTGATAGCTTGCTGAAAACTGGTAGGATCATCATCATCCATGATGCAATCTTCTCTGTCACCATCAATGAGGAAACCGTAGTACCTCTCCGGTGGCCGAGAAGTCCTACCAGACCTACGGAGTGGCCGAGGTTCTTCAGTTTCTGCTGCAACAGCCGGTTTAACTAAATCGTCATTTATAGTTTGTGTCTCTAGAACCTCTTCTAGATCTACCACCTTGCCATCATCTTTGTCTGTGAAAAACTCTTTTTCTAAGAATGTGGCATGTTGAGAAACGAACACTTTTTGTTCCTCTTTGTGGTAGAATAGATATCCATAAGAATTCTTTGGATATCCCACAAAGTTACACATGACCGACCGTGTCTCGAGTTTGTCCGGATTCTGCTTTTTAACATAGGCCGGGCAACCCCAAATCTTAATTCTCTTAAGAGATGGTCTCTTCCCATTCCATATCTCATATGGCGTGGTAGACACGGCTTTAGTTGGAACCCTGTTTAGCAGATACGCTGCAGTCTCCAATGCATGCCCCCAAAACGAGACTGGTAACTCAGCGTCACTCATCATAGACCGGACCATATCTAATAGGGTCCTATTCCGTCGTTCTGACACACCGTTGTGCTGTGGTGTGTAAGGAGGAGTGAGCTGAGAGAGAATCCCATTCTCTTTTAGGAAGTTTGCAAATTTTGTACTGAGATACTCTCCACCTCGATCTGATCGAAGCATCTTAATACTCGAGCCAGTTTGTTTTTCTACTTCTTGTTTATATTCAATGAATTTCTCGAAAGCGTCGGACTTGTGCTTTAATAAAAATACATGACCGAATCTTGAGAAATCGTCGTTGAATGTAATGAAGTACGAAAAACCGCCTCTAGCCTGTGTAGACATTGGCCCACATACATCACTATGTATGAGGCCAAGGAGCTGAGTAGCTCTTTCTCCGTGTCCGGTAAACGGAGCTTTGGTCATTTTACCCTTGATACAAGACTGGCAAGTCGCATAAGATTTATATTCAAAAGAGTTTAAATATCCATCTTTATGTAACTTGTTTAGTCTTGTTTCGTTAATATGACCAAGTCTACAATGCCAAAGAAAAGCTTCATTTAATTCTGAAAGTTTTCTTTTATTAGTGTGTTGTATACTGAAAACTGTGTGTTGATTTAGGACATATATTCCATTATTAAGCGTACCATACCCAACCAACATTTGATTTAGGTGAATGTTCATAACATTGTTCTGCAACACAAAATTATACCCTTCATTGTCCAACAAAGAAACGGATATTATATTACATCGCATACTTGGTACAAAATAACATGGATTCAAAATCAAAATACATCCAGATGGCAACCCCAAGTGATACTCTCCCACTGCGACTGTATGTACATTGGAACCATTTCCAACGCGGAGAGTATGGTCACCTGTCCTCAAAACCTTGCTATTTCTCAGCCCCTGCATAGAATTGCAAATGTGAGAACCTGAACCGGTATCCAATACCCAGGAAGCAGAGTTTATAGAAAAACAGTTTTCAGTCACAAACGCACCTGAAGCAGAAGCATCACCATGCTTCTTCTTGAGACTTAAGTACTCCGTGCAATTGCGCTTCCAATGTCCTGTCTTGTGGCAATGAAAACATTCGCCTTTTCCCGGGTCTCCAGCCTTGGACTTTCCCTTTCCCTTCACCTTTTTAACTCCGCCCTTAGGATTAGTGGGTTTCTTCTTTTTCTTTCCCTTGGCCTTGGCTTTCGGGCGAGAAGAGGAAGACTGTCCAATAGTCATAACGGGAGTTTTTGCTAACTTCATAGTGCTCTCTGCACTCCTTAACATATTAAGGAGTTCAGGGAGGTCCTTCTCCATGCCATGCATGTTGAAGTTCACTATGAACTGAGCAAAGGTGGAGGGGAGGGACTGCAGAATAATATCTATATATTGTTCATTGTCCATTGTCCATCCAAGGTCCTCAAGCTCTTCTATAAGAGCTATCATCTTCAGAACATGGTCTCCTACTGGTGTGCCAGGGGCCATTCGCATCTGAAACAATTTCTTTGATGCTTCGTATCGTAATACTCGGGATTGCTCCCCATACAACTTCTTTGTATAGAGCAATATACCGTGAATGTCCATGTCCTCGTGCTGCTTTTGATGTGTGTTATCCATCGATGCAAGCGCTAGGCATGTGGCCGTGGCACAGTCAGCGTCCCATGTCTTGCGGACTTCAATGTCCGCAACTGAGGATTTTGGACCAGGGACGGGCGGGGCTGAAGCCGTGAGGACATATGATACTTTATCATAAGTCAAGGCGATTTTCAGATTCCTTAGCCAGTCTTTATAGTTGGTCCCATTCAGTTTTTTTTAATCTAGTAGAAGCTTAAGTCCAGTAATTGGTATCTGCCATTAAGAGAGAGAAAAGAATACACTCAGCGAAAGCTCTTGCACATATTAGATTGGTTTATTATCTTGTCTAATCGATGTTTCCCACTGCTTTTTATCAAGTTTTTCTTTCAAACCTTAAAATGAAAAACTAGCCAGGATTAATTACAGTCTACAACTTCGCTAACCGTTCAGCCAGGCCAGTGTCGGTACTTTGAGGGAGGTTCCCCGTGCTTTCGCACGGACCTAATTAGAGTAAACCTCGTTTTCCCAGAGGCGGAGCCCCGTTAACACCTTTCTAGACACCTAATGAGTTAGCTAATTGTAAACTGTAAAACTCTCCTAGGAGCAACTATTGCCCACAGTGGGATCGGGATCCAACCATCACATGGAAGGTATGCAATCTCATTGCAAATTTCAACTATTGAAATTCCCGATGTGGTTTTTACCCCTAATACCCGTGACCTTGGCTAAGGTCAACAAATCACGAGCACTAGTCAAGCTCAACCCGTCATTTCTTGATTAATTTAGACCCGTTCACATGACCCTTGGCTAAGGTCAACAAAGTCATATGCCCGTCCTAATTAATCTGCATCATATGCGTTTGTAGGAAGACATCACTTAGCTACCGTACACTACGCCTTGGCAAAGGTCAACAAACGTAGCACGAATACTAAGTACTCTACTTCCTAAAATGACGGAGGGTTGCGAATGATTTTTAAGAAAATCTTTAAGGCTTTGAACTTGATATCGTTGTAGAATCAAATGGTTTTCAAAAGGAGTGGCTTAAGCTCCGCAGTTTTGAAATATAGCTTTTTCATAAATAGCCGAGTGGTTTTCAAATCCGATTCTACAACATCTTTTTAGGTTTATTTTCTTTACATTAATCACATTAATGTAATCCCATCATTTAAGTCCTTAAGCCAATCACAGAAAAGAAACGAAAATAACACGTACGCTTATGCCATCCGCATTCGCCGCAATGTTCCGTTATGCACCGTTAGGTTACTTAACTAACGGCATACCGGGACGGGACTAGCGCGGGTGTAAAACATAAGCAACGTCTACTATATATCATATATATAATATTTCATTCGTCTCAGATATCACAGAACACAGGCAGCAGAAACATAGATATAACGTGGGATATCCTAGGACGTCCGTATTTAGTATTTAGCCAGAATAGAAAATACGGATTCCACAGTCGCGATGAATAGCCAAGCCCACACCCTGGACCCCTACGAGAGCGGCAAGTGACCCTACCAATTCTAGAGTTTAGGAGACCCGGTCTCGACTCCTCGAGATGGCCTCCCACTGAACCCCAGAACCCGGTCACCTGTGCTCCCCTACTTGGGTCCATCCTAATGCGGAAAAGTAAATAATATACAACACTGGTGACACAACCGCAACCTGGAAGTGCCCCAAATAAAAGAATATTATATTTGAATTTACATGAATGAAAATATAAAACTCTCATCTCACAAAAACCCCCCCGGCTATTCAATCGCGACAATCCTGCACATCATATCTCAGCAACACATAATATCACATATCATCAACGTAAGTAAGTATGCGTACCCCGATTGTCGTTGATGTATAGCAACGAAACCGGCGATATCTAACATACTACACTTACGGTCACAGAAAAGAAAGTGTAAAACTACAATATTTGGAATCCAGATTCTCTTTAGACATCATAAATGCGAAATATCACATATTTCGTATTTCATGTCTACACTATATGAATTCCACATATTGTATCACATTCCAGATAAACAGACAGTATTAAAGTTTTCGAACGAACGATCAAGCACCCAAGATTCACTAAAGCTCAACACTTGAGCAGGGTTCAAAAATCCGGAGTGTGACACAGTAGTAGCGGTCCAGCCGTAGAAGGGTCAAGCCAACGCCTCACATGTGGCACGCCGTACTGCCCCAAACCCTAAGGTTCAAAGGGTAGTTCGAGACGGTCACATAATCGAGTTAAGGTTTGTTGTCTTCTAGAGGGACCACCGCAAAAAGACTTGCACGTATCTCCAAAGTATTTAAACCCCGTGAATAGTGAGTAAATGATACTCGTTCAACACTTCAATACTTTCTAATTTACCCGGAAAAGCTACGAAATAAAAATCCCGATCGAAATGACGAGTTCAAAACCATCTCCAGAATTTTTCAAAACCAAATACAGATTAAAAATATCCAAAAATTTATACAAGCAGATTCATGAATTACTGTACAAAAAGTATTCATCAATACATATATACGGCCGCGGAACCGCGGCCTAAGCAAGCTTAGGCCGCGTTTCCGCGGCGAGAATCACTGTTCACTGGAAAAATTTTGTACCGTAACTCTTATTTTTTCCTGCTGTATTTTTTACATATTTTTAATTCTGCAAATTATCAAATTTTAGAAAATTTCCGGAGAGCACCTAAAAATACCGTATTTTTGTCCGATCGGGGTTTTCACTTCGTAAAAACGTCGCCTAATGTTCTAGGTCGGCTCTGATACCAATGTAAGGTTAGTATAGCACCCTATGAAGTGTTTTGAAGCATCACATGAACCAAAGTTATAATTTTTAAGGTGCTAAACTAACATGCAAAGGGATCGATCCTAGAAAATTAGGGTTATGAAACTTTAAGCTAGTAAAGATAAGGGTTTGAAGGCTACAACCTTTGTATCTCCCCTTTGTTGGACTCCTTGGTGTCTTGGGTGTTGAATCGAGGTCCTCTTGAAGTTCCCTTGCGTCCACGACGATCCACCACGGAGCACTCCGTCCAAGCTCGCTTCTTTGGAAAACCGAAGGAAACACTCTAATCAAGTCGGCTAGACTTGAGTAGAATGATGTTGTGGTTTGGAATCTCCCTTCAAAAACCTTTCTTTAGTTGTATTTAGCTCACTAGAAAAGACTAGAGAGGAAGAGATGAAGGAGGATGAAGATGGTGGCCAAAATGAACAAGAGGTGTAAAAGATAACCTTGAGTTAAAAACCAAATGAAATATATATCACTATATATATTTATTTCCTTCTTAACTTCAACCGTGATTAAATCATAGATAGTTAATTTAACTTGGGTTTTAAATGATAAGGAGAAGGATAACCCTTGGTTAGTGGTAGTTGAGATAGGTTAGGTTAGAAGAAGAATGTAGAAGCAAGAATGTTTATCCTTTCCTTTTTCATTTTACTTTAAAACCAAAATTAAATAATAATCTATTATTTAATCTATGGTGTGAGTCTTATATTGCCACCATTTCCATATGCAATCAACCATGATGGATGGGTGTATGTATGTATACATGTATGCACATCTACATGTGCATGAAACTAGAAAAGAAGAAAGAAACACATGCATGCATGCATACATCCATCAAACCCTAGAAAGGTTTCAAGTGAGAATACTAATGGTTAGATGATAAATCAACACTTAATTTATCAATCCGGTCATATCTCATATGACCCCACCAAAAGCAGTTCACCCGATCAATGTTCGGTATCATATACGCACATTTCAATCGGGTGCATGCGCATATCGCATACGCGCACCACAACGTTTCGCCTGGACTGGTTAACTCCTTTGTGGGACTCTAAGACTCGTCAATACGCCGGCAGAGGGTAATGATCATATCAAGTACCCTCAAGCCGCAAGCGGTCAGCTAAACGTAACGGCCACCCGGGTATTGAGGGATCAGAAGACAACAAGAGAACCTGCTACAACTCCCGTCAGGCCATCCGGCAACACTACCGTACAGTCCGGTCTCTTCGTCAGATATGCTGCATATCGAGCCTAGGGATGGTCACGTCGACCCCAATAACTCAATAAGTCATGTCGGTGAATGGTCTATAACAGATCGAGAAACTACTGATAACACTTATCAGCAAATCTCAGCAGCCCTGGCCAGGGACTTGCTGTTATAACCAATCGGGCACAGCACAGCATCAACTCCCAATACCGGGAGAGACGAAACCCCTCCTATCGCTCATCGTCTTCGTGTGTCTCGAGACTCTACCCAACGGCCACCTGTTTGCACGACTCAGTTGAGCCATGGTAGGGTGGCAATCAAAGTACAGTGGGAGAACACACAAGACTCCATGACGATCTCGGGTCTACAGACTGTTGGAGATAGTGCCCTCAGAGTCAATTATTGGATCACAGGCACGTGATTGCAATGATTGAGGGAGGACCTATCCCGGTATGACAGTCTTACTCGAGATGATAGTATGCTATCTGGTTTATCTTTATCATCGTGTACTGCTTTAGGTGACCTGACAGGTCACTATTGCACGTTGATAGAGCCCCTAGGATTCTTGCTTGACCACCAGCAGTATGAGGGCGATCATATAAGTGAGATGAGAGATTATGATAGCATCTTTTGATTCCCTTTCCATCTTTTCTTTTGATGCACCATCACTTGCATTAATTGAGATAAGAGAGGGTATGGGTTTAATGTGAATTTGTTATGATGATGTTTGGATGTGGTCACCTCTTTTCTTCTCCTACCATCACCTCCCTTCATGCTTGATTTTTCCTCCACCATTCTCACATGTATAAGGCCGGCCACAATTTTGAGAGAGAGAGAGAGTTTCATTTTTGGTATGGTGGCATTATTCTTGATCTCATATCATTTCATGTTAGGAAAAATGCAAGCACCATTTTTCCTTATCTTGATTCCTCCATCATCTTCAAATGGCAACATAACCCCAAAGAGACAAAGCACTACACTTTCTACAGCACATCTTGGGCACGTCGACTTGCCAGCTTCGTGCCCGAGTTGCCTCGGTATTGAGGTGGGAGCCCGTAAAAGATGCAGACGATGTGGTGCCCTTCCGGCAAGGATGCGACGACCGGAGTTTCCGCGGGAGATCGGGACGACGACGAGAAGACCGGAGGACTCGGATCACTCGGTATATCTCTTCCCATCTTGTAGTTAGCTAGAACTAGTTTAATGGTCCGATCCGGGTGTTTAGTGCGCGGTGGTGCCGGTTTGCAAAGTTCGCAAAATTAAAGTTTATCACCGCTTCCGCATTTGGCCGTTGGATCGACGACCGGGCCGCCGCCGTGCACTTACAGTAGTATCAGAGCCTCGCCATTAACTTCGTCTAGCTTTGTTTGATGTGTTTGCATTTCCGATCGACCAAAATTCCAAAAACCCGCGTTTTTCTTTACATCAGTTTTCTGTCGAAATTTTTTGAAGTCCAAAATTTTTTCAGGTTGTCTCAGAATGATGTGCAGGGAGTTCTAAGAACACTGGAAAAATTCGACAACACGATCCCTACGTACGACCGCGGAACCGCGGCCATAACCACTCTTTAGGCCGCGGTTCCGCCGCAGGAATGAGGGATCATGTCATCGTTTTTTTGCAGTGGGCTTGTGGGCTAAAAATAGGGGTTTTGGAATATTAAAATTGGGCCCAGAATTTCTGTGAGTGCTACAGTATTGCTTGGGGGCCCACTTGTTAATTTTTGATCGATCGGATATTTTTAAACACATTATTTCACAGTATTTACATTATATCTGCGACCGTGAATGTCACTCGATCGGTAAATCCGGTCTAACTGCTATAGCCCGGTTAGACGGATTTGCGAACGTGACTTTCACGTTGATGTTCTGTGTTTTGCTGTGATGTTGCGGATTGGTCGTGGGGGATAGCCTGGATGCAATGCTAGTACAGTGTTGTTGTATTATGTACATTTGATGTTGCGGGGCAAGCGTCCGACATGTGGACTGCCATCACTGCCTGTTTGTATTATTATTTTGAGGCACGACCAGGTTGCGGTCGATGTACCCGTTGCATGTATATTTTACTTTCTGTACTAGGGTTACCCCACGGAGGGGTGCACGGATAGCCGGGTTCTAGAAGGCAACAATCCCGCATCTCATGGCATTGGGACGGAGGGGGCTTCACTCCAGGATTGGCGGGCTATTCGCCGCACTCGTAGGGGGTACAGGTTGACCCAGGAGGGGTGCCCAAGTTACCGGATTCCGTGAAGTGCTGGGTGGTCCATTCACGGCGCTAAAGGGGGCTGCCTCGCTTCAGGTTTTGGCGGGTAACTTGCCGCGCCCATAGGGGTCTAGGATTTCATTGCACAGGCTATCCACACGACCAGGGGAACGTCGGGTTTTCAGTAGTGGCTCTGTGAAACCCGGGGATCCCAGATATCTGTATTGTTCTGTGATGCTGTACATTTCTGTGATGTTGCATTTTATTCACACCTTGAGCGAAATATAATATATTGGTATATATATTAGTAGATGTTGTATATGTTTTTCATCCGCGCCAGTCCAGTCCCCGCTCTGCCGTTAGTTAGCTAACCTAACGGGTAATGACGGGACCCGGTGGCGAATGCGGATGGCATATACGTACGTCAGTATATTTTCGTTCTTTGTGGTGTGGTCAATTGATAGGACTGCATTGATTCGGATCAATGCAAGTTAAAAACAAACCTAATCTGATGTTGTTGGAACACTTTTCAAAAAGCTGTTATTGCAAGGACGTTCACTTTTGTTTTGCATCGTGGTATTCATTTGGAATATCCTGCTCCTCAGTCGACGAGGCAAGGGCCGAGATCCCTTCACCGGGAGTGACCCCTTGGACAGAAGTTTGCGTCAGGGCATTAACTTCACTATAGCCGATTACTTTTGCTTTGCACAGTGATATTCGGTTATAAATATCCAGCACCCCATTCTACGGGGAAAGAGCCGAGATCCCTTCACCGGGAGTGACCTCTTTAGTAAAGGTTTTCGTCACTATATTTTCTAAAAAGCTATCCGTTCCTTCAACGATATCAAGTTCATTACGTTAAAGGTTTTCGCCAGAAACCATTCGTAGCCCTCCGTCGTTTCATATGGGTAGTCAATAGTATTCAAGCTGTGTATGTTGGCCAAAGTCAAGGCACAGTGATTGGTAGCTATTGGGTATTCATATGCAGCATATATAGATGCGTTGGTTTGGGACAGTCGTACTGCCATTTTGGCCAAAGTCAAGGGTAGGTACGGGTGGATTCAAATTAACCTGGAGAATGACGGGTTGAACTTGACATGTGGCTTATGATATGTTGGCCAAAGTCAAGGTCATAAGAGCATGGGGTAAAAATCCACATCGGGAGTTTCAAAAGTACTGAAACTTGCCAGATATGCGCATACCTTCTGGAGTGTGATAACGTGAGCGGATTCCGTCACTTTATCATGCGATGAGAGTTGGATCCCGATTCCCACTGATGAGTTAGTTTACTCCTCGGGTGACCCCGACTAATTCTTCTTTCAGGTTTGGAGGAGAATTTGAGGTACAGTGGGAGGTTTCCTGATTGGATAAATTGGTAACCATTCTGATCTAGGATAGAGTGCACGCTGAGTGTTTCTTTTCTCTCTCTCTCTGGCAGCGACCATTGACCCGACCCTAAGACTATGACTCAAAGACCAAGTTAATCGAACCTTCTTTACACTGGCTTTTGGATTGTTAGAGTTGCAGACCTCATTGCCACTCCTACTTTTACCCTTTTCTCCAGGACACCCCGTATTACTACGAACGTCCACTTCCATTGGACAAAACCATCGTATGGTTAGATACGAACTCGAAGGAATTTATTCGAGGATGGTTTCCGGTTCTGGAGAAAACGGATAGGATTATTCAGTTGTCTTTTCCCTTTTACCTTCTCTCAAGTTGTGAGTACTCCTTGGTTTAGGAGATAGTACACCTATTGTGCAAATTGGATAGTCTTCTTCTAAACCTTAGGCTGGTGCCGACCGGTAGGGAATGAAGAAAACCAATTAGCCTAAACGGTGTGCAGAAGGTATTAAGATTAAGACAAAGCAAGGGATTAGTAAGAGGGCAAAGTAAAATGCGACTGATATTCACGACCAAACCAAGTATTTCTTCGCCAATCCTAAATCACCTTTGTATTTCTCCAGGACACTCCGTATCACTACGAAGATCCACAGTTTATTGGATACTCCATCGTATGGTTATATACGAACTCGAAAGGAACTTGTTCCAGTTCGGGGATGGATTCTGGTCCAGGAGAAATAGGAATAAGGTTTATTCGGTTGTCTTTTATCTTCACCTTCTCTCGCATTGCGAGTGCTCCTAGGATTAGGACAGTACACCCATTATGCTTATTGGGTAGTCTTCTTCCAAACCATAGGCTTGTGCCGAACGGTAGGGAAGGAAGAAAACCAATTGGCCTAAATGGGTGTGCAGAAGGTAATGACTAAAGACATATAAAGGGATTTGGAGAGGTGGCAAAGAAATATACGGTTACAGTTGTGAATCTGGATAATGGAAGAGGCATTACTAGGAATACCATAATACCCCATCGAAACATTTCAATGTTTCAGTTCAACTGTGTACTGTTAAAAGAAAACTGATTTCCCGATTGGACACTTGCTCCAGGGTATGTATTTACTAGGTTTGATTCTCACATCTGTATGGTTTTACAGATGATGAGTGGGAGTAAGTTATTGGGAATAGGGTGATCATCCTCATTATATCGGGATTCGTTGTAATCGGTGATAATTGAGGAGATCACCTGGGCTGTTTGCCGGTCGGCAAATATTTGGTTCTGAATATCCGCTGTTGTGCACCAATTTCAAATTGATATATCTGTACGTCTATTTTCATAGAGTGAGATATACCTTTTGATATTATGTCGATGACATTTACCTATATCAGTGGATGGTTAGGTGAGGAGCATTAAACAGTGGTGTAATTCTTCTTAACCATAAGTACAGTTTTCAACCTACGACACACAGTGAAAGAGTTATTAGACTCAGCGGACTTATACAGAGTATTGTATGTTGTCCAGTGTCCATTAGGACAGAGGGGTTGGTCTTCTTACTATATTCTGTTTACTTTTAACTTCTCTAGTTCTTAGACATGTGTTTCGTAGAAACACAGGGTCTAAGTTTTGAGGAGTTATAGGTATTTGAATAGAGTAGAGAACCAGGTGTAGCAAGTATCGGGATTCTTCAAAGTGATCGAAGATGTAGATACTTGTGTATGGTATTCAGTTGATAGTAATGATAAAGAGAAATTGCTTCTCTTTCACGTTACTCATAATTGGAAGCATTCCTAAGTTGAGTAACGCTGATCGGCCTCTCTCCATTTAGTTGACATGCACTGGAGACAGCTGCATGATTTGAATCTGGTTAAATTAAATCAGTGCCTCTGGTTCTATATTGGATATAGAACAGTTCATATCTTAACGTTGTTAAGGTACGGAAAGTTGTCCGGCTTATGATTAAAACCAGATACTGGACAACTCAAGGCACGTTTCTGTAATGGCTGTTTGTGGGTTGACCCAGGCTATGACGAGGGTTGTTTTTCTACCATCTGGGAGATCAATAGTAATATTGTTCTAGACTCGCCACAGTTTTAATAAAAATGGATTTTTTCGAAAACAGTAGTGGGAGTATGGTAGAACTGGAAGTGATTCCAGAACCGCAAACGATTACTGAAGATTTGATAAGGAACCTAAAAATTCAATATGGATTGACATTCCATTGGCCACTCCGCAGATACGGTGGGTAACTTCAGGCACCCGAGAGGTACTCCGGTAGCCTCAAGGACGGTGACAGGGAAGTTCTTGTTTACCCACACTTGCCATTGTTGTTGTTCCAGGCTGCGAGACCCGGTGGGAGGATAAGTATAGCGTCGTTCTAAACTAGCTTTAGAAGTGCACATCTATATGACTCTGCCAGAGGGTTGTCGTAGTCAGTGGGAGCAGCGGAAGCATTGGTGGACATCAGGCTTATGTCTATTTATAGACTAAAGCTGATATAGCGGAGATAGATCATCTATTTCTGATGTGAGGTTTGACGTCATCAGAATAGGGGATGGATCTGTTGAGAAGGTAGTAGGGTGTGATATCCGGGTTTTGGATGACATACACAAAGTAGGAAGTGATATTCCTATACTACAATCGGTTATACTTTGGTCGTCACACAGTGGTTTTTCCACATGGGACTTGGACATCATATCAGACATACTGGTTACTAGATCTATGGTTTTAGATCTGGATTTGGGTGGTTTCCGAATCAGGGTACTTTGACAGCATTCTAAGAGTATTTAGAATGGACGACTCCTGGCACGGTAGTGTACCTGCAAGTGATGGAGTCACCCTCTCTAAAGGTGTCTTATAGACTAAAGTAGAGAGGGTTGTGCATGATTGGCAGATCACTTGCTTAGGCAATTGAGTCAATCATGAGATGTCAAGTACCACACCAGATGTTGTTCTTGCACTAGATGCAATAAGTTGACATTGACCCAATCCTGGAGAAACAGTCGGAGGCAGTTTTAGAACATAAGTGGATATTCTAGGGATATGATAACGACAGCCTCATTCGGGGGACAGTTATCATTCCAGGCTTCCAAGGTGACCTGGACGACAAGGAGGTTGTCAGAGTTATAGTTTTCCTTCTGACGAGGGGCAGTAGTTTGGACAGGTGGTCCAAGGCAATACTGAGGGTGGCATGGCGCAGGATACTGATTAAGTTCAGTTGACGATAAAGTCTAAGAATTTTGGATTTGGAGTTCATTTATGAGCTAGGTCCCATCAGACATCCAGACATTCTAAGACAGGTATTGCTCATTTCGGGAGATGGTTTTCTCCGCGAACTTGAGATATAGAGAGACATAGAAAGAAACATCTGGGCGGATCCACTCACTGAGGCTATTCCTCGATCGCAAGAGTTTCGCAAACAGGCTTTGTGAGACTGACTAGTAAAGGAGTTGGGTGTTCGGTATCACACGGGGTGTGAGTATGCGACATCGCAATAATTAGCCTTGAGTGCAAGTGGGAGATTGTTGGAGATAGTGCCCTCAGAGTCAATTATTGGATCACAGGCACGTGATTGCAATGATTGAGGGAGGACCTATCCCGGTATGACAGTCTTACTCGAGATGATAGTATGCTATCTGGTTTATCTTTATCATCGTGTACTGCTTTAGGTGACCTGACAGGTCACTATTGCACGTTGATAGAGCCCCTAGGATTCTTGCTTGACCACCAGCAGTATGAGGGCGATCATATAAGTGAGATGAGAGATTATGATAGCATCTTTTGATTCCCTTTCCATCTTTTCTTTTGATGCACCATCACTTGCATTAATTGAGATAAGAGAGGGTATGGGTTTGATGTGAATTTGTTATGATGATGTTTGGATGTGGTCACCTCTTTTCTTCTCCTACCATCACCTCCCTTCATGCTTGATTTTTCCTCCACCATTCTCACATGTATAAGGCCGGCCACAATTTTGAGAGAGAGAGAGAGTTTCATTTTTGGTATGGTGGCATTATTCTTGATCTCATATCATTTCATGTTAGGAAAAATGCAAGCACCATTTTTCCTTATCTTGATTCCTCCATCATCTTCAAATGGCAACATAACCCCAAAGAGACAAAGCACTACACTTTCTACAGCACATCTTGGGCACGTCGACTTGCCAGCTTCGTGCCCGAGTTGCCTCGGTATTGAGGTGGGAGCCCGTAAAAGATGCAGACGATGTGGTGCCCTTCCGGCAAGGATGCGACGACCGGAGTTTCCGCGGGAGATCGGGACGACGACGAGAAGACCGGAGGACTCGGATCACTCAGTATATCTCTTCCCATCTTGTAGTTAGCTAGAACTAGTTTAATGGTCCGATCCGGGTGTTTAGTGCGCGGTGGTGCCGGTTTGCAAAGTTCACAAAATTAAAGTTTATCACCGCTTCCGCATTTGGCCGTTGGATTGACGACCGGGGCGCCGCCGTGCACTTACACAGACTAACCTGTACCAGTGTCACCTGAGAACTGCTATCCGACGATAGATATAATTCCATATAGGAGTTCTCGGTGAGTCCGTCCAGTGTACCCAGTCACCACTGAGCACCCGTATATGATCTTGATGTCAAACATCGATGAATGTGGGAACATTCATCGCCCATCGTATGGGTCTAGTATCATATACGCTAGTCTACTCTGGTATATCAATGCCCCGTCTTGATATACCTACGACTAGGGACGTTCCAGGATATGCTTATAGACTACAGATGTCCCACTAGTATGATCTCCATCATAATCAGAGTAGTCAAGCCGATATCCTCAGGGCTTTATCAGGATGTCTCCCACTGTTTTAGTCAAATCTTCGTTCAAACCCTAAAAGGAAAGACTAGCCGGGATTAATTACACGCTACAAGTTCGCCAATCTTTCAGCCAGGCCAGTGCCGGTACTTTGATGGAGGTCCCCCGTGCTCTCGCACGAACCTAATTAAAGTAAACCTCGTTTTCCCAGGGGCGTAACCCCGTTAACACCTTTCTAGACACCTACTTGATCGGCTAATTGTAATGTATAAAACTCTCCCAAGAGTAACTCTTACTCGCAGCGGGTATCAGGATCCAACTATCTCATAGAAGGTATGCAATCTCATTGCAAATTTCAACACTTGAAATCCCCAATAATATTTTACCCCAAGCAATCTATGACCTTGACTGAGTCAACAAACCATAGACCGCAAGTAAAGTTCAACCCGTCATTTCCCGATTGAATTAAACCCACCCGCACGACCCTTGACTGAGTCAACAAGGCCGCACGACTACCCTAATCCAATCGCATCATATGCTTTGCAGATAAGCACTAATCAGCTACCGCACACTACGCCTTGACTGAGTCAACAAACGCAGCACGAATACTAACTATTACTTATCTGAAATGATGGAGGGCTACGACTGGTTTTTAAGAAAACCCTTTGCGTAATGAACTTTATATCGTTGTAGAATCGAGTGATTTTAAATGGAGTGTTTTTTAGGCTTTTCTAGTTTTGCTAAAGGGGTCACTCCCGGTGAAGGGATCGTCGGCCCTTTCCTCATCGAATAAGGTGCAGGATATTTCACAAATACCACTATGCAAAGCAAGAACTATAGAAGCAATCAAAAGACAAACCGAGTTTGTAGCATCTGCCAGTCATTGCTAAAGGAGTCACTCCCGGTGAAGGGATCTCGGTCCTTTCCTTATCGAATAAGGTGCTGGATGTTCTACAAGGAACACCGCTATGCAAAGCAAGAACTAGAGCTACCAGTTTTTATAAACAAGTTTCTACAACATCTTAGGTTTCTTTTATTTCGTTAATCTCATTAATGAAGTCCCATTTTATTATGCTTCACAAGCATCTCTTTTGAAACGAAATCTGCAATATAACATATATCTCATATATATAATATAAACATTCGTCTCAGGCAGTAATATGATCTCATCACAGAATATTACAGCAGAAGAACATATATGAAATATTGGATATACTAGGACGTCCGTGTTTTCAATACGAGCCTGTATAAAACACGGATTCCACGGTCGCGATGAATAGCCAAACCCACATCCCTAGACCCCTACGAGAGCGGCAAGTAACACTGCCAATTCTAGGGTTAGGAGACCCGGTCTCGACTCCTCGAGATGGTCTCCTACCGGACCCTAGAACCCGGTTACTTGTGCTCCCCGCCTTGGGTCTACCTAATGCGGAAAAGTATATAATATACAACGGTGACATCTTCCGCTACCTGGAAGTGCCCCAATAAAAGAATATTACATACAAATGAATTTTACATGAATGAAAAAGAAAAAACTCTCATCTCACATAAAACCCCCGGCTATTCAAACGCGACGATCCAATATAACATATCACAGCAACACATAATATCTCATATCATCAACGTAAGAAAGTATGCGTATCCCGATTGTCGTTGATGTATAGCAACGAAGTCGGCGATACACCACATACTACGCTTACGGTCAAAGAAAAGAAAGTGTAAAACTACAACAGTTGGAATCCGCAACCTCTTTAGACATCGCATGCCTAACCAAATGAATTCCTTAGACATCGCATGCCTAACAATTATAAACCCCGCATTTTAGTCTCATTTATCGAAAACTCTTTTCAATACCAAGTCGGCCAATTCAACAAGATTCCCGACGTCCTGATCGAATGCTCGTCGCAAACTTTAGTAGACGGCCGCACCCCCGATACCGTCGACGAAGTGCACCAAGGCGGAACACCGCTACCGGGAGCACCCGAACGGATGCTTTCGGCGACGGGGTTCTCCTACAGTCACTTGGTCGGGGCTATGGGGCGTGGCTGTCTATTAAGTTTACCCGGCGAGTATCCGCGTACACTACGTAATTGCAACGGACTTTTAATCACATCAAAATTCCGTAGCAACCGATCATCTGAGACTAAACTGCTATGTTTATAATATTCAAATCAGTTATCTCATAACTACCTGTGGATTCCAATTATTGTATCACATTCCAGATAAAATAGAAAAAATTAAACTTTCCGACCGAATCATCAAGCACCCAAGATTTCCCCAATATATCTCAACACTTGAAATCAGTTTAAAAACGTCCATCACATGCCACAGTACCAATGGTCCAGCCGTAGAAGGGTCAAGCCAACGCCTCACATGTGGCACGCCGTACTGCCCCAAACCCTAAGGTTCAAAGGGCAGTTCAAGACGGTCACATAATCGAGTTAAGGTTTGTTGTCTTCTAGAGGGTCCATCGAGTTACTTGCACGACTTAGAACATTCTTAAACACGAGGAAAAAAAAAATCCAACTTTTGAAAAATTTTCCGACAGGGGAAAAAGTGAGTTATTGATATCCGTTCGAACTTTTTAACAGTTTCTAAAATTATCCGGACAAAACTAAACAAAGTTATAATATCCGATCGAAACTTTAAGTCCCCAATATCACCCAGATAACTCAACAGTTGAATAAAAAAAAATAAAAATTACCAGAAAATACAACATTACAAAATAGGAGTTACTGTGAAAACCACGTGCCATGAATCGACCACGTGGCCGCGGAACCGCCGCACATGCTGGGGTGGGGCCGCGGTTCCGCGGCTCTTTGGGCGACTTACGCTCACGTGCTTCACAGTAATCCTTATAATTACCTGCTGTAATTTTTGGATATTTTTAATGTGGATAAATCCCAATTTTTAGAAAATTTCCAGAGAGCATGTTTTATCGGGGTTTCGGGTTTCGATCGGACTTTAAACTTCGTTCAGACTTCGCCTAAAGCTCTAGCTTGGCTCTGATACCACTGTAGGGTTACTAGGCACGCGTACAAGGGTCTACGAGGCATCAACCATGCCCGAATAAAAATTTAGCCGTGCCGAACAACCCGAATACGGAACTTTAAACTAGAGATTAGGCGAAAACTAGCATGCTAAACACTTTAACACTAAGTGAGAGGGATTACAACCTTTGTAGATCCGGTCCTTCACTTCATATGCTCCGTGTTGTGGTCCCTTCGTTGTGATCATCGGGATCCGGACTCTCGAGAGGTTCCACGAAGAGAAAGATGCAACCTTTGCTTCCGATCTTCGTTACTAAGATGATCTACCTTGAAGTTTCTTTAACACAAGCTAACACTCATGAAATGATGTGAACACCCTCATCTAAATGGCAAGGGAAGATGAGGATGATGAAGTAGGATTTTTGCTCTATTTATTTATCTTTTTCTCACAATTATTCATCACCTTTTGAAAAACAAGTAAGCTTTTTCATGAAAGAATTGAAGGAAGAAGATGAACAATATTCATTATCCTTTTGTGATGAATAGGAAATGAAATAATATGATAGATAATGCAACCATGGTCAAGCTAACTCTTGTAGAGAATTAACTAGGGTTAGGGTTTTGGGTTTGGTTAAAGAATGAGTCACACACAAATATCTTTATCATGACAAAAAGAAAAGCTTCTAGAATCAACTAGAAGGTTTAACCCTAATCCAAACACTAATCATGTTTAAACTCCACTAAACAAGTTGCATTAGTTATCATATCATGTTACAATATTATATATCACATATATAATATTTATCGTAACCAAATAAAATAATACAATTAACATATATCGCATATATATAAATGTATTACCCGAGTGAGAAAAAGAATCTTTTAGTGAGCAAATATTAGTTAATGTAATTTAATATATCAAATATATTATTATACATTAAATTATCGAATCAACACTTGATCCGACAATCCGGCTATATCGGATATAACCGACTAATATTTATCCGTACCGATTCATCGAATCAACACTTGATCCGATGACCCGGCTGATATCAAATATCGCGAGAATATAATACGGTATCACATATCGCATTATCCTCGGTCCCGCACATATCACATATGTGCTCCTACTCCGTTTTGCCTGAGTCAAGAAACCTCTGTGTAGGACTCTAAAGAATCGTCAATACGCCGGCAGTAGGTGATGATCATATCAAACACCCACAAGCTGCAAGCGGTCAGCTAAACGTAACAGCTACCCAGGTATTGAGCGCTCAGAAGATCAACAAGCAAGCCTGTAACTTCTCCTGTGAATCCAAACAGTAACACTCCCGTACAGTCCGGTCTCGTCGTCTGATATGTTGCATATCTCGCCTAGGGGTGGTAAACATCAGACCCCAGTAGCTCGATAAGTCGTGTCGATATATGGTCTATAACAGTTCGAGAAACTACTGATAACACTTACCAGTAAATCTCAGCAACCCTGTCCAGGGATTTCCGGTTATAGCCAATCGAACACAGCACAACATCAACTCCCTATACCGGGAGAGACGAATCCCCTCCTATCGCTCATTGCCTCCATGTGATTCGGGACTGTACCCAAAAGCCACCTTTTTGCACGCCCTCTTGGATGTGGTATGATGGAAATCAAAGCACAGTGGGAATCATACAAGACTCTATGACGATCTCGGGTCGACAGACTACTCTGTACCAGTGTCACCGGAGAACTGCCATCTGACGTATGGTATAATACCATCTGCGAGTTCTCGGCGAGTCCGTCCAGTGTACCCAGTCTCCACAGAGCACCCGTACACCATCCTTGACGTCAAACACCGATGGATATGGGATCATCCATCGCCCATCATATGGGTCAAGATGCGTATACGCTAGTCTACTCTGGGGCATCGATGCCCTGTCTCGATACACCCATGACTAGGAACAGTTATAGGATGTACTCGTCGAATACCGTGGCCCCACTAGTATGATCTCATCATAGTCCCAGTAGTCGAGTACATATCCTAAGGGCTTTATCAACATGTAATATAGAGACAATCAGAGTATATGTTAAGATAAAGTACAACCAGATAGCATACTATCATGTCGAGCAAGAAAGTCCTCCCTATATATGTCCTAGCATCCACTACAATATACATCGTATGTACAGTAATGGCCTCTAGGGCATACATATAACTAACAATCTCCCACTTGCACTAGGGCCATCTGTTATGGTATCGCATACCCAACAATTAGCTGCGGTTGAAGTATCTCATACTCAACCATCCCATAAAAGTCTCTACTGGGAAAAAGGCCTTTGTGAGTGGATCCGCGCTGTTGTCCTCTGTGTCTACTCTCCTAAACTCGATCTCCCTGGAGATCAACCATCTCCATGATCAGGTGATACTGCCTAAGAATTATATCTGGATTTCTGATGGGACGGAAGTTCCTTGGCTAAAGCCACAACTCCATTGTCACACAATGGTAGGAACGAAGTTCATCTTATGAACTTATAAATATCCAGACTGCCTCTTTGGTAGTATCATTGGTAACGATGTATCTTGCCTTTAATCGTCTAGTATGTCACGGTATCTAGCTTGGAACTCTTCCAACATACCGTCCCTCCACTGAGGGTATAGACAAGCCTACGACTGACATTCAGTCGTCCTTATCACCCTGGAACCATTCCAGTGATTCTCCCCAGGATCGATTGATACCATCTCACTACAACTAGTGAGTATCCTAACATCCAATTAGATCTATCTCATAGATCCAAAACCCAGGATTTAGGAGGTATCACTTTTATCCTATATGGAGAATCCTTGTGATAAGCGGAGATTGACCGAGCGTAGCATAGGAAACTTCTTCCCTATCAAGAGTATGTCATCCACGTACTCTACGAAGATCACCACCATACTCTCTACTACCTTTTCGTATATACAAGGTTCATCTACCATTTTGATGAAGTCAAACTCTTTGACTACCACATCAAAACAGATGTTCCAACTCCGCGATGCCTGTTTTATCATATAAAACATCTTGCACACGTTTCCGCTGCTCCCACTGTCTACGAAGCCCTCTGGCTGTGTACTTATAGACGCTCTTTTCTAAAACATCATTTAGAAAAGCAGTCATGACACCCAACCACCAGATATCGTAGTCATGGTATGTAGCCGTGGCAAGTGGGATCTGGATGGACTTAAGCATTGCTTTGAAAGTCTCAACTTTTCCATGTACACCTAGTAATCTTCTCAAGATTTACTCGCTCCTGATGGGGATTTAACCCTTCAGATAAAGCAACCAAAGTCCATACTTTGTTGGTGTATAAGGATTCCATCTCAGATCGATAAGCATCCAGCCATTCTTACAGAGTCCCACTCCTGATGGCCAGCTCGAAACTAGTTGGGTCATCATCTCATGATGCAATCCTCGCTCCCACTGTCATAGAGAAACCAAAGTATCTCTCAGGTGGGTGAGGAATCCTGCTAGATCGGCGGAGTGGCTGAGGTTCGTTGGAAACTATTGAATCCTTTGGTTCTACCAAATCATCAGTTGCATTTTGTATAGCTGGAACCTTTCCTGTTCTACATAACAGATCTTGGCTCGAGCTTGTCCGGATTTTGCTTTTAGACATAGGCCGGACAACCCCAAATCTTAACAACCTTAAGATATGAGCTCTCCCCTTTCCATATCGCATATGAAGTGGTAGGCAACTAATTTGATTTGAACCCTATTCAATAGGTATGCATCTTCTCAAGTGCATAACTCCCAAAAGGAAATAGGAAAATCAGTAGTACTCATCATAGAGCACACCATATCACATAGGGTGCTATTGCTCCGCCCCGATACACCGACGTGCTGTGGTGTATACGGAGGAGTAATGCTGAGAGAGAATCTCATTCTCCTTTAGAATAGTCCAGGAATTACGTGCTCAAGTATTCTCCTCCTTGATCACATCAAAGGACATTATACTTATACCCGTTGTTGGTTCTCTACTTCTAACTTATATTCTGCGAATATCTCAAAAGTTTCGGACTTGTGTTTCAACAGGAACACATGTCTGAATCTTGAGAGATTATCAGAGAATGTAATGAAGTACAAAGAACCGGTCTTGGCATGTGTACACAGGGGACCTTTCATACATCAACATGTATCAATCCCAAGAGTTCACTAACTCTTTCTCTGTTTCCAATAAACAGAGCTATATTCATCTTATCTTTGTGACATGACTGGCAAGTTTCACAAGATGTAAATTCAAACAGATTTAAATATGCATCTATATGTAACTTCAGCCAGTCGGGTCGCATTGATATGACCTAGTCTACAATGCCTCAAGAAGGATTCATTCATATCTGAACTATTCCTCTTGTATGTTCCTTATACTAAGAACTGTAGTTTGATTTAGAACGTCAATGCTTTTAGATAACGTGCCTGAACCGATCAACTCTTGATATAGGAAATGTTCAAAACATTATCCAACAATACAAAATTATATCCTTTCTTTACTAATAAAGAGACTGATATGATTTTGTATATCAGGTTCGGTATCTAATAACATTTGTTCAGAATCAATGTATTCCGGTAATACAGGGTGATAGTGACCAACAGACTTGGCTGCAACACTTGCACCGTTTTTCTGTCTCATGAAACTTATCACCCGTTCTCAGTTCTCTACCTATCTGTAGCCCATGTAACAGATTACATATACGGGATCCTGATCCGGTATCACATACCCAGGACGTAAAGGATACTGAGAAACAGTTCTGTGTAATGAACACACCCGAAGATGATGCATCAACATGCACTTTCTTCGTTTGGGCGGCACGGGAAATCTGGTATTCCCCAATTTCCTGCTCTGTCCTATAACAATTATAAGTTGGAGCGGGACCAACGTTCCCCAGCTCAGTATAACAAGCGGGTTCGGTCAATATATCCGTTTTATTATCTTGATTAAGGCGTGATATGGTCGCTACCTGGAGAGAGAGAGAAGAAAACACTCAGCGTATGCACTTGCAAGATTAGATCTGTAAGTACGCGGCGGCGCCCCGGACGTCTAACAGACGCCGATATGCGGAACAAAACTTTTACGACTGGCGCTATCGCGTACTTTATCCCGGATCGTCCATTAAAGCTAAACGAACAAATTGTAAAGTGGGTAGAATTGTTATACCGAATGATCCGAGTCCTTCGGTCTTCAACCATCATCCCACGCTATGTTGCAACTGATCCGAACTTGCTCGATCTCCGGTGTCGTCGTCCAGGTGGCACCACGTCGACGGATCTTTAAACGGGCTCCCGCCTCTGAACCGAGGCAACTCGCTCGTCAAGTTTGCTAGAAGAGACGACTAAGATGAAGTAGAGAATGAGTAGAATACTTTGTCTCGTTACGTCCAAGGCTATGGACGAACGGTTAAAAGAAGTTGCCAATTGGAATCGGGTAAATGGAAATTGATCTATGTGAAATTTCCATACACTAAATTTCTTGTATCTTTTCTCAAAAATGAAAACCCACACCATCCCACAAAGGGGCCGGCCATTATATGAAGAGGGGAGGAGGGTGAGTGTAGGAGCAAGGAGGAGGGTGACCATATCCCTTCATGCTTATCACAAAGAATGAATCATCAAAAGACATTAAATGCTAACCTATCACAATTAACCTAGTCATGCTTTATCATTAATGAACCATTAATGACAAAGCCACCTCACTATCCTAGTCACCATCCTAGTCACCTCTTCTAGAAGTTTCCACACAAATCCCAAGAAAAGATAAATCCGCATTTAACCGAATGTCAAAATACGGTTGATAGAAAACTGGAAACTGGCAACTTCCAAAAATCATCCCGAAACGAATTTCAGGATAACCCCGTATTGGTATAAACATACCCGCATTTATATTACGACCGAATACAAATGCAACTGAGACAAAGATATTATATCTACACAGTATAATACTGGGTTCCGGCTTAAACCAAAGCCTACCAGTATTATCTGCCCGAAAACTGATACGTGCGAAAACGCACGTGCTTTTTCCGAACCTTGCCATAAACCCATACGGCCTCTACAACGTTTCGCCCGAACTTGGGAAAGTGTCGGTGGGGGACTCTAATGACTCATCAACACACTGGCACTGGGTATTACCACTAGCACGTCAGAGGTACCAACTGTACGTAACGTTTTGCCTATGTATTGATTGGAAGGGAAGCTGACGAGCGAACTCATCTATAAACCTTACTGAGCCTGACAGTGACAATATCTGTACAGTCCGGAACATTCGTCTATGAGCATCGCATATTAGGCCTAAGGGGTCGGTAAACGTCAGACCCCCAATAGCTGCATAAGTCGTGTCAGAAAGCAGCCCAGAACACCCTGAGATTCTGCTGGTATACCTACCAGTATATCTCGATTACCCTGGCCAGGGATTTCGTGTAGTGGCTCTCCTAAACACAGCGCGATCTCACCCCCAATACCGGGAGAGACGAATCCCCGAAGATCCGCTCACTTGCCTCCAATGTGGCTCGGGACTGTACCCAAAATATACCTGTTTGCACGACTCCTTTGACCCATGGTAGGGTATAAATCAAAGCACAGTAGGAACTCACACGAGACAAATGACGACCTCAGGTCAATGAACTAACCTATACACATGTCACCAGGAAACTGCTATCTGACGATATGTATAATACCAACTAGCATGTTCCCGGCGAGTCCTGTCCGGTGTACTCATAACCTAATGAGCACCTGTATACATCTTAGGTGATCTAACTGACACCAGTGGCTTATGAGACCGGCCACCGCCCCTCGTCGGGGTCTCGACTGTATACACTAGTCTACTCTGGAGTATTGATGCCCTATCTCGAAACTCCCACGACCAGGGACACTTTAAGGATGTGCTTATAGACCCCAGCTCCCACATATATGATCGCCATCATACTGCTGGTAGTCAAACAACAATCCTATGGGCTTTATCATGATGATAAAGACAAACCAGATAGCATACTATCATCTCGAGTAAGACTGTTTTATCGGTATAGGTCATCCCTCAATCTTTGCAATCACGTACCTGCGATCCAATAATTGACTTAGAGGGCATTATATCCAACAATCTCCCACTTGCACTTAAGGCTAATTATTGCGATGTCGAGTACTCACAGCTCGTGTGATACTGAGCATCCAACTCCTCTACTAATCAATTTCACAAAGCTCGTTTGCAAAACTATTGTGTTCGAGAAATAGCCTCAGTGAGTGGATCCGCTCCGGTGTTTCTTTCTGTATCTCTCTATATCTCAACCCCACGGAGAAAACCATCTCCCAAATTGAGTAATATCTGTCTTAGAAAATGTCTGGATTTCTGATGGGACCTAGTTCATAAATGAACTCCAAATCCAAACTTCTTAGACTGTATCGATCACTAAAACTAATCAGTGTCTAGCACTATGCCTCCCACAGTATCCTCTTGGACCACCTGTCCATAATACTGTCCATCGTCAGAGGGAAAAACTATAACCTTGACAATCACTCTGTCATTAATGTCACCTTTGAAGCCTGGAATGATAACCGTCTCCCGAAGGAGGCTGTTGTCATTAAATCCGTAGAACATTCACTTATGTTCTAAAACTGCTTCCTAATGTTTCTCCAGGATTGGATTAATATAAACTTATCGCATTTAGTGCAATAACAACATCTGGTGTGGTACTTGACATCTCACAATTGACTCAATTGCCTAAGCAAGTGATCTGCCAATCATGCTTGTCTTTCTCCCCTTTAGTCTGTAAGACACCTTTAGAGAGGGTGACTCCATCACCTGCAGGTTCACCACCATGCCAAGAGTCATTTATTCTAAAATACTATTAGAATACCGTCAAAGTACCCACATTGGGAAAATACCTAAATCTAGATCTAAAACTATAGATCTAGTAACCAGAATGTCAGATATTATATCCATATCCTTTGTGGAGAAATAACTGTGTGACGACCACGGTACAACCGATCGTAGTATATGAATTTTACTTCCTACTCTGTGTATGTCATCCAAATACCAGGACATCACACCATACTACCTTCTCAACAGATCCATCCCTTATTCTGATGAAGTCAAACCTATGACTGTCACATCAAAAATAGATGATCTATCTCCGCTATTCCTGCTCAAGTCTATAAATAGACACTAGCTACTTGCCCATTATGCTTCCGCTGCTTCCACTGACTACAACAACCCTTTGGCAGAATAATATATACGTGTACTTCTAAAACTAGTTTAGAACAACGCTATACATTTCCTCCTGTCGGGTCTCATAGTCTGGAACAACAGTAGTGTCAAGTCTGGGTAAACAAAAACTTCCCTGTCACCGTCCTTGAGGCTACCGGAGTACCTCTCGGGTATCTGAGGTTACCCACCACATCTGCGGAGTGGCTATTGGAATGTCAAACCTGATTGAATATAAAGGTCCTATTAAGCTTTTCGTAATCGTTTGCGGTTCTGGAATCACTTCCAGTTCTACCATGCTCCCACTGCTGTTTTCTGAAAAATCCATTTTAATAAAACTGTGGCGAGTCAAGAACAATATCACTATTGATCTTCCAGATGGTAGAAAATCAACCCTCGTCGAAGCTTGGGTCAACCCGCAAACTGCCATTACAGAAACGTGCCTTGAGTTATCCAGTGTTTGGTTTTAAGCATAAGCTGGACAACTCCCCTTTACCTTAACATCGTTAAGATATGAATCAATCTATATCCAATATAGAAACTTTGGCATTTATTTAATTGGAACCGGATTCAAATTATGCAGCTGTCTCCAGTGCATAATAACTTAATAGAGAGAGGCTGATCAGTATTACTCAACTTAGGAATCTATCCAATTATGAGTAACCTGAAAGAGAAACAAGTTTCTCAAAACCATTACTTTCAATTGAATATTAATCACAAGAATCTACATCTTCGATTTCTTTTAAGAATCCCGATACTTGCGATACATGGTTCTCTACTTTATTCCTATACCCACAACTTCTCAATACTTAGACATTGTATTTCTACGAAACACTTGTCTAAAAACTAAAGAAGTCACAAGTAAATAGAATATAGTACGAGGACCAACCCCTTCGTCCTGATGGACACTGGACAACATACATTACTCTGTATAAGTCCACTGAGTTGAATAACTCATAACCTGTACGTCGTAGGTTGAAAACTGTTCCCAGGAGATTTCCTCAAATATCACCAATTCCTAATAACTTGCTCCCACTCAACATCTGTAAAACTATGCAGATGTGAGAATCGTTCCTGGTAAATACATACCCTGGAGTAAGTATCCAATCGGGAAATCAGTTTTCTATTAACAATGTACAGTGAATATGAAACATAAATATGTTTTGTAGGGGTTTTCTGGTATTCCTTAGTAATGCCTCTTCCATAATCCAAACCATGACTTTAACCGTATATTTCCCTGCCACCTTTCCAATTCCCTTTATTTGTCTTTAGTCGTTACCTTCTGTACACCATCATTAGGCTAAGTTGTTTTCTTCCTTCCCTACCGTTCGGCACCAGCCTATGGTTTGGAAGAAGAATATCCAGTAAGCATAATAGGTGTACCCTCCTAAACCTAGGAGTACTCGTAACTTGAGAGAAAGTGATGATAAAAGACAACTGAATAAACCTTATTCCTATTTCTCCTGAACCGGAATCCATCCTCGAAAAATATCCTTCGAGTTCGTATATAACCATACGATGGATTTATCCAATGGAATTGGATGTTCGTAGTGATACGGGTTGTTCTGGAGAAATCAATGGTGAAGTAGGAGTGGCGATGAAACACGTGGTTTGGTCGTGAATATGAATAGTCGCAATTTACTTTGCCCTCTTTCTAATTCCTTTATCTTGTCTTTTCATATTACCTTCTGCACACCCTACTTAGGCTAATTGGTTTTCTTCATTCCCTACCTTTCGGCACCTGCCTATGGTTTGGAATAAGACTATCCAATAAGCGTAATAGGTGTACTCTCCTAAACCAAGGAGCCCTCACAACCTGAGAGAAGGTAATAATAAAAGGAAATTGAATAAACCAATTCTATTTCTCCTGAACCTGGATCCATCCTTGAAGAAGTCCCTTCGAGTTCGTATATAACCATACGATGGATCTATCCAATGGAATTGGATGTTCGTAGTAATACGGGGTGTTCTAAGAAATACAAAAGGTAAAAGAAGGAGCGGTAATGTCTTATGCAACTATAGACAATCCAAAAGCCAGTATTTAAAGAAGGTTCGGTCAACTTGGTCACTGAGTTGTAGTCTAGGGTCGGTCAAAGGTCGCTACCATAAGAGAGAGAGAAAAGAAACACTCTGCATGCACTCTAGCCAAAATCAGAATGGTTATCACTTTATCTAATTAGAAAACCTCCCACTGTTTTCTCAAATTCTCCTCCAAACCTGAAAGAAGAATTAGTCGGGGTCACCCGAAGAGTAAACCAACTCATCAGTGAGAATCGGGATCCAACTATCATCGCATGATAACTTGATGGAAGCCACTCAAGTTAACACACTCCAGAAGGTATGCGCAAGTCTGGCAAGTTTCTTATATGTTTGAAACTCCCGATGTAATTTTTATCCCATGCTCTTATGACCTTGACGTAGGCCAACAAGTCATAAGCAACATGTCAAGTTCTACCCGTCGTTGTCCTGATCAACTTAAGTCATCGTACAAGCCCTTGACGTAGGCCAACAAGGTGTACGTCTGACTTAAATTAATGCATCTATCTATGCAACAAATGAATACCCAGCAGCTACCAAACACTATGTCTTGACGTAGGCCAACAAACATAGCTTGAATACTACTGACCATCCATAAGAAATGACGGAGGATTACGGCTGGTTTTTGGCGAAAAACCTTTAACGTAATGAACTTGATCTCGTTTGAAGGAACCTGATAGCTTTATAAAAATATATAGTAGCAAAAACCTTTTGTTAAAGAAGTCACACCCGGTGAAGGGATCTCGGCTCTTTCCTTGTGGAATGAGGTGCAGGATATTCCAACTGAATACCTCTATGCAAAACAAAAGGAAACGTCTTTGTAATAATTTTAAAATTTGTTCTAACAACATCAAATATAGGTTTGTTTTATTTCGCATTGATAAGAATCAATGCAGTCCCATCAATCAATCACACCAGAAAAGAACGAAAATAAAATGTACGTATATGCCATCCGCATTCGTCACTGGGTCCCGTCATCACCCGTTAGGTTACTTAACTAACGACAGAGCGGGGACTGGACTAGCGCGGGTGTAAAACATATACAACATCTAATAGTATATATACTAATATACAGTAATCGCTCCAGGCGTGATAAATGCAACATTACAGAAAAGTAATAAGCATCACAGAACAATACAGATAATCTGGGATCCCCGGGTTTCATAGAGCCGCTGCTGAAACTCGACGTTCCCCTGGTCGTGTGGATAGCCTGTGCAATGAAACCTGGACCCCTACGGGTGCGGCAAGTTACCCACCAAAACCTGAAGCGAGGTAGTCCCCACAACATAGTGAATGGAATACCCGGCACTTCACGGAATCCGGTAAATTGAGCACCCCTCCTTGGGTCAACCTGTACCCCCTACGAGTGCGGCGAATAGTCTGCCAATTCTAGAGTGTGGTCCCTTTGCCTCTCAATGCCATGAGATACGAACCCGTTGCCCTCCAGAACCCGGTTATTCGTGCACCCCACCGCGGGGGAAACTTAGTACAGAAATAAAAGTAGTACAATAGGTACATCGACCGCAACCTGGTCGTGCCCCAAAAGAATATTATACAAACAGGCAGTGACGGCAGTCCACAAGTCGGACGCTCGCCCCGCAATATCAAAAGTACAAATAAATTTAAACAACACTATCATTGCACCCTGCTATCCACCACGACAAATCTGCAACATTACAGCACAACACAGAACATCAACGCGAATGTCACGTTCGCAAACCCGTCTAAAAGAACTATAGCAATCAGACGCGGTTTACCGATCAAATGACATTCCCGGTCGGAGATATAATGAAAGTACTGAAAAACTAACATGTTTAAAATTTCGATCGACTAAATTTGCCGAAGTGGGCCCCATAAGAATCTGGTGTACAGTAACAAAACCTGGGCCCAAACGATATATACCAAAAAACCCCAAAATCCAACAGAGAACCCACTGTACAAATTTGGGAGCATGAGCTCACCAAGTGGCCGCGGATGCGCGGCCAAACCATGGGTTTGGCCGCGTTTCCGCGGCGACTTGGTGGATTCATGTGCCCAAATTTTGTCGTGGTTCTTAGAAAAGCCTGCACAGTTTTCTGAGATGTGTGTAATATTTTTAGGACACCGTTTAAAAACAACAGAAACTATGAAGTTAGAAATTGCAGTTTTTAGTTTTCCGGTTCGATCGAAGTTTTAAACGCGTTAGCACAAGTTAGTATAGCAAAATGGTGAGGCTCTGATACCACTGTAAGTACGCGGCGGCGCCCCGGACGTCTAACAGACGCCGATATGCGGAACAAAACTTTTACGACTGGCGCTATCACGTACTTTATCCCGGATCGTCCATTAAAGCTAAACTAACAAATTGTAAAGAGGGTAGAATTGTTATACCGAATGATCCGAGTCCTTCGGTCTTCAACCATCATCCCACGCTATGTTGCAACTGATCCGAACTTGCTCGATCTCCGGTGTCGTCGTCCAGGTGGCACCACGTCGACGGATCTTTAAACGGGCTCCCGCCTCTGAAACGAAGCAACTCGCTCGTCAAGTTTGCTAAAAGAGACGACCAAGATGAAGTAGAGAATGAGTAGAATACTTTGTCTCGTTACGTCCAAGGCTATGGACGAACGGTTAAAAGAAGTTGCCAATTGGAATCGGGTAAATGGAAATTGATCTATGTGAAATTTCCATACACTAAATTTCTTGTATCTTTTCTCAAAAATGAAAACCCACACTATCCCACAAAGGGGCCGGCCATTATATGAAGAGGGGAGGAGGGTGAGTGTAGGAGCAAGGAGGAGGGTGACCATATCCCTTCATGCTTATCACAAAGAATGAATCATCAAAAGACATTAAATGCTAACCTATCACAATTAACCTAGTCATGCTTTATCATTAATGAACCATTAATGACAAAGCCACCTCACTATCCTAGTCACCATCCTAGTCACCTCTTCTAGAAGTTTCCACACAAATCCCAAGAAAAGATAAATCCGCATTTAACCGAATGTCAAAATACGGTTGATAGAAAACTGGAAACTGGCAACTTCCAAAAATCATCCCGAAACGAATTTCAGGATAACCCCGTATTGGTATAAACATACCCGCATTTATATTACGACCGAATACAAATGCAACTGAGACAAAGATATTTTATCTACACAGTATAATACTGGGTTCCGGCTTAAACCAAAGCCTACCAGTATTATCTGCCCGAAAACTGACACGTGCGAAAACGCACGTGCTTTTTCCGAACCTTGCCATAAACCCATACGGCCTCTACAACGTTTCGCCCGAACTTGGGAAAGTGTCGGTGGGGGACTCTAATGACTCATCAACACATTGGCACTGGGTATTACCACTAGCACGTCAGAGGTACCAACTGTACGTAACGTTTTGCCTATGTATTGATTGGAAGGGAAGCTGACGAGCGAACTCATCTATAAACCTTACTGAGCCTGACAGTGACAATATCTGTACAGTCCGGAACATTCGTCTATGAGCATCGCATATTAGGCCTAAGGGGTCGGTAAACGTCAGACCCCCAATAGCTGCATAAGTCGTGTCAGAAAGCAGCCCAGAACACCCTGAGATTCTGCTGGTATACCTACCAGTATATCTCGATTACCCTGGCCAGGGATTTCGTGTAGTGGCTCTCCTAAACACAGCGCGATCTCACCCCCAATACCGGGAGAGACGAATCCCCGAAGATCCGCTCACTTGCCTCCAATGTGGCTCGGGACTGTACCCAAAATATACCTGTTTGCACGACTCCTTTGACCCATGGTAGGGTATAAATCAAAGCACAGTAGGAACTCACACGAGACAAATGACGACCTCAGGTCAATGAACTAACCTATACACATGTCACCAGGAAACTGCTATCTGACGATATGTATAATACCAACTAGCATGTTCCCGGCGAGTCCTGTCCGGTGTACTCATAACCTAATGAGCACCTGTATACATCTTAGGTGATCTAACTGACACCAGTGGCTTATGAGACCGGCCACCGCCCCTCGTCGGGGTCTCGACTGTATACACTAGTCTACTCTGGAGTATTGATGCCCTATCTCGAAACTCCCACGACCAGGGACACTTTAAGGATGTGCTTATAGACCCCAGCTCCCACATATATGATCGCCATCATACTGCTGGTAGTCAAACAACAATCCTATGGGCTTTATCATGATGATAAAGACAAACCAGATAGCATACTATCATCTCGAGTAAGACTGTTTTATCGGTATAGGTCCTCCCTCAATCTTTGCAATCACGTACCTGCGATCCAATAATTGACTTAGAGGGCATTATATCCAACAAGATTGGTTATATAATATATCTAATCAGGATGTCTCCCACTGTTTTAGTCAAATCTTCCTTCAAACCTTAAAAGGAAAGACTGGCCGGGATTAATTACACGCTACAAGTTCGCCAATCTTTCAGCCAGGCCAGTGTCGGTACTTTGAGGGAGGTCCCCCGTGCTCTCGCACGAACCTAATTAAAGTAAACATCGTTTTCCCAGGGGCGTAACCCCGTTAACACCTTTCTAGACACCTACTTGATCGGCTAATTGTAATGTATAAAACTCTCCTAGGAGTAACTCTTACTCGCAGCGGGTATCAGGATCCAACTATCTCATAGAAGGTATGCAATCTCATTGCAAATTTCAACACTTGAAATCCCCAATAATATTTTACCCCAAGCAATCTATGACCTTGACTGAGTCAACAAACCATAGACCGCAAGTAAAGTTCAACCCGTCATTTCCCGATTGAATTAAACCCACCCGCACGACCCTTGACTGAGTCAACAAGGCCGCACGACTACCCTAATCCAATCGCATCATATGCTTTGCAGATAAGCACTAATCAGCTACCGCACACTACGCCTTGACTGAGTCAACAAACGCAGCACGAATACTAACTATTACTTATCTGAAATGACGGAGGGCTACGACTGGTTTTTAAGAAAACCCTTTGCGTAATGAACTTTATATCGTTGTAGAATCGAGTGATTTTAAATGGAGTGTTTTTTAGGCTTTTCTAGTTTTGCTAAAGGGGTCACTCCCGGTGAAGGGATCGTCGGCCCTTTCCTCATCGAATAAGGTGCAGGATATTTCACAAATACCACTATGCAAAGCAAGAACTATAGAAGCAATCAAAAGACAAACCGAGTTTGTAGCATCTGCCAGTCATTGCTAAAGGAGTCACTCCCGGTGAAGGGATCTCGGTCCTTTCCTTATCGAATAAGGTGCTGGATGTTCTACAAGGAACACCGCTATACAAAGCAAGAACTAGAGCTACCAGTTTTTATAAACAAGTTTCTACAACATCTTAGGTTTCTTTTATTTTATTAATCTCATTAATGAAGTCCCATTTTATTATGCTTCACAAGCATCTCTTTTGAAACGAAATCTGCAATATAACATATATCTCATATATATAATATAAACATTCGTCTCAGGCAGTAATATGATCTCATCACAGAACATTGCAGCAGAAGAACATATATGAAATATTGGATATACTAGGACGTCCGTGTTTTCAATACGAGCCTGTATAAAACACGGATTCCACGGTCGCGATGAATAGCCAAACCCACATCCCTAGACCCCTACGAGAGCGGCAAGTAACACTGCCAATTCTAGGGTTAGGAGACCCGGTCTCGACTCCTCGAGATGGTCTCCCACTGGACCCTAGAACCCGGTTACTTGTGCTCCCCGCCTTGGGTCTACCTAATGCGGAAAAGTAAATAATATACAACGGTGACATCTTCCGCTACCTGGAAGTGCCCCAATAAAAGAATATTACATACAAATGAATTTTACATGAATGAAAAAGAAAAAACTCTCATCTCACATAAAACCCCCGGCTATTCAAACGCGACGATCCAATATAACATATCACAGCAACACATAATATCTCATATCATCAACGTAAGCAAGTATGCGTATCCCGATTGTCGTTGATGTATAGCAACGAAGCCGGCGATACACCACATACTACGCTTACGGTCACAGAAAAGAAAGTGTAAAACTACAACAGTTGGAATCCGCAACCTCTTTAGACATCGCATGCCTAACCAAATGAATTCCTTAGACATCGCATGCCTAACAATTATAAACCCCACATTTTAGTCTCATTTATCGAAAACTCTTTTCAATACCAAGTCGGCCAATTCAACAAGATTCCCGACGTCCTGATCGAATGCTCGTCGCAAACTTTAGTAGACGGCCGCACCCCCGATACCGTCGACGAAGTGCACCAAGGCGGAACACCGCTACCGGGAGCACCCGAACGGATGCATTCGGCGACGGGGTTCTCCTACAGTCACTTGGTCGGGGCTATGGGGCGTGGCTGTCTATTAAGTTTACCCGGCGCGTATCCGCGTACACTACGTAATTGCAACGGACTTTTAATCACATCAAAATTCCGTAGCAACCGATCATCTGAGACTAAACTGCTATGTTTATAATATTCAAATCAGTTATCTCATAACTACCTGTGGATTCCAATTATTGTATCACATTCCAGATAAAATAGAAAAAATTAAACTTTCCGACCGAATCATCAAGCACCCAAGATTTCCCCAATATATCTCAACACTTGAAATCAGTTTAAAAACGTCCATCACATGCCACAGTACCAATGGTCCAGCCGTAGAAGGGTCAAGCCAACGCCTCACATGTGGCACGCCGTACTGCCCCTAACCCTAAGGTTCAAAGGGCAGTTCAAGACGGTCACATAATCGAGTTAAGGTTTGTTGTCTTTTAGAGGGTCCATCGAGTTACTTGCACGACTTAGAACATTCTTAAACACGAGGAAAAAAAAAATCCAACTTTTCAAAAATTTTCCGACAGGGGAAAAAGTGAGTTATTGATATCCGTTCGAACTTTTTAACAGTTTCTAAAATTATCCGGACAAAACTAAACAAAGTTATAATATCCGATCGAAACTTTAAGTCCCCAATATCACCCAGATAACTCAACAGTTGAATAAAAAAAAATAAAAATTTCCAGAAAATACAACATTACAAAATAGGAGTTACTGTGAAAACCACGTGCCATGAATCGACCACGTGGCCGCGGAACCGCCGCACATGCTGGGGTGGGGCCGCGGTTCCGCGGCTCTTTGGGCGACTTACGCTCACGTGCTTCACAGTAATCCTTATAATTACCTGCTGTAATTTTTGGATATTTTTAATGTGGAAAAATCCCAATTTTTAGAAAATTTCCAGAGAGCATGTTTTATCGGGGTTTCGGGTTTCGATCGGACTTTAAACTTCGTTCAGACTTCGCCTAAAGCTCTAGCTTGGCTCTGATACCACTGTAGGGTTACTAGGCACGCGTACAAGGGTCTACGAGGCATCAACCATGCCCGAATAAAAATTTAGCCGTGCCGAACAACCCGAATACGGAACTTTAAACTAGAGATTAGGCGAAAACTAGCATGCTAAACACTTTAACACTAAGTGAGAGGGATTACAACCTTTGTAGATCCGGTCCTTCACTTCATATGCTCCGTGTTGTGGTCCCTTCGCTGTGATCATCGGGATCCGGACTCTCGAGAGGTTCCACGAAGAGAAAGATGCAACCTTTGCTTCCGATCTTCGTTACTAAGATGATCTACCTTGAAGTTTCTTTAACACAAGCTAACACTCATGAAATGATGTGAACACCCTCATCTAAATGGCAAAGGAAGATGAGGATGATGAAGTAGGATTTTTTCTCTATTTATTTATCTTTTTCTCACAATTATTCATCACCTTTTGAAAAACAAGTAAGCTTTTTCATGAAAGAATTGAAGGAAGAAGATGAACAATATTCATTATCCTTTTGTGATGAATAGGAAATGAAATAATGTGATAGATAATGCAACCATGGTCAAGCTAACTCTTGTAGAGAATTAACTAGGGTTAGGGTTTTGGGTTTGGTTAAAGAATGAGTCACACACAAATATCTTTATCATGACAAAAAGAAAAGCTTCTAGAATCAACTAGAAGGTTTAACCCTAATCCAAACCCTAATCATGTTTAAACTCCACTAAACAAGTTGCATTAGTTATCATATCATGTTACAATATTATATATCACATATATAATATTTATCGTAACCAAATAAAATAATACAATTAACATATATCGCATATATATCAATGTATTACCCGAGTGAGAAAAAGAATCTTTTAGTGAGCAAATATTAGTTAATGTAATTTAATATATCAAATATATTATTATACATTAAATTATCGAATCAACACTTGATCCGACAATCCGGCTATATCGGATATAACCGACTAATATTTATCCGTACCGATTCATCGAATCAACACTTGATCCGATGACCCGGCTGATATCAAATATCGCGAGAATATAATACGGTATCACATATCGCATTATCCTCGGTCCCGCACATATCACATATGTGCTCCTACTCCGTTTTGCCTGAGTCAAGAAACCTCTGTATAGGACTCTAAAGAATCGTCAATACGCCGGCAGTAGGTGTATGATCATATCAAACACCCACAAGCTGCAAGCGGTCAGCTAAACGTAACAGCTACCCAGGTATTGAGCGCTCAGAAGATCAACAAGCAAGCCTGTAACTTCTCCTGTGAATCCAAACAGTAACACTCCCGTACATTCCGGTCTCGTCGTCTGATATGTTGCATATCTCGCCTAGGGGTGGTAAACATCAGACCCTAGTAGCTCGATAAGTCGTGTCGATATAAGGTCTATAACAGTTCGAGAAACTACTGATAACACTTACCAGTAAATCTCAGCAACCCTGGCCAGGGATTTCCGGTTATAGCCAATCGAACACAGCACAACATCAACTCCCTATACCGGGAGAGACGAATCCCCTCCTATCGCTCATTGCCTCCATGTGATTCGGGACTGTACCCAAAAGCCACCTTTTTGCACGCCCTCTTGGACGTGGTATGATGGAAATCAAAGCACAGTGGGAATCACACAAGACTCTATGACGATCTCGGGTCGACAGACTACTCTGTACCAGTGTCACCGGAGAACTGCCATCTGACGTATGGTATAATACCATCTGGGAGTTCTCGGCGAGTCCGTCCAGTGTACCCAGTCTCCACTGAGCACCCGTACACCATCCTTGATGTCAAACACCGATGGATATGGGATCATCCATCGCCCATCATATGGGTCAAGATGCGTATACGCTAGTCTACTCTGGTGCATCGATGCCCTGTCTCGATACACCCACGACTAGGAACAGTTATAGGATGTACTCGTCGAATACCGTGGCCCTACTAGTATGATCTCATCATAGTCCCAGTAGTCGAGTACATATCCTAAGGGCTTTATCAACGTGTAATATAGAGACAATCAGAGTATATGTTAAGATAAAGTACAACCAGATTGCATACTATCATGTCGAGCAAGAAAGTCCTCCCTATATATGTCCTAGCATCCACTACAATATACATCGTATGTACAGTAATGGCCTCTAGGGCATACATATAACTAACAATACCTCCTATATCCTGGGATTTGGATCTATGAGATAGATCTAAATGGATGTTAGGCTTCTCACTAGGTTTAGTGAGATGGTATCAATCGATCCTGGGGAGAATCACTGGAAAAGTTCCTGGGTGATAAGGACGACTGAATGTCAGTCGCAGGCATTGTCTTTACCCTCATTGAAGGGACGGTATGTTGGAAGAGTTCCAAGCTAGATATCGTGGTAAACTAGACGATAAAAGCTGGTAACATCGCTATTAAAGATACTACCAAAGAGGCAGTTTGGGTGTATATTGGTTCATGAGATGAACTAGGTTTCTACCATTGTGTGACAATGGAAGTGTGGCTTTGGCCCAGGAACCCTGGTCCCATCAGTGACCCAGACATATTCTGAGGTAGCATCACTTGATCATGGAGATACTTGATCTCCAGGGTGATCGAGGTTAGGAGAGTAGACTCAGAGGACAACACGGCGGATCCACTCACAAAGGCCTTTTCCCAAAGAGTGACTTTTATGGGATGGTTGAGTATGAGATACTACAACTACTGCTACAGATGGCCCTAGTGCAAGTAGGAGATTGTTAGTTATATGTATGCCCTAGAGGCCATTACTGTACATAGGATGTATATTGTAGTGGATGCTGGGACATATATAGGTAGGACTTTCTTGCTCGACATGATAGTACGCTATCTGGTTGCTCTTTATCTTAACATGTATACTTATTGTCTCTCTGTTACATATTGATAAAGCCCTTAGGATGTCTACTCGACTTCCAGGACTATGATGTAGATCATACTAGTGGGGCTTAGGTAGTCCATGAGTACATCCTTCAATGTTCCTAGTCGTGGGAATATCGAGACGGGGAATCGATATTCCAGAGTAGACTAGCGTATATCTTCTCGACCCATGTGACGGGCGATGGATGATCCAATATCCATTGGTGTTTGACATCATAGATGGTATGCGGGTGCTCAGTGGAGACTTGGTACACTGAACGGACTCGCCGAGAACTCCCAGATTGTATTATACCTCACGTCAGATGGCGGTTCTCTGGTGACACCGGTACAGCTTAGTCTGTTGACCCGAGATCGTCATAGAGTCTTTTGTGTCTCCCACTGTGCTTTGATTTCCACCCTACCACGGCTCTACTGAGTCGTGCAAACAGGTGGTTTTTGGGTACAGTCCCGATTCACATGGAGGCAATGAGCGATAGGAGGGGATTCGTCTCTCCCGGTATTGGGGGTTGATGTTGCGCTATGCTCAACTGGCCATAACCGGAAATCCCTGGACAGGGTTGCAGTGATTTACTGGTAAGTGTTATCAGTAGTTTCACGCTTGTTATGAACCTTACGTCGGCATGACTTATCAAGCTACTAGGGTCTGACGTTTACCAACGCTAGGCGAGATATGCGACATATCAGAAAAACAGACCGGACTGTACGGTAAGTGTTACTGGTTAGATTCACAGGAGTGTGAGCGGGCTTGCTCGTTGATCCTCTGATCGCTCAATACCCGGGTGGCCGTTACGTTTAGCAGACCGCTTGCGGCTTGTGGGTGTTTGATATGATCATCACCTACTGCTGGCGTATTGACGAGTCTTTAGAGTCCTACATAGAGGTTTCCTGGCTCAAGCGAAACGAAATAGGAGCGCATATGAGATATGTGCGGGACCGAGAATAATATCAGTATGTGATACTGAATTCTATTCTCACGATTTGTATCAACGGACGGTTATATAAGATATAGCCAGGTTACCGAATCAAATATTGTTTCGATATGATGATGCACTTGATATTAGTCGGTTATATGCAGTATGACCGGATCATTAAATCAAGTGTTGATTTAATGATTTAATGTATAATTATATATTGGATATATTACTTTACATTGACTAGTATTGTTCACTTAAGATTGATTTTCTCACTTGATGTGCACAAGTTGTATATGTGATATATGTTTGTGCACTAGTTTGTATCATGATTGATGATACACGCAAACTTGGGTGTGTGTATGCTATACACCATGTTTAGGTTAATAGTTAGGTTTTATTTATTCTTTTTATTTATTTTGGTAAAAAACTAAATGGTGGCTTTTTGTTGCTTTGCTAGAAGCTTCATGATGCTTCATGCATCTTTGAAAAAGTCCTAACCATTTTGTTTTGTTCCTTAACCTAACCATTCACCTAAACCCTAGTTTATTCTCTACAAAAGAAAAACTCACCCATGGTTGCAATATGATAAGGCTTCACTTGATTTTCTATTATTCATTATTCATTCTTTTCTTTCTTCTTCTTCTTCTTCATGAAGTGAAGAAAGCTTTTTTTTAAAATTTTCAAGTGATGAAATCAAGTGAGAAATCCAAATCCAAAGTGAACCCACTTCTTATTTCTTCATCCTCTACCACTTGCCATGTTGTATGGGGTGTTTTCTTCACAAGTTTCATGACCTAGTGAAGACGGAGCTTGAGTTAGAGTCGCCTCGACGTAGATCGTCTTCGACATCGAAGTCAACGACCTAGGCCGATCATTTCTCCGATGAAACCAACGCTAGAGTCTAGGATCCCGATGATCGCAGCAGAGGGACGTCATCACGGAGCTAAAGAAGTGGAGGACCGGATCTACAAAGGTTGTAATCCCTTTCACTTGTAGTTAAAGTAGTTAACTTGCTTAGTTTCGCCTTACCTCTAGTTAACGATCTAGCATTAGGGTTCTTTGGCACATGGAAAATTTGATTTTGGTATGGTTGATCAGTTGCAGAACCTCATGAGTATGCCTAGGAACCCTACAATTGGATCAACAATGGTTGGAACTACTCCTAGTTCTGCGACGAACTCCTCATCCAGACGGCTTCCTTGGCAGCATCATTTGCAGCAATATACTCAGCTTCCCTCATGGAGTCCGCAACGGTATCCTGTTTGGAACTCTTCCAACTCTCCGCCCCTCTATTGAGGGTAAATACAAACCCTGAGATAGATTTGCTGTCATCCTTATCAGTTTGGAAGCTGGAATCGGTAAAGGCCTCCATTTGGAGATCCCCACTACCACACACCAAGAACAATTCTTTAGTCCTTCGTAAATACTTAAGAATGTTCTTCACTGCTATCCTATGTTTCTCCTCTGGGTTTGATTGATACCTGCTTACTACATCTAGTGCATAAGCTACATCGAGGCGAGTACATAACATCGCATACATTATAGATCCTACGGCTGAAGCGTAGGGTATAATGCTCATGCAAGCTCTCTCTTCATCAGTCTTCGGACAGAAGTCTTTGGAGAGAGTGATTCCATGGCAAGCGGGAAATGCACCACGCTTGGAATCTTCCATACTAAACCTTTTTAGGATGGTGTCAATGTACTTTGATTGGGACAATCCCAATAACCTCTTGGATCTATCTCTATAGATCCTTATGCCCAAAATGCAAGAGGCATCACCCAGGTTCTTCATGGAGAACCTTTTTGATAAGAATAGTTTAACTGATTGTAGCATAGGAATATTATTTCCTATCAAGAGAATATCATCCACGTACAATACGAGGAATGTGACAGTACTCCCGACAATTTTCTTATAAATGCATGGTTCATCCATATTTTTGATAAAATCAAACTCTTTTATTGTATCATCAATGCAGATGTTCCAGCTTCGAGAGGCCTTCTTTAATCCATAAATGGATTTAAGCAACCTACATGCTTTCCCGCTGCTCCCACTGTCAATGAAGCCCTATGGCTGATCCATATAAACACATTGTTCTAAATCACCATTTAGAAATTCAGTTTTGACGTCCATCTGCCAGATTTCATAGTCGTAGTGAGAAAGAATAGCAAGTAGGATCCGAATGAATTTAAGCATTGCTACTGGAGAGAAAGTTTCATTATAGTCCAATCCTGGTCTTTGACGAAAACTTTTCGCTACAAGCCTTGCTTTAAAGGTCTCTACCTGTCCATCTATACCGATCTTTCTCTTAATGATCCATTTACACCCAACGGGTTTTATCTCAGGAGGTGCAACGTCTAAAGTCTATACTTTGTTGGTGTACATGGACTCCATTTCGGATCTCATAGCTTCTATCCACTTCATAGAGTCACCACTCGTGATAGCTGGCTGAAAACTAGTAGGGTAATCATCATCCATGATGCAATCTTCTTTATCACCATCAATGAGAAACCCATAGTATCTCTCTGGTGGGCGAGAAGATCTACTAGATCTCCGGAGCGGCTGAGGTTCTTGAAATTCTACTGCAACATCAGTTTCAACCAATTCGTCCTGAGTAATTTGTGTCTCTAGAACTTCTTCTAATTCTACCTCATTGCCATCAGTACTATTTGTAAAGATTTCATTTTCTAAAAATGTGGCATGTTGAGAAACAAATACCTTTTGTTCATCCTTATGGTAGAATAGATATCCATACGAATGTTTTGGATATGCTACAAATTTACACATGACCGATCGTGTCTCGAGTTTGTCTGGATACTGCTTTTGGACAAAAGCCGGACAACCCCATATCTCATATGGAGTGGTAGACACGGTCTTGGTTGGAACCCTGTTTATGTAAGTCCATGTCACGCACCCCACGAACTTGCGGGGAGGCGGAATATATGAAAAACGATTATCAAAGCTTCGTAACACGGACTTGAGCGCATGAATCGTTATCTAAACCATTGCTAACTATCAACTAGAAGTTTAACTACTCGGATTCGAAGTTATACCTCACGTTACATGTCCTTCGGGTCTTCATCACTGTCCTCCACTCCTCGTAGGCTCCTTGGAACATCGGCATCTCAACGGCCTCCTCGAATCAAAGACGATCCACCCGAAAGCTCCTACGCCAAGCTTAATCTCAAACTTGAGATAACTAGGTTGCTTAAAGTGCTAATCTAAGCTACCTAAGAGATATAGAGTGAGGTTATGGATGTATTAGTCTAGCTAACCCTTGATCTCAACACATGAGAGGCTAGGGTTAAGGTTTGAAGAGAGAGTGAGCTTGAGGAGAGAGAAGGTGAAGATGAGAATGAGAAGAAAAATGAACTCACTAGAATATAACAACCATAACAAATAATCAAATAAATAATATAAATGATTAATCATCATGGTTGATGCATTCACCTTGTGTGATTCATCATATGACTCATTAACTCCTTAATGAATCATTTAATGCAAAGGATTAATCACACAAATGAGTCATTAAGCAATTAATGCTCATGCCACCTTAACCCCTTAGTCACCACTCTTCTAGAAGCTTCCCGGAAAATTACGAGATCACCCCTCCAATCCGTGAAAACACGGAAAAACTTTAGACTGTATAAATCCAATAACCCGATACTAGAATCTGGCTTAAACCAAAGCCGGCTAGTAAAAACTGTCTGAAAAGTCGTACGTGCGTAAACACACGTATGCGTCCGAACCCTTGTCGTAAAACCATACGACCTCTAAATCGTTTCGCCTGAAGTAGGGAAACTCTCTGTGTTGGACTCTAAAGACTCGACACTACGCTGGCAGTGGGTTTAACCACAGACCGCAAGCGGCACTAGCTGTACGTAATGGTCCCTAGGTAGATGTCGATAAGAAGGCCGATGAGGAAAATCATCCGAATTCCCATTGAGCCTGATGTGACAATCTCCGTACAGTCCGGTATATTCGTCTAAGACTATCGCATATCAAGCCTAGGGGACGGCAAGCGTCAGTCCCCTAATAGCTGTATAAGTCGTGTCGGAGCGAAGCCTATTACACCCTGAGAAGCTACTGGAACCTACCAGTATATCTCGCTTGCCCTGGCCAGGGACTTTGCGTAATGGCTCTCTGACACAGCGCGATATCATCTCCCAATACCGGGAGAGACGAATCCTATCTAACCACTACTGCCTCCAAGTGCTCGGGACTGCACCCAACTGCTACCTGTTTGCACGACTCCTTTAAGCCGTGGTAGGGTAGCAATCTAAGAACAGCGGGACACACTCAAGGCGAAGTAGCAGTGTCAAGTCTGCGGACTATGCTGTACTCATGTCATTTGGGAACTATTAACTGACGACGGGTATAATACCAACCAATCAGTTCCCCTGCGAGTCCTGTCCGGTGTACCCGTAACCTAACGAGCACCTGTATACTATCTCCAGTACGACGTACTGATGGCTGTGGGACAGACCATCTCCACAACTGGGATGAGAAGCGTATACACTTAGTCTACTCCGGAATATCGATGCCCTATCTCGATAATCCAACGACCAAGGACCTGTATAGGATGTTGCTTACAGACTACCCAGCTCCCACTAGTGTGACTGCCATCAAAACGCTGGTAATCAAGCAAAGATCCTATGGGCTCTAATAATATGTATAAGTGATACGTTACAAGAAACATATGCACATATTAAATTAGATACAAACCAAGTAGCATACTACCATTTTTAGCAAGACTGTATATACAACTGTGAATATCCCAAGCTTCCATTAAGTAATATACATACAAGTATGATACAATAATGGCCCCTAGGGCATATACACTAACAATCTCCCACTTGCATTAGGGCCATGAGCTGGCATATCGCAAACTTATCATCTCGAATAGCCTCTCGAACTGTGTCTGAGGAAGGGCCTCTGTGAATGGATCAGCAATATTATTCTCCATCTCTACTCTCTTCACCTCGATCTCCCGGCGATCTACGATCTCCCTGATCAGGTGATACCGCCTTAAGATGTGTCTGGACTTCTGATGGGACCTGGGTTCCTTCGCTAAAGCTATAGCGCCATTGTTGTCACAATACAGAGGTATTGGACCAACACTGGTAGGAACCACCTGAAGTTCTGTGAGTAACTTCTTCATCCAGACAGCTTCTTTTGCGGCATCGCAAGCAGCTATGTACTCCGCTTCCATCGTTGAGTCAGCAACGGTCTCCTGCTTGGAACTCTTCCAACAGACCGCCCCTCCATTGAGGGTAAAGACATAACCCGACATGGATTTGGAGTCATCTTTGTCACTCTGGAAGCCGGAGTCGGCAAAGGCCTCCATCTGGAGGTCTTTTCCGCCATACACTAAGAACATCTCCTTAGTCCTCCTCAGGTACTTGAGAATGTTCTTCATGGCTATCCAGTGCTTCTCCCCTTGGTTTGCCTGATATCGGCTTACAACGCTTAATGCGTATGCTACATCTGGTCTGGTACATAACATCGCATACATTATAGAGACTACCGCAGAAGCGTAGGGTATAATTGACATGCGATCCCTTTCCAAATCAGTCTTGGGAGACATCTCTTTGGAGAGGGTGATTCCGTGACAAGCCCGTAGGTACCGCGCTTAGAATCATCCATACTGAATCTCTTCACTATGGTGTCTATGTACCTGGACTGCGAAAGTCCCAACATCCTTTTTGATCTATCACGATAGATCCGGATCCCCAGAATGTAGGTGGCATCACCTAGGTCTTTCATGAAGAATTTATGTGACAAGAATCTTTTGACTGACTGTAACATAGGAATATCATTTTCTATTAGGAGAATATCATTCACGTACAAGACGAGGAATACTACAGCTCTCCCTACAATCTTACTGTATATGAATGGTTCATCTGGATTTTTGATAAAGTCGAATTCTTTGACAGCATCATCAAAACAGATGTTCCAACTCCGTGATACCTTCTTTAGTCCATAAATGGATTTAAGCAACTTGCATACTTTACCGCTGTTCTCACTCTGAATGAATCCCTCTGGCTGATCCATATAGACGCTCACTTCCAAATTTCCATTTAGAAAGGCTGTCTTTACGTCCATCTGCCAGATTTCATAATCGTGGAAGGCAGCAATAGCAAGAAGGACCCTAATTGATTTGAGCATAGCCACTGTAGAAAAGGTTTCATCATAGTCCAAACCAGGTCTTTGACGGAAACCCTTTGCAACAAGTCTAGCTTTATAGGTTTCAACCTGTCTATCTACACCAATCTTCTTTTTGAAGATCCATTTGCATCCTACGGGTTTTACCCTATCTGGAGAAATGTCCAAAGTCCATACTTTGTTAGTGTACATGGACTACATTTCGGTCCGCATTGCATCCAGCCATTTTACTGAGTCACCGCTCTGAATGGCTTGCTAGAAGCTAGTAGGCTCATCATAGTCAATAGTGCAATCCTCTCTATCCCCGTCTATGAGAAAACCGTAGTATCTCTCGAGCGGATGAGATTGCCTACTACTCCTATGGAGTGGCGTCGGGATGTCCTGTTCTCTTGAACCTTCTGGTTCTTCCAAGCTTTCAGTAATAGCTTGTGGTACTGGAATTTCTTCCAGTTCTACTGCGCTCCCACTCTTCTGATTTTCTAAAAATTCAGCTTCTAAGAAGTGGGCATAACGAGAAACAAAAACCTTTTGTTTCTCTGCGTAATAGAAACAATATCCCATGGAGTTCTTTGGATATCCCACAAACTTGCACTGTACTGAGCGTGCCTCGAGCTTGTCCTCATGCTGCCTTTTTACAAAAGCTAGACAACCCCATGCCTTCAGGTATTGAAGACAGGGTTTCTTCCCACTCCACATCTGATATGGTGTGGTAGGCACAGTTTTGGTTGGAAGCTTGTTCAAAAGATATGCAGCTGATTCTAGTGCATATCCCCAGAATGATCGCGGTAACTCAGCGTTACTCATCATGGAACGAACCATATCCAATAGGGTTCGATTCCTCCTTTCTGATACACCGTTGTGTTGTGGTGTGTATGGAGGAGTAAGCTGAGAGAGAATTCCATTCTCTTTTAAGTAACCCAGGAACTCGGCACTTATGTATTCACCACCTCGATCAGATCTCAGTGTCTTTATACTCTTGCCTGTTTGTTTTTCCACATCATTCCTGTATTCTTGGAATTTCTCAAAGGCCTCGCATTTATTCTTCATTAAGAAGACATATCCATATCTAGAGAAATCATTCGTAAAAGTAATGAAGTATGAATAACCACCTCGCGCATGTGTAGATATTGGACCGCACACGTCACTGTGTACGAGTCCCAAGAGCTCGCTTGCTCTTACTCCGTGTCCAGTGAACGGAGTCTTTGTCATCTTTCCTTTGAGACAGGATTGAGAAGTTGCATATGTTTGATATTCGAACGGATTCAAATATCCTTCTCTATGTAACTTAGTTAACCTTCTCTCATTGATGTGACCTAGTCTACAATGCCATAAGAAAGCCTGATTTGTTTCCGGAGACTTTCTTTTAAGTGTGTTCTGGACACTGAAAATGTGAGCTTGATTTAATACGTATATTCCGTTTTGTAATGTACCTGACCTTATCAGAACTTGATTTAGGTGGATGTGAACCACATCACTTACAAAAGTAAAATCATATCCTTCCTTAGAAAGTAAGGATACAGATATGATATTACAAGTTGTTCCTGGTACATAAAAACAGTTACGCAGAATCAATATCAGCCCAGTTGTCAGTCCAAGATGATATTCCCCTACGGATTCAGCGTCCATGCTCATTCCGTTAGCAACCGTGAGGGTCATATCACCTATCCCGATAACACTACGGTTTCTCAGAGCCTGTAATGAATTACAGATGTGAGATCCTGACCCGGTATCCAATACACAGGAAGTAGGGTTAACTGACATACAGTTCTCTATAACAAACACACTTGAGGCTGAAGCCACAACATGCTTCGTATCTTGGCTACTGGCTTCTAAAGCCCTGCAATCATTCTGCCAATGTTCATTCCTGTAACAATAGGAACGTCCCTCTTTTACTATATCTAGTCCCGAAACTTTTGCCTTTCTCTTTCCTTCTCCTTCCCTGGTTTCCTTCAGGGTAGCAGGCGGAGACTGTAGAATCAAGTCAGTATTTGACTCGTTTCCCAAAGTGGTCTCCAGGTCCTGCAGCTTATCAATACAGCTAGTCATTGTAAGGACATTGTCCCCTACAGATGACCCGTCAGCCATCCTCGCTTGAATAAATTCGTTCGAGGTTTCATATCTAGTGATATGAGATTGCTCTCCATATAAATCTTTATTATGGAGAAAGATGGAAACTAAGTCCATCTTCTCGTGCTGCTTCTAGTATACACCGTCAACTGAAGCTAACACGAGGCACTTAGCTTTCGCTTTATCTCTTTCCATTGTCTGACGGATATCCATATCCGCGACAGTGGAAACTGGACCTGGGACGGCAGGATCTTGAGTAGTAATAGGGTGGTCCAGCTTGTTATAGCCAATGGACATCTGGACAGACCTTTGCCAGTCATATAAGTCAGATTCAGTCAATTTGTTATCTAGATGTAACCTAGGTGTGGTCACAAGGTCACTGCAATTAAGAAAGAGAGAAGAAAATATTTTAGCATGATGCTGTTGCAAGTTTAGATTGGTTTTATGTTTATCTAAACAGGATGGCTCCCACTGTTTCTCGAATCCTTCCTCAAACCATAAAAGAAGAATTAGTCAGGACAATTCTCACCGTAAAATACTTGCCTAACCGTTCAGCCAGGTCAGTGTCGATACTTCGAGGGAGGTTTTCCAACGCTTTCGCGAAGTTCCTTAATTAAATAACCTCTTTTCTCTGGGGGCATAGCCCCGCTGACACCTTTCTAGGCACTGTTCATATCAGATTTTTGCATTTTTATACCGCCCAATTTTTATCATATTGTTTATCGGTAGGTACTCTTGAGCCGTGTTTGCTAGTCAATTGCAGGATACAGGTTCTCGGCTCCAAACGGTGAAATTCATGGAAAAAACACGACAAAACCCGGGTTCCTGCCAACCACAGATAAAACACGGATCTCCGCTCTTTATCCGTCTGTTGCCACACACCAGTTTAGGAGACAAAATGGCAAATCGATTGTCACCTTCATGCACAAGGCTCAATGGCAGCACAAGATCCAAGAAATCTACGCGGAGCTCGAGGAAATCATGACAAAAAGTCCACATCAAATCACCTTTCCCTCAACAGAAATTCTGGAAAAATCGTGAAGACAAATTGAGAAAATACATATACCAGAATTAAGTACAATGAAGACCAGGGAAGCACAAAAAAACAGAGCCTCCAACTCATCTATATGGCCGCGGAACCGCGGCCAATAGGGGGTCTAGGCCGCGGTTCCGCGGCCGTTCTGGCGCCAAAGATGATGATTTTTTAGGGGTATTTTGGACTTTGTATGTACATGCACAATTTTGCCCTAGATTTCCATTTCCCTGCCTATAAATAGCCCAGAACCTTGTGAAGCCAAGGGGGTGTCCATAATCTTGTATTTTTTCTCTAGGTTTTAGAATACATGTTCTTCTTCCTCTTCTCATCTCTTCTCCATTAAAACTTGTAGTGAGCTTTTGAGTGAAGAATGATGAATAAAGAAGAACCGTTTATTATTATGCTTGTCTTGTTCTCTTGTTAATTATTGTAATTTTAATTTGTTAACTTAGTTCTTGTTATTTCTTGTTGTTTCTTTCTTTTCTCTTTTTCTTTATCCTTAAAACAACCATGATGCTTACGCTTGATCCTTGCCAAGGTGAGGTCGCAAATAGCTAGTTGTTATCTTCTAATCTCTTTCTTTCTATCTTCCTCTTATGTTTTGTTTTCTTTTATTATGATGTGTGAGTAGTTTCATACTTGTTAGGGTAGGATAAGGGAAGTTTGAGAGAAGGAAATCTCTCTCACTCTTTCCTTGCCCAACAACTTAATTCGACTCCCGTTAATTGAACCACAATCCGCTCCTTACGGCACCCTATCCTACATGATAGCGGTGATTCCGTAGTGAGACCGGTTGTGGTTGAATTAACCGGAGGTTATGGCTAAGAGCCAAGAACGGACGGACAAGTACCAAAATGAAGAACTTATGCGTTGGAAAGCCTAGCTTATACTCGCAAGTTCCTTCCTAGTCGTGCTAATCCCCGTTGTTGCCGATTACGGTAACACCGATATTAAGAGGGGCAACGAAAGATGTGGGAGACTCTTAACTCAAACTAACCTAATCCTAACCCTAACAAGCTCTCTTTACATATCATTTTAACACCTAATTAATCACAACAAAATCTGAAAAACTGGACTTAACTCGTCAAAGCACATAGAAAAAGATTCCCATCTCCCTGCGGACGACCCGTACTCAACCGGCTAGCTACAAGCGAAACCGTCTTGATTGCGGTAAATAACTAAACTTGAACACGCAGAATCGCTAACAATCAAATGGCGCCGCTGCCGGGGAGACGGTAGTTTATTTCTTTGTGTAATTTCGGGTTAATTTGTAAGTATAAATATAACCAAAAAAAAAACGAAAAAAAAAATACATTGTAAAAAACCATCTTGTTATTCTTGATTAGTTTTTGTGCAAGTGTGCAGGATAATGCGAAGTTAAAGTTCAGTGCAAAAGAAGTAGGATAATCCAAAATTCAAGTTCAGTGCCAAAGACGTGGGAAGATAGACCCACATTTCGCGGCTACATCGCGACGGATCAAAACGAAGCCAACGGTCTACTGAAAAATCTTGAGCAGCTACAGTGAGCAAATAAAGATTCAGGACATCCAGACAACCAGAGGAGACCGAGACCAACACCTCCACAAAAATTCAAGGCCCAAGCTCACCATCTTGCCGCGGAACCGCGGTCTAAGCACATGTTTGGCCGCGGAACCGCGGCCATTTAGTGGCTTCAGGGTACCATTTTTTCTGGGTAACTCTCTTCTCTCTCATACTCCTCTGAACTCCACTAAACTGTGTTTTCTGCAGCATTCTTTGCGCAAATTCTCTTCCCCCTTCCAATAAACTGTTCTTGTGCAGGATTCTTTGCGCCGCGCTAAAAATAAAAATTGTTTGCAGTTGATTTGTTACTGCTTTGCGTTCTTTAATACGGACTTAAGGGGCTTGAAACCAATTCAGATTGGGTGGGGATTTCATCACCCTTCCCAGGACCCCAAAAATCACAAAAGCATATGCATTGTCCATTGTAAATTAAAAAATACTAGACTCAGCCCTAAGCACTTCGCGCTCATTAGGAGAAGTTAAACCGTGTTTAGAACCTCGCTTAACGGTATATTGTTTACGGGGTGTCTAGGAAAGTGTTAACGGCGCAACCGCCAAAAGAGAAAGGGTTACTTAATTAAGGTACTTCGCGAAAGCGTTGGAAAACCTCCCCTTATCTCTGCACTTACCTGGCCTCGTGATCAGTGTATCTTGAGCCCGTTTCTCGACACTGTTTTACTTCGAAAATCAAGTTCTGGAGCAGGTCTAGCAGACCTAGGTGACCCTAGATCTAGGTGTGATTGTGCATATCTTGTTTATGATTACTTAAGCCGTAAATCCGTACACATTTCTGTAAAGCTCATTCTAAAAAAAAGAAAAAAAAAGAAGAAAAAAAAAATCAAAAACTTTTATAAAAACTTGCCTTTTGTCGCCAAATCCATTTTTCACCCACCACCCATCGTTTCTCCATTGACGTTTTCTTACCCTCACCTTCTCCGCTTTGACTATACTAAACTCGTTTAGTGTATGTCCGCTTGGACTCGGGACACTAGCGCCCGTCTAGTCCGCGTTACGTTAGTCGCTACCGACTACGCGATCGACTCAGACGTCGATACTCCGTCCACTCCTCTTTCACCCCTTCCTTTGCCGGCCAACTCCGACGTTGACCGGAATTCTGTTCATACTTCTTCACCTTCACCTTCACTTTCACCGACCTCTTCTTCCGCGATGTCGGGATTTAATCCGAACATCTTTTTGACCACCCCTGGATTGGCTCCACCTCCTACGGAGACCAATCACCCACCACACCCGCCTGTTGTAGCGCCGCAGCGAATTGCGCTCCAGGATCGTTTCTATCCCACCCGTTCTGCACTCCCCACCTGCCTTTCTCTTCCACCGGCCAATGGGGATAATTTTGAAATTAAGCCCCACTTCATCAACATGCTTCCACGATTTCATGGGCTTGAATCTGAAGATGCCTATATCTTCATCAACAAATTTCAAAACGTTTGTGCCATGATGAAAACTACCCAACTGTCGGACGATGCTATACGTCTACGGGTCATTCCGTTCACTTTATGCGATCTTGCTGAAAAATGGCTGTATAGCACCGCTTCCCATTCCATAACCAGTTGGGACGAGTTTGTAAAAGCGTTTCTCAAAAAGTTCTATCCGAATCATAAAACCGCAAGGATTCGAAATGAAATCAACCAATTCTCTCAGCTTCCTTCTGAACCCTTCTGGAAGTGCTTTGACCGGTACAAAGACCTTCTTGTTCAGTGTCCTCACCACGGTATAGAGAAATGGCAACTTTGCCAAACCTTATACGAGGGTCTGAACCCAGCAACGAAGCAGTTGTTGGAAACCATCTGTCAGGGCTACTTCCTATCGAAATCTGACGAGGAAGCGTGGCAGTTCTTTGACGACCTTGCGGAGCAAACGCTACAATGGGAGAGCACCAGACCGACTTCTTCTTCTTCTACCTCCACTTCTACCGGTCAGTCTAGGGTAGGAATTCACCAACTTGATGTCTCTATTGCGATGAAAGATGAAATGGCTGCAATAACGAGAAAGCTTGAAGCGATAGAGAGCAAATTTTCTTCTCCTGCCCCTGCCCCTGTTCTCCCCCTTCGTACCATCTGCGCTTGTTGTTCCGATCCTTCTCACTTAACCGAAGAGTGTCCTTAGAATCCACCATCACAAGGACAGGATCAGGTTAATGCTGCATTTCAGCAAAGACCAAGGAATGATCCATACTCTTCCACCTACAATTCCGGTTGGAGGAACCATCCCAATTTCGCCTGGAATCAGAATCAGAATCAATTCCAAGGCAACAATTTCCAAAGGGCCCCTCCGCCGCAACAACAAGCGCAACAACAAACTCAATTTCAGCAACCCTTCCAACCGCAACCTTTCCAAAATCAGACGAACAACTTTGCACCCAACAATTCTTTTCCACCAAACAACTTTGTTCCGTCAAACAACGATAAGGTTTCCTCGCTCGAACGAAGTCTGCAGGCGTTCGTTAAACAATCGACTCAATCCACTGCCAACATCCAGTCTTCCATTCAGTCCTTAGTGCAACACACTGCCGCTCACGGGCAAAGCATCAAAACCATCGAGGCCCAGATTGCACAACTGAATGCGGCCTTAAGCGAGCGAGAGAAGGGGAAGCTCCCGTCCCAACCACTCCCAAATCCCGGTCACCCACAGAATGTACATGTTGCTCTTGAACAACAGAATCATAATGTGAGTGCCGTGACCACATTGAGATCGGGAAGGATGCTGCAAAACAACATCGGCACACGGATCAATGATGACACCCCGGCCGCTTCTTCTTCTACTTCTTCTTCTTCTTCATCTCCTGCTTCTTCGTCTTCTGAGCCTATTCTCCGTTCTTCACAAGGCTCTCCTTCCTCTTCTTCTGCTTTGAATGGACCCGCTTCTCACTCCACGAAAACACCTGTTCTGGGATCCGTTCCTACTCCACAATCTCTTCCACAAGCATTAGACTCAACCAATTTTAAAAACGTCCCATTTCCAAACCGGTTGAGGTCTAATAAACAAAATCCTCAAATGGAGAAGATTCTGGAGTTATTTATGCAGGTTAACATTAACATTCCTCTTTTAGATGCTGTCCAACAAGTCCCGTCCTACGCGAAAATCTTAAAGGACTTGTGCACGAAAAAGAGGAAGTCTCAGGTACCCAAGAAAGTTTTCTTGGCTAGTGCTGTGAGTGATGCCCTTACCCAATCTTTACCACAAAAACGGAAGGACCCTGGCTGTCCTACGATTTCTATTACCATTGGGGATAAGAACATCAACCGCGCACTATTAGATCTTGGTGCCAGTGTTAACCTGCTTCCGTATTCAGTATACGAGCAATTAGGCGTCGGAGAGCTGAAACCCACGCACTGCACTCTCCAAATGGCCGACCGATCGATCACCCATCCTAGGGGTGAGCTAGAGGATGTGTTAATAAAAGTCGGGGACTTCATATTCCCCGTTGACTTCATTGTATTATACACACAGCCTGTAGCTAACCCCCGGAATCAAACTCCGGTGATACTCGGTCGCCCATTTCTTGCAACCTCAAATGCTGTGATCAATTGTCGTAATGGTTCGATGAACCTCTCTTTTGGAAACATGACGATTGAACTCAACATTTTTAGGTTGGGGAATCAGCCCGCCAAACCTAATGCTCATATACTGGATGTCTGCTCGATCCAGGAGATCACCCCAGAAGAGTGTGAATTCGAGGAGTTTCTGTTTGATCACGATAATCTTGACGCCACTAGTGCGTTTCTCTTCGAACCTGCTGTTGTTTCTGCGCCCGACAACGACTATGAGGGTTTCACGTTCTTGAACGATCTTAGCCACGCACAACCCGAGTTTGAATCCTTCGAATTTTCGGATGAGTTACCTGACCCATCCGACTCGGTCGCTTACACTCGTTTTGAACCTTTGCTGGAGTCCTTTGAGTTCGAGACCTCTGCACCAATCTTGCCTTCAATCGTTTCACCTCCGACGCTCGAACTCAATCCTTTGCCGTCTCACCTTAAGTACGCTTACTTGGGTGAGAACGAGACCCTACCTGTCATCATCTCGGCTTCTCTAGCTCCCGAGCAAGAGAAAGCCCTTCTCGCGGTCTTGCACAGCAACAGGCAAGCTTTTGGCTGGTCCATGGCGGACATCAAGGGGATTAGTCCCCTGATAGTTGAGCATCACATTCATCTGATGGATGATGCCAAACCAGCCCGGGATCCACAAAGACGTCTCAATCCAGTCATGAAAGAGGCTGTGAAGAAGGAGATCGTAAAATGTCTAGATAGTGGTATCATTTACCCTATCTCTGATAGCCAATGGGTTAGCCCCATCCACGTTGTCCCCAAGAAGTCGGGCATTACGGTCATAACCAACGAGGCGAACGAGTTAATCCCTACTCGCACCCAAACTGGGTGGCGAGTGTGCATTGATTACAGAAAACTCAACGCCGCAACGCGGAAAGACCACTTTCCGCTACCTTTCATTGACCAGATGCTTGAACGATTGGCCGGACACGAGTACTACTGCTTTCTTGATGGCTACTCCGGCTATAATCAAATTCCCATCGCCGAAAAAGACTAGGACAAGACCACTTTCACTTGTATTTTCGGCACGTTTGCATATCGACGCATGCCCTTTGGGTTATGCAACGCGCCCGCTACCTTCCAGCAGTGTATGATGGGAATTTTATCAGACATGGTGGAAAAATTTCTGGAGATCTTCATGGATGATTTCTCCATCTTCGGCGATTCCTTCAACGAGTGTTTGCTGCATCTTGACGCTGTCCTTACCCGATGTAAGGACAAGAATCTCACTTTGAATTGTGAGAAATGCCACTTCATGGTGCGCGAAGGTATTGTCTTAGGACATATCATCTCGCAAAATGGCATAGAGGTTGACGAAGCAAAGATCGAGGTCATTTCCAATCTACCTCCTCCCCGATGCGTCAGAGATATCCGAGCCTTCCTTGGCCATGCCGGTTTCTATAGACGGTTCATCAAGGACTTTAGCAAGATTGCTAGGCCCTTGACTCTTTTGCTGGCCAAGGATACGCCATTCGATTTCAACTCGAGCTGTGTGACTGCATTCGAGTCATTGAAAAGCTCACTCACATCTGCTCCCGTTCTTTCTTCACCTGACTGGACGCACCCATTTGAGATTATGTGCGATGCATCCGACTCTGCCATTGGTGCTGTCCTTGGACAACACATCAACAAGATGCCGCACGTAATCTATTATGCGAGCCGCACCCTGAACGACGCCCGACTCAATTATACAACAACTGAGAAGGAATTCTTGGCTATTGTATTTGCTTTAGAAAAGTTCAGGCCCTACCTCATCGGCTCTCCAGTCATTGTCTACACCGACCATTCTGCTCTGCGCCATCTTTTTGCGAAGAAAGATGCAAAATCTTGGTTAATCCGTTGGATCCTCTTGCTTCAAGAGTTTGACCTTGTCATTAAGGACAAACGAGGATGTGAAAACGTGGTTGCCGACCATCTCTCACGACTTCCTTCTTCGCCTTCGCTTCCAATTCCGATCAACGTCGTTTTCCCGGATGAACAACTCTTGACAGTATCTTGCGAACCCTGGTTCGCAGATATTGTGAACTATTTGGCCACGGGATTACTACCGACTGAATGGTCAAGTCAGGACAAACATCGCTTCTTATCCCAAGTAAAACACTTTTACTGGGACGAACCCTATTTGTTCAAGTACTGTCCCGACCAGATTATTCGTCGGTGTGTCCCTGACGAGGAATTCAAGAGTGTGCTGTCATTTTGCCACGATCAAGCGTGTGGCGGGCATTTTGGCCCCAGAAAGACAGCTGAGAAGATCTTGCAATATGGTTTCTACTGGCCACAACTCTTCAAAGACGCTCATGACTATTGCAGACTTGCTCCCTGTGCCAACACTTGGGCCGGATATCCCGGAGGAACGAGATGCCGCTCCAACCGATCTTGGTTGTGGAGATTTTCAATGTTTGGGGGATAGATTTCATGGGGCCGTTTCCCAGCTCTTTCGGGAACTTGTACATCCTTCTCGCTGTTGATTACGTCTCTAAATGGGTCGAGGCTGTGCCCAGCCGGACTAACGACAACAAGGTTGTCGTTAGGTTCCTTAAAGAAAACATTTTCTCCCGGTTTGGGCACCCCCGAGCGATCATTAGCGACAATGGAAGTCATTTCTTCAACAAGACTTTCGAGGCCTTGATGCGGAAATACTCCATTAATCATAAGCTATCCACGCCCTACCACCCCCAAACCTGCGGGCAGGCCGAAGTTTCAAATCGGCAAATCAAGCAGATACTGGAGAAAACGGTTTCCAAGAACCGTAAGGATTGGTCGCTGAAACTCACTGATGCCCTTTGGGCATTTCGAACCGCTTATAAGACCGACCTTGGCATGTCTTCCTATCGGCTTGTGTACGGAAAAGCCTGCCACCTACCTGTCGAAATAGAGCATCGCGCATTTTGGGCGATAAAGGAGCTGAATCTGTCTCTCGAAGATGCGGGCAGCCATCGGAAGCTGCAGTTGAACGAATTAAGCGAGCTTAGGGATGAGGCTTACGATAACGCGGTTGTCATTAAGAACCGAACGAAGGTGTTTCACGATAAACACCTTTTGCGCAAAACCTTCGTACCTGGTCAGCAGGTACTGCTTTACGACACCCGACTTCACTTTCATCCAGGAAAGCTCAGATCTCGCTGGAAAGGGCCGTATTTTGTGCGGAATGTATATCCGCAGGGCGCTGTGGATTTGGAAAATCCAAAGGACGGTTCATTTTTCAAAGTGAGCGGACACCGACTAAAACCGTACCTTAGCGCCGAACCAACAGAGGAGCTCCTATTCTTACAGGAGCCGGTTTACCCAGCATAATCTTCTTCTGCCTACCACCAAACTTCGGTTATCCAGCCAAGAACAGTGGACACTGTTCCAAATAAGTTTGGGGGTATATACAAACCATTTTGTATATATTTGTGTATATTCTTTTTCTTTTCTTTAAAAACAAAAACAAATAAAAATTTTGTATCGCTAACCGACATTTTTGACCCTTCAAATGATCTCTTCATGCAATGACAGTGAGGACACTGTCCAGTTTAAGTTTGGGGGTACGCTCGGTACGCATTTCTTACCTTCGCATTCATATGTATATTTTGCATCTGCATATTAAAATCCATAAAATCCATAAAAATCGGAAAATTTTCTAAAAATATAAAAACTTTTCTGTCAAGTTAGCTTGTGGGAGGATTCTGATTCAACATTTCGACGGTTTTGTTTGATAAAATAAGAATAACTAAATCTTATGTTTAGATTTTGAAAACCTGAAAGATAACCCTCCTTTAAAGTTAACTATAGCTGATATACGTCTTTACATCACACTACACGTGTCGTGAGTTTTGGGAAATTAGATGACAAGTCTTTTTATGTCTAAAAACTTTTAAACGGATAAATGATTTTCTGAGGATCAAATAGGTTTGTTCGGAAATAAGTAATATCAAGAATAGTTTATGAAGTGAGTGAATATGAAGGAATGTTATTGATGCCTTAATTGGAACTAAGTCTGAAAAATAACCCATCCGAAACTTGATTGGAATGATTACACACCAAAACCAACTAAACACGTCTTTTATCCAAAAAATAACTGAACTGCCGATTATATCTCCGTTCGTATTAAATCATCTGATTTTCATGCCAAACTGTCTTTTGTTTTTGGACCTAGGTAACTTGAGTAATTAAGTCCGCTGGGTGTTTCTACACCTAATGCCTTAAAACCAACTGGTTTGGGTGCATTGGCCCAAAGCTCGCTAAGAAGCCTAGAAAGTCCAGATTAAAACAAAGTCAAGCAAGTGTTCTCTCCGAGTTAAAATTCCTAACGGTTCTTTGTGTGAGAATAATCTTGATAAAAGACAGACTTTTATAAAAAAAAATTAGCGAAGATATGAAGGTTTTACTCTATGATAAAGACTATTGCACGTTTACAGAGGTGTGTATGAAATGAAAACAAGAAAAAGGTGGAGTGAAGAATAAGACCTAGTTTCCTGTTAGGGAAGATAGAAATTCTGAAGTTGAAACTTTACTGGAAAACGAAACTTGAAAAATGCTTAACTCTTTATAAAACTTATGTCATCCTTTTAAAATCGTTATCTGGGCTTTATTGTGCGACATGATGACTTTAATCGATCCTTCTGGAACTTAACGACACTATTTGCACTGCACGTAAAGACATATAAAAGCTGTAGTTAAATAAGAAGCGAGGTGTGAAAAATAAAGGTTCGATAGTCTAGACTTAGGATGATAGAATTGTTATTTTCTGAAACAAAACTTTAGGGTTTGAGTCTTAGTTATTTTACAAGACTAGCTTGACCGGATTTTGTGGGTAGTATCCGCTCAAAACCCTCAGGAGACAACACTCCTCCTACTAGGGACACCTAGAGGTTTAACGGCTTGTTGCACATGCTCAGTGCAATCGCGTTCCATGCGAAAGTGAGGTTAGGAAATTTTTTGTGAATAAATTGGCTTTGCTCGGGACGAGCAAATGATAAGTTTGGGGGTATTTGTTCATATCAGATTTTTGCATTTTTATACCGCCCAATTTTTATCATATTGTTTATCGGTAGGTACTCTTGAGCCGTGTTTGCTAGTCAATTGCAGGATACAGGTTCTCGGCTCAAAACGGTGAAATTCTTGGAAAAAACACGACAAAACCTGGGTTCCTGCCAACCACAGCTAAAACACGGATCTCCGCTCTTTATCCGTCTGTTGCCACACACCAGTTTAGGAGACAAAATGGAAAATCGATTGTCACCTTCATGCACAAGGCTCAATGGCAGCACAAGATCCAAGAAATCTACGCGGAGCTCGAGAAAATCATGACAAAAAGTCCACATCAAATCACCTTTCCCTCAACAGAAATTCTGGAAAAATCGTGAAGACAAATTGAGAAAATACATATACCAGAATTAAGTACAATGAAGACCAGGGAAGCACAAAAAAACAGAGCCTCCAACTCATCTATATGGCCGCGGAACCGCGGCCAATAGGGGGTCTAGGCCGCGGTTCCGCGGCCGTTCTGGCGCCAAAGATGATGATTTTTTAGGGGTATTTTGGACTTTGTATGTACATGCAGAATTTTGCCCTAGATTTCCATTTCCCTGCCTATAAATAGCCCAGAACCTTGTGAAGCCAAGGGGGTGTCCATAATCTTGTCTTTTTTCTCTAGGTTTTAGAATACATGTTCTTCTTCCTCTTCTCATCTCTTCTCCATTAAAACTTGTAGTGAGCTTTTGAGTGAAGAATGATGAATAAAGAAAAACCGTTTATTATTATGCTTGTCTTGTTCTCTTGTTAATTATTGTAATTTTAATTTGTTAACTTAGTTCTTGTTATTTCTTTCTTTTCTCTTTTTCTTTATCCTTAAAACAACCATGATGCTTACGCTTGATCCTTGCCAAGGTGAGGTCGCAAATAGCTAGTTGTTATCTTCTAATCTCTTTCTTTCTATCTTCCTCTTACGTTTTGTTTTCTTTTCATTATGATGTGTGAGTAGTTTCATACTTGTTAGGGTAGGATAAGGGAAGTTTGAGAGAAGGAAATCTCTCTCACTCTTTCCTTGCCCAACAACTTAATTCGACTCCCGTTAATTGAACCACAATCCGCTCCTTACGGCACCCTATCCTACATGATAGCGGTGATTCCGTAGTGAGACCGGTTGTGGTTGAATTAACCGGAGGTTATGGCTAAGAGCCAAGAACGGACGGACAAGCACCAAAAGGAAGAACTTATGCGTTGGAAAGCCTAGCTTATACTCGCAAGTTCCTTCCTAGTCGTGCTAATCCCCGTTGTTGCCGATTACCGTAACACCGATATTAAGAGGGGCAACGAAAGATGTGGGAGACTCCTAACTCAAACTAACCTAATCCTAACCCTAACAAGCACTCTTTACATATTATTTTAACACCTAATTAATCACAACAAAATCTGAAAAACTGGACTTAACTCGTTAAAGCACATAGAAAAAGATTCCCATCTCCCTGCGGACGACCCGTACTCAACCGGCTAGCTACAAGCGAAACCGTATTGATTGCGGTAATTAACTAAACTTGAACACGCAGAATCTCTAACAATCAGGCACCTACTTGGTTTATAGCATTGATCGTTAAGTGACGAATCTCCTGATAAGTAGCTTGTACTCACAGTAGGATTGGGATCCAAAATATCATCGTATGATAATGTTGAAGGAATCCTACCAACATTCATCAAACTCCAAAATGGTATGCATCTCTCTGCAAATTTCATTTTCTTTAGAAATTCCCGATGTGGATTTTTGCCCCGTGCTCTTATGACCTTGACGAAAGCTAACAAATCATAAGTCACATGTCAAGTTCTGCCCATCATTGTCTTTGTTAATTTGAACCCACTCGTACATACCCTTGACGAAAGCCAACAAGGTAATACGACTGTCCCAAACCAATACATTTATCTATGCAACAAATGAATACCCCAGCAGCTACCAAACACTATGCCTTGACGAAAGTCAACAAATATAGCTTGAATACTACTGACCATCCATAAGAAATGACGGAGGGCTACGAATGGTTTTGGTAAAACCGTGAACGTAGTGAACTTGATATAATCGAAGGAACCTGATAGCTTTTCTTAAAAGGAGTGGTTAAAGCTCCGCAATTAAAAAATTCTGCTCTTTTAAAATAACCGAGTGGTTTCTTTTAAATTTGTTCCAACGATTTAACTTTGGTTTATTTTCTTTGCATTATTATAATGCGTCCCATCATTAATCTTATCATTGCAGAAAACAACGAAAATACTACGTCCTCTTATGCCATCCACATTCGCCACTGGGTCCCGTCATCACCCGTTAGGTTACTTAACTAACGACAGAGCGGGGGCTGGGCTACCGTGGGTGTAAAACATAAGTGACGTCTAATAGATATCATATATAGATATTGTACATTCGTCAGATGCAATAATAAGAATTCCATATCACAGATGAACTTTATTGGATTTACTAGAAATCCGCATTTGCTTTGAGCCTGCAATAAAAGATGGATTACACAGTTGTGATGAATAGCCATCACCCCACCCTAGACCCCTACGGGTACGGCAAACTACCCGTCAAGTACCTGAAGTGAAGCGGTCTCCCTCAACAACGTGAGTAGGCCACTAAACACTTTGACGTACCCGGTAGTTTGTGTACCCCATCTTGTGTCTATCCTAGGAGCAAAAACAGTAAAAAGAAATAATACAACGGTGGCTACAACCGCAACCTGGATGTGCCCCGCAAAAGAATATTACATCAAATTACATTTACATTGAATGAATGAATATTAAACACATCTCAAACCCCGGCTAATTATCATAACAGTCCAACACAGTTCATATACACAAACAGTAAACATTTCAGAAATGTGCAACCCCCTGCCAACCGACATACTAGCAGTTAGGGGAGGTTTACGAACACATTAAACATTACAGATAAAAACCCAATTAGCAAATATCTTAGAAATATCGATCGATTACCATATTCCGTGTCTACCCCAAAAGCAAACCTGCACTGAAGTAACCTGGGTAAAAACAGAACATACAGGAAAACAAAAAACACCAAAATATGAATTACTGTGAAAATCCGAGTCAACTCGGAGTTGACTCGGCCGCGGATCCGCGGCCAAAAGCACACTTTGGCCGCGGTTCCGCGGTCGTCAAGTCGAGTTGGGTCATCTTATTTTCCCAGTATTCATATAATTCCCTGCTGTTAATTTTAAGGTATGTCAAATTATTTTTCAGACACTTTTAAAATTAACAGAAACTTAGGGTTTTCGGTTTTTTGTTTTCGTGTTTTCCGTCGATCGAACTTCTAATCAGTTGCTAACAAGCTAGTAATGGTTTAGTTGGCTCTGATACCACTGTAAGTCCATGTCACGCACCCCACGAACTTGCAGGGAGGCGGAATATATGAAAAACGATTATCAAAGCTTCGTAACACGGACTTGAGCGCATGAATCGTTATCTAAACCATTGCTAACTATAAACTAGAGGTTTAACGACTCGGTTCCGAAGTTATACTTCACGTTACATGTCCTTCGGGTCTTCATCGCTGTCCTCCACTCCTCGTAGGCTCCTTGGAACATCGGCACCTCAACGGCCTCCTCGAATCAAAGACGATCCACCCAAAAGCTCCTACGCCAAGCTTAATCTCAAACTTGAGATAACTAGGTTGCTTAAAGTGCTAATCTAAGCTACCTAGGGGATATAGAGTGAGGTTATGGATGTATTAGTCTAGCTAACCCTTGATCTCAACACATGAGAGGCTAGGGTTAGGGTTTGAAGAGAGAGTGAGCTTGAGGAGAGAGAATGTGAAGATGAGAATGAGAAGAAAAATGAACTCACTAGAATATAACAACCATAACAATTAATCAAATAAATAATTTAAATGATTAATCATCATGGTTGATGCATTCACCTTGTGTGATTCATCATATGACTTATTAACTCATTAATGAATCATTTAATGCAAAGGATGAATCACACAAATGAGTCATTAAGCAATTAATGCTCATTCCACCTGATTAGTCGAAAATATTGCATATTTCAGCCGGAAATTTCCTCATCATTTGCATTCATTTAGAAGTATACGGTATTCATATTTCACATATTAGCAAAACTGTCGGAAAATATCAGATTGCATGTGTTAGACTCTAAAACCGACACTATAAAGGAAATTGACTGCATTTCATGGCATCGCATTATCTCTATATTGCGCAACACTTGTTTTGAGATCTATGCAGGAAAATCCAGAAGAAAGGCCAAAATTTACAGTGTACAGCTAAAACGTTACGCCAACTCAATGATTTCAGATCTGGTATCAATCCAAAAGGGAAAACAAAAATCAACATATCAGAAGAAGCCCCAAATAGTAGCCCAAGACCTCTGCAAAAATACAGAGGCCAAAGGAGCATACTTGGCCGCGGAACCGCGGCCTAAGCCGCCTTGTGCCGCGGTTCCGCGGCGGATTGTTGACGTCACCACTTCAAATTTGGGCCATAATGCTTATCTCAGGGTACAGACTTCAAAAAGGCACAACAAATTCCAGAAGACTCCAGAGAATTCTGCCAGATCAGCAAGCTTTGGGATCAACACTAAACTAGCCTTGTATTCTAGAACCTTCTCCCTAAACCCTAGCTTAAACCCTAAGCTAAGCCTAACAAACTCTTTCTAGAAGTCTTTCAACAAACTTTTGGAGGGAACTCAAAAGCTTAGGGTTTGGGTGCTCTATAAATAAGACCCTAGGCTCACTTGTAAAAGGAAATTCATGAGCTTGGAAAAATCAATCCATTAGTTCATTTGAGAGCTATTCTATCTCTTTCTTCATCTTCTTCTTCCACAAGTCTAGTGAGAGGACTTGTGTGAAACCCTAACCCTAAATTCCAATCAAAAGCCAAGATCCCGAGTACCCATCGAGCAAGAAGCCTTGCAAACTTTTATTAGCTGAGCCGATCTTCAACAGAGCAAGTGGTCCGAGCCGATCCGCGACTCACGGAGCCGAGCGACGCCAATTCAACAATTTAGTTCTTCCTCTTGTAGTTCTTGAGCGACTGTAATCAAATTGTTGATATAAATAAAAGGTGATATTCTTTTATCTTGTTTTCTTTAAATTCTCACATCATGATATCTTTTCAATTCTTGAATATTTTCTGTGTGATGATGTTTGAGTAATACTCCGCTCGTCGAGGAGTCGAGACGTTCAATAGAATGATGATGTAATATATCTTAAATCGATTCTTAAGTCCTACGAGTTTGTAAACCCTAGCAAGTTCAAGAATCGACGACCCAATTCGTTGCGATGCTTTCTTGATTGATATCGCTCGAGATTGGGGAATTACGACCGTTTCTTGAAATTGTTAGAGGTTAGAATGCGAATGATATCAACGAAAGAACAAGGGTTAAATGATGAAACCCTAGTTTCATCAAGAAAGCCTAACTCTCGTCGATCATCATCGATCTAGTATCAATCCTTCGAAGGACAAGAACACGAAATCTTGAGATTACATCACGTCTATGGATCCGATCGATTCCTACGAGCCTCATTTAGATTCTTGACATTTTGGTTGGAAATATCATCGAAACACCGATTCTTGATTTGTTTATCAGTTTCTTGATTAAACATCGTGACACCTGAATCAATCGATAAATTCTTGACTCATGTTTTCTTTTCTTTTCGATTAACTGTTCGATTCAAACAAATTAAATACAGAAACGAATCGCACAATCCCTGTGGACGATCCGCACTCGCTTACGATCTACAACTGACACCGTAGTTGATTGCGGTCAAATATAATTTTTTTTTGATTGTGATTTCTTTATACAATTTTCTAAATACCTATAGAAGATACTGTTATCGATCAAATGAAACCGACATCGGGAAACAATTGATTCGATACTTGCTTTTAGACACAATCCGGAAAATGTTTCAATCAAAATGGCGCCGTTGCCGGGGATCATTTGAATTGATTTACACAACAAGAATTCTTTATAATCAAATGGCGCCGTTGCCGGGGATTACGCGCTAATTCGTTTTATATTATAGTTTGAATTGAAAGAATTATTCCATTGTTATTTTGAGATCAAAATTCGTGCAAACCCTAAACGATTTGTTGTGGTTCATTGCTAGGAAATCTGGAGCTGTTTGGCAATTGAAGAAAATTTTTGGAAAATACCAGAGAGTTGAGGGAGTCTACAGAAGCTCCCTGAAAAATTTTGGTGGGGTGATCTCATCACGAGACCGCAGAACCGCGGCCTAAGTGCCCAATTGCGGCGGAACCGCGGCAAGCTTGGGGGATCTCTGCAAAATTTTTGCTTCAGGTGAATTCTTACCTTCTCCTCTCTCCTCTTTTTAGCTCCAGCTAACACTTTGCTGCAGGATTCTTTGCAAATAATCGCAGCGCCACAAAAGCAAAATTAAATTTGTGCGTGATTTTGATTTCTTGGTTGTTTGCATTCTAAATACGGAAATTAAGGGGCACGGCCAAATCCAAATTAGGTGGGGATTTCATTACCCTTCCTAGGCCCCGAAAACCACAAAACTTGCATCCGCATTGACCCACATTAACTAAAAGAAATCTAGAAGAAGACTCTAAGGACTGTCGCGCTCAATTAGGACAAGAGAAGGCCGTGGGTAATTCATTGCTTATCCGCGTTTTCTTGTGGTGCCTAAGGCGAGTGTGTCTAAGGCTAGTAGTTTTTAATTAGGCCCACTACTTACGTAGTGGAGTACCTTCCCACTTACCTGGCACTTATCCGGCCACAGGGGGATAAAGAGGCAATGGAGGATTCTATCCTGCGACTTGTCTTTTGGCAGTTAGGAGCGGTCTAGAGCCGGACTTAGATGACCACTAGATTCTAGGGTTTGTGTGCTGCATTTGTTTTGTCGCATCATTTTTTTAAAAAAAATCCGTCCCTTGTTCAAAAGCAAGCACCGCATTCATTCATTACCCCTAATTATAAGTCAACACTGCCACTTGTACTAACCCTTTTTAGTGCAAGATAGGCTGGACACGGGATTCTAGTGCCCGTTTAGTCCGCGTACCCTTTATCGACTCCGAAGTCGATATTTCTCCATTTACCTTTTCTTTACCCACTACCACACCCACACCGATGGATCCGAATCCATCAAACTTCTTTAACCCTAATCTGCCGCCGTCCGTTGGTGCGCAGAATCCACCCCGCATCTCTCTCCAGGAGAGGTGCTACCCTATTCGAGGTCCTCTTTCGACCTGCTTATCCACACCACCAGCCAATGGGGATAACTTTGAGATTAAGCCCCAGTATATCAATCTTTTACCCAAATTCCACGGACTCGAGACTGAGGACGCTTACGTTTTCATTACCAAATTTGAAAACGTATGCGCAATGATGGGTACGTCACAACTTTCAGTGGATGCTATGCGTCTATGACTTCTTCCATTTACATTGTGCGATATAGCCGAGAAGTGGCTATATAACACTACCGCACACTCTATTACAAATTCGGAAGAATTCGTAGCGGCATTGCTTAAGAAATTTTACCCAATACAAAAGACTGCTCGAATCCGCAGCGAACTGAATCAATTTGCCCAGCTCCCTGCTGAACCATTTTCAAAATGCTTTGAACGTTTCAAGGATCTATTGGTTCAGTGTCCTCATCACGGCATCCCGAGATAGGAATTGTGCCGAATCATTTATGAGGGCATTAACCCAAGCACTAAACAGAGCCTTGAAAACATGTGTCAAGGTACTTTTATGACCAAAGATGATGGGGAAGCTTGGAGGTATTTAGAAGAGTTCGCTGAAAAATCACTACAGTGGGAGAGTGGAACCCAACCATTGAATAGGGGTGGCGTACACTAAATAGATGTGTCCATAGGTGTTCGAGCTGAAATGGCAGCAATGCAAAAGAAGCTTGACGCTATGGAACACAAATTTGCAGCAGCCTCCCTAAACCCAGTGTCACTCCCCAAAACTGTTTGTGGGTGCTGTTCTGATATGTCTCATTTAACGGAAGAATGTCCATTAAACTCTGCGTTTCAAGGTCACGAGCATTCTAATGCCGCATTTCAAAGACCTCGAAACGATCCTTATTCTTCCACGTACAATCAGGGTTGGAGGAATCACCCGAATTTCGCTTGGAACCAAAACCAATCTCAAAACACGGTTCCAAACACGAATCAATTTCAAAGGGCTCTTCCTCCACCACAACAGCAACCCCTTCAACTCACTCAGCACCCCTATCAGTCACAAAATTTCCAAAATCAGGTCAACACTCCTGCACAGTCTAATCCTATGACCTGTTCTGACGAGTTCTCCCAATTCACTCAAACCATGAAATCACTTTTGTCAAATTTCATAGAGGTTTCGGCTGAGGTTAGATCTTCCGTCGGTGAGATAAAGAAAAACTCAGCGTCCCAAGCTGAGAGTATCAGAACGATGGAAGCTGAAATCGCACGACTTAAAGCCGAAATGAGTGCGAGAGAAAAAGGGAAACTTCCCTCTCAACCCCTACAGAATCCTGGGCATTACAATGTAAATGCTGTCACAACGTTGAGATCGGGAAGAGTGCTGAACAATCATGTCGGGGAAGGTATTGATGATACTGAAAATCATATCAACACCCCGGCTGAGACCTTTCCATACACACACACTTCTCCTTCTGATCCTTCTTCTTCTACCACACCATTTTCTCGCGAGCCTATTCTCCATTTCCCACTAGGCTCGACACCTTCTCCCAACCCTTATAGTTCTCCACAGACGGTCCCCACACCTCTTTTGGGACCTCGTCTACCCCCTCTCCCTTCTCCTGTGATGGACCCTGCGCTTATTGCGAAAGCTCCTTACCCGAACCGGTTAAGGGCTAATAGAACGAGTCCTCATATGGAGAAAATTTTGGAAATGTTCAAACAGGTTAACATCAATATCCCCCTCCTAGATGCAATTCAACAAGTCCCCGCTTATGCGAAAATTCTTAAGGACTTGTGCACTAGGAAGAGGAAGACTCAAGTGCCAAAGAAGGTCTTCATGTCTAATAATATCAGCACTGCTTTTATACCCCAGCTTCCAAAGAAAAGAAAGGACCCAGGATGTCCTACAATATCGATTTCGATTGGGGGTAAAAACATAAATCGTGCTCTTTTAGACCTTGGCGCAAGTGTTAACCTGCGCCCTTATTCTGTCCATGAGCAACTAGGGATTGGAGAGCTGAAACCTGCTCACTGCACTTTCTAGATGGCAGACCGATCTATCACCAAACCAAGGGGTGAATTAGAGGATGTGTTGATAAAGGTCGGGGAATTTGTTTTCCCTGTAGACTTCATTGTACTCGACACACAGCCTGTAGCAAACCCCCGGAGCCAAATTCCGGTGATTCTGGGTCGTCCTTTCCTTGCCACTTCCAACGCTGTTATAAACTGTAGAAATGGTTCAATGAATTTATTATTTGGAAATATGACCATTGAACTAAATATCTACAAAGTTGGAAGTCAGCCATCAGAACCCTCTGCTCATATTTTAGATGTGTGCTCTGTTCATGAGATCGCTCCCGATAGTTGTGGAGCTGAGGAACTTTGCTTTACTAATCTCGATGACATTACCACGTCTCTGTTTGATTTCACACATGATCTTAGTGAGGACACTTTCTCTACACTTGAGTCCTGCACTCCTGACTTTACTCCACCCGAGTCTGTATCTTTCACAGGCTCTGAGCTTCTTTGTAACTCCAAGAATCACTCAATGATCCCTCCTTCTATCATTTCTCCGCCTGAATTAGATCTCAAAATTTTACCTTCTCACCTCAAATATGCATATCTAGGTGAGAATGAGTCTTTACCGGTTATCATATCCGCTTCTCTTGCATCAGAGCAAGAAAATGCACTTTTATCGGTATTGAGATCTAACAAAGAGGCGTTTGGTTGGAGTATAGCGGACATCAAAGGGATTAGTCCCTTGATAGTTGAACATCATATACATGTGATGGATGATGCCAGACCAACCCGAGAACCACAGAGACGGTTGAATCCCGTCATGAAGGAAGCGGTCAAGAAAGAGATCGTCAAATGCTTAGATAATGGTATTATATACCCCATCTCCGATAGCCAGTGGGTGAGTCCTATACATGTCGTTCCTAAGAAATCCGGCATCACTGTTATAACCAATGAGGCAAATGAGTTGATTCAGACATGCGCCCAAACAGGGTGGCGTGTATGTATTGATTATAGAAAACTCAATGCTGCCACGAGGAAAGACCACTTTCCTCTACCATTCATTGATCAGATGCTGGAACGCTTAGCGGGACGAGAGTATTATTGTTTTATGGACGGATACTCAGGCTATAATCAGGTCCCCATCGCCAAAAAGGATCAAGATAAAACCACTTTTACTTGTCCTTTTGGTGCCTTTGCTTACAGTCGCATGCCCTTCGGGTTATGCAATGCTCCCGCTACCTTTCAGCGGTGTATGATGGGGATATTCTCTGATATGGTGGAGAATTTTCTGGAGATCTTTATGGACGATTTCTCGATTTTTGGAGACTCTTTTTCTGATTGCCTAGCGAATCTTGACGCTGTTCTTACTCGTTGCAAAGAGAAGAATTTGACTTTGAACTGGGAAAAATGCCATTTTATGGTCCAAGAAGGAATAGTACTTGGACATGTCATTTCACAGAAAGGCATTGAGGTTGACAGAGCTAAGTTAGATGTCATTCAAAACCTACCTCATCCCAAAAGCGTCAAAGATATTCGATCTTTCCTTGGCCATGCGGGATTTTATAGGAGATTCATTAAGGACTTTAGCAAAATTGCTAGACCTTTAACTCTTCTCCTGGCCAAGGATACAACCTTCCATTTTGACTCGGACTGCGAGACAGCTTTCGACTCACTTAAACACTCACTCACTTCAGCCCCCGTTTTATCATCACCAAACTGGGACTACCCCTTTGAGCTGATGTGTGACGCATCTGATTTTGCAGTAGGTGCAGTCTTAGGACAGCACATCGAAAAGATGCCACACGTGATATACTATGCAAGTAAGACCCTGAATGATGCGCAAATCAATTATACAACCACAGAAAAAGAACTCTTAGCGGTTGTATTTGCATTAGAAATATTCAGGCCTTACTTAATTGGCTCACCTATAGTTGTGTATACTGACCATTCCGCTTTAAAACATCTTCTGGCGAAGAAAGATGCAAAAGGTCGACTAATACGTCGGATTCTTTTGTTACAAGAATTCGATCTTGTTATCAAAGATAAGAAAGGATGTGAAAACGTAGTAGCTGACATCATTTCTTCTCCTGTGACCCTGCCGATCAATGATTCATTCCCTGACGAACAACTCTTGAGCATATCCGCTGAACCATGGTTCAGGGATATTGTGAACTATCATGCCACGGGACTTATACCGAGCGATTGGTCAAAACAGGACAAATATCATTTTCTTTCCCAAGTAAAACACTTTTACTGGGACGAGTCCTATTTGTTTAAATATTTTCCTGATCAGATCATTCGCCGATGTGTCCCGAATGAAGAGTTCAAGAGTGTTCTTTCATTTTGTCATGATCAGTCCTGTGGGGGTCACTTCGGTCCTGGAAAGACAGCGGAGAAGGTTTTGCAATGTGGATTTTATTGGCCTACCTTATTCAAGGACGCATTTGAGCATTGCAAAACCTGTACACAATGTCAGTATACGGGTAGAATATCCCAGAGGAATGAAATGCCTCAGCAACCTATTCTGGTTGTTGAAATATTTGATGTTTGGGGCATTGATTTTATGGGTCCTTTTCCCAACTCCTTTGGGAATTTATACATTCTGCTGGCGGTTGATTATGTCTCAAAGTGGGTAGAAGCCATTCCATGTTGCACTAATGACAAGAAAGTTGTCATTAAGTTCTTAAAAGAGAATATCTTCTCGCGATTTGGACACCCACGTGCTATTATTAGCGTTAATGAGACACACTTCTGCAACAGGTCTTTCGAGACTCTGATACGAAAATACTCAATCAACCACCGACTTTCTACACCCTATCATCCCCAAACAAGTGGGCAGGCTGAAATCTCAAACAGACAAATCAAACTTATCCTGGAGAAAACTGTTGCTAAAAATAGAAAAGACTGGTCGACCAAACTGACGGATGCTCTTTGGGCATTCCGAACTGCATATAAGACCGACCTAGGAATGTCTCCATATAGGATAGTGTTTGGGAAAGCATGTCATTTACCCGTCGAGATAGAGCATAAAGCATTGTGGGCTATAAAAGAAATAAATTTTGATCTAAATCTTGCTTGCAACTTTCGGAAGCTGCAAATAAATGAGCTAAGCGAACTCCGCGATGAAGCTTATGATAACGCTGTAATCACAAAGAATAGGACTAAGGTTTTTCACGATAAAAACATTTTGAGGAAAACATTTTCACCTGGTCAACAAGTCCTTCTTTATGATACACGACTACACCTTCACGCGGGTAAGCTCCGATCTCGATGGAAGGGACCTTTTGTTGTGCGGTCTGTATACCCGCACGGGACAGTAGAAGTAGAAAATGTTAAAAACGGCACCTTTTTCAAAGTAAATGGACATAGACTAAAGCCGTATTTTTCCACTAACCCCACGGAGGAGCTCTTGTTCTTACAAGAGCCAGTTTATTTGGATTAAAATTCCTCCGTCTCACCTTCATGTCCAGTATATCACTGCATCATCTTTTGAATGAAGGTGAGTAAAAAGAGTAAGTTTGGGGGAAGTTCTTCACTTATATATTTTGCCCCCACTAATAATTCCCCCCAGCCTTACAGTTTTTGTAGGTATAGCGATTGGCAACAGTGAGGACACTGTTGAAAACAAGTATGGGGGAGCTTTGTGCTTATTTTTGCATCATTTGCATATCATCTGCATAAGCACAAAACATTTCTTTAAAAATCTATAAAAAATTGAAAATTTTTCAAAACCAATAAAAATTTAAAATTTCCAAATATAAAAATAATTTTAATATTTACATTTTTTTGTACATAAATAAGATAATGAAAGTTTAGATAGTGAAAAATTACATCCATGAGATTGGAAAAATTTTAGAAAACTAAGAAAATTAGAAGTTTTCTTATACGAACTAGTAATAAGTAGTTATGAGCCGTTGACCCAAGGGTTAGTAAGATGAAGGACGTCACTAATCTGAGGATAAAAATAAGTCTGAAAAATAGTTTCTATTCTGGAAGCCAAACATTTTGAACGTTGATACCCTGCTATTTGCACTTACATACGTCTTAAAGCCTGGGATATTAGAGGATACCTTGAAATGCTCTTGTCCTTAAGCCGATGTATGAAGGAAATAAAAAGAAAAAAAATGAATAAAAAAATATAAAGTGGTGAGAAAAATGGACACTGGTTTTGTTATCACCAAGGGCAATAAAAAATGTATAGCGAGGGTGCTTCTTCACCTAGTGCCCTAAGGCCAACTGGTCTGGGAGTCACTGCTATGCCTGAGGTGGTGCAAGACGAGGAAAATATACCAATTAAGCAAGCACATAAGTAATCGGTCGGTTAGTACCTCAAGAAGTATTAACGGTCGCATGAAAGTGTGTGAGCAATCTCATCTAAATATTCATTAATTAAAAAGTACTGAGGCTAATGGGCAAGAGTATGATAGCTTGAATTGAATTCTCCGGGTGTAGGGATGTCTTTACACACACGCAGGGTTATATGATCGATGTTTGGATGACAGATAGGAATGAAGAATAAGATGATATTTTATTGAGGGAGGACGTGATTTCTGACATCTTTTCATTACCATTAAGATAGGGCTCATGACAACCGAAAAGCTAGCTTAGTTGGAAACCCTAATTTTCAAAGCTTTTCTTTTACAATTCTTGTCTTTAAATGTAATATTCATGATCTTTCTTTTATTATTGGATTTTGTGGGTGCAATCCGCTGAAAACCCTCAGGAGACAACACTCCTCCTACTAGGGACACCTAGAGGTTTAAAGGCTTGTTGCACGTGCTCAGTGCAATCGTGTTGCCTACGAAAGTGTGCTAGATAGTTTTTCTTTTTCTTTATTTTCTCCTTCTCTTTTTAACAGTTCGCTCGAGACGATCGAAATTAAGTTTGGGGGAATTTGATTAGTCGAAAATAATGCATATTTCAGCCGGAAATTTCCTCATCATTTGCATTCATTTAGAAGTATACGGTATTCATATTTCACATATTAGCAAAACTGTCGCAAAATATCAGATTGCATGTATTAGACTCTAAAACCGACACTATAAAGGAAATTGACTGCATTTCATGGCATCGCATTATCTCTATATTGCGCAACACTTGTTTTGAGATCTATGCAGGAAAATCCAGAAGAAAGGCCAAAATTTACAGGGTACAGCTAAAACGTTACGCCAACTCAATGATTTCAGATCTGGTATCAATCCAAAAGGGAAAACAAAAATCAACATATCAGAAGAAGCCCCAAATAGTAGCCCAAGACCTCTGCAAAAATACAAAGGCCAAAGGAGCATACTTGGCCGCGGAACCGCGGCCTAAGCCGCCTTGTGCCGCGGTTCCGCGGCGGATTGTTGACGTCACCACTTCAAATTTGGGCCATAATGCTTATCTCAGGGTACAGACTTCAAAAAGGCACAACAAATTCCAGAAGACTCCAGAGAATTCTGCCAGATCAGCAAGCTTTGGGATCAACACTAAACTAGCCTTGTATTCTAGAACCTTCTCCCTAAACCCTAGCTTAAACCCTAAGCTAAGCCTAACAAACTCTTTCTAGAAGTCTTTCAACAAACTTTTGGAGGGAACTCAAAGGCTTAGGGTTTGGGTGCTCTATAAATAAGACCCTAGGCTCACTTGTAAAAGGAAATTCATGAGCTTGGAAAAATCAATCCATTAGTTCATTTGAGAGCTATTCTATCTCTTTCTTCATCTTCTTCTTCCACAAGTCTAGTGAGAGGACTTGTGTGAAACCCTAACCCTAAATTCTAATCAAAAGCTAACATCCCGAGTACCTATCGAGCAAGAAGCCTTGCAACCTTTTATGAGCCGAGCCGATCTTCAACAGAGCAAGTGGTCCGAGCCGATCCGCGACTCACGGAGCCGAGCGACGCCAATTCAACAATTTAGTTCTTCCTCTTGTAGTTCTTGAGCGACTGTAATCAAATTGTTGATATAAATAAAAGGTGATATTCTTTTATCTTGTTTTCTTTAAATTCTCACATCATGATATCTTTTCAATTCTTGAATACTTTCTGTGTGATGATGTTTGAGTAATACTCCGCTCGTCGAGGAGTCGAGACGATCAATAGAATGATGATGTAATATATCTTAAATCGATTCTTAAGTCCTACGAGTTTTGTAAACCCTAGCAAGTTCAAGAATCGACGACCCAATTCGTTGCGATGCTTTCTTGATTGATATCGCTCGAGATTGGGGAATTACGATCGTTTCTTGAAATTGTTAGAGGTTAGAATGCGAATGATATCAACGAAAGAACAAGGGTTAAACGATGAAACCCTAGTTTCATCAAGAAAGCCCTAACTCTCGTCGATCATCATCGATCTAGTATCAATCCTTCGAAGGACAAGTACACGAAATCTTGAGATTACATCACGTCTATGGATCCGATCGATTCCTACGAGACTCATTTAGATTCTTGACATTTCGGTTGGAAATATCATCAAAACACCGATTCTTGATTTGTTTATCAGTTTCTTGATTAAACATCGTGACATCTGAATCAATCGATAAATTCTTGACTCATGTTTTCTTTTCATTTCGATTAACTGTTCGATTCAAAAAAATTAAATACAGAAACGAATCGCACAATCCCTGTGGACGATCCGCACTCGCTTACGATCTACAACTGACACCGTAGTTGATTGCGGTCAAATATAATTTTTTTTTTATTGTGATTTCTTTATACAATTTTCTAAATACCTATACAAGATACTGTTATCGATCAAATGAAACCGACATCGGGAAACAATTGATTCGATACTTGCTTTTACACACAATCCGGAAAATGTTTCAATCACCACCTTAACCCCTTAGTCACCACTCTTCTAGAAGCTTCCTGGAAAATTACGAGAACGCCCCTCCAATCCGTTAAAACACGGAAAAACTTTAGACTGTATAAATCCAATAACCCGATACTAGAATCTGGCTTAAACCAAAGCCGGCTTGTAAAAACTGTCTGAAAAGTCGTACGTGCGTAAACACACGTATGCGTCCGAACCCTTGTCGTAAAACCATACAACCTCTATATCGTTTCGCCTGGAGTAGGGAAACTCTCTGTGTGGGACTCTAAAGACTCAACACTACGCTGGCAGTGGGTTTAACCATAGACCACAAGCGGCACTAGCTGTACGTAACGGTCCCCAGGTAGATGTCGATAAGAAGGCCGATGAGGAAAATCATCCGAACTCCCACTGAGCCTGATGTGACAATCTCCGTACAGTGCGGTCTGTTCGTCTAAGACTATCGCATATCAAGCCTAGGGGGCGGCAAGCGTCACTCCCCTAATAACTGTATAAGTCGTGTCGGAGCGAAGCCCATTACACCCCGAGAAGCTACTGGAACCTACCAGTATATCTCTCTTGCCCTGGCCAGGGACTTTGCGTAATGGCTCTCAGACACAGCGCGATATCATCTCCCAATACCCGGAGAGACGAATCCTATCTAACCACTACTGCCTCCAAGTGCTCGGGACTGCACCCAACTGCTACCTATTTGCACGACTCCTTTGAGCCGTGGTAGGGTAGCAATCTGAGAACAGTGGGACACACTCGAGGCGAAGTAGCAGTGTCAAGTCTGTGGACTATGCTGTACTCATGTCATCTGGGAACTGTTAACTGACGACGGGTATAATACCAACCAATCAGTTCCCCTGCGAGTCCTGTCCGGTGTACCTGTAACCTAACGAGCACCTGTATACTATCTCCAGTACGACTTACTGATGGCTGTGGGACAGACCATCTCCCCAACTGGGATGAGAAGCGTATATACTTAGTCTACTCCGGAATATTGATGTCCTATCTCGATAATCCAACGACCAGGGACCTGTATAGGATGTTGCTTACAGACTACCCAACTCCCACTAGTGTGACTGCCATCACAATGCTGGTAATCAAGCAAAGATCCTATGGGCTCTACTAATATGTATAAGTGATACGTTACAAGAAACATATGCACATATTAAAGTAGATACAAACCAAGTAGCATACTACCATTTTTAGCAAGACTGTATATACAACTGTGAATATCCCAAGCTTCCATTAAGTAATATACATACAAGTATGATACAATAATGGCCCCTAGGGCATATACACTAACAGTTTAACAGATACATTGTTGTCTCCAATGCATGCCACCAAAAGGAACGTGGTAACTCAGCATCACACATCATGCACCGTACCATATCTAATAGGGTACGATACATCCGTTCTGACACACCGTTGTGTTCTGGTGTGTAAGGAGGAGTAAGCTGAGAGAGAATCCCATTCTCTTTTAAGAAGTCTGAAAACTCTGTACTTAAATACTCTCCATCTCGATCTGATCGAAGTTTCTTGATGCTCAAGCCTGTTTGTTTTTCTACTTCAAGTTTGTACTCCTTGAATTTCTCGAAAGCTTTGGATTTGTGCTTAAATAAAAACACGCGTCCGAATCTTGAGAAGTCATCAGTAATGTAATGAAGTATGAAAAACCGCGTCTAGCATGTGTAGACATTGGTCCGCATAAATCACTATGTATGAGGCTTAAGAGTTCCACAGCTCTTTCTCCATGTCCAGTAAACGGAGTTTTGGTCATTTTACCTTCAATATAGGACTGGCAAGTCACATAAGATTTATATTCAAAAGGATTCAAATATCCATCTTTATGTAACTTTGTTAGTCTTGTTTCATTAATATAACCAAGTCTACAATGCCAAAGAAAAGGTTCATTTATTTCTGGAAATTTTCTTTTATTAGTATGTTGTATATTGAAAACTGTGTGTTGGTTCAGGACGTAAATGCCGTTATTTAGTGTACCATACCCAATCAACTCTTGATTCAAGTTAATTTTCATAACATTATTTTGCAACACAAAATGATATCCTTCATTGTCCAACAAAGAAACGGATATTATATTACATAGCATACTAGATACAAAATAATAAGGGTTCAAAACCAAAATACAACCCCAAGGCAACCCCAGATGATACTCTCCTACGGATACAGCATGTACATTGGAACCATTTCCAACCCGCAAAGTATGGTCTCCAGTCTTCAAAACTCTACTGTTTCTCAACCCCTGCATACAATTGCTGATGTGAGAACCAGAACCGGTATCTAACACCTAAGATGCAGAGTTAATTGAAAAACAGTTCTCAGTTACAGTCACACCTGAAGCGAAAGCATCAGCATGCTTCTTCTTCTTGAGATCAGCAAGATACACAACAAAGTTACGTTTCCAATGTCCTGACTTGTGGCAGTAAAAACATTCTCCTTTTCCACTTCCTGCGGCCCCAGATATTTCTTTTCCCTTCGCCTTTTTAACTCTACCTTTCGGTTTGATAGACTTTTTCTTCTTTTTTCCCTTGGCCTTAGATTTTAGGATAGAAGAGGAAGATGGTCCAGCAAGAAGAGCGGGAGTCTTTGCTGTCTTAAGCGTGCTCTCTGTACTTCTCAACATATTGAGAAGTTCAGGCAATGATTTCTCTAAATCGTTCATATTGAAATTCACTATGAACGGAGCAAAGCCGAGAGGGGGGATGACTACAGAACAATATCTGTATATTGCTCATTATCCATTGTCCATCCTAGTTCCTCGAGTTCTTCTATAAGACCAATCATCTTCAAAACATATTCTCCTACTGACGCGCCAGGGACCATTCGCATCTGAAACAACTTTCGAGATGCCTCGTAGCATAGAGTACGAGATTGCTCTTCATACAACTCCTTTGTATGAAGAAAGATGGATTGCACATCCATCATCTCATACTTTTTCTGATCGATATTGTCCATAGAAGCAAGCGCAAGGCACTTGGCCATGTTGCAATCAATATCCCATGTTTTTTGGATCTCCCTATCCGAAACAGATGATTCAGGTCTTGGGACGGGTAGGGCTTTGGTAGTGAGGACATATGGTACTTTATCATATGTCAGTGCAATGTTTAAGTTCCTCAACCATTCTTTATAATTCGGCCCTGTCAGTTTGTTTTTCTCTAAAAGAAGATTAAGTCCCGTCATCGGTATCTGCCATTAGGAGAGAGAAAAGAATACACTCAGCGAAATGCTCTTGCAAAGAATTAGATTGGTTATTATCTTATCTAATCGATGTCTCCCACTGCTTTTATCAAATTTTCATTCAAAACCTTAAAAGAAAACTAGCCAGGATTAATTACATTCTACAGTTTTGCTAACCGGTCAGCTAGGCCAGTATCAGTAGTTTGAGGGAGGTTCCCCGTACTTTCGTACGGACCTAATTAAAATAAATATCGTTTTCCCAGAGGTCATACCCCGTTGACACCTTTCTAGACTCTTACTGGATTAGCTAATTGCAAAGTGCAAAACTATCCTGGGAGTAACTCTTACTCTCAGTGGGATCGGGATCCAACTATCATATAGATGGCATGCAATCTCATTGTAAATTTCAACTCTTGAAACTGCCGATATGGTTTTTACCCCTAATTACTTATGACCTTGGCTATGCTCAACATATCATAAGTACTAGTCAAGTTCTACCCGTCATTTCGAGATTAACTAGACCCACCTATATGACCATTGACTATGATCAACATAATCAAATTAATGTCCTAATTGATCACATCATATGCTTTGTAGGAAGACATCACTTAGCTACCGTACACTACGCCTTGACTATAATCAACATACGTAGCACGAATACTAAGTACTCTGCTTCCTAAAATGAAGTACGGTTGTGGATGGTTTTTATGAAAACCTTTAACAATTTGAACTTGATCTCGTTGTAGAATCAAAAAAGTTTAGAAAAGGAGTGTCTTAAGCTCCGCGTCTTTTGAAACTTGCATTTTTCATAAAAAGGCCGAGTGTGTTTCAAATCCAATTCTACAACATCTTTAGGTTTCCTTTTCTTTACATTAATCTTATTAATGTAGTCCCATCATTTAAGTTCCTGAGCCATCACAGAAAAGAAACGAAAGTATAACGTATACTTATACCATCCGCATTCGCCACAGTGTCCCGTTATGCACCGTTAGGTTACTTAACTAACGGCATAGCGGGACGGGACTAGAGCGGGTGTAAAATATATGCAACGTTTATTATATATCATATATATAATAATAATCCATTCGTCTCACATACTAAGTAATCACATTACAAAATATCAATAGCAGAAGCACATATGAAAATAAAAAGGATATCTAGGAGGTCCGTATTTTGTATTCAGCCAGCAATAGAAAATACGGATTCCACGGTCGCGATGAATAGCCAAGCCCACACCTCAATACCCCTACGAGAGCGGCAAGTGACCCAGCAAATTCTAGAGTTTAGGAGACCTGGTCTCGACTCCTCGAGATGGCCTCCCACTGAACCCTAGAACCCGGTCACTTGTGCTCCCAACCTTGGGTCTATCCTAATGCGGAAAAGTAAATAATATACAATAATGCTGACATCATCCTCAACCCGGAAGTGCCCCAAATAAAAGAATATTACATACATTTAATCTTTACATGAATGAAAATTAAAACTCTCATCTCACATAAAACCCCCGGCTAATCGATCGCGACAATCCTGCGCATCATATCTCAGCAACACATAATATCTCATATCATCAACGTAAGCAAGTACGCGTATCTCGAATGCCGTTGACGTATAGCAACGAAATCGGCGATACACCACATACTACACTTACGGCCGCAGAAAAGAAAGTGAAAAACAACAATTGCAATCACAGATATCAAGACGATGTTTAACGTTTCAATCGAATCAACGTACACTCACAAATTACACTGTGAGCTCAAAACTTGAGCAAAATCGAAATACTCAAAAAAAGCACCACAGTGTCTATGGACCAGCCGTAAAAGGGGTTAACCAATGCCTCACATATGACACCACGGATCTACGGCAAACCCTAAAGTTCGATCGCGGTTCTGTAGGCATAGATCGAGTTAAGGTTAGTATGGTCTTCTAGAGGGTCCATAGGAATACTCGCACGATTTTACGAATACAATCAACTTCGGAAAATTACAACACTTAGAAATTTCTGCGGAGTATGAAGTGTGGTGTTCGATGTTCGTTCGAACAGCTAAACATAGTCTAGGTTACCAATTTAGTGTTAAATTATACGACTACGAAGCACTACGAATTAGCCCAAGGTCAAAACAATCATCACATGAAAATTGGGATATGAAAACAATACTAGAAACCCCAACTTGCAAACAACAGAGCACAAGAGAAACAAGGGGTGCAACGGGGGTAGGGGGGTCGGCCAGGCCGGATTCTGGAGCCTTATTGTTAGTTATATGTATGCCCTAAAGGCCATTACTATACATTGGATGTATATTGTAGTGGATGCTGGGACATATATAGGTAGGACTTTCTTGCTCGACATGATAGTACGCTATCTGGTTGCTCTTTATCTTAACATGTATACTTTCTGCCTCTCTGTTACATGTTGATAAAGCACTTAGGATGTGTACCCGACTTCCAGGACTAAGATGTAGATCATACTAGTGGGGCCTGGGTAGTCAATGAGTAAATCCTTCAATATTCCTAGTCGTGGGGGTATCGAGACGGGGCATCGATATTCCAGAGTAGACTAGCGTATATCTTCTCGACCCATGTGATGGGCGATGGATGATCCCATATCCATTGGTGTTTGACATTAGAGATGGTATGCGGGTGCTTAGTGGAGACTGGGTACACTGAACGGACTCGCCGAGAACTCCCAGATGGTATTATACCTCACGTCAGATGGCAGTTCTCAGGTGACATTGGTACAGCTTAGTCTGTTGACCAGAGATCGTCATAGAGACTTGTGTGTCTCCCACTGTACTTTGATTTCCACCCTACCACGGCTCTACTGAGTCGTGCAAACAGGTGGTTTTTGGGTACAGTCCCGATTCACATGGAGGCAATGAGCGATAGGAGGGGATTCGTCTCTCCCGGTATTGGGGGTTGATGTTGCGCTATGCTCGACTGGTCATAACTGGAAATCCCTGGCCAGGGTTGCACTGATTTACTGGTAAGTGTTATCAGTAGTTTCATGCTTGTTATGGACCTTACATCGGCATGACTTATCAAGCTACTGGGGTCTGACATTTACCACCCCTAGGCGAGATATGCGACATATCAGACGAACAGACCGGACTGTACGGTAAGTGTTGCTGGTTGGATTCACAGGAGTGTGAGCGGGCTTGCTCGTTAGTCTTCTGATCGCTCAATACCCGGGTGGCCGTTACGTTTAGCAGACCGCTTGCGGCTTGTGCGTGTTTGATATGATTATCACCTACTGCCGGCGTATTGACGAGTCTTTAGAGTCCTACACAGAGGTTTCCTGGCTCAAGCGAAACGAAATAGGAGCGCATATGAGATATGTGCGGGCCCGAGAATAATACCAGTATGTGATACTGTATTCTATTCTCGCAATTTGGATCATTGGACGGTTATATGAGATATAGCCGGGTTACCGAATCAAATGTTGATTCGATACATTGATACACTTGATATTAGTCGGTTATATGCGATATGACCGGATCATTAAATCAAGTATTGATTTAATGATTTAATGTATAATTATATATTTGATATATTACTATACATTGACTAGTATTGTTCACTTAATATGGATTTTCTCACTTGATGTGCACAAGTAGTATATGTGATATATTTTTGTGCACTTGATTGTATCATGTTTGATGATATATGCAAACTTGGGTGTGTGTATGCTATACACCATGTTTAGGTAAATGGTTAGGGTTTTATTTACTTTATTTATTTTGGTTAAAAGAAAAAACTAAATGGTTGCTTTTGTTTTATGCAAGAAGCTTCTTGATGCTTCATGCATCTTTGACAAAGTGACCATTTTGTTTTTATCTCTTAACCTAACCATTTAACTAAACCCTACTTTATTATCTACAAAAGTAAACTAACCCATGGTTGCTATATGATAAGAATCGCTTGATTTATTATTTTCAAGAATTCATTATTCATTTTCTTTTCTCCTTCTTCTTCTTCTTCATGAAGAGAAGAAAGCATTCTTGAAAATTTCCAAGTGATGAATCCAAGTGAGAAATCCAATTCCAAAGTGAACCCACTTCCCATTTCTTCATCCTCTACCACTTGCCATGTAGTAGAGTGTATTATCTTCACAAGTTTTATGACCAAGTGAAGATAGGGTGAGTTTGAGTTGCCTCGACGTAGATCATCTTCGGCATCGAAGTCAACGACATAGCCCAATCATTTCTCCGATGAAACCGACAAGAGAGTCCGGGATTCCGATGATCGCAGCGGAGAGACGTCAACACGGAGCTAGAGAGGTGGAGGACCGGATCTGCAAAGGTTGTAGCCACTTTCACTTTATAGCAAAGTAGTTTGCTTGCATCTTTCGCCTATCCTCTAGTTAACGATCTAGTTTAGGGTTTCTCGGCACATAAAAATTTAAATTGGACATGGTTGATCAGTTGTAGAACCTTATGGGTCTGCCTAGGAACCCTACAGTGGTATCAGAGCCTAGCTAGAGCTTTAGGCGAAGTGTAGACGGCACTAGAAGTCCGATCGAACCCGAAATCCCCAAATTTCACCCCTCTCTGTACAATTTTTCAAACTGTGGATTTTTGTGAATTAAAAATTCGCAGAATATAGAGCGGGAAATTCTAAGAATATTGGCAGAAAATGAAACCCTAATTCTACTGTAGCGCCGCGGAACCGCGGCATTAACCTCTATTTGCGGCGGTTCTGCGGCCGTATGTACTGATTATGGTCTCGAGTTTCTGCAGTTATGCACGTAGCAGTTTCCTCTGTTCTCTGGAAATTTTTAATCTGTACTCAAGAGTTGAGTTTTCTGGGTTGTATTGGGAGTTCGTAGATTCGATCGGATTGTCTAATTTTGTCTATGTGTTCTTCCGGGTAATTTTAGAACATGTTGAATAGTTCGACCGGATATAAATACCCAATTTTTTCCCTGTCGGGAAATTTCCAAATGTTGGATTTTTCCGTGGTTTAAAGACGTTCTAAGTAGTGCAAGTAACGCGATGGACCCTCTAGAAGGCAACAAACCTTAAGTCGATTATGTGACCGTTTTGAACTGTTCTTTGAACCTTAGGGTTTGGGGCAGTACGGCGTGCTACATGTGAGGCGTTGGCTTGACCCTTCTACGGCTGGACCGTCGGTACTGTGGCATGAAGTGATTGTTTTTAAACTTATTTCATGTGTTGATCTGTTTCGGGAAAACTTGGGTGTTTGACTGTTCGATCGGAAAGTTTAACATTTTCTGTTTATCTGGAATGTGATACAATATTTGGAATCCACAAGTAGTTATGAGATAACTGATTTGTATGTTATAAACATAGCAGTTTAGTCTCACTTGATCGGTTGCCACGGAATTTTGATGTGATCAAAAGTCCGTCGCAATCACGTTGCGTACGCGGATACTCGCCGGGTAAACTTATTAGATAGCCACGCCCCATAGCCCCGACCAAGTGACTGTAGGAGAACCCCGTCACCGAAAGCATTCGTTCGGGTTCTCGCGGCAGCGGTGTTCCGCCTTGGTGCACTTCGTCGACGGCATCAGGGGAGCAGCCGTCTACTAAAGTTTGCGACGAGCATTCGTTCAGGATGTCGGGAATCTTGTTGAATTGCCCGACTTCATATTGAAAAGTGTTTTCGATAATGAGACTAAAATGCGGGGTTTATAATTGTTAGGCATGCGATGTCTAAGGAATTCATTTGATTAGGCATGCGATGTCTAAAGAGGTTGCGGATTCCAACTGTTGTAATTTTACACTTTCTTTTCTGTGACCGTAAGTGTAATATGTGATATCGCCGGTTTCGTTGCTATATGTCAACGACAATTGGGATGGGCATATTTACTTACGTTGATGATATGTGATGTTATGTGTTGCTGGATATGTTATATTAGATCGTCGTGTTTGAATAGCCGGGTTTTTTTTATGTGAGATGAGTGTTTTTCATTTTCATTTATGTAAAAACTTGTATGTAATATTCTTTTATTGGGGCACTTCCAGGTTGCGGAAGATGTCACCGTTGATGTATATTATTTACTTTTCCGCATTAGGATAGACCCAAGGAGGGGAGCACAAGTAACAGGGTTCTAGGGTCCAGTGGGAGACCATCTCGAGGAGTCGAGTCCGGGTCTCCTAACCCTAGAATTGGTAGGGTTGCTTGCCGCTCTCGTAGGGGTCTAGGGGTGTGGGATTGGCTATTCATCGCGACCGTGGAATCCATGTTTTATACCAGCTCGTATTAAAAACACGGACGTCCTAGTATATCCAATATTTCATATGATATTTTCTGCTGCGTTATCTGTGATATGATCATGTGACATATTCAGATAGATATGGTATACAGTATATATGATATATTATATAGACGTTGCTTATGCTTTACACCCGCGCTAGCCCTGCCTCGCTTTGGCGTTAGTTACCTAACCTAACAGTGCAGACGGGACATCGAGGCGAATGCGGATGTCATAAGCGTACGTTATATTTATCTGTGATGTTTAGGTGGACTTAAATGATGGGACATTCATTAATGAGATTAATGAAAGAAAATAAACCTAAAAGATGTTGTGGAATCGAATTTCAAAATAAAACAGGTAGCTACAATTCTTGCTTTGCATCGCGGTGTTCCTTGTAGAACATCCTGCACCTTATTCGATAGGGAAAGGACCGAGATCCATTCACCGGGAGTGACTCCTTTAGCAATAACTGGCAGATGCTACAACCCTCGGTTTGTCCTTTGATTGCTTCTATAGTTTTTGCTTTGCACAGCGGTATATATGATAAATCCTGCACCTTATTCGATGAGGAAAGGGCCGACGATCCCTTCACCGGGAGTGACCCCTTAAGCAAAACAAGAAAAGCCTCAAAAACACTCCATTTAAAAACCATTTGATTCTGCAACGAGATCAAGTTCAAAGCGTTAAAGGTTTTATTAAAACCATTCGCAACCCTCCGTCATTTTAGTAAGTAGAGTACTTAGTATTCGTGCTGTGTTTGTTGACCATAGTCAAGGCATAGTGTACGGTAGCTAAGTGATGTCTTCCTACACCGCATATGATGCGATTAGTTAGGACAATCGTGTGACTTTGTTGACCTTAGTTAAGGGTCATATGGGTGGGTCTAATTAATCACGAAATGACGGGTAGAACTTGACTTATACTTATGATTTGTTGACCATAGTTAAGGTCATAGGTGCTAGGGGTAAAAACCACTATCGGGAGTTTCAAGTGTTGAAATTTGCAACGAGATTGCATTCCTTCTATATGATAGTTGGATCCTGATACCCACTGCGAGTAATTGTTACTCCTGGGAGAGTTTTGCACTTTACAATTAGCCGATCAAGTAGGTGTCTAGAAAGGTGTCAACGGGGTTACGCCCCTTGGAAAACGAGGTTTACTTTAATTAGGTCCGTGCGAAAGCACGGGGAACCTCCCTCAAAGTACCGACAGTGGCCTGGCTGAAAGATTGGCGAACTTGTAGAGTGTAATTAATCCCGGCTAGTCTTTACTTTTAAGGTTTGAAGGAAGATTTGATAAAAACCGTGGGAGCCATCCTGATTAGATAAAATAAACAACCAATCTAATCTTGCAAGAGCGCACGCAGAGTGTTTTCTTCTCTCTCTCTCCAGGTAGCGACCATATCAAGCCTTAATCAAGATAATAATATGGATGTATTGATCGAACCCGCTTGCTATACTGAGCTGGGGAACATTGGTCCCGCTCCAACTTATAATTGTTATAAGACAGAGCAGGAAATAGGGGAATACCAGGATTCCCATGCCGTCCAAACGAAGAAAGTGCATATGATGCATCTCCTTCGGGTGTATTCATTACAAAGAACTGTTTCTCTGTATCCTCTACGTCCTGGGTATTTGATACCGGATCAGGAACCCAGATATGTAATCTGTTACATAGGGCTACAAAAAGTAGAGAACTGAGAACGGGTGATAAGTTTCATGAGACAGAAAACGGTGCAAATATTGTAGCCAAGTCTTTTGGTCACTGTCACCCTGTATTACCAGTACATTGATTCTGAACAAATGTTATTAGATACCGAACCTGACATAAAAAATCATATCAATCTCTTTATTAGTAAAGAAATGATAAAATTTTGTATAGTTGGATAATATTTTGAACATTTCCTATATCAAAAGTTGATCAGTTCAGGCACGTTATCTAAAAGCATTGACGTTCTAAATCAAACTACAGTTCCTAGTATACAGAACACACTCAAGAGGAAGAGTTCAGAAATGAACGGATCCTTCTTGCGGTATTGTAGACTAGGTCATAACAATGTGACCCGACTAGCTTAAGTTACATTTTAGATGCATATTTTAAATCAGTTTGAATTTACATCTTGTGAAACTTGCCAGTCATGTCACAAAGATAACATGACCATAGCTCTGTTTACTGGAAACAGAGGAAGAGTTAGTGAACTCTTAGGATAGATATATGATGATGTATGTAAGGTCCCCTGTCTACACATGCCAGGATCGGTTCCTTTTACTTCATTACATTCTCTGATGATCTCTCAAGATTCAGCCATATGTTCCTGTTGAAACATAAGACCGAAGCTTTTGAGATATTCACAGAATATAAGATAGAAGTAGAGAACCAAAATACGGGTATAAGTATTATGCCCTTTGATGTGATCAAGGAGGAGAATACTGAAGCACGGAATTCCTGGACTATTCTAAAGGAGAATGAGATTCTCTCTCAGCATTACTCCTCCGTATACACCACAGCACGTCGGTGTATCGGGACGGAGCAATCACACCCTATATGATATGGTGTGCTATATGATGAGTACTACTGAGTTACCTATTTCCTTTTGGAAGTTATGCACTTGAGAAGTTGCATACCTATTGAATAGGGTTCAAATCAAATCAGGTGCCTACTACTCCATATGAGATATGATATGGGAAGAGCCAATCTCTTAAGTCAGTTAAGATTTGGGGTTGTCCGGCTAATGTCTAAAAGAAAAATCCGGACAAGCTCGAGGCAAGGTCAGTTCTGTAGAACTGGAAAGGTTCCAGCTATACAAAACTGCAGCTGATGATTTGGTAGAACCAAAGGATTCAATAGATTCCGACAAACCTCAACCTCTCCGCCGATCTAGCAGGGTTCCTCATCCGCCTGAGAGATACTTCAGTTTCTCGATAACAGTGGGAGCGAGGAATGCATCATGAGATGATGACCCAACTAGTTTCGAGCAGGCCATCGAGAGTAGAGACTCTGTAAGAATGGCTGGATGCTTAGCAATCTGAGATGGAATCCATGTACAAAAACAAAGTATGGACTTTGGTTGCTATATCTGAAGGGTTAAATCCCCATCAGGAGCAAGTATATCTTGAGAAGATTACTTGGTGTAGATGGAAAAGTTGAGACTTTCAAAGCTAGACTTGTTAAAGGTTTTCGTCATCGACCAAGCATGGATAATGATGAAACCTTTTCCAGTGGCTATGCTTAAGTCCATCCGGATCCTACTTGCCACGGCTACATACCATGACTACGATATCTGGTGGTTGGGTGTCATGACTGCTTTTCTAAATACTGATTTAGAAGAGAACGTCTATAAGAACACAGCCAGAGGGCTTCGTAAATAGTGGGAGAAGCGGAAACGTGTGCAAGTTGCTTTACAGAATAAAGAAGGCATCACGGAGTTGGAACGTCTGTTTTGATGTGGAAGTCGAAGTGTTTGACTTCATCAATGTTAGTTATATGTAGGCCCTAGAGGCCATTACTGTACATTGGATGTATATTGTAGTGGATGCTGGGTCATATATAGGTAGGACTTTCTTGCTCGACATGATAGTACGCTATTTGGTTGCTCTTTATCTTAACATGTATACTTTCTGTCTCTCTGTTACATGTTGATAAAGCCCTTAGGATGTGTACTCGACTTCCAGGACTATGATGCAGATCATACTAGTGGGGCCTGGGTAGTCCATGAGTACATCCTTCGATGTTCCTAGTCGTGGAAATATCGAGACGAGGCATCGATATTCCAGAGTAGACTAGCGTATATCTTCTCGACCCATGTGATGGGCGATGGATGATCCCATATCCATTGGTGTTTGACATCAGAGATGGTATGCGGGTGCTCAGTGGAGACTGGGTACACTGAACGAACTCGCCGAGAACTCCCAGATGGTATTATACCTCACGTCAGATGGCAGTTCTCTGGTGACACTGGTACAACTTAGTCTGTTGACCCGAGATCGTCATAGAGTCTTGTGTGTTTCCCACTGTGTTTTGATTTCCACCCTACCACGGCTCTACTGAGTCATGCAAACAGGTGGTTTTTGGGTACAGTCCTGATTCACATGAAGGCAATGAGCGATAGGAGGGGATTCTTCTCTCCGGGTATTGGAGGTTGATGTTGCGCTATGCTCGATTGGCCATAACAGGAAATCCCTGGCCAGGGTTGCAGTGATATACTGGTAAGAGTTATCAGTAGTTTCACGATTGTTATGGACCTCACGTCGGCATGACTTATCGAGCTATTGGGGTCTGACGTTTACCACCCCTAGGCGAGATATGCGACATATCAGACGAACAGACCGGACTGTACGGTAAGTGTTACTGGTTGGATTCACAAGAGTGTGAACGGGCTTGCTCGTCGATCTTCTGATCGCTCAATACCCGGGTGGCCGTTACGTTTAGCAGACCGCTTGCGGCTTGTGGGTGTTTGATATGATCATCACCTGCTGCCGGCGTATTGACGAGTCTTTAGAGTCCTACACAGAGGTTTCCTGGCTCAAGCGAAACGAAATAGGAGCGCATATGAGATATGTGCTGGACCGAGAATAATACGTGTATGTGATACCGTATTCTATTCTCGCGATGAATGTATCGATTGGTTGTATGCGGTATAACCTAGTTATCGAATCAAGGATTGATTCGATAAGCCGATACATTGGATATTAGTCGGTTATTTGCGATATGACCGGATCGTTAAATCAAGTATTGATTTAATGATTTAATGCATAATTATATATTTGATATGTTAGTTTGCGTTAACTAGTATTGGTTCACTTAAATTGGATTTTCTCACTTGATGTACACAAGTTGTATATGTGATATAGTTTTGTGCACAAGATTGTATCATGTTTGATGATACATGCAAACTTGCGTTTGTGTAAGGACTTAAACCATGGTTATGTTAATGGTTAGGGTTTTGATTTACTCACTTATTCATTTATCTATTTATTTTGGTTAAAAAAAAGGAAAAGGAAAACAAAAATGGTTGCTTTTATTCAAGAAACTTCTTGATGCTTCATGCATCTTTGACTAAAGTAACCATTCTTGTCTTCTTCTCCTAACCCTAACCATTCAACTTAACCCTAGTTAGTTCTATACACTAAACCATGGTTGAAATTATGATAAGTATCATTTTGTTTTCTATTTTTAAGATAATTTATCATATTCTTTCTTCTTCTTCTTCTTCTTCTTCTTCAACAAAGAAGAAACCTTGCCTCCATTAATGGCAACTTGAGAAAAAGAGTGAGAAATCCAATTCTAAAGTGAACCCACTTCCTATTTCTTCATCCTCTACCACTTGCCAAGTAGTATAGGGTGTTTTCTTCACAAGTTTCATGACTTGGTGAAGTTGGTGTTTGATCTTGAGTTGCCTCGACGTAGATCATCTTCGGCATCGAAGTCGACGACCTAGCCCGATGTTTTCTCCGATGAGACCACCGCGAGAGTCTAGGATTTCGATGGGTACAGCAAAGGGACGTCATCACGGAGCTAGAGAGGTGGAGGAACGGATCTACAAAGGTTGTAGCCCATTTCCTTTAAGTTAAAGTTGTTTACTTGCATTGCATCGCCTATACATCTAGTTAACGATCCGTATTAGGGTTTGTAGGTACATAAAAATTTGAAATGGCCATGTTTGAACACTTGTAGAACCTCAAGGGTGTGCCCAGGAACCCTACAGTGGTATAAGAGCTACTAGGCATTGGATGTCGACCTATGGGGGGTTCTCACTGTGTGACAGTGTGGCGAAGGATATGCTCTTACCCCTAGGGTGTCCCGAGACCGGAAGGTGTTCCGGCTGTTTGTAGTCCTCGCGAGGGGGCATGCGTAAAAAGTAGCGGCAGAGGGACCCGTTGGTGCCACGGCGACCCCATTGGTTGGGGTGGCTGCCTGACCTACAGTGGACGGAGTTAGAAGTCCGATCGAACCGAAACCCTAATCTCAAATTGCTCTTTGTACATTTTTTGAAATCGGGGATTTTTACGAATTAAAAATATTCAGAAAAATCAACAAGCATTTGTAGGAGTTACTGTGAAATTCGAGCGGCTGAATCCATCAAACCGCCGCGGTTCCGCGGCACGAGCATGGCTCGTGCGGCGGTTCCGCGGCCGTATGGTCGCCTCTCCCATTAGTTTTGGCACAGTAATTTCTATATTTGGGTGCTGTATTTTTTGGGAATTTTTAATTCTTACTCAAGAGTTGAGTATTCTGGGTTGCATTGGGAGTTCGTATATTCGTTCGGATTGTCAAACTTTGTCTATGTCTTTTCCCGGGTAATTTTAGAATATGTTAAAAAGTTCGACCGGATATAAATACCCATTTTTTCCCCTGCCGGGAAATTTCCAATTGTTGGATTTTTCCGTTGTTTAATGATGTTCTAAGTAGTGCAAGTAACGCGATGGTCCCTCTAGAAGACAACAAACCTTAACTCGATTATGTGACCATCTTGAACTGCCCTTTGAACCTTAGGGTTTGGGGCAGTACGGCGTGCCACATATGAGGCGTTGGCTTGGCCCTTCTACGGCTGGACCGTTGGTACTCAGGCACGAAGTGAATGTTTTTAAACTTATTTCATGTGTTGAGCTGTTTCGGGAAAACTTGGGTGTTCGATTGCTCGATCGGAAAGTTTAACATTTTCTATTTATCTGGAATGTGATACAATACTTGGAATCCACAAGTAGCTATGAGATAACTGAATGAATGTCATAAATCTAGCGGTTTAGTCTCACTTGATCGGTTGCCATGGAATTTTGATGTGATCAAAAGTCCGTCGCAATCACGTAGCATACGCGGATACTCGCCGGGTAAACTTAATAGACAGCCTCGCCCCATAGCCCCGACCAAGTGACTGTAGGAGAACCCCGTCGCTGAAAGCATCCGTTTGGGTGCTCGCGGCAGCGGTGTTCCGCCTTGGTGCACTTTGTCGACTGCGTCGGGGGTGCGGCCGCCTACTGAAGTTTGCGACGAGCATTCGATCAGGATGTCGGGAATCTTGTTGAATTGCCCGACTTTATATTGAAAAGTGTTTTCGATTTTGAGACTAAAATGCGGGGTTTATAATTGTTAGGCATGCGATGTCTAAGTATTTCATTTGATTAGGCATGCGATGTCTAAAGAGGTTGCGGATTCCAACTTTTGTAGTTTTACACTTTCTTTTCTGTGACCGTAAGTGTAATATGTGATATCGCCGGTTTCGTTGCTATATGTCAACGAAAATTAGGATGCGCATATTTACTTACGTTGATGACATGTGATGTTATGTGTTGCTGGATATGTTATATTGGATCGTCGTGTTTGAATAGCCGGGTTTTTTTTTATGTGAGATGAGTGTTTTTCCTTTTCATTCATGTAAAAACTTGTATGTAATATTCTTTTATTGGGGCACTTCCAGGTTGCGGATGATGTCACCATTTGTATATTATTACTTTTCTACACAAGGATAGACCTAAGGTAGGGAGCACAAGTAACCGGGTTCTAGGGTTCAGTGGGAGACCATCTCGAGGAGTCGAGTCAGGGTCTCCCAACCCTAGAATTGGTAGGGTTGCTTGCCGCTCTCGTAAGAGTCTAGGGGTGTGGGATTGGCTATTCATCACGATCGTGGAATCCGTGTTTTATACCGGCTCGTATCGAAAACACGGACGTCCTAGTATATCCAATATTTCATATGATATTTTCTGCTGCGTAATCTGTGATGTGATCATGTGATTTGTTCAGATAGATATTATATATATTATATATGATATATTATATAGACGTTGCTTATGTTTTACACCCGCGCTAGCCCTGCCTCGCTCTGGCGTTAGTTACCTAACCTAACGGTGCAGACGGGACATCGAGGCGAATGCAGATGGCATAAGCGTACGTATATTTATCTGTGATGTTTAGGTGGACTGAAATGATGGGACATTCATTAATGAGATTAATGAAAGAAATAAACCTAATTGATGTTGTGGAATCGAATTTCAAAATAAAAACTGGTAGCTACAGTTCTTGCTTTGCATCGCGGTGTTCCTTATAGAACATCCTACACCTTATTCGATGAGGAAAGGACCGAGATCCCTTCACCGGGAGTGACTCCTTTAGCGATAACTGGCAGATGCTACACCCTCGGTCTGTCTATTGATTGCTTCTATAGTTTCTGCTTTGCACAGAGATATATATGATATATCCCGCACCTCATTCGACGAGGAAAGGGCCGACGATCCCTTCACCGGGAGTGACCCCTTTAGCAAAACTAGAAAAGCTTCAAAAACACTCCATTTAAAAACCATTTGATTCCGCAACGAGATCAAGTTCAAAGCGTTAAAGGTTTTCCTAAAAAACCATTCGCAACCCTCCGTCATTTTAGTAAGTAGAGTACTTAGTATTCGTGTTGTGTTTGTTGACCATAGTTAAGGTATAGTGTACGGTAGCTAAGTGATGTCTTCCTACACCGCATATGATGCGATTAGTTAGGACAGTCGCGTGACTTTGTTGACCTTAGTTAAGGGTCATGTGGGTGGGTCTAATTAATCACGAAATGACGGGTAGAACTTGACTAGTACTTATGATTTGTTGACCATAGTTAAGGTCATAGGTGCTAGTGGTAAAAATCTTTATCGGGAGTTTCAAGTGTTGAAATTTGCAATGAGATTGCATACCTTCTATGTGATAGTTCGATCCCGATACCCACTGCGACTAATTGTTACTCCTGGGAGAGTTTTGCACTTTACAATTAGCCGATCAAGTAAGTGTCTAGAAAGGTGTCAACGGGGTTACGCCTCTGGGAAAATGAGGTTTACTGTAATTAGGTCCGTGCGAAAGCATGGGGAACCTCCCTCAAAGTACCGACACTGGCCTGGCTGAAATATTGGCGAACATGTAGAGTGTAATTAATCCCGGCTAGTCTTTTCTTTTAGGGTTTGAAAGAAGATTTGATAAAAACAGTGGGAGCCATCCTGATTAGATAAAATAAATAACCAATCTAATCTTGCAAGAGCGCACGCAGAGTGTTTTCTTCTCTCTCTCTCCAGGTAGCGACCATATCACGCCTTAATCAAGATAATAATACGGATATTGACGGAACCCGCTTTGTATACTGAGCTGGGGACGTTGGTCCCGCTCTAACTTATAATTGTTATAAGACAGAGCAGTAAATAGGGGAATACCACAATCCCTATGCCGCCGAAACGAAGAAAGTGCATATGATGCATCTTCTTCGGGTGTGTTCGTTACAAAGAATTGTTTCTCAGTATCCTCTGCATCCTGTGTATTTGATACCGGATCAGGATCCCAGATATGTAATCTGTTACATAGGGCTACAGAAAGGTAGAAAACTGAGAACGGGTGATAAGTTTCATGAGACAGAAAACGGGGCAAGTGTTGCAGCCAAGTCTGTTGGTCACTGTATTACCAATACATTGATTCTGAACGAATGTTATTAGATACCGAACCTGATATACAAAATCATATCAGTCTCTTTATTAGTCAAGAAAGGATATAATTTTGTATTGTTGGATAATGTTTTGAACATTTCCTATATCAAAAGTTGATCGGTTCAGGCACGTTATCTAAACGCATTGATGTTCTAAATCAAACTACAGTTCCTAGTATACAGATCACACACAAGAGGAAGAATTCAAAAATGAACGAATCCTTCTTGAGGCATTGTAAACTAGGTCATATCAATGCGACCCGACTAGCTGAAGTTACATTTTAGATGCATATTTAAATCAGTTTGAATTTACATCTTGTGAAACTTGCCAGTCATGTCATAAAATTAAGATGACCATAGCTCTGTTTATTGGAAACAGAGAAGGAGTTCGTAAACTCTTGGGACTGATACATGATGATATATGTAAGGTCTCCTGTCTACACATGCCAGGACAGGTTCTTTGTACTTCATTACGTTCTCTGATGATCTCTCAAGATTCAGACATATGTTCCTATTGAAACATAGGCCCGAAGCTTTTGATATATTCACAGAATATAAGTTAGAAGTAGAGAACCAATAACCGGGTATAAGTATTATGTCCTATGATGAGATCAGGGAGGAGAATACTTGTGCATGGAATTCCTGGACTATTCTAAAGGAGAATGAGATTCTCTCTCAGCATTACTCCTCCGTATACACCATAGCACGATGGTATATCGGGGCGGAGCAATCACACCCTATATGATATGGTGCGCTCTATGATGAGTACTACTGAGTTTCCTATTTCTTTTTAGGGAGTTATGCACTTATGAAGTTGCATACCTATTGAATAGGATTCGATTCAAATCAGTGCCTACCACTCCATATAAGATATGGTATGGGAAGAGCCTATCTCTTAAGTAAGTTAAGATTTGGGATTATCCGGCCTGTGTCAAAAGCAAAATCCGGACAAGATCGAGGCAATGTCAGTTCTGTAGAACTGGAAAGGTTCCAGCTATACAAAACTGCAGCTGATGATTTGACAGAACCAAAGGATTCAATAGTTCCTGACGAATCTCAGCCTCTCCGCCGATCTGGTAAGGTTTCTCATCTGCTTGAGAGATACTTCGGTTTCTCGATTACAGTGGGAGCAAGGATTGCATCATGAGATGATGACCCAACTAGATTCGAGCAGGTCATCGAGAGTAGGGACTCTGTAAGAATGGCTTGATGCTTAGCGATCTGAGATGGAATCCATGTACACCAACAAAGTATGGACTTCGGGTTGCTATATCTGAAGGGTTAAATCCCCATCAGGAGCAAGTATATCTTGAGACGATTACTTGGTGTAGATGGAAAAGTTGAGACTTTCAAAGCTAGACTTGTTAAAGGTTTTCATCCTTGACCAGGCGTGGATAATGATGATACCTTTTCCAGTGGCTATGCTTAAGTCCATCCGGATCCTACTTGCCACGGCTATATACCATGACTACGATATCTGGCGGTTGGGTGCCATGACTACTTTTCTAAATAATGATTTAGAAGAGAATGTCTATAAGTACACAGCCAGAGGGCTTCGTAAACAGTGGGAGCAGCGGAAACATGTGCAAGTTGTTTTACAGGATGAAGCAAGCATCGCGGAGTTGGAACATATGTTTTTATGTGGTAGTCAAAGAGTTTGACTTCATCAAAATGGTAGATGAACCTTGTATATACAAAAAGGTAGTAGAGAGTAAGGTGGTCATCCTCGTATTTTATGTGGACAACGTACTCTTGATAAGAAAAGAGTTTCCTATGCTACGCACGGTCAATCTCCGCTTATCACATGGATTCTCCATATAGGATAAAGATAAAACCTCCTAAATCCTGGGATTTGGGTCTATGAGATATATCTAAATGGATGTTAGGATTCTCACTAGCTATAGTAAGATAGTATCAATCGATCCTGGGGAGAATCACTGGAAGTGTTCCAGGGTGATAAGGACGACTGAATGTCAGTCACAGGCATTGTCTTCACCCTCAGTGGAGGGACGGTATGTTGGAAGAGTTCCAAGCTAGATACCGTGGCAAACTGGACGATAAAGGCTGGTAAAATCGCTATTAAAGATACTACCAAAGAGGCAGTTTGGGTCTATATTAGTTCATGAGATGAACTAGGTTCCTACCATTGTATGACAATGGAAGTGTGGCTTCGGCCCAGGAACCCTGGTCCCATCAGTGACCCAGACATATTCTGAGGCAGCATCACCTGATCATGGAGATAGTTGATCTCCAAGGTGATCGAGGTTGGGGGAGTAGACTTAGAGGACAACACGGCAGATCCACTCACAAAGGCTTTTTCCCAGAGAGAGACTTATATGGGATGGTTGAGTATGTGATACTGCAACCACTGCTACAGATGGCCCTAGTGCAAATGGGAGATTGTTAGTTATATGTATGCCCTAGAGGCCATTACTGTACATTGGATGTATATTGTAGTGGATGCTGGGTCATATATAGGTAGGACTTTCTTGCTCGACATGATAGTACGCTATCTGGTTGCTCTTTATCTTAACATGTATACTTTCTGCCTCTCTGTTACATGTTGATAAAGCCCTTAGGATGTGTACTCGACTTCCAGGACTATGATGCAGATCATACTAGTGGGGCCTGGGTAGTCCATGAGTACATCCTTCAATGTTCCTAGTCGTGGGAATATCGAGACGAGGCATCGATATTCCAGAGTAGACTAGCGTATATCTTCTCGACCCATGTGATGGGCGATGGATGATCCCATATCCATTGGTGTTTGACATCAGAGATGGTATGCGGGTGCTCAGTGGAGACTGGGTACACTGAACGGACTCGCCGAGAACTCCCAGATGGTATTATACCTCACGTCAGATGGCAGTTCTCTAGTGACACTGGTACAGCTTAGTCTGTTGACCCGAGATCGTCATAGAGTCTTCTGTGTCTCCCACTGTGCTTTGATTTCCACCCTACCATGGCTCTACTGAGTCGTGCAAACAGGTGGTTTTTGGGTACAGTCCCGATTCACATGAAGGCAACGAGCGATAGGAGGGGATTCGTCTCTCCCGGTATTGGGGGTTGATGTTGCGCTATGCTCGACTGGCCATAACAGGAAATCCCTGGCCAGGGTTGCTGTGATATACTGGTAAGAGTTATCAGTAGTTTCACGATTGTTATGGACCTCACGTCGGCATGACTTGTCGAGCTATTGGGGTCTGACGTTTACGACCCTTAGGCGAGATATGCGACATATCAGACGAACAGACCGGACTGTACGGTAAGTGTTACTGGTTGGATTCACAGGAGTGTGAGCGGGCTTGCTCGTCGATCTTCTGATCGCTCAATACCCGGGTGGCCGTTACGTTTAGCAGACCGCTTGCGGCTTGTGGGTGTTTGATATGATCATCACCTGCTGCCGGCGTATTGACGAGTCTTTAGAGTCCTACACAGAGTTTTCCTGGCTCAAGCGAAACGAAATAGGAGCGCATATGACATATGTGCGGGACCGAGAATAATGAGTGTATGTGATACCGTATTCCATTCTCGCGATGAATGTATCGATTGGTTGTATGCGGTATAACCTAGTTATCGAATCAAGGATTGATTCGATAAGCCGATACAATAGATATTAGTCGGTTATATGCGATATGACCGGATCATTAAATCAAGTATTGATTTAATGATTTAATGCATAATTATATATTTGATATATTACTTTGCATTAACTAGTATTGGTTCACTTAAATTGGATTTTCTCACTTGATGTACACAAGTTGTATATGTGATATACTTTTGTGCACAAGATTGTATCATGTTTGATGATACATGCAAACTTGGGTTTGTGTAAAGACTTAAACCATGGTTATGTTAATGGTTAGGGTTTTGATTTACTCACTTATTCATTTATCTATTTATTTTGGTTAAAAAAAAGGAAAAGGAAAACAAAAATGGTTGCTTTCATTCTAGAAACTTCTTGATGCTTCATGCATCTTTGATTAAAGTAACCATTCTTGTCTTATTCTCCTAACCCTAACCATTCAACTTAACCCTAGTTAGTTCTCTACACTAAACCATGGTTGAAATTATGATAAGTATCATTTTGTTTTCTATTTTTAAGATAACTTATCATATTCTTTCTTCTTCTTCTTCTTCATCAACAAAGAAGAAAACATGCCTCCATTAATGGCAACTTGAGAAAAATAGTGAGAAATCTAATTCTAAACTAAACCCACTTCCTATTTCTTCATCCTCTACCACTTGCCAAGTAGTATAGGGTGTTTTCTTCATAAGTTTCATGACTTGGTGAAGTTGGAGTTTGATCTTGAGTTGCCTCGACGTAGATCATCTTCGGCATCGAAGTCGACGACCTAGCCCGATCTTTTCTCCGATGAGACCACCGCGAGAGTCTAGGATTCCGATGGGTACAGCAGAGGGACGTCATCATGGAGCTAGAGAGGTGGAGGACCGGATCTACAAAGGTTGTAGCCCCTTTCCTTTAAGTTAAAGTTGTTTACATGCATTGCATCGCCTATACATCTAGTTAACGATCCGTATTAGGGTTTGTAGGCACATAAAAATTTGAATTGGCCATGTTTGATCACTTGTAGAACCTCATGGGTGTGCCTAGGAACCCTACAGTCAAAATGGTGGATGAACCTTGTATGTACAAAAAGGTAGTAGAGAGTAAGGTGGTCATCCTCGTATTGTACGTGGACAACATACTCTTGATAGGAAAAGAGTTTCCTATACTACGATCGGTTGATCTCTTCTTATCACATGGATTCTCCAATAGGATAAAAGTGATACAGTATCAATCAATCCTGGGGATAATCACTGGAAAGGTTCCAGGGTGATAAGGACGACTGAATATCAGTCGCAGGCATTGTCTTTACCCTCAATGGAGGGACGGTATGTTGGAAGAGTTCCAAGCTAGATACCATGGCAAACTAGACGATAAAGGCTGATAACATCGCTATTAAAGATACTACCAAAGAGGCAGTTTTGGTGTATATTGGCTGATGAGATGAACTAGGTTCCTACCATTGTGTGACAATGGGAGTGTGGCTTTGGCCCAGGAACCCTGGTCCTATCAGTGACCCAGACATATTCTGAGGCAGCATCACCTGATCATGGAGATAGTTGATCTCCAGGGTGATCGAGGTTAGGAGAGTAGACTCAGAGGACAACACGGTGGATCCACTCACAAAGGCTTTTTCCTAGAGAGAGACTTATATGGGATGGTTGAGTATTAGATACTACGACCACTGCTACAGATGGCCCTAGTGCAAGTGGAAGATTGTTAGTTATATGTATGCCCTAGAGGCCATTACTGTACATTGGATGTATATTGTAGTGGATGCTGGGACATATATAGGTAGGAATTTCTTGCTCGACATGATAGTACGCTATCTGGTTGCTCTTTATCTTAACATGTATACTTTCTGTCTCTCTGTTACATGTTGATAAAGCCCTTAGGATGTGTACTCGACTTCCAGGACTATGATGTAGATCATACTAGTGGGGCCTGGGTAGTCAATGAGTACATCCTTCAATGTTCCTAGTCGTGGGGGTATCGAGACAAGGCATCGATATTCCAGAGTAGACTAGCGTATATCTTCTCGACCCATGTGATGGGCGATGGATGATCCTATATCCTTTGGTGTTTGACATCAGAGATGGTATGCGGGTGCTCAGTGGAGACTTGGTAAACTGAACGGACTCGCCGAGAACTCCTAGATGGTATTATACCTCACGTAAGATGGCAGTTCTCAGGTGACACTGGTACAGCTTAGTCTGTTGACCCGAGATCGTCATAGAGTCTTGTGTGTCTCCCACTGTACTTTGATTTCCAGCCTACCACGGCTCTACTGAGTCGTGCAAACAGGTGGTTTTTGGGTACAGTCCCGATTCACATGGAGGCAATGAGCGATAGGAGGGGATTCGTCTCTCCCGGTATTGGGGGTTGATGTTGCGCTATGCTCGACTGGCCATAACTGGAAATCCGTAGCCAGGGTTGCACTGATTTACTGGTAAGTGTTATCAGTAGTTTCATGCTTGTTATGGACCTTACATCGGCATGACTTATCAAGCTACTGGGGTCTGACGTTTACCACCCATAGGCGAGATATGCGACATATCAGACGAACAGACCGGACTGTACGGTACGTGTTGCTGGTTGGATTCACTGGAGTGTGAGCGGGATTGCTCGTTGATCTTCTGATCGCTCAATACCCGGGTGGCCGTTACGTTTAGCAGACCGCTTGCGGCTTGTGGGTGTTTGATATGATCATCACCTGCTGCCGGCGTATTGACGAGTCTTTAAAGTCCTACAAAGTGGTTTCCTGGCTGAAGCGAAACGAAATAGGAGCGCATATGAGATATGTGCGGGACCGAGAATAATACCAGTATGTGATACTGTATTCTATTCTCGCGATTTGTATCATTGGACGGTTATATGAGATATAGCCGGGTTACCAAATCAAATGTTGATTTAATACATTGATACACTTGATATTTGTCGGTTATATCCGATATGACCGGATCATTAAATCATGTATTGATTTAATAATTTAATGTATAATTATATATTTGATATATTACTTTACATTGACTAGTATTGTTCACTTAAGATGGATTTTCTCACTTGATGTGCACAAGTAGTATATATGATATATTTTTGTGCACTTGTTTGTATCATGTTTGATGATACATGCAAACTTGGGTGTGTGTATGCTATACACCATGTTTAGGTAAATGGTTAGGGTTTTATTTACTTTATTTATTTTGTTTAAAAGAAAAAACTAAATGGTTGCTTTTGTTTTATGCAAGAAGCTTCTTGATGCTTCATGCATCTTTGACAAAGTGACCATTTTGTTTTTATCTCTTAACCTAACCATTTAACTAAACCCTAGTTTATTCTCTACAAAAGTAAACTAACCCATGGTTTCTATATGATAAGAATCACTTGATTTATTATTTTCAAGAATTCATTATTCATTTTCTTTTCTCCTTCTTCTTCTTCTTCATGAAGAGAAGAAAGCATTCTTGAAAATTTCCAAGTGATGAATCCAAATGAGAAATCCAATTCCAAAGTGAACCCACTTTCTATTTCTTCATCCTCTACCACTTGCCATGTAGTAGAGTGTGTTATCTTCACAAGTTTTATGACCAAGTGAAGATGGAGCTTGAGTTTGAGTTGCCTCGACGTAGATCATCTTCAGCATCGAAGTCAACGACCTAGCCCGATCATTTCTCCAATAAAACCGACAAGAGAGTCCGGGATTCCGATGATCGCAGCGGAGGGACGTCAACACGGAGCTAGAGAGGTGGAGGACCGGATCTGCAAAGGTTGTAGCCACTTTCACTTTATAGCAAAGTAGTTTGCTTGCATCTTTCGCCTATCCTCTAGTTAACGATCTAGTTTAGGGTTTCTCGGCACATAAAAATTTAAATTGGACATGGTTGATCAGTTGTAGAACCTTATGGCTGTGCCTAGGAACCCTACACTTTTGCTCGGCCAAAATCCAAGCACAGGCCCCAGTATTTCACCCGTGTTCTTATGTTTGCCCATACTCCATTCTGTACCTGTTTGAAAATTTTTTAAAGCACTTTTTAGAAAATTTCCATAGAGCATTTTTAGGGTCCCATAATACCATGTTTTTCGAAGTCGATTTCGTTTTCTTATTTGTTTTAACACCGTGTCTAAAATTCTAGCTTGGCTCTGATACCATTGTTGGGTTTCCCTAGCACCTACTTAAGAGTATGGAAGCATCACACATGCCACATTAAAATTTAAAGAGGTGCTAAGAAAACTATCTATGAATCATTGACTAGAAATTTATGGTAACAACTCTAGTATCTCATTCAAAGAACATTTAATCACTAAGTGAAAGGAATACAACCTTTGTAGTCCTCTTGTTGTGACTCCTAGGATCGTTGAGTTTTTGGAAAGGCTTGCTAGTAAACTCCTTTGTTCACGATGATCCACCCGATGTCCACTTCTTCTAAGCTCCTAGCTTCACTTGATCAAAGAAGATGATGAAGCCAAACACTCTAAACTAATTTGCTAGATTAGAGCAGAATGATGAGGTGGTGTGTTTTCTTTAATTAAAACCCTTTCTTTTTTATTCCCTCACTCTATGGAAAACTCAAGAGTGCTTTGAGGAAGAAAGAGAAGATGGCAAAAGCTTTTGTCTAAATGATAATGATAAAGCTTTAATGAAAAATAGAAAAGATAGTATATATATATATTTTCTATCTCTCATTTAAACCATGGTTCAAAAAATATCTAGATATTTTTCTATTTGGGTTAAAGACCAAATAGAAACTAAACCAAGGGTTTAACCAAGGTCAAAGAAAAGAAGTAAGTAGAAAAATCCAATAATAATTTAAATTTCCATTTTCCTTTTATTATCCAAATAAAAATATATGTGTGTGTGTCTATATATATATATATATATATATATATATATATATTGAACCATGTAAGTCTTTTATTGTCACCAATGATGTATCATCAACCATGACACTATGCATGTATGTGTCCATGCACATCAACATGTGCATACATGCACATCAACATGTGCATTCATACATGCATACATCTTTAAGAAAAAGGGTTTGAATAAAGAATAAAACTAAAAGTCAAATGTTAAATCAAGAATTGATTTAACAATCCGGTCATATCACATACGACCCGACTAGTTGAAAAACACCCGATTAACATACGGTACCACATAGTCGTATTCAATCGAGTCCCCGCACATATCTCATATGCACACCACATCGTTTCACCTGGGCTAGGGAACTCCTGTGTGGGACTCTAAGACTCGTCAATACGCCGGCAGTAGGTGATGATCATATCAAACACCTACTATCCACAAGCGGTCAGCTGAACATAATGGCCACCCGGGTATTGAACGATCAGAAGAAAACCTAGCAAAGCTGTCAAAACTCCCGTCGAGCCATCTGTCAACAATTACCGTACAGTCCGGTCTCCTCGTCAGATATGTTGCATATCGAGTCTTGGGATGGTATCGTCGACCCCAATAACTCAATAAGTCATGCTGGTGTATGGCTCATAACAGATCGAGAAACTACTGATAACACTTATCAGTAAATCTCAGCAGCCCTGTCCAGGGACATCCTGTTATAGCCAATCGAGCATAGCACAACATCAACTCCCAATATCGAGAGAGACGAAACCCCTTCTATCGCTTATTACCTCCATGTGCCTCGGGACTGTACCCAAAGTCCACCTATTTGCACGACTCAGTAGAGCCGTGATAGGGTGGAGATCAAAGTACAGTGGGAAGACACACAAGACACTATGACGATTTTGGGTCTACAGACTAACATGTACCAGTATCACCTGAGAACTGCTATCCGACGATAGATATAATACCACATAGGAGTTCTCGGCGAGTCGGTTCAGTGTACCCAGTCTCCACCGAGTACACATATACATTCTTTGGTGTCAGCACAAAAGATGGATATGGGATCATCCATCACCCATCACATGGGACAAGAATGGTATACGCTGGTCTACTTTGGAATATCGACGCCCCGTCTCGATACACCTACAACTAGGAACAATTCAAGGATATACTTATAAACTACATGTGCCCCACTAGTATGATCAGCATCATAGTCACAGTAGTCAAGCAAATATCCTGAAGGCTTTATCAACATGTGCAAATGAATAAAAACATGATCAAATCAACAAGTCAGATAAAGTAAACCAGATAGAATACTATCATGTCGAGCAAGAAAGTAATATTTATATATACATGTCCAAGCATCCACTATACATATAATAGCCTTTAGGGCATACATATATCCAACATGCGCATGCCTGGTAAGTTTCCTGTATGTTTGAAACTCCCGATGTGATTTTTGTTGGATATAGTGCCCTCAAAGTCAATTATTGGATCGTAGGTATGTGATTGCAATAATTGAGGGAGGACCTATACCGGTAGGACAGTCTTACTCGAGATGATAGTATGCTATCTGGTCTGCCTTTATCATCGTGTACAGATTTAGGTGAATGTTCACTATTACACGTTGATAGAGCCCTTAGGATCCTGCTTGACTACCAACAGTATGATGGCGATCATATACGTGAAAGTTGGGTAGTCCATAAGCACATCCTTAATAGTGGTCCCTAGTCATGCGAGTTTCGAGACAGGGCAACGATACTCCAGAGTAGACTAGTGTATACAGTCGAGACCCCGATGAGGGGCGGTGGCCGATCTCACAAGCCATTGGTGTCAGTTGGATCACCTAAGGTGTATACAGGTGCTCATTGGGTTATGAGTACACCGGACAGGACTCGCTGGGAACTTGCTAGTTGGTATTATACCTAGCGTCAGATAGCAGTTCCCTGGTGACATGTGTATAGGTTAGTTCATCGACCTGAGATCGTCATCTGTCTCGTGTGAGTTCCCACTATGCTTTGATTACTACCCTACCACGGCTTAAAGGAGTCGTGCAAACAGGTTTTAGTTGGATACAGTCCCGAGCCACATGGAGGCAAGTGAGCGGGTCGGCAGGGGATTCGTCTCTCCCGGTATTGGGGGTGAGATCACGCTGTGTCTAGGAGAGCTATTACACATAGCCCTCGGCCGAGGCAGAAGATTTACTGGTAGGTACTCCAGTAGTATCTCAGGGTGTTCAGGGCCACCCTCCGACACGACTTATACCTCTTTTGGGGATCTGATGTTACCAGACCCCTAGGCCCGATATGCGATGCTCATAGACATCCGGACCGGACTGTATGTATATTGTTACTGATAGGCTCAGTAGGGTTCCTGGATGAGTTCGCTCATCGGCTTCCCTTTCGGTCAGTACATGGGCAGCCGTTATGCACAGCTAGTGCCGCTGACGTGCTTGTGGTGAAACCCACTGCCAGGGTACTGACGAATCTTTAGAGTCGCCCACAGATAGTTTCCCAACTTCGGGCGAAACGTTGTAGAGGCCGTATGGTTTTATGGCAGGGTTCGAAAATGCACGTGCACTTGTGCACGTGTCGTATTTTGGACAGACAATACTGGTGGGTTTTGGTTTGAGCCGGATCCATGTATTATATTGAGTCGGAATATTTTAGTCTCTCGTATTCGTATTCGGTCGGAATACGGATACAGGTATGTATATACAGGTGAGGGGTATTCTCGTAATCCGTTACGAGAATATTTTACAAGATGCATTTCTTTTTGGATTAATCATTTTGGTTTAAATGATTAAATTGGTTTTGGAAAGGGTGACTCAGTCTTGGTGACTCATTACTTCTAGAATGATCACTAATGACTCATGTAATGAGTCATCTAGCGAGTCATTAAGTATTAATGAGTTTTGTTTTGGGTTTGGATATTTGAAGAGATATTTTCATAAGATATTTTGCTTTGGTTTTTTTATAAAATAAACCTCATATATTAATTCACAAGGGAAGTGAGAAGAAAATATATGTTTATAGCTTGGTTTTCTTTTGGCTCACTAGTTTTTCTTGAGTTCACCATTTCCAATCCTAAGCATCTTCTTCTACCTCCATCCTATCCCTCTCATGTGATGAGAACCCTAGGGTGTTTGAGACAAAGTATTCTACTCATTCTCTACTTCATCTTGGACATCTTTTTTAGCAGACTTGATGTCCGAGTTACCTCGGTATAGAGGCGGGAGCCCGTTTAAAGATCCGTTGACGTGGTGCCACCTCGATGAGGAGACAGAAGATCGGAGTTGCCGCGAGGAGCGTGGGATGATGGCTAAAGACCGAAGGACTCGGATGGATCGGTATAGCCTTTCTACCTCTTTACAATTTGTTAGTTTAGCGTTAATGGAAAGATCCGGGTTATAGTATACGATTGCGCCAGTTATAAAAGTTTTTGTTCCGTGTTTGGTGTCAGATTGACGGCCGGGGCGCTACCGTAGACTTACATTGTATCAGAGCCACGCCATTAACCTTTACTAACTTGTTCTAACGTGTTTAAAATATCAATCGAACGAAATTTCCAAAACCACATTTTTCATGATAAAGTTTCTGTCGATTTTTAAAACCGGTCTAAAAATCATTTTGAGCATCTCAGAAAATGGAGCAGGATTTTTTAAGAATACTGTAGAAATTTGGTCAACTGTTACCTCCTGAGCGCCGCGGAACCGCCGCACAAGCCACGTATTGGCCGCCGTTCCGCCGCCGTTTTGGAGCAACGGTGCACCGTTTTTCTACAGTAGTGTCTTTCATGGGAATTGTGGTTTCTGGAATATTTTATTTGGGCCCAGATTTTGTTTGAGTACTGCAGTTGTACTTGGGGCCCACTTTGGGAAGTTTTGTCGATCGGAATTTTAAAATTGTTAGTTTACAGTACTTATATTATATCTCCGACCGTGAATGTCATTCGAGCGGTAAATTGCATCTAATTGCTATAGTCCTTTTAGACGGGTGTGCGAACGTGACATTCGCTTTGATGTTCTGTGTTGTGCTGTGATGTTGCGGATTCGTCGTGGTGGATAGCAGTGTGCAATGGTAGTGCAGTTTGGCTTTATTTGTACATTTGATATTGCGGGACGAGCGTCCAACATGTGGACTGCCGTCACTGCTTGTTTGTATAATATTCTTTTGGGGAACGACCGGGCTGAGGTCGATGTACCCGCTGTACATATTTTTCATTTCTGTACTAGGTTTACTCGCGACGGAGTGCACGGATAGCCGGGTTCTGGAGGGCAACGGGTCCGTATCTCATGGCTTTGAGAGGCAAAGGGGCCTTACTCTAGAATTGGCAGACTATTCGCCGCACTCGTAGCGGGTACAGGTTGACCCAAGATGGAGTGCATAAGTTACCGGATTCCGTGAAGTGCTGGGTGTTCCATTCACTTTGCTGTAGGGGCTGCCTCGCTTCATGTTTTGCCGGGTAACTTGCCGCACTCGTAAGGGTCTAGGTTTTCATTGCACAGGCTATCCACACGACCAGGGGAACGTCGGGTTTCAGCAGCGGCTCTGTGAAACCCGGGGATCCTAGATTATCTGTATTGTTCTGTGATGCTTATTACTTTTCTGTAATGTTACATTTATCACGTCTGGAGCGATTATTGTATATTGGTATATATACTAGTAGATGTTGTATATGTTTTACAGCCGTGCTAGTCCAGTCCCCGCTCTGTCGTTAGTTAAGTAACCTAACGGGTAATGACAGAACCCAGTGACGAATGCTGATGGCATATACGTACATTTTATTTTCGTACTTTTCTGGTGTGATTAATTGATGGACTGCGTTGATTCTGATAAATGCAAAGGAAAACAAACCTGTTTGGACGTTGTTGGAACAGTTTTAAAAAGTGTTATTACGAAGACGTTTTCTTTTGTTTTGCACAGTGGTTTTCAGTTGGAATATCCTGCACCTCATTCGACGAGGCAAGGGACGAGATCCCTTCACCAGGAGTGACCCCTTGGGCAGAAGTTGGCATCAGGGTAAAAACTTCACTATAGTCGATTACATGTTACTTTGCATCGTGGTATTCAGTTGAAATATCCTGCACCTCATTCCACGAGGAAAGAGCCGAGATCCCTTCACCGGGAGTGACCTCTTTAGCAATGGTTTTCGCCACTATATTTTTTATAAAAAGCTATCAGGTTCCTTCAGCGATATCAAGTTCGTTATGTTAAAGGTTTTTTGCCAAAAACCAGTCGTAGCCCTCCGTCGTTTCAGACGGGTAGCACGTAGTATTCATGCTATGTTTGTTGGCCTTCGTCAAGGCATAGTGGATGGTAGCTTCTTGTTACTTTTCTGTTCCATAGACAGATGAGTTGGTTTGGGACAGTCGTATTACCTTGTTGGCCTTCGTCAAGGGTATGTACGGGTGGGTTCAAATTGACAAGATAATGATGGGTAGAAATTGACATATGACTTATGATTTGTTGGCCTTCGTCAAGGTCATAAGAACATGGGGTAAAAATCACATCGGGAGTTTCTAAAGAAATTGAAACTTGCCAGGCTTGCGCATACCTTCTGGAGTGTGATAACGTGAGTGGATTCCTTCACGTTATCATGAGATGAGAGTTGGATCCCGATTCCTACTGATGTGTTAGTTTACTCTTCGGGTGATCCCGATTGATTCTTTATTCAGGTTTGGAGGAGAATTTGACAGTACAGTGGGAGGTTTCCTGATTAGATAAAGTGATAACCATTCTGATCTAGGTTAGAGTGCACGCAGAGTGTTACTTTTCTCTCTCTCTTTGGCAGCGACCTTTGACCGACCCTAGACTATGACTCAGTGACATGGTTGACCGAACCTTCTTAAAATACTGGCTTTTGGATTGTCCTAGTTGCATAAGTTATTGCCGCTTATTCTTTTACCCTTTGCATTTCTCAGAACACCTCATATCACTACGAACATCCACTTCCATTGGGTAGATCCATCGTATGGTTATATACGAACTCGAAGGGACTTCTTCGAGGATGGATCCAGGTTCAGGAGAAATTGAATTGGTTTATTCAGTTGTCTATTATCATCACCTTCTCTCAGGTTGCGAGGGCTCCTTAGTTTAGGAGAGTACACCTATTACGCTTATTAGATAGTCTTCTTCCAAACTATAGGCAGGTGCCGAAAGGTAGGGAATGAAGAAAACCAATTACCCTAAGTTGGGTGTACAGAAGGTAATAAGTAAAGACAAAATAAAGGGATTAGAAAGAGGGCAAAATAAATTGCGACTACTATCATTCACGACCAAACCGTGTAGTTCATCTCCACTCCTACTTCACCCTTGTTTTTTCTCCAGTTCAGGAGAAATAGAATAAGGTTTTATTCTGTTGTCTTTTATCATCACCTTCTCTCAAGTTGTGAGTACTCCTTGGTTTAGGGGTATACACCTATTACGCTTATTGGATAGTCTTCTTCCAAACCATAGGCTGGTGCAGAACGGTAGGGAAGGAAGAAAACCATTTAGCCTAATGATGGTGTACAGAAGGTAACGACTAAAGACAGATAAAGGGATTTAGAGAGATGGCAAAGAAGCATACGGTTATAGTCATGAATTGGATTATGGAAGAGGCATTACTAGGAATACCAAGATACCCCTTCGAAACATTTTCATGTTTCAGTTTTATTGTGCATTGTTAAAGGAAAACTGATTTCCCGATTAGATACTTACTCCAGGGTATGTATTTACCAGGTATGATTCTCACATCTGTATCGTTTTACAGATGATGAGTGGGAGTAAGTTATTGGGAATAAGGTGATCATCCTCATTATATCGGATTCATTGTAATTGGTGATATTTGAGGAGATCACCTGGGTTTTTGCAGGACGACAAGTATTTGGTTTTGAGTATCTGTTGTTGTGCACCAATTTCAAACTGATATATCTGTACATTTATTTTTATAAAGTGAGATATAACATTTTTAAATTATGTCCGTGACATTTACCTATATCAGTTGACGATTGGGTAAGGAGCATTGAACAACGGAGTAGTTCATAACATTAAATACAGTTTTCAACCTACGATGCACAGGTTTTGCGTTATTCAACTCAGCGGACTTATACAGAGTATTGTATGTTGTCCAGTGTCCATCAGGACAAAGGGGTTGGTCCTCGTACTATATTCTGTTTACTTGTGACTTCTCTAGTTTTTAGACAAGTGTTTCGTAGAAATACAAGGTCTAAGTTTTTAGAAGTTGCGGGTATAGAAATAAAGTAGAGAACCAGATGTCGCAAGTATCGGGATTCTTCAAAGAGATCGAAGATGTAGATACTTGTGATTGGTATTCAGTTGATAGTAATGGTTTTGAGAAACTTATTTCCTTTTCGGGTTACTCATAATTGGAAGCGTTCTTAAGTTGAGTAATGCTGATCAGCCTCTCTCCATTAAGTTGATATGCACTGGAGACAGCTGCATGATTTGAATCTGCTTCCAATTAAATAAATGCCAAAGTTTCTATATTGGATATAGAATGGTTCATATCTTAACGATGTTAAGGTACGGGGAGTTGTCCGGCTTATGCTTAAAACCAAACTCTGGATAACTCAAGGCACGTTTCTGTAATGGCAGTTTGTGGGTTGACCCAGGCTATGACGAGGGTTGACTTTCTACCATCTGAAAGATCAATGGTGATATTGTTCTTGACTAGCCACAGTTTTAGTAAAATAGATTTTTTCAGAAAACAGCAGTGGGGGTATGGTAGAACTGGAAGTGATTCCTGAACCGCAAACGATTATAGAAAATTTAATAGGACCTATAGATTCAATCAGGTTGGACATTCTATTAGCCACTCCGCAGATATGGTGGGTAAGCTCAGACACCCGAGAGGTACTCCGGTAGCCTCAAGGACGGTGACAGGGAGGTTCTTGTTTACCCAGACTTGACACTACTGTTGTTCCAGGCTATGAGACCTGGCAGGAGGTTAAGTATTGCGTCGTTCTAAACTAGATTTAGAACTGCACGTGTATATTATTCTGCCAGAGGGTTGTTGTGGTCAGTGGCAGCAGCGGAAGTATAGTGGGCAAGTAGCTTATGTCTATTTATAGACTAAAGCAGATATAGCGGAGATAGATCATCTTGTTTTGATGTGACAATCATGGGTTTGACTTCTTCAGAATAGGGGATGGATCTATTAAGAAGGTAGTAGGGGTGTGATGTCCTGGTATTTGGATGACATACACAGAGTAGGAAATAAAATTCCTATACTACGATCGGTTATACTGTGGTTGTCACACAGTTGTTTCTCCATATAGGATATGGATATAATATAAGACATTCTGGTTACTAGATCTATGGTTTTAGATCTAGATTTGGGTAGTTTCCCAATGTGGGTACTTTGACAGTATTCTAATAGTATTTTAGAATGGACGACTCCTGGCATGGTGGTGTACCTGCAAGTGATGGAGTCACCCTCTCTAATGGTGTCTTACAGACTAAAGGGGATAGGGACGTGCATGATTAACATATGACTTGCTTAGGCAATTGAGTTGATCATGAGATGTCAAGTACAACACCAGATATTGTTTTTGCACTAGATGCAATAAGTTTATATTAATCCAATCCTGGAGAAATATTCGGAAGCAGTTTTTAGAACATAAGTGGATGTTCTAGGGATTTGATAATGGCAGCCTCCAACAGGAGACGGTTATCATTCCAGGCTTCCTAGGTGTCATGGATGACAGAGTGATTGTCAAATTTATAGTTTTCTCTCTGATGAGGGGGGCAGTATTATGGACAGGTGGTCCAAGGGGATACTGTGAGAGGCATGGTGCAGGGGTTCAATTAACGATGCAGTCTAAGAAGTTTGGATTTGGAGTTCATTTATGAACTAGGTCCCATCAGATATCCAGGCATATTCTAAGACGGGTATTACTCAATTCGGGAGATGGTTTTCTCCGCAAACATGAGACTAAGAGAGACATTGAAAGAAACATCAGGGCGAATCCACTCATTGAGACTATTTTTCGAACACAAGAGTTTTACAAACGAGCTTTGTAAAACGAATTAGTAGAGGAGTTGGGTGTTCGGTATCACACCGGCTGTGAGTATGCGACATCACAAGAATTAGCCTTAAGTGCAAATGGAAGATTGTTGGATATAGTGCCCTCAAAGTCAATTATTGGATCGCAGGTACGTGATTGCAATGATTGAGGGAGGACCTATACCGGTATGACAGTCTTACTCGAGATGATAGTATGCTATCTGGTTTGCCTTTATCATCGTGTACAGCTTTAGGTGACTGTTCACTATTACACGTTGATAGAGCCCTTAGAATCTTGCTTGACTACCAACAGTATGATGGCGATCATATACGTGAGAGTTAGGTAGTCTATAAGCACATTCTTAAAAGTGGTCCCTAGTCGTGGGAGTTTCGAGACAGGGCATCGATACTCCAGAGTAGACTAGTGTATACTGTCGAGACCCCGACGAGGGGCGGTGGCCGGTCTCACAAGCCATTGGTGTGAGTTGGATCACCTAAGATGTGTAAGTCCATGCTACCTCTCCCGGTACTTTCGGGCATGCGGAATTTGGTGAAAAACAATTTTCTAGAGGTGGTAACATGGACTCAAAACCGGATCTTTGTTAAACATCTAACTAACAACCTAACTACGAGTTGCTAACTACTCGGTTAGGGGGTTATACCTTTCTTTTTCTCGAACTCCTTCGTCTTCAAGCTTCGATGGTCGTCCGAATCGGCTTCTCCCCGTCGTCTCCTTGCGCCGAAGATAGATCCACCTGAAAGCTTCAACCTTTGGCTCTTTCTTCGAACTTTGAAGAAACTAGTTCACTCGGTTTGCTAAACCTTGTGAACTAGAGTGAGTAGAGAAGAGTTTGTATGGGATTTTATCTATGGTTCTTGGTTCTCAACTCATGAGACAAGTGAACCATAGAGTCAAAAAAGGGAGAGCAAGAGGAGGAGATGAGAGCTCAAGAACAAGAGAGAGAATGAGCATGAAAGAATGAGAGAAGACTTTTCTCATTTGGCTCTCATAATCCAAAACAATCATAACACCTCATATCAATCAAGTATTATGTGATGGTTTAAGCAACCATAGCCATATCATTTCATGCACTCATTTTGCACAAAAGAGCAAGCAAGCAAAAGTCTTTGCCATGAAATGATAGCTATAGTTATCATGATGGTCAACTAGTCAAGCCTAGTCAACCGGTCAACAAAGTCAACAAGTCAACAAAAGTCAACAAGTCAACAAAGTCAATCCCTCAACAACCATGTCACCATAATACTTAATTAATATAATTGTTAATCACATATCATATTCTCATTAGGGTTGAGCAAAAAGTCAATAGTCAACGGTCAACGGTCAACAACCCTAATGAGAATCCTCTGCCGCTGTCTCTCCGTCAACTGTGCATACACACCCGCATCCGCGTTCCGAGAAACACGGATGCAAACTGGATAAAACCAATCCCAATACGTACACTAGGATCTGGCTTAAACCAAAGCCCGCTAGTGTAAGCTGTCCGGACACTAAACGTGCACAAGTGCACGGATGTGACTGAACCTTGTCGCAAAAACATGCGACCTGTCGCAAAACCATGCGACCTGTCGCAAAACCATGCGACCTCTACTCTTTTGCCTAAAGGCGAATAACTTTCTGTGTGGGACTCTAAAGACTCGACACTACGCTGGCAGTGGGTTTAACCACAGACCGCAAGCGGCACTAGCTGTGCGTAACGGTCCCCAGGTAGATGCCGACAAGAAGACTGACGAGGCGAAACCCATCTGAACTCCTACTGAGCCTGAATATGACATTCTCCGTACAGTCCGGTCTGTTCGTCTGATACATCGCATGGCGGGCCTAGGAGCGGTAAACGTCAGTCCCCCAATAGCGGTACAAGTCGTGTCGGAGTGAAGCCTAAAACACCCTGAGATAACACTGGAAGCCTACCAGTATATCTCGTTTGCCCTGGCCAGGGACTACTCGTGTAATGGCTCTCTTAGACACAGCGCGATGTCAACCCCCAATACCGGGAGAGACGAATCCTGTCTAACCGTCACTGCCTCCAAGTGCTTCGGGGCTGCACCCAACTACCACCTGTTTGCACGACTCCTTTGAGCCGTGGTAGGGTAGTAATCAAAGTACAGTAGGAACACACTCGAGGCGAAGTGACAGTGTCAAGTCAGCGGACTAAGCTGTACTCATGTCACCTGGGAACTGATAACTGACGATAGGCATAATACCAACTAGTCAGTTCCCGACGAGTCCTGTCCAGTGTACTCGTAACCCAACGAGCACCCGCATACTATCTCCAGTACGACGTACTGACGGCTGTGGGACAGACCGTCTCCCACACTGGGATGAGAAGCGCATGCGCTAGTCTACTCCGGAGTATCGATGCCCTGTCTCGATAGTCCTGCGACTAGGGACCTGCATAAGGATGTGCTTATAGATTACCCAGCCCCCACTAGTGTGACTGCCATCACAACGCTGGTAATCAAGCAAAGATCCTAAGGGCTCCACTAATGTGTATAGGTGATATACTAAAATAAACACATGTACACATTGAAGTAGAAACAAACCAAGTAGCATACTACCATTTTGAGCAAGATTGTCAATACAAGGTGAATATCCCAAGCTTCCATTAAGTAATATACATACTAGTATGATACAGTAATGGCCTCTAGGGCATATACACTAACAATCTCCCACTTGCACTAAGGCCATGTACTGTCGTATCGAAGACCTATCATCTCGATCAGCCGCTCGAACTGAGTCTGGGGTAAGGCCTTCGTGAGTGGATCAGCAGTGTTATCTTCCGTATTTACTCTCTTCACCTCGATCTCCCGGCGATCAACGATCTCCCTGATCTGGTGGTACCGCCTCAAAATATGCCTGGACTTCTGATGGGACCTGGGTTCCTTTGCTAAAGCTATAGCGCCGTTGTTGTCACAATACAGCGGTATTGGATCAACACTGGTAGGAACCACCTGAAGTTCCGTGAGGAACTTCTTCATCCAGACAGCTTCCTTTGCGGCATCGCAAGCAGCTATGTACTCCGCTTCCATAGTTGAGTCAGCAACGGTTCCCTGCTTGGAACTCTTCCAGCAAACCGCCCCTCCATTGAAGGTAAAGACATAATCCGACATGGACTTGGAGTCATCCTTATCACTCTGGAAGCTGGAGTCAGCAAAGGCCTCAATATGGAGGTCTTTTCCGCCATACACCAAGAACATCTTCTTAGTCCTTCTCAGGTACTTGAGAATGTTCTTTACTGCTATCCAGTGTTTCTCCCCTGGGTTCGACTGATACCGGCTTACAACGCTCAATGCGTATGCTACATCTTGTCTGGTACACAACATCGCATACATAATAGAGCCTACCGCAGATGCGTAGGGTATTGATGACATGCGAGCCCTTTCCAAATCAGTCTTGGGAGACATCTCTTTGGAGAGGGTGATTCCGTGACAAGCCGGTAGATTACCGCGCTTGGAATCTTCCATACTGAATCGTTTCAGTATGGTGTCGATGTACCTTGACTGTGAAAGTCCCAACATCCTCTTAGATCTATCACGATAGATCTGGATCACCAGAATGTAGTTGGCATCGCCCAGGTCCTTCATGGAGAACCTCTACGACAAGAATCCTTTGACTGACTGTAGCATAGGAATATCATTTCCTATTAGGAGAATGTCATCGACGTACAAGACGAGGAATACCACATTTCTTCCTACAATCTTACTGTAAATGCATGGTTCATCTGGGTTTTTGACAAAGTCGAATTCTTTGACAGTATCATCAAAGAAGATGTTCCAACTCCGCGATGCCTGCTTGAGTCCATAGATGGACTTGAGCAATTTGCACACTTTACCGCTGCTCCCACTCTGATTGAATCCCTCTGGCTGATCCATATAGACGCACTCTTCCAAATTTCCATTTAGAAAAGCCGTCTTTACGTCCATCTGCCAGATTTCATAATCGTGGAAGGCAGCAATGGCAAGAAGGATCCGAATGGATTTAAGCAGGGCCACCGGAGAAAAGGTCTCGTCATAGTCCAAACCAGGTCTTTGACGAAAACCCTTTGCAACGAGCCTAGCTATATAGGTTTCAACATGCCCATCTACACCAATCTTCTTTCTGAAGATCCATTTGCATCCTACGGGTTTTACCCCTTCTGGAGCAAAGTCCAAAGTCCAAACTTTGTTGGTGTACATGGACTCCATCTCGGTCCGCATTGCATCTAGCCATTTTACCGAGTCACCGCTCTGAATGGCTTGCTGGAAGCTAGTAGGCTCACCATAATCCATGGTGCAATCCTCTCTATCCCCGTCTATGAGAAAACCGTAGTATCTCTCGGGCGGATGAGACTGCCTACTACTCTTGCGGAGTGGCGTAGGAATGTCCGGTTCCCCTGAACCTTCTGGTTCTACTAAGGTTTCAGTAATAGCTTGTGGTTCTGGAATTTCTTCCAGTTCTATTGCGCTCCCACTTATCTGATTTTCTAAAAACTCAGTTTCCAAGAAGCGGGCATGACGAGAGACAAGGACTTTTTGCTCCTCTGCGTAATAGAAAAGATACCTCTTGGAGTTCTTTGGGTATCCCACAAATTTGCACTGTATTGAGCGTGCCTCGAGCTTGTCCGCATGCTGCTTTTTTACAAAAGCTGGACATCCCCATGTCTTAATGGATTTAAGACAGGGTTTCTTCCCACTCCACATCTGATATGGTGTGGTAGGCACTGTCTTAGTAGGAACTTGGTTCAAGAGATGTGCAGCTGTTTCTAGTGCATAACCCAAGAAAGATCGCGGTAACTCAGCCTTACTCATCATGGAACGAACCATATCTAATAGGGTTCGATTCCTCCTTTCCGATACACCGTTGTGTTGTGGTGTGTATGGAGGAGTAAGTTGAGAGAGAATTCCATTCTCTTTTAAGTAGCCCAGAAACTCGGCACTCAAGTATTCTCCACCTCGATCCGATCTTAGAATCTTGGTACTTTTGCCGGTTTGTTTTTCAACTTCATTCTTGTATTCTTGAAATTTCCCAAAGGCCTCGGATTTGTGCTTCATTAAGAAGACATGTCCATACCTAGAGAAATCATCTATGAAAGTAATGAAGTATGAATAACCACTTCGCGCATGTGTAGACATTGGACCACACACGTCACTGTGTATGAGTCCCAAGAGCTTGCTCGCTCTTTCTCCGCGTCCAGTGAACGGAGTCTTTGTCATCTTTCCCATGAGACAAGATTCACAAGTGGCATAAGACTGATACTCGAACGGATTCAAGTACCCTTCTTTATGTAACTTAGTTAATCGTGTCTCATTAATGTGACCCAGTCTACAATGCCATAAGAAAGCCTGATTTAATTCTGGAGACTTTCTTTTAAGTGTGTTCTGGACACTGAATATCTGAGCTTGATTCAATATGTATATACCGTTATTTAATGTACCTGACCCAATCAGTACTTGATTTAGGTAGATGTTTACTACATCGCTTACAAAAGCAAAATCATATCCTTCCTTAGAAAGTAAGGATATAGATATGATATTACAAGTCGCACCTGGTACATACAAACAGTTACGCAGAATCAATATCTGCCCAGTTGTCAGTCCTAGGTGATATTCCCCTACGAATACAGCATCCACGCTCATTCCGTTAGCAACCCTGAGAGTCATATCACCTTTCCTGATAACCCTACGGTTTCTCAGAGCCTGTAACGAATTACAGATGTGAGATCCTGATCCGGTATCCAATACCCAGGAAGTAGGGTTAACTGACAAACAGTTCTCTATTACAAACACACTCAAAGCCGAAGTCACAACATGCTTCGAATTCTGGCTACTGGCTTTGGAAGCCCTGCAATCTTTCTGCCATTGTTCATTCCCGTTACAATAGGAACGTCCCTCTTTTACTATATCCAGTCCTGAAACTTTTGCCCTTGCTTTTCCGTTTTCTTCCCTGGTTTCTTTCAGGGTATAAGCAGAGGGCAGGGACTGTAGAATTAAGTCAGTACTTGACCCATTCTTCAACGTGGTCTCCAGGTCCGTGAGCTTAAAATAGCTGGTCTCTGTAAGGACGTTGTCCCTTACAGATGACCCGACAGCCAACCTCGCTTGAAGCAATTCGTTCGAGGTCTCATATCTTGCGATACGAGATTGCTCTCCATATAAAATTTTGTTATGGAGGAAGATAGAAACTGAGTCCATCTTCACGTGCTGCCCCTGGTTCGCACCATCAACTGAGGCTAACACGAGGCACTTGGCTTTCGCACAATCCTTTTCCGTTGTCCTTTGGATGTAAACATCCATGAAAGGGGAAACTGGACCTGAGACGGCAGGGGTTTGATTAGTTAAGAGGTGTCCCAGCTTGTCATGGGTAATGGACATCTGGACAGACCTTTGCCAGTCATAACAGTCAGATTCAGTCATTTTTATTATCTAGATGTAACCAAGGTGCGGTCACTTGGTCGCTGCAATTAAGAGAGAGAGAAGAAAACACTCAGCATGATGCTCTTGCAAGTTTAGAGTGGTTTTTAATTTGTCTAAACAGGATGGCTCCCACTGTCTCTCGAATCCCTCCTCAAAACCAAAAAGGAAGAATTAGTCAGGATCAATCTCACCGTACAATTCTTGCTTAACCGTTCAGCCAGGCCAGTGTCGGTACTTCGAGGGAGGTTTTCCAACGCTTTCGCGAAGTTCCTTAATTCAAGAACCTCTTTTCCCTGGGGGCGTAGCCCCGCTAACACCTTTCTAGGCACCTACTTGGTTTATAGCATTGATCGTTAAGTGAGAAATTTCCCGAGGAGTAGCATATACTCACAGTAGGATCGGGATCCAAATATCATCGTGTGACGAAACTGAAGGAATCCTACCAGGATCATCACACTCCAAATGGTATGCAACACTAGCAAGTTTCAGTACTTTTGAAACTCCCGATGTGGATTTTTGCCCTATGCTCTTATGACCTTGACTAAGGCCAACAAATCATAAGTCACATGTCAAGTTCTACCCGTCGTTGTCCAGGTTGATTTGAACCCACCCGTATATACCCTTGACTATGGCCAACAAAGTAATACGACTGTTCCAAACCAACGCATTCTATCTATGCAACATATGAATACCCACCAGCTACCAAACACTGTGCCTTGACTAAGGCCAACAAACACAGCTTGAATACTGTTGATTATTCATATGAAACGACGGAGGGCTACGGATGGTTTTGGCGAAACCTTGAACGAAGTGAACTTGATATAATCGAAGGAACGAAATAGCTTTTAAAAAGAGTGGCTCAAGCTTCGCATTTAAAAGTTAGTTTTGAAAAGAACCGAGTGGTTTTCAAAGTGTTCCAACGACTTGTACTTGGTTTGTTTTCTTGCATCAGTTCTTTTAATGCGTGTTATTCTTGCATTAGTTCTTTTAATGCGTCCCATCATTTAATCCTACCATTGCAGAAAACAACCAAAATATGACGTACGCTTATGCCATTCGTATTCGCCACGGGGCCTCGTCATTACCCGTTAGGTTACTTAACTAACGACAGAGCGGGGGCTGGGCTAGCGCGGCTGTAAAACATAAGCAACGCCTAAATAATATCATATATAGATATATACTGCAATGATAGCCATTTCAGATCACAGATGAATACATTGGATATACTAGGAATCCGCAATTCGTACGAGCCTGTAACGAAAAGCAAATTACACGGTCGCGGTGAATAGCCAATACCCCACCCAAGACCCCTACGGGTGCGGCAAACTACCCGCCAAGTACCCGAAGCGAAGCAACCTTCCTCAACTCCGTGAGTAGGCCACTCGGCACTTCGGCATACCCGGTAGTTTGTGCACCCCCTCCATGGGTCTATCCTAGGAGCAAAAACAGTAAAAAGAAATTATATAATGACGGCTACAACCCCGACCCGGTTGTGCGGCCATACAAATAATTATTACATCAATTTACAAATTTACATGAATTGAAAGAAAAGAAAACTCTCGTCTCACAACCCCCGGCTATTCACCCGCGACAATCCAATGAATTCATATACACATTCCAATGACATTACAGATCACAGATTTGTATAACCCCCACTAATCGGCATATAGCGATTAGCAGACGTTCAATACAAATATCACATTACAGAAAAACCCATCTGCTAAAGTCTTTTAGAAGTTCGATCAAAAATACGGATTTTTAGGACCCCAAAAATAAAATTTTCGTTCTGGAAAATCTGGGCAGAAAATACATATTTCAAAAATCCCAAAACAACCCCAGAAAAACACTGCACCAAACTTGGACCTCGGCCGAGTCAACTCGGCCGCGGAACCGCGGCGGGAGCGTGCTCCCGCCGCGTTTCCGCGGCTCTTTGACTCGATCGTTGGACCAAATTTGGTGGGTGATCACACAAAAGCCTGAGCCGATTTTTAAGATAAAGTTTATCAATTTTTGAACAGAAAAAAAATCGGCAGAAACTTGGCATATCGGGTTCGTTTTGTGACTTTTTCTTTGATCGATCGTCTAGCTACTTTGCTAACATGTTAGATAGAGTTTAACTAGGCTCTGATACCACTGTAAGTCCATGCTACCTCTCCCGGTACTTTCGGGCATGCGGAATTTGGTGAAAAACAATTTTCTAGAGGTGGTAACATGGACTCAAAACCGGATCTTTGTTAAACATCTAACTAACAACCTAACTACGAGTTGCTAACTACTCGGTTAGGGGGTTATACCTTTCTTTTTCTCGAACTCCTTCGTCTTCAAGCTTCGATGGTCGTCCGAATCGGCTTCTCCCCGTCGTCTCCTTGCGCCAAAGATAGATCCACCTGAAAGCTTCAACATTTGGCTCCTTCTTCGAATTTTGAAGAAACTAGTTCACTCGGTTTGCTAAACCTTGTGAACTAGAGTGAGTAGAGAAGAGTTTGTATGGGATTTTATCTATGGTTCTTGGTTCTCAACTCATGAGACAAGTGAACCATAGAGTCAAAAAAGGGAGAGCAAGAGGAGGAGATGAGAGCTCAAGAACAAGAGAGAGAATGAGCATGAAAGAATGAGAGAAGACTTTTCTCATTTGGCTCTCATAATCCAAAACAATCATAACACCTCATATCAATCAAGTATTATGTGGTGGTTTAAGCAACCATAGCCATATCATTTCATGCACTCATTTTGCACAAAAGAGCAAGCAAGCAAAAGTCCTTGCCATGAAATGATAGCTATAGTTATCATGATGGTCAACTAGTCAAGCCTAGTCAACCGGTCAACAAAGTCAACAAGTCAATAAAAGTCAACAAGTCAACAAAGTCAATCCCTCAACAACCATGTCACCATAATACTTAATTAATATAATTGTTAATCACATATCATATTCTCATTAGGGTTGAGCAAAAAGTCAATAGTCAACGGTCAACGGTCAACAACCCTAATGAGAATCCTCTGCATCTGTCTCTCCGTCAACTGTGCATACACACCCGCATCCGTGTTCCGAGGAACACGGATGCAAACTGGATAAAACCAATCCCAATACGTACACTAGGATCTGGCTTAAAGCAAAGCCCGCTAGTGTAAACTGTCCGGACACTAAACGTGCACAAGTGCACGGATGTGACTGAACCCTGTCGCAAAAACATGCGACCAGTCGCAAAACCATGCGACCTCTACTCTTTTGCCTAAAGGCGAATAGCTTTCTGTGTGGGACTCTAAAGACTCGACTCTACGCTGGCAGTGGGTTTAACCACAGACCGCAAGCGGCACTAGCTGTGCGTAACGGTCCCCAGGTAGATGCCGACAAGAAGACTGACGAGGCGAAACCCATCTGAACTCCTACTGAGCCTGAATGTGACATTCTCCGTACAGTCCGGTCTGTTCGTTTGATACATCGCATGGCGGGCCTAGGGGGAGGTAAACGTCAGTCCCCAAATAGCGGTACAAGTCGTGTCGGAGTGAAGCCCAAAACACTCTGAGATAACACTGGAAGCCTACCAGTATATCTCGTTTGCCCTGGCCAGGGACTACTCGTGTAATGGCTCTCCTAGACACAGCGCGATGTCAACCCCCAATACCGGGAGAGACGAATCCTGTCTAACCGTCACTGCCTCCAAGTGCTTCGGGGCTGCACCCAACTACCACCTGTTTGCACGACTCGTTTGAGCCGTGGTAGGGTAGTAATCAAAGTACAGTGGGAACACACTCGAGGCGAAGTGACAGTGTCAAGTCAGCGGACTAAGCTGTACTCATGTCACCTGGCAACTGATAACTGATGATAGGCATAATACCAACTAGTCAGTTCCCGACGAGTCCTGTCCAGTGTACTCGTAACCCAACGAGCACCCGCATACTATCTCCAGTACGACATACTGACGGCTGTGGGACAGACCGTCTCCCACATTGGGATGAGAAGCGCATGCGCTAGTCTATTCCGGAGTATCGATGCCCTGTCTCGATAGTCCTGCGACTAGGGACCTGCTTAAGGATGTGCTTATAGATTCCCCAGCCCCCACTAGTGTGACTGCCATCACAACGCTGGTAATCAAGCAAAGATCCTAAGGGCTCCACTAATGTGTATAGGTGATATACTAAAATAAACACATGTACACATTGAAGTAGAAACAAACCAAGTAGCATACTACCATTTTGAGCAAGATTGTCAATACAAGGTGAATATCCCAAGCTTCCATTAAGTAATATACATACTAGTATGATACAGTAATGGCCTCTAGGGCATATACACTAACAAGATGTATGCAGGTGCTCATTGGATTATAAGTACACCGGACAGGACTCGCCGGGAACCTGCTAGTTGGTATTATACCTAGCGTCAGATAGCAGTTCCCTGGTGACATATGTACAGGTTAGTTCATCGACCTGAGATCGTCATTTGTCTCGTGTGAGTTCCCACTGTGCTTTGATTACTACCCTACCACGGCTCAAAGGAGTCGTGCAAACAGGTTTTAGTTGGGTACAGTCCCGAGCCACATGGAGGCAAGTGAGCGGATCGGCAGGGGATTCGTCTCTCCCGGTATTGGCGGTGAGATCGCGCTGTGTCTAGGAGAGCCATTACACATAGCCCTCGGTCGATGCAGGAGATTTACTGGTAGGTACTCCAGTAGTATCTCAAGGTGTTCAGGGCTACCCTCCGACACGACTTATACCGCTTTTGGGGGTCTGACGTTACCGGCCCCCTAGGCCCGATATGCGATGCTCATAGACGAGTGGACCGGACTGTATGTATATTGTCACTGATAGGCTCGGTAAGGTTCCAGGATGAGTTCGCTCATCGGCTTTCCTTTCGTTCAGTACATGGGTAGCCGTTACGCACAGCTAGTGCCGCTGACGTGCTTGTGGTTAAACCCACTGCCAGGGTACTGACGAGTCTTTAGAGTCCCCAACAGATAGTTTTCCAAGTTCGGGCGAAACGTTGTAGAGGCCGTATGGTTTTATGGTAGGTTTCGAAAATGCACGTGCACTTGTGCACGTGTCATATTTCGGACAAATAATTCTGGTGGGCTTTGGTTTAAGCCGGATCCATGTATTATATTGAGTCGGAATATTTTAGTCTCTCGTATTCGTATTCGGTCGGAATACGGATACAGGTATGTATATACAGGTGAGGGGTATTCTCGTAATCCGTTACGAGAATATTTTAGAAGATGCATTTCTTTTTGGATTAATCATTTTGGTTTAAATGATTAAATTGGTTTTGGAAAGGGTGACTCATTCTTGGTGACTCATTACATCTAGAATGATCACTAGTGACTCATGTAATGAGTCATCTAGTGAGTCATTAAGTATTAATGAGTTTTGTTTTGGGTTTGGATATTTGAGAAGATATTTTCATAAGATATTTTGCTTTGGTTTTTTTATAAAATAAACCTCATATATCTATTCACAAGGGAAGTGAGAAGAAAAGATAAGTTTATGGCTTGGTTTTCTTTTGGCTCACTAGTTTTTCTTGAGTTCACCATTTCCAATCCTAAGCATCTTCTTCTACCTCCACCCTATCCCTCTCATGTGATGAGAACCCTACGATGTTTGAGATAAAGTATTCTACTCATTCTCTACTTCATCTTGGATATCTCTTTTAGCAGACTTGATGTCCGAGTTGCTTCGGTATAGAGGCGGGAGCCCGTTTAAACATCCGTTGATGTGGTGCCACCTCGATGAGGAGACAGGAGATCGGAGTTGCCGCGAGGAGCATGGGATGATGGCTAAAGACCGAAGGACTCGGATCGATCGGTATAGCCTTTCTACCTCTTTACAGTTTGTTAGTTTAGCGTTAATGGCAAGATCCGGGTTATAGTATGCGATTGCGCCAGTTATAAAAGTTTTTGTTCCGCGTTTGGCGTCAGATTGACGGCTGGGGCGCTACCGTAGACTTACAATTTTTACCCCTAGGACCCAAGTGACCTTGACGAATAATCAATAAATCAAAAGGTCTTAGTCAAGTTCAACCCGTCATTATCTTGATTGTGTTAAACCCACCTGCATGACTCTTAATGAATAATCAAAAAAGTCATGCGACTGTTCTAACCAATCCACATGTCTATATGATAGAAAAGTATTACAGAGCTACCGCACACTAAGTCTCGGTGAATAGCAACGACAAACGTAACACGAATACTAAGCAATACAAATCTGAAATGGCGGAGGGCTACGGCTGGTTTTTGGCGAAAAACCATTAATGTAAAGAACTTGATATCATTGAAGGAACCGATTGATTTTACAAATATATAGTGGCAAAAACTTTTGCTAAAGAGGTCACTCCCTATGAAAGGATCTCGGCTCTTTACTCGTCGAATGAGGTGCAGGATATTCCCAATCGAATACCAAGATACAAAGCAAAAGAATCAACTATAGTGAAGTTATTACGTTGACAAAAACTTCTTGTAACGTTTTGAAAATCGTTTAGGTGAAATTTCCGATTTTCGGTTAAATAACCGGTGTTTTCCGTAAAAACCAAGATATAAGTATCTTTCAATATAAAATTAAAAATACATATTCTAGCTATGTAATGGCTACTATTGATATGAAATTAGTTGCTTATAAAATTTCTAGTTTACTAAAATATTTTCCGTAATTAATTATTTAAATATTATTTTAAGCCGTCACTAATACATTTATTTAAGGATAATTACAAATTTGAATGAGTTAATACAAGTTTGTGCATCATGACACACTAAACCAAGATGTAACATGTTGTTCTTGAAATGAAAGAAATTGTCAAGATGGTTCTTGAAATTTATAGAAAAAAAAATTTAATAAACAATGTTGTAGGTGCTAATTTTAGAGTATGGTGTTTATAAATCCCTCACCCCACACACACACCCCACTCACCAATCCATCCAATTATTGGCCGAGCCTTGCAGCCCCAAAACCCCTTTTGGCCCACTTCATTCCTCACAAAACAAAAGAAATAAAAGAATAAGAGCATAGTTAAAACAATGAGGTATGGGGGGTGTTCTTTGTTTGTCTTCTTACACCATAACCCACACCTCACAACTCTCTCTCCTCACCTTCTTTTGGCCGAGCAACTCCCCAAATTTCTGCAGCAAGCCCCTCCCCCAAAATTCCCCTCATTTGCCATTAAAAATCCATCAATTTTTGCCTCAAAAATCCAAACAAAAATCCCACAAACACCAAATCCAATCTCTACCCAATTTTCCTTGGCTACTCTAGTATGAATCTTGGTGAAATGAAGAAAGTTTGGGAGGCTATGTTGCATGTTTGATTTCATGATTTTGAGGTATAATCTTAACCCAATATTTAGTTCATGTTTAATCACTTCAATTTAACTAATTTTGATGTTTAATTGTGGTTCTAAGCGCTAACTTGAAATTTCTAGAATAGGATTGAGATCAAGTTAGGGTTTTATAAATTGACTATGGTTTGAATGTGTAGCTTAACACTTTAAGGCATGTAAAAAAACAAAACTAGTTGCTAGTTTGCTAATTGTATTTTTAAAATTGTTCTAATTAAGATATTTAGCAAACTAGATTTGTAGGATTTAATTAATTTGGTGATATAAAATTTAAGCAATGGTTTGTTTAACTTAGTTAAGATATTAAGCGAAAATGTGGCCACTAGATTTGTTAAAACATCAAGAATTGTATTAGAACGGTTAATGACCGCTTACTAGGTTTTTTTAAAACTTAATCAATTTGAATTAAATTGAGATTTTGATGACCTATAACCTAATTCCTAAAATATTTAATGTGTTGTGATTGCGCAATTGATGCGATTTGGGTTTTAGGCTCGGTGTTTTTCACGTAGAATAACCCTAGTTGTAGTTTTGGCGTTGCCGCGAGCGCGTTTGTGCGCCGGGTGCGTGAGCGTTTAATTAGCGTGCGTTGTTGACTTGTGTCAATGGTGTCCGCGACTATTTATATTTTATTCTCTTGTTTTCCTTGTGTACATTCCTAGGATTGGGTGCAGAGGCGTCGGATGTGGCGCGAGATGGCGGAGCTGGAATCGATCAGAATAGCCGAGGCGTTCAGGTGAGTAGATATATATGTACGGGGGAGGTCGGGTGATGGCGTATAGCACCCCCGCAGTTCACTGTATAGAACTCAAATGCGTTATGTTATATATATATATATATATATATATATATATATAGATAGATAGATAGATAGATAGATAGATATACTTAAATGATATTATAAGATGTGTATACTTAGCTAATTGCTTTAGAAGACTTGGGATGATAGTGTCGATAGTTGATTTACTAGTCGCGAACCTTAGAATAAGGTTTACATACATGCACACACACACTTGCATACTTTTTATTACTTGTGCGTATATGGGGATATGTGTGTGTGTGTGTGTGTGTGTAAACATATAGGTATGTGACTATGTATATATATATATACGTATACATATACATGGATGATGAGGATAGTATATGATATTAGGAGATGAGTCGATGAGTTTGGGTATAGTGCCACGAGATCGGTGATATGTTTTGGTTCGTATTATGAGATACGACATGTTGTTATAGCGGGTCCTTAGGCGATGTGTTTTCGTACACACGCGCACGCACACGCGCGCGCGCGCGCGCACGCACACATATATGGTATCAGTATTGTACTAGATTTAGATCAGTACCCCCAGTTCACGATATGTGGTGATAAGGATACAAGATGAATATTGAGATAAATATGATATTCGACCCGTACCCAGATTTGGGATGTCGTACGATGGATTTACTATACGAGCTATATATTGATGATAGATCCGCACTCTTGACTCGAGAATGTCATGTTATATATTATATCATATGTGATACTATTGAGGCGGGATCACCGACTATTTTATGTGTGTGTGTGTGTGTGTGTGTGTGTATATATATATCGACTCAGATTTAGGTGGTTTCCTTACCTTTTCGATTAACCTGTTAGTTTAGTCTTGTATTTTACTTGTCGATGTTAGACTAGACTCGAGTCATACTTATTTCAAAACTAACGAATTGTAAGTATTTTAAAGTCATGCCAAGGGATTCTATGGATATTTCAAAGGACGTACCTTTCATAAAAATACCGTAGCCCTTATTTTATAAATGCCACGATTCATATTATTTCAAATGTCAAAACTGTATGATTCACATATATAGTATGCATATTCTTTATGTTGCGTTTACTGTTCATTTCCGTATATTTCTTGTTGTTGCATTGCATTCAATGTTCTATTGTGTTATCATTGTTATTATGAAACCATGCTGTCAGGACACCAGCATCATTACTGATGATGCGTATACTCCACGCACACTTGCTTGCCAGCTCACACAAATCATCATCGGTAATTGCCATGTCACGTACATTTTAGAGAATATTATTCTATTGTTATCGTTTGCTAGCTGATAGTTTTAATATGTTATTGATTCATATGCTAGTTCATTATTGCATTCATTGCTCATTAGTTCATGCATATTTATATATTCATTTGTCATGCATTATTATAAGGGCCAGTCCGGATTGCCGGAGCCCAGTATTCATAATTATTGACTTTTCATTTTGGGATTTCGGATTTTCCATGAGATTTCTGGATTTGGAGAAACCGCAAGATTTTATAAACTCATTTATCATTTTTAAAAGATAAAAGTGAGGTCTTTTCATATTATAATTTAAGATATGTCCACCATGAGTTTTCTCGGCTCTTGAGCGATATCATACACCCGATTCGAGGAGGAGGAGGAACCGTCTGTTGGTGCATAGTGGACTTAGTGCGGTACCGTGGGGCGAGAAGGTTGCAGATGACGGCGTTGAGCCTGAGACAGAGGTGCACTACTGACCGGTGATTTATTTGTGACACGCCGGATATCCAGAGGATACCGATGCGGTCTTGAGATTTATGATACAGGCTAGTCCGGATAGCCGGAGCCTGATATGTTGAGATTTATGATACAGGCCAGTCCGGATAGCCGGAGCCTGAGGCTTTTAGATTTGATGATACAGGCCAGTCCGGATAGCCGGAGTCTGAGCTTTTGAGATATATATATTGTGTCGATACTTGACACTGATTTTTTTTTTTTATGATTTCATTGATGATACGTAAACTTATAAAAACAGAAATCTCACCAATTAAAGAAAACAGTTTCCACATTTAGTTGCATTCTGTTTTCATTATATTGCATTCATACCTCATATTTTTTATATATTGCTACCTGAGGCACTGACACGAGGACATGGGAGTACACTTATGTATAGATGTTTACCATTGCCACCTTATAATGCTTCAGACTTTATCATTTTGAGGTTATATACAATATGATCGTTTTGACCTAGGATTGAGTCATACATACGATTTTTGCTCTCTGATGTTTTCTACTCACGAGTTGGCAACTCACTCCCGTTATGCCACAGTTTCTTGTAACTTTTGCCGCACAGGTTTCGTTATGGCTTTGCTGGCACACTGCTTTCATTCTGGGTGATTGCCTTGGTAGGTGGGTTCACTTGCATCGTGACCACCATTGTACTTTATTTTTCAGTTGTATCTAGTAAACTCCATCAACCAGACTTGTATGGTATATATATACATAGTTCCATACCATTACCGATGATGCGTATACTCCACGCACACTTGCTTGCCAGCTCACACACATCATCATCGGTAATTGCCATGTCACGTACACTTTAGAGAATATTACTATATTGTTATCGTTTTCTAGCTGATAGTTTCAATATGTTATTGTTTCATATGCTAGTTCATTATTGCATTCCTTGCTCATTATTTCATGCATATTTATATATTCATTTGTCATGCATTATTTTAAGGGCCAGTCTGGATTGCCGGAGCCCAGTATTCATATTTATTGACTTTTTTGGATTTCGGATTTTCCATGAGATTTCTGGATTAGAAGAAACCGCAAGATTTTATAAACTCATTTATAATTTTAAAAGATAAAAGTGCGGTGTTCTTATTTTATGATTTGAGATATGTCCACCATGAGTTTTCTTGGCTCTTGAGCGATATCATACACCCGATTCGAGGAGGAGGAGGAACCGTCTGTGGGTGCATGGTGGACCCGGTGCGGTACCCCGGGGCGAGAAGGTCGCAGATGATGGCGTTGAGCCTGAGACAGGGGAGCACTACTGACCAGTGATTTATTTGTGACAAGCCGGATATCCGGAGGATACCGATGTGGTCTTGAGATTTATGATAAAGGCTAGTCTAGATAGCGGGAGCCTGATATATTGAGATTTATGATAAAGACCAGTCCGGATAGCCGGAGGCTGAGGCTTTTAGATTTGATGATACAGGCCAGTCCGGATAGCCGGAGCCTGAGCTTTTGAGATATATATTTTTTGTCGATGCTTGACACTGATTTTTTTTGATGATTTCATTGATGATACGTAAACTTATATAAACAGAAATCTCACCAATTAAAGAAAACAGTTTCCACATTTAGATGCATTATGTTTTCGTTATATTGCATTCATACCTCATATTTATGATATATTGCTACCTGAGGCACTGACACGAGCACATGGAGTACACTTATGTATAGATGTTTACCATTGCCACCTTATAATGCTTCAGACTTTATCATTTTGAGGTTATATACAATATGATCGTTTTGACCTAGGATTGAGTCATACATACGATTTTTGCTTTCTGATGTTTTCTACTCACGAGTTGGCAACTCACCCCCGTTGTGCCACAGTTTCTTGTAGGTCTTGCCGTACCGGTTTCGTTGTGGCTTTGTTGGCGCACTGCTTTCATTCCGGGTGATTGCCTTGGTAGGTGGGTTCACTTGCATCGTGACTACCATTGTACTTTATTTATCAGTTGTATATAGTAAACTCCATCAACCAAACTTGTATAATTGATAACCTTAAAAAACCAGTTGTATATTATTTCGACCTTAGAGTCGCCTGTTGTATTATTATGGTTTTCATGATGAATTGAGTTTCCTTTTTGAGTTTTGATCCTCGCCCTTCGGCGTTGTATATTATATTGCTTGCGTGGTTATGACCGTCGAGTGACGAAGAGCTAGCTCCCGCTTGGGGATGCCTTTTATCATTATGCATATTATTCATGTTGTTCCATGTTTGGGGCCAGTATTTACAAAGGAAACTCTGCCGAAATTTTTAGAAAAGACTTGAGATTTAAAAAACGCATATTCGGCTTATGTTATTAAAACCACTTGGTTTAAAATAAGTTTTCTTCACCTTCTTCTTTTAAAATGGTTCAGATTTCTGGGATTTTTGGCTTACTTGAATTAGATGGGGTCCTATAGACTTCATATGATTCAAGTGCCAGCCACGTGCTATTTCAGGTCGTGACACTTTTGTCCAAGGGGACACTCCCGATGAAGGGATCTCGGCCCTTGCCACGTCGAATGAGGTGCAGGATATTCCTAATAGAATACCACGTTGCAAAGCAAAAGAAAACGTCTGTTTGAAAAACTTGGTTCCAACAACATCAAATAGGTTTATTTTATCCTTGCATTGATCAGAATCAACGCAGTCCCATCAATTAAACATATCATACCAGATAAAGGAATGAAAATAAAATGTACGTATATGCCATCCGCATTCGCCACTGGGTCCCGTCATCCCCCGTTAGGTTACTTATCTAACGGCAGAGTGGGGATAGGACTAGCGCGGGTGCAAAACATATACAACATCTACTAATATATATATATATATATATATATATATATAACAATCATCCCAGGCATGATATATAGAAAACATCAAAGAATCTCAGCCAAGCAACACAGAGTGGTGGATAATCCTGGAGCTTCGGGTTTCACTTGAGCCGCAAATGAGACCCGACGTTCCCTGTCGTATGGATAGCCTTTGCAATGAAAACCTAGACCCATACGAGTGCGGCAAGTTACACGCCAATCCAAGAAGTGAGGAAAGCTCAATCAACAAAGTGAATAGGCAACCCAGCACATCACGGAATCCGGTAACTTTTGCACCCCACCTTGGATCAACCTGTACCCCCTACGAATGCGGCGAATAGCCCTCCAATTCTAGAGTATGGTCCCCTCCTTCTCAACGCTATGAGATGCGGACCCATTGCCCTCTAGAACCCGGCTATTCGTGTACTCCTCCTTGGGGTAATCCTAGTACAGAAAAGAAAATATATGTACAACGGTGATATCGACCTCAACCCGGTCGTGCCCCAAATAGATAATATACAAAAAGGCAGCGACGGCAGTCCACAAATCAGACGCTTGCCCCGCAATATCAAATGTACAAACTGAATCTAAAATGTACTATCATTGCACCACCTGGCTATCCACCACGACGATCCAACCACAACCACAACACATCACAGAACATCAACATGAATGTCATGTTCGCAAAATCGTCTAAAAGACATATAGCAATTAGACGAGTTGTACCGCTCTAATGACATTCACGGTCGCAGATAATAATGCATGTATTGTAAACTTACGTATTTAAAATTTCGATCGACAAAAGGTTTCGTATTGACCCCAAGTGCAATACAGTACTCAAATAAATCTGGTCCAGAAAACAAAACATCCCAAAAATAACAATTCTACATAATAGAGCACCAGAGAAAATATTGTGCACAAAAGCTTCATTATGGTTGCGCAACCGCGGCAAACAAGCATGTTATGCCACAGTTTCGTATCCTAATGATAAGATCATATGCCCAATTTTCTTGTGGGCTTCTAAAAAAGCCTGCACGAATTTTTGAGACTCTGTAAGTAATTTTTTGACAACTTTTAAAAATCGGCCGAAACTAGAAATTTGGAATTGTGTTTTCGGAAATTTTGCTCGATCGATCATTTAAGCACATAAGAACAAGCTAGATTAGGGTTAAAGGGTTGGATCTGATACTATGTTGGGCTATGGCAGCACCCTGGCCATCAAACCGTGGACGAAAGCGGAACAAAAGTTTTCTAAGCCGGCGCTACTACAACCCCAGAATACGAATCGACCATTAACCCTAAATCTAGCAAGCAATAAAAAGAGTTTGGAATGTTATACCGAATGATCCGTGTCCTTCAGTCTTTAACCTCTTCCCATGCTCCTGGTGGCTACCATGATCATGTTCGTTTGCCGGTCTCCCTCCATCGAAGATGGTCCATCCAAGCGTCTATGAATCATGCTCCTACTTCATAACCGAAGTAACTAGGGTAGCTAGTTTGCTAAACTAGATAGCCAAGATTATGTAGAGTCTAATGAGGGATTAATTTGTCTCTAAACACCCTAGGTTTCTCAACACATGAGAATGTTAGGATGAGGAGGAAGAAGAAGGCATGAGAGATAAAAGTCTGAAGCTTAGAGTTCAACATAAGAAAAAGCTAAGTGTTGTGTGAGTGTGAAAAGAATGAAGCAACTAATGAAAAAATTATCTCAAGTCTTCACAAATGTCTCACAACCACAACAAATGTCAAGCATGCTAGAATAGTGTATCATGAGTCACACAATGAGTCACCCCATGTGTCACCACCATGAGTCACTAGGTAGCATGCTTGAATTAAATCTAAGCACACTCATCCCTCCACCTCAATTAACCATTTAACCTAAAACGGTTAATAAATAAAATATGGTGTAATCTTCTAGAAAACAATCTTGTAATAAATTACAAGAATGCCCCTCATCCGTATATACATACCCGCATCCGTATTCCGAAAAATACGAATACAATGAGACGAAAATAATCCAACAATATAATACTTGGATCCGGCTTAAACTAAAGCCCACTAGTATTATCTTTCCGAATCATGATACGTGCACAAGTGCATGTATATGATCGAACCCTGCCGTAAAACCATACGGCCTCTACATCGTTTCTCCCGAAGCTGGGAAACCCTCTCTGTGGGACTCTAAAGACTCGTCAATATGCTGGCAGTGTGTTTAACCACAAGCGCGTCAGCGGCACTAGCTGTACGTAATGGCTACCTAGGTATTGAGCGAAAAGAAAGCCGATGAGCAAACTCATCCTGACCCCTAATGAGCCTGTCGGTGACAATATCCGTATATTACAGTTTGTTCGTCTAAGAGTATCGCATATCGAGTCTAGGGGGTGGGTAAATTTAGACCCCTAAAAACGCAACATTTCATGTTGGTATGAAGCCCATCTCAAGCTGCGAAACTACTAATCCAAATCAGTAATTCTTGACTATCTTGATCAACTGGTGATGGCCACCCGTGCACAACGCGACATCTACCCCCAATACCGGGAGAGACGAATCCCCGACGATCTACTCCCTGCCTCTATGTGGCTCCGGATTGTACCAAACTAAAACATGTTTGCACAACTCCTTTGAGCCGTGGTAGGGTAGTAATCAAAGCACAGTGCAAACTCACACAAGACAAATGACGATCTAAGGTCGACAGACTAATCTGTACACATGTCACCTAGGAACTACTATCTGACAATAAGTATAATACGAACTAGCGGATTCCCGGCGAGTCCGTCCAATGTACACATAACCCAATGACCACATGCATACTATCTTAGGTAAACAAACTAACACTTATGGCTTGTGAGACCGGTCACCGCGACTCGTCGGGGTCTCGATAAGTATACACTAGTCTACTCTAGAGTATCAATGCACAGTCTCGATACTCCTACGACTAGGAACATAAGGAAGTGCTTATAGACCAACCAGCTCCCACGTATACGATCGCCATCATAATGCTGGTAGTCAAGCAAGAATCATATGGGCTCTATCAACATGTAATAGTGAACTGTAATTGTAACATTTCAGAAATATAAAATATTATTTTTGGAAATTTAATATTAAAATAATATATTTCGCGAAAACTACCAGACTTGCGAAATTGGGATTTACATAAAGTGGTATAAGAGTATACCAATATTTGGAAAGTTATCGGAGAATAAAATGATTTAATTATTTTAATGATATTTATCTGATTTTGGGATAAAATCCGTGTTTTTACCTTTTCATGATTTTTCACCATGTCATGTGCATGTGTGCATGTGTGTGTTGTGAGTTTTGTGAGAAAGGAAATAAAAAGGGAAAGAGAAAGCAAGGAAATAAATAGTTTGAGTGTGAATGTGTAACATTTTACAAATCGTTATGAGAATTTTTCCGTTTTAGGGTAAAATTGTCGGTATTTTCCGTTTTAACCCGACTGTGTTCAAACGACCATATGGCTTGCCAGCACCTTGTTTAGCTAAAATAAAGCAAGTGCGCAATCTTTGGGGGTATATGGGACGTTTTGGTTCAATTTGATTTTTTTCCAATTTTAATATTATTTTAATACGGTATTCACATTTTGGGAAATTTCTCTTAAGTGATCTTTTCAACTATTAAGTTGAGTTAATATAACCTCCACATAATATCTAGATCTTTGTGTTGACTAAAGAATTAAAAGGTTTATAGAAAAGAAAAGATTTGCAAGTGGTGCATGAATGTGCATGTGAATGCATTTATTGCATTTATTGCTAGAATGAGCTAGGAAATTCCACACAAAACCCCACCCTTATCACTTGGCCGAGATCCTTCCTCCCCCTTCTGCTCTTGATCATTCCCTTCCATTTTTGCATCAATCCAAACTCATAATTCTCCAAAAATTCCAAAATATTTCACAAAATATTCTTCAAGTCTTGGTTTTTGCTTCTTGCTCACTAGAAGCTAGGAAAGCTTGGATCTTGGGAGTAAGGATTGTTAGGTATAATCCCTAATCTATTAATTTAGAGTTTTTGTGATGGGTAGCTCGTTGGTTATTGTTTAGAACACGTTAGATATCGATTAGTGCAATATCGTATTCTTTAGTGTATTTTTGAATTTCTGGGATCTGCTCCGACCTGGAAATTTTACTGGGTAACTAAACAAAATTTTAGTGATGCACTAGTGAACCTAAGACACCAACTGGGATACGAGGACCGCCCCACCGGAATGGACGGGCGACCCTTCGACGAATTCCGGCGACGCCGGCTATGTGGGGAGGTGCTGGGGTTTGGTTTTTTTAGGTATTTTTCTGCTGTGGTTTAGGGATGTTTGGTACTGTTTACTTTTTTAGTAATTGCAGTATGAAAAATCTTGAATCGTTTACCTATAATCAAGTGTTTTGAATCCGCGTGTTATGTAATCCGACACGAATCGTGATCTTGTGCAGCTGCTGCACTTGGATTGGTTTAGTAGTGTCGCAACGCACGTTAGCCACTAGACGGAGACTTGTGAATTTGTTTAGTGTTGGTGCGTCGTTTAAAGTGTAGTTTTACGTTATATTAGTCAATTCTGAGATGTTTGCACTATTTGTGTGTTTGTGAATTTATAGCGTCGCAAGCGGGGACTTCGGACGCTGCGAACAAGGGGAAGGCGGTGGTCGGATTTTCATAGCTGGAGACCATTGGTGACTAGATTTAGCATCTACGGGGAAATTGCCCGTATGGCGTTATGCGTCGGGGCTGATATGATAGGATAGCTGCATATTATTGCATATTGGTTAATTTCAAATGAATGTCATTGCATAGTATTATCTGTTGTACCTTGACTTGTACCTTTAGATATAACACATTACTGACGGTTCATGTTGCACGAGCACTAAATGGTATGCTACACCCACATCGTCAGTAATTTCCATGACACGCACAAACCACCTACGTACGTGAGATTGTATCGGACAGGGATAGTTAAGATAGAAACCCTTATTCCATTTCACGTACACTCTACTATAGCTACTTGTACATCATGCATACATATTGACATGTACACCCACATATTCGATTACAGCTTTATGTACATCATGCACACATATAGACATGTACACCCACATATTTTGCTATAGTTGTATATGCCCTAAGTTGTATGGTTTTGACATGTGATATTTAGACGTTGACTATTGCGCTTATGAAATACATCATATCTACTTGCTTACATGTAGATACTTAAACCTTGCTACACTTACATGTACTCTTCATATGATGCTGCACTTGTTTTTCGGAGGATTTTGTGAACCGCAAGATATATTTTAAGGCTGGATTCATTTAAAAGAGCGGTTTTCCCTTGATATGTTCATATTGTTGTTTTATGTTGCATATATCAATTTTCATGGATTTACGCATTGAGATATGGATTTCATATGATTTATAGATTTGAGAACCATGGGGGTATTTCGAGAAAACTATGTATTGTTTGAAAACCTTGTTTCTCTTGATATGATATTTCAGTTCGTCCACCATGCGATTTCTCGGTTCGGAGATTTGGCTTGTGATACCCGAATCGAGGAGCGGGAGGCACCATCTACGGGTACATGGTGGACCCAGTATGGTACCCAAGGGCGAGTGGTGATTCATGGTGTAGACGATAAGCCTGGCGGTGAGACCACTACTTACCGGTGATAGTATTTAGACTCGGCGGTTATCATGGCGATACCGACCAGAGTGAGCTATGACATATCGTCAGGGCCAGTCGTGGTGACGGCGGCTGAGTTATGAGGATTTACGTGTCGATGCTAGGCACGGGTTTCATGATGTTTCGAGTGTCGGTGTTAGACACTCAGGTTTTTCCATGATTTCTACGTATCATCAGTGGACATACGGGGTTGATATCCTGATACTTATATATATATACACGTAGGTATATGTTTTCATGATGTTTCAGGTGTCGATGTTAAACACTCAGGTTCCATGAGACTTACAGGATGTGAGGGCCGATCTGAGGATGCGATGCCTGAGGATTTGGGATTTAATGTGTCAGTGAGGGACACTGGTGTTTTTCCATGATGATGATTTTGCATGAGATTTTATTTATCATCCCACACACTCAGGATTATTTTTGATATGCATTGTTTCATGTAGTTGTAGTACGCTGATAATGTACCTTTACAAGATAATTGCATATTCATATTGTCATACTTATGCCATCGGATTACGTGTGATAGATTAATCGCTATTTATGCATACTTGCGATTACAGTATGACGTTATTTACTATTCACGAGTTGGAAACTCACCCCCGTTGTGCCACAGTGTTTTGCAGGACTTACCCTCAGAGTAGTCGCGGCAGGGAGACTTATCATCTCTACTTTTGCGGATACCGCTACGTAAGGCAGTGAGGCCTTTGATTTTAGGTGGGTTTGCGGTTATCTGCTTATACATTATATATCCTTTTTGTTGGATCTAGTATTCTTCTTCTACCACTGTTTGTATATGACCTAGAGACGACTTGTGAGGATTCGGTGTTGTATTATTTTGGTGACATTGGTTGCCGTGCTCGTGGGAGCCGGTTTTGTTTTGAAAATTTTAATTCTTTATGCAGTATTCTTTTATATTCTTCGCTTTGGCGTCGTATTTATATCTTATGGTGGTTGTCTCCGCCGTTGGGTATGATTGGCTCCCGTTTGTGATGCTTTTATTTTTATCTATGTTGTACCGATTTTCGGTGCTAGTTTTTACAAAGGAGGTGCTGCCGGAATTTTCAAGAAAGAAAACTAGGGTCAGAGTTTTTACTTGTGATGTTCCAAATGTTTAAAACTTTGTTTTTCTCCCTTGATCCAGATTTGGATGGTTCAGATTTCTGGGTTTCGGCTTACTTGAGTTGCGTACGCCTGTAGACGTTGCGTAGTTTAAGTGCTGGTTACGGGCCAAATTTTGGGTCGTGACAAAGTTGGTATTAGAGCGCTAGGTTTTACCTTTCTGAGTGTAGGATGACCTTGGTATGATGGAGTAGGTAAGTTAAGCAGAGTGACGTAGCGTGTGTATGTTCCGCGGCATACTTACAACACGGTACTCCGCCTAAGTGACCTTAGGACTTATTGATTGATATTCCTCCGTGATGATATACATCTTTGTGATTCGAGTCCTATTTCCTTATCGAATCTTGTTTCAATTTCCATCCTATATGCCGCCGAAGACTACGAGGGCAAAGAGAGCAGCCCCGAGGGCCGAGGTCAGAGTCTACTCGTCTGAGGCGAGGACTGACCAGGGCGGTACGCCTGTTGTACCGGAGCATATTGCTATGTTTGGGGCTGGTACGCAGGACTTGCGCCAGATGATGGGGACTTTAGTAGAGGCCATTCGAGCGCACGGGCAGGCAGTTGTTCCACCGGTTGCAGGGACCACAATGGTACCTACAGTTCCGGCAGTTGCTGTTACAGCTCCGGAGGTTATTACCGTGTCACTGACAGATTTTATGAGGCTGAGGCCTCCGGTGTTTACTGGCACAGATGTTACTGAGGATCCGCAGTCGTTCATCGACCGGATGGCCAGGATTTGTCGTTCGCTCCGATGCTCCGATGAGAAGTGGGTGGAGTTTGCCAGTTTTCGTCTGGAGGGTCTGGCCCAGAAGTGGTGTGAGTTGTTGGAGAGGGGCAGAGCCGCTGGTCTTTCTCCTATGACCTGGGCTGAGTTTGTGACTGTGTTCCTCACCAGTTTTCTTCCACCGAGCGTCAGAGATACGCGAGCGCGCAAATTTTAGTCGTTACGTCAGACTCCGGAGATGACGGTGTCTGAGTATGATGTACTGTTAACCAAGCTGTCTGTGTATGCTCCGTACTTGGTGGCGACTTAGGAGATGAGGGTGAAGAGGTTTGTTCGAGGCCTGCTTACCCAGTTGTTCCTAGCCATCAGCATTCAGCATTACGACACGTATGCGGCAGCTATGGATGCAGCCCTATTGGTGGAGGAGCATCTAGCTGAGTCATCGGTTGTTCCGGAACTAAAGAGGACTTGTACGGATGTACCAGCACGGAGACCGAGGTTTGCATGTAGAGGCAGAGTTCCTTCAGATTTGGGGAGTAGCAGATATATGGGACGGGGCCAGTTATTCAGCTCTTACTCTCAGGAGGGCCAGCGACCGTCTTATGGGTGCTTTGGGTGTGGCAGTCTACATCACCTTGTTCAGGATTCAACAGTAGTGCGTCAGAGAGGGCCAGCAGTACCCCAGGTTACCTTACCACCTTCTCCGCCTCAGAGAGCGTTGTCTCTTATTCCTGTTGTTGTGCCGCATCAGACTCCTGTTCAGAGAGGTCGTGGTCGCGGGGGTTTTGTGCCAAGTGATCGAGGTGGCGGAGGCAGAGGACAGCCAGTAGTCAGTAGAGGGCAGGCACGGGTTTTTGCCTTGACTCACCAGGACGCTCAGGCGTCCAATTCTGTGGTTTCAGGTACCCTTTCTGTATGTTCTTTTGATGCACATGTTCTTTTCGATCCGGGATCTACGCATTCATATGTTTCTACGCACTTCGTGCCGAGGTTAGGCCGAGAGTCGTGTTTGCTAGATCAGCCGCTTGTCGTGACTACTCCTGTGGGAGAGCCGTTTATTGCATGACACGTGTTCCAGTCTTGTGCTGTCCGTATTGGTGACAAAGATCTATCCGTCGACTTGATCCTTCTTGAGATGTTGGACTTCGACGTTCTTTTGGGCATGGACTGGTTAGCTACTTGCTACGCGTCCGTAGACTGCCGAGAGAAGACAGTTTGGTTTTGTTTTCCCGGAGAGTCAGTGTTTGTTGTGTAGGGGAACCGTGGTGCCGTCCCTCACAGTTTTATTTCTGTCCTTTGCGCTAGTCGTCTTTTAAGGACGGGATGTCGAGGATTCTTGGCTTTCGTTCATGATACTGGGACCACAGTGGAGTCCTTGGACCAGGATCCTATCGTGCGAGAGTTTCCCGACGTCTTTCCCGATGAGTTACCTGGGTTGTCGCCAGAGCGCGATATTGAGTTCTGCATTATTCTGATTCCTGGCACGGAGCCTATTTCTATACCACCTTATCGGATGGCTCCGGCAGAGCTTAGAGAGCTTAAAGATCAATTGCAAAAGTTGCTTGATTTGGGACTTGTGTGTCCGAGTGTTTCGCCGTTGGGAGCTCCTGTTCTGTTCGTCAAGAAGAAGGACGGCAGTTTGAGGCTGTGTGTAGACTATCGTCAGTTGAACCGAGTTACGGTGCGGAACAGGTATCCTTCACCTCGAATTGACGATTTATTCGATCAGCTCCAGGGTGCGAAACATTTTTCTAAAATTGATTTACGTTCGGGTTATCATCAGTTGGGGTTCGGAATGATGACATTCCGAAGACTGCTTTTCGTACGCGCTATGGGCACTATGAGTTTTTCGTTATGTCGTTCGGACTCACCAATGCGCCAGCAGCGTTCATGGATCTGATAAACCGGATTTTCAGGCCATTCCTCGACCAGTTTATTATAGTGTTTATTGATGACATACTGGTCTACTCTAGGAGTCGTGAGGAGCATGAGCAGCACTTGAGGATTACTTTGCAGATTTTGAGAGAGCACCAGCTGTATGCTAAATTCTCAAAGTGCGCATTTTGGATTGATAAAGTTGACTTCCTGGGTCATGTGGTGACTGGTGAAGGTATTCTTGTGGACCCGAGGAAGATCGAAGCTGTACAGTTTTGGTCCAGACCTGTATCGGTGACTGAGGTCCATAGTTTTTTGGGCTTAGCTGGTTATTATCGCCGTTTTGTGCAGGATTTCTCGAGTATCGCTGCACCGGTGACTGGACTGACCCAGAAGGGAGTTTCTTTTCTTTGGACTAATGCGTGCGAGCAGAGTTTTCAGCAGTTGAAGACTCGGTTGACGACAGCACCAGTTCTTTCTTTACCTTTTGGATCGGGCGGCTATGTTGTTTATTGTGATGCTTCTCGAGTAGGGCTCGGCTGTGTATTGATGCAGCACGATAGAGTGATTGCTTACACTTCTAGGCAGCTGAAGAAGCACGAGCAGAATTACCCCACTCACGATCTTGAGGTGGCCGCGGTGGTCTTTGCGTTGAAGATTTGGAGACACTACTTGTATGGGGAGTCGTGTCAGATCTTCACGGATCACAAGAGCTTGAAGTACATCTTCCAGCAGCGGGATCTGAATCTGAGACAGCACCGTTGGATGGAGCTAGTGAAGGATTATTATTGTGAGATCCTTTATCACCCGGGCAAGGCGAATGTGGTTGCTGATTCTCTGAGTCATAGGCCCGGGGGTAGCTTATCCCAGTTGAGCGCAGTTCAGGGTCAGTCTTCTACAGATTGGCAGCTCTTGTGTGATGGTAGAGTGCAGTTCGAGTTCACTTCCGCTGGGGGACAGTTTGCTCATGTCCGTGTCCGTCCACTACTACTTGATCGTATCCGTGAGGCGCAACCCAGTGATGCCCGTTTGTCTGAGATACTTGAGCTTGTTCGACAGGGTACAGTTTCCGAGTTCATGATTGATAACAAGGGTGCGCTATGATACAGGACTCGCTTGTGTGTACCAGATGCTGATGGGTTAAGATGCGAGATCCTGGAGCAGGCACATCAGTCGGCCATTAGCGTTCATCCAGGTTCCACCAAGATGTACCGTGATTTGAGAGACTTTTACTGATGGGAAGGGATGAAACGCGATATTTCGGACTTCATTTCGAGGTGCCTGACTTGTCAGCAAGTCAGGGCTGAGCATCAGAGACCGGCTAGAGAGTTGCAGCCTTTACCCGTTCTATAGTGGAAATGTGAGCAGATTTCCATGGACATCATTGTGGGTCTACCCAGGACCAGTAGGGGGTATGACTCCAATTGGGTGATTGTTGACCGGTTGACGAAAGCGGCTCACTTCCTTCCAGTGAAGGCCACTTTCGGTTATGCTCAGTATACTCAGTTGTACATGGATAAGATTGTGCATTTGCACGGTGTTCCCACATGCATAGTATCCAACAGAGGAACCCAGTTTACTAGCCGTCTTTGGCAGAAGCTTCAGGAAGCTTTGGGTACCCGGTTGAGTTTTAGCACCGCTTTTCTTCCGCAGACCGATGGTCAGTCGGAGCGGACTATTCAGACTCTGGAGGATATGCTCCGTGCATGTGTGCTTGATTTTTGTGGCAGTTGGGATCGCCACTTGCCGTTGATTGAGTTCCCCTACAACAACATCTTTCAGGAGACTATTCAGATGGCACCTTTTGAGGCTTTATATGGTAGGAAGTGTCGATCGTCAGTCTGTTGGACCGAGCTTAGTGAGAGTCTGGTTTTGGGACCCCAGCTGGTTTAGGAGACTACGGAGAAGATCCAGTTGATTCAGGACAGGATGAGAGCAGCCCAGTGCAGGCAGAAGTCTTATGCCGACCGTCGTCGTCGCAGACATGAGTTCGCAGCGGGGGATCATGTATTCCTGAGGATTTCTCCGATGAAGGGCGTTATGAAATTTGGGAAGAGGGGCAAACTCAGTCCCAGATTTTTTGGTCCCTTCGAGATCCTTCAGCGAGTGGGTTCTGTTGCTTATTGTTTGGCGCTCCCGCCCAGTTTTCCGGGTGTTCACCCTGTGTTCCATGTGTCGATGCTTCGTAGATACCTTCATGATCCTTCTCACATGATTCAGCATGAGACCATATAGCTTGAGCGTGATCTTTTGTTCACCGAGTAGCCGGCAGTTATTTTGGATCGGCAGGTGAAGAAATATCGGTCAAAGGTCTTGCCATCTGTGAAGGTTCTTTGGCGTAGCCCGACTAGTGAGGAGATCACTTGGGAGGCCGAGAGCGAGATGCAGAAGAAATTCCCTCATCTATTTGAAGGTACGCTTAGTGTGAAATTTTAATTCGGGGACCGAATTTCTATAAGGGGGGTGATTGTAACGTTTTAGAAATCGTTAAGCGAATTTTTCCGTTTTAGGGTAAAATTGTCGGTATTTTCCGTTTTAACCCGACTGTGTTCAAACGACCATATAGACTTACCAGCACCTAATTTAGCTAAAATAAAGCTAGTGCGCAAGCTTTGGGGGTATATGGGACATTGAGGTTCAATTTGATTTTTTCCCAATTTTAATGTTATTTTAATACGGTATTCACATTTTGGGAAATTTCTCTTAAGTGATCTTTTCAACTATTAAGTTGAGTTAATATAACCTTCACATAATATCTTGATCTTTGTGTTGACTAAAGGATTAAAAGGTTTATAGAAAAGAAAAGAATTGCAAGTGGTGCATGAATGTGCATGTGAATGCATTTATTGCATTTATTGCTAGAATGAGCTAGGAAATTCCACACAAAACCCCACCCTTATCACTTGGCAAAGATCCTTCCTCCCCCTTCTGCTCTTGATCATTCCCTTCCATTTTTGCATCAATCCAAACTCATAATTCTCCAAAAATTCCCAAATATATCACAAAATATACATCAAGTCTTGGTTTTTGCTTCTTGCCCACTTGGAGCTAGGAAAGCTTGGATCTTGGGAGCAAGGATTGTAAGGTATAATCCCTAATCTCTTAATTTAGAGTTTTTATAATGGGTAGCTCGTTGGCTATTGTTTAGAACACGTTAGGTATCGATTAGTGCAATATCGTATTCTTTAGTGTCTTTTTGAATTTCTGGGATCTGCTCTGACCTGGAATTTTTACTGGGTAACTAAACAAAATTTTAGTGATGTACTAGTGAACCTAAGACACCACTTGGAACACAAGGACCATCCCACCGGAATGGGCCGGCGATCCTTTGGCGAATTCCGGCGACGCCGGCTATGTGGGGAGGTGCTGGGGTTTGGTTTTTGTGGGTAGTTGTCTGCTGTAGTTTAGGGGTGTTTGGTACTGTTTACTTTTTTAGTAATTGCAATATGAAAAATCTGGAATCGTTTACCTATAATCTAGTGTTTTGAATCGGCGTGTTACGTAATCCGACGCGAATCGTGATCTTGTGCATCTGCTGCACTTGGATTGGTTTAGTAGTGTCGCAACGCACGTTAGCCACTAGACGGAGACTTGTGAGTGAGTTTAGTGTTGGTGCGTCGTTTAAAGTGTAGTTTTACGTTATATTAGTCGATTCTGAGATGTTTGCACTATTTGTGTGTTTGTGAATTTATAGCATCGCAAGCGGGGACTTCGGACGCTGCGAACAAGGGGAAGCAGGTGGTCGGATTTTCATAGCTGGAGACCATTGGTGAGTAGATTTAACATCTACGGGGAAATCGCCCGTATGGCGTTATGCGTCGGGGCTGATATGATAGGATAGCTGCATGTTATTGCATATTGGTTAATTTCATATGAATGTCATTGCATAGTATTATCTGTTGTACTTTGACTTGTACCTTTAGAGATAACACATTGCTGACGGTTCATGTTGCACGAGCACTAAATGGTATGCTACACCCACATCATCAGTAATTGCTATGACATGCACAAACCACCTACATACGTGAGATTGTATCGAACAAGGATAGTTAAGATAGTAACCCTTATTCCATTTCACGTATACTCTACTATAGCTACTTGTACATCATGCATACATATTGACATGTACACCCACATATTCGATTACAGCTATATGTACATCATGCACACATATTGACATGTACACCCACATATTTTGCTATAGCTGTATATACCCTAAGTGGTACGGTTTTGACATGTGATATTGAGACGTTGACTATTGCGCTTATGAAATGCATCATACCTACTTGCTTACATGTAGATATTTAAACCTTGCTACACTTACATGTACTATTCATATGATGCTGCACTTGTTTTTCGGAGGATTTTGGGTACCGCAAGATATATTTTAAAGCTGGATTCATTTAAAAGAGCGGTTTTTCCTTGATATCCTCATATTGTTGTTTTATGTTGCATATATCAGTTTTCATGGATTTACGTATCGAGATATGGATTTCATATGATTTATGGATTTGAGAACCGTGGGGGTATTTCAAGAAAACTTTGTATTGTTTGAAAACCCGGTTTCTCTTGATATGATATTTCAGTGTGTCCACCATGTGATTTCTGGGTTCTGAGATTTGGCTTGTGATACCCGATTCGAAGAGAGGGAGGCACCGTCTGCGGGTACGTGGTGGACCCGGTATGGTACCCGGGGCGAGTGGCGATTTCGTGGTGTAGACAATAAGCCTAGCGGTGGGACCACTACCTACCAGTGATAGTATTTGGACTCGGCGGTTATCGTGGGGATACCGACCGGAGTGAGGTATGACATATCGTCAGGGCCAGTCGTGGTGACGGCGCCTGAGTTATGAGGATTTACGTGTTGATGCTAGGCATGGGTTTCATGATGTTTCGAGTGTCGGTGTTAGACACTCAGGTTTTTCCATAATTTATACGTATCCTCGGAGGACATACGGGGTTGATATCCTCATACTTATATATATATACACGTAGGTATATGTTTTCATTATGTTTCGCGTGTCGATGTTAGACACTCAGGTTCCAAGAGACTTACGGGATGTGAGGGCCGATCTGAGGATGCGGTGCCTGAGGATTGGGATTTGATTTGTCAGTGAGGGACACTGGTGTTTTTCCATGCTGATGATTTTTCATGAGATTTTATTTATCATCCTACACATTCAGGATTATTTTTGATATGAATTGTTTCATGCAGTTGTAGTACCCTGATGATGTACCTTTATATGATAATTGCATATTCATATTGTCATACTTATGCCTTCGGATTACGTGTGATAGATTAATCGCTATTCGTGCATACTTGTGATTAAAGTATGATGTTATTTACTATTCACGAGTTGGCAACTCACCCCCGTTGTGCCACAGTGTTTTGCAAGACTTACCCTCAGAGTAGTCGCGGCAGGGCGTCTTATCATCTCTACTTTTGCGGATACCGCTACGTTAGGTAGCGAGGCCTTTGCTTTTAGGTGGGTTTGCGGTTATCTGCTTGTACATTGTATGTCTTTTTTGTTGGATCTAGTATTCTCCATCTACCACTGTTTGTATATGACTTAGAGACGACTTGTGAGGATTCGGTGTTATATTATTTTGGTGACTTTGGGTGTCGTGCTCGTAGGAGCCGGTTTTGTTTTGAAACGTTTAATTCTTTATGAAGTTTTCTTTTATATTCTTCGCTTCGGCGTCGTATTTGCATCTTGTGGTGGTTGTCTCCGTCGTTGGGCGTGATTGGCTCCCGTTTGTGATGCTTTTATTTTTATTTATGTTGTACCCGTTTTCGGGGCTAGTTTTTACAAAGGAGGTGCTGCCGGAATTTTCAAGAAAGAAAACTAAAGTTAGAGATTTTACTTGTGTTTTTCCAAATGTTTAAAACAATGTTTTTCTCCGTTGATCTAGATTTGGGTGGTTTAGATTTCTGGATTTCGGCTTACTTGAGTTTCGTACGCCTGTAGACGTTACGTAGTTTAAGTACCGGTTACGCGCCAAATTTTGGGTCGTGACAGAATGGAATAGTTTTAGATGCCATGAGATATTTGTGAGCAAAACAAAAAGGATATTTGTTTGTGAGAGAGTGAGAATAAGAAAGAGTGAGGGTAGGAGAGAGAGGGGGCTGCCATTCTTTCATCACCCCCATTATTTCTTCATCTTTTTTCTTTTTCTTCCTCAACCTCCACTACCTCAAGCATCATCTTCAATTCTTCACCAAAATCCTATACCCCCTTCATTAAAAACCTGCACACACCCACTCTAAACACATTGGACCAACTAAGTTTGGATTTTTGAAGACTTGGTTAACTCAAGAATGTTCTTTGGTTGCAAATAAGGAAATCCATACACTTTAGTTTAGTTTTGGTGTTTAATATCGTATTTCTAGTTGGAAATTGAGTTAATGAGGTTATCGACTATAGAATATTATAAGTTGCTGTCAAGTGGTCATTTGAGGTGTAGGGAGTGTTTACAAGATCTTAGAGAGTGTTCTATTGACCTGGAATTGAGTTTAGAACCTGATACACGAAGTTAGAACTGTTCCGTGTCGGTTTTGTGAAATCTTAAGGCCTAAAGGGAATCTGGGATGACCTGGGATGTTTATGAGAAAAACAAACAACTCCAGAGACCTATTTAAGACACTAGGAGACCACCCTGATAAGACAAACACCAATGAAGCATAACGGGCCGAGCTCGCCGGAATTTGGGTGCAAGTGGCCGGCCACTAGGTGGTGGTTGGTGCTTGAATTGGTCCAGTAGCTCATACACTTCATATATTACACCCTATACTTGTTTGTTTAGTTCCAGTTGGCCTGAACCAAAATCTGGGAGCTATTGTGAGTGGTTTTGGTAATGGTTTTCCATATTTTGGAATTCTTGGTTTTAGTATTTGGTATTGTATTTGGTATTGTATTTGGTAGTTTGGCGTTTGTACGTCAACAACAAGGGTTGTTTGGTTGGTTTTGCATGTGTAGGCTATAGGTTCTAACCTATGAGTGCACCGTGTGCCGTATCAGTTTTCGGACATTGATTTTGATGGTATTGCAATATGTGTTGATATTGTAGGTACCTTCGCATAGATTCCGAGATGACGAAGCATATCGACAACGGCTAAGCGAGGAGTTTAACAGGTGAGTAGATTCATATCTACTTAGGAAGTCGGAAGGATGGCGTATAGCACCCCCGCAAGCATTGATATGGAATATTTTTTGATTATTATATCCTCATAAATGATATGCGACGGACATGATTATAGGATTTAATAACGATAATGTAATAAAAGTTGACACAAATGAACATAGTTACATATGAGAATATGAAATGAGAAGTGAATCATGATAGGTATGAATTGAAAGAGAACGAGTATACGATGTGATATGATGACTTAGTGTGATATGTCGTTATATGGATGCGAGTCAATATGAGATGGTTGGTACCTTTGTCGTCCACGATATGAGATTGATACAGATGTGACCTAGGATATGTGTTTAACCACAGGCCGCAAGCGGTACTAGCTGTACGTAACGGTCCCAGGTAGATGCCGATAAGAAGACTGATGAGGTGAACCCATCCGAACTCCTACTGAGCCTGAATGTGACAATCTCCGTACAGTCCGGTCTGCTCGTCTGAGAATATCGCATGGCGGGCCTAGAGGGTGGTAAACGTCAGTCCCCTAATAGCGGTACAAGTCGTGTCGGAGTGTAGCCCAGAACACCTTGAGACAACACTGGATAACCTACCAGTATATCTCGCTTGCCCTGGCCAGGGACGACTATGTCTAATGGCTTTCCTTGACACAGTGCGATATCAACTCCCAATACCGGGAGAGACGAATCCTGTCTAACCGTCACTGCCTCCAAGTGCTTCGGGAATGCACCCAACTGCTACCTGTTTGCACGACTCTTTTGAGCCGTGGTAGGGTAGCAATCTAAGAACAGTGGGAACACACTCGAGGCGAAGTGACAGTGTCAAGTCAGCGGACTAAGCAGTACTCATGTCACTACTAAAATAGGGGGTTGCCCTTACGGATAACAACATCCGTAGGGGCAATTTTAGTTTGGCCCTACGGATTAATCCGTAGGGCCAAAAGGTTGCTCCTACGGTCCTTACATATTAAATTTAAAGATATTAAATCTGAAATTGTTGTTTGTTCCTACGGAGCCGCAAACAAAGAACCTACGGACTTATCCGTAGGGGCATCTAAATAGAGATTTAAGTTAAAAGGCACAGATCGATCCCTACGCTCATTATCCCTAATATTTATTTTCTCGCACGAACCCAAATTCCCAAACCCTCGTTCCCGCCGATCGATCGTCGTTCTCGTCGTTCTCGTTGCCGCCAGCGCCGGCTCATCTCCGTTTTCGTCGTCGCCTCCGATCGATCGTCGCATCTACACAGGCAAGGAAATCTTCAATTACTCAATTTTTTGACTGTTTTAGGGCTATGATTCATAGTTGGGGTTAGCGTTAGGGTTGGGGCTAGGGCTCGGGCTGGGGCTGCGGTTGGGGTTGGGGTTAGGGCTCGGGCTCGGGCTGCGGTTAGCATTAAGGTTCGGCCTGGGGCTGAGGCTGGGGCTGCGGTTGGGGTTGGGGTTCGGCAGGGGGTTGCGGTTGGGGTTGCTGTTGGGGTTAGGGTTAGGGTTGGGGTTGGGGTTTTGGATTTCAGGGTCTAAGTTAATTTCCATTCTAAATAGAACATTTATTTGAATTACCTATGGCCTTAGGATAATCAGACTTGACACAAGTAGATCCTGAATTTTCCTGAATCCTTATTCGTTCTGCCTAAAGCTATTGAAACATTCAAATTAATCCTATTATAACTAAAACTAACACCCACCTGAGCACATCCTAGTTGATTCACCCATCAACTATAGAGGCATGTATGAGCTATATACCTTGCTGAAGGCTGGCTTGTCAGGAAAGACCTACCCAACTAAATTTACTTTGACCTTTATCAGAATTTTTTGGTGGTGTTCCATATACGTGATTTATCAAAATGCACTATAATGCATCTGGATGCACAACACAAACACTGATAAAAGAAAGTTTTTGTATTACATTCATTCATTGACATTTCTTAAATTATATAAGTTTTTGTGATTTTCCTCCCTACATGATATCTTTCCACCAAGTTATAACACACTTATGATGAACTGAAAAAACCTTATTTAGAAAAAACAGGGAACGTGTCATTATATTCCATAAAAGTATTGTCTTTTACTTTCTGAATTCTGAACACAGCAGATTCCTCCAAGACATATCCTTATTTCATCATTGGTTACTCTTCTCCTCATGGCCTTCTTGGATTCGACCAGATTTATGGAATTGTTATGTATTTGAGAGCATGTATTTCCCACTTTTGTCACTATAATACCTCTCTTTTGTTTCTTGGAAGACACATTCCACCTCCTCGATGAGGTGGATGAAGAATATCACTTCACAATTTCATATGGTTACCAGTATTTTAAATCGGTACATAATACTGCCCAGTTTATGATACGAATATGTATGAAGTGGTTGTGTTCACTTAAATAATTTAACACAAGTTTTTGTATTGCTTTCATTCATTGACATTTCTTAAATTATATAAGTTTTTGTGATTTTCCTGCCTACATGATATCTTTCCACCAAGTTATAACACACTTATGATGCACTGAAAAAACCTTATTTAGAAAAAAAAGATGGAATGTGTCATTATATTCCACAAAAGTATTGTTTTATACTTTCTGAAGTCTGAACACAGCAGATTCCTCCATGACATATCCTTATTTCATCATTGGCTACTCTTCTCCTCATGGCCTTCTTGGATTCGACCAGATTTATGGAATTGTTAAGTATTTGAGAGCATGTATTTCCCACTTTTGTCACTATAATACCTCTCTTTTGTTGCTTGGAAGACACATTCCACCTCCTCGATGAGGAGGATGAAGAATATCACTTCACAATTTTATATCGTTACAAGTATTTAAAATCGGTACATAATACTGCCCAGTTTATGATACAAATATGTATGAAGTGGTTGTGTTCACTTAAATAATTTAATACAAGTTTTTGTATTGCTTTCATTCATTGACATTTCTTAAATTATATAAGTTTTTGTGATTTTCCTGCCTACATGATATCTTTCCACCAAGTTATAACACACTTATGAGGCACTGAAAAAACCTTATTTAGAAAAAAAGATGGAATGTGTCATTATATTCCACTAAAGTATTTTCTTTTACTTTCTGAAGTCTGAACACAGCATATTCCTCCATGACATATCCTTATTTCATCATTGGTTACTCTTCTCCTCATGGCCTTCTTGGATTCGACTAGATTTATGGAATTGTTATGTATTTGAGAGCATGTATTTCCCACTTTTGTCACTATAATTCCTCTCTTTTGTTGCTTGGAAGACACATTCCACCTCCTCGATGAGGTGGATGAAGAATATCACTTCACAATTTTATATCATTACAAGTATTTAAAATAGGTACATAACACTGCCCAGTTTATGATACGAATATGTATGAAGTGGTTGTGTTCACTTAAATAATTTAATACAAGTTTACAAATAAGAGGATGGCATTAGAGTAAAGTCCTTGTTCTGTGGGTGTGGCCATGTAGACTTCGTGGGTTCGAACTTCGAAACCTTTGAGCTGTGTATTTTTTTTCTTCCAATAGTTGTCGAGTTAAACAAGGAACTTTTAGTAAAAGCCATATGATTTTCATATTAATATCCAACCCCTTATCTTTGTCTTTAATTATAGTTTCTTGATTCAAACGTTTCAAAAATAATCATTTCCATTGATTTTGGTAGTATGAAAAGTGTATCAATGGAATATTTATTAGGGCTGTTGGAATTTTATGGCGCCCCCAAATCTGTAGGATTATTAAATAAGCTCCCCAATTCTTTATCGTTAACTAAATCCGTAGAGAGTGATTCGAGAGTCGGAACACACACATACAATAAGAATACACAACAAACACATAATTCGAGAGTGATTCGAGATGTTCAAGTTAAAACCAATATATGATACTCGATGATAATATGAAACCTTCATATTCTCATCAATACTCATATATGAAACTAAAAGCGCCACTTAGTCCCCGTCTATCGGTTAATATACGTGCGATGTTCGTCGTGACATAGAACTATACGAAGGTTATTAAATATCGGACTGTATAGCTCGATACTAACAACCGTCGTATAGTCTACGCGATGGGAAAATTCAATCGTATGGTAACCGATAGATTTGTCCCGTGTGGACAAGTTAAGAATGTAAAAAGCAAACACTTTCATTCACTTGTGCATTCATCCGTTTCGAGATATTTCGTCGGTACCTTTCCGCTGGTTCTCCGTGTACAAAGATAGATGAGATGTTCATTTCAACGATGTTTCACAGCTTTGAAATGATTATCTATTCTATTACAGTGTTCTCAGAGAACGGCGGATAGGTGCTGCCGAAATTTACTCATAACGGTTGAAAGCACAAGTGATTGGTGTTCGCTCTATACATTCTTAATGGGATAGAAGCCTTACCCCAGACAGCCGGAAGACACACATACAACAAGAATACACAACAAACGCATAATTAGAGAGTGGTTCGAGATGTTCAAGTTAAAACCAATATATGATACTCGATGATAATATGAAACCTTCATATTCTCATTGTAAGTGCACGGCGGCGCCCCGGCCGTCAATCCGACGGCCAAATGCGGAAGCAATGATAAACTTTAATTTTTACTTGAACTGGCAAACCGCTGCGCACTAATACCCGGATCAAACCATTAATTAGTCCTAGCTAACTACAAGATGGGGAAGAGAGATATACCGACAGATCCGAGTCCTCCGGTCTTCTCGTCGTCGTCCCGATCTCCTGCGGAAGCTCCGGTCTCCACCTCGTCGCCGGAAGTGCACCACATCGCCTACTTCTTTTACGGGCTCCCACCTCAATGCCGAGGCAACTCGGGCACGAAGCTGGCTAGTCGACGTGCCCAAGATTTGCTGTAGAATATCTAGAGAAGAAGTCTCATTTGGGGTTGTAGGAATTGCCTTTTGGTGGAGGGATTGAACTTGGAGCTTTTTGGATTGATCTTGTAGGATTTTTGCAACATGAAATGAAGCAAAATCCCACACCAAGAATTTGGGACAGCCCACTATGGGAGTGGCCGGCCATGCTCAAAAGAGAGGAGAGAATGAGAGTGTAGTGTATCAAAAATAATGGGAGCCCATCTCATATCATCCAAGAGAGAGAAAGGAAAAGGTTATCATGAAAAAGCAATGATCACAAAATAATTCCAACACACGTCCAACAACCATCACTCATCATCAACCATCATGTCCTACAAAAGTCAAGGCATGATGAAGCTAGAAGTCAAGGTCAAGGAAAGGCTATCATAATACAACAAAATGCAAAGACCCCCTCCACAAATCCTTATTTGCAACAATGCAAATAAGCCCTCCTCCACCAAACTTCGGCCAATGAACGATACAAAGGAAATCGGCCGAAACGAAAAGCAAACTGGCAACTCCATAAAACTGGTCCCGTAATAAATTACAGGAAAACCCCGATACTGTGCATACACACCCGCATTTGTATTCCAACCGAAATACAAATGCAATGAGACAAAATCTACACTGTACTATACTAGGATCCGGCTTATACCAAAGCCGGCTAGTAATATCCGTTCGATCCTGATCCGTGCAATACCGCACGTATCTGATCGAACCCTGCCATATAACCATACGGCCTCTAGTACAAACTGTCTGATCCTGATCCGTGCAATACCGCACGTATCTGATCGGACCTTGCCATATCTCCATACGGCCTCTACAACTTTTCACCCGAAAGCTGAGTAACTGAATGTGGGGGACTCTAAAGACTCGTCAACACCTTGTTTGTGAATTTAACCACTAGCACGTCAGAGGTATAAGCCAATACGTAACGGGCTACCAGGTATTTGACTAAAAGGGACGTCTGTGAGCGAACTCAGCCTGACAACCCTACTGAGCCTGTCAGTGACAATATCCGTACAGTCCGGTCCGTTCGTCTATGAGTATCGCATGGCGGGCCTAGGGGGTTGGTAAAAGTCAGACCCCCAAAAGCGGTACAAGTCGTGTCGGAGTGTAGCCCAGAACACCCTGAGATACTACTGGAATACCTACCTGTAAATCTCCTGCCTTGGCCAAGGACTTCGTGTAATGGCTCTCCTAGACACAGCGCGACCTCACCCCCAATACCGGGAGAGACGAACCCTTGAAGATACGCTCACTGCCTCCATGTGGCTCGGGACTGTACCCAACTAAAACCTGTTTGCATGACTCCTTTGAGCCGTGGTAGGGTAGTAATCAAAGTACAGTGGGAACTCACACGAGACAAATGACGATCCCCAGGTCGATGAACTAACCTGCACACATGTCACCAGGAACTGCCATCTGACGTCTGGTATATGACCAACTAGCATGTTCTCGGCGAGTCCTGTCCGGTGTACTCATAACCCAATGAGCACCTGTATACATCTTAGGTGATCCAACTGACACCAGTGGCTTGTGAGACCGGCCACCGCCCCTCGTCGGGGTCTCGACTGTATACACTAGTCTACTCTGGAGTATCGATGCCCTGTCTCGAAACTCACACGACTAGGGACCATTTAAGGATATGCTTATAGACCCCAGCTCCCACTTATATGATCGCCCTCATACTGCTGGTGGTCAAGCAAGAATCCTAGGGGTTCTATCAACGTGTAATAGCAACTTGTCAGGTCACCTAAAAAAGTACACGATGATAAAGGTAAACCGGATAGCATACTATCATCTCGAGTAAGACTGTCCTACCGGGATAGGTCCTCCATCAATCATTGCAATCACGTACCTGTGACCTAATAATTGACTCTGAGGGCACTATCTCCAACAATCTCCCACTTGCACTCAAGGCTAATTATTGCGATGTCGCATACTCACAGCCCGTGTGATACCGAACACCCAACTCCTCTACTAGTCAGTCTCACAAAGCTCGTTTGCGAAACTATTGCGTTCGAGGAATAGCCTTAGTGAGTGGATCCGCTTTGTTGTTTCTTTCTATATCTCTCTATATCTCAAGTTCGCGGAGAAACCCATCTCCCGAAATGAGCAATACCTGTCTTAGAATATGTCTGGATGTCTGATGGGACATAGCTCATAAATGAACTCCAAATCCAAACTTCTTAGACTGTATTGTCAACTGAACTCAATCAGTATCCTGCGCCATGCCACCCTCAGTATTGCCTTGGACCACCTGTCCAAAATACTGCCCCTCATCAGAAGGAAAACTATAGCTCTGACAGCCTCCTTGTCGTCCATGTCACCTTGGAAGCCTGGAATGATAACTGTTTCCCGAATGAGGCTGTCGTTATCATATCCCTAGAACATCCACTTATGTTCTAAAACTGCTTCCGACTGTTTCTCCAGGATTGGATCAATGTCAACTTATTGCATCTAGTGCAAGAACAACATCTGGTATGGTACTTGACATCTCATGATTGACTCAATTGCCTAAGCAAGTGATCTGCCAATCATGGACATCCCTCTCCCCTTTAGTCTGTAAGACACCTTTAGAGAGGGTGACTCCATTACCTGCAGGTACACCACCGTGCCAGGAGTCGTCCATTCTAAATACTCTTAGAATGCTGTCTAAGTACCCCGATTGGGAAACCACCTAAATCTAGATCTAAAACCATAGATCTAGTAACTAGTATGTCTGATATAATGTCCAAGTCCCATGTGGAGAAAACACTGTGTGACGACCAAAGTATAACCGACTGTAGTATAGGAGTTTCTTTTCCTACTCTGTGTATGTCATCCAGATACCAGGACATCACACCCTACTACCTTCTCAACAGATCCATCCCCTATTCTGATGAAGTCAAACCTATGACTGTCACGTCAGAAATAGATGATCTATCTCCGCTACATCTGCTTTAGTCTATAAATAGACATAAGCTACCTGTCCACCAATGCTTCCGTTGCTCCCACTGACTACGACAACCCTCTGGCAGTGTCATATACACGTACACTTCTAAAGCGAGTTCAGAACGACGCTATACTCATCCTCCCGCCGGGTCTCGCAGCCTGGAACAACAGCAATGGTAATTGTGGGTAAACAAGAACTTCCCTGTCACCGTCCTTGAGGCTACCGTAGTACCTCTCGGGTGCCTGAAGTTACCCACCGTATCTGCGGAGTGGCCAATGGAATGTCAATCCAGATTGAATCTTTAGGTTTCTTATCAAATCTTCAGTAATCGTTTGTGGTTCTGGAATCACTTCCAGTTCTACCATACTCCCACTGCTGTTTTCTGAAAAAAAATCCATTTTTGTTAAAACTGTGGTGAGTTTAGAACAATATCGCTATTGTTCATCCAGATGGTAGAAAGTCAACCCTCGTCATAGCCTGGGTCAACCCACAAATAGCCATTACAGAAACGTGCCTTGAGTTGTCCAGTGTCTGGTTTTAATCATAAACCGGACAACTCCCCGTACCTTAACATCGTTAAGATATGAACTGTTCTATATCCAATATAGAACCAGAGGCACTGATTTAATTGAACCAGATTCAAATCATGCAACTATCTCCAGTGCATGTCAACTAAATGGAAGGAGGCGGATCAGCGTTACTCAACTTAGGAATGCTTCCAATTATGAGTAACCTGAAAGAGAAGCAAGTTCTCTTAATCATTACTATCAACTGAATACCGTACACAAGTATCTACATCTTCGATCACTTTGAAGAATACCGATACTTGCAATACCTGGTTCTCTACTTTATTCAAATACCTATAACTTCTCAACATTCAGACCCTGTGTTTCCGCGAAACACCTGTCTAAAACTAGAGAAGTCATAAGTAAACCGAAAATAGTACGAGGACCAACCCCTCTGTCCTGATGGACCCTGGACAACATACAATACTCTGTATAAGTCCCTTGAGTCTGATAACTCATTCACTGTGTGTCGTAGGTTGAAAACTGTACTTATGGTCAAGAAGAATTACACCGCTGCTTAATGCTCCTTACCTAACCATCCACTGATATAGGTAAATGTCGTAGACATAATTTCAGAAAGGTATATCTCACTCTATGAAAATAGACGTACAGATATATCAATTTGAAATTGGTGCATAACAGCGGATATTCAAAACCAAATATTTGCCGACCGGCAAACTACCCAGGTGATTTCCTCAAATATCACCGATTACAACGAATCCCGATATAATGAGGATGATCACCCAATTCCCAATAACCTACTCCCACTCATCATCTGTAAAACCATACAGATGTGAGAATCATACCTGGTAAATACATACCCTGGAGCAAGTGTCTAATCGGGAAATCAGTTTTCCTTTAACAGTACACAGTGAGACTGAAACATCGAAATGTTTCGATGGGGCATCCTGGTATTCCTAGTAATGCCTCTTCCAGATTCACGACTGTAACCGTATAATTCTTTGCCACCTCTCCAAATCCCTTCATATGTCTTTAGTCTTTACCTTCTGCACACCCCTTTAGGCCAAATGGTTTTCTTCCTTCCCTACCGTTCGGCACCAGCCTATGGTTTGGAAGAAGACTATCCAATAAGCATAATGGGTGTACTGTCCCAATCCTAGGAACACTCGCAATGAGAGAGGGTGAAGATAAAAGACAACCGAATAAACCTTATTCCTATTTCTCCTGGACCAGAATCCATCCCCGAACTGGAACAAGTTCCTTTCGAGTTCGTATATAACCATACGATGGAGTATCCAATAAACTGTGGATCTTCGTAGTGATACGGAGTGTCTTGGAGAAATACAAAGGTGATTTTAGGATTGGCGAAGGAATACTTGGTTTGGTCGTGAATATCTGTTGCAATTTACTTTGCCCTCTTACTAATCCCTTGCTTTGTCTTAACCTAATACCTTCTGCACACCATCGTTATGCTAATTGGTTTTCTTCATTCCCTACCGGTCGGCACCTGCCTATGGTTTGGAAGAAGACTATCCAATTTGCGTAATAGGTGTACTATCTCCTAAACCAAGGAGTACTCGCAACTTGAGAGAAGGTAAAAAGAAAAAGACAACCGAATAATCCTATCCGTTTCCTCCAGAACCTGAAACCATCCTCGAATAAATTCCTTCGAGTTCGTATCTAACCATACGATGGTTTTGTCCAATGGAAGTGGACGTTCGTAGTAATACGGGGTGTCCTGGAGAAAAGGGTAAAAGTGGGAGTGGCAATGAGGTCTGCAACTCTGACAATCCAAAAGCCAGTGTTAAGAAGGTTCGGTTAATTTGGTCTCTGAGTCATAGTCTTAGGGTCTGGTCAATGGTCGCTGCCAAAGAGAGAGAGAAAAGAAACACTCAGCGTGCACTCTAACCTAGATCAGAATGGTTACCAATTTATCTAATCTGGAAACCTCCCACTGTACCTCAAATTCTCCTCCAAACCTGAAAGAAGAATTAGTCGGGATCACCCGAGGAGTAAACTAACTCATCAGTGGGAATCGGGATCCAACTCTCATCGCATGATAACGTGACGGAATCCGCTCACGTCATCACACTCCAGAAGGTATGCGCATAGCTGGCAAGTTTCAGTTCTTTTGAAACTCCCGATGTGATTTCTGCCCCATGCTCTTATGACCTTGGCGTGAGGTCAAAATATCATAAGTCACATGTCAAGTTCTACCCGTCATTATCCAGGTTAATTTGAACCCATCCGTACATACCCTTGACGTAGGCCAAAATAGTAGTACGACTGTCCCAAACCAACGCATCTATCTATGCAACAGATAAATACCCGGCAGCTACCAAACACTATGCCGTGGCGTGAGGTCAAAATACATAGCTTGAATACTACCGAATATTTAACTGAAATGACGGAGGGCTACGAATTGTTTCTGGCGAAAACCTTTAACGTAATGAACTTGATATCGTTGAAGGAACGGATAGCTTTTAAAAATATAGTGACGAAAACCGTTGCTAAAGAGGTCACTCCCGGTGAACGGATCTCGGCTCTTTCCCCGTAGAATGGGGTGCAGGATATTCCAAATGAATACCGCGATGCAAAGCAAAGGTAATCGGCTATAGTGAAGTCATTGCCCTGACGCAAACTTTTTGTCCAAGGGGTCACTCCCGGTGAAGGGATCTCGGCCCTTGCCTCGTCGACTGAGGAGCAGGATATTTCAACTGAATACCACGATGCAAAACAAAAGTGAACGTCCTTACAATAACAGCTTTTTGAAAAGTGTTCCAACAACATCAGATTAGGTTTGTTTTTAACTTGCATTGATCCGAATCAACGCAGTCCCATAAATTGATCACACCACAAAGAACGAAAATATACTGATGTACGTATATGCCATCCGCATTCGCCACTGGGTCCCGTCATTACCCGTTAGGTTAGCTAACTAACGACAGAGCGGGGACTGGACTAGCGCGGATGTAAAACATATACTACATCTACTAATATATATACCAATATATTATATTTCGCTCAAGGCGTGAAAGAAATGCAACATCACAGAAATGTACAGCATCACAGAAACAATACAGATATCTGGGATCCCCGGGTTTCACAGAGCCACTACTGAAACCCGACGTTCCCCTGGTCGTGTGGATAGCCTGTGCAATGAAATCCTAGACCCCTACGGGCGCGGCAAGTTACCCGTCAAAACCTGAAGCGAGGCAGCCCCCTTCAGCACCGTGAATGGACCACCCAGCACTTCACGGAATCCGGTAACTTGGGCACCCCTCCTGGGTCAACCTGTACCCCCTACGAGTGCGGCGAATAGCCCGCCAATTCTAGAGTGAAGCCCCCTCCGTCTCAATGCCATGAGATGCGGGCTCGTTGCCCTCTAGAACCCGGCTATCCGTGCACCCCTCCGCGGGGTAATCCTAGTACAGAAAGCAAAATATACATACAACGGGTACATCGACCGCAACCTGGCCGTGCCCCAAAATAATAATACAATCAGGCAGTGACGGCAGTCCACATGTCGGACGCTCGCCCCGCAATATCAAATGTACATAATACAACCACAACTGTACTAGCATTGCATCCAGGCTACCCCCACGACCGATCCGCAACATCACAGCAAAAACAGAACATCAACGTGAAAGTCACGTTCGCAAATCCGTCTAACCGGGCTATAGCAGTTAGACCGGATTTACCGATCGAGTGACATTCACGGTCGCAGATATAATGTAAATACTGTGAAATAATGTGTTTAAATTATCCGATCAATCAAATTTTAACAAGTGGGCCCCCAAGTACTACTGTAGCACATCAAGAAATTCTGGGCCCAAAATTAATATTCCAAAACCCATATTTTAAGCCCAGAAAGCCTCTGTAAAAAATTGGTGCAGGGATCTCCACAGTGTGCGGCGGAACCGCGGCGAGAAGGGGGTGTATGCGGCGGTTCCGCGCTCCCACAGTGGAATCACTTCATCGAATTTTTAAAGATCTCTTATATTTTCCAGTACATCAATTTTATACAACCTGAAAAATTTTTGGAGACCAAAAAATTTCAACAGAAAACTGTCGCTAGCAAAAAATGTAGATTTTAGAATTTTGGTCGATCGGAAATGCAAAACACATTAAACCAAGCTAGACTAAGTTAATGGCGAGGCTCTGATACCACTGTAAGTGCACGGCGGCGCCCCGGCCGTCAATCCGACGGCCAAATGCGGAAGCAGTGATAAACTTTAATTTTTACTTGAACTGGCAAACCGCCGCGCACTAATACCCGGATCGAACCATTAATTAGTCCTAGCTAACTACAAGATGGGGAAGAGAGATCTACCGACAGATCCGAGTCCTCCGGTCTTCTCGTCGTCGTCCCGATCTCCTGCGGAAGCTCCGGTCTCCACCTCGTCGCCGGAAGTGCACCACATCGCCTACTTCTTTTACGGGCTCCCACCTCAATGCCGAGGCAACTCGGGCATGAAGCTGGCTAGTCGACGTGCCCAAGATTTGCTGTAGAATATCTAGAGAAGAAGTCTCATTTGGGGTTGTAGGAATTGCCTTTTGGTAGAGGGATTGAACTTGGAGCTTTTTGGATTGATCTTGTGGGATTTTTGCAACATGAAATGAAGAAAAATCCCATACCAAGAATTTGGGACAGCCCACTATGGGAGTTGCCGGCCATGCTCAAAAGAGAGGAGAGAATGAGAGTGTAGTGTATCAAAAATAATGGGAGCCCATCTCATATCATCCAAGAGAGAGAAAGGAAAAGGTTATCATGAAAAAGCAATGATCACAAAATAATTCCAACACACATCCAACAACCATCACTCATCATCAACCATCATGTCCTACAAAAGTCAAGGCATGATGAAGCTAGAAGTCAAGGTCAAGGAAAGGCTATCATGATACAACAAAATGCAAAGACCCCCTCCACAAATCCTTATTTGCAACAATGCAAATAAGCCCTCCCCCACCAAACATCGGCCAATGAACGATACAAAGGAAATCGGCCGAAACGAAAAGCAAACTGGCAACTCCATAAAACTGGTCCCGTAATAAATTACAGGAAAACCCCGATACTGTGCATACACACCCGCATTTGTATTCCAACCGAAATACAAATGCAATGAGACAAAATCTACACTGTACTATACTAGGATCCGGCTTATACCAAAGCCGGCTAGTAATATCCGTTCGATCCTGATCCGTGCAATACCGCACGTATCTGATCGAACCCTGCCATATAACCATACGGCCTCTAGTACAAACTGTCTGATCCTGATCCGTGCAATACCGCACGTATCTGATCGGACCTTGCCATATCTCCATACGGCCTCTACAACTTTTCACCCAAAAGCTGAGTAACTGAATGTGGGGGACTCTAAAGACTCGTCAACACCTTGGTTGTGGATTTAACCACTAGCACGTCAGAGGTATAAGCCAATATGTAACGGGCTACCAGGATTTTGACTAAAAGGGACGTCTGTGAGCGAACTCAGCCTGACAACCCTACTGAGCCTGTCAGTGACAATATCCGTACAGTCCGGTCCGTTCGTCTATGAGTATCGCATGGCGGGCCTAGGGGGTTGGTAAAAGTCAGACCCCCAAAAGCGGTACAAGTCGTGTCGGAGTGTAGCCCAGAACACCCTGAGATACTACTGGAATACCTACCAGTAAATCTCCTGCCTTGGCCAAGGACTTCATGTAATGGCTCTCCTAGACACAGCGCGACCTCACCCCCAATACCGGGAGAGACGAACCCCTGAAGATACGCTCACTGCCTCCATGTGGCTCGGGACTGTACCCAACTAAAACCAGTTTGCATGACTCCTTTGAGCCGTGGTAGGGCAGTAATCAAAGTACAGTGGGAACTCACACGAGACAAATGACGATCCCCAGGTCGATGAACTAACCTGCACACATGTCACCAGGGAACTGCCATCTGACGTCTGGTATATGACCAACTAGCATGTTCCCGGCGAGTCCTGTCCGGTGTACTCATAACCCAATGAGCACCTGTATACATCTTAGGTGATCCAACTGACACCAGTGGCTTGTGAGACCGGCCACCGCCCCTCGTCGGGGTCTCGACTGTATACACTAGTCTACTCTGGAGTATCGATGCCCTGTCTCGAAACTCACACGACTAGGGACCATTTAAGGATATGCTTATAGACCCCAGCTCCCACTTATATGATCGCCCTCATACTGCTGGTGGTCAAGCAAGAATCCTAGGGGCTCTATCAACGTGTAATAGCAACTTGTCAGGTCACCTAAAACAGTACACGATGATAAAGGTAAACCAGATAGCATACTATCATCTCGAGTAAGACTGTCCTACCGGGATAGGTCATCCATCAATCATTGCAATCACGTACCTGTGACCTAATAATTGACTCTGAGGGCACTATCTCCAACACTCATCGATACTCATATATGACACTAAAAGCGCCACTTAGTCCCCGTCTATCGGTTAACATACGTTCGATAATTTATTCTTTTCAACGACAAACGCACACACAAAGCATATACACGGATTTATTGACATTGTCAGTAACTATCCCGTTCTTATATTTCTCAGTATAGTCACCATAACCTACAATTTATATGTTATACAGTCTAACATGGCCCATGAGTACATCAGAGTTAAGGACTGGATGTATGTGGATTGGCAACAACGTATGCAACCTCGATTTTACGGTCAATGAAACCAAGTATGGAGGTTGCAAATTACAAAGGATTTGGTGTCCTTGGATACAAATTCGAAGTTAAGGACATAGAAACATCTAGAACCACTCAGAATAATGGGATTACGACGGTAGAATCGGACGGTGTGATTTATTATGGGTACTTAAATTGTATGCTCAGCATCCACTATCCCGGACGATCAGAACCCTTTTATATATTCCAGTGTACTTGGTACGATACGCGAACCGATACGGACAAGTGGAGAAGCAATCTTGGGACTTGGAAAGATGAATATGGATTGACCAGTGTGAACACACTTCGATTTTACGGTCAGGAAGTGTTAGTTATATGTATGCCCTAGAGGCCATTACTATACATAGGATGTATATTGTAGTGGATGCTTGGACATATATAGGGAGGACTTTCTTGCTCGACATGATAGTATGCTATCCGGTTGATCTTTACCTTAACGTGTACACTGATTGTCTCTCTGTTACATGTTGGTAAAGCCCTTAGGATATGTACTTGACTACCTGGACTATGATGCGGATCATACTAGTGGGGACATGGTAGTCCATAAGTACATCCTTCAAGGTCCCTAGTCGTTGGTGTATCGAGACGGGGCATCGATATACCAGAGTAGACTAGCGTATACCTTCTCGACCCATACAGATGGGCGATGGATGATCCCATATCTACTGGTGTTTGACATCAGAGATGATATACGGGTTCTCAGTGGAGACTGGGTACACTGGACGGACTCGCCGAGAACTCCCAGATTGTATTATACCTTACGTCAGATGGCAGTTCTCTGGTGACACTGGTACAGGTTAGTCTGTAGACCCGAGATCGTCATAGAGTCTTGTGTGATTCCCACTGTGCTTTGATTTCCACCTTACCACGTCCAAGAGGGCGTGCAAAACGGTGGCTTTTGGGTACAGTCCCGAATCACATAGAGGCAATGAGCGATAGGAGGGGATTCGTCTCTCCCGGTATAGGAGTTGATGTTGCGCCGTGTTCGATTGGCTATAACCGGAAATCTCTGGCCAGGGTTGCTGAGATTTACTGGTAAGTGTTACCTGTAGTTTCTCGAACTGTTATAGACCTCATATCGACACGACTTATCGAGCTATTGGGGTCTGACGTATACCACCCCTAGGCGAGATATGCGACATATCAGACGACGAGACCGGACTGTATGGTAAGTGTTACTGGGTTGATTCACAGGAGTATGAGCGGGCTTGCTCGTCTATCTTCTGATCGCTCAATACCCGGGTGGCCGTTACGTTTAGCAGACCGCTTGCGGCTTGTGGGTGTTTGATATGATCATCACCTACTACCGGCGTATTGACGAGTCTTTAGAGTCCTACACAGAGGTTTCCTGGCTCAAGCGAAACGAAATAGGAGCGCATATGAGATATATGCGGGACTGAGAATAATGCGTGTATGTGATACCGTATTCTATTCTCGCGATGAATGTATCGCATGGTTGTATGTGATATAACCTAGTTATCGAATCGAGGATTGATTCGATAAGCCGATACATTGGATATTAGTCGGTCACATGCGATATGACGGATCGTTAAATCAAGTGTTGATTTAATGATTTAATGTATAATTATATATTTGATATATTACTTTACATTAACTAGTATTTGTTCACTTAAAATGGTTTTTCTCACTTGATGTGCACATTGTATATGTGATATATTTTGTACACTTGATTGTATCATGTTTGATGATACATGAATGTTTGGGTGTACGTTTAGATTAAACCATGGTTATGTAATGGTTAGGGTTTTGATTTTATTTACTTATTCATTTATTTATTCATTTTGGCAAAAGGAAAAATGGTGGCTAATTTTGTTTATTTGTTGAAGCTTCATGAAGCTTTGAAAAAGTCTACCATTTTTGTTTCATGCCTAACTTAACCATTCACCTAACCCTAGTTTAATCTCTACACTTAACCATGGTTGCTATATGATAAGTATGATTTTTATTTTCTATTTTGGATAATACTTATCATATTATCTTCTTCTTCTTCTTCTTCTTCAAGATGAAGTAGCTTGCTACCAACAATGGTGCCTTGACAAAAAGAGTGAGAAATCCAATTCTAAAGTGAACCCACTTCCTATTTCTTCATCCTCTACCACTTGCCAAGTAGTATAGGATGTTTTCTTCACAAGTTTCATGGCTTGGTGAAGTTGGAGCTTGATCTTGTGTTGTCTCGACGTAGATCATCTTCGGCATCGAAGTTGACGACCTAGCCCGTCCATTTCTCTAATGAAGCCGATGCTAGAGCCCGAGATCCGATGATCGCAGCAAGGGGACTTCATCACGGAGCTATGGAGGTGGAGGACCGGATCTACAAAGGTTGTATTTATAGGGTTCCTAGGCACTCTCAAGAGGTCTCACAAGGCATCAACCATGCCAATTTCAAATTTTACGGGTGCCGAGAAACCCTAATACGGATCGTTAACTAGAAATTTAGGCGATAAACGAAACTAGTTAACATCTTAACTAAAGGAGAGAGGCTACAACCTTTGTAGATCCGGTTCTCCACTTCCTTAGCTCCACGTAGGCGTCCTCTCGCTGTCCATCTCGAATCCCGAACTCAAACGTCGGCTTCATCGGAGAATTGGGCGGACTAGGTCGTCGGCTTCGTGCCGAAGATGATCTACGTCGAGGTTTCACAAGTTCAAGCTCCGACTTCACCAAGTTGTGAAACTTGTGAAGAAAATACCCAAAACAACTTGGCAAGAGGTAGAGGGTAAAGAAATAGGAGGTGGGTTCACTTTAGAATTGGATTTCTCTCACTTTAGCTCAAGTTGCCATTGATGGACCTTAAGCTTTTCTTGAAGAAGAAGATGATGAAGAAGAAAGAATGATAAGTTTCTTATTTTAAAAAAGAAACTAATATGAATACTTATCATATCTTGACCATGGTCAAGTGTAGAGATTAAACTAAGGTTAGTAGGAATGGTTAGGGTTAAGGATGAGATAAGGATGGTGGACTTTGTCAAAGCTTCAAGAAACTTCTACATAGAAACAAAATAAGCCACCATTCTTAATAATATCCAAAATGAATAAATAAATAAATAAATAAGTAAATAATCAAAACCCTAACCATTATACATGTAACCTTGGTTTAATCTTTACACAAACCCAAGTGAGGAAGTATCATCAAACATGATACAAACAAGTGTACAAAAATATATCACATATACAATGTGCATCAAGTGAGAAAATCCTTTTAAAATGAACCAATACTAGTTAATACAAAGTAATATATCAAATATATAATTATACATAAAATCATTAAATCAACACCTAATTTAACGATCCGGTCATATCGCATATAACCGACTAGTATCCATTGTATCGATTTATAGAATAAATGATTCGATAACTAGGTCATATCAAATATAACCAATTGAAACAATTATCGCGAGATTGAAATACGGTATCACATACACGCATTATTCTCGCTCCCGCACATATCTCATATGCGCTCCTACTTCGTTTCGCTTGAGCCAGGAAACCTCTGTGTAGGACTCTAAAGACTCGTCAATACGCCGGTAGCAGATGATGATCATATCAAACACCCACAAGCCGCAAGCAGTCTGCTAAACGTAACGGCCATCCGGGTATTGAATGATCAGAAGATCGACGAGCTAGCCCGCTCACACTCCTGTGAATCCAACCAGTAACACTTACCGTACAGTCCGGTATGTTCGTCTGATATGTCGCATATCATATCTAGGGGTGGTAAACGTCAGACCCCAATAACTGATAAGTCGTGCCGATGTGAGGCTCATAACGGGTCGAGAAACTACTGGTAACACTTACCAGCAAATCTCTGATCAGCCCTGGCCAGGGACTTCCCTGTTACGGCCAATCGAGCACAGCGCAACATCAACCCCCAATACCGGGAGAGACGAAACCCCTCCTATCGCTCATTGCCTCCATGTGACTCGGGACTGTACCCAAAGAACACCGTTTTGCACACCCTCATGGACGTGGTAAGGTGGAGATCAAAGCACAGTAGGAATCACACAAGACTCTATGACGATCTCGGGTCTACAGACTAACCTGTACAAGTGTCACCTGAGAACTGCCATCTTACGTGAGGTATAATACCATCTGGGAGTTCTCGGCAAGTCCGTCCAGTGTACCCAGTTTCCACTGAGCACCCGTATACCATCTCTGATGTCAAACACCAATGGATATGGGATCATCCATCGCCCATCTCATTGGTCGAGAAGCGTATACGCTAGTCTACTCTGGTATATCGATGCCCCGTCTCGATACACCCACGACTAGGGACCTTGAAGGATGTACTTATGGACTACCATGTCCCCATTAGTATGATCTGCATCATAGTCCAGGTAGTCAAGTATACATCCTAAGGGCTTTACCAACATGTAACCATAAGACAGTTTAAAGAGACAAGTGTACATGTTAAGATAAAGAGCAACCAGATAGCATACTATCATATCGAGCAAGAAAGTCATCTCTATATATGTCCAAGCATCCAATATAATATACATCATCTGTACAATACTGGCCTCTAGGGCATACATACAACTAACAATCTCCCACTTGCACTAGGGCCAGCTGCTGTAGTATCGCATACCGAGCATCCTGAAGAGTCTCTCAAACTGTATCTAGGGAATGACCTTCGTGAGTGGATCCGCCGTGTTGTTTTTCGTGTCAACCCTCCTGACCTCGATCTCCCGGCGATCAACTATCTCCCGGATCAGGTGATACCGCCTTAGAATATGCCTGGATCGCTGATGGGACCTGGGTTCCTTGGCCAAAGCCACCGCTCCATTATTATCGCAATACAAAGGTATTGGATGCTCAATGGATGGAACCACTCCAAGTTCAGTAATGAACTTCTTGATCCAGACAGCCTTTTTAGCAGCATCGTTGGCAGCGATGTATTCAGCCTCCATCGTCGAGTCTGCCACGGTTTCCTGCTTGGAACTCTTCCAGCTAACCACCCCTCCGTAAAGGGTAAAGACAAAACCCGACTGCGACTTAGAGTCGTCCTTATCACTCTGGAAGCTCGAATCGGTAAAGGACTCGACTTGGAGTTCTCCATTACCATACACCAAGAGCATCTCTTTAGTCCTTCGTAAGTACTTGAGAACGCTCTTCACAGCTGTCCAGTGACTCTCTCCAGGATCAGCTTGATACCTGCTCACTACACTTAGTGAGTATGCTACATCGGGTCTGGTACATAGCATCGCATACATGATAGAGCCTACAGCCGAAGCATAGGGTATCCCTTGCATGCGAGCTCTCTCCAAATCAGTCTTGGGAGACATCTCTTTGGAGAGAGTGACTCCAGAGATGGTGGGCAAGTTCCCACGCTTGGATTCTTCCATACTAAACCTCTTTAGTATGGTGTCAATGTACCTGGATTGGGACAATCCCAAAATCCGTTTGGATCTATCTCTATAGATCCTAATTCCCAATATGCAGGAGGCATCACTAAGATCTTTCATCGAGAATCTTTGTGATAAGAAGAGCTTGACCGATTGCAGCATAGGAATATCATTTCCTATCAAGAGTATGTCGTCCACGTACAATACGAGGAAGACAACCTTACTCTCTGCCACCTTCTTGTAGATACAAGGTTCATCTGGATTTTTGACGAAATCAAACTTTTTGATAACGACGTCAAAGCAGATGTTCCAACTCCGCGATGCTTGCTTTAATCCATAAATGGATTTAAGCAGCTTGCACACCTTCCCGCTGCTCCCACTGTCTACGAAGCCCTCTGGCTGAGTCATGTACACGCACTCTTCTAAATCACCGTTTAGAAAGGCGGTCTTAACATCCATTTGCCAGATTTCGTAGTCATGATATGCAGCGATGGCAAGCATGATCCGGATGGATTTAAGCATAGCCACTGGAGAAAAGGTTTCGTCATAGTCCACACCTGGTCTTTGACGAAAACCTTTTGCAACAAGTCTAGCTTTGAAAGTCTCCACTTTCCCATCTACACCAAGTTTTTTCTTGAAGATCCACTTGCTCCCGATGGGTTTTACCCCTTCAGGAGCAACTTCCAAAGTCCATACTTTGTTGGTGTACATGGATTCCATCTCGGACCGCATAGCATCCAGCCATTTCACTGAGTCACTACTCGTGATGGCCTGCTCGAAGCTAGTTGGGTCATCATCCTCCATGATGCAATCCTCGCTTCCACCGTCCATGAGAAAACCGTAGTATCTCTCAGGTTGGCGAGGAACCCTACTAGATCGGCAGAGAGGCTGAGGTTCATTGGGAGCTACTGAATCTTCTGGTTCCACTAAATCTTCAGTTACGGTTTGTGTATCTGGAACCTCTTCCAGCTCTACCACTTTGCCACTAATTTCTTTTTCAAGGAATTCGTTTTCTAAAAAGGTGGCATATTGAGAAACAAACACCTTTTGTTCTTCAGCATGGTAGAAAAAATATCCTTGTGAATTCTTAGGATATCCCACAAACTTGCAAAGAACTGACCGTGCCTCGAGTTTGTCTGGATTTTGCCTTTTGACATAGGCCGGACAACCCCATATCTTAACTCGTTTAAAATATGGTCTCTTCCCACTCCATATCTCATATGGTGTGGTAGGTACAGATTTAGATGGAACTTGATTCAATAGGTATGTTGCTGTCTCCAGCACATATCCCCAGAAGGAAATAGGTAACTCAGCTATGCTCATCATAGAGCGCACCATATCTAATAGGGTGCGGTTCCTCCGTTCTGATACACCGTTGTGCTGTAGTGTATATGGAGGAGTTAGCTAAGAGAGAATCCCATTCTCTTTTAGGAATCCATGAATTCATTGCTTAAGTATTCACCTCCTCGATCAGATCGAAGGATTTTAATACTTTTTCCGGTTTGGTTTTCGACTTCTTGTTTATATTCTCTAAATTTCTCAAAAGCTTCTGATTTGTGTTTCATCAGGAACACATATCCGAATCTAGAGAGATCGTCAGTGAATGTAATGAAGTACGAAGAACCATCCCTGGCATGTGTAGACATAGGACCGCATACATCACTATGTATCAGTCCCAAGAGTTCGGTAACTCTTTCTCCGTGTCCCGTTAACGGAGTTTTGGTTATCTTGCCTTTGAGACATGACTGGCAAGTGTCATAAGATGAAAATTCAAATGGTTTCAAATATCCATCCTTATGCAACTTAGCCAGTCGTGTCGCATTGATGTGACCCAGTCTACAATGCCACAAGAAGGATTCGTTCAGTTCTGAACTCTTCCTCTTGTGTGTGTTTGTTATGCTCAGAACTGTTGATTGATTTAGAACATAAATGCCATTGCACAACGTGCCTGATCCAACCAACTTTTAGTTACGGAAAATGTTCATAACATTGTCCTGTAATACAAAATTATATCCTTCTTTACTTAGCAAAGAAACCGATATAATGTTGCATATCAGGTTCGGCATGTAATAGCATTCGTTCAGAACCAATGTATTACCAGTTGGTAATACAAGGTGATATTCCCCGACAGTCTTAGCTGCAACAATTGCACCATTTCCAACTCTAATATCTTTATCACCTTCTCCAAGTTCTCAACCTTTCCTAAGCCCATGTAACTGAGTACATAAATGGGATCCTGACCCGGTATCTAATACCCAGGACGTGGAGCAAATGGAGAAACAGTTCTCTGTAACGAACACACCCGAAGAAAATGCATCAACATGTACTTTCTTCATTCTGGTGGCATGGGAATCCTGGTATTCCCCTATATCCAGTTCAGTCCTATAACTCTTATAGGTAAGAACGGAACCAACGTTCCCCAGCACAGTATAACATGCGGGTTCGGTCAATACATCCATATTATTATCTTTATTAAGGCATGAAATGGTCGCTACCTGGAGAGAGAGAGAAGAAAACACTTTAGCGTAAGCTCATGCAAGATCAGATTGGTTATTATCTTATCTAATCAGGATGGCTCCCACTGTTTTTATCAAATCTTCTTTCAAACCCTAAAAGGAAAGACTAGCCGGGATTAATTACACACTACAAGTTCGCCATTCTTTCAGCCAGGCCAGTGTCGGTACTTTGAGGGAGGTCCCCCGGCTTTCGCACGAACCTAATTACTGTAAACCTCATTTTCCCAGAGGCGTAACCTCGTTAACACCTTTCTAGACACCTACTTGATCGGCTAATTATAATGTGTAAAACTCTCCCAGGAGTAACTCTTACTCGCAGTGGGTATCGGGATCCAACTATCTCATAGAAGGTATGCAATCCATTGCAAATTTCAACACTTGAAATTCCCGATAATATTTTGCCCCTAGCAGCTATGTGACCTTAACATAGTCAACAAATCATAAGTGCTAGTCAAGTTCAACCCGTCATTTCCCGATTGAATTAAACCCACCCGCACGACCCTTAACATAGTCAACAAAGTCGCACGACTACCCTAATCCAATCGCATCATATGCTTATACAGATAAGCACTAATTAGCTACCGCACACTACGCCTTAACATAGTCAACAAACGTAGCACGAATACTAACTAGTACTTATCTGAAATGACGGAGGGCTACGTCAGGTTTTTCTGAAAACCTATTGCGTAATGAACTTGATATCGTTGTAGAATCAAATGAAGTTTTGAAATGGAGTGATTTTGAGGCTTTTCTAGTTTTGCTAAAGGGGTCACTCCCGGTGAAGGGATCGTCGGCCCTTTCCTCGTCGAATGAGGTGCGGGATATATCATATATATCACTGTGCAAAGCAGAAACTATAGAAGCTATCAAAAACAAACCGAGTGTGCAGCATCTGCCAGTTATTGCTAAAGGAGTCACTCCCGGTGAAGGGATCTCGGTCCTTTCCTCATCGAATAAAGTGCAGGGTATATCATATATACCGCTATGCAAAGCAAGAACTGTAGCTACCTGTTTTGTTTAAAATTTGATTCTACAACATCTTAGGTTTCTTTTCTTTCATTAATCACATTAATGAAGTCCCATCATTTAAAAACCTAAACATCACAAATAAATACGACGTACACTTATGCCATCCGCATTCGCCTCGATGTCCCCTCGTGCACCGTTAGGTTAGGTAACTAACGACAGAGCAGGGCAGGGCTAGTGCGGGTGCAAAACATAAGTAACGTCTATATAATATATCATATATACTATATACTGTATCTATCACAGAACATCACATGATCACATCACAGATATCGCAGCAGAAGAAACATATGAAATATTGGATATACTAGGACGTCCGTGTTTTCAATACGAGCCAGTATAAAACACGGATTCCACGGTCGTGATGAATAGCCAATCCCACACCCCTAGACCCCTACGAGAGCGGCAAGCAACCCTACCAATTCTAGGGTTAGGAGACCCGGACTCGACTCCTCGAGATGGTCTCCCACTGGACCCTAGAACCCGGTTACTTGTGCTCCCCTCCTTGGGTCTATCCTAGTGCAGAAAAGTAAATAATATACAAAGGGTGACAACTTCCGCAACCTGGAAGTGCCCCAAACAAAAGAATATTACATACAAGTTTTTACATGAATGAAAATGAAAAACACTCATCTCACATAAAAACCCCCGGCTATTCAAACACGACAATCCAATATAACATATCCAGCATCACATAACATCACATGTCATCAACGTAAGTAAATATGCGCATCCCAATTGTCGTTGACATATAGCAACGAAACAGGCGATATCACATATTACACTTACGATCATAGAAAAGAAAGTGTAAAACTACAACAGTTGGAATCCGCAACCTCTTTAGACATCACATGCCTAATCAAATGAAATACTTAGACATCACATGCCTAACAGTTATAAACCCCGCATTTTAGTCTCATTATCGAAAACACTTTTCAATAACAAGTGAAACTAAACCGCTAGATTTATAACATTCATTCAGTTATCTCATAACTGTTTGTGAATTCCAATTATTGTATCACATTCCAGATAAACAGAAAATGTTAAACTTTCCGATCGAACAGTCGAGTACCCAAGTTTTCCCGATACAGCTCAACACATGAAATTGTTAGTGTATATGCCCTAGAGGCCATTACTGTATCATACTAGTTTGTATATTACTTAATGGATGCTTGGGATATTCACCTTGTATATACAATCTTGCTCAAAATAGTAGTATGCTACTTGGTTTGTTTCTACTTCAATGTGTACATGTGTTTATTTTTGTATATCGCCTATACACATTAGTAGAGCCCTTAGGATCTTTGCTTGATTACCAGCGATGTGATGGCCGTCACACTAGTGGGGCTGGGTAATCTATAAGCACATCCTTATGCAGGTCCCTGGTCGCAGGACTATCGAGACAGGGCATCGATACTCCGGAGTAGACCAGCGCATGCGCTTCTCATCCCAGTGTGGGAGACGGTCTGTCCCACAGCCGTCAGTACGTCGTACTTGAGATAGTATGCGGGTGCTCGTTAGGTTACGGGTACACTGGACAGGACTCGTCGGGAACTGACTAGTTGGTATTGTACCTATCGTCAGTTATCAGTTCCCAGGTGACATGAGTACAGCTTAGTCCGCTGACTTGACACTGTCACTCCGCCTCGAGTGTGTTCCCACTGTACTTTGATCACTACCCTACCACAGCTCAAAGGAGTCGTGCAAACAGGTAGTGGTTGGGTGCAGTCCCGAAGCACTTGGAGGCAGTGACGGTTAGACAGGATTCGTCTCTCCCGGTATTGGGGGTTGACATCGCGCTGTGTCTAGGAGAGCCATTACACGAGTAGTCCCTGGCCAGGGCAAACGAGATATACTGGTGGGTTTCCAGTGTTATCTCAGGGTGTTTTGGGCTTCGCTCCGGCACGACTTGTACCGCTATTGGGGGACTGACGTTTACCGCCCCCTAGGCCCGCCATGCGATGTATCAGACTAACAGACCGGACTGTACGGAGAATGTCACACTCAGGCTCAGTAGGAGTTCAGATGGGTTTCGCCTCGTCGGTCTTCTTGTCGGCACTGCCTGGGGACCGTTACGCACAGCTAGTCCCGCTTGCGGTCTGTGGTTAAACCCACTGCCAGCGTAGTGTCGAGTCTTTAGAGTCCTACACAGAAAGCTTTTCGCCTTTAGGCAAAAGAGTAGAGGTCGCATGGTATTGCGACAGGTCGCATGGTTTTTGCGACAGGGTTCGGTCACATCCGTGCACTTGTGCACGTACAGTGTCCGGACAGTTTACACTAGCGGGCTTTGGTTTAAGCCAGATCATAGTGTACCTTATGGGATTGGATTTATCCAGTTTGCATTCGTGTTCCTCGGAACACGGATGCGGGTGTGTATGCACAGTTGACAGGGAGGCAGAGGCAGCGGATTCTTATTAGGGTTGTTGACAGTTGACCGTTGACTATTTGACTTTATGCTCAACCCTAATGAGAATATGATATGTGATTAACTATTATATTAATTAAGTATTATGGTGATATGGTTGTTGACAGTTGACCGTTGACTTTTGTTGACTTGTTGACTTTTGTTGACTTGTTGACTTTGTTGACTTGTTGACTTTTGTTGACTTGTTGACCGGTTGACTAGGCTTGACTAGTTGACCATCATGATAACCATAGCCATCATTTCATGGCAAAGACTTTTGTTTACTTGCTCATTTGTGTAAAATGAGTGCTTGAAATGATATGGTTGTGGTTGCTTCAAACCATCACATAAGACTTTTTTTTTGATATGATGAGTTATGATCACTTTGGATTATGAGAGGGTGAAAGACAAAAGAGAGCCTCATTCTTTCTTGCTCATTCTCTCTCTTGTTCTTGAGCTCTCCTCTTGCTCTCACCCTCAACCTCTTGCTCCCTCTCTTGATCTATGGTTCTCTTGTCTCATGAGTTGAGAATCAAGAACCATAGATAAAATCCCATTCTATTTCCTCTCTACTCATTCTAGTTCACTAGGTTTAGCAAACCAAGTGAACTAGTTTCTTCAAAGAACGAAGAAGGAGCTAAAGGTTGGAGCTTTCAAGTGGATCTATCTTCGGCGTACGGAGACGACGAGAAGGAGCCATCGGACCACCATCGGAGCTTGAAGAGAAGGAGTTCAAGACAAGCTAGGTATAACCCCCTAACCGAGTAGCTAGAATCTCTTAGTTAGGATGTTAGATAGATGTTTAACCAAGATCCGGGTTATAGGTCCATGTTACCATCTTTAAGAAAATCGTTTTTTACCAAATTCCGCATTCCCGAAAGTACCGGGAGAGGTAGCATGGACTTACAGTGGTATCAGAGCCTAGTTAAACTCTATCTAGCATGTTAGCAAGTATCTAGAAGATCGATCAACGAAAAAGTCCCGAAACAAACCCCAAAATTTTTGCAGTTTCTGTCGATTTTTCCACTGTTCAAAAGTTGATTATTTTAACACCTAAAATCGGCTCAGGCTTTTCTGTGGGCACTCACCAAAAATGGTCCAACGTTCGAGTCAACGAGCCGCGGAAACGCGGCGGGAGCACGCTCCCGCCGCGGATCCGCGGCCGAGTCGACTCGGCCGAGGTCAATTTTTAGTGCAGTGTTTTTATGGGGGTATTTGGGGATTTTTGGAATATATATTTTCTGCCCAGATTTTCCAGAACGAAAATTTCTTTTTTGGGGTCCCGAAAATCCGTATTTTTGATCGAACTTCTAAAAGACTTAAGCTAACGGGTTTTCTGTAATGTGATATTTGTATTGAACGTCTACTAATCGCTATATGTCGATTAGTGGGGGTTATACAAATCTGTGATCTGTAATGTGCTGGAATGTGTATATAAATATGTTGGATTGTCGCGGGTGAATAGCCAGGGGTTGTAAGACGAGAGTTTTCTTTTCTTGCAATTCATGTAAATTTGTAAATTGATGTAATAATTATTTGTATGGCCGCACAACCGGGTCGGGGTTGTAGCCGTCATTGTATAATTTCTTTTTACTGTTTTTGCTCCTAGGATAGACCCATGGAGGGGGTGCACAAACTACCGGGTATGCCGAAGTGTCGAGTGGCCTACTCATGGAGATGAGGGAGGTTGCTACGCTTCGGGTACTTGGCGGGTAGTTTGCCTCACCCGTAGGGGTCTTGGGTGGGGTTTTGGCTATTCACCGCGACCGTGTTATCTGTTTTTGTTACAGGCTCGTACAAATTACAGATTCCTAGTATATCCAATGTATTTATCTGTGATCTGAAATGTTTTATCATTGCAGTATATCTATATATGATATTATTTAGGCGTTGCTTATGTTTTACAGACGCGCTAGCCCAGCCCCCGCTCTGTCGTTAGTTAAGTAACCTAACGGGTAATGACGGGGCCCCGTGGCGAATGCGAATGGCATAAGCGTACGTCATATTTTGGTTGTTTTCTGCAATGGTAGGATTAAATGATGGGACGCATTAAAAGAACTAATGCAAGAATATCACGCATTAAAAGAACTAATGCAAGATAATAAACCAAGTTAAAGTCGTTGGAACACTTTCGAAAAACCACTCGGTTCTTTTCAAAACAACTTTTAAATGCGGAGCTTGAGCCACTCCTTTTAAAAGCTATCTCGTTCCATCGACCAAATCAAGTTCACTACGTTCACGGTTTTGCCAAAACCATCCGTAGCCCTCCGTCGTTTCACATGAATAGTCAATAGTATTCAAGCTATGTTTGTTGGCCAAAGTCAAGGCACAGTGATTGGTAGCTATTGGGTATTCATGTGCAGCATAGATAGATGCGTTGGTTTGGAACAGTCGTACTGCCTTGTTGGCCAAAGTCAAGTGTAGGTGCGGGTGGATTCAAATTAACCTGGAGAACGACGGGCAGAACTTGACATGTGACTTATGATTTGTTGGCCAAAGTCAAGGTCATAAGAGCATGGGGCAAAAATCCACATCGGGAGTTTCATAAGTACGGAAACTTGCTAGATTTGCATACCATTTGGAGTGTGATGATTCTGGTAGGATTCCTTCAGTTTCGTCACGCAATGATATTTGGATCCCGATCCTACTGTGAGTATATGCTACTCCTCGGGAAATTTCTCACTTAACGATCAATGCTATAAACCTAGTAGGTGCCTAGAAAGGTGTTAGCGGGGCTACGCCCCCAGGGAAAAGAGGTTCTTTAATTAAGGAACTTCGCGAAAGCGTTGGAAAACCTCCCTCGAAGTACCGACACCGGCCTGGCTGAACGGTTAAGCAAGTATTGTACGGTGGGATTGATCCTGACTAATTCTTCCTTTATGGTTTGAGGAGGGATTCGAGAAACAGTGGGAGCCATCCTGTTTAGACAAACTAAAAACCACTCTAAACTTGCAAGAGCATCATGCTGAGTGTTTCTTCTTCTCTCTTCTAATTGCAGCGACCAATCAACATGACTGGACTTAAGTTACTCCTAGATAAAAACAAACTGACAGGGCCAAACTACAAAGATTGGCTCAGGAATGTCAAGATTGCAATCACTTACGACAAGCTGGGGTATCTTCTTACCACCAAAGCTCCCCCTGTCCCTGGTCCAACTTCCAGCGTCGCGGATAAGGAAATCCGCAAGACTTGGGAGATTGATAGCGCGAAGGCCAAATGCCTCCTGCTTGCCTCGATGGACAACGAACATCAGAGGAGGCATGAGAATATGGACATGGAATCCATATTGCTTCATACAAAAGAACTGTATGGAGAGCAATCTCGTATCGCAAGATACGAAGCGTCGAAAAAGTTATTTTCGACAAGAATGGCCGTCGGATCATCAGTAGCCGAGCACGTGCTAAAGATGATCGGCTTCATTGAGGAGCTCGCTGACCTAGGGATCACATTGGAGAGTGAGCTATATACGGATATAGTTCTCCAGTCCCTTCCTTCCACTTACGCCCAGTTTATACTGAACTTCAACTTACAAGAAAAAGAGGTTGAGCTTTCAGAGCTCCTCAACATGCTGAGGAGCGCAGAGGGCACCCTACAGAAAGGTAGGGATACATCCACTTTGTTTGTAGGAGGATCATCTTCTTCTAGGTCCAAGGCGAAAGCCAAGGGAAAGAAGAAGAAGGCCCCCGCCAAACCAAGGGGCGGTGTTAGTAAAGTGGATACGAAGGGAAAAGCAAAAGCAACAAAGATAGCGGGGAAGCTTGTGGATAAGGAAGAATGCTTCTATTGTCATAAGAAAGGACACTGGAAGAATGATTGCAGGGCCTGGAAGGCCAGAACACAGGAATTGAAGCAGGTTGCAGCTTCAGCTTCAGGTGTGTATGTTATTGAAAACTGTCTTTCAATAAACTCTACTTCCTGGGTATTGGATACCGGATCAGGATCTCATATCTGTAATTCTTTGCAGGCGTTGAGAAACCGTAGGGTTTTGAAGGCAGGTGACATGACCCTCAGAGTTGCGAACGGAGCTAGCATGGATGCTAAAGCCGTGGGGGACTATCACCTGGGAATGTCAGATGGACATGTTTTGGTTTTGCGTAATTGCTTTTTTGTACCCAACGCAACTTGTAATATCATTTCTGTATCTTTAGTTTCTAAAGAAGGTTATGAATTTGCGTTTTTAAGTAATGTTGTAAACATTCACCTTAATCAAGTTCTGATTGGGTCAGGTACATTGAGTAATGGTATATACGTATTAAACCAACCACAGATTTTCAATGTCCAGAATACACACAAAAGAAAGTCTCCAGAAATAAATCAGACTTTCTTGTGGCATTGTAGACTGGGTCACATCAATGAGAGAAGGTTGACTAAGTTACATACAGAAGGATATTTGAATGCGTTCGAATATCAATCGTATGCCACTTGTCAATCTTGTCTCAAAGGAAAGATGACAAAGACTCCGTTTACTGGACATCGAGTAAGAGCGAGCGAGCTCTTGGGACTCGTACACAGTGACGTGTGCGGTCCAATGTCTACACATGCCCGAAGCGGACATTCTTACTTCATTACTTTTACGGATGACTTCTCAAGGTACGGTTATGTCTTCTTAATGAAACATAAGTCCGAAGCCTTTGGAAAATTCCAGGAGTATAAGAATAAAGTAGAGAAACAGACCGGCAAAAGTATTAAGATTCTAAGATCGGATCGAGGTGGAGAATACTTAAGTGCCGAGTTCCTGGACTACTTAAAAGAGAACGGAATTCTCTCTCAGCTTACTCCTCCATACACCCCGCAACATAACGGTATATCGGAGAGACGGAACCGCACCCTATTGGATATGGTACGGTCCATGATGAGTAACGCTGAGTTACCGCGATCATTCTGGGGATATGCGCTAGAATCAGCCGCATACCTTTTGAACCGAGTTCCTACTAAGACCGTGCCTACTACACCATATGAGATGTGGTGTGGGAAGTGTTGCGCCACGGCAGCTCCCCGGCCGTCTTACTCGAGGCCAAATTGCGGAATCAAAAATTTTCCTTGCTCGGAAAACGGCGCTACCGCGGACAAAGAAAACCCGGATCGTTAACCATTAACCTACGCTAGCTAACAAGAGATGGGAAGAGAAGTATACCAAGAGATCCGAGTCCTCCAGTCTTCTTATCATCGCCCCGATCTCCCGCGGAAAGTGTAGTCTCCATATCGTCGCCTCCTCGCCGGAAAGGGCACCACATCGCCTTCGTCTTTTACGGGCTCCCGCCTCAATACCGAGGCAACTCGAGCATGAAGCCGGCAACTCGACATGCTCAAGATATGCTGTAGAATGTGTAGTAGATCATGCTAGTCTCATTTGGGGTTTGTTGTTGCCTTGATGGAGGAATGGGGTTAAGAAAAATGGTGCTTTCATTTTTCCAAAACAAGAAGAAGAAGGAGATGAAGAATTCCTCACATAATCAAGATGAACTCTCTCATTCTTTTTCTTTCTCTCAAGTGTTCTTTTTTCTCTCATGCTTATCTTATCATCTCTAGTAAGAATGAGAATGGTGGAGGAATGAAACATAAAGCAAAGGGAGGTGAGTGTAGGAGCAAAAGAAAGGTGACCATATCCAAGGTCAAAGAAACATCAACCATGCTTATCTCACATCAAACCCATACCCTCACTTTATCACAAGTCAAGGTGCAAGATATGAAAGGTGTCATAATCAATATATATGCAAGAAAACCCCTCCACAAATGTAATTTGCAAAACTGCAAATTACCCCCTCCATCGGAAAAGTCCGGCCGGGAAAGAACAAAGGAAAACCGGCCGGAACGGAATGCAAACTGGCAACTCCAGAAAACTGGTCCCGTAATAAATTACAGGAAAACCCCGACACTGTGCATACACACCCGCATCTGTATTCCGTCCGGATACAAATGCAATGAGACAAAATCTACACTGTACTAAACTAGTACCGGCTTAAACCAAAGCTGGCTAGTAAAAAACCGTTCGATCCTGAACCGTGCAATACCGCACGTATCTGATCGAACCCTGCCATATATATCCATACGGCCACTAGTACAAAACTGTCCGATCCTGATCCGTGCAATACCGCACGTATCTGATCGGACCCTGCCATATCTCCATACGGCCTCTACAGCGTTTCGCCCGAAAGCTGAGTAACTGAAAGTGTGGTGGACTCTAAAGACTCGTCAATACTATGGCTGTGGATTTAACCACTAGCACGTCAGAGGTATAAGCCAATACGTGACGGGCCACCAGCTATTGACCAAAAGGGACGTCGATGAGCGAACTCATCCTGACACCCTACAGAGCCTGTCAGTGACAATATCCGTACAGTCCGGTCCGTTCGTCTATGAGTATCGCATGGCGGGCCTAGGGGGTTGGTAAAAGTCAGACCCCCAAAAGCGGTACAAGTCGTGTCGGAGTGTAGCCCAGAACGCCCTGAGATACTACTGGAATACCTACCAGTAAATCTCCTGCCTCGGCCGAGGGCTTTGCGTAATGGCTCTCCTAGACACAGCGCGACCTCACCCCCAATACCGGGAGAGACGAACCCCTGAAGATCCGCTCACTGCCTCCATGTGGCTCGGGACTGTACCCAACTAAAACCTGTTTGCACGACTCCTTTGAGCCGTGGTAGGGTAGTAATCAAAGCACAGTGGGAACTCACACGAGACAAATGACGATCCTCAGGTCGATGAACTAACCTGCACACATGTCACCAGGGAACTGCCATCTGACGTCTGGTATATGACCAACTAGCATGTTCCCGGCGAGTCCTGTCCGGTGTACTCATAACCCAATGAGCACCTGTATACATCTTAGGTGATCCAACTGACACCAGTGGCTTGTGAGACCGGCCACCGCCCCTCGTCGGGGTCTCGACTGTATACACTAGTCTACTAATGGAGTATCGATGCCCGGTCTCGAAACTCCCACGACTAGGGACCTTTTAAGGATATGCTTGTAGACCCCCAGCTCCCACTTATATGATCGCCCTCATACTGCTGGTGGTCAAGCAAGAATCCTAGGGGCTCTATCAACGTGTAATAGCGACGTGTCAGGTCACCTAAAACAGTACACGATGATAAAGGTAAACCAGATAGCATGCTATCATCTCGAGTAAGACTGTCCTACCGGGATAGGTCCTCCCTCAATCATTACAATCACGTACCTGTGACCTAATAATTGACTCTGAGCGCACTATCTCCAACAATCTCCCACTTGCACTCAAGGCTAATTATTGCGATGTCGCATACTCACAGCCCGTGTGATACCGAACATCCAACTCCTCTACTAGTCAGTCTCACAAAGCTCGTTTGCGGAACTATTGCGTTCGAGGAATAGCCTCAGTGAGTGGATCCGCTTAGTTGTTTCTTTCTATGTCTCTCTATATCTCAAGTTCACGGAGAAAACCATCTCCCGAAAAGAGCAATACCTGTCTTAGAATGTCTGGATGTCTGATGGGACCTAGCTCATAAAAGAACTCCAAATCCAAACTTGTTAGACTGTATCGACAACTGAAACTAATCAGTATCCTGCGCCATGCCTCCCTCAGTATTGCCTTGGACCACCTGTCCAAAATACTGTCCATCGTCAGAGGGAGAACTATAACTCTGACGACCTCCTTGTCGTCTATGTCACCTTGGAAGCCTGGAGTGATAACCGTCTCCTAAAGGAGGCAGCCGTTATCATATCCCTAGAACATTCACTTATGTTCTAAAACTGCTTCCGACTGTTCCTCCAGGATTGGATCAATATCAACTTATTGCATCTAGTGCAAGAACAACATCTGGTGTGGTACTTGACATCTCATGATTGACTCAATTGCCTAAGCAAGTGATCTGTCAATCATGCGTATCCCTCTCCTCTTTAGTCTGTAAGACACCTTTAGAGAGGGTGACTCCATTACCTGCAGGTATACTACCGTGCCAGGAGTCGTCCATTCTAAATACTCATAGAATGCTGTCAAGTTACCCTGATTGGGAAACCACCCAAATCTAGATCTAAAACCATAGATCTAGTAACCAGTATGTCTGATATAATGTCCAAGTCCCATGTGGAGAAAACACTGTGTGACGACCAAAGTATAACCGATCGTAGTATAGGAATATCACTTCCTACTACCTTCTCAACAGATCCATCCCCTATTCTGATGACGTCAAACCCATGACTGTCACATCAGAAACAGATGATCTAACTCCGCTATATCTGCTTTAGTCTATAAATAGACATAAGCAAGAAGTCCACCAATGCTTCCGCTGCTCCCACTGACTACGACAACCCTCTGCCAGAGTCATATAGACGTACACTTCTAAAGCTAGTTTAGAACGACGCTATACTCATCCTCCTGCCGGGTCTCGCAGCCTGGAACAACAACAATGGCAAGTGTGGGTAAACAAGAACTTCCCTGTCACCGTCCTTGAGGCTACCGAAGTACCTCTCGGGTGGCTGAAGTTACCCACCGTATCTGCGGAGTGGCCAATGGAATGTCAAATCAGGTTGAATCTTTAGGTTCCTTATCAAATCTCCAGTAATCGTTTGCGGTTCTGGAATCACTTCCAGTTCTACCATACTCCCACTTCTGTTTTTGAAAAAATCCATTTTTAATAAAACTGTGGCGAGTCTAGAACAATATTTCTATTGATCTGCCAGATGGTAGAAAGTCAACCCTCGTCATAGCCTGGGTCAACCCACAAACAGCCATTACAGAAACGTGCCTTGAGTTATCCGGAGTCTGGTTTTGAGCATAAGCCGGACAACTCCCCGTACCTTAACATCGTTAAGATATGAACTGTTCTATATCCAATATAGAACCAGAGGCACTGATTTAATTGAACCAGATTCAAATCATGCAGCTGTCTCCAGTGCATGTCAACTAAATGGAAGGAGGCCGATCAGCGTTACTCAACTTAGGAATGCTTCCAATTATGAGTAACCTGAAAGAGAAGCAAGTTCTCATTACTATCAACTGAATACCATACACAAGTATCTACATCTTCGATCTCTTTGAAGAATCCCGATACTTGCTACAGCTGGTTCTCTACTCTATTCAAATACCTATAACTCCTCAAAACTTAGACCCTGTGTTTCCACGAAACAGCTGTCTAAAATCTAGAGAAGTCATAAGTAAACCGAATATAGTACGAGGACCAACCCCTCTGTCCTGATGGACACTGGACAACATACAATACTCTGTATAAGTCCGCTGAGTCTAACAACTCTTTCACTGTGTGTCGTAGGTTGAAAACTGTACTTATGGTTAAGAAGAATTACACCGCTGTTTAATGCTCCTTACCTAACCATCCACTGATATAGGTAAATGTCATCGACATAATATCAAAAGGTATATCTCACTCTATGAAAATAGACGTACAGATATATCAATTTGAAATTGGTGCACAACAGCGGATATTCATAACCAAATATTTGCCGACCGGCAAACAACCCAGGTGACTTCCTCAAATATCACCGATTACAACGAATCCCGATATAATGAGGATGATCACCCAATTCCCAATAACTTACTCCCACTCCTCATCTGTAAAACCATACAGATGTGAGAATCATACCTGGTAAATACATACCCTGGAGTAAGTGTCTAATCGGGAAATCAGTTTTTCTTTTAACATTACACAGTGAAACTGAAACATTGAAATGTTTCTGTGGGGAATTCTGGTATTCCTAGTAATGCCTCTTCCATTATCCAGATTCACAACTGTAACCGTATAATTCTTTGCCACCTTTCCAAATCCCTTTATATGTCTTTAGTCATTACCTTCTGTACACCCTTTTAAGCCAAATGGTTTTCTTCCTTCCCTACCGTTCGGCACCAGCCTATGGTTTGGAAGAAGACTATCCAAAAAGCATAAAGGGTGTACTGTCCTAATCCTAGGAGCACTCGCAACGCGAGAGAAGGTGAAGATAAAAGACACCTGAATGTACTTTATTCCTATTTCTCCTGAACCAGAATCCATCCCCGAACTGGAACTAGTTCCTTTCGAGTTCGTATATAACCATACGATGGAGTATCCAATAAAATGGGATCTTCGTAGTGATACGGAGTGTCCTGGAGAAATACAAAGGTGATTTAGGATTGGCGAAGAAATACTTGGTTTGGCCGTGAATATCAGTCGCAATTTACTTTGCCCTCTTACTAATCCCTTGCTTTGTCTAAACTTAATACCTTCTGTACACCATCGTTATGCTAATTGGTTTTCTTCATTCCCCACCATTCGGCACCAGCCTAAGGTTTGGAAGAAGACTATCCAATTTGCGTAATAGGTGTACTACTCCTAAACCAAGGAGTACTCGCAACCTGAGAGAAGGTGAAAAGAAAAGACAACTGAATAATCCTATCCGCTTTCTCCAGAACCAGAAACCATCCTCGAAGTCCTTCGAGTTCGTATATAACCATACGATGGTTTTGTCCAATGGAAGTGGACGTTCGCAGTAATACGGGGTGTCCTGGAGAAAAGGGTAAAAGTAGGAGTGGCAATGAGGTCTGCAACTCTGACAATCCAAAGCCTGTGTTAAGAAGGTTCGGTCAACTTGGTCACTGAGTCAAAGTCCAGGGTCGGGTCAATGGTCGCTTCCAAAGAGAGAGAGAGAAAAGAAAACACTCAGCGTGCACTCTAACCTAGATCAGAATGGTTATCACTTTGTCTAATCTGGAAACCTCCCACTGTACCTCAAATTCTCCTCCAAACCTGAAAGAAGAATTAGTCGGGATCACCCGAGGAGTAAACCAACTCATCAGTGGGAATCGGGATCCAACTATCATCGCATGATAACTTGACGGAATCCACTCAAGTCACCACACTCCAGAAGGTATGCGCATGCTTGGCAAGTTTCAGTTCTTTTGAAACTCCCGATGTGATTTTTACCCCTAGGACCCAAGTGACCTTGACGAATAATCAACAAATCAAAAGGTCCTAGTCAAGTTCAACCCGTCATTATCTTGATTGCGTTAAACCCACCCGCACGACCCTTGACAAATAATCAACAAAGTCGCACGACTGTCCTAACCAATCCACATATCCATGCGACAGAAAGCATTACAGAGCTACCGCACACTACGCCTCGGCGAATAGCAACGACAAACGTAGCGCGAATACTAAGAAATACTAATCCGAAATGACGGAGGGCTACGAATGGTTTCTGGCGAAAACCTTTAACGTAATGAACTTGATATCGTTGAAGGAACTGGATAACTTTTATAAAAATATAGTGACGAAAACTTTTACTAAAGAGGTCACTCCCGGTGAAGGGATCTCGGCTCTTTCCCCGTAGAATGAGGTGCAGGATATTCCAACTGAATACCACGATGCAAAGCAAAAGTAATCGGCTATAGTGAAGCTATTGCCCTGACGCAAACTTCTGTCCAAGGGGTCATTCCCGGTGAAGGGATCTCGGCCCTTGCCTCGTCGACTGAGGAGCAGGATATTCCAAATGAATACCACGATGCAAAACAAAAGCGAACGTCCTTGCAATAACAGCCTTTTGAAAAGTGTTCCAACAACATCAGAATAGGTTTGTTTAAACTTGCAATGATCCGAATCAATGCAGTCCCATCAATTGATCACACCACAAAGAACGAAAATATACTGACGTACGTATATGCCATCCGCATTCGCCACTGGGTCCCGTCATCACCCGTTAGGTTAGCTAACTAACGGCAGAGCGGGGACTGGACTAGCGCGGATGTAAAACATATACAACATCTACTAATATATATACCAATATATAGTATTTCGCTCAAGGCGTGAATAAAATGCAACATCACAGAAATGTACAGCATCACAGAACAATACAGATATCTGGAAGCCCCGGGTTTCACAGAGCCGCTGCTGAAACCCGACGTTCCCTTGGTCGTGTGGATAGCCTGTGCAATGAAATCCTAGACCCCTACGGGCGCGGCAAGTCACCCGCCAAAACCTGAAGCGAGGCAGCCCCCTTCAGTACCGTGAATGGACCACCCAGCACTTCACGGAATCCGGTAACTTGGGCACCCCTCCTGGGTCAACCTGTACCCCCTACGAGTGCGGCGAATAGCCCGCCAATCCTGGACTGAAGCCCCCTCCGTCTCAATGCCCTGAGATGCGGGCCCGTTGCCCTCCAGAACCCGGCTATCCGTGCACCCCACCGCGGGGTAACCCTAGTACAGAAAGTAAAATATACATACACCGGGTACATCGACCGCAACCAGGTCGTGCCCCAAAAGAATAATACAAACAGGCAGTGACGGCAGTCCACATGTCGGACGCTCGCCCCGCAACATCAAATGTACATAATACAACAAAACGGTACTAGCATTGCATCCAGGCTATCCCCCACGACCGATCCGCAACATCACAGCATAAACATAGAACATCAACGTGAAAGTGACGTTCGCAAATCCGTCTAACCGGGCTATAGCAGTTAGACCGGATTTACCGATCGAGTGACATTCACGGTCGCAGATATAATGTAAACACTGTGAAATAATGTGTTTAAAATATTCCGATTGATCAAAAATTAACAAGTGGGCCCCCAATCAAAACTGTAGCAGTTACAGAAAATATGGGCCCAATTTTAATATTCCAAATACCCCATTTTCATGTTCAAGACAATCTGCAAAAATTTGGTACAGTGAAGAAATTAACTCGCGGCGGAAGAGCGGCCAAAGCAATGCTTTGGCCGCGCTTCCGCGGTGAAAAGAAGGAGTCATGCTACCAATTTTTACCAGATCTCTTATATCTCCCTGCACATCATTCTGAAACCACCTGAAAAATTTTTGGACTTCAAAAAATTTCGACAGAAACTGATGTGCAACAAAAATACGGTTTTTGGAAATTTCGGTCGATCGGAAACGCAAACACATCAAACGAAGCTAGGTAAGGTTAATGGCGTGGCTCTGATACCATGTTGCGCCACGGCAGCGCCCCGGCCGTCTTACTCGAGGCCAAATTGCGGAATCAAAAATTTTCCTTGCTCGGAAAACGGCGCTACCGCGGACAAAGAAAACCCGGATCGTTAACCATTAACCTACGCTAGCTAACAAGAGATGGGAAGAGAAGTATACCAAGAGATCCGAGTCCTCCAGTCTTCTTATCATCGCCCCGATCTCCCGCGGAAAGTGTAGTCTCCATATCATCGCCTCCTCGCCGGAAAGGGCACCACATCGCCTTCGTCTTTTACGGGCTCCCGCCTCAATACCGAGGCAACTCGAGCATGAAGCCGGCAACTCGACATGCTCAAGATATGCTGTAGAATGTGTAGTAGATCATGCTAGTCTCATTTGGGGTTTGTTGTTGCCTTGATGGAGGAATGGGGTTAGGAAAAATGGTGCTTTCATTTTTCCAAAACAAGAAGAAGAAGGAGATGAAGAATTCCTCACATAATCAAGATGAACTCTCTCATTCTTTTTCTTTCTCTCATGCTTATCTTATCATCTCTAGTAAGAATGAGAATGGTGGAGGAATGAAACATAAAGCAAAGGGAGGTGAGTGTAGGAGCAAAAGAAAGGTGACCATATCCAAGGTCAAAGAAACATCAACCATGCTTATCTCACATCAAACCCATACCCTCACTTTATCACAAGTCAAGGTGCAAGATATGAAAGGTGTCATAATCAATATATATGCAAGAAAACCCCTCCACAAATGTAATTTGCAAAACTGCAAATTACCCCCTCCATCGGAAAAGTCCGGCCGGGAAAGAACAAAGGAAAACCGGCCGGAACGGAATGCAAACTGGCAACTCCAGAAAACTGGTCCCGTAATAAATTACAGGAAAACCCCGACACTGTGCATACACACCCGCATCTGTATTCCGTCCGGATACAAATGCAATGAGACAAAATCTACACTGTACTAAACTAGTACCGGCTTAAACCAAAGCTGGCTAGTAAAAAACCGTTCGATCCTGATCCGTGCAATACCGCACGTATCTGATCGAACCCTGCCATATATATCCATACGGCCACTAGTACAAAACTGTCCGATCCTGATCCGTGCAATACCGCACGTATCTGATCGGACCCTGCCATATCTCCATACGGCCTCTACAGCGTTTCGCCCGAAAGCTGAGTAACTGAAAGTGTGGTGGACTCTAAAGACTCGTCAATACTATGGCTGTGGATTTAACCACTAGCACGTCAGAGGTATAAGCCAATACGTGACGGGCCACCAGCTATTGACCAAAAGGGACGTCGATGAGCGAACTCATCCTGACACCCTACAGAGCCTGTCAGTGACAATATCCGTACAGTCCGGTCCGTTCGTCTATGAGTATCGCATGGCGGGCCTAGGGGGTTGGTAAAAGTCAGACCCCCAAAAGCGGTACAAGTCGTGTCGGAGTGTAGCCCAGAACGCCCTGAGATACTACTGGAATACCTACCAGTAAATCTCCTGCCTCGGCCGAGGGCTTTGCGTAATGGCTCTCCTAGACACAGCGCGACCTCACCCCCAATACCGGGAGAGACGAACCCCTGAAGATCCGCTCACTGCCTCCATGTGGCTCGGGACTGTACCCAACTAAAACCTGTTTGCACGACTCCTTTGAGCCGTGGTAGGGTAGTAATCAAAGCACAGTGGGAACTCACACGAGACAAATGACGATCCTCAGGTCGATGAACTAACCTGCACACATGTCACCAGGGAACTGCCATCTGACGTCTGGTATATGACCAACTAGCATGTTCCCGGCGAGTCCTGTCCGGTGTACTCATAACCCAATGAGCACCTGTATACATCTTAGGTGATCCAACTGACATCAGTGGCTTGTGAGACCGGCCACCGCCCCTCGTCGGGGTCTCGACTGTATACACTAGTCTACTAATGGAGTATCGATGCCCGGTCTCGAAACTCCCACGACTAGGGACCTTTTAAGGATATGCTTGTAGACCCCCAGCTCCAACTTATATGATCGCCCTCATACTGCTGGTGGTCAAGCAAGAATCCTAGGGGCTCTATCAACGTGTAATAGCGACGTGTCAGGTCACCTAAAACAGTACACGATGATAAAGGTAAACCAGATAGCATGCTATCATCTCGAGTAAGACTGTCCTACCGGGATAGGTCCTCCCTCAATCATTACAATCACGTACCTGTGACCTAATAATTGACTCTGAGGGCACTATCTCCAACAGGAAGAGACCCTATCTTAAGCATATTAAGACATGGGGATGTCCAGCTTTTGTCAAAAAGCAGCATGTGGACAAGCTCGAGGCACTCTCAGTACAGTGCAAGTTTGTGGGATATCCAAAGAATTCCAAAAGGATATTTCTTCTACTGTGAAGAGGAACAAAAAGTCCTTGTTTCTCGTCATGCCTACTTCTTGGAAACTGAGTTTTTGGAAAACCAGATAAGTGGGAGCACAATAGAACTGGAAGAAGTTCCAGAACCACAGACTGTTACTGAAAGCTTAGTGGAACCAGAGGGTTCAACAGAACAGGACATTCCTTCGCCGCTCCGCAGGAGTAGTAGGCAGACTCATCCGCCCGAGAGATACTACGGTTTTCTCATAGACGGGGATAGAGAGGATTGCATCATAGATTATGATGAGCCTACTAGCTTCCAGCAGGCCGTTCTGAGCGTTGACTCAGTGAAATGGCTGGATGCAATGCGGACCGAAATGGAGTCCATGTACACCAACAAGGTATGGACGTTGGACATTGCTCCAGACGGGGTAAAACCCGTAGGATGCAAGTGGATCTTCAAAAGGAAGATTGGTGTAGATGGACAGGTTGAGACCTATAAAGCTAGGCTGGTAGCAAAGGGTTTTCGTCAAAGACCTGGCTTGGACTATGACGAAACCTTTTCTCCAGTAGCCATGCTGAAATCCATTCGGATCCTTCTTGCCATTGCTGCCTTCCACGATTATGAGATCTGGCAAATGGACGTAAAGACAGCTTTTCTAAATGGAAATTTAGAGGAGTGTGTCTATATGGACCAGCCAGAGGGTTTCATTCAGAGTGGGAGCAGCGGAAAGGTGTGCAAGTTGCTTAAGTCCATCTATGGACTAAAGCAGGCGTCGCGGAGTTGGAACATCTGCTTTGATGAGACGGTCAAAGAATTTGGCTTTATCAAAAATCCAGATGAACCTTGCATCTATAGTAGATTTGTAGCGAGAACTGTAGTATTCCTCGTTTTATACGTGGATGACATTCTCTTAATAGGAAATGACATTCCTATGCTACAATCTGTCAAGGGGTTCTTGTCACACAGGTTCTCCATGAAAGACCTGGGTGATGCCTCATACATTCTGGGTATCCGGATCTACCGTGACAGATCCAAGAGGATATTAGGACTATCACAGTCCAGGTACATCGACACCATACTGAAGAGATTCAGTATGGAAGATTCCAAGCGCGGTAACCTACCGGCTTGTCACGGGATCACCCTCTCTAAAGAGATGTCTCCCAAGGCTGATTTGGAGAGGGATCGCATGTCTATTATACCCTACGCTTCTGTGGTAGGCTCTATAATGTATGCGATGTTGTGTACCAGACCGGATGTAGCTTATGCACTGAGTGTGGTAAGCCGGTATCAGTCAAACCGTGGGGAGAAACACTGGATAGCGGTAAAGAACATTCTCAAGTACCTGAGAAGGACTAAGGAGATGTTCTTGGTGTATGGCGGAAAAGACCTCCAGATCGAGGCCTTTGCTGACTCCAGCTTCCAAAGTGACAAGGATGATTCCAAGTCCATGTCGGGCTTTGTCTTTACCCTCAATGGAGGGGCGGTGTGTTGGAAGAGTTCCAAACAAGAAACCGTTGCAGACTCGACGATGGAAGCGGAATACATCGCTGCATCTGATGCCGCAAAAGAAGCTGTCTGGATGAGGAAGTTCTTGAAAGAACTTCAGGTGGTTCCGTCCATTGTTGATCCAATACCTCTGTATTGCGACAACAACGGGGCTATAGCTTTAGCGAAGGAACCCAGGTCCTATCAGAGATCCAGGCACATCTTGAAGCGGTATCACCTGATCAGGGAGATCGTGGATCGCCAGGAGATCGAGGTTCGGAGAGTCGCTTCAGAAGATAACACTGCAGATCCATTCACCAAGGCCCTGCCCCAGACTCAGTTCGAGCGGCTGATCGAGATGATAGGTCTTCGATACGCCAGTACATGGCCTTAGTGCAAGTGGGAGATTGTTAGTGTATATGCCCTAGAGGCCATTACTGTATCATACTAGTTTGTATATTACTTAATGGATGCTTGGGATATTCACCTTGTATATACAATCTTGCTCAAAATAGTAGTATGCTACTTGGTTTGTTTCTACTTCAATGTGTACATGTGTTTATTTTTGTATATCGCCTATACACATTAGTAGAGCCCTAAGGATCTTTGCTTGATTACCAGCGATGTGATGGCCGTCACACTAGTGGGGCTGGGTAATCTATAAGCACATCCTTATGCAGGTCCCTGGTCGCAGGACTATCGAGACAGGGCATCGATACTCCGGAGTAGACCAGCGCATGCGCTTCTCATCCCAGTGTGGGAGACGGTCTGTCCCACAGCCGTCAGTACGTCGTACTTGAGATAGTATGCGGGTGCTCGTTAGGTTACGGGTACACTGGACAGGACTCGTCGGGAACTGACTAGTTGGTATTGTACCTATCGTCAGTTATCAGTTCCTAGGTGACATGAGTACAGCTTAGTCCGCTGACTTGACACTGTCACTCCGCCTCGAGTGTGTTCCCACTGTACTTTGATCACTACCCTACCACGGCTCAAAGGAGTCGTGCAAACAGGTAGTGGTTGGGTGCAGTCCCGAAGCACTTGGAGGCAGTGACGGTTAGACAGGATTCGTCTCTCCCGGTATTGGGGGTTGACATCGCGCTGTGTCTAGGAGAGCCATTACACGAGTAGTCCCTGGCCAGGGCAAACGAGATATACTGGTGGGTTTCCAGTGTTATCTCAGGGTGTTTTGGGCTTCGCTCCGGCACGACTTGTACCGCTATTGGGGGACTGACGTTTACCGCCCCCTAGGCCCGCCATGCGATGTATCAGACTAACAGACCGGACTGTACGGAGAATGTCACACTCAGGCTCAGTAGGAGTTCAGATGGGTTTCGCCTCGTCGGTCTTCTTGTCGGCACTGCCTGGGGACCGTTACGCACAGCTAGTGCCGCTTGCGGTCTGTGGTTAAACCCACTGCCAGCGTAGGTGTCGAGTCTTTAGAGTCCCACACAGAAAGCTTTTCGCCTTTAGGCAAAAGAGTAGAGGTCGCATTGTATTGCGACAGGTCGCATGGTTTTTGCGACAGGGTTCGGTCACATCCGTGCACTTGTGCACGTACAGTGTCCGGACAGTTTACACTAGCGGGCTTTGGTTTAAGCCAGATCCTAGTGTACCTTATGGGATTGGATTTATCCAGTTTGCATTCGTGTTCCTCGGAACACGGATGCGGGTGTGTATGCACAGTTGACAAGGAGGCAGAGGCAGCGGATTCTCATTAGGGTTGTTGACAGTTGACCGTTGACTATTTGAATTTATGCTCAACCCTAATGAGAATATGATATGTGATTAACTATTATATTAATTAAGTATTATGGTGATATGGTTGTTGACAGTTGACCGTTGACTTTTGTTGACTTGTTGACTTTGTTGACTTGTTGACTTTTGTTGACTTGTTGACCGGTTGACTAGGCTTGACTAGTTGACCATCATGATAACCATAGCAATCATTTCATGGCAAAGACTTTTGTTTACTTGCTCATTTGTGTAAAATGAGTGCATGAAATGATATGGTTGTGGTTGCTTCAAACCATCACATAAGACTTTTTTTTTGATATGATGAGTTATGATCACTTTGGATTATGAGAGGGTGAAAGACAAAAGAGAGCCTCATTCTTTCTTGCTCATTCTCTCTCTTGTTCTTGAGCTCTCCTCTTGCTCTCACCCACAACCTCTTGCTCCCTCTCTTGATCTATGGTTCTCTTGTCTCATGAGTTGAGAATCAAGAACCATAGATAAAATCCCATTCTATTTCCTCTCTACTCATTCTAGTTCACTAGGTTTAGCAAACCAAGTGAACTAGTTTCTTCAAAGAACGAAGAAGGAGCTAAAGGTTGGAGCTTTCAAGTGGATCTATTTTTCGGCGTACGGAGACGACGAGAAGGAGCCATCGGACCACCATCGGAGCTTGAAGAGAAGGAGTTCAAGACAAGCTAGGTATAACCTCCTAACCGAGTAGCTAGAATCTCTTAGTTAGGATGTTAGATAGATGTTTAACCAAGATCCGGGTTATAGGTCCATGTTACCATCTTTAAGAAAATCGTTTTTTACCAAATTCCGCATTCCCGAAAGTACCGGGAGAGGTAGCATGGACTTACAGAAATAAGTCTAACAACATTCAGTTCGTGCCTCAGTACCAACGGTCCAGCCGTAGAAGGGTCAAGCCAACGCCTCACATGTGGCACGCCGTACTGCCCCAAACCCGAAGGTTCAAAGGGCGGTTCAAGACGGTCACATAATCGAGTTAAGGTTTGTTGTCTTCTAGAGGGTCCATCGCGTTACTTGCACTACTTAGAACGTCGTTAAACTACGGAAAAATCCAACACTTGGAAATTTCCCGACAGGGGAAAAATTGGGTATTTATATCCGGTCGAACTTTTTAACATATTCTAAAATTTATCCGGAAAGCCACATAGACAAAATCTGATACTCCGATCGAAACACCGAATCCCCAAAACAACCCCAGAAAATTCAACTCTTGAATAAATATTAAAAATTCCCATAAAATCCAACACCAGAAGATATCAGTTACTGTGCAAACAATATATGATAATTCAATAAAGTTGCCGCGGAACCGCCGCCTAAGCAGGCTTAGGCCGCGGTTCCGCCGCACTGTACACTGTTCATCAAGTATTTTTTGCACCGTAATTCATAGATTTCCCTGCTGAATTTTTTAGCAATTTTTAATCTGGAAAAATCCCAGATTTTAGAAAAAGTCCAGAGAGCACTTGGGTTTTAGGGTTTCGGGTTCGTTCGGGTTTCAAACGTCGTCTAGACTTCGCCTAAGGCTCTAGCTAGGCTCTGATACCACTGTAGGGTTCCTAGGCACACTCAAGAGGTCTTACAAGGCATCAACCATGCCAATTTCAAATTTTACGGGTGCCGAGAAACCCTAATACGGATCGTTAACTAGAAATTTAGGCGATAAATGAAACTAGTTAACATCTTAACTAAAGGAGAGAGGCTACAACCTTTGTAGATCCGGTTCTCCACTTCCTTAGCTCCACGTAGGCGTCCTCTCGCTGTCCATCTCGAATCCCGAACTCAAACGTCAGCTTCATCGGAGAATTGGGCGGACTAGGTCGTCGGCTTCGTGCCGAAGATGATCTACGTCGAGGTTTCACAAGTTCAAGCTCCGACTTCACCAAGTTGTGAAACTTGTGAAGAAAACACCCAAAACAACTTGGCAAGAGGTAGAGGGTGAAGAAATAGGAGGTGGGTTCACTTTAGAATTGGATTTCTCTCACTTTAGCTCAAGTTGCCATTGATGGACCTTAAGCTTTTCTTGAAAAAGAAGATGATGAAGAAGAAAGAATGATAAGTTTCTTAGTTTAAAAAAGAAACTAATATGAATACTTATCATATCTTGACCATGGTCAAGTGTAGAGAGTAAACTAAGGTTAGTAGGAATGGTTAGGGTTAAGGATGAGATAAGGATGGTGGACTTTGTCAAACCTTCAAGAAACTTCAACATAGAAACAAAATAAGCCACCATTCTTAATAATATCCAAAATGAATAAATAAAAAAATAACTAAGTAAATAATCAAAACCCTAACCATTATACATGTAACCATGGTTTAATCTTTACACAAACCCAAGTGAGGAAGTATCATCAAACATGATACAAACAAGTGCACAAAAATATATCACATATACAATGTGCATCAAGTGAGAAAATCCTTTTAAAATGAACCAATACTAGTTAATGCAAAGTAATTTATCAAATATATAATTATACATAAAATCATTAAATCAACACTTGATTTAACGATCCGGTCGTATCGCATATAACCGACTAGTATCCATTGTATCGATTTATCGAATAAATGATTCGATAACTAGGTCATATCAAATATAACCAATCGAAACAATTATCGCGAGAATGAAATACGGTATCACATACACGCATTATTCTCGCTCCCGCACATATCTCATATGCGCTCCTATTTCGTTTCGCTTGAGCCAGGAAACCTCTGTGTAGGACTCTAAAGACTCGTCAATACGCCGGTAGCAGATGATGATCATATCAAACACCCACAAGCCGCAAGCGGTCTGCTAAACGTAACGGCCATCTGGGTATTAAACGATCAGAAGATCGACGAGCTAGCCCGCTCACACTCCTGTGAATCCAACCAGTAACACTTACCGTACAGTCCGGTCTGTCGCATATCATATCTAGGGGTGGTAAACGTCAGACCCCAATAACTGATAAGTCGTGCCGATGTGAGGCTCATAACGGGTCGAGAAACTACTGGTAACACTTACCAGCAAATCTCTGATCAGCCCTGGCCAGGGACTTCCCTGTTACGGCCAATCGAGCACGGTGCAACATCAACCCCCAATACCGGGAGAGACGAAACCCCTCCTATCGCTCATTGCCTCCATGTGACTCGGGACTGTACCCAAAGACCACCATTTTGCACGCCCTCATGGACGTGGTAAGGTGGAGATCAAAGCACAGTGGGAATCACACAAGACTCTATGACGATCTCGGGTCTACAGACTAACCTGTACAAGTGTCACCTGAGAACTGCCATCTGACGTGAGGTATAATACCATCTGGGAGTTCTCGGCGAGTCCGTCCAGTGTACCCAGTCTCCACTGAGCACCCGTATACCATCTCTGATGTCAAACACCAATGGATATGGGATCATCCATCGCCCATCTCATGGGTCGAGAAGCGTATACGCTAGTCTACTCTGGTATATCGATGCCCCGTCTCGATACACCCACGACTAGGGACCTTGAAGGATGTACTTATGGACTACCATGTCCCTACTAGTATGATCTGCATCATAGTCCAGGTAGTCAAGTACACATCCTAAGGGCTTTACCAACATGTAACCATAAGACAGTTTAAAGAGACAAGTGTACATGTTAAGATAAAGAGCAACCAGATAGCATACTATCATATCGAGCAAGAAAGTCATCTCTATATATGTCCAAGCATCCAATATAATATACATCATCTGTACAATACTGGCCTCTAGGGCATACATACAACTAACAGTATTTCCGTTCAACTCTTAGTTAAGTTGTTAACTAGTTGCTTGTTTCGCCTAAATTCTAGTTAACGATCCGTATTAGGGTTTGTAGGCACAAGAAAAATTTGTATTTGGCATGGTTGATGCCTTGTGAGACCTCATTAGTGTGCCTAGGAACCCTACAGTGGTATCAGAGCCTTGCTAGAGTCTTAGGCGATGCGTAGACGATGTAAGAAACCCGATTGAACCCGAAACCCCAATTTTTCACCCTCTTCGGACATTTTTACAAAACTGGGTTTTTTCCGGAATAAAAATTCTTAAAAAATTCAGCAGGAAATTCTAAGAATTACGGTGCAAAAATGACCAAAAGATATGATTAAACCGCGGCGGAACCGCGGAACCCTCTTCTTGAAACACTGTTTGAACAGTAATGTCTTATTTTGTTTTTGCTGTATTTTTTGGGAATTTTTAATATTTATTCAAGAGTTAAATATTCTAGGTTGTATTGGGAGTTCGTAGATTCGATCGGATTGTCTAATCTTGTCTATGTGTTTTCCGGATAATTATTGAATATGTTAAAAAGGTTCGACCGGATATAAATGCCCACCTTTTCCCCTGTCGGGAAATTTCCAAGTGTTGGATCATTCCGTAGTTTAACGACGTTCTAAGTAGTGCAAGTAACGCAATGGTTCCTCTAGAAGACAACAAACCTTAACTCGATTATGTGACCGTCTTGAACTGCCCTTTGAACCATCGGGTTTGGGGTAGTACGGCGTGCCGCATGTGAGGCGTTGGCTTGACCCTTCTACGGCTGGACCGTTGGTACTGAGGCATGAACTGGATGTTTTTAAACTTGTTTCATGTGTTGAGCTGTTTCAGGAAAACTTGGATGTTTGACTGTTCGATCGAAAAGTTTAACATTTTCTGTTTATCTGGAATGTGATACAATACTTGGAATCCACAAGTAGTTATGAGATAATTGATATGAATGTTATAAACATAGCACTTTAGTCTCACTTGATCGGTTGCCACGGAATTTTGATGCGATCAAAAGTCCGTCGCAATCACGTAGCGTACGCGGATACTCGCCGGGTAAACTTAATAGACAACCTCACTCCATAGCCCCGACCAAGTGACTGTAGGAGAACCCCGTCACCGAAAGCATCCGTTCGGGTGCTTGCGGCAGCGGTGTTCCGCCTTGGTGCACTTCGTCGACGGTATCGGGGGTGCGGCCGTCTACTAAAGTTTGCGACGAGTATTCGATCAGGATGTCGGGAATCTTGTTGAATTGCCCGACTTGATATTGAAAAGTGTTTTCGATTTTGAGACTAAAATGCGGGGTTTATAATTGTTAGGCATGCGATGTCTAAGTAATTCATTTGATTAGGCATGTGATGTCTAAGGAGGTTGCGGATTCCAACTGTTGTAGTTTTACACTTTCTTTTCTGTGACCGTAAGTGTAATATGTGATATCGCCGGTTTCGTTGCTATATGTCAACGACAATTGGGATGCGCATATTTACTTACGTTGATGACATGTGATGTTATGTGTTGCTGGATATGTTATATTGGATCGTCGTGTTTGAATAGCCGGGGGTTTTTATGTGAGATGAGTGTTTTTCATTCTCATTCATGTAAAAACTTGTATGTAATATTCTTTTATTGGAGCACTTCCAGGTTGCGGAAGATGTCACCTTTTGTATATTATTTAATTTTCCGCACTAGGATAGACCCAAGGAGGAGAGCACAAGTAACCGGGTTCTGGAGTCCAGTGGGAGACCAACTCGAGGAGTCGAGTTCGGGTCTTCTAACTCCAGAATTGGTAGGGTTGCTTGCCGCTCTCGTAGGGGTCTAAGGGTGTGGGTTTGGCTATTCATCGCGACCGTGGAATCCGTGTTTTATACTGGCTCGTATTGAAAACACGGACGTCCTAGTATATCCAATGTTTCATTTGTTTCTTCTGCTGCAATATCTGTGATGTGATCATGTGATATGTTCTGTGATGGATACAGTATATAGTATATATGATATATTATATAGACGTTACTTATGTTTTGCACTCGCGCTAGCCCTGCCCTGCTCTGCCGTTAGTTACCTAACCTAACGGTGCACGAGGGGACATCGAGGCGAATGCGGATGGCATAAGTGTACGTTGTATTTATCTGTGATGTTTAGGTACTTAAATGATGGGACTTCATTAATATGATTAATGAAAGAAAAAGAAACCTAAAGATGTTGTGGATTCGAATTTCAAAATTAAAACAGGTAGCTACAGTTCTTGCTTTGCACAGCGGTATATATGATATATCCTGCACCTTATTCGATTTGGAAAGGACCGAGATCCCTTCACCGGGAGTGACACCTTTAGCAATAACTGGCAGATGCTACACACTCGGTTTGTCTTTTGATAGCTTCTATAGTTTCTGCTTTGCACAGTGATATATATGATATATCCCGCACCTCATTCGACGAGGAAAGGGCCGACGATCCCTTCATCGGGAGTGACCCCTTTAACAAAACTAGAAAAGCCTCAAAAAAACACTCCATTTTAAAATCATTTGATTCTACAACGATATCAAGTTCAGTACGCAATAGGTTTTCCGAAAAACCTGTCGTAGCCCTCCGTCATTTCAGATAAGTAGTAGTTAGTATTCGTGCTGCGTTTGTTGGCCTTTGTCAAGGCGTAGTGTGCGGTAGCTGACTGGTGCTTATCTGCTTATGCATATGATGCAGATTGGGTTAGGGTAGTCGTGCGACCTTATTGGCCTTTGTCAAGGGTCGTGCGGGTGGGTTTAATTCAATCAGGAAATGACGGGTTGAACTTGACTAGCATCATATGGTTTGTTGGCCTTTGTCAAGGTCATAGGAGGTTAGGGGGAAAATATTATCGGGAATTTCAAGTGTTGAAATTTGCAATGAGATTGCATACCTTCTATGAGATAGTTGGATCCCGATACCCGCTGCGAGTAAGAGTTACTCCTGGGAGTGTTTTACACATTACAATTAGCCGATCAAGTAGGTGTCTAGAAAGGTGTCAACGGGGTTACGCCTCTGGGAAAATGAGGATTATATTAATTAGGTTCGTGCGAAAGCACGGGGGACCTCCCTCAAAGTACCGACACTGGCCTGGCTGAAAGATTGGCGAACCTGTAGCGTGTAATTAATCCCGGCTAGTCTTTCCTTTTAGGGTTTGAAGGAAGATTTGATAAAAACAGTGAGAGCCATCCTGATTAGATAAAATAATAACCAATCTGATCTTGCAAGAGCATACGCTGAGTGTTTTCTTCTCTCTCTCTCCAGGTAGCGACCATATCACGCCTTAATCAAGATAATAATACGGATTATTGACCGAACCCGCTTGTTATACTGAGCTGGGGAACGTTAGTCCCGCTCCAACTTATAATTGTTATAAGACAGAGCAGGAAATTGGGGATTACCAGAATTCCCGTGCTGCCCAAACGAAGAGAGTGCATGCCGATGCATCATCTTCGGGTGTGTTCATTACAAAGAACTGTTTCTCAGTATCCTCCGCATCCTGGGTATATGATACCGGATCAGGATCCCAGATATGTAATCTGTTACATAGGGCTACAAAAAGGTAGAAAAACTGAGAACGGGTGATAAGTTTCATGAGACAGAAAACGGGGCAAGTGTTGCAGCCAAGTCTGTTGGTCACTGTCACCTTGTATTACCAATACATTGATTCTGAACAAATGCTATTAGATACCGAACCTGATATACAAAATCATATCAGTCTCTTTATTAGTAAAGAAATGATAAAATTTTGTATTGTTGGATAATGTTTTGAACATTTCCTATATCAAAAGTTGATCGGATCAGGAACGTTATCTAAAAGCATTGATGTTCTAAATCAAACTACAGTTCTTAGTGTACAGAACACAAACAAGAGGAAGAGTTCAGAACTGAACGAATCCTTCTTGAGGCATTGTAGACTAGGTCATATCAATGCGACCCGACTGGCTGAAGTTACATTTTAGATGCATATTTAAATCAGTTTGAATTTACATCTTGTGAAACTTGCCAGTCATGTCACAAAGATTAGATGACCATAGCCCTGTTTATTGGAAACAGAGAAAGAGTTAGTGAACTTTTGGGATTAATACATGCTGATGTATGAAGGTCCCATGTCTACACATGCCAAGACCGGTTCTTTGTACTTCATTACATTCTCCGATAATCTCTCGAGATTCAGACCTATGTTCCGGTTGAAACACAAGTCTGAACCTTTTGAGATATTCATAAAATATAAGTTGGAAGTAGATAACCAAATCGGGTATAAGTATTATGTCCTATGATGAGATCAAGGAGGAGAATACTTAACCACGGAATTCCTGGATGATTCTAAAGGAGAATGAGATTCTCTCTCAGCATTACTCCTCCGTATACACCATAGCACGATGGTATATCGGGGAGGAGCAATCACACCCTATATGATAAGGTGCGCTCTATGATAAGTACTACTGAGTTACCTTTTTCCTTTTTGGGGGTTATGCACATGAGAAGCTGCATACCTATTGAATTAAGTTCGAATCAAATCAGCGCCTACCACTTCATATGTGATATGGAAAGGGAAGAGCCCATTTCTTAAGTTAGTTAAGATTTGGGGTTGTCCGGCCTATGTCTAAAAGCAAAATCTGGACAAGCTCGAGGCAAGGTCTGTAATGTAGAACTGGAAAGGTTCCAGCTATACAAACTACAGCAGATGATTTGATAAAACCAAAGGATTCAATAGTTACCAACGAACCTCAGCCTCTCTACCGATCTAGTAGGGTCCCTCACCCACCTGAGAGATACTTCGGTTTCTCTATGACAGTGGGAGCGAGGATTGCATCATGAGATGATGACCCAACTAGTTTCGAGCTGGCCATCAGGAGTAAGACTCTATAAGAATGGCTGGATGCTTAGCGATCTGAGATGGAATCCTTATACACCAACAAAGTATGGACTTTGGTTGCTATATCTGAAGGGTTAAATCTCCATCAGGAGCAAGTATATCTTGAGAAGATTACTTGGTGTAGATGGAAAAGTTGAGACTTTCAAAGCTAGACTTGTTAAAGGTTTTCGTCATCGACCAAGCGTGGATAGTGATGAAACCTTTTCCAGTGCCTATGTTTAAGTCCATCCGGATCCTACTTGCCACGGCTACATACCATGACTACGATATCTGGCGGTTGGGTGTCATGACTGCTTTTCTAAAATGATGTTTTAGAAGAGAACGTCTGTAAGTACACAGCCAGAGGGCTTCGTAGACAGTGGGAGCAGCGGAAACGTGTACAAGATGCTTTATAAGATAAAGCAGGCATCGCGGAGTTGGAACGTCTGTTTTGATGAAGTAGTCAAAGAGTTTGACATCATCAAAATGGTAGATGAACCTTGTATAAACAAAAAGGTAGTAGGGAGTATGGTGACGATCCTCGTAGAGTACGTGGATAACATACGCTTGATAGGGAAAGAGTTTCCTATGCTGCGCTCGATCAATCTCCGCTTATCACAATGATTCTCCATATAGGATCAAAGTGATACCTCCTAAATCCTGGATTTTGGATCTATGAGATAGATCTAATTGGATGTTAGGAGACTCACTAGTTGTAGTGAGATGGTATCAGTTGATCCTGGGGAGAATCACTGGAAAGGTTCCAGGGTGATAAGGACGACTGAATGTCAGTCACAGGCATTGTCTTTACCCTTAGTAAAGGGACGGTATGTTGGAAGAGTTCCAAGCTAAATACCGTGGCATACTAGACGATAAAGGCAGGATACATCGCTACTTAAGATGCTACCAAAGAGGCAGTCTGGATGTATATTTGTTCATGAGATGAACTTAGTTCCTCCCATTGTGTGACAATGGAGTTGTGGCTAATGCCAAGGAACGTCCGTCCCATCAGTGATCTAGACATATTCTGAGGCAGCATCACCTGATCATGGAGATGGTTGATTTCCAAGGAGATCGAGGTTAGGAGAGTAGACTCAGAGGACAACACAGCGGAACCACTCACAAAGGCCTTTTCCCAGAGAGAGACTTTTATGGGATGGTTGAGTATGAGATACTACAACCACTGCTATCAGATGGCCCTAGTGCAAGTAGGAGATTGTTAGTTATATGTATGCCCTAGAGGCCATTACTATACATAGGATGTATATTGTAGTGGATGCTTGGACATATATAGGGAGGACTTTCTTGCTCGACATGATAGTATGCTATTGGTTGATCTTTACCTTAACGTTTACACTGATTGTCTCTCTGTTACATGTTGGTAAAGCCCTTAGGATATGTACTTGACTACCTGGACTATGATGCGGATCATACTAGTGGGGACATGGTAGTCCATAAATACATCCTTCAAGGTCCCTAGTCGTTGGTGTATCGAGACGGGGCATCGATATACCAGAGTAGACTAGCGTATACCTTCTCGACCCATACAGATGGGCGATGGATGATCCCATATCCATTGGTGTTTGACATCAGAGATGATATACGGGTGCTCAGTGGAGACTGGGTACACTGGACGGACTCGCCGAGAACTCCCAGATGGTATTATACCTTACGTCAGATGGCAGTTCTCTGGTGACACTGGTACAGGTTAGTCTGTAGACCCGAGATCGTCATAGAGTCTTGTGTGATTCCCACTGTGCTTTGATTTCCACCTTACCACGTCCAAGAGGGCGTGCAAAACGGTGGCTTTTGGGTACAGTCCCGAATCACATGGAGGCAATGAGCGATAGGAAGGGATTCGTCTCTCCCGGTATATGAGTTGATGTTGTGCCGTGTTCGATTGGCTATAACCGGAAATCCCTGGCCAGGGTTGCTGAGATTTACTGGTAAGTGTTACCTGTAGTTTCTCGAACTGTTATAGACCTCATATCGACACGACTTATCAAGCTATTGGGGTCTGACGTATACCACCCCTAGGCGAGATATGCGACATATCAGACGACGAGACCGGACTGTACGGTAAGTGTTACTGGTTGGATTCACAGGAGTATGAGCGGGCTTGCTCGTCGATCTTCTGATCGCTCAATACCCGGGTGGCCGTTACGTTTAGCAGACCGCTTGCGGCTTGTGGGTGTTTGATATGATCATCACCTACTGCCGGCGTATTGACGAGTCTTTAGAGTCCTACACAGAGGTTTCCTGGCTCAAGCGAAACGAAATAGGAGCGCATATGAGATATATGCGGGACCGAGAATAATGCGTGTATGTGATACCGTATTCTATTCTCGCGATGAATGTATCGCATGGTTGTATGTGATATAACCTAGTTATCGAATCGAGGATTGATTTGATAAGCCGATACATTGGATATTAGTCGGTCACATGCGATATGACCAGATCGTTAAATCAAGTGTTGATTTAATGATTTAATGTATAATTATATTTTGATATATTACTTTACATTAACCAGTATTTGTTCACTTAAAATGGTTTTTCTCACTTGATGTGCACATTGTATATGTGATATATTTTGTACACTTGATTGTATCATGTTTGATGATACATGAATGTTTGGGTGTATGTTTAGATTAAACCATGGTTATGTAATGGTTAGGGTTTTGATTTTATTTACTTATTCATTTATTTATTCATTTTGGCAAAAGGAAAAATGGTGGCTAATTTTGTTTCTTTGTTAAAGCTTCATGAAGCTTTGAAAAAGTCTACCATTTTTGTTTCATGCCTAACCTAACCATTCACCTAACCCTAGTTTAATCTCTACACTTAACCATGGTTGTTATATGATAAGTATGATTTTTATTTTCTATTTTGGATAATACTTATCATATTATCTTCTTCTTCTTCTTCAAGATGAAGAAGCTTGCTACCAACAATGGTGCCTTGACAAAAAGAGTGAGAAATCCAATTCTAAAGTGAACCCACTTCCTATTTCTTCATCCTCTACCACTTGCCAAGTAGTATAGGATGTTTTCTTCACAAGTTTCATGGCTTGGTGAAGTTGGAGCTTGATCTTGTGTTGCATTGACGTAGATCATCTTCGGCATCGAAGTCGACGACCTAGCCCGTCCATTTCTCCAATGAAGCCGATGCTAGAGCCCGAGATCCGATGATCGCTGCAAGGGGACTTCATCACGGAGCTATGGAGGTGGAGGACCGGATCTACAAAGGTCGTATTTCCGTTCAACTCTTAGTTAAGTTGTTAACTAGTTGCTTGTTTTGCATAAATTCTAGTTAACGATCCGTATTAGGGTTTGTAGGCACAAGAAAAATTTGTATTTGGCATGGTTGATGCCTTGTGAGACCTCATTAGTGTGCCTAGGAACCCTACAGGAAGATCCGTTTAACTTTCCGAACCAAGCGTTCCAAGTATACTACTCACAGTGTTTGAAGCATCCGGGATGGAGTGTTGTATGCCGATGGAAACCCAGAGATGTCTACGATGTCCCAGAATTCGAAGACAGCGATGAGAATGAAGAAGAGAGAAGGCTTAGAGTGCTCCGATCGTCTGTTTTGAAGGAAGGGTTGTCTTCGACCGATCATGACGTTACGTGGGTTAGAAATGACATCGACGATGAAATCCAAGTAGATATGTATAATGCGCCTACGAAACGAAAAAGGTTATCAGTAATGTTATATTATTACTTCACATTTTACGATCTATACATATATAGTCAATACTTTTAATGATTGTCTAATGCGTCCACGAACCGTTTATCTAGATTTGATGATGATATCGGGAGCAGCGAGGGGCGGCAGGAGCTCCAGCTGCGGCAGAGGCAGAGCGGTTCTACCGCCCGGAGAGCTCCGTAGGGAGCATCAGAGGGCCGGTCTTGCACCCAGATCGGAGACCCCTTCGGATGCCTCCTTCTGTGTGGATTTTGCCACACCTCCACGTATATTGCACGCATATCCATTTTTAATGTAATATTATAGATATTCATGCGGATAAATATCAAAATTACTTATATTGTCAATGTTTGATTGTCTAGTTGTTGGTGATGCGTCCACATCTGGGACAGAGGCCACTCCCACTCCTCCAGGTATGTTTATATATCATATAGTGCATGTATATTGATTTAGAATGCTATATCATAAATATACACACATTCCTTTTGCTCTGACTTAGTAATTTTTATTATTGTCTAGCTGTAGGTGGTGACACCACCGCACCTGCGGGTATGTTTATATATCCTATAGTGCATGCATATTGATTTGGAACGTTATATTATTGATCTACACATTCTTTTTGCAATTACTTATATAATCTATTTTTAATCGTCTAATTATAGGTGGTGCGTCCAAATCTAACGAAGAGGCCACTCCTGCCACTTCCATACCCTCCGCATCGTCTGCAGGTTAGTATGAATAAATATAAAATATTTATTCATTTTACATATGCTCTATAAAATAAATATGAACTTCATCGAAATTTAGCGTCAATGTTTATTTTCTAGTTGGAGGGGATGCGTCCGCATCCGGGACCCCGGCTGTTCCTCACCGGAAGAACTATCGTCCCGCTCGTGCTGCTGCCCGGGCCCAGGCTCGTGCGTTAATCACCGGAGGTATATATCACACTTCAATTTTCGTTTAAGCTTCATTTCTTAATACAACTTTGTCTTAATATTGATTGTCTTGTTATTTCTTGCAGACACAGGGCCTCCCTATCCTTAGAGGGGGACTCGATGCCCGAATCAGTTCCTAGGCTGAGGCCTGACAAAGCTAGGGGGAGGCAGCATTCCCCCTCTATTTTACCCTTGACTATTGCTATACCGGTCCTCATGCCGAGAGGTTCGGACGGTATATGGGGGACGAGGGCCGGCTCGTGAAGAACTATCCACTTCACGTTGAGTGGGGCGAGCATCACCGGCGCTTATTCGCCCTCTTCTTTGAACAGGCTCGGGTACGTATTAATATAAATTTTCATTTGATTTATCCAATATATTTATTATTAACACTTGCAATCTAATAACAATGTTTTTTTTTGTATTTTCAGCCGGATTACAATTTTCAGCCTGTACCCGACGCTTATCACCCTGGGAAGGTGCTCGACCTTCATGCTCTGTACAATAGCCTGATGAAGAACATGCAGACCAAGGTCTGATACAACAGGAATGAGCTGAAGGCCGACTGCTACTCTCTGTGGATGGCGACCCCCGAGGCAGAGAGAGCGGCCCTCCTATCTACTCCGGCGTTTGCGAGAGTCGACGTAGAGACATGGCCTCTATTGTGCGAATATTTCGACTCTCAACGCAAACAGGTATGCATTTTAAATGTAATTCATTGTTTAGGATATAATTTATTTTTTTTGTGTTCCTTAATTAGAAAACTAAATGTTAATGCGTTGTGCAGAAACATGCCGCTCAGAATACAGAGAATAGGAAGTCGGCGAAGAAGGGTCGCCTCACTTACACAGGTGGCTCGAGGAATATTACTCGAGCCATAGAGTTATCGGTAAATTACGATAGACCGGGCTTTGTGATATAATGCAATATTAAGAGTTATTTTCTAATATATCTAATATTTAGAGTTATTTTCTAATATTGCAGACAGCTCAGACCATGGCGCAAGGTGGTACACCGAGCATGCTGTCCGCATATCTTACCGTCCACGGCACCTCAACAGATCCCGCCACGGGCGAGCTTCGATATCCCGACGTCGCTACCCAGGAGTATTGCGTAAGTGTTAATATTTATTCTACACATATTTGAAATTTTATTTTTGGAAGGTTCAAATTGAAATTTTATACTTATACTTTACAAATTAATGTGGGTGCAGGAGCGGGTGGTTGAGCAGGCCGAGGCCTCGGGGATCGATTTTACCGGAAAGAGCGATCCGAGGCTGCTGACCCCAGTCCTGGACGTCGCACATGGAGGGCACCACGGAGGTTGGGTGAGAGGCCGGGGACTGGGCCCTAGCAGGGCCCATATGAGGTTGGACTCCACCCCGGCGGTTACTTCCTTCCTCTCCAGTGAGCGACGTGTCCAGCAGGAACTGGAAAGCTTGAAGGCCACCGTTCAGGAGTTGAAAGAGATGCTGGTATGTATACTACTTTATAGTAAAATATCATGTCATATTATGGATATCAACATATCCAATATTAGTATGTAGCCTGAGCTTATTTGGTTGTAGACTTAGGTTTGATTAATCATATATACATATCTAATTAAAATAAACTATGGTTTTCCAAACTAGATATCCAAATGGGGTTTCGAAATAACTTGATAACGATACGAATTCGAATAATACACAGTTCTTACACGCTTATTACACACGTTAGGTCCAGACGAGACAGGGTACATCGGCCGAGGCATCTCCTTCGGCTGCGGCTCCGCAAGCCACTACATCGGCTGCGGTTCCGCAGACAGCTCCTATAGCTCCACCGCCCACTCAGACTCCCGCAGCCGCGGCTCCGCAAGCCACTACCTCGACGGCGGCTGCGTAGACCACATCGCCGGCTCCACAGCCCGCTCAGACTCCCGCACGCGCCGAATTGCATGATTTATTGACCGAGGAGCAGGCGCGCCAGATTCTAGCGTTTTTCGGAGGTGGAGCTGGACCGAGCTAGGGTAGCTTTTTGATTCTTATTTTTTGAAACATGTATTTATTTATATGATACATATTGTACTACATTTTGGACGATATTGATATTGGTGGTCCTACGGTGTTTATATATATATCATATTCTGTTTTTTGGTTTCTTTTGTATATTATATGTGTGAGATATGATTATGAATACTGCGATATATGTTGTGTGATGATTAATTCTATATTCGATTGATGTATATATTATTGTGCACAGGGCGAGAAAAACTCAGGCAGCCCTTTTTTTAAAAAAAAACTGATAATATGTACCGACGGATTAGTCCGTAGGTACACTTGGTGCCCCAACGGCTTAAACCGTAGGGGCAAAATATCAGAATAACTGATATTTTCCCTATGATCTCAGTATCAGGGGGTTGGGATTGCCCCTACCGATATATCCATAGGGACAACTAAAAGCCCCTACGGAGTTATCCGTAAGGGCAAAATATCAGGATTTCTGGTATTTTTCCCCTACGGATATGTACCTACGCATGTATCCATAGGGGCTATTACTTAGCCCTACGGATTCATCTGTAGGTACAAGTAATATATCTTAAAAAACCGTAAATAAAATAATTTTTTGGCGCCTACGGCCTACTCCGTAGGTGAAACGGGACCTACACACAAATCCGTAGGGGCAAGTTTTTGTCCGTAGGGGCAAGTTAAGGGCTTCAACATGCACCAACGGCGTTTGTACCTACAGGGTATTTTTTTGGCCCTACGGATATATCCGTAGGGGCAGTGGTTTGCCTCTACGGGTAAATCCGTAGGGGCAACCCTTATTTATAGTAGTGTGTCACCTGGGAACTGATAACTGACGATAGGTATAGTACCAACCAACAGTTCCCGACGAGTCCTGTCCAGTGTACTCGTAACCTAACAAGCACCCGCATACTATCTCAAGTACGATGTACAGACGGCTGTGGGACAGACCATCTCCCCTCCTGGGATGAGAAGCGTATACGCTAGTCTACTCCGGAATATCGATGCACCGTCTCGATAATCCTACGACTGGGGACCTGTATAAGGATGTGCTTGTAGATTACCCAGCCCCCACTAGTATGACTGCCATCACAACGCTGGTAATCAAGCAAAGATCCTAAGGGCTCCACTAATGTGTATAGGCGATATGCTGAAAGAAACACATGCACACATTAAAGTAGAAACAAACCAAGTAGCATACTACCATTTCGAGCAAGATTGTCTATACAACTGTGAATATCCCATGCTTCCATCAAGTAATATACAAACTAGTATGATACAGTAATGGCCTCTAGGGCATATACACTAACAATCTCCCACTTGCACTAAGGCCATGTACTGGCGTATCGAAGACCTATCATCTCGATCAGCCGCTAGAACGGAGTCTGGGGTAAGGCCTTCGTGAATGGATCTGCAGTGTTATCTTCTGTAGCAACCCTCCGAACCTCGATCTCCCGGCGATCCACGATCTCCCTGATCAAGTGATACCGCCTCAAGATGTGTCTGGACTTCTGATGGGACCTGGGTTCCTTCCCTAAAGCTATAGCCCCGTTGTTGTCACAATATAGAGGTTTTGGATCAACAATGGATGGAACCACCTGAAGTTCTGTCAAGAACTTCCTTATCCAGACTGCTTCTTTTGCGGCATCAGATGCAGCGATATATTCCGCTTCCATCGTCGAGTCAGCAACTGTTTCCTGTTTGGAACTCTTCCAACACACCGCCCCTCCATTGAGGGTAAAGACATAACCCGACATGGACTTGGAGTCATCCTTGTCACTCTAGAAGCTGGAGTCAGCAAAGGCCTCCATCTGCAGGTCTTTTCCGCCGTAAACCAAAAACATGTCCTTAGTCCTTCTCAGGTACTTCAGAATGTTCTTTACCGCTGTCCAGTGCTTCTCCACAGGGTTTGACTGATACCGGCTTACCACACTCGGTGCATAAGCTACATCTGGTCTTGTATACAACATCGCATACATTATAGAGCCTACCGTAGAAGCGTAGGGTATAATAGACATGCGATCCCTTTCCAAATCAGTCTTGGGAGATATCTCTTTGGAGAGGGTGATCCCGTGACAAGCCGGTAGATTACCGTGCTTGGAATCTTCCATACTGAATCTTTTCAGTATGGTGTCGATGTACCTGGACTGTGAAAGTACTAATATCCTCTTGGACCTATCTTGATGGATCAGGATCCCCAGAATGTAAGATGCATCACCCAGGTCTTTCATGGAGAACCTGTGTGACAAGAACCCTTTGACAGATTGTAGCATAGGAATGTCATTTCCTATCAGGAGAATGTCAACCACGTATAAAACGAGGAACACGACAGTTCGTGCTACAATTTTACTCTAGATGCATGGTTCATCTGGATTTTTGATAAAGCCAAAATCTTTGACCGTATCATCAAAACAGATGTTCCAACTCCGTGATGCCTTCTTTAGTCCATAAATGGACTTAAGTAACTTGCACACCTTTTCGCTGCTCCCACTCTGAATGAAACCCTCTGGCTGGTCCATATAGACACACCCCTCTAAATATCCATTTAGAAAAGCGGTCTTTACGTCCATCTGCCAAATCTCATAATCGTGGAAGGCAGCAATGGCAAGAAGGATCCGAATGGATTTGAGCATAGCCACTGAAGAAAAGGTTTCGTCATAGTCCAAACCAGGTCTTTGACGAAAATTATTTGCAACAAGTCTAGCCTTATAGGTCTCAACCTGTCCATCTACACCAATCTTCCTCTTGAAGATCCATTTGCATCCTACGGGTTTTACGCCTTCTGGAGCAATGTCCAAAATCCATACTTTGTTGGTGTACATGGACTCCATTTCGGTCCGCATTGCATCCAGCCATTTTACCGAGTCAACGCTCTGAATGGCCTGCTGGAAGCTAGTCGGCTCGTCATTATCAATGATGCAATCCTCTCTATCCCCGTCTATGAGAAAACCGTAGTATCTCTCGGGCGGATGAGACTGCCTACTACTCTTGCGGAGCGGCGCAGGAATGTCCCGTTCTTTCGATCCCTCTGGTTCTACTAAGCTTTCAGCAATAGCTCGTCATTATAGAATTTCTTCCAGTTCTATTGCGCTCCCACTTATCTGATTTTCCAAAAATTCAGTTTCCAAGAAGTAGGCATGACGAGAAACAAAAACCTTTTGTTCCTCTTCGCAATAGAAGAAATATCCCTTAGAGTTCTTTGGATATCCCACAAACTTGCACTGTACTGAGTGTGCCTCGAGTTTGTCCGCATGCTGCTTTTTGAAAAAATCTTGACATCCCCATGTCTTAATGTGCTTAAGATAGGATTTCTTCCCACTCCACATCTGATATGGTGTGGTAGGCACTGTCTTAGTTGGAACTCGGTTCAAAAGGTATGTAGCTGATTCTAGTGCATATCCCCAGAATGATCGCGGCAACTCAGCGTCACTCATCATGGAACGTACCATATCCAATAGGGTTCGGTTCCGTATCTCCGATACACCGTTATGTTGTGGAGTGTATGGAGGAGTAAGCTGAGAGAGAATTCCATTCTCTTTTAGGTAATCCAGGAACTCGGCACTCAAGTATTCTATTTATGTTTCATTAGGAAGACATATCCGTACCTTAAAATGCCATCCGTAAAAGTAATGAAGTAAGAATAACCACTTCGTGCATGTGTAGACATTGGACCGCATACATCATTGTGTACGAGTCCCAAGAGCTCGCTCGCTCTTACTCAATGTCTAGTGAACGGAGTCTTTGTCATCTTTCCTTTGAGACAGGATTGATAAGTTGCATATGATTGATATTCGAACGGATCCAAATATCCTTCTGTATGTAACTTCGTCAACCTTCTCTCATTGATGTGACCCAGACTATAATGCCATAAGAAAGCATGATTTATTTCTGGAGACTTTCTTTTGTGTGTATTCTGGACATTGAAAATCTGTGGTTGGTTTAATACGTATATACCGTTGCTGAATGTACCCGACCCAATCAGAACATGATTAAGGTGAATGTTTACAACATCTCTTACAAATGCAAAATCATAACATTCTTTAGACATTAAAGATACAGATATGATATTACAAGTCGCACTGGGTACAAAATAACAATCACGCAAAACCAAAACATGTCCATCTGACAATCCCAAGTGATAGTCCCCCACGGACTCAGCATCCATGCCAGCTCCGTTTGCATCTCTGAGGGTCATATCACCTGCCTTCAAAACCCTACGCTTTCTCAGTGCCTGCAAAGAATTACAGATATGAGATCCTAATCCGGTATCCAATACCCAGGAAGTAGAGTTTACTGATAGACAGTTTTCAATAACATACACACCTGAAGCCGAAGCCACAACTTGCTTCGGGTCCTGGTTCTTGGCCTTCCAAGCCCTGCAATCCTTTTTCCAGTGTCCTTTCTTAAAACAATAGAAGCACTCTTCCTTTCCCACAAGCTGTCCTACTACATTTGTTGCCTTTGCCTTTCCCTTCACTTCCACTTTACTAACACCGCCTCTTGATTTGGTGGGGGTTTTCTTCTTCTTTCCCTTGGCTTTCGCCTTGGACCTAGAAGAGGAAGATCCACCAACAAACAAAGTGGATGTTCCCTTACTTTCTGTAAGGTGCCCTCTGCACTCCCCAACATGTTGAGGAGCTCCGGAAGTTCAACTTCTTTTCCTTGCAAGTTGAAGTTCAGGATAAACTGGGCGTAAGTTGAAGGGAGGGACTGGAGAATCAAGTCAGTGTAGTGCTCGTTCTCTAACGTGGTCCCAAGGTCCGCGAGCTCTTCAATGAAGCCAATCATCTTAAGCATGTGTTTCGCTACCGATGATCCGACAGCCAATCTCGCTGAAAACAACTTTTTCGAGACTTCGTATCTAGCGATACGGGATTGCTCTCCATACAGTTCCTTAGTATGGAGAAATATGGATTCTAGGTCCATATTCTCATACCTCCTCTGATGTTCATTGTCCATAGAGGCAAGCACGAGGCACTTGGCCTTCAGTCGATCTCCCAGGTCTTACAGATTTCCTTACCCGTGACACTGGATTTGGGACCTGGGACAGGGGAGATTTGGTGGTAAGGAGATACCCCAACTTCTCATAAGTGATTTCCATTTTGACATTCCACTACTAGGAATAAGGTTTGCCCCTACGGATTTACCCGTAGGGGCAACTCACTGCCCCTACGGCTATCTCCGTAGGGGCAAAAAATTAATCTGTAGGTGCAAACGCCGTAGGTGCAAGTTGAAGCCCTGAACTTGCCCCTACGGTTAAAAACTTGCCCCTACGGAGTTCTATGTAGGTACATTTGCACCTACGGATTAGGGCGTAGGGGAAACTTGCCCTACGGAGTTCTATGTAGGTAAACTTGCCCCTACGGAGTTCTTTATTTACGGTTATTTTAATTATATTAACCGTACCTACGGATATATCCGTAGGGCCAAGTAGTATCCCCTACGGATATATGCGTAGGTACTTATCCGTAGGGGCAAAATATCAGGATTCCTGATATTTTGCCCCTACGGATATATCCTTAGGGGAAGTTTTTTGCCCCTACAGATAAATCCGTAGGGGCAAGACCAACCCCCCTGACACTGAGATCAGGAGGGAAATATCAGTTACTGCTGATATTTTGCCCCTACAGATATATCCGTAGGGGGCAACATGTGTACCTACGGATTAATCAGTAGGTACACATTATCTGTTTTTTTTAAAAGGGGCTGCCATATTTTTTCTCGCCCTGTGCACAATAATATATATATCAATAAAATATAAAATTAATCATTACACAACATATATCGCAGTATTCATAATCACATCTCACGCATATAATATACAAAAGAAACCCAAATACTTAATATGATATAAATATAAACCAATATCAATATCAATATCAATATCGTTTCAAAATGTAGTACAATATGTATGATATAAATAAATACATGTTTCAAAAAATAAGAACGAAAAAGCTACCCTAGCTCGGTCCAGCTCGACCTCTGAATAACGCGCGCCTGCACCTCGGTCAATAAACTTTGCAATTCGGCGCGAGCGGGAGTCTGAGCGTCCTGTGGAGCTGGCGATGTGGTCTGCGCAGCCGCCGTCGAGGGAGTCGCTTGCGGAGCCACGGCTGCGGGAGTTTGAGCGGGTGCAGGAGCTATAGGAGCTGTCTGCGGAACCGCAGCCGATGTAGTGGCTTGCGGAGCCGCAGCCGAATGAGATGCATGCCATGTACCCTGTCGCGTCTGGACCAAACGTGTGTAAGAAGCGTATAAGAATTGTGTATTTTTCGAATTCGTATCATTATCAAGTTATTTCGAAATCCCATTTGGATATCTAGTTTGGAAAACAGTTGTTTATTTTAATTACATATTTATGTATGATTAATCAAACCTAAGTCTAAAACCAAATAAGCTCAAGCTACGTACTAATTATGGATATGTTGATATCTATAATATGACATGATATTTTACTATAAAGTAGTATACATACCAGCATCTCCTTAAACTCCTCAACGGTGGCCCTCAAGCTCTCCAGTTCCTGCTGGACACGTCGCTCACTGGAGACGGAGGAAGTAACCGCCGAGGTGAAGTCCAACCTCATATGGGCCCTGCTAGGGCCCAGTCCCCGGCCTCTCTCCCAACCTCCGTGGTGCCCTCCGTGTGCGGCGTCCTGAACTGGGGTCAGCAGCCTCGGATCGCTCTGTCCGGTGAAATCGATCCCCGAGGCCTCGGCCTGCTCAACCACCCGCTCCTACACCCACATTAAGCAGTAAAGTATAAGTATAAAATTTAAACTTGAAGCTTCCAAAACTAAAATTTCAAATATGGGTAGAATAAATATTTAACACTTACGCAATACTCTTGGGTAGCGACGTCGGGATATCGAAGCTCACCCGTGGCGGGATCTGTCGAGGTGCCGTGGACGGCAAGATATGCGGACAGCACGCTCGGTGTACCACCTTGCGCCACGGTCTGAGCTGTCTGCAATATTAGAAAATAACTATTAATATTAGCAATATTAGAAAATAACTCTTAATATTGCAGAATATCAGAAAGGTCGGTCTATTGTAATTTACCGATAACTCCATGGCTCGAGTAATATTCCTCGAGCCACCTGTGTAAGTGGGGCGACCCCTCTTCGCCGACTTCATGTTCTCTGTATTCTGAGCGGCCTGTTTCTGCACAACGCATTATCATTTAGTTTTCTAATTAACGAACACAAAGAAATAAATTATATCATAAACAATGAATTGCATTTAAAATACATACCTGTTTGCGTTGGGAGTCGAAATAATCGCACAATAGAGGCAATGTCTCTACGTCGACTCTCGCAAATGCCGGAGTAGATAGGAGGGCTGCTCGATCTGCCTCGGGGGTCACCATCCACAGGGAGTAGCAGTCGGCTTTCAGCTCATTCCTGTTGTATCGGACCTTGGTCTGCATGTTCTTCATCAGGCCATTGTACATAGCATGAAGGTCGGGCACCCTCCCAGGGTGATCAGGGTCGGGTACAGGCTGAAAATCGTAATCCGACTGAAAATACAAAAAAAACATTGTTATTAGATTGCAAGTGTTAATAATAAATATATTGGATAAATCGAATGAAAATAGGCCGTTAATACGTACCCGAGCCTGATCAAAGAAGAGGGCGAATGAGCGCCGGTGCTGCTCGCCCCACTCAACGTGAAGTGGATAGTTCTTCACGAGCCGGCTCTCATCCCCCATATACCGGCCGAACCTCTCGGCTTGAGGACCGGTATAGCAATAGTCAAGGTAAAAAAGAGGGGGAATGCTGCCTCCCCCTAGCTCTGTCAGGCCTCAGCCTATGGGACTGATTCGGGCCTCTAGTCCCCCTCTGGGGATGGGGAGGCCCTGCGTCTGCACGAAATATCAAGAAAATCAATATTAAGACAAAGTTGTATTAAGAAATCAAGCTTAAGCGAAAATTGAAGTGTGATATATACCTCCGGTGACTATCGCACGAGCCTGGGCCCGGGCAGCAGCACGAGCGGGACAATAGTTCCTCCGGTGAGGAACAACCGGGGTCCCTGATGCGGACGCATCCCCTGCAACTAGAAAATAAACATTGACGCTAAATTTCCATGATGTTCATATTTATTCAATAGAGCATATGTAAAATGAATAAATATTTTATATTTATTCATACTAACCTGCAGACGATGCGGATGGTATGGAAGCGGCAGGAGTGGCCCCTGCGGAAGATATGGACGCACCACCTATAATTAGACAATTAAAAATAGATTATATAAGTAATTGCAAAAAGAATGTGTAGATCAATAATATAACGTTCTAAATCAATATGCATGCACTATAGGATATATAAACAAACCCGCAGGTGCGGTGGTGTCACCACCTACAGCTAGACAATAATAAAAATTACTAAGTAAAAGCAAAAGGAATGTGTGTATATTTATGATATAGCATTCTAAATCAAAATACATGCACTATATGATATATAAACATACCTGGAGGAGCGGGAGTGGCCTCTGTCCCAGATATGGACGCATCACCAACAACTAGACAATCAAACATTGATAATATAAGTAATTTTGACATAAACAGGCATGAATATCTATAATATTACATTCAAAATGGATATGCGTGCAGTATACCTGGAGGTATGGAAAAATCCACACGGAAGGAGGCATCCGAAGGGGTCTCCGATCTGGGTGCAAGACCGGCCCTCTGAAGCTCCCTACGAAGCTCTCCGGGCGGCCGAACCGCTCTGCCCCTGCCTCTGCCTCTGCCGCGGCTGGAGCTCCTACCGCCCCTCGCTGCTCCCGACATCGTCATCAAATCTAGATAAACGGTTCGTGGACGCATTAGACAATCATTAAAAGTATTGACTATATATGTATAGAGCGTAAAATGTGAAGTAATAATATAACATTACTGATAACTTTTTTCGTTTCGTGGGCGCATTATACATATCTACTTGGATTTCATCGTCGATGTCATTTCTAACCCACGTAACTTCATGATTGGTCGAATACAACCCGTCCTTCGAAACAGACGGTCGGAGCACTTTAAGCCTTCTCTCTTCTTCGTCCTCATCGCTGTCCTCATATTTTGGGACATCGTAGACATCTTTGGGTTTCCATCGGCATACAACACTCCACCCCGGATGCTTCAAACACTGTGAGTAGTATACTTGGAACGCTTGGTTCGGAATGATAAACGGATCTTCCTGACCGTAAAATCGAAGTGTGTTCACACTGGTCAATCCATATTCATCTTTCCAAGTACCAAGGTTGCTTCTCCACCTGTCCATATCGGTTCGCGTATCGTACTAAGTACACTGGAATATATAAAAGGGTTCTGATCGTCCAAGATAGTGGATGCCGAGTATACAATTTAAGTACCCATAATAAATCACACCGTCCGATCCTACCGTCGCAATCCCACTATTCTGAGTGGTTCTAGATGTTTCTAATTCCTTAATTTCGAATTTGTATCCAAGGACACCAAATCCTTTGTAATATGCAACCTCCGTACCAGGAAATTGAGCTAAACATCTTGAATCACTCTCAAATGATTCAGACAAGTTCGGATCGTGGATCTAACAAAACAAATTTTACGACAAACACATAACGATACGAGTTTAGATTAAAACTGCTAGCAATAAAATGTTATTCGAATAACCTACATGATCTGTGACCCAATCACAAAAATTATCCTGATGATATTTTTCCAATTGTTCTTCATTCCAATCAGGATGCCCCTTACGTACCTCGTTAAAATGAATTCTGTTTTCGACAAATAATGGTGAAATTAATATTATATCATTTCATACACACAAAAACACAGATATAACAATTAATCCAAAAAAAATTACTCTCTAATTTGTTCAAGACATGCGCAATTAAGCAAGATAAACCGGTATATCTTATTGATAAACATAGTGTCTACCCTCTTATTCTCGGTTTTACCATATGGTCCGTCTTGAATTCTTCGTTGTCGGTTAAGCCTTGTCTCAATATTCTCGTTAAGATAGCGGGAACAAAATGTGGTTGCTTCATCAAGAAGATAACCTTGCATGATAGAACCCTCTGGTCGATTTTTATTGCGTATATACTTCTTAAGAGTGTTGAGGTACCTAATGAAAATATGTTGAATAAATAAATGCGGGCATACAGGACAACAATAAATTTATAAATTGTGCGAAACAAAAAATTACACGTACCTCTCGACGGGATACATCCATCGATATTGTACCGGTCCGGCTAATTTCGCCTCAGTTGCAAGATGAACCGTCAAGTGTATTATGATATCGAAGAATGACGGTGGGAAAATACGCTCAAACTTGCAAAGTATCAACGCAATAGAATTTTCTAGTTTATCCAGCGTCACAACCTCCAGTGTTTTAGCATACAACTCCCTGAAAAAACAACATAGGTCGTTAATTACTAGACCAACCGAGTCGGGAAGAGAAGTCCTTAGGGCTAAGGGAAGAAGGTGCTCCAAGATAACATGGTGATCATGACTTTTCAGCCCATCGATCTTGCCCTTCACAATTTATATTTTCTTGCTGAATGATCCTGAGAAACCTGTGGGGACTTTCAAATCATGCAACACCTGCAGGAATCTTTTCTTCTCCGGTTGTGACATATGATAAGCGGCATTGGGAAGTACAAACTTGCCCGGTTTACCAGCTACCGGTCTAGGGTGCAATTCACTTCTTATTCCCCACTCTTGTAGATCCATCCGAGCATTCATGTTGTCTTTAGATTTTTCGTCTTTACAAATAAGCAAGTTAAGTATGTTCTCTGATACTCCCTTCTCTATATGCATGACGTCCAGAAAATGACGCACTGAATTTGTAGACCAGTACGGAAGTTGGAAGAAAATGCTTAACTTGTTCCAATATGGTGGTTTGACCTGTTTCGTCGGATCCATCCCGAAGGTCACGTTATTGTAACCATCCCATTTAGCAGTCACGTCCTCTCCGGACAATGGGGATGGAGGTCCAAGAAGCTCCTGATGACCATCAAAGTGAACCGTGTCTAACCTATAGGGGTGTTCTGAAGGCAGGAAACGTCGATGGCCGCAATAAGAAACCTTCCTGCTAAAATTCAAGAATTCGATGTTGTGTGTTCATGGCAATGAGGACATGCTTTGTGACCATGTACGGACCAACCTGATAGCATTCCATACGCAGGAAATTCATTAATTGTCCACATTAAAACCGCACGCAGTATGAAGGTTGTATTTGTGTTTGCATCATATGTCTCTACACTATCAATGAACAAAGATTTCAACTCCTCGATCAGAGGTCGAAGATAGACGTCGATATTGTTCCCCGGTGAGTTTGGTCCGTCGATAAGAAGAGGCATCATAAAGTATGATTGGTCCATAGCCAACCAAGGCGACAGATTATAAATTATCATTACAATGAGCCATGTGCTGTGACTTCCAGCCATATAGTTGAATGGGCAGAAGCCATCAGTAGCCAGTCCGAGCCAGACATTGCGAGGATCGCTACTGAATATTGCGTGCCTCCTATCGAAATCCTTCCATGCCGGTGAATCTCTTGGATGACTCATTTTTCCATCTTCACTTGGAGGAGCACGGTGATGCCAAATCATTGCCTCGGCTGTTTTCTTGCACCTGAATAGCCTCTGTAGCCTCTGTGTTATAGGAAAGTATCGTGCTATCTTCACAGGTTTATCAGGCATCTTATCAGAATCTTTCGGCTTATACCTGGGCTCTCCGCATATTGGACACTCTTTCAAATCTGAATTCTCTTTCCGGTACAAAACGCAATTTTTAGGACATGCTTGAATCTTCTCACACTTTAGACCCAAATCAGACATCATCTTCTGGGCTTCGTACCAGCTATCGGGCACATTATTTCCCAGAGGTATAGAATCTTTCAAGTACGAAAGAAGCATTGTGAATGACTTGTTGCTCCATCCATTTAGACACTTAATCTGGAAAAGTTGGACGAACCATGAGAGGGTGGAATACTTCGCATTCTCATAAATTGGTTTCCTAGCATCATTCATGAAATTTTCATATTTATCCGCACGCGGTCCTTGACCGGAAAGAATGTCATCTTCGGTACGAATAGATTCACCTAGGGCAGCCTCTACCATATCCTCCATTTCTTCTGATGGAAATAAATTACCGCCTTCTCCTTCTGCCGCATTACCGAATTCTTCTTCTTCTCCTGCCGCATTATCGTGTTCTGCTTCTTCTGCCGCAGTACTGCATTCTTCACCTTCCCCGTGATATTTCCAAGTTGTATAAAGTCTAGTAAACCCATGTTTTACAATATGAAGCTCTGCCAATTCTACCTTCTGCGTACTTATTGCCACATCTATCCCACGGACAGAGAATCTTCTCTATTATGATCTTATTATGTGCGCATGCAAATTCAAGGAAAGCAGCAACTCCTGCGACAAACTTAGGTTGCATACGTTGTTTCCAATCCACATATATCCAGTCCTTAACTCTGGCGTACTCATGGGCCATATTAGACTGTATAACATATAAATTGTAGGTTATGCTGACTATTTTGAGAAATATAAGAACGGGATAGTTACTGACAAAGGAGAAAATCCGTGTATATGCTTTGTGTGTGCGTTTGTCGTTGAAAAGAATAAATTATCGCACGTATGTTAACCGATAGACGGGGACTAAGTGGCGCTTTTAGTTTCATATATGAGTATCGATGAGAATATGAAGGTTTCATATTATCATATAGTGGTTTTAACCCGAACATCTCGAATCTCTCTCTAATTATGCGTTTGTTGTGTATTCTTGTTGTATGTGTGTGTTCCGGCTGTCGGGGGTAGGCTTCTATCCCATTAAGAATGTATAGAGCGAACACCCATCACTTGTGCTTTCAACCGTTTCGAGTAAATTTCGGCAGCACCTCCCCGCTGTTCTCCGAGTACACTGTAATAGAATAGATAATCATTTCAAAACTGTGAAACAACGTTGAAATGAACATCTAATCTATCTTTATACACGAAGAACCAGCGGAAAGGTACCGACGAAATATCTCAAAACGGATGAAAACACAAGTGAATGAAGGCGTTTGCTTTATACATTCTTAACTTGTCCACACAGGACAAATCTATGGGTTACCATACGATTGAATTTTCTCGTCGCGTAGACTATACGACGGTTGTTAGTATCAAGCTATACTGTCCGATATTTAACAACCTTCGTATGGTTCTATGTCACGACGAGCATCGCACGTATGTTAACCGATAGACGGGGACTAAGTGGCGCTTTTAGTTTCATATATGAGTATCGATGAGAAAATGAAGGTTTCATATTATCATATAGTGGTTTTAACCCGAACATCTCGAATCGCTCTCTAATTATGCGTTTGTTGTGTATTCTTGTTGTATGTGTGTGTTCCGGCTGTCGGGGGTAGGCTTCTATCCCATTAAGAATGTATAGAGCGAACACCCATCACTTGTGCTTTCAACCGTTTCGAGTAAATTTCGGCAGCACCTCCCCGCTGTTCTCCGAGTACACTGTAATAGAATAAATAATCATTTCAAAGCTGTGAAACAACGTTGAAATGAACATCTAATCTATCTTTGTACACGGAGAACCAGCGGAAAGGTACCGACGAAATATCTCGAAACGGATGAAAACACAAGTGATTGAAGGCGTTTGCTTTATACATTCTTAACTTGTCCATAAGGGACAAATCTATGAGTTACCATACGATTGAATTTTCTCGTAGCGTAGACTATACGATGGTTGTTAGTATCGAGCTATACCGTTCGATATTTAACAAACTTCGTATAGTTCTATGTCACGACGAGCATCGCACGTATGTTAACCGATAGACGGGGACTAAGTGGTGCTTTTAGTTTCATATATGAGTATCGATGGGAATACGAAGGTTTCATATTATCATCGAGTATCATATACTGGTTTTAACCTGAACATCTCGAATCGCTCTCTAATTATGCGTTTGTTGTGCATTCGTGTTGTATGTGTAACATGATTTTAAACCATTGAGATCAAGATTGATAGAACTGATCATCCTACATTGCAATAGCATTCATCAACCAAAAACTATTATTGCAATGGAATTCATCTATAACAATCAACAATTAAAACTACAAATGTAGGATACTGATATCATAAAGCGTTATACGCAACATATGAATTCACATGACTGAAACATGCATAAAAAAACATGTTCATCCAAAAGAAAGGCCACTGTCAACAAATATAGACAAATACGTTATAAAAACAGTAACTAATTAACAAGTTGATTAGCATCTGGATCAAGAAAATGATAGGAAAAACAATTGACTATGATCTATAATGACAAGTCTATTACCATGACTCTCGACTAGCAAAGGTGTCTTTTCGTCCTCGGTAGCTTGATAATTGGGATTTCATGGCGAATAAAAATATGCATATGCCGTTTGACCGGGAACTTCAGTAGGAAACTCAATAAGGTTGGGTGTACTGAAGTACGCTTTGTATTTCGCTGTATCAGGTGATGAAGCCCAAGCCCTAGCTAGCCCAGCCCCACCCCAACCGAACCCTATCGAAGGTAAAGAACGTCCTTACACTTTCATATTTCTATTAATGATGCAAGTCTCCACCAATTCAAATTCTTGCAATATCATTCTTTTTAGAGTATGTCTAATTTAATAAGTTGAATTTTCAAAGTTGGGCAACCAAGAAAAAGGAACAAGGGATTTTACATACATGCCAAAGCTTTGATTATTTATTTATTTATTATCCATTTCATATTAGTACTTTTATATGTTTGATGATGGCAAGAAATACAAATTATATTAGAACATTGTACATACCTAATTTCCACTTGAAATCGGTTTTTTCTTTTATCAGTACTCGTTCACATATAGTAACAAACAATGTTTGATTAGAAGGACCCAAGATTTTCTCGATCAACAATAATTTTAGTAATCAAACTAGGCTAAAATTGCTGGAAATTCCTCTCAGGTTTGCCAAATTCAGCAAACCCCAACCTAACCCTAACCCTAACCCCAGACCCAGCCCCAGCCCAGCCCCACCCCAACCCCAACCTAACCCCAGCCCCAGCCCCGCCCAGCCCCAGCCCCGCCCAGCCCCGACCTAACCCTAACCCCAGCCCCAGCTAAACCCCAACCCCAACCCTAAGCCAAACACTAACCCCAGACCCAGCCCCAGCCCCAGCCCAGCCTAACCTAACCCTAGCCCCAACCCCAGCCCCAGCCCAGCCCCGCCCCAACCTAACCCTAACCCCAGCCCCAACTAAACCCCAACCCCAACCCTAAGCCAAACCCTAACCCCAGCCCTAGCCCCAGCCGCAGCCGAACCCCAACCCTAACCCTAACCCCAACCCCGACCGCAACAACTGCCGAACCCCAACTCCAACCGCAACCCCATCCCCAGCCATGAACCCTAGCCCTAAATAATCAAAAATTTCTTTAATTTAGTTGAAGATTTACTAACCTGAACGGCGGTGGCGACGACGAGAACGGTGGTGGCGACGACGAGAACGGCGGTGACGACGAGAACGGCGGTGGCGACGACGAGAACGTCGGTGGCGATGACGAGAACGGCAGTGGCGACGACGAGAACGGCGGTGATGACGAGAACGGCGGTGGCGACGACGAGAACGGCGGGAATGATTTGGGGATTTTGTTTCGCGCACGATCGAGAGAGGAAGAAAGAGATAACGAGCGTAGGCGATCGATCTGTGCCCTTTATTAAATCGCTATTTAGTTGCCCCTACGGATTTGTCCTTAGGTCCTTGGTTTGCGGCTTCGTAGGGGCAAACACAAAATTAAGAATTTATATTTTTATTCTTGAACGTCTTGGCCCGTAGGGGAAACCTTCTAGCCCTACGGATTAATCCGTAGTGCCAACATAAATCTGCCCCTATGGATATCAATATCCGTAGGGGCAACCACCTATTTTAGTAGTGTTCCTGAGCCAATCTTTGTAGTTTGGCCCTGTCAGTATGTTTTTATCTAGTAGTAACTTAAGTCCGGTCATGATGTTTGGTCACTGCAATTAGGAGAGAGAGAAGAACACTTTTGCATGATGCTCTTGCAAGTTTAGAGTGGTTTTTAGTTTGTCTAAACAGGATGGCTCCCACTGTTTCTCGAATCCCTCCTCAAACCAAAAAGGAAGAATCAGTCGGGATCAATCTAACCGTACAATACTTGCTTAACCGTTCAGCCAGGCCAGTGTTGGTACTTCGAGGGAGGTTTTCCAACGCTTTCGCAAAGTTCCTTAATTAAATAACCTTTTTTCCCTGTGGGTGTAGCCCTGCTAACACCTTTCTATACACCTACTTGGTTTATAGCATTGATCGTTAGGTGAGAAAGTTCCCGAGGAGTAGATATACTCACAGTAGGATCGGGATCCAAATATCATCGTGTGACAAAACTGAAGGAATCCTACCAGAATCATCACACTCCAAATGGTATGCTGAGCTAGCAAGTTTCAGTTTCTTTAGAAACTCCCGATGTAGAGTTTTGCCCCATGCTCTTCTGACCTTGACTTTGGCCAACAAATCATAAGTCACATGTCAAGTTCTACCCGTCATTTTCCAGGTTAATTTGAACCCACCCGTACCCACCCTTGACTTAGGCCAACAAGGCAGTACGACTGTTCCATACGAACGCATCTATCTATGCTACATATGAATATCCAATAGCTACCAATCACTATGCCTTGACTTTGGCCAACAAACACAGCTTGAATACAATTGACTATCCATATGAAATAACGGAGGGCTATGAATGGTTTTGGCGAAACCGCGAATGTAGTGAACTTGATATAATCGATGGAACGAGATAGCTTTTAAAAGGAGTGGTTTAAGCTCCGTGTTTAAAAGTTTGTTTTTGAAAAGAAACCGAGTGGTTTTGAAATTGTTCCAACGATTTTAACTTTGGTTTATTTTCTTGCATTAATTTAATGTGTCCCATCATTTAATCCAACCATTGCAGAAAACAACGAAAATATGATGTACGCTTATGCCGTCCGCATTCGCCACGGGACCCCGTCAATACCCGTTAGGTTACTTAACTAACGACAGAGCGGGGGCTGGACTAGCGCGGATGCAAAACATAAGCAACGCCTAATAGATATCATATATAGATATATACATTGGTCAGATGCAATGATAGCCATTCCAGATCACAGATGAACACATTGGATATACTTGGAATCCGCGTTTTGTTCGAGCCTACAATGAAAAGCGGATTACACGGTCGCGATGAATAGCCAAGACCCCAACCTAGACCCCTACGGGTGCGGCAAACTACCCGCCAAGTACCCGAAGTGAAGCAACCTCCCTCAACAACGTGAGTAGGCCACTCGGCACTTCGAGGTACCCGGTAGTTTGTGCACCCCCACCTTGGGTCTATCCTAGGAGCAAAAACAGTAAAAGAAATAATATACAATGGCGGCTATAAGCTCATCCCGAATGTGCGGCCATACAAATAATATTACATCAATTTACATATTACATCAAATGAAAGATAAGAAAACACTCATCTCACAACCCCCCGGCTATTCATCCGCGACAATCCAATGAGTTCATAAACACAAACCATCAACATTACAGATCACAGATATATATAACCCCCACTAATCGACGTATAGCGATTAGCAGACGTTCAATACATATATCACATCACAGATATAACCCATTAGCTAGAGTCTACAGAACTTCGATCAAAAATACGGATTTGTAACTACCCCAAACACAACTTTGTTCTCTGGAAAATCTAGGCAGAAACAAAATATTCTAAAAATCCCAAAACAGCACACTGAGAATACAGCAGCAAAAACAATTCACGGCCGAGTGAACTCGGCCGCGGATCTGCGGCAAGAAGCTTGTTCTCGCCGCGGTTCCGCGGCGCGTTGACCGAGTCAGTGACTCGTTTTTCCTGTGTCTTCCTATAAAACCCTGAGCTGATTTTTAGTGCATGTGGAATCATTTTTTGAACAGTTTAAAAATCGGCAGAAAGTTCAGTTCTTGGACTCGTTTTGTGATTTTTTCTCCGATCGAAATTCTAAATACTTTGCTAACTTGCTAGTTGTTGTTTAGCTAGGCTCTGATACTACTGTAAGTCCACGTTACCTGTCACGGTTCTTTCGGGGATGCGGAAACTGTAAAAAACGATTTTTTCGCTAAAGGTAACATAGACTTTAGAATAGGATCTTTGCTAAACAAACACCTAGCAAACTAACTACAAGTTTAACTACTATGTTAGGGGGTTATACCTAGGTCTTGAACTCCTTCTCTTCTTGCTCCTTGGAGTGGTTGGATCGGCTTCACCTCGTCCTTTCCCTTTTGTCGAAGAAGGATCCACCCGAAAGCTTCTACCTTGAGCTCCTACCTCAACCGAGAGGAAACTAAAGTGCTTCGCTTGCTAGACCTTGAACTTTAGAATGAGTAGAGAAGAGTTTTTAGGGTTTTATCTCAATGGCTCATGCTTCTCAACACATGAGACATGAGAGCCTTGAGAGAGAGGAAGAGAGTGAGCTTTTGGATGAGAGAGAATGAGAATGATAGAATGAGCCTGATTTTTTACAACCATGCTCACAAAAGAGAAAATAATCATGATAATAATAATAATTAAGTATATGTGATGGTTCATATCAATAGCCATTATCATTTCATGCATTTTGTAAAGAACAACAAGTAAACAAAAGTCATAGCCATGAAATGATGATGGTCAACAAGTCCAAAATAGTCAACCGGTCAACAAAGCCAACAAGTCAACAAAAGTCAAACTTTCAACTCAACCATGGCACAATAATACTTAATTAATATTATTATTAATCATATTTCTTATTCTCATTAGGGTTTAGAAAAGTCAACAGTCAACAACCCTAATGAGAATTCTCTGTCTCTGCCTCAGTCAACTGTGCATACACACCCGCATCCGTGCTCCGAGGAACACGAATACAATGAGATAAAACCAATCCCAAAACATATACTAGGATCTGGCTTAAACTAAAGCCCGCTAGTAATAACTGCCCGGACACCAAACGTGCACAAGTGCGCGGATGCGAACAAACCCTGTCGCAAAACTATGTGACCTCTAATCTGTTTTGCCTAAAGGCGAATAGCTCTCTGTGTGGGACTCTAAAGACTCAACACTACGCTAGCAGTGTGTTTAACCACAGGCCGCAAGTGCTACTAGCTGTACGTAACGGTCCCAGGTTGATGCCGATAAGAAGACTGATGAGGTGAACCCAACCGAACTCCTACTGAGCCTGAATTTGACAATCTCCGTACAGTCCGGTCTGTTCGTCTGAGAATATCGCATGGCGGGCCTACGGGGTAGTAAACTTCAAGCCCCTAATAGCGGTACAAGTCGTGTCGGAGTGTAGCCCAGAACACCCTGAGACAACACTGGATAACCTACTAGTATATCTCGCTTGCCCTGGCCTGGGACGACTATGTGTAATGGCTCTCCTTGACACAGTGCGATATCAATCCCCAATATTGGGAGAGACGAATCCTGTATAACCGTCACTGCCTCCAAGTGCTTCGGGACTGCACCCAACTGCTACCTGTTTGCACGGCTCTTTTGAGCCTTGGTAAGGTAGCAATCTAAGAACAGTGGGAACACACTCGAGGCAAAGTGACAGTGTCAATTCAGCGGACTAAGCTTTACTCATGTCACCTGGGAACTGATAACTGACGATAGGTATAGTACCAACCAACAGTTCTCGACGAGTCCTGTCCAGTGTACTCGTAACCTAACGAGCACCCGCATACTATCTCAAGTACGACGTACTGACGGCTGTGGCACAGAACATCTCCCCTGCTGGGATGAGAAGCGCATACGCTAGTCTACTGTAACGTTTTGAAAATCGTTTCGGTGAAATTTCGGAAAATCGGTAAAATAAGGGGGTTTTCTGTAAAAAGTCAAAATGCAAATATCTTATTATAAAAATTAAATATACATATTCTAGCTATGTAATTGCTAGTATTTGGTGTTTATTGAGCCACTGGTGAAATTTCAAATTTTCTGAAAAAAAATTATTTTATTATTATTTTTAAGCCGTCACTAATACATTTAATTAGGGAAAATTACAAATTGGAATGAGTTGGAACAAATTTTGTGCAACATAAAACTTTAAATAAAATTTTATCATGTGATTTTTGAAACGAAATCGTTTGCCAAAACGGTTTAGAAATTATTGAAGAAAAAAGGCTTTTTTTAGTGTAAATGGATGTTTGGGGCATAGTATTTATCATTTTCCATCACCCCACACCCATACCCACACTCACACACCCCCATTTTTCCTCCCCCTTGGCTAAATTCAGCAGCCCCCCTCTTGTCCCCACTTGTTTTGCAAATGAAAAGAAATGAGAAGAAAGGGTAATATATATAAGTATTGGTTGGGTTGACTTGGACTTTCTTTGACTTGACTTTTCTCCCCACACCCACACACTTCACTCCCATCCTTCCCCATTTCTGGCCGACCCCTCCCCAAGTGCAGCCCCCCCAATTTTCTCCTCTCATTTCCTCATAAAAAACCTATCAAAAACCTCCAAAATTCCATCACAAATCAAGCTAAAACCCAAATCCAACTCTTACCCATTTTTCCTTGACCTATTCTAGTGTGGATCTTGGAGCAAGAAGCAAGTTTGTGAGGCTAGGTTGGATGTTGATTCAAGTTTTGTGAGGTATAAATCCTTGTTCCATGGTTTGTTTGTTGCTTAGTTACTTAATTGTTGCTATCATACCTCATTTGAAGCTAATTAGGTGTTTAATTAGGTTTAATTGCTTGGTTGGAAAAATTCAAGAAAAGGGTTTGTAAATCAAATTAGGGTTTTCTTCATTGGGTATTGATCTTGATGTGGGGATTAACATGTTAATGTGATGCTAAAACTAACCTAGTTGCTAGTTTACTAATTAATGCTTGTAATTGTTAAAATTGGAATTTTATGCAAACTAGGTTTTGGAAATTTATTGCAAATGTTAGACTAAAAATCTAATTAGGCTTTTCATGACTTCATTAACATTATTAAGTGTAGTTTAATGCTTTAGATCATGCAAATCTAAGCTAGATTGTAGTTTGTGCATTTTTGCTATGAAATTGTTAAAATTTAGTTATTTTGTAAACTAGAATTTTAGGGTTTTTGGAATTTAATGAGATTAAATTTTGGGAATTGTTTTTATGAATTATTTAAGATATTTAGTGAATATTGTGGCCGCTAGATTCGTTTATACATCGAGTTTTGTACTAAAACGGTGATTTGTGCTTGCTAGATTTTCGGGAAAATGACTTTTTAAGTGAAATTGGGGTTTTTGTGAATTTTAAGCTATTTTATATTATAATTAGTGCTTGTAATTGTACAAATGAGTGTGTTGGGAGCTTTCTCGATGGTTTGGCGTTTGTACGCCGACGTCGAGGGTTTTTGGGTCGATTTGTGAAGGCAACCATAGGTTTTGACCTATGTGGGATTCGTGCGTCGTTTTGGTCATGAGTCGGATTTTAATACGATTCGGTGCGTTATGATATGTATGTACCCCATGTGGACTTCGAGACGACAAGCAAGCACGTGGCGACGTCGGCACCGGCGAGCGAGGACCAGGTGAGTAGATTTATATCTACGGGAAGAAGTCGGGTGGATGGCGTATAGCACCCCCACAGTTCGTGGTGATGTATACGAATACGTATACACACATTTATTGATTACATTTTGTTTGAGTTTATTGATGATAAATATGGATGGTTTATTATCGCGAAACCCTAGAGTAGTGGTCGCACCATACATGCACCCACCCACCCATACTGTCACGACCCGAAAGTACGGAACGTGACCGGCACTTTAGATTACGAAGCGTCTAGAGGCGCCACGTGACCTAAGTAAGCCGAAGCCCAGAGATCTAAACCATAAAAGAAGGAAAAGAAGAAAAGAAAAGAAAACAAGTAAAAAAAGAATCAGCAAATTTTTCCAAAAATTTCGGCAGAGTCTCCTCTGTAAAAACTGGCCCCCAAACGGGTACAACAAGTATAATATACATAAACAATAAAAAGCATCCCCAACGGGTGCTAGCTCAACGCCAACAGGCGGAGACAACCACAACAATTACAATAATATACAACGCCAAAGGGCGAGGCTCAAATCTCAAAAGAAAACAAAAACCACCAGATCAGAATAACACATGCGCGACTCTAAGGTCGAAATAAACAACTGGTCCAATAAACTTAACAAGTAATACAAGTATGGTTGATGGAGCTTACTAGATACAAATGAAAGAATAAAAGTACAATGGTGGTTCGGATACAAGTGAACCAACCTACCGTGCAAATCACCCTGAAGAAAAGATGTGCCAACAAGCTGCCACGGAAACCTGTACATCGAACCTGTAAAGAATTTGGCACAACGGGGGTGAGTTGCCAACTCGTGAGTAGAAGACATCTACGAAAAGAAATCGAATGCACGACGCTATCCTAGGTCATAATAATACACTATTATATCCCAATCAACAAGTAATAGCAGGGTAAAACTACGTGTAAGTGCAAATACTCCGTGTCGTGTCAGTGCCTCATATAATACTATGTCATATGAAATGAAATGCATGCACCATGATTGTAAAGTAACAAATCCTGAAATCCAGATATATATGTATGAGAACTCTTTAGCTGTTATTATAGTAAAGTGTGTATAAGCATCTGAAATCTCAACAATGAAATCCATGAAAATCCGTGTCAAGCATCGACACAACACATGTAACCTCAAGTCTCAATATGTCGGGCTCCGTCAGTCCGGATCGGCCCATATCATCAAATCCCACGACAACGGTCGGTATCCTCCGGATATCCGCCGCGCCAGACATCACCGGTAGGTAGCCTTCCCCTGCCAGGCTCATCGTCTACAACTCGATCTTTTTGCCCTGGGGTACCATACCGGGTCCACCATGTACCCGAGACGGTTCATCCACTCCTCGAATCGGGTCTCGAAATCCAACAGAAAACATGAAATACTCATGGTGGACGACACATACATCACGAGAAAACAGCATCTTATTTTAAAAAAAGAAGAGGAGAGAGAGAGAAGTTTTTATATATTTTTGCGGTTTTCCCCAAAAATCCAGAAATCTCATAGAAATCCAAATCTCAAAATCATGAGTAACTATATGATGAATGTCGGCATATGCTCATAATACTGCATGATAACACGAAAATATGAATGCATGAATGTCTAAGTAATGAATATCATGTCTTATACTTAACATCAGAGAGTGATCACAATATTATATCGGTTTAGTCGTTAACTGATTCTATCAATAAAAGATAATATGATCTAAAGTGTACGTGACATAGCAATTACCGATGATGATGTGTGTGAACCGGCAAATAAGTGTGCGTGGAATATGCGCATCATCGGTAATGGTGCTGGTGTCCTAACAGGTAAAGTTTATACTGATTATAGCAACATATAAAAGAACATGCACCATGATGATTACAGTATGAAAGTAAATACAGATGTGCATTATCCACTCCTCTGCGAGATACGAGTACAACTACCCCTATGTGAGTCGAACCTAAACCAGTGTCCATCTAACATCCTAAGGAACTAAACCTAATAGACTAGTCAGTAAGAAACTAGAGTCTACCTAAGGTCTGAATCAATATCTCTAATAGTCGGCGATCCCGCCTCAATAGCGTCACGTACGTAGTACGGCTTCCTCGAATCAAGAGTGCGGATCAATCATCAAATCTAAGCCTCGTACTGTAAAATCCATCGTACGGCATCCCAATATCGGGGTACGGTCAAGTATCTCCTAGGTGTCTCCTCATTCGTATAATGTCATATGTATCATATTGTGATTAAGTCATACTTATATGATATCGGCATCAGGTCACAAGTTACAGTCCGGGTACTATTCTAGCGTCCCATGTACATCAATATCACCGCCACTCTTTATAATTTATATATTCATGTTCATTATCTCATTCTCTAATGATCCGCTAACACTTTATTACGACTGTATAGTCAAGAATCACGGCATCAAGCCCAGTTATACTGTTTCATCATACCTCGGATATCATATCACATCAATGAATCACCTATACGTGTGGTATATATATGAATATACCTACCTAGTTCTATATATATATACACATACACGTACCCCATGTCGAATTTCAGTGTGTGCGTGGGTGTGTTTCTATCTGAAACCTACGAACCTCTTCCAAGGTACTCATCCTCTGATATGGTTTTCCTAAATCGGTCTAGTCCAGCCTAGGGTCAATACTAGGGTCCTACTAGGGTCACGTCTGGTTTCCTAATGTCAATAAGTACTATTCCTATTCTACGTTGCGGGGGTGCTAAACGCCATCCACCCGACTTCCCCCCGTAGATATGCATCTACTCACCTGGTCCATATCTGCCGAAGACAGTGTCGCCATCCTCCTCTTCATCGCCCGCAGTCCACGTGGGGTACCTAGATGCAAACATATAAATAGCATCGTAAACCGAATCACATACAAAAGTCAAACGATACAAGGAACAAGCATAGGTTAAAACCTATGTCCCGCCCACGCAAAAGAACCAAATACAGCTCGATATCGGCGTACAAACTCCGATGGATCGAGATAACATCATCAAACAACTTGTAGTTTAAAAACACATTACTTATACCATAAAACACGATTAAATCCATCGAAACCCTAAAATCTATCAAACCGTCCAATTTCGCAAAAACCCGAAAATGCCAGTATACCGTTTTTCATCAAAACTTGACATTTAAATGAAACTAATGGTCATAAAACTCATTAAATAGCATTACTAGACTATACAAACCATTACTATATTTTTATTACACAAATTTATATTAATTTGAAATTTCTAGTTTGCAACATTTAACAATTTTCAACATTTTCCAAGCAAAATACCACAATTCCACCTCAAAACATGATTTTGCATAACTTAATGACTTAAACCACAATTTATGATGATAATGATATAATGAAACCAATATTATATTTTAAATCCCTTTTATTTAGAATTTTCCAAAATCTAGTTAACAAAATAATAGCATTTTATTACTATTTTCCAATTATCAAATGAATCTAGTGATCACACTAAGTTTTTCTTTCCATTAACATGCTAATATGCTCACTAAAACTATAATCTAATGATAGAAATCTTAATTGGAATTTTATATTACCCATATACATATTTAAAAAAAAATAGTTAGCTAAAAAGTATAATTAAATCAATTTTAGGTTAACAATTTACAACATATCATCCCTATAAGAATTTCCACTTCTAAATATGTTAAACTAGTGATTATAACCCTCATTAATTAATAAAAATCACAACTTGATTTTTCAAACCCTAACTTGAATTTTAAAAGTAGTAAATAGAATTAATATATTAAATCTAATTAAGCTTTAAAAGAAATATCTAATAGAAATAAAATAAAAGAGAAGGATTTATACCTCCACAACCTCATGTCCAAACTTGAAAATGAGCCTCAAAAATACATGCTTTCCCACTCCAAAATCCATGTAAAGAAGAGTAGAGAATAAAGGGTATGAAATAATTAGGTTTTTTGTGGATTTTTAATTGAATTTTGATGTATTTTTGATGGATTTTAGCAATAAAAAGAAGAGAGGAAAATGGGGGGCTGCCTAGAGGAGGAGGCCGGCCACACATGAAGGAGAGGGAGAGAAAGAAAAAGAGTGAGAATGATGTAGAAACTTCTCCACAACAACACCTCCTTTATGTCTTTTCATTAATTTCTTATTTAATAATTTTTTCCTCTTCTTAAATTGATCCTAGAAAAATCTAGAATCATGAAAATGTTTGAGAAAGAATTTTTCATAAAAACACTTGATTCTAATATTGCATGGCTCATTTTGTAAAATTAACCCATTTCAAATTTGTAATTTACACTAATTTAGTGTAAAAATAAAGCTTATGTTAATATTTAAAATAATTAATTTAGGAAAAATATTTAATTATTCTAAAAATTTATAAGTGCCTAAATAAACACTAATTACTAGTAATTACATAATTAAATAGGTATTTTTGAATTTATAATGAAAAACAATTGCGGTTTGATTTTACGAAAAATACATTTTGCTTTACCGAAAATCATAAAATTCACTTAAACAATTTTATTCATTTAATTATTTATTTAATTATTTTTAAAACGTTACACATACTTGCATACATTCTTCTTCCATTTGTGTTTACGGGAATATATATAGTTATGTGTTCACATGGGTATGGGACTATGTGTTCACATACGGATTTGAGGATGATACTTGGGTTTGAGATGAGTCGATAAGATTGTGTTAAGGTTGTGATATCGGTGATATGGCAGGATTCGTATTTGAGATACGTCCTAATATTATAGCGGGTCTTTGAACGACGATACGGGTGAATAGTGCTATAATCAAAATGGTCGACATGTGATCGTGATATGAGATATGATATGCTAGGATATTGATATTAGGCCGTATCGGGCGATGTATACCCTTGATGATGTTATGTGCTGAAGGTATCGGTTTGTACGAGATTGTCTATCTGTAGTCAGATCATGAGTATATTGAGGATATTAGTATTGTACTAGACATAGATCAGTACCCTAGACTATGATCACTACTACAAATATGGGTTGCTCCTACGGATTTATCCGTAGGGGCAACCCACTGCCCCTACGGATATATCCGTAGGGGCTAAAAAATACCCCGTAGGTGCAAAGGCCGCAGGTGCAAGTTGAGGCCCCGAACGTGCCCCTACGGATAAATTTATGCCCCTACGGATAACTCAGTAGGTGCTATAGCCCCTACGCAGTACCCCGTAGGGGTAATAAAATCATATATTTAATTTTTTTTTTTGAATATATTGTCTGTACCTACGGCTATATCTGTAGGTCCTATTAGTTCCCCTACGGCTACAGCCGTAGGGGATATAAAGTAGCCCCTACAAATATATCCGTAGGGGCCACTCCCAACACACTGCACTGAGATCGGGGGGAAAATATCAGGATAACCTGATATTTTGCCCCTACGGTTATATACGTAGGGGATAAACAGTGGCCCCTACGTACATATCCGTAGGGGCATCCCCAACACCCTGCACTGATATCAGGTGGGAAAATATCAGGTTTCCTGATAGTTTGCCCCTACGGATAACGCCGTAGGGGCAACATATATACCTACGGATTAATCCGTAGGTACAGTTTGTCTGTATTTTTTTTTAAAAAAGGGCTGCTAGATTTTTTCCCGCCCTGTGCACAATACTATATACATCAATCAAATCATATATTGCAGTATTCATAATCACATCCCACGCATATATATAATATACAAAAGAAACCCAAAAACTGAATATGATATAAATTCAAACCAATATCAATATCGTTTCAAAATGTAGTACAATGTGATATAAATAAATACATGTTTCAAAAAATAAAAACCAAAAATCTACCCTAGTTCGGTCCAGCTCCACCTCCGAATAACGTTAAAATAACGCGCGCCTGCTCCTCGGTAAATACACTCTCCAATGCTACAGATAAGGGAGTCTGAGCGGCATGTGGAGCTGGCGTTGTGGTCTGCGCAGCCGCCGTCGAGGTAGTCGCTTGCGGAGCCGCGGCTGCGGGAGTCTGAGTGGGCGGTGGAGCTACAGGAGCTGTCTGCGGTACCGCAGCCGATGTAGTGGCTTGCGGAGCCGCAGCCGAAGGAGATGCATGTGGAGGCTCGGCCGATCTACCCTGTCGCGTCTGGACATAACGTGTGTAAGAAACGTGTAAGAACTGTGTATTATTCGAATTCGTTTCATTATTAAGTTATTTCGAAACCCTGTTTGGATATCTAGTTTGGAAAAGCGTTGTTTATTTTAATTACATATGTATGTATGATTAATCAAACTTAATTCTAAAACCAAATAAGCTCAAGCTACGTACTAATTATGGATATGTTGATATGTATATAATATGAAATGATATTTTACTATAAAGTAGTATACATACCAGCATCTCCTTCAACTCCTGAACGGTGGCCCTCAAGCTAACCTGCAGACGATGCGGAGGGTATGGAAGCGGCAGGAGTGGCCCCTGTGGAAGGTGTGGACGCACCACCTATAATTAGACAATTAAAAATAGATTTTATAAGTAATTGCAAAAAGAATGTGTAGATCAATAATATAACGTTCTAAATCAATATGCATGCACTATAGGACATATAAACATACCCGCAGGTGCGGTGGTGTCACCACCTACAGCTAGACAATAATAAAAATTGCTAAGTAAGAGCAAAAGGAATGTGTATATTTATGATATAGCATTCTAAATCAATATACATACACTATATGATATATAAACATACCTGGAGGAGCGGGGGTGGCCTCTGTCCCAGATGTGGACGCATCACCAACAACTAGACAATCAAACATTGACAATATAAGTAATTTTTACATAAACATGCATGAATATCTGTAATATTACATTCAAAATGGATATGCGTGCAGTATACCTGGAGGTGTGGCCAAATCAACACGGAAGGAGGCATCCGAAGGGGTCTCCGATCTGGGTGCAAGACCGGCCCTCTGAAGCTCCCTACGGAGCTCTCCGGGCGGCAGAACCGCTCTGCCTCTGCCTCTGCCTCTGCCGCGGCTGGAGCTCCTGCCGCCCCTCGCTGCTCCCGACATCGTCATCAAATCTAGATAAACGGTTCGTGGACGCATTAGACAATCATTAAAAGTATTGACTATATATGATCTAGAGCGTAAAATGTGAAGTAATAATATAACATTACTGATAACCTTTTTCGTTTCGTGGGCGCATCATACATATCTACTTGGATTTCATCGTCGATGTCATTTCTAACCCACGTAACTTCATGATCGGTCGAAGACAACCCGTCCTTCGAAACAGACGGTCGGAGCACTTTAAGCCTTCTCTCTTCTTCGTCCTCATCGCTGTCCTCGTATTCTGGGACATCGTAGACATCTCTAGGTTTCCATCGACATACAACACTCCACCCCGGATGCTTCAAGCACTGTGAGTAGTATACTTGGAACGCTTGGTTCGGAAAGATAAACGGATCGTCCTGACCGTAAAATCGAAGTGTGTTCACACTTGTCAATCCATATTCATCTTTCCAGGTCCCAAGACTGCTTCTCCACTTGTCTGTATCGGTTCGCGGATCGTACCAAGTACAGTGGAATATATAAAAGGGTTCTGATCGTCCGGGATAGTGGATGCCGAGTATACAATTTAAGTACCCATAGTAAATCACACCGTCCGATCCTACCGTCGCAATCCCACTGTTCTGAGTGATTCTAGATGTTTCTATGTCCTTAACTTCGAATTTGTATCCAAGGACACCAAATCCTTTGTAATGTGCAACTTCCATACTAGGAAATTGAGCTAAACATCTTGAATCACTCTCAAATGATGCAGACAAGTTCGGATCGTGGATCTAACAAAACAAATTTTACGATAAATACAGAACGATACAAGTTTAGATTAAAACCGATAGCAATAAAATGTAATTCGAATAACTTACATGCTCTGTGACCCAATCACAAAAATTATCCTGATGGTATTTTTCCAAACGCTCTTCGTTCCAATCAGGATGCCCCTCACGTACCTCGATAAAATGAGTTCTGTTTTCGACAAATAATTGTGACATTAATATTATGTCATTTCATACACAAACACAGATATAACAATTAATCCAAAAAAACTTACTCTCTAATTTGTTCAAGACATACGCAATTAAGCAAGATAAACCGGTATATCTTGTTGATAAACATAGTGTCTATCCTCTTATACTCGGCTTTACCATATGGCCCGTCTTGAATTCTTCGTGGTCGGTTAAGCCTTGTCTCAATGTTCTCGTCCAGATAGCGGGAACAAAATGTGGTTGCTTCATCAAGAAGATAACCTTGCATGATAGAACCCTCTGGTCGATTTTTATTGCGTATATACTTCTTAAGAGTGTAAAGGTACCTAATGAGAATATGTTGAATAAATAAACACGGGCATACATGACAAAAATAAATTTATAAATTGCGCGAAACGAAAAATTTAACGTACCTCTCGACGGGATACATCCATCGATATTGTACCGGTCCGGCTAATTTCGCCTCAGTTGCAAGATGAACCGTCAAGTGTATTATGATATCGAAGAATGACGGTGGGAAAATACGCTCAAACTTGCAAAGTATCAACGCAATAGAATTTTCTAGTTTATCCAGCGTCGCAACCTCCAGCGTTTTAGCACACAACTCCCTGAAAAAACAACATAGGTCGTTGATTACCAGACCAACCGAGTCGGGGAGAGAAGTCCTGAGGGCTAATGGAAGAAGGTGCTCCACGATAACATGGTGGTCATGACTTTTCAGCCCATCGATCTTGCCCTTCACAATTTTTATTTTCTTGCTGAATGATCCTGAGAAGCCTGTGGGGACTTTCAAATCATGCAACACCTGCAGGAATCTTTTCTTCTCCAGTTGTGACATATGATAAGCGGCATTGGGAAGTACAAACTTGCCCGGTTTACCCGCTACCGGTTTAGGGTGCAGTTCACTTCTTATTCCCCACTCTTGTAGATCCATCCGGGCATTCATGTTGTCTTTCGATTTCCCGTCTTTACACAGAAGCAAGTTAAGTATGTGCTCTGATACTCCCTTCTCTATATGCATGACGTCCAGACAATGACGCACTGAATTTGTAGACCAGTACGGAAGCTCGAAGAAAATGCTTAACTTGTTCCAATATTGTGGTTTGACCTGTCTCGTCGGATCCATCCCGAAGGTCACGTTATTGTAACCATCCCATTTAGCAGTCACGTCCTCTCCGGACAATGGGGATGGAGGCCCAAGAAGCTCCTGATGACCATCAAAGTGAACCGTGTCTAACCTATAGGGATGGTCTGGAGGCAGAAAACGTCGATGGCCGCAATAACAAACCTTCCTGCTAAAATTCAAAAATTTTGATGTTGTGTGTTCATGGCAATGAGGACATGCTTTGTGACCATGTACGGACCAACCTGAAAGCATTCCATACGCAGGAAAGTCATTAATTGTCCACATTAAAGCCGCACGCAGTATGAAGGTTGTATTTGTGTTTGAATCATATGTCTCTACACCATCAATGAACAAAGTTTTCAGCTCCTCAATCAGAGGTCGGAGATAGACGTCGATATTGTTCCCCGGTGAGTTTGGTCCGTCGATAAGAAGAGGCATCATAAAGTATGATTGGTCCATAGCCAACCAAGGCGACAGATTATAAATTATCATTACAACGGGCCATGTACTGTGACTTCCAGCCATATAGTTGAATGGGCAGAAGCCATCGGCAGCCAGTCCGAGCCGGACATTGCGAGGATCGCTACTGAATATTGCGTGCCTCCTATCGAAATCCTTCCATGCCGGTGAATCTCTTGGATGGCTCATTTTTCCATTTTCGCTTGGAGGAGCACGGTGATGCCAAATCATTGCCTCGGCTGTTTTCTTGCACCTAAATAGCCTCTGTAGCCTCTGTGTTATGGGAAAATATCGTGCTATCTTCACAGGTATATCAGGCTTCTTATCAGAATCTTTCGGCTTATACCTGGCCTCTCCGCATGTTGGACACTCTTTCAAATCTGAATTCTCTTTCCGGTACAACACGCAATTTTTAGGACATGCTTGAATCTTCTCGCACTTTAGACCCAAATCAGACATCATTTTCTGGGCTTCGTACCAGCTTTCGGGCACATTATTTCCCGGAGGCATAGAATCTTTCAAGAACGAAAGAAGCATTGTGAATGACTTGTTGCTCCATCCATTTAGGCACTTAATTTGGAAAAGTTGGACGAACCATGATAGGGTGGAATACTTCGCATTCTCATAAATTGGTTTCCTAGCATCATTCATGAAATTTTCATATTTATCCGCACGCGGTCCTTGACCGGAAGGAATGTCATCTTCGGTACGAATAGATTCACCTAGGGCAGCCTCTACCATATCCTCCATTTCTTCTGATGGAAATAAATTTCCGTATCCTGCCGTATTACCGAATTCTTCTTCTTCTCCTGCCGCATTATCGTGTTCTCCTTCTTCTACCGCAGTACTGCATTCTTCTCCTTCCCCGTGATATTTCCAAATTGAATAAAGTCTAGTAAACCCATATTTTACAATATGAAGCTCTGCCAATTCTACCTTCCGCCAGTACTTATTGCCACATCTATCACACGGACAAAGAATCTTCTCTATTATGATCTTATTATGTGCTCGTGCAAATTCAAGGAAAGCAGCAACTCCTGCGACAAACTTAGATTGCATACGTTGTTTCCAATCCACATACATCCAGTCCTTAACTCTGACGTACTCATGGGCCATGTTAGACTGAATAACATATAAATTGTAGGTTATGCTGACTATATTGAGAAATATAAGAACGGGATAGTTACTGACAAAGAAGAAAATTCATGTATATGCTTTGTGTGTGCGTTTGTCGTTGAAAAGAATAAATTATCGCACGTTATGTTGACCGATAGACGGGGACTAAGTGGCGCTTTTAGTTTCATATATGGGTATCGATGGGAATATGAAGGTTTCATATTATCATATATTGGTTTTAACCCGAACATTTCGAGTCGCTCTCTGATTATGCGTTTGTATGTATGTGTTCCGGCTGTCGGGGGTAGGCTTCTATCCCATTAAGAATGTATAGAGCGAACGCCCATCACTTGTGCTTTCAACCGTTTCGAGTAAATTTCGGCAGCACCTCCCCGCTGTTCTCCGAATACACTGTAATAGAATAGATAATCATTTCAAAGCTGAGAAACAACGTTGAAATGAACATCTAATCTATCTTTGTACACGGAGAACCAGCGGAAAGGTACCGACGAAATATCTCGAAACGGATGAAAACACAAGTGAATGAAGGCGTTTGCTTTATACATTCTTAACTTGTCCACACGGGACAAATCTATGGGTTACCATACGATTGAATTTTCTCGTCGCGTAGACTATACGACGGTTGTTAGTATCGAGCTATACTGTCCGATATTTAACAACCTTCGTATAGTTCTAGGTCACGACGAGCATCGCACGTATGTTAACCGATAGACGGGGACTAAGTGGCGCTTTTAGTTTCATATACGGGTATCGATGGGAATATGAAGGTTTCATATCATCATCGAGTATCATATATTGGTTTTAACCCGAACATCTCGAGTCGCTCTCTGATTATTCGTTTGTATGTATGTGTTCCGGCTGTCGGGGGTAGGCTTCTATCCCATTAAGAGTGTATAGAGCGAACGCCCATCACTTGTGCTTTCAACCGTTTCGAGTAAATTTCGGCAGCACCTCCCCGCTGTTCTCCGAGTACACTGTAATAGAATAGATAATCATTTCAAAGCTGTGAAACAACGTTGAAATGAACATCTAATCTATCTTTGTACACGGAGAACCAGCGGAAAGGTACCGACGAAATATCTCGAAACGGATGAAAACACAAGTGAATGAAGGCGTTTGCTTTATACATTCTTAACTTGTCCACACGGGACAAATCTATGGGTTACCATACGATTGAATTTTCTCGTCGCGTAGACTATACGACGGTTGTTAGTATCGAGCTATACTGTCCGATATTTAACAACCTTCGTATAGTTCTAGGTCACGACGAGCATCGCACGTATGTTAACCGATAGACGGGAACTAAGTGGCGCTTTTAGTTTCATATATGGGTATCGATGGGAATATGAAGGTTTCATATTATCATCGAGTATCATATATTGGTTATAACTTGAAAAACGTGCCGTTGAAACAAATTATTGTTCTCCACCTTGCACTCTCTTAACAATGGTACATGCATTAAACATGTAGAGCTATCTATAACAACTCTAAAGTTTCACCTGTTGGGTTCAACAGAAAGGTTTTTGATATAACAAACACAATCTTCCTCAATTTTTCCCTTGAATCGATGTGAAATTAATAGTGTCCATATGACACAATGGATATATTTTCTACACAAAAGGAAAAAGGCAAACAATAATAAAGCAATTATAATTCTATCAAGTATCCATACTGAAAAAGAATAAATAGCAAACTAAAAATTAATCACTAATGAAAAACAAACAAAAGTGCTTATTATTATACTTCAGAGGTTATAAGTGCTTGATCCCCATAGTACATAGGCTGTATCCGCAATTAACCCTTTTCTATATACTTGAGTGTATAGAATTTCTAAAAGTTACACACGGTTTTTCTAAATCCAATTCTTTCCTTTCACTACAAAACCCTTTATATTTTCTAATAGGTACCAAGAACTTTCAAAGTTTTTGGATATGCACAAAAAGAAAGTATCGCCAATAAGATTGACATAACCCAAATGACTTTGACCCATTACATATAAATGTCATGGTCTTTCAATATTTATCAAACAAATACCATAGACTTTGTTTGTTACAAATAAATACCATGAAGTTTTAACGTTTCACATAATTTTCATAGATTTTGTTGTTTACAAATACATACCATTGACCTCCAACGTTTTCCAGATAAATACCATGAATTTTGTTGTTTACAAATAAATACATGAACTTTCAGCGTTTTTTAGATAAATCCCATAGACTTTCATGGACCATTTTCTCATATAAAAATCATGGACTGTGTTATTCACAAATAAACAGTATCGACTTTCACTATTTTCCAGATCAATCCCCTAAAATTTCACCTTTTTAAGCCTAACCCAGCCCCAGCCGAACCCCAACCCAACACCAAACCCTAACCCGGCCTAACCCTAACCCCAACCCAGCCCCAGCCGAACCCCAACCCAACACCAAACCCTAACCCCAACCCAGCCGGAGCCGAACCCCAACCCAACACCAAACCCTAACCCCAACCCAGCCCCAGCCGAACCCCAACCCCAACACCAAACCCCAACCGAACCCTAACCCTAACCCTAACCCCAACACCAGTCGAACCCCAACCGATCGAACCCGTACCCTAACCCTAATCCTAACCCTAACCACAACCGATACCTAACCATAACCCTCATCGCTACCCTAACATCATTAAAATAATGTTTAACTAACCTGTAGGCTAGGCGGTGGAGGAGACGACGGAGACGCAATCGGCGACGACGAGGGCGGTGGCGACGACGAGATCACTGCAGGCGGTGGCGACGACGATTCGGCCGGCGGTGGCGACGACGAGATCACTGCAGGCGGTTGCGACGACGATTCGGCCGGCGCTGGCGATGACGAGAACGGCGATCGGCGGGAACGTCAAGGTTTGGGGATTTGGGTTCGCGCGTAAATTAAAGGAAATAAGAAATAATCAGCGTAGGGAACGATTACTTAAATCGCTATTTAGTTGTCCCTACGGATATACCCGTAGGTACTTGGTTTGCGCCACCGTAGGGGCAAAAAACACTTTAAGATTTAATAATTTTTAAATAAATATTGAACGACCGTAGGGGCAACCACTTTGCCCTACGTATTAATCCGTAGGGCCAAACTTTTATTGTCCCTACGGATGATATTATCCGTAGGGGCAACCCATTATTTTACTAGTGGATCTTGAATAAAGAGGATACCAGAGGAATGGTGTGAGGAATATGATATTGACCCGTACCCAGATTTGGGGATGCCGTACGACGGATTTACGTACGAGCTATATCTTGATGATCGATCCGCACTCTTGATTTGGGATGTCTGATTGTAGATATGGTATCGGATATGATATTATTGAGGCGGGATCACCGACTAATATATATACTGGTATGTATATGGATCGACTCAGATGTTAGGCGGATTCCTTACCTGTAGTCCAGCTTGTTAGCTTAGCCCTTTAGTTTAGTTTAGTTGTTAGATTAGATTCGATTCTTACCTATTTCAAAAACTAACGAATCGTGGTTATTTTAAAAGACAGCCCAAGGGATCCTACGGATATTTCAAAAAAAGTATCTTCTCATAAAACCACCGTAGCCCCTATTTTCAAAACCCCATGGTTCGTGTTATTTCAAAAGGCACCATTTGTAGGACTTATATTAGATTAATGCAGGTTAGTTACAGTTGCGTCTTGTATTCAGCTCCCGCTTATTATTGTGGTTCGCTTCGCATCGCATACTTATGTTATAATTTCTTATTGCAATGTTGATATCATATTGTTAGGACACCAGCACCATTACCGATGATGCGTATGTACCACGTACACTTACTTGCCGGCTCACATACATCTTCATCGGCAATTGCCATGTCACGTACACCTTAGAAAATATTATTGCTTGACTTAGCTTGTTAGTTAGTAATTTGACATGATATTAGTGTACCTGCCTTATATGCCAGCTTAACATTGTAGTTATTACTTGCCACTTCATGCATACTGTTATTCATTGTTATGCCTATATTCATGGTTTTACATGCTATTGATGATTTGGATTCGGATTTCCATGAGATTTTCTGGATTTGGGGGGGGGGGAACCGCAAAACTTATATAAACTGATTTCTCTCTTTTTAAATGAAAAGTGCGGTTTTTCCCATGATGTATGAGTCGTCCACCATGAGTTTGCTGATGGATTTCGAGACCCGATTCGAGGATACGGATGAACCGTTTCGGGTACATGGTGGACCCGGTAAGGTACCCCGGGGCAAGAAGCGCGTGATGATGACGATGTGAGCCTGGCAGGGGAGCACTATATACCGGTGATATTACCCGACGCGTCGGATATCCGGAGGATACCGTCGTGGTCTTGAGATGGATGGTAGGGGCCGGTCTAGACTGACGGCGCCCTAGATATTGTGTTTGAGACATTGAGATTTCGAGATATTGAGGTACAGAGACTGTGATACAGAGATATCGAGATATTAGGATTACGTTTTGTGCCGATGCTAGGCACTGTTTTATGCTGATTTCATTTATGATATCTCATTTAAAAATATAAAGGAAATCTCACTAAATTATGAAAACAGTTTCTTCATTTACATGTATTCTGTTTTCATGCATTCATACCTCATTCATATGATATATTGCTACCTGAGGCACTGACACGGGCACATGAGATTACACTCGGGTTAGATATTTACCCTAGCCTTGTTATAGGTTGCATGTTATATACATAATTGAGGATATATATTATGATCATTGACCTAGGTTGCGTTATTTATGCGATTTCTTTCCGTAGATGTTTTTCTATTCACGAGTTGGCAACTCACCCCCGTTGTGCCCCAGTTCCTTGCAGGTTTGCCGTACAGGTTTCTTTACGGCTTGCGGGCATAGTTTCCTTCGGGTGATCTGCTAGTAGGTGGGTTTACTTGTATCGTACCCCCATTATATAACTTGTATATTATTACTCTGTTGTATCTAGAAGTTCCATCAACCAAACATGTATTTATTTTGAGATAGAGACCAGTGATGTTATTCCTTCGACCTTAGAGTCGCGCGTTATATTTCTATGGTTTTCTTGTGGTTTTGAGTTTCCTTTGAATTTTAATCCTCGCCGTTGGCGTTGTATATTATATTGCTTGTGTGGTTGTGACCGTCGATTAACGAAGAGCTAACTCCCGCTTGGTGATGCCTTTTTATTGATTTCGTATACTATTCATGTTGTATCCCGTTTGGGAGCCAGTATTTACAAAGGAGACTTTGCCGAAATTTTCAGGAAATACTTGATGTTTTTAAAACCGCATAATTCGGCTTATGCTATTAAAACTACTTGATTTTAAATTGGTTTTCCTTCACTCTACAACTTTTCTTGGTTTGGATTTCTGGGTTTTCGGTTTACTTAGATTACGTACGCCTCGAGACGTTCGTAGTTTAAGTGCCGGTCATGTTCCGTACTTTCGGGTCGTGACAAAGTTTGTATCAGAGCGTTAGGTTTTACCTTCGGAGCGTAGGATGACCCTTGGTTGATGGAATAGGTGACTAAAGTAGAGTGACGTACCGTGGGTATGTTCCGCGGCATACTTACGATACGCTACTCCACTTAAGAAGCCTTAGGATGTACATTTCTTTGTTCAGTATTATATTCATTCCTGATCTAGCCTCATCGGTACCAGTTATGGTTTTGCTGCCACGATTACAGGCAGGGAGAGCTACGGCTAGAGTTGCGGTCAGTACGAGCTCGTTACGAACGAGGACTGACCAGGGCGTGATTCCGGCGACACACGATTGCAGAGATGTGTCTTTTTATTGTGTTTTCGCGCCACGAGCGTTGATGGATCGCTGTATGAGATTACTCGGACGGGCAGATCAGCACCAGCAGATTGAGCCAATGATAGAAGGTCGCCAGTCATCGAGGATGAATGACTAGGACATATGGATCGTTCGCCTACCCCGATGCGAGGTCATCAGATAGATTGTTTCCGGCTAGAGACAACTTCACGCGGAGACGTTGGGAGTCGACAGAGACGATCGAATGTCAGAAACCTATTATTCCAAGTTTAAAGTATTCGGAAGGGCATGCAGGCAATTCTACGGACCCTCTAGAAGAATGAAACCCTAACTTGACTTAATGACCGTGTGAAAGCCTTTGAACCTTCGGGTTTGCGGCAGTTCTACGGCGCCATTAGTGAGGCTTGGGTTTGCCCTTCTACGGCTGGACCACCGATGCTGTGGTATGTACCCGATACTATTAAACTGTGCCCAAGATGTTGAGCTCTTGGGGGATTATGAGGTTTTGACGACTTGATCGGATGGCTCGATTTAATTCGGATGGTAGGTGGTGAGATGCATTCTTGGGAGACTCCAGATACAAGGATAGCCGTTAGAGCTCAGTCCATGCAGCCACGACGAGACGAGTCCGAAGCGGTCGACATTAAAGAAAGGTGAAGTAAGAGGTTCGTACCAGATCTAGATGAAACGACGTTCCACTCCGCCGACATCAGAGATGCGATACGCATGCCAAGGCATTGTACTTGGATATACCTTCCAGAAGGAGTCGCGATGAGTATGCAGTCGTTCCGGAACGAGAACAGATCTAGTAAGGGACGATGACTTCCGGACAGTTCGGCAGAGACGAGATTTGGGAGAGATCTCGACAGGACCTTTCTGGAATGAATTACAAGAAGACTTGGACCCAGGAGTGGTCATGTTACGCACACCGGCAGGCCAGAGCTCAGGTTCGTCGATGAGACATGCTATGAGTGACCACGACAGTTGGCCAGAGATTCTTGGAGGATGTGCTTGAGCGGGACTATTCCGCCATACTTGATTTTGGTATTTTGAGCGATCTATTTGCATGATTGATTTTGATGATGGAGTTTCATGATATTTGTTTCCATGGACCATAGTTGCACCTACTGAGTATTCACGATTTTTGCACAGTTGTTGCACTTGAGATAGTTTTCGTGCCTTGGTTCCTCATATTTGTGATTATATGGATTTCATACAGTTGAGTTGATTGTGCGTATATACACATACGATTTGGTTTTTGCACTCGGTATGATTCACATATGCTTGCAGTGCAGTGATACGCATTTTGTGCACTTAGATGCACTGGACTTCGATTTCGATTGTGATACTCGATATTGGTTTTGTGCACCTTGTGCACCTGATTTGATTTTGCGCATGTTCGGCGCTTGATATTGGATTTCATGATTTCATGCATGATGGATGCACCTGCCTTGGATTTTCGCGCATGTTGAGCGCATGTTTTGAGGTGTGATTTTGGTGCACACCAGATACACTAAATCGAGATTTTTCGTGCATGTCAGATGCACCTGATTTTGCTGTCAGGCACACATGTTGCCTACGACAGATGTTTCGTGCGCACCCGATGCACTTAGATGTTGTTTCTGTGCGCATGTATGGCACATTCATGGATTTTGATTTCCGTGCGCACCAGACGCACGTAGTATTCATGTGCATATTTTGGGATTGATTTCTTATGGAGCAATACATTTTTATGATGTTATTATTCTTTTCGTACTGAGCAGGACTAGTCAGAGGAAAGTACCTGAATATATTTTGCATGCTTTTATAGTTATCGAACGGATTTCCAAAAAGCGAGCTATAGTCTCAGTATTTACCTACTTGTCTGATATGACACGAGGCGTTTAAATAAGGAAACCCTTCTAAATTGTTTTCCAAAACGGCGGAACGTACATTTTAAACAAAAGGTATATATGTATATGGTTATTTTCTTACAATAGACGTCCGCCACTGTGCAGTGCTGCGAGCATCGCACAGCGATTTGAAGAAGATTTGGCATGCATTGCTTCCAGATGTTTTAATGATGTATATCATATTGATTTTCATTTTGGGATTTAGACATTGTGTCTTCACCAAGACTCCGATGATTGCGGGATGCTTGACGGAGTTTTGATTTTGAGTTATATGCTCATTTTTCATGCGCATGTGCTGCGCTACGACTTGTTTTACGTATTTATGAATTTGGAACCCGACGAATTGATGGTTTTGCTTAGATGTTTTAGTATTTGGGGGAGTTTTTAATTAAAATTCGGGGACTGAATTTCTTTAAGGGGGGAAGATTGTAACGTTTCGAAAATCGTTTCGGTGAAATTTCGGAAAATCGGTAAAATAAGGGGGTTTTCTGTAAAAGGTCAAAATGCAAATATCTTATTATAAAAATTAAATATACATATTCTAGCAATGTAATTGCTAGTATTTGGTGTTTATTGATCCACTGGTGAAATTTCAAATTTTCTGAAAAAAATTATTTTATTATTATTTTTAAGCCGTCACTAATACATTTAATTAGGGAAAATTACAAATTGGAATGAGTTGAAACAAATTTTGTGTATCATAAAACTTTAAATAAAATTTTATCATGTGATTTTTGAAACGAAATCGTTTACCAAAACAGTTTAGAAATTATTTTAAAAAAAAGGCTTTTTTTTTAGTGTAAATGGATGTTTGGGGCATAGTATTTATCATTTTCCATCACCCCACACCCATACCCACACTCACACACCCCCATTTTTCCTCCCCCTTGGCTGAATTCAGCAGCCCCCCTCTCTTGTCCCCACTTGTTTTGCAAATGAAAAGAAATGAGAAGAAAGGGTAATATATATAAGTATTGGTTGGGTTGACTTGGACTTTCTTTGACTTGACTTTTCTCCCCACACCCACACACTTCAGTCCCATCCTTCCCCATTTCTGGCCGACCCCTCCCCAAGTGCAGCCCCCCCAATTTTCTCCTCTCATTTCCTCATCAAAAACCTATCAAAAACCTCCAAAATTCCATCACAAATCAAGCTAAAACCCAAATCCAACTCTTACCCATTTTTCCTTGACCTATTCTAGTGTGGATCATGGAGCAAGAAGCAAGTTTGTGAGGCTAGGTTGGATGTTGATTCAAGTTTTGTGAGGTATAAATCCTTGTTCCATGGTTTGTTTGTTGCTTAGTTACTTAATTGTTGCTATCATACCTCATTTGAAGCTAATTAGGTATTTAATTAGGTTTAATTGCTTGGTTGGAAAAATTCAAGAAAAGGGTTTGTAAATCAAATTAGGGTTTTCTTCATATGGTATTGATCTTGATGTGGGGATTAACTTGTTAATGTGATGCTAAAACTAACCTAGTTGCTAGTTTACTAATTAATGCTTGTAATTGTTAAAATTGGAATTTTATGCAAACTAGGTTTTGGAAATTTATTGCAAATGTTAGACTAAAAATCTAATTAGGTTTTTCATGACTTCATTAACATTATTAAGTGTAGTTTAATGCTTTAGATCATGCAAATCTAAGCTAGATTGTAGTTTGTGCATTTTTGCTATGAAATTGTTAAAATTTAGGTATTTTGTAAACTAGAATTTTAGGGTTTTTGGAATTTAATGAGATTAAATTATGGGAATTATTTTTATGACTTATTTAAGATATTTAGTGAATATTGTGGCCGCTAGATTCGTTTATACATCGAGTTTTGTACTAAAACGGTGATTTGTGCTTGCTAGATTTTCGGGAAAATGACTTTTTAAGTGAAATTGGGGTTTTTGTGAATTTTAAGCTATTTTATATTATAATTAGTGCTTGTAATTGTACAAATGAGTGTGTTGGGAGCTTTCTCGATGGTTTGGCGTTTGTACGCCGACGTCGAGGGTTTTTGGGTCGATTTGTGAAGGCAACCATAGGTTTTGACCTAAGTGGGATTCGTGCGTCGTTTTGGTCATGAGTCGGATTTTAATGCGATTCGGTGCGTTATGATATGTAGGTACCCCATGTGGACTTCGAGACGACAAGCAAGCGCGTGGCGACGTCGGCACCGGCGAGCGAGGACCAGGTGAGTAGATTTATATCTACGGGGAGAAGTCGGGTGGATGGCGTATAGCACCCCCGCAGTTCGTGGTGATGTATACGAATACGTATACACACATTTATTGATTACATTTTGTTTGAGTTTATTGATGATAAATATGGATGGTTTAGTATCGTGAAACCCTAGAGTAGTGGTCGCACCATACATGCACCCACCCACCCATACTTGCATACATTATTCTTCCATTTGTGTTTACGGGAATATATATAGTTATGTGTTCACATGGGTATGGGACTATGTGTTCACATACGGATTTGAGGATGATACTTGGGTTTGAGATGAGTCGATAAGATTGTGTTGAGGTTGTGATATCGGTGTATGGCAGGATTCGTATTTGAGATACGTCCTGATATTATAGCGGGTCTTTGAACGACGATACGGGTTAATAGTGCTATAATCAAAATGGTCGACATGTGATCGTGATATGAGATATGATATGCTAGGTTATTGATATTAGGCCGTATCGGGCGATGTATACCCTTGATGATGTTATGTGCTGAAGGTATCGGTTTGTACGAGATTATCGATCTGTAGTCAGATCATGAGTATATTGAGGATATTAGTATTGTACTAGACATAGGTCAGTACCCTAGACTATGATCTTGAATAAAGAGGATACCAGAGGAATGGTGTGAGGAATATGATATTGACCCGTACCCAGATTTGGGGATGCCGTACGACGGATTTACGTACGAGCTATATCTTGATGATCGATCCGCACTCTTGACATGGGATGTCTGATTGTAGATATGGTATCGGATATGATATTATTGAGGCGGGATCACCGACTAATATATATACAGGTATGTATATGGATCGACTCAGATGTTAGGCGGTTTCCTTACCTGTAGTCCAGCTTGTTAGCTTAGCCCTTTAGTTTAGTTTAGTTGTTAGATTAGATTCGATTCTTACCTATTTCAAAAACTAACGAATCGTGGTTAATTTAAAAGACAGCCTAAGGGATCCTACGGATATTTCAAAAAAAGTATCTTTTCCTAAAACCACCGTAGCCCCTATTTTCAAAACCCCATGGTTCGTGTTATTTCAAAAAGCACAATTTGTAGGACTTATATTAGATTAATGCAGGTTAGTTACAGTTGCGTCTTGTATTCAGCTCCTGCTTATTATTGTGGTTCGCTTCGCATCGCATACTTATGTTATAATTTCTTATTGCAATGTTGATATCATATTGTTAGGACACCAGCACCATTACCGATGATGCGTATGTACCACGTACACTTACTTGCCGGCTCACACACATCTTCATCGGTAATTGCCATGTCACGTACACCTTAGAAAATATTATTGCTTGACTTAGCTTGTTAGTTAGTAATTTGACATGATATTAGTGTACCTGCCTTATATGCCAGCTTAACATTGTAGTTATTACTTGCCACTTCATGCATACTGTTATTCATTGTTATGCCTATATTCATGGTTTTACATGCTATTGATGATTTGGATTCGGATTTCCATGAGATTTTCTGGATTTGGGGGGGGGGGAAACCGCAAAACTTATATAAACTGATTTCTCTCTTTTTAAATGAAAAGTGCGGTTTTTCCCATGATGTATGAGTCGTCCACCATGAGTTTGCTGATGGATTTCGAGACCGATTCGAGGAGACGGATGAACCGTTTCGGGTACATGGTGGACCCGGTAAGGTACCCCAGGGCAAGAAGCGCGTGATGATGACGATGTGAGCCTGGCAGGGGAGCACTACCTACCGGTGATATTACCCGACGCGTCGGATATCCGGAGGATACCGTCGTGGTCTTGAGATGGATGGTAGGGGCCGGTCTGGACTGACGGCGCCCTAGATGTTGTGTTTGAGACATTGAGATTTCGAGATATTGAGGTACAGAGACTGTGATACAGAGATATCGAGATATTGGGATTACGTTTTGTGCCGATGCTTGGCACTGTTTTATGCTGATTTCATTTATGATATCTCATTTAAAAATACAAAGGAAATCTCACTAAATTATGAAAACAGTTTCTTCATTTACTTGTATTCTGTTTTCATGCATTCATACCTCATTCATATGATCTATTGCTACCTGAGGCACTGACACGGGCACATGAAATTACACTCGGGTTAGATATTTACCCTAGCCTTGTTATAGGTTGCATGTTATATATATAATTGAGGATATATATTATGATCATTGACCTAGGTTGCGTTATTTATGCGATTTCTTTCCGTAGATGTTTTTCTATTCACGAGTTGGAAACTCACCCCCGTTGTGCCCCAGTTCCTTGCAGGTTTGCCGTACAGGTTTTTTTACGGCTTGCGGGCATAGTTTCCTTCGGGTGATCTGCTAGTAGGTGGGTTACTTGTATCGTACCCCCTATTATATAACTTGTATATTATTACTCTGTTGTATCTAGAAGTTCCATCAATCAAACATGTATTTATTTTGAGATAGAGACCAGTGATGTTATTCCTTCGACCTTAGAGTCGCGCGTTATATTTCTGTGGTTTTCTTGTGGTTTTGCGTTTCCTTTGAATTTTAATCCTCTCCGTTGGCGTTGTATATTATATTGCTTGTATGGTTGTGACCGTCGATTGACGAAGAGCTAGCTCCAGCTTGGGAATGCCTTTTTATTGATTTCGTATACTATTCATGTTGTATCCCGTTTGGGAGCCAGTATTTACAAAGGAGACTCTGCCGAAATTTTCAGGAAATACTTGATGTTTTTAAAACCGCATAACTCGTCTTATGCTATTAAAACTAATTGATTTTAAATTGGTTTTCCTTCACTCTACAACTTTTCTTGGTTTGGATTTCTGGGTTTTCGGTTTACTTAGATTACGTACGCCTCGAGACGTTCGTAGTTTAAGTGCCGGTCATGTTCCGTACTTTCGGGTCGTGACATCTACTCCGGAGTATCGATGCCCCGTCTCGATAATCCTACGACTAGGGACCTGTATAAGGATGTGCTTATAGATTACCCAGCCCCCACTAGTGTGACTGTCATCACAACGCTGGTAATCAAGCAAAGATCCTAAGGGCTCCACTAATGTGTATAGGCGATATGCTAAAAGAAACGCATGCACACATTAAAGTAGAAACAAACCAAGTAGCATACTACCATTTCGAGTAAGATTGTCTATACAACTGTGAATATCCCAAGCTTCCATCAAGTAATATACAAACTAGTATGATACAGTAATGGCCTCTAGGGCATATACACTAACATATATATATATATATAGTATATGCATTCGTCTCAGGCAGTAATATGATCTCATCATAGAACATTGCAGCAGAAGTCAATATATGAAATATTTGATATATTAGGACGCTCGTGTTTTATTTTGAGCCTGTATAAAACACGGATTCCACAATCGCGATGAATAGCCAAATCCACATCCCTGGACCCCTACGAGAGCGGCAAGTAACCCTGCCAATTCTAGGGATCGGAGACCCGGTCTCGACTCTTCGAGATGGCCTCCCACTGGACCTTAGAAGCCGGTTACTTGTGCTCTAAGTCTTGGATATATCCTAATGCGGAAAAGTAAATAATATACAATGGTGACATCTTCCTCAACCCGGAAGTGCCCCAATAAAAAAATATTACATAAAAATGAATTTTACATGAATGAAAAAGAAAAATCTCATCTCACATAAAAAACCCCGGCTATTCAATACACAACGATCCAATATAACATATCACAGCAACACATAATCATCACAGATAACTAGGCGAAGTTAGATAATTCGATAGATACAACGAATTCCCAAAAATTCCCAGAGAGCTCAACACTTGAGCACAGTTAAAATTAACCAGAGACATACCACAGTACCTACGGACCAACAGCTGAAGGGCCGACCAAAGCCGCTCAAGTGGCGCCGCGAATCCGCCGCCAAAACCAGGTTTTGGCCGTGGATCCGCGGTCACTTAGATAAGTTAGGGTTTCGTTCTTCAGGTGTGTCCATAGAATTCCTTGCATGATTTTCTGAGTATTTTTTATATGGAAAAATTCAACTTTTTGAAAAATTTCCAGAAAAGAGGTCGTTTCGGGGTTTCGGGGTTCGATCGGACTTCTAACTTCGTCTAGACAACGCCTAATGCTCTAGCTTGGCTCTGATACCACTGTAGGGTTTTATTAGAACCTTGTGAAGGTTTTGGCAAGCATCAATCATGCTACATTAAAATTTTTGGGGTGCTAAACAAACCCTAACCAAGATCTTAACTAGAGAATTAGGGTTAACTTGCATGTAAACAACTTTACATCTAAAAGAGAGGGATTACAACCTTTGTAGTCCGTTCCATCGCTTCATAAGCTACGAGTAGTAGTCCCTTCGCCGCGATCCATGAACTCGCAGACTCTAGAAAGGCTCCACAAGTCGAATGATCCAAACTTGCTTGAAGTCTTCCTTGTCGAAGATGATCTAATTTGAAGAATCTCAAACCAAACTCTCACTTCTCTAATGAAGTATTAGTGAAGTGGACACCCTAATCTAAGTGGATAGAATAAATGAGGATGATGAAGTAGGAATTTTGCTTTCTTTTGTTTTCAATTTCTCACTTTAAATCATCACAACTCAAAAAGCTAGAAAGCTTTTTCAATAGGAGGAAGAAGAAGAAGAAAGCTTTTTGTGATGAATAATGAATTGTTGTGGTTATAATTGTAACCATAAGTTAAGAATGAATGCTTTTAACTCATGTAGAGAATAAACTATGGTTAAGGGTTTGGGTTGGGTTAACAAATATCTACACAAAATATCAAGCTAGATGACAAAAGTCAAAAGCTTCATGAAAGCTTCATCCAAAAGCTAACCCAAATGCAAACCCTAACTTGGTTTAAACTCAACAACTATGTCGCATTTGTAACCCTAACATGTTACAATATTATATATCACATATATAATATATAATGTAACAAAAGAAAATAATACAATTAACATATATCGCACATATATCAATGTATTATTCGGTGAGAAAATGAATCAATAAAGCGAGCTTATATTAGTTAACGTAATGTAATATATCACATATATTATTATACATTAAATTATCGAATCAACACTTGATCTGATAACCTGGCTATATTACATATAACCGGCTAATATAACAAGTACCATTTCATCGAATCAACACTTGATCCAATGTCCCGGCTATATCTCATATACCCGGCCGATATCACATATCGCGAGAATAGAATACGGTATCTCATATCTTATTAGTCTCGGTCCCGCACATATCGCAAATGTGCCCTACTCCATTTTTCCTGAGCTAGGAAACCTCTGTGTAGGACTCTACAGAATCGTCAATACGCAGGCAGTAGTTGATGATCATATCAAACACCCACAAGATGCAAGCGGTCAGCTAAACGTAACAGCCACCCGTGTATTGAACGATCAGAAGATCAACAAGCAATCCTGTAGATTCTCCTGTGAATCCAATCAGTAACACTACCATACAGTCCGGTCTCTTCGTCTGATATGTCGTATATCCAGTCTAGGGGTGGTAAACGTCAGACCTCAGTAACCGATAAGTCGTTTCGATGTAAGGCTCATAACGGGTCGAGAGACTACTGATAACTCTTACCAGTAAATCTCCATATCAGCCCTGGCCAGGGACTTCGTGTTATAGCCAATCAAACACAGCGCAACATCAACTCCCAATACCGGGAGAGACGAAACCCCTCCTACCGCTCATTGCCTCCATGTGATTCGGAACGGTAACCAAAAGCCACCGTTTTGCATGCCCTCTTGGACGTGGTAAGGTAGAAATCAAAGCACGGTGGGAATCACACAAGACTCTATGACGATCTCGGGTCTACAAACTAACCTATACCAGTGTCACCAGAGAACTGCTATCTGATAGGTATAATACCATCCAGGAGTTCTCGGCGAGTCCGTTCAGTGTACCCAGTCTCCACTAAGCACCCGTACACCATCTTTGATATCCAATACCAATGGATATGGGATCATCCATCGCCCATCATATGGGTCACGATGCCTGTACGCTAGTCTACTCTGGAGTATCGATGACCTGTCTCGATACACCTTCGAGTAGGAACAGTTATAGGATGTACTCATGGACTACCATGGCCCCACTAGTATGATCTCATCATAGTCCTAGCGGTCGAGTACAAATCCTAAGGGCTTTATCAACATGTGAGAGCAAGACAATAAACTAATACAAGTCAACATGTTTAGACAATGTGACACCAGATAGCATACTATCATGTCGAGCAAGAAAGTCCTCTCTATATATATCCAAGCATCCATTACAATATACATCATATGTACAACAATGGCCTCTGGGGCATATACATAACTAACGGTTGTGAGGCTGGATGCCGATTGATAGATTCACCGACTCAGATATATATTGTAGACACGTATACCTTATAGCATTTAGCCGACAATGTACTTTATGCTACGTTCATGTCATTCTCATTGCATTGTATATATACTTGTGCTAGTACACCTACACCATTATCAATGATGCGCATGTTACACTTACACATATTGGCCGGCTCACACACCTTTATCATCAATAATTGCTATGTCACTACACAGTAGAATTGCTACATCATGCCATGATATACCTTGTTATAGCTACATGTTCAGCTTCATATGTGTCACGTCCCGAAAGTACGGAACATGACCGGCACTTAGACTACGAAACGTCTCGAGGCGTACGTAATTTAAGTAAGCCGAAAACCCAGAAATCCAAACCAAGAAAAGTAGTAGAGTGTAGGAAAACCAATTTCAATCAAATAGTTTGCAACCTAAGCCGAATTATGCATTTTAAAATCATAAGTCTTTTCTAAAAATTTCGGCAGAGTTTCCTTTGTAAAAACTGACCCCAAACGGGTACACAACCTGATAAAGCATATATATAATGAAAAATGCATCCCCAAGCGGGAGCTAGCTCTTCGTCAATCGACGGTCACCACCACGCAAGCAATATAATATACAATGCCGAAAAGCGAGGATCACAATAGAAAAGGAAACTCAAAACAGCAAGAATCCAAAAGAATATAACGCGCGACTCTAAGGTCGAAAGAATAAACATCACTGGTCTCTATCTGAAATAAATACATGTTTGGTTGATAGAACTTCTAGATACAACTGAATAATAATATACAAAAAATATATTGATGGTCACGATACAAGTGAACCCACCTATTAGCAAAAGACCCGGAAATGGAAGTAGGGCCAGCAAAGCCGTAATGAAACCTGTACGGCAAAACCTGCAAGAAACTGGGGCACAACGGGGGTGAGTTGCCAACTCGTGAGTAGAAAAACATCTACGAACAGAAACCGCATGAACAGCGCAATCCTAGGTCATATGATCATAATATATCCTCAAATATATAACAAGCAGCCTATAACAATGGCTAGTGTTGGGTTCCTAGGCACACTCAAGAGGTCTCACAAGGCATCAACAATGCCAAATTCAAAATTTTTCGGTGCCGAGAAGCCCTAATACGGATCGTTAACTAGAAATTAGGTGAAACATGCAACTAGTTAACAACTTAACTAAGTGAACGGAAATACAACCTTTGTAGATCCGGTCCTCTACCTCCATAGCTCCGCGTTGACGTCCCTCCGCTGCGATCATCGGATCCCGGACTCTAGTAATGGTTTCGTCGAAGAAATGATCGGGCTAGATCGTCGACTTCGATGTCGAAGATGATCTACGTCGAGGCGACTCTAACTCGAGCTCCAACTTCACCAAGTCATGAAACTTGTGAAGAAAACACCCTATACTACATGACAAGTGGTAGAGGATGAAGAAATAGGAAGTGGGTTCACTTTGGATTTGGATTTCTCACTTGATTTCATCACTTGACATTTTTGTAGAAAGCTTTTCTTTCTTTATCAAGAAGAAGAAGAAGAAAGAAAATGAAAAATGAATTAACTTAAAAAGAAAATCAAGTGACCCTTATCATATTGCAACCATGGTTAAGTGTAGAGAATAGGCCATGGTTAAGGTAAATGGTTAGGGTTAAGGTATAAAACAAAATGGTAAGACTTTTACAAAGGAGCTAGAAAAATCATGAAGCTTCTTGCACAAAACAAAGAAAGCCACTACCATTTTATTTTTGCCAAAAATGAATAAACAAAATAAATGAGTAAATCAAAACCCTAATCATTTATCTAAATATGGTGTATAGCATATACACACCCAAGTTTGCATGTATCATCAAACATGATATAATCTTATGCACAAAAATATATCACATATACAATGTGCACAATCAAGTGAGAAAAACAACTTAAGTGAACCAATATTAGTTAATATAAAGTAATATATCAAATATATAATTATACATTAAATCATTAAATCAACACTTGACTTAATGATCCGGTCATATTGCATATAACCGACTAATATCAATAGTAACAACTTATCGAATCAACACTTGATCCGATAACCCGGCTATATCACATATAACCGATCAATGTCACATATCGCGAGAATAGAATACAGTATCACATACTGGTATTATTCTCGGTCCCGCACATATCTCATATGCGCTCCTATTTCGTTTTACTTGAGCCGGGACACCTCTGTGTAGGACTCTAAAGACTCGTCAATACGCCGGCAGCAGGTGATGATCATATCAAACACCCACAAGCCGCAAGCGGTCTGCTAAACGTAACGGCCACCCGGGTATTGAGCGATCAGAAGATCAATGAGCAAGCCTGCTCACACTCCTGTGAATCCAACGAGCAACACTTACCGTACAGTCCGGTCTCGTCGTCTGATATGTCGCATATCTCGCCTAGGGGTGGTAAACGTCAGACCCCAATAGCTCGATAAGTCGTGTCGATATGGGTCTATAAGAGTTCGAGAAACTACTGGTATCACTTACCAGTAAATCTCAGCAACCCTGGCCAGGGATTTCCGGTTATAGCCAATCGAACAGAGCGCAACATCAACTCCCTATACCGGGAGAGACGAATCCCCTCCTATCGCTCATTGCCTCCATGTGATTCGGGACTGTACCCAAAAACCACCGTTTTGCACGCCCTCTTGGACGTGGTAAGGTGGAAATCAAAGCACAGTGGGAATCACACAAGACTCTATGACAATCTCGGATCAACAGAATACTCTGTACCAGTGTCACCAGAGAACTGCCATCTGACGTAAGGTATAATACCATCTGGGAGTTCTCGGCGAGTCCGTCCAGTGTACCCAGTCTCCACTAAGCACCCGTACATCATCTCTGATGTCAAACACCAATGGATATGGGATCATCCATCGCCCATCTGTATGGGTCGAGAAGGTACACGCTAGTCTACTCTGGTATATCGATGCCCCGACTCGATACACCCACGACTAGGGACTTTGAAGGATGAACTTTTGGACTACCATGTCCCCACTAGTATGATCTGCATCATAGTCCAGGTAGTCAAGTACACATCCTAAGGGCTTTACCAACATGTAACAGAGAGACAATCAGTATACACGTTAAGGTAAAGAGTAACCAGATAGCATACTATCATGTCGAGCAAGAAAGTCCTCCCTATATATGTTCCAGCATCCACTACAATATACATCCAATGTACAGTAATGGCCTCTAGGGCATACATATAACTAACAATCTCCCACTTGCACTAGGGCCATCTGTAGCAGTGGTTGCAGTATCTAATACTCAACCATCCCATATAAGTCTCCCTCTGGGAATAAGCCTTTGTGAGTGGATCCGCCGTGTTGTCCTCTGAGTCTACTCTCCTACCCTCGATCGCCCTGGAAATCATCTATCTCCATGATCAGGTGAAACTGCCTCAGAATATGTCTGGGTCACTGATGGGATCGGGGTTCCTTGGCCAAAGCCACACTTCCATTGTCATACAATAGTAGGAACCTAGTTCATCTTATGAACCAATATACACCCAAACTGCCTCTTTGGTAGTATCTTTAATAGCGATGTTACCAGCCTTTATCGTCTAGTTTGCCACGGTATCTTGCTTGGAACTCTTCCAACATACCATCCCTCTACTGAGGGTAAAGATAATGCCTGCTACTGACATTCAGTCGTCCTTATCACCCTGGATCCTTTCCAGTGATTTTCCCCAGGATCAACTGATACCATCTCACTACAACTAGTGAGAATCCAAACATCCATTTAGATCTATCTCATAGATCCAAAACCCAGGATTTAGGAGGTATCACTTTGATCCTATATGGAGAGTGTATGTGATAAGAGGAGATCGACCGATCGTAGCATAGGAAACTTCTTTCCTATCAAGAGTATGTCATCCACGTACTCAACGAGGATCATTACCATACTCCATACTACCCTTTTGTACATACAAGGTTTATCTACCATTTTGATGAAGTCAAACTCTTTGACTACCACATCAAAACAGATGTTCCAACTCCGTGATGCCTGCTTTATCCTGTAAAGCAACTTGCACACGTTTCCGCTGCTCCCACTGTTTACGAAGCCCTCTGGCTGTGTTCTTATAGACGTTCTCTTCTAAATCATTATTTAGAAAAGTAGTCATGGCATCCAACCACCAGATATCGTAGTCATGGTATGTAGCAATGGCAAGTAGAATCTTGATGGACTTAAGCACAGCTATTGGAAAAGGTTTCGTCATTATCCATGCCTGGTCGATGACGAAAACCTTTAACAAGTCTAGCTTTGAAAGTCTCAACTTTTCCATCTACACCAAGTAATCTTCTCAAGATATACTTACTCTTGATAGGGATTTAACCCATCAGATATAGCTACCAAAGTCCATACTTTGTTGGTGTACATGGATTCCATCTCAGATCACTAAGCATCCAGCCATTCTTACAGAGTCTCACTCCTGATGGCCAGCTCGAAACTAGTTGGGTTATCATCTCATGATTCAATCCTCGCTCCCACTGTCATAGAGAAATCGAAGTAACTCTCAGGTGGGTGAGAAACCCTACTAGATCGACGGAGAGGCTGAGGTTCATTGGTAACTATTGAATCCTTTGGTTCTTTCAAATCATCAGCTGCAGTTTGTATAGCTGAAACATTTCCATTTCTACATAACAGACCTTGCCTTGAGCTTGTCCGGATTTTGTTTTTAGACATAGGCCGGACAACCTCAAATCTTAACTAACTTAAGAGATGGGCTCTTCCCTTATCATATCAAATATGAAGTGGTAGGCAACTGATTTGATTTGAACCCTATTCAATAGGTATGCAGCTTCTCAAGTGCATAACTCCCAAAAAGAAAATAGGTAACTCAGTAGTACTCATCATAGAGCACACCTTATCATATAGGGTGTGATTGCTCCGCCCCGATATACCATCGTGCTATGGTGTATACGGAGGAGTAATGCTGAGAGAGAATCTCATTCTCCTTTAGAAAAGTTCAAGAATTCCGTGCTCAAGTATTCTCCTCCTTGATCTCATCAAAGGACATAATACTTATACCCGTACTGGTTCTCTACTTCTAACTTATATTCTGTGAATACCTCAAAAGGTTCTGACTTGTGTTTCAACAGGAACATATGTCTGAATCTTGAGAGATCATCAGAGAATGTAATGAAGTACAAAGAACTGGTCTTGGCATGTGTAGACAGGGGACCTTTATACATCAACATGTATCATCCCAAGAGTTCACTAACTCTTTTTCTGTTTCCAATAAACAGAGCTGGTGTCATTATATCTTTATGACATGACTGGCAAGTTTCACAAGATGTAAATTCAAACTGATTTAAATATGCATCTACATGTAACTTCAGCTAGTCGGGTCGCATTGATATGACCTAGTCTACAATGCCTCAAGAAGGATTCGTTCATTTCTGAACTCTTCCTCTTGTGTGTGTTCTATATACTAAAAACTGCAGTTTGATTTAGAACATCAATGCTTTTAGATAACGTGCCTGAACCGATCAACTTTTGATATAGGAAATGTTCAAAACATTATCCAACAATACAAAATTTTATCATTTCTTTACTAATAAAGAGAGTGATATGATTTTGTATATCAGGTTCGGTATCTAATAACATTCGTTCAGAATCAATGTATTGGTTATACAGGGTGACAGTGACCAACAGACTTGGCTGCAACACTTGTCCCATTTTCTGTCTCATGAAACTTATCACCCGTTCTCAGTTCTTTACCTATCTGTAGCCCATGTAACAAATTACATATGCGGGATCCTGATCCGGTATCTCATATCCAGGACGTAAAGAATACTGAGAAATAGTTCTGTATAAAGAACACACCCGAAGATGATGCATCAGTATGCACTTTCTTCGTTTGGGCGGCACGGGAATTCTGGTAATCCCCAATTTCCTGCTCTGTCTTATAACAATTATAAGTTGGAGCGGGACCAACGTTTCCCAGCTCAGTATAACAAGCGGGTTCGGTCAAATATCCGTATTATTATCTTGATTAAGGAGTGATATGGTCGCTACCTGGAGAGAGAGAGAAGAAAACACTCAGCGTGCGCTCTTGCAAGATCAGATTGGTTATTATTTTATCTAATCAGGATAGCTCCCACTGTTTTTATCAAATCTTCCTTCAAACCCTAAAAGGAAAAACTAGCCGGGATTAATTACACACTACAAGTTCGCCAATCTTTCAGCCAGGCCAGTGTCGGTACTTTGAGGGAGGTCCCCCGTGCTTTCGCACGAACCTAATTAATGTAAACCTCGTTTTCCCAGAGGCGTAACCCCGTTGACACCTTTCTAGACACCTACTTGATCGGCTAATTGTAATGTGTAAAACTCTCCCAGGAGTAACAATTACTCACAGTGGGTATCGGGATCCAACTATCTCATAGAAGGTATGCAATCTCATTGCAAATTTCAACACTTGAAATTCCCGTTAATATTTTGCCCCTAACGTGCTATGACCTTGACGAAAGCCAACAAACCATAGCCCGCTAGTCAAATTCAACCCGTACATTTCTTGATTGAATTAAACCCACCCGCACGACCCTTGACGAAAGCCAACAAAGCCGTACGACTACCCTAATCCAATCGCATCGTATGCAGCAGATAAGCAGCATATAGCTACCGCACACTACACCTTGACGAAAGCCAACAAATGTTGCACGAATACTATATACAACTTATCTGAAATGACGGAGGGCTACGACAGGTTTTTCTGAAAACCTATTACATAATGAACTTGATATCGTTGTAGAATGAAATGATTTTAAAATGGAGTGTTTTTGAGGCTTTTCTAGTTTTGCTAAAGGGGTCACTCCCGGTGAAGGGATCGTCGGCCCTTTCCTCGTCGAATAAGGTGCAGGATATAACATATATATCACTGTGCAAAGAAGAAACTATAGAAGCTATCAAAAGACAAACCTAGTGTGTAGCATCTGCCAGTTATTGCTAAAGGGGTCACTCCTGGTGAAGGGATCGTCGGCCCTTTCCTCATCGAATAAGATGCAGGATATAACATATATACCACTGTGCAAAGCAAGAACTGTAGCTACCCGTTTTATTTTTGAAATTCGATTCCACAACATCTTTTAGGTTTCTTTTATTTCATTAATCTCATTAATGAAGTCCCATCATTTAAGTACCTAAACATCACAGATAAATACGACGTACACTTATGCCATCCGCATTCGCCTCGATGTCCCCTCGTGCACCGTTAGGTTAGGTAACTAACGGCAGAGCGGGGAAGGGCTAGCGCGGGTGTAAAACATAAGTAACGCCTATATAATATATCATATATACTATATACAGTATCCATCATAGTACATATCACATGATCACATCACAGATATCACAGCAGAAGAATCATATGAAACATTGGATATACTAGGACGTCCGTGTTTTCAATACGAGCCAGTATAAAACACGGATTCCACGGTCGCGATGAATAGCCAAACCCACACCCCTAGACCCCTACGAGAGCGGCAAGCAACCCTACCAATTCTAGAGTTAGGAAACCCGGACTCAACTCCTCGAGTTGGTCTCCCACTGGACTCCAGAACCCGGTTACTTGTGCCCTCCTCCTTGGGTCTATCCTAGTGCGGAAAAGTAAATAATATACAAAAGGTGACATCTTCCGCAACCTGGAAGTGCCCCAATAAAAGAATATTACATACAAGTTTTTACATGAATGAAAATAAAAAACACTCATCTCACAAAAAAAAACCCCGGCTATTCAAACACGACGATCCAATATAACATATCCAGCAACACATAACATCACATGTCATCAACGTAAGTAAATATGCCCATCCCAATTGTCGTTGACATATAGCAATGAAACCGGCGATATCACATATTACACTTACGGTCGCAGAAAAGAAAGTGTAAAACTACAACAGTTGGAATCCGCAACCTCTTTAGACATCGCATGCATAATCAAATGAAATACTTAGACATCGCATGCCTAACAATTATAAACCCCGCATTTTAGTCTCATTATCGAAAACTCTTTTCAATATCAAGTCGGACAATTCAACAAGATTCCCGACATCATGATCGAATGCTCGTCGCAAACTTTAGTAGGCGGCCGCACCCTCGACACCATCGACGAAGTGCACCAAGGCGGAACACCGCTGCCGCGAGCACCCGAACGGATGCTTTCAGCGACGGGGTTCTCCTACAGTCACTTGGTCGGGGCTATGGGGTGAGGCTGTCTATTAAGTTTACCCGGCGAGTATCCGCGTACGCTACGTGATTGCGACGGACTTTTGATCACATCAAAATTCTGTAGCAACCGATCAGGTGAGACTAAAGTGCTATGTATATAATATTCATTCAGTTATCTCATAACTATTTGTGGATTCCAAATATTGTATCGCATTCCGGATAAATAGAAAATGTTAAACTTTCCGATCGAACAACCAATCACCCAAGTTTTCCCGATACAGCTCAACACATGAAATAGGTTTAAAAACATCCATTTCTTGCCTCAGTACCAACGGTCCAGCCGTAGAAGGGTCAAGCCAACGCCTCACATGTGGTATGCCGTACTACCCCAAACCCTAAGGTTCAAAGGGCAGTTCAAGACGGTCACATAATCGAGTTAAGGTTTGTTGTCTTCTAGAGGGTCCATCACGTTACTTGCACTACTTAGAACGTCTTTAAACCACGGAAAAAATCCAACACTTGGAAATTTCCCAGCAGGGGAAAAAGTGGGTATTTATATCCGGTCGAACTTTTTAACATATTCAAAAGATACCCGAAAAATAGAGTAAACAAAGTTAAATAATCCGATTGAATCTTTGAGTCCCCAATACATCCCAGAAAACTCAATTGTGGAGTATAGATTAAAAATTCCTAATAAATACAGCAACTTTAAATTGAGATTACTGTGCAAACAGAAGTGAAAGAGGCCACCGAATTGCCGCGGAACCGCCGCCGAACCTAGGGTATGGCCGCGTTTCCGCGGCGGTTTAATGGAGTTAGACCCTCGAATTTCATAGTAATTCATATAAAACCCTGCTGAATTTTTTGGCTATTTTTAATTTGGAAAAATCCACATTTTCAGAAAATGTACAGAGAGTGGTCTCGGATTAGGGTTTTGGGTTCGATCGGGTTTCTAACATCGTCTACACTTCACCTAAAACTCTAGCTAGGCTCTGATACCACTGTAGGGTTCCTAGGCAAACTCAAGAGGTCTTACAAGGCATCAACCATGCCAAATTCAAAATTTTCCTGTGCCGAGAAACCCTAATACGGATCGTTAACTAGAAATTAGGCGAAACATGCAACTAGTTAACAACTTAACTAAGTGAACGGAAATACAACCTTTGTAGATCCAGTCCTCCACCTCCATAGCTCCACGTTGACGTCCCTCCGCTGCGATCATCGGATCCCGGACTCTAGTAATGGTCTCGTCGAAGAAATGATCGGGCTAGATCGTCGACTTCGATGCCGAAGATGATCTACGTCGAGGCGGCTCTAACTCGAGCTCCAACTTCACCAAGTCATGAAACTTGTGAAGAAAACACCTTATACTACATGGCAAGTGGTAGAGGATGAAGAAATAGGAAGTGGGTTCACTTTGGATTTGGATTTCACACTTGATTTCATCACTTGACATTTTTGTAGAAAGCTTTTCTTTCTTCATCAAGAAGAAGAAGAAGAAAGAAAATGAAAAATGAATTAACTTAAAAAGAAAATCAAGTGACCCTTATCATATTGCAACCATGGTTAAGTGTAGAGAATAGACCATGGTTAAGGTAAATGGTTAGGGTTAAGGTATAAAACAAAATGGTAAGACTTTTTCAAAGGAGCTAGAAAAATCATGAATCTTCTTGCACAAAACAAAGAAAGCCACTACCATTTTATTTTTGCCAAAAATGAATAAACAAAATAAATGAGTAAATCAAAACCCTAACCATTTATCTAAACATGGTGTATTGCATACACTCACCCAAGTTTGCATGTATCATCAAACATGATACAATCTTGTGCACAAAAATATATCACATATACAATGTGCACAATCAAGTGAGAAAAACATCTTAAGTGAACCAATATTAGTTAATGTAAAGTAATATATCAAATATATAATTATACATTAAATCATTAAATCAACACTTGACTTAATGATCCGGTCATATTGCATATAACTGACTAATATCAATTGTAACAACTTATCGAATCAACACTTGATCCGATAACCCTGCTATATCACATATAACCGATCAATGTCACATATCGCGAGAATAGAATACAGTATCACATACTGGTATTATTCTCGGTCCCGCACATATCTCATATGCGCTACAATTTCATTTCGCTTGAGCCAGGAAACCTCTGTGTAGGACTCTAAAGACTCGTCAATACGCCGGCAGCAGGTGATGATCATATCAAACACCCATAAGCCGCAAGCGGTGTGCTAAACGTAACGGCCACCCGGGTATTGAGCGATCAGAAGATCAACGAGCAAGCCCGCTCATACTCCTATGAATCCAACGAGCAACACTTACCGTACAGTCCGGTCTCGTCGTCTGATATGTCGCATATCTCGCCTAGGGGTGGTAAACGTCAGACCCCAATAGCTCGATAATCGTGTCAATATGAGGTCTATAACAGTTTGAGAAACTACTGGTAACACTTACCAGTAAATCTCAGCAACCCTGGCCAGGGAATTCCGGTTATAACCAATCGAACACAGCGCAACATCAACTCCCTTTACCCGGAGAGACAAATCCCCTCCTATCGCTCATTCCCTCCATGTGATTCGGGACTGTACCTAAAAACCACCATTTTGCACGCCCTTTTGGACGTGGTAAGGTGGAAATTAAAGCTCAGTAGGAATCACACAAGACTCTATGACGATCTCGGGTCAACAGACTACTCTGTACCAGTGTCACCAGAGAACTGCCATCTGACGTAAGGTATAATACCATCTGGGAGTTCTCGGGGAGTCCGTCTAGTGTACCCAGTCTCCACTGAGCACCCGTACATCATCTATGATGTCAAACACCAATGGATATGGGATCATCCATCGCCCATCTGTATGGGTCGAGAAGGTACACGCTAGTCTACTCTGGTATATCGATGCCCCATCTCGATACATCCACGACTAGGGACTTTGAAGGATGTACTTTTGGACTACCATTCCCCACTAGTATGATCTGCATCATAGTCCAGGTAGTCAAGTACACATCCTAAGGGCTTTACCAACATGTAACAGAGAGACAATCAGTATACACGTTAACGTAAAGAGTAACCAGATAGAATACTATCATGTCGAGCAAGAAAGTCCTCCCTATATATGTCCCAGCATCCACTACAATATACATCCAATGTACAGTAATGGCCTCTAGGGCATACATATAACTAACAGGGTAAATATCTAACCCAAGTGTAATCCCATGTGCCCGTGTCAGTGCCTCAGGTAGCAATATATCATATGGATGATGTATGAATGTGTAGGGTTACTAGGCACGCGCACAAGGGTCTACGAGGCATCAACCATGCCCGAATAAAAATTTAGCCGTGCCGAACAACCCGAATACGGAACTTTAAACTAGAGATTAGGCGAAAACTAGCATGCTAAACACTTTAACACTAAGTGAGAGGGATTACAACCTTTGTAGATCCGGTCCTTCACTTCATATGCTCCGTGTTGTGGTCCCTTCGCTGTGATCATCGGGATCCGGACTCTCGAGAGGTTCCACGAAGAGAAAGATGCAACCTTTGCTTCCGATCTTCGATACTAAGATGATCTACCTTGAAGTTTCTTTAACACAAGCTAACACTCATGAAATGATGTGAACACCCTCATCTAAATGGCAAGGGAAGATGAGGATGATGAAGTAGGATTTTTGCTTTATTTATTTATCTTTTTCTCACAATTATTCATCACTTGGAAAAATCAAGAAAGCTTTTTTCCATGAAAGAATGAAGGAAGAAGATGAACAATAATCATTATTCTTTTGTGATGAATAGGAAATGAAATAATATGATAGATAATGCAACCATGGTCAAGCTAACTCTTGTAGAGAATTAACTAGGGTTAAAGGTTTGGTTAGGGTTTTGGAAATATCTAGCATAATATCTTAACAAAGACAAAGAAAGAAAACTTCTAGAAACTTCTAGAAAGCCTTAACCCTAATCAAACCCTAACCATGTTTAATGTCTACTAAACAAGTTGCATTATTTATCATATCATGTTACAATATTATATATCACATATACAATATTTATTGCAACAAAATAAAATAATACATTTAACATATATCGCATATATATCAATGTATTACCCAAGTGAGAAAAAGAATCTTTTAGTGAGCAAATATTAGTTAATGCAATTTAATATATCAAATATATTATTATACATTAAATTATCGAATCAACACTTGATCCGACAATCCGGCTATATCGCATATAACCGGCTAATATTTATCCGTACCGATTCATCGAATCAACACTTGATCCGACGAACCGGCTGATATCAAATATCGCGAGAATATAATACGGTATCATATATCGCATTATCCTCGGTCCTGCACATATCACATATGTGCTACTACTCCGTTTTGCCTGAGTCAAGAAACCTCTGTGTAGGACTCTAAAGAATCGTCAATACGCCGGCAGTAGGTGATGATCATATCAAATACCCACAAGCTGCAAGCGGTCAGCTAAACGTAACAGCTACCCAGGTATTGAGCGCTCAGAAGATCAACAAGCAAGCCTGTACATTCACCTGTGAATCCATACAGTAACACTCCCGTACAGTCCGGTCTCGTCGTCTGATATGTTGCATATCTCGCCTAGGGGTGGTAAACGTCAGACCCCAGTAGCTTGATAAGTCGTGTCGATTTGAGGTCTATAACAGTTCGAGAAACTACCGATAACACTTACCAGTAAATCTCAGCAACCCTGGCCAGGGATTTCCGGTTATAGCCAATCGAACACAGCACAACATCAACTCCCTATACCGGGAGAGACGAATCCCCTCCTATTGCTCATTGCCTCCATGTGATTCGGGACTGTACCCAAAAGCCACCTTTTTGCACGCCCTCTTGGACATGGTATGATGGAAATCAAAGCACAGTGGGAACCACACAAGACTCTATGACGATCTCGGGTCAACAGACTACTCTGTACCAGTGTCACCGGAGAACTGCCATCTGACGTATGGTATAATACCATCTGGGAGTTCTCGGCGAGTCCGTCTAGTGTACCCAGTCTCCACTGAGCACCCGTACACCATCCTTGATGTCAAACAACGATGGATATGGGATCATCCATCGTCCATCATATGGATCAAGATGCGTATACGCTAGTCTACTCTGGTGCATCGATGCCCTGTCTCGATACACCCACGACCAGGAACGGTTATAGGATGTACTCGTCGACTACCGTGGCCCCACTAGTATGATCTCATCATAGTCCCAGTAGTCGAGTACATATCCTAAGGGCTTTATCAACATGTAATATAGAGACAATCAGAGTACATGTTAAGATAAAGTACAACCAGATAGCATACTATCATGTCGAGCAAGAAAGTCCTCCCTATATATGTCCTAGCATCCACTACAATATACATCGTATGTACAGTAATGGCCTCTAGGGCATACATATAACTAACAATCTCCCACTTGCACTAGGGCCATCTGTTATGGTATCGCATACCCAACAATTAGCTGCGGTTGAAGTATCTCATACTCAACCATCCCGTAAAAGTCTCTACTGGGAAAAAGGCCTTTGTGAGTGGATCCGCACTCTCGTCCTCTGTGTCTGCTATCCTAACCTCGATCTCTCTGGAGATCAACCATCTCCATGATCAGGTGATACTGCCTAAGAATTATATCTGGATTTCTGATGGGACGGTAGTTCCTTGGCTGAAGCCACAACTCCATTGTCACACAATGGTAGGAACGAAGTTCATCGCATGAACTTATATATATCCAGACTGCCTCTTTGGTAGTATCCTTGGTAACGATGTATCTTGCCTTTAATCGTCTAGTATGTCACGGTATCTAGCTTGGAACTCTTCCAACATACCGTCCCTCCACTGAGGGTAAAGACAATGCCCGCGACTGACATTCAGTCGTCCTTATCACCCTGGAACCTTTCCAGTGATTCTCCCCAGGATCGATTGATACCATCTCACTACAACTAGTGAGTATCCTAACATCCAATTAGATCTATCTCATAGATCCAAAACCCAGGATTTAGGAGGTATCACTTTTATCCTATATGGAGAATCCTTGTGATAAGCGGAGATTGACCGAGCGTAGCATAGGAAACTCCTTCCCTATCAAGAGTATGTCATCCACGTACTCTACGAGGATCACCACCATACTCTCTACTACCTTTTCGTATATACAAGGTTCATCTACCATTTTGATGAAGTCAAACTCTTTGACTACCACATCAAAACAGATGTTCCAACTCCGCGATGCCTGTTTTATCATATAAAACATCTTGCACACGTTTCCGCTGCTCCCACTGTCTACGAAGCCCTCTGGCTGTGTACTTATAGACGCTCTTTTCTAAAACATCATTTAGAAAAGCAGTCATGACACCCAACCACCAGATATCGTAGTCATGGTATGTAGCCGTGGCAAGTAGGATCTGGATGGACTTAAGCATAGCTTTGAAAGTCTCAACTTTTCCATGTACACCTAGTAATCTTCTCAAGATATACTTGCTCCTGATGGGGATTTAACCCTTCAGATAGAGCAACCAAAGTCCATACTTTGTTGGTGTATAAGGATTCCATCTCAGATCGATAAGCATCCAGCCATTCTTACAGAGTCTTACACCTGATGGCCAGCTCGAAACTAGTTGGGTCATCATCTCATGATGCAATCCTCGCTCCCACTGTCATAGAGAAACAGAAGTATCTCTCAGGTGGGTGAGGAACCCTACTAGATCGGCGGAGAGGCTGAGGTTCATTGGAATCTACTGAATCCTTTGGTTCTATCAAATCATCAGCTGCAGTCTGTATAGCTGGAACATTTCCAGTTCTACATAACAGACCTTGCCTCGAGCTTGTCCGGATTTTGCTTTTAGACATAGGCCGGACAACCCCAAATCTTAACCAACTTAAGATATGGGCTCTTCCCTTTCCATATCACATATGAAGTGGTAGGTAACTGATTTGATTCGAACCCTATTAAATAGGTATGCAACTTCTCAAGTGCATAACACCCAATAGGAAAAAGGTAACTCAGTAGTACTCATCATAGAGCACACCATATCATATAGGGTGTGATTGCTCCGCCCCGATATACTATCGTGCTATGGTGTATCCGGAGGAGTAATGCCGAGAGAGAATCTCATTCTCCTTTAGAATAGTGCAGGAATTCCGTGCTCAAGTATTCTCCTCCTTGATCTCATCAAAGGACATAATACTTATACCCGTATTTTGGTTCTCTACTTCTAACTTATATTCTGTGAATATCTCAAAAGCTTCGGACTTGTGTTTCAGCAGGAACATATGTCTGAATCTTGAGAGATTATCAGAGAATGTAATGAAGTACAAAGAACCGATCTTGGCATGTGTAGACAGGGGACCTTCATACATCAGCATGTATCAATCCCAAGAGTTCACTAACTCTTTCTCTGTTTCTAATAAACAGAGCTATGGTCATCTTATCTTTGTGACATGACTGGCAAGTTTCATAAGATGTAAATTCAAACTAATTTAAATATGCATCTAAATGTAACTTTAGCCAGTCGGGTCGCATTGATATGACCTAGTCTACAATACCTCAAGAAGGATTCGTTCATATCTGAACTCTTCCTCTTGTGTGTGTTCCGTATACTAAGAACTGTAGTTTGATTTAGAACGACAATGCTTTTAGATGACGTGCCTGAACCGATCAACTCTTGATATAGGAAATGTTCAAAACATTATCCAACAATACAAAATTATATCCTTTCTTTACTAATAAAGAGACTGATATGATTTTGTATATCAGGTTCGGTATCTAATAACATTTGTTCAGAATCAATGTATTCTGGTAATACAGGGTGATAGTGACCAACAGACTTGGCTGCAACACTTGCACCGTTTTCTGTCTCATGAAACTTATCACCCGTTCTCAGTTCTTTACCTATCTGTAGCCCATGTAACAGATTACATATACGGGATCCTGATCCGGTATCACATACCCAGGACGTAAAGGATACTGAGAAACAGTTCTGTGTAATGAACACACCCGAAGATGATGCATCAACATGCACTTTCTTCGTTTGGGCGGCACGGGAAATCTGGTATTCCTCAATTTCCTGCTCTGTCTTATAACAATTATAAGTTGGAGCGGGACCAACGTTCCCCAGCTCAGTATAACAAGCGGGTTCGGTCAATATATCCGTTTTATTATCTTGATTAAGGCATGATATGGTCGCTACCTGGAGAGAGAGAGAAGAAAACACTCAGCGTATGCTCTTGCAAGATTAGATTGGTTATCTAATATATTTAATCAGGATGTCTCCCACTGTTTTAATCAAATCTTCCTTCAAACCCTAAAAGGAAAGACTAGCCGGGATTAATTACACCCTACAAGTTCGCCAATCTTTCAGCCAGGCCAGTGTCGGTACTTTGAGGGAGGTCCCCCGTGCTATCGCACGAACCTAATTAAAGTAAACCTCGTTTTCCCAGGGGCGTAACCCCGTTAACACCTTTCTAGACACCTACATGATCGGCTAATTGTAATGTGTAAAACTCTCCCAGGAGTAACTCTTACTCGCAGCGGGTATCGGGATCCAACTATCTCATAGAAGGTATGCAATCTCATTGCAAATTTCAACACTTGAAATTCCCAATAGTATTTTGCCCCAAACCTCCTATGACCTTGACAAAGGCAAACAAACCATAGGCTGCTAGTCAAGTTCAACCCGTCATTTCTTGATTGAAGTAAACCCACCCGCACGGCCCTTGACAAAGGCCAACAAGGTCGCACGAATACCCTAATCCAATCTGCATCATATGCATAAGCAGATAAGTACTATTCAGCTACCGCTCACTACGCCTTGACAAAGGCCAACAAACGCAGCACGAATACTAAATAGTCCTTATCTGAAATGACGGAGGGCTACGACAGGTTTTTAAGAAAACCCTTTGCGTAATGAACTTGATATCGTTGTAGAATCAAGTGATTTTAAATGGAGTGTTTTTTAGGCTTTTCTAGTTTTGCTAAAGGAGTCATTCCCGGTGAAGGGATCGTCGGTCCTTTCCTCGTCGAATGAGGTGCGGGATATATCATATATATCACTGTGCAAAGCAAAAACACTTAAAAGCAATCAAAAGACAAACCGAGTTTGTAGCATCTGCCAGTTATTGCTAAAGGAGTCACTCCCGGTGAAGGGATCTCGGTCCTTTCCTTATCGAATAAGGTGCAGGATGTTCTACAAGGAACACCGCTATGCAAAGCAAGAACTAGAGCTACCAGTTTTTATAAACAAGTTTCTACAACATCTTAGGTTTCTTTTATTTCATTAATCTCATTAATGAAGTCCCATTTTATTATGCTTCACAAGCATCTCTTTTGAAACGAAATCTGCAATATAACATATATCTCATATATATAATATAAACATTCGTCTCAGGCAGTAATATAATCTCATCACAGAACATTGCAGCAGAAGATCATATATGAAATATTGGATATACTAGGACGTCCGTGTTTTCAATACGAGCCAGTATAAAACACGGATTCCACGGTCGCGATGAATAGCCAAACCCACATCCCTAGACCCCTACGAGAGCGGTAAGTAACACTGCCAATTCTTGGGTTAGGAGACCCGGTCTCGACTCCTCGAGATGGTCTCCCACTGGACCCTAGAATCCGGTTACTTGTGCTCCCCGCCTTGGGTCTACCTAATGCGGAAAAGTAAATAATATACAACGGTGACATCTTCCGCTACCTGGAAGTGCCCCAATAAAAGAATATTACATACAAATGAATTTTACATGAATGAAAAAGAAAAACTCTCATCTCACATAAAACCCCCGGCTATTCAAACGCGACGATCCAATACAACATATCACAGCAACACATAATATCTCATATCATCAACGTAAACAAGTATGCGTATCCCGATTGTCGTTGATGTATAGCAACGAAGCCGGCGATACACCACATACTACGCTTACGGTCACAGAAAAGAAAGTGTAAAACTACAATAGTTGGAATCCGCAACCTCCTTAGACATCGCATGCCTAACCAAATGAATTCCTTAGACATCGCATGCCTAACAATTATAAACCCCGCATTTTAGTCTCATTATCGAAAACTCTTTTCAATATCAAGTCGGGAAATTCAACAAGATTCCCGATTGTCCTGATCGAATGCTCGTCGCAAACTTTAGTAGACGGCCGCACCCCTGATATCGGCGACGAAGTGCACCAAGGCGGAACACCGCTACCCCGGGCACCCGAACGGATGCTTTCGGCGACGGGGTTCTCCTACAGTCACTTGGTCGGGGCTATGGGGCGTAGCTGTCTATTAAGTTTATCCGGCGAGTATCCGCGTACACTACTTGATTGCGACGGACTTTTGATCACATCAAAATTCCGTGGCAACCGATCAACTGAGACTAAACTACTATGTTTATAATATTCAAATCAGTTATCTCATAACTACCTGTGGATTCCAAATATTGTATCACATTCCAGATAAATAGAAAAAGTTAAACTTTCCTATCGAATCATCAAGCACCCAAGATTTCCCCAATATATCTCAACACTTGAAATCAGTTTACAAACATTCATCACATGCCACAGTACCAATGGTCTAGCCGTAGAAGGGTCAAGCCAACGCCTCACATGTGGCACGCCGTACTGCCCCAAACCCTAAGGTTCAAAGGGCAGTTCAAGACGGTCACATAATCGAGTTAAGGTTTGTTGTCTTCTAGAGGGTCCATCGAGTTACTTGCACGACTTAGAACATTCTTAAACACGAGAAAAAATTTCCGACAGGGAAAAAAGTGAGTTATTGATATCCGTTCGAACTTTTTAACAGTTTCTAAAATTTATCCGGAAAACACACATAGACAAAATCTGATAATCCGATCGAATCATCGAATCCCCAAAACAACCCCAGAAAATTCAACTCTTGAATAAATATTAAAAATTCCCAGAAAATCCAGCATAATTAAATAGAAGTTACTGTGCAATCAGGTGTTGATGACGTCACCATTGAGCCGCAGAACCGCCGCAGAAGGCATGCTTCTGCCGCGGTTCCGCCGCGTTTTTTACTGTTCATCAAAAAAATTTTGCAACGTAATTCTTAGAATTCCCTGCTGAATTTTTTAAGCATTTTTAATTTGGAAAAATCCCAGTTTTTAGAAAAAGTCCAGAGAGCGGGTTTTAACGGGGTTTCGGGTTTCGATCGGACTTTAAACTTCGTCTAGACTTCGCCTAAAGCTCTAGCTTGGCTCTGATACCATTGTAGGGTTACTAGGCACGCGCACAAGGGTCTACGAGGCATCAACCATGCCCGAATAAAAATTTAGCCTTGCCGAACAACCCGAATACGGAACTTTAAACTAGAGATTAGGCGAAAACTAGCATGCTAAACACTTTAACACTAAGTGAGAGGGATTACAACATTTGTAGATCCGGTCCTTCACTTCATATGCTCCGTGTTGTGGTCCCTTCGCTGTGATCATCGGGATCCGGACTCTCGAGAGGTTCCACGAAAAGAAAGATGCAACCTTTGTTTCCGATCTTCGATACTAAGATGATCTACCTTGAAGTTTCTTTAACACAAGCTAACACTCATGAAATGATGTGAACACCCTCATCTAAATGGCAAGGGAAGATGAGGATGATGAAGTAGGATTTTTGCTCTATTTATTTATCTTTTTCTCACAATTATTCATCACTTGGAAAAATCAAGAAAGCTTTTTTCCATGAAAGAATGAAGGAAGAAGATGAACAATAATCATTATTCTTTTGTGATGAATAGGAAATGAAATAATATGATAGATAATGCAACCATGGTCAAGCTAACTCTTGTAGAGAATTAACTAGGGTTAAAGGTTTGGTTAGGGTTTTGGAAATATCTAGCATAATATCTTAACAAAGACAAAGAAAGAAAACTTCTAGAAACTTCTAGAAAGCCTTAACCCTAATCAAACCCTAACCATGTTTAATCTCTACTAAACAAGTTGCATTATTTATCATATCATGTTACAATATTATATATCACATATACAATATTTATTGCAACAAAATAAAATAATACATTTAACATATATCGCATATATATCAATGTATTATCCGAGTGAGAAAAAGAATCTTTTAGTGAGCAAATATAAGTTAATGCAATTTAATATATCAAATATATTATTATACATTAAATTATCGAATCAACACTTGATCCGACAATCCGGCTATATCGCATATAACCGGCTAATATTTATCCGTACCGATTCATCGAATCAACACTTGATCCGACGAACCGGCTGATATCAAATATCGCGAGAATATAATACGGTATCATATATCGCATTATCCTCGGTCCCGCACATATCACATATGTGCTCCTACTCCGTTTTTCCTGAGTCAAGAAACCTCTGTGTAGGACTCTAAAGAATCGTCAATACGCCGGCAGTAGGTGATGATCATATCAAATACCCACAAGCTGCAAGCGGTCAGCTAAACGTAACAGCTACCCAGGTATTGAGCGCTCAGAAGATCAACAAGCAAGCCTGTACATTCTCCTGTGAATCCAAACAGTAACACACCCGTACAGTCCGGTCTCGTCGTCTGATATGTTGCATATCTCGCCTAGGGGTGGTAAACGTCAGACCCCAGTAGCTTGATAAGTCGTGTCGATTTGAGGTCTATAACAGTTCGAGAAACTACCGATAACACTTACCAGTAAATCTCAGCAACCCTGTCCACGGATTTCCGGTTATAGCCAATTGAACACAGCACAACATCAACTCCCTATACCGGGAGAGACGAATCCCCTCCTATCGCTCATTGCCTCCATGTGATTCGGGACTGTACCCAAAAGCCACCTTTTTGCACGCCCTCTTGGACGTGGTATGATGGAAATCAAAGCACAGTGGGAACCACACAAGACTCTATGACGATCTCGGGTCAACAGACTACTCTGTACCAGTGTCACCGGAGAACTGCCATCTGACGTATGGTATAATACCATCTGGGAGTTCTCGGCGAGTCCGTCCAGTGTACCTAGTCTCCACTGAGCACCCGTACACCATCCTTGATGTCAAACACCGATGGATATGGGATCATCCATCGTCCATCATATGGATCAAGATGCGTATACGCTAGTCTACTCTGGTGCATCGATGGCCTGTCTCGATACACCCACGACCAGGAACGGTTATAGGATGTTCTCGTCGACTACCGTGGCCCCACTAGTATGATCTCATCATAGTCCCAGTAGTCGAGTACATATCCTAAGGGCTTTATCAACATGTAATATAGAGACAATCAGAGTACATGTTAAGATAAAGTACAACCAGATAGCATACTATCATGTCGAGCAAGAAAGTCCTCCCTATATATGTCCTAGCATCCACTACAATATACATCGTATGTACAGTAATGGCCTCTAGGGCATACATATAACTAACAGAATGCATGAAACAGAATGCATGTACTGAAGAAAACTGCTTTCATAAATTGGTGAGATTTTTGTATCATTTTTAAAAACGAGGTATCATAAATGAAATCAGTATAAACAGTGCCTAGCATCGACACATAACAAGCATCCAAATATCTTGATATCTTTGTGTCGCAATCTCTGTACCTCAATATATCGAAATCTCAATGTCTCAATCTCACTATCTAGGGCGCCGTCTATCCGGACCGGCCCCTACCATCAATCTCAAGACCACGACGGTATCCTCCGGATATCAGACGCGTCGGGTAAAATCACCGGTCGGTAGTGCTCCCCTGCCAGGCTCAACGCCATCATCTGCGATATTCTTGCCCCGGGGTACCGCACCGGGTCCACCATGTACCCGAAACGGTTCCTCCATCTCCTCGAACTCGGGTCTCGAAATCCATCAGCAAAACTCATGGTGGACGACTCATACATCATGGAAAAACCGCACTTTTCATTTAAAGAGAGAGAAAAGAAGTTTATAAATGTTTTTGCGGTTTTCCCCCAAATCCCAGAAATCTTATGGAAATCCGAATCCAAATCCTCAATAGCATGTAAACAGTGAATATAAGCATAAAAATCCATGAATGCGGCATATCAATGAATAATAACATGCATGAAGTAGCAAGTACTAACTACAATGTCTAAACTAGCATATAAGGCAAGTACACTAATATCATGTCAAAACTACTAGCTATCAAGCTAAGTTAAGCAATAATATTTTCTAAGGTGTACATGATATGGCAATTACCGATGAAGATGTGTGTGAGCCGGAAAGTAAGTGTACGTGGTACATACGCATCATCGGTAATGGTGCTGGTATCCTAACAGCATGATATCAATAATGGAATATGCAGCACAATAAGTATGCGATGCGGAGAGAACAACAATAATGTGCGGGAGCAGAATACTAGACACAACGATAACTATAAGTCAAACAATGGTGCCTTTTAAAAATAACACGAATCGTGGGGTTTTGAAAATAAGGGCTACGGTACTTTTAACAAAGGACGTATCTTTTGAAATATCCGTATATCCTTTGACCTGTCTTTTAAAATACCCACGACCTGTTAGCTTTTGAAATAGGTAGTAGTCGAATCTAGTCTAACAACTACACTAAACTATAGGGCTAAGCTAACTGGCTAACTGACGGTAAGGAAACCGCCTAACATTTGAGTCAATACATATATTTATATATATATTAGTCGGTGATCCCGCCTCAATAATATCATATCCGATACCATATCTATAATCAGACATCCGAAGTCAAGAGTGCGGATCAATCATCAATATATAGCTCGTACGTAAATCCGTCGTACGGCATCCCCAAATCTAGGTACGGGTCAATATCACATTTATCATATTATTCATCTGGTATCCTCTTTATCAAAGATCATAATCCGGGGTATTGACCTACGTCTAGTACAATACTAATATACTCAATCTAATCATGATCTGACTGCTGATCTACAGCCTCATACAAACCGATATCATCATCATATATCGTCATAAAGAGGTATGCATCGCCTAATGCGACCTATTATGAATGTCCTAACATATCATATCATATCTCATATCACGATCACGTGTCAACCATTATATATATATCACTATTCACATGGTATCGTCGTCCAAAGATCCGCTAAAACATCAGGACGTATCTCAAGTACGAATCCTGCCATATCACCGATCTCACGGTCTCATATCAAAACTCATCGACTCACCTCAAATCCCAAATACTATCCTCAAATCCAGTATATGATCACATAGTCCCATACCCATGTGAACACATAAATATATAATCCCAAGTATGCACATATGAAAGAAGAATGTATGCAAGTATGGGTGTGTGTGTATGTGTGGTGCAACCACTACTCTAGGGTTTCGCAACACTAAACCAATCCAACACCAATATCCATCCTAAACATCATTAATCTCAAACAATATAAATCTATATGTGTGTATACGCATCCGTATACATCACCACGAACTGCGGAGGTGCTATACGCCATCCATCCGACTTCTCCTCGTTGATATAAATATACTCACCTTGCTTCATGTGTGCCAATGTCGCCATCCTTATCTTCAACGCCTCGATGTCACGTGGGGTACCTACAAGGATATCACAAACGCTAAAGCACATGAAAATCACATCAAAAACCAAAACGGCACACGCTACGCCTATAGGTAAAAACCTATAGCCTCGCATACAAACACGACCAATAACCACTTGTTGTTGACGTCCAAACGCCACCCGACAGTGAAGAATCACCAAATACCGAAAATCCATACTAAAACAAGTCGTAAACCATGCGCCAACATAAGAAATCAACCCAGATTTTACCCTAAATGGAATCAGCCAAAATTGCACATGTCAGGGGTCAAGTTTACTGGAGATAGGGCTATGCACCAAAAACGAGGACAAACCCACCTGCTCTGGCCGCAATTTGCGGCCAGATGGGATTTATCTGCGGCCTGAAAAAAGAGGTGGGGGCTAGGATTTGGTGTGATGGTTTCTATTTGCCTGCACATCTCTCTGTCAACTCAAATTTATTTTCAGATGTCTCGGGTTAAAGCAGATCTCCAATAACAGCCACAGAATTACAGTTTTTCCCCGATATCGTCTCATAAATTCGTATTCTGGGTTCTAGATCCAGGTTTTGTCCAAAATAACATCACACCAGGGGTTGTAGTCCCTAATTACACCTCAGTTCATCATTGATTTCAGATCAAACCCTAAACCCTAACTTGAAATTTAAAAGGTCCATCAAACGACATCATATCGACATGACACTAGTATGGATGCAATAAGAATTGAAATACTATACTGGGGGTGCAGAAATTATCTCCTTTGGCAACTCAAGAATTTTCTTGAGTAGCTCAAAGTCCTCAAGATCCACTCTTTCATAGTCCATCGCGTTCCTCTCGGGCTTGTGAACAAGTTTCGTGAAGGGGGATTCGGGTTTTGGGTTTGTATTCATGGTGTTGTGTGGGATTTGAAGAGGAGGAAGAAGAGAAGAGCAGGAGCTGCAGCAGCTCTCTTGAAGGGGAGAGAGAAAATGAGAAGAGAAATGAGGATGGTTCAAAAAAGAGAAGGGTTGACTCTCACTTTATCTCTCATCATCACCTTCACTTTATCTCTTTTTCTTTTCTTTTCCTTTTCTTTTTCTCACTCAATGGAAAACCCTAAGCAACCATGCACCCAAAACATGTAATAAGTGTAACAAGTGTGGAAAATGATATGTGCACATTTTTGCACAAAAATGCTAAAAACCCGATTAGCGATTTTTAATCGCGATTAACAATAAAATAGCATATAATTAACCATAAAAACTTAAAAATGGCATAATTCCTTAAAATACCCTATTTTATAATTTTCCATAATTTTTCCATAATTTTCCCCATTTATCGTGATTTAATTATACCGAAATATTAAAATGTTCATTAAAAATGAATATTAAATTATAAAAATTCCCAAAAATAATATTTAATTTTTTGAAATGTTACAATATGATGTTGCGACATCTACGGGGAAATCACCTGTATGGCGTTAAGCATCGTGGCTAGATATGATATGATATTAGCTGCATTGCTTTTATGCGAATATAGAGATTATGCCTGGACATCATTGCATCTTATTACTTGTTATGCCTGAACTTGTACCCATTGGACACTGTACTATTATTGACAGTTCATGTTGCAAAAGCACTAATTGCATGCTACACCCACACTGTCGGTAATTGCCATGATACGCACAGCACACATACATATGTGATATGGTATTGATTAGTGACATTGATGCATTGATTCTTGTGCAGTTGCGCATATGAAATACAGTTGCATGCATACCTATATGCTTACACATATCTAGCTATAGCTGCATGTATATCATGCATACTTACTTACATGTATACCCACATATCCTGCTATAGCTACATATACCCCTAAGTGGTAGGGTATTGTCATTTGATATTGAGACATTGATTCTTATTCCATTGTGCCTATGAAATATAGCATACATGTATACCTACATGCTTACACATATGCCTTTCTATGCCTACATATATACCTATACCTACATGGTATTGCATCATTATTGACATGTATATACACATATCTTGCTATAGCTACATGTACATCATGCATACATACTTACATATACACCCTGATACTTGCTATAGCCACATGTTCACCTTTATATGATGTTGCTTGGATTTTGGAGAATTGGGAACCGCATGATTTATTTAATAACTTGATGCATTTAAATAGTGGTTGTTCCTTGATATGCTCGTATTACTGTTTTAAGTTGCATATATTATATTTCAAGGATTTACGAATTGAGATATGGATTTCATGTGATTTATGGATTTGAGAACCGTGGGAGTATTTCAAGAAATTCATGTATTGTTTGAAAACCAGTTTTCTCTTGATATGACATTTCAGTACGTCCACCATAAGTTTTCTCGGTTCTGAGACTTGTGTTAGATACACGATTCGAGAAGTGGAGGCACCATCTGTGGGTACATGGTGGACCCGGTATGGTTCCCCGGGGTAAGAGGCGATTTTCATGATATAGACGATGAGCCTGGCATGAAGACTAGTACCTACCGGTGATAGTATTTGAACTCGGCGGTTATCCGGAGGATACCAACCGGAGTCGTGAGATGATACGGGCCGATCCAGACTGATGGAGCCCATGTGCCGATCCGGACTGACGGAGCCCGAGATAATGATGAGGGCCGATCCGGATTGATGAAGCCCGAGATATGAGGATTTACGTGCTGATGCTGGACACGGGTTTCATGATGTTTCGAGTGTCGATGTTGGACACTCAGGTTCTATGATTTTGATGTGTCGTTGAGGGACACACACACACACATACACACACACACACACACACACACACAGAGGCATATGTTTTTATGAGGTTTCCAGTGTCGATGTTGGACACTCGGGTTCTATGAGACTTACAGATTTAAGGGCCGATCTGAGGATGCGGTACCTGAGATATGAGGATTTACGTGTCGATGCTGGATACGGCTTTTCATGATGTTTCGAGTGTCGATGTTGGATACTAAGGTTCCATGATTTTGTTGTGTCACGAGGGACACATGTTGATTTATCCTCATATTTACCTGCATACGCTTTCATGATATTTACATACATGATGTTGTTGTGTCATTGGTTGACATGTGGGTGAGATCTACAGGCATAGAGGCATTTATTTTGGTTGGATGAGATCCACTTGCTGATAAGCATTGATTATGTTGTTGGTACATATGCAGATACAGTCACACTAGATATCATAGTATTACCTTTATGATATAGTTGACCTAGAAATCGATGATACGGTCACCCTAGATATCATAGTAATGCCTTTATAATATAGTTGACCTAGGAATCATTGTCTATTTAGATTTCTATCTGATGATGTTTTCTACTCATGAGTTGGCAACTCACCCCCGTTGTGCCACAGTTCTTGCAGGTTGACTGCTTGGATCAGTAGCGGCCTCGCTGGCACACAGCTGCTTTCGGGTGATTTGCTTTGGGTAGGTGCTACATGTTGGATCGTGCTAATCTTGTATTATTATTCATGTTGTATCTAGTCAACTCTATCAAATCAGAAACTTGTATTTGTATAATTAGTAAGACTTAGCATGACTTGTAATTGCGAGACTTGAGCGATGGGTTTTATGTTCGCTTGGTGGGTTTGATGTCTTGCTTTACTTTTTCCTTGAGTGGATCTTCGTCGTTGGGCGTCATATACTTATATTCTGTCTTGCGTGGTTGTGACCCCGCCCTTTGGTGAAGAGCTCGCTCCCGCTTGGGGATGCCTATATATTGTTATATATCTGTTTTGGATCAAAATATTCAAGGGAGGTGCAGCTCGAAATTTTTTTTAAAAAGGTTTAGATTTCTGGGTTTCGGCTTACTTAATATACGTTGTGTCTTTAGACGTTGCGTGATTTAAATGCCGATCATGAACTAAATTCGGGTCATGACAATAATGCCACCTAAAGCATGTACATGATGATAAAGATAAACCAGATAGCATACTATCATCTTGAGTAAGATTGTTCTACCCGTATAGGTCCTTCCTCAATCATCTAATCGCATGCCTGCTATTACAATAATTGACTTGAGGGCACTATAGCCAACACTCTAAAGACTCGTCAATACGGCAACAGTAGGTAATGATCACATCAGTCACCCATTAGCCGTCAGTGGTACTAGCTGGACGTAACTGCTACCCAGGTATTGAGCGAATAGAAGATCAACAAGAAAGCTTGTCCAAACTCCCGCAAAGCCTATAAGCAACACTTACCGTACAGTCCGGTCTCTTTGTCTGATATGTCGCATATCGAGTCTTGGGGTTGAATAGTCAGACCCCAGTAACTTGATAAGTCATGCCGATGTTTGGCCTATAACTGTTCGAGAAACTACCGATAACACTTACCTGTAAATATCATTAGCCCTTGCCAAGGACTTGCTGTTATAGCGAATCGAGCATAGCACGACATCAACTCCCTATACCGGGAGAGAAGAAACCCCTCCTATCGCTCATTGCCTCCATGTGACTCGGGACTGTACCCAAAATCCATTTGCATGACTCTTTTGAGCCTTGGTAGTGTTAGGAATATGTATGCCCTAGAGGCCATTATTGTACATGTGATGTATATTATAATGGATGCTTTGACATATATATAGAGGACTTTCTTACTCGAAAAGATAGTATGCTATCTGGTTACTCTATATTTTAACATGTTGACTGGTATTCTTTACCATCTTTCTCTCACATGTTGGTAAAGCCCTGAAGATATGTACTTGACTACCAGGATTATGATGAGATCATACTAGTAGGGCCAGGGAGGTCCAAAGTGTATCCTTTAATCAGTTCCTAGTCGAGGGAACATCGAGACTAGGGCATCGATATTCCAGAGTAGACTAGTGTGTACGTTTCTTGTCCCTTATAGGGCAATGGTTGATCCCATAACCATTTGTGTGTGACTTCAAAGATTGTACACAAGTGCTCATTGGAGAATGGGTACACCGAACAGGACTCGACGAGGACTCCTAGTTGGTAGTTTACCTATTATTAGATAGCAGTCCTCTGGTGACACGGGTACAGGTTAGTCTGTAGACCCGAGATCGTCATAGAGTCTTGTGTTGGTCCCACTGTGCTTTGATTTCCCCGTACCACGCTCAAAGGAGATGTGCAAACAAGTGGATTTTGGGTACAGTCCCGAGTCACATAGTGGTAATGAGCGATAGGAGGGGTTTAGTCTCTCACGGTATTGGGGGTTGATGTTGCGCTATGCTCGATTGGCTATAACTGGATGACCCTGGACAGGGCTGCAGCTAAGATTTACTGATAACAGTTATCAGTAGTTTCTCAAACCATCATAGACCAGACATCGGCAAGACTTATCACGTTACTAGGGTCTGACGTTTACCACCACTAGACATGATATGCGGCATATCAGACGAAGAGACCGGAATTTACGGTAGTGTTACTAATAGGCTACATGGAAAGTATGAACGAGCTTGCTTGTTGGTCTTCATATTGCTCAATACCTGGGTAACCGTTACATCCAGCTAGTATCGCTGACGGTTTGTAGGTGACTGATGTGATCATCACCTACTGCTGGCGTATTAACGTGTCTTTAGAGTCCACACACAGAAGTTTCCTGGTTCAAGCGAAACGAAGTAGGGCACATATGGTTATATGTGTGTGGGCCTGATTAAATACGATTATGTGATGCTGTATTGTAATCTGGCAGTTATCTGTCATCGGTTAGGTTATATATGATATAACCAGATTATCGAATCAAGTGTTGATTTGATAATTTGATGAATAGATAAATGATATTTGTCGGTCATATGTGATATAACCGGATTATTAAATTATGTGTTGATTTAATAATTTGATATAAATTATATTTGATATAATTATATATTAACTAATATCATTAGCTCACTAATAGCTTTATTAATATATATATATATATATATTAATGTATATTTGATATATATATATATATATATTTATTTATATTATTAAATGAAGCATGGCGTGATTTTAGATTTTTAGAAAATAGAAAAATTAGGTGTAAATGAGGAGATATTTTGGGTATGGTTCAAGGCATGGTGCATTCATTTGTTTACTCATTTTCTTTGCACTATTGAAGCATGGGGCATTTGTTTATAGATTTATCAATCATCTTTCAATAATGTGTGAAAATAATGAGTAGCCATTCATTCTTCACTTGGTCAATTTTTTGCCTTAGAGATTTTCATGAGCTCATGCTCTCTTGCTCTCCAATATTTTCTCACCTCATGTACAAGCTCAAAACCCTCACATGCGATATGAATCATTGAGCTTGTGAGATCATTAGTGAGCTTTCAAAACCCCTACTTCTTCATCCTACACTTGACTAGCGATCAAGTGTAGCATGTTTCCTATACTAAAAGAGTTTAGTATAAAGGTAGCTTGAGCTAGAGGGACATCGGGTGGATCGCCTTCGGCGCGAAGATCACGAAAGGAGGCACGTTCAACTCGAAGAGGAGCCTAGTGGAGTCGCGTGGACTATAACCCGGAGCTAAAGAAGAGAAGGAATCGATCTACGAGAGTATAACCATCTCACCTTCTCTTTAGTTTTCATATCATCATAGATTATAACCCTAATATTCTAGTAAGATCTTGTTAGTCTAACTTTGCACCTAGTAAAAAATTAAAATTTGGCATGCTTGATGCTAATAAAACCTCATGGTGGTGCTAGGTTACACTTTCATGGTATCAGAGTCAGGTTAGAACATTTGGGTAGGTCGTTACGATGTTAAAGTGTTTAATCGGTTTCAAAACCCGTAAAATTTTATAGTTTCTGTCGAATTTTTCAAATGTTGGAATTTTCGTGATTAAAAATATTCAGAAAATCGTGCAGGCTTTTTTATGGAGTCTCATGAAATATGAGCACCCAATTCCATCAATGGGCCGCGGAAGCGTGGCCAAACCCCATGTTTGGCCGTGCGGTTCCGCGGCAGGTTAGTAGGGTTGTGGTCTCCATTTTCATGTGTCGCTACATGGTTATGTTTAGCACTCTCTGGGTATTTTTAATGGATTTCAAGTTATTGAGGTCTCTGGATTTTGTGGGTGTTTGCTAAACCGATCGAGAAGTTCAACGTTGTATAGATCATGATGATATGTGATACAATATTTTAAATCCAAATAATTAGTTTTGGGAAAACTATTTAGTATATGGAAAATCTAGTGTTTTAGTTTCGATTAATCGGTTGCCACGGAGTTTTGATTCGGATCAAAACTACATCGTAATCGCGTATTGTATGCAAACACTCGCTGGGTAACTTTAGTAGATTGCCACACCCCATAGCCGCGACTAAGTAACTGTAGGAGAACCCCGTTGCCAAAATCACCCACTCGGGTGCTTGCGGCCATGGTGTTCCGCCTTAGTGCACTTCATCGCCGGTATCGGGGTTGCGGCCATCTGCTAAACTTTTCGATGAGTATTCGATAATGTAGTCAGGTATCTTGTTGAATTACCCGACTAAAGTAATTGAAAAGTGTTTTCAATTTGAGAATAAAATACAAGGTTTATGGGTTAGGCATGAAATCCGGAATATGAGATATTCCGGGTTTATGATGTCTAAGGATATACAGATTCTAATTATTGTAGTTTTCCATTTCATTTCTGCGACCGTAAGTGTAATATGTGGGGTATCCCGATCTCGTTACTATATGTCAACGAATTTTCGGGATACGCATATTTACTTATGTTGATGACATGTGATATTATGTGTTGCTGTTGATATGATTTATTGGATCGTCATGTAAGAATAGCTGGGGTTTTATATAAGATGAGAGTTTTTATTTTCATTCATGTAAAATATGTATGTAATATTCTTTTATTGGGTCACTTCCGGGTTGGGGATGATGTCACCATTGATATATATTATTTACTTTTCCGCATTAAGATAGACCCAAGGCGGGGAGCACAAGTGACCGGGTTCCAGAGTCCAGTGGGAGACCATCTTAAGGAGTTGAGACTGGGTCTCTTAACTCTAGAATTGGTAGGGTCACATGCCGCTCTCGTAGGCTTCTAGGGATGTGGGTTAGGCTATTCTTCACGACTGTAGAATCCGTGTTTTACATTAATGGCTAAATTTAAAACACGGAAATCCTAGTATATCCAATATTTCATATATTGCTTCTGCTGCTTAGTTCTGTGATGTGATCATATAACTGCGTGAGACGAATGTTATATTATATATATAATATATAATAAACGTTGCTTATGTTTTGCACCTGTGCTAGTCCAGTCCCCGCTCTGCCGATAGTTAAGTAACCTAACGGTGTATGACGGGGCCCCGCGGCGAATGCGGATGGCATAAGCGTACGTTCTCTTTTCGTTTCATTTTTCTGTAATGTTTAGCAAACATTAAATGATGGGACTTCATTAATGAGATTAATGAAAAGAAAGAAACCCAAAGATGTTCTGGAATCAAATTTTTAAAAAGTGTAGCTCTAGATTTTGCTTTGTATAGTGGTATTTCTTGATGAATATCTAGCACCTCATTCGATGAGAAAAGAGCCGAGATCCCTTCACCGGGAGTGACCTCTTTAGGGAAACTAGCAAATGCTACAACTCACTCGGTTTTATCTGTTTATTGCTTCTCTACTTCTTGCTTTGCACAGTGGTATTCCTGAATATCCTGCACTTCATTCGATGAAGAAAGAGCCGAGATCCCTTCACCAGGAGTGACCTCTTTAGCGAAACTAGCAAAAGCATCAAAAACACTCCTTTTCAAAATCATCAGATTCTACAACAATATCAAGTTCATTATGCTCATTGTTTTCTTAAAAACTTTCGTAGCCCTCCGTCATTTCAGATAAGCACTATTTAGTATACGTGCAACGTTTGTTGACTAAAGCCAAGGCGTTCTGTGCGGTAGCTAACTAGTGCTTGACTGCAGCATGTGATGCGATTGGATTAGGGTAGTCGTGCGGCTTTATTGACCTTAGCCAAGGGTCGCACGGGTGAGTTTAATTCAATCATGAAATAACGGGTTGAACTAGACTAGCACTTATGATTTGTTGACCATATCCATGGCCATAAGTTGCTAGAGGTAAAAACCATTATCCGGAATTTGAAGTGTAGAAATTTTCTATGAGATTGCATACCTTCTATATGATAGTTGGATCCCGATACCCACTGCGAGTAAGAGTTACTCCTGAGAGAGTTTTGCACTTTATAATTAGCTAATCCAGTAGGTGTCTAGAAAGATGTCAATGTGGTTATTCCTCTAGGGAAACGAGGTTTATTTTAATTAGGTCCGTGCGAAAGCACGGAAAACCTCTCTCTGATTATCGATACCTTCCTGGCCGTACGATTGGCGAACCTATAGGGTGTAATTAATCCCGGCTAATCTTACCTTTTATGGTTTGAAGGAATATTTGATAAAAACAGTGGGAGCCATCCTGATTATATAAGATAATAACCAATCTAATCTTGCAAAGAGCGCACACTAATGCGTTTCCTTCTCTCTCTCCACGCAGCAACCAATGTCATGCCTTAATCAAGATAATAATATGGACGTATTGACCGAACCCGGTTATTATACTAAGCTGGGGAACGTTGGTTCCGTAGGAATAGGGGAATATCAGGATTCCCGCGCCACCCGTAGGAAGAAACAACATGTTGATGCATCTTCTTCGGGCGTATTCGTTACCGAGAATTGTTTCTCAGTTTGTTCTACGTCCTGGGTATTGAATACCGGATCAGGATCCCTCGTATGTAATTTATAACATGGGCTAAAGAAAGGTAGAGAACTGGGAAAGGGTGATAAATCCCTAACAGTAGGGAATGGTGCAATTGTTGCAGCCAAGGTAGTTGGCGAATATCACCTTGTATTACGAGCAGGTAACATATTGATTCTGAACGACTGTTACTACGTACCAAAGATGATGTGCAACATTATATCGGTTTGTTTGCTAACTAAAGAAGGATATATTCTCACATTAGAGGATAATATTATGAACATTTTCCATAATCATGTGTTGATTGGATTTGGTATGTTATGTAATGGTATATACGTTCTTAATCAAAGTACAGTTCTTAACATACATAACACAAACAAGAGGAAAAGTTCAGAAATGAACGAAACCTTTTTGTGGCACTGTAGACTAGGTCATATCAATGCGACAAGACTCGGTAAGTTGCATAAAGATGGATATTTGAATCCGTTCGAATTTTCATCTTATGAAACTAGCCATTCATGTCTCAAAGGCAAGATGACTAAAACTCCGTTTACTGGACACGGAGAAAGAGCTACTGAACTCTTGGGACTGATACATTGTGATGTATGCGGTCCTATATCTACACATGCCAGGAATGGTTTTTCGTACTTTATTACATTCATCTCAAGGTTCGGACATGTGTTCTTTTTGAAACACAAGTCTGAAGCTTTTGAGAAATTCAAGGAATATAAGTGCGAAGTTGAAAACCGGACGGGAAAAAGTATTAAAGACCTACGATATGATTGGGGAGGAGAATACTTCAGCGGGGAATTCCAAGACTATTTAAAAGAGAATGGGATTCCTTCTAAGCTTACTCCTCCGTATATACCACATCACAACGGTGTATCAGAGCAGAGAAATCGCACCCTATTAGATATGGTGCGCTCTATAATGAGTACTGCTGAGTTACCTATTTTTTGGGGACATGCGCTTGAGACAGCTCCATACCTATTGAATAGAGTTCCGACCAAATCAGTTCCTACCAATCCATATGAGATATGGAATGGGAAGAGACCATCTCTTAAACGAGTTAAGATATGGGGTTGTCCGGCCTCTGTTAAAAAGAAAAATCTGGACAAGCTCGAGACAAGGTCTGTTTTGTGCAAGTTTGTGGGATATCCAAAGGATTCCTATGGATATAACTTCTACCATACTGAGGAACAAAAGATGTTTGTTGCTTAACATGCCACCGTTTTAGAAACATAATTTTTTGTGAAAAAAATTAGTGGCAATGAGGTAGAACTGGATGAATTTCTAACAGCACAAACTACAACAAACGATTTGGTGGAACCGAAGGATCCAATAGTACCCAACGAACCCCAGTCACTCCATAGATCTAGTAGGGTTCCTCATCCACCTGAGTGATACTACGGTTTTCTCGTAGACGGTGTAATCAAGGATTTCATCATGGAAGATGTTGACCCGACTAGTTTTGAGCAGGCCATCACGAGTAGGGACTCTGTGAAATGGCTGGATGCTATACGATCTGAGATGGAATCCATGTACACCAACAAAGTATGGACTTTAGAGGTTGCTCCTGAAGGGGTAAAACCCATTGGGAGCAAGTGGATCTTCAAAAAGAAGATTGGTGTAGATGGAAAAGTTGAGACTTTCAAAGATAGACTTGTAGCAAAAGGTTTTCGTCAACGACCTGCTGTCAACTATGATGAAAGCTTTTCTCCTATTGCTATGCTTAAGTACATCAGGATCCTACTTGCTATTGCTGCATACCATGATTACGAAATCTGGAAGATGGACGTCAAGACCGCTTATCTAAATGGTGATTTAGAAGATAGCGTGTACATGACACAGCCAGAGGGCTTCGTAGACAGTGGGCGCAGCGGAAAGGTGTGCAAGCTGCTTAAATCCATCTACGGATTGAAGCAGGCATCGCGAAGCCGGAACATCTATTTTGATGAAGCTGTCAAAGAGTTTGACTTCATCAAAAATGTAGATGAACCTTGTATATATAAGAAGGCTGTACAGACTAAGGAGGTCTTCCACGTATTGTACGTGGTTGATATACTACTGATAGGAAACGATGTGTAAGTCAACGTTAGACACCCCACATGATGCGGGGAGGCAGAATAGGTAAAACAATCATTTTGTTTAAGTTAACATCGACTAACTTTACAGATCTTTGCTAAACCCCAACTAGCAACTATCTAGAAGTGATTAACTATTATGATAGATGATTATAACTCAAGATTCTAGTCTTTCTTGTTCTTGTTGTTCACCTCCTCGTCGGCCTCCTCGATGTGATAGAAGATCCACCCGAGAGTTCCTTATGTAGGGTTGCTAGGCACATGCACAAGGGTCTACGAGGCATCAACCATGCCCGATTTAAAATTTAGCCGTGCCGAACAACCCAAATCAGGATCATTAAACTAGAGTTTAGGCGAAAACAAGTATGTTAAACACTTTAACACTAAGTGAGAGGGATTACAACCTTTGTAGATCCGGTCCTTCACTTCTTAAGCTCCGTGTTGAGGTCCCTTTGTTGCGATCATCATGTTCCGGACTCTCGAGAGGCTCCGCGAAGAGAAAGGCACAATCTTGCTTCCGATCTTCGATAACAAAGATGATCAACCTTGAAATTTCGTTAACACAAGCCATCACTCATGAAATGATATGAACAACCTCATCTAAATGGCAATGGTAGATGAGAATGATAAAGTAGGATTTTCTCTCTCTTTTATTTCCATTTACTCACTCATTTTTCATCACCTTGAAAAAGCTAGAAAGCTTTTTCTCTCAAAGAAAGAAGGAAGAAGATGAAGAATAAAATCTTTAGAAACCTTTTGTGATGAATAATGAAAGATAAATATGATGAATAATGCAACCATGGTTGAATAAACCTTTGTAGAGAATTAACCAAGGCTAGGATTTGGGTTATGTTAAGAACGAGTCACTTGAAAATATTTTTGCACAAAACAAAACTAAACCTTCTAGAATCATCTAGAAAAACTTAACCCAAATCAAACCCTAACCATGTTTAATCTCCACTAATCATGTTGCATTAGTTATCATATCATGTTGCAATATTATATATCACATATATAATATTTATTGTAACAAAATAAAATAATACAATTAACATATATCGCATATATGTCAATGTATTACCCGAGTGAGAAAAAGAATCTTTTAGTGAGGTAATATTAGTTAATGTAATTTAATATATCATATATATTATTATACATTAAATTATCAAATCAACACTTGATCCGACAATCCGGCTATATCGCATATAACCGACTAATATTTATCCGTACCGATTCATCGAATCAACACTTGATCCGATGACCCGGCTGATATCAAATATCGCGAGAATAGAATACGGTATCTCATATCGGATTATCCTCGGTCCCGCACATATCACATATGTGCTCCTACTTCGTTTTGCCTGGGTCAAGAAACCTCTGTGTAGGACTCTAAAGAATCGTCAATACGCCGGCAGTAGGTGATGATCATATCAAACACCCACACGCTGCAAGCGGTCAGCTAAACGTAACAGCTACCCAGGTATTGAGCACTCAGAAGATCAACAAGCAAGCCTGTACATTCTCCTGTGAATCTAAACAGTAACACTCCCGTACAGTCCGGTCTCGTCGTCTGATATGTCGCATATCTCGTCTAGGGGTGGTAAACGTCAGACCCTAGTAGCTTGATAAGTCGTGTCGATATAAGGTCTATAACTGTTCGAGAAACTACTGATAACACTTAACAGTAAATCTCAGCAACCCTGGCCAGGGATTTCCAGTTATAGCCAATCGAACACAGCTCAACATCAACTCCCTATACCGGGAGAGACGAATACCCTCCTATCGCTCATTGCCTCCATGTGATTCGGGACTGTACCCAAAAGCCACCTTTTTGCACGCCCTCTTGGACGTGGTATGATGGAAATCAAAGCACAGTGCGAATCACACAAGACTCTATGACGATCTCGGGTCAACAGACTACTCTGTACCAGTGTCACCGGAGAACTGCCATCTGACGTGAGGTATAGTACCATCTGGGAGTTCTCGGCGAGTCAGTCCAGTGTACCCAGTCTCTACTGAGCACCCGTACACCATCCTTGATGTCAAACACCGATGGATATGGGATCATCCATCGCCCATCATATGGGTCAAGATGCGTATACGCTAGTCTACTTTGGTGCATCGATGCCCTGTCTCGATACACCCTTGACTAGGAACAGTTATAGGATGTACTCATCGACTACCGTGGCCCCACTAGTATGATCTAATCATAGTCCCAGTAGTCGATTACATATCCTAAGGGCTTTATCAACATGTTACATAGAGACAATCAGAGTACATGTTAAGATAAAGTACAACCAGATAGCATACTATCATGTCGAGCAAGAAAGTCCTCCCTATATATGTCCAAGCATCCATTACAATATACATCACATGTTCAGTAATGGCCTCTAGGGCATACATATAACTAACAATCTCCCACTTGCACTAGGGCCATCTGTCGTGGTATCACATACCCAACAATTAGTTGTGGTTGAAGTATCTCATACTCAACCATCCTATAAAAGTCTCTACTGGGAAAAATGCCTTTGTGAGTGGATCCACGCTGTTGTCCTCGGTGTCTACTCTCCTAACCTCGATCTCCTTGGAGATCAACCATCTCCATGATCAGGTGATACTGCATAAGAATTATATCTGAACTTCTGATGGGACGGTAGTTCCTTGGCGTAAGCCATAACTCCATTGTCATACAATGGTAGGAACGAAGTTCATCTCATGAACTTATATGTATCCAGACTGCCTCTTTGGTAGCATCCTTGGTAACGATGTATCATGCCTTTAATCGTCTAGTAAGTCACGGTATCTAGCTTGGAACTCTTCCAACATACCGTCCCTCCACTGAGGGTAAAGACAATGCCTGCGACTGACATTCAGTCGTCCATATCATCCTGGAACCTTTCCAGTGATTCTCCCCAGGATCGATTGATACCATCTCACTACAACTAGTGAGAATCCTAACTTCCAATTAGATCCATCTCATAGATCCAAAACCCAGGATTTAGGAGGTATCACTTTGATCCTATATGGAGAATCCTTGTGATAAGCGGAGATTGACCGAGCGTAGCATAGGAAACTCCTTCCCTATCAAGAGTATGTCATCCACGTACTTTATGAGGATCACCACCATACTCCCTACTACCTTTTTGTATATACAAGCTTCATCTACCATTTTGATGAAGTCAAACTCTTTGACTACCACATCAAAACAGATGTTCCAACTCCGCGATGCCTGCTTTATCCTATAAAGCATCTTGCACACGTTTCCGCTGCACCCACTGTCTACGAAGTCCTCTGGCTGTGTACTTATAGACGCTCTCTTCTAAAACATCATTCAGAAAAGCAGTCTTGACACCCAACCACCAGATATCGTAGTCATGGTATGTAGCCGTGGAAAGTAGGATCTGGATGGACTTAAGCATAGCTTTGAAAGTCTCAACTTTTCCATGTACACCAAGTAATCTTCTCAAGATATACTTGCTCCTGATGGGGATTTAACCCTTCAGATAAAGCAACCAAAGTCCATACTTTGTTGGTGTATAAGGATTCCATCTCAGATCACTAAGCATCCAGCCATTCTTATAGAGTCCCACTCCTGATGGCCAGCTCGAAACTAGTTGGGTCATCATCTCATGATGCAATCCTCGCTCCCACTGTCATAGAGAAACCGAAGTATCTCTCAGGTGGGTGAGGAATCCTACTAGATCGGCGGAGAGGCTGAGGTTCGTTAGAAACTATTGAATCCTTTGGTTCTACCGAATCATCTGCTGTAGTTTGTATAGCTGGAACTTCTTCCAGTTCTACAGAACTGACTTTGCCTCGAGCTTGTCTGGATTATGCTTTTTAGACATAGACCGGACAACCCCAAATCTTAACAAACTTAAGATATGGGCTCTTCCCTTTCCATATAACATATGAAGTGGTAGGCAACTGATTTGATTTGAACCCTATTCAATAGGTATGCAGCTTCTCAAGTGCATAACTCCCAAAAGGAAATAGAAAACTCAGTTGTACTCATCATAGAGCACACCATATCACATAGGGTGTTATTGCTCCGCCCCGATATACCATCGTGCTAAGGTGTATACGGAGGAGTAATGCTAAGAGAGAATCTCATTCTCCTTTAGAAAAGTCCAGGAATTCCGTGCTCAAGTATTCTCCTCCCTGATCTCATCAAAGGACATAATACTTATACCCATTTTTGGTTCTCTACTTCTAACTTATATTCTGTGAATATCTTAAAAGGTTCGTACTTGTGTTTCAACAGGAACATATTTCTGAATCTTGAAAGATAATCAGTGAATGTAATGAAGTACAAAGGACCGATCTTGGCATGTGTAGACAAGGGACCTTCATACATCAGCATGTATCAATCCCAAGAGTTCACTAACTCTTTCTCTGTTTCCAATAAACGGAGCTAAGGTCATCTTATCTCTGTGACATGACTGGTAAGTATCACAAGATGTAAATTCAAACAAATTTAAATATGCATCTTTATGTAACTTCAGTTTGCCGGGTCGCATTGATATGACCTAGTCTACAATGCCTCAAGAAGGATTCGTTCATTTCTGAACTCTTTGTCTTATGTGTGTTCTATATACTAAGAACTGTAGTTTGATTCAGAACGTCAATGCTTTTAGATAACGTGCCTGAACCGATCAACTCTTGATATAGGAAATGTTCAAAACAATATCCAACAATACAAAATTATATCCTTCTTTACTAATAAAGAAAATGATATGATGTTGTATATCAGGTTCGGTATCTAATAACATTCGTTCAGAATCAATATATTCTGGTAATACATGGTGATAGTGACCAACAGACTTGGCTGCAACACCTGCACCGTTTTCTATCTCATGAAACATTTCATCCTTTCTCAGTTCTCTACCTATCAGTATCCCATGTAATACATTATATATGTGGGATCCTGATCTGGTATTTCATACCCAGGACGTAAATGATACTGAGAAACAGTTCTATGTAATGAACACACCCGAAGATGATGCATCAGCATGCACTTTCTTCGTTTGGGCGGCACGGGAAATCTGGTATTCCACAATTTTCTGCTCTGTCTTATAACATTTATAAGTTGGAGCGGGATCAACGTTCCCCAGCTCAGTATAACAAGCGGGTTCGGTCAATATATCCGTGTTATTATCTTGATTAAGGCGTGATATAGTTGCTACCTGGAGAGAGAGAGAAGAAAACACTCAGCGTATTCCCTTGCAAGATTAGATTGGTTATCTAATATATCTAATCAGAATGTCTCCCACTGTTTTAGTCAAATCTTCCTTCAAACCCAAAAAGAAAAGACTAGCCGGGATTAATTACACGCTACAAGTTCGCCAATCTTTCAGCCAGGCCAGTGTCGGTACTTTGAGGGAGGTGCCCCGTGCTTTCGCACGGACCTAATTAAAGTAAACCTCGTTTTCCCAAGGGCGTAACCCCGTTGACACCTTTCTAGACACCTACATGATCATCTAATTGTAATGTGTAAAACACTCCCATGAGTAACTCTTACTCGCAGCAGGTATCGGGATCCAACTATCTCATAGAAGGTATGCAATCTCATTGCAAATTTCAACACTTGAAATTCCCAATAATATTTTACCCCTAGCGTCCTATGACCTTGACGAATGCCAACAAACCATAGGCTACTAGTCAAGTTCAACCCGTCATTTCCCGATTGAATTAAACCCACCCGCACGACCCTTGACGAATGCCAACAAAGTCGCACGACTACCCTAACTCAATCTGCATCATATGCATAAGCAGATAAGCATAAATAGCTACCGCACACTACGTCTTGACGAAAGCCAACAAACGCAGCACGAATACTATGAAGTATTTATCTGAAATGACGAAGGGCTACGACAGGTTTTTAAGAAAACCTTTTGCGTAATGAACTTGATAACGTTGTAGAATCGAGTGATTTTAAATGGAGTGTTTTTTAGGCTTTTCTAGTTTTGCTAAAGGGGTCACTCCCGGTGAAGTGATTGTCGGCCCTTTCTTCATCGAATAAGGTGCATGGTATATCATATATACCACTATGCAAAGCAAGAACTATTGAAGCAATCAAAAGACAAACCGAGTTTGTAGGATCTGCTAGTTTCACTAAAGTGGTCACTCCCGGTGAAGGGATCTCGGCTCTTTCCTTATCGAATAAGGTGCTGGATGTTCTACAAGGAACACCGCTATGCAAAGCAAGAACTAGAGCTACCAGTTTTTAAACAAGTTTCTACAACATCTTTAGGTTTCTTTTATTTCATTAATCTCATTAATGAAGTCCCATTTTAATATGCTTCACAAGCAACAGATATGAAACGAAATAAACAATATATAATATATATCTCATATATATAATATAAACATTCGTCTCAGGCAGTAATATGATCTCATCACAGAACATTGCAGCAGAAGAACATATATGAAATATTGGATATACTAGGACGTCCGTGTTTTTAATACGAGCCTGTATAAAACACGGATTCCACGGTCGTGATGAATAGCCAAACCCACATCCCTAGATCCCTACGAGAGCGGCAAGCAACACTGCCAATTCTAGGGTTAAGAGACCCGGTCTTGACTCCTCGAGATGGTCTCCCACTAGACCCTAGAACCCGGTTACTTGTGCTCCCCGCCTTGGGTCCACCTAATGCGGAAAAGTAAATAATATACAATGGTGACATCATCCTCAGCCCGGAGTGCCCCAATAAAAGAATATTACATACAAATGAATTTTACATGAATGAAAAAGAAAAAACTCTCATCTCACATAAAACCCCCTGCTATTCAAAACGCGACGATCCAATATAACATATCACAGCAACACATAATATCTCATATTATCAACGTAAATAAGTATGCGTATCCCGATTGTCGTTGATGTATAGCAACGAAGCCGGCGATACACCACGTACTACGCTTACGGTCACAGAAAAGAAAGTGTAAAACTATAACAGTTGGAATCCGCAACCTCCTTAGACATTGCATGCCTAACCAAATGAATTCCTTAGACATCGCATGCCTAACAATTATGAACCCCGCATTTTAGTCTCTTTATCGAAAACTCTTTTCTATATCAAGTCGGGCAATTCAACAAGATTCCCGACATCCTGATCGAATGCTCATCGCAAACTTTAGTAGACGGCCCCACCCCCGGATGCCGTCGACGAAGTGCACTAAGGCGGAACACTGCTGCCGTGAGCACCCGAACGGATGCTTTTGGCGACGGGGTTCTCTTATAGTCACTTGGTCGGGGCTATGAGGCATGGCTGTCTATTAAGTTTACCCGGCGAGTATCCGCGTACTCTACGTGATTGCGACGGACTTTTGATCACATCAAAATTCCGTGGCAACCGATCAATTGAGACTGAACTGCTAGATTTATAACATTCAAATTAGTTATCTCATAACTACTTGTGGATTCCAAATATTGTATCACATTCCAGATAAATAGACAATGTTAAACTTTCCGATCGAATAATCAAACACCCAAGATTTCTCCAATATATCTCAACACTTGAAATCAGTTTTAAAACATCCATCACATGCCACAGTACCGATGGTCCATCCGTAGAAGGGTCAAGCCAACGCCTCACATGTGGCACGCCGTACTGCCCCAAACCCTAAGGTTCAGAGGCAGTTCAAGACGGTCAAATAATCGAGTTAAGGTTTGTGTTCTTCTAGAGGGCCGACTGCGTTACTTGCACGACTTAGAACGTTCTTAAACTCGGAAAAAATCCAACTTTTGAAAAATTTTCCGACAGGGGAAAAAGTGAGTTATTGATATTCGTTCGAAGTTTTTAACAGTTTCTAAAATTATCCGGAACAAACTAAACAAAGTTAAATTATCCGATCGAATCAACGAGTCCCCAATACAACCCATAAAACTCAACATTTGGATGTAATTAAAATTTTCCAGAAACAAATGATAAGAAAGGGCCTAAGAATAAATATATGGAATATGAGGGACTAAGTCATAATCTTGGCCGCGTAAACGCTGCTAAACCCTTGGTTTGGCCGCGGTTCCGCGGTCATATAAAAGTATTAGGGGTCCGTACTTCACAGTAATTCTTATTTTTTCCTGCTCTATTTTCTGAGCATTTTTAATTCATAAAAAATCACATTTTCAGAAAATGTCCAGAGAAGGGTTCAAATTAGGGTTTCGGGGTTCGATCGGAGTTTAAATTTCGTCTAGACTTCGCCTAAAGCTCTAGCTTGGCTCAGATACCATTGTAGGGTTGCTAGGCATACGCACAAGGGTCTATGAGGCATCAACCATGCCCGATTTAAAATTTAGCCGTGCCGAACAACCCAAAGCCGGATCTTTAAACTAGAATTTAGGAGAAAAAAAGTATGTTAAACACTTTAACACTAAGTGAGAGAGATTACAACCTTTGTAGATCCGGTCCTTCACTTCTTAAGCTCAGTGTTGAGGTCCCTTCGCTGCGATCATCGTGTTCCGGACTCTCGAGAGGCTCCGCGAAGAGAAAGGCACAAGCTTGCTTCCGATCTTCGATAACAAATATGATCTACCTTGAAGTTTCGTTAACACAAGCTATCACTCATGAAATGATGTGAACACCCTCATCTAAATGTCAAGGGTAGATGAGGATGATGAAGTAGGATTTTTTCTCTCTTTTATTTTCATTTACTCACTCATTTTTCATCACCTTGATAAAGCTATAAAGCTTTTTCTCTCAAAGAAAGAAGGAAGAAGATGAAGAATAAAATCATTAGAAACCTTGTATGATGAATAATGAAAGATAAATATGATGAATAATGCAACCATGGTTGAATAAACCTGTAACGTTTTGAAAACCGTTTCGGTGAAATTTCGGAAAATCGGTAAAATAAGGGGGTTTTCTGTAAAAAGTCAAAATACAAATATTTTTATTATAAAAATAAAATATACATATTCTAGCTATGTAATTGCTAGTATTTGGTGTTTATTGAGCCACTGGTGAAATTTCAAATTTTCTGAAAATTTTTCCGAAATTAATTATTTTATTATTATTTTAAGCCGTCACTAATACATTTAATTAGGGAAAATTACAAACTGGAATGAGTTGAAACAAATTTTGTGCATCATAACACATTAAACAAAATTTTATCATGTGGTTTTTGAAATGAAATGATATTGCCAAACGGTTTTAGAAATATCGAAGATAAAAGGCTTAAAAATAAAACAAATATGATATAATTAAAGAGTTAGGTGTTAATGTGAGTATGAGGCAAGGTTAATTATCTTTTTCTCACCCACCCACTCACTTTTCCTACCAATTTCTGGCCGAATTCAGCCCCCCCATTCTCATCTCTTTTTAGAAGGAAAAAAAAGAGTAATGAAAGCAATTAAATATTAAGGTATGGAGTTAGGTAATTGTGGTGGACTTCTTGGCCCCATTCTCTCTCCAATCACCTCACACCCTCTTCCCCTCCCCATTTGGCCGAGCCCCATTCTGCAGCAGCCCCTATTCATGTTTCCACTTCTTTTCTCTTCAAAATCCCTCCATTTTGCTTCAAAAATCAATCCAAAGTCTCACAATTTCACCATTTATCCTTTACCCAATATTCTTTGACCCAAAGTGGTTTGGATTGAGGAGCAAGAGAGCATTTTGAGAGGCTAGATTTCATGATGATCCATGGTTCATGAGGTATAATTTTAACCTTATACTTATATTGTTGTTTAATTGCTTCAATGTTAACAATTTAGAAGTTTAATTGGGTTTTATTACAAGTTTGGAACATTCAAGACTAGGGTTTGAATTTAATTAGGATTTTTATCATTAGTTTATGGTTGTAATGAGGTGATTAACATGTAATTGTATGCAAAATCTAAGTTGGTTACTACTTGCTAATTTGTTAATTTAAAATTTTGATAATTATGCTAATTTGCTAACTAAGTTTTTAAAATTGGTTTAATAATTGGGATTAAAAATGTAATTAGATTTTTCATGACTTCATTAACATTGTAAAATGTAGTTTAATACTTTAGTTCATGAAAATCCAAGCTAAATTGTTGTTTGTGTATTTTTGCTATAAAATTGTTAAAATTGGGTATTTTGTAAACTAGAATTTTGGGGTTTATGGAATTTAATGAGATTAAATTATGGGAATTGTTTTTATGACATATTTAAGATATTTAATAAGTATTATGGCCGCTAGATTTGTTTAAATGTCGAGTTTTGTATTAAAACGGGTAATTTTTGCTTGCTAGATTTTCGGAAAAATGGCTTTTAAGGTGAATTTGGGGTTTTTGTGAATTCTAACCTATTTTATATTATAATTAGTGTTCGTGAATGCGCAAATGAGAGTGTTTGGGTTTTTCTCGATAGTTTGAAGTTTGTACATCGACATCGAGGGTTGGTTTGGCTATTCTTGCCTGCGTAGGCGATAGGTTTTGACCTATGCGTGATACGCGTGCCGGTTTGATTTTCGTATGCCGTTTCGATTTCGAATTTGGTTTTAATGCGATACGGTGCGTTATGATATGTAGGTAGCCCATGTAGACTTCGAGACGACAAGCAAGCGCGTGGCGACGTCGGTACCAGGCGAGCGAGGACCAGGTGAGTAGATTTATATCTACGGGGAGAAGTCGGGTGGATGGCGTATAGCACTCCCGCAGTTCGTGGTGATATATACGAATACGTATACATACATATATTGATTATATATTGTTTGAGATTATTGATACTAAATATGGATATTTGTTGTGCTTGAATGATTTAGTGTCGCGAAACCCTACAGTAGTGGTCACACCACATATGCACACACACACCCATACTTGCATTCATTCTTCTTTCATATGCGCTTATATGGGATTCTATATAGTTATGTGTTCACATGGGTATGGGACTATGTGTTCATATACTGGATTTAAGATGAGTCGATAGGATTTGAGTTGAGGCCGTGAGATCGGTGATATGGCAGGATTCGTACTTGAGATACGTCCTGATGTTATAGCGGATCTTTGGATGACAATGCCATGTGAATAGTGATATTAGTAGTGTACTAGACGTAGGTCAGTACCCCAGATGATGATCTTAATAAAGAGGAGACCAGATGAACAGTGTGATGAGTATGATATTGACCCGTACCCAGATTTGGGGATGCCGTACGACGGATTTACGTACGAGCTATATGTTGATGATTGATCCGCACTCTTGACTTGTGATGTCTGACTATAGATATGGTATCGGATATGATATTATTGAGGCGGGATCACCGACTATATATATACAGGTATGTATACGTATCGACTCAGATGTTAGGCGGGTTCCTTACTTGTTAGTTCAGCCGTATAGTTTAGTGTAGCTGTTAGACTAGATTAGACTCCTACCTATTTCAAAACTAACGAATCGTGGGTATTTTAAAAGACAGGTCAAGGGATTCTACGGATATTTCAAAAGACGTATCTTTTCTTAAAAACACCGTAGCCCTTATTTTCAAAACACTGCGATTCGTGTTATTTCAAAAGGCACTATTGTAGGACTTATATTAGGGTAATGCAGTTTAGTTATCGTTGTGTCTAGTATTCCGCTCATTATTGCTGTTCGCTTTGCATCGCATACTTATATTATAATTTCTTATTGCATTGTTGATATCAAACTGTTAGGACACCGGCACCATTACCGATGATACGTATGTACCACGTACACTTACTTGCCGGCTCACACACATCTTCATCGGTAATTGCCATGTCACGTACACCTTAGAAAATATTATTGCTTTACTTAGCTTGTTAGTTAGTAATTTGACATGATATTAGTGTACCTGCCTTATATGCCAGCTTAACATTGTAGTTATTACTTGTCACTTCATGCATACTGTTATTCATTGTTATGCCGCATTCATGGATTCTTCTGCCTATATTCATGGTTTTACATGCTATTGATGATTTGGATTCAGATTTCCATGAGATTTTCTGGATTTGGGGGGGAAACCGCAAAACTTATATAAACTGCTTTCTCTCCTTTTAAATAAAAAGTGCGGTTTTCACATGATGTATGAGTTGTCCACCATGAGTTTGCTGATGGATTTCGAGACTCGATTCGAGGAGATGGATGAACCGTTTCGGGTACATGGTGGGCCCGGTGCGGTACCCCGGGGCAAGAAGATCGTGTTGTTGACGTTGAGCTTGTGCAGGGGAGCACGACCGACCGGTGATTTTACCCGACGCGTCGAATATCCGGAGGATACCGTCATGGTCATGAGATGGATGGTAGGGGCCGGCCTGGACTGACGGCGCCCTAGTCATTGTGATTGAGACATTGAGATTTCGAGATATTAAGGTACAGAGACTGTGATATAGAGATATCGAGATATTGGGATTACGTTTTGTGCCGATGCTAGGCACTGTTTTATGCTGATTTGATTATGATGCCTCCTTTTAAAAATACAGAAATCTCACTAATTTATGAAAGCAGTTTTCTTCAGTACATGCATTCTGTTTCATGCATTCATACATCATCCATATAATATATTGCTACCTGAGGCACTGACACGGGCATATGGGATTACACATGGGTTAGATATTTACCCTAGTCATTGTTATAGACTGCTGGTTATATTTGAGGATTATATATTATGATCGTATGACCTAGGATTGCGTCATACATGCGATTTCTATTCGTAGATGTTTTTCTATTGACGAGTTGGCATTGTGCCCCAGTTTCTTGCAGGTTTGCCGTACAGGTTTCATTACGGCTTTGCGGGCACAATTTCATTCGGGTGACTTGCTATTAGGTGGGTTTATCGGTATCGTACCCATCATATTACCTTGTATAATATTATTTACTTGTATCTAGTAAATTCCATCAACCAAACATGTATTTATTTTGAGATAGAGACCTGTGATATTATTCTTTCGACTTTAGAGTCGCGCATTATATTTCTGTAGATTTCTTGTGGTTTTGAGTTTCCCTTTTGAGTTTTTGATCCTCGCCCTTGGCGTTGTATATTATATTGCTTGTGTGGTTGTGACCGTCGATTGACGAAGAGCTTGCTCCCGCTTGGGGATGCCCTTTATTGATTTCGTATACTATTCATGTTGTATCCCGTTTGGAGGCCAGTATTTACAAAGGAGGCTCTGCCGAAATTTTCAGGAAATATTTGATTTTTTTAAAACCGCATAATTCGGCTTTTGCTATTAAAAATACTTGATTTTAAATTGGTTTTCCTTCACTCTACTAGTTTGCTTGGTATGGATTTCTGGGTTTTCGGCTTACTTAGATTACATACGCCTCGAGACGTTTCGTAGTTTTTAAGTACCGGTCATGTTCTGTACTTTCGGGACGTGACAAAACCTTTGTAGAGAATTAACCAAGTCTAGGGTTTGGGTTAGGTTAAGAATGAGTCACTTGAAAATATCTTTGCACAAAACAAAACTAAACCTTCTAGAATCATCTAGAAAAACTTAACCCAAATCAAACCCTAACCATGTTTAATCTCCACTAATCATGTTGCATTAGTTATCATATCATGTTACAATATTATATATCACATATATAATATTTATTGTAACAAAATAAAATAATACAATTAACATTTATCGCATATATATCAATGTATTACCCGAGTGAGAAAAAGAATCTTTTAGTGAGCTAATATTAGTTAATATAATTTAATATATCATATATATTATTATACATTAAATTATCGAATCAACACTTGATCCAACAATCCGGCTATATCGCATATAACCGACTAATATTTATCCGTACTGATTCATCGAATCAACACTTGATCCGATGACCCGGCTGATATCAAATATCGCGAGAATAGAATACGGTATCTCATATCGTATTATCCTCGGTCCCGCACATATCACATATGTGCTCCTACTTCATTTTGCCTGAGTCAAGAAAGCTCTGTGTAGGACTCTAAAGAATCGTCAATACGCCGGCAGTAGGTGATGATCATATCAAACATCCACAAGCTGCAAGCGGTCAGATAAACATAAGAGCTACCCAGGTATTGAGCGCTCAGAAGATCAACAAGCAAGCATGTACATTCTCCTATGAATCCAAACAGTAACACTCCCGTACAGTCTGGTCTCGTCGTCTGATATGTCGCATATCTCGCCTAGGGGTGGTAAACGTCAGACCCCAGTAGCTTGATAAGTCGTGTCGATATAAGGTCTATAACAGTTCGATAAACTACTGATAACACTTACCAGAAAATCTCAGCAACCCTGGCCAGGGATTTCCAGTTATAGCCAATCAAACACAGCGCAACATTAACTCCCTCTACCGGGAGAGACGAATCCCTTCCTATCGCTCATTGCGTCCATGTGATTCAGGACTGTACCCAAAAGCCACCTTTTTGCACGCCCTCTTAGACCTGGTATGATGGAAATCAAAACACAGTAGGAATCTCATAAGACTCTATGAGGATCTCGGGTCAACAGACTACTCTGTACTAGTGTCACCGGAGAACTGCCATCTGACGTGAGGTATAATGCCATCTGGGAGTTCTCGGCGAGTCCGTCCAGTGTACCCAGTCTCTACTGAGCACCCGCACACCATCCTTGATGTCAAACACCGATGGATATGGGATCATCTATCGCCCATCATATGGGTCAAGATGCGTATACGCTATTCTACTTTGGTGCATCGATGCCCTATCTCGATACACCCTCGACTAGGAACAGTTATAGGATGTACTCATCGACTACCGTAGCCCCACTAGTATGATCTCATCATAGTCCCAGTAGTCGAGTACATATCCTAAGGGCTTTATTAACATGTTACATAAAGACAATCAGAGTACATGTTAAGATAAAATACAACCAGATAGCATACTATCATGTCGAGCAAGAAAGTCCTCCCTATATATGTCCAAGCATCCATTACAATATACATCACATGTACAGTAATGGCCTCTAGGGCATACATATAACTAACACCTTCTCCAAGCTTTAACCTCTCACTCGATATAACTAGGTGGCTATGATTGTTAATCAAGGTAACCTAAAGAATATAAAGATGGATTAGGGATCTATTAGTCATGCTAACCCTTGGGATCTCAACACATGAGAGGATTAGGGTTAGGTTTTTGAAGAGAGAAAGCTTGAGGAGAGAGAAAGTGTTTGTGATAATGAAATGAAAATATAAATCATTATGTATATAATGAAGCATAATAATTATCAAAATAAATCATATAGATAATTACAACCATGCTTCATTTAATACAAATGAATGAATCATCTCATGAATCATTAAGCAATAAATGCTTCATTAACTCATTTGAATGAATCACTCCATGAGTCACTAATTCATTTAATGCATTTTACACCTAAGCTCTCCACCTCACCTTTCTTCTAGAAGCTTCTCGACTAATTACAAGAATGCCCCTCCCATCCGTAAAATCATGGAAATACTGAGACTGTATAAATCCAATAATTCAATACTAGAATCTGGCTTAAACTAAAGCCTGCTAGTGTAAACTGTCCGAATATCGTACGTGCATAAATACACGTATGTGTCCGAACCCTTGTCGTAAAACCATACGACCTCTATATCATTTCACCTGAAGCAGGGAAACACTCTGTGTGGGACTCTAAAGACTCGACACTACGCTGGTAGTGGGTTTAAGCACAGGCCGCAAGCGGCACTACCTGTACGTAATGGTCCCCAGGTAGATGTCGAAAAGAAGGCCGATGAAGAAACCCATCCGAACTCCTACTGGGCCTGATGTGGCAATCTACTTACAGTCCGGTCTGTTCATCTAATACTATCACATATCAGGCCTAGGGGGCGGCAAGCGTCAGTCCCCAAAAAGTTGTATAATTCGTGTCGGAGCGAAGCCCATTACACCTTGAGAAGCTACTGTAAATCCTACCAGTAAATCTCGTTTGCCCTGGCCAGGGACTTTGCATAATGGCTCTCCAAACACAGTATGATATCAACTCCTAATACCGGGAGAGACCAATCCAATCTAACCGCCACTGCCTCCAAGTGCTTCGGGACTACACCCAACTGCTACCTGTTTGCACAACTCCTTTGAGCCGTGGTAGGGTTGCAATCTAAGAACAGTGGGAACACACTCGAGACGAAGCAGCAGTGTCAAGTATGCGGACTATGTTGTACTCATGTCACCTGGGAACTGTTAACTGACAACGGGTATTATACCAACCAACAGTTCCCTGCGAGTCATGTCCGGTGTACCCGTAACCTAACGAGCACCTGTATACTATCTCCAGTACAACGTACTTGTGGCTATGGGACATACCATTTCCCCTGCTGGGATGAGAAGCGTACACACTAGTCTACTGTGGAGTATCGATGCCCTGTCTTGATATTCCTACGACTAGGGACCTGAAAAAAAGATGCGCTTATAGAATACCCAGCCCCCACTAGTGTGACTGCCATCACAACGCTGGTAGTTAAGCAAGATCCTATGGGCTCTATCAATATGTATTCGCGATATGTTAAAAGAAACATATACACATATTAAGATAGATATAAACCAAGTAGCATACTACTATGTTGAGCAAGACTGTTAATATAACTGTGAATATCCCTAGCTTTCATTAAGTAATATACAAGCTAGTATGATACAATAATGGCCCCTAGGGCATATACACTAACAATCTCCCACTTGCACTAGGGCCATGTACTGGCGTATCGAAGACCTATCATCTCGAGTAGCCTCTTAAACTGTATCTGAGGTAAGGCCTTTGTGAATGGATCTGCAGTGTTCTCCTCTGTAGCAACTCTCCGGACCTCGATCTCCCGGCGATCTATGATCTCCCTGATCAGGTGATACTGCCTTAAGATGTGTCTGGACTTCTGATGGGACCTGGGTTCCTTCGCTAAATCTATAGCCCCATTGTTGTCACAATACAGAGGTATTGGATCAACAATGGATGGAACCACCTCAAATTCTGTGCGGAACTTCTTCATCCAGACTGCTTCTTTTGCGGCATCGCAAGCAGCTATATACTCCGCTTCCATCATCGAGTCAGCAATGGTGTCCAGCTTGGAACTCTTCTAGCACACCGCCCTTCCATTGAGGGTAAAGACATAACCTGACATGGACTTGGAGTCATCCTTGTCACTCTAGAAGCTGGAGTCAGCAAAAGCCTCGATCTTGAGGTCTTTTCCACCGTAAACCAAGAACATATCCATAGTCCTTCATAGGTACTTGAGAATGTTCTTTACTGATATCCAGTGCTTCTCCCCTGGGTCTTACTGGTACTGGCTTACCACGCTCAGTGCGTAAGCTACATCTGGTCTGGTGCATAACATCGCATACATTATAGAGCCTACCGCAGAAACGTAGGGTATAATCGACATGCGATCCTTTTCCAAATTAGTCTTGGGAGACATCTCTTCGGAGAGGGTGATTCCGTGATACGCCGGTAAATTACCGCGCTTAGAATCTTCCATACTGAATTTTTTCAGTACAGTGTTGATATACCTGGACTGCGAAAGTCCCAACATCCTCTTAGATCTATCACGACAGATCCGGATCCCCAGAATGTAAGAGGCATCACCCAGGTCTTTCATGGAGAACCTGTGTGACAAGAATCCTTTGACAGATTGTAGCATAGGAATGTCATTTCCTCTCAAGAGAATGTCATCCACGTACAAGACGAGGAATACGACAGTTCGTGCTACAATTTTACTATATATACATGGTTCATCTGGATTTTTGATAATGTCATATTCTTTGACTGTTTCATCAAAACAGATGTTCCAACTCTGCGATGCCTGCTTTAGTCCATAAATGGACTTAAGCAACTTGCGCACTTTCCTACTGCTCCCACTTTGGTTGAAAACTTCTGGCTGATCCATATAGTCGCACTCTTCTAAATTACCATTTAGAAAAGCCGTCTTTACGTCCATCTGCCAGATCTCATAATCATGGATGGCGTCAATGGTAAGAAGGATCCGAATAGATTTGATCATAGCCAATGGAGAAAAAGTTTCGTCATAGTCCAAACCAGGTCTTTGACAAAAACCCTTTGCAACAAGTCTAGCCTTATAGGTTTCTACCTGTCCATCTACACCAATCTTTTTCTTAAAGATCCACTTGCATCCAATGGGTTGCCAAAGTCCAAAGTCCATACTTTGTTGGTGTACATGGACTCCATCTCGGTCCGCATTGCATCTAGCCATCTTACTGAGTTGCCGCTCTGGATGGCCTGCTGGAAGCTAGTAAGCTCATCATTATCAATAACGCAATCCTCTCTATCCCCGTCTATGAGAAAACCGTAGTATCTCTTAGGAGGATAAGATGGCCTACTACTCCTGCGGTGGGGTGCGGGAGTGTCTTGTTCTTCTTGAACTTCTGGTTCTACCAAACTTTCAGTAGTAGTTTGTGGTTCTGGAATTTCTTCAAGTTCTATTGCGCTCCCACTTGTTTTCTTTTCTAAAAACTGTTGTTCTAGAAAATGGGCATTACGAGAAATAAATACCTTTTGTTCCTCTGCGTAATAAAAAAAATAACCCTTGGAGTTCTTTGGATATCCCATAAACTTACACTGTACTGATCGTGTCTCGAGTTTGTCCGCATGCTGCTTTTCAACAAAAGCTGGACATCCCCATATCTTCAGCTACTGAAGATAGGGTTTCTTCCCACTCCACATCTGATATGGTATGGTAGGCACAGTCTGTTAGTTATATGTATGCCCTAGAGGCCATTACTATACATAGGATGTATATTGTAGTGGATGCTGGGACATATATAGGGAGGACATTCTTGCTCGACATGATAGTATGCTATCTGGTTACCCTTTACCTTAACGTGTATGCTGATTGTCTCTCTGTTACATGTTGGTAAAGCCCTTAGGATCTGTACTTGACTACCTGGACTATGATGCGGATCATACTAGTGGGGACATGGTAGTCCATAAGTACATCCTTCAAAGTCCCTAGTCGTGGGTGTATCGAGACGGGGCATCGATATACCAGTGTAGACTAGCGCATACCTTCTCGACCCATACAGATGGGCGATGGATGATCCCATATCCATTGGTGTTTGACATCAGAGATGATATACGGGTGCTCAGTAGAGACTGGGTACACTGGACGGACTCGCCGAGAACTCCCAGATGGTATTATACCTCACGTCAGATGGCAGTTCTCTGGTGACACTGGTACAGAGTAGTCTGTTGACCCGAGATCGTCATAGAGTCTTGTGTGGTTCCCACTGTGCTTTGATTTCCATCTTACCATGTCCAAGAGGGCATGCAAAACGGTGGTTTTTGGGTACAGTCCCGAGTCACAAGGAGGCAATGAGCGATAGGAGGGGATTCGTCTCTCCCGGTATAGGGGGTTGATGTTGCGCTGTGTTCGATTGGCTATAACAGGAAATCCCTGGCCAGGGTTGCTGAGATTTACAGGTAAGTGTTACCAGTAGTTTCTCGAATTGTTATAGACCTCATATCGACAAGACTTATCGAGCTATTGGGGTCTGACGTTTACCACCCCTAGGCGAGATATGCGACATATCAGACGATCAGACCGGACTGTACGGTAGTGTTACTGGTTGGATTCACTGGAGTGTGAGCGAGCTTGCTCGTCGATCTTCAGATCGCTCAAAACCCGGATGGCCGTTACGTTTAGCAGACCGCTTGCGGCTTGTGGATGTTTGATATGATAATCATCCGCTGCCGGCGTATTGACGAGTCTTTAGAGTCCTACACAGAGGTTTCCTGGCTCAAGCGAAACGAAATAGGAGCGCATATGAGATATGTGCGGGACCGAGAATAATGCGTGTATGTGATACCGTATTTCATTCTCGCGATGAATGTATCGATTAGGTTATATGCGATATACCCTAGTTATCGAATCAAGGGTGGATTCGATAAACCGATGCATTGCATACTAGTCGGTTATATACGATATGACCGGATCGTTAAATCAAGTGTTGATTTAATTATTTGATGCATAATTATATATTTAATATATTACTTTGCATTAACTAGTATCGGTTCACTTTAAATGGATTTTCTCGCTCGGTTGTGCGCATTGCATATGCGATATGATTTTGTGCACTTGTTTGTATCATATTTGATGATAAATGCAAATTAGGGTTTGTGTAAAGAATTAAACCTTGGTTAAAGAAATGGTTAGGGTTTTTATTTGATTATTCATTTATTCATTTGTTTTTATTTTTGGAAAATAAATTGCATAAAATAGAATGGTGGCTTTCTTTTGTTTTCTTTCATGAAGCTTCATGAACTTTTGACTTAGTCACCATTTTGTCTCATTCTTAACCCTAACCAATTCAATTAACTCAAGTTAATTCTCTACACCTAACCATGGTGAGAATTATGATAAGAATGGATTTTTATTTATTCTTTAATGTTTATCATAAACTTATCATATTCTACTTCATCTTCTTCTTCACTTCAACACAAGAAGATAACCTAGTTCATCAATGGTGATTGATGAATATGAGTGAGAAATCCAATTCTAAAGTGAACCCACTTCCTATTTCTTCATCCTCTACCTCTTGCCAAGTAGTAGAGTGTGTTTTCTTCACAAGTTTCTTGACTTGGTGAAGTCGGAGCTTGATTTAGCGATGCTTCGACGTAGATCATCTTCGGCATGGACATCGATGACCTAGCCCGTCCATTCTCCGATGAAGCCGACGCTAGAGCCCGGGACTTGTTATGGACAGCGAGGAGACTTCATTGCGGAGCTATGGAGGTGGAGAACCGGATCTACAAAGGTTGTATTTCCGTATCTCTTAGTTAAGTGTTAACTAGTTGCTTTTTCGCCTAGACATCTAGCCGACGATCCGTACACTAGGGTTTCTCGGCACCATAATTTTTAAAATTGGCATGGTTGATGCCTTGTGAGACCTCTTGGGAGTGCCTAGGAACCCTACAGTGGTATCAGAGCCTAGCTAGAGCCTTAGGCAAAGTCTAGACGGAATTTGAAGTCCGAACGAACCGAAAACCCAACCCGGAAAATGCTCTCTGTCCTTTTTCTAAAATCTGGGATTTTTCGAAAATAAAAATATGCAGAAAAATCAGCAGGGAATCCTAAGAATAACTGTGCAACACGAGTCCATAATTCCATCATTCCACCGCGGTTCCGCGGTACGAGCATGGCTCGTGCGGCGGATCCGCGGCATGTTTGTCGTTTTGTGTTTCTAATTCTACACAGTAATTCTTAGTTTTGTGTACTGGTTTTCCTGGGAATTTTTAATATTTTTTCCAGAGTTGAATTTTCAGGGGTTGTTTTGGGGATTCGGTGTTTCGATCGGAGTATCAAATTTTGTCTGTGTGGCTTTCCGGATAAATTTTAGAATATTTTAAAAAGTTCGACCGGATATAAATACCCAATTTTTCCCCTGTCTGGAAATTTCCAAGTGTTGGATTTTTCCGTAGTTTAACGACATTCTAAGTAGTGCAAGTAACTCGATGGACCCTCTAGAAGACAACAAACCTTAACTCGATTATGTGACCGTCTTGAACTGCCCTTTGAACCTTCGGGTTTGGGGCAGTACGGCGTGCCACATGTGAGGCGTTGGCTTGACCCTTCTACGGCTGGACCGTTGGTACTGAGGCACGAACTGAATGTTGTTAGACTTATTTCATGTGTTGATGTTTCGGGAAAACTTGGGTGTTCGATTGTTCGATCGGAAAGTTTAACATTTTCTATTTATCTGGAATGGGATACAATAATTGGAATTCACAAGAAGTTATGAGATAACTGAATGAATGTTATAAACATAGTAGTTTAGTCTCACTTGATCGGTTGCCACGGAATTTTGATGTGATCAAACGTCCGTCGCAATCACGTAGCGTACGCGGATACTCGCCGGTAAACTTAATAGACAGCCTCACTCCATAGCCCCGACCAAGTGACTGTAGGAGAACCCCGTCGCCGAAAGCATCCGTTAGGGTGCTCGCGGTAGCGGTGTTCCGCCTTGGTGCACTTCGTCGACAGTATCAGGGGTGCAGCCGTCTACTGAAGTTTGCGACGAGTATTCGATCAGACTGTCGGGAATCTTGTTGAATTTCCCGACTCGATATTGAAAAGTGTTTTCGATAATGAGACTAAAATGCGGGGTTTATAATTGTTAGGCATGCGATGTCTAAATAATTCATTTGGTCAGGCATGTGATGTCTGAGGTGGTTGCGGATTCCAACTGTTGTAGTTTTACACTTTCTTTTCTGTGACCGTAAGTGTAATATGTGATATCGCCGGTTTCGTTGCTATATGTCAACGACAATTGGGATGCGCATATTTAGTTACGTTGATGACATGTGATGTTATGTGTTGCTGGATATGTTATATTGGATCGTCGTGTTTGAATAGCCGGGGGTTTTTATGTGAGATGAGTGTTTTTCATTTTCATTCATGTAAAAACTTATATGTAATATTCTTTTATAGGGGCACTTCCAGGTTGCGGAAGTTGTCACCTTTTGTATATTATTTACTTTTCCGCACTAGGATAGACCCAAGGAGGAGGGCACAAGTAACCGGGTTCTGGAGTCCAGTGGGAGACCAACTCGAGGAGTCGAGTCCGGGTCTCCTAACTCTAGAATTGGTAGGGTTGCTTGCCGCTCTCGTAGGGGTCTAGGGGTGTGGGTTTGGCTATTCATCACGACCGTGGAATCCGTGTTTTATACTGGCTCGTATTGAAAACACGGACGTCCTAGTATATCCAATATTTCATATGATTCTTCTGCAGCGATATCTGTGATGTGATCATGTGATGTTCTGCGATAGATACAGTATATAGTATATATGATATATTATATAGACGTTACTTATGTTTTACACCCGCGCTAGCCCTGCCCCGCTCTGTCGTTAGTTACCTAACCTAACGGTGCACGAGGGGACATCGAGGCGAATGCGGATGGCATAAGTGTACGTCGTATTTATCTGTAATGTTTAGGTATTTAAATGATGGGACTTCATTAATGTGATTAATGAAATAAAAGAAACCTAAGATGTTGTAGAATCGAATTTCAAAAATAAAAACAGGTAGCTACAGTTCTTGCTTTGCACAGCGGTATATATGATATATCCTGCACCTTATTCGATAAGGAAAGGACCGAGATCCCTTCACCGGGAGTGACTCATTTAGCAATAACTGGCAGATGCTACACACTCGGTTTGTCTTTTGATTACTTTTAAGTGTTTTTGCTTTGCACTGTGATATATATGATATATCCCGCACCTCATTCGACGAGGAAAGGACCGACGATCCCTTCACCGGGAGTGACTCCTTTAGCAAAACTAGAAAAGCCTCAAAAGCACTCCATTTTAAAATCATTTGATTCTACAACGATATCAAGTTCATTACGCAATAGGTTTTCAGAAAAACCTGTCGTAGCCCTCCGTCATTTCAGATAAGTTGTATATAGTATTCGTGCTGCATTTGTTGGCTTTCGTCAAGGTGCAGTGTGCGGTAGCTATATGCTGCTTATCTGCTAGCATACGATGCGATTGGATTAGGGTAGTCGTGCGGCTTTGTTGGCTTTCGTCAAGGGTCGTGCGGGTGGGTTTAATTCGATCAAGAAATGTACGGGTTGAACTTGACTAGCGGGCTATGGTTTGTTGGCTTTCGTCAAGGTCATAGCACGTTAGGGGCAAAATATTATCGGGAATTTCAAGTGTTGAGATTTGCAATGAGATTGCATACCTTCTATGAGATAGTTGGATCCCGATACCCGCTGCGAGTAAGAGTTACTCCTGGGAGAGTCTTATACATTACAATTAGCCGATCAAGTAGGTGTCTAGAAAGGTGTCAACGGGGTTACGCCTCTGGGAAAACGAGGTTTACAGTAATTAGGTTCGTGCGAAAGCACGGGGGACCTCCCTCAAAGTACTGACACTGGCCTGGCTGAAAGATTGGCGAACTTGTAGTGTGTAATTAATCTCGGCTAGTCTTTCCTTTTAGGGTTTGAAGGAAGATTTGATAAAAAGCAGTGGGAGCCATCCTGATTAGATAAAATAATAACCAATCTATTCTTGCAGAGCGCACGCTGAGTGTTTTCTTCTCTCTCTCTCCTGGTAGCGACCATATCACGCCTTAATCAAGATAATAATACGGATTATTGACCGAACCCGCTTGTTATACTGAGCTGGGGAACGTTGGTCCCACTCCAACTTATAATTGTTATAAGACAGAGCAGGAAATAGGGGATTACCAGAATTCCCGTGCCGCCCAAACGAAGAGAGTGCATGCTGATGCATCATCTTCGGGAGTGTTCATTACAAAGAACTGTTTCTCCGTATCCTCTACGTCCTGGGTATGTGATACCAGATCAGGATCCCAGATATGTAATCTGTTACATAGGGCTACAGAAAGGTAGAGAACTGAGAACGGGTGATAAGTTTCATGAGGCAGAAAACGGGGCAAGAGTTGCAGCCAAGTCTGTCGGTCACTGTCACCCTGTATTACCGATACATTGATTCTGAACGAATGTTATTAGATACCGAACCTGATATACAAAATCATATCAGTCTCTTTATCAGTAAAGAAATGATAAAATTTTGTATTGTTGGATTATGTTTTGAACATTTCCTATATCAAAAGTTGATCGGTTCAGGCACGTTATCTAAAAGCGTTGATGTTCTAAATCAAACTACAGTTCTTTAGTATACTGAACACACACAAGAGGAAGAGTTCAGAGATGGACAAATTCTTCTTGAGGCATTGTAGACTAGGTCATATCAATGTGACCCGACTAGCTGAAGTTACATTTAGATGCATATTTAAATCAGTTTGAATTTACATCTTGTGAAACTCGCCAGTCATGTCACAAAGATAAGATGACCACAGCTCTGTTTATTGGAAACAGAGAAAGAGTTAGTAAACTCTTGGGATGATACATGTTGATGTATGTAAGCTCCCCTGTCTACACATGCCAAGATCGGTTCTTTATACTTCATTACATTCTCTGATGATCTTTCGAGATTCAGACCTATGTTCCTGTTGAAACACAAGTCTGAACCTTTTGAGATATTCATAGAATATAAGTTAGAAGTAGAGAACCAGAATACGGGTATAAGTATTATGTCCTTTGATGTGATCAAGGAGGAGAATACTTGAGCACGGAATTCCTGGACTATTCTAAAGGAGAATAAGATTCTCTCTCAGTATTACTCCTCTATATGCACCATAGCACGATGGTATATCGGGGCGGAGCAAATACACCCTATATGATAAGGTGTGCTCTATGATGAGTACTACTGAGTTACCTATTTCCTTTTTGGGAGTTATGCACTTGAGAAGCTGCATACCTATTGAATAGGGTTCAAATCAAATCAGTCGCCTACCATTTCATATGTGATATGGAAAGGGAAGAACCCATGTCTTAAGCTAGTTAAGATTTGGGGTTGACCGGCCTATGTCTGAAAGCAAAATCCGGACAAGCTCGAGGCAAAGTCTGTAATGTAGAACTGGAAAGGTTCCAGCTATACAAACTGCAGCTGATGATTTGGTAGAACCGAAGGATTCAGTAGTAACTAACGAACCTCAGCCTCTCCGCCGATCTAGTAGGGTTTCTCACCCACCTGAGAGATAATTCTGTTTCTCTATGACAGTGGGAGCGAGGATTGCATCATGAGATGATGACCCAACTGGCTTCGAGCTGGCCATCGAGAGTAAGACTCTGTAAGAATGGCTGGATGTTTATCGATCTGAGATGGAATCCTTATACACCAACAAAGTAAGGACTTTGGTTGCTATATCTGAAGGGTTAAATCCCCATCAGAAACAAGTATATCTTGAGAAGATTACTTGGTGTAGATGGAAAAGTTGAGACTTTCAAAGCTAGACTTGTTAAAGGTTTTCGTCATCAACCAGGCGTGGATAATGATGAAACCTTTTCTAAGGAGCTATGCTTAAGTCCATCCAGATCCTACTTGCCACGGCAACATATCATGACTACGATCTCTGGTGGTTGGGTGTCTTGACTGCTTTTCTAAATGATGATTTAGAAGAGTGCGTCTATAAGTACACAGCCAGAGGGCTTCGTAGACAGTGGGAGCAGCGGAAACGTGTGCAAGATGTTTTATGTGATAAAGCAGGCATCGCGGAGTTGGAACATCTGTTTTGATGTATTAGTCAAAGAGTTTGACATCATCAAAATGGTAGATGAACCTTGTATATACAAAAAGGTAGTAGGGAGTATGGTGTTGATCCTCGTAGAGTACGTGGATAACATACTCTTGATAGGGAAGGAGTTTCCTATGCTCCGCTCAGTCAATCTCCGCTTATCACAATGATTCTCCATAAAGGATCAAAGTGATACCTCCTAAATCCTGGGTTTGGATCTATGAGATAGATCTAATTGGATGTTAGGATTCTCACTAGTTGTAGTGAGATGGTATCAATCGATCCTGGGGAGAATCACTGGAAGGGTTCCAGGGTGATAAAGACGACTGAATGTCAGTCACAGGCATTGTCTTTACACTCAGTGGAGGGACGGTATGGTGGAAAAGTTCCAAGCTAGATACCGTGACATACTAGACGATAAAGGCAGGATACATCGCTACTTAAGATGCTACCGAAGAGGCTGTTTGGGTGTATATTGGTTCATGAGATGAACTACGTTCCTACCATTGTGAGACAATGGAGTTGTGGCTTATGCCGAGGAACGCCGGTCCCATCAGTGATCCAGACATATTCTAAGGCAGTGTCACCTGATCATGGAGATAGTTGATCTCCAGGGTGATCGAGGTTAGGAGAGTAGACTCAGAGGACAATACAGCGGATCCACTCACAAAGGCCTGTTCCCAGAGAGAGACTTTTATGGGATGGTTGAGTATGAGATACTACAACCACTGCTATCAGATGGCCCTAGTGCAAGTGGGAGATTGTTAGTTATATGTATGCCCTAGAGGCCATTACTATACATAGGATGTATATTGTAGTGGATGATGGGCCATATATAGGGAGGACTTTCTTGCTCGACATGATAGTATGCTATCTGGTTACCCTTTACCTTAACGTGTATGCTGATTGTCTCTCTGTTACATGTTGATAAAGCCCTTAGGATCTCTACTTGACTACCTGGACTATGATGCGGATCATACTAGTGGGAACATGGTAGTCCATAAGTACATCCTTCAAAGTCCCTAGTCGTGGGTGTATCGAGACGGGGCATCGATATACCAGTGTAGACTAGCGCATACCTTCTCGACCCATACAGATAGGCGATGGATGATCCCATATCCATTGGTGTTTGACATCAGAGATGATATACGGGTGCTCAGTAGAGACTGGGTACACTGGACGGACTCGCCGAGAACTCCCAGATGGTATTATACCTCACGTCAGATGGCAGTTCTCTGGTGACACTGGTACAGAGTAGTCTGTTGACCCGAGATCGTCATAGAGTCTTGTGTGGTTCCCACTGTGCTTTGATTTCCATCTTACCACGTCCAAGAGGGCGTGCAAAACGGTGGTTTTTGGGTACAGTCCCGAGTCACATGGAGGCAATGAGCGATAGCAGGGGATTCGTCTCTCCCGGTATAGGGGGTTGATGTTGCGCCGTGTTCGATTGGCTATAACAGGAAATCCCTGGCCAGGGTTGCTGAGATTTACTGGTAAGTGTTACCAGTAGTTTCTCGAATTGTTATAGACCTCATATCGACACGACTTATCGAGCTATTGGGGTCTGACGTTTACCACCCCTAGGCGAGATATGCGACATATCAGACGATCAGACCGGATTGTACGGTAGTGTTACTGGTTGGATTCACTGGAGTGTGAGCGGGCTTGCTCGTCGATCTTCAGATCGCTCAATACCCGGGTGGCCGTTACGTTTAGCAGACCGCTTGCGGCTTGTGGATGTTTGATATGATCATCATCCGCTGCCGGCGTATTGACGAGTCTTTAGAGTCCTACACAGAGGTTTCCTGGCTCAAGCGAAACGAAATAGGAGCGCATATGAGATATGTGCGGGACCGAGAATAATGCGTGTATGTGATACCGTATTTCATTCTCGCGATGAATGTATCGATTAGGTTATATGCGATATACCCTAGTTATCGAATCAAGGGTTGATTCGATAAACCGATGCATTGCATACTAGTCGGTTTTATACGATATGACCGGATCGTTAAATCAAATGTTGATTTAATGATTTGATGCATAATTATATATTTGATATATTACTTTGCATTAACTAGTATCGGTTCACTTTAAATGGATTTTCTCGCTCGGTTGTGCGCATTGCATATGCGATATGATTTTGTGCACTTGTTTGTATCATATTTGATGATACATGCAAATTAGGGTTTGTGTAAAGAATTAAACCTTGGTTAAAGAAATGGTTAGGGTTTTTATTTGATTATTCATTTATTCATTTGTTTTTATTTTTGGAAAATAAATTGCATAAAATAGAATGGTGGCTTTCTTTTGTTTTCTTTCATGAAGCTTCATGAACTTTTGACTTAGTCACCATTTTGTCTCTTGCTTAACCCTAACCAATTCAATTAACTCAAGTTAATTCTCTACACCTAACCATGGTGAGAATTATGATAAGAATGGATTTTTATTTATTCTTTAATGTTTATCATAAACTTATCATATTCTACTTCATCTTCTTCTTCACTTCAACACAAGAAGATAACCTAGTTCATCAATGGTGATTGATGAATATGAGTGAGAAATCCAATTCTAAAGTGAACCCACTTCCTATTTCTTCATCCTCTACCTCTTGCCAAGTAGTAGAGTGTGTTTTCTTCACAAGTTTCTTGACTTGGTGAAGTCAGAGCTTGATTTAGCGATGCCTCGACGTAGATCATCTTCGGCATGGACATCGATGACCTAGCTCGTCCATTCTCCGATGAAGCCGACGCTAGAGCCCGGGACTTGTTATGGACAGCGAGGAGACTTCATTGCGGAGCTATGGAGGTGGAGAACCGGATCTACAAAGGTTGTATTTCCGTATCTCTTAGTTAAGTGTTAACTAGTTGCTTTTTCGCCTAGACATCTAGCCGACGATCCGTACACTAGGGTTTCTCGGCACCATAATTTTTGAAATTGGCATGGTTGATGCTTTGTGAGACCTCTTGGGAGTGCCTAGGAACCCTATACAGTCTTGGTAGGAACCCTGTTCAAAAGATATGCAGCTGATTCTAGCGCATAACCCAAGAAAGATCGCGGTAACTCAGCATTACTCATCATGGAACGTACCATATCCAATAGTGTTCTTTTCTGTCTTTCCGATACACCGTTATGCTGTGGTGTGTATGGAGGAGTAATTTGAGAAAGAATTCCTTTCTCTTTTAGGTAACCCAGGAACTCGGCACTTAAGTATTCACCACCTCGATCAGATCTCAGTGTCTTGGTACTTTTGCCGGTTTGATTTTCTACTTCATTTTTATATTCTCGGAATTTCTCAAAGGCCTCGAATTTATTTTTCTTCAAGAAAATGAATCCATACCTAGAGTAATCATCCGTAAAAGTAATGAAATATGAAAAACCGGCTCTTGCATGGGTAGACATTGGACCACTTATATCGCTGTGTATGAGTCCTAAGAGCTCGCTCGCTCTTACTCCATGTCCAGTGAATGGAGTCTTTGTCATCTTTCCTTTGAGACATGATTGACAAGTGGCATAAGATTGATATTCAAACGGATCCAAATATCCTTCTCTATGTAACTTAGTTAACCTTGTCTCATTGATGTGACCTAGTCTACAATACCATAAGAAAGCCTGATTTTTATCTGGAGACTTTCTTTTTAGTTTGTTCTGGACATTGAAAATCTGTAATTGGTTTAACACGTATATACCGTTATCTAGTGTACCGGACCTAATCAAACCATGATTAAGGTGGATGTTAACAGCATCGCTTACAAACGTGAAGTCATAACCTTCCTTTGATAACAACGATACTGATATGATATTACACGTTAAACTTAGCTACACAAAAATAGTTGCGCAAAACCAAAATATGCCAACTCTTCAATCCAAGGCGATAATCCTCTACAGACACAGCACTCACGCTAGCTCCGTTAGCAACCTGGAAGATCATATCACCAACCTTTAGAACTCTACGGTTTCTCAGTGCCTGCAATGAATTGCATATATGAGATCCCGATCCAGTATCCAATACCCAGGAAGTAGAGTTGATTGACAGACAATTTTCAATTACAAACACACCTAAAGTCGAAGCCACAACTTGCTTCGGGTCCTGGTTCTTGGCAATCCAACCTTTGCAATCTTTCTTCCAATGGCCTTTCCTACGAAAGTGGAAGCATTCGTCCTTTGCCACTACTGGCACCGCAACCTTTGCCTTTCCCTTGGCTCCCACCTTACCAACACCACCTCTTGGTTTGGTAGCGGCTTTCTTCTTCCTTCCTTTGGCTCCTGCCTTAGACCTGGAAGAAGAAGCACCACGAACAAACTTAGTGGGTGTTTCCTTTGTCTTCTGCAATGTGCCCTCTGCACTCCTCAACATGTTAAGGAGTTCTGGAAGTTCAACTTTTTTACCTTGAATGTTGAAATTCAAGATAAACTGGGTGTAGGTGGAAGGAAGTGACTGGAGAATCAAGTTTGTATACAGCTCGTTCTCTAATATTGTCCCGAGGTCTGCGAGCTCTTCAATATAGCCAATCATCTTAAGGACATGTTCCGCTACAGATGATCCGATGGCCATCCTCGACTGAAACAAGTTCTTCGATGTCTCGTATCTAGCTATACGAGATTGCTCTCCATACAGTTCCTTGGTGTGGAGAAATATGGATTCAAGATCCATATTCTCGTGCCTCCTCTGATGTTCATTATTCATAGAGGCAAGCACGATGCACTTGGCCTTCGCGCAGTCTAACTCCCAGGTCTTGCGGATTTTCTTATCCGCAACACTGGATTCAGGACCTGGGACGGCAGGGGCCTTTGTAGAAAGGACATACCCCAATTTGTCATAGGTAATAACCATTTTAACATTCCGGAACCAATCTTTATATTTTGGCCCTGTCAAAATATTTTATCTAATGATAACTTAAGGCCTGTCATGTTCTGGGTCGCTGCAATGAGAGAGAGAGAGAGATAACACTTTAGCATGATGCTCTTGCAAGGGTAGAGTGGTTTTTAGTTTATCTAAACATAATGGCTTCCACTGTTTCTCGAATCACTCCTCAGACCAAAAAGGAAGAACTAGTCAGGACTATTCTAACCGTACAATACTTGCTCAACTGTTCAGCCAGGCCGGTGTCGGTACATCGAGGGAGGTTTTACGATGCTTTCGCGAAGTTCCTTAATTAAATAACCTCTTTTCTCTGGGGGTGTAGCCCCACTGACACCTATCTCGACACTTACTTGGTTTATAGCATTGATCGTTAAGTGACGAATCTCCTGATGAGTAGCGGATAATCAAAGTAGGATCGGGATCAAAATATCATCGTGTGATAAAGCTGAAGGAATCCTACCAAAGTTATCACACTCCAAATTGTATGCAACTCTTAGCAAATTTCAGTTTCTTTAGAAATTCCCGATATAAATTTCTGCCCCATGCTTTTATGACCATGGCGTTGGTCAAAATTTCATAAGTCACATGTCAAGTTCTACCCATCATTATCTTGTTAATTTGAACCCACCCATACATACCCCTGACGTTGGCCAAAAGATAGTACGACTGTCCCAAACCAACTCATCTATCTATGAAACAAATGAATACCCAGCAGCTAGCAAACACTATGCCTTGGCGTTGGTCAAAATACATACCTTGAATAATACTGAATACCCAAATGAAATGACGGAGGGCTTGTTGCGCCACGGCAGCGCCCCGGCCGTCTTACTCGAGGCCAAATTGCGGAATCAAAATTTTTCCTTACTCGGAAACCGGCGCTACCGCGGACAAAGAAAACCCGGATCGTTAACCATTAACCTACGCTAGCAATCAAGAGATAGGGTGAGAAGTATACCAAGAGATCCGAGTCCTCCGGTCTTCTCATCATCGCCCCGATCTCCCGCGGAAAGTGTAGTCTCCATATCGTCGCCTCCTCGCCGGAAAGGGCACCACATCGCCTTCGTCTTTTACGGGCTCCCGCCTCAATACCGAGGCAACTCGCGCATGAAGCCGGCAACTCGACATGCTCAAGATGTGCTGTAGAATGTGTAGTGTAGAGGGTATGTCTCTTTGGGGTTTGTTGTTGCCATGATGGAGGAATCAAAGAATAGAAAAATGGTGCTTGCATTTTTCTAGCAAGAAAATGAGATCAAGAAGAAACTCTCAAGATGAAGCTCTCATTTTCTTTTTCTCTCTTCTTTTTCTATTTTCATCAAGTGAGAAGAAGATGGTGGAGGAATGAAACATAATGCAAAGGGAGGTGAGTGTAGGAGCAAAAGAAAGGTGACCATATCCAAGACAAGAAAACATACAACCATGCTTTCTCTTACAAACCCATACCCCTCCATCTAATCACAATAAAGCAAGTTATGGTGCAAGATATGAAAGCCATCATAATCAATACAATATGGAATAAAAACCCTCCACAAAGTGTTATTTGCAAAACTGCAAATAACCCCCTCCATCGGAAAAGTCCGGCCGGGAAAGAACAAAGGAAAACCGGCCGGAACGGAATGCAAACCGGCAACTCCAGAAAACTGGTCCCGTAATAAATTACAGGAAAACCCCTATACTGTGCATACACACCCGCATCTGTATTCCGTCCGGATACAAATGCAATGAGACAAAATCTACACTGTACTAAACTAGTACCGGCTTAAACCAAAGCCGGCTAGTAAAAACCGTTCAATCCTGATCCGTGCAATACCGCACGTATCAGATCAAACCCTGCCATATAACTATACGGCCACTAGTACAAAACTGTCCGATCCTGATACGTGCAATACCGCACGTATCTGATCGGACCCTGCCATATCTCCATACGGCCTCTACAGCGTTTCGCCCGAAAGCTTGAGTAACTGAAAGTGTGGTGGACTCTAAAGACTCGTCAATACTATGGCTGTGGATTTAACCACTGGCACGTCAGAGGTATAAGCCAATACGTGACGGGCCACCAGCTATTGACCAAAAGGGACGTCGATGAGGAAGCTCACCCCGACACCCAACTGAGCCTGTCAGTGGCAATATCCGTACAGTCCGGTCCGTTCGTCTATGAGTATCGCATGGCGGGCCTAGGGGGTTGGTAAAAGTCAGACCCCCAAAAGCGGTACAAGTCGTGTCGGAGTGTAGCCCAGAACGCCCTGAGATACTACTGGAATACCTACCAGCAAATCTCCTGCCTCGTCCGAGGGCTTTGCGTAATGGCTCTCCTAGACACAGCGCGACCTCACCCCCAATACCGGGAGAGACGAACCCCTGAAGATCCGCTCACTGCCTCCATGTGGCTCGGGACTGTACCCAACTAAAACCTGTTTGCACGACTCCTTTGAGCCGTGGTAGGGTAGTAATCAAAGCACAGTGGGAACTCACACGAGACAAATGACGATCCTCAGGTCGATGAACTAACCTGTACACATGTCACCAGGGAACTGCTATCTGACGTCTGGTATAAGACCAACTAGCAGGTTCCCGGCGAGTCCTGTCCGGTGTACTCATAACCCAATGAGCACCTGTATACATCTTAGGTGAACCAACTGACACCAGTGGCTTGTGAGACCGGCCACCGCCCCTCGTCGGGGTCTCGACTGTATACACTAGTCTACTGATGGAGTATCGATGCCCTGTCTCGAAACTCCTACGACTAGGGACCATTTAAGGATGTGCTTATAGACTACCAGCTCCCACGTATATGATCGCCATCATACTGCTAGCAGTCAAGCAAGAATCCTAGGGGCTCTATCAACGTGTAATAGCGACATGTCAGGTCACCTAAAGCAGTACACGATGATAAAGATAAACCAGATAGCATACTATTATCTCGAGTAAGACTGTCCTACTGGGATAGGTCCTCCCTCAATCATTGCAATCACGTGCCTGTGATCCAATAATTGACTCTGAGGGCACTATCTCCAACAATCTCCCACTTGCACTCAAGGCTAATTATTGCGATGTCGCATACTCACAGCCCGTGTGATACCGAACACCCAACTCCTCTACTAGTCAGTCTCACAAAGCTCGTTTGTGAAACTATTGCATTCGAGGAATAGCCTCAGTGAGTGGATCCGCTGTGATGTTTCTTTCTATGTCTCTCTATATCTCAATGTTCGCGGAGAAAGCCATCTCCCGAAATGAGCAATACCTGTCTTAGAACGTCTGGATGACTGATGGGACCTAGCTCATAAATGAACTTCAAATCCAAACTTCTTAGACTGTATCGTCAACTGAACTTAATCAGTATCCTGCGCCATGCCACCCTCAGTATTGCCTTGGACCACCTGTCCAAAATACTGCCCCTCGTCAGAAGGAAAACTATAACTCTGACAAGCTCCTTGTCGTCCATGTCACCTTGGAAGCCTGGAGTGACAACCGTCTCCTAAAGGAGGCAGCCGTTATCATATCCCTAGAACATTCACTTATGTTCTAAAACTGCTTCCGACTGTTCCTCCAGGATTAGATCAATATCAACTTATTGCATCTAGTGCAAGAACAACATCTGGTGTGGTACTTGACATTTCATGATTGACTCAATTGCTTAAGCAAGTGATCTGTCAATCATGCGTATCCCTCTCCCCTTTAGTCTGTAAGACACCTTTAGAGAGGGTGACTCCATTACCTGCAGGTATACTACCGTGCCAGGAGTCGTCCATTCTAAATACTCATAGAATGCTGTCAAGGTACCCTGATTGGGAAAACACCCAAATCTAGATCTAAAACCATAGGTCTAGTAACCAGTATGTCTGATATAATATCCAAGTCCCATGTGGAGAAAACACTGTGTGACGACCAAAGTATAACCGATCGTAGTATAGGAATATCACTTCCTACTACCTTCTCAACAGATCCATCCCCTATTCTGATGACGTCAAACCCATGACAGTCACATCAGAAACAGATGATCTAACTCCGCTATATCTGCTTTAGTCTATAAATAGACATAAGCATGAAGTCCACCAATGCTTCCGCTGCTCCCACTGACTACGACAACCCTCTGCCAGAGTCATATAGACGTGCACTTCTAAAGCTAGTTTAGAACGACGCTATACTCATCCTCCTGCCGGGTCTCGCAGCCTGGAACAACAACAATGGCAAGTGTGGGTAAACAAGAACTTCCCTGTCACCGTCCTTGAGGCTACCGGAGTACCTCTCGGGTGCCTGAAGTTATCCACCTTATCTGCGGAGTAGCCAATGGAATGTCAAATCAGATTGAATCTTTAGGTTCCTTATCAAATCTTCAGTAATCGTTTGTGGTTCTGGAATTACTTCCAGTTCTACCATACTCCCAGTACTGTTTTCGAAAAATCCATTTTTTAATAAAACTGTGGCGAGTCTAGAACAATATTGCTATTGTTCATCCAGATGGTAGAAAATCAACCCTCGTCATAGCCTGGGTCAACCCACAAACAGCCATTACAGAAACGTGCCTTGAGTTATCCGGAGTCTGGTTTTAAGCATAAGCCGGACAACTCCTCGTACCTTAACATCGTTAAGATATGAACTGTTCTATATCCAATATAGAACCAGAGGCACTGATTTAATTGAATCAGATTCAAATCATGCAGCTGTCTCCAGTGCATGTCAACTAAATGGAAGGAGGCCGATCAGCGTTACTCAACTTAGGAATGCTTCCAATTATGAGTAACCTGAAAGAGAAGCAATCTGTCTTCATCATTACTATCAACTGAATACCATACACAAGTATCTACATCTTCGATCTCTTTGAAGAATCCCGATACTTGCTACACCTGGTTCTCTACTCTATTCAAATACCTATAACTCCTCAAAACTTAAACCCTGTGTTTCTACGAAACACATGTCTAAGAACTAGAGAAGTTAAAAGTAAACAGAATATAGTATGAGGACCAACCCCTCTGTCCTAATGGACACTGGACAACATACAATACTCTGTATAAGTCCGCTGAGTCTAACAACTCTTTCACTGTGTGTCGTAGGTTGAAAACTGTACTTATGGTTAAGAAGAATTACACCGCTGTTTAATGCTCCTTACCTAACCATCCACTGATATAGGTAAATGTCATCGACATAATATCAAAAGGTATATCTCACTCTATGAAAATAGATGTACAGATATATCAATTTGAAATTGGTGCATAACCGCGGATATTCAAAACCAAATAATTGCCGTCCGGCAAACAACCCAGGTGACTTCCTCAAATATCACCGATTACAACGAATCCCGATATAATGAGGATGATCACCCAATTCCCAATAACTTACTCCCACTCATCATCTTGTAAAACCATACAGATGTGAGAATCATACCTGGTAAATACATACCCTGGAGTAAGTGTCTAATCGGAAAATCAGTTTTCCATTAACAGTACACAGTGAAACTGAAACATTGAAATGTTTCGTCGAGGTATCCTGGTATTCCTAGTAATGCCTCTTCCATTATCCAGATTCACAACTGTAACCGTATAATTCTTTGCCATCTTTCTTAATCCCTTCATATGTCTTTAGTCATTACCTTCTGTACACCCCTTTAGGCCAAATGGTTTTCTTCCTTCCCTACCGTTCGGCACCAGCCTATGGTTTGGAAGAAGACTATCCAAAAGGCATAAAGGGTGTACTGTCCTAATCCTAGGAACACTCGCAATGCGAGAGAAGGTGAAGATAAAAGGCACCTGAATGTACTTTATTCCTATTTCTCCTGAACCAGGATCCATCCCCGAACTGGAACAAGTTCCTTTCGAGTTCGTATATAACCATACGATGGATTATCCAATAAAATGGGATCTTCGTAGTGATACGGAGTGTCCTGGAGAAATACAAAGGTGATTTAGGATTGGCGAAGAAATACTTGGTTTGGTCGTGAATAGCAGTCGCAACTTACTTTGCCCTCTTACTAATCCCTTGCTTTGTCTAAACTTAATACCTTCTGTACACCGTTTTAGGCTAACTGGTTTTCTTCATTCCCTACCGGTCGGCACCAGCCTATGGTTTGGAAGAAGACTATCCAATTTGCGTAATAGGTGTACTACTCCTAAACTAAGGAGTACTCGCAACCTGAGAGAAGGTGAAAAGAAAAGACAACTGAATAATCCTATCCGTTTTCTCCAGAACCAGAAACCATCCTCGAAGTCCTTTGAGTTCGTATATAACCATACGATGGTTTTGTCCAATGGAAGTGGACGTTCGTAGTAATACGGGGTGTCCTGGAGAAAAGGGTAAAAGTAGGAGTGGCAATGAGGTCTGCAACTCTGACAATCCAAAAGCCAGTGTTAAGAAGGTTCGGTCAACTTGGTCACTGAGTCAAAGTCCAGGGTCGGGTCAATGGTCGCTGCCAAAGAGAGAGAGAAAAGAAACACTCAGCGTGCACTCTAACCTAGATCAGAATGGTTATCACTTTATCTAATCTGGAAACCTCCCACTGTACCTCAAATTCTCCTCCAAACCTGAAAAAAGAATTAGTCGGGATCACCCGAGGAGTAAACCAACTCATCAGTGGAAATCGGGATCCAACTATCATCGCATGATAACTTGACGGAATCCACTCAAGTCACCACACTCCAGAAGGTATGCGCATGCCTGGCAAGTTTCAGTTCTTTTGAAACTCCCGATGTTCGTTTTTACCCCTAGGACCCAAGTGACCTTGACTGAGCCAACATATCAAAGGATCCTAGTCAAGTTCAACCCGTCATTATCTTGATTGCATTAGACCCACCCGCACGAGTCCTTGACTGAGCCAAAATGACCGTACGACTGTCCCAACCAATCACATATCCATGCAACAGAAAAGCACTACATAGCTACCGAACACTACGCCTCGGCTGAGCACGACATACGCAGCACGAATACTAAGTAATACTAATCTGAAATGACGGAGGGCTACGACTGGTTTTTGGCGAAAAACCTTTAACGTAATGAACTTGATATCGTTGAAGGAACTGCACAACTTTTTTATAAAATATAGTGACAAAAACCTTTACTAAAGAGGTCACTCCCGGTGAAGGGATCTCGGCTCTTTCCCCGTAGAATGAGGTGCAGGATATTCCAACTGAATACCACGATGCAAAGCAAAAGTAATCGGCTATAGTGAAGTTAATGCCCTGACGCAAACTTCTGTCCAAGGGGTCACTCCCGGTGAAGGGATCTCGGCCCTTGCCTCGTCGACTGAGGAGCAGGATATTCCAAATGAATACCACGATGCAAAACAAAAGTGAACGTCCTTGCAATAACAGCTTTTTGAAAAGTGTTCCAACAACATCAGAATATGTTTGTTTAAACTTGCATTGATCTGAATCAATGCAGTCCCACCAATTGATCACACCACAAAAAACGAAAATATACTGACGTACGTATATGCCATCCGCATTCGCCACTGGGTCCCGTCATCACCCGTTAGGTTAGCTAACTAACGGCAGAGCGGGGACTGGACTAGCGCGGATGAAAAACATATACAACATCTACTAATATATATACCAATATATAGTATTTCGCTCAAGGCGTGAATAAAATGCAACATCACAGAAATGTACAGCATCACAGAACAATACAGATATCTAGAAGCCCCGGGTTTCACAGAGCCGCTGCTGAAACCCGACGTTCCCCTGGTCGGGTGGATAGCCTGTGCAATGAAATCCTAGACCCCTACGGGCGCGGCAAGTCACCCGCTAAAACCTGAAGCGAGGCAGCCCCCTCCAGCACCGTGAATGGACCACCCAGCACTTCACGGAATCCGGTAACTTGGGCACCCCTCCTGGGTCAACCTGAACCCCCTACGAGTGCGACGAATAGCCCGCCAATTCCAGACTGAAGCCCCCTCCGTCCCAATGCCATGAGATGCGGGCTTGTTGCCCTCCAGAACCCGGCTATCCGTGCACCCCTCCGCGGGGTAATCCTAGTACAGAAAGTAAAATATACATACACCGGGTACATCGACCGCAACCAGGTCGTGCCCCAGAAGAATAATACAATCAGGCAGTGACGGCAGTCCACATGTCGGACGCTCGCCCCGCAATATCAAATGTACATAATACAACAAAACGGTACTAGCATTGCATCCAGGCTATCCTCCACGACCGATCCGCAACAACACAGCATAAACATAGAACATCAACGTGAAAATCACGTTCGCAAATCCGTCTAACCGGGCTATAGCAGTTAGACCGGATTTACCGGTCGAGTGACATTCACGGTCGCAGATATAATGTAAATACTGTGAAAAATGTGTTTAAAATTTTCCGATTGACCAAAAATTAACAAGTGGGCCCCAAAACAAAACTGTAGCACTCACAGAAAACCTGGGCCCAATTTTAATATTCCAAAACCCCTAATTTAAGCCCATAAGCCCACTGAAAAAAAAATAATAACACGAGCCCACAGTTATGCGGCGGAAGCGCGGCCAAAAGGGTGTTTTGGCCGCCCTTCCGCGGTCGTACGGAGCGATCGTCTCACCAAATTTTGTCAGTGTTCTTATAACTCCCTGCACATCATTCTGAGACCACCTGAAAAATTTTTAGACTCCAAAAAATTTCGACAGAAACTGATTGTGCTAGAAAATACGGTTTTTTGGAAATTTTGGTCGATCGGAAACGCAAACACATCTAACGAAGCTAGGTAAGGTTAATGGCGTGTCTCTGATACCATGTTGCGCCACGGCAGCGCCCCGGCCGTCTTACTCGAGGCCAAATTGCGGAATCAAAATTTTTCCTTACTCGGAAACCGGCGCTACCGCGGGCAAAGAAAACCCGGATCGTTAACCATTAACCTACGCTAGCAATCAAGAGATAGGGTGAGAAGTATACCAAGAGATCCGAGTCCTCCGGTCTTCTCATCATCGCCCCGATCTCCCGCGGAAAGTGTAGTCTCCATATCGTCGCCTCCTCGCCGGAAAGGGCACCACATCGCCTTCGTCTTTTACGGGCTCCCGCCTCAATACCGAGGCAACTCGCACATGAAGCCGGCAACTCGACATGCTCAAGATGTGCTGTAGAATGTGTAGTGTAGAGGGTATGTCTCTTTGGGGTTTGTTGTTGCCATGATGGAGGAATCAAAGAATAGAAAAATGGTGCTTGCATTTTTCTAGCAAGAAAATGAGATCAAGAAGAAACTCTCAAGATGAAGCTCTCATTTTCTTTTTCTCTCTTCTTTTTCTATTTTCATCAAGTGAGAAGAAGATGGTGGAGGAATGAAACATAATGCAAAGGGAGGTGAGTGTAGGAGCAAAAGAAAGGTGACCATATCCAAGACAAGAAAACATACAACCATGCTTTCTCTTACAAACCCATACCCCTCCATCTAATCACAATAAAGCAAGTTATGGTGCAAGATATGAAAGCCATCATAATCAATACAATATGCAATAAAAACCCTCCACAAAGTGTTATTTGCAAAACTGCAAATAACCCCCTTCATCGGAAAAGTCCGGCCGGGAAAGAACAAAGGAAAACCGGCCGGAACGGAATGCAAACCGGCAACTCCAGAAAACTGGTCCCGTAATAAATTACAGGAAAACCCCTATACTGTGCATACACACCCGCATCTGTATTCCGTCCGGATACAAATGCAATGAGACAAAATCTACACTGTACTAAACTAGTACCGGCTTAAACCAAAGCCGGCTAGTAAAAACCGTTCAATCCTGATCCGTGCAATACCGCACGTATCAGATCAAACCCTGCCATATAACTATACGGCCACTAGTACAAAACTGTCCGATCCTGATACGTGCAATACCGCACGTATCTGATCGGACCCTGCCATATCTCCATACGGCCTCTACAGCGTTTCGCCCGAAAGCTTGAGTAACTGAAAGTGTGGTGGACTCTAAAGACTCGTCAATACTATGGATGTGGATTTAACCACTGGCACGTCAGAGGTATAAGCCAATACGTGACGGGCCACCAGCTATTGACCAAAAGGGACGTCGATGAGGAAGCTCACCCCGACACCCAACTGAGCCTGTCAGTGACAATATCCGTACAGTCCGGTCCGTTCGTCTATGAGTATCGCATGGCGGGCCTAGGGGGTTGGTAAAAGTCAGACCCCCAAAAGCGGTACAAGTCGTGTCGGAGTGTAGCCCAGAACGCCCTGAGATACTACGGGAATACCTACCAGCAAATCTCCTGCCTCGGCCGAGGGCTTTGCATAATGGCTCTCCTAGACACAGCGCGACCTCACCCCCAATACCGGGAGAGACGAACCCCTGAAGATCCGCTCACTGCCTCCATGTGGTTCGGGACTGTACCCAACTAAAACCTGTTTGCACGACTCCTTTGAGCCGTGGTAGGGTAGTAATCAAAGCACAGTGGGAACTCACACGAGACAAATGACGATCCTCAGGTCGATGAACTAACCTGTACACATGTCACCAGGGAACTGCTATCTGACGTCTGGTATAAGACCAACTAGCAGGTTCCCGGCGAGTCCTGTCCGGTGTACTCATAACCCAATGAGCACCTGTATACATCTTAGGTGAACCAACTGACACCAGTGGCTTGTGAGACCGGCCACCGCCCCTCGTCGGGGTCTCGACTGTATACACTAGTCTACTGACGGAGTATCGATGCCCTGTCTCGAAACTCCTACGACTAGGGACCATTTAAGGATGTGCTTATAGACTACCAGCTCCCACGTATATGATCGCCATCATACTGCTAGCAGTCAAGCAAGAATCCTAGGGGCTCTATCAACGTGTAATAGCGACATGTCAGGTCACCTAAAGCAGTACACGATGATAAAGATAAACCAGATAGCATACTATCATCTCGAGTAAGACTGTCCTACTGGGATAGGTCCTCCCTCAATCATTGCAATCACGTGCCTGTGATCCAATAATTGACTCTGAGGACACTATCTCCAACAGGGCTATGAATGGTTTTAGCGAAACCGCGAATGTAGTGAACTTGATATGATCGAAAGAACCTGATAGCTTTTAAAAGGAGTGGTTTAAGCTCCGCAATTAAAAAAATATCTTCTGTTTTAAAATAACCGAGTGGTTTCTTTTAAACTGTTCCGACGATTCAACTTTGGTTTATTTTCTTTGCATTAATATAATGTGTCCCATCAATTAACCTATCATTGCAGAAAACAACGAAAATACAACGTCCTCTTATGCCATCCGCATTTGCCACTGGGCCCCGTCATTCACCCGTTAGGTTACTTAACAAACGACAGAGTGGGGGCTGGGCTAGCGCGGGTGAAAAACATATGTAACGCCTCTACTAGATATCATATATAGATATTGTACATTCGTCAGATGCAATAATAAGCATTCCAGATAACAGATGAACATATTGGATTTTTCTACGAATCCGCATTCCTTTCGAGCCTGCAAAGAAAGACGGATTATACAGTCGCGATGAATAGCCAAAACCCCATCCTAGACCCCTACGGGTACCGCAAACTACCTGCCTAGTATCCGAAGTGAAGTGGTCTCCCTCAACAACGTGAGTAGGCCACTAAACACTTCAATGTACCCGATAGTTTGTGCACCCTACCGTGGGTCTATCCTAGGAGTAGAAAACAGTAAATGAAATAATACAATGGTGGCTACAACCTCAACCCGGATGTGCCCCGCAAAAGAATATTACAACAAATTACAATTTACATTTGAATGAAAGAAACACTTGTCTCACATCCCCGACTATCCATTCACGAGAATCCAACAAGTCCACATTCACCAACCAGTAAAAACCATTACAGAAATGTGCAACCCCTTGCTAACCGACATACTAGCAGTTAGAGGAGGTTTACGAACACATCAAACTCAACACAGATATAATCCAGTTAGCCAAACATCTTAGAATTTCGATCAAGCAACATATATGAATCTATTCCAAACAATTCTCTGCGCACATAAAACCTGAGCAGAAACAAAACATCCTAGAAAACACAACATCAACATAGAAGAATAACTGAGCAAATTTTGGTTGGCTCGGAGTCAACTCGGCCGCGGATCCACGGTGGTATGGCCGATTCACCGTCCCAAATTTCTTCACAATTCTTAAAAAACCCTGTTTGTATTTTTAAGGGTCCCTGAAAAATTTTTAAACCCCGTTTTAAAAACGGCATAAACTTTGTGAAAATGATGGTTTTTCGGGTTCGTTTTGCGATCGAATTTCTAACGACTTTGCTAACATGTTACATATGGTTTAGCTAGGCTCTGATACCACTGTAAGTCGACGTTAGACACCCCACATGATGCGGGGAGGTGGAATAGGTAAAACAATCATTTTGTTTAAGTTAACATCGACTAACTTTCCAGATCTTTGCTAAACCCTAACTAACAACTATCTAGAAGTGATTAACTACTATGATAGATGATTATACCTCAAGATTCTAGTCCTTTTTGTTCTTGTTGTTCACCTCCTCATCGGCCTCCTCGATGTGATAGAAGATCCACCCGAGAGTTCCTTCTCCAAGCTTTAGCCTCTCACTTGAGGTAACTAGGTGGCTATGATTGCCAATCAAGGTAACCTAGAGGATATAGAGATGGATTAGGGATCTATTAGTCTTGCTAACCTTTGGGATCTCAACTCATGAGAGAATTAGGGTTAGGTTTTTGATGAGAGAGAGCTTGAGGAGAGAGAAAGTGTTTGTGACAATGAAATGAAAATATAACTCATTATGTATATAATGAAGCATAATAATTATCAAAATAAATCATATAGATAATTACAACCATGCATCATTTAATACAAATGAATGAATCATCTCATGAGTCATTAAGCAATAAATGCTTCATTAACTCATTTGGATGAATCACTCCATGAGTCACTAATTCATTTAATGCATTTTACACCTAAGCTCTCCACCTCACCTTTCTTCTAGAAGCTTCCCGACTAATTACGAGATTGCCCCTCCCATCCGTAAAAACACGAAATAATGAGACTGTATAAATCCAATAATCCAATACTAGAATCCGGCTTAAACTAAAGCCTGCTAGTATAAACTGTCCGAACATCGTACGTGCATAAATACACGTATGTGTCTGAACCCTTGTCGTAAAACCTTACAACCTCTATATCGTTTCGCCTGAAGCAGGAAACACTCTATGTGGGACTCTAAAGACTCGACAGTATACTGGCAGTGGGTTTAACTACCGGCTGCAAGAGGTACTAGCTGTACGTAACGGTCCCCAGGAAGATATCGATAAGAAGGCCGATGAGAAAACCTATCCGAACTCCTACCGAGCCTGATGTGACAATCTCCGTACAGTCCGGTCTGTTCGTCTAATACTATCGCATATCGGGCCTTAGGGGCGGCAACCGTCAGTCCCTAAAAAGCTGTATAAGTCGTGTCGGAGCGAAACCTATTACACCTTGAGAAGCTACTGGAAATCCTACCAGTAAATTTCGTTTGCCCAGTTCAGGGACTTTGCGTAATGGCTCTCCAAACACAGTGCGATATCAACTCCCAATACTAGGAGAGACAAATCCTATCTAACCGCCACTGCCTCCAAGTGCTTCGGGACTGCACCCAACTGCTACCTGTTTGCACGACTCCTTTTAGCCGTGGTACGGTAGCAATCTAAGAACAGCGCGAACAAACTCGAGATGAAGCAGCAGTGTCAAGTCTACGGACTATGCTGTACTCATGTCACCTGGGAACTGTTAACTGATGATAGGTATAATACCAACCAACAGTTCCTTGCGAGTCATGTCCGGTGTACCAGTAATCCAACGAGCACCTGTATACTATCTCCAGTACAATGTACTAATGGCTGTGGGACAGTCCATTTCCCCTGTGGGATGAGAAGCGTACACACTAGTCTATTCTGGAGTATCGACGCCTTGTCTCGATAATCCTATGACTAGGGACCTAAAAAAAAGATGTGCATGTAGACTATCCACCCCCCACTAGTGTGACTGCCATCACAACGCTGGTAGTCAAGCAAGATCCTATCGGCTCTATCAATATGTATTCGCGATATGTTAAAAGAAACATATACATATATTAAGTTAGATATAAACCAAGTAGCATACTTCTGTGTTGAGTAAGACTGTTAATATAACTGTGAATATCCCAAGCTTCCATTAAGTAATATACAAGCTAGTATGATACAATAATGGCCCCTAGGGCATTTACACTAACACGATGTTCCTATGCTACACTCGGTCAAGCTCTTCTTATCACATAAGTTCTCCATGAAAGATATAGGTGATGCATCTTATATCCTAGGGATAAAGATCTATGAAGATAGATCTAAACGGATGTTGGGATTTTCCCAATCCAGGTATATAGACACTATACTAAAGAGGTTTAGTATGGAAGATTCCAAGCGAGGTAATTTACCCGCTTGCTTAGGAATCACTATCTCCAAAGAGATGTCTCCCAAGACTGATTTGGAGAGAGCTCGCTTGTAAGGGATACCATATGCTTCGGCGGTAGGCTCTATCATGTATGCGATGTTATGTACCAGACCGGATGTAGCTAACACACTAGCTGTAGTGAGCAGGTATCAATCAGATCCTGGGGAGAAGCACTGGACGGGTGTGAAGAACATTCTTAAGTACTTGAGAAGGACTAAAGAAATGTTCTTTGTGTATGGTAACGGTGAACTCCAGGTGGAGTCCTTTATCGATTCGAGCTTCCAGAGCGATAAGGACGACAGTAAGTCGGTATCGGGTTTTGTCCTTACCCTCAATAGAGGGGCAGTGTGTTGGAAGAGTTCCAAGCAAGACACCGCAGCAGACTCGACGATGGAGGCTGAATACATCGCTGCCGACGATGCTGCTAAAGAGGCTGTCTGGATGAAGAAGTTCATAGCTGAGCTTGGTGTGGTTCCATCCATTGAGCATCCAGTATCTGTGTATTGTGATAACAAAGGAGCTTTGGCTTTGGCCAAGGAACCCAAGTCCCATCAGAGATCCAGACATATTCTTAGGCGGTATCACCTGACCAGGGAGATTGTAGATCGCCGGGAGATCGAGGTCAGGAGAGTTGAAACGAAGGACAACGTAGCGGATCCACTGATGAAGGCCCTCCCCCGGATGCAGTTCGAGAGACATTTTTGGATGTTGGTTATGAGATACTACAACACATGGCCTTAGTGAAAGTGGGAGATTTTTAAGAATATGTATGCCCTAGAGGCCATTATTGTACATGTGATGTATATTATAGTGGATGCTTGGACATATATATAGAGGACTTTCTTACTCGACAAGATAGTATGCTATCTGGTTACTCTTTATCTTAACATATTGACTGGTATTCTTTACTGTCTTTCTCTCACATGTTGGTAAAGCCCTTAGGATGTATACTTGACTATCAGGATTATGATGAGATCATACTAGTGTAAGTCCATGGTAGCGCCCGGCCGTCTAACAGACGCCAATTGCGGAACAAAAACTTTTACAACTGGCGCTATCGCGTACTATAACCCGGATCTGCCATTAAAGCTAAACTAACAAACTACAAAGTGGGTAGAAATGTTATACCGAACGATCCGAGTCCTTCGGTCTTCAATCATCATCCCACGCTTGTTGCGGCTGCTCCGATCTTCTTGAACTCCGGTGTTCTCGTCCAGGTGGCACCACGTCGACGGATCTTTAAACGGGCTCCCGCCTCTGAACCGAGGCAACTCGATCATCAAGTTTGCTAAAAGAGATGACCAAGTTGATGTAGAGAATGAGTAGAACACTTTGTCTCGTTACGTCCAAATCTATGGACGAACGGTTAATGAAGTTGCCTTTTGGAATCGGGTGAAATGAGAAATGAGGCTATGAGTCCAAAACAATATCAATCTTTTTTCCAAGAAACCATTATCCATCTCCCATGAAGGGCCGGCCATGATATAGAGAGGAAGGGGGTGAGTGTAGGAGATAGGAGGTGACCACAAGAATAAATGAGATGATGATTCACCTTAACATCTTGTATGAACACATTAATGAACAAATGAATCATCAAGCCTAGTCATCAAAGCATTTAATGAACAAATGAGTCATGAAGCCTAGTCACCATCATAGTCATCATCTAGAAACATCTAGAAGCACGACTCACCCTCAATTCAAGAAAAGATAAATCCGTCTTTAACCGAATGTTAAAGGCGGGCGATAGAAAACTGGAAACTGGCAACTTTCAAAAGTGATCCTGAAACGAATTTCAGGATAACTCCATAATGGTATAAACATACCCGCATTTGTATTATGACCGAATATAAATCATCTGAGACAAAAATATTATATCTACACAGTATAATACTCGGAACCGGCTTAAGCCAAAGCCGACCATTATTATCTGCCCGAAAAATAACACGTGCGAAAACACACGTGCATTTTCCGAACCTTGCCATAAAACCATACGGCCTCTACAACGTTTTGTCCGAACTTGGGAATGTGTCTGTGGGGGACTATAATGACTCATCAACACACTGGCACTTGGTATTACCACTAGCACGTCAGAGGTACGAGCTGTACGTAACGGTTGCCTATGTATTGATTGGAAGGGAAGCTGACGAGCGAACTCATCCATAAACCCTACTGAGCCTGACAGTGACAATGTATATACAGTCCGGTCCGTTCGTCTAAAGAGTATCGCATATCGAGTCTAGGGGGGTGGATAAAGTCAGACCCCTAATAACGCGATAATTCGTGTCGGTATGAAGCCCATCACCGCCTGAGAAACTACTGATCCAAATCAGTAATTCTCCACTACCTCGGCCGAGGATTTCTAGTGATGGCCACCCGTGCATTGTGCGACATCAACCCCCAATACCGGGAGAGACGAATCCCCGACGATTCGCTCACTGCCTCTATGTGGCTCGGGACTGTACCCAAAAAATACCTGTTTGCACGTCTCCTTTGAGCGTGGTAGGGTAGGAATCAAAGCACATTGGGAACTCACACGAGACAAATGACGATCTCAGGTCGACAAACTAACCTGTACACATGTCACCAGGGAACTGCTATCTGACGATATGTATAATACCAACTAGCAAGTTCCCGGCGAGTCCTGTCCGGTGTACTCATAACCCAATGAGCACCTGTATACATCTTAGGTGAACCAATTGACACCAATGGCTTGTGAGACCGGCCACCACCCCTCGTCGGGGTCTCGACTGTATACACTAGTCTGCTCTGGAGTATCGATGCCCTGTCTCGAAACTCCCACGACTAGGGACACTTTAAGGATGTGCTTACAGACACCAGCTCTCACGTATATGATCGCCATCATACTGCTGGCAGTCAAGCAAGAATCCAATGGGCTCTATCAACATCCAATAGTGAACTAAAGCATGTATACGATGATAAAGACAAACCAGATAGCATACTATCATCTCGAGTAAGATAGTCATATCGGTATAGTTTCTCCCTCAATCATTGCAATCACGTACCTGCGATCCAATAATTGACTTAGAGGGCACTATATCCAACAATCTCCCACATGCACTTAAGGCTAATTATTGTGATGTCTCATACTCACAGCCCGTGTGATACCGAACATCCAACTTCTCTACTAATCAGTTTCACAAAGCTAGTTTGTAAAACTCTTGTGTTTGAGAAATAGCCTTAGCGAGTGGATCCGCCCTGATGTTTCTTTCTATGTCTCTCTTAATCTCAAGTTCGCGGAGAAAGCCATCTCCCGAATCGAGTAATAACTGTCTTAGAATATGTCTGGATATCTGATGGGACCTAGTTCATAAATGAACTCCAAATCCAAACTTCTTAGACTGTATCGATAACTGAACCTAATCAGTATCGCACACCATGCCTCCCACAGTATCCTCTTGGACCATCTGTCCAAAATACTGTCCCTCGTCAGAGAGAAAACTATAACTCTAACAATAACTCTGTCATCCTTGTCACCTTTGAAGCCTGGAATGATAACCGTCTCCTGAAAGAGGCTGCCATTATCAAATCCGTAGAACATGCACTTATGTTCTAAAACTGCTTCCTTATCTTTCTCCAAGATTGGATTAATATAAACTTATTTTATCTAGTGCAAAAACAACATCTGGTGTGGTACTTGACATCTCATGATTGACTCAATTGCCTAAGCAAGTGATCTGCCAATCATGCACATCTCTCTCTCCTTTAGTCTCTAAGACACCTTTTAGAGAGGGTGACTCCATCACCTGCAGGTACACCACCATGGCAGGAGTCATCTATTCAAAAATATTATTAGAATATTGTCAAAGTACCCATATTGGGAAACTACCCAAATCTAGATCTAAAAACATAGATCTAGTAACCAGAATGTCTGATACTATATCCATATCCTTGTGGAGAAACAACTGTATGACGACCACAGAACAACCGATCGTAGTATAGGAATTTTACTTCCTACTCTGTGTATGTCATCCAAATACCAGGACATCACACCCTACTACCTTCTTAACAGATCCATCCCCTTATTCTGATGAAGTCAAACCCATGAATTTCACATCAAAAATGGATGATCTTATCTCCGCTATATCTGCTTAAGCCTATAAATAGACATAAGCTACTTGCCCACTATGCTTCCGCTGCTCCCACTGACTACGATAACCCTCTGACAGAATAATATCTACGTACACTTCTAAAGCTAGTTTAGAACGACGTTATACTTATCCTCTTGCCGGGTCTCATAGTCTGGAACAACAGTAATGTTAAGTCTGGGTAAACAAGAACCTCCATGTCACCGTCCTTGAGGCTACCGGGGTTTCTGAGGTTAACCCACCATATCTGCGGAGTGGCTAATGGAATGTCAAACCTAATTGAATATATAGGTCCTATTAAATTTTCCGTAATCTTTTGCGGTTCTGGAATCACTTCCAGTTCTACCATACTCCCACTACTGTTTTCTGAAAAAATCCATTTTAATAAAACTGTGGAGAGTCAAGGACAATATCACTATTGATCTTCCAGATGGTAGAAATGTCAACCCTCGTCAAAGCCAGGGTCAACCCACAAACTGCCATTACAGGAACGTGCCTTGATTTATCCAGTGTCTTGTTTTAAGCATAAGCTGGACAACTCCCCGTATCTTAACATCGTTAAGATATGAACCATTCTATATACAATATAGAAATAGAGGGACTAATTTAATTGGAACAAGATTCAAATCATGCAGCTGTCTCCAGTGCATATCAACTTAATGGAGAGAGGCTAATCAGCATTACTCAACTTAGGAATCCATCCAATTATGAGTAACCTAAAAGAGAAAAAAAGTTTCTCAAAAACTATTACTATTATCTGAATACCTATCACAAGAATCTACATCTTCAATCTCTTTGAAGAATCCCGATACTTGTGACACCTGGTTCTCTACTTTATTTTTATACCCATAACTTCTCAAAACTTAGACATTGTATTTATACGAAACACTTGTCTAAAAAACTAGAGAAGTCATAAGTAAACAGAAAATAGTATGAGGACCTACCCCTTTGTCCTGACGGACACTGGACAACATACAACACTTTGTATAAGTCCGCTGAGTCGAATAACTCAAAACATGTGCATCATAGGTTGAAAACTGTACCCAGGCGATTTCCTTAAATATCACCAATTACAACGAATTCCGATATAATGAGGATGCTCACCTAATTCCCAATAACTTACTTCCACTCATCATCTGTAAAACCATACAGATGTGAGAATCATACCCGGTAAATACATACCCTGGAGTAAGTATCTAATCGGAAAAACAGTTTTCCTTTAACAATGCACTGAAACATGAAAATGTTTCGTAGGGGTATCCTGGTATTCATAGTAATGCCTCTTCCATAAACCAATTCATGACTATAACCGAATATTACTTTGCCATCTCTCCAAATCCCTTTATTTGTCTTTATTCATTACCTTCTGTACACCATCGTTAGGCTAAGTGGTTTTCTTCCTTCCCTACCGTTCGGCACCAACCTATGGTTTGGAAGAAGACTATCCAATAAGCATAATAGGTGTACCCTCCTAAACCTAGGAGTACTCGCAACTTGAGAGAAGGTGATAATAAAAGACAACTGAATAATACCTTATTCTATTTCTTCCGAACTGGGGAAAGAACAAAGGTAGAATAGGAGTGGCGATGAAGTACATGGTTTGGTCGTGAATGATAACAGTCGCAATTTACTGTGCCCTCTTTCTAATCCCTTTATTTTGTTTTTACATATTATCTTCTGCACACCCTACTTAGGCTAATTGGTTTTCTTCATTCCCTACCTTTCGGCACCAGCCTATGGTTTGGAATAAGACTATCCAATAAGCGTAATAGGTGTACTCTCCTAAACTAAGGAGCCCTCGCAACCTGAGAGAAGGTGATAATAAAAGACAACTGAACAAACCAATTCTATTTCTCCTGAACCTGGATCCATCCTCGAAGAAGTCCCTTCAAGTTCGTATATAACCATACGATGGATCTGTCCAATGGAAGTGGATGTCCGTCGTAATACGGGGTGTTCTGAGAAATACAAAGGTTAAAAAAGGAGCGGCAATGACTTATGCAACTCGGACAATCCAAAAGTCAGTATTTTAAGAAGGTTTGGTTAACTTGGTCACCGAGTCATAGTCTAGGGTCGGTCAAAGGTCGCTGCCAAAGAGAGAGAGAAAAGAAACACACTGCGTGCACTCTAACCTAGATCAGAATGGTTATCACTTTATCTAATCAGTAAACCTCCCACTGTAGTCTCAAATTCTCCTGCAAACCTGAAAAAAGAATTAGTCGGGATCACCTGAAGAGTAAACCAACTCATCAGTGAGAATCGGGATCCAACTATAATCGCATGATAACTTGATGAAAGCCACTCAAGTTATCACACTACAGAAGATATGCGCATGCCTGGCAAGTTTCTTGTATGTTTGAAACTCCCGATATGATTTTTTTGCCCCATGCTCTTATGACCTTGGCTTTGGTCAAAATGTCATAAGTCATATGTGTAAGTCCATGAAACCTCTCCCGGTACTTTCGGGCATGCGGAATTTGGTGAAAAACAATTTTCTTAGAGGTGGTAACATGGACTTAAAGACCCGGATCTTTGTTAAACATCTAACTAACAACCTAACTACGAGTTGCTAACTACTCGGTTAGGGGGTTATACCTTTCCTTTTCTCGAACTCCTTCGTCTTCAAGATTCGATGGTCGTCCGAATCGGCTTCTCCCCGTCGTCTCCTTGCGCCGAAGATAGATCCACCTGAAAGCTTCAACCTTTGGCTCCTTCTTAGAACTTTGAAGAAACTAGTTCACTCGGTTTGCTGAACCTTGTGAACTAGAGTGAGTAGAGAAGAGTTTGTATGGGATTTTATCTATGGTTCTTGGTTCTCAACTCATGAGACAAGTGAACCATAGAGTCAAGAGAGGGAGAGCAAGAGGAGGAGATGAGAGCTCAAGAACAAGAGAGAGAATGAGCATGAAAGAATGAGAGAAGACTTTTCTCATTTGGCTCTCATAATCCAAAACAATCATAACACCTCATATCAATCAAGTATTATGTGATGGTTTAAGCAACCATAGCCATATCATTTCATGCACTCATTTTGCACAAAAGAGCAAGCAAGCAAAAGTCTTTGCCATGAAATGATAGCTATAGTTATCATGATGGTCAACTAGTCAAGCCTAGTCAACCGGTCAACAAAGTCAAGAAGTCAACAAAAGTCAACAAGTCAACAAGTCAACAACCATGTCACCACAATACTTAATTAATATTATTGTTAATCATATATCATATTATCATTAGGGTTGAGCAAAAAGGTCAACAGTCAACGGTCAACGGTCAACAACCCTAATGAGAATCCTCTGCCTCTGTCTCTCCGTCAACTGTGCATACACACCCGCATCCGCGTTCCGAGGAACACGAATACAAACTGGATAAAACCAATCCCAATACGTACACTACGATCAGGCTTAAAGCAAAGCCCGCTGGAGTAAACTGTTCGGACACTGTACGTGCATAAGTGCACGGATGTGACCGAACCCTGTCGCAAAACCATGCGACCTGTCGCAAAACCATGCGACCTCTACTCTTTTGCCTAAAGGCGAATAGCTTTCTGTGTGGGACTCTAAAGACTCGACACTACGCTGGCAGTGGGTTTAACCACAGACCGCAAGCGGCACTAGCTGTGCGTAACGGTCCCCAGATAGATGCCGACAAGAAGACTGACGAGGCGAAACCCATCTGAACTCCTACTGAGCCTGAATGTGACATTCTCCGTACAGTCCAGTCTGTTCGTCTGATACATCGCATGGCGGGCCTAGGGGGCGGTAAACGTCAGTCCCCCAATAGCGGTACAAGTCGTGTCGGAGTGAAGCCCAAAACACCCTGAGATAACACTGGAAGCCTACCAGTATATCTCGTTTGCCCTGGCCAGGGACTACTCGTGTAATGGCACTCCTAGACACAGCGCGATGTCAACCCCCAATACCGGGAGAGACGAATCCTGTCTAACCGTCACTGCCTCTAAGTGCTTCGGGACTGCACCCAACTACTACCTGTTTGCACGACTCCTTTGAGCCGTGGTAGGGTAGTAATCAAAGTACAGTGGGAACACACTCGAGGCGAAGTGACAGTGTCAAGTCAGCGGACTAAGCTGTACTCATGTCACCTGGGAATTGATAACTGACGATAGGCATAATACTAACTAGTCAGTTCCCGACGAGTCCTGTCCAGTGTACTCGTAACCCAACGAGCACCCGCATACTATCTCAAGTACGACGTACCGAGGGCTGTGGGACAGACCGTCTCCCACACTGGGATGAGAAGCGCATGCGCTAGTCTACTCCGGAGTATCGATGCCCTGTCTCGATAGTCCTGTGACCAAGGACCTACATAAGGATGTGCTTATAGATTACCCAGCCCCACTAATGTGACTGCCATCACAACGCTGGTAATCAAGCAAAGATCCTAAGGGCTCCACTAATGTGTATAGGCGATATACTAAAATAAACACATGTACACATTGAAGTAGAAACAAACCAAGTAGCATACTACTATTTTGAGCAAGATTGTATATACAAGGTGAATATCCCAAGCTTCCATTAAGTAATATACAAACTAGTGTGATACAGTAATGGCCTCTAGGGCATATACACTAACAATCTCCCACTTGCACTAAGGCCATGTACTGGCGTATCGAAGACCTATCATCTCGATCAGCCGCTCGAACTGAGTCTGGGGCAAGGCCTTAGTGAATGGATCTGCAGTGTTATCTTCTGAAGCGACTCTCCGAACCTCGATCTCCTGGCGATCCACGATCTCCCTGATCAGGTGATACTGCCTCAAGATGTGTCTGGATCTCTGATGGGACCTGGGTTCCTTCGCTAAAGCTATAGCCCCGTTGTTGTCACAATACAGAGGTATTGGATCAACAATGGACGGAACCACCTGTAGTTCTTTCAAGAACTTCCTCATCCAGACAGCTTCTTTTGCGGCATCATATGCAGCGATGTATTCCGCTTCCATCGTCGAGTCTGCAACGGTTTCCTGTTTGGAACTCTTCCAACACACCGCCCCTCCATTGAGGGTAAAGACAAAACCCGACATGGACTTGGAATCATCCTTGTCACTCTGGAAGCTGGAGTCAGCAATGGCCTCGATCTGGAGGTCTTTTCAGCCATACACCAAGAACATCTCCTTAGTCCTTCTGAGGTACTTGAGAATGTTCTTTACTGCTATCCAGTGTTTCTCCCCAGGGTTTGACTGATACCGGCTTACCACACTCAGTGCATAAGCTACATCCGGTCTGGTACACAACATCGCATACATTATAGAGCCTACCGCAGAAGCGTAGGGTATAATAGACATGCGATCCCTCTCCAAATCAGTCTTGGGAGACATCTCTTTAGAGAGGGTGATCCCGTGAGAAGCCGGTAGGTTACCGCGCTTGGAATCTTCCATACTGAATCTTTTCAGTATGGTGTCGATGTACCTGGACTGTGAAAGTCCTAATATCCTCTTGGATCTATCACGATGGATCCGGATCCCCAGGATGTATGAGGCATCACCCAGGTCTTTCATGGAGAACCTGTGTGACAAGAACCCCTTGACAGATTGTAGCATAGGAATGTCATTTCCTATTAAGAGAATGTCATCCACGTACAAAACGAGGAATACTACAGTTCTCGCTACAAATCTACAATAGATGCATGGTTCATCTGGATTTTTGATAAAGCCAAATTCCTTGACCGTCTCATCAAAACAGATGTTCCAACTCCGCGATGCCTTCTTTAGTCCATAGATGGACTTAAGCAACTTGCACACCTTTCCGCTGCTCCCACTCTGAATGAAACCTTCTGGTTGGTCCATATAGACACACTCCTCTAAATTTCCATTTAGAAAAGCGGTCTTTACGTCCATTTGCCAGATCTCATAATCGTGGAAGGCAGCAATGGCAAGAAGGATCCGAATGGATTTCAGCATAGCCACTGGAGAAAAGGTTTCGTCATAGTCCAAGCCAGGTCTTTGACGGAAACCCTTTGCAACAAGTCTAGCTTTATAGGTCTCAACCTGTCCATCTACACCAATCTTCCTTTTGAAGATCCACTTGCATCCTACGGGTTTTACCCCATCTGGAGCAATGTCCAACGTCCATACTTTGTTGGTGTACATGGACTCCATTTCGGTCCGCATTGCATCCAGCCATTTTACTGAGTCAACGCTCTGAACGGCCTGCTGGAAGCTAGTAGGCTCATCATAATCTATGATGCAATCCTCTCTATCCCCGTCTATGAGAAAACCGTAGTATCTCTCGGGCGGATGAGACAGCCTACTACTGCTGCGGAGCGGCGTAGGAATGTCCTGTTCTTTTGGACCCTCTGGTTCCACTAAGCTTTCAGTAATAGCTCGTGGTTCTGGAATTTCTTCCAGTTCTACTGCGCTCCCACTAATTTCCTTTCCTAAGAACTGGTGTTCTAGAAAGTGGGCATTACGAGAAACAAGGACTTTTTGTTCCTCTGCGTGGTAGAAAAGATACCCCCTGGTGTTCTTTGGGTATCCCACAAACTTGCACAGTACTGAGCGTGCCTCGAGTTTGTCCGCATGCTGCTTTTTGACAAAAGCTGGACATCCCCAGATCTTCAGATATTGAAGATAGGGTTTCTTCCCACTCCATAACTCATAAGGTGTGGTAGGCACAGTCTTAGTGGGAACTCGGTTCATAAGGTATGCAGCTGATTCCAGCGCATACCCCCAGAATGATCGCGGTAACTCAGCGTTACTCATCATGGACCGTACCATATCCAATAGGGTTCGGTTCCGTCTCTCCGATACACCATTATGTTGTGGAGTGTATGGAGGAGTAAGCTGAGAGAGAATTCCGTTCTCTTTTAAATAGTCCAGGAACTCGGCACTCAAGTATTCACCACCTCGATCCGATCTTAGAATCTTGATACTTTTGCCGGTTTGTTTTTCTACTTCATTCTTATATTCCTGGAATTTTCCAAAGGCTTCGGACTTATGTTTCATTAAGAAGACATAACCGTACCTTGAAAAGTCATCCGTAAAAGTTATGAAGTAAGAAAAACCGCTTCGCGCATGTGTAGACATTGGACCGCACACGTCGCTGTGTACGAGTCCCAAGAGCTCGCTCGCTCTTACTCCGTGTCCAGTGAACAGAGACTTTGTCATCTTTCCTTTGAGACAGGATTGACAAGTGGCATACGATTGATATTCGAACGAATTCAAATATCCTTCTGTATGTAACTTTGTCAACCTTCTCTCATTGATGTGACCCAGTCTACAATGCCATAAGAAAGTCTGATTTATTTCCGGAGACTTTCTTTTGTGTGTATTCTGGACATTGAAAATCTGTGGTTGGTTTAATACGTATATACCATTGCTCAATGTACCTGACCCAATCAGAACTTGATTAAGGTGAATGTTTACAACATTGCTTACAAACGCAAATTCATAACCTTCTTTAGAAACCAAAGATACAGAAATGAAATTACAAGTTGCGTTGGGTACAAAAAAGCAATTACGCAAAACCAAAACATGTCCATCTGACATTCCCAGGTGATAGTCCCCCACGGCCTTAGCATCCATGCTAGCTCCGTTTGCAACTTTGAGGGTCATGTCACCTGCTTTCAAAACATTACGGTTTCTCAACGCCTGCAAAGAATTACAGATATGAGATCCTGATCCGGTATCCAATACCCAGGAAGTAGAGTTTATTGAAAGACAGTTTTCAATAACATACACACCTGAAGCTGAAGCTGCAACCTGCTTCAATTCGTGTGTTCTGGCCTTCCAGGCCCTGCAATCATTCTTCCAGTGTCCTTTCTTATGACAATAGAAGCATTCTTCCTTAGCCACAAGCTTCCCCGCTTTCTTTGTTGCTTTAGCTTTTCCCTTCGTATCCACTTTACTAACACCGCCTCTTGGTTTGGCGGGGGCTTTCTTCTTCTTTCCCTTGGCTTTCGCCTTGGACCTAGAAGAAGATGATCCTCCTACAAACAAAGTGGATGTTTCCCTACCTTTCTGTAGGCTTCCCTCTGCGCTCCTCAGCATGTTGAGGAGCTCTGAAAGTTCAACTTCTTTTTCTTGTAAGTTGAAGTTCAGTATAAACTGGTCGTAAGTGGAAGGAAGGGACTGGAGAACTAAGTCCGTATAGAGCTCACTCTCCAATGTGGTCCCTAGGTCCGCGAGCTCCTCAATTTAGCCGATCATCTTAAGCACGTGTTCTGCTACTGATGATCCGACGGCCATCCTTGCCGAAAATAACTTTTTCGACGCTTCGTATCTTGCGATACGAGATTGCTCTCCATACAGTTCTTTTGTATGAAGAAATATGGATTCCAAGTCCATATTCTCGTGCCTCTTCTGATGTTCATTGTCCATAGAGGCAAGTACGAGGCACTTGGCCTTCGCGCTATCAATCTCCCAAGTCTTACGGATTTCCTTATCCGCGACGCTGGAAGTGGGACCAGGGACAGGGGGAGCTTTGGTGGTAAGAAGATACCCCAGCTTGTCGTAAGTGATTGCCATCTTGACATTCCTGAGCCAATCTTTGTAGTTTGGCCCTGTCAGTAAGTTTTTATCTAGAAGTAACTTAAGTCCAGTCATGTCGATTGGTCGCTGCAATTAGGAGAGAGAAGAAACACTCAGCTTGATGCTCTTTCAAGTTTAGAATGGTTTTTAATTTGTCTAAACAGGATGGCTCCCACTGTTTCTCGAATCCCTCCTCAAACCAAAAAGGAAGAATTAATCAGGATCAATCTCACCGTACAATACTTGCTTAACCGTTCGGCCAGGCTGGTGTCGGTACTTCGAGGGAGGTTTTCCAACGCTTTCGTGAAGTTCCTTAATTAAATAACCTCTTTTCCCTGGGGGCGTAGCCCCGCTAACACCTTTCTAGACACCTACTAGGTTTATAGCATTGATCGTTTAGTGAGAAATTTCCCGAGGAGTAGCATATACTCAAAGTAGGATCGGGATCCAAATATCATCGCGTGACGAAACTGAAGGAATCCTACCAGAATCATCACACTCCAAATGGTATGCAACACTAGCAAGTTTCAGTTCTTTTGAAACTCCCGATGTGGATTTTTTCCCCATGCTCTTATGACCTTGGCGTAAGGTCAAAATGTCATAAGTCACATGTCAAGTTCTTCCCATCATTATCCAGGTTAATTTGAATCCACCCGTACCTACCCTTGACGTAGGCCAAAATGGTAGTATGGCTGTCCCAAACCAACGCATTCTATCTATGCAACAGATAAATATCCGGCAGCTACCAATCACTATGCCTTGGCGTGAGGTCAAAATACATAGCTTGAATACTACCGAATATTTAACTGAAATGATGGAGGGCTACGAATGGTTTTGGCAAAACCGTGAACGTAGTGAACTTGATATAATCGATGGAACGAGATAGCTTTTAAAAGGAGTGGCTAAAGCTCCGCATTTAAAAGTTAGTTTTGAAAAGAACCGAGTGGGTTTCCGAAAGTGTTCCAACGATTTTAACTTGGTTTATTTTCTTGCATTAGTTCTTTTAATGCGTGATATTCTTGCATTAGTTCTTTTAATGCGTCCCATCATTTAATCCTACCATTGCAGAAAACAACCAAAATATGACGTACGCTTATGCCATTCGCATTCGCCACGGGGCCCCATCATTACCCGTTAGGTTACTTAACTAACGACAGAGCGGGGGCTGGGCTAGCGCGGCTGTAAAACATAAGCAACGCCTAAATAATATCATATATAGATATATTGCAATGATAGCCATTTCAGATCACAGATGAACACATTGGATATGCTAGGAATCCGCAATTCGTACGAGCCTGTAACGAAAAGCAGATTACAAGGTCGCGGTGAATAGCCAATACCCCACCCAAGACCCCTACGGGTGCGGCAAACTACCCGCTAAGTACCCGAAGTGAAGAAACCTCCCTCAACTCCGTGAGTAGGCCACTCGGCACTTCGGCATACCCGGTAGTTTGTGCATCCCCTCCATGGGTCTATCCTAGGAGCAAAAACAGTAAAAAGAAATTATACAATGACGGCTACAACCCCGACCCGGTTGTGCGGCCATGCAAATAATTATTACATCAATTTACAAATTTACATGAATTGAAAGAAAAGAAAACTCTCGTCTCACAACCCCCGGCTATTCACCCGCGACAATCCAATGAATTCAAATACACATTCCAATGACATTACAGATCACAGATTTGTATAACCCCCACTAATCGGCATATAGCGATTAGTAGACGTTCAATACAAATATCACATCACAGAAAAACCCGTCAGCTTAAGTCTTTTAGAAGTTCGATCAAAAATACGGATTTACAGGCCCCAAATACAAAATTTTCGTTCTGGAAAATCTGGACAGAAAATACATATTCCAAAAATCCCAAAACAACCCCAGAAATACACTGCACCAAATTTGGACCTCGGCCGAGTCAACTCGGCCGCGGAACCGCGGCGGGAGCGTGCACCCGCCGCGTTTCCGCGGCGCTTTGAACGGTTCGTGGGACCAAATTTTGTGGTTATTCTATAAAAAGCCTGAGCCGATTTTTAAGATGAAATTTATCAACTTTTGAACAGAATAAAAATCGGCAGAAACTTGACAATCTCGGGTTCGTTTCGTGACTTTTTCTTTGATCGATCTTCTAGTTACTTGCTAACATGTTAGATAGAGTTTAACTAAGCTCTGATACCACTGTAAGTCCATGCTACCTCTCCCGGTACTTTCGGGCATGCGGAATTTGGTGAAAAACAATTTTCTTAGAGGTGGTAACATGGACTTAAAGACCCGGATCTTTGTTAAACATCTAACTAACAACCTAACTACGAGTTGCTAACTACTCGGTTAGGGGGTTATACCTTTCCTTTTCTCGAACTCCTTCGTCTTCAAGCTTCGATGGTCGTCCGAATCGGCTTCTCCCCGTCGTCTCCTTGCGCCGAAGATAGATCCACCTGAAAGCTTCAACTTTTGGCTCCTTCTTCGAACTTTGAAGAAACTAGTTCACTAGGTTTGCTGAACCTTGTGAACTAGAGTGAGTAGAGAAGAGTTTGTATGGGATTTTATCTATGGTTCTTAGTTCTCAACTCATGAGACAAGTGAACCATAGAGTCAAGAGAGGGAGAGCAAGAGGAGGAGATGAGAGCTCAAGAACAAGAGAGAGAATGAGCATGAAAGAATGAGAGAAGACTTTTCTCATTTGGCTCTCATAATCCAAAACAATCATAACACCTCATATCAATCAAGTATTATGTGATGGTTTAAGCAACCATAGCCATATCATTTCATGCACTCATTTTGCACAAAAGAGCAAGCAAGCAAAAGTCTTTGCCATAAAATGATAGCTATAGTTATCATGATGGTCAACTAGTCAAGCCTAGTCAACCGGTCAACAAAGTCAACAAGTCAACAAAAGTCAACAAAGTCAACCCCTCAACAACCATGTCACCACAATACTTAATTAATATTATTGTTAATCATATATCATATTCTCATTAGGGTTGAGCAAAAAGGTCAACAGTCAACGGTCAACGGTCAACAACCCTAATGAGAATCCTCTGCCTCTGTCTCTCCGTCAACTGTGCATACACACCCGTATCCGCGTTCCGAGGAACACGAATACAAACTGGATAAAACCAATCCCAATACGTACACTACGATCTGGCTTAAACCAAAGCCCGCTAGTGTAAACTGTCCGGACACTGTACGTGCAAAAGTACACGGATGTGACCGAACCCTGTCGCAAAACCATGCGACCTGTCTCAAAACCATGCGACCTCTACTCTTTTGCCTAAAGGCGAATAGCTTTCTGTGTGGGACTCTAAAGACTTGACACTATGCTGGCAGTGGGTTTAACCACAGACCGCAAGCGGCATTAGCTGTGCGTAACGGTCTCCAGGTAGATGCCGACAAGAAGACTGACGAGGCGAAACCCATCTGAACTCCTACTGAGCCTGAATGTGACATTCTCCGTACAGTCCGGTCCGTTTGTCTGATACATCGCATGGTGGGCCTAGGGGGCGGTAAACGTCAGTCCCCCAATAGCGGTACAAGTCGTGTCGGAGTGAAGCCCAAAACACCCTGAGATAACACTGGAAGCCTACCAGTATATCTCGTTTGCCCTGGCCAGGGACTACTCGTGTAATGGCTCTCCTAGACACAGCGCGATGTCAACCCCCAATACCGGGAGAGACGAATCCTGTCTAACCGTCACTGCTTCCCAGTGCTTCGGGACTGCACCCAACTACCACCTATTTGCACGACTCCTTTGAGCCGTGGTAGGGTAGTAATCAAAGTACAGTGGGAACACACTCGAGGCGAAGTGACAGTGTCAAGTCAGCGGACTAAGCTGTACTCATATCACCTGGGAACTGATAACTGACGATAGGCATAATACCAACTAGTCAGTTCCCGACGAGTCCTGTCCAGTGTACTCGTAACCCAACGAGCACCCGCATACTATCTCAAGTACGACGTACCGACGGCTGTGGGACAGACCGTCTCCCACACTGGGATGAGAAGCGCATGCGCTAGTCTACTCCGGAGTATCGATGCCCTGTCTCGATAGTCCTGCGACCAGGGACATGCATAAGGATATGCTTATAGATTACCCAGCCCCACTAGTGTGACTGCCATCACAACGCTGGTAATCAAGCAAAGATCCTAAGGGCTCCACTAATGTGTATAGGCGATATACTAAAATAAACACATGTACACATTGAAGTAGAAACAAACCAAGTAGCATACTACTATTTTGAGCAAGATTGTATATACAAGGTGAATATCCCAAGCTTCCATTAAGTAATATACAAACTAGTATGATACAGTAATGGTCTCTGGGGCATATACACTAACAATATGCCAAGTTCTACCCGTCACTATCAAGGTCAATTTGAACCCACCCGCACATGCCCTTGACTTTGGCCAAAATGGCAGAACGACTGTCCCAAACTAACTCATCTATCTATGCAACAAATGAATACCCAGCAGCTACCAAACACTTTGCCTTAACTTTGGCCAAAATACATAGCTTGAATACTACTGAATACCCAAAAGAAATGATGGAGGGCTACGGCTGGTTTTTGGTGAAAAACCTTTAACGTAATGAACTTGATCTCGTTGAAGAAACCAGATAGCTTTTTATAAAAATATTGTGGCGAAAACCTTTTGCTAAAGAGGTCACTCCCGGTGAAGGGATCTCTGCTCTTTCCTCGTGGAATGAGGTGCAGGATATTCCAACTGAATACCGCGATGCAAAGCAACTTGTAATAGACTATAGTGAAGTTATTACCCTGACGCAAACTTCTGCCCAAGGGGTCACTCCCGGTGAAGGGATCTTGGCGCTTGCCTCGTCGAATGAGGTGCAGGATATTCCAACCGAATACCGCTATGTAAAACAAAAGTAAATATCTTTATAATAACACCTTTTAAAATTTGTTCCAACAACATCAAATATAGGTTTGTTTTATCCTTGCATTGATAAGAATCAATGATGTCCCATCAATCAATCACACCAGAAAAGAACAAAAATATAATGTACGTATATGCCATCCGCATTCGCCACTGGGTCCCGTCATCACCCGTTAGGTTACTTAACTAACGACAGAGCGGGGGCTGGACTAGCGCGGGTGTAAAATATATACAACATCTAATACTATATATACCAATATACAATAATCGCTCCAGGCGTGATAATATGCAAGATTACAGAAAAGTAATAAGCATCACAGAACAATACAGATAATCTGGGATCCCCAGGTTTCACAGAGCCGCTACTGAAACCCGACGTTCCCCTGGTCGTGTGGATAGCCTGTGCAATGAAGCCTAGACCCCTACGGGTGCGGCAAGTTACCTGCCAAAACCTGAAGCGAGGTAGTCCCCCACAGCATAGTGAATGGAACCCCCGGCACTTCACGGAATCCGGTAAATTGAGCACCCCTCCTTGGGTCAACCTGTACCCCCTACGAGTGCGGCGAATAATCTGCCAATTCTAGAGTAAGGTCCCTCTGCCTCTCAAAGCCATGAGATACGGACTCGTTGCCCTTCAGAACCCGGCTATCCGTGCACTCCGTCGCGGGATAAACCTAGTACAAAAATAAAAATATGTACAACGGGTGCATCGACCTCAACCCGGTCGTGCCCCAAAAGAATATTATACAAACAGGTAGTGACGGCAGTGCACATGATGGACGCTCGCCCCGCAATATCAAATGTACTAATAAATCCAAACTGTACTACCATTGCACACTGCTATCCACCACGACATATCCGCAACATCACAGCACAACACAGAACATCAACACGAATGTCACGTTCGCAAACCCGTTTAAAAGAACTATAGCCATTAGACGCGGTTTACCGATCAAATGACATTCCCGGTCGGAGATATAAAGCAAGTACTGCATACTAACAAGTTTAAAATATCGATTGACAAAATTTCCCGAAGTGGGCCCCACGTACATCTGCTGTACAGTAATAAAATCTGGGCCCAAAAGAAATATTCCAAAAACCACAATTTCCACTGAAGAAGCCATTGTAGAAATTTGGACCACTGGTCCCATAGATTGGCCGCGGATGCGCGGTCAAACCCTAGGTTTGACCGTGGATCCGCGGTGGTCTTGTGGGGTCATGTGACTAAATTTCTACAGTTAGCTTAAAAAACCCTGCACAACTTTCTGTGATATGCAAAATAATTTTTGGACCAGATTTAAAATCGACAGAAACTGTAAACTGAAAAAATGTAGTTTTCGAAAATCCGTTCGATCGATGTTTTAAACGTGTTAGCACAATTTAGTAAAGCTTAATGGTGAGGCTCTGATACTACTGTAAGTCCACGGTAGCGCCCCGGTCGTCTAACAGACGCCAATTGCGGAACAAAAACTTTTACAACTGGCACTATCGCGTACTATAACCCGGATCTGCCATTAAAGCTAAACTAACAAACTACAAAGTGGGTAGAAATGTTATACCGAACGATCCGAGTCCTTCGGTCTTCAACCAGCATCCCACGCTTGTTGCGGCTGCGCCGATCTTCTTGAACTCCGGTGTTCTCGTCCAGGTGGCACCACGTCGACGGATCTTTAAACGGGCTCCCGCCTCTGAACAGAGGCAACTCGATCATCAAGTTTGCTAAAAGAGATGACCAAGATAATGTAGAGAATGAGTAGAACACTTTGTCTCATTACGTCCAAAGCTATGGACGAACGGTTAATGAAGTTGCGTTTTGGAATCGGGTGAAATGAGAAATGAGGCTATGAGTCCAAAACAATATCAATCTTTTTTCCAAGCAACCATTATCCATTTCCCATGAAGGGCCGGCCATGATATAGAGAGGAAGGGGGTGAGTGTAGGAGCTAGGTGGTGACCACAAGAATAAATGAGATGATGATTCACCTTAACACCTTATATGAACACATTAATGAACAAATGAATCATCAAGCCTAGTCACCATCCTAGTCATCAAAGCATTTAATGAACAAATGAGTCATGAAGCCTAGTCACCATCCTAGTCATCATCTAGAAACATCTAGAAGCACGACTCACCCTCAACTCAAGAAAAGATAAATCCGTCTTTAACCGAATGTTAAAGACGGGCGATAGAAAACTGGAAACTGGCAACTTCTAAAAGTGATCCTGAAACGAATTTCAGGACAACCCCGTAATGGTATAAACATACCCGCATTTGTATTACGACCGAATACAAATGCATCTAAGACAAAGATGTTATATCTACACAGTATAATACTCGGATCCGGCTTAAACCAAAGCCGACCAGTATTATCTGCCCGAAAAATGACACGTGCGCAACGCACGTGCATTTTCCGAACCTTGCCATAAAACCATACGGCCGCTACAACGTTTCGCCCGAACTTGGGAAAGTGTCTGTGGGGGACTCTAATGACTCATCAACACACTGGCACTGGTTATTACCTCAGCACGTCAGAGGTACGAGCTGTACGTAACGGTTGCCTATGTATTGATTGGAAGGGAAGCAGACGAGCGAACTCATCCATAAACCCTACTGAGCCTGACAGTGACAATGTATATACAGTCCGGTCCGTTCGTCTAAAGAGTATCACATATCGAGTCTAGGGGGGTGGATAAAGTCAGACCCCTAATAACGCGATAATTCGTGTCGGTATGAAGCCCATCACCATCTGAGAAACTACTGATCCAAATCAGTAATTCTCCACTACCTCGGACGAGGATTTCTAGTGATGGCCACCCGTACACTGTGCGACATCAACCCTCAATACCGGGAGAGACGAGTCCCCGACGATCCGCTCACTGCCTCCATGTGGCTCGGGACTGTACCCAAAAAATACCTGTTTGCACGTCTCTTTTGAGCGTGGTAAGGTAGGAATCAAAGCACAGTGGGAACTCACACGAGACAAATGACGATCTCAGGTCGACAAACTAACCTGTACACATGTCACCAGGGAACTGCTATCTGACGATATGTATAATACCAACTAGCATGTTCCTGGCGAGTCCTGTCTGGTGTACTCATAACCCAATGAGCACCTGTATACATCTTAGGTGAACCAACTGACACCAATGGCTTATGAGACCAGCCACCGTCCCTCGTCGGGGTCTCGACTGTATACACTAGTCTACTTTGGAGTATCGATGCCCTGTCTCGAAACTCCCATGACTAGGGACACTTTAAGGATATGCTTACAGACCCCAGCTCCCACGTACATGATCGCCATCATACTGCTGGAAGTCAAGCAAGAATCCTATGGGCTCTATCAACATGCAATAGTGAACTAAAGCATGTATACGATGATAAAGGCAAACTAGATAGCATAATATCATCTCGAGTAAGATAGTCATATCGGTTTAGTTCCTCTCTCAATCATTGCAATCACGTACCTGTGATCCAATAATTGAGTTAGAGGGCACTATATCCAATAACTAGTAGGGCCAGGATGGTCTAAAAGTATATCCTTTAATCAGTTCCTAGTCGAGGGAATATCGATACTAGGGCATAGATATTCCAAATTAGACTAGTGTGTACGTTTCTTGTCTCTTAGAGGGCGATGGTTGATCCCACAACCATTGGTGTGTGACATCAAAGATTGTACATAGGTGCTCATTCGAGAATAGGTACACCGAACAGGACTCACCGAGGACTTCTAGTTGGTAGAATACCTATCGTCAGATAGCAGTCCTCTGCTGACACTGGTACAGGTTAGTATGTAGACCCGAGATAGTCATAGAGTCTTGTATCACTCCCACTGTGCTTTGATTTCCTCCCTACCATGCTCAATGGAGACGTGCAAACAGGTGGATTTTGGGTACAGTCCCGAGTCACATGGAGGCAATAACCGATTGGAGGGGTTTCGTCTCTCCCGGTATTGGGGGTTGATGTTGTACTACGCTCGATTGGCTATAACTGGAAGGCCCTGGCCAGGACTGCAGCTGAGATTTACTGATAAGAGTTATCAGTAGTTTCTCAAACCGCTATAGACCAGACATCGGCATGCCATATCACGCTACCGGGGTCTGACGTTTACCACCCCTAGACATGATATACGACATATCAGACGAAGAGATCGGACTGTACGGTAGTGATACTGATAGGCCTCATGGAGAGTATGGACGAGCTTGCTTGTTGATCATCATATCGCTCAATACCCGGATAGCCGTTACGTCCAGCTAATACCGCTGACGGCTTGTAGGTGACTGATGTGATCATCACCTATTATTGGCGTATTAACGAGTCTTTAGAGTCCCACACAGAAGTTTCCTGGTTCAAGAGAAACGAACTAAGGCACATATGGTTATATGTGTGTGGGCCTGATTAAATACGAGTATGTGATATCGTATTGTAATCTGGCAGTTATCTGTTATCGGTTAGGTTATATGTGATATAACCCGATTATCGAATCAGGTGTTGATTTGACAATGTGATGAATAGATAAATGATATTAGTCGGTCATATATGGTATAACTGGATTATTAAATCAAGTGTTGATTTAATAATTTGATATAATTATATATTAACTAATATCATTAGCTCACTCATAGCTTTATTAATATATATATATATATATTAATGTATATTTGATATATATAAATATATATATATTATTAAATGAAGCATGCCTTGATTTTTTGTTTTTAGAAAAGAGAAAAATGAGGTGTAATTGAGGAGATATTTTTGGTATAGTTCAAGGCATGGTGTATTCATTTGTTTACTCATTTTCTTTGCACTATTGAATCATGGTGCATTTGATTATTGATTTATCATTCATGCTTCAATAATGTGTGAAAATAATGAGTATTCATTCATTCTTCACTTGGTAATTTTTATGCCTTAACCATTTTCTTGAGCACTTGCTCTACAACATTTTCTCACCATATCTCCAAGCTCAAAACCCTCACATGTGATGTTAATCATTGAGCTTGTGAGATCATTAGTGAGCTTTCAAAATCCCTACATCTTCATCCTACACTTGACTAGCGATCAAGTGTAGCGTGTTTCCCACACTAAAAGAGTTTAGTGTAGAGGTAGCTTGAGCTAGAGGGACTTCGGATGAATCATCTTCGGCGCGAAGATCACGAAAGGAGGCCCATTCAACTCGAAGAGGAGTATTGTGGTGTCGCGTGGACCACAGCCCTGAGCTAAAGAAGAGAAGGACTCAATCTACGAGGGTATAACCATCTCACCTTCTCTTTAGTTTTCATATCATCATAGATTATAACCCAAATATTATAGTAAAGATCTTGTTAGTCTAACTTAGCACCTAGTAAAAAATTATAATTTGGCATGCTTGATCTACTAAAACCTCATGGTGGTGCTAGGGTAGACTTTCACGTAGGGCGGAAATCAAAGCACAGTGGGAACTGCATAAGACTCTATTACGATTTTGGGTCTACAGACTAACCTGTACAAGTGTCACCAGAGAACTGCTATCTGACGATAGGTATGTTACCAACTAGGAGTTCTCGGCGAGTCCTGTTCGGTGTACCTATTCTTTAATGAGCATCTGTGTACAATCTTTGATGTCAAACACCAATGGTTGTGGGATCAACCATCTCCCCCATACAGGGTAAAGAAACGTACACACTAGTCTACTTTGGAATATTGATGCCCTGTTTCGATATCCCCTCGACTAGGAACTGTTAAAGGATGTGCTTCTGGACTACACAAGCCCCACTAGTATGATCTTCATCATAGTCTCTGTAGTCAAGTTAACATTCTAAGGTTTTATCAAAATTTATCAGAGAGACAGTATAATAATACGAGTGTATATGTTAAGATAAAGAGCAACCAGATAGTATACTATCTTGTCGAGCAAGAAAGTCCTCTCTCTCTCTCTATATATATATATATATATATATGTCCAAGCATTCACTATAATATACAATAATGGCCTTTAGGGCATACATATGTGTTAGTTATATGTATGCCCTAGAGGCCATTACTGTACATATGATTTATATTGTAATGGATGCTTGGACATATATAGGGAGGACTTTTTTTCTCGACATGATAGTATGCTATCTGGTTGTACTTTATCTTAACATGTACTCTGACTGTCTCTATAGTACATTTTGATAAAGCCTTTAGGATATGTACTCGACTACTAGGACTATGATGAGATCATACTAGTGGGGCCACGGTAGTCAACGAGTACATCTTATAACTGTTCCTAGTCGAGGGTGTATCGAGACAGGGCATCGATACACCAGAGTAGACTAGCGTATACGCATCTTGACCCATATGATGGGTGATGGATGATCCCATATCCATCGGTATTTAACATCAAGGATGGTGTACGGGTGCTCAGTGGAGACTTGGTACACTGGACGGACTCGCCGGGAACTCCCAGATGGTATTATACCTCACGTCAGACGGCAGTTCTCCGGTGACACTGGTACATGTTAGTCTGTAGACCCGAGATCGTCATAGAGTTTTGTGTGATTCACACTGTGCTTTGATTTCCATCATACCACGTCCAAGAGGACGTGCAAAAAGGTGGCTTTTGGGTATAGTCCCGAATCACGTGGAGGCAATGAGCGATAGGAGGGGATTCGTCTCTCCCGGTATAGGGAGTTGATGTTGCGCTGTGTTCGATTGGGTATAACTGGAAATCCCTGGCCAGGGTTGCTGAGATTTACTGGTAAGTGTTATCAATAGTTTCTCAAACTGTTATAGATCTCATATCGACATGACTTATCAAGCTACTGGGGTCTGAAATTTTACCACCCCTAGGCGAGATATGCGACATATCAGACGGAGAGACCGGACTGTACGGGAGTGTTACTGATTGGATTCGCAGGAGAATGTACAGGCTTGCTTGTTGATCTTCTGATCGCTCAATACCTGGGTAGCTGTTACATTTAGCCGACCGCTTGCAGCTTGTAGGTGTTTGATATGATCATCACCTACTGCCGGCGTATTGACGATTCTTTAGAGTCCTACACGGAGGTTTCATGGCTCAGGCAAAACGGAGTAAGAGCACATACGTGATATGTGCGGGCCCGAGAACAATACATGTATGTGATACCGTACTAGATTCTCGCGATATGAGATATCGGCCGAGTATATGTGATATAGCCGGGTCATCGGATCAAGTGTTGATTCGATGAACTGATACAGATTATATTAGTCGGTTATTTATGAAATAGCCGGATTATCGGATCAAGTGTTGATTTCATAATTTAATGTATAGTTATATATATATTTGATATATTAAATTACCTTAACTAATATGAGCTCACTAAAAGATTCTTTTTCTCACTCGGGTAATACATTGATATATATGTGATATATGTTAATAGTATTATTTTATTTGTTTATAATAAATATTGTATATGTGATATAAAATATTGTAACATGTTATGCTTATAAATGCAACATGTTTTGTGGAGTTTAATTGAGGTTAGCGTTTGGATTAGGGTTAAGTCTTCATGAAACTTTTAAGAAGCTTCTTGAAGCTTTGACTTTGACTTGGATATTTTGCATAGATATTTCTTTAACCCAACCCAATCCTTTACCGTAGTTAAATCTCTACATGTGTTAAGTCTTCATACTTAACCCATGGTTGCATTTCTAACCTCACTAGAGTTTCATTATTCATCACAAAAAAATTCATCTTCTTCTTCCTCCTTGCAAGCTTTCTAGCTTTTTGCTTAGTGATGATTTTGAGTGAGATTAAGAAAACAACTGAGAGATAAAATCCTACTTCATCATCCTAATCTATCCTAGCCATTTAGATTAGGGTGTTCACTTCATTTATTAGTGAGAGCTTGTGTTAATGAAACTTCAAGGTAGATCATCTTTGTTATCGAATATCGGAAGCAAGCTTGCATCTTTCTCTTCGTGGAGCCTCTCTAGAGTCCGGAAACATGATGATCGCAGCGAAAGGACCTCAACACGGAGCTTTAGAAGTGAAGGACCGGACTACAAAGTTTGTAATCCCAAACTCTTAGATGTTAAAGTGTTTAACATGCTTTGTTTCGCCTAATCTCTAGTTTAAAGATCTTGGTTAGGGTTGTTCGGCATGTCTAATTTTTGAATTGGGCATGCTTGATGCCTTATAGACCCTTGTGAGAGTGCCTAGTAACCCTACAGTGGTATCAGAGCCAAGCTAGTGCTTTAGGAGAAGTATAGGCGAAGTTTAAAGTCCGATCGAACCCCGAAACCCGGGTTTATACCCTTCTTTGGAATTTTTTCAAAACTGTTGATTTTTTCATATTAAAAATACTCAAAAAAATCAGCAAGGAATTCTATGGACACTTGTAAAATACGACCCTCTAATTCCATTAAAGCGCCGCGGAACTGCGACAAGACCCTTGCTTGCGCGGCGGTTCCACGGCCGTCTCTGGGGATTAGGGTTTTATTTTCCTACAGTAATGTCCGTAGATGTTTCCTAATATTTCTGGGTATTTTTAATTATACTCAAGTGTTGAGTTTTCTAGGATGTATTGGGGACTCGTTGATTCGATCGGATAATTGAACTTCGTTTATGTTTTTCCGGGTAATTTTAGAACGTGTTAAAAAGTTCGAACGGATATCAATAACTCAGTTTTTCCCCAGTCGGAAAATTTTCAAAAGTTAGATTTTTTCTCAAGTTTGAAACTTTCGGAAAATCGTACAAGTAACGCGGTGGACCCTCTAGAAGAACACAAACCTTAACTCGATTATGTGACCGTCTTGAACTGCCTCTAAACCTTAGGGTTTGGGGCAGTACGGCGTTGCCACATGTGAGGCGTTGGCTTGACCCTTCTGCGGCTGGACCACTGGTACAGTGGCATGTGATGGATATTTTTTGAACTCCGCTCAAGTGTTGAGCTTTTTAGGAAATCTTGGGTGTTTGATTATTCGATCGGAAACTTTAACACTGTCTTTTTATCTGAAATGTGATACAATATTTGGAATCCACATGTTGTTATGAGATAACTAATTTGAATGTTACAAATCTAGCAGTTTAGTCTCAGATGATCGGTTGCCACAGGATTTTGATGCGATCAAAAGTTCGGCGCAATCACGTAGCGTATGCGGATACTCGCCGGGTAAACTTAATAGACAGCCATGCCCCATATCCCCGACCAAGTGACTGTAGGAGAACCCCGTCGCCAAAAGCATCCGTTCGGGTGCTCGCGACAGCGGTGTTCCGCCTTAGTGCACTTCGTCGACGGCATCCGGGGGTGCGGCCGTGTACTAAAGTTTGCGACGAGCATTCGATCAGGATGTCGGGAATCTTGTTGAATTGCCCGACTTGATATTGAAAAGAGTTTTCGACAATGATACTAAAATGAGGGGTTTATAATTGTTAGGCATGCGATGTCTAAGAAATTCATTTGGTTAGGCATGCGATGTCTAAGAAGGTTGCGGATTCCAACTGTTGTAGTTTTACACTTTCTTTTCTGTGACCGTAAGCATAGTATGTGGTGTATCGCCGGCTTCGTTGCTATATATCAACGACAATCGGTGTATGCATACTTACTTACGTTGATGATATGAGATATTATGTGTTACTGTGATATGTTGTATTGGATCGTCGCGTTTGAATAGATGGGGTTTTATGTGAGATGAGAGTTTTTCTTTTACATTCATTTAAAATTCATTTGCATGTAATATTCTTTTATTGGGGCACTTCAGGGCTGAGGATGATGTCACCATTGTATATTATTTTCTTTTCCGCATTAGGTAGACCCAAGGCGTGGAGCACAAGTAACCGGGTTCTAGGGTCTAGTGGGAGACCATCTCGAGGAGTCGAGACCGGGTCTCCTAACCCTAGAATTGGCAGTGTTGCTTGTCATTCTCGTAGGGGTCTAGGGATGTGGGTTTGGCTATTCATCGCGACCGTGGAATCCGTGTTTTATACAGGCTCGTATTAAAACACGGTCGTCCTAGTATATCCAATATTTCGTAATTGTTTCTTCCGCTGCAATGTTCTGTGATGAGATCATATTACTGCCTGAGACGAATGTTTATATTAAATATATGAGATATATGTTACATTGCAGATTTCGTTTCAAATTTGATGCTTGTGAAGCATATTAAAATGGGACTTCATTAATGTGATTAATGAAACTAAAAGATGTAGGGTTCCTAGGGACACTAATGAGGTCTCACAAGGCATCAACCATGCCAATTTCAAATTTTACAAGTGCCGAGAAACCCTAATACGGATCGTTAACTAGAATTTTAGGCGAAACTAGAAGCTAGTTAACAACTTAACTAAAAGAACGGAAATACAACCTTTGTAGATCCGGTGCTCCACCTCCATAGCTCCGTGATGAAGTCCCCTTGCTGTCCAAATCAAATCCCGGGCTCTAGCATTGGCTTCATCGAAGAAATAGGCGGGCTAGGTCATCGACTACGATGCCGAAGATGATCTACGTCGAGGCATCACAAGATCAAGCTCCCACTTCACCAAGTCATGAAACTTGTGAAGAAAACACCCTATACTACTTGGCAAGTGGTAGAGGATGAAGAAATAGGAAGTGGGTTCACTTTAGAATTGGATTTCTCACTCATTTTCTCAAGTTGCCATGGATGGAGGCAAGCTTCTTCTTGAAGAAGAAGAAGAAGATGATGAAAAATGTTATGATCACCTTTTTTCAAAAAAGAAAATAAAATGTATACTTATCATAATCCAACCATGGTCAAGTGTAGAGAATAAACTAGGGTTAGGTCAATGGTTAGGGTTAAGCAAGAAGACAAAAATGGTGACTTAGTCAAAGCTTCATGAAGCTTCAACATGCATCCAAAGAAAGCCACCATTTTTCTTTTCTTTTGCCAAAAAGAAATAAATCAATAAATGAATAAATAGATATGAAAAACAAAACCCTAATCATTTAAATAACCATGGTTTAATCTTTACACAAACTCAAGTAAGCATGTATCATCAAACATGATACAATCAAGTGCACAAAAGTATATCACATATACAACTTGTGAACTTCAAGTGAGAAAATCCATTTAAAGTGAACCAATACTAGTTAATGCAAAGTAATATATCAAATATATAATTATGCATTAAATCATTAAATCAACACTTGATTCAATGATCCGGTCATGTCGCACACAACCGACTAGTATACAATGTATCGTTTTATCGAATCAATCCTTGATTCGATAACTAGGTTATATCGCATACAACCATTTGACACATTCATCGCGAGAATGAAATACGGTATCACATACACGCATTATTCTCGGTCCCGCACATATCTCATATGCGCTCCTATTTCGTTTCGCTTGAGCCAGGAAACCTCTGTGTAGGACTCTAAAGACTAGTCAATACGCCGGCAGCAGATGATGATCATATCAAACACCCACAAGCCGCAAGCGGTCTGCTAAACGTAACGGCCACACGGGTATTGAGCGATCAGAAGATCGACGAGCAAGCCCGCTCACACTCCTGTGAATCCAACCAGTAACACTTACCGTACAGTCCGGTCTCGTCGTCTGATATGTCGCATATCTCGCCTAGGGGTGGTAAACGTCAGACCCCAATAGCTTGATAAGTCGTGTCGATATGAGGTCTATAACAGTTTGAGAAACTACTGGTAACACTTACCAGTAAATCTCAGCAACCCTGGCCAGGGATTTCCGGTTATAGCCAATCGAACACAGCGCAACATCAACTCCCTATACCGGGAGAGACGAATCCCCTCCTATCGCTCATTGCCTCCATGTGATTCGGGACTGTACCCAAAAGCCACCGTTTTGCACGCCCTCTTGGATGTGGTAAGGTGGAAATCAAAGCACAGTGGGAAACACACAAGACTCTATGACGATCTCGGGTCAACAGACTACTCTGTACCAGTGTCACCAGAGAACTGCCATCTGACGTAAGGTATAATACCATCTGGGAGTTCTCGACGAGTCCGTCCAGTGTACCCAGTCTCTACTGAGCACCCGTATATCATCTCTGATGTCAAACACCAATGGATATGGGATCATCCATCACCCATCTGTATGGGTCGAGAAGGTATACGCTAGTCTACTCTGGTATATCGATGCCCCGTCTCGATACACCCACGACTAGGGACCTTGAAGGATGTACTTATGGACTACCATGTCCCCACTAGTATGATCCGCATCATAGTCCAGGTAGTCAAGTACACATCCTAAGGGCTTTACCAACATCTAACAGAGAGACAATCAGTGTACACGTTAAGGTAAAGAGTAACCAGATAGCAAACTATCATGTCGAGCAAGAAAGTCCTCCCTATATATGTCCCAGCATTCACTACAATATACATCCAATGTACAGTAATGGCCTCTAGGGCATACATATAACTAACAATCTCCCACTTGCACTAGGGCCATCTGATAGCAGTGGTTGTAGTATCTCATACTCAACCATCCCATAAAATTCTCTCTCTGAGAAGGCCTTTGTGAGTGGATCCGCCGTGTTGTCCTCTGAGTCTACTCTCCTAACTTCGATCACCCTGGAGATCAACCATCTCCATGATCAGGTGACACTGCCTTAGAATATGTCTGGATCACTGATGCGACGGGCGTTCCTTGGCATAAGCCACAACTCCATTGTCTCACAATGGTAGGAACGAAGTTCATCTCATGAACTATTATACATCCAGACTGCCTCTTTGGTAGCATCTCAACTAGCGATGTATCCAGCCTTAATCGTCTAGTATGTCACGGTATCTATCTTGGAACTCTTCCAACATACCGTCCCTCCACTGAGGGTAAAGAAAATACCTGTGACTGACATTCAGTCGTCATTATCACCCTGGAACCCTTCCAGTGATTCTTCCCAGGATCGGTTGATACCATCTCACTACAACTAGTGAGAATCCTAACATCCATTTAGATCTATCTCATAGATCCAAAACCCAGGATTTAGGAGGTATCACTTTGATCCTATATGGAGAATCATTGTGATAAGCGGAGATTGACCGAGCGTAGCATAGGAAACTCCTTCCCTATCAAGAGCATGTCATCCGCGTACTCTACGAGGATCGTCACTATACTCCCTACTACCTTTTTGTTTATACAAGGTTCATCTACCATTTTGATGATGTCAAACTCTTTGACTAACACTTCAAAACAGATGTTCCAACTCCGCGATACCTGCTTTATCACATAAAACATCTTGTACACGTTTCCGCTGCTCCCACTGTCTACGAAGCCCTCTGGCTGTGTACTTATAGACGCTCTCTTCCAAATCATCATTTAGAAAAGCAGTCATGCCACCCAACCACCAGATATCGTAGTCATGGTATGTAGCCGTGGTAAGTAGGATCTGGATGGACTTAAGCATAGATCCTTAGAAAAGGTTTCATCATCATCCATGCCTGGTCAATGATGTAGACCTTTAACAAGTCTAGCTTTGAAAGTCTCAACTCTTTCATGTACACCAAGTGATCTTCTCAAGATATACTTGCTCCTGATGGGGATTTAACCCTTCAGATAAAGCATCCAAAGTCCATACTTTGTTGGTGTATAAGGATTCCATCTCAGATCGCTAAGCATCCAGCCATTTTGACAGAGTCCCACTCCTGATGGCCAGCTCGAAACTAGTTGGGTCATCATCTCATGATGCAATCCTCGCTCCCACTGTCATAGAGAAACCAAAGTATCTCTTAGGTGGGTGAGGAACCCTACTAGATCGGTGGAGAGGCTGAGGTTCGTTGGAATCTACTAAATCCTTTGGTTCTATCAAATCATCAGCTGCACTTTGTATAGCTGGAACATTTCTAATTCTACATAACAGACCTTGCCTCGAGCTTGTCCGGATTATGCTATTAGACATAGCCCGGACAACTCCAAATCTTAACCAACTTAAGATATGGGCTCTTCCCTTATCATATCAAATATGATGTGGTAGGCAACTGATTTGATTTGAACCCTATTCAATAGGTATGCAGCTTCTCAAGTGCATAACTCCCAAAAAGGAAATAGGTAACTCAGTAGTACTCATCATAGAGCACACCTTATCATATAGGGTGTGATTGCTCCATCCCGATATACCATCGTGCTATGGTGTATACGGAGGAGTAATGCTGAGAGAGAATCTCATTCTCCTTTAGAATAATCCAGGATTTCCGTGCTCAAGTATTCTCCTCCTCGATCTCATCAAAGGACATAATAGTTATACCCGTATTGGTTCTCTACTTCTAGCTTATATTCTGTGAATATCTCAAAAGGTTCGGACTTGTGTTTCAACAGGAACATATGTCTGAATCTAAAGAGATCATCAGAGAATGTAATGAAGTACAAAGAATCGGTCTTGGCATGTGTAGATAGGGGACCTTACATACATCAACATGTATCATCCCAAGAGTTCACTAACTCTTTCTCTGTTTCCAGTAAACAGAGCTATGGTCATCGTATCTTTGTGACATGACTGGCAAGTTTCATAAGATGTAAATTCAAACAGATTTAAATATGCATCTAAATGTAACTTCAGCTAGTCAGGTCGCATTGATATGACCTAGTCTACAATACCTCAAGAAGGATTCGTTCATTTCTGAACTCTTCCTCTTTTGTGTGTTCCGTATACTAAAGAACTGTAGTTTGATTTAGAACATCAATGCTTTTAGATAACGTGCCTGAACCGATCAACTTTTGATATAGGAAATGTTCAAAACATTATCCAACTATACAAAATTTTATCATTTCTTTACTAATAAAGAGATTGATATGATTTTGTATATCAGGTTCGGTATCTAATAACATTCGTTCAGAATCAATGTATTTAGAATACAGGGTGACAGTGACCAACAGACTTGGCTGCAACACTTGCCCCGTTTTCTGCCTCATGAAACTTATCACCCGTTCTCAGTTCTCTACCTTTCTGTAGCCCTATGTAACAGATTACATATCTGTGATCCTGATCTGGTATCACATACCCAGGACGTAAAGGATACTGAGAAACAGTTCTCTGTAATGAACACACCCGAAGAAGATGCATCAACATGCACTTTCTTCGTTTGGGCGGCACGGGAAATCTGGTATTCCCCAATTTCCTGCTCTGTCTTATAACAATTATAAGTTGGAGCGGGACCAACATTCTCCAGCTCAGTATAACAAGCGGGTTCGGTCAAATATCCGTATTATTATCTTGATTAAGACGTGACATGGTCGCTACCAGGAGAGAGAGAGAAGAAAACACTCGGCGTATGCTCTTGCAAGAATAGATTGGTTATAATTTTATCTAATCAGGATGGCTCCCACTGCTTTTTATCAAATCTTCCTTCAAACCCTAAAAGGAAAGACTAGCCGGGATTAATTACACACTACAAATTCGCCAATCTTTCAGCCAGGCCAGTGTCGGTACTTTGAGGGAGGTTCCCCGTGCTTTCGCACGGACCAAATTAATGTAAACCTCGTTTTCCCAGAGGCATAACCCCGTTGACACCTTTCTAGACACCTACTTGATCGGCTAATTGTAATGTGTAAAACTCTCCCAGGAGTAACTCTTGTTGGAGATAGTGCCCTCAGAGTCAATTATTGGATCACAGGCACGTGATTGCAATGATTGAGGGAGGACCTATCCCGGTAGGACAGTCTTACTCGAGATGATAGTATGCTATCTGGTTTACCTTTATCATCGTGTACTGTTTTAGGTGACCTGACATGTCGCTATTACACGTTGATAGAGCCCCTAGGATTCTTGCTTTACTGCCAGCAGTATGATGGCGATCATATACGTGGGAGCTGGTAGTCTATAAGCATATCCTTAAAAGGTCCCTAGTCGTAGGAGTTTCGAGACAGGGCATCGATACTCCATTAGTAGACTAGTGTATACAGTCGAGACCCCGACGAGGGGCGGTGGCCGGTCTCACAAGCCACTGGTGTCAGTTGGTTCACCTAAGATGTATACAGGTGCTCATTGGGTTATGAGTACACCGGACAGGACTCGCCGGGAACCTGCTAGTTGGTCATATACCAGATGTCAGATAGCAGTTCCCTGGTGACATGTGTACAGGTTAGTTCATCGACCTGAGATCGTCATTTGTCTCATGTGAGTTCCCACTGTGCTTTGATTACTACCCTACCACGGCTCAAAGGAGTCGTGCAAACAGGTTTTAGTTGGGTACAGTCCCGAGCCACATGGAGGCAGTGAGCGGATCTGCAGGGGTTCGTCTCTCCCGGTATTGGGGGTGAGGTCGCGCTGTGTCTAGGAGAGCCATTACACAAAGCCCTCGGCCGAGGCAGGAGATTTACTGGTAGGTATTCCAGTAGTATCTCAGGGTGTTCTGGGCTACGCTCCGACACGACTTGTACCGCTTTTGGGGGTCTGACTTTTACCAACCCCCTAGGCCCGCCATGCGATACTCATAGACGAACGGACCGGACTGTACGGATATTGTCACTGACAGGCTCAGTTGGGTGTCGGGGTGAGCTTCCTCATCGACGTCCCATTTGGTCAATAGCTGGTGGCCCGTCACGTATTGGCTTATACCTCTGACGTGCTAGTGGTTAAATCCACAGCCAAGGTATTGACGAGTCTTTAGAGTCCACCACACTCAGTTACTCAAGTTTCGGGCGAAACGCTGTAGAGGCCGTATGGAGATATGGCAGGGTTCGATCAGATACGTGCGGTATTGCACGGATCGTGATCGGACAGTTTTTACTAGCCGGCTTTGGCTTAAGCCGGATTCTAGTATTTGATAGTGTAGTTTTGTCTCTTTGCATTTGTGTTCAGTGGGAATACAAATGCGGGCATGTATTTGCAGCAGTGGGGTTTTCCTGTAATTTATTACGGGATCGGTTTTCTGAAGTTGCCAGTTTGCATTCCGTTCCGGCCGGTTTTCCTTCATTCCTTCTCTGTCGGACTTTCTTGGTGGAGGGTGTTAATTGCAAGTTTGCAATTAACATTTTGTGGAGGGTTTTCTTGCACTTGTGGATTATGATGAGACTTGCTTCATGATGATATTCCTTTCTTGTCCATTTGATGGCTTTTCACTTGATGGTTTGTGAAAGGAAATGGTGGTGACCATTTTTCTTATTTGGTTTTTCCTTTGTATTTTGATATACTTGGAGAATTCTTTTTCTCTCTCCAATCTCATTTCTAGAGAGAGAGGGCCGGCCATTCTTGAGTGTGGGAGATGAGAGGATCATTTTTTTTGGTGTATGGAAAATATATCATCTCATTCTTGCTTGCTCCAAAAATCCAACAACCCTTCTCCAAAGTTCCTTCTTGTTTCCTCCACAACATGGCAACCTCTTAAACCCCAAAGAGACAAGCTTCTACACTATTTCTATAGCAAGCCTTGGACGCGTCGGCTAGCCAACTTCGCGCCCGAGTTGCCTCGGTCAAGAGGCGGGAGCCCGTAAAAGATTCCGGCTACGTGGTGCCCTTTCCGACGAGCGAGGAGGTGACGGAGATTCCGCGGGAGATCGGAGTGGAGACGAAGACCGAAGGACACGGATCGCTCGGTATACTTCTCACCCTATCTCTTTATTGCTAGCATTAGGTTAATGGTTACGATCCGGGTTTTCTTTGTTCGCGGTAGCGCCGGTTTCCGAGTAAGGAAAATTTTTGATTCCGCATTTTGGCCTCGGTATGACGGCCGGGGCGCTGCCGTGGCGCAACATGGTATCAGAGCCACGCCATTAACCTAGCCTAGCTTGCTCTAGCGCGTTTAGAACCCGATCGGACAAAATCCCCAAAAACCGTATTTTTGTGCACATGTGTTCTCTGTTGAAATTTTTTGAGCTCCTAAAATTTTTCAGGTTGTTGTAGAGGCATGTACAAGCAATTATAAGAATTCTGGGAAAATACGATCCACTGATTCTTCACTTCGACCGCGGAAGGGCGGGCAAACCCTTGGTTTGGCCGCGCTTCCGCGGCGGATAGGAGGAATCGTGGCACCATATTTTCCCAGTAAGCTTATGAGTTAGAAATAGGGCTTTTGGGATATTTTATTTGGGCCCAGGTTTTCTGTAAGTGCTATAGTTCTTTTTGGGGGCCCACTTTGATAAATTTGTTCGATCGGATATTTTAAACATGCTAGTTCACAGTATTTACTTTATATCTGCGACCGTGAATGTCATTCGATCGGTAAATCCCGTCTAACTGCTATAGCCCGGTTAGACGGATTTGCGAACGTGACTTTCACGTTGATGTTCTGTGATTGTACTGTGTTGTTGCGGATTGGTCGTGGGGGATAGCCTGGTTGCAGTGGTAGTACAGTTTTGTTGTATTATGTACATTTGATATTGCGGGGCGAGCGTCCGACATGTGGACTGCCGTCACTGCCTGTTTGTATTATTCTTTTGGGGCACGACCTGGTTGCGGTCGATGTACCCGGTATATGTATATTTTACTTTCTGTACTAGGTTTACCCCGCGGTGGGGTGCACGGATAGCCGGGTTCTGGAGGGCAACAAGCCCGCATCTCATGACATTGGGACGGAGGGGGCTTCACTCCAGGATTGGCAGGCTATTCGCCGCACTCGTAGGGGGTACAGGTTGACCCAGGAGGGGTGCCCAAGTTGCCGGATTCCGTGGAGTGCTGGGTGGTCCATTCACGGTGCTGGAGGGGGCTGCCTCGCTTCAGGTTTTGGCGGGTGACTTGCCGCGCCCGTAGGGGTCTAGGTTTTCATTGCACAGGCTATCCACACGACCAGGGGAACGTCGGGTTTCAGCAGCGGCTCTGTGAAACCCGGGGCTTCCAGATATCTGTATTGTTCTGTGATGCTGTACATTTCTGTGATGTTGCCTTTTATTCACGCCTTGAGCGAAATACTATATATATTGGTATATATATTAGTAGATGTTGTATATGTTTTTCATCCGCGCTAGTCCAGTCCCCGCTCTGCCGTTAGTTAGCTAACCTAACGGGTGATGACGGGACCCAGTGGCGAATGCGGATGGCATATACGTACGTCAGTATATTTTCGTTCTTTGTGGTGTGATCATTTGATGGGACTGCATTGATTCGGATCAATGCAAGATAAACAAACCTAATTCTGATGTTGTCGGAACATTTTTTTTCAAAAAGCTGTTATTGCAAGGACGTTCACTTTTGTTTTGCATCGTGGTATTCATTTGGAATATCCTGCTCCTCAGTCGACGAGGCAAGGGCCGAGATCCCTTCACCGGGAGTGACCCCTTGGACAGAAGTTTGCGTCAGGGCATTAACTTCACTATAGCCGATTACTTTTGCTTTGCATCGTGGTATTCAGCTGGAATATCCTGCACCGCATTCTACGGGGAAAGAGCCGAGATCCCTTCACCGGGAGTGACCTCTTTAGTAAAGGTTTTTCGTCACTATATTTTCTAAAAAGGTTATCCAGTTCCTTCAACGATATCAAGTTCATTACGTTAAAGGTTTTTCGCCAAAAACCAGTCGTAGCCCTCCGTCATTTCAGATTAGTATTACTTAGTATTCGCGCTACGTTTGTCGTTGCTATTCGCCGAGGCGTAGTGTGCGGTAGCTTTGTCGTGCTATTCTGTCGCATGGATATGTAGATTGGTTAGGACAGTCGTACGACTTTGTTGATTATTCGTCAAGGGTCGTGCGGGTGGGTTTAACGCAATCAAGATAATGACGGGTTGAACTTGACTAGGACCTTTTGATTTGTTGATTATTCGTCATGGTCACTTGGGTCCTAGGGGTAAAAATCACATCGGGAGTTTCAAAAGAACTGAAACTTGCCAGGCATGCACATACCTTCTGGAGTGTGGTGACGTGAGTGGATTCTGTCACGTTATCATGCGATGAGAGTTGGATCCCGATTCCCACTGATGAGTTAGTTTACTCCTCGGGTGACCCCGACTAATTCTTCTTTTAGGTTTGGAGGAGAATTTGAGATACAGTGGGAGGTTTCCAGATTAGACAAAGTGACAACCATTCTGATCTAGGTTAGAGTGCACGCTGAGTGTTTTCTTTTCTCTCTTTCTGGCAGCGACCATTGACCCGACCCTAAAACTTTGACTCAGTGACCAAGTTGACCGAACCTTCTTAACACTGGCTTTTGGATTGTCAGAGTTGCAAACCTCATTGCCACTCCTACTTTTACCCTTTTCTCCAGGACACCCCGTATTGCTACGAACGTCCACTTCCATTGGACAAAACCATCGTATGGTTAGATACGAACTCGAAGGACTTCGAGGATGGTTTCTGGTTCTGGAGAAAACGAATAGGATTATTCAGTTGTCTTTTCTTTTTTCACCTTCTCTCATTACGAGTACTCCTTGGTTTAGGAGTAGTACACCTATTACGCAAATTGGATAGTCTTCTTCCAAACCTTAGGCTGGTGCCGACCGGTAGGGAATGAAGAAAACCAATTAGCATAACGATGGTGTGCAGAAGGTATTAAGTTAAGACAAAGCAAGGGATTAGTAGGAGGGCAAAGTAAATTGCGACTGATATTCACGACCAAACCAAGTATTTCTTCGCCAATCCTAAATCACCTTTGTATTTCTCCAGGACACTCCGTATCACTACGAAGATCCCATTTTTTTGGATAATCCATCGTATGGTTATATACGAACTCGAAAGGAACTTGTTCCAGTTCGGGGATGGATTCTGGTTCAGGAGAAATAGGAATAAAGTACATTCAGGTGTCTTTTATCTTCACCTTCTCTCGCATTGCGAGTGCTCCTAGGATTAGGACAGTACACCGTTTATGCTTTTTGGATAGTCTTCTTCCAAACCATAGGCTGGTGCCGAACGGTAGGGAAGGAAGAAAACCATTTGGCTTAAAGGGGTGTACAGAAGGTAATGACTAAAGACATATAAAGGGATTTGGAGAGGTGGCAAAGAATTATACGGTTATGGTTGTGAATCTGGATAATGGAAGAGGCATTACTAGGAATACCAGGATACCCCGACGAAACATTTCAATGTTTCAGTTTCACTGTGTACTGTTAATGCAAAACTGATTTCCCAGTTAGACACTTGCTCCAGGGTATGTATTTACCAGGTATGATTCTCACATCTGTATGGTTTTACAGATGATGAGTGGGAGTAAGTTATTGGGAATTGGGTGATCATCCTCATTATATCGGGATTCGTTGTAATCGGTGATATTTGAGGAAGCCACCTGGGTTGTTTGCCGGACGGCAAATATTTGGTTTTGAATATCCGCTGTTATGCACCAATTTCAAATTGATATATCTGTACGTCTATTTTCATAGAGTGAGATATACCTTTTGATATTATGTCGATGACATTTACCTATATCAGTGGATGGTTAGGTAAGGAGCATTAAACAGCGGTGTAATTCTTCTTAACCATAAGTACAGTTTTCAACCTACGACACACAGTGAAAGAGTTGTTAGACTCAGTGGACTTATACAGAGTATTGTATGTTGTCCAAGGTCCATAAGGACGGAGGGGTAGGTCCTCGTACTATATTCGGTTTACTTATGACTTCTCTAGTTCTTAGACATGTGTTTCGTGGAAACACAGGGTCTAAGTTTTGAGGAGTTATAGGTATTTGAATAGAGTAGAGAACCAGGTATAGCAAGTATCGGGATTCTTCAAAGTGATCGAAGATGTAGATACTTGTGTATGGTATTCAGTTGATAGTAATAAGAACTTGCTTCTCTTTCAGGTTACTCATAATTGGAAGCATTCCTAAGTTGGGTAACGCTAATCGGCCTCCTTCCATTTAGTCGACATGCACCGGAGACAGCTGCATGATTTGAATCTGGTTCAATTAAATCAGTGCCTCTGGTTCTATATTGGATATAGAACAGTTCATATCTTAACGATGTTAAGGTACGGGGAGTTGTCCGGCTTATGATTAAAACCAGACACTGGACAACTCAAGGCACGTTTCTGTAATGGCTGTTTGTGGGTTGACCCAGGCTATGACGAGGGTTGATTTTCTACCATCTGGATGAACAATAGCAATATTGTTCTAGACTCGCCACAGTTTTTATTAAAAATGGATTTTTTCAGAAAAAGTAGTGGGAGTATGGTAGAACTGGAAGTGATTCCAGAACCACAAACGATTACTGAAGATTTGATAAAGAACCTAAAGATTCAATCTGACTTAACATTCCATTGGCCACTCCGCAGATACGGTGGGTAACTTCAGGCACCCGAGAGGTACTCCGGTAGCCTCAAGGACGGTGACATGGAAGTTCTTGTTTACCCACAACTTGCCATTGTTGTTGTTCCAGGCTGCGAGACCCGGCAGGAGGATGAGTATAGCGTCGTTCTAAACTAGCTTTGGAAGTGCACGTCTATATGACTCTGCCAGAGGGTTGTCGTAGTCAATGGGAGCAGCGGAAGCATTGGTGGACATCAGGCTTATGTCTATTTATAGACTAAAGCAGATACAGCGGAGATAGATCATCTATTTCTGATGTGACAGTCATAGGTTTGACTTCATCAGAATAGGGGATGGATCTGTTGAGAAGGTAGTAGGGTGTAATGTCATGGTATTTGGATGACATACACAGAGTAGGAAAGGAAACTCCTATACTACGATCGGTTATACTTTGGTTGTCACACAGTGGTTTCTCCACACAGGACTTGGATATTATATCAGACATTCTGGTTACTAGATCTATGGTTTTAGATCTAGATTTGGGTGGTTTCCTAATCTGGGTACCTTGACAGCATTCTATGAGTATTTAGAATGGACGACTCCTGGCATGGTAGTGCACCTGTAGTTGATGGAGTCACCCTCTCTAAAGGTGTCTTATAGACTAAAGGGGAGAGGGATACTCATGATTGGCAGATCACTTGCTTAGGCAATTGAGTCAATCATGAGATGTCAAGTATCACACCAGATGTTGTTCTTGCACTAGATGCAATAAGTTGATATTGATCCAATCCTGGAGAAACAGTCGGAAGCAGTCTTAGAACATAAGTGGATGTTCTAGGGATATGATAACGACCGCCTCATTCGAGAGACAGTTATCATTCCAGGCTTCCAAGGTGACATTGACGACAAGGAGGTTGTCAGAGTTATAGTTTTCCTTCTGACGAGGGGCAGTATTTTGGACAGGTGGTCCAAGGCAATATTGAGGGCGGCATGGCGCAGGATACTGATTAAGTTCAGTTGACGATACAGTCTAAGAAGTTTGGATTTGGAGTTCATTTATGAGCTAAGTCCCATCAGACATCCAGACATTCTAAGACAGGTATTGCTCATTTCGGGAGATGGCTTTCTCCGCGAACTTGAGATATAGAGAGACATAGAAAGAAACATCACAGCGGATCCACTCACTGAGGCTATTCCTCGAACGCAATAGTTTCGCAAACGAGCTTTGTGAGACTGACTAGTAGAGGAGTTGGGTGTTCGGTATCACACGGGCTGTGAGTATGCGGCATCGCAATAATTAGCCTTGAGTGCAAGTGGGAGATTGTTGGAGATAGTGCCCTCAGAGTCAATTATTGGATCACAGGCACGTGATTGCAATGATTGAGAGAGGACCTATCCCGGTAGGACAGTCTTACTCGAGATGATAGTATGCTATCTGGTTTACCTTTATCATCGTGTACTGTTTTAGGTGACCTGACATGTCGCTATTACACGTTGATAGAGCCCCTAGGATTCTTGCTTTACTGCCAGCAGTATGATGGCGATCATATACTTGGGAGCTGGTAGTCTATAAGCACATCCTTAAAAGGTCCCTAGTCGTAGGAGTTTCGAGACAGGGCATCGATACTCCATTAGTAGACTAGTGTATACAGTCGAGACCCCGACGAGGGGCGGTGGCCGGTCTCACAAGCCACTGGTGTCAGTTGGTTCACCTAAGATGTATACAGGTGCTCATTGGGTTATGAGTACACCGGACAGGACTCGCCGGGAACCTGCTAGTTGGTCATATACCAGATGTCAGATAGCAGTTCCCTGGTGACATGTGTACAGGTTAGTTCATCGACCTGAGATCGTCATTTGTCTCATGTGAGTTCCCACTGTGCTTTGATTACTACCCTACCACGGCTCAAAGGAGTCGTGCAAACAGGTTTTAGTTGGGTACAGTCCCGAGCCACATGGAGGCAGTGAGCGGATCTGCAGGGGTTCGTCTCTCCCGGTATTGGGGGTGAGGTCGCGCTGTGTATAGGAGTGCCATTACACAAAGCCCTCGGCCGAGGCAGGAGATTTACTGGTAGGTATTCCAGTAGTATCTCAGGGTGTTCTGGGCTACGCTCCGACACGACTTGTACCGCTTTTGGGGGTCTGACTTTTACCAACCCCCTAGGCCCGCCATGCGATACTCATAGACGAACGGACCGGACTGTACGGATATTGTCACTGACAGGCTCAGTTGGGTGTCGGGGTGAGCTTCCTCATCGACGTCCCATTTGGTCAATAGCTGGTGGCCCGTCACGTATTGGCTTATACCTCTGACGTGCTAGTGGTTAAATCCACAGCCAAGGTATTGACGAGTCTTTAGAGTCCACCACACTCAGTTACTCAAGTTTCGGGCGAAACGCTGTAGAGGCCGTATGGAGATATGGCAGGGTTCGATCAGATACGTGCGGTATTGCACGGATCGTGATCGGACAGTTTTTACTATCCGGCTTTGGCTTAAGCCGGATTCTAGTATTTGATAGTGTAGTTTTGTCTCTTTGCATTTATGTTCAGTGGGAATACAAATGCGGGCATGTATTTGCAGCAGTGGGGTTTTCCTGTAATTTATTACGGGATCGGTTTTCTGAAGTTGCCAGTTTGCATTCCGTTCCGGCCGGTTTTCCTTCATTCCTTCTCGGTCGGACTTTCTTGGTGGAGGGTGTTAATTGCAAGTTTGCAATTAACATTTTGTGGAGGGTTTTCTTGCACTTGTGGATTATGATGAGACTTGCTTCATGATGATATTCCTTTCTTGTCCATTTGATGGCTTTTCACTTGATGGTTTGTGAAAGGAAATGGTGGTGACCATTTTTCTTATTTGGTTTTTCCTTTGTATTTTGATATACTTGGAGAATTCTTTTTCTCTCTCCAATCTCATTTCTAGAGAGAGAGGGCCGGCCATTCTTGAGTGTGGGAGATGAGAGGATCATTTTTTTTGGTGTATGGAAAATATATCATCTCATTCTTGCTTGCTCCAAAAATCCAACAACCCTTCTCCAAAGTTCCTTCTTGTTTCCTCCACAACATGGCAACCTCTTAAACCCCAAAGAGACAAGCTTCTACACTATTTCTATAGCAAGCCTTGGACGCGTCGGCTAGCCAACTTCGCGCCCGAGTTGCCTCGGTCAAGAGGCGGGAGCCCGTAAAAGATTCCGGCTACGTGGTGCCCTTTCCGACGAGCGAGGAGGTGACGGAGATTCCGCGGGAGATCGGAGTGGAGACGAAGACCGAAGGACACGAATCGCTCGGTATACTTCTCACCCTATCTCTTTATTGCTAGCATTAGGTTAATGGTTATGATCCGGGTTTTCTTTTTCCGCGGTAGCGCCGGTTTCCGAGTGAGGAAAATTTTTGATTCCGCATTTTGGCCTCGGTATGACGGCCGGGGCGCTGCCGTGGCGCAACAACTCTTACTCGCAGTGGGTATCGGGATCCAACTATCTCATAGAAGGTATGCAATCTCATTGCAAATTTCAACACTTGAAATTCCCAATAATATTTTGCCCCTAACGTGCTATGACCTTGAAGAAAGCCAACAAACCATATCCCGCTAGTCAAGTTCAACCCGTACATTTCTTGATTTAATTAAACCCACCCGCACGACCCTTGACGAAAGCCAACAAAGCCGCACGACTACCCTAATCCAATCGCATCATATGCAACAGATAAGCAGCATATAGCTACCGCTCACTGCACCTTGACGAAAGCCAACAAATGCAGCACGAATACTATATACAACTTATCTGAAATGACGGAGGGCTACGACAGGTTTTTTCTTAAAACCTATTGCGTAATGAACTTGATATCGTTGTAGAATCAAATGATTTTAAAATGGAGTGCTTTTGAGGCTTTTCTGGTTTTGCTAAAGGAGTCACTCCCGGTGAAGGGATCGTCGGTCCTTTCCTCGTCGAATGAGGTGCGGGATATATCATATATATCTCTGTGCAAAGCAGAAACTATAGAAGCAATCAAAAGACAAACCGAGGGGTGTAGCATCTGCCAGTTATTGCTAAAGGAGTCACTCCCGGCGAAGGGATCTCGGTCTTTTCCTCATCGAATAAGGTGCAGGATATATCATATATAACGCTGTGCAAAGCAAGAACTGTAGCTACCTGTTTTATTTTGAAATTCGATTCCACAACATCTTTAGGTTTCTTTTTTTTCATTAATCACATTAATGAAGTCCCATCATTTAAATACCTAAACATCACAGATAAATACGACGTACACTTATGCCATCCGCATTCGCCTCGATGTCCCCTCGTGCACCGTTAAGTTAGGTAACTAACGGCAGAGCGGGGCAGGGCTAGCGCGAGTGCAAAACATAAGTAACGTCTATATAATATATCATATATACTGTATACTGTATCCATCACAAAACATATCACATGATCACATCACAGATATCGCAGCAGAAGAATCATATGAAATATTGGATATACTAGGACGTCCGTGTTTTCAATACGAGCCAGCATAAAACACGGATTCTACGGTCGCGATGAATAGCCAAACCCACACCCCTAGACCCCTACGAGAGCGTCAAGCAACCCTACCAATTCTGGAGTTAGAAGACCCGAACTCGACTCCTCGAGTTGGTCTCCCACTGGACTCCAGAACCCGGTTACTTGTGCTCCCCTCCTTGGGTCTATCCTAGTGCGGAAAAGTAAATAATATACAGAGGGTGACATCTTCCGCAACCTGGAAGTGCCCCAATAAAAGAATATTACATACAAGTTTTTACATGAATGAAAATGAAAAACACTCATCTCACATAAAAACCCCCGGCTATTCAAACACGACAATCCAATATAACATATCCAGCAACACATAACATCACATGTCATCAACGTATGTAAATATGCGCATCCCAATTATCGTTGACATATAGCAACGAAACCGGCGCTATCACATATTACACTTACGGTCACAGAAAAGAAAGTGTAAAATTACAACAGTTGGAATCCGCAACCTCCATAGACATCGCATGCCTAATCAAATGAATTTCTTAGACATCGCATGCCTAACAATTATAAACCCCGCATTTTAGTCTCATTATCGAAAACACTTTTCAATATCAAGTCGGGCAATTCAACAAGATTCCCGACATCCTGATCGAATGCTCGTCGCAAACTTCAGTAGACGGCCGCACCCCCGATACCGTCGACGAAGTGCACCAAGGCGGAACACCGCTACCGTGAGCACCCGAACGGATGCTTTTGGCGATGGGGTTCTCCTACAGTCACTTGGTCAGGGCTATGGAGTGAGGCTGTCTATTAAGTTTACCCGGCGAGTGTCCGCGTACTCTACGTGATTGCGACGGACTTTTGATCGCATCAAAATTCCGTGGCAACCGATCAAGTGAGACTAAACTGCTATGTTTATAACATTCATTCAGTTATCTCATAACTACTTGTGAATTCCAATTATTGTATCACATTCCGGATAAATAGAAAATGTTAAACTTTCCGATCGAACATTTAAACACCCAAGTTTTCCCGAAACAGATCAACACATGAAACAGGTTTAAAAACATTCGCTTCGTGCCTCAGTACCAACGGTCCAGCCGTAGAAGGGTCAAGCCAACGCCTCACATGTGGCACGCCGTACTGCCCCAAACCCGAAGGTTCAAAGGGCAGTTCAAGACGGTCACATAATCGAGTTAAGGTTTGTTGTCTTCTAGAGGGACCATCGCATTACTTGCACTACTTTGAACGTCATTAAACTACGGAAAGATCCAACACTTGGAAATTTCCCGACGGGGGAAAAGGTGGGTATTTATATACGGTCGAACTTTTTAACATATTCAAAAATTATCCGGAATCACACAGAGACAAAATTAGACAATCCGATCGAATCTACGAATTCCCTAAACAACCCCAGAAAACTCAACTGTAGAATAAATATTAAAATATTCCAGAAAATACAGCACTAGAAATTAGGAATTACTGTGCAAATGAAAAAGGCTGATGTGACTAGTTGGCCGCGGAATCGCCGCACAAGCCAGCTTGTGCCGCGGTTCCGCCGCACTTTAGACGAATCATGAGCACGTGCTCCACAGTAATTCATCAAATTCCCTGCTGATTTTTCTGCATATTTTTAATTTCGAAAAAGACCAGATTTCAGAAAATGTACAGAGAGTATTCTTGAGTTAGGGTTTCGGTTCGATCGGACTTCTAACTCCGTCTATGCATCGCCTAAGGCTCTAGCTAGGCTCTGATACCACTGTAGGGTTCCTAGGGACACTAATGAGGTCTCACAAGGCATCAAACATGCCAATTTCAAATTTTACAAGTGCCGAGAAACCCTAATACGGATCGTTAACTAGAATTTTAGGCGAAACTAGAAGCTAGTTAACAACTTAACTAAAAGAACGGAAATACAACCTTTGTAGATCCGGTGCTCCACCTCCATAGCTCCGTGATGAAGTCCCCTTGCTGTCCAAATCAAATCCCGGGCTCTAGCGTTGGCTTCATCGGAGAAATGGGCGGGCTAGGTCATCGACTACGATGCCGAAGATGATCTACGTCGAGGCATCACAAGATCAAGCTCCCACTTCACCAAGTCATGAAACTTGTGAAGAAAACACCCTATACTACTTGGCAAGTGGTAGAGGATGAATAAATAGGAAGTGGGTTCACTTTAGAATTGGATTTCTCACTCATTTTCTCAAGTTGCCATGGATGGAGGCAAGCTTCTTGTTGAAGAAGAAGAAGAAGATGATGAAAAATGTTATGATCACCTTTTTTCAAAAAAGAAAATAAAATGTATACTTATCATAATCCAACCATGGTCAAGTGTAGAGAATAAACTAGGGTTAGGTCAATGGTTAGGGTTAAGCAAGAAGACAAAAATGGTGACTTAGTCAAAACTTCATGAAGCTTCAACATGCATCCAAAGAAAGCCACCATTTTTCTTTTCTTTTGCCAAAAAGAAATAAATCAATAAATGAATAAATATATATGAAAAACAAAACCCTAACAATTTAAATAACCATGGTTTAATCTTTACACAAACTCAAGTAAGCATGTATCATCAAACATGATACAATCAAGTGCACAAAAGTATATCACATATACAACTTGTGAACTTCAAGTGAAGAAATCCATTTAAAATGAACAAATACTAGTTAATGCAAAGTAATATATCAAATATATAATTATGCATTAAATCATTAAATCAACACTTGATTCAATGATCTGGTCATGTCGCACACAACCGACTAGTATACAATGTATCGTTTTATCGAATCAATCCTTGATTCGATAACTAGGTTATATCGCATACAACCATTCGACACATTCATCGCGAGAATGAAATACGGTATCACATACACGCATTATTCTCGGTCCCGCACATATCTCATATGCGCTCCTATTTCGTTTCGTTTGAGCCAGGAAACCTCTGTGTAGGACTCTAAAGACTCGTCAATACGCCAGCAGCAGATGATGATCATATCAAACACCCACAAGCCGCAAGCGATCTGCTAAACGTAACGGCCACCCGGGTATTGAGCGATCAGAAGATCGACGAGCAAGCCCACTCACACTCCTGTGAATCCAACCAGTAACACTTACCGTACAGTCCGGTCTCGTCGTCTGATATGTCGCATATCTCGCCTAGGGGTGGTAAACGTCAGACCCCAATAGCTTGATAAGTCGTGTCGATATGAGGTCTATAACAGTTCAAGAAACTACTGGTAACACTTACCAGTAAATCTCAGCAACCCTGGCCAGGGATTTCCGGTTATAGCCAATCGAACACAGCGCAACATCAACTCCCTATACCGGGAGAGACGAATCCCCTCCTATCGCTCATTGCCTCCATGTGATTCGGGACTGTACCCAAAAGCCACCGTTTTGCACGCCCTCTTGGACGTGGTAAGGTGGAAATCAAAGCACAGTGGGAAACACACAAGACTCTATGACGATCTCGGGTCAACAGACTACTCTGTACCAGTGTCACCAGAGAACTGCCATCTGACGTAAGGTATAATACCATCTGGGAGTTCTCGGCGAGTCCGTCCAGTGTACCCCGTCTCTACTGAGCACCCGTATATCATCTCTGATGTCAAACATCAATGGATATGGGATCATCCATCTCCCATCTGTATGGGTCGAGAAGGTATACGCCGGTCTACTCTGGTATATCGATGCCCCGTCTCGATACACCCACGACTAGGGACCTTGAAGGATGTACTTATGGACTACCATGTCCCCACTAGTATGATCCGCATCATAGTCCAGGTAGTCAAGTACACATCCTAAGGGCTTTACCAACAAGTAACAGAGAGACAATCAGTGTACACGTTAAGGTAAAGAGTAACCAGATAGCATACTATCATGTCGAGCAAGAAAGTCCTCCCTATATATGTCCCAGCATCCACTACAATATACATCCAATGTACAGTAATGGCCTCTAGGGCATACATATAACTAACAAAAGAAAGCTAAAGATGTTGTAGAAACTTATTTAAAAACTTGTAGCTCTAGTTTTTGTTTTGCATAGCGGTGTTCCTTGTAGAATATCCAGCACCTTATTCGATAAGGAAAGAGCGAGATCCCTTCACCGGGAGTGACCTCTTTAGCGAAACTAGCAGATACTACAAACACGGTTTGTCTTTTGATTGCTTATATAGTTTTTGCTTTGCATAGTGATATTTGTGAAATATCCTGCACCTTATTCGATGAGGAAAGAGCCGACGATCCCTTCACTGGGAGTGACCTCTTTAGCAAAACTTGAAAAGGCCTCAAAAACATTCCATTAAAAATCACTCGATTCTACAACGATATCAAGTTCATTACGCGAAGGGTTTTCTTAAAAACCTGACGTAGCCCTCCGTCATTTAAGATAACTACTTCAGTATTCGTACTATGTTTGTTGGCTTTCGTCAAAGCGTAGTGTGCGGTAGCTATTTATGCTTATCTGTATAAGCATATGATGCGATTGAGTTAGGGTAGTCGTGCGACTTTGTTGGCTTTCGTCAAGGGCCGTGCGGATGGGTTTAATTCAATCGGGAAATGACGGGTTGAACTTGACTAGTAGCCTATGGTTTATTGGCTTTCTTCAAGGTTATAGGATGTTAGGGGTAAAATATTATTGGGAATTTCAAATGTTGAAATTTGCAATGAGATTGCATATCTTCTATGAGATAGTTGGATCCCGATACCCGCTGCGAGTAAGAGTTGCTCCTGAGAGAGTTTTACACATTACAATTAACCGATCAATTAGGTGTCTAGAAAGGTGTCAACAGGGTTACGCCCCTGGAAAAATGAGGTTTACTTTAATTAGGTCCGTGCGAAAGCACGGGGAACCTCCCTCAAAGTATCAGCACAGGCCTGGCTGAAAGATTGGCGAACTTGTAGGGTGTAATTAATCCCGGCTAGTCTTTCCATTTAGGGTTTGAAGGAAGATTTGACTAAAACAGATGGAGACATCCTGATTAGATATATTAATAACCAATCTAATCTTGCAAGAGCATACGCTGAGTGCTTTCTTCTCTCTCTCTCTAGGTAGCGACCATATCACGCCTTAATCAAGATAATAATACGGATGTATTGACCGAACCCGCTTGTTATACTGCGCTAAGGAACGTTGGTCCCGCTCCAACTTATAATTGTTATAAGACAGAGCAGGAAATAGGGGATTACCAGAATTCCCGTGCCGTCCAAACGAAGAAAGTGCATGCTGATGCATCTTCTTCGGGTGTATTCATTACAGAGAAATGTTTCTCAGTTTCCTTTACGTCCTGGGTATGAGATACCGGATCAGGAACCCGCAAATTTAATTTGTTACATGGGCTACAGATTGGTAGAGAACTGAGAACGGGTGATAAGTTTCATGAGATAGAAACGGTGCAAGTTTTGTAGCCAAGTTTGTTGGTAGTTATCACCCTGTATTAACAAATACATTGATTCTGAACGAATGTTATTAGATACCGAACCTGATATACAACATCATATCAGTCTCTTTATTAGTAAAGAAGGATATAATTTTGTATTGTTGGATAATGTTTTGAACATTTCCTATATCAAGAGTTGATCGGTTCCGGCACGTTATCTAAAGGCATTGACGTTCTAAATCAAACCATAGTTTTTAGTATATAGAACACACACAAGAGGAAGAGTTCAGTAATGAACGAATCCTTCTTGAGGCATTGTAGACTAGGTCATATCAATGCGACCCGACTAGCTGAAATTACATAAAGATGCATATTTAAATTAGTTTGAATTTACATCTTGTGAAACTTGCCGGTCATGTCACAAAGATAAGATGACCACAGCTCCGTTTATTGGAAACAGAGAAAGAGTTAGTGAACTCTTGGGATTGATACATGCTGATATATGAAGGTCCCCTGTCTACACATGCTAAGACCGGTTCTTTGTACTTCATTACATTCACTGTTTATCTCTCAAGATTCGGACATATGTTCCTGTTGAAACACAAGTCTGAATCTTTTTGAGAAATTCAATGAATATGAGTTAGAAGTAGAGAACCAAAAAGAGGTATAAGTATTATGTCCTTTGATGAGATCAAGGAGGAGAATACTTGAGCACGAAATTCCTGGACTATTCTAAAGGAGAATGAGATTCTCTCTCAGCATTACTCCTCCGTATACACCACCGCACGCCGGTGTATCGGGGCGGAGCAATTACACTCTATGTGATATGGTGTGCTCTATGATGAGTACTACTGAGTTACTATTTCCTTTTGGGAGTTATGCACTTGAGAAGCTGCATACCTATTGAATAGGGTTCAAATCAAATCCGTTGCCTACCACTTCATATGTGATATGGAAAGGGAATAGCCCATATCTTAAGTTTGTTACGATTTGGGTTGTCCGGCCTATGTCTAAAAAGAAAAATCCGGACAAGCTCGAGGCAAAGTCAGATCTGTGGAAGTTTGTTGGATATCCCAAGCATACGCAAGGGAATATCATCTACCTAACCGAGGAACAAAAGATGTTTTGTTTCTCAACATGCCACCTTTGTGAAAGGGAATTTCTTGTGAAGAAATTAGTGGTCATGACGTAGAACTGGAAAGAGTTCCAGCTATACAAACTGCAGCTGAGGATTTGGTAGAACCAAAGGATTCAATAGATTCCAACGAACCTCAGCCTCTCCGCTGATCTAGTAGGGCTCCTCACCCACCTGAGAGATACTTCGGTTTCTCTATGACAGTGGGATCGAGGATTGCATCATGAGATGATGACCCAACTTGTTTTAAGCTGGCCATCAGGAGTGGGACTCTGTAAGAATGGCTGGATGCTTAGCGATCTGAGATGGAATCCTTATACACCAACAAAGTATGGACTTTGGTTGCTTTATCTGAAGGGTTAAGTCCCCATCAGGAGCAAGTATATCTTGAGAAGATAACTTGGTGTACACGGAAAAGTTGAGACTTTCAAAGCTATGCTTAAAGTCCATCCAGATCCTACTTGCCACGGCTACATACCATGACTACGGTATCTGGCGGTTGGGTGTCATGACTGCTTTTCTAAATGATGATTTAGAAGAGAGCGTCTATAAGTACACAGCCAGAGGGCTTCGTAAATAGTGGGAGCAGCGGAAACGTGTGCAAGATGTTTTATGTGATAAATCAGGCATCGCGAAGTTGGAACGTCTGTTTTGATGTGGTAGTCAAAGAGTTTGACTTCATTAAAATGGTAGATGAACCTTGTATATATAAAAAGGTAGTAGAGAGTATGGTGGTGATCCTCGTAGAGTACGTGGATGACATACTCTTGATAGGGAAGGAGTTTCCTATGCTACGCTCGGTCAATCTCCGCTTATCACAAGGATTCTTCGTATAGGATCAAGGTGATACCTCCTAAATCCTTGGTTTTGGATCTATGAGATAGATCTAATTGGATGTTAGGATTCACACTAGTTGTAGTGAGATGGTATCAATCGATCCTGGGGAGAATCACTGGAAAGGTTCCAGGGTGATAAGGATGACTGAATGTCAGTCGCTGACATTGTCTTTACCCTCAGTGGAGGGACGGTATATTGGAAGAGTTCCAAGCTAGATACCGTGACTTACTAGACGATTGAAGGCAAGATACATCGTTACCAAGGATGCTACCAAAGAGGCAGTCTGGATATATATATAAGTTCATGAGATGAATTCAGTTCCTGCCATTGTGTGACAATGGAGTTGTGGCTTTAGCCAAGGAACCCCCGTCCCATCAGAAATCCAGATATAATTCTTAGGCAGTATCACCTGATCATGAAGATGGTTGATCTCCAGGGAGATGGAGGTTAGGAGAGTAGACACAGAGGACAACAGCGCGAATCCACCCACAAAGGCCTTTTTCTCAATAGAGACTTTTATGGGATGGTTGAGTAAGAGATACTTCAACCACAGATAATTGTTGGGTATGTGATACCACAACAGATGGCCCTAGTGCAAGTAGGAGATTGTTAATTATATGTATGCCCTAGAGGCCATTACTGTACATATGATGTATATTGTAATGGATGCTTGGACATATATAGGGAGGACTTTCTGTCTCGACATGAAAGTATGGTATCTGGTTGTACTTTATCATAACATGTACTCTGATTGTCTCTATGTTACATGTTGATAAAGCCCTTAGGATATGTACTCGACTACTAGGACTATGATGAGATCATACTAGTGGGGCCACGGTAGTCGACGAGTACATCCTATAACTGTTCCTAGTCGAGGGTGTATCGAGACAGGGCATCGATACACCAGAGTAGACTAGCGTATACGCATCCTTACCCATATGATGGGCGAAGGATGATCCCATATCTATCGGTGATTGACATCAAGGATGGTGTATGGGTGCTCATTGGAGACTTGGTACACTGGACGGACTCGCCGAGAACTCCCAGATGGTATTATACCTCACGTCAGATGGCAGTTCTCCGATGACACTGGTACAGGTTAGTCTGTAGACCCGAGATCTTCATAGAGTCTTGTATGATTCCCACTGTGCTTTGATTTCCATCATACCACGTCTAAGAGGGCGTGCAAAAAGGAGGCTTTTGATTACAGTCCCGAATCACATGGAGGCAATGAGCGATAGGAGGGGATTCGTCTCTCCCGGTATGGGGAGTTGATGTTGCGCTGTGTTCGATTGGCTATAACTGGAAATTCCTGGCCAGGGTTGCTGAGATTTACTGGTAAGTGTTATCAGTAGTTTCTCGAACAGTTTTAGACCTCATATCGACACGACTTATCAAGCTACTGGGGTCTGACGTTTTACTAACCCTAGGCGAGATAAGCGACATATCATACGGAGAGACCGGACTGTACTGGAGTTTTACTGATTGGATTCGCAGGAGAATGTACAGGCTTGCTTATTGATCTTCTGATCTCTCAATACCTGGGTGGTTGTTACGTTTAGCGGACCGGTTGCAGCTTGTGAGTGTTTGATATGATCATCACCTACTACCGGCGTATTGACGATTCTTTAGAGTCACACGGAGGTTTCTTGGCTCAGGCAAAACAGAGTAGGAGCACATATGTGATTTGTGCGGGACCGAGAACAACACGTGTATGTGATACCGTACTAGATTCTCTCGATATGAGATATCGGCCGGGTATATGTGATATAGCCGGGGCATCGGATCAGTTGTTGATTCGATGAACTGATACAGATTATATTAGTCGGTTATTTGTGAAATAGCCGGATTATCGGATCAAGTGTTGATTCGATAATTTAATGTATAATTATATATATATTTGATACATTAAATTACATTAACTAATATGAGCTCACTAAAAGATTCTTTTTCTCACTTGGGTAATACTTTGATATATATGTGATATGTGTTAATAGTATTATTTTATTTTGTTACAATAAATATTGTATATGTGATATATAATATCGTAACATTTTATGCTTATAAATGCAACTTGTTTTGTGGAGTTTAATTGTGGTTAGGGTTTGGATTAGGGTTAAGTCTTCATGAAGCTTTCAAGAAGCTTCTTGAAGCTTTGACTTTGACTTGGATATTTTGCATAGATATTTCTTTAACCCAACCCATCCCTTTAGCCTAGTTAAATCTCTATATGGGTTAAGTCTTCATACTTAACCCATGGCTGCATTTCTAACCTCACTAGAGTTTCATTATTCATCATAAGCAATTCATCTTCTTCTTCCTCTTTGCAAGCTTTCTAGCTTTTTGCTTAGTGATGATTTTGAGTGAGATTAAGAAAACAAATGAGAGCTAAAATCCTACTTCATCATCCTAATCTATCCTAGCCATTTAGATTAGGGTGTTCACTTCATTTATAAGTGAGAGCTTGTGTTAATGAAACTTCAAGGTAGATCATCTCTGTTATCAAAGATCGGAAGAAAGCTTGCATCTTTCTCTTCGTGGAGCCTCTCTAGAGTCCGGGAACATGATGATCGCAGCGAAGGGACCTCAACACGGAGCTTTAGAAGTGAAGGACCGAACTACAAAGGTTGTAATCCCAAACTCTTAGATATTAAAGTGTTTAACATGCTTTGTTTCGCCTAATCTCTTGTTTAAAGATCTTGGTTAGGGTTGTTCGGCACGTCTAATTTTTGAATCGGGCATGGTTGATGCCTTATAGACCCTTGTGAGAGTACCTAGTAACCCTACAATATGACTAACACATATGACTGTCCTAACTAATCGCATCATATGCAACAAACAACTACTTCTCATCTACCGTACACTACGCCTTGACACAGTCAACATACGCAACACGAATACTAAGTAGCACTTGTAAGAAATGACCGAGGGCTATGGCTGGGTTTTTGGCAAAACAACCCTTTAACATAATGAACATGATATCGTTGAAGGAACTGAGTAGTTTTGAAAATGAGTGGTTTAGGCTCCGCTTTTTAAAAACTAGTGGTTTTGAAGAAAACTGAGTAATCTATAGTAACATAAACTTTTGCTCAAGAGCTCACTCCCCGAAAAGGGATCTAGGCACTTTCCTCCTCGAATTAGGTGCTGGATATTCCTAACCGAATACCACTTTGCAAAGCGAAAGAACATGACTATTGTTTTTCGAAATTTGTTCCAATAACATCTTCTTGGTTTCTTTTCTTGCATTAATTAAAATTAACGTAGTCCCATCAATTAATTCCTATCATACCAGAAAAGAACTAGAACAAAATGTATGTATATGCCATCCGCATTCACTATGGGGCCCCGTCTTGCACCGTTAAGTTACTTAACTACCGACCGAGCGGGAACAGGACTAGCATGGATGCAAAACATATACAACATCTACTAGTATGTATATATATATATATATATATATATATATATATATATATATATATATATAACCATTCATTCCAGGCATGCTATTGCAGGGTTCCATAGTGTCGCCGCTAGGTTTCGGGAGGCATCGACCATGCCGTTTTTTAAAAATTGGCGCGCTAAACAACCCTAACGCTAGAATGTAAACTAGAGAATTAGACGAACAAGCATGTAAACATCTTTATATCTAAGTGAACAAGGAATACAACCTTTGTAGACCGGTCCATCACTTCAATAGCTCCGTGTAGTAGCCCCTTCGCTCAAAGTAGTGATCTCCCGGACTCTAGTGAGGCTCCACAAGGTGAAATAAACAAGCTTTCTTTAAGACTTCGAGGCCGAAGATGATCTATGTCGAGGAGACACTGACTCAAGCTACCTCTTCACTAAGTGATGAACTAGTGAAGAAACAACCCAATCTAAATGGCTAGTAGAGAAAAAGTTGATGAAGTAGGAATTTTGCTCACTTTAGAAATAATTTTCTCACTCATTTTCTTCTCCTCTCATGATGCTAGAAAGCTTGAGGAAGGAGGTGAAGAAAGCTCTCATGGAATGAGTCAAGTAGTGAATGAATCAAGTTGTGAGAATAGCAACCATGGGTGAGTTAATATCATACACTAACTCATGTAGAGACTAAAACATGGTTAACAATAATGGTTAGGTTAATAAATATCTAGAGTGAGACAAAATTAGTGTACTAAGTTAATGGGTTCTACAAGCTTCCACTAAGCATCAAACATGTGACAAATTTCCAACTAATTTTGATTTACTTTAAATAAATAAAACCCTTCATTATTATTTTCATGGTGTGAGTCTCATACACCCATGTCACATGTGGCATCAAGCATGACACAAAAGATGTACATTAATATATATCACATATATACTAAGTGTACACTAGTGAGAAAAAGAAATCTTAAGTGAGCTAATATTAGTTAATGAAAGATAATATATCAAATATATAATTATACATTAAATTATTAAATCAACACTTGATTTAATAATCCGGCTATATCACATTCAACCGACTAATATAAAATGTGTCAACTTGTCGAATCAACACTTAATTCGACAGCCCGGTTATATCACATATAACCGACCGATATCACATATCGCGAGAATAGAATTCGGTATCACATACATGTATTAATCTCGGTCTCGCACATATCACATATGTGCTCCTACTTCGTTTCGCTTGAGCCAGGTAACATCTACGTAGGACTCTAAAGACTCATCGTTACACCGGCAGTAGGTGGTGATCATATCAGTCACCCACAAGCCGCAAGCGGTCTGCTAAACGTAACGGCCACCCGAGTATTGAGCGATCCGAAGATCAACAAGCAAGCCTGCTCATACTCCTGCGAATCTAATCAGTAACACTACCGTACAATCCTATCTCTTCGTCTGATATGTCACATATCACTGCCTAGGGGTGGTAAAACGTCAGACCCCAAAACCCTGATAAGTCATGCCGATGTGAGGTCCATAACGGTTCGAGAAACTACTGATAACACATACCAGAAAATCTCAGCAACCCTGGCCAGGGATTTCCTGTTATGGCCAATCGAGTATAACGCAACATCAACCCCCAATACCGGGATAGACGAATCCATTCCCATCGCTCATTGCCTCCATGTGACTTGGGACTGTACCCAAAAACCACCATTTTGCATAATCTCTTGAATGTGGTGAGGTGGAAATCAAAGCACAGTGAGAATCACACAAGACTCTATGACGATCTCGGGTCGACAGACTAACCGATACCAGTGTCACCAGAGAACCACCATCTGACGTAAGGTATAATACCTTCTAGAAGTTCTCGGCGAGTCTGTCCAGTGTACCCAGTCTCCACTGAGCACCCGTATACCTTCTCTGATGTCAAACACCAATGGATGTTGGATCATCCATCAGCCATCATATGGGTCAAGAAGCGTAAATGCTAGTCTACTCTGGAATATCGATACCCCGTCTCAAAACTCCCACGACTATGAACTATTGAAGAATGTACTTACTGACTACCTCTGCCCCACTAGTATGATTTGCTTCATAATCCTGGTAGTCAAGTACTCATCATAAGGGCTTTATCAACATGTAATAGAGAGACAATACGTGTACAAGTTAAGAAAAAGTGCAACTTGATAGCATACTATCATGTCAAGCAAGAAAGTCCTCCCTATATATGTCCATGGATCCACTACAATATACATCGTATGTATAGTAATGGCCTCTAGAGCATACATATTAGTAACAACCTTCCACTTGTACTAAGGTCATTTGTTGTAGTATCTCATACTCAGCGTCCAATAGATGTCTCTCTAGGGAAAGGCCTTTGTGAGTGGATCCGCTGTGTTATCCTTCGCATCAACTCTCCTAACCTCGATCCCTTGGAGATCAACCATCTCCCTGATCAGGTGATATTGTTCTCAGAATATATCTGGATCGCTGATGGGACCGTCGTTCCTAGGCCAAAGCCACAACTCCATTGTTGTCTCAATAACAGTTATTAGACGCTCAATCGTAGGAACCATGTTCATCTCATGAAAAAGAAATATCCAGACACCCATTTTGCAGCATCGTTGGTAGCAATGTGTTCAGCCTTTATCGTCTAGTTTGTCACGGTATCTAGCTTGGAACTCTTCCAACATACCGTCCCTCCAATGATGGTAAAGACAAAGCCTGTGACTGACTTTCAGTCGACCTTATCACTCTGGAAGCTCGAATTGGTAAAGGAATCACAGTGGAGTTCACCGTAACCAAAACCCCAAGAACATTTCTTCAGTACTTAAGAATGTCCTTCACGGCTGTCCAGAGATTCTCCCAAGATCCGATTGATTCCTGATCACTACTCCTATTGAGTTAGCTACATCTGGTCTGGTACACAACAACGCATACATGTTAGAGCCTATCGTCGAAGCATAGGGTATCCCTTGCATGCGGGCTCTCTCTAAATTAGTCTCGGGAGACATCTTTTGGGAGAGAGTGATTCATGAGTAAGTGGGCGAACCACCACGCTTAGAATCTTCCATACTAAACAGCTTTAGTACGGTGTTAATGTACCTGGATTTATGACACTCCCAACATCCCCTTAGATCTATCACCATAGATCATAATCCACAAGATGTAGTAGGTATCATCCAAATCTTTCATGGAGAATCATCATGATAAGAGGAGCTTGACCGAGTATAGCATAGCAAACCATTTCCTATCAAGCGTATGTCATCTACGTACAATACGTGTAAGACAACCTTACTCTCTACAACATTCTTGTATATACAAGGTTCATCTACTTTTTTATGAAGTCAAACTCTTTTACTGCCATTTAAAAACAGATGTTCCAACTCCGCGATGCCTGCTTTAATCCTGATGGACATAAGCATAGCCACTGGAGAAAAGGTTTCATTATAAACCACACCTGGTTATTGACGAAAATCCTTTTCTTCTAGTCTAGCTTTGAAAGTCTCAACTTTTCCATCTACACCAAGAATCGTCTCAAGATCCTTTTGCTCCCAATGGGTTTTACCCTTTTCAGGTGCAACATTCAAAGCCATATTTTGTTGTTGTACATGGATTCCATCTTTGATTGGATAGCATCAAGCCATTTCACAGAGTCCTCACTCGTGATGGCCTGCCATAACCTGGTTGGGTCATCATCTACCATGATGCAACCCTCGCTCCAACCGTCACTGAGGAAACCGTAGTACCTCTCAGGTGTATGAGGAACCCTACTAGATTTGCGGAGAGGCTGAGGTTCGTTTGAGAATATTGTATACTTTGGTTCTACCAAATCACCAGCTGTTAGTTTGTCCAACAGGAACTCCTTCCATTTCTACCTCATGATCACAAATTTCTTCATAAGAAATTCCTTTTCTAAAAAAGGTTGCATGCTGAGAAACAAAACACCTTTTGCTCCTCAGTGTGGTAGAAGATATACCATCATAAATTTTTGGGATATCCTAACAAACTTATACAGAACTGACCTTGACTCGAGCTTGTCCGGATTTTATCTTTCAACATAGGCCGGACAATCCCATATCTTAACTCGTTTAAGAGATGGTCTCTTCCTGTTCCATATCTCATATGGAGTGGCAGGCACTGATTTGGATGGAACCCCATTCAATAGGTATGCAGCTTCTCAAGTGCATAACACCAAAAGGAAACAGCTAACTCAGCCGTACTCATCATAGAGCGCACCATATCTACCTCAACCCCGATACACCGTTGTGCAGTGGTGTACTCGGAGGAGTAATCTGAGAGAGAATCCCATTCTCTTTTAGATAATCCAGGAACTCCATGCCCAAGTATTCTTCTCCTCGATCACATCGAAGGATTTTAATACTTCTACCCGTCTGGTTCTCAACTTCAAGCTTATATTCCTTAAATTTCTTGAATGTTTCAGACTTGTGTTCCAACAGGAACATATGTCCGAATCTTGAATGATGGTCATTGAATATAATGCAGTACGAGAAACCAGCCTTGGCATTTGTAGACATTAGACCGTATACATCATCATGTATCTGTCCCAAGAGTTCAGCAACTCTATCTCCGTTTCCAGTAAACGGAGTATTGGTCATTTTCCCTTTGAGACATGACTGGAAAGTATCTTAAGATGAAAATTCGAACGGATTCAAATATTCATCCTTATGTAACTTAGCTAGTTGTGTTGTATTGATATGACCTAATCTACAATGCCATAAGAAGGATTCGTTCATTTCTGAACTACTCCTCTTTTGTGTGTTCTGTATACTTTGAACTGTGCTTTGATTTTAGAACGTATATGCTATTTCATAACGTGCCAGATTCAATCAACTTTTGATTTAAGGAAAATGTTCACAGTATTATCCAGCAATACAAAATTATATCCTTCTTTAACTTAATTAAGAAACTGATGTAATGTTGTATATCAGGTTCGGCATGTAATAACATTTGTTCAGAATCAATGTATTTACCATTTTGTAATACAAGGTGATATTTGCCAACTGATTTGACTGCAACAATTGCACCATTCTCTACCACTTTAGAGACATATCACCCAATCCCAGTTCTCTACCTTTCAGTAGCCCGTGTAACTCTTACATATGTGGGATCCTATTCCGGTATCTCATACCCAGGACGTAGAGTGTACTGAGAAACAATTCTTGCTAACGAACATACCTGAAGAATATGCATCAACATGCTTATTCCTCGAATGGGTGGCATAGGAATGCTGCTATTCCCCTATTTCCTTCTCGGACTTATAACAATTATAAGATAGAGCGGAACCAACGTTCCCCAGCTCAGTATAATAAGTAGTTTCGGTCAATACATCCATATTATTATCTTGATTAATGCATGACATGGTCGCTATCAGGAGAGAGAGAGAAGAAAACACTGAGCGTATACTCTTGTAAGATTAGATTGGTTATTATTTTTTCTAATCAGGATGGCTCCCACTGTTTTAATCAAATCTTCCAACAAACCCGAAAGGTAAGACTAGCCGGGATTAATAACACCTTACAAATTCGCCAATCTTTCGGCCAGGCTAGTGTCGGTACTTTGAGGGAAGTTCCCCGTGCTTTCGCACGGACATAATTAAAATAAATCTCGTTTTCCCAGGGGCATAACCCCGTTAACACTTTTCTAGACACCTACTTGATCGGCTAATTGTAATGTGTAAAACTCTCCCAGGAGTAACTCTTACTCACAGTGGGTATCGGGATCCAACTATCTCATAGAAGGTATGCAATCTCATTGCAAATTTCAACACTTGAAATTCCCGATAATATTCTGCCCCTTGCGTCCTATGACCTTGATGAAAGCCAACAAACCGTAGTCCGCTAGTCAAGTTCAACCCGTACATTTCATGACTGAATTAAACCCACCTGCACGACCCTTGACGAAAGCCAACAAAGTCATAAGACTACCTTATCCAATCGCATCACATGCTTAAGCAGATAAGCACTAATCAGCTACCGCACACTACGCTTTGACGAAAGCCAACAAACATAGCACGAATACTAAATACTATTTATCTGAAATGACGGAGGGCTACGATAGGTTTTTAAGAAACCCTTTTGCGTAATGAACTTGATATCGTGGTAGAATTGAGTGATTTTGAAAATGAGTGTTTTTGAGGCTTTTGATAGTTTTGCTAAAGAGGTCACTCCCGGTGAAGGGATCTCGGCTCTTTCCTCATCGAATGAGGTGCTGGATATTTCACAAATACCACTATGCAAAGCATGGACTAAAAAAGGCAATCAAAAACAAAACTGAGTGCTTTGTAGCATCTGCTAGTTTCTCTAAAGAGGTCACTCCCAGTGAAGGGATCTCGGCTCTTTCCTTATCGAATAAGGTGCTGGACATCCTTCAAGGAATACCGCTATGCAAAGCAAGAACTAGAGCTATCATTTTGAAACAAGATTCCACAATATCTTTAGGTTTCTTTTATTTTATTAATCTCATTAATGAAGTCCCGTCAATTATGCTTCCTAAGCATCATAGAAGAAATGAAAGCAGCAATATTTATTATATATCATATATATAATATAAGTATCCGTTTCAACATATAAAGTGATCACATCACAGAATATCAACAGCAGAAGAACACATATGAAATGTTGGATATACTAGGAATTTCGTGTTTTAATTAAGCGAATAAAAAACGCGGATTCCAGGGTCGCGATGAATAGCCAAACCCACATCCCTAGACCCCTACGAGAGTGGCAAGCAACCCAACCAATTCTAAAGTTAGGAGACCCGGTCTCGACTCCTCAAGATGGTCTCCCACTGGACCCTAGAACCGTGTTACTTATGCTCTCCTCCTTGGGTCTATCCTAATGCAGAAAAGTAAATAATAAAGATCAATGGCGACATTATCCTCAACCCGGAAGTGCCCCAATAAAAGAATATTACATTCAAGTTTTTACATGAATGAAAATGAAAAACTCTCATCCCACATAAAAAAAACCCCGGCTATTCAAACACGACGATCCAATATAACATATCACAGCAACACATAGCATCATATATCATCAACGTAACTAAATATGCGTATCCCAATTGTCGTTGACATATAGCAACGAAACCGGCGATACACCACATATTACACTTACAGTCGCAGAAAAGAAAGTGAAAAACTACAACAATTGGAATCCACAACCATATTAGACATCATTAACCTAATGTATCAAATACTTTGGATTTCATGCCTAACAATATGAATTCCTTAGACATCATAAACCCGGAATATCTCATATTCCGAATTTCAAGCCTATCAATTATAAACCCCGCATTTTAGTCTCGATATTGAAAACACTTTCCAATAACAAGTCGGGCAATTCAACAAGATTCCCGACAACTTGATCGAATGCTCGTCGGAAACATTTATAGACGGCCGCATCCCCGATGCCGTCGAAGAAGTGCACTTAGGAGGAACACCGCGGCCGCGAGCACCCTTACGGATGCTTTTGGCAACGGGGTTCTCCTATAGTCACTTGGTCGGGCATATAGGGCGTGGCTATCTAGTAAGGTTACCCGGCGAGTATCCGCGTACACTACGTGATTGCGACGGACTTTTGATCCACATCAAAATCCCGTGGCAACCGATCACTTGAGACAAAATTGCTAGATTTATAAAATTCAAATTAGTTTTCACAAAACTAAATATTGTGGAATTCAAATATTGTATCACAATCACAGATAGCTATACGATGTTACTCTTTTCGATCTAATCAAAAACACCTAAAATTTCCCAAAGAGCTCAACACTTGAGCGCAGTTTAAAAGTACCGAGAACAAGCCACGGCACCTATGGACCAACCGTAGAAGGGTTAACCCTTGTATCACCTGTGGCGCCGCGGAACTACCACAAACCCTAGGGTTCGATGGCGGTTCCGACGGTCACAGAATCGAGTTAGGGTTTCGTTCTTCTAGGGGGTCCATAGAAAACACCTGCACGATTTTCTGAAGATTTTATACTTGGAAAAATCCAACTCTTGGAAAATTTCCAGCGAGGGAAAAATGGGTTATTGATATCCGTTCGAACTTTTTAACGTCGTCTAAAATACGCGAAACGATGTTAGAATTACGACTACGAAACACTCTGAATTGCCTTTACAGAAAGATAACATCATATGCAAACAAGCAACACCTGAATCACCAAAACCCAAAGACTGGAACACCAGAAAAATACGAAGCCCAAACTCTTGAACTAGCCCGGCCAGGCCAGAATTTTAGCACATGTCGCCGGGTGAAATCCGGCGAAATGGGTTCGTTTTTGTACAGTGTTCATGTTACATCTTATATAACATTCTGCAATTGCATAAAAAAAATTTAGACACCTTGAAAATTTCGATAGAAACTTGGTTTTTATTTCAAGTGTTTCGGAGTTGTTTCGGTTTCATAATTCTACAAAGATCGTCTAATTCTCTAGCATGGATTTGATATCACTGCAGGGTTTCATTGTGTCGCCGCTGGGTTTTGGGAGGCATCGACCATGCCGTTTTTTAAAAATTGGCCCGCTAAAGAACCCTAACGCTAGAATCTAAACTAGAGAATTAGACGAACAAGAATTTAAACATCTTTACATCTAAGTGAACAAGGAATACAACCTTTGTAGACCGATCCTTCACTTCAATAGCTCCGTGTAGTAGTCCATTCGCACCAAGTAGTGAACTCTCGGACTCTAATGAGGCTCAACAAGGTGAAATAAATAAGCTTGCTTGAAGTCTTCGAGGCCGAAGATGGTCTACGTCGGGGAGACACTAACTCAAGCTACCTCTTCACTAAGTGATGAACTAGTGAAGAAACAACCCAATCTAAATGGCTAGTAGAGAAGAGGTTGATAAAGTAGGAATATTGCTCACTTTAGAAATAATTTTCTCACTCATTTTCTTCACCTCTCATGAAGCTTGAAAGCTTGAGGAAGTAGATGAAGAAATCTCTCATGGAATGAAGCAAGTGAAGAATGAATCAAGTGGTGAATGAATCAAGTGGTGAGAATAGCAACCATGGGTGAGTTAATATCATATACTAACTCATGTAGAGACTAGACCATGGCTAACAATAATGGTTAGGTTAATAAATATCTAGAGTGAGACAAAATTAGTGGACTAAGTCAATGGGTTCTTCAAGCTTCAACTAAGCATCAACCATATGACAAATTTCCAACTAATTTTTATTTACTTTAAATAAATAAAAACGTTCATTATTATTTGCGTGGTGTGAGTCTCATACACCCATGTCACATGTGGCATCAAGCTTGACACAAAAGTTGTACATTAATATATATCACATATATACTAAGTGTACATTAGTGAGAAAAGGAAATCTTAAGTGAGCTAATATTAGTTAATGTAAGATAATATATCAAATATATAATTATACATTAAATTATTAAATCAACAATTGATTTAATAATCCGGCTATATCACATACAACCGACTAATATCAAATGTATCAATTGACGAAGAAACACTTAATTCGACAGCCCGGCTATATCACATAAAACCGACCGATATCACATATGGTGAAAATAGAATATGGTATCACATACACGTATTAATCTCGGTGCCGCACATATTGTAGGGTTCCTAGGCACTCCCAAGAGGTCTCACAAGGCATCAACCATGCCAATTTCAAATTTTACGGTGCCGAGAAACCCTAGACTACGGATCGTTGACTAGAGATTAGGCGAATCATGCAACTAGTTAACAAATTAACTACAAGAACGGAAATACAACCTTTGTAGATCCGGTTCTCCATCTCCATAGCTCCGCAATGAAGTCTCCTCGCTGTCCAAATGGAAACCCGGGCTCTAGCGTCGGCTTCATCGGAGAAATGGGCGGGCAAGGTCGTCGGCTTCGTGCCGAAGATGATCTACGTCGAGGCATCGCAAGATCAAGCTCCCACTTCACCAAGTCATGAAACTTGTGAAGAAAACACACTCTACTACTTGGCAAGAGGTAGAGGATGAAGAAATAGGAAGTGGGTAGACTTTAGAATTGGATTTCTCACTCATTTTCATCAATCACCATTGATGAAGTGAAGCTTTCTTCATGAAAGAAGATGAAGAAGAAGAAGCTAATATTATGATAAGTTATTTTAAAATGAAAAGAAAATGAAAACTTATCATAATGTAAACCATGGTCAAGTGTAGAGATTAAACCAAGGTTAGTTGGAATGGTTAGGGTTAAGGATGAGATAAAATGGTTGACTTGATCAAAGCTTCAAGAAGCTTCAACATAAAAACAAAATAAGCCACCATCCTTAAAAATTTCCAAAAAGAATATATAAACAAATAACTAAGTAAATAATCAAAACCCTAACCATTCATATAACCATGGTTTAATCTTTACACAAACCCAAGTGAGCAAGTATCATCAAACATGATACAAACTAGTGTACAAAAATATATCACATATACAACTTGTACAACCAAGTGAGAAAATCCTTTGTAAAGTGAACCGATACTAGTTAATGCAAAGTAATATATCAAATATATAATTATACATTAAATCATTAAATCAACACTTGATTCAATGATCCGGTCATGTCGCACATAACCGACTAGTATCCAATGTATCGATTTATCGAATCAATCTTTGATTCGATAACTAGGTTATATCGCATACAACCAATCGATACATTCATCGCGAGAATGAAATATGGTATCACATACACGCATTATTCTCGGTCCCGCACATATCTCATATGCGCTCCTATTTCGTTTCGCTTGAGCCAGGAAACCTCTGAGTAGGACTCTAAAGACTCGTCAATATGCCGGCAGCAGGTGATGATCATATCAAACACCCACAAGCCGCAAGCGGTCTGCTAAACGTAACGGCCACCCGAGTATTGAGCGATCAGAAGATCGACGAGCAAGCCCGCTCACACTCCTGTGAATCCAACCAGTAACACTTACCGTACAGTCCGGTCTGATCGTCTGATATGTCGCATATCTCGCCTAGGGGTGGTAAACGTCAGACCCCAATATCTCGATAAGTCGTGTCGATATGAGATCTATAACAATTCGAGAAACTACTGGTAACACTTACCAGTAAATCTCAGCAACCCTGGCCAGGGATTTCCTGTTTTAGCCAATCGAACACAGCGCAACATCAACTCCCTATACCGGGAGAGACGAATCCCCTCCTATCGCTCATTGCCTCCATGTGACTCGGGACTGTACCCAAAAACCACCGTTTTGCACGCCCTCTTGGACGTGGTAAGATGGAAATCAAAGCACAGTGGGAACCACACAAGACTCTATGACGATCTCGGGTCAACAGACTACTCTGTACCAGTGTCACCAGAGAACTGCCATCTGACGTAAGGTATAATACCATCTGGGAGTTCTCGGCGAGTCCGTCCATTGTACCCAGTCTCCACTGAGCACCCGTATATCATCTCTGATGTCAAACACCGATGGATATGGGATCATCCATCGCCCATCTCTATGGGTCGAGAAGGTATACGCTAGTCTACTCTGGTATATCGATGCCCCGTCTCGATACACCCACGACTAGGGACTTTGAAGGATGTACTTATGGACTACCATGTCCCCACTAGTATGATCCGCATCATAGTCCAGGCAGTCAAGTACACATCCTAAGGGCTTTACCAACATGTAACAGAGAGACAATTAGTATACACGTTAAGGTAAAGTTCAACCAGATAGCATACTATCATGTCGAGCAAGAAAGTCCTCCCTATATATGTCTCAGCATCCACTACAATATACATCCAATGTACAGTAATGGCCTCTAGGGCATACATATAACTAACAATCTCCCACTTGCACTAGGGCCATCTGATAGCAGTGGTTGTAGTATCTCATACTCAACCATCCCATAAAAATCTCTCTCTGGGAACAGGCCTTTGTGAGTGGATCCGCTGTGTTGTCCTCTGAGTCTACTCTCCTGACCTTGATCCCCTGGAGATCAACCATCTCCATGATCAGGTGATACTGCCTTAGAATATATCTGGATCACTGATGGGACCGGCGTTCCTTGGCACAAGCTATAACTCCATTGTCACACAATGGGAGGAACGTAGGTCATCTCATGAACGAATATACACCCAAACAGCCTCTTTGGTAATATCTTAAGTAGCGATGTATTCTGCCTTTATCGTCTAGTATGTCACGGTATCTAGCTTGGAACTCTTCCAACATACCGTCCCTTTACTGAGGGAAAAGACAATGCCTGTGACTGACATTCAGTCGTCTTTATCACCCTGGAACCCTTCCAGTGATTCTCCCCAGGATCAACTGATGCCATCTCACTACAACTAGTGAGTAGCCTAACATCCATTTAGATCTATCTCATAGATCCAAAATCCAGGATTTAGTAGGTATCACTTTGATCCTATGTGGAGAGTCATTGTGATAAGCGGAGATTGATCGATCGTAGCATAGGAAACTCCTTCCCTATCAAGAGTATGTCATCCACGTACTCTACGAGGATCGTTACCATACTCCCTACTACCTTTTTGTTCATACAAGGTTCATCTACCATTTTGATGATGTCAAACTCTTTGACTAACACATCAAAACAGATGTTCCAACTCCGCGATGCCTGCTTTATCCTATAAAGCATCTTGCACACGTTTCCGCTGCTCCCACTGTCTACGAAGCCCTCTGGCTGTGTACTTATAGACGCTCTCTTCCAAAATATCATTTAGAAAAGCAGTCATGACACCCAACCACCAGATATCGTAGTCATAGTATGTAGCCGTGGTAAGTAGGATCTGGATGGACTTAAGCATAGATACTTGAAAAGGTTTCATCATTATCCACGCCTGGTCGATGACGAAAAGCTTTAACAAGTCTAGCTTTGAAAGTCTCAACTTTTCCATCTACACCAAGTAATCTTCTCAAGATTTGCTTGCTCCTGATGGGGATTTAACCCTTCAGATATAGCAGCCAAAGTCCATACTTTGCTGGTGTACATGGATTCCATCTCAGATCGCTAAGCATCCAGCTATTCTTACAGAGTCCCACTCCTGATAGCCAGCTCGAAAATAGTTGGGTCATCATCTCATGATGCAATCCTCACTCCCACTGTTATAGAGAAACCGAAGTATCTCTCAGGTGGGTGAGCAACCCTACTAGATCGGCGGAGAGGCTGAGATTCGTTGGTAACTATTGAATCCTTTGGTTTTATCAAATCATCTGCTGTAGTTTGTATAGCTGGAACCTTTCCAGTTCTACATTACAGGTCTTGCCTCGAGCTTGTCCGGATTTTGCTTTTCAGACATAGGCTGGACAACCCCAAATCTTAACTAACTTAAGAGATGGGATCTTCCCTTATCATATCAAATATGAAGTGGTAGGAAACTGATTTGATTTGAACCCTATTCAATAGGTATGCAGCTTCATAAGTGCATAACTCCCAAAAAGGAAATAGGTAACTCAGTAGTACTCATCATAGAGCACACCTTATCATATAGGGTGTGATTGCTCCACCCCGATATACCATCGTGCTATGGTGTATACGGAGGGGTAATGCTGAGAGAATCTCATTCTCCTTTAGAATAGTCCAGTATTTCTGTGCTCAAGTATTCTCCTCCTTGATCACATCAAAGGACATAATACTTATACCCGTATTTTGGTTCTCTACTTCTAACTTATATTCTGTGAATATCTTAAAAGGTTCGGACTTGTGTTTCAACAGGAACATAGGTCTGAAACTCGAAAGATCATCAGAGAATGTAATGAAGTATAAAGAATCAGTCCTGGCATTTGTAGACAGGAGACCTTACATACATCATCATGTATCAGTCCCAAGAGTTCACTAACTCTTTCTCTGTTTCCAATAAACAGAGCTGTGGTCATCTTATCTTTGTGACATGACTGGCGAGTTTCACAAGATGTAAATTCAAACTAATTTAAATATGCATCTTTATGTAACTCTATCTAGTCGGGTCACATTGATATGACCTAGTCGACAATACCTTAAGAAGGATCCGTTCATTTCTGAACTCTTCCTCTTGTGTGTGTTCCGTATACTTAAGAACTGTAGTTTGATTTAGAACATTAATACTTTTAGATAACGTGCCTGAACCGATCAACTTTTCATATAGGAAATGTTCAAAACATTATCCAACAATACAAAATTTTATCATTTCTTTACTGATAAAGAGATTGATATGATTTTCTATATCAGGTTCCGTATCTAATGACATTCGTTCAGAATCAATGTATTGGTAATACAGGGTGACAGTGACCAACAGACTTGGCTGCAACACTTGCCCCGTTTTCTGCCTCATGAAACTTATTACCCGTTCTCAGTTCTCTACCTATCTGTAGCCCTATATAACAGATTACATATCTGGGATCCTGATCTGGTATCACATACCCAGGACGTAGAGGATACAGAGAAATAGTTCTTTGTAATGAACACACCCGAAGATGATGCATCAGCATGCACTCTCTTCGTTTGGGCGGCACTGGAATTCTGGTATTCCCCAATTTCCTGCTCTATCTTATAACAATTATAAGGTGGAGCGGGACCAACGTTCCCCAGCTCAGTATAACAAGCGGGTTCGGTCAATAATCCGTATTATTATCTTGATTAAGGCGTGATATGGTCGCTACCTGGAGAGAGAGAGAAGAAAACACTCAGCGTGCGCTCTTGCAAGAATAGATTGGTTTTTATTTTATCTAATCAGGATGGCTCCCACTGCTTTTTATCAAATCTTCCTTCAAACCCTAAAAGGAAAGACTAGCCGGGATTAATTACACACTACAAGTTCGCCAACCTTTCAGCCAGGCCAGTGTCGGTACTTTGAGGGAGGTCCCCCGTGCTTTCGCACGAACCTAATTAATGTAAACCTCGTTTTCCCAGAGGCGTAACCCCGTTGACACGTTTCTAGGCACCTACTTGATCGGCTAATTGTAATGTATAAAACTCTCCCAGGAGTAACTCTTACTCGCAGCGGGTATCGGGATCCAACTATCTCATAGATGGTATGCAATCTCATTGCAAATTTCAACACTTGAAATTCCCGATAAGATTTTGGCCCTAACGTGCTATGACCTTGACGAAAGCCAACAAACCATAGCCCGCTAGTCAAGTTCAACCCGTACATTTCTTGATTGAATTAAACCCACCCGCACGACCCTTGACGAAAGCCAACAAAGCCGCACGACTACCCTAATCCAATCGCATCGTATGCTGGCAGATAAGCAGCATATAGCTACCGCACACTGCACCTTGACGAAAGCCAACAAATGCAGCACGAATATTATATAGAACTTATCTGAAATGACGGAGGGCTACGACAGGTTTTTCTGAAAACCTATTGCGTAATGAACATGATATCGTTGTAGAATCAAATGATTTTGAAATAGAGTGTTTTTTAGGCTTTTCTAGTTTTGCTAAAGGAGTCACTCCCGGTGAAGGGATCGTCGGTCCTTTCCTCGTCGAATGAGGTGCGGGATATATCACATATATCACTGTGCAAAGCAAAAACACTTAAAAGCAATCAAAAGACAAACCGAGTGTGTAGCATCTGCCAGTTATTGCTAAAGGAGTCACTCCCGGTGAAGGGATCTCGGTCCTTTCCTCATCGAATAAGGTGCAGGATATATCACATATACCTCTGTGCAAAGCAAAAACTGTAGCTACCTGTTTTATTTTGAAATTCGATTCTACAACATCTTAGGTTTCTTTTATTTCATTAATCACATTAATGAAGTCCCATCATATAAGTACCTAAACATCACAGATAAATACGACGTACACTTATGCCATCCGCATTCGCCTCGATGTCCCCTCGTGCACCGTTAGGTTAGGTAACTAACGGCAGAGCGGGGCAGGGCTAGCGCGGGTGTAAAACATAAGTAACATCTATATAATATATCATATATACTATATACTGTATCTATCACAGAACATCATATGATCACATCACAGATATCGCAGCAGAAGAAACATATGAAATATTGGATATACTAGGACGTCCGTGTTTCCAATACGAGCCAGTATGAAACACGGATTCCACGGTCGTGATGAATAGCCAAACCCACACCCCTAGACCCCTACGAGAGCGGCAAGCAACCCTACCAATTCTAGAGTTAGGAGACCCGGACTCGACTCCTCGAGTTGGTCTCCCACTGGACCCTAGAACCCGGTTACTTGTGCTCCCCTCCTTGGGTCTATCCTAGTGCGGAAAAGTAAATAATATACATCAACGGTGACAACTTCCGCAACCTGGAAGTGCCCCAATAAAAGAATATTACATACAAGTTTTTACATGAATGAAAATGAAAAACACCCATCTCACATAAACCCCCCCGGCTATTCAAACACGACGATCCAATATAACATATCCAGCAACACATAACATCACATGTCATCAACGTAAGTAAATATGTCCATCCCAATTGTCGTTGACATACAGCAACGAAACCGGTGATATCACATATTACACTTACGGTCACAGAAAAGAAAGTGTAAAACTACAACAGTTGGAATCCGCAAACTCTTTAGACATCGCATGCCTAGCCAAATGAATTCCTTAGACATCGCATGCCTAACAATTATAAACCCCGCATTTTAGTCTCATCATTGAAAACACTTTTCAATATCAAGTCGGGCAATTCAACAAGATTCCCGACATCCTGATCGAATGCTCGTCGCAAACTTCAGTAGACGGCCGCACCCCCGATGCCGTCGTCGAAGTGCACCAAGGCGGAACACCGCTGCCGCAAGCACCTAGATGGATGCTTTCGGCGACGGGGTTCTCCTACAGTCACTTGGTCGGGGCTAAGGGATGTAGCTGTCTATTAAGTTTACCCGGCGAGTATCCGCGTACCCTACGTGATTGCAACGGACTTTTGATCGCATCAAAATTCCGTAGCAACCGATCAAGTGAGACTAAATTGCTAGATTTATAACATTCATTCAGTTATCTGATAACTTTTGTGAATTCCAATTATTGTATCACATTCCAGATAATTAGAAAATGTTAAACTTTCCGATCGAACATTCAAACACCCAAGTTTTCCCGATACTGATCAACACATGAAACAAGTCTAAAAACATTCAGTTCGTGCCTCAGTACCAACGGTCCAGCCGTAGAAGGGTCAAGCCAACGCCTCACATGTGGCTCGCCGTACTGCCCCAAACCCGAAGGTTCAAAGGGCAGTTCAAGACGGTCACATAATCGAGTTAAGGTTTGTTGTCTTCTAGAGGGACCATCGCGTTACTTGCACTACTTAGAACGTCTTTAAACCACGGAAAAATCCAACACTTGGAAATTTCCCGATCGGGGAAAGATTGGGTATTTACATCCGATCGAACTTTTTAACATGTTCTAAAATTTACCCGGAAAGCCACACAGACAAAATTTGATAATCCGATCGAATATACGAATCCCCAAAACAACCCCAGAAAATTCAACTCTTGAATAAAATATTAAAATTATCCAGAAAACACAGGAGTCAAATATAACAATTACTGCGCAAACAAAATTCAAAGATTCAACATAACGGCCGCGGAACCGCCGCGCCACGTAGGGTAAGGCCGCGGTTCCGCGGCGGTTTGACGGAGTTAGGGCTCCGTTTTGCACAGTAATTCATTAAAAACCCTGCTTAATTTTCTGCATATTTTTAATATGGAAAAAACCAGATTTTTAAAAATTGGACAGAGAGCAATTTGGAAATGGGTTTTCGGGTTCGTTCGGACTTCAAACTCCGTCTAGATTTCGCCTAAGGCTCTAGCTAGGCTCTGATACCACTGTAGGGTTCCTAGGCACTCCCAAGAGGTCTTACAAGGCATCAACCATGGCAATTTCAAATTTTACGGTGCCGAGAAACCCTAGACTACGGATCGTTGACTAGAGATTAGGCGAATCATGCAACTAGTTAACAAATTAACTACAAGAACGGAAATACAACGTTTGTAGATCTGGTTCTCCACCTCCATAGCTCCGCAATGAAGTCTCCTCGCTGTCCAAATGGAAACCCGGGCTCTAGCGTCGGCTTCAACGGAGAAATGGGCGGGCAAGGTCGTCGGCTTCGTGCCGAAGATGATCTACGTCGAGGCATCGCAAGATCAAGCTCCCACTTCACCAAGTTATGAAACTTGTGAAGAAAACACACTCTACTACTTGGCAAGAGGTAGAGGATGAAGAAATAGGAAGTGGGTAGACTTTAGAATTGGATTTCTCACTCATTTTCATCAATCACCATTGATGAAGTGAAGCTTTCTTCTTGAAAGAAGATGAAGAAGAAGAAGCTAATATTATGATAAGTTATTTTAAAATGAAAATAAAATGAAAACTTATCATAATGTAAACCATGGTCAAGTGTAGAGATTAAACCAAGGTTAGTTGGAATGGTTAGGGTTAAGGATGAGATAAAATGGTTGACATGATCAAAGCTTCAAGAAGCTTCAACATAAAAACAAAATAAGCCACCATCCTTAAAAATTTCCAAAAAGAATATATAAACAAATAACTAAGTAAATAATCAAAATCCAAACCATTCATATAACCATGGTTCAATCTTTACACAAACCCAAGTGAGCAAGTATCATCAAACATGATACAAACTAGTGTACAAAAATATATCACATATACAACTTGTACAACCAAGTGAGAAAATACTTTGTAAAGTGAACCGATACTAGTTAATGCAAAGTAATATATCAAATATATAATTATACATTAAATCATTAAATCAACACTTGATCCAATGATCCGGTCATGTCACACATAACCGACTAGTATCCAATGTATCGATTTATCGAATCAATCCTTGATTCGATAACTAGGTTATATCGCATACAACCAATCGATACATTCATCGCGAGAATGAAATATGGTATCACATACACGCATTATTCTCGGTCCCGCACATATCTCATATGCGCTCCTATTTCGTTTCGCTTGAGCCAGGAAACCTCTGTGTAGGACTCTAAAGACTCGTCAATACGCCGGCAGCAGGTGATAATCATATCAAACACCTACAAGCCGCAAGCGGTCTGCTAAACGTAACGGCCACCCGGGTATTGAGCGATCAGAAGATCGACGAGCAAGCCCGCTCACACTCCTGTGAATCCAACCAGTAACACTTACCGTACAGTCTGGTCTGATCGTCTGATATGTCGCATATCTCGCCTAGGGGTGGTAAACGTCAGACCCCAATAGCTCGATAAGTCGTGTCGATATGAGGTCTATAACAATTCGAGAAACTACTGGTAACACTTACCAGTAAATCTCAGCAACCCTGGCCAGGGATTTCCTGTTATAGCCAATTGAACACAGCGCAACATCAACTCCCTATACCGGGAGAGACGAATCCCCTCCTATCGCTCATTGCCTCCATGTGACTCGGGACTGTACCCAAAAACCACCGTTTTGCACGCCCTCTTGGACGTGGTAAGATGGAAATCAAAGCACAGTGGGAACCACACAAGACTCTATGACGATCTCGGGTCAACAGACTACACTGTACCAGTGTCACCAGAGAACTGCCATCTGACGTAAGGTATAATACCATCTGGGAGTTCTCGGCGAGTCCGTCCAGTGTACCCAGTCTCCACTGAGCACCCGTATATCATCTCTGATGTCAAACACCGATGGATATGGGATCATCCATCGCCCATCTCTATGGGTCGAGAAGGTATACGCTAGTCTACTCTGGTATATCGATGCCCCGTCTCGATACACCCACGACTAGGGACTTTGAAGGATGTACTTATGGACTACCATGTCCCCACTAGTATGATCCGCATCATAGTCCAGGCAGTCAAGTACACATCCTAAGGGCTTTACCAACATGTAACAGAGAGACAATTAGTATACACGTTAAGGTAAAGTTCAACCAGATAGCATACTATCATGTCGAGCAAGAAAGTCCTCCCTATATATGTCCCAGCATCCACTACAATATACATCCAATGTACAATAATGGCCTCTAGGGCATACATATAACTAACACATATCACATATGCGCTCCTACATCGTTTCGCTTGAGCCAGGAAACCCCTGTGTAGTACTCTAAAGACTCGTCAATACACCGGCAGTATGTGGTGATCATATCAGTCACCCACAAGCCGCAAGCGGTCTGCTAAACGTAACGGCCACCCAGGTATTAAGTGATCAGAAGATCAACAAGCAAGCCAGCTCATACTCCTGCGAATCCAATCAATAACACTACCATACAGTCCGGTCTCTTCGTCTGATATGTCGCATATTACTGCCTGGGGTAGTAAAACGTCAGACCCCAATAGCCTGATAAGTCATGCCGATGTGAGGTCCATAATGGTTCGAGAAACTACTGATAACACTTACCAACAAATCTCAGCAACCCTGACCAGGGATATCCTGTTATGACCAATCGAGCATAGCGCAACTGTTAGTGTATATGCCCTAGGGGCCATTATTGTATCATACTAGATTGTATATTACTTTATGGAAGCTTGGGATATTCACAGTTGTGTATACAGTCTTGTTAAAAATGGTAGTATGCTACTTGGTTTGTGTCTACTTTAATATGTGCATATGTTTCTTGTAACGTATCACTTATACATATTAGTAGAGCACATAGGATCATTGCTTGATTACCAGCGTTGTGATGGCAGTCACACTAGTGGGGGCTGGGTAGTCTGTAAGCAACATCCTATACAGGTCCCTGGTCGTTGGGTTATCGAGATAGGGCATCGATATTCCGGAGTAGACTAAGTGTGTACGCTTCTCATCTCAGTTGCGGAGATGGTCTGTCCCACAGCCATCAGTACGTCGTACTGGTGATAGTATACAAGTGCTCGTTAGGTTACGGGTACACCGGACAGGACTCGCAGGGGAACTGATTGGTTGGTATTATACCCGTCGTCAGTTAACAGTTCCCAGATGACAAGAGTACAGCATAGTCCGCAGACTTGACACTGCTACTTCGCCTCGAGTGTGTCCCACTGTTCTTAGATTGCTACCCTACCACGGCTCAAAGGAGTCATGCAAACAGGTAGCAGTTGGGTGCAGTCCCGAGCACTTGGAGGCAGTAGTGGTTAGATAGGATTCGTCTGTCCCGGTATTGGGAGATGATATCGCGCTGTGTCAGAGAGCTATTACGCAAAGTCCCTGGCTATGGCAAGCGAGATATACTGGTAGGTTCCAGTAGCTTCTCAAGGTGTAATAGGCTTCGCTCCGACACGACTTATACAGCTATCAGGGGACTGACGCTTGCCGCTCCCTAGGCTTGATATGCGATAGTCTTAGACGAATAGACCGGACTGTATGGAGATTGTCACATCAGGCTCAGTAGGAGTTCGGATGAGTTTCCTCATCGGCCTTCTTATAGACATCTACCTGGGGATCGTTACGTACAGCTAGTGCCGCTTGCGGTCTGTGGTTAAACCCACTGCCAGCGTAGTGTCGAGTCTTTAGAATCCCACACAGAGAGTTTCCCTACTCCAGGCGAAATGATATAGAGGTCGTACGGTTTTACGACAAGGGTTCGGACGCATACGTGTGTTTACGCACGTATGACTTTTCGGACAATTTTTACTAGCCGGCTTTGGTTTAAGCCAGATTCTAGCATCGGGTTATTGGATTTATACAGTCTAAAGTTTTTCCGTGTTTTCACGGAAAGGAGGGGCGTTCTCGTAATTTGTCGGGAAGCTTCTAGAAGAGTGGTGACTAAGGGGGTAAGGTGGCATTGCATTAAATGAGATTAGTGACTCATTTGTGTGATTCATCCATGTCATTAATGCATCATAAATGCTTAATGACTCATGGAGATGAATCACTCATAGATATTTATGAAGTATGGTTGTAAATTCTATTATTTCTTTTTTGGATAAATAAATAATGCTTCATATATATTATGATACATCATTATCTCATTTCATTATCATCTTTACCTTCTCTCTCCTCATGCTCACTCTCTCTTCAAACCCTAACCCTAGCCTCTCATGTGTTGAGATCAAGGGTTAGCTAGACTAATACATCCATAACCTCACTCTATATCCCTTAGGTAGCTTAGATTAGCACTTTAAGCAACCTAGTTATCTCAAGTTTGAGATTAAGCTTGGCGTAGGAGCTTTCGGGTGGATCGTCTTTAATTCGAGGAGGCCGTTGAGGTGCCGATGTTCCAAGGAGCCTACGAGGAGTGGAAGACAGCGATGAAGACCCGAAGGACATGTAACGTGAGGTATAACTTTGAATCCGAATAGTTAAACCTCTAGTTGATAGTTAGCAATGGTTTAGATAACGATTCATGCGCTCAAGTCCGTGTTATAAAGCTTTGATAATCGTTTTTCATATATTCCACCTCCCCGCAAGTTCGTGGGGTGCGTGACATGGACTTACAGTGGTATCAGAGCCAACTAAACCATTATTAGCTTGTTAGCAACTGATTAGAGGTTCGATCGACGGAAAACACGAAAACAAAAAACCGAAAACCCTAAGTTTCTGTTAATTTTAAAAGTGTCTGAAAAATAATTTGACATACCTTAAAATTCACAGCAGGGAATTATAAGAATACTGGGAAAATACGATGACCCAACTCGACTTGGCGACCGCGGAACCGCGGCCAAAGTGTGCTTTTGGCCGCGGATCCGCGGCCGAGTCAACTCCGAGTTGAATCGGATTTTCACAGTAATTCATATTTTGGTGTTTTTTGTTTTCCTGTTTGTTTTGTTTTTACCCAGGTTACTTTAGTGCAGGTTTGCTTTTGGGGTAGACACGGAATATGGTATTCGATCGATGTTCTAAGATATTTTCTAATTGGGTTTTTATCTGTAATGTTTAATGTGTTCGTAAACCTCCCCTAACTGCTAGTATGTCGGTTGGCAGGGGGTTGCACATTTCTAAAATATTTACTGCTTGTGTATATGAACTGTGTTGGACTGTTGTGATGATTAGCCGGGGTTTGAGATGTATCTAATATTCATTCATTCAAAGTAAATGTAATTTGATGTAATATTCTTTTGCGGGGCACATCCAGGTTGCGGTTGTAGCCACCGTTGTATTATTTCTTTTTTCTGTTTTTTCTCCTAGGATAGACCCAAGGTGGGGTACACAAACTACCGGGTACGTCAAAGTGTTTAGTGGCCTACTCACGTTGTTGTGGGAGACCGCTTCACTTCGGATACTTGGCGGGTAGTTTGCCGTACCCGTAGGGGTCTAGGGTGGGGTAATGGCTATTCATCACAACTGTGTAATCCGTCTTTTATTGCAGGCTCAAAGCAAATGTGGATTTCTAGTATATCCAATAAAGTTCATCTGTGATCTGGAATACTTATTATTGCGTGTGACGAATGTACAATATCTATATATGATAGCTATTAGACGTCACTTATGTTTTACACCCGCGCTAGCCCAGCCCCCGCTCTGTCGTTAGTTAAGTAACCTAACGGGTGATGACGGGACCCAGTGGCGAATGCGGATGGCATAAAAGGACGTAGTATTTTCGTTGTTTTCTGCAATGATAGGATAATATATGGGACGCATTATTATAATGCAAAGAAAATAAACCAAAGTTGAATCGTTGGAACAAATTTAAAAGAAACCACTCGGTTATTTTAAAAGAGCAGAATTTTTAATTGCGGAGCTTTAACCACTCCTTTTAAAAAAGCATCAGGTTCCTTCGATTATATTAAGTTCACTACGTTCACGGTTTTGCCAAAACCATTCGTAGCCCTCCGTCATTTCTTATGGATGGTCAGTAGTATTCAAGCTATGTTTGTTGGCCCTTAGTCAAGGCATAGTATTTGGTAGCTGCTGGGGTATTCATTTGTTGCATAGATAGATGCGTTGGTTTGGGACAGTCGTATTACTTTGTTGGCCCTTAGTCAAGAGAATGTACGGGTGGGTTCAAATTAACCTGGACAATGACGGGTAGAACTTGACATGTGACTTATGATTTGTTGGCCCTTAGTCAAGGTCATAAGAGCATGGGGCAAAAATCCACATCGGGAATTTCTTAAGAAAATGAAATTTAAAGAGAGATGCATACCATTTTAGAGTTTGATGAATGTTGGTAGGATTCCTTCAACATTATCATACGATGATATTTTGGATCCCGATCCTACTGTGAGTACAAGCTACTTATCAGGAGATTCGTCACTTAACGATCAATGCTATAAACCAAGTAGGTGCCTAGATAGGTGTCAGCGGGGCTACGCCCCCAGAGAAAAGAAGTTATTTAATAAAGGAACTTCACGAAAGCGTTGGAAAACCTCCCTCGAAGTATCGACACTGGCCTGGCTGAACAGTTAAGCAAGTATTGTACGGTGAGAATTGTCCTGACTAATTCTTCTTTTATGGTTTGAGGAAGGATTCGAGAAACAGTGGGAGCCATCCTGTTTAGATAAACTTAAAACCAATGTAAACTTGCAATAGCATCATGCTAAAATGTTTTCTTCTCTCTCTCTTAATTGCAGCGACCTTGTGACCACACCTAGGTTACATCTAGATAACAAATTGACTGAATCTGACTTATATGACTGGCAAAGGTCTGTCCAGATGTCCATTGGCTATAACATGCTGGACCACCCTATTACTACTCAAGATCCCGCCATCCCAGGTCCAGTTTCTACTGTCGCGGATATGGATATCCGTCAGACAAGGGAAAAAGATAAAGCGAAAGCTAAGTGCCTTGTGTTAGCTTCAGTTGATGGTGTATACCAGAAGCAGCACGAGAAGATGGACTTAGTTTCCATCTTTCTCCATAATAAAGATTTATATGGAGAGCAATCTCATATCACTAGATATGAAAGCTCGAACGAATTGATTCATGCGAGAATGGCTGACGGTTCATCTGTAGGGGACAACGTCCTTACAATGACTAGTTGTATTGATGAGCTCTAGGACCTGGAGACCGCGTTGGGAAACGAGTCAAATACTGACTTGATTCTACAGTTTCTGCCTCCTACCCTGAAGGAAACCAGGGAAGGAAAAGGAAAGAGAAAGGCAAAAGTTTCGGGACTAGATATAGTAAAAGAGGGACGTTCCTATTGTTACAGGAATGAACATTGGCAGAATGATTGCAGGGCTTTAGAAGCCAGTAGCCAGGATACGAAGCATGTTGTGGCTTCATCCTCAAGTGTGTTTGTAATAGAGAACTGTATGTCAGTTAACCCTACTTCCTGGGTATTGGATACTGGGTCAGGATCTCAAATCTGTAATTCATTACAGGCTCTGAGAAACCGTAGGGTTATCGGGATAGGTGATATGACCCTCACGGTTGCTAACGGAATGAGCATGGACACTGAATCCGTAGGGGAATATCATCTTGGACTGACAACTGGGCAGATATTGATTCTGCGTAACTGTTTTTATGTACCAGGAACAACTTGTAATATCATATCTGTATCCTTACTTTCTAAGGAAGGATATGATTTTACTTTTGTGAGTGATGTGGTTCACATCCACCTAAATCAAGTTCTGATTGGGTCTGGTACATTACAAAACGGAATATACGTGTTAAATCATGCTCTGATTTGCAGTGTCCAGAACACACTTAAAAGAAAGTCTCAAGATATAAATCAGGCTTTATTATGGCACTGTACACTAGGTCACATCAATGAGAGAAGGTTTACTAAGTTACATAGAGAAGGATATTTGAATTCGTTCGAATATCAATCTTATGCTACTTGTGAATCTTGCCTCATGGGAAAGATGACAAAGACTCCGTTCACTGGACACGGAGTAAGAGCAAGCGAGCTCTTGGGACTCGTACACAGTGACGTGTGCGGTCCAATGTCTACACATGCGTGAGGTGGTTATTCCTACTTCATTACTTTTACAGATGATTTCTCTAGGTATGGATATGTCTTCTTAATGAAGCATAAATTCGAGTCTTTTGAGAAATTCCAAGAATACAGGAATGAAGTGGAAAAACAAACAGGCCAGAGTATAAAGACACTGAGATCTGATCGAGGTGGTGAATACTTAAGTGCCGAGTTCCTGGGTTACTTAAAATATAATGGAATTCTCTCTCAGCTTACTCCTCCATACACGCCACAACATAACGGTGTATCGGAAAGGAGGAATCGAACCCTATTGGATATGGTTCGTTCCATGATAAGTAACGCTGAGTTACCACGATCATTCTGGGGATATGCACTAGAATCAGCTGCATATCTTTTGAACCAGGTTCCTACCAAAACTGTGCCTACCACACCATATCAGATGTGGAGTGGGAAGAAACCCTGTCTAAAACATTTTAAGTCATGGGGATGTCCAGCTTTTGTAAAAAAACAGCATGCGGACAAGCTAGAGGCACGCTCAGTAAACTGTAAGTTTGTGGGATATCCAAAGAACTCCAAGGGATATTATTTCTATTACGCAGAGGAACAAAAGGTTTTTGTTTCTCGTCATGCCTGCTTCTTGGAAACTGAATTTTTGGAAAATCAGAAGAGTGGAAGCGCAATAGAACTGGAAGAAATTCCAGAACCACAAACTACTACTGAAAGTATGGTAGAACCAGAAGTTCAAGAAGAACAGGACATCCCGACGCCACTCCGCAGGAGTAGTAGGCAATCTCATCCGCCCGAGAGATACTACGGTTTTATCAAAGATGGGGATAGAGAGGATTGCACCATTGACTATGATGAGCCTACTAGCTTCCAGCAAGCCATTCAGAGCGGTGACTCAGTAAAATGGCTGGATGCAATGCGGACCGAAATGGAGTCCATGTACACTAACAAAGTATTGACTTTGGACGTTGCTCCAGATGGGGTAAAACCCGTAGGATGCAAATGGATCTTCGAAAAGAAGATTGGTGTAGATAGACAGGTTGAAACCTATAAGGCTAGACTTGTTGCGAAGGGTTTCCATCAAAGACCTGGTTTGGATTATGATGAAACCTTTTCTCCAATGGCTATGCTTAAATCTATTCGGGTCCTTCTTGCTATTGCTGCCCTCCACGATTATGAGATCTGGCAGATGGACGTAAAGACGGCCTTTCTAAATGGTAATTTGGAAGAAAGCGTCTACATGGATCAGCCAGAGGGATTCATTCAGAGTGGGAGCAACGGTAAAGTATGCAAGTTGCTTAAGTCCATTTATGGACTAAAGCAGGCATCGCGGAGTTGGAACATCTGTTTTGATGATGCTGTCAAAGAATTCGACTTTATCAAAAATCCAGATGAACTATGCATATACAGTAAGATTGTAGGGAGTGCTGTAGTATTCCCCGTCTTGTACGTGGAGGACATTCTCCTAATAGGAAATGATATTCCTATGTTACAGTCAGTCAAAAGATTCTTGTCACATAAATTCTCCATGAAAGACCTGGGTGATGCCACCTGCATTCTGGGGATCCGGATCTATCGTGATAGATCAAAAAGGATGTTGGGACTTTCACAGTCCAGGTACATAGACACCATAGTGAAGAGATTCAAAATGGATGATTCTAAGCGTGGTAACCTACCGGCTTGTTACGCAATCACCCTCTCCAAAGAGATGTCTCCCAAGACTGATTTGGAAAGGGATCGCATGTCGATTATACCCTACGCTTCTGCGGTAGGCTCTATAATGTATGCGATGTTATGTACCAGACCCAGGGGAGAATCACTGGATAGCAGTAAAGAACATTCTCAAGTACCTGAGGAGGACTAAGGAGATGTTCTTGGTGTATGGTGGAAAAGACCTCGAGTTGGAGGCCTTTGCCGACTCCGGCTTCCAAAGTGACAAAGATGACTCCAAGTCCATGTCGGGTTATGTCTTTACCCTCAATGGAGGGGCGGTCGGTTGGAAGAGTTCCAAGAAGGAGACCGTTGCTCACTCAACAATGGAAGCGGAGTACATAGCTGCTTGCGATGCCGCAAAAGAAGCTGTCTGGATGAAGAAGTTCCTCACAGAACTTCAGGTGGTTCCTTCCAGTGTTGGTCCAATACCTCTGTATTGTGACAACAAAGGCGCTATAGCTTTAGCAAAGGAACCCACGTCCCATCAGAAATGCAGACACATCTTAAGGCGGTATCACCTAATCAGGGAGATCGTTGATCGCCGGGAGATCGAGGTGAAAAGAGTAGAGACGGAGAATAACATTGCAGATCCATTCACGAAGGTCATTCCTCAGACGCAGTTTGAGAGGCTATTCGAGATGATAGGTCTACGATATGCCAGCTCATGGCCCTAGTGCAAGTGGAAGAGTGTTAGTGTATATGCCCTAGGGGCCATTATTGTATCATACTAGATTGTATATTACTTAATGGAAGCTTGGGATATTCAAAGTTGTATATACAGTCTTGCTAAAAATGGTAGTATACTACTTGGTTTGTGTCTACTTCAATATGTGCATATGTTTCTTGTAACGTATCACTTATACATATTAGTAGAGCCCATAGGATCTTTGCTTGATTACCAGCGTTGTGATGGCAGTCACACTAGTGGGGGGTGGGTAGTCTGTATGCAACATCCTATACAGGTCCCTGGTCGTTGGATTATCGAGATAGGGCATCGATATTCCGGAGTAGACTAAGTGTGTACGCTTCTCATCCCAGTTGCGGAGATGGTCTGTCCCATAGCCATCAGTACGTCGTACTGGAGATAGTATATAGGTGCTCGTTAGGTTACGGGTACACCAGACAGGACTCGCAGGGGAACTGATTGGTTGGTACTATACCCGTCGTCAGTTAACAGTTCCCAGATGACATCAATACAGCATAGTCCGCAGACTTGACACTGCTACTTCCCCTCGAGTGTGTCCCACTGTTCTTAGATTGCTACCCTACCACGGCTCAAAGGAGTCATGCAAACTGGTAGCAGTTGGGTGCAGTCCCGAGCACTTGGAGGCAGTAGTGGTTAGATAGGAATCGTCTCTCCCGGTATTGGGAGATGATATCGCGCTGTGTCAGAGAGCCATTACGCAAAGTCCCTGGCCAGGGCAAGCGAGATATACTGGTAAGTTCCAGTAGCTTCTCAGGGTGTAATGGGCTTCACTCCGACACAACTTATACAGCTATTAGGGGACTGACGCTTGCCGCCCCCTCGGCTTGATATGAGATAGTCTTAGACGAACAGACCGGACTGTACGGAGATTGTCACATCAGGCTCAGTGGGAGTTCGGATGAGTTTCCTCATCGGCCTTCTTATCGACATCTACCTGGGGACCGTTACGTACAGCTAGTGCCGCTTGCGGTCTATGGTTAAACCCACTGCCAGCGTAGTGTCGAGTCTTTAGAGTCCCACACAGAGAGTTTCCCTACTCCAGGTAAAACGATATAAAGGTCGTACGGTTTTATGAAAAGGGTTCGGACGCATACGTGTGTTTACGCACGTACGACTTTTCGGACAGTTTTTACTAACCGGCTTTGGTTTAAGCCAGATTCTAATATCGGGTTATTGGATTTATACAGTCTAAAGTTTTTTCGTGTTTTCACGGAAAGGATGGGCGTTCTTGTATTTTGTCGGGAAGCTTCTAGAAGAGTGGTGACTAAGTGGGGTAAGGTGGCATTGCATTAAATGAGATTAGTGACTCATTTGTGTGATTCATCCATGTCATTAATGCATCATAAATGCTTAATGACTCATGGAGATGAATCACTCATAGATATTTATGAAGCATGGTTGTAAATTCTATTATTTCTTTTTTGGATAAATAAATAATGCTTCATATATATTATGATACATCATTATCTCATTTCATTATCATCTTTACCTTCTCTCTCCTCAAGCTCACTCTCTCTTCAAACCCTAACCCTAGCCTCTAATGTGTTGAGATCAAGGGTTAACTAGACTAATACATCCATAATCTCACTCAATATCCCCTAGGTAGCTTAGATTATCACTTTAAGCAACCTAGTTATCTCAAGTTTGAGATTAAGCTTGGCGTAGGAGCTTTCGGGTCGATCGTCTTTGATTCGAGCAGGCCGTTGAGGTGCCGATGTTCCAAGAAGCCTACGAGGAGTGGAGGACAGCGATAAAGACCCGAAGGACATGTAACGTGAGGTATAACTTCGAATCCGAGTAGTTAAACCTCCAGTTGATAGTTAGCAATGGTTTAGGTAACGATTCATGCGCTCAAGTCCGTGTTACGAAGCTTTGATAATCGTTTTTCATATATTCCGCCTCCCCGCAAGTTCGTGGGGTGCGTGACATGGACTTACAACAACATCAACCCCCAATACCGGAAGAAACGAATCCCCTCCTATCGCTCATTGCCTCCATGTGACTCGGGACTGTACTCAAAAACCACCGTTTTGCACAATCTCTTGAACATGGTAAGTTGGAAATCAAAGCACAGTAGGAATCACATAAGACTCTATGACGATCTCAGGTCGACAGACTAACCTATACCAGTGTCACCAGAGAACCGCCATCTGACGTGAGGTATAATAACATCTAGGAGTTCTCGGTGAGTCCTTCCAGTGTACCCGGTCTCCACTGAGCACCCGTATACCTTCTCTGATGTCAAACACCAATGGATGTGGGATCGTCCATCTCCCATCATATGGGTTAAGAAGCGTATACGCTAGTCTACTCTGGAATATCGATGCCCCGTCTCGATACTCCCACGAGTAGGAACTATTGAAAGATGTACTTACCGACTACCTCCGCCCCACTAATATGATCTGCATCATAATCTTGGTAGTCAAGTACTCATCATAAGGGCTTTATCAACATGTAATAGAGAGACAATAAGTGTACATGTTATGATAAACTGCAACCAGGTAGTATACTATCATGTCGAGTAAGAAAGTCCTCCCTATATATGTCCAAGAATCCACTACAATATACATTGTATATACTGTAATGGCCTCTAGGGCATACATATTACTAACAGCTATAAGCAACATCACAGAACAACAATAAGCAACATGGAATAGCGGATAATCTTAGGGCTTCGGGTTTCATTTGAACCGCAAATGAGACCTGACGTTCCCGGTCGTGTGGATAGCCAGTGCAATGAAAAACCAAGACCCCTACGAGTGCGGCAAGTTACCCGCCATTCCCGAAAGTGAGGCAACCCCAATCAACAAAGTGAATGGGCCACCCAGCACTTCACGGAATCCAGTAACTTGAGCACCCCTCCATGGATCATCCAATACCCTCTACGAGTGCAGCGAATAGCCACCAATTCTAAAGTAAGGCCTCCTCCGTCTCAACACCATGAGATGCGGGCCCGTTGCCCTCTAGAACCCGGCTATTTGAGCACTCCTCTACGAGATAATCCTAGTACAAAAAAGATAAAATATATATACAATGGTGACATCGACCTCAACCCGTTCGTGCCCCAATAAAAGAATATACAATCCGGCAGAAACTGTAGTCTACATGTCGGACGCTCGTCTCGCAATAATAAATATACAAATGAATCTGAACTGTACACCTAACATTGCACTACAGGCTATCCACTACGACAATCCATTCATAACATCAGTGCAACACAGAACATCAACGTGAATATTATGTTCGTAAACCCGTCTGATTGTACATATAGAAATCAGTCGGGTTATTCCGCTCAATGATATTCACGGTCGTAGAAAAAATACACAGAAAAGCAATATTTAAAGTTTCGATCGATTAAAACTTTCCGCAAATGCCTGATGTACAAATCATTACACAAACAAATATGGGCAGAAACAAAACATACTAAAAATCACCTTTCAAGAAATAAGAACCATTTGAAAAAATTTGGAGCCTTTTTCCCACAAATTTGCCACGGATCCGCGGCCAAACGAGCTATATGGCCGCAGATTAGTGGTATCTTTGGCAACTGAAATCTCAAAAAAAATTTCTTGGCTCAGAAAAACACTGCACATATTGTTAAGCACACTAAAAATATTTTTTGAACAACATTAAAATTCGAACAGCGAGTAGGGTTTTCGGAAATATGATTCGGACAATTTTGTCGATCAACGTTCTACAATAGTGAAAATTAGCTAGTTAATGTTTATGGACCGGCTCTGATACCATGTTGGGTTTCCTAGCGCCTTAGCAGCTTACCATGGCCATTGTGGAACGAAAAACATTATCCTTTTAAAGATCGGGCGCTGGAAAACTCGTCCTAGAATCAAACCATAAACCGAAAATAGCATTCTATAGGGATCTAGCTACTATGATAAGTAGTTATACCTAGAGACTTGAGTCCTTCGGGTCTTCACTCCTCTTCTTTAGTTCCTTAGGTGATCTTGAACAAACTTGCTAGATCGCCTTCTTGATCCTAGATGATCCACCCGAAAGTTCTTGATTCAAACTTGGCTTCACAAATGAAACAACTTAGTGATCTGCTTTGCTAATCTAGCTTACTAAGGAGATGTAGTGATATTAGTGGTGATTTTCTATCTCAAAAGCCCTTGTTTCTCAACACATGAGAATGGGAAGGTTTTGAGTTGAAGATGAACTCAAATGAAGAGAAAGAAAGAGCTCTCAAAGATGGGAGAGAATGGCAAGTGTGTAATGAGAGAATAGCAAGTGAAAAATGACTAACCCTTTTACAAATTCAAGCATGCATTATTTTTCCATAGAAAAATGCAACAATGCTTGAATAGTAAAAGCAAATGAATAAATAAAAAGAATCAGCCATGCTTCATTCCATGCCTCAAATATCCCCATTCCTCCACCTCATTATTTATTTTCAAAAAACAGAAAAAATACAAGATGAGGTGTCATTTTCTAGAAGGTATTTTGTATAAATACAAAATACTTTCTACCGTATATACATACCCATATTCGTACCAAAATACGATTACCAAAGAGATAGAATAATACCATTAAAATAATACTAGCATTAAATCAACATCCGATTAAATGAACCGGCTTAATCCTAAGCCCGCCAGTATTACCAATCGTCCAGTCGAAAATCGGGATAACACTAGAATATTTATATCAAAATATGTATACGTAAATTATTAAATCAATAGCTGATTTAATAATCCGGCTTAATCCTAAGCCGTCTAGTATTAACATTAGATCGAAACCTTGCACGGATAAACATACGGCCACCACGTCGTGTAGACTGAATTTGAGAAACCCTTTGTGTGGGACTCTAAAGACTCGACAGTACGCTGACAATGGGTTTAACCATAAGCACGTCAGTGGCACTAGCTGTACGTAACGGCTACCCAGGTTCCTGTCGAAAAGAAGGCCGACAAGCAAGCTCATCCGGACCCCTACTGAGCCTCTCCGTGACAATCTTCGTAGAGTCCGGTCTCTTCGTCTAAGAGTATCGTATACTGGGTCTAGGGGTGGTAAACGTCAGACCCCTACTGACCCGATAAGTCATGTCGATTTGGCTCAGGAACATTCTGAGAAACTACTGATCTAACCATCAATAGTTCTCAACTGCCTCGGCCAAGGTCTTATAGTTCTAGCCAACTGGACACAATACGATATCTGTTGGGGTTCTTAGCGTCCTGGCCGTCGACCGCGGCCGTTGTGGAACGAAAAATTTTGGTGTTTAAAAACTTAGCGCTAGAAACAACTACCTAGAATCGAAACCAAACATGAAACTAGCAAACTACAAATATGTTATCTACTGAGATAGAAGTGTTATAGCAAAAAGTATGTGTCCTTCGGTCTTCTGCCCTCTTCCTTAGTTCCTTGAGGTCTCCTTGATTGAGCTTGGCCACCGGTCTTCCTCCGTTGTGTTAGTGATATATGCCCTATAGGCCATTATTGTATCATACTGGATTGTATATTACATATTGGATGCTTGGGATATTTCACAGTTATAATAATAGTCTTGCTCGATATGGTAGTATGCTACCTGGTTTGATTCTACCTCAATATGTGCATGTGCTTCTTTTAGTATATCACTTATATATATTGGAAGAGCCCTTAGGATCTTTGCTTGACTACCAGCGTTGTGATGGCAGTCACACTCGTAGGAGCTGGGTAGTCTATAAACACATCCTTATACAGATCCCTAGTCATTGGATTTTCAAGACAGGGCATCGATACTCCGGAGTAGACTAGTGTATACGCTTCTCATCCCAGCAGGGGATATTGCCTGTCCCACAGCCATTAGTACAACGTACTGGAGATAGTATGCAGGTGTTCATTAGGTTATGAGTTACACTGGACAGGACTCGTCGGGAACTGCTGGTTGGTATTATACCTATGGTCAGGTACCAGTTCGCAGGTGGTATGAGTATATCTTAGTCCGTTGACTTGCCATCGCTACTTCGTCTCGAGTGTGTTCCTACTGCACTTAGATTACTGCCCTACCATGCATAAAGGAGTCGTGCAAACAGGTAGTAGTTCGGTGTAGTCTCGAAGCACTTGGAGACAATAGCAATCAAATGGGGTTCGTCTCTCCCAGTATTGGGGGTAGATATCGCGCAGTGTTTAGAAACCCATTACACAAAGTCCCTGGCCAGGGCAGTCGAGAAATAGTGGTAAGGTACTCCAGTAGTTTCTCAGGGTGTATTGGGCTCTCCTCCGGCATGACTTATCATGTTGTTAGGGGTCTGACGTTTACCATCCCCCAAAGTGAATATGTGAGTATCTCAGACAAACAAACCGGACTATACGGAGATTGTCACAGATAGGCTCAGTAGGTGTTCGGAAGAGCTTGCTCATCATCCTTCTTTTCGACAGATACCTGGGTAGCCGTTACGTGCAGCTAGTACCGCTGACGGACTTATGGTTAAACCCACTACCGGTGTACTGTCGAGTCTTTAGAGTCCCACACAGAGGGTTTCCCGGCTTCAGGCAATTGATGTAGACGCTGTATGGTTTTACAGCAGGGCTTTGATTACATACGTGTACTTGTACACAGATGCTGATCGGGCGGACAATACGAGTCGGTTTTGGTTTTAGCCGGATCCTAGTATTGTATTATTGGATTGTTATCGTCTCAGTGTATTCGTATTTTTCGGAATATGGATACGGGCATGTAGATACAGTGAGGTGCATTCTTATAATTTGTCAAGGCATGCTTCTAGAAAGAGCCACCTCATTATTTAGTTTTATCCATTTTCTTAATTGGTTAATGAGGTGGAAATGGAGGAGACATTGGTGGCACAGTGAGAGGAATGGCTCATACATTATTATATTACTCTTGACTCACTATTCAAGCATTGGCAACATTTTCTATTGTGAAATATTCCATGCTTGAATTATTGAGAAGAGATATTAGACATTTCTCTCCATGCTTAGCCATTCACTACACACTAGGTTTTATTTTCTTTGGATGCTCTCCTCTTGCTCTCTGGAGTTTCTTCATCTCCTTCCTCCTCAAACTAAACCCTAATCCTTCACATCTGTTATGAGCCATAGGGTTCAGTGAGACTAAACAATCCATTAGACTTTCTACATCTCCTAGGCTAGTTGGATTAGCGAACCATCTTTTACCCCTAGCGTCCTATGACCTTGACGGAGGCCAAACTACCCATAGTCCGCTAGTCAAGTTCAACCCGTCATTTCCTGATTGAATTAAACACACCCGCACGACCCTTGACGGAGGCCAAACAACGCCGTACGAATACCCTAATCCAATCGCATCATATACTAGCAGATAAGCACTAGTTAGCTACCGTACACTACGCCTTGACGGAGGCCAAACTGCCGCAACACGAATACTAACTAGTACTTATCTGAAATGACGGAGGGCTACGACAGGTTTTTTCTGAAAACCTATTGTGTAATGAACTTGATATCGTTGTAGAATCAAATGATTTTGAAATGGAGTGTTTTTGAGGCTTTTCTAGTTTTGCTAAAGGGGTCACTCCCGGTGAAGGGATCGTCGGCCCTTTGCTCGTCGAATGAGGTACGGGATATATCATATATACCAATACGCAAAGCAAAAACTCCAAAAGCAATCAGAAGACAAACCGAGGGTTGTAGCATCTTCCAGTTATTGCTAAAGGGGTCACTCCCGGTGAAGGCATCTCGGCCCTTTCCTCATCGAATAAGGTGCAGGATGTTCTACAAGGAACACCGCGATGCAAAGCAAGAACTGTAGCTACCTGTTTTATTTGAAAATTTGATTCTATAACATCTTAGGTTTCTTTTATTTCATTAATCATATTAATGAAGTCCCATCATATAAGTCCACCTAAACATCACAGATAAATATAACGTATGCTTATGCCATCCGCATTCGCCTCGATGTCCCGTCTGCACCGTTAGGTTCGGTAACTAATGCCAGAGCGAGGCAGGGCTAGCGCGGGTGTAAAACATAAGCAACATCTATATAATATATCATATATACTATATACTATATCTATCTGAACATATCACATGATCACATCACAGATAACGCAGCAGAAAATAACATATGAAATATTGGATATACTAGGACGTCCGTGTTTTATTTTGAGCCTGAATAAAACACAGATTCCACGGTCATGATGAATAGCCAATACCACACCCCTAGACCCCTACGAGAGCGGTAAGCAACCCTACCAATTCTAGGGTTAGGAGACCCGGACTCGACTCCTCGAGATGGTCTCCTACTGGACTCTAGAACCCGGTTACTTGTGCTCCCCTCCTTGGGTCTATCCTAATGCGGAAAAGTAAATAATATACAACAACGGTGACATCTTCCGCAACCTAGAAGTGCCCCAATAAAAGAATATTACATACAAGTTTTTACATGAATGAAAATAAAAAACACTCATCTCACATAAAAAAAACCCGGCTATTCAAACACGACGATCCAATATAACATATCCAGCAACACATAACATCACATGTCATCAACGTAAGTAAACATGCGTATCCCAATTGTCGTTGACATATAGCAACGAAACCGGCGATGTCACATATTACACTTACGGTCGCAGAAAAGAAAGTGTAAAATTACAACAGCTGGAATCCGCAACCTATTTAGACATCGCATGCCTAACCAAATGAATTCCTTAGACATCGCATGCCTAACAATTATAAACCTCGCATTTTAGTCTCATTTATCGAAAACTCTTTTCAATATCACGTCGGGCAATTCAACAAGATTCCTGACATCCTGATCGAATGCTCGTCGCAAACTTTAGTAGACGGCCGGACCCCCGATGCCGTCGACGAAGTGCACCAAGGCAGAACACCGCTGCCGCAAGCACCCGAATGGTTGCTTTCGGCGACGGGGTTCTCCTACAGTCACTTGGTCGGGGCTATGGGGCGTGGTTATCTATTAAGTTTACCGGCGAGTATCCGCGTACGCTACGTGATTGCGATGGAATTTTGATCGCATCAAAATTCCGTGGCAACCGATCAAGTGAGATTAAACTGCTATGTTTATAACATCCAAATCAGTTGTCTCATAACTACTTGTGGATTCCAAATATTGTATCACATTCCGGATAAATAGAAAATGTTAAACTTTCCGATCGAACAATTAAACACCCAAGTTTTCCCGAAATAGCTCAACACATGAAATAAGTTCAAAAACATCCATTTCATGCCACAGTACCAACGGTCCAGCCGTAGAAGGGTCAAGCCAACGCCTTACATGTGGCACGCCGTACTGCCCCAAACCCTAAGGTTCATAGGGCAGTTCAAGACGGTCACATAATCGAGTTAAGGTTTGTTGTCTTCTAGAGGGTCCATCGCGTTACTTGCACTACTCAGAACGTTCTCAAACTACGGAAAAATCCAACAGTTGGAAATTTCCCGGCAGGGGAAAAATTGGGTATTTATATCCGGTCGAGCTTGTTAACATGTTCTCAAATTACCCGGAAAAGCATAAACGAGGTTAGAATATCCGATCGAATCAACGAGTCCCCAATACACCCCAGAAAACTCAACTGTTGAGTATAATTAAAAGCACCCAGAAACATCAGGAATCACATAAGGAGGGAACTGTACAAAACTGAAACCCTAACTCTTTAATTGCGCCACGAAACCGCCGCCAATGGCATGTCATTGCCGCGGTTCCGCGGCCGTTTGAGTGAGTTAGAGTCTCGTTTTCTACAGTTAACCTTATAATTCCCTCCACTATTTTCTGAGAATTTTTAATTCACAAAAATCCACAGTTTGAAAAATTGTACAGAGAGGGGTGAAATCGGGGGATATCGGGTTCGATCGGACTTCTAGCTTCGTTTACACTTCGCCTAAAGCTCTAGCTAGGATCTGATACCACTGTAGGTTCCTAGGCACACTCATGAGGTTCTACAACTGATCAACCATGGCAAAATCAAATTTTCCATGTGCCGAGAAACCCTAATGCTAAATCGTTAACTTGAGATAAGGCGAAACATGCAAGTGAACAACTTTATTGCTAAGTGAAAGGGAATACAACCTTTATAGATCCGGTCCTCCACTTCTCTAGCTCCGTGTTGACATCCCTCCACTGCGATCATCGGAATCCCGGACTCTAACGTCGGTTTCATCGGAGAAATGGGCGGGCTAGGTCGTTGACTTCGATGCCGAAGATGATCTACGTCGAGGCAACTCAAACTCAAGCTCCATCTTTACTTGGTCATGAACATTGTGAAGAAAGCACCCTATATAACATGGCAAGTGGTAGAGGATGAAGAAATAGGAAGTGGGTTCACTTTGGATTTGGATTTCTCACTTGGATTCTTCACTTGAAATTTTCTAGCAAGCTTTTCTTTTCTCCATGAAGAAGAAGAAGAAGAAGCAAGAAAAAAAAATTATTTCCAAAATGAAAATTCAAGTGATTCTTATCATAATGCAACCACGGGTAAGTTTAACTCATATAGAGATTAAACTAGGGTTTAGGTAATGGTTAGGTTTAGGAAAATACAAAATGGTAGACTTTTTCAAAGATGCTTAGAAACTTCATGAAGCATGAAGCCAAAACAATAAAATCCACCATTTAGTTTTTACCAAAATAAATAAAGAAAATAAAACCCTAACCATTAACTAAGCATGGTGTAAATCATACACTTACCCAAGTTTGCATGTATCATCAAACATGATACAATCTTCAGCACAAAAATATATCACATATACAATGTGCACAATCAAGTGAGAAAAACATCTTAAGTGTACCAATATTAGTTAATGTAAAGTAATATATCAAATATATAATTATACATTAAATCATTAAATCAACACTTGACTTAATGATTCGGTCATATAGCATATAACCGACTAATATCTATAGTAACAATTTATCGAATCAACACTTGATCCGATAACCCGGCTATATCGCATATAACCGATCAATGTCACAAATCGCGAGAATCGAATACAGTATCACATACTGGTATTATTCTCGGTCCCGCACATATCTCATATGCACTCCTATTTCGTTTCGCTTGAGTCAGGAAATCTCTGTGTAGGACTCTAAAGACTCGTCAATACGCCGGCAGCAGGTGATGATCATATCAAACACCCACAAGCCGCAAGCGGTCTGCTAAACGTAACGGCCACCTGGGTATTGAGCGATCAGAAGATCAACGAGCAAGCCCGCTCACACTCCTGTGAATCCAACCAGTAACACTTACCGTACAGTCCGGTCTCGTCGTCTGATATGTCGTATATCTCGCCTAGGGGTGGTAAACGTCAGACCCCAATAGCTCGATAAGTCGTGTCGATATGAGGTCTATAACAGTTCGAGAAACTACTGGTAACACTTACCAGTAAATCTCAGCAATCCTGGCCAGGGATTTTCGGTTATAGCCAATCGAACACAGCGCAACATCAACTCCCTATACCGGGAGAGACGAATCCCCTCCTATCGCTCATTGCCTCCATGTGAATCGGGACTGTACCCAAAAACCACCGTTTTGCATGCCCTCTTGGACGTGGTAAGGTGGGAATCAAAGCACAGTGGGAATCACACAAGACTCTATGACGTTCTCGGGTCTACAGACTAACCTGTACCAGTGTCACCAGAGAACTGCCATCTGACGTAAGGTATAATACCATCTGGGTGTTCTCGGTGAGTCCGTCCAGTGTACCCAGTCTCCACTGAGCACCCGTATATCATCTCTGATGTCAAACACCAATGGATATGTGATCATCCTGTAGGGTTACTAGGCACACTAACAAGGCTCTACAAGGCATCGACCATGCCAAAATTAAATTTTTTAGGTGGCGAACAACCCTAAGAAAGATCGTATACAAGAGTTTAGGCGAATCGAAATGCAAGTAAACATCTTTACTCTAAGAGATCACGAAATACAACCTTTGTAGATCGGTCCTCCACTTCTTTATCTCCTTGATGAAGTCCCTTCGCTGCGATCGTGGCTCTCCCGGACCCTTGCTTGGCTTCACGAGGCGAAAAGGTGTGACCTTGCTTGAAGTCTCCGAGGCCGAAGATGATCTATGTCGAGGGAATTCCGACTCAAGCTCCTACATCACTAACTAGAGAATTAGTGAAGTAAACACCCTAAACTAATGTGCTAGTCTAGTAGAGGATGGAGAAATAGGAAGTGGGTTCTCTTTAGAATTTTATTTCTCACTTTGTTTCTCACTTTGGATCAAACCCTAGTTTTCTTTTTTCTTTTCACAAATGAAGAAGAAGAAGAAAAGAAAGAGATGAGGATAATAATCAAGTGAGAAGAGTAACGATGGTGAGTGAGTATCATATACTAACCCTTGTAGAGCCATAACCATAGCTAAGTGTTAAGGTTAGGTTAAAACCCAAAGTAAAAACAAATTTAGTGTACTTTAGTCAATGCATCCACAAGCTTCCACAAGCTTCATGCATTTTCTAATTTATCACTAATTTTGTAATTACTTTTAAATGTTAAAACCCAACATAACAAATAGCATTGTGTATGTCTTGTACACCCATGTCTACTGTATCATCAACCATGATACAATAAAAGAAAACACAATTTTAATATATATCATATATACATTAAAGTTGTGCTCATGTGAGAAAAACCCTAAAGTGAACAAGTGTTAGAAAATGTAAATTAGTATATCTAATATACAATTATACACTTAATTATTAAATCAACACTTGACTTAATAATCCGGTCATATCTCATATAACCAGCTAACATCCATTGTATCGACTTATCGAATCAACACTTGATTCGATAACCCGGTCATATCATATATAACCGACCGATACAAAAAGTCGCGAGAATAGAATACGGTATCACATACACGCATTATTCTCGGTCCCACACATATCACATATGCGCTCCTATTTCGTTTTTCCTGAGCCAGTAAAACCTCTGTGTAGGACTCTAAAGACTCGTCAATACGCCGGCAGTAGGTGATGATCACATCACGCACCCACAAGCCGTCGGCGGTACTAACTGGACGTAACGGCTACCCGGGTATTGAGCGATCAGAAGATCAGCAAGCAAGCCCGCTCCAACTCCTGTAAAAGCCTGCCGGTAACACTTCACGTACAGTCCGGTCTCCTCGTCTGATATGTCGCATATTAAGTCTAGGGGTGGTAAACGTCAGACCCCAATAACCGATAAGTCGTGCCGATGTGAGGCTCATAACGGGTCGAGAAACTACTGGTAACACTTACCAGTAAATCTCTGAATCAGCACTGGCCAGGGACTTCCCTGTTACGTCCAATTGAATACAGCGCAACATCAACCCCCAATACCGGGAGAGACGAAACCCCTCCTATCGCTCATTCCCTCCATGTGACTCGGGACTGTACCCAAAAACCACCGTTTTGCACGCCCTCATGGACGTGGTAAGGAGAAAATCAATGCACAGTGGGAATCACATGAGACTCTATGACGATCTCGGGTCTACAGACTAACCTGCACAAGTGTCACCAGAGAACTGCCATCTGACGTGAGGTATAATACCATCTGGGAGTTCTCGGCGAGTCCGTCCAGTGTACCCAGTCTCCACTGAGCACCCATTGTAACGTTTTGAAAATCGTTTCGGTGAAATTTCGAAAAATCGGTAAAATAAGGGGGTTTTCTGTAAAAAGTCAAAATACAAATATCTTATTATAAAAATTAAATATACATATTCTAGCTATATAATTGCTATTATTTGGTGTTTATTGAGCCGCTGGTGAAATTTCATCTGAAAAAAATATTATTTTATTATTATTTAAGCCGTCACTAATACATTTAATTAGGGAAAATTACAAATTGGAATGAGTTGAAACAAATTTTGTGCAACATAAAACATTAAATAAAATTTTATAATGTGGTTTTTGGAACGAAAATCATTTGCCAAAACGGTTTAGAAATTATTGAAGAAAAAAGGCTTTTTTTTAGCGTAAATGGATGTTTGGGGTATTATATTTACCATTTTTCATCACCCCACACCCGTACCCACATCCACACACACCCATTTACTTCTCCCCTTGAAGAATTCAGCAGTCCCCATTTTTTTTCCCCACTTGAATTTCAAAGGACAGAAATGAAAGAAAAGAAAAGAAAATGGAGAAATGAGGTGGACCTTTGACCTTGAATTGACTTTGACTTCTTCCCCCACTTTCTCTACCTCCCTCTCTCTCCTCTCCCACTCCCATTCCAGCCGACCCCCCCCTCCTACAGCAGCAGCAGCCCCCCCCCCCATTTCCCTTCTCTTTTCTCTTCAAACTTCATCAAAAATTGCCTCAAATCCATCAAAAAAATCCCAAAACCCATATCCGACTCCTACCCATTTTAGCTTAGCCCGTATAGCATGGATCTTTGTGAAAAGAGAGAATTTTGGGAGGCCATGGATGCTTGTGGATCTTCAAATGTTTTTAGGTATAATTCTAAAACATTTTTTCTTAATTTGTTACTAATTTCTTAAAGCTAAACTACTTAAGTGTTAATTAGGCTTAAGTTGAAAGTTTTGGAATTCAAGTTATGAATTTGAATGCAAGTTAGGGTTTTATAAAATTGGTGTATGGTTGTGTGTTATATTTAGGCTTTTTGTCATGTTAATACAAGATTAGTAGCTTGTGCTAATGGTTAGTTTAAAAATTGTGTTAATTTGGTAATTTGCTTACTAGGTTTTTGAAATTGGTTAAATACTTGGGATTAAAAATATGTTTAGGTTTTTCATGACTTCATTAACTTTATTAAGTGTGGTTTAATGCTTTAGATCATGCAAATCTAAGCTAGATTGTTGTTTGTGCATTTTTGCTTTGAAATTGTTTAATTTTAGGTATTTTGTAAACTAGAATATTAGGGTTTTTGGAATTTAATGAGATTAAATTCCGGGAATTGTTTATATGACTTATTTAAGATATTTAATAAATATATTGGCCGCTACATTCATTTAAACATCCTGTTTTGTACAAAAACGGTGAATTGTGCTAGCTAGATTTTCGGAAAAATGACTTTTTAAGTAAAATTGGGGTTTTTGTGAGTTTTAACCTAGTTTATATTAAAATTAGTGTTCGTGAATGTGCAAATGAGTGTGATTGGATTTTTCTCGATGGTTTGACGTTTGTACATCGACATCAAGGGTTGGTTTGACTATTCTTGCATGCGTAGGCGATAGGTTTGGACCTATGCGTGATACGCGTGCCGATTTGATTTTCGTATGCCGTTTCGATTTCGAATTTAGTTTTAATACGATATGGTACGTTACGATATGTAGGTACCCCCATGTGGACTTCAAGACGACAAGCAAGCGCGTGCCGATGTCGGCACCGGCTAGCGAGGACCAGGTGAGTAGATTTATATCTACGGGGAGAAGTCGGGTGGATGGCGTATAGCACCCCCGCAGTCCGTGGTGGTGTATACGGATGCGTATACACACCAACAATTATTATATGTTATTTGGGATTAATAACGATGCTTAGGATGGATATTGGTGTGTTGGATTACTTTAGTGTTGCGAACCGTAGGGTAGTGTTGCACTACACATACACACATACATACTTGCATACTTTCCTATTGATATGTGCTCATGGGATTCTTTATAGTTATGGGTTCACATGGGTATGGGACTATGTGTTCACATACGGATTTGAGGATGATACTTGGGATTGAGCTGAGTCGATGAGATTTGATTTGAGGCCGTGAGATCGGTGATATAGCAGGGTTCGTATTTGAGATACGACATGACGTTGTAGCGGGTCCTTGACGTAGTGTTTCACACACGTCCATGCATACGTAGGCGGTATCAGTATGGTACTAGACGTAGATCAGTACCACGATCATGATATTTGATAAAGAGGATACTAGGTGAATAGTATGATGAATGTGATATTAACCCGTACCCAGATTTGGGATGCCGTACGACGGATTTACGTACGAGCTATATCTTGATGATTGATCCGCACTCTTGACTTAGGATGTCTGATTTTAGATATGGTATCGGATATGATATTATTGAGGCGGGATCACCGACTAATATATATACAGGTATGTATATGTATCGACTCAGATGTTAGGCGGTTTCCTTACCTGTAGTTCAGCTTGTTAGCTTAGCCCTTTAGTTTAGTTTAGTTGTTAGATTAGATTCGATTCTTACCTATTTCAAAAACTAACGAATCGTGGGTATTTTAAAAGACAGCCCAAGGGATCCTACGGATATTTCAAAAGACGTATCTTTTCATAAAAACACCGTAGCCCCTATTTTAAAAACCCCATGATTCGTGTTATTTCAAAAGGCATCATTTGTAGGACTTATATTAGATTATTACAGATTAGTTATCGTTGTGTCTAGTATTCAGCTCCCGCACATTATTGCTGTTCGCTCTGCCTCGCATACTTATTTTGCTGCATATTCCATTATTGATATCATGCTGTTAGGACACCAGCAGCATTACCGATGATGCGTATGTACCACGTACACCTACTTGCCGGCTCACACACATCTTCATCGGTAATTGCCATGTCACGTACACTTTAGAGAATATATTTGCTTGACTTAGCTTGTTAGTTAGTAGTTTGATATGATATTAGTGTACCTGCCTTACATGCCTAGTTTATTAATCATATATTGCAACTTGGTTATTGATACCATATGCATTCATTATCATTGACATATGCACTTGTGATGATTTCTTGAGATTTATGATATTTCTGGATTTCGGGGAAAGCCGCAAAATTTACAACTTATGATCTTTTAAAATATAAAATGTTGCGGTTTTCTAGTGATGTAAAGTGTCGTCCACCATGAGTTTGCTGTGGTTTTCGAGATCCGTGTCGAGGAGTGGAGGAACCGTCACGGGTACATGGTGGGCCCGGTGCGGTACCCCGGGGCAAGAGGAACGTGGTGTTGACGTTGAGCCCGGCAGGGGAGCACTACCGACTGGTGATATTAACCGACGCGTCGGATATCCGGAGGATACCGTCGTGGTCTTGAGATGGATGGTAGGGGCCGGTCTAGACTGACGGCGCCCTAGATATTGAGACTGAGACATTGATATTTCGAGACAGTGAGATTTATGTTTTGTGTCAATGCTAGACACTGTTGATACTGATTTCATTTATGATACCTCACTTTAAAAATACAGAAAGCTCACTAATTTATGAAAACAGTTTCTTCATTTACATGTATTCTGTTTTCATGCATTCATACCTCACTCATATGATATATTGCTACCTGAGGCACTGACACGGGCATATGAGTTTACACTCGGGTTAGATACTACCCTAGTCATTGTTATAGGCTGCATGTTATATACATTTTTGAGGATATATTATGATCATTGACCTAGGATTGCGTTATTTATGCGATTTCTGTGCGTAGATGTTTTTCTATTCACGAGTTGGAAACTCACCCCCGTTGTACCCTAGTTTCTTGCAGGTTTTGCCGTACAGGTTTAATTACGGCTTTGCGGCATAGTTTCGTTCGGGTGATTTGCTAGTAGGTGGATTTACTTGTATCGTACCCCCATTATATATCTTGTATATCATTATTCTGTTGTATCTAGAAGTTCCATCAACCAAACATGTATTTATTGAGATAGAGACCAGTGTTGTTTATTCTTTCGACCTTAGAGTCGCTCGTTATATTTCTGGTGGTTTTGAGTTTCCTTTTGAGTTTTGATCCTCGCCGTTGGCGTTGTATATTATATTGCTTGTGTGGTTGTGACCGTCAATTGACGAAGAGCTAGCTCCCGCTTGGGGATGCCTTTTTCTTGATTTCGTATACTATTCATGTTGTATCCCGTTTGGGGGCCAGTATTTACAAAGGAGACTCTGCCGAAATTTTCAGTAAATTTTTGATGTTTTAAAAACCGCATAATTCGGCTTATGCTATTGAAATTACTTGCTTTAAGTTGGTTTTTCCTGCACTCTACTACTTTTCTTGGTTTGGATTTCTGGGTTTTCGGTTTACTTAGATTACGTACGTCTCGAGACGTTCGTAGTTTAAGTGCCGGTCATGTTCCATACTTTCGGGTCGTGACAAAGTTGGTATCAGAGCGTTAGGTTTTACCTTCGGAGCGTAGGATGACCCTTGGTTGATGGAATAGGTGACTAAAGTAGAGTGACGTACCGTTGGTATGTTCCGCGGCATATTTACGACACGCCACTCCACTTAAGAAGCCTTAGGATGTACATTTCCTTGTTCAGTATTATATTCCTTCCTGATCTAGCCTCATCGTTACCAGTTTGGTTTTGCTACCACAATTTCGGGCAGGGAGAGCTACGGCTAGAGTTACGGTCCGCAGGAGCTCGTCACAAATGAGGACTGACCAGGGCGTGATTCCGGCGACACCCGATTGTAGAGAGTTGTCTTTTGATTGTGTTTTCGCACCTCGAGCGTTGATGGATCGCTGTATGAGATTACTCGGACGGACAGATCAGCACCAGAGGATTGAGCCAATGATAGAAGGTCGCTAGTCACCCACGGATGAATGACTGAGACATGTGGTTCGTTCGCCTACCCGATGAGAGGTCATCAGATAGATTGATTCCAGCTAGAGACGACTTCACGCGGAGATGTTGGGAGTCGACAGACACGATCGAATGTCAGAAACCTATTATTCCAAGTTTAAAGTAGTCGGAAGGACATGCAGGCAATTCTATGGTCCCTCTAGAAGAATGAAACCCTAACTCGACATAATGACCATGTGAAAGCCTTTGAACCTTAGGGTTTGCGGCAGTTCCACGGCGACATTAGTGAGGCTTGGGTTTGCCCTTCTACGGCTGGACCACCGATGCTGTGGTATGTACTCGATACTATTAAACTGTACCAAGATGTTGAGCTCTTGGGGGATTATGAGGTTTCGACGAATCGATCGAATGGTTCGACTTCAATCGGATGCTAGGTGGTGAGATGCATTCTTGGGAGACTCCAGATACGATGATAGCCGTTGGAGCTCAGTCCATGCAGCCATGACGAGACGAGTCCGAAGCGGTCGACATTAGAGAAAAGTGGAGTAAGAGGTTCACACCAGATCTAGATGAGATGACGTTCCACTCCGCCGACATCAGAGAGGCGATGCGCATGCCGAGGCATGGTACTTGGACTTACCTTCCAGAAGGAGTCGCGATGAGTATGCAGTCGTTCCAGAGCAAGATGCAGATATAGGAAAGGACAATGACTTCCGGAAAGTTGGCAGAGACGAGACATGGAAGAGACCGTGAGCAGGATTCCTACCAGGACACTGCTGCAATGATACTTGCACCCAGGATCAGATGTGTCACGTACATTCAGAGAGCTAGAGGCCGACGCCAGTAATATGCTGTCTTACGAGTGGTCGCGATGATTGACCAAGAGATGACCAGAGAAGTGCCAGAACGGAATCGTCCCCGTTAGCACACCTGACAGGGCCGATGAGCCGATGGACCGAAAGATCGGTAATTCACAGTGAAGACCTTGACCCAGGAGTGGTCATGGTTACGCACGCCAGCAGGACAGAGTTCATGATCATCGACGAGACGTCCCACTAGTGACCGCGACAGTTGGCCGAGATTCTTAGAGGATGCGCTTGAGCAGTACTATTCCGCCATTATTGATTATGATGTTTTGGGTGATTTATTCGTATGATTTGATTTTGATAATTGAGGATTTACGATCTTTGCACAGTGTTGCACTTCATATCGTTTTTGTGCTTCAGTTTCACATGTTTGTGATTTTATGATTTTAAACAGTCGAGTTGGTTTTGTGCGTATGCATGCACACGATTTCGTTCCTGCACTCGGTATAGTTTATATATGCTTGCAGTGCAGTGATACGCCTTTTGTGCACTTAGATGCACTGGACTTCGATTTCGATTGTGATACCCGATATTTGTTTTGTGCACCTTGTGCACCTGATTGATTTTGCGCACGTTCGGCGCTTGATATTGGATTTCATGATTTCGTGCACGATAGATACACCTGATTTTGCTGTCAGGCACACATGTTGCCTATGACAGATGTTTCGTGCACACCCGATGCACTTAGATGTTGTTTCTGTGCGCATGTATGGCACATTCATGGATTTTGATTTCCGTGCGCACCAGACGCACGTAGCATTCATGTGCATATTTTGGGATTGATTTCGTATAGAGCAGTACGTTTTTATGATATTGCTATGTATTTTCGTACTGAGCAGGACTAATCAGAGGACAGTACCTGAATATATTTTGCATGCATTGATAGTTATTGAAGGGATTTCCAAAAAGCGAGCTATAGCCCAGTATTTACCTGCAGGGTTCCTAGGCACACTAGTGAGGTCTCCAAAGCCATCAACCATGGCAATTTCAAAAATTATGGTGCCTACAAACCCTAGTGTACGGATCGATAACTAGATTTCTAGGCGAACAAGAACTAGTTAACAGTTAACTATATAAAATACGGAAATACAACCTTTGTAGATCCGGTGCTCCACCTCCATAGCTCCGCAACGAGGTCCTCTCCGCTGTCCAAATCGAATCTGGGCTCTAGGATCGGCTTCGTCGGAGAATGGGCAAGCTAGGTCGTCGATGTCCATGCCGAAGATGATCTACGTCGAAGCATCGCAAGATCAAGCTCACAACTTCACCAAGTCATGAAACTTGTGAAGTAAACACACTCTACTACTTGGCAAGAGGTAGAGGATGAAGAAATAGGAGGTGGGTTCACTTTAGATTTGGATTTTGCTCACTAGAACACAAGTTGTCATGAATGGCATCAAGGTTGCTCACTTGAAGAAGAAGAAGAAGATGAGCATAGAATTATGATAAGTATATTTTTAATCAAAAAGAAAAGCCAATACTTATCATAACTTACTAGGGTTAGGTGTAGAGAATTAACCATGGTGATTAGAGTGGGTTAGGGTTAAGCAAAATGACAAGAATGGTGGCATATAGTCAAATGTTCATGAAGCATCCAATAAGAAACAAAAATAGCCTCCATTCTTATCATAACTCATAACCTTTTTCATTTAAATAAATAAATGAATAAATGAAATGATAAAGCAAACCCTAATCATCTCTTAACCATTGTTTAATTCTTCACACTTAACCTCAAGAGCAAGCATCATCAAACATGATACAAAGATGTGTACTAAAGTATATCACATATACTTTGTGCACAATCCAAGTGATAAAATCCGTTTAAAGTGAACCAATACTAGTTAGTGCAAAGTAATATATCAAATATATAATTATGCATTAAATCATTAAATCAACACTTGATTCAATGATCCGGTCATGTCGCACACAACCGACTAGTATACAATGTATCGGCTTATCGAATCAACGCTTGAATCGATAACTAGGTTATATCGCATACAACCATTCGATACATTTATCGCGAGAATAGAATACGGTATCACATACATGCATTATTCTCGGTCCCGCACATATCTCATATGCGCTCCTATTTCGTTTCGCTTGAGCCAGGAAACCTCTGTGTAGGACTCTAAAGACTCGTCAATACGCCGGCAGCAGATGATGATCATATCAAACACCCACAAGCCGCAAGCGGTCTGCTAAACGTAACGGCCACCCGGGTATTGAGCGATCTGAAGATCGACGAGCAAGTCCGCTCACACTCCAGTGAATCCGACCAGTAACACTACCGTACAGTCCGGTCTGATCGTCTGATATGTCGCATATCTCGCCTAGGGGTGGTATACGTCAGACCCCAATAGCTCAATAAGTCGTGTCGATATGAGGTCTATAACTGTTCGAGAAACTACTGGTAACACTTACCAGTAAATCTCAGCAACCCTGGCCAGGGATTTCCTGTTATAGCCAATCGAACACAGCGCAACATCAACCCCCATATACCGGGAGAGACGAATCCCCTCCTATCGCTCATTGCCTCCATGTGACTCGGGACTGTACCCAAAAACCACCGTTTTGCACGCCCTCTTGGACGTGGTAAGATGGAAATCAAAGCACAGTGGGAACCACACAAGACTCTATGACGATCTCGGGTCAACAGACTACTCTGTACCAGTGTCACCAGAGAACTGCCATCTGACGTGAGGTATAATACCATCTGGGAGTTCTCGGCGAGTCCGTCCAGTGTACCCAGTCTCTACTGAGCACCCGTATATCATCTCTGATGTCAAACACCGATGGATATGGGATCATCCATCGCCCATCTGTATGGGTCGAGAAGGTACACGCTAGTCTACTCTGGTATATCGATGCCCCGTCTCGATACACCCACGACTAGGGACTTTGAAGGATGTACTTGTGGACTACCATGTCCCCACTAGTATGATCCGCATCATAGTCCAGGTAGTCAAGTACAGATCCTAAGGGCTTTACCAACATGTAACAGAGAGACAAACAGTGTACACGTTAAGGTAAAGATCAACCAGATAGCATACTATCATGTCGAGCAAGAAAGTCCTCACTATATATGTCCCAGCATCCACTACAATATACATCCCATGTACAGTAATGGCCTCTAGGGCATACATATAACTAACATTACCTACGTGTCTGATATGACACGAAATGTTTAAAACAAGGAGACCCTTCTAAATTGTTTCCAAAACGGCGGAACGTACATTTCAAACAAAGGTATATATGTATATAGTTATTTTCTTATGATAGACGTCCGCCACTGTGCAGTGTTATACGCGTTGCACAGCGACTTAAAGAGATTTGGCATGCATTTCCTTCAGATACTTACAGATATAGATTCGATGTTTACATGTATAGTTTCAAGTTATATCATATTGGTTTGATTTAGATTTGGCATTGATGTCTTCTCCATGACTCCGATGATTGCGGGATGCTTGACGGAGTTTTGATTTGAGTTATATACTCATTTTTCAAGCGCATGCGCTGCGCTACGAATTGTTTTATGTAGTTACAATTTCGGAGCCCCGACGACTTGATGGTTTTTCTTAGATGTTTTAGTATTTGGGGGAGTTTGAATCTAAATTCGGGGAATGAATTTCTTTAAGGGGGAAGATTGTAACGTTTTGAAAATCGTTTCGGTGAAATTTCGAAAAATCGGTAAAATAAGGGGGTTTTCTGTAAAAAGTCAAAATACAAATATCTTATTATAAAAATTAAATATACATATTCTAGCTATGTAATTGCTATTATTTGGTGTTTATTGAGCCGCTGGTGAAATTTCAAATTTTCTGAAAAAAATATTATTTTATTATTATTTAAGCCGTCACTAATACATTTAATTAGGGAAAATTACAAATTGGAATGAGTTGAAAAAAATTTTGTGCATCATAAAACATTAAATAAAATTTTATCATGTGGTTTTTGGAACGAAAATCATTTTCCAAAACGGTTTAGAAATTATTGAAGAAAAAAGGCTTTTTTTTAGCGTAAATGGATGTTTGGGGTATTATATTTACCATTTTTCATCACCCCACACCCGTACCCACATCCACACACTCCCATTTACTTCTCCCCTTGAAGAATTCAGCAGCCCCCATTTTTTTTCGCCACTTGAATTTCAAAGGAAAGAAATGAAAGAAAAGAAAAGAAAATGGAGAAATGAGGTGGACCTTTGACTTTGAATTGACTTTGACTTCTCCCCCCACTTTCTCTACCTCCCTCTCTCTCCTCTCCCACTCCCATTCCAGCCGACCCCCCCTCCTACAGCAGCAGCAGCCCCCCCCATTTCCCTTCTCTTTTCTCTTCAAACATCATCAAAAATTGCCTCAAATCCATCAAAAAAAATCCCAAAACCCAAATCCGACTCCTACCCATTTTAGCTTAGCCCGTATAGCATGGATCTTTGTGAAAAGAGAGCATTTTGGGAGGCCATGGATGCTTGTGGATCTTCAAATGTTTTTGGGTATAATTCTAAAACATTTTTGCTTAATTTGTTACTAATTTCTTAAAGCTAAACTACTTAAGTGTTAATTAGGCTTAAGTTGCAAGTTCTGGAATTCAAGTTATGAATTTGAATGCAAGTTAGGGTTTTATAAAATTGGTGTATGGTTGTGTGTTATATTTAGGATTTTTGTCATGTTAATACAAGATTAGTAGCTTGTGCTAATGGTTAGTTTAAAAATTGTGTTAATTTGCTAATTTGCTTACTAGGTTTTTGAAATTGGTTAAATACTTGGGATTAAAAATGTGTTTAGGTTTTTCATGACTTCATTAACTTTATTAAGTGTGGTTTAATGCTTTAGATCATGCAAATCTAAGCTAGATTGTAGTTTGTGCATTTTTTCTTTGAAATTGTTAAATTTTAGGTATTTTGTAAACTAGAATATTAGGGTTTTTGGAATTTAATGAGATTAAATTCCAGGAATTGTTTATATGACTTATTTAAGATATTTAATAAATATATTGGCCGCTACATTCATTTAAACATCCTGTTTTGTACGAATATGGCCAATTGTGCTTGCTAGATTTTCGGAAAAATGACTTTTTAAGTAAAATTGGGGTTTTTGTGAGTTTTAACCTAGTTTATATTAAAATTAGTGTTCGTGAATGTGCAAATGAGTGTGATTGGATTTTTCTCGATGGTTTGACGTTTGTACATCGACTTCGAGGGTTGGTTTGACTATTCTTGCATGCGTAGGCGATAGGTTTGGACCTATGTGTGATACGCGTGCCGATTTGATTTTCGTATGCCGTTTCGATTTCGAATTTAGTTTTAATGCGATATGGTGCGTTATGATATGTAGGTACCCCCATGTGGACTTCGAAACAACAAGCAAGCGCGTGGCGACGTCGGCACCGGCGAGCGAGGACCAGGTGAGTAGATTTATATCTACGGGGAGAAGTCGGGTGGATGGCGTATAGCACCCCCGCAGTCCGTGGTGGTGTATACGGATGCGTATACACACCAACAATTATTATATGTTATTTGGGATTAATAACGATGCTTAGGATGGATATTGGTGTGTTGGATTACTTTAGTGTTACGAACCCTAGGGTAGTGTTGCACTACACATACACACATACATACGTGCATACATTCCTATTGATATGTGCTCATGGAATTCTTTATAGTTATGGGTTCACATGGGTATGGGACTATGTGTTCACATACGGATTTGAGGATGATACTTGGGATTGAGCTGAGTCGATGAGATTTGATTTGAGGCCGTGAGATCGGTGATATAGCAGGGTTCGTATTTAAGATACGACTTGACGTTGTAGCGGGTCCTTGACGTAGTGTTTCACACACGTCCATGCATACGTAGGCGGTATCAGTATGGTACTAGATGTAGATCAGTACCGCGATCATGATATTTGATAAAGAGGATACCAGGTGAATAGTATGATGAATGTGATATTGACCCCTACCCAGATTTGGGATGCCGTACGGCGGATTTACGTACGAGCTATATCTTGATGATTGATCCGCACTCTTGACTTGGGATGTCTGATTTTAGATATGGTATCGGATATGATATTATTGAGGCGGGATCACCGACTAATATATATACAGGTATGTATATGTATCGACTCAGATGTTAGGCGGTTTTCTTACCTGTAGTTCAGCTTGTTAGCTTAGCCCTTTAGTTTAGTTTAGTTGTTAGATTAGATTCGATTCTTACCTATTTCAAAAACTAACGAATCGTGGGTATTTTAAAAGACAGCCCAAGGGATCCTACGGATATTTCAAAAGACGTATCTTTTCATAAAAGCACCGTAGCCCCTATTTTCAAAACCCCATGATTCGTGTTATTTCAAAAGGCACCATTTGTAGGACTTATATTAGATTATTATAGATTAGTTATCGTTGTGTCTAGTATTCAGCTCCCGCACATTATTGATGTTCGCTCTGCCTCGCATACTTATTTTGCTGCATATTCCATTATTGATATCATGCTGTTAGGACACCAGCACCATTACCGATGATGCGTATGTACCACGTACACCTACTTGCTGGCTCACACACATCTTCATCGGTAATTGCCATGTCACGTACACTTTAGAGAATATATTTGCTTGACTTAGCTTGTTAGTTAGTAGTTTGATATGATATTAGTGTACCTGCCTTACATGCCTAGTTTATTAATCATACATTGCAACTTGGTTATTGATACCATATGCATTCATTATCATTGACATATGCACTTGTGATGATTTCTTGAGATTTATGATATTTCTGGATTTCGGGGAAAGCCGCAAAATTTACAACTTATGATCTTTTTAAATATAAAATGTTGCGGTTTTCTAGTGATGTAAAGTGTCGTCCACCATGAGTTTGCTATGGTTTTCGAGATCCGTGTCGAGGAGTGGAGGAACCGTCACGGGTACATGGTGGGCCCGGTGCGGTACCCCGGGGCAAGAGAAATGTGGTGTTGACGTTGAGCCCGGCAGGAGAGCACTACCGACCGGTGATATTACCCGACGCGTCGGATATCCGGAGGATACCGTCATGGTCTTGAGATGGATGGTAGGGGCCGGTCTGGACTGACGGCGCCCAAGATATTGAGATTGAGACATTGATATTTCGAGACAGTGAGATTTATGTTTTGTGTCGATGCTAGACACTGTTGATACTGATTTCATTTATGATACCTCACTTTAAAAATACAGAAATCTCACTAATTTATGAAAACAGTTTCTTCATTTACATGTATTCTGTTTTCATGCATTCATACCTCACTCATATGATATATTGCTACCTGAGGCACTGACACGGGCACATGAGTTTACACTCGGGTTAGATACTACCCTAGCCATTGTTATAGGCTGCATGTTATATACATTTTTGAGGATATATTATGATCATTGACCTAGGATTGCGTTATTTATGCGATTTCTGTGCGTAGATGTTTTTCTATTCACGAGTTGGCAACTCACCCCCGCTGTGCCCCAGTTTCTTGCAGGTTTTGCCGTACAGGTTTAATTACGGCTTTGCGACATAGTTTCGTTCGGGTGATTTGCTAGTAGGTGGGTTTACTTGTATCGTACCCCCATTATATATCTTGTATATCATTATTCTGTTGTATCTAGAAGTTCCATCAACCAAACATGTATTTATTGAGATAGAGACCGGTGTTGTTTATTCTTTCGACCTTAGAGTCGCTCGTTATATTTCTGGTGGTTTTGAGTTTCCTTTTGAGTTTTGATCCTCGTCGTTGGCGTTGTATATTATATTTCTTGTGTGGTTGTGACCTTTTGAGTCTTGATTTCGTATACTATTCATTTTGTATCCCGTTTGGGGGCCAGTATTTACAAAGGAGACTCTGCCGAAATTTTCAGTAAATTTTTGATGTTTTAAAAACCGCATAATTCGGCTTATGCTATTGAAATTACTTTCTTTAAGTTGGTTTTTCCTGCACTCTACTACTTTTCTTGGTTTGGATTTCTGGGTTTTCGGTTTACTTAGATTACGTACGTCTCGAGACGTTCGTAGTTTAAGTGCCGGTCATGTTCTGTACTTTCGGGTCGTGACACCCATATACCATCTCTGATGTCAAACACCAATGGATATGGAATCATCCATCGCCCATCTCATGGATCGAGAAGCGTATACGCTAGTCTACACTGGTATATCGATGCCTCGTATCGATACACCCACGACTAGGGTCCTTGAAGGATGTACTTATGAACTACCACGGCCCCACTAGTATGATCCGTATCACAGTCCAGGTAGTCAAGTACACATCCTAAGGGCTTTATCAACATGTAGCTATAAGACAGTATAAAGAGACAATTATACATGTTAAGATAAAGAGCAACCAGATAGCATACTATCATATCTAGCAAGAAAGTCCTCTCTATATATGTCCAAGCATCCAATATAATATACATCATCTATACAATACTGGCCACTAGGGCATACATACAACTAACAATCTCCCACTTGCACTAGGGCCAGCTGCTGTAGTATCGCATACCGAGCATCCCGAAGAGTCTCTCAAACTGTATTTGGGGAATGGCCTTCGTGAGTGGATCCGCTGTGTTGTTCTTTGTGTCAACCCTCCTGACCTCGATCTCCTGGTGATCAACTATCTCCCGGACCAGGTGATACCGCCTCAGAATATGTCTGGATCGCTGATGGGACTGGGTTCCTTGGACAAAACCACCGCTCCATTGTTATCACAATACAAAGGTATTGGATGCTCAATGGATGGAACCACTCCAAGTTCAGTAATGAACTTCTTGATCCAGACAGCCTCTTTGGCAGCATCGTTGGCAGCGATATATTCAGCCTCCATCGTCGAGTCTGCCATGGTTTCCTGCATAGAACTCTTCCAGCTAACCGCCCCTCCGTAAAGGGCAAAGACAAATCCCGACTGCGACTTAGAGTCGTCCTTATCACTCTGGAAGCTCGAATCGGTAAAGGACTCCACTTGGAGTTCTCCGTTACCATACACCAAGAGCATCTCTTTAGTCCTTCGTAAGTACTTGAGAATGCTCTTCACAGCTGTCGAGTGACTCTCTCCAGGATCAGCTTGATACCTACTCACTACACTTAGTGAGTATGCTACATCCGGTCTGGTACATAGCATCGCATACATGATAGAGCCTACTGCCGAAGCATAGGGTATCCCTTGCATGCGAGCTCTCTCCAAATCAGTCTTGGGAGACATCTCTTTGGAGAGAGTGAGCCCTGAGATCGTGGGTTAAAACCCACGTTTGGACTCTTCCATACTAAACCTCTTTAGTATGGTGTCAATGTACCTGGACTGGGACAATCCCAATATCCTTTTAGCTCTATCTCTATAGATCCCGATTCCCAATATGCAGGAGGCATCACCTAGATCTTTCATTGAGAATCTTTGTGATAAAAAGAGCTTGACCGATTGCAGCATAGGAATGTCATTTCCTATCAGGAGTATGTCGTCCACGTACAATACAAGGAAGACAACCTTACTCCCTGGCACCTTCTTGTAGATACAAGGTTCATCTACGTTTTTGACGAAATCAAACTCTTTGATAACGACGTCAAAGCAGATGTTCCAACTCCGTGATGCTTGCTTCAATCCATAAATGGATTTAAGTAGCTTGCACACCTTTCCGCTGCTCCCACTATCTACGAAGCCCTCTGGCTGAGTCATGTACACGCACTCTTCTAAATCACCGTTTAGAAAGGCGGTCTTAACATCCATTTGCCAGATTTCGTAGTTATGATATGCAGCGATGGCAAGCATGATCCGGATGGATTTAAGCATAGCCACTGGAGAAAAGGTTTCGTCATAGTCCACACCTGGTCTTTGACGAAAACCCTTTGCAACAAGTCTAGCTTTGAAAGTCTCCACTTTCCCATCTACACCAAGTTTTTTTTTGAAGATCCACTTGCTCCCAATGGGTTTTACCCCATCAGGAGCAACTTCCAAAGTCCACACTTTGTTGGTGTATATGGATTCCATCTCGGACCGCATTGCATCCAGCCATTTCACTGAGTCCCCACTCGTGATGGCCTGCTCGAAGCTAGTTGGGTCATCATCAACCATGATGCAATCCTCGCTCCCACCATCCATGAGAAAACCGTAGTATCTCTCAGGTGGGTGAGGAACCCTACTAGATCGGCGGAGAGGCTGAGGTTTGTTGGGAACTACCGAATTCTCTGGTTCCACTAAATCTTCAGTTGCAGTTTGTGTATCTGGAACCTCTTCCAGCTCTACCACTTTGCCACTAATTTCTTTTGCAAGAATATCCTTTTCCAAAAAGGTGGCATATTGAGAAACAAACACTTTTTGTTCTTCAGCGTGGTAGAAAAAATATCCTTGGGAATTCTTAGGATATCCCACAAACTTGCGAAGAACTGACCGTGCCTCGAGTTTATCTGGATTTTGCCTTTTGACATAGGCCGGACAACCCCATATCTTAACTCGTTTAAAATATGGTCTCTTCCCACTCCATATCTTATATGGTGTGGTAGGTACAGATTTAGACGGAACTTGATTCAATAGGTATGCCGCTATCCCTAAGCGCATAACCCAGAAGGAAATAGGTAACTCAGCTGTACTCATCATCGAGCGCACCATATCTAATAGGGTGCGATTCCCCCGTTCCGATACACCGTTGTGTTGTGGTGTATATGGAAGAGTCAGCTGAGAGAGAATCCCATTCTCTTTTAGGAAGTCCAGGAATTCATTGCTCAAGTATTCACCTCCTCGATCAGATCATAGGATTTTAATACTTTTTCCGGTTTGGTTCTCGACTTCTTGTTTATATTCTCTAAATTTCTCAAAAGCTTCTGATTTGTGTTTCATCAGGAACACATATCCGAATCTAGAGAGATCGTCAGTGAATGTAATGAAGTACGAAGAACCATCCCCGGCATGTGTAGACATGGGACCGCATACATCACTATGTATCAGTCCCAAGAGTTCGGTAACTCTTTCTCTGTGTCCCGTAAATGGAGTTTTGGTCATCTTGCCTTTGAGACATGACTGGCAAGTGTCATAAGATGAAAATTCGAATGGTTTCAAGTATCCATCCTTATGCAACTTAGCTAGCCGTGTCGCATTTATATGACCAAGTCTACAATGCCAGAAGAAGGATTCATTCAGTTCTGAACTCTTCCTCTTGTGTGTGTTTGTTATGCTCAGAACTGTTGATTGATTAGAACATAAATGCCATTGCATACGTGCCTGATCCAACCAACTTTTGGTTAAGGAAAATGTTCATAACATTATCCTGTAATACAAAATTATATCCCTCTTTACTTAGTAAAGAAACCGATATAATGTTGCATATTAGGTTCAGCATGTAATAACATTCGTTCAGAACAAACGTATTACCAGTTGGCAATACAAGGTGATATTCCCCGACGGTTTTAGCTACAACAATTGCACCATTTCCAACCCTTATGTCTTTATCACCTTCTCCAAGTTCTCTACCTTTTCTAAGCCCATGTAACTGATTACATATATGGGATCCTGACCCGGTATCTAATACCCAGGACGTAGAGCAAATGGAGAAACAGTTCTCCGTAACGAACACACCCGAAGAAAATGCATCAACATGTACTTTCTTCATTCGGGTGGCATGAGAATCCTGGTATTCCCCTATATCCTGTTCAGTCTTATAACTCTTATAAGAAAGAACGGAACCAACGTTCCCCAGCACAGTATAACATGCGGGTTCGGTCAATACATCCATATTATTATCTTTATTAAAGCATGATATGGTCGCTACCTGGAGAGAGAGAAGAAAACACTTTAGCGTATGCTCTTGCAAGATCAGATTGGTTATTATCTTATCTAATCAGGATTGCTCCCACTGTTTTTTATCAAATCTTCCTTTAAACCCTAAAAGGAAAGACTAGCCGGGATTAATTACACCCTACAACTTCGCCAATCTTTCAGCCAGGCCAGTGTCGGTACTTTGAGGGAGGTACCCCGTGCTTTCGCACGGACCTAATTATAGTAAACCTCGTTTTTCCAGAGGCGTAACCCCGTTGACACCTTTCTAGACACCTACTTGATCGGCTAATTGTCCTGTGTAAAACTCTCCCAGGAGTAACAATTACTCGCAGTGGGTATCGGGATCCAACTATCTCATAGAAGGTATGCAATCTCATTGCAAATCTCAACACTTGAAATTCCCGATAATATTTTGCCCCTAGCAATTTATGACCTTAACATAGTCAACAAATCATAATTGCTAGTTAAGTTCAACCCGTCATTTCCCGATTGAATTAAACCCACCTGCACGACCCTTAACATAGTCAACAAAGTCGTACAACTACCCTTATCCAATCACATCTCATGTTTTAGCAGATAAGTACTAATTAGCTACCGGACACTACGCCTTAACATAGTCAACAAACATAGCACGAATACTAACTAGTCTTTACTTGAAATGACGGAGGGCTACGCAGGTTTTTCAGAAAACCATGAGCGTAATGAACTTGATATCATCGTAGAATCATGTGAAATTTTGAAATGGAGTGTTTTTTAGGCTTTCATTAGTTTTGCTAAAGAGGTCACTCCCGGTGAAGGGATCTCGGCTCTTTCCTCATCGAATAAGGTGCAGGACATATCATATATATCACTGTGCAAAGCAAAACTCTAAAAGCAATCAAAAGACAAACCGAGTTTTGTAGCATCTGCCAGTTTCGCTAAAGAGGTCACTCCCGGTGAAGGGATCTCGGCTCTTTCCTCATCGAATAAGGTGCAGGGTATATCATATATACCGCTATGCAAAGCAAAACTGTAGCTACCCTTTTTTATAAAGTTTTGATTCTACAACAACTTTTAGGTTTCTTTTCTTTCATTAATCACATTAATGAAGTTCCATCATTTAAATTACCTAAACATCACAGATAAATACGACGTACACTTATGCCATCAGCATTCGCCTCGATTTCCCCTCGTGCACCGTTAGGTTAGGTAACTAACGGCAGAGCAGGGCAGGGCTAGCGCGGGTGTAAAACATAAGTAACGTCTATATAATATATCAAATATACTATATATAGTATTTATCACAGCACATCACATGATCACATCACAGATTTCGCAGCAGAAGAAACATATGAAATATTGGATATAGTAGGACGTCCGTGTTTTATTTTGAGCCTCTATAAAACACGGATTCCACGGTCGCGATGAATAGCCAAACCCACACCCCTAGACCCCTACGAGAGCGGCAAGCAACCCTACCAATTCTAGTGTTAGGAGACCCGGACTCGACTCCTCGAGTTGGTATCCCAATGGACCCTAGAACCCGGTTACTTATGCTTCCCTCCTTGGGTCTATCCTTGTGCGGAAAAGTAAATAATATACAAATGGTGACATCAACCTCGACCCGGAAGTGCCCCAATAAAAGAATATTACATACATTTTATTTTACCTGAATGAAAATAAAAACTCTCATCTCACATAAACCCCCCCGGCTATTCATAACGGACGATCCAATATAACATATCCAGCAACACATAACATCACATGTCATCAACGTAAGTAAATATGCGCATCCCAATTGACGTTGACATATAGCAACGAAACCGGCGATATCACATATTACACTTACGGTCGCAGAAAAGAAAGTGTAAAACTACAACATTTGGAATCCACAAACTCTTTAGACATCGTAAATCCGAAATATCACATATTTCACATTTCATGCCTAACTGCATGAATTCCACATATTGTATCACATTCCAGGTAAATAGACAGTATTAAAATTTCTGATCGAATAATCAAATACCCAAGATTTCCTCAATAGCTCAACACTTGAGCGGAGTTCAAAAATTCCAAAATACGTCACAGTAGCAACGGTCCAGCCGTAGAAGGGTCAATCCAACGCCTCACATGTGGCACGCCGTACTGCCCCAAACCCTAAGGTTCAAAGGGCAGTTCAAGACGGTCGCATAATCGAGTTAAGGTTTGTTGTCTTCTAGAGGGTCCGTCACATCACATGCACGTTTTTCCGAAAGATTTAAAACCCGATAAAAATTCAACACTTGAATGTTTTTCGTGCCGGGAAAAAATTGAGTTAATGATATCCGTTCGAACATTTTAATACTTTCTAAATTATCCGGAATAACAGAAAAAAATTAAATTCTCCGATCGAATCGACAATTTCAAAATAAACCCCAAAATACTCAACACTTGAGTCAGATAAAAATGCCCAGAAAGATATCAGGAAATTGAATAGGAACATTACTGTGCAAACAGTTAAAGGTGATGTCACATTATGGCCGCGGAACCGCCGCACGAGCCATGCTCGTGCCGCGGATCCGTGGCGCTTTGGGCTCTAAACAGTGTCGTTTTGCACAGTATTCCTTATATTTTCCTGCTGATTTTTTTAAGCATTTTTAATTTGGAAAAATCCCAGATTTTAAAAATTGTACAGAGAGGGTTTGATTTCGACGTGTTCGGGTTCGTTCGGAGTTTTAACTTTGTTAACACATCGCCTAATTCTCTAGCTAGGCTATGATACCACTGTAGGGTTACTAGGCACACTAACAAGGCTCTACAAGGCATCGACCATGCCAAAATTAAATTTTTAGGTGCCGAACAACCCTAAGCAAGATCGTATACTAGAGTTTAGGTGAATCGAAATGCATGTAAACATCTTTACTCTAAGAGATCACGAAATACAACCTTTGTAGATCGGTCCTCCACTTCTTTAACTCCTTGATGAAGTCCCTTCGCTGCGATCGTGGTTCTCCCGGACCCTTGCATGGCTTCACGAGGCGAAAATGTGTGACTTTGCTTGAAGTCTCCGAGGCCGAAGATGATCTACGTCGATGAAATTCCGACTCAAGCTCCTACTTCACTAACTAGAGAATTAGTGAAGTAAACACCCTAAACTAAAGTGCTAGTCTAGTAGACGATGGAGAAATAGGAAGTGGGTTCTCTTTAGAATTTTATTTCTCACTTTGTTTCTCACTTTGGATCAAACCCTAGTATTCTTTTTTCTTTTCACAAATGAAGAAGAAGAAGAAAAGAAAGAGATGAGGATAATAATCAAGTGAGAAAAGTAACCATGGTGAGTGAGTATCATATACTAACCCTTGTAGAGCCATAACCATAGCTAATTGTTAAGGTTAGTTTAAAACCCAAAGTAAAAAAAAATTTAGTGGACTTTAGTCAATGCATCCACAAGCTTCATGCATTTTCTAATTTACCACTAATTTTGTAATTACTTTTCAATGTTAAAACCCAACATAACAAATAGCATGGTGTATGTCTTGTACACCCATGTCTAGTGAATCATCAACCATGATATAATAAAAGAAAACACAATTTTAATATATATCATATATACATTAAAGTTGTGCTCATGTGAGAAAAACCCTAAAGTGAACAAGTGTTAGCAAATGTAAATTAGTATATCTAATATACAATTATACACTTAATTATTAAATCAACACTTGACTTAATAATCCGGTCATATCTCATATAACCGGCTAACATCCATTGTATCGACTTATTGAATCAATACATGATTCGATAACCCGGTCATATCATATATAACTGACCGATACAAAAAGTCACGAGAATAGAATATGGTATCACATACTTGCATTATTCTCGATCCCGCACATATCACATATGCGCTCCTATTTCGTTTTGCCTGAGCCAGTAAAACCTCTGTGTAGGACTCTAAAGACTCGTCAATACGCCGGCAGTAGGTGATGATCAGATCACGCACCCACAAGCCGTCAGCGGTACTAGCTGGACGTAACGGCTACCCGGGTATTAAGCGATCAGAAGATCAACAAGCAAGCCCGCTCCAACTCCTGTAAAAGCCTGCCGGTAACACTTCCCGTACAGTCCGGTCTCTTCGTCTGATATGTCGCATATTAAGTCTAGGGGTGGTAAACGTCAGACCACAATAACCGATAAGTCGTGCCGATGTGAGGCTCATAACGGGTCGAGAAACTACTGGTAACACTTACCAGTAAATCTCTGAATCAGCCCTGGCCAGGGACTTCCCTGTTATGGCCAATCGAATACAGCGCAACATCAACCCCCAATACCGAGAGAGACGAAACCCCTCCTATCGCTCATTGCCTCCATGTGACTCGGGACTGTACCCAAAAACCACCGTTTTGCACGCCCTCATGGACGTGGTAAGGTGGAAATCAAAGCACAGTAGGAATCACATGAGACTCTATGACGATCTCGGGTCTACAGACTAACCTGCACAAGTCTCACCAGAGAACTGCCATCTGACGTGAGGTATAATACCATCTGGGCGTTCTCGGCGAGTCCGTCCAGTGTACCCAGTCTCCACTGAGCACCCGTATACCATCTCTGATGTCAAACACCAATGGATATGGGATCATCCATCGCCCATCTCATAGGTCGAGAAGCGTATACGCTAGTTTACACTGGTATATCGATGCCCCGTCTCGATACACCAACGACTAGGGACCTTGAAGGATGCACTTATGGACTACCACGGCCCCACTAGTATGATCCGCATCACAGTCCAGGTAGTCAAGTACACATCCTAAGGGCTTTATCAACATGTAGCTATAAGACAGTCTAAAGAGACAAGTATACATGTTAAGATAAAGAGCAACCAGATAGCATACTATCATATCGAGCAAGAAAGTCCTCTCTATATATGTCCAAGCATCCAATATAATATACATCATCTGTACAATACTGGCCTCTAGGGCATACATACATTTAACACATCCATCGCCCATCTGTATGGGTCGAGAAGGTATACGCTAGTCTACTCTGGTATATCGATGCCCCGTCTCGATACACCCACAACTAGGGACCTTGAAGGATGTACTTATGGACTTCCATGTCCCCACTCGTATGATCCGCATCATAGTCTAGGTAGTCAAGTACACATCGTAAGGGCTTTACCAACATGTAACAGAGAGACAATCAGTGTACACGTTAAGGTAAAGAGCAACCAGATAGCATACTATCATGTCGAGCAAGAAAGTCCTCTCTATATATGTCCAAGCATCCACTACAATATACATCCTATGTATAGTAATGGCCTCTAGGGCATACATATAACTAACAATCGTCGGGACATCGAGGCGAATGCGGATGGCATAAGCGTATGTTATATTTATCTGTGATGTTTAGGTGGACTTATATGATGGGACTTCATTAATATGATTAATGAAAGAAAAGAAACCTAAGATGTTGTAGAATCAAATTTTCAAATAAAACAGGTAGCTACAGTTCTTTCTTTGCATCGCGGTGTTCCTTGTAGAACATCTTGCACCTTATTCGATGAGGAAAGGGCCGGGATCCCTTCACCGGGAGTGACCCCTTTAGCAATAACTGCCAGATGCTACAACCCTCGGTTTGTCTTTTGATTGCTTTTGGAGTTTTTGCTTTGCATAGTGGTATATATGATATATCATGCACCTCATTCGACGAGGAAAGGGCCGACGATCCCTCACCGGGAGTGACCCCTTTAGCAAAACTAGAAAAGCCTCAAAAACACTCTATTTCAAAATCATTTGATTCTACAACGATATCAAGTTCATTACGCAATAGGTTTTCAGAAAAAACCTGTCATAGCCCTCCATCATTTCAGATAAGTACTAGTTAGTATTCGTGCTACGGTAGTTTGGCCTCCGTCAAGGCGTAGTGTACAGTAGCTAACTAGTGCTTATCTGCTAGCATATGATGCGATTGGATTAGGGTATTCGTACGGCGTTGTGTGGCCTCCGTCAATGGTCATGCGGTGGGTTTAATTCAATCAAGAAATGACGAGTTGAACTTGACTAGCGGACTATGGGTAGTTTGGCCTCCGTCAAGGTCATAGGACGCTAGGGGTAAAAGATTATCAGAGAATTTCAAGTGTTGAAATTTGCAATGAGATTGCATACCTTCTATGAGATAGTTGGATCCCGATACCCGCTGCGAGTAAGAGTTACTCCTGGGAGAGTTTGACAAATTACAATTAGCCGATCAAGTAGGTGTCTAGAAAGGTGTTAACGAGGTTACGCCTCTAGGAAAACGAGGTTTACATTAATTAGGTTCGTGCGAAAGCACGGGGGACCTCCCTCAAAGTACCGATACTGGCCTGGCTGAAAGATTGGCGAACTTGTAGTGTGTAATTAATCCCGGCTAGTCTTTCCTTTTAGGGTTTGAAGGAAGATTTGATAAAAACAGTGGGAGCCATCCTGATTAGATAAAATAATAACCAATCTATTCTTGCAAGAGTGTACGCTGAGTGTTTTCTTCTCTCTCTCTCCAGGTAGCGACCATATCACGCCTTAATCAAGATAATAATACGGATATATTGACTGAACCCGCTTGTTATACTGAGCTGGGAAACGTTGGTCCCACTCCAACTTATAAATGTTATAAGACAGAGAAGGAAATTTGGGAATACCATGATTCCTGTGCCGCCCAAACGAAGAATGTGCATGCCGATGCATCTTCTTCGGGTATGTTCATTACAGAGAATAGTTTCTCAGTATCCTTTACGTCCTGGGTATGTGATACCGGATCAGGATCCCGCATATGTAATCTGTTACATAGGCTACAGACAGGTAGAGAACTGAGAACGGGTGATTAGTTTCATGAGACAGAAAACGGTGCAAATGCTGCAGCCAAGTCTGTTGGTCACTGTCACCCTGTATTACCAGAATACATTGATTCTGAACGAATGTTATTAGATACCGAACCTGATATACAAAATCATATCAGTCTCTTTATTCGTAAAGAAAGGATATAATTTTGTATTGTTGGATAATGTTTTGAACATTTCCTATATCAAAAGTTGATCGGTTCAGGCACGTTAGCTAAAAGTATTGATGTTCTAAATCAAACTACAGTTTCACACACAAGAGTAAGAGTTCAGAAATGAACGAATCCTTCTTGAGGTATTGTAGACTAGGTCATATCAATGCGACCCGACTGGCTAAAGTTACATTTAGATGCATATTTAAATCAGTTTGAATTTACATCTTGTGAAACATGCCAGTCATGTCACAAAGATTAGATGACCATAGCTCTGTTTATTGGAAACAGAGAAAGAGTTAGTAAACTCTTGGGACTGATACATGATGATGTATGTAAGGTCCCCTGTCTGCACATGCCAGGACCGGTTCTTTGTACTTCATTACATTCTCTGATAATCTCTCAAGATTCAGCCATATGTTCCTGTTGAAACATAAGCCCGAAGCTTTTGAGATATTCACAGAATATAAGTTAGAAGTAGAGAACCAAAATACGGGTATAAGTATTATGTCCTATGATGAGATCAGGGAGGAGAATACTTGTGCATAGAATTCCTGGACTATTCTAAAGGAGAATGAGATTCTCTCTCGGTGTTACACCTCTGAATATACCACAGCACAATGGTGTACCGGGGTGGAGCAATCACACCATATTAGATATGGTGTGCTCTATGATGAGTACTACTGAGCTACCTATTACCTTTTAAGGGGTTAAGCACTTGAGAAGTTGCATACCTATTGAATAGGGTTCCGATCAAATCAGTTGCCTACCACTTCATATGTGATATGGAAAGGGAAGAGCCCATATCTTAAATATTGTTAAGATTTGGGGTTGTCCGGCCTATGTCAAAAGCAAAATCCGGACAAGATCGAGGCAAGGTCAGTTCTGTAGAACTGGAAAGGTTCCAGCTATACAAAACTGCAGCTGATGATTTGACAGAACCAAAGGATTCAATAGTCCCCAACGAACCTCAGCCTCTCCGCCGATCTGGAAGGGTTCCTCATCCGCCTGAGAGATACTTCGATTTCTCGATGACAGTAGGAGCGAGGAATGCATAATAAGATGATGACCCAACTAGTTTCGAGCAGGCCATCGAGAGTAGGGACTCTGTAAGAATGGCCGGATGCTTAGCGATCTGAGATGGAATCCATATACACCTACAAAGTATGAACTTTGGTTGCTATATCTGAAGGGTTAAATCCCCATCAGGAGCAAGTATATCTTGAGAAGATTACTTGGTGTACATAGAAAAGTTGAGACTTTCAAAGCTAGACTTGTTAAAGGTTTGCGTCATAGACCAATTGTGGCTAATGATGAAACCTTTTTCTGGGGCATATGCTTAAGTCCATCCAGATCCTACTTGCCACGGCTACATACCATAACTACAATATCTGGTGGTTGGGTGTCATGACAGCTTTTCTAAATGATGTTTTAGAAGAGAGTGTCTATAAGTACACAGCTAGAGGGCTTCATAGACAGTGGGAGCAGCGGAAACGTGTACAAGTTGCTTTATAGGATAAAGCAGGCATCGCGGAGTTGGAACATCTGTTTTGATGTGGTAGTCAAAGAGTTTGACTTCATCAAAATGGTAGATGAACCTTGTATATACAAAAAGGTAGTAGGGAGTCTGGTAGTGATCCTCGTAAAGTACGTGGATGACATACTCTTGATAGGGAAGGAGTTTCCTATGCTACGCTCGGTTAATCTCCGGTTATCACAATGATTCTCCTTATAGGATCAAAGTGATACCTACTAAATCCTGGGTTTTGGATCTATGAGATAGATCCAATTGGATGTTAGGATACTTACTAGTTGTAGTGAGAAGGTATCAATGGGTCCTGGGGAGAATCACTGGAAATGTTCAAGGGTGATAAGGACAACTGAATGTAAGTCGCAGGCATTGTCTTTACCCTCAGTGGAGGGACGGTATGTTGGAAGAGTTCCAAGCTAAATACCGTGACATACTAGACGATTAAAGGCAAGATACATCATTACCAAGGATGCTACCAAAGAGGCAGTCTTGATAGATATTAGTTCATGAGATGAACTTCGTTCCTACCATTGTGAGGCAATAGAGTTGTGGCTTATGCCTAAGAACGCCCGTCCCATCAGTGATCCAGACATATTCTGAGGCAGTGTCACCTGATCATGGAGATGGTTGATCTCCAAGGGATCAAGGTCAGGAGAGTAGACTCAGAGGACAATACGGCAGATCCACTCACAAAGGCCTTTTCCCAGAGAGAGACTTTTATGGGATGGTTGAGTATGAGATACTACAACCACTGCTATCAGATGGACCTAGTGCAAGTGGGAGATTGTTAGTTATATGTATGCCCTAGAGGCCATTACTATACATAGGATGTATATTGTAGTGGATGCTTGGACATATATAGAGAGGACTTTCTTGCTCGACATGATAGTATGCTATCTGGTTGCTCTTTACCTTAACGTGTACACTGATTGTCTCTCTGTTACATGTTGGTAAAGCCCTTAGGATGTGTACTTGACTACCTGGACTATGATGCGGATCATACTAGTGGGGACATGGTAGTCCATAAGTACATCCTTCAAGGTCCCTAGTTGTGGGTGTATCGAGACGGGGCATCGATATACCAGAGTAGACTAGCGTATACCTTCTCGACCCATATAGATGAGCGATGGATGATCCCATATCCATTGGTGTTTGACATCAGAGATGATATACGGGTGCTCAGTGGAGACTGGGTACACTGGACGGACTCGCCGAGAACTCCCAGATGGTATTATACCTTACGTCAGATGGCAGTTCTCTGGTGACACTGGTACAGGTTAGTCTATAGACCCGAGATCGTCATAGAGTCTTGTGTGATTCCCACTGTGCTTTGATTTCCACCATACCACATCCAAGAGGGCGTGCAAAACGGTGGTTTTTGGGTACTGTCCCGATTCACATGGAGGTAATGAGCGATAGGAGGGGATTCGTCTCTCCCGGTATAAGGAGTTGATGTTGCGCTGTGTTTGATTGGCTATAACCGGAAATCCCTGGCCAGGGTTGCTAAGATTTACTGGTAAGTGTTACCAGTATTTTCTCAAACTGTTATAGACCTCATATCGACACGACTTATCGAGCTATTGGGGTCTGACGTTTACCACCCCTAGGCGAGATATGCGACATATCAGACGACGAGACCGGACTGTACGGTAAGTGTTACTGGTTAGAATCACAGGAGTGTGAGCGGGCTTGCTCGTTGATCTTCTGATTGCTCAATACCCGGGTGGCCGTTACATTTAGCAGACCGCTTGCGGCTTGTGGGTGTTTGATATGATTATCACCTACTGCCGGCGTATTGACGAGTCTTTAGTGTCCTACACAGAGATTTCATGGCTCAAGCGAAACGAAATAGGAGCGCATATGAGATATGTGCGAAACCGAGAATAATACAAGTATGTGATACTGTATTCGATTCTCGCAATTTGTGACATTGATCAGTTATATGCGATATAGCTGGGTTATCGGTCCAAGTGTTGATTCGATAAGTTGTTACTATAGATATTAGTCGGTTATATGCTATATGACCGGGTCATTAAGTCAAGTGTTGATTTAATGATTTAATGTATAATTATATATTTGATATATTACTTTACATTAACTAATATTGGTTCACTTAAGATGTTTTTCTCACTTGATTGTGCACATTGTATATGTGATATATTTTTGTGCACAAGATTGTATCATGTTTGATGATACATGCAAACTTGGGTAAGTGTATGATTTACACCATATTTAGTTAATGGTTAGGGTTTTATTTTCTTTATTTATTTTGGTAAAAACTAAATGGTGGATTTTATTGTTTTGGCTTCATGCTTCATGAAGTTTCTAAGCATCTTTGAAAAAGTCTACCATTTTGTATTTTCCTAAACCTAACCATTACCTAAACCCTAGTTTAATCTCTACTTGAGTTAAACTTACCCATGGTTGCATTATGATAACAATCACTTGAATTTTCTTTTTGGAAATAAATTTTTTTCTTGCTTCTTCTTCTTCTTCTTCATGAAGAAAAGAAAACCTTGCTAGAAAATTTCAAGTGAAGAATCCAAGTGAGAAATCCAAATCCAAAGTGAACCCACTTCCTATTTCTTCATCCTCTACCACTTGCCATGTTGTATAGGGTGTTTTCTTCACAAGGTTCATGACCAAGTGAAGATGGAGCTTGAGTTTGAGTTGTCTCGACGTAGGTCATCTTCGGCATCGAAGTCAACGACCTAGCCCGCCCATTTCTCCGATGAAACCGACGCTAGAGTCCGGGATTCCGATGATCGCAGCGGAGGGACGTCAACACGGAGCTAGAGAAGTGGAGGACCGGATCTACAAAGATTGTAGTCCCTTTCACTTAGCAATAAAGTTGTTTACTTGCATGTTTCGCCTTACCTCTAGTTAACGATCTAGCATTAGGGTTTCTCGAAAAATGGAAAATTTGATTTTGCCATGGTTGATCAGTTGTAGAACCTCATGAGTGTGCCTAGGAACCCTACACCATCTACATCTGTTACCTCGATTAAAGGTTGGAGCATGGAGCACATTCTCTAACGGTGGATCATCTTTGATGCAAGGAGGCCAATGGAGCTTTCGTCGTCCGATCACCGAGGAGCTGTAGAGAGGAGCAATAGAAGACCCGAAGGACCATATCTTGGAGGTATAACCATCTCACCGAGTAGTTAAACCTCTTAGATAGATTAGCTAGTTAAGGCTTGAGTAAAGATCCTGGAGCTTTCTTCATCCTGAACTATGGGGTGCACGACATCGAGTTACACGTTGAAGATGATCCACACGAGAGATGTGGTTCATGGCTCTAGCTCCACTCTAAAAATCTAGTGGGGCAACTAGGGACTCTAGATTACTAATCTAGAGTGCCTAGGGATGTAGTGAGTTATTCATAGTGTATTTCTATCTCTTATCCACCCTTGATTCTCAATACAAAAGATGGTAGGGTGGAAGATCAACAAGATGGAGGAGGAGCTCAAACAAGGCTAGTGAGAAGGAGGATGAGCTCAAGATGGGTTTCCCTAGCACCTAATCTAGGGTTTGGAAGCATCACACATTCCACTTCAAAAATTAGAGAGGTGCTAATCAAATTAACCATGAATCTTGACTAGAATGTTTAGGGTAACAACATTTGTATCACATACAAAGAACATTTTAACAATAAGTGAAAGAAATACAGCATTTGTAGTCCTCTTGTGTTGACTCCTAGGATCGTTGAGAGTTTGAAATGGCTTGCTAGTAAGCTTCTTTGTACACGATAATCCACCCGAAGTCCCTTTGCCTAAAGCTCCCTGCTATACTTGATCTTTGAGAGAAGTGTAGCAGCCACCTTACACAAATGGGCTAGAGGGGTGTAAAATGATGAGGTGGTTTGTATTCTCTAATCAAAACCCTTTCTTTTTTACTACCTCACTCAAAAGAAAAATCAAGAGACCTTGGCGGAAGAAGAAGGAGATGGCAAAAGCTTTTCTCAAAAGATAATGATAAAAACTTAAAGAAAAATGTGAATAGAAAAAATATATATTTACTCTCTCATCTCAAACCATGGTAAACTAATATCTAGATATTTTGCATATGAGTTAATGTTCAAATGAAAACTAAACCATGGGTTAAAGCTAGGTCAAATGAAAGAAGAGTGTAGAAAAAACCCAATTATGATTTAATTTTCATTTCCTTTTTAATCCAAATATATATATATATATATATATATATATATATATATATTAATGAACCATGTGAGTCATCTATTTCCATCTCCCTTGTATCAACAACCATGATACAATGTATGCATGTATGTGTCCATGCACATCAACATGTGCATACATGCATGCATACATCAATATAGCAAAAAGGCTTTAATAAAGAATTATGCTAAAAGTCAAATGGTAAATCAACACTTGATTTAATTGACCGGTCATATCATATATGACCCGACCAATAGAAACACGCCCGATTAATATACGGTATTCACATACATGCATTTAATCGGGTCCCCACGCATATCTCATATGCACACCACATCGTTTCGCCTGAGCTAGGAAACTCCTGTGTGGGACTCTAAGGATCGTCAATACATTGGCAGTAGGTGATGATCATATCAAACACCCACAAGCCGCAAGCAGTCAGCTAAACGTAACGGCCACCCGGGTATTGAGCGATCAGAAGAAAACCAGCGAAGCTGTCAAAACTCCCGTCGAGCCAACTGGCAACACTTACCGTACAGTCCGGTCTCCTCGTCAGATATGTTGCATATCGAGTCTAGGGATGGAATCGTCGACCCCAATAACTCAATAAGTCATGACGGTGTATGGCTCATAACGGATCGAGAAACTACTGATAACACTTATCAGTAAATCTCAGCAGCCCTGGACAGGGACTTCCTATTATAGCCAATCGAGCATAGCATAACATCAACCCCCAATACCGGGAGAGAAGAAATCCCTCCTATCGCTCATTGCCTGCATGTTCCTCCGGACTATACCTAAAATCCACCTATTTACACGACTCAGTAGAGCCGTGGTAGGGTGGAGATCAAAGTACAGTGGGAGGACACACAAAACTCTTTGACAATCTTGGGTTTACAGACTAACCTGTACCAGTGTCACCTGAGAACTGCTATCCGACGATAGATATAATACCACACAGGAGTTCTTGGCGAGTCCGTGCAGTATACCCAGTCTCCACTGAGCACCAGTATACAATCTTTGGTTTTAGCACACCTGATGGATATGGGATCATCCATCGCCCGTCATATGGGACAAAAATGGTATATGCTAGTCTACTCGGGAATATTGATGCCCCGTCTCGATACACCCATGACTAGGAACAGTTCAAGGATATGCTCATAAACTACAAGTGTCCCACTAGTATGATCCGCATCATAATCGTAGTAGTCAAGCCAATATCTTGAAGGCTTTATCAACATGTACCAAATGAGTAAAATGCATGATCAAATGAACATGTCAAGATAAAGTAAACCAGAGAGCATACTATCATGTCGAGCAAGAAAGTCATACTTATATATATATATATATATATATATATATATATATATATATATATATATATATAGACACACACATGTCCAAGCATCCACTATACATATAATGGACTCTAGGGCATAAATATATCCAGCAATCTCCCACTTACACTAAGGCCAGTTATTGGCGTATCTCATAGCCAACATCTCAAAAAGTCGCTCATGTTGCGACTGTGGAAGGGCCTTGGTGAGTGGATCCGCGGTGTTATTCTTTGTATCTACTCTCCGAATCTCGATCTCGTGGTGATCTACTATCTCCCGGATCAAATGATATCGCCTTAGGATGTGTCTAGACTTCTGATGGGACCTTGGTTTTTTGGCTAACTCCATAGCCCCATTATTATCACAATACAATGGCATTGGATCAACAATGGTTGGAACTAGTCCTAGTTCCGTGACGAACTTCTTCATCCAGATGGCTTCCTTGGCAGCATCATTTGCAGCAATATACCCAGCTTCCATCGTGGAGTCTGGAACGGTATCCTGTGAAGGGTTGCTAGGCACACGCACAAGGGTCTACGAGGCATCAACCATGCCCGATTTAAAAATGAGCCGTGCCGAAGAACCCGATACGAGATCTTTATACTAGAGTTTAGGCGAAAATAAGCATGTTAAACACTTTAACACAAAGTGAGAGGGATTACTGTTAGTTATATGTATGCCCTAGAGGCCATTACTATACATAGGATGTATATTGTAGTGGATGCATGGACATATATAGGGAGGACTTTCTTGCTCGACATGATAGTATGCTATCTGGTTGATCTTTACCTTAACGTGTACACTGATTGTCTCAATGTTACATGTTGGTAAAGCCCTTAGGATGTGTACTTGACTACCTGGACTATGATGCGGATCATACTTGTGGGGATATGGTAGTCTATAAGTACATCCTTCAAGGTCCCTAGTCGTGGGTGTATCGAGACAGGGCACGATATACCAGAGTAGACTAGCGCATACCTTCTCGACCCATACAGATGGGCGATGGATGATCCCATATCCATTGGTGTTTGACATCAGAGATGATATACGGGTGCTCAGTAGAGACTGGGTACGCTGGACGGACTCGCCGAGAACTCCTAGATGGTATTATACCTTACGTCAGATGGCAGTTCTCTGGTGACACTGGTACAGATTAGTCTGTAGACCCGAGATCGTCATAGAGTCTTGTGTGATTCCCACTGTGCTTTGATTTCCACCTTACCACATCCAAGAGGGCTTGCAAAACGGTGGTTTTTGGGTACAGTCCCGAATCACATGGAGGCAATGAGCGATGGGAGGGGATTCGTCTCTCCCGGTATAGGGAGTTGATGTTGCGCTGTGTTCGATTGGCTATAACCGGAAATCCCTGGTCAGGGTTGCTGAGATTTACTGGTAAGTGTTACCAGTAGTTTCTCAAACTGTTATAGACCTCATATCGACACGGCTTATCGAGCTATTGGGGTCTGACGTTTACCATCCCTAGGCGAGATATGCGACATATCAGACGACTAGACCGGACTGTATGGAAAGTGTTAATGGTTGGATTCACAGGAGTGTGAGCGGGCTTGCTCGTCGATCTTCTGATCGCTCAATACCCGGGTGGCCGTTACGTTTAGCAGACCGCTTGCAGCTTATGGGTGTTTGATATGATCATCACCTGCTGCCGGCGTATTGAAATGTCTTTAGAGTCCTACATAGAGGTTTCCTGGCTCAAGAGAAACGAAATAGGAGCGCATATGAGATATGTGCGGGACCGAGAATAATACCAGTATGTGATACTGTATTCTATTCTCGCGATTTGTATCATTGGACGGTTATATGAGATATAGCCGGGTTACCGAATCAAGTGTTGATTCGATACATTGATACACTATATATTAGTCGGTTATTTGCAGTATGACCGGATCATTAAATCAAGCGTTGATTTAATGATTTAAAGCATAATTATATATTTGATATATTACTTTGCATCAACTAGTATTGGTTCACTTAAGATGGATTTTCTCACTTGATGTGCACATTGTATATATACGATATAGTTTTGTGCACTAGTTTGTATCATGTTTGATGATAAATGCAAACTTGGGTGTGTGTATGCTTTAAACTATGATTAGGTTAATAGTTCGGATTATATTTATTTATTTATTCTTTAAGGCAAGAAATGAAATGGTGGCTTTCTTTGGATTTATCTTGAAGCTTCTTGAAGCTTTGAAAAAGCTTTGACCATTTTGTTTCTTTCCTTAACCCTAACCATTTGCTTTAACCATAGTTTATTCTCTACACTCTACCATGGTTCCATTATGATAACTTCACTTGATTTATCATTTGTTTTGATTATTCTTATGATATTCTTTTTCTTCTTCTTCTTTTTCAAGAAGAAAAAGCTTGCTAGCTTCAATGGCGAAATGAGAAAAAGAGTGAGAAATCCAAATCTAAAGTGAACCCACTTCCTATTTCTTCATCCTATACCACTTGCCAAGTAGTATAGGGTGTTTTCTTCACAAGTTTCTTGACTTGGTGAAGTTGGAGCTTGATCTTGAGTTGCCTTGACGTAGATCATCTTCGGCATCGATGTCGACGACCTAGCCCGATCATTTCTTCGACGAAACCATCGCTAGAGTCCGGGATCCGATGATCGCAGCGGAGGGACATCATCACGGAGCTAAGGAAGTGGAGGACCGGATCTACAAAGGTTGTAGTCTCTTTCACTTAGCAGTAAAATTGTTTACTCCATGCATGTTTCTCCTAATCTCTAGTCAACGATCTATATTAGGGTTTCTCGGCACCGGAAAAATTTGAAATTAGCATGGTTGATGCCTTGTAAGACCTCATTAATGTGCCTAGGAACCCTACAGTGGTATCAGAGCAGGGTTTTGGATTAGGGTTTCAGGTTCGATCGGGTTTCTAACTTCGTCTACGTCTTCGCCTATGGCTCGTGCGGCGGTTCCGCGGCCATTATGTCAGATTAGGTTCTTAAATTTGCACAGTAATTCCTATATTTTAGTGCTGTATTTTCTGGGAATTTTTAACTTCTACTCAAGAGTTGAGTTTTCTGGGTTGTATTGGGGATTCGATGATTCGATCGGTTTATTTAACTTCGTCTATGTGTTTTCCGGATAATTTTAGAAAATCTTGAAAAGTTCGACCGGATATAAATACCCAATTTTTTCCCTGTCGGGAATTTCCAAGTGTTGGATTTTTCCGTGGTTTAAAGACATTCTAAGTAGTGCAAGTAACGCGATGGACCCTCTAGAAGACAACAAAACTTAACTCGATTATGTGACCGTCTTGAACTGCCCTTTGAACCTTAGGGTTTGGGGCAGTACGGTGTGCCACATGTGAGGCGTTGGCTTGACCCTTCTACGGCCGGACCGTTGGTACTGAGGCATGAACTGAATGTTTTTAAACCTATTTCATGTGTTGAGCTGTTTCGGGAAAACTTGGGTGTTCGATTCTTCGATCGGAATGTTTGACATTTTCTATTTATCCTGAATGTGATACAACAATTGGAATTCATAAGTTGTTATGAGATAACTGAATGAATGTTATAAATCTAGCGGTTTAGTCTCACTTGATCGGTTGCCACGGAATTTTGAGGTGATCAAAAGTCCGTCGCAATCACGTAGCGTACGCGAATACTCGCTTGGTAAACTTAATAGACAGCTACGCCCCATAGCCCCGACCAAGTGACTGTAGGAGAACCCCGTCGCCAAAAGCATCCGTTCGGGTGCACGCGCCAGCGGTGTTCCGCCTTGGTGCACTTCGTCGACGGTATCGGGGGTGCGGCTGTCTACTAAAGTTTGCGACGAGCATTCGATCAGAATGTCGGGAATCCTGTTGAATTGCCCGACTTGATATTGAAAAGTGTTTTCGATAATGAGACTAAAATGAGGGGTTTATAATTGTTAGGCATGCGATGTCTAAGGAATTCATTTGATTAGGCATGCGATGTCTAAAGAAGTTGCGGATTCCAACTGTTGTAGTTTTACACTTTCTTTTCTGCGACCGTAAGTGTAATATGTGATATCGCCGGTTTCGTTGCTATATGTCAACGAAAATTGGTATGGGCATATTTACTTACGTTGATGACATGTGATGTTATGTGTTGCTGGATATGTTATATTGGATCGTCGTGTTTGAATAGCCGGGGGGGTTTTATATGAGATGAGTGTTTTTCATTTTCATTCATGTAAAAACTTGTATGTAATATTCTTTTATTGGGGCACTTCCAGGTTGCGGAAGATGTCGCCTTTTGTATATTATTTACTTTTCCGCACTAGGATAGACCCAAAGAGGAGGGCACAAGTAACCGGGTTCTAGAGTCCAGTGGGAGACCAACTTGAGGAGTTAAGTCCGGGTCTCCTAACTATAGAATTGGTAGGGTTGCTTGCCGCTCTCGTAGGGGTCTAGGGGTATGGGTTTGGCTATTCATCGCGACCGTAGAATCCGTGTTTTATACTGGCTCGTATTGAAAACACGGACGTCCTAGTATATCCAATGTTTCATATGATTCTTCTGCTGCGATATCTGTAATGTGATCATGTGATGTTCTGTGATAAATACTGTATATAGTATATATGATATATTATATAGACGTTATTTATGTTTTACACCCACGCTAGCCCTACCCCGCTCTGCCGTTAGTTACCTAACCTAACGGTGCACGAGGGGACATCGAGGCGAATGCGGATGGCATAAGTGTACGTCGTATTTATCTGTGATGTTTAGGTACTTAAATGATGGTACTTCATTAATATGATTAATGAAAGGAAAAGAAACCTAAAGATGTTGTGCAATCGAATTTCATAAATAAAATAGGTAGCTACAGTTCTTGTTTTGGACAACGGTATATATAATATATCCTGCACCTTATTCGATAAGGAAAGGACCGAGATCCCTTCACCGGGAGTGACTCCTTTAGCAATAACTGGCAGATGCTACACACTCGGTTTATCTTTTGATTGCTTTTAAGAGTTTTGCTTTGCACAGTGATATATATGATATATCTCGCACCTTATTCGATGAGGAAAGGGCCGACGATCCCTTCACCGGGAGTGACCCCTTTAGCAAGACTAGAAAAGCCTCGAAAACACTCCATTTCAAAATCATTTAATTCTACAACGATATCAAGTTCATTACGCAATAGGTTTTCAGAAAAACCTGTCGTAGCCCTCCGTCATTTTAAATAAGTCCTACTTAGTATTCGTGCTACGTTTGTTGACCTCCGTCAAGGCGTAGTGTGCGGTAGCTAACTAGTATTTATCTGCTTATGCATATGATGCAGATTGGATTAGGGTAGTCGTGCGGCCTTGTTGACCTCCGTCAAGGGTCGTGCGGGTGGGTTTAATTTGATCAAGAAATGACGGATTGAACTTGACTAGTAGCCTATGGTTTGTTGACCTCCATCAAGGTCATAGGGTGCTAGGGGCAAAATTATCGGGAATTTCAAGTGTTGAAATTTGCAATGAGATTGCATACCTTCTATGAGATAGTTGGATCCCGATACCCGCTGCGAGTAAGAGTTACTCCTGGAAGACTTTTACACATTACAATTAGCCAATCAACTAGGTGTCTAGAAAGGTGTTAACGAGGTTACGCCTCTGGGAAAACGAGGTTTACATTAATTGGGTACGTGCGAAAGCACGGGGGACCTCCCTCAAAGTACCGACACAGGCCTGGCTGAAAGATTGGCGAACTTGTAGTGTGTAATTAATCCCGGCTAGTCTTTCCTTTTAGGGTTTGAAGGAAGATTTGATAAAAACAGTGGGAGCCATCCTGATTAGATAAAATAATAACCAATCTATTCTTGCAAGAGCGCACGCTGAGTGTTTTCTTCTCTTTCTCTCCTGGTAGTGACCTTGTCACGCCTTAATCAAGTTAATAATACGGATGTATTGACCGAACCCGCTTTTTATACTGAGCTGGGGAACGTTGGTCACGCTCCAACTTATAATTGTTATAAGTCAGAGCAGGAAATTGGGGAATACCAGATTTCCCGTGCCGCCCAAATGAAGAAAGTGCATGCCGATGCATCTCCTTCGGGTGTGTTCATTACAAAGAACTGTTTCTCTGTATCCTCTACGTCCTGGGTATTTGATACCGGATCAGGATCCCAGATATGTAATCAGTTACATAGGGCTATAGAATGGTAGAGAACTGAGAACGGGTGATAAGTTTCATGAGACAGAAAACGGTGCAAATGTTGCAGCCAAGTCTGTTGGTCACTGTCACCCTGTATTCCAAATACATTGATTCTGAACAAATGTTATTAGATACCGAACCTAATATACAAAATCATATCAGTCTCTTTATTAGTAAAGAAATGATAAAATTTTGTATTGTTGGATAATGTTTTCAACATTTCCTATATCAAAAGTTGATCGGTTCATTCACGTTATCTAAAAGCATTGACGTTCTAAATCAAACTACAGTTCTTAGTATACGGAACACACACAAGAGGAAGAGTTCAGAAATGAACGAATCCTTCTTAAGGTATTGTAGTCTAGGTCATATCAATGCGACCCGACTAGCTAAGTTGCACAAAGATGCATATTTAAATCTGTTTGAATTTACATCTTGTGAAAACTTGCTAGTCATGTCACATAGATAAGATGACCATAGCACTGTTTACTGGAAACAGAGAAAGAGTTAGTGAACTCTTGGGATAATACATGTTGATGTATGTAGGTCCACTGTCTACACATGCCAAGACCGGTTCTTTGTACTTCATTACATTCTCTGATGATCTCTCAAGATTCAGACATATGTTCCTGTTGAAACACAAGTCCGAACCTTTTGAGATATTCACGGAATATAATTTAGAAGTAGAGAACCAAAATGAGGGTATAAGTATTATGTCCTTTGATGCGATCAGGGAGGAGAATACTTGAGCACGGAATTCCTGGACTATTCTAAAGGAGAATGAGATTCTCTCTCAGCATTACTCCTCCGAATACACCATAGCACGATGGTATATCGGGGCGGAGCAATTGCACCCTATTCGATATGGTGCGCTCTATGATGAGTACTACTGAGTTACCTATTTCCTTTTGGGAGTTTTGCGCTTGAGAAGCTGCATACCTATTGAATAGGGTTCCAATCAAATCAATTGCCTACACCTTCATATGTGATATGGAAAGGGAAGAGTCCATATCTTAAGTTTGTTAAGATTTGGGGTTGTCCAGCCTATGTCTAAAAAGCAAATTCCGGACAAGCTCGAGGCAAGATCTGTTATGTAGAACTGGAAATGTTTCAGCTATACAAACTGCAGCTGATGATTTGAAAGAACCAAATGATACAAACTGCAGCTGTTATGTAGATCTAGTAGGGTTCCTCACCCACCTGAGAGATACTTCTGTTTCTCTAAGACAGTGGGAGCGAGGATTGCATCATGAGATGATGACCCAACTAGTTTCGAGCTGGCCATCAGGAGTGGGACTCTGTACGAATGGCTGGATGCTTAGCGATCTGAGATGGAATCCTTATACACCAACAAAATATGGACTTTGGTTGCTATATCTGAAGGGTTAAATCCCCATCAGGAGCAAGTATATCTTGAGAAGATTACTTGGTGTACTTGGAAAAGTTGGGACTTTCAAAGCTAGACTTGTTAAAGGTTTGCATCATTGACCAGGTATGGATTTTGTTGAAACCTTTTCTAAGTAGCTATACTTAAGTCCAACCAGATCCTACTTGCCATGGCTACATACCATGACTACGATATCTGGTGGTTGGGTGTCATGACTGCTTTTCTAAAATAATGTTTTAGAAGAGAGCGTCGGTAAGTACACAGCCAGAGGGCTTCATAGACAGTGGGAGCAGTGGAAACGTGTGCAAGATGCTTTATAGGATAAAGCAGGCATCGCGGAGTTGGAACGTCTATTTTGATGTCGTAGTCAAAAAGTTTGACTTCATCAAAATGGTAGATAAACCTTGTATATACAAAAAGGTAGTAGGGAGTATTGTGGTGATCCTCATAGAGTACGTGGATGACATACTCTTGATGGGGGAAGGAGTTTCCTATGCTACGCTCGATCAATCTCCGCTTATCACAATGATTCTCCACATAGGATCAAAGTGATACCTACTAAATCCTGGGTTTTGGATCAATGAGAAAGATCTAAATGGATGTTAGGATTCTCACTAGATGTAGCGAGATGGTATCAATCGATCCTGCGGAAAATCGCTGGAAAGGTTCCAGGGTGATAAGGACGACTGAATGTCAGTCACAGGCATTGTCTTTACCCTCTATGGAGGGACGGTATGTTGGAAGAGTTCTAAGCTAGATACCGTGACATACTAGACGATTAAAGGCAAGATACATCGCTGCTTAAGATGCTACCAAAGAGGCTGTCTGGGTGTATATTAGTTCATGAGATGAACTTAGTTCCTCCCATTGTGTGACAATGGAGTTGTGGCTTATGCCTAGGAACGCCTGTCCCATCAGTGATCCAGACATATTCTAAGGCAGTATCACCTGATCATGGAGATGGTTGATCTCCAGGGTGATCGAGGTTAGGAGAACAGACTCAGAGGACAACACGGCGGATCCACTCACAAAGGCCTTTTCCCAGAGAGAGACTTTTATGGGTTGGTTGAGTATGAGATACTAAGACCACTGCTATCAGATAGCCCACTGCTATCAGATGGCCCTAGTGCAAGTGGGAGATTGTTAGTTATATGTATGCCCTAGAGGCCATTACTATACATAGGATGTATATTGTAGCGGATGCTTGGACATATATAGGGAGGACTTTCTTGCTCGATATGATAGTATGCTATCTGGTTGATCTTTACCTTAACGGGTACACTGATTGTCTCTCTGTTACATGTTGGTAAAGCCCTTAGGATGTGTACTTAACTACCTGGACTATGATGCGGATCATACTAGTGGGGACATGGTATTCCATAAGTACATCCTTCAAGGTCCCTAGTCGTGGGTGTATCGAGACGGGGCATCGATATACCAGAGTAGACTAGCGTATACCTTCTCGACCCATACAGATGGGCGATGGATGATCCCATATCCATTGGTGTTTGACATCAGAGATGATATACGGGTGCTCAGTAGAGACTGGGTACACTGGACGGACTCGCCGAGAACTCCTAGATGGTATTATACCTTACGTCAGATGGCAGTTCTCTGGTGATACTGGTACAGATTAGTCTGTAGACCCGAGATCGTCATAGAGTCTTGTGTGATTCCCACTGTGCTTTGATTTCCACCTTACCACGTCCAAGAGGGCGTGCAAAACGGTGGTTTTTGGGTACAGTCCCGAATCACATGGAGGCAATGAGCGATGGGAGGGGATTCGTCTCTCCCGGTATAGGGAGTTGATGTTGCGCTGTGTTCGATTGGCTATAACCGGAAATCCCTTGCCAGGGTTGCTGAGATTTACTGGTAAGTGTTACCAGTAGTTTCTCGAACTGTTATAGACCTCATATCGACACGACTTATCGAGCTATTGGGGTCTGACGTTTACCACCCCTAGGTGAGATATGCGACATATCAGACGAATAGACCGGACTATACGGTAAGTGTTACTGGTTGGATTCAATGGAGTGTGAGCGGGCTTGCTCGTCGATCTTCTGATCGCTCAATACCTGGGTGGCCGTTACGTTTAGAAGACCGCTTGCGGCTTGTGGGTGTTTGATATGATCATCACCTGCTGCTGGCGTATTGGCGAGTCTTTAGAGTCCTACACAGAGGTTTCCTGGCTCAAGCGAAACGAAATAGGAGCGCATATGAGATATGTGCGGGACCGAGAATAATACCAGTATGTGATACTGTATTCTATTCTCGCGATTTGTATCATTGGACGGTTATATGAGATATAGCCGGGTTACCAAATCAAGTGTTGATTCGATACATTGATACACTGTATATTAGTCGGTTATATGCAGTATGACCGGATCATTAAATCAAGCGTTGATTTAATGATTTAATGCATAATTATATATTTGATATATTACTTTGCATCAACTAGTATTGGTTCACTTAAGATGGATTTTCTCACTTGATGTGCACATTGTATATATATGATATAGTTTTGTGCACTAGTTTGTATCATGTTTGATGATACATGCAAACTTGGGTGTGTGTATGCTTTAAACTATGATTAGGTTAATGGTTAGGATTTTATTTATTTATTTATTCTTTAAGGCAAGAAATGAAATGGTGGCTTTCTTTGGATTTATCTTGAAGCTTCTTGAAGCTTTGAAAAAGCTTTGACCATTTTGTTTCTTTCCTTAACCCTAACCATTTGCTTTAACCATAGTTTATTCTCTACACTCTACCATGGTTCCATTATGATAACTTCACTTGATTTATCATTTGTTTTGATTATTCTTATGATACTCTTTTTCTTCTTCTTCTTCTTCAAGAAGAAAAAGCTTGCTAGCTTCAATGGTGAAATGAGAAAAAGAGTGAGAAATCCAAATCTAAAGTGAACCCACTTCCTATTTCTTCATCCTCTACCACTTGCCAAGTAATATAGGGTGTTTTCTTCACATGTTTCTTGACTTGGTGAAGTTGGAGCTTGATCTTGAGTTGCCTCGACGTAGATCATCTTCGGCATCGAAGTCGACGACCTAGCCCGATCATTTCTTCGACGAAACCATCGCTAGAGTCCGGGATCCGATGATCGCAGCGGAGGGACATCATCACGGAGCTAAGGAAGTGGAGGACTGCATCTACAAAGGTTGTAGTCTCTTTCACATAGCAGTAAAATTGTTTACTACTTGCATGTTTCGCCTAATCTCTAGTCAACGATCTATATTAGGGTTTCTCTGCACCGGAAAAATTTGAAATTGGCATGGTTGATGCCTTGTGAGACCTCATTAGTGTGCCTAGGAACCCTACAATTACAACCTTTGTAGATCCGGTCCTTCACTTCTAAAGCTCCGTGTTGAGGTTCCTTCACTGCGATCATCGTGTTCCGAACTCTCGAGAGGTTCCACGAAGAGAAAGATGCAGTCTTGCTTCCAATCTTCGATAACAAAGATGATCTACCTTGAAGTTTCATTAACACAAGCTAATACTCACTAAATGAAGTGAACACTCTCATCTAAAGGGCAAGGATAGATGAGGATGATGAAGTAGGATATTTGCTCCCATTTATTTTCTATTTCTCACTCATTTTCATCACAAAGAACAAAGCTAGAAAGCTTTGCAAGCAAAGAAGAAGAAGGAAGAAGATGAACCAATAATAGAATCCTTTTATGATGAATAATGAAAAGATAAATATGATGAATAATGCAACCATGGTCAACTAAACCCATGTAGAGAATTACTAGGGCTAGGGTTTGGGTTGGGTTTAAAGTGAATCACTTGAAAATATCAAGCATAATATCTGTTAATTATATGTATGCCCTAGAGGCCATTGCTGTACATAGGATGTATATTATAGTGGATGCTTGGACAAATATAGGGAGTACTTTCTTGCTCGACATGATAGTATGCTATTTGGTTGCTCTTTACCTTAACGTGTACACTGATTGTCTCTCTGTTATATGTTTGTAAAGCCCTTATGATGTGTACTTGACTACCTGGGCTATGATGCGGATCATACTAGTGGGGACATGGTAGTCCATAAGTGCATCCTTCAAGGTCCCTAGTCGTGGGTGTAACGAGACGGGGCATCGATATACCAGTATAGACTAGCGTATACCTTCTCGACCCATACAGATGGGCGATGGATGATCCCATATCCATTGGTGTTTGACATCAGAGATGATATACGGGTGCTCAGTGGAGACTGGGTACACTGGACAGACTCACCGAGAACTCCCAGATGGTATTATACCTTACGTCAGATGGAAGTTCTCTGGTGACACTGGTACAGAGTAGTCTGTTGACCCGAGATCATCATAGAGTCTTATGTGATTCCCACTGTGCTTTGATTTCCACCTTACCACGTCTAAGAGGGCATGCAAAATGGTGGTTTTTGGGTACAGTCCCGAGTCACACGGAGGCAATGAGCGATAGGAGGGGATTCGTCTCTCCCGGTATAGGGAGTTGATGTTGCGCTGTGTTCGATTGGCTATAACCGGAAATCCCAGGCCAGGGTTGCTGAAATTTACTGGTAACTGTTACCAGTAGTTTCTCGCACTATTATTGACACGACTTATCGAGCTATTGGGGTCTGACGTTTACCACCCCTCGGCAAGATATGCGACATCTCAGACGACGAGACCGGACTGTACGGTAAGTGTTACTGGTTGGATTCACAGGAGTGTGAGCGGGCTTGCTCGTCGATCTTCTGATCGCTCAACACCCGGGTGGCCGTTACGTTTAACAGACCGCTTGCGGCTTGTGGGTGTTTGATATGATCATCACCTGCTGCCGGCGTATTGACGAGTCTTTAGAGTCCTACATAGAGGTTTCCTGGCTCAAGCGAAACGAAATAGGAGCGCATATGAGATATGTGCTGGACCGAGAATAATGCGTGTATGTGATACCGTATTCTATTCTCGCGATGAATGTATCGAAAGGTTGTATGCGATATAACCTAGTTATCGAATCGAGGATTGATTCGATAAGTCGATACATTGGATATTAGTCGATCATATGCGATATGACCGGATCATTAAATCAAGTGTTGATTTAATGATTTAATGCATAATTATATGTTTGATATATTACCTTACATTAACTGGTATTGGTTCACTTAAGATGGATTTTCTCACTTGATGTGCGCATTGTATATATGATATATTTTTGTGCACTTGATTGTATCATGTTTGATGATACATGCAAGTTTGGGTGTATGTTTAGTTTAAACCATGTTTAAGTGAATGGTTAGGGTTTTATTATCTTCTCTTGATTATTTAGTTTATTTATTTATTCTTTATTTTAGGAAAAGAAAAGATATGGTTGCTTATTTTGTTTGTTTTGTTGAAACTTCAAGAAGCTTTGACCATTCTTGTTCTTTTCCTATACCTAACCATTCACCTAACCTTGGTTCATTCTCTACACTTAACCATGGTTGCTATTATGATAAGAGTGAATGGGATTTTCTTTTTAAGAAAATGCTTTTATTCTTATCATATTCTTTTTCCTTCTTCTTCTTCTTCTTCAAGAAGAATGAAGCTTGCTTGCTTCAATGGTGACTTGAGAAAAAGAGTGAGAAATCCAATTCTAAAGTGAACCCACTTCCTATTTCTTCATCCTCTACCACTTGCCAAGTAGTATAGTGTGTTTTCTTCACATGGTTCATGGCTTGGTGAAGTTGGAGCTTGATCTTGTGTTGTCTCGACGTAGATCATCTTCGGCATCGAAGTCGACGACCTAGCCCGCCCATTTCTCCGATGAAGCCGACACTAGAGCCCGGGATCCGATGATTGCAGCGAGGGGACATCATCACGGAGCTATGGAGGTGGAGGACCGGATCTACAAAGGTTGTATTTTCATTCACTTAGCACTAAAGTAGTTTAGTAGCTTTTCGTTTCGCTTAATCTCTAGTTAACGATCCGTATTAGGGTTTGTAGGCACCGAAAATTTTTGAAATTGGCATGGTTGATGCCTTGTAAGACCTCATTAGTGTGTCTAGGAACCCTACAGTGGTATCAGAACCTAGCTAGAGCCTTAGGCGATGTGTAGACGAAGTTAGAAACCCGAACGAAACACGAAACCCTAATTCATACCCTTCTCTGGAAATTTTCTGAAAATTTGGATTTTTATGAATTAAAAATATTCAGAAAAATAAGCAGGGTCTTATTTGAATTACTGTGAAATACGAGGGCCTAATTCGATTAAACCATCGCGGAACCGCGGCACTCGCGTGGCATATGCGGCGGTTCCGCGGCCGTAAGGTCTCCTCTTTCATTGAATTTTCCACAGTAATTCCTATATTTGAATGCTATATTTTATGGGTATTTTTATTATGACTCAAGAGTTGGGTGTTCTGGGGTTGTATTGGGACTCGTAGATTCGATCGGATTATCAAATTTTGTCTATGTGTTTTTCCGGATAATTTTTAGAATATGTTAAAAAGTTCGACCGGATATAAATACCCACTTTTTTCCCTGCTGGGAAATTTCCAATTGTTGGATCTTTCCGTAGTTTAATGACGTTCTAAGTAGTGCAAGTAACGCGATGGTCCCTCTAGAAGACAACAAACCTTAACTCGATTATGTGACCGTCTTGAACTGCCCTTTGAACCTTAGGGTTTGGGGCAGTACGGCAAGCCACATGTGAGGCGTTGGCTTGACCCTTCTACGGCTGGACCGTTGGTACTGAGGCACGAAGTGAATGTTTTTAAACTTATTTCATGTGTTGAGCTGTTTGGGGAAAACCTGGGTGTTCGATTGTTCGATCGGAAAGTTTAACATTTTCTATTTATCCGGAATGTGATACAATAATTGGAATTCACAAGTAGTTATGAGATAACTGATATGAATGTTATAAACATAGCACTTTAGTCTCACTTGATCGGTTGCCACGGAATTTTGATGTGATCGAAAGTCCGTCGCAATCACGTAGCGTACGCGGATATTCGCGGGGTAAACTTAATAGACAGCCTCACTCCATAGCCCTGACCAATTGACTGTAGGAGAACCCCGTCGCCGAAAGCATCCGTCCGGGTGCTCGCGGTAGCGGTGTTCCGCCTTGGTGCACTTCGTCGACGATATCGGGGGTGCGACCGCCTACTAAAGTTTGCGACGAGCATTCGATCAGGATGTCGGGAATCATGTTGAATTGCCCGACTTGATATTGAAAAGAGTTTTCGATAATGAGACTAAAATGCGGGGTTTATAATTGTTAGGCATGCGATGTGTAAGAAATTCATTTGTTTAGGCATGCGATGTCTAAAGAGTTTGCGGATTCCAACTGTTATAGTTTTACACTTTCTTTTCTGTGACCGTAAGTGTAATATGTGATATCGCCGGTTTCGTTGCTATATGTCAACGACAATTGGGATGCGCATATTTACTTACGTTGATGACATGTGATGTTATGTGTTGCTGGATATGTTATATTGGATCGTCGTGTTTGAATAGCCAGGGGTTTTTACGTGAGATGAGTGTTTTTCATTTTCATTCATGTAAAAACTTGTATGTAATATTCTTTTATTGGGGCACTTCCAGGTTGCGGTTGTTGTCACATTTTGTATATTATTTACTTTTCCTCACTAGGATAGACCCAAGGAGGAGAGCACAAGTAACCGGGTTCTGGAGTCCAGTGGGAGACCAACTCGAGGAGTCGAGTCCGGGTCTCCTAACTCTAGAATTGGTAGTGTTGCTTGCCGCTCTCGTAGGGGTCTAGGGGTGTGGGTTTGGTTATCCATCGCGACTGTGGAATCCGTGTTTTATACTGGCTCGTATTAAAAACACGGATGTCCTAGTATATCCAATGTTTCATATGTTTCTTCTGCTGAGATATCTGTGATGTGATCATGTGATGTTCTGTGATAGATACAGTATATAGTATATACGATATATTCTATAGGCGTTACTTATGTTTTACACCCGTGCTAGCCCTGCCCCGCTCTGCCGTTAGTTACCTAACCTAACGGTGCACGAGGGGACATCGAGGCGAATGCGGATGGCATAAGTGTACGTCGTATTTATCTGTGGTGTTTAGGTACTTAAATGATGGGACTTCATCAATATGATTAATGAAAGAAAAGAAACCTAAAGATGTTGTGGAATCGAATTTCAAAAATAAAACAGGTAGCTACAGTTCTTGCTTTGCACAGCGGTATATATGATATATCCTGCACCTTATTCGATAAGGAAAGGACCGAGATCCCTTCACCGAGAGTGACTCCTTTAGCAATAACTGGCAGATGCTACAACCCTCGGTTTATCTTTTGATAGCTCCTATAGTTTCTGCTTTGCACAGTGATATATATGATATCTCCCGCACCTCATTCGACGAGGAAAGGGCCGACGATCCCTTCACCGGGAGTGACCCCTTTAGCAAAACTAGAAAAGCCTAAAAACACTCCATTTCGAAATCATTTGATTCTACAACGATATCAAGTTCATTACGCAATAGGTTTTCACAAAAACCTGTCGTAGCCCTCTGTCATTTCAGATAAGTAGTAGTTAGTATTCGTGCTACGTTTGTTGGCCTGCGTCAAGGCGTAGTGTGCGGTAGCTAACTAGTATTTATCTGCTTATGCATATGATGCAGATTGGATTAGGGTAGTCGTGCGACTTTGTTGGCCTGCGTCAAGGGTCGTGCGGGTGGGTTTAATTCAATCAGGAAATGACGGGTTGAACTTGACTAGCGCACTATGGTTTGTTGGCCTGCGTCAAGGTCATAGGACGCTAGGGGCAAAATTATCGCGAATTTCAAGTGTTGAAATTTGCAATGAGATTGCATACCTTCTATGAGATAGTTGGATCCCGATACCCGCTGCGAGTAAGAGTTACTCCTGGGAGAGTTTTACACATTACAATTAGCCGATCAAGTAGGTGTCTAGAAAGGTGTCAACAGGGTTACGCCTCTGGAAAAACGAGGTTTACATTAATTAGGTTCGTGCGAAAGCACGGGGGACCTCCCTCAAAGTACCGACACTGGCCTGGCTGAAAGATTGGCGAACTTGTAGCGTGTAATTAATCCCGGCTAGTCTTTCCATTTAGGGTTTGAAGGAAGATTTGATAAAAACAGTGGGAGCCATCCTGATTAGATAAAATAATAACCAATCTGATCTTGCAAGAGCATACGCTGAGTGTTTTCTTCTCTCTCTCTCCAGGTAGCGACCATATCACGCATTAATCAAGATAATAATACGGATGAATTGACCGAACCCGCTTATTATACTGAGCTGGGGAACGTTGGTCCCGCTCTAACTTATAACTGTTATAAGACAGAGCAGGAAATTGGGGAATACCAGATTTCCCGTGCCGCCCAAACGAAGAAACTGCATGCTGATGCATCATCTTCGGGTGTGTTCATTACAAGAGAACTGTTTCTCAGTATCCTTTACGTCCTGGGTATGTGATACCGGATCAGGATCCCGCATATGTAATCTATTACACAGGTTACAGAGAGGTAGAGAACTGAGGACGGGTGATAAGTTTCATGAGACAGAAAACGGGGCAAGTGTTGCAGCCAAGTCTGTTGGTCACTGTCACCCAGTATTACCAATACATTGATTCTGAACGAATGTTGTTAGATACCGAACCTGTTATACAAAATCATATCAGTCTCATTATTAGTAAAGAAATGATAAAATTTTGTATTGTTGGATAATGTTTTGAACATTTCCTTTATCAAAAGTTGATCGGTTCAGGCACGTTGTCTAAAAGCATCGATGTTCTAAATCAAACTACAGTTCTTTAGTATACGGAACACACACAAGAGGAAGAGTTCAGAAATGAACGGATCTTTCTTGAGGTATTGTAGACTAGGTCATATCAATGCGACCCGACTAGCTAAGTTGCACAAAGATGCATATTTAAATCTGTTTGAATTTACATCTTGTGAAAACTTGCCAGTCATGTCACAAAGATAAGATGACCACAGCTCTGTTTACTGAAAACAGAGAAAGAGTTAGTGAACTCTTGGGATGATACATGTTGATATATGTAAGGTCCCCCGTCTACACGTGCCAGGAACGGTTCTTTGTACTTCATTACATTCTCTGATGATCTCTCAAGATTCAGTCATATGTTCCTGTTGAAACACAAATCCGAACCTTTTGAGATATTCACATAATATAAGTTAGAAGTAGAGAACCAATACGAGTATAAGTATTATGTCCTTTGATGAGATCAAGGAGGAGAATACTTGTGCATAGAATTCCTGGACTATTCTAAAGGAGAATGAGATTCTCTCTCAGCATTACTCCTCCGTATACACCATAGCACGATGGTATATCGGGGCGGAGCAATTGCACCCTATTCGATATGGTGCGCTCTATAATGAGTACTACTGAGTTACCTGTTTCCTTTATGGGAGTTATGCGCTAGAGAAGCTGCATACCTATTGAATAGGGTTCCAATCAAATCAGTTGCCTACCACTTCATATGTGATATGGAAAGGGAAGAGCCCATTTCTTAATTTAGTTAAGATTTGGGGTTGTCCGGCCTATGTCTAAAAGCAAAATCCGGACAAGCTCGAGGCATGGTCAGTTATGTAGAACTGGAAAGGTTCCAGCTATACAAACTGCAGCTGATGATTTGATAAAACCAAAGTATTCAACAGTTACCAACGAACCTCTGCCTCTCCGCCAATCTAATAGGGTTCCTCACCCATCTGAGAGCTACTTCAGTTTCACTATGACAGTGGGAGCGAGAATTGCATCATGAGATGATGACCCAACTAGTTTCGAGCTGGCCATCAGGAGTGAGACTCTGTAAGAATGGCTAGATGCTTAGTGATCTGAAATGGAATCCTTATACACCAACAAAGTATGGACTTTGGTTGCTATATCTGAAGGGTTAAATCCCCAACAGGAGCAAGTATATCTTGAGAAGATTACTTAGTGTACATGGAAAAGTTGAGACTTTCAAAGCTAGACTTGTTAAAGGTTTGCATCATTAACCAGGTATGGATCATGATGAAACCTTTTCTAAGGAGCTATGCTTAAGTCCATCCAGATCCTACTTGCCACGGCTACATACCATGACTACGATATCTGGCGGTTGGGTGTCATGACTGCTTTTCTTAAATGATGTTTCAGAAAAGAGAGTCTGTAAGTACACAGTCAAAGGGCTTCGTAGACAGTGGGAGCAGCGGAAACGTGTGCAAGATGGTTTATGTGATAAAGCAGGCATCGTGGAGTTGGAACATCTGTTTTGATGGATTAGTCAAAGAGTTGACATCATCAAAATGGTAGATGAACCTTGTATAAACAAAAAGATAGTAGGGAGTATGGTGGTGATCCTCGTAGAGTACGTGGATGACATACTCTTGATAAGAAAGGTGTTTTCTTTGCTACGCTCGGTCAATCTCCGCTTATCACAATGATTCTCCATATAGGAACAAAGTGATACCTCCTAAATCCTATGTTTTGGGTCTATGAGATAGATCTAAATGGATGTTAGGATACTCACTAGATGTAGTGAGATGGTATCAATTGATCCGGGGGAGAATCACTGGAAAGGTTCCAGGGTGATAAGGACGACTGAATGTCAGTCACAGGCATTGTCTTTACCCTTAGTAAAGGGACGGTATGTTGGAAGAGTTCCAAGCTAGATACCGTGGCATACTAGACGATAAAGGCTCGATACATCGCTACTAAAGATGCTACCAAAGAGGCTGTTTGGGAGTATATTGGTTCATGAGATGAACTAGGTTCCTAACATTGTGTGACAATGGAAGTGTGGCTTTGGCCCGGGAACCCCGGTCCCATCAGTGACCCAGACATATTCTGAGGCAGCATCACCTGATCTTGAAGATAGTTCATCTCCAGGGTGATCGAGGTTAGGAGAGTAGACTCAGAGGACAATACGGCGGATCCACTCACAAAGGCCTTTTCCCAGAGAGAGACATTTATGGGACGGTTGAGTATGAGATACTACAACCACTGCTATCAACTGGCCCTAGTGCAAGTGTGAGATTGTTAGTTATATGTATGCCCTAGAGGCCATTGCTATACATAGGATGTATATTGTAGTGTATGCTGGGACATATATAGGGAGGACTTTCTTGCTCGACATGATAGTATGCTATCTGGTTGCTCTTTACCTTAACGTGTACACTGATTGTCTCTCTGTTACATGTTGGTAAAGCCCTTAGGATGTGTACTTGACTACCTGGACTATGATGCGGATCATACTAGTGGGGACATGGTAGTCCATAAGTGCATCCTTCAAGGTCCCTAGTCGTGGGTGTATCGAGACGGGGCATCGATATACCAGTGTAGACTAGCGTATACCTTCTCGACCCATACAGATGGGCGATGGATGATCCCATATCCATTGGTGTTTGACATCAGAGATGATATACGGGTGCTCAGTGGAGACTGGGTACACTGGACGGACTCGCCGAGAACTCCCAGATGGTATTATACCTTACGTCAGATGGCAGTTCTCTGGTGACACTGGTACAGAGTAGTCTGTTGACCCGAGATCGTCATAGGGTCTTGTGTGATTCCCACTGTGCTTTGATTTCCACCTTACCACGTCCAAGAGGGCATGCAAAACGGTGGTTTTTGGGTACAGTCCCGAGTCACATGGAGGCAATGAGCGATAGGAGGGGATTCGTCTCTCCCGGTATGGGGAGTTGATGTTGCGCTGTGTTCGATTGGCTATAACCGGAAATCCCTGGCCAGGGTTGCTGAGATTTACTGGTAAGTGTTACCAATAGTTTCTCGAACTGTTATAGACCTCATATCGACACGAATTATCGAGCTATTGGGGTCTGATGTTTACCACCCCTAGGCAAGATATGCGACATATCAGACGACGAGACCGGACTGTATGGTAAGTGTTACTGGTTGGATTCACAGGAGTGTGAGCGGGCTTGCTCGTCGATCTTCTGATCGCTCAACACCCGGGTGGCCGTTACGTTAAGCAGATCGCTTGCGACTTGTGGTTGTTTGATTTGATCATCACTTACTGCCGGCGTATTGACGAGTCTTTAGAGTCCTACACAGAGGTTTCCTGGCTCAAGCGAAACGAAATAGGAGCGCATATGAGATATGTGCGGGACAGAGAATAATGCGTGTATGTGATACCGTATTCTATTCTCGCGTTGAATGTATCGAATGGTTGTATGCGATATAACCTAGTTATCGATACGAGGATTGATTCGATAAGTAGATACGTTGGATATTAGTCGGTTATATGCGATATGACCTGATCGTTAAATCAAGTGTTGATTTAATGATTATATGCTTGATATATTACCTTGCATTAACTAGTATTGGTTCACTTAAGATGGATTTTCTCACTTGATGTGCACATTGTATATATGATATATTTTTATGCACTTGATTGTATCATGTTTGATGATACATGCAAGTTCTGGTGTATGTTTAGTTTAAACCATGTTTATGTGAATGGTTAGGGTTTTATTATCTTCTCTTGATTATTTAGTTTATTTATTTATTCTTTATTTTAGGAAAAGAAAAGATATGGTTGCTTATTTTGTTTGTTTTGTTGAAACTTCAAGAAGCTTTGACCATTCTTGTTCTTTTCCTAAACCTAACCATTCACCTAACCTTGGTTCATTCTCTACACTTAACCATGGTTGCTATTATGATAAGAATGAATGGGATTTTCTTGTTAAGAAAATGCTTTTATTCTTATCATATTCTTTTTCCTTCTTCTTCTTCTTCAAGAAGAATGAAGCTTGCTTGCTTCAATGGTGACTTGAGAAAAAGAGTGAGAAATCCAATTCTAAAGTGAACCCACTTCCTATTTTTTCATCCTCTACCACTTGCCAAGTAGTATAGGGTGTTTTCTTCACAAGTTTCATGGCTTGGTGAAGTTGGAGCTTGATCTTGTGTTGCCTCGACGTATATCATCTTCAGCATCGAAGTCGACGACCTAGCCCGCCCATTTCTCCGATGAAGCCGACGCTAGAGCCCGGGATCCGATGATCGCAGCGAGGGGACATCATCACGGAGCTATGGAGGTGGAGGACCGGATCTACAAAGGTTGTATTTTCGTTCACTTAGCACTAAAGTAGTTTAGTAGCTTTTCGTTTCGTCTAATCTCTAGTTAACGATCCGTATTAGGGTTTGTAGGCACCGGAAATTTTTGAAATTGGCATGGTTGATGCCTTGTGAGACCTCATTAGTGTGCGTAGGAACCCTACAATATCTTTTCCAAGACAAAAGAAAAGCTTCTAGAATCTACTAGAAGTCTTAACCCTAATCCAAACCCTAATCATGTTTAAACTCCACAAAACATGTTGCATTAATAACCATATCATGTTACAATATTATATATCACATATATAATATTTATCGTAACAAAATAAAATAATACAATTAACATATATCGCATATATATATCAATGTATTAACCGAGTGAGAAAAAGAATCTTTTAGTGAGCTAATATTAGTTAATTTAATTTAATATATCATATATATTATTATACATTAAATTATCGAATCAACACTTGATCCGACAATCCGGCTATATCGCATATAACCGACTAATACGATGACCCGGCTATATCACATATACCCAGCCGATATCTCATATCCGAGAATCAAATACGGTATCACATACCGAATTATCCTCGGTCCCGCACATATCACATATGTGCTCCTATTTCGTTTTGCCAGAGCCAAGAAACCTCTGTGTAAGACTCTAAAGAATCGTCAATATGCTGGCATTAGGTGATGATCATATCAAACACCTACAAGCTGCAAGCAGTCAGCTAAACGTAATAGCTTCCCAGGTATTGAGCGCTCAAAAGATCAACAAGTAAGCCTACACATTCTCATGTGAATCCAATCAGTAACACTCCCGTACAGTTCGGTCTCGTCGTCTGATATGTTGCATATCTCGCCTAAGGGTGGTTTACGTCAGACCCCAGTAGCTTGATAAGTCGTGTCGATATGAGGTCTATAACAGTTCGAGAAACTACTGATAACTCTTACCTGTAAATCTCAGCAACCCTAGCCAGGGATTCCAGTTATAGCCAATCGAACACAGCGCAGCATCAACTCCCAATACCGGGAGAGACGAATCCCCTCCTATCGCTCATTGCCTCCATGTGATTCGGGACTGTACCCAAAAGCCACCTTTTTGCATGCCCTCTTGGACGTGGTATGATGGAAATTAAAGCACAGTGGGAATCACACAAGACTCTATGACGATCTCGGGTCAACAGACTACTCTGTACCAGTGTCACCGGAGAACTGCCATCTGATGTGAAGTACAATACCATCTGGGAGTTCTCGGCGAGCCCGTCCAGTGTACCCAGTCTCCACTGTGCACCCGTACACCATCCTTGATGTCAAACACCGATGGATATGGGATCATCCATCGCCCATCATATGGGTCAAGATGCGTATACACTAGTCTACTCTGGTGTCGATGCCCTGTCTCGATACACCCTTGACTAGGAACAGTTATAGGGTGTACTCATCGACTACCGTAGCCCCACTAGTATGATCTCATCATAGTATTAGTAGTCGAGTATATATCCTAAGGGCTTTATCAACATGTAACATAGAGACAATCAGAGTATATGTTAAGATAAAGTACAACCAGATAGTATACTATCATTTCGAGCAAGAAAGTCCTCCCTATATATGTCCAACATCCATTACAATATACATCATATGTACAGTAATGGCCTTTAGGGCATACATATAACTAACAATCTCCCACTTGCACTAGGGCCATCTGTTGTGGTATCGTCTGTAAGTGCACGGCGGCGTCCCGGCCGTCAATCCGACGCCGGAATGGAGAAGCGATGCTTTTCTTTACACTTTATAAACCGGCACCACCGCGCACTATAAACCCGTATCGTGCCATTAAACAAGTCCTAGCTAACTACAAGATGGGAGTAGAGAGATATACCGAGCGATCCGTGTCCTTCGGTCTTCTTGTCGTCGTCCCGATCTCCCCGCGGAATCTCCGGTCTCCACCTCGTCGCCAGAAGGGCACCACATCGCCGGCTTCTTTTACGGGCTCCCACCTCTGGACCGAGGGAACTCGGGCACGAAGTTGGCGAGCCGACGTGCCCAAGATTTGCTGTAGAAAACGTGTAGTGCTCTATGTCTCATTTGGGGTTACTTGAAGTTGCCTTTGGTGGAGGAAATGAACTTGTGGAATTTTGTGATGAACTTAGGGATTTTTGCAAGCATGAGAGAGCCAAAAATCCCCACACACAAATTAGGCAGCCCCTTCTCCTTGCTTGGCCGGCCCCCTCATGGAAGTGAGTGAGAATGGAGTCCAAGGGAATGGAAAAGGAAGTGAGCTACACAATAATCCAAGGGAGAGAGAGAAAAAGCTATCATGCAAACAAATGATCACTAGGAAAGTCCAACACTCAATCAACAATCATCACTTCCAAAAGTCATGCCATCATGAAGATAGAAGTCAAGCAATGATGAAGTGAACAAGTCAAATGATGGTGCAACCATCATGACACAACAATATGCAAAGACAACCCTCCAAAATACTTATTTGCAAAATGCAAATAAGCCCTCCTCCACCAATCTTCAGCCAAATGAAAGATACAAAGAAATATGGCTAAAATGGAAAACAAACTGGCAACTCCAAAAAACTGATCCCGTAATAAATTACAGGAAAACCCGGCTACTGTATATAAATACCCGCATTTGTATTCCGACCAAAATACAAATGCAAAGAGACAAAGTCTACACTGTACAATACTAGGATCGGGCTTAATCCAAAGCCCGCTAGTATTAACCGTCCGATCATGATCCGTGCAATGCCGCACGTATCTGATCAAACCTTTCCATATCTCTATACGGCCTCTACAGCGTTTCGCCCGAAAACTTGAGCAACTGAATGTGGGGGACTCTAAAGACTCGTCAATACTATGGCTGTGGATTTAACCACTAGCACATCAGAGGTATTAGCCATACGTGACGGGCTACTAGCTATTGACAAAAAGGGACGTCGATGAGCGAACTCATCCTGACACCCTACTGAGCCTGTCAGTGACAATATCCGTACAGTCCGGTCCGTTCGTCTATTAGCATCGCATGGCGGGCCTACGGGGTTGGTAAAAGTCAGACCCCCAAAAGCGGTACAAGTCGTGTCGTAGTGTAGCCCAGAACACCCTGAGATACTACTAGAATACCTACCAGTAAATCTCCTGCCTTGGCCAAGGACTTTTCATGTACTGGCTCTTCTAGACACAGTGCGACCTCACCCCCAATACCGGGAGAGACGAACCCCTGAAGATCCGCTCACTACCTCCATGTGGCTCGGGACTGCACCCAACTAAAACCTGTTTGCACGTCCCATTCGAGCGTGGTAGGGTAGTAATCAAAGTACAGTGGGAACTCACACGAGACAAATGACGATCCTCAGGTCGATTAACTAACCTGTACACATGTCACCAGGGAACTACTATCTGACGTCAGGTATAAGACCAACTAGCATGTTCCCGGCGAGTCCTGTCCGGTGTACTCATAACCCAATGAGCACCTGTATACATCTTAGGTGAACCAACTAACACCAGTGGCTTGTGAGACCGGCCACCGCCACCGCCCCTCGTCGGGGTCTCGACTGTATACACTAGTCTACTCTGTAGTATCGATGCCTTATCTTGAAACTCCCACGACTAAAGACCTTTTAAGGATGTGCTTATGGACTACCAGCTCTCACGTATATGATCGCCCTCATACTGCTGGTAGTCAAGCAAGAATCCTAGGGGCTCTATCAACGTGCAATAGTGACCTGTATGGTCACCTAAAGCAGTACACGATGATACAGATAAACCAGATAGCATACTATCATCTTGAGTAAGACTTTCCTACTGGGACAGATCCTCCCTCAATCATTGCAAGCACGTACCTGTGATCCAATAATTGACTCTGAGGGCACTATCTCCAACAATCTCCCACTTGCACTCAAGGCTAATTATTGTGATGTCGCATACTCAGAGCCCGTGTGATACCGAACACCCAACTCCTCTACTAGTCAGTCTCACAAAGCTCATTTGTGAAACTATTGTGTTCGAGGAATAGCCTCAGCGAGTGGATCCGCTTTGATGTTTCTTTCTATGTCTCTCTATATCTCAAGTTCGCGGAGAATGCCATCTCCCGAAATAAGCAATACTTGTCTTAGAATGTGTCTGCATGTCTGATGGGACCTAGCTCATAAATGAACTCCAAATCCAAACTTCTTAAACTGTATCGTCAACTGAGCTTAATCATTATCCTGAGCCATGACTCCCTCAGTATTGCCTTGGACCACCTGTCAAAAATACTGCCCCTCGTTAGAAGGAAAACTATAACTCTGACAACCTCCTTGTCATCCAGGTCACCTTGGAAGCCTGGAATGATAACTGTCTCCCGAATGAGGCTGTCGTTATCATATCCCTAGAACATCCACTTATGTTCTAAAACTGCTTCCGATTGTTTCTCCACGATAGGATCAATATCAACTTATTGCATCTAGTGCAAAAACAACATCTGGTGTGGTACTTGACATCTCATGATTGACTCAATAGCCTAAGCAAGTGATCTGCCAATCATGCACATCCCTCTCCCCTTTAGTCTATAAGACACCTTTAGAGAGGGTGACTCCATCACCTGTAGGTATACTACCGTGCCAGGAGTCGTCCATTCTAAATACTCTTAGAATGCTGTCTAAGTACCCTTAATTAGGAAAACACCCAAATCTAGATCTAAAACCATAGATCTAGTAACCAGTATGTCTGATATAATGTCCAAGTCCCATGTGGAGAAACCACTGTGTGACGACCAAAGTATAACCGATCGTAGTAAAGGAATATCACTTCCTACTCTATGTATGTCAACCAAATACCATGACATCACACCCTACTACCTTCTCAACAGATCCACCCCTTATTCTGATGAAGTCAAACCTATGACTGTCACATCAGAAATTGATTATCTATCTCCGCTACATCTGCTTTAGTCTATAAATAGAGATAAGCCACATGTCCACCAATGCTTCCGCTGCTCCCACTGACCACGACAACCCTCCGGCAGAGTCATATAGACGTACACTTCTGAAGCTAGTTTAGAACGACGCTATACTCATCCTCCTGCCGGGTCTCACGGTCTAGAACAACAGCAATGGCAAGTCTGGGTAAACAAGAACTTCCCTGTCACCGTCCTTGAGGCTACCGGAGTACCTCTCGGGTGCCTGAAGTTACCCACCTTATCTGCGGAGTGGGTAATGGAATGTCAAACCAGATTGAATCTTTAGGTTCCTATCAAAATCTTCAATAATCGTTTGTGGTTCTGGAATCACTTCCAGTTCTACCATACTCCCACTACTGTTTTCTGAAAAAAATCCATTTTTTATTAAAACTGTGGCGAGTCTAGAACAATATTACTATTGATCTTCCAGATGGTAGAAAGCCAACCCTCGTCATAGCCTGGGTTAACCCACAAACAGCCATTACAGAAACGTGCCTTGAGTTATCCAGAGTCTGGTTTTAACCATATGCCAGAAAACTCCCCGTACCTTAACATCGTTAAGATATGAACTGTTCTATATCCAATACAGGAACAGAGGCACTGATTTAATTGAACTAGATTCAAATCATGCATCTGTCTCCAGTGCATGTCAACTAAATGGAAGGAGGCCGATCAGCGTTACTCAACTTAGGAATACTTCCAATTATGAGTAACCTGAAAGAGAAGCAAGTTCTCTTAATCATTACTATCAACTGAATACCATACACAAGTATCTACATCTTCGATCACCTTGAAGAATCCCGATACTTGCAACACCTGGTTCTCTACTTTATTCATATACCTATAACTTCTCAAAATTCGGACCTTGCGTTTCTACGAAACACTTGTCTAAAAACTAGAGAAGTCATAAGTAAATCGAATATAGTACGAGGACCAACGCCTCTATCCAAATGGACACTGGACAACATACAATCCTCTGTATAAGTCCTTTGAGTCTAATAACTCATTCCCTGTGTGTCGTAGGTCGAAAACTGTACTTATGGTTAAGAAGAATTACACCGTCGTTCAATGCTCCTTACCTAACCATCCACTGATATAGGTAAATGTCATGGACATAATTTCAAAAAGGTACATCTCACTCTATAAAAATAGACGTACAAATATATCAATTTGAAATTGGTGCATAACAACGGATATTCAAAACCAAATATTTGCCGTCCGGCAAACAACCTAGGCGATTTCCTCAAATATCACCAATTACAACGAATCCCGATATAATGAGGATGATCGCCTAATTCCCAATAACTTAGTCCCACTCATCATCTGTAAAACCATACAGATGTGAGAATCATACCTGGTAAATACATACCCCGGAGCAAGTGTCTAATTGGGAAATCAGTTTTCTTTTAACAGTACACAGTGAAACTGAAACATTGAAATGTTTCGATGGGGTATCCTGGTATTCTTAGTAATGCCTCTTCCATTATGAGATTCACAACTGTAACCGTATATTTCTATGCCATCTCTCCACATCCCTTCATATGTCTTTAGTCATTACCTTCTGCACACCCCTTTAGACCAAATGGTTTTCTTCCTTCCCTACCGTTCGGCACCAGCCTATGGTTTGGAAGAAGACTATCCAATAAGCATAATGGGTGTACTGTCCTAATCCTAGGAGCACTCGCAATGCGAGAGAAGGTGAGGATAAAAGACAACCGAATAAACCTTATTCCTATTTCTCCTGAACCGGAATCCATCCCCGAACTGGAACAAGTTCCTTTCGAGTTCGTATATAACCATACGATGGAGTATCCAATAAACTGTGGATCTTCGTATTGATACGGAGTGTCCTGGAGAAATACAAAGGTAATTTAGGATTGGCGAAGAAATATTTGGTTTGGTCATGAATAGCAGTCGCAATTTACTTTTCCCTCTTACTAATCCCTTTCTTTGTCTTTACATAATACCTTCTGTACACCATCGCTAAGCTAATTAGTTTTCTTCATTCCCTTCCGGTCGGCACCTGCCTATGGTTTGGAAGAATACTATCCAATTTGCGTAATAGGTGTACTATCTCCAAAATCAAGGAGTACTCACAACATGACAGAAGGTAAAAGGAAAAGACAACTGAATAATCCTATCCGTTTTCTCCAGAACCGGAAACCATCCTCGAATAAATTCCTTCGAGTTCGTATATAACCATACGATAGTTTTATCCAATGGAAGTGGACGTTCGTAGTAATACGGGGTGTCCTGGAGAAAAGGGTAAAAGTAGGAGTGGCAATGAGGTCTGCAACTCTGACAATCCAAAAGCCAGTGTTAAGAAGGTTTGGTTAATTTTGGTCTCTGAGTCATAGTGTAGGGTCGGGTCAATGGTCGCTGTCAAAGAGAGAGAGAAAAGAAACACTCAGCGTGCACTCTAACCTAGATCAGAATGGTTACCAATTTATTTAATCTGGAAACCTCCCACTGTAACCTCAAATTCTTCTCCAAACCTGAAAGAAGAATTAGTCGGGATGACCCGAGGAGTAAACCAACTCATCTGTGGGAATCGGGATCCATCTATCATCGCATGATAACGTGACGGAATGCGCTCACGTCATCACACTCCAGAAGGTATGCGCATATCTGGCAGGTTTCAGTTTCTTTAGAAACTCCCGATGTGATTTTTGCCCCATGCTCTTATGACCTTGACTTTGGCCAGCAAATCATAAGTCACATGTCAAGTTCTACCCGTCATTCTCCAGGTTAATTCGAACCCACCCGTACAAGCCCTTGACTTTGGCCAACAAGGCTATACGACTGTCCTAAACCAACGCATCTATCTATGCTGCATATGAATAACCAATAGCTACCAAACACTGTGCAATGACTTTGGCCAACAAACACAGCTTGAATACTATTGACTATCCATATGAAATGACGGATGGCTATGAATGGTTTCTGGCAAAAACCTTTAACGTAATGAACTTGATATCGTTGAAGGAACCGGATAGCTTTATAAAAATATAGTGATGAAAACCTTTGCTAAAAGGTCACTCCCGGTGAAGGGATCTCGGCTCTTTCCCTGTAGAATGAGGTGCAGGATATTCCAACTGAATACCACGATGCAAAGCAAAAGTAATTGGCTATAGTGAAGTTATTGCCCTGACGCAAACTTTTGTCCAAGGGGTCACTCCCGGTGAAGGGATCTCGGCCCTTGCTTCGTCGACTGAGGAGCAGAATATTCCAACTGAATATCACTGTGCAAAAAAAAAGTGAACGTCCTTGCAAATAACAGCTTTTTGAAAAATGTTCCAACAACATCAGATTAGGTTTGTTTTTAACTTGCATTGATCCGAATCAACGCAGTCCCATCAATTGATCACACCAATAAAGAACGAAAATAATGACGTACGTATATGCCATCCGCATTCGCCTCTGTGTCCCGTCTTTACCCGTTAGGTTAGCTAACTAACGACAGAGCGGGGACTGGACTAGCGTGGATGCAAAACATATACAACATCTACTAATATATATATAATATATAATTTTCGCTCAAGGCGTGATAAAATGCAACATCATAGAAACGTACAGCATCACAGAACAATACAGATATCTAGGATCCCCGGGTTTCACAGAGCCGCTGAAACCCGATGTTCCCCTGGTCGTGTGGATAGCCTGTGCAATGAAATCCTAGAGCCCTACGGGCGCGGCAAGTTACCCGCCAAAACCTGAAGCGAGGCAGCCCCCTTCAGCAACGTGAATGGACCACCCAGCACTTCACGGAATCTGGTAACTTGGGCACCCCTCCTGGGTCAACCTGTACCCCCTACGGGTGCGGCGAATAGCCCGCCAATTCTAGAGTGAAGCCCCCTCCGTCTCAATGCCATGAGATGCGGGCTTGTTGCCCTCTAAAACCCGGCTATCCGTGCACCCCTCCGCGGGGCAATCCTAGTACAGAAAGTAAAATATACATACAACGGGTACATCGACCGCAACCTGGTCGTGCCCCAAAAGAATAATATACAAACATGCAGTGACGGCAGTCCACATGTCGGACGCTCGCCCCGCAATATCAAATGTACATAATACAACAAAAACTATACTAGCATTGCATCCAGGCTATCCCCCACGACCAATCCGCAACATCACAGCACAATCACAGAACATCAACGTGAATGTCACGTTCGCAAATACGTCTAACCGGGCTATAGCAGTTAGACAGGATTTACCGATCGAGTGACATTCACGGTCACAGATATAATGTAAATACTGTGAACTAATGTGTTTAAAATTTTCCGATCGATCAAAATTTACCAAATGGGCCCCAAGCATTACTGTAGCACATAAAAAATTCTGGGCCCAAAATGAATATTCCAAAACCCCTATTTTCATCCCAGAAGCCCACTGAAGAGATTTGATGCATTGATCACTCCTTACTGCAGCGGAACCAGGGCCCCAAGTGGGGTTTGGCCGCGGTTCCGCGCTCCCCTTAAGGAATCAATGCATCGAATTTCTCCAGAATTCTTAGAATTTCCTGCACATCATTCTTCAACATACTGAAAAATTTTTGGAGCCCAAAATATTTTAACAGAGAATTGATGCATGAGAAAAATGCGGTTTTGGAATTTTTGTTTGATCGGAAATGTAAACACGTTAGACAAAGCTAGACTAGGTTAATGGCGAGGCTCTGATACCACTGTAAGTGCACGGCGGCAACCCGGCCGTCAATCCGACGCCGGAATGCGGAAGCGATGCTTTTCTTTACAATTTATAAACTGGCACCACCGCGCACTATAAACCCGGATCGTGCCATTAAACTAGTCCTAGCTAACTACAAGATGGGAGAAGAGAGATATACCGAGCGATCCGTGTCCTTCGGTCTTCTCGTCGTCGTTCCGATCTCCCCGCGGAATCTCCGGTCTCCACCTCGTCGCCGGAAGGGCACCACGTCGCCGGCTTCTTTTACGGGCTCCCACCTCTGGACCGAGATAACTCGGGCATGAAGTTGAAGAGCCGACGTGCCTAAGATTTGCTGTAGAAAACGTGTAGTGCTCTATGTCTCATTTGGGGTTACTTGAAGTTGCCTTTGGTGGAGGAAATGAACTTGTGGAATTTTGTGATGAACTTGGGGATTTTTGCAAGCATGAGAGAGCCAAAAATCCCCACACACAAATTGGGCAGCCCCTTCTCCTTGCTTGGCCGGCCCCTTCATGGAAGTGAGTGAGAATGGAGTCCAAGGGAATGGAAAAGGAAGTGAGCCACACAATAATCCAAGGGAGAGAGAGAAAAGGCTATCATGCAAAGAAATGATCACTAGGAAAGTCCAACACTCAATCAACAATCATCACTTCCAAAAGTCATGCCATCATGAAGATAGAAGTCAAGCAATGATGAAGTGAACAAGTCAAATGATGGTACAACCATCATGACACAACAATATGCAAAGACAACCCTCCAAAATGCTTATTTGCACAAATGCAAATAAGCCCTCCTCCACCAATCTTCAGCCAAATGAAAGATACAAAGAAATATGGCAGAAACGGAAAACAAACTGGCAACTCCAAAAAACGGATCCCGTAATAAATTACAGGAAAACCCCGCTACTGTATATACATACCCGCTTTTGTATTCCGACCGAAATACAAATGCAAAGAGACAAGGTCTACACTGTACAATACTAGGATCGGGCTTAAACCAAAGCCCTCTAGTATTAACCGTCCGATCCGGATCCGTGCAATGCCGCATGTATCTGATCAAACGCTGCCATATCTCCATACGGCCTCTTCAGCGTTTCGCCCGAAAACTTGAGCAACTGAATGTGGGGGACTCTAAAGACTCGTCAATACTATGGCTGTGGATTTAACCACTAGCACGTCAGAGGTATTAGCCATACGTGACGGGCTACCAGCTATTGACCAAAAGGGACGTCGATGAGCGAACTCATCCTGACACCCTACTGAGCCTGTCAGTGACAATATCCGTACAGTCCGGTCCGTTCGTCTATGAGCATCGCATGGCGGGCCTAAGGGGTTGGTAAAAGTCAGACCCCCAAAAGCGGTACAAGTCGTGTCGGAGTGTAGCCCAGAACACCCTGAGATACTACTGGAATACCTACCAGTAAATCTCCTGCCTTGGCCAAGGAATTTTCATGTACTGGCTCTCCTAGACACAGCGCAACCTCACCCCCAATACCGGGAGAGACGGACCCCTGAAGATCCGCTCACTGCCTCCATGTGGCTCGGGACTGCACCCAACTAAAACCTGTTTGCACGTCTCTTTTGAGCGTGGTAGGGTAGTAATCAAAGTACAGTGGGATCTCACACGAGACAAATGACAATCCTCAGGTCGATGAACTAACCTGTACACATGTCACCAGGGAACTGCTATCTGACGTCAGGTATAAGACCAACTAGCATGTTCCCGGCGAGTCCTGTCCGGTGTACTCATAACCCAATGAGCACCTGTATACATCTTAGGTGAACCAATTGACACCAGTGGCTTTTGAGACCGGCCACCGCCCCTTGTCGGGGTCTCGACTGTATACTCTAGTCTACTCTGGAGTATTGATGCCCGGCCTCGAAACTCCCATGACTAAGGACCTTTTAAGGATGTGCTTATAGACTACCAGCTCTCACGTATATGATCGCCCTCATACTGCTGGAAGTCAAGCAAGAATCCTAGGGGCTCTATCAACGTGCAATAGTGACCTGTAAGGTCACCTAAAGCAGTACACGATTATAAAGAAAAACCAGATAGCATACTATCATCTTGAGTATGTTAGTTATATGTATGCCCTAGAGGCCATTACTATACATAGGATGTATATTGTAGTGGATGCTGGGACACATATAGGGAGGACTTTCTTCTTCGACATGATAGTATGCTATCTGGTTGATCTTTACCTTAACGTGTACACTAATTGTCTCTCTGTTACATGTTGGTAAAGCCCTTAGGATGTGTACTTGACTACCTGGACTATGATGCGGATCATACTAGTGGGGACATGGTAGTCCATATGTACATCCTTCAAAGACCCTAGTCGTGGGTGTATCGAGTCAGGGCATCGATATACCAGAGTAGACTAGCGTATACCTTCTCGACCCATACAGATGGGCGATGGATGATCCCATATCCATTGGTGTTTGACATCGGTGATGATATACGAGTGCTCAGTAGAGACTGGGTACACTGGACGGACTCGCCGAGAACTCCCAGATGGTATTATACCTCACGTCAGATGGCAGTTCTCTGGTGACACTGGTACAGAGTAGTCTGTTGACCCGAGATCGTCATAGAGTCTTGTGTGGTTCCCACTGTGCTTTGATTTCCATCTTACCACGTCCAAGAGGGCGTGCAAAACGGTGGTTTTTGGGTACAGTCCCGAATCACATGGAGGCAATGAGCGATAGGAGGGGATTCGTCTCTCCCGGTATAGGGAGTTGATGTTGCGCTGTGTTTGATTGGCTATAACAGGAAATCCCTGGCCAGGGTTGCTGAGATTTACTGGTAAGTGTTATCAGTAGTTTCTCGAATTGTTATAGACCTCATATCGACACGACTTATCGAGCTATTGGGGTCTGACGTTTACCACCCCTAGGCGAGATATGCGACATATCAGACGATCAGACCGGACTGTACGGTAGTGTTACTGGTTGGATTCACTGGAGTGTGAGCGGGCTTGCTCGTCGATCTTCAGATCGCTCAATACCCGGATGGCCGTTACGTTTAGCAGACCGCTTGCGGCTTGTGGGTGTTTGATATGATCATCATCTGCTGCCGGCGTATTGACGAGTCTTTAGAGTCCTACACAGAGGTTTCCTGGCACAAGCGAAACGAAATAGGAGCGCATATGAGATATGTGCGGGACCGAGAATAATGCGTGTATATGATACCGTATTCTATTCTCGCGATGAATGTGTCGAATGGTTGTATGCGATATGACCTAGTTATCGAATCAAGGATTGATTCGATAAATCGATACATTGGATATTAGTCGGTTATATGCGATATAACCGGATCGTTAAATCAAGTGTTGATTTAATGATTTAATGTATAATTATATATTTGATATATTACTTTGCATTAACTAGTATCGGTTCACTTTAAATGGATTTTCTCGATCGGATGTGCGCATTATATATGTGATATGATTTTGTGCACATGCTTGTATCATGTTTGATGATACATGATAGTTTGGTGTATGGTTTAAACCATGGTTGGTCAATGGTTAGGGTTTCTTATTCTTCATTTACTTATTCTTTTATTTATTCATTGATTTATGAATGAAATAGAATGGTGGCCAATTTTGGATTATCCTTGAAGCTTCTTGAAGCTTTGAAATGGTTGACCATTTTGTTTCTTTCTCTAACCCTAACCATACAACCTAACCTAAGTTAATTCTCTACACCTAACTAGGGTTAGATTATGATAAGTATTCATTCTTTTTATTTTACAAAAAAGAACTTATCATAATTTTATCATCTTCTTGCTTTCTTCTTCTTCTTCTTCAAGAAGAGAAACTAGATTCCTTCAATGGTGATTGATGTATTTGAGTGAGAAATCCAATTCTAAAGTGAACCTAACTCCTATTTCTTCATCCTCTACCTGTTGCCAAGTAGTATAGGGTGTTTCCTTCACAAGTTTTCATGGCTTGGTGAAGGTGGAGCTTGATCTAGCGATGCCTCGACGTTGATCATCTTCGGCATGGACATCGACGACCTAGCTCGCCATTTCTCCGACGAAGCGGACGCTAGAGCCCGGATTCCTTTTGGACAGCAAAGGACTTCGTTGCGGAGCTATGGAGGTGGAGCACCGGATCTACAAAGGTTGTATTTCTGTTATCTTATAGTTTAGTTGTAAACTAGTTTCATTTTCGCCTAGACATCTAGCCAACGATCCGTAGTCCAGGGTTTCTCGGCACCGTATTTTTGAAATTGGCATGGTTGATGCCTTGTGAGACCTCATTAGGGTGCCTAGGAACCCTACAGTGGTATCAGAGCCTAGCTAGAGCCTTAGGCGAAGTCCAGACGGAATTTGAAGTCCGAACGAACCCGAAACCCGATCACAAACTTGCTCTCTGTCCTTTTTTGAAAAACATGGATTTTTCCAAATTAAAAATATGCAGAAAAATCTGCAGGCAATTTTAAGAGATACTGTGAAGTTCGACTGTCTAATTCCATCAACCTGCCGCGGTTCCGCGGCACGAGCATGGCTCGTGCGGCGGTTCCGCGGCCTTACGTCATCATTGTTCAGCGAAGTTTGCACAGTAACTCCTATTTAACAGTGCTGGTTTTCCTGGGTATTTTTAATATTTTTTCAAGAGTTGAATTTTTCTGGAGTTGTTTTGGGGATTCGGTGTTTCGATCGGGGTATCAAATTTCGTCTTTGTGTATTTCCGGATAATTTTTAGAATATGTTAAAAGGTTCGACCGGATATAAATACCCAATTTTTCCCCTATCGGGAAATTTCCAAGTGTTGGATTTTTCCGTAGTTTAACGACGTTCTAAGTAGTGCAAGTAACGCGATGGACCCTCTAGAAGACAACAAACTTTAACTCGATTATGTGACCGTCTTAAACTGCCCTTTGAACCTTAGGGTTTGGGGCAGTACGGCGTGCCACATGTGAGGCGTTGGCTTGACCCTTCTACGGCTGGACCGTTGGTACTGAGGCACGAATTGAATGTTGTTAGACTTATTTCATGTGTTGAGCTGTATCGTGAAAACTTGGGTGTTTGACTGTTCGATCGAAAAGTTTAACATTTTCTGTTTATCTGGAATGGGATACAATAATTGGAATTCACAAAAGTTATATGATAACTGAATGAATGTTATAAACATAGCACTTTAGTCTCACTTGATCGGTTGCCACGGAATTTTGATGCGATCAAAAGTCCGTCGCAATCACGTAGCGTACGCGGATATTCGCCGGACAAACTTAATAGACAGCTACATCCCATAGCCCCGACCAAGTGACTGTAGGAGAACCCCGTCGCCGAAAGCATCCGTCCGGGTGCTCGCGGTAGCGGTGTTCCGCCTTGGTGCACTTCGTCGACGGTATCGGGGGTGCGGCCGCCTACTGAAGTTTGCGACGAGTATTCGATCAGGATGTCGGGAATCTTGTTGAATTGCCCGACTTGATATTGAAAAGAGTTTTCGATTTTGAGACTAAAATGCGGGGTTTATAATTGTTAGGCATGCGATGTCTAAGGAATTCATTTGGTCAGGCATGCGATGTCTGAGGTGGTTGCGGATTCCAACTGTTGTAGTTTTTCACTTTCTTTTCTGTGACCGTAAGTGTAATATGTGATATCGCCGGTTTCGTTGCTATATGTCAACGACAATTGGGATGGACATATTTACTTACGTTGATGACATGTGATGTTATGTGTTGCTGGATATGTTATATTGGATCGTCGTGTTCGAATAGCCGGGGGTTTTTATGTGAGATGAGTGTTTTTCATTTTCATTCATGTAAAAACTTGTATGTAATATTCTTTTATTGGGGCGCTTCCAGGTTGCGGAAGTTGTCACCGTTTGTATATTATTTACTTTTCCGCACTAGGATAGACCCAAGGAGGAGGGCACAAGTAACCGGGTTCTGGAGTCCAGTGGGAGACCAACTCGAGGAGTCGAGTCCGGGTCTCCTAACTCTAGAATTGGTAGGGTTGCTTGCCGCTCTCATAGGGGTCTAGGGGTGTGGGTTTGGCTATTCATCACGACCGTGGAATCCGTGTTTTATACTGGCTCGTATTGAAAACACGGACGTCCTAGTATATCCAATATTTCATATGATTCTTCTGCTGCGATATCTGTGATGTGATCATGTGATGTTCTGTGATAGATACAGTATATAGTATATATGATATATTATATAGGCGTTACTTATGTTTTACACCCGTGCTAGCCCTGCCCTGCTCTGCCGTTAGTTACCTAACCTAACGGTGCACGAGGGGACATCGAGGCGAATGCGGATGGCGTAAGTGTACGTCGTATTTATCTGTGATGTTTAGGTATTTAAATGATGGGACTTCATTAATGTGATTAATGAAAGTAAAAGAAATCTAAGATGTTGTAGAATCGAATTTCAAAAATAAAACAGGTAGCTACAGTTCTTGCTTTGCACAGCGGTATATACGATATATCCTGCACCTTATTTGATGAGGAAAGGACCGAGATCCCTTCACCGGGAGTGACTCCTTTAGCAATAACTGGCAGATGCTACACACTCGGTTTGTCTTTTGATAGCTTTTAAGAGTTTCTGCTTTGCACAGTGATATATATGATATATCCCGCACCTCATTCGAAGAGGAGGACCGACGATCCCTTCACCGGGAGTTACTCCTTTAGCAAAACTAGAAAAGCCTCAAAAGCATTCCATTTTAAAATCATTTGATTCTACAACGATATAAAGTTCATTACGCAAAAGGTTTTCTTAAAAACCTGTCGTAGCCCTCCGTCATTTCAGATAGGTAATAGTTAGTATTCGTGCTGCGTTTGTTGACTCAGTCAAGGCGTAGTGTGCGGTAGCTGATTATTGCTTATCTGCAAAGCATATGATGCGATTGGATTAGGGTAGTCGTGCGGCCTTGTTGACTCAGTCAAGGGTCGTGCGGGTGGGTTTAATTCAATCGAGAAATGACGGGTTGAACTTTACTTGCGGTCTATGGTTTGTTGACTCAGTCAAGGTCATAGATCGCATGGGGCAAAATATTATCGGGAATTTCAAGTGTTGAAATTTGCAATGAGATTGCATACCTTCTATGAGATAGTTGGATCCCGATACCCGCTGCGAGTAAGAGTTACTCCTGGGAGAGTTTTATACATTATAATTAGCCGATCAAGTAGGTGTCTAGAAAGGTGTTAACGGGGTTACGCCTCTGGGAAAACGAGGTTTACATTAATTAGGTTCGTGCGAAAGCACGGGGGACCTCCCTCAAAGTACCGACACTGGCCTGGCTGAAAGATTGGCGAACTTGTAGTGTGTAATTAATCCCGGCTAGTCTTTCCTTTTAGGGTTTGAAGGAAGATTTGATAAAAAACAGTGGGAGCCATCCTGATTAGATAAAATAATAACCAATCTATTCTTGCAAGAGCGCACGCTGAGTGTTTTCTTCTCTCTCTCTCCTGGTAGCGACCATATCACGCCTTAATCAAGATAATAATACGGATATTTGACCGAACCCGCTTGTTATACTGAGCTGGGGAACGTTGGTCCCTCTCCAACTTATAATTGTTATAAGACAGAGCAGGAAATTGGGGAATACCAGATTTCCCGTGCCGCCCAAACGAAGAGAGTGCATGCTGATGCATCATCTTCGGGTGTGTTCATTACAGAGAACTGTTTCTCAGTATCCTTTACGTCCTGGGTATGTGATACCAGATCAGGATCCCTGATATGTAATCTGTTACATAGGGCTACAGATAGGTAGAGAACTGAGAACGGGTGATAAGTTTCATGAGGCAGAAAACGGGGCAAGTGTTGCAGCCAAGTCTGTTGGTCACTGTCACCCTGTATTACCAGAATACATTGATTCTGAACGAATGTTATTAGATACCAAATCATATCACTCTCTTTGTTAGAAAAGAAAGGATATAATTTTGTATTGATGGATAATGTTTTGAACATTTCCTATATCAAAAGTTGATCGGATCAGGCACGTTATCTAAAAGCGTTGATGTTCTAAATCAAACTACAGTTCTTTAGTATACGGAACACACACAAGAGGAAGAGTTCAGAACTGAACGAATCCTTCTTGAGGTATTGTAGACTAGGTCATATCAATGCGACCCGACTAGCTGAAGTTACATGTTGATGCATATTTAAATCAGTTTGATACATCTTGTGAAACTCGCCAGTCATGTCACAAAGATAAGATGACCATAGCTCCGTTTACTGGAAACAGAGAAAGAGTTAGTGAACTCTTGGGATGATATATGTTGATGTATGTAGGTCCCCTGTCTACACATGCCAGGACTGGTTCTTTATACTTCATTACGTTCTCTGATAATCTCTCAAGATTCAGACATATGTTCCAGTTGAAACACAAGTCTGAACCTCTTGAGATATTCACAGAATATAAGTAAGAAGTAGAGAACCAATACGGGTATAAGTATTATGTCCTATGATGAGATCAAGGAGGAGAATACTTGAGCACGGAAATCCTGGACTATTCTAAAGGAGAATGAGATTCTCTCTCAGCATTACTCCTCTGTATACACCATAGCACGATGGTATATCGGGACGGAGCAATCACACCCTATATGATAAGGTGTGCTCTATGATGAGTACTACTGAGTTACCTTTTTCCTATTGGGTATTATGCACTTGAGAAGTTGCATACCTATTGAATAGGGTTCGAATCAAATCAGATGCCTACCACTTCATATGTGATATGGAAAGGGAAGAGCCCATCTCTCAAGTTAGTTGAGATTTGGGGTTGTCCAGCCTATGTCTGAAAAGAAAAATCTGGACAAGCTCAAGGCAAGATCTGTTATGTACAACTGGAAAGGTTCCGGCTATGCAAACTATAGCAGATAATTTGGTAGAACCAAAGGATTCAATAGATACCAACGAACATCAGCCTCTCCGCCGATCTAGTAGAGTTCCTCACCCACCTGAGAGATACTTCGGTTTCTCTATGACAGTGGGAGCGAGGATTACATCATGAGATGATGACCCAACTAGTTTCGACCTGGCCATCAGGAGTAGGACTCTGTGAGAATGGCTGGATGTTTATCGATCTGAGATGGAATCCTTATACACCAACAAAGTATGGACTTTGGTTGCTATATCTGAAGGGTTAAATCCCCATCAGGAGCAAGTATATCTTGAGAAGATTACTTGGTGTACATGGAAAAGTTGAGACTTTTAAAGCTAGACTTGTTAAGGGTTTTCGTCATCGACCAGGCTTGGATAATGATGAAACCTTTTCCAGTGGCTATGCTTAAGTCCATTCAGATCCTACTTACCACGGCTACATACCATGACTACGATATCTGGTGGTTGGGTGTCATGACAGCTTTTCTAAATGATGTTTTGGAAGAGTGTGTCTATAAGTACACAGCCAGAGAGGGCTTCGTAGACAGTGGGAGCAGCGGAAACGTGTGCAAGATGCTTTATTTGATAAAGCAGGCATCGCGGAGTTGGAACATCTGTTTTGATGAAACAGTCAAAGAGTTTGACATCATCAAAATGGTAGATGAACCTTGTATATACAAAAAGGGTAGTAGGGAGTATGGTGGTGATCCTCGTAGAGTACGTGGATGACAAACTCTTGATAGGGAAGGAGTTTCCTATGCTACGCTCGATCAATCTCTGTTTATCACAATGATTCTCCATATAGGATCATAATGATACCTACTAACTCCTGGATTTTGGATCTATGAGATAGATCTAAATGGATGTTAGGATTCTCACTTGTTGAAGTGAGATGGTATCACATGATCCTGGGGAGAATCACTGGAAGGGTTCCAGGGTGATAAGGACGACTGAATGTCAGTCACAGGCATTGTCTTTACCCTCAGTGGAGGGACGGTATGTTGGAAGAGTTACAAGCTAGATACCGTGACATACTAGACGATAAAGGCAGCATACATCGCTACTTAAGATGCTACCAAAGAGGCCGTTTGGATGTATATTGGTTCATGAGATGAACTATGTTCCTCCCATTGTGTGACAATGGAGTTGTGGCTTATGCTAAGGAACGCAGGTCCCATCAGTGATCCAGACATATTCTAAGGCAGTATCACTTGATCATGAAGATGGTTGATCTCCAGGGTGATCGAGGTTTGGAGAGTAGAATCAGAGGACAACACAGCGGATCCACTCACAAAGGCCTGTTCCCAGAGAGAGACTTTTATGGGATGGTTGAGTATGAGATACTACAACCACTGCTATCAGATGGCCCTAGTGCAAGTGGGAGATTGTTAGTTATATGTATGCCCTAGAGGCCATTACTATACATAGGATGTATATTGTAGTGGATGCTGGGACATATATAGGGAGGACTTTCTTGCTCGACATGATAGTATGCTATCTATCTGATCTTTACCTTAACGTGTACACTAATTGTCTCTCTGTTACATGTTGGTAAAGCCCTTAGGATGTGTACTTGACTACCTGGACTATGTTGCGGATCATACTAGTGGGGACATGGTAGTCCATAAGTACATCCTTCAAAGTCCCTAGTCGTGGGTGTATCGAGACGGGGCATCGATATATCATAGTAGACTAGCGTATACCTTCTCGACCCATACAGATGGGCGATGGATGATCCCATATCCATTGGTGTTTGACATCGGAGATGATATACGAGTGCTCAGAAGAGACTGGGTACACTGGACGGACTCGCCGAGAACTCCCAGATGGTATTATACCTCACGTCAGATGGCAGTTCTCTGGTGACACTGGTACAGAGTAGTCTGTTGACCCGAGATCGTCATAGAGTCTTGTGTGGTTCCCACTGTGCTTTGATTTCCATCTTACCACGTCCAAGAGGGCGTGCAAAACGGTGGTTTTTGGGTACAGTCCCGAATCACATGGAGGCAATGAGCGATAGGAGGGGATTCGTCTCTCCCGGTATAGGGAGTTGATGTTGCGCTGTGTTCGATTGGCTATAACAGGAAATCCCTGGCCAGGGTTGCTGAGATTTACTGGTAAGTGTTACCAGTAGTTTCTTGAATTTGTATAGACCTCATATCGACACGACTTATCGAGCTATTGGGGTCTGACGTTTACCACCCCTAGGCGAGATATGCGACATATTAGACGATCAGACCGGACTGTACGGTAGTGTTACTGGTTGGATTCACTGGAGTGTGAGCGGGCTTGCTCGTCGATCTTCAGATCGCTCAATACCCGGATGGCCGTTACGTTTAGCAGACCGCTTGCGGCTTGTGGGTGTTTGATATGATCATCATCTGCTGCCGGCGTATTGACGAGTCTTTAGAGTCCTACACAGAGGTTTCCTGGCTCAAGCGAAACGAAATAGGAGCGCATATGAGATATGTGCGGGACCGAGAATAATGCGTGTATATGATACCGTATTCTATTCTCGCGATGAATGTGTCGAATGGTTGTATGCGATATGACCTAGTTATCGAATCAAGGATTGATTCGATAAATCGATACATTGGATATTAGTCGGTTATATGCGATATGACCGGATCGTTAAATCAAGTGTTGATTTAATAATTTAATGTATAATTATATATTTGATATATTACTTTGCATTAACTTGTATCGGTTCACTTTAAATGGATTTTCTCGCTCGGATGTGCGCATTATATATGTGATATGATTTTGTGCACATGCTTGTATCATGTTTGATAATACATGATAGTTTGGTGTATGGTTTAAACCATGGTTGGTCAATGGTTAGGGTTTCTTATTCTTCATTTACTTATTCTTTTATTTATTCATTGATTTATGAATGAAATAGAATGGTGGCCAATTTTGGATTATCCTTGAAGCTTCTTGAAGCTTTGAAATGGTTGACCATTTTGTTTCTTTCTCTAATCCTAACCATACAACCTAACCTAAGTTAATTCTCTACACCTAACTAGGGTTAGATTATGATAAGTATTCATTCTTTTTATTTTACAAAAAAGAACTTATCATAATTTTATCATCTTCTTGCTTTCTTCTTCTTCTTCTTCAAGAAGAGAAACTAGATTCCATCAATGGTGATTGATGTATTTGAGTGAGAAATCCAATTCTAAAGTTAACCCAACTCCTATTTCTTCATCCTCTACCTCTTGCCAAGTAGTATAGGGTGTTTCCTTCACAAGTTTTCATGGCTTGGTGAAGGTGGAGCTTGATCTAGCGATGCCTCGACGTAGATCATCTTCGGCATGGACATCGACGACCTAGCTCGCCATTTCTCCGACGAAGCCGACGCTAGAGCCCGGATTCCTTTTGGACAGCAAAGGACTTCGTTGCGGAGCTATGGAGGTGGAGCACCGGATCTACAAAGATTGTATTTCCGTTATCTTATAGTTTAGTTGTAAACTAGTTTCATTTTCGCCTAGACATCTAGCCAACGATCCGTAGTCTAGGGTTTCTCGGCACCGTATTTTTGAAATTGGCATGGTTGATGCCTTGTGAGACCTCATTAGGGTGCCTAGGAACCCTACAGAGTAAGACTGTCCTACTGGGACAGGTCCTCCCTCATCATTGCAATCATGTGCCTGTGATCCAATAATTGAATCTGAGGGCACTATCTCTAACATCGCATACCCAACAATTAGCTGTGGTTGAAGTATCTCATATTCAACCATCCCATAAAAGTCTCTACTGGGAAAAAGGCCTTTTTGAGTGGATCCGCGCTGTTTTTCCTCTGTGTCTGCTCTCCTAACCTCGATCTCCCTGGAGATCAACCATCTCCATGATCAGGTGATACTGCCTAAGAATTATATCTGGATTTCTGATGGGACTGGGGTTCCTTGGCATAAGCCACAACTCCATTGTCACAAATTGGTAGGAACGAAGTTCATCTCATGAACTTAAATATCCAGACTGCCACTTTGGTAGCATCCTTGGTAACGATGTCTCTTGCCTTTAATCGTCTAGTAAGTCACGGTATCTAGCTTGGAACTCTTCCAACATACCATCCCACCACTGAGGGTAAAGACAATGCCTGCGACTGACATTCAGTCGTCCTTATCACCCTGAAACCTTTCCAGCGATTCTCCTCAGGATCGATTGATACCATCTCACTACAACTATTGAGTATCCTAACATCCAATTAGATCTATCTCATAGATCCAAAACCCGAGATTTAGTAGGTATCACTTTGACCCTATATGAAGAATCCTTGTGATAAGCGGAGATTGATCGAGCGTAGCATAGGAAACTCCTTCCCTATCAAGAGTATGTCATCCACGTACACTACGAGGATCACCACCATACTCCTACTACCTTTTTGTATATACAAGGTTCATCTACCATTTTGATGAAGTCAAACGTTTTGACTACCACATTAAAACAGACGTTCCAACTCCGCGATGCCTGATTTATCACATAAAACATCTTGCTCACGTTTCCGCTGCTCCCACTGTCTATGAAGCCCTCTGGCTGTGTACTTATAGACGCTCTCTTCCAAATTATCATTTAGAAAAGCAGTCATGACACCCAACCGCCAGATATCGTGATGGTATGTAGCCGTGGCAAGTAGGATCTGGATGAACTTAAGCATAGCTTTGAAAGTCTCAACTTTTCAATGTACACCAAGTAATCTTCTCAAGATATATTTTCTCCTGATGGGGATTTAACCCTTCAGATAAAGCAACCAAAGTCCATACTTTGTTGGTGTATAAGGATTCCATCTCAGGTCGCTAAGAATCTAGCCATTCTTAAAGAGTCTCACTCCTGATGACCTGCGCGAAACTAGTTGGGTCATCATCTCATAATGCAATCCTTGCTCCCACTGTCATAGAGAAACCGAAGTATCTCTCAGGTGGGTGAGGAACCCTGCTAGATCGGCGGAGAGGCTGAGGTTCGTTGGAAACTATTGAATCCTTCGGGTTTACCAAATCATCAGCTGCAGTTTGTATAGCTGGAACCTTTCCAGTTCTACATAACAGACCTTGCCTTGAGCTTGTCCAGATTTTGCTTTTAGACATAGGCCGGACAACCCCAAATCTTAACAAACTTAAGATATGGGCTCTTCCCTTTCCATATCACATATGAAGTGGTAGGAAACTGATTTGATTTTAACCCTATTCAATAGGTATGCAGCTTCTCAAGTGCATAATTCCCAAAAGGAAATAGGAAACTCAGTGGTACTCATCATAGAGCACACCATATCACATAGGGTGCGATTGCTCCGCCCCGATATACCATCGTGCTATGGTGTATACAGAGGAGTATTGTTGAGAGAGAATCCCATTCTCCCTTAGAATAGTCCAGGAATTCCGTGCTCAAGTATTCTCCTCCTTGATCTCATGAAAGTACATAATACTTATACCCGTTTTTGGTTCTCTACTTCTAACTTATATTCTGTGATTTATCTGAAAAGTTTCGGACTTGTGTTTCAACAGGAGCATATGTCTGAATCTAGAGAGATCTTCGGTGAATATAATGAAGTACAAAGAACCGGTCTTGGCATTTGTAGACAGATGACCTTCATACATCAGCATGTATCAATCCCAAGAGTTCACTAACTCTTTCTTTGTTTCCAATAAACAGAACTGTGGTCATCTTATCTCTGTGACATGACTGGAAAGTTTCAAAAGATGTAAATTCAAACTTATTTAAATATGCATCTATATGTAACTTCAGCTAGTCGGGTCGCATTGATATGACCTAGTCTACAATGCCTCAAGAAGGATTTGTTCATTTCTGAACTCTTCCACTTGTGTGTGTTCTATACATTAAGAACTGTGGTTTGATTTAGAACGTCTAAGCTTTTAGATAACATGCCTGAACCGATCAACTCTTGATATAGGAAATGTTCAAAACATTATCCAACAATACAAAATTATATCCATCTTTACTAATAAAGAGACTGATATGATGTTGAATTCAGGTTCGGTATCTAATAACATTCGTTCATAATCAATGTATTCTGGTAATACAGGGTGACAGTGACCAACGGACTTGGCTGCAACACTTGCACCGTTTTCTATCTTATGAAACTTATCACCTTTTCTCAGTTCTCTACCTCACTGTAGCCTATGTAACAGATTACATATGCGGGATCCTGATCCGGTATCTGTCACGACCCGCAGGGTACGGAACGTGACTGGCACTTAAGTTTACGAAACGTCTCAAGACGTCCGTAAAATAAGTAAGCCAAAGCCAAGAAACCAAAACCAAATAAGCAAAAGAGTGAAGAAAACCCAATCAATTGAAAGCGAGTTTATCAAATAAGTCATATAAAACCCTTTTTAAAACAATACCAATTTTTCCGAAAATTTCGGCAGAGTCTCCTTTGTAAATACTGGCCCCCAAAATGGGTACAACAAGAATATATATGAATCCAACAAATAAGGCATCCCCAAGCGGGAGCTAGCTCTTCGCCACAAGGCGGTCACAAGTCCTACGCAATATAAAGCAACAACATGCGAAATAATCATAATGAAGCATAGGAAAAACAGCATGTCGACTCAAGTGAGCTCGACCCCAAAATACAGCATAAAAGTCCACAAACCTCACAGTCTCATCTCTAGGTCAATATACAATAATGCTGGTAGATACAGTAGATGGAGTACACTAGATACAAAGAATATACAAGGTGGTACGAAATAAAAATATAACCCACCTAAGAGTAAAACCTCGAGTCTAGGCAAAGGAGGCAAAAGAAGCAAGTGCGCCCGCCGCTACTGTACTGACGGAGCGGACCTGAAAAAGGCTGTGGCACAACGGGGGTGAGTTGCCAACTCGTGAGTAATAAATAACATCTACACAGGCTATCGAATGCATGCACCCAAGCATCCTAGCATCTCAAATACAGGTAAGGCAGGACATAATAGCAGGTATGTATGCAATATGAATATACTAGCAGGTATGAATGCAATACGAATCAACTCATGATCTGAATGTGTAAGTATAAGAATCATGTTTTTCCTTTAGGAATCTCTTTTGAAATACCAGCACAATACCAATAGAATCAACAAGAATCTGTGTCCAGCATCGACACCTCAAAACTGTCTCAAATCTCATATCAATATATCTCTGGCCTCAGCCGTCCGGCTGACCCATCTCAAATATCAATATCTCATCATCTCGCGGCCATGGTCGGTATCCTCTGGATATCCACCGTCCCAAACAGTCACCAGTAGGTAATCCGTCCCCTGCCAGGCTCAACGTCAACACCACATTCCTCTTGCCCCGGGGTACCTTACCGGGCCCACCATGTACCCGTGACGGTTCCTCCACTCCTCGACACGGATCTCGAAAACCACAGCAAACACATGGTGGACGACACTTACATCACTAGAAAACCGCAATTTACATATTTTAAAAATATAATAAGTTTAGAAATTTTGCGGCTTTCCCCCGAAATCCAGAAATATCATAAAATCTCAAGAAATCCTCATAAGTGAATATGTCAATGATAATGAATGCATATGGTATCAATAATCAAGTTACGATGTGTAATTAATAGATTAGGCATGAACAAATAATATGATGAAGTACATGCACATGAATAGCAATCCTACGATTTCATTTTAAGGAATTAAAGCAATAGCGCAAGTTTAAGTATCAATTATAGTAAAAGGTTTCAATTTAAAGGTTATCTAGTGTGGTGGCATGGCAATTACTAGGGTGTGTGTGTAAGCATGAATAGTGCTCGTGCTGCATATAAAACCCCTGGCAATGGTGCAGGTGTCCTATAGAATGGGTTCGTATATGTATGTCAATATAAGGCATGAATGTAGCAAATAATCATACAAGTATTACACCCCTAATTACTAACATTACTAAGAATCTTTTTAAGCTACTAAAACTATCGGGCGACTTGCGCCATCCAACGATAGTCCCCCGTAGATATTACATCTACTCACCGAAATCCCTAGCTAGTCACGTCCAATCACCGCTTTCCCCTTTCGTGCCGCGTCTGACGTCTCCGCGACCGAACCTGGAATTTACATCAATACCAAACATAAGGTTACATATCAAGAACGACGCAAAACCCAAACGAAAATACTAACGTTCACAAGCTAGGTACAACGTGCACAAGGTGCGCGGAACACACGCGAAAATCGCAAAAACTGCAAAAATCGCCGATTTGGTCGCCCGGCAAAACTAATACCCGATTACTCAAAAATCCGCACACACGCATCCTAAATGTCATAGGATATGCCAACAATATAATCTAGATATCGCAATTAATTCGCCACAAAAATTTACATAAAACCTAGTAAGCTAGAAATTGCAAATTTGGTGCAAACATCGACAATTAGCGACAAAGTTAACACAATCCAACACAACAATCCAAACTAACCCACTACCTAGACATTACACTAATTTTAAACCATTAACTATGCTTAAAAACCTAATTTCCATAAACAAAACCTTTCTTGAATTTCATAATTAGCAATTTCAACCCAAAACTAAACATGACAATACCAAATTAACACTAATTTGAAGCCCACACAAATAAAGTAACCTCATTAACCTAGATTAGCAAACAACTAGATAGCTAATTAGCTTTAATTAACTAAATAATGGTTTCAGGAAACCCTAGTTAACTCAACCATTAACTTTAAACAACACTAGAATGAAAATAGCACTAAATTAACACTAAACAACTAGATTAAAGAATTCTAACCATATTAACTTAAAAGAGTAGAAATTATACCTCAAATCTATGGATCTAGCAAGAAGAAAGTTGCTTCAATTGATGGCCTCATAGCATCATGATCCAAGCAAGGGAGGTGAAGGAAAAAGGGATGAAGAATGGGGTTTAATTTGTGAGTTTTTGCTTGAAATTTGGAGCAAACTTAATGAATTTTTGAAGAAAAAGAAAAGAACAAAGATGAAGGGGGCTGCTGCAGAAATTCTCGGGCAGAAGAGGGAGAGGGGAGGGTGTGGGGTGTGTGGGAAAGTCTTGGTCAACTCCTACCAACCCACCAAAAGACCATACCTAATAAAAAAAATCCAAAATCCTTAAAAAAAACACCTCTTTTCTACACAAAATGAAGTCAAAGAGGCAACCATTTTTTTTTTCTTGGATTGCTGGAAATGGGCCGGCCTAGGGCTGAAGGAAGAGAGGGAGGGGTTTTACAAAAGAATTTTTATGCAAAAAGACCCCCTACAAGTCAAAAATTGCAAGTTTAAGCTTAAATTCAATAAATTTCGTTTTCTATAATAAAAATTAGTTAAAAATCAAAATAAAATACTAAAAATTTATGTTACAACTAGATTTTAATTAACATTAATTTAGAGCCTAAATTTAGTCCAATTAAATTTGTATTTATCGCTAATTTAATGTATTTTCTTACCGGCTTAAAATAATATTAAAAATTGAAAAATTAGGGAAAATTTTTAAACGACCAGAATTTCATAATTAACTCATTTGCTACTAAAAACTAGCAATTGCCTATCAAAATTAGGTATGATTAGTCCTAAACTGCAAAATAACAAAAAAGACGGTTTTCGGAAAAATACCGAATTTTCACCGATTTTCAGGAAAACACCAAAACGACTTTTCAAGGCGTTACAATCTACCCCCCTTAAAGAAATTCGGTCCCCGAATTTAAAAAAATAACTACGCGTACCTTCAAAGAGATGGGGATATTTCTTCCTCATCTCGCCCTCGGTCTCCCAGGTGACCTCCTCGCTGCTCGGGCCACGCCAAAGGACCTTGACGGTCGGTATAACTTTCGATCTCAACTTCTTCACCTGCCGATTCAGGATGGCCACCGGATTCTCTGCAAAAGAAAGGTCGCGCTCTAGCTGGACTGTCGGGTGCTGAATCGCATGCGAAGGGTCGTGAAGGTACTTGCAGAGCATCGAAACATGGAAGACGGGGTGAACATCGGGAAAGCTGGGTGGAAGGGCCAAACGATATGCAACAGTGCCGACATGCTCGAGGATCTCAAAGGGACCTACGAATCTAGGGCTAAGCTTCCCCTTTCGCCCAAAACGCATCACGCCCTTCATCGGAGAGACCCTCAGAAAAACATGATCGCCAACTGCGAACTCTAACCTGCGACGGCGCCTGTCTGCATATGATTTCTGCCTGCTCTGAGCCGCTCTCATCCGGTCTCGGATCAACTGTATCTTCGCTGTCGTCTCCTCAACAAGCTGCGGCCCCAAAATACTGCTCTCGCTGAGCTCTGTCCAACAGACGGGCGATCTGCATCTCCTCCCATACAATGCCTCGAAAGGTGCCATCTGAATAGTATGTTGGAAGCTGTTGTTGTAGGAGAACTCCACTAGAGGTAAATGACGATCCCAGCTACCGCCGAAGTCTAAAACGCACGCTCTGAGCATGTCCTCGAGAGTCTGAATGGTCCGCTCTGACTGTCCATCGGTCTGCGGATGAAAAGTTGTGCTGAAGCTCAAACGAGTGCCCAAAGCCTCCTGAAGTCTCTGCCATAGTCGGCTGGTGAACTGGGTGCCTCGATCTGACACAATACAAGTCGGTACGCCATGTAGTCGCACGATCTCGTTAATGTAGAGCTGAGCATACTGAGCGAAGCTGAAAGTGGTCTTCACTGGTAGGAAGTGAGCGACTTTCGTCAATCTATCCACGATCATCCAGATGGAGTCGTACCCTCGACTGGTCCTGGGTAGACCCACAACGAAATCCATCGAAATCTGCTCCCATTTCCACTCCGGAATGGGTAGCGGCTGTAGCTCTCCTGCGGGCCTCTGGTGCTCGGCCCTGACTTGCTGACAAGTCAGGCATCTCGAAATGAACTCCGCAATGTCCCTCTTCATCCCGTCCCACCAGTAGGTCTCTCTCATATCATGGTACATCTTGGTGGAACCAGGGTGGACACTATACACTGATCGGTGTGCCTCCTCAAGAATGTCGCGCCGCAATCCATCAGCATCTGGTACGCACAGTCTAGATTCATAGCGTAAAATTCCCTGATCGTCAATCACGAACTCGGAAAATCTGCCCTGTCCCATCTGTGCCATGATCTCTGAGCAACGGTCGTCACTGCGCTGTGCCTCATATATACGGTCAAAAACTGTGGGCGTGCACGAACATGCGCGAGCTGTCCCCCTGTCTAAGTGAACTCGAACTCAACTCGGCTGTCGCATAACATCTGCCAATCTGCTGACGACTGCCTCTGCACTGCGCGCAAAAAGGATAGACTACCCCCGGGCCTCCTACTCAACGCATCCGCCACTACATTCGCCTTGCCTGGGTGATATAAGATCTCGCAGTCGTAGTCTTTCACCAACTCCATCCAACGACGCTGTCTGAGGTTCAGGTCTCGCTGCTGAAATATGTACTTTAAGCTCTTGTGATCAGTGAATATCTGACACGACTCGCCGTATAGGTAATGTCGTCAAATCTTCAGTGCAAAGACCACTGCAGCCATCTCCAAATCATGAGTGGGGTAGTTCTGTTCATGCTTCTTCAACTGCCGAGAAGCATATGCGATCACCCGGCCATGCTGCATCAATACGCATCCTAATCCCACTCGCGAAGCATCACAGTAGACCACAAATCCGCCTGATCCCGAAGGCAAAGATAATACCGGCGCCGTAGTCAAACGTGTCCGCAGCTGCTGAAAACTGCGCTCGCACTCCTCTGTCCAAACGAAAGGAACTCCCTTCCGGGTCAAACCGGTTAAAGGTGCAGCTATACGGGAGAAGTCCTGAACAAAACGCCTGCAGTAGCCTGCCAGGCCTAAAAAACTACGGATCTCAGTAACCGATGTAGGTCGGGGCCACTGCAGAACAGCCTCAATCTTCTTCGGGTCCACACATATGCCGTCTCTCATAACCACGTGACCCAAGAATCCGACGCTGTCCAGCCAGAATGCACACTTGGAAAACTTTGCGAACAGCTGGTGCTCCTTCAGAGTCTGTAACGTAATCCGCAAGTGCTGCTCGTGCTCCTCTCTGCTCTGGGAGTACACCAAGATATCGTCGATAAACACGATGATGAACAAGTCAAGATACGGCCTGAATGTACGGTTCATCAAATCCATGAATGCTGCTGGGGAGTTGGTGAGTCCGAACGACATCACCAAAAACTCATAGTGGCCATAGCGTGTACGGAAGGCTGTCTTCGGTATATCCTCCTGTCGGACTCGCAGCTGGTGGTATCCTGATCGTAAGTCGATCCTAGAAAAATAACCCGCGCCCTGGAGCTGGTCGAACAAATCATCAATGCGTGGCAACGGATATCTGTTCCGAACGGTAACTTTGTTCAGCTGGCGGTAGTCGATGCATAAGCGCAAACTTCCATCCTTCTTCTTGACAAACAGGACCGGAGCACCCCACGGAGAAACACTAGGTCGAATAAGCCCCTTATCTAACAAATCCTGCAACTGATCCTTCAGCTCTCGAAGCTCTGCCGGGGCCATCCGATAAGGCGGTATAGAAATAGGCCCCGAGCCGGGAATCAAATCGATGCAGAACTCAACGTCGCGCTCAGGTGGTAGCCCAGGTAGCTCATCAGGGAAAACATCAGGGAACTCACAAACAACCGGGACCCGGTCCAACGGGACCTCCGCAGCTCGAGTATCAAAAATATACGTTAAGAATCCCTGACATCCCTTCCGCAAGAGCTGACCAGCGCGAAGAGACGAAATCAAGCTGGGAAGGGTGACGCTACGGTCTCCCTGAACAACAAGGACTGGCTCTCCCGGAAAGCTAAATATGACTGCCTTCTCACGGCAGTCCACCGAAGCATAACAAGTGGCTATCCAATCCATGCCCAGAAGCACATCAAAGCCCAACATATCGAGGAGAATCAAATCAACTGATGAATCCCTCTCCCCGATACGAACGGAACACAAACGAAATACAAAACGAGCGACAAACGCCTCGCCTACCGGAGTACTAACAACAAGCGGATGATCTAACGACGACGACTCATGGCCCAACATCGGTGCAAAGTGTGTAGAGACGTACGAATGTGTGGAACCTGGGTCAAATAATACCCGTGCGTCGAAAGAACAAACTGGCAAGGTACCTGTCACAACGGCATTGGATGCCTGCGCATCCTGCGGTGTCAAAGCAAATACTCGGGCCTGTCCTCCACCGATAGCGGGCTGACCTCGACCTCGGCCTCTGCCTCCTCGTCCTCTCTGAACAGGACCGACGCGTCCACGGCCTCTGGGTGCACCTAACTGGCGTGGAGAATCGCCGGTAGTAGGAAGTAGGGCTCTCTGAGGAGGGGTGGTGATGGTGGTAGGGTCACATGCGGAACTGTCGCTGCTCCCTGTCGTCTCGCCGGACAGTCTCTGACAAGATGGTGCGGACTCCCGCACCCAAAACACCCTGGCGACGGCTGCTGTCCTCGGGGATAAGAACCATATAACTGTCCCCGTCCAAATCCTCTGCCAGGCCTATCTCTCGGAAAGAATCTGGCGCGCTGCCTCTGAGACGGTACATCGGTGCGAATCCTCTTCGGCCCAGAAACGGCCGAAGTCTGTGATATGCGTGCCTCCATCCGTAATGCCGTATCCATAGCAGCTGAATAAGTGTCGTAGTGCTGGGCGCCAATGGCAAAATATAGCTGGGCATCAAGTCCCTGTACGAACCTCTTCACCATCTTCTCTTCGGTATCCACCAAATACTGAGCATATCGGGATAACTGTGTAAACTGGATGTCATACTCAGACACCGTCATCCCAGGTGTCTTGACTAAGGCCTCGAAGCTACGAGCTCTGGCGTCACGAACGCTCTCTGGGAGGAAACGAGCTAGAAAGACCGCTGTAAACTCGGCCCAAGTCATAGGCGGTAGACCTGCAGCTCGACCTCTCAAGACTGACTCCCACCATGTCTGCGCGAGACCCTCTAGTCGGAAACTCGCAAGCTCTACCCATCGATCATCCGAACAACTCAGCGAACGGCAAATCCTAGCTAAACTGTCAAGGAACGTCTGTGGGTCCTCCGCTGCCTCGGTGCCGGTGAATACTGGAGGTCTCTGCCTCATGAAATCCTGTAGCGAAACCGGAATGGCCACGGTGGTAGCAGTAGGAGTAGGTATCATGGTCGTCTGTGATGTAGTAGGTACGTCATCCGGCCTCGGTGTACGACTGGCTGCAACTAGGGATCCTACCATCTGACGTAGCTTCTGCATACTCCCCATCATCTGTCGCAACTCCTCCATACCAGTCTTAAGCCTATCCATACGTCCTGGGGAAGGTGGATCGGTCTGTCCCTGCGGCGTAGGCATACCACCCTGCTCAGTCCTAGTCTCGGACGAGCCAGCTCGAATCTCGTCTCGGGCGGCAGCCCTCTGTGCCCTCGTAGCCTTCGGCGGCATAGTGGCTGTTACAGGAAAACGAGTAGTAAAAACAGTGCAATAGGATCATAGGATACACGGAATAGAAGAAGGAATTTTCAAGCAAGTATATCCTAAAGTCACTTAGGCGGAGTACCGTATCGCAAGTATGCCGCGGACATACATACGCTACGTTACCCTACTTAAGTCACTTACTCCATCTACCAACGGTCATCCTACACTCAAAAAGGTAAAACCTATCGCTCTGATACCAACTTTGTCATGACCCGCAGGGTACGGAACGTGACTGGCACTTAAGTTTACGAAACGTCTCAAGACGTCCGTAAAATAAGTAAGCCAAAGCCCAGAAACCAAAACCAAATAAGCAAAAGAGTGAAGAAAACCCAATCAATTGAAAGCGAGTTTATCAAATAACTCATATAAAACCCTTTTTAAAAACAATACCAATTTTTCCGAAAATTTCGGCAGAGTCTCCTTTGTAAATACTGGCCCCCAAAATAGGTACAACAAGAATATATATGAATCCAACAAATAAGGCATCCCCAAGCGGGAGCTAGCTCTTCGCCACAAGGCGGTCACAAGTCCCACGCAATATAAAGCAACAACATGCGAAATAATCATAATGAAGCATAGGAAAAACAGCATGTCGACTCAAGTGAGCTCGACCCCAAAATACTGCATAAAAGTCCACAAACCTCACAGTCTCATCTCTAGGTCAATATACAATAATGCTGGTAGATACAGTAGATGGAGTACACTAGATACAAAGAATATATAAGGTGGTACGAAATAAAATATAACCCACCTAAGAGTAAAACCTCGAGTCTACGCAAAGGATGCAAAAGAAGCAAGTGCGCCCGCCGCTACTGTACTGACGGAGCGGACCTGAAAAAGGCTGTGGCACAACGAGGGTGAGTTGCCAACTCGTGAGTAATAAATAACATCTACACAGGCTATCGAATGCATGCACACAAGCATCCTAGCATCTCAAATACAGGTAAGGCAGGACATAATAGCAGGTATGTATGCAATATGAATATACTAGCAGGTATGAATGCAATGCGAATCAACTCATGATCTGAATGTGTAAGTATAAGAATCATGTTTTTCCTTTAGGAATCTCTTTTGAAATACCAGCACAATACCAATAGAATCAACAAGAATCTGTGTCCAGCATCGACACCTCAAAACTGTCTCAAATCTCATATCAATGTATCTCTGGCCTCAGCCGTCCGGCTGACCCAACTCAAATATCAATATCTCATTATCTCGCGGCCACGGTCGGTATCCTCTGGATATCCGCCGTCCCAAACAGACACCGGTAGGTAATCCGTCCCCTGCCAGGCTCAACGTCAACACCACATTCCTCTTGCCCTGGGGTACCTTACCGGGCCCACCATGTACCCGTGACGGTTCCTCCACTCCTCGACACGGATCTCGAAAACCACAGAAAACTCATGGTGGATGACACTTACATCACTAGAAAACCGCAATTTACATATTTTAAAAATATAATGAGTTTAGAAATTTTGCGGCTTTCCCCCGAAATCCAGAAATATCATAAAATCTCAAGAAATCCTCATAAGTGCATATGTCAATGATAATGAATGCATATGGTATCAATAATCAAGTTGCGATGTGTGATTAATAGATTAGGCATGAACAAATAATATGATGAAGTACATGCACATGAATAGCAATCTTACGATTTCATTTTAAGGAATTAAAGCAATAGCGCAAGTTTAAGTATCAATTATAGTAAAAGGTTTCAATTTAAAGGTTATCTAGTGTGGTGGCATGGCAATTACCAGGGTGTGTGTGTAAGCATGAATAGTGCTCGTGCTGCATATAAAAACCCTGGCAATGGTGCAGGTGTCCTATAGAATGGGTTCGTATATGTATGTCAATATATGACATGAATGTAGCAAATAATCATACAAGTATTACACCCCTAATTACTAATATTACTAAGAATCTTTTTAAGCTACTAAAACTATCGGGCGACTTACGCCATCCAACGATAGTCCCCCGTAGATATTACATCTACTCACCGAAATCCCTAACTAGTCACGTCCAATCACCGCTTTCCCCTTTCGTGCCGCATCTGACGTCTCCGCGACCGAACCTGGAATTTACATCAATACCAAACATAAGGTTACATATCAAGAACGACACAAAACCCAAACAAAAATACTAACGTTCACAAGCTAGGTACAACGTGCACAAGGTGTGCGGAACACACGCGAAAATCGCAAAAACTGCAAAAATCGCCGATTTGGTCGCCCGGCAAAACTAAAACCCGATTACTCAAAAATCCGCACTCATGCATCCTAAATGTCATAGGATATGCCAACAATATAATCTAGATATCGCAATTAATTCGCCACAAAAATTTACATAAAACCTAGTAAGCTAGAAATTGCAAATTTGGTGCAAACATCGACAATTAGCGACAAAGTTAACACAATCCAACACAACAATCCAAACTAACCCACTAGCTTGCCATTACACTAATTTTAAACCATTAACTATGCTTAAAAACCTAATTTCCATAAACAAAACCTTTCTTGATTTTCATAATTAGCAATTTCAACCCAAAACTAAACATGACAATACCAAATTAACACTAATTTGAAGCCCACACAAATAAAGTAACCTCATTAACCTAGATTAACAAACAACTAGATAGCTAATTAGCTTTAATTAACTAAATAATGGTTTCAAGAAACCCTAGTTAACTCAACCATTAACTTTAAACAACACTAGAATGAAAATAGCACTAAATTAACACTAAACAACTAGATTAAAGAATTCTAACCATATTAACTTAAAAGAGTAGAAATTATACCTCAAATCTATGGATCTAGCAAGAAGAAAGTTGCTTCAATTGATGGCCTCATAGCATCATGATCCAAGCAAGGGAGGTGAAGGAAAAAGGGATGAAGAATGGGGTTTAATTTGTGTGTTTTTGCTTGAAATTTGGAGCAAACTTAATGAATTTTTGAAGAAAAAGAAAAGAACAAAGATGAAGAGGGCTGCTGAAGAAATTCTCGGCCAGAAGAGGGAGAGGGGAGGGTGTGGGGTGTGTGGAAAAGTCTTGGTCAACTCCTACCAACCCACCAAAAGACCATACCTAATAAAAAAAATCCGAAATCCTTAAAAAAACACCTCTTTTCTACACAAAATGAAGTCAAAGAGGAAACCATTTTTTTTTCTTGGGTTGCTGGAAATGGGCCGGCCTAGGGCTGTGGGAAGAGAGGGAGGGGTTTTACAAAAGAATTTTTTTGCAAAAAGACCCCCTACAAGTCAAAATTTGCAAGTTTAATCTTAAATTCAATAAATTTCGTTTTCTATAATAAAAATTAGTTAAAAATCAAAATAAAATACTAAAAATTTATGTTACAACTAGATTTTAATTAAAATTAATTTAGAGCCTAAATTTAGCCCAATTAAATTTGTATTTATCGCTAATTTAATGTATTTTCTTACCGGCTTAAAATAATATTAAAAATTGAAAAATTAGGGAAAATTTTTAAACGACCAGAATTTCATAATTAACTCATTTGCTACTAAAAACTAGCAATAGCTTATCAAAATTAGGTATAATTAGTCCTAAACTGCAAAATAACAAAAAAGACGGTTTTCGGAAAAATACCGAATTTTCACCGATTTTCAGGAAAACACCAAAACGACTTTTCAAGGCGTTACAGTATCTCATACCCAGGACGTAAAGGATACTGAGAAATAGTTCTATGTAATGAACACACCCAAAGAAGATGCATCAGCATGCACTTTCTTCGTTTGGGCGGCACGGGAATTCTGGTAATCCCCTATTTCCTGCTCTGTCTTATAACAATTATAAGTTGGAGCGGGACCAACGTTTCCTAGCGTAGTATAACAATCGGGTTCGGTCAATACATCCGTATTATTATCTTGATTAAGGCGTGACATGGTCGCTACCTGGAGAGAGAGAAGAAAACACTCAGCGTGCGCTTTTTCAAGATTAGATTGGTTATCAATTTATCTAATCAGGATGTCTCCCACTGTTTTTGTTAAATCTTCCTTCAAACCCTAAAAGGAAAGACTAGCCGGGATTAATTACACGCTACAAGTTCGCCAATCTTTCAGCCAGGCCAGTGTCGGTACTTTGAGGGAGGTGCCCCGTGCTTTCGCACGGACCTAATTAAAGTAAACCTCGTTTTCCCAGGGGCGTAACCCCGTTAACACCTTTCTAGACACTTACTTGATCGGCTAATTGTAATGTGTAAAACTCTCGCAGGAGTAACTCTTACTCGCAGTGGGTATCGGGATCCAACTATCTCATAGAAGGTATGCAATCTCATTGCAAATTTCAACACTTGAAATTCCCAATAATATTTTGCCCCAAGCGATCTATGACCTTGACTGAGTCAAGAAACCATAGAACGCAAGTAAAGTTCAACTAGTTATTTCCCGATTGAATTAAACCCACCCGCACGACTCTTGACTGAGTCAACAAGGCCGCACGACTGCCCTAATCCAATCGCATCATATGCTTTGCAGATAAGCACTAATCAGCTACCGCACACTGCGCCTTGACTGAGTCAACAAACGCATCACGAATACTAACTATTACTTATCTGAAATGACGGAGGGTTACGACAGGTTTTTAAGAAAACCCTTTGCGTAATGAACTTTATATCGTTGTAGAATCGAGTGATTTTAAATGGAGTGTTTTTTAGGCTTTTCTAGTAATGTTAAAGAGGTCACTCCCGGTGAAGGGATCTTCGGCTCTTTCCTCATAAAATAAGGTGCAGGATATTTCACAAATATCACTATGCAAAGCAAGAACTATAGAAGCAGTCAAAAGACAAACCGAGTTTGTAGTATCTGCTAGTTTCACTAAAGAGGTCACTCCCGGTGAAGGGATCTCGGCTCTTTCCTTATCGAATAAGGTGTTGGATGTTCTACAAGGAACACCGCTATGCAAAGCAAGAACTAAAACTACCAGTTTTTAAACAAATTTCAACAACATCTTTAGGTTTCTTTTAGTTTCATTAATCTCATTAATGAAGTCCCATTTTAATTATGATTCACAAGCATCACATTTGAAACGAAATCTGCAATATAACATATATCTCATATATATAATATAAACATTCGTCTCAGGCAGTAATATGATCTCATCACAGAACATTGCAGCAGAAGAATATATATGAAATATTGGATATACTAAGACGTCCGTGTTTTAATACGAGCCTGTATAAAACACGGATTCCACGGTCGCGATGAATAGCCAAACCCACATCCCTAGACCCCTACGAGAGCGGCAAGTAACACTGCCAACTCTAGGGTTAGGAGACCCGGTCTCGACTCCTCGAAATGGTCTCCCACTGGACCCCAGAACCCGGTTACTTGTGCTCCCGGCCTTGGGTCTACCTAATGCGGAAAAGTAAATAATATACAATGGTGACATCATCCTCAGCCCGGAAGTGCCCCAATAAAAGAATATTACATACAATTGAATTTTACATGAATGAAAAAGAAAAAACTCTTATCTCACATAAAACCCCCGGCTATTCAAAAAGCGACGATCCAATATAACATATCACAGCAACACATAATATCTCATATCATCAACGTAAGCAAGTATGCGTATCCCGATTGTCGTTGATGTATAGCAACGAAGCCGGCGATACACCACATACTACGCTTACAGTCACAGAAAAGAAAGTGTAAAACTACAACAGTTGGAATCCGCAACCATCTTAGACATCGCATACCTAACCAAATGAATTCCTTAGACATCGCATGCCTAAGAATTATAAACCCCGCATTTTAGTCTCATTATCGAAAACTCTTTTCAATATCAAGTCGGGCAATTCAACAAGATTCCCGACATCCTGATCGAATGCTCGTCGCAAACTTTAGTAGACGGCCGCACCCCCGATGCTGTCGACGAAGTGCACTAAGCCGGAACACCGCTGCCGCGAGCACCCGAACGGATGCTTTTGGCGACGGGGTTCTCCTACAGTCACTTGGTAGGGGCTATGGGGTGTAGCTGTCTATTAAGTTTACCCGGCGGGTATCTGCGTACGCTACGTGATTGCGACGAACTTTTAATTACATCAAAATTCCGTGGCAACCGATCATCTGAGACTAATCTGCTATGTTTATAATATTCAAATTAGTTATCTCATAACTATATATGGATTCCAAATATTGTATCACATTCCAGATAAATAGACAATGTTAAACTTTCCGATCGAATAATCAAACACCCAAATTTTCCCAAATAGTTCTCAACACTTGAAATTCGTTTAAAAACATCCATCACATGCATCAGTACCAATGGTCCAGCCGTAGAAGGGTCAAGCCAACGCCTCACATATGTCATGCCGTACTGCCACAAACCCTAAGGTTCAGAGGCAGTTCAAGACGGTCACATAATCGAATTAAGGTTTGTTGTCTTCAAGAGGGTCCACCGCGTTACTTGCACGACTTAGAACGTCCTTAAACTACGGAAAAATCCAACACTTGGAAATTTTCCGGCAGGGGAAAAAGTGAGTTATTGATATCCGTTCGAATTTTTTAACAGTTTCTAAAATTTATCCGGAAAAACATAAACGAAGTTAAAATATCCGATCGAAACAACGAGTCCCCAATACACCCCAAAAACTCAACTCTTGAGTATAAATTAAAAATACCCAGAAACAAAAGAAAATATAATAGGGACATTACTGTGCAAAAAGGGAAGCATGACGTCACCTTATGGCCGCGGAACCGCCGCGGGTGCCATGCTCGTGCCGCGGTTCCGTGGCGCTTTGGGCACCAAACTTTGTCGTTTTCCACAGTTTTCCATATAATTGCCTGCTGAATTTTTTATGTATTTTTAATATAGAAAATATCACAATTTCAAAAAATGTACAGAGAAGGGTTCAAATTAGGGTTTCGGCTTTCGATCGGACTTCAAACTTCTTCTAGACTTCGCCTAAAGCTCTAGCTTGTCTCTGATACCATTGTAGGGTTGCTAGGCACATACACAAGGGTCTACGAGGCATTAACCATTCCCGATTTAAAAATTAGCCGTGCTGAACAACCCGATACAAGATCTTTATACTAGAGTTTAGGCGAAAACAAGCATGTTAAACACTTTAACATTAAGTGAGAGAGATTACAACCTTTGTAGATCCGGTCCATCACTTCTAAAGCTTCGTGTTGAGGTCCCTTCGCTGCGATCATCGTGTTCCGGACTCTCGAGAGGTTCCACGAAGAGAAAGATGCAGTCTTGCTTCCGATCTTCGATAACAAAGATGATCTACCTTGAAGTTTCATTAACACAAGCTAACACGCACTAAATGAAGTGAACACTCTCATCTAAAGGGCAAGGATAGATGAATATGATGAAATAGGATTTTTGCTCTCATTTATTTTCTATTTCTCACTCATTTTCATCACAAAGATCAAAGCTAGAAAGCTTTGCAAGCAAAGAAGAAGAAGGAAGAAGATGAACCAATAATAGAATCCTTTTGTGATGAATAATGAATAGATAAATATGATGAATAATGCAACCATGGTCAACTAAACCTATGTAGAGAATTAACTAGGGCTAGGGTTTGGGTTGGGTTTAAAGTGAGTCACTTGAAAATATCAAGCATAATATCTTTTCCAAGACAAAAGAAAAGCTTCTAGAATCTACTAGAAGTCTTAACCCTAATCCAAACCCTAATCATGTTTAAACTCCACAAAACATGTTGCATTAATAACAATATAATGTTACAATATTATATATCACATATATAATATTTATCGTAACAAAATAAAATAATACAATTAACATATATTGCATATATATCAATGTATTACCCGAGTGAGAAAAAGAATCTTTTTTTGAGCTAATATTAGTTAATGTAATTTAATATATCATATATATTATTATATATTAAATTATCGAATCAACACTTGATCCGACAATCCGGCTATATCGCATATAACCGACTAATACGATGACCCGGCTATATCATATATACCCGGCCGATATCTCATATCACGGGAATCCAATACGGTATCACATACCGCATTATCCTCGGTCCCGCACATATCATATATGTGCTCCTACTTCGTTTTGCCTGAGCTAAGAAACCTCTGTGTAGGACTCTAAAGAATCGTCAATATGCCGGCATTAGGTGATGATCATATCAAACACCCACAAGCTGCAAGCGGTCAGCTAAACGTAACAGCTACCCAGGTATTGAGCACTCAGAAGATCAACAAGCAAGCCTGTACATTCTCCTGTGAATCCAATCAGTAACACACCCGTACAGTCCGGTCTCGTCATCTGATATGTTGCATATCTCGCCTAGGGGTGGTATACGTCAGACCCAGTAGCTTGATAAGTCGTGTCGATATGAGTTCTATAACAGTTTGAGAAACTACTGATAACTCTTACCAGTAAATCTCAGCAACCCTGGCCAGGGATTTCCAGTTATAGCCAATCGAACACAGCGCAACATCAACTCCCTATACCGTGAGAGACGAATCCCTTCCTATCGCTCATTGCCTCCATGTGATTCGGGACTGTACCCGAAAGCCACCTTTTTGCGCACCCTCTTGGACGTGGTATGATGGAAATCAAAGCACAGTGGGAATCACATAAGACTCTATGACGATCTCGGGTCAACAGACTACTCTGTACCAGTGTCACCGGAGAACTGCCATCTGACGTGAGGTATAATACCATCTGGGAGTTCTCGGCGAGTCCGTCCAGTGTACCCAGTCTCCACTGAGCACCCGTACACCATCCTTGATGTCAAACACCGATGGATATGGGATCATCCATCGCCCATCATATGGGTCAAGATGCGTATACGCTAGTCTACTCTGGTGTATCGATGCCCTGTCTCGATACACCCTCGACTAGAAACAGTTATAGGGTGTACTCATCGACTACCGTGGCCCCACTAGTATGATCTCATCATAGTCCTAGTAGTCGAGTACATATCCTAAGGGCTTTATCAACATGTAACATAGTGACAATTAGAGTATACGTTAAGATAAAGTACAACCAGATAGCATACTATCATTTCGAGCAAGGAAGTCCTCCCTATATATTTCCAAGCATCCATTACAATATACATCATATATACAGTAATGGCCTCTAGGGCATACATATAACTAACATCCTGTTTCGAACTCTTCCAACTAACCGCCCCTCCATTGAGGGTAAATACAAACCCTAAGATAGATTTGTTGTCATCCTTATCACTTTAAGAGCTCGAATCAGTAAAGGCCTACATTTGGAGATCCCCATTACCATACACCAAGAACAATTCTTTAGTCCTTCGCAAGTACTCAAGAATGTTCTTCACTGCTATCCAATGTTTCTCCCCTCGGTTCGATTGATACCTTCTTACTACTGCTAGTGCATAAGCTACATCTGGATGAGCACATAACATCGCATACATTATATAGATCCTACGGCTGAAGCATAGGGTATAATGCTCTTGCGAGCTCTCTCTTCATCAGTCTTCGGATAGAAGTCCTTGGAGAGAGTGATTCCATGACAAGCGGGCAAGGCACCACGCTTAGAATCTTCTATACTAAACCTTTTTAGGATGGTATCATTGTACTTTGATTGGGAAATCCCAATAACCTCTTGGATCTATCTCTATAGATCCTTATGCCCAAAATGCATGAGGCATCACCTAGGTCCTTCATGGAGAACCTTTGTGATAAGAATAGTTTGACCGATTGTAGCATAGAAATATCATTTCTTATCAAGAGAATGTCATCCACATACAATATGAGGAACATGACAGTATTCCCTACAATCTTCTTATAAATGGATGGTTCATCTATATTTTTGAAAAAAATTAAACTCTTTGATTGTATCATCAAAGCAGATGTTCCAGCTCCGTAAGGCCTGCTTTAATCCATAAATGGATTTAAGCAACCTGCATGCCTTCCCGCTGCTCCCACTGTCAATGAAGCCCTCTGGCTGATCCATATAAACGCATTCTATTAAATCACCATTTAGAAATGCAGTTTTAACGTCCATCTGCCAGATTTCATAGTCGTAGTGAGCAGCAATAGCAAGTAAGATCCGAATGGATTTAAGTATTGCTACTGGAGAGAAAGTTTCTTCATAGTCCAATCCTGGTCTTTGAAGAAAACCTTTCGCTACAAGCCTTGCTTTAAAGGTCTCTACCTGTCCATCTACACCAATCTTTCTATTAAAGATCCATTTACACCCAACGGGTTTTATCTCAGGAGGTCTAATGTCCAAAGTCCATACTTTGTTGGTGTACATGGACTCCATTTCGGATCTCATGGCTTCCAGCCACTTCACTGAGTCACCACTCGTGATAGCTTGCTGAAAACTAGTAGGGTCATTATCATCCATGATGCAATCTTATCTATCACCATCAATGAGAAACCCATAGTATCTCTCCGGTGGGCGAGAAGTTCTACTAGATCTCCGGAGCGGCTGAGGTTTTTGAAGTTCTACTGCAATATCAGTTTCAACCAATTCCTCATGAGCAATTAGTGTCTCTAGAACCTCTTCTAGTTCTACAGCATTGCCATCGGTACTATTTGTAAAAATTTCATTTTCTAAAAATGTCGTATGTTGAGAAACAAATACCTTTTGTTCCTCCTTGTGGTAGAATAGATATCCATACGAATGTTTTGGATATCCTACAAATTTACACATGACCGATCATGTTTTGAGTTTGTCTGGATTCTGCTTTCTGACAAAAACCGGACAACCCCATATCCTAACTCTTTTAAGAGATTGTGTCTTTCCACACCGTATCTCACATGGAGTGGTAGATACGGTCTTGGTTGGAACCCAATTTAACAAAAACATTGATGTCTCCAAAGCGTGTCCCCAAAAGGAAAGCGATAAGTTAGCATCATTCATCATAGACCGTACCATATCTAATAGCGTATGATTCCTCCGCTCTGACATACCGTTATGCTGTGGTGTGTAAGGGGGAGTGAGCTGAGAGAGAATCCTATTCTCTTTTAAGAAGTCTGAAAATTCTGTACTCAAATACTCTCCACTTCGATCTGATCGAAGTTTCTTGATGCTCAAGCCTATTTGTTTTTCTACTTCAAGTTTGTACTCCTAGAATTTCTCGAAAGCTTCAGACTTATGCTTTAACAAAAACACGTGTCCGAATCTTGAGAAATCATCAGTAAAAGTAATGAAGTATGAAAAACCGCCTCTAGCATGTGTAGACATTGGTTCGCATACATCATTATGTTTGAAGCTGAAGAGTTCTACAGCTCTTTCTCCGTGTTCAGTAAACGGAGTTTTGGTCATTTTACCTTTGATACAGGACTGACGAGTCGCATAAGATTTATATTCAAAAGGATTTAAATATCCATCTTTATGTAGCTTGTTTAGTCTCGTTTCATTAATATGACTAAGTCTACAATACCAAAGAAAAAATTCATTTATATCTGAAAATTTTCTTTTATTAGTATGTTGTATATTGAAAACTGTGTGTTGGTTTAGGACGTAAAAACCGTTATTTAGTGTACCATACCCAATCAACTGTTGATTCAAGTTAATGTTCATAACATTATTTTGCAACACAAAATGATATCCTTCATTGTCCAACAAAGTAACGGATATTATATTACATAGCATACTAGGTACATAATAACAAGGGTTCAAAACCAAAATACAACCCGACTGCAACCCCAGATGATACTCTCCTACGGATACTGCATGTACATTGGAACCATTTCCAAACCGCAGAGTATGGTCTCCAGTCTTCAAAACTCTACTGTTTCTCAATCCCAGCATACAATTGCAGATGTGAGAACCAGAACCGGTATCTAATACCCAAGATGCAAAGTTTATTGAAAAATAGTTTTCAGTTACAAACACACCTGAAGAGGAAGCATCAGCATGCTTCTTCTTCTTGAGATCAGCAGGATACACAGCACGGTTGCGTTTCCAATGTCCCGACTTGTAGCAGTAAAAACATTCTCCTTTTCCACTTCCCGCGGCCCCAGATTTGTCTTTCCCCTTCGCCTTTTGAACTCCACCTTTCGGTTTGATGGGTTTCTTCTTTTTTTTCCCTTGGCCTTGGCTTTTGGGACGGAAGAGGAAGATGGCCCAGCAAGCAGAGCGGGAGTTTTCGCTGTCTTAAGCGTGCTCTCTGCACTTCTCAACATATTGAGAAGTTCAGGCAATGATTTCTCCAAATCGTTCATATTGAAATTCACTATGAACGGAGCAAAGGCAAGGGGGAGAGACTGTAGAACAATATCTGTATATTGCTCATTATCCATGGTCTATCCCAGTTCCTCAAGTTCTTCTATAAGACCAATCATCTTGAGAACAAGTTCTCCTACTGATGTGCCAGGAGCCATCCGCATCTGAAACAACTTTCGAGATGCCTCGTATCGTAATGTCCGAGATTGCTCTTCATACAACTCCTTTGTATGAAGAAAGATGGATTGAACATCTAACTTCTCATGCTATTTCTGATGGATACTGCCCATAGAACCAAGCGCGAGGCACTTCGCCGTGTTGCAATCAATATCCCATGTTTTTCGGATCACTCTATCCGGAACAGATGATTCAGGACCTGGGATAGGTGGGGCTTCGGTAGTGAGGACATATGATACTTTATCATATGTGAGTGCAATGTTCAAGTTTCTCAACCATTCTTTATAATTTGGTCCTGTCAGTTTGTTTTTCCTCTAAAAGAAGCTTAAGTCCCGTCATCGGTATCAGCCATTAGGAGAGAGAAAAGAATACACTCAGTGAAATGCTCTTGCAAAGAATTAAATTGGTTATTATCTTATCTAATCGATGTCTCCTACTGCTTTAATCAAATTTTGTTTCAAAACCTAAAAAGAAAACTAGCCAGGATTAATTACATTCTAAAGTTTCGCTAACCGGTCAGCCAGGCCAGTGTCGGTATTTTGAGGGAGGTTCCCCGTGCTTTTGCACGGACTTAATTAAAATAAACCTCATTTTCCCAGAGGTCAAACCCCGTTTACACCTTTCTAGACACCTACTGGATTAGCTAATTGTAAAGTGCAAAACTCTCCTGGGAGTAACTCTTACTCAAAGTGGGATCGAGATCCAACTATCATATAGATGGTATGCAATCTCATTGCAAATTTCAACTCTTAAAACTCCCGATATGGTTTTTACCCCTAGTTGCTTATGACGTTGGTTGTTGTCAACATATCATAAGCACTAGTAAAGTTCTACCCGTCATTTCGAGATTCACTAGACCCACCCATATGACCCTTGACTATGATCAACATAATCACATTAATGTCCTAACTGATCACATCATATGCTTTGTTAGAAGACATCACTTAGCCACCGTACACTATGCCTTGACTATAATCAACATACGTAGCACGAATACTAAGTACGCTGCTTCCTAAAATGAGGAGGGTTGCGAATGGTTTTTATGAAAAGCTTTAACGCTTTGAACTTGATCTAGTTGTAGAATCAAAACTGTTTAGAAAAGGAGTGGTTTAAGCTCCGCATCTTTTGAAACTTGCATTTTTCATAAAAAGGCCAAGTGTATTTCAAATCCGATTCTACAACATCTTTAGCTTTCTTTTTCTTTACATTAATCTTATTAATGTTGTCGCATCATTTAAGTTCCTAAGCCATCACAGAAAAGAAATGAATATAGAACGTACACTTATACCATCCGCATTCGCCACAGTATCCCGTTATGCACCATTAGGTTACTTAACTAACGGCATAGCGGGGCCGGACTAGCGCGGTTGTAAAATATAAGCAACGTTTATTATATATCATATATATAATAATAATCCATTCGTCTCAGATATTAAGTAATCACATCACAGAATATCAACAGCAGAAGTACATATGAAAAATAGGATATCTAGAAGGTCCGTATTTTGTATTCAGCCAACAATAGAAAATGTGGATTCTACGGTCGCGATGAATAGCCAAGCCCACACCCCTAGACCCCTACGAGAGCGGCAAGTGACCCTGCCAATTCTAGAGTTTAGGATACCCGGTCTCGAATCCTCGAGATGGCCTCCCACTGAACCATAGAACCCGGTCACTTGTGGTCCCCTCCTTGAGTCTATCCTAATGCGGAAAAGTAAATAATATACAATAATGGTGACATCATACTCAACCCGGAAGTGCCCCAAAAAAGAATATTACATACAATTAATCTTTACATGAATGAAAATAAAGACTCTCATCTCACATAAAACCCCCGGCTATTCGATCGCGACAATCCTGCACATCATATCTCAGCAACACATAATATCATATATCATCAACGTAAGTAAGTACGCGTACCCCGATTGTCGTTGATGTATAGCAATGAAACCGACGATACACCACATGCTACACTTACGGTCACAAAAAAGAAAGTGAAAAACAACAATTGCAATTATCACATTCATATATATCAAGACGATGTTAAACGTTTTGATCGAATCAACATACACCCACAAATTACCCCGAGAACTCAACACTTGAGCAAAGTCAAAATGCTCAAAAACGTGCCACAGTGTCTATGGACCAGCCGTAGAAGGGGTTAACCAATGCCTCACCTATGGCAACCCGAAACTACGGCAAACCCTACGGTTCGATCGTGGTTCCGTGGGCATAGAATCGAGTTAAGGTTATGTATTCTTCTAGAGGGTCCATAAGGATACTTGCACGACTATTGAATACAAAATTAACTTAGGAAAATTACAACACTTGGAAATTTCAGCGGTGGTCAAGATGTGGGGTTCGAAGTTCGTTCGAACTGCTAAACATTGTCAAGGTTACCTTTACAGTGTTAAAATATACGACTATGAAACACTACAAATTTGCCCCTAATCAAAACAATCATTATATGAAAATTTGAGCTAAACAAACAATACCTGAAACCCCAAATCCTACAGAACAGAGCACTTGAGATATACGAGGGAAATTGGGGGTAGGGGGCCGAGCAAGCCGGTTTTGGGAGCAAAGTGCTCGGCCAAAATCTGAGCAGTGGCCCTCGTATTTCACCTGTGTTCTCCGTACATCACATGTAAACTTCTCAGCTGTTTAAAAAAAATATAAACGAATTTTTAAAAAAAATTCCAGAGAGCAAAATCTAGGGTTTCAAATATCGTATTTTCGAAGTCGATTTCGTTTGCATAATAGTTTTAACACCGTGTATAAAATTCTAGCTTGGCTCTGATACCACTGTTGGGTTTCCCTAGCACCTAATCTTGGGTTTGGAAGCATCACACATGCCACTTTAAAAATTAGAGAGGTGCTAAGCAAACTAACCATGAATCTTGATTAGAATGTTTAGGGTAACAACATTTGTATCACATACAAAGAACATTTTAACAATAAGTGAAAGGAATACAACCTTTGTAGTCCTCTTGTTTTGACTCCTACGATCGCTGAGAGTTTGAAATGGCTTGCTAGTAAGCTTCCTTGTCCACGATGATCCACCCGAAGTCCTTTTGCCTAAAGCTCCTTGCTATACTTGATCTTTGAGAGAAGTGTAGCAACCACCCTACACAAATGGGCGAGAGAGGTGTAGAATGATGAGGTGGTTTGTATTCTCTAATCAAAACCCTTTCTTTTTTACTACCTCACTCAGAAGAAAAACACAAGAGAGCTTGGAGGAAGAAGAAGGAGATGCAAAAGCTTTTCTCAAAAGATAATGAAAAATGAGAATAGAATATATATATATATATATATATATATATATATATATATATATATACTCTCTCATCTCAAACCATGGTAAACGAATATCTAGATATTTTGCATATTAGTTAATGTCCAAATGAAAACTAAACCATGGGTTAAAGCTAGGTCAAATGAAAGAAGAGTGTAGAAAAAACCCAATTATGATTTAATTTTCATTTCCTTTTTAATCCAAATACAAATATATATATATATATATATATATTAGTGAACCATGTGAGTCTTCCATTGCCATCTCCTTTGTATCAACAACCATGATACAATGTATGCAAGTATGTGTCCATGCATATTAACATGTGCATACATGCATGCATACATCAATATAGCAAAAAGGGTTTAATAAAGAATTATGCTAAAATTCAAATGGTAAATCAACACTTGATTTAACAGACCGGTCATGTCACATACGACCCGACCAATAGAAAAACCCCCGATTAATATACGGTATCACATACTTGCATTTAATCGGGTCCCCACGCATATCTCATATATGCTGGATATAGTGCCTTGAAAGTCAATTATTGGATCGCAGATACGTGATTGCAATGATTGAGGGAGGACCTATACCGATATGACAGTCTTGCTCGGGATGACACTATGCTATCTGGTTTGTCTTTATCATCGTGTACATGCTTTAGTTCACTATTGCATATTGATAGAGCCTATAGGATTCTTTCTTGACTGCCAGCAGTATGATGGCGATCATATATGTGGGAGGTGAGGTCTATAAGCACATCCTTAAAGTGTCCCTAGTCGTAGGAGTTTCGAGACAGGGCATCGATACTCCAGAGTAGACTAGTGTATACAGTCGAGACCCCGACGAGGGGCGGTGGCCGGTCTCACAAGCCATTGGTGTCAGTTGGTTCACCTAAGATGTATACAGGTGCTCATTGGGTTATGAGTACACCGGACAGGACTCGTCGGGAACATGCTAGTTGGTATTATACATATTGTCAGATAGCAGTTCCCAGGTGACATGTGTACAGGTTAGTCTGTCGACCTGAGATCGTCATTTGTCTCATGTGAGTTCCCACTGTGCTTTGATTACTACCGTACCACGGCTCAAAGGGGTCGTGAAAACAGGTTTTAGTTGGGTACAATCCCGAGCCACATGGAGGCAGTGAGCGGATCGTCGGGGATTCATCTCTCCCGGTATTGGGGGTGTGATCGCGTTGCGTTTAGGAGAGCTATTACACGAAATCCCTGGTCTGGATAATCGAGATTTACTGGTAGGTATTCCAGTAGTATCTCAGGGTGTTCTGGGCTACTCTCTGACACGACTTATACAGCTATTAGGGGTCTGACGTTTACCAGCCCCTAAGGCCCTATATGCGATACTCCCCCTTAGGCCCTATATGCGATACACATAGACGAACGGACCGGACTGTATGGATATTGTCACCGTCAGGCTCAGTAGGATTTCTGGATGAGTTCGCTCGTCATCTTCCCTTCCGATCAATACGCGGGCAACAGTTACGTACAGATAGTAATTCTGACGCTCTAGTGGTTATACCCAGTGCCAGTGTATTGATGGGTCATTAGAGTCCCCCACAGACATTTTCCCAAGTTTGGGCGAAACGTTGTAGATGCCGTATGGTTTTATGGCAGGGTTCTTAAAATGCATGTGCGTTTACGCACGTTTCATTTTTCGGGCAGATAATACTGGTGGGCTTTGGTTTAAACCGGATCCGAGTATTATACTGTGTAGATATAATATCTTTGTCTCGGTTGCATTTGTATTCGGTCGTAATACAAATGCGGGTATGTTTATACTGTTACGGGGTTATCCTGAAATTCGTTTCGGGATCACTTTTGGAAGTTGCCAGTTTCCTGTTTTCTATCACCCGTATTAAACAATCGGTTTAATACGGATTTATCTTTTCTTCTTTAGGTGAGTCATGGTTCTAGAAGGTTCTAGAAATGGTGACTAGATTCATGAATCTTTCTTAACATTAAATGAATTGATGATGTGTTGTTATGATTGATTTTGCATTAATTGTTTCATTTAATGTTTTATGCAAGGTGTATTTTAATCATTCATTCTCATTTATCATATGGTCACCCTTACTAGTTCCTACACTCACCCCCTTCCTCCATATAGTGGCCGGCCCATTGAGTGAGAAAGTGAGATTGATTTTTGCAACAGAAAAGATTATGCAATTTGGTTCATGAAAATTAGAATTGCTCATTTCTCATTTACCCGATTCCAAAAGGCAACTTCATTAACCGTTCGTCCATGGCTTTGGACGAAGCGAGACAAAGTGTTCTACTCATTCTCTACATCAATCTTGGTCATCTCTTTTAGGAAACTTGATGACTGAGTTGCCTCGGTTCAGAGGCGGGAGCCCGTTTAATGATCCGTTGACGTGGTGCCACCTGGACGAGAAGACTGAAGATCGAGCGAGATCAGGGCAGCCGCAACAAAGAATGGAATGATGGTTAAAGACCGAAGGACTCGGATCATTCGGTATAACATTTCTACCCACTTTACAGTATGTTAGTTTAGTGTTAATGGCAGATCCGGGATATAGTATACGATAGCGGCAGTTATAAAAGTTTTTGTTCCGCATTTAGCGTCAGTTAGACCGCCACGGCGCTACTGCAGACTTACATGGTATAAGAGCCATGCCATTAAGCTTTACTAACCTGTTCTAATGCGTTTAAAATATCGATCGAGCGGAATTTTCAAAATCGTAATTTCCAAGTCTAAAGTTTCTGTCGATTTTAAACTTGGTCTAAAAATCATTTTGACTATACCAGAAAATTAAGCAAGTGTTTTAAAGAAAACTGGAGAAAAACGATCAAGTGAAATGACCGTACGACCGCGGAAATGCGGTCAAAGCCTAGCTTTGACCAAGGAACCGTGGCCGTCTTGGTGATTCACTTGGCCATTTTTCTTCTGGTGTTTCTTTGTTGGAAATTGTGGTTTCTGGAATTGTTCTTTTGGGCCCAGTTTTTGTTACTGTACAACAGATGTTTGTGGGGCACACTTCGTGAAATTTTTTCGATCAAAATTTAAACGTGTTACTTTAACAGTACTTACATTATATCTCCGACCGTGAATGTCATTCGAGCGGTAAATTGCGTCTAATTGCTATAGTCGTTTTAGACGGATTTGCGAACATGACATTCGCGTTGATGTTCTGTGTTGTGCTGTGATGTTGCGGATTTGTCGTGATGGATAGCAGTGTGCAATGGTAGTGCAGTTTGATTTATTTGTATATTTGATATTGCGGGGCGAGCGTCCAACATGTGGACTTCCGTCACTGCCTGTTTATATAATATTCTTTTGGGGTACGACCGAGCTGAGGTCGATGTCCCCGTTGTATATATTTTCTTCTCTGTATTAGGATTACCCCGCGGTGGGGTGCGTGGATAGCCAGGTTCTAGAAGGCAACGGGCCCACATCTCATGGCGTTGAGACGGAAGGGGCTTCACTCTAGAATTGGCGGGCTATTCGCCGCACTCGTACGGGGTACAGGTTGACCCAAGGAGGGGTGCCCAAGTTACCAGATTCCGTGAAGTGCTGGGTGGTCCATTCACGTTGCTTAAGGGGGCTGCCTCGCTTCAGGTTTTGGCGGGTGACTTGCCGTGCCCATAGGGGTCTAGGATTTTCATTGCACAGGCTATCCACACGACCAGGAGAACGTCGGGTTTCAGTAGCGGCTCTATGAAACCCGGGATCCCAGATATCTGTATTGTTCTGTGATGCTGGTTACATTTCTGTGTTGTTGCATTTTATCACGCCTTGAGCGATTATTATATATTGATATATATACTAGTAGATGTTGTATATGTTTTGCATCCGCGCTAGTCCAGTCCCCGCTCTGTGGTTAGTTAAGTAACCTGATTTCCCAATTAGATACTTACTCCAGGGTATGTATTTACCAGGTAAGATTCTCACATCTGTATGGTTTTACAGATGATGAGTGGGAGTAAGTTATTGGAAATTAGGTGATCATCCTCATTATATCGGAATTCGTTCTAATTGGTGATATTTGAAGAAATCACCTCGGTACAGTTTTCAACCTACGACGCACAGGTTTTGAGTTATTCAACTCAGCGGACTTATACAGAGTATTGTATGTTGTCCAGTGTCTATCAGGACAAAGGGGTTGGTCCTCGTACTCTGTTTTGTTTACTTGTGACTTCTCTAGTTTTTAGACAAGTGTTTCATAGAAATACAATATCTAAGTTTTGAGAAGTTGTGGGTATAGGAATAAAATAGAGAACCTGGTGTCGCGAGTATCGGGATTCTTCAAAGAAATCGAAGATGTAGATTCTTATGATTGGTATTCAGTTGATAGTAATGGTTTTGAGAAACTTGTTTCTCTTTTAGGTTACTCATAATTGGATGGATTCCTAAGTTGAGTAATGCTGATTAGCCTCTTTCCATTAAGTTGATATGCACCAGAGAAAGTTGCATGTTTTTTGAATCTGGTTCCAATCAAATAAGTGCCAAAGTTTCTATATTGGATATAGAATGGTTCGTATCTTAACGATGTTAAGGTACGTAGAGTTGTCCAGCTTATGCTTAAAACCAGACTCTGGATAACTCAAGGCACGTTTCTATAATAGCAGTTTGTGGGTTAACCCTGGCTTTGACGAGGGTTGATTTTCTACCATCTGAAAGATCAATAGTGATATTATTCTTGACTCGCCACAGTTTTAGTAAAATGGATTTTTTCAGAAAACAGAAGTGGGAGTATGGTAGAACTGGAAGTGATTCCAGAACCGCAAACGATTACGAAAAATTTTAATAGGACCTATATATTCAATCAGGTTTGACATTCCATTAGCCACTCCGCAGATATGGTGGGTAACCTCAGGCACCCGAGAGGTATTCCGGTATCCTCAAGGACGGTGACAGGGAGGTTCTTGTTTACCCAGACTTGCCATTACTACTATTCTAGACTATGAGACCCGGCAGGAGGTTAAGTATAGCGTCATTCAAAACTAGTTTTAGAAGTGCACGTATATATCATTCTGCCAGAGGGTTGTTGTGGTCAGTGGGAGCAGCGGAAGCATAGTGGGCAAGTAGCTCATGTCTAATTATAGACATGAGCAGTTATAGCGGAGACAGATCATCGAATTTTGATGTGACAGTCATGTCTTTGACTTCATCAGAATAGGGGATGGATCTGTTGAGAAGGTAGTAGAGTGTAATATCCTGGTATTTGGTTGACATACACAGAGTAGGAAGTGAGATTCCTCTACTACAATCGGTTGTACTTTGGTCGTCACACAGTTGTTTCTCTACAAGGGACATGGATATAATATTTGACATTCTGGTTTCTAGATCTAAGGTTTTAGATCTAGATTTGGGTAGTTTCCTAATGTGGGTACATTGACAGTATTCTAATAGTATTTTAGAATAGATGACTCCTGGCATGGTGGTGTACCTACAGGTGATGGAGTCACCCCCTCTAAAGGTGTCTTACAGACTAAAGGGGAGAGGGATGTGCAAGATTGCCATATCACTTACTTAGGCAATTGAGTCAATCGTGATATGTCAAGTACCACACCAGATGTTGTTTTTGCACTAGATGCGATAAGTTTATATTAATCCAATCATGAAGAAACATAAGGAAGCAGTTTTAGAACATAAGTATTCTATGGATTTGATAACGGCAGCCTCCTTCGGGAGACGGTTATCATTCCAGGCTTCAACGGTGACATGCATGACAGAGTGATTGTCAGAGTTATAGTTTTCCTTCTGACAAAAGGCAGTAGTTTGGACAGGTAGTCCAAGCGGATACTGTGGGAGGCATGGTGCTGGATACTGATTTGGTTCAGTTATCAATACAGTCTAAGAAGTTTGGAATTGGAGTTCATTTATGAACTAGGTCCCATCAGATATCCAGACATATTCTAAGACAGGTATTACTCGATTCGGAAGATGGCTTTCTCCGTGAACTTGAGATTAAGAGAGACATAGAAAGAAACATCAGGGCGGATCCACTCACTGAGGCTATTTCTCGAACACAATAGTTTTACAAACGAGCTTTGTGAAACTGATTAGTAGAGGAGTTGGATGTTCGGTGTCACACGAGCTGTGAGTACGCGACATCGCAATAATTAGCCTTAAGTGCAAGTGGGAGATTGTTGGATATAGTGCCCACAAAATCAATTATTGGATCGCAGATACGTGATTGCAATGATTGAGGGAGGACCTATACCGATATGACAGTCTTGCTCGGGATGATAGTATGCTATCTGGTTTGTCTTTATCATCGTGTACATGTTTTAGTTCACTATTGCATGTTGATAGAACCCATAGGATTCTTGCTTGACTGCCAGCAGTATGATGGCGATCATATATGTGGAAGATGGGGTCTATAAGCACATCCTTAAAGTGTCCCTAGTCGTGGGAGTGTCGAGACAGGGCATCGATACTCCAGAGTAGACTGGTAGGTATTCCAGTAGTATCTCAGGGTGTTCTGGGCTACTCACTGACACGACTTATATAGCTATTGGGGGTCTGACGTTTACCAGGCCCCTAGGCCCATATATGCGATACTCATAGACGAACAGACCGGACTGTATGGATATTGTCACCGTCAGGCTCAGTAGGGTTTCTGGATGAGTTCGCTCGTCAGCTTCCCTTCCGATCAATACATGGGCAACCGTTACGTACAGATAGTACCTCTGACGTGCTAGTGGTTATACCCAGTGGCGGTGTATTGATGAGTCATTAGAGTCCCCCACAGAAAATTTCCCAAGTTCGGGCGAAACGTTGTAGATGCCGTATGGTTTTATGGTAGGGTTCGGAAAATGCACGTGCGTTTACGCACGTGTCATTTTTCGGGCAGATAATACTGGTGGGCTTTGGTTTAAGCCGGATCCGAGTATTATACAGTGTAGATATAATATCTTTGTCTCAGTTGCATTTATATTCGGTCGTAATACAAATGCGAGTATGTTTATCCTATTACGGGGTTATCCTGAAATTCGTTTCGGGATGGCTTTTGGAAGTTGTCAGTTTCCAGTTTTCTATCACCCGTATTAAACATTCGGTTTAATGCAGATTTAGCTTTTCTTCTTTGGGTGAGTCATGGTTCTAGAAGGTTCTAGAAGTGGTGACTAGATTCATGAATCTTTCTTAACATTAAATGAAATGATGATGTGTTGTTATGACTCATTTTGCATTAATTGTTTCATTTAATGTTTTATGCAAGGTGTATTTTAATCATTCATTCTCATTGTTGGAGATAGTGCCCTCAGAGTTAATTATTGGATCACAGGCACGTGATTGTAATGATTGATGGAGGACCCATCCCGATAGGACAGTCTTACTCAAGATGATAGTATGCTATCTGGTTTATCTTTATCATCGTGTACTGCTTTAGGTGACCTTACAGGTCACTATTACGCGTTGATAGAGCCCCTAGGATTCTTGCTTGACTACAAGCAGTATGAGGGCGATCATATACGTGGGAGCTGGGGTCTATAAGCACATCCTTAAAAGGTCCCTAGTCGTGGGAGTTTCGAGACAGGGCATCGATACTCCAGAGTAGACTAGTGTATACAGTCGAGACCCCGACGAGGGGTGGTGGCCGGTCTCACAAGCCACTGGTGTCAGTTGGTTCACCTAAGATGTATACAGGTGCTCATTGGGTTATGAGTACACCGGACAGGACTCGCCGGGAACATGCTTGTTGGTATTATACCTGACGTCAGATAGCAGTTCCCTGGTGACATGTGTACAGGTTAGTTCATCGACCTGAGATCGTCATTTGTCTCGTGTGAGTTCCCACTATACTTTGATTACTACCCTACCACGCTCAAAGGAGACGTGCAAACATGTTTTAGTTGGGTATAGTCCCGAGCCACGTGGAGGCAGTGAGCGGATCTGCAGGGGTTCATCTCTCCCGGTATTGGGGGTGAGGTCGCGCTGTGTCTCGGAGAGCTATTACACGAAGTCCTTGGCCAAGGCAGGAGATTTGCTGGTAGGTATTCCAGTAGTATCTCAGGGTGTTCTAGATTACTCTCCGACACGACTTGTACCGCTTTTGGGGGTCTGACTTTTACCAACCCCAAGGCACGCCATGCGATACTCATAGACGAACGGACCGGACTGTACGGATATTGTCACTGACAGGCTCAGTAGGGTGTCAGGATGAGTTCGCTCATCGACGTCCCTTTTGGTCAATACCTGGTAGCCCGTTACGTATAGGCTAGTACCTTTGACGTGCTTGTGGTTAAATCTACAACCAAAGTATTGACGAGTCTTTAGAGTCCCCCACAGACCAGTTTCTCATGTTTCGGGCGAAACGCTGTAGAGGCCGTATGGAGATATGGCAGGGTTCGATCATATACGTGCGGTATTGCACGGATCATGATCGGACGGATAATACTAGCGGGCTTTGGTTTAAGCCGGATCCTAGTATTGTACAGTGTAGATTTTTTCTATTTGCATTTGTATTCGGTGGGAATACAGATGCGGGTATGTATATACAGTCGCGGGGTTTTCCTGTAATTTATTACGGGATCAGTTTTCTGAAGTTGCCAGTTTGATTTCCGGTTTCGGCCGTTTTCCTTTTTTTTCTTTCACGGCCGGATTTTTCTGATGGAGGGGCTAATTTGCAAGTTTGCAAATTAGCATTTGTGGAGGGGTTTCTTGCATTTGAGGGATTATGATGGTTTAAGCATCTTTGCTTTTTCTTATGATCATTTCTTGCATTAATGAGATAAGAATGGATTAGAAATTAATATGACTTTGTTATCATCACATTTGGTTGTAGTCACCCCTTTGCTTTTACTACTCTCACATCCCTTCATGTTTTAATTCCCTCCACCATTTTTATCCTAGGGGGGCCGGCCATTTTGGGGGAGAGGTTGATTTTTGAAGTGTGGCATTTCCTCATTTCATTCCTTGCTTAAAATGAGAGCACCATTATTTCTCCAAAGTTCTTCTCTCATTCCTCCATCATGGCAATTTCTATAACCCTAAGAGACAACCATTCTACACTAGTCTACAGCAAATCTTGGGCACGTCGACTCGCCAGCTTCGTGCCCGAGTTGCCTCGGTCCAGAGGTGGGAGCCGTAAAAGAACCCGGCGATGTGGTGCACGTTTCGACGAGGAGGCGACGACCGGAGATTCCGCGAGGAGATCGGAGTGGAGGCGAAGACCGAAGGACACGGATCGCTTGGTATACCTTCTCTCTACTCTTATTCTTGTTTGCTAGAGTTAGGTTAATGGCCTGATCCGGGATTTTAGTGCGCGGTGGTGCCAGTTTACAGTTTTAGTAAAGTTTTTCGTTTCCGCATTCCGGCGTCAGATTGACGGCCGGGGCGCCGCCGTGCACTTACATTGGTATCAGAGCCACGCCATTAACCTAGTCTATCTTGCTCTAACGTGTTTACAAGTTCGATCGAACGTATTTTCCAAAACCACATTTCCATGTCGCACTTTCTGTCGAATTTTTCCTTGCTCTAAAAATTATTTGGTACATTGGAAAATTACGTGCAGGGTTTTTTTATGAATTCTTGTGAAAATTTGGTACGCTGATGTTACTGTAGCGCGGCGGTTTAGTGGCCAAAACCACGTTTTGGCCGCAGTACCGCCGCCGATTTGTAGCAAAACCGTACCAAATTTCTACAGTGGTTTATTGACATGGAAATAAGGTTTTTGGTATATGATTTGTGGGCCCAGATGTTTTTGAGTGCTACAGTAGTGCTTAGGGCCCACTTAGGTATATTTGATCGATCGAAAATTTTAAACATGTTAGTTCACAGTATTTACATTATATCTGCGACCGTGAATGTCATTTGATCGGTAAATCCTGTCTAACTGTTATAGCTCTTTTAGACGGATTTGCGAATGTGACATTCACGTTGATGTTCTGTGTTGTGCTGTGATGTTGCGGATTGGTCGTGGGGGATAGCCTGGATGCAATGGTAGTACAGTTTCGTTTTATATGTACATTTGATATTGCGGGGCGAGCGTCCGACATGTGGACTGCCGTTACTGCCTGTTTGTATATTATTCTTTTGGGGCACGACCGGGCTGAGGTCGATGTACCCGTTGTATGTATATTTTTATTTTCTGTACTAGGATTACTCCGCGGAGGGGTGCACGGATAGCCGGGTTCTAGAGGGCAACGGGCCCGCATCTCATGGCATTTAGACGGAGGGGGCTTCACTCAAGAATTGGCGGGCTATTCGCCGCACTCGTAGGGGGTATAGGTTGACCCACGAGGGTTGCCCAAGTTACCAGATTCTGTGAAGTGCTGGGTAGTCCATTCACGTTGCTGAAGGTGGCTGCCTCGCTTCAGGTTTTAGCGGGTGACTTGCCGCGCCCGTAGGGGTCTAGGATTTTCATTGCATAGGCTATCCACACGACCAGGGGAACGTCGGGTTTCAGTAGCGGCTCTATGAAACACGGGGATCCCAGATATCTGTATTGTTCAGTGATACTGGTTACATTTCTGTGTTGTTGCATTTTATCACGCCTTGAGCGATTATTATATATTGATATATATACTAGTAGATGTTGTATATGTTTTGCATCCGCGCTAGTCTAGTCCCCGCTCTGTCGTTAGTTAAGTAACCTAACGGGTGATGACGGGACCCTGTGGCGAATGTGGATGGCATATACGTACATCATTATTTTTGTTCTTTTGTGGTCTGATCAATTGATAGGACTGCGTTGATTCGGATCAATGCAAGCTAAACAAACCTATTTTGATGTTGTTGGAACATTTTTCAAAAAGCTGTTATTGCAAGGGCGTTCTCATTTGTTTTGCACAGTGGTATTCGGTTATGAATATCCAGCACCTCAGTCGACAAGGCAAGGGCAGAGATCCCTTCACCCGGAGTGACCCCTTGGACAGAAGTTTGCGTCAGGGCAATAACTTCACTATAGTCGATTACTTTTGCTTTGCATCGTGGTATTCAGTTGGAATATCCTGCACCTTATTCTACGGGGAAAGAGCCGAGATCCCTTCACCGGGAGTGACCTCTTTAGCAAAGGTTTTCGTTACTATATTTTTATAAAGCTATCCGGTTCCTTCAACGATATCAAGTTCATTACGTTAAAGGTTTTTCGCCAGAAACCATTCGTAGCCCACCGTCATTTCAGACGGGCAGCACATAGTATTCATGCTATGTTTGTTGACCTTCGTCAAGGCATAGTGTATGGTAGCTGCTTGTTACCTTTCTGCTGCATAGAAAGATGCGTTGGTTTGGGACAGTCGTATAGCCTTGTTGACCTTCGTCAAGGGCTTGTACGGGTGGGTTCAAGTTAACCTGGACAATGACGGGTAGAACTTGACATGTGACTTATGATTTGTTGACCTTCGTCAAGGTCATAAGAGCATGGGGAAAAAATCACATCGGGAGTTTCTAAAGAAACTGAAACTTGCCAGATATGCGCATACCTTCTGGAGTGTGATAACGTGAGCGGATTCCGTCACGTTATCATGCGATGATAGTTGGATCCCGATTCCCACTGATGAGTTGGTTTACTCCTCGGGTGATCCCGACTAATTCTTCTTTCAGGTTTGGGGAAGAATTTGACGGTACAGTGGGAGGTTTCCAGATTAGATAAAGTGATAACCATTCTGATCTAGGTTAGAGTGCACGCTGAGTGTTTCTTTTCTCTCTCTCTTTGGCAGCGACCATGAGCCGACCTTTGACTAGGACTCAGTGACCAAGATTAACCAAACCTTCTTATAAGACTGGCTTTTGGATTGTCAGAGTTGCAAAACCTCATTGCCACTCCTACTTTTACCCTTTTCTCCAGAACACCCCGTATTACTACGAACATCTACTTCCATTGGACAAAACCATCGTATGATTATATCCGAACTCGGAGGAATTTATTCGAGGATGGTTTCCGGTTCTGGAGAAAATGAATAGGACTATTCAGTTGTCTTTTCCTTTTTACCTTCTCTCAGGTTGCGAGTGCCCCTTGGATTTGGACAGTACACCTATTACGCAAATTGGATAGTCTTCTTCCAAACCATAGGCAGGTGCCGACCGGTAGGGAATGAAGAAAACCAATTAGCCTAAACGGTGTACAGAAGGTATTATGTTAAGACAAAGAAAGGGATTAGAAGGAGGGCAAAGTAAATTGCGACTGCTATTCACGACCAAACCAAGTATTTCATTACCACTCCTACTTCACCTTTGTATTTCTCCAGGACACTCCGTATCACTATAAAGATCCACAGTTTATTGGATACTCCTTCATATGGTTATATACGAACTCGAAAGGAACTTGTTCCAGTTCGGGGATGGATTCTAGTTCAGGAGAAATATGTTTATTCGGTTGTCTTTTATCTTCACCTTCTCTCGCATTGCGAGTGCTCATAAGATTAGGAAAGTACACCCATTATGCTTATTGGATAGTCTTCTTCCAAACCATAGTCTGGTGCCGAACGGTAGGGAAAGAAGAAAACCATTTGGCTTAAAGGGGTGTGCAGAAGGTAACGACTAAAGACATATAAAGGGATTTAGAGAGATGGCAAAAAAAAATATACGGTTACAGTTGTGAATCTGGATAATGGAAGTGGCATTATTAAGAATACCCGGATACCCCAACGAAACATTTCAATGTTTCAGTTTCACTGTGTACTGTTAAAAGAAAACTGATTTCCTAATTAGACACTTGCTCCAGGGTATGTATTTACCAGGTATGATTCTCACATCTGTATGGTTTTACAGATGATGAGAGGGAGTAAGTTATTGGGAATTAGGTGATTATCCTCATTATATCGGAATTCGTTGTAATTGGTGATATTTGAGGAAATCGCCTGGGTTGTTTGCCGGTCGGCAAATGTTTGGTTTTGAATATCTATTGTTATGCACCAATTTCAAATTGATATATCTGTACGTCTATTTTCATAGAGTGAGATATAACTTTTTGAAATTATGTCTATGACATTTACCTATATCAGTGGATGGTTAGGTAAGGAGTATTAAACAGCGGTGTAATTCTTCTTAACCATAAGTACAATTTTCAACCTACGACACACAGTGAATGAGTCGCTAGACTCAGGGGACTTATACAGAGTATTGTATATTGTCCAGTGTCCATTAGGACATAGGGGTTGGTCCTCGTACTATATTCGGTTTATGTAACGTTTCATAAATCGTTTTGCGAATTTTTCCGTTTTAAGGCAAAATTGTCGGTTTTTCCCGTTTTAACCCGATTTCGATCAAACGTCCGTATAAGCTTACCGGCACTTTTTTTAGCTAAAATAAAGCTTGTGCGCGAACTTTAGGGGTATTTGGGAGGTTTTGGTTCAGATAGAATTTTTCCCAAATAAAATATTATTTTAGCCGGTAAAATATGCACGTAAATCGGGAAATTTCTTCTAAATGAAAATTCTTGGAAATTATCACCACAATTATTTTAGAACCTTCTTTTTAAATATCTAGATTTTTATGGTGAAAGGATTTATTTTTTTTAAAAAATAAAGAAAAAGAAAAGTAGTGTGAACATAAGCTTTTGTTTTATTATACTATTATTCTATTTTCTTTTAGAAAATTCTACAATTCACCAAAAAACACCCACACTCCCTCATGGCCGGCCACTACTTGTTCTTGGCTGCCCCTTTCTTTTCTCACTCATTTTTCATCATTTCTTATACAAATAAATCATGAAAAATCCAATTTAATTCATAAAGATTCAAATAAAATCCAAAAGCTTCTTTCTTCTTCACAAAAGTTGCTTGGATCTTCATTCTAGTGAGGATTTTGGAGGCTAAAGTTTGGTTTTATCCTTGATTCAAGTGGTGTTCTTGAAGGTATAAAACCCTAACCATAATTTAAGTTTAAATCTTTATGCTAGCTTAATTAGATGTTAGTTTAAGCTTTAAATTTCATATTTCAAAATTCTAGAAATGGTTTTAGAAATTCAAGTTAAGGTTAAAGCTTAATTTAAGTGTTTAATATTTAATTGAAGTGTTAATTTGTGAATTGGAAAAGCTTAACCTAGTAGAAAATGCTAATTTTTGCTAATTACTACTTTGTCTAATTAAGGGTTTTGCTTACTAGGTTTTTGCTAAAGCTTAATTAAGCAAGTTTAAAAATATAGAAATGGTTTAAATGGTTTAACCTTGCTATTTGAAGATGTTTGTAAATTATAGTTTTGGTAAAACTCGTAGTTTTGTGCTATAAAGATAAATACTGCTTACTAGATTTTGGTAACTTTTAGGCGTGGGTTTCTTTTGACGTTGCGACGTTATTTATATTGAGACCACGTTTATTATTGTGTTTTGAATGCGCGATCGGGACGATCGGAATCTAGACTAGGTGTTTTGTAGTTTGGCGACCCTAGTTAGGATTTTTGGCCGATGTCGTGCGCGTTAGATTCGCTAAGCGCGCAGTGTAATTTTCAGGGCGTTATTCATGCGTTTCGATGTCATTTCGTCGATGTAGAATATATGCTTATGTGATGTGTTTGTGAAATTTTTGGTTCGCAAGCGGGGACTTCGGATGCTACAACAAGGGGAAATAGGTGGTAGGCTTCACCTAGCTTGGATCGTTGGTGAGTAGATTTAACATCTACAGGGGAATCGCCCGCATGGCGTTATGCGTCAGGGCTAGAGATTTTATTACTTGTCGCATATTCTAGATTATTGTTAGAATTGCGCCTTTACCCTATTACTTAGATATAGTTGTGCCTGGACTAGTAGTAGTAGGACAGTGCACATATTATTGACGATTCATGTTGCACGAGCACTGATTATATGCTACACACACCGTCAATAATTACCATGTCACACACAAACCACTTATAGATGTTATATTGCGTGGTTAGGGACATTGTGACATTGAGTCATACTGCTTATCATATATGGCATTTAGCATACCTGTATACCTACATGCTTGCACATATGTTCTGACATACTTACATGCTAGTTACCTATATTCCTATAGGGTATTATACCATTAGTGATAGGTACATACACACTCCCTGTCATAGCTACAGGTATACCTTGCACATACTGTTCTTATACCCAGGGAGGTATACTATATCATTGCTTATAGATAGACACATTATCTTGCTATACCTTATTGATTTTACATACATCTGGTTTTAGCAACATGTTTACCTTCACTTGATGTTATTTAGAAGTGGATAAATAGGAACCGCATGATATTTGTATTAACTTGATGCAGTTAATTAGCGGTTTTTCCTTTATATGCTTGCATTTCAGATATTGCGCACATATTATATTCATGGATTATCGCATTGTTGTATGGATTTTTCATGATGTTTTCTGGATTTGGGGACCATGGTAGTTCATGAAATTATGCATTATTTGAAGGACCCGGTTTCCTTGATATTGATATTTCCGCAGCCACCATGAGATTTATCGGTTCTGATATATGCCCGATTCGAGGAGTGAGGAGGCACCGTCTGTGGGTACATGGTGGGGCCCGGGGTACCCCGAAGCAAGAACGATGTCACGGTGCTAGGCGATGAGGCTTAGGGGAACCATACTTTCCGGTGACAGGACCAATGACTCAGCGGCTATCATGTGGATACCGACGGGAGTCATGTACGTATGGATACGTCGAGAGGCGAGGGTCAGAGCTAGGCACTCGAGCTTTCGGGATAGCGTATGATACGTACCTATCAGGGGGCCAGTCATGGTGACAGCACCTGATGGATCAGCATTTCTGTGTCGATACTTGGCATATTGGTTTCATGATATTTCTAATTACTCCTTTGTATATATAACAGGGGATTGAGCCGCTGTTATATATACCCTTACACCAATATTAGTGGAATGGGACGCTAATATATGTGTATTGATCTCATCATATTTATTTATGCCATTATATTTAGGATGTTAGAATTTTGCTGGAGATTTGATTCGGGATATAAGAGATTCATTTGAGATTAGATACTGGATAGATATGTGAGATCTACTTACTGTTGTACATTCGGGATATGTGAGATATACTTGATATTGAACATACGAGATATGTGAGATCTACTTGATATTGTACATTCGAGATATGTGAGATCTATTTGATATTGTACATTCGAGATATGTGAGATCTACTTGATATTGTACATATGAGATATGTGAGATCTACTTGATATTGTGCATTCGAGATATATGAGATCTACTTGCTATTTTACATTCGAGATATGTGAGATATACTTCATATTGTACATATGAGATATGTGAGATCCACTTGATTTTGTACATTCGATATATACGAGATATACTTGATGATTGTACATTCGATATATGTGATATATACTTGAGGTTGTACATTCGGGATATATGAGATATACTTGATATTGTGCAATTGAGGAGATGTGATATTTAGATAATACGAGAGCCAATTTGGGGGCTGATTCGAGGAATTGGTAATTAAATTGTCTTGCTGGATTGTGATCCTACCACGATGTCAGGATTCCGTAGAAATGACATACTTCACTCCATACCTCACCTTATCTGTTGTGCACTGCTTCTTGTATTAGTAGTACCTGTTAGTGTACCTTTCATGATTATTGCACAGTTACATTCTCATATCCCTATCGCATGATTATTGCATACTGTTGTCATATCATTAATGCTGTATATATATTGGCTGTACCTGCTAGTGTACTTTCCATTATTCTGCATTCATATGACTTGTTATTACAGTTAATTGCATATCTTAGATTCACGCTTTACGTGCATACTTGCGATTACCTGCATAAGTTATTTACTATTCACGAGTTGGCAACTCACCCCCGTTGTGCCACAGTGTTTGCAGGTGTTCCTCAGGATAGTCAGAGGCAGGCTATTATCACACATCTTATCATCTTTTGCTACGGATACCGCATCAGCTCACAGTGTGCAGTTTGCTTAGGTGGGTTTTATGGTTATTCGTTGTATTGTATTTTCGTTGTATCCCTGTACCCTCCATCTACTATTTTCATATTGACTTAGAGACTTGGTGAGGACGATGTTGTATATTATGTTGGATTTGTTGTCTTTTATACAGTTTCCTTTCTATCGTCTTCTATTTCTTCGCTACGGCGTCGTATATTTGTTGTGGTGGTTGTTTTCTGCCTTTGGGCGTGGATTTGCTCCCGTTGGGGATGCTTTACTTTATATTTATGTTGTATCCATTTTGGGGGTTGGTTTTTATAAGGAGGTGCTGCCGAAATTTTCAAGAAAGAAAATTGGACTCAAAGAATTTATACCTGAGATTTTTTTTTAAAGGTTTAAACAATGTTTCTTATCTTTTATAGTATTTTAATGGTTTAGATTTCTGGGTTTTAGCTTTCTTTTACTGCGTTACGCCAGTAGACGTTGCATAGTATTAGGGCCGTCACGTGCCAATTTTCGGGTCGTGACAGTTTACTTATGACTTCTCTAGTTTGACAGTTGTTTCGTAGAAACACAAGGTCCAAGTTTTAAGAAGTTATAGGTATAAGAGTAAAGTAGAGAACCAGATGTTGCAAGTATCGGGTTCTTCAAGGTGATCGAAGATGTAGATACTTGTGTATGGCATTCAGTTGATAGTAATGATTAAGAGAACTTGCTTCTCTTTCAGGTTACTCATAATTGGAAGCACTCCTAAGTTGAGTAACGCTGATCGGCCTCTCTCCATTTACTTGACATGCACTGGAGACAGCTGCATGATTTGAATCTGGTTCAATTAAATCAGTGCCTCTGTTTCTGTATTGGATATAGAACAGTTCATATCTTGACATTGTTAAGATACGGCGAGTCGTCCAGCTTATGCTTAAAACCAGACTCTGGATGACTCAAGGCACGTTTCTGTAATGGCTATTTATGGGTTGACCCGGGCTATGACGAGGGTTGACTTTCTACCATCTGGATGATCAATAGTGAAATTGTTCTTGACTCGCCACAGTTTTAATAAAAATGGATTTTTTCAGAAAACAGTAGTGGGAGTATGGTAGAACTGGAAGTGATTCCAGAACCGCAAACGATTACTGAAGATTTGATAAAGAACCTAAAGATTCAATCTGGTTTGACATTCCATTGACCACTTCGCAGATGTTGTGGGTAACCTCAGCCACCCGAGAGGTACTCTGGTAGCCTCAAGGACGGTGACAGGGAGGTTCTTGTTTACCCAGACTTGCCATTGCTGTTGTTCCAAACTGTGAGACCCGGCAGGAGGATGCGTATAGCGTCTTTCTAAACTAGCTTTAGAAGTGTACGTGTATATGATTCTGCCAGAGGGTTGTCATAGTCAGTGGGAGCAGCGGAAGTATTGGTGGACAGGTGGCTTATGTCTATTTATAGACTAAAGCAAAATAGCGGAGATAAATCATCTACTTCTGATGTGACAGTCATAGGTTTGACTTCATCTGAATAGGGGATGGATCTGTTAAGAAGGTAGTAGGGTGTGATGTCCTGGTATTTGGATGACATACACAGAGTAGGAAGTGATATTCCTATACTACGATCGGTTATACTTTGGTTGTCACACAGTGGTTTCTCCAGATAGGATATTAATCCAGTCCTGGAGAAACAATCGGAAGCAGTTTTAGAACATAAGTTGATGTTCTAGGGATATGATAACGACAGCCTCATTCGGGAGACGGTTATCATTCCAGGCTTCATGGTGACCTGGATGACAGAGTGACTGTCAGAGTTATAGTTTTCCCTCTGACGAGGGGCAGTATTTTGTCGAGGTGGATACTGAGGGAAGGATGGTGCAGGATACTGATTAAGTTCAGGTTACGATACAGTCTAAGATGTTTGGATTTGGAGTTCTTTTATGAACTAGGTCCCATCAGACATCCAGACACATTCTAAGACAGGTATTGCTCATTTCGGGAGATGGCTTTCTCCGCGAACTTGAGATATAAAGAGACATAGAAAGAAACTTCAGAGCGGATCAACTCACAGAGGCTATTCCTCGAACGCAATAGTTTCGCAAACGAGCTTTGTGAGACTGACTAGTAGAGAAGTTGGGTGTTCGGTATCACACGGGCTGTGAGTATGCGACATCGCAATAATTAGCCTTGAGTGCAAGTGGGAGATTGTTAGAGATAGTGCCCTCAGAGTCAATTATTGGATCACAGGCACGTGATTGCAATGATTGATGGAGGACCCATCCCGATAGGACAGTCATACTAAAGATGATAGTATGCTATCTGGTTTATCTTTATCATAGTGTACTGCTTTAGGTGACCTTACAGGACACTATTACGCGTTGATAGAGCCCCTAGGATTCTTGCTTGACTACCAGCAGTATGAGGGCGATCATATACGTGGGAGCTGGGGTCTATAAGCACATCCTTAAAAGGTCCCTAGTTATGGGAGTTTCGAGACAGGGCATCGATACTCCAGAGTAGACCAGTGTATACAGTCAAGACCCCAACGAGGGGTGGTGGCCGGTCTCACAAGCCACTGATGTCATTTGGTTCACCTAAGATGTATACAGGTGCTCATTGGGTTATGAGTACACCGGACAGGACTCGCCGGGAACATGCTGGATGGTATTATACCGGACGTCAGATAGCAGTTCCCTGGTAACATGTGTACAGGTTAGTTCATCGACCTGAAATCGTCATTTGTCTCGTGTGAGTTCCTACTATGCTTTGATTACTACCCTACCACGCTCAAAGGAGACGTGCAAACAGGTTTTAGTTGGGTAAACCCCCGAGCCACATGGAGGCAGTGAGCAGATCTGCAAGGGTTCGTCTCTCCCGGTATTCGGGGTGAGGTCGCGCTGTGTCTAGGAGAGCCATTACACGAAGTCCTTGGCCAAGGTAAGAGATTTGGTGGTAGGTATTCCAGTAGTATCTCAGGGTGTTCTGGATTACTCTCCGACACGACTTGTACCGCTTTTGGGGGTCTGACTTTTACCAACCCCCTAGGCCCGCCATGCGATACTCATAGACGAACGGACCGGACTGTACGGATATTGTCACTGACAGGCTCAGTAGGGTGTCAGGATGAGTTCACTCATCGACGTCCCTTTTGGTCAATACCTGGTAGCCCGTTACGTATAGGCTAATACCTCTGACGTGCTAGTGGTTAAATCCACAACCAAAGTATTGACGAGTCTTTAGAGTCCCCCACAGACCAGTTTCTCAAGTTTCGGGCGAAACGCTGTAGAGGCCGTATGGAGATATGGTAGGGTTCGATCTTATACTTGCGGTATTGCACGGATCATGATCAGACGGATAATACTAGCGGGCTTTGGTTTAAGACGGATCCTAGTATTGTACAGTATAGATTTTGTCTCTTTGCATCTGTATTCAGTGGGAATACAAATGCAGGTATGTATATACAGTCGCGGGATTTTCCTGTAATTTATTACGAGATCAGTTTTCTGAAGTTGCCAGTTGTTTTCCGGTTTTGGCCGTTTTCCTTTTTTTTCCTTCACGGCCGGATTTTTCTGATTGAGGGGCTAATTTGCAAGTTTGCAAATTAGCATTTGTGGAGGGGTTTCTTGCATTTGAGGGATTATGATGGTTTAAGCATCTTTGCTTTTTCTTATGATCATTTCTTGCATTAATGAGATAAGAATGGATTAAAAATTGATATGACTTTGTTATCATCACATTTGGTTGTGGTCACCCCTTTTGTTTTACTACTCTCACCTCCCTTCATGTTTTAATTCCCTCCACCATTTTTATCCTAGGGGGCCGGCCATTTTGGGGGAGATGTTGATTTTTGATGTGTGGCATTTCCTCATCTCATTCCTTGCTTAAAATGAGAGCACCATTATTTCTCCAAAGTTCTTCTCCCGTTCCTCCATCATGGCAACTTCTATAACCCCAAGAGACAACCATTCTACACTAGTCTACAGCAAATCTTAGGCACGTCGACTCGCCAGCTTCGTTCCCAAGTTGCCTCGGTCCAGAGGTAGGAGCTCGTAAAATAACCCGGTGATGTGGTGCCCGTTTCGACGAGGAGGCGATGACCGGAGATTCCGCGAGGAGATCGGAGTGGAGGCGAAGACCGAAGGACACGGATCGCTTGGAATAGCTTCTCTCTACTCTTATTCTTGTTTGGTAGAGTTAGGTTAATAGCCCGATCCAGGATTTTAGTGCGCGGTGGTGCCGGTTTACAGTTTTAGTAAAGTTTTTCGTTTCCGCATTCCGGCGTCGGATTGACGGCCGGGGCGCCACCGTGCACTTACACTCATTTATCTTATGGTCACCCTTACTAGTTCCTACACTCACCCCCTTCCTCCATATAGTGGCCGGCCCCTTGAGTGAGAAAGTTAGATTAATTTTTGCTAAAGAAAAGATTATGGAATTTGGTTCAGGAAAATTAGAATTGCTCATTTCTCATTTACCCAATTCCAAAAGGCAACTTCATTACCCGTTCGTCCATGGCTTTGGACGAAGTGAGACAAAGTGTTCTACTCATACTCTACATCAATCCTGGTTATCTCTTTTAGGAAACTTGATGACTGAGTTGCCTCGGTTCAGAGGCGGGAGCCCGTTTAATGATCCGTTGACGTGGTGCCACCTGGACGAGAAGACTGGAGATCGAGCGAGATCAGGGCAGCCGCAACAAAGCATGGAATGATGGTTAAAGACCGAAGGACTTAGATCGTTCGGTATAACATTCCTACCCACTTTACAGTATGTTAGTTTAGCGTTAATGGCAGATCCGGGATATAGTATACGATAGCGCCAGATATAAAAGTTTTTGTTCAGCATTTGAAGTCAGTTAGACCGCCGGGGCGCTACCGTAGACTTATAATATACACACCACATCGTTTCTCCTGAGCTAGGAAACTCCTGTGTGGGACTCTAAGACTCGTCAATACGCCGGCAGTAGGTGATGATCTTATCAAACACCCACAAGCCGCAAGCAGTCAGCTAAACGTAACGGCCACCCGGGTATTGAGCGATCAGAAGAAAACCAGTGAAGCTGTCAAAACTCCCGTCGAGCTAACTGGCAACACTTACCGTACAGTCCAGTCTCCTCGTCAGATATGTTGCATATCGAGTCTAGGGATGGAATCGTCGACCCCAATACCTCAATAAGTCATGCCGGTGTATGGCTCATAACAGATGGAGAAACTACTGATAACACTTATCAGTAAATCTCAGCAGCCCTAGACAAGGACTTCCTGTTATAGCCAATCGAGCATAGCACAACATCAACCCCCAATGCCGGGAGAGACGAAACCCCTCATATCGCTCATTGCCTCCATGTGCCTCGGGACTGTACCCAAAATCCACCTGTTTGCACGACTCAGTAGAGCCGTGGTAGGGTGGAGATCAAAGTACATTGGGAGGACACACAAGACTCTATGACGATCTTGGGTCTACAGACTAACCTGTACCAGTGTCACCTGAGAACTGCTATCCGATGATAGATATAATAAAACATAGAAGTTCTCGGCGAGTCCGTTCAGTGTACCCAGTCTCCACTGAGCACCTATATACAATCTTTGATGTCAGCACATCAGATGGATATGGGATCATCCATCGCCCGTCATATGGGAAAAGAATGGTATACGCTAGTCTACTCTGGAATATCGATGCCCCGTCTCGATACACCCACAACTAGGAATAGTTCAAGGATATGCTCATAAACTACAAATGTCCTACTAGTATGATCCACATCATAATCGTAGCAGTCAAGCAAATATCCTGAGGGCTTTATCAACATATACCAAATAAGTAAAATGCATGATCAAATGAACATATCAAGATAAAGTAAACCAGATAGCATACTATCATGTCGAGCAAGAAAGTCATATATATATATATATATATATACATGTCCAAGCATCCACTATACATATAATAGCCTTTAGGGCATACATATATCCACCAGAAACAGATACACCAGTCTACTCCGAAATATCGATTCCCTGTCTCGATACTCCCACGACTAGGGACATTTAAGGATGTGCTTATGGACTACCCATCCCCCACATATATAATCGCCATGATAATGCTGGTAGTCAAGCAAGAATCCTATGGACTCTATCAATATGTAATAGTGATCTGTAATACCATATAATGCATGTACATGATGATAAAGACAAACCAGATAGCATACTATCATTTTGAGTAAGACTGTTCTACCGGTATAGGTCCTCCCTCAATCATCATAATCGCGTGCAATAATTGACTTGAGGGCATTATATCCAACAGTCTCCCACTTGTACTTAAGGCTAATTATTGCAGTGTCACATACTCACAGCCTGTGTGATACCGAACATCCAACTTCTCTACTAATCGTCTCGCAAAGCACGTTTGTGAAACTATTGCATTCGAGAAATTGCCTCAGTAAGTGGATTCGCTCCAATGTTTCTATCTTTATCTCTCTATATCTCAACTTCACGGAGAAAGACCATCTCCCGAAATTAGCGATACATGTCTTAGAATTTGTCTGGACATCTAATGGGACCTAGTTCACAAATGAACTCCAAATCCAAAAAACTTTTTAGACCGTATCTTCCACTGAATTTAATCAGTATCCTGCGCCATGCCTTTCTCTGTATCCGCTTGAACCACCTGTCCAACTTACTGCCCCTCAAAAGTGGGAAAACTATTAACTCTCACAGCCACACTTGAAAGTGTGTCCTAGCACCACCATGAGGTCAAAACTGGCATCGATCATGCATTTTTCAAAATATTGGTGTGCTAAGCAACACTAGCCTAGAATCTAACTAGATTATTAGGGTTTCTATGATGATATCTAAAGAGCTAAGCTAAAGGAAAGAGGCAACAAGCTTTGAAGACCGAGTCCTTCACTTCACAAGCTCCATGTAGTAGTCCCTACGACTCCACAAAGCTCCACTTGAAGATTGAACAAGCTTCCTTTGCGATCTTCGTACCGAAGAAGAACCACCCGATGCTCTTCTAATTCAAGCTACCTCTTCACTAAACACTTTAGTGAAGGAAACACACTGCACTTAAGTGCTAATTAAGAGTAGGATGGTGAAGTAGGTTTTTTTTCGCTCACTAGGGTTCTCACAAGACCTAGGTTTCACAACAAATAAGAGTGATAGGGCTTGGAGGAGATGAGGAGGAGGATGAAGAGAACTTGAGAGAAAAGAGCTCATGTGAGGAAAAATCACAAATATAGAAAATCAAGTGTAGAATGGCTCAACAAAATAGCTCACTTATTGAAGCATGTAGTATCATCCATTATAATATAGCAACCATGCTTCTATAGTGACACCAAATGAATAAAGAAATATCAAAGCCCTGCTTCACCCCATTCCTCATTTTCCACCTCATCATTTCCATTTCAAATAAATAGAAAATCAACCATGCTTCATTATATATATATTTATATATATCAAATATATATATATATATATATTAATATATATATATAAAGAAAACAGTTAGTAGGCAATAATATTAGTTAATATATAATTATATCAAATATAAATATATATCATATTATTAAATCAATACTTGATTCAATAATCTGGTTATATCACATATAACCGACTAATATTATTTATCCGTATATCACATTATCAAATCAACACTTGATTCGATAATCCGGTTATATCACATATAACCTGACTGATAACAAATTACCACCAGATTACAATACGGTATCACATACATGTATTTAATCATGCCCCCGCACATATCAGCATATGTGCCATACTTCGTTTCGCTTGAATTAGGAAACCTCCGTATAGGACTCTAAAGACTCATCAATATACCAGCAGTAGGTGATGATCACATCAGTTACCCAGAAGCCGTCAGCGGTAGAAGCTAGACGTAACGGCTACCCAGGTATGAGCGAATAGAAAATCAACAAGCAAGCTTGTCCAAACTCCCATGAAGCCTATAAGTAACACTTGCCGTACAGTCCGGTCTTTTCGTCTGATATATCGCATATCAAGTCTAGGGGTGGAATCGTCAAACACCAGTAACTTGATAAGTCATGCCGATGTATGGATCATAACAGTTCGAGAAACTGCTGATAACACTTACCAACAAGTCTCATCAGGAACCCTGATCAGGGACTTCCTGTTATAGCAAATCGAGCATAGCGCAACATCAACTCCCTATACCGGGAGAGACGAAACCCCTCCTATCGCGCACTGCCTCTATGTGACTCTGGACTATACCCAAAATCCACCTGTTTGCATGACTCCTTTGAGCCATGCTAGGTAGGAAATCAAAGCACAGTGGGAACCACACAAGACTCTATGACGATCTCGGGTTTACAGACTAACCTGTACCAGGGTCACCAGTTCTACCTAACGATAGGTATAGTACCAACTAAGAATTCTCGGCGAGTCCTGTTCGGTGTACCCATTCTCCACTGAGCACTTGTGTTCAATCGTTGATGTCGAACACCAATGGTATTGGGTTAAACCATCGCACCCTACAGGGTCAAGAAACGTACACACTAGTCTACTGTGGAATATCGATACCATGTCTTGATATCCCCTCGACTAGGAACAATTGAAGGATGTGCTTGTGGACTACACAAGTCCCAGTAGTATGATCTGCATCATAATCCTGGTAGTAAAGCAAACATCCTAAGGGCTTTATCAACATGTATTAGAGAGACAGTATAATAATACAAGTGTACATGTTAAGATTAAGAGCCACCAGATAGCATACTATCATGTCGGGCAAGAAAGTCCTCTATATAAATGTCCAATGATCCACTATAATGTACATCACATGTACAATAATGGCCTCTAGGGCATACATATTCCTATCAATCTCCCATTTGCATTAAGGCCAGTTGTTGTAATTACTCATACCCAACATCACAAAAAGTCTCTCAAACCGCGTCAGTGGGAGGGCCTTCATGAGTGGATCCGCTACATTGTCCTTCGTGTCAACTCTCTTCTGACCTCGATCTCCCGTCGATCTACTATCTCCCGGATCAGGTAATACCACCTAAGAATATGTCTGGATCACTGAAAAGACTGGGGTTCCTTGGCCAAACCAACAGCTCCATTGTTATCACAATACACAGGTATTGGATGCTCAATGGTTGGAACCACAACAAGTTCAGTTTTGAATTTCTTCATCTAGACAGCCTCTTTGGCAGCATCCTTGGCAGCGATGTATTCAGCCTCCATCGTCGAGTCTGCTATGGTATCTTGCTTGGAACTCATCCAACATAACGCCCCTCCATTGAGGGTGAAGATAAGACCGGAGACTGACTTACTGTCATCCTTATCACTCTGGAAGCTCGATTCGGTAAAGGACTCCACCAGGAATTCACCGTTACCATACACCAAGAACATTTCTTTAATCCTTCTCAAGTACTTAAGAATGTTCTTCATAGCTGTCCAGTGCTTTTCCCTAGGATCTGATTGATACCTACTCACTACACCTAGTGAGTAAGCAACATCCGGTTTGGTATATAACATCGCATACCTGATAGACCCGACTGCCGAAGTATAAGGTATCTCTTGCATGCGAGCCCTCTCCAAATCAGTCTTTGGAGACATCTCTTTGGAGAGAGTGATTCCTGAGCAAGCAGGTAAATTACCACGCTTAGAATCATCCATACTAAACCACTTTAGTATGATGTCAATGTATCTGGATTGGGATAATCCCAACATCTTTATAGATCTATCTCTATAGATCTTAATTCCCAGGATGTAGGAGGCATCACCTAGATCTTCGAGAACTTATGTGATAAGAAGAGCTTGACCGAGTGTAGCATAGGAACATCATTTCCTATCAAGAGTATGTCATCCACGTACAATACGAGGAAGATATGCTTACTCATTACAACATTCTTGTATATACAAGGTTCATCTACGTGTTTGATGAAGTCAAACTCTTTGATAGCTTCATCGAAACAGATGTTCCAGTTCCACGATACCTGCTTTAATTCGTAGATTGATTTAAGTAGCTTGCATATGCTTCCGCTGCTCCCACTGCCTATGAAGCTCTCTGGCTGTGTCATGTACACGCTCTCTTCTAAATCACCATTTAGAAAAGCCGACTTGACGTCCATCTGCCAGATTTCGTAGTCATGCTATGCAACAATGGCAAGTAGGATCCTGATAGACATAAGCATAGCGACCGGAGAAATAGTTTCATCATAGTCGACAACAGGTCGTTGATGAAAACCTTTTGCTACAAGTTTAGCTTTGAAAGTCTCAACTTTTCCATCTACACCTATTTTCGTCTTAAAGATCCACTTGCTCCCAATGGGTTTTACCCCTTCAGGAGCAACTTCCAAAGTCCATACTTTGGTGGTGTACATGGATTCCATCTCAGATCGCATAGCATCCAGTCATTTCACAGAGTCTAGACTCGTGATGGCCTGCTCGAAAATAGTTGGGTCATCATCTTCCATGTTGCAATCCTCGCTCCAACCGTCTATAAGAAAACCGTAGTATCTCTCCGGTGATGAGGAACCTTACTGGATCTGCGGAGTGGCTGGGGTTCGTTGGGGACTATTAAATCCACTGGTTCTACCAAATCGTCGGTTTCAATTTGTGTAGCTCGAACTTCTTCCAGCTCTACCTCATTACCACTAATTTCATTCACAAGAAATTCCTTTTCAAAAAGGGTGGCATATTTAGAAACAAACACATTTTGTTCTTAATTGTGGTCGAAGATATATCCATATGAATCCTTTGGATATCCCACAAACTTGCATAAAACAAACCTTGCCTCGAGCTTGTCCGGATTTTGCTTTTGAACATGGGCCGGACAACCACATATCTTAACTCGTTTAAGAGATGGTCTCTTCCCATTCCATATCTCATATGGAGTGGTAGGCACGGATTTGGTCGGAACCCTATTCAATAGGTATACAGCTATCTCTAGTGCATAATTCCAAAATGGAAATAGGTAACTTAGCAATACTCATCATAGAGCGCACCATATCTGATATGGTGCGATTTCTCCGCTCTGAAACTCCATTGTGCTGTGGTGTATACGGAGGAGTAAGCTGAGAGAGAATCATATTCACTTTGAAATAGTCTCGGAATTCCGTACTTAAGTATTCTCCTCCCCGATCTGAACAAAGGATTTTAATACTTTTACCCGTTTGGTTTCCTACTTCGTACTTATATTCATTGAATTTCTCAAAAGCTTCAGATTTGTGTTTCAACAAGAACACATGTCCGAATCTTGTGAGATCATCAGTGAATGTAATGAAGTACGAGAAACCATTCCTAGTATGTATAGACAAAGGACCGCATACATAACAATGTATCAGTCCTAAGAGTTCAGTAGCTCTTTCTCCGTGTCCAGTAAATGGAGTTTTGGTCATTTTACCTTTGAGACATGAATCGCAAGTTTCATAAGATGTAAATTCGAATAGATTCAAATATACATCTTTATGCAACTTAGCTAGTTTTGTCGCATTGATATGACCTAGTCTACAATGCCTCAAGTAGGCTTCGTTCATTTCTGAACTTTTCCTCTTGTGTGTCTTATGTATATTTAGAACTGTCGTTTGATTTAGAATGTAAATACTATTACATAACGTACCAAACCCAATCAACACTTGATTTAGGAAAATGTCCATAACATTATCTTCTAATACAAAGTTATATCCTTCTTTATGCAACAAAGAAACTGATATAATATTGCACATCATGTTTGGTACATAATAATAGTCGTTCAGAATCATTGTATTACCATTTGGTAATACTGGGTGATATTCGCCAACTACTTTGGCTGCAACGATTGCTCTGTTCCCTACTTTTAGAGACATAGCACACTTTCCCGGTTCTCTACCTCTCCTTAGCCTATGAAACAAATTAAATACATTGGATAATAATCCGGTCTCCAATACCCAGGATGTAGAGCAAACTGAGAAACAGTTCTCGGTAATGAACACACCTGAAGAAGATGCATCAGCATGCTCCTTCGTTCGGGTGGTGTGGGAATCTATGTATTCCCCTATTCCTTGCTCAGACATATGACAATCATAAGAAAAAGTGGAACCAATGTTCCCCAGCTAAGTATAATAAGTTGGTTCGGTCAATACATCCATATTATTATCTTGATTAAGGCGTGTCATTGGTCGCTGCCTGGAGAGAGAGAGAAGGAAACGCTTTGGCGTGCGCTCTTCGCAAGATTAGATTGGTTATTATCTTATCTAATCAGGATGGCCCCCACTATTTTTATCAAATCTTCCATCAAACCATAAAAGGTAAGATTAGCCGGGATGAATTACACCCTACAAGTTTGCCAATCGGTCAGCCAGGAAGGTATTGGTACTTCAAGGGAGTCTCCCCTTGCTTTCGTATGGAACTAATTAAATAATCTCGTTTCCGTAGGGGCATAACCCCGTTAACAACTTTCATAGACACCTAAAAGATCTGCTAATTGTAAAATGGAAAACTCTCTCAGGAGTAACTCTTACTCGCAGTGGGTATCGGGATCCAACTATCTCATAGAAGGTATGCAATCTTATTGCAAATTTCAACACTTGAAATACCCAATATCTGTTTTTTACCCCTAGCGACTTATGACCTTAACAAGGTCAACAAATCATAAGCGCTAGCCAAGTTCAACCCGTCATTTCGTGATTGAATGAAACCCACCCGTACGACCCTTAACAAGGTCAACAAAGCCGTACAACTACCGTAATCCAATCGCATCATATGCCGCAGATATGCATTAATCAGCTACCGCACACTACACCTTGACGAAGGCCAACAAACGCAGCACGAATACTAAATAGCACTTATCGGAAATGACGGAGGGCTACGAATGGTTTTTAGAAACCTTTAACATAATGAACTTGATATCGTTGTAGAATCTAGTGATTTGAAAAGGAGTGTTTTTGTAGCTTGTGCTTGTTTTCCTAAAGAGGTCACTCCCGGTGAAGGGATCTCGGCTCATTCCTCAACTAATGAGGTGCTGGATATTCATCAAGGAATACCACTATACAAAGCAAGAACTAGAGAAGCTGTAAAAACTAAACCGAGTGGGTTGTAGCATTTGCTAGTTTTTCTAAAGAGGTCACTCCCGGTGAAGGGATCTCGGCTCTTTCATCATCGAATGAGGTGCTGGATATTCATCAAGGAATACCACTATGTAAAGAAAGAACTAGAGCTACCTATTTTAAAATTTCAATTCTATAACATCTTTAGATTTCTTTTCTTTCCATTAATCTCATAAATGAAGTCACATCATTTATGTTTCCCTAAACATCACAGAAAAAACAAAAATAGAACGTACGCTTATGCCATTCGCATTCACCACGGGACCCCGTCAAGCACCGTTAGGTTATTTAACTAATGGCAGAGCGGGTGCTGGACTAGCGCGGGTGCAAAACATAAGCAACACTTATTATATATATCATATATATATATAGCATTCGTCTCACCCAGTTATATGATCACATCACAGAACCAAGCAGCAGGAGTCGACATATGAAATATTAGATATATTTGGAGGTCTGTGTTTTAAATTCAGCCAGTAATGAAAAACACAGATTCCACGGTCGTGATGAATAGCCAAACCCGTATCCCTAGACCCCAACGAGAGCGGCAGGCAAGTCTGCCAATTCTAGAGTTAGGAGACCTGGTCTCGATATCTCGAGATAGTCTCCCACTGGACTCTAGAACCTGGTTACTTGTGCTCCCGCCTTGGTTCTATCCTAATGCAGAAAAGTAAACAATATACACCAATTGTGACATCATCCTCAACCCGGAAGTGTTCCAATAAAAGAATATCACATACAATTTTACATGAATGAAAATTCAAAAACTCTCATCTCACGTAAAAAACCCCGGCTATTCATTCACGACGATCCAATATAACATATCACAGCAACACATAACATCACAAGTCATCAACGTATGTATATATGTGTATCCTGAATTCCGTTGACATATAGCAACGAGATCGGGGATACACCACATATTACACTTACGGTCGCAGAAAAGAAATGAAAAACTACAATATTTAGAATCTGCAAATACCTTAGACATCATAAACCCGGAATATCACATATTCCGAATTTCATGCCTAACTTATAAACCCTGGTTTTTAGTCTCAAACTGAAAACACTTCTCAATAAGCAGTCGGATAATTCAACAAGATTCCTGAAAAAGTGATCGCGTACTATACACGATTGCGACGGAGTTTTGATCCGAATCAAAACTCCATGGCAATCGATTAACCGAGAGTAAAACGCTAAATTTATAAAATACTAACTAGTTTTCTCAAAACTAATTGTGGTCGATTCCAAAAATGTTATCACATATCATCATAATCTATACGACGCTAAACATTTCGATCAATTCATCAAACCCCCACAAATCACAGAGACCTCAACAACATGGGTCTCATTAAAAACATCCAGAAAGTGCCAAAAAAAACAATGGAGAAGCACAAGAAAAACCAACCCAAAACACCCCCAAACTTGCGGCGGAACCGCGGCTAAAACAGGGTTTAGGCCGCGGTTCCATGGCGGTTTGTAGGTGTTAGGGCTTCGAATTTCTTTTGGATCCGTTAAAAACCCTGCACATTTTTCTGCATATTTTTAATCACAAAAATATCAACTTTTGAAAAATCGACAGAAACTTACCAAAATCGGGCTTCAAAAAATCGATCGAACACTTTAACACCGTAAAGACCTTCCCTAATGTTCTACATTGGCTCTGATACCATGAAAGTGTTTCTAATCTCTTAACCACCCCATCAAATAAGTGGAAGATTCCTTAAATTGTGAAACGTTACCCTGCCATAATGTGATGTGTTACCAACCCACTAGCACAAGACTAAGGCTAGAAGAGCAGAGTGAGCAAAGAGAATGTTGTAAAGAGAACTTCTCTGACTGTAACATTTCATAAATATAAAATATTATTTTTGAAAATTAAATATTAAAATAATATGTTTCGCGAAAACTATTCGATCTGCGAATTAGGGTTTTCGTAAAATGGTATAATTATATACCAATATTTGGAAAATTATTGGATATTAATATGGTTTAGTTATTAAAAAGGTATTTATTTGGATTTGAGCATTCTATAAATAATTATGCAATTATTATATGCAAGTTAAAATTAAACTTGATTAGTGCACTACTAATCACGATTAAGCCAAATCCGTATTTTTAAATATCCATGGGTAATGCACCATGACATGTTGCATTTTGTTGCATGTTGCTTCTTTTGTATGCTTGATATTTCGTTTTTATGAGAAAAAGAGAAAATAAAAGAAATGAAAAAAAAAAGAGTCAATGGAGGCATAGCTTGAGAGCATAGGCTGTAAGAGAGAGAGAGAGACAGAGAGAGAGTGGGGGGGGGGAGGATTCTTCACCATCCTTCATTTGTTTTCCCTCATCCTTCATTTTTTCAACTCCTTCATTCCTTCATCTCCTTCTCCTCCTCCTTCACCCTCCTCTACCACTATGGAGCATTCCCACAACCTTACCAAAACACCACACTTCCTTCATTAAATACGACCACAACCTCATATTACTCACCCTAGTGAACCCAACTTTAGATTTTGAGCAACTTGCACCTTCTTGAAATTTTCTTCAGTTGCTCCAAGAGGTATAATTCTCACCTTTCATCTTGTTATCTAGTTTCATAGCCTACTATTCGTGTTTAGAGATCATTCATGCATGTTTATGATCTTAGAAATTTCCTAGTTGATGTTTGGTGGAAGTTTGGACTTGTGAAGTGGTAATTAAGATGTAGTGAGTGTTTATAAGACCTTAGAGATGATTTCTGGCCAAGACTAGAAGACAAGATCCCAAAACCACGAACTTAGAATTTTTCCGATGTCGGTTTTGTGAAGCTTTGAGGACTGCAGGGAATTTGGAGCAACTTGAAGTGTTTATAGGAAAAATCAACAACTTCATAAACCTAGTTAGACTACTAGAAGACCACAGCTGAAGAATAAGACACCAACTACAATTGGGGACCGGCGACAACGGGATTTTGGCGATTCTCGCTGGCTATAGTGTGAGCTATGGTGTTGGGGTTTTGTCTGTAGCTCATCCATCTTATAATCTAGCCCCTGTATAGTTAGTTTTGTCCCTATCTATCTGTGCAAGAATCTGGGAGTGATTTCCTCATTTGCCGTATTATGTTTTCCGATATTTGAAACTTAGATTTATGAATTTATTGAAGTGATTCGGTCGTTGGATATTTGTACGTCAACGACGAGGATTATTTGGTTGCTTTTGCATGCGTAAGCCATAGGTTCTAACCTATAAGCAATTCGTGTGTCATATCGGTTTTCAGACTTGATTTTAAAAGCATTTCGATTGTATGTTGATATGTAGGTACTTTCGCGTGGACTTTCGAGACGACGAAACACATCGACTTTGACTAGGCGAGGATTTGGCAGGTGAGTAGATTTATATCTACGGGGGAAGTCGAGTGGATGGCGTATAGCACCACCACAACCATTGATATGGAAAATAGATATATAAATTATATTTGGAGAAAAGATATGCCACGAACTTACGGATATGCTTAAAAGTTTAGTATGAGATGATATGATAAAAGATAACATTAGTGGATATGTTGGTTTGAGGATGCAAGGCAATGTACATGTTATATTCATATTCCAATAGATGGTGTGAGATTATACATACATACAACTGAAAATATGATATGATATATATATATATATGTATATGTATATACAAGATGAATTTCTGTAGGACATTGATATAGATGTGACTTGAAATATATATATATATATATATATATATATATGAGAATAAAGAGTGATATGTTTTACGTGACCTTAGATCCGTACCCTTGTTTATGATATCGTACGACGGATCATACCTTACGAATTATGATATATGATTTTTACCCGTACCCTCGATTTTGAGGAGGCCGTACGACAGACTATACCGTACGAGATGTATATATGATGATTGATCCGTCATTTTGACTCAGGATTAGTTTAGCCTTTTAGTCTTTTAATTACTTAAGTAGATGTTAGAATAGGGTTCGAGTGATACCTATTTTCAAAACTAACGAATCGTATACATTCAAAGGATAAACTGAGGGACGCTACGGATTTGAAAGGTATTTCTTTTCTTTAAGAACACCGTAGTCCCTACTTTTCTAAAAATAAAGATTCGTGCTATTTTAGGTACGAAAATTGTATGGCTCGTATATCAAGGTATATCTTAGCTTGTTGCATTACTATTTACCTTTCTGCTACGTTCACTTTACTCTCATTGCATTATACACACACACACGCACGCGCACATACATGTGCTTTCATTAGTTGTTATGATATCATCTGCTAATACACCTGCACAATTAACGATGATGCGCACGTTACACTTACACAGATTTACCGGCTCACACACATTCATCATCTGTAATTGTTATGCCACTTGCACAGTAGAACTATCGTATCATTATATTATTCATAACCATAAAGTACATTTATTGTTCAGTACTATCACTTGACCTGCTGCATGATATACTTGATATTGCTTGTCTTACTGTTCTATGTTTGCAAACATCGTACTTTATGGTTATATGCATCGAGATGTTGTTTTCATGAGATTTCTGGATTTGAGAACCGCTGTTATATTTCAAAGGAAATTATGAATTGTTTTAAAAACGCGGGTTCTCGTGATGTGATTTCGAGGCGTCCACCATGAGTTTTATCGGTTCTGAGCTTGTTTTCGAGACCCGATTCGAGGAGTTGGATGAACCGTGTAACGCTTTAAAATGGTTTAGGTTAATTATATGATAATTAGTAATACAACACATGTTTTCCGTAAACCTAGTTGTAATTATTTTTCCATAAAAACGTAATTATACTTATTTTAATTATGTAATTGCTTATATATGGGTGTTTAATTAGTTACTTATTTAATTGCTAGTTTACTTAACTATTTTCCTTATTTATTTATTTTTAAATATTATTTTAATCATGCATATACACAATAAATTAGTGTTAATTATTAGTTAGTATGGGTTAATACAAGTTAGTGCACTATGACACAACTAAACACAAATTGTAACATGTTCTTTTCAAACCAAAAAATGGTGCTTACGATGGTTATAGGTTTTACATAGAAGAAGGTTAAAAGAAAAATAAAATAAAGAAAAGAAAAGAGGTATGGTGCCATTTTTAATTATGGTATGGTGTGTGTGTGTGGAGGTATGGTTACCTAACCCTCACCCTCTCTCCCCCTCCTCCTCAAACTGCAACCCCCTCATCCCCCTTCTCTTTCTTTTTCATTGCAAAAAAAACTTCACCACCTCACTCAAATCAACTCTAATTTCTAATAAAATCATCTCAAAAATTCTATTTTCCAAATTAAGCAAGGTTCCATGATTCAAGTCCTCATTTTAGCTAGCATGTTTGGATCTTTTTCCAAACTATTTTGAGATATAACACTAATCTAAATGTTACTTTGCTAATCTTGCTTTTAATTGTTTTAAGTAGGTGTTTTTGTAGATTAATTGCCTGTTTGATGTGTTTAAGTGAGGGTTAGGTTTAGTTAAAGTTTGTATGGCTTAATTAGGATATTTAAGTGTGATTGGTGGCTACTAGACTTACTAATACACCAAGTTTTGCACTAAAATACCATAAGGTTGCTAACATGTTTTTTTTAAGAGAAATGTTTTAATTAATTTTTAGGTTGTGTTTGATCTACAACCTTTTTCCTAAATTAGTTAATGTGAGGTCTTATGCGATTCGAACGTTTAGACTCTAGGTTTGTTGTTTGCTACGTATAGCAACCCTTAGTTGTGGTTTGTTGCGATGTTACACGCGTTTTGTGCACCAAATGCACGTACGTCTAGCTAGTGCGCGTTAGTTGCTCTGTAACGTTTTGTCTTCGCGTCTATTTAAATGTTTAGCCTTATATGTACTATTTGTGCGATTATAGGATCGGTCGTGAAGACGTCAGACGCGGCAAGGAAAGGCATGGCTGTGATCGGATTCGACTAGCCGAAGCGCTCTGGTGAGTAGATGTACACATCTATGGGAAAATCACTTGGATGGCGTAAAGCGCCCAATAGTTAGTACTTAGTTATAATTCTTGTGTTCATATGAGTATGTCATTTTCATGTAGCATTTGTGTCATCATGTACATTGATATTATAACCTATGACACTAGCACTATTACCAATGGCTTATGATGCACGTGCACTATTTTATGCAAACACACAAGCCATTGGTAATTGCTATGTCATTATACACCTTAAAACTTGCTTAATAATCGGTACCTTTGCATCTGTATCATGTATGATATGTAGTTTTCTAGTCATATGCTTTATTGCATCATCATTTATATATAGTCTTCTAGTCGTACATCGCATTGCATCATGTTGATATCTTGGACATTCATATTTACCCATATATTCATATATTGGGATTTTCTTGGAGATTTCCGTATTCATGAGATTTCTGGAATTGTTAAAAACCGCAAAGGAATTTATAAACTTATTATCATTTCAAAATATAAAGTGTGGTTTCCTCGTGATATGATGTGTGTGGCGTCCACCATGAGATTTCTCGGTTCATGAGCCACATATGTATATATACCCGATTTGAGGATGTCACGACCCGGAAAATGGCACGTGACTGGCACTTGAATCATATGAAGTTTATAAGACCCCATCTAATTCTTCTAAGCCAAAATCCCACAAATCTAAAATATTTTAAGGAAGAAGTGAAGAAAACTTATTTTAAAGTAAGTGGTTTTAATAACATAAGCCGAAATATGTATTTTTAAAATCTCAAGTCTTTTCTAAAAATTTCGGCAGAGTTTCCTTTGTAAAAACCGGCCCCAAAAAGCGTACAACATGCATGATATGAATAAAGGCATCCCCAAACAGGAGCTAGCCTTCGCCAATTGGCGGTCACAACCACGCAAGCAATATAATATACAACACCGAAGGCGAGGATCAAAGATCGAAAGGAAACCCAAAATCATTAAGAAAACCATAATAATACAACGCGCGACTCTAAGGTCGAAAGAATAAACAACTGGTTTTTCAAGTCAGAAATAATATACAAGTCTGGTTGATAGAGTTACTAAATACAACTGAATATAAATAAAAGATACTATGGTGGTCACGATGCGAGTGAACCCACCTACCAAAGCAATCACCCGGAACGGAAGCAGTGTGCCAAAAAGCCGCAATGAAACCTGTACGGCAAAAACCTGCAAGAACTGTTGCACAATGGGGGAGAGTTGCCAACTCGTGAGTAGAAAACTTCACAGAGCAGAAATCGATTGTATGACTCAATTCTAGGTCATACGATCATAATATATCCTCAAAATAATATAGTCTGAAGCATCTAATAATGACATGGTTAAACATCTATACATAAGTGTAATACCAAGTGCTCGTGTCAGTGCCTCAGGTAGCAGCATATCATAAATATGAGGTATGAATGCGATATAATGAAAACAGAATACTTCATGAATGAGAAAACTGTTTTCTTAATATAATGAGATTTTCTGTATAAAAGTTTAAGTATCATCAATGAAATCATCAGAGAATTAGTGTCAAGCATCGACACAAAATATACATCTCAATATCTCAGGCTCCGGTTATCCGGACTGGCCTGTATCATCAACTATCAAAATCTCAGGCTCCGGCTATCCGGACTAGCCTGTATCATAAATCTCAATATCTCAGGCTCCGGATATCCGGACTGGTCTGTATCATAAATCTTAAGACCACGTCGGTATCCTCCGGATATCCGGCGTGTCACAATAAAATCACCGGTCAGTAGTGCTCCCCTGTCTCAGGCTCAACGCCATCCTCTGTGATCTTCTCGCCCAGGGGTACCGCACCGGGTCCACCATGCACCCACAAACGGTTCCTCCTCCTCCTCGAATCGGGTGTATGATATCGCTCAAGAGCTGAGAAAACTCATGGTGGACATATCTCAAATCATATCATGGGGAAACCGCAACTTTCATTTTAAAATGAAAATCAGTTTATAAAATCCTTGCGGTTTCTCCAAATCCAGAAATCTCATGGAAATCCAAAATCCAAAACTGAATAGTCAATAATAATGAATACTGGGCTCCGGCAATCCGGACTGGCCCGTTATAATATTGCATGACAAATGAATATATAAATATGCATGAATATCACAATAATAATTGCAATATCTAAACTAGCAAAGTAATGATATATCGGAACTATCAGCTCGCAAAACGATATCAAAAGTAATATTCTCTAAAGTGTATGTGACATGGCAATTACCGATAATGATGTGTGTGAGCCGGCAAGCAAGTGTACATTGAGCATACGCATCATCGGTAATGGTGCTGGTGTCCTGACAGCATGCTTTCATAATCACTAAAGTACACAATAAACATGTAATGCGATGATAACAACATGAATAAACGGAGAATGAATAATAAACGCAGCAATACCGAATATACAGAAATGAATAGTAAATGCAACAATAAGGAATCTACATTAATATATATGAGTCATACAGTTTTGTCGTTTGAAATAATACGAATCGTGGTGTTTAGAAAATAGGGCTACTGTGTTTTTTAGAAAAGGTACGTCCATTGAAATATCTGTAGAACCTCTTGGCCTGTCATTAATATACTCACGATCCGTTAGTTTTGAAATATGTATGACCCGAGTCTAGTCCAACATCTACAAATAAACTACTGGACTAAACTAACATACAGATCAAGAGGGTAAGGAAACAACCTAAGTCTGAGTCGATATATATATATATATATATATATATATATATATATATGTATATAATAGTCGGTGATCCCGCCTCAATAGTATCCCATACTATACAATATATAATATGACATCCTCGAGTCAAGAGTGCGGATCAATCATCAATATTCATCTTGTACGGTAAATCCATCGTACGGCATCCCAAATCTGGGTACGGGTCAAATATCACATTTATCTCGTTATTCATCTGCTATCCTTATCATCACATATCGTGAACTGGGGGTACTGATCTAAGTCTAGTACAATAATGATACCATCTACATACGTGTGCATGAAACACACCGCCTAAAGACCCGCTATAATATCATGTCGTATCTTATAATACGAACCACAACATATCACCGATCTCATGGTACCATGCCCAAACTCATCGACTCATCTCCAAGTACCATATACTATCCTTATCATCCATGTATAAGTATACGTATACACACACACACACACACATACACACACACACATAGTCCCATACCTTTGTGTGTGTATGTGTGTGTGTACGCATAAGTAATAAAAGTATGCAAGTGTGTGTGTGTGTGCGCGCGCGTGTATGCAAATCTTTACTCTAGGGTTTCGCGACTAAGAAGGTAAACTAAGTTACTTCTAACAGACTAAAACTAACCCAAGAACATCTAAAAACGATCTTGATAATCATTAATCTCCCAATACACATAATTATATATATATATATGTATATGCATTTGTATACCACACAACGAACTGCGGGGGTGCTATAGGCCATCTACCCGATTTCACCAGTAGATATATATGTACTCACTTTGGTCTTCGCTTGCCGATGCCGATGTCGCCACGCGCTTGCTTGTTGTCTCGAAGTTCTTATGAGGGTGCCTACACATCATAACATATTGTGTCGCTTTAAAATCCAATTCAAAACCAAAACGACACATGAATCGTAAATAGGTCAAAACCTATGGTCTAATCACACAAAGGAGCCCAAAAACACCTGATATTGACGTACAAACGTCAGGTGACCGATACCAAACACCAATATCAAAACTTAAATTCATAAAAACCCATAAAACAATAAGCAGCAACCTAGAAAACTGGTCCCGGATTTTGGTTCAGGTGAAATTAGGTTACACAAACAATACTGGGTGTAGTATAGGAGGTATATGAGCTACAGAACAATTCCTAGCACCAAACTCCACGAAGTGGCCGGCCACATCACCTCCAAATCCGGCGATCTCGGCTATTATAAGGAGTTAGGGTCTCGTACTTGCAGGGTGGCCTTCTATTGTCAATTCCAGGTCTCTGGGGTTTTTTGCTTTTCTAGTAATGGCCTCGGATCATTCCAGATTCCCTGTAGGCCTCAACTAAAGACAAAAATGACATTTCGATATCAAACTTGTAATTTGGGTTGGTCACTAGTTTGGTCAAGGTATTATCACTATGGGGGCTTAAGGTCACTACTAAACCTTCATTACACAACCACAACTCAAGAAATCCCCTAAACTCCTCTGGGAATTATCCTATGTCACAAAACCCCACTAAATCACATCTAAACTAATATAGGTGCTAAAGCAAATGAAATACTACACTTAATGTGAAAGAATTACCTCATTTGGCAACTCAAGAATATTCTTGAGTTGCCCCAAGTCTTCAAAATCCGATTTTTCTTGACCCAAAGTGCTTGTGAGGAGCATCTGCATATTTTTAATGAAAAGGAGATTGACTTTTGATGAGTTTTTGGTGTTGTTGTGAGGAGGTGTAGGGGGGAGGAGATGAAGGCTGCCATGGAAGAAGGGGGAGGAGAATGATGATGATGATGAATGATTTGCAAAGGCCCATGGTCAATGAAGACCCCTCACCTCTCTCTCTCTTGCCCATATCCAATAATTTATTCATTTTTCTTTTCTTTTCTTTTCTCCTCTTTTCTTTTATACTCAAAACAAATACAACCCAAAACAAAATGTCATGGTTCATAAAATGTAACAAGTATTTTCTTGAAAATGTGACATGGTGCATGTCATGTGCCCAAATCAAGCTTAATTCACGATTAGCGATAATTAATCGCGATTAGTATTAAAATAAAGTATAATTAATTATAGGAATTTGTAATTTGCATAAATCATATAAAACACCCTCATTTCAGTAATTCCTATAATTTTGCAAATATTTTCCAATTTATCGGTATTTAATCATACCGTATTAATAAAATATTCAAAATATTTATTATTTAATTATAAAAATTCCCAAAAAAATATTTATTTTTCTGAAATGTTACAATCTTCCCCCTTAAAGAAATTCGGACCCCGAATTTAAATTTAAACCCCTCAAATTCTAAATCATTTCAGTAAAATGATCCAGTCGTCGGGGCTCCGAAATCATATATACATAAAATATATCGTAACGCAATGCATGCGCATGAAAAACAAGTATATAATCCAAAATCAAAACTCCGTCAAGCATTCCACAATCATAGGAGTTATGGTGAAGACACCACTGTCAAAATCCAATACGAAAACCAACATGATATACATAAATCCATATATATAAACATCATTAAAACATCTGAAAGAACTGCATGCTAAACTCTTTTCCAATCACTGTGCAATGCGCGCATCACAGCATAAGTAGCGGACGTTTATTTGTAAGAAAGTAACTATGTATATATATACACCCTTGGTTTAACGTACACGTTCCACCGTTTTGAAATTTAATTTAGAAGGGTTTCCTTGTAACGTTTTTCATGTAATCTCGGACATGTAGGTGTTGGATATATGTATGCCCTAGAGGCCATTATATGTATAGTGGATGCTTGGACATATGTGTGTGTGTGTGTGTGTGTGTATAGATTACTTTCTTGCTCGACATGGTAGTATGCTATCTGGTTTACTTTATCTGACATGTTGATTTGATCGTGCTTTTATTCATTCGTACATGTTGATAAAGCCCTCAGGATATTTGCTTGACTACTGTGACCACGATGCGGATCATACTAGTGGGGCATGTGTAGTTTATAAGCATATCCTTGAACTGTTCCTAGTCGTGGGTATATCGAGAAGGGGCATCGATATTCCGGAGTAGACTAGCGTATACCTTCTTGTCCTATATGATGGGCGGTAGATGATCCCATATCCATCTGGTGTGCTGACACCAAAGATTGTATGCGGGTGCTCAGTATAGACTTGGTACACTGAACGGACTTGTCGAGAACTCCTATGTGGTATTATATCTATTGTCGGATAGCAGTTCTCAGGTGACACTGGTACAGGTTAGTCTGCAGACCCGAGATCGTCATAGTGTCTTATGTGTCCTCCCACTGTACTTTGATCTCCACCCTACCACGGCTCTACTGAGTCGTGCAAACAGGTGGTCTATGGTTACAGTCCCGAGGCACATGGAGGAAATGAGTGATTGGAGGGGTTTCGTCTCTCCCGGTATTGGTGGTTGATGTTGTGCTATACTTGATTGGCTATAACAGGAAGTCCCTGACCAGGGATACTGAGATTTACAGATAAGTGTTATCAGTAGTTTCTCGCTCTGTTATCAGCTATATACCGGCATGACTTATTGAGGTATTGGGGTCGACGATTCCATCCCTAGACTCGATATGCAACATATCTGACGAGGAGACCGGACTGTACGGTAAGTGTTGCCAGTTAGCTCGACGGGAGTTTTGACAGCTTCACTGGTTTTCTTCTGATCGCTTTAATACCCGGGTGGCCATTACGTTTAGCTGACCGCTTGCGGCTTGTGGGTGTTTGATATGATCATCACCCACTGCCGGCGTATTGACGAGTCTTAGAGTGCCACATAGAAGTTTCCTAGCCCAGACGAAAAGATATGGTGTGCATATGGGATATGCGCGAGGACCCGATTGAATACGACTATGTGATACCGTATGTGAATCGGGCGTTTTACTATTGGTCGGGTCGTATGTGATATGACCGGATTGTTAAATCAATTGTTGATTTAACAATTTGGCTTTTAGTTTTATTTTATTCTTTATTAAAAACTCTTTTTATTAAAGAGGAAGAATGCATGCAAGCATGCATATGATGATGTGCAAGCATGCACATGTTGATGTGCATGGATACATACATACAAAAGTATCATGGTTGATGATGCACACTTGAAGGCAAATAAGACTTAAATGGAACTATAATATATGGATATTTATTAGTATTTGTTTTAAAACAAATGAAAAAGACAAAGGTTAATTCGTGGTTATCTTTCTACACTCTTCTTTGAGTTAACCTCACTTCACCCACTTTTTAACCATGGATTAAGTTTTTCTTTTGGCTTTTAACCCATTTACTAAATATCTAGATATTATAGCAACCATGGTTGAAAGAGAGATAGAAAATATATATACTATATTTTCTATTTTCTTTCACAAGCTTTATCATTTTACAAAAGCTTTTGCATTCATCTTCTTCTTCCTCCTTGCTTTCTAGGTTCTTCCAAAGTGAGTAAGAGATAAAAAGAAAGAGTTTTGATAAAAGAAAACACACCACTTCATCACCCTACTATAATCTAGCCAATTAGTTTAGAGTGTTTAGCTTCATCTTTTTCTTGCATCAAGTGAAGCTACAATCTTGGAGCTAGTGACCATAACTCCTTCTAATCTAGCCAATTAATTTTCCTAATAATCTTAGAGCTACAATCTTAGAGCAAGTATCCTATGGACCCTCTAGAAGATCATAATAACCTTAACTCGATTCTATGCCCACGGAACCGCGAACGAACCTTCGGGTTTGCCGTAGTGCCGTGGTGTCATAGGTGAGGCGTTGGTTAACTCCTTCTACGGCTGGATCATAAGACACTGTGGCGCGAGTTTGAGTATTTGTAATTTTGCTCAAGTGTTGAGATCTTGGGGTAAAACGTGGTTGTTTGTTGATTCGATCGAAATGTTAAATATCGTATTGATATCTGTGATTACAATTGTTGTTTTTCACTTTCTTTTCTGCGACCGTAAGTGTAGTATGTGGTGTATCGCTGGCTACGTTGCTATACATCAACGACAATCGGGATACGCATACATGCTTACGTTGATGATATGAGATATTATGTGTTGCTGAGATATGATGCAGGATTGTCGTGATCGAATAGCCAGGGGTTTTATGTGAGATGAGAGTGTTTATTTTCATTCATGTAAAAGTTAAATGTATGTGATATTCTTTTATTTTGGGCACTTCCGGGTTGAGAATGATATCACCATTATTGTATATTATTTACTTTTCCGCATTAGGATAGACCCAAGGAAGGGAGCACAAGTGATTGGGTTCTAGGGTTCAGTGGGAGACCATCTCGAGGAGTCGAGACCGGGTCTCCTAAACTCTAGAATTGGAAGGATCACTTGCCGCTCTCGTAGGGGTCTAGGGTTGTGGGCTTGGCTATTCATCGCGACCGTGGAATCCGTATTTTCTATTGATGGCTGAATACTAAATACGGACTTCCTAGATATCCTTTTATTTTTATATGTGTTTCTGCTGGATTGATATTCTGTAATGTGATTACTTAGTATCTGAGACGAATAGTTTATTATTATATATATGATATATAATAAACGTTGCTTATATTTTACACCCGCGCTAGTCCCTCCCCACTATGCCGTTAGTTAAGTAACCTAATGTTGTATAACGGGACACTGTGGCGAATGCGGATGGTATAAATATACGTTCTATTTTCGTTTCTTTTCTATGATGGCTTAGGAACTTAAATGATGGGACTACATTAATGAGATTAATGTAAAGTAAAAGAAACCTAAAGATGTAGAATCGGATTTGAAACCCACTCGGACTTTTTATGAAAAATGCAAGTTTTCAAAAGATGCGGAGCTTAAGCCACTCGTTTTCTAAACTGTTTTGATTCTACAACGAGATCAAGTTCAAAGCGTTAAAGGTTTTCATAAAAACCATCCGCAACCCCCCTTCATTTTAGGAAGCAGAGTACTTAGTATTCCTGCTACGTATGTCGGCCATAGCCGAGGCGTAGTGTACGGTACCTAAGTGATGTCTTCCTACACCGCATATGATGCGATTAGTCAGGAAATTCATGTGATTATGTTGATTATAGTCAAGGGTCATATGGGTGGGTCTAGTTAATCTCGAAATGACGGGTAGAACTTGATTAGTTGGATCTCGATCCCACTGTGTGTAAAAGTTACTCCAAGGAGAGTTTTGCATTTTTCAATTAGCTAATCCAGTAGGTGTCTAGAAATGTGTCAACGGGGTTTGACCTTTAGAAAAATGAGGTTTATTTTAATTAGGTCCGTGCGAAAGCACGGGGAACCTCCCTCAAAGTACCAACACTGGCCCGGCTGACCGGTTAGCGAAACTGTAGAATGTAATTAATCCTGGCTAGTTTTCTTTTAAGGTTTTGAAAGAAAATTTGATTAAAGCAGTGGGAGACATCGAATAGATAAGATAATAACCAATCTAATTCTTTGCAAGAGCATTTCGATGAGTGTATTCTATTCTCTCTCCTAATGGCAGATACTGATGATGGGACTTAAGCTTCTACCAAAGAAAAACAAACTGACTGGGCCGAATTATAAAGAATGGTTGAGGAACTTGAACATTGCACTCGCATATGATAAAGTATCATATGTCCTCACTACCAAAGCCCCACACGTCCCAGGACCTGAATCATCTGTTTCTGATACGGAGATCCAAAAAACATGGGATATTGATTGCAACACAGCCAGGTGCCTCGCGCTTGCTTCTATGGACAGTATCCATTAAAAACAGCACGAGAAGATGGATGTGCAATCTATCTTTCATCAAACAAAGTAGTTGTAAGAAGAGCAATCTCGTACTTTGAGATACGAGGCATCTCGGAAACTGTTTCAGATGCGAATGGCCCCTGGTGCATCAGTAGGAGACCATGTCTTGAAGATGATTGGTCTTATAGAAGAACTCGAGGAACTGGTATGGACTATGGATAATGAGCAATATACATATGTTGTTATGCAGTCTCTCTCCCGTGCCTTTGCTCCATTCATAGTGAATTTCAATATGAACGATTTGGAGAAATCACTGTCTGAACATCTCAATATATTGAGAAGTGCAGAGAGCACACTGAAAACAGTGAGGACTCCCGCTCTGATTGCTGGGCCATCTTCCTCTTCCATCCAAAAAGCCAAGGCGAAGGGAAAGAAGAAGAAGAAACCCATCAAACAGAAAGGTGGAGTTAAAAAGGCGAAGGGGAAACACATATCTGGGGCCGCGGGAAGTGGAAAAGGAGAATGTTTTTACTGCCACAAGTCGGGACATTGGAAACGCAACTGTGCTATGTATCTTGCTGATCTCAAGAAGAAGTGTAAGTCCATGTCACGCACCCCACGAACTTGCGGGGAGGCATAATTTATGAAAAACGATTATCAAAGCTTCATAACACGGACTTGAGCGCATGAATCGTTTCTAAACCATTGCTAACTAACAACTAGAGGTTAAACTACTCGGATACGAAGTTATACCTCACGATACTACTCTTTCGGGTCTTCATCGCGGTCCTCCACTCCTCGTAGGCTCCTTGGAACATCGGTACCTCAACGGCCTCCTCGAATCAAAGACGATCCACCCGAAAGCTCCTACGCCAAGCTTAATCTCAAACTTGAGATAACTAGGTTGCTTAAAGTGCTAATCTAAACTACCTAGGGGATATAGAGTGAGGTTATGGATGTATTAGTCTAGCTAACCCTTGATCTCAACACATGAGAGGCTAGGGTTAGGGTTTGAAGAGAGAGTGAGCTTGAAGAGAGAGAAGGTGAAGATGAGAATGAAATGAGATAATGATGTTATCATAATATATATGAAGCATTATTATTTAACCAAAAATGAAATAATTGAATTAACAACCATGCTTCATAAATATCTATGAATGATTCATAACCATGAGTCATTAAGCATTTATGATGCATTAATGACATGGATGAATCACACAAATGAGTCACTAATCTCATTTAATGCAATGCCACCTTAACCCCTTAGTCACCACTCTTCTAGAAGCTTCCCGACAAATTACGAGAACGCCCCTCCAATCCGTGAAAACACGGAAAAACTTTAGACTGTATAAATCCAGTAACCCGATACTAGAATCTGGCTTAAACCAAAGCCGACTAGTAAAAACTGTCCGAAAAGTCGTACGTGCGTAAACACACGTACGCGTCCGAACCCTTATCGTAAAACCATACAACCTCTATATCGTTTCGCCTGGAGCAGGGAAACTCTCTGTGTGGGACTCTAAAGACTCGACACTACGCTGGGAGTGGGTTTAACCACAGACCGCAAGCGGCACTAGCTGTACGTAATGGTCCCTAGGTAGATGTCGATAAGAAGGCCGATGAGGAAAATCATCCGAACTCCCACTGAGCCTGATGTGACAATCTCCATACAGTCCGGTCTGTTCGTCTAAGACTATCGCATATCAAGCCTAGGGAACGGCAAGCGTCAGTCCCCTAATAGCCGTATAAGTCGTGTCGGAGCGAAGCCCATTACACCTTGAGAAGCTACTGGAACATACTAGTATATCTCGCTTGCCCTGGCCAGGGACTTTGCGTAATGGCTCTCTGACACAGCGCGATATCATCTCCCAATACCGGGAGAGACGAATCCTATCTAACCACTACTGCCTCCAAGTGCTCGGGACTGCACCCAACTGCTACCTGTTTGCACGACTCCTTTGAGCCGTGGTAGGGTAGCAATCTAAGAACAGTGGGACACACTCGAGGCGAAGTAGCAGTGTCAAGTCTGCGGACTATGCTGTACTCATGTCATCTGGGAACTGTTAACCGACGACGGGTATAATACCAACCAATCAGTTCCCCTGCGAGTCCTGTCCGGTGTACCCGTAACCTAACGAGCACCTGTATACTATCTCCAGTACGACGTAGTGATGGCTATAGGACAGATGTTCATATCAGATTTTTGCATTTTTATACCGCCCAATTTTTATCACATTACATATCGGTAGATACTCTTGAGCCGTGTTTGCTAGTCAATTGCAGGATACAGGTTCTCGGCTCCAAACGGTGAAATTCATGGAAATACACGACAAAATCCGGGTTCCTGCCAACCACAGATAAAACACGGGTCTCCTCTCTTTATCCGTCTGTTGCCACACACCAGTTTAGGAGACAAAATGGCAAATCGATTGTCACCTTCATGCACAAGGCTCAAGGCAACACAAGATCCAAGAAATCTACGCGGAGCTCAAGAAAATCATGGCAAAAGATCCATGTCCAATCACCTTTTGATCCACTAGAATTCTGGAAGAAATGTGGAAATATTATCAGAAAATACATGTACCAGACAAAAGGGGACAGCAAACCAGGGCAGTACAGGAAAGCCCACGCCCTGACTCCACCATAGGGCCGTGGATCCGCGGCCAATAGGGGGTATAGGCCGCGGATCCGCGGCCATACTGGCGCCACAATTGTCCAATCTTCAGGGGTATTTTGGTCTTTCTATGTACAGGCAGAATTTTGCCCTAGATTTCCATTTCTCTGCCTATAAATAGCCCAGAACCTTGTGAAGCCAAGGGTGCATAATCTTGTATTTTTCTAGGTTTAGAATACTTGTTTCTTCTTCCTCTTCTCATCTCTTCTCCATTGAAAATCTTGTAGTGAGCTTTTGTGAGTGAAGAATGATGAATAAAGAAGAACCGTTTACTTATCATGCTTGTCTTGTTCTTTAGTTAACTTGTTAATTGTTGTAATTTTCATTTGTTAACTTAGTTGTTGTTATTTCTTGTAGTTTCTTTCTTCTCTCTTTTCCTTTATCCTTAAAACAACCATGATGCTTACGCTTGATCCTTGCCAAGGTGAGGTCGCAAATAGCTAGTTGTTATCTTCTAATCTCCTTCTTTCTATCTTCCTCCTTTGTTTTATTTTTCCGTATTATGGGTGAGTAGTTACCATACTTGTTAGGGTAGGATAAGGGAAGTTTGAGAGAAGGAAATCTCTCTCACTCTTTCCTTGCCCAACATCTTAAATCGACTCCCGTTAATTGAACCACAATCCGCTCCTTACGGCACCCTATCCTACATGATAGCGGTGATTCCGTAGTGAGACCGGTTGTGGTTAAATTAACCGGAGGTTATGGCTAAGAGCCAAGAACCGACGGACAAGCACCAAAAGGAAGAACTTATGCGTTGGAAAGCCTAGCTTATACTCGCAAGTTCCTTCCTAGTCGTGCTAATCCCCGTTGTTGCCGATTACCGTAACATCGATATTAAGAGTGGCAATGAAAGAAGTGAGGGACTCCTAACTCAAACTAACCTAATCCTAACCCTAACAAGCTCTCTTTACATATCATTTTAACACTTAGATAATCACAAACAAATATGGAAAACTGGACTTAACTCGTTAAAGCACATAGAAAAAGATTCCCATCTCCCTGCGGACAACCCGTACTCAACCGGCTAGCTACAAGCGAAACCGTCTTGATTGCGGTAATTAATTAAACTTGAACACGCAGAATCTCTACCAATCAAATGGCGCCGTTGCCGGGAAGACAGTAGTTTATTTCTTTGTGTAATTTCGGGTTAACTTGTGAATATAAATATAACCAAAACAAAAAAAAATATACCTTGTAAAAAAAATCTTTTTGTTATTCTTGATTAGTTTTTGTGCAAGTGTGCAGGATAATACGAAGTTTGAAGTTCAGTACCAAAGAAGTGGGATATTTGAAATTCAAGTACAGTGCCAAAGACGTGGGAAGATAGACCCACATCTCGCGGCTACACCGCGACGGATCGAAACGAAGCAAACGGTCTACTGTACAAATCTGGAGAAGATACAGTGAGAAAATCAAGATTTAGCAAATCCAGACAAGCAGAGGACACCCAAAGCAGCAAACCCAAGAAAAATGATGTCCCAATCTCACCTTTCTGCCGCGGAACCGCGGCATAAGCCGGCTTAGGCCGCGGAACCGCGGCCGTTTGGTGGCCTCAGGGTGCCAAATTCTGTGTAAGTGTCTCTTTTCTCCTCCCCACTCCTCTGGACTCCAATAAACTGTGTTTTCTGCAGATTTCTTTGCGCAAACTCTCTTCCCCCTTCCAATAAACTGTTCTTGTGTAGGATTCTTTGCGCCGCGCTAAAAATAAAAATTGTTTGCAGTTGATTTGTTATCGCTTTGCATTCATTAATACGAACTTAAGGGGCTTGAAACCAATTCAGATTGGGTGGGGATTTCATCACCCTTCCCAGGACCCCAGAAATCACAAAAAGCATATGCATTGACCATTGTTAAATTAAAAAATACTAGACTCAACCCTAAGGACTTCGAGCTCATTAGGACAGAGGACTAATTACAGGCATCGGCCGTTTATCCTATCCTGACTTTGCGGTGTCTAGGCAAGTGTGACGAAGGCAAGTGGTTATTTAATTAAGGAACTTCGCGAAAGCGTTGGACAACCTCCTACTTACCTGGCACTTATCTGGCCGCAATTGGCGGAGAAGAGGCGGTTTGAGGTTCTGTTTCTAGTTCTTTGGAACAATTAGGAGCTGTCTAGTTGACCTAGGTGACCACTAGATCTAGGTGTGATTGTGCATATCTTGTTTGTGATTGCTTAAACCCGTAAGTCCGTACATATTTCTGTAAAGCTCTTTCTAAAAAAAAAAGAAAAAAAATCAAAAACTTTTATAAAAACTTGCCCTTTGTCGCCAAAATCCATTTTTCACCCACCACCCCTCACCTTCTCCGCTTTGACTATACTAAACTCGTTTAGTGTATGTCCGCTTGGACTCGGGACACTAGCGCCCGCCTAGTCCGCGTTACGTTAGTCGCTACCGACTACGCGACCGACTCAGACGTCGAAACTCCGTCCACTCCTCTTTCACCCCTTCCTTTGCCGGCCAACTCCGACGTTGACCGGAATTCTGTTCATACATCTTCACCTTCACCTTCACCAACCTCTTCTTCCGTGATGTCAGGATTTAATCCAAACATCTCTTTGACTACCCCTGGATTGGCTCCACCTCCTACGGAGACCAATAACCCACCACCACCGCCTGTTGTAGCACCGCAGCGAATCGCGCTCCAGGATCGTTTCTATCCCACCCGTTCTGCACTTCCCACTTGCCTTTCTCTTCCACCGGCCAATGGGGATAATTTTGAAATTAAGCCCCACTTCATCAACATGCTTCCACGATTTCATGGGCTTGAATCTAAAGATGCCTATATCTTCATCAATAAATTTCAAAACGTTTGTGCCATGATGAAAACCACCCAACTGTCGGCGATGCTATACGCCTACGGGTCATTCCGTTCACTTTATGCGATCTTGCTGAAAAATGGCTGTATAGCACCGCTTCCCATTCCATAACCAGCTGGGACGAGTTTGTAAAAGCGTTTCTAAAGAAATTTTATCCGAATCATAAAACCGCAAGGATTCGCAATGAAATCAACCAATTCTCTCAGCTTCCTTCTGAACCCTTCTGGAAGTGCTTTGACCGGTACAAAGACCTTCTTGTTCAGTGTCCTCACCACGGTATAGAGAAATGGCAACTTTGCCAAACCTTATACGAGGGCCTGAACCCAGCAACGAAGCAGTTGTTGGAAACCATCTGTCAGGGCCACTTCCTATCGAAATCTGACGAGGAAGCGTGGCAGTTCTTTGACGACCTTGCGGAGCAAACGCTACAATGGGAGAGCACCAGACCGACTTCTTCTTCTTCTACCTCCACTTCTACCGGTCAGTCTAGGGTAGGAATTCACCAACTTGACGTCTCTATTGCGATGAAAGCTGAGATGGCTGCAATAACGAGAAAGCTTGAAGCGATAGAGAGCAAATTCTCTTCTCCTGCTCCTACCCCTGTTCTTCCCCTTCGTACCATTTGCGCTTGTTGTTCCGATCCTTCTCACTTGACCGAAGAGTGTCCTTACAATCCACCATTGCAAGGACAGGATCAGGTTAATGCTGCATTTCAGCAAAGACCGAGGAATGATCCATACTCTTCCACCTACAATCCCGGTTGGAGGAACCACCCCAATTTCTCCTGGAATCAGAATCAGAATCAATTCCAAGGCAACAATTTCCAAAGGGCCCCTCCGCCGCAACAACAAGCGCAACAACAAACTCAACAGCAGTTTCAGCAGCCTTTCCAACCCCAACCTTTCCAAAATCAGACGAACAACTTTGCACCCAACAATTCTTTTCCACCAAACAACTTTGTTCCGTCAAACAACGATAAGGTTTCCTCGCTCGAACGAAGTCTGGAGGCGTTCATCAAACAATCGACTCAGTCCACCGCAAACATCCAGTCTTCCATTCAGTCCTTAGTGCAACACACTGCCGCTCACGGGCAAAGCATCAAAACCATCGAGGCCCAGATTGCACAACTGAATGCGGCCTTAAGTGAGTGAGAGAAGGGGAAGCTCCCGTCCCACCTACTCCCAAATCCCGGTCACCCACAGAATGTACATGTGGCTCTTGAACAACAGAATCATAATGTGAGTGCCGTGACCACATTGAGATCGGGAAGGATGCTGCCAAACAACATCGGCACACGGATCAATGATGACACCCCGGCCGCTTCTTCTTCTTCTACTTCTTCTTCTTCGTCTCCTGCTTCTTCGTCTTCTGAGCCTATTCTCCGTTCTTCACAAGGCTCTCCTTCCACTTCTTCTGCTTTGAATGGACCCACTTCTCACTCCACGAAAACACCTATTCTGGGATCCGTTCCTACTCCACAATCTCCTCCACAAGCATTAGACTCAACCAATTTTAAAAACGTCCCATTTCCAAACCGGTTGAGGTCTAATAAACAAAATCCTCAAATGGAGAAGATTCTGGAGTTATTTAAGCAGGTTAACATTAACATTCCTCTTTTAGATGCTGTCCAACAAGTCTCGTCCTACGCAAAAATCTTAAAGGACTAGTGCACGAAAAAGAGGAAGTCTCAGGTACCCAAGAAAGTTTTCTTGGCTAGTGCTGTGAGTGATACCCTTACCCAATCTTTACCACAAAAACGGAAGGACTCTGGCTGTCCTACGATTTCTATTACCATTGGGGATAAGAACATCAACCGCGCACTATTAGATCTTGGTGCCAGTGTTAACCTGCTTCCGTACTCAGTATACGAGCAATTAGGCGTAGGAGAGCTGAAACCCACGCACTGCACTCTCCAAATGGCCGACCGATCGATCACCCATCCTAGGGGTGAGCTAGAGGATGTGTTAATCAAAGTCGGGGACTTCATATTCCACGTTGACTTCATTGTATTAGACACACAGCCTGTAGCTAACCCCCGGAATCAAATTCCGGTGATACTCGGTCGCCCATTCCTTGCAACCTCAAATGCTGTGATCAATTGTCGCAACGGTTCGATAAACCTCTCTTTTGGAAACATGACGATTGAACTCAACATTTTTAGGTTGGGGAATCAGCCCTCCGAACCTAATGATCATATACTGGACGTCTGCTCGATCCAGGAGATCACCCCAGAAGAATGTGAATTCGAGGAGTTTCTGTTTGATCATGATAATCTTGACGCCACTAGTGCGTTCCTCCTCGAACCTGCTGCTGTTTCTGCGCCCGACAACGACTACGAGTGTTTCACATTCTCCAACGATCTTAGCCGCTCACCACCCGAGTTTGAATTCTTCGAATTTCCGGATGAGTTACCTGAACCATCCGATTCGGTCGCTTACACTCGTTTTGAACCTTTGCTGGAATCCTTTGAGTTCGAGACCTCTGCACCAATCTTACCTTCAATCGTTTCACCTCCATCGCTCGAACTCAAGCCTTTGCCGTCTCACCTTAAGTACGCTTACTTAGGTGACAACGAGACCCTCCCTGTCATCATTTCGGCTTCTCTAGCTCCAGAGCAAGAGAAAGCCCTTCTCGCGGTCTTGCACAGCAACAGGCAAGCTTTTGGCTGGTCCATGGCGGACATCAAGGGGATTAGTCCCCTGATCGTGGAGCATCACATTCATCTGATGGATGATGCCAAACCAGCCCGGGATCCACGAAGACGTCTCAATCCAGTCATGAAAGAGGCTGTGAAGAAGGAGATCGTAAAATGTTTAGATAGTGGTATCATTTACCCTATCTCTGATAGCCAGTGGGTTAGCCCCATTCACGTTGTCCCTAAGAAGTCGGGCGTCACGGTCATAACCAACGAGGCGAACGAGTTAATCCCTACTCGCACCCAAACTGGCTGGCGAGTATGCATTGATTACAGAAAACTCAACGCCGCAACGCGGAAAGACCACTTTCCGCTACCTTTCATTGACCAGATGCTTGAACGATTGGCCGGACACGAGTACTACTTTTTCTTGATGGCTACTCCGGCTATAATCAAATTCCCATCGCCGAAAAAGACCAGGACAAGACCACTTTCACTTGTCCTTTCGGCACGTTTGCATATCGTCGCATGCCCTTTGGGTTATGCAATGCGCCCGCTACCTTCCAGCGGTGTATGATGGGAATCTTTTCAGACATGGTGGAAAATTTTCTGGAGATCTTCATGGATGATTTCTCCATCTTCGGCGATTCCTTCAATGAGTGTTTGCTGCATCTTGACGCTGTCCTTACCCGATGTAAGGACAAGAATCTCACTTTGAATTGGGAGAAGTGCCACTTCATGGTGCGCGAAGGTATTGTCTTAGGACATATCGTCTCGCAAAATGGCATAGAGGTTGACAAAGCAAAGATTGAGGTCATTTCCATTCTACCTCCTCCCCGTTGCGTCAGAGATATCCGAGCCTTCCTTGGCCATGCCGGTTTTTATAGACGGTTCATCAAGGACTTTAGCAAGATTGCTAGGCCCTTGACCCTTTTGCTGGCCAAGGATACGCCATTCGAATTCAACTCGAGCTGTGCGACTGCATTCGAGTCATTGAAACGCTCACTCACTTCTGCTCCCGTTCTTTCTTCCCCTGACTGGACGCACCCATTTGAGATTATGTGCGATGCATCCGACTTTGCCATTGGTGCTGTCCTTGGACAACACATCAACAAGATGCCGCACGTAATCTATTATGCGAGCCGAACCCTGAACGATGCCCAACTCAATTATACAACAACTGAGAAGGAATTCTTGGCTGTTGTATTTGCTTTAGAAAAGTTCAGGCCCTACCTCATCGGCTCTCCAGTCATTGTCTACACCGACCATTCTGCTCTGCGCCATCTTTTTGCGAAGATAGATGCAAAATCTCGGTTAATCCGTTGGATCCTCTTGCTTCAAGAGTTTGACCTTGTCATTAAGGACAAACGAGGATGTGAAAACGGAGTTGCCGACCATCTCTCACGACTTCCTTCTTCGCCTTCGCTTCCAATTCCGATCAACGACGTTTTCCCGGATGAACAGCTCTTGACAGTATCTTGCGAACCCTGGTTCGCAGATATTGTGAACTATTTGGCCACGGGATTACTACCGACTGAATGGTCAAGTCAGGACAGACTTCGCTTCTTATCCCAAGTAAAACACTTTTACTGGGACGAACCCTTTTTGTTCAAGTACTGTCCCGACCAGATTATTCGTCGGTGCGTCCCTGACGAGGAATTCAAGAGTGTGCTGTCGTTTTGCCACGATCAAGCGTGTGGCGGGCATTTTGGCCCCAGAAAGACAGCTGAGAAGATCTTGCAATGTGGTTTCTACTGGCCACAACTCTTTAAAGACGCTCATGACTATTGCAAGACTTTCTCCCGGTGCCAACACTTGGGCCGGATATCCCGGAGGAACGAGATGCTGCTCCAACCGATCTTGGTTGTGGAGATTTTCGATGTTTGGGGGATAGATTACATGGGGCCGTTTCCCAGCTCTTTTGGGAACTTGTACATCCTTCTCGCTGTTGATTACGTCTCTAAATGGGTCGAGGCTGTGCCCAGCCGGACTAACGACAACAAGGTTGTCGTTAGGTTCCTTAAAGAAAACATTTTTTCCCGGTTTGGGCACCCCCGAGCGATCATTAGCGACAATGGAAGTCATTTCTGCAACAAGACTTTCGAGGCCTTGATGCGAAAATATTCCATTAATCATAAGCTCTCTACGCCTTACCACCCCCAAACCTGCGGGCAGGCCGAAGTTTCAAATCGGCAAATCAAGCAGATACTGGAGAAGACGGTTTCCAAGAACCGTAAGGATTGGTCGCTGAAACTCACTGATGCCCTTTGGGCATTTCGAACCGCTTATAAGACCGACCTTGGCATGTCTCCCTATCGTCTTGTGTACGGAAAAGCCTGTCACCTACCTGTCGAAATAGAGCATCGCGCATTTTGGGCGATAAAAGAGCTGAATCTGTCTCTCGAAGATGCGGGCAACCATCGGAAGCTGCAGTTGAACGAACTAAGCGAGCTTAGGGATGAGGCTTACGATAACGCGGTTGTCGTTAAGAATCGAACGAAGGTGTTTCACGATAAACACCTTTTGCGCAAAACTTTCGTACCTGGTCAGCAGGTACTGCTTTACGACACCCGACTTCACTTCCATCCAGGAAAGCTCAGATCTCGTTGGAAAGGGCCGTATTTTGTGCGGAATGTGTATCCGCAGGGCGCTGTGGATTTGGAAAATCCAAAGGACGGTTCATTTTGCAAAGTGAACGGACACCGACTAAAACCGTACCTTAGCGCCGAACCAACAGAGGAGCTCCTGTTCTTACAGGAGCCGGTTTACCCTGCATGATCTTCCTCTGCCTACCTTCAAACTTCGGTTTTCCAGCCAAGAACAAGTGGACACTGTTCCGAATAAGTTTGGGGGTATGTATAAACCATTTTGTATATATTTGTGGATATTCTTTTCCATTCTTTTTCTTTTTTTTCTTTAAAAACAAAAACAAAAAAAAAATTGTGTATCGCTAACCGACAATTTTGACCCTTCAAATGATCTCTTCATGCAATAACAGTGAGGACACTGTCCAGTTTAAGTTTGGGGGTACGCTCGGTACGCATTTCTTACCTTCGCATTCATATGTATATTTTGCATCTGCATATTAAAATCCATAAAATCCATAAAAATCTGAAAATTTTCTAAAAACATAAAAACTTTGCTGTCAAGTTAGCTAGTGGGAGGACTCTGATTCAACATTTCGACGGTTTTGTTTGATAAATAAGAATAACTAAATCTTATGTTTAGATTTTGAAAACCGGAAAGATAACTCTCCTTTGAAGTTAACTATAGCTGATATACGTCTTTACATCACACTCCACGTGTCGTGAGTTTTTGGAAATTAGATGACAAGTCTTTTATGTTTAAAAAACTTTTAAATAGGTAAATGATTTTCTGAGGATCAAATATGTTTGTTCTGAAATAAGTAATATCAAGAATAGTTTATGAAGTGAAGTGAATATGAAGGGATATTATTGATGCCTTAATTGGAACTAAGTCTGAAAAATAACCCATCTGAAACTTGATTGGAATGATTACACACCGAAACCACTAAACACGTCTTTTATCCAAAAAAAATATTGAACTACCGGTTATATCTCCGTTCGTATTGAATCATCATGATTTTTACGCCAAACTGTCTTTTGTTTTTGGACCTAGGTAACTTGAGTAATTAAGTCCGCTGGGGTGTTTCTACACCTAATGCCCTAAAGCCAACTGGTTTGGATGCATTGGCCCAAAGCTCGCTAAGAAGCCTAGAAATTCCAGATTAAAACAATGTCAAGCAAGTGTTCTCTCCGAGTTAAAATTCCTAACGGTTCTTTGTGTGAGAATAATCTTGATAAAAGACAGGCTTTTATAAAAATTTTAGCGGAGATATGAATGTTTTATTCTATGATAAAGACTATTGCACGTTCACAGAGGTGTGTATGAAATGAAAACAAGAAAAATGTGGAGTGAAAAATAAGACCTAGTTTCCTGTTAGGGAAGATAGAAATTCTGAAGTTGAAACCTTACTGGAAAACGAAACTTGAAAAATGCTTAACTCTTTATAAAACTTATGTGATCCTTTCAAAATTCTTATCCGGGCTTTATTATGAGGACTTTATTCGACCTTTCTGGAACTTTACGACACTATTTGCACTGCACGTGAAGACATATAAAAGCTGTAGTTAAATAAGAAGCGAGGTGTGAAAAATAAAGGTTCGATAGTCTAGATTTAGGATGATAGAATTGTTATTTTCTAAAAAAAAATTTTAGGGTTCGAATCTTAGTTATTTTACAAAACTAGCTTGACCGGATTTTGTAGGTGTAATCCGTTGAAAACCCTCATGAGACAACACTCCTCCTACTAGGGACACCTAGAGGTTTAACGGCTTGTTGCACGCGCTCAGTGCAATCGCGTTCCCTGCGAAAGTGAGGTTAGGAAATTTTTTTGTGAATAAATTGGCTTTGCTCGGGACGAGCAAATGATAAGTTTGGGGGTATTTGTTCATATCAGATTTTTGCATTTTTATACCGCCCAATTTTTATCACATTACATATCGGTAGATACTCTTGAGCCGTGTTTGCTAGTCAATTGCAGGATACAGGTTCTCGGCTCCAAACGGTGAAATTCATGGAAATACACGACAAAATCCGGGTTCCTGCCAACCACAGATAAAACACGGGTCTCCGCTCTTTATCCGTCAGTTGCCACACACCAGTTTAGGAGACAAAATGGCAAATCGATTGTCACCTTCATGCACAAGGCTCAATGGCAACACAAGATCCAAGAAATCTACGCGGAGCTCAAGAAAATCATGACAAAAGATCCATGTCCAATCACCTTTTGATCCACTAGAATTCTGGAAGAAATGTGGAAATATTATCAGAAAATACACGTACCAGACAAAAGGGGACAGCAGACCAGGGCAGTACAGGAAAGCCCACGCCCTGACTCCACCATAGGGCCACGGATCCGCGGCCAATAGGGGGTATAGGCCGCGGATCCGCGGCCATACTGGCGCCACAATTGTCCAATCTTCAGGGGAAATTTGGTCTTTCTATGTACAGGCAGAATTTTGCCCTAGATTTCCATTTCCCTGCCTATAAATAGCCCAGAACCTTGTGAAGCCAAGGGTGCATAATCTTGTATTTTTCTAGGTTTAGAATACTTGTTTCTTCTTCCTCTTCTCATCTCTTCTCCATTGAAAATCTTGTAGTGAGCTTTTATGAGTGAAGAATGATGAATAAAGAAGAACCGTTTACTTATCATGCTTGTCTTGTTCTTTAGTTAACTTGTTAATTGTTGTAATTTTCATTTGTTAACTTAGTTGTTGTTATTTCTTGTTGTTTCTTTCTTCTCTCTTTTCCTTTATCCTTAAAACAACCATGATGCTTACGCTTGATCCTTGCCAAGGTGAGGTCGCAAATAGCTAGTTGTTATCTTCTAATCTCCTTCTTTCTATCTTCCTCTTTTGTTTTATTTTTCCGTATTATGGGTGAGTAGTTACCATACTTGTTAGGGTAGGATAAGGGAAGTTTGAGAGAAGGAAATCTCTCTCACTCTTTCCTTGCCCAACATCTTAAATCGACTCCCGTTAATTGAACCACAATCCACTCCTTACGGCACCCTATCCTACATGATAGCGGTGATTCCGTAGTGAGACCGGTTGTGGTTAAATTAACCGGAGGTTATGGCTAAGAGCCAAGAACGGATGGACAAGCACCAAAAGGAAGAACTTATGCGTTGGAAAGCCTAGCTTATACTCGCAAGTTCCTTCCTAGTCGTGCTAATCCCCGTTGTTGCCGATTACCGTAACACCGATATTAAGAGTGGCAATGAAAGAAGTGAGGGACTCATAACTCAAACTAACCTAATCCTAACCCTAACAAGCTCTCTTTACATATCATTTTAACACTTAGATAATCACAAACAAATCTGGAAAACTGGACTTAACTCGTTAAAGCACATAGAAAAAGATTCCCATCTCCCTGCGGACGACCCGTACTCAACCGGCTAGCTACAAGCGAAACCGTCTTGATTGCGGTAATTAATTAAACTTGAACACGCAGAATCTCTACCAATCAACAGACCATCTCCCCAACTGGGATGAGAAGCGTACACACCAGTCTACTCTGGAATATCGATGCCCTGTCTTGATAATCCTACGACTAGGGACATGTATAGGATGTTTCTTATAGACTACCCAGCCCCCTCTACTGTGACTGACATCGCAACGCTGGTAATTAAGCAAAGAACCTATGGGCTCTACTAATATGTATAATTGATACGTTACAAGAAACATATGCACATATTAAAGTAGACACAAACCAAGTAGCATACTACCATTTTTAGCAAGACTGTATATACAACTGTGAATATCCCAAGCTTCCATTAAGTAATATACAATCTAGTATGATACAATAATGGCCCCTAGGGCATATACACTAACAATCTCCCACTTGCACTAGGGCCATGAGCTGGCATATCGCAGTCCTATCATCTCGAATAGCTTCTCGAACTGCGTCTGAGGAAGGGTCTTTGTGAATGGATCAGCTATGTTATTCTCCGTCTCTACTCTTTTCACCTCGATCTCCCTGATTAGGTGATACCGCCTTAAGATGTGTCTGGACTTCTGATGGGACCTGGGTTCCTTCGCTAAAGCTATAGCGCCGTTGTTGTCACAATACAGAGGTATTGGACCAACACTGGAAGGAACCACCTGAAGTTCTGTGAGGAACTTCTTTATCCAGACAGCTTCTTTTGCGGCATCGCTAGCAGCTATGTACTCCGCTTCCATTGTTGAGTCAGCAACGGTCTCCTGCTTGGAACTCTTCCAACAGACCGCCCCTCCATTGAGGGTAAAGACATAACCCGACATGGACTTGGAGTCATCTTTGTCACTCTGGAAGCCGGAGTCGGCAAAGGCCTCCATCTGGAGGTCTTTTCCGCCATACACCAAGAACATCTCCTTAGTCCTTCTTAGGTACTTGAGAATGTTCTTTACGGCTATCCAGTGCTTCTCCCCTGGATTTGCCAGATACCGGCTTACTACGCTCAATGCGTATGCTACATCTGGTCTGGTACATAACATTGCATACATTATAGAGCATACCGCAGAAGCGTAGGGTATAATCGACATGCGATCCCTTTCCAAATCAGTCTTGGGAGACATCTCTTTGGAGAGGGTGATTCCGTGACAAGCCGGTAGGTTACCGCGCATAGAATCATCCATACCGAATCTCTTCACTATGGTGTCTATGTACCTAGACTGCGAAAGTCCCAATATCCTCTTTGATCTATCACGATAGATCCGGATTCCCAGAATGTAGGTAGCATCACCCAGGTCTTTCATGGAGAATTTATGTGACAAGAATCTTTTGACTGACTGTAACATACGAACATCATTTCCTATTAGGAGAATGTCATCCACGTACAAGACGAGGAATACTACAGCTCTCCCTACAATCTTACTGTATATGCATGGTTCATCTGGATTTTTGATAAAGTCAAATTCTTTTACAGCATCATCAAAACAGATGTTCCAACTCCGCGATGCCTGTTTTAGTCCATAAATGGACTTAAGCAGCTTGCATATTTTACCGCTGCACCCGCTCTGAATGAATCCATCTGGCTGATCCATATAGACGCTTTCTTCCAAATTTCCATTTAGAAAGGCCGTCTTTACGTCCATCTGACAGATTTCATAATCGTGGAAGGCAGCAATAGTAAGAAGGACCCGAATAGATTTAAGCATAGCCACTGGAGAAAAGGTTTCGTCATAGTCCAAGCCAGGTCTTTGACGGAAACCCTTTGCAACAAGTCTAGCCTTATAGGTTTCAACCTGTCTATCTACACCAATCTTCTTTTTGAAGATCCATTTGCATCCTACGGGTTTTACCCCATCTGGAGCAATGTCCAAAGTCCATACTTTGTTAGTATACATGGACTCCATTTCGGTCTGCATTGCATCTAGCCATTTTACTGAGTCACCGCTCTGAATGGCTTGCTGGAAGCTACTAGGCTCATCATAATCAATAGTGCAATCCTCTCTATCCCCGTCTATGAGAAAACCGTAGTATCTCTCGGGCGGATGAGACTGCCTACTACTCCTGCGGAGTGGTGTCGGGATGTCCCTTTCTTCTGAAACTTCTGGTTCTACCATACTTTCAGTAACAGCTTGTGGTTCTGGAATTTCTTCCAGTTCTACTACGCTCTCACTTGTTCCTTTTTCTAAAAACTGATGTTCCAGAAAGTGGGCATGACGAGAAACAAAAACTTTTTGTTCATTTGCGTGATTGAATAGATACCCCTTGGAGTTCTTTGGATATCCCACAAACTTACAATGTACTGATCGTGCCTCGAGCTTGTCCGCATGCTGCTTTTTAACAAAAGCCGGACATCCCCAAATCTTTAGATACTGAAAATAGGGTTTCATCCCACTCCACATTTGATATGGTGTGGTAGGCACAGTCTTGGTAGGAACTAGGTTCAAAATATATGCAGCTGATTCTAGTGCATATCGCCAGAATGATCGCGGTAACTCAGCGTTACTCATAATGGAATGAACCATATCTAATAGGGTTCGATTCCTCCTTTCCGATACACCGTTGTGTTGTGGTGTGTATGGAGGAGTAAGCTGAGAGAGAATTCCATTCACTTTTAAGTAACCCAGGAACTCGGCACTTAAGTATTCACCACCTCGATCAGATCTCAGTGTCTTTATACTCTTGCCTGTTTGTTTTTCCACTTCATTCTTGTATTCTTGGAATTTCTCAAAGGCCTCGGATTTGTGCTTCATTAAGAAGACATATCCATACCTAGAGAAATCATACTTAAGAGTAATGAAGTAGGAATAACCACCTCGTGCATGTGTAGACATTGGACCGCACACGTCACTGTGTACGAGTCCTAAGAGCTCGCTTGCTCTTACTCCGTGCCCAGAAAACGGAGTCTTTGTCATCTTTCCCATGAGACAAGATTCACAAGTAGCATAAGATTGATATTCGAACGGATTCAAATATCCTTCTCTATGTAACTTAGTCAACCTTCTCTCATTGATGTGACCTAGTCTACAATGCCATAAGAAAGCCTGATTTAATTCTGGAGACTTCCTTTTAAGTGTATTCTGGATATTGAAAACCTGAGCTTGACTTAATACGTATATGCCGTTATCTAATGTACCTGACCCAATCAGAACTTGATTTAGGTGGATGTTAACTACATCGCTTACGAATGTAAAATCATATCCCTCCGTTGAAAGTGAGGACACTGATATGATATTACAAGTCATACTAGGTATATATAAACAGTTACGTAAAATCAATATATGCCCACTTGTCAAATCTAGGCGATATTCTCCCACGGATTCAGCATTCACTGTCATTCCGTTTGCAACTTTGAGAGACCAATCACCTACCTTTATAACTTTACGGTTTCTCAAAGCATGTAATGAATTACAGATATGAGATCCTGCTCCGGTATCTAATACCCAGGAAGTAGAGTTAATTGACAAACAGTTCTCAATAACAAATAAACTTGAGGTTGAAGCCACAACATGCTTTGTATCTTGGCTACTGGCTTCCAAAGCCCTGCAATCATTCTGCCTATGCCCAATCCTATAACAATAGGAACGTCCCTCTTTTACTATTTTAAGTCCCGAAACTTTTGCCCCTCTCTTTCCTTCTACTTCCCTGATTTCTTTCAAGGTAGAAGGTAGAGACTGTAGAATCAAGTCAGTACTTGACTCGTTCTGCAACGTGGTCTCCAGGTCGTGGAGCTCATCAATATAGCTAGTCATTGTAAGGACGTTGTCCCCTACAGATGACCCGTCAGCCAACCTCGCTTGAATTAATTCGTTCGAGGTTTCATATCTCGTGATATGAGATTGCTCTCCATATAAATCTTTATTATGGAAAAAGATGGAAACTAAGTCCATCTTCTCGTGTTGCTTCTGGTATCTACCATCATCTGAAGCTAACACGAGGCACTTAGCTTTCGCTTTATCTTTTTCTCTTGTTTGACGGATATCCATATCCGCAACAGTGGAAACTGGACCTGGGACGGCAGGATCTTGAGTAGTAATAGGGTGGTCCAGCTTGTCATAGGTAATGGACATCGGGACAGACCTTTGCCAGTCATATAAGTCAGATTCAATCAATTTGTTATCTAGATGTAACCTATGTGTGGTTACAAGGTCGCTGCAATTAAGAGAGAGAGAAAAAACATTTTAGCCTGATGCAGTTGCAAGTTTAGATTGGTTTTAAGTTTATCTAAACAGGATGGCTCCCACTGTTTCTCGAATCCTTCCTCATATCATAAAAGAAGAATTAGCCAGGACAATTCTTACCGTACAAAACTTGCTTAACCGTTCAGCCAAACCAGTGTCGATACTTCGAGGGAGGTTTTCCAACACTTTCGCGAACTTCTTTAATTAAATAACCTCTTTTCTCTGGGGGCGTAACCCCACTGACACCTTTCTAGGCACCTCCTTGATTTATAGCATTGATCGTTAAGTGACGAATCTCCTGATAAGTAGTATATACTCACAGTAGGATCGGGATCCAAAATATCATCGTATGATAATGTTGAAGGAATCCTACCAACATTCATCAAACTCTTTCTTTAGAAATTCCCGATGTATATTTTTGCCCTATGCTCTTATGACCTTGGCGTTGGTCAAAATGTCATAAGTCACATGTCAAGTTCTACCCATCATTATCGAGGTTAATTTGAACCCATCCGTACATATCCTTGACGTTGGCCAAAATGATAATACGACTGCCCCAAACTAACTCATCTATCTATGCAACAAATGAATACCCACCAGCTACCAAACACTATGCCTTGGCGTTGGTCAAAATACATAGCTTGAATACTACTGACCATCCATAAGAAATGACGGAGGGCTACGACTGGTTTTGGCGAAACCGTGAACGTAGTGAACTTGATATAATCGAAGGAACCTGATAGCTTTTTAAAAGGAGTGGTTAAAGCTCCGCAATTAAAAATTCTGCTCTTTTAAAATAACCGAGTGGTTTCTTTTAAATTTGTTCCAACGATTTAACTTTGGTTTATTTTCTTTGCATTATAATAATGCATCCCATCATTTAACCTATCACTGCAGAAAACAACGAAAATACCATGTCCTCTTATTCCATCCGCATTCGCCACTGGGTCCCGTCATCACCCGTTAGGTTACTTAACTAACGACAGATCGGGGGCTGGGCTAGCGGTTGTAAAACATAAGTGACGTCTAATAGCTATCATATATAGATATTGTACATTCGTCAGACGCAATAATAAGCATTCCAGATCACAGATGAACTTTATTGGATTTACTAGCAATCCGCATTTGCTTTGAGCCTGCAATAAAAGAAGGATTACACAGTTGTGATGAATAGCCATTATCCCACCCCAGACCCCTACGGGTACGGCAAACTACCCGCCAAGTACCCGAAATGAAGCGGTCTCCCTTAACAACGTGAGTAGGCCACTAAACACTTCAACATACCCGGTAGTTTATGTACCCCATCTTGGGTCTATTCTAGGAGCAAAAACAGTAAAAAGAAATAATAATACAACGGTGGCTACAACCGCAACCTGGATGTGCCCCGCAAAAGAATATTACATCAAATTACATTTACATTGAATGAATATTAAACACATCTCAAACCCCGGCTAATCATCACAACAGTCCAACACAGTTCATATACACAAGCAATAAACATTTCAGAAATATGCAACCCCTGCCCACCGACATAATAGCAGTTAGGGGAGGTTTACGAACACATTAAACATTACAGATAAAAACCCAATTAGCAAATATCTTAGAATATCGATCGATTACCATATTCCGTGTCTACCCCAAAAGCAAACCTGCACTGAAGTAACCTGGGTAAAAACAGAAGATACAGGAAGACAAAAACCCAAAAAATATGAATTACTGTGAAACTCCGAGTCAACTCGGCGTTGACTCGGCGGCAGATCCGCGGCAGAAGCTCTCTATTGCCGCGGATCCGCGGCCATTTTACCGATTAACTGGCTCGTATTTTTCCATAACTCATATATTTACCTGCTGTGAATTTTAAGGTATGTCAAATATTTTTTCAGACAAGTTTAAAATTAACAGAAACTTAGGGTCTTCGGTTTTTTGTTTTCGTGTTTTCCGTCGATCGAACTTCTAATCAGTTGCTAACAAGCTAGTAATGGTTTAGTTGGCTCTGATACCACTGTAAGTCCATGTCACGCACCCCACGAACTTGCGGGGAGGCGGAATATATGAAAAACGTTTATCAAAGCTTCGTAACACGGACTTGAGCGCATGAATCGTTTCTAAACCATTGCTAACTAAAAACTAGAGGTTAAACTACTTGGATACGAAGTTATACCTCACGATACTAGTCCTTCGGGTCTTCATCGCGGTCCTCCACTCCTCGTAGGCTCCTTGGAAGATCGGCACCTCAACGGCCTCCTCGAATCAAAGACGATCCACCCGAAAGCTCCTACGCCAAGCTTAATCTCAAACTTGAGATAACTAGGTTGCTTAAAGTGCTAATCTTAGCTACCTAGGGGATATAGAGTGAGGTTATGGATGTATTAGTCTAGCTAACCCTTGATCTCAACACATGAGAAGCTAGGGTTAGGGTTTGAAGAGAGAGTGAGCCTGAGGAGAGAGAAGGTGAAGATGAGAATGAAATGAGATAATGATGCTATCATAATATATATGAAGCATTATTATTTATCCAAAAATAAAATAATTGAATTAACAACCATGCTTCATAAATATCTATGTGTGATTCATCACCATGAGTCATTAAGCATTTATGATGCATTATGACATGGATGAATAACACAAATGAGTCACTAATCTCATTTAATGCAATGCCAGCTTAACCCCTTAGTCACCACTCTTCTAGAAGCTTCCCGAAAAATTATGAGAACGCCCCTCCAATCCGTGAAAACACGGAAAAACTTTAGACTGTATAAATCCAGTAACCCGATACTAGTATCTGGCTTAAACCAAAGCCGACTAGTAAAAACTGTCTGAAAAGTCGTACGTACGTAAACACACGTACGCGTCCGAACCCTTGTCGTAAAACCATACGACCTCTATATCGTTTCGCCAGGAGCAGGGAAACTATCTGTGTGGGACTCTAAAGACTCGACACTACGCTGGCAGTGGGTTTAACCATAGACCGCAAGTGGCACTAGCTGTACGTAACGATCTCTAGGTTGATGTCGATAAGAAGGCCGATGAGGAAAATCATCCGAACTCCCACTGAGCCTGATGTGACAATCTCTGTACAGTCCGGTCTGTTCGTCTAAGACTATCACATATCAAGCCTAGGGGGCAGCAAGCGTCAGTCCCCTAATAGCTGTATAAGTCGTGTCGGAGCTAAGCCCATTACACCCTGAGAAGCTACTGGAACCTACCAGTATATCTCGCTTGCCCTTGCCAGGGACTTTGCGTAATGGCTCTCTGACACAGCGAGATATCATCTCCTAATACCGGGAGAGACGAATCTGTCACGACCCGAAGGAGCACGTGACTGGCCCTTGAACCATATGAAGTCTATAGGACTCCATCTGATCCAAGTAAGCCAAAAGCCCAGAAATCTAAAACCATTTTAAGAGTAAGTAAAGAAAACTGGTTTAAAGAAGTGAAGGAAACGTGTTTGAAATTCAAGGTTTTTAAATAACTAAGCCGAATATGCATTTTTAAAATGTGTAACCTTTCCTGAAAATTTCGGCAGAGTTTCCTTTGTAAAAACTGGCCCCGAACGGGGTACAACAATAATAACATAAATATGCAATGATAAAAGGCATCCCCAAGCGGGAGCTAGCTCTTCGTCAATCGACGGTCACAACCACACAAGCAATAAAAATATACAACGCCGAATGGCGAGGATCAAACTCAAAAGAAAGCTCCAAAAACAAGAAAACCGCAATACTACTAAGCGCGACTCTATGGTCGAAATAAAACAACACTGAAGTCTAAGTCTGAAAGAAAAATACAGGTTTTGGTTGATGGACAATTCTAGATACAATAAATAATACATGAACAATGGCGGTTCTGATACAAAAGAACCCACCTATCCAAGCAAGTCACCCATAAGGAAGCAATGTGCCAGAAATGCCGCTATGGAATCTGTACGGCAAACCTGCAAGAACTGGGCACAACGGGGGTGAGTTGCCAACTCGTGAATAGAAAGATATCTACAAGCAGGAATCGAATGCATGACCCATCCTAGGTCAATACGATCAGATATAAATAAACCTCAATATGGATAAAGCTGAAGCATGCTAAACTGGCAATGTAATCTCTATACATGAGTGTAGTGCCAAGTGCTCGTGCTAGTGCCTCAGGTAACAATATAGCATATGAATGAGATATGAATGCGTGAAAACAGAATACACTTACATGAAGCAACTGTTTTCATAATTTAGTGAGATTTCCCTTGTATTTTTAAAATGAGGTACCATAATGAAATCAGCATAAAACTGTGCCTAGCATCGGCACAAAACGAAATCCCAATATCCCGATATCTCAAAGTCTCAGCCACAATATCTAGGGCGCCGTCAGTCCAGACCGGCCCCTACCATCAATCTCAAGACCACGACGGTATCCTCCGGATATCCGACGCGTCGGGTAAAATCACCGGTAGGTAGTACTCCCCTGCCAGGCTCAACGTCATCACCACATTCCTCTTGCCCCGGGGTACCGCGCCGGGTCCACCATCTACCCGAAATGGTTCATCCGTCTCCTCGAATCGGGTTTCAAAATCCATCAGCAAACTCATGGTGGACGACTCATACATCATGGGAAAACCGCACTTTTTATTTTAAAGAGAGAAAGGAAGTTATATAAGTTTTGCGGTTTTCCCCCAAATCCAGAAAATCTCATGGAAATCCGAATCCAATCCTCAATAGCATGTAAACAGTGCATATAGGCATAAAAATCCATGAATAATAACATGCATGATGTAACAAGTAATAATTACAATGTCTAATCTAGCATATAAGGCAAGTACACTAATATCATGTCTAAATTATTAGCTAACAACCTATGTCGATGCAATAATATTTTCTAAGGTGTACGTGACATGGCAATTACCGATGAAGATGTGTGTGAGCCGGCAAGTAAGTGTACGTGGTACATACGCATCATCGGTAATGGTGCTGGTGTCCTAACAGCATAACATCAATAACGGAGTATGAAACATAATATAAGCATGCGATGCGAAGCGAACCACAATAATGAGCGGAAGCTGAATACAAGACGCAACTACAACTAATCTGCATTAATCTAATATAACCTCTACAAATGGTGCCTTTTGAAATAATACGAATCATGGGGTTTTGAAAATAGGGCTACGGTGTTTTTATGAAAAGATACGTCTTTTGAAATATCCGTAGGATCCCTTGGGCTGTCTTTTAAAATACCCACGATTCGTTAGTTTTTGAAATAGGTAGGAGTCTAATCTAATCTAACAACTACACTAAACTATACGGCTGAACTAACAAGCTGAGCTACAGTAAGGGAACCGCCTAACATCTGAGTCGATACATATACATACCTGTATATATATTAGTCGGTGATCCCGCCTCAATAATATCATATCCGATACCATATCTATAATCAGACATCTCAAGTCAAGAGTGCGGATCAATCATCAATATCGGCTCGTACGGTAAATCGTCGTACGGCATCCCAATAGTTGGGTAGGGGTCAATATCACACTATCTCATCACATATCAGGTATCACTATCATCAGATCGCATAATCTAGGGTACTACTCCATGTCTAGTACAAAACGATACCATCTATAAGAATATGAATGCGGGTAAAGAACATGTCCAAAGGCCCGCTAAAACTATCATCTCGCACCTCAAAGACAAGCTATGTCACATCGCCGATCTCACGGCCTCACATCAAGTATCATCTCAAACCCACGTATCATCCTCAAATCCCGTATATAAACACATAGTCCCATACCCATGTGTAGATATACGCATCATCATATGCACATAAACAAATGAAGGAATGTATGCAAGTATGTGTGTAAGTGTATGTGTGGGTGCAACCACTACTCTAGGGTTCGCACTATACTAAACCAATACATTCCGATCATCAATAATACCATTATTACCATCACTAATCTAAACCACACATAATAAATATACGTGTGTATACGTATTCGTATACAACACCACGGACTGCGGGGGTGCTATATGCCATCCACCCGACTTCTCCCCGTAGATATAAATCTACTCACCTGAATCCTGCGTGTCGGTGTCGATATCACCGTCATCTTCTGCATCGCCTCGGATCGTCGCGGGGTACCTACACATATCACACGTATCGCATCGCATCAAAACCAAATCAAAACTTGAAACGACACGCTAAAACCAATACGATTCGCTAAAAGGCCTATAGGTTAGAACCTACGGTTAGCCTTCACAAAACAACCCGAAATCACTCGATGCAGTCGTACAAACGTCACACGATCGAGATAACGTACAAACACCAAATTATGGAAATCAAAATGTGTAAAACCAAATACTGAAAGTAAGGCAGCAACCCAAGAAAACGATCCCAGATTTCACCTCGGGTCAAATTTAGCCAATTAAACAAGTCCAGGGTGATGTATATGATATATTTGAGCCACTGGACCAACCCCGATGCATTCCATCACTACTTGGCCGGCCAAAACCTTCCCAAAACCGGCCTGGCCGGCCCCCTATCTCCAATGGGGTCCGTCTGGTCAGGGTGGCTTCCTATGGTCTCAATTGGGTCCCTGGTGTCACTTAATTTTTCTGAAAAAGTCCCAGTACATTCCAGATTTCCCTGCACACTCTAAACACTCACAAACCGACATGAAAGTCCCGTAATTCCGTATTTTTGGGTTTCAGGTTGTTCTAGGTCAGGGTCTTGGTCAAAATAGGGTCTAAGGTCACCATTAGAGTCCAATTGCAAAGTCATAACTCAAAATTACCCTAATCCTCTCTAATTTAGTCCAAAGTGCACCAATTCACACGATATCGATATGAAACTTGAATTAAAGCTTAAGCATAAGGATTAACACTCTAATTGTGAAGAAATTACCTCACAAGAGACTCATGATTCCTCAACAGCACCAAAACAGCAACTTTCTTGGTCCATCCTATAGCTTATGAGCTTGTGTGCAATTTTAGTGAAATGAGTGTGAGGTTTTGGAGTGATTTGTGAGATGATTTGAGAGGGTTTTGTGGAGGGAAGAATGGGCAATAGCAGCAGCAGCAGCAGCTCAAGAAAGAGGGGGAGGAAGTGAGAGGAAAATCCAAAGGGAAATGGCTAAGGTTCAAGTCAAAGTGCAACCCATACCCTCTCTCACCAACCCCATTCTTTTCTCTTTTTCTTTTCTTTTCCTTTTTCTTTTAATCCAATTCCTTCTCACACCAATAGTGATCCCAAAAGAAAACCATGGCTAGAAAAAAAGTGTAACACAAGTCCAAAATGATATGTGCACAATTTTGCACAAAAAGCCAAAAAATCCGATTAGCGATTTTTGATCGCGATTAGCGCTAAATTAGCATATAAATGATCACAAACACTTAAAAATGACATAATTCCAATAAATAACCCATTTTAGAATTTTCCATAATTTTTCTTCATTTATTAGCATTTAATTATAAATTTAATATTAAAATAATCAATAAAATAATATTAAATTATAAAAATTCCTAAAAATAATATTTTATTATTTTGGAAATGTTACAATCTACCCCCCTTAAAGAAATTCGGTCCCCGAATTTAAATTTAAAATCCCCAAGTACTAAAACATTTCAATACAAATTTCCAAGTCGTCGGGGTTCCGAAATCATCAACACATAGAACGTCACAGCGCAATGCATGCGCATGGGTACTGAGCAGATAACTCAAAAACAACGCTCCATCAAGCATCCCGCAATCATCGGAGTCAAGGTAAAAACACAATGTCAAATCCAATACAAAACCGATATGATATGGATCAGAACTACACATGTAGACATCCAATCCATACATGTAAATAGCTGATGTAAAAGCATGCCAAATCTTTTTAAAATCGCGGTGCGCTGCGCATAACACTGCAAAGTGGCGGACGTTTCTCATAAGAAAATAACTATATATGTATATATATCTTTTGTTTACTAAGCACGTTCCGCCGTTTTGAAAACAATCAGAAGGGTTTCCTTGTTTTTAAAACGTTTCGTGTCATATCGGACACGTAAGTATATATATATATATATCGAGACTATAGCTCGCTCCTTGGAAATCCCTTCAAACTATCAATGCATGCAAAATATATCCAGGTACTGTCCTCTGACTAGTCCTGCTCAGTATGAAAACAAATATCCCATATCATAAAAATGTACTGCTCCAAAAGGAATAAATCTCAAAAATATACATAACACAATCCGGTGCGTCTGGTGCGCACGGAAATCAAAAATCCATATATGTGCTAAACAGGTGCACAAAACAACATCTAGGTGCAACGGGTGTGCACGAAGCATCTGTCATAGGCAACGTATGTGCCTGACAGCCAAAAAACCGGTGCATCTGACATGCACGAAGAATCTCGATTTAGTGCATCTGGTGTGCACTAAAGTCGTATCTAAAAACATGTGCCCAACATGCGCGAAAATCCAAATCGGTGCACCCATCGTGCACGAATGAAAATCCAAACCCTGCGCACTCAACATGCACGAAATCACAAAATCCCATAGCAAACGTCGAACATACGCAAGTCCAACCAAAAGCACGGAGTGCAAGAATCAATCATCAATGTCAAGGTCAAAATCAACGATATAATGCGGCTCAATCCAAAATCAAGTGTATCGCAATGGCAAATCTCACAACCGTGTGCATCAGCATGCACAAATCAAATCAAAACACTCGAAATGCATGAAAACTCTGCTAGAAGCGTAAATCAAATCACTGGCATAAACTAAGCATGAAATCGCAATCAACACCTCAGAAATAATAATGATGCGCCAGGTATAAATGCCCATTAAGTGCAACCATGGTGCACGAAAACAGAAGTCATAGAACTCAGCCATCAAAACCCATCATGCAAATGGATCGCCAAAATACCGAAATCCCAAAGTGACAGATACGTGATAGTCAAATCACAAAATCACAAATCATAAATACTATCGTCGGTATATCCTCCCTCGAAGTCGAGAAGGTGCCGGCACATCCAATTCTAGCGGCGCAAGATCTCCACTGGCCTCTCGCTCGCGGCTGGCGTCCTCTTCCTTTGGTTCCTGATCTTTCCTGTAGATTACCAATCTCGCAATCCATCGGCTCACCGGCCCGGTCAGGAGTGCTGACAGGAACGATTCCGTTCTGGCACTTCTTTGGAAATCTCTCGATCAATCCTCACGACCACTCGTAAAACAGCACATCACTGGCGCCGACCTCGGGTCCTCGGAGTGCACATCACGCATCTACTCCTGGTGCAAATCTTATAACAGCAGTGTACTGGAAGGAATCCTACTCAAGGTCTCTGCCGATCTTGCCTATGCCGATCCGTACGGAGGCTGGTACTCTTGCATAGTCTCTTCTCATCCAATGGACATCTGTGTCCTCAGCACAGCATTTCCTCGGGGATTGGTTGCATTCCAACGCCCCTGTAAGCATATTTGACCTCTGGTCTCGACGGAAATTAATGACAGCTCGCCAGTGTCTCGCACGAACCTCTTGTTCCGCTTGTCTGTATCATCGTCCATTTCAACATCGCGCCTCTATCTGCGCACTGCAATGCCTTCGGCTACGGTCCATCCGAAGTCTCCAACACGGACTCGAAATTATGAACTCGGTATCTTCCTCACTCAGTAGAAGATATCTAGCCGAACACGTCCTCAGCGTGCATGTCCCATCTCTGATGTCAGCGGAGTAGAACGTCATCTCGTCGAAATCTCGTGCGAACTCTTTACTCCACCTTGCTCAAATGTCGACTAATTCGGACTCATCTCATCGTGGCTACACAAACTACGCTCCGACGGCTATGCTCGCATCTGGAGTCTCCCAAGCAGTGTCCCATCACAATATCCGAAAGATGTCGAACCATCCGATCGACTCGTCAGAACCTCACCATCCCCCAAGAGCTCACATCTCGGGTACAGTTTAATAGTATCGAGTACATGCCACAGCGTCGGTGGTCCAGCCGTAGAATGGCAAACCCAAGCCTCACTAATGGCGCCGTGGAACCGCCGCAAACCCTAAGGTTCAAAGGCTTTCACACGGTCATTAAGTCGAGTTAGGGTTTCATTCTTCTAGAGGGTCCATAGAATCACCTGCATGTCTTTCCGTATACTTTAAACTTGGAAAATAGGTTCCTGACATTCGATCGTCTCAATCGACTCTCAACGAATCTGCGTGAAGTCGCCTCTAGCTGGAATCAATCTACCTGATGACCTCGCATCGGGGTAAGCGAACGAACCACATGTCCTAGTCATTCCTCCTCGGTGACTAGCGACTCACTATCATGTCTCTAAGAACATGCCTATGCTGCAGTAGCTCCAATCATCTGGGCGATATCTCATCATTCGCAGCAACAACTGGCTCATTCGTCCGTACGCTGAACAGCGCCTCAATCATCCTGGATAAGCGACATATCAACAGTCATCACATCCTGGCTGGCCTCTATCAGTGGCTCAATCCTCTGGTGCCGATCAGCACAACCGGAAAATCTCGCAACAGCGATCTGTCAAACGCTCATAGTGCGGAAACACAAAAAGACGACGCCTCAAAATGCAATCGTAAGCCTCGGGAATCACGCCCAGGTCAGTCCTCGTCCACGACGAGCTCATGCTGACAACTCGAGCCGTAGCTCACTCTGCCCGTGCAATCGCGGCAGCAAAACCATAACCAGTATTGATGAAGATAGATCATAGGAAGGAATATGACACAATGCAAGGAAATGTACAACCTAAGGTTTCTTAAGCGGAGTGGCGTGTCGTAAGTATGCCGCGGAACATACCAACGGTACGTCACTCTACTTTAGTCACCTATTCCATCAACCAAGGGTCATCCTACGCGAAGAAAGTTCGGGTCTAATACCCCCTCGACCAAGTCTAAGTTCCGTAAGGTCAAGCCTAAGTTCCGTATATAGATAACGCCCTAGGCTCCACATAGTCAAACTTAGACTCGAATCAAGGTCAACCTAGCGCTCTGATACCAACTTTGTCACGACCCGAAGGAGCACGTGACTGGCCCTTGAACCATATGAAGTCTATAGGACTCCATCTGATCCAAGTAAGCCAAAAGCCCAGAAATCTAAAACCATTTTAAGAGTAAGTAAAGAAAACTGGTTTAAAGAAGTGAAGGAAACGTGTTTGAAATTCAAGGTTTTTAAATAACTAAGCCGAATATGCATTTTTAAAATGTGTAACCTTTCCTGAAAATTTCGGCAGAGTTTCCTTTGTAAAAACTGGCCCCGAACGGGGTACAACAATAATAACATAAATATGCAATGATAAAAGGCATCCCCAAGCGGGAGCTAGCTCTTCGTCAATCGACGGTCACAACCACACAAGCAATAAAAATATACAACGCCGAATGGCGAGGATCAAACTCAAAAGAAAGCTCCAAAAACAAGAAAACCGCAATAATACTAAGCGCGACTCTATGGTCGAAATAAAACAACACTGAAGTCTAAGTCTGAAAGAAAAATACAGGTTTTGGTTGATGGACAATTCTAGATACAATAAATAATACATGAACAATGGCGGTTCTGATACAAAAGAACCCACCTATCCAAGCAAGTCACCTATAAGGAAGCAATGTGCCAGAAATGCCGCTATGGAATCTGTACGGCAAACCTGCAAGAACTGGGGCACAACGGGGGTGAGTTGCCAACTCGTGAATAGAAAGATATCTACAAGCAGGAATCGAATGCATGACCCATCCTAGGTCAATACGATCAGATATAAATAAACCTCAATCTGGATAAAGCTGAAGCATGCTAAACTGGCAATGTAATCTCTATACATGAGTGTAGTGCCAAGTGCTCGTGCTAGTGCCTCAGGTAACAATATAGCATATGAATGAGATATGAATGCGTGAAAACAGAATACACTTACATGAAGCAACTGTTTTCATAATTTAGTGAGATTTCCCTTGTATTTTTAAAATGAGGTACCATAATGAAATCAGCATAAAACTGTGCCTAGCATCGGCACAAAACGAAATCCCAATATCCCGATATCTCAAAGTCTCAACCACAATATCTAGGGCGCCGTCAGTCCAGACCGGCCCCTACCATCAATCTCAAGACCACGACGGTATCCTCCGGATATCCGACGCGTCGGGTAAAATCACCGGTAGGTAGTACTCCCCTGCCAGGCTCAACGTCATCACCACATTCCTCTTGCCCCGGGGTACCGCGCCGGGTCCACCATCTACCCGAAACGGTTCATCCGTCTCCTCGAATCGGGTTTCAAAATCCATCAGCAAACTCATGGTGGACGACTCATACATCATGGGAAAACCGCACTTTTTATTTTAAAGAGAGAAAGGAAGTTATATAAGTTTTGCGGTTTTCCCCCAAATCCAGAAAATCTCATGGAAATCCGAATCCAATCCTCAATAGCATGTAAACAGTGCATATAGGCATAAAAATCCATGAATAATAACATGCATGATGTAACAAGTAATAATTACAATGTCTAATCTAGCATATAAGGCAAGTACACTAATATCATGTCTAAATTATTAGCTAACAACCTATGTCGATGCAATAATATTTTCTAAGGTGTACGTGACATGGCAATTACCGATGAAGATGTGTGTGAGCCGGCAAGTAAGTGTACGTGGTACATACGCATCATCGGTAATGGTGCTGGTGTCCTAACAGCATAACATCAATAACGGAGTATGAAACATAATATAAGCATGCGATGCGAAGCGAACCACAATAATGAGCGGAAGCTGAATACAAGACGCAACTACAACTAATCTGCATTAATCTAATATAACCTCTACAAATGGTGCCTTTTGAAATAACACGAATCATGGGGTTTTGAAAATAGGGCTACGGTGTTTTTATGAAAAGATACGTCTTTTGAAATATCCGTAGGATCCCTTGGGCTGTCTTTTAAAATACCCACGATTCGTTAGTTTTTGAAATAGGTAGGAGTCTAATCTAATCTAACAACTACACTAAACTATACGGCTGAACTAACAAGCTGAGCTACAGTAAGGGAACCGCCTAACATCTGAGTCGATACATATACATACCTGTATATATATTAGTCGGTGATCCCGCCTCAATAATATCATATCCGATACCATATCTATAATCAGACATCTCAAGTCAAGAGTGCGGATCAATCATCAATATCGGCTCGTACGGTAAATCGTCATACGGCATCCCAATAGTTGGGTAGGGGTCAATATCACACTATCTCATCACATATCAGGTATCACTATCATCAGATCGCATAATCTGGGGTACTACTCCAAGTCTAGTACAAAACGATAACATCTATAAGAATATGAATGCGGGTAAAGCACATGTCCAAAGGCCCGCTAAAACTATCATCTCGCACCTCAAAGACAAGCTATGTCACATCGCCGATCTCACGGCCTCACATCAAGTATCATCTCAAACCCACGTATCATCCTCAAATCCCGTATATAAACACATAGTCCCATACCCATGTGTAGATATACGCATCATCATATGCACATAAACAAATGAAGGAATGTATGCAAGTATGTGTGTAAGTGTATGTGTGGGTGCAACCACTACTCTAGGGTTCGCACTATACTAAACCAATACATTCCGATCATCAATAATACCATTATTACCATCACTAATCTAAACCACACATAATAATTATACGTGTGTATACGTATTCGTATACAACACCACGGACTGCGGGGGTGCTATACGCCATCCACCTGACTTCTCCCCGTAGATATAAATCTACTCACCTGAATCCTGCGTGTCGGTGTCGATATCACCGTCATCTTCTGCATCGCCTCGGATCGTCGCGGGGTACCTACACATATCACACGTATCGCATCGCATCAAAACCAAATCAAAACTTGAAACGACACGCTAAAACCAATACGATTCGCTAAAAGGCCTATAGGTTAGAACCTACGGTTAGCCTTCACAAAACAACCCGAAATCACTCGATGCAGTCGTACAAACGTCACACGATCGAGATAACGTACAAACACCAAATTATGGAAATCAAAATGTGTAAAACCAAATACTGAAAGTAAGGCAGCAACCCAAGAAAACGATCACAGATTTCACCTCGGGTCAAATTTAGCCAATTAAACAAGTCCAGGGTGATGTATATGATATATTTGAGCCACTGGACCAACCCCGATGCATTCCATCACTACTTGGCCGGCCAAAACCTTCCCAAAACCGGCCTGTCCGGCCCCCTATCTCCAATGGGGTCCGTCTGGTCAGGGTGGCTTCCTATGGTCTCAATTGGGTCCCTGGTGTCACTTAATTTTTCTGAAAAAGTCCCAGTACATTCCAGATTTCCCTGCACACTCTAAACACTCACAAACCGACATGAAAGTCCCGTAATTCCGTATTTTTGGGTTTCAGGTTGTTCTAGGTCAGGGTCTTGGTCAAAATAGGGTCTAAGGTCACCATTAGAGTCCAATTGCAAAGTCATAACTCAAAATTACCCTAATCCTCTCTAATTTTGTCCAAAGTGCACCAATTCACACGATATCGATATGAAACTTGAATTAAAGCTTAAGCATAAGGATTAACACTCTAATTGTGAAGAAATTACCTCACAAGAGACTCATGATTCCTCAACAGCACCAAAACAGCAACTTTCTTGGTCCATCCTATAGCTTATGAGCTTGTGTGCAATTTTAGTGAAATGAGTGTGAGGTTTTGGAGTGATTTGTGAGATGATTTGAGAGGGTTTTGTGGAGGGAAGAATGGGCAATAGCAGCAGCAGCAGCAGCTCAAGAAAGAGGGGGAGGAAGTGAGAGGAAAATCCAAAAGGAAATGGCTAAGGTTCAAGTCAAAGTGCAACCCATACCCTCTCTCACCAACCCCATTCTTTTCTCTTTTTCTTTTTCTTTTCTTTTCCTTTTTCTTTTAATCCAATTCCTTCTCACACCAATAGTGATCCCAAAAGAAAACCATGGCTAGAAAAAAAGTGTAACACAAGTCCAAAATGATATGTGCACAATTTTGCACAAAAAGCCAAAAAATCCGATTAGCGATTTTTGATCGCGATTAGCGCTAAATTAGCATATAAATGATCACAAACACTTAAAAATGACATAATTCCAATAAATAACCCATTTTAGAATTTTCCATAATTTTCCATAATTTTTCTTCATTTATTAGCATTTAATTATAAATTTAATATTAAAATAATCAATAAAATAATATTAAATTATAAAAATTCCTAAAAATAATATTTTATTATTTTGGAAATGTTACAGAATCCTATCTAACCACTACTGCCTCCAAGTGCTCGGGACTGCACCCAACTGCTACCTGTTTGCACGACTCCTTTGAGCCGTGGTAGGGTAGCAATCTAAGAACAGTGGGACACACTCGAGTCGAAGTAGCAGTGTCAAGTCTACGGACTATGCTGTACTCATGTCATCTGGGAACTGTTAACTGACGACGGGTATAATACCAACCAATCAGTTCCCCTGCGAGTCCTGTCCGGTGTACCCGTAACCTAACGAGCACCTGTATACTATCTCCAGTACGACGTACTGATGGCTATGGGACAGACCATCTCCCCAACTGGGATGAGAAGCGTACACACGAGTCTACTCTGGAATATCGATGCCCTGTCTCGATAATCCTACGACTAGGGACATGTATAGGATGTTGCTTATAGATTACCCAACCCCCACTAGTGTGACTGCCATCACAACGCTGGTAATCAAGCAAAGAACCTATGGGCTCTACTAATATGTATAATCGATACGTTACAAGAAACATATGCACATATTAAAGTAAACACAAACCAAGTAGCATACTACCATTTTTAGCAAGACTGTATATACAACTGTGAATATCCCAAGCTTCCATTAAGTAATATAAAGACTGGAGACCATACTCTGCGGGTTGGAAATGGTTCCAATGTACATGATGTATCCATAGGAGAGTATCATCCGGGGTTTCCTTCGGGTTGTATATTGGTTTTGAACCCGTGTTTTTTTGTACCAAGTATGCTATGTAAAATAATATCCGTTTCTTTGTTGGACAAAGAAGGATATCATTTTGTGTTGCAAAATAATGTTATGAACATTAAATTAAATCAAGAGTTGATTGGGTATGGTGCACTAAATAACGGTATTTACTTCCTGAACCAACACACAGTTTTCAACATAAAACATACTAATAAAAGAAAGTTTTCAGATATAAATGAAACTTTTGTTTGGCATTGTTGACTTGGTCATATTAATGAAACCAGACTGAACCAGCTACATAAAGATGGATATTTAAATCCGTTTTAATATAAATCCTATGCAACTTGCCAGTCTTGTATCAAAGGTAAAATGACCAAAACTCCGTTTAGTGGACACGGAGAAAGAGCTGTGGAACTCTTAAGCTTCATACATAGTGATGTATGCGGACCTATGTCTACACATGCTAGAGGCGGTTTTTCTTACTTCATTACTTTTTCTGATGATTTCTCAAGATTCGGACACGTGTTTTAGATAAAGCATAAATCCGAAGCTTTCGAGAAATTCAAGGAGTATAAACTTGAAGTAGAAAAACAAACAGGCTTGAGCATTAAGAAACTTCGATCAGATCGAGGTGGAGAGTACTTAAGTACAGAATTTTCAGACTTCTTAAAAGACAATGGGATTCTTTCTCAGCTCACCCCTCCATCCACACCACAGCACAACGGTGTGTCAGAACGGAGGAATCGTACCCTTTTAGATATGGTAAGATCCATGATGTGTGATGCTGAGTTACCGCTTTCCTTTTGGGGGCATGCATTGGAGACGGCAAAGTATCTGTTAAACAGGGTTCCAACCAAGACCGTGTGTATCACTCCATATGAGATATGGAGTGGAAAGAGACCATTTCTTAAAAGAGTTAGGATATGGGGTTGTCAGGCTTTTGTTAAAAAGCAGAATCCGGATAAACTCGAGACACGATCGGTCATGTGTAAATTTGTGGGATATCCAAAACATTCGTATGGATATCTATTCTACCACAAGGAGGAACAAAAGGTGTTTTTTGCTCAGCATGCCACATTTTTGGAAAATGAAAACTTTACAGATAGTACTGATGGCAATGCGGTAGAACTAGAAGAGGTTCTAGAGACACAAATTACTCAGGACGAATTGGTTGAAACTGATGTTGCAGTAGAACTTCAAGAACCTCAGCCGCTCCGGAGATCTAGTAGAACTTCTCGCCTACCGGAGAGATACTATGGGTTTCTCATTGATGGTGATAGAGAAGATTGCATCATGGATGATGATGGCCTTACTAGTTTTCAACAAGCTATCACGAATGGTGACTCAGTGAAGTGGCTGGAAGCCATGAGATCCGAAATGGAGTCCATGTACACCAACAAAGTATGGACTTTGGACGTTGCACCTCCTGGGATAAAACCCGTTGGGTGCAAATGGATCTTTAAAAGAAAGATTGGTGTAGATAGACAGGTAGAGACCTTTAAAGCAAGGCTAGTAGCGAAAGGTTTTCGTCAAAGACCAGGATTGGACTGTGATGAAACTTTCTCTCCAGTAGCAATGCTTAAATCCATTCGGATCCTACTTGCTATTGCTGCTTACAATGATTATGAAATCTGGTAGATGGACGTTAAAACTGCATTTCTAAATGGTGATTTAGAAGAATGCGTTTTCATGGATCATCCAGAGGGCTTCATTGACAGTGGGAGCAGCGGGATGTAGATTACTTAATCCATTTATGGATTAAAGCAGGTCTCATGGAGCTGGAACATCTGTTTTGATGATACAATCAAAGAGTTTGATTTTATCAAAAATATAGATGAACCATGCAATTATAAAAAGATTGTAGGGAGTACTGTCACATTCCTCGTATTGTACGTGGATGAGATTCTCTTGATAGGAAATGATGTTCCTATGCTACAATCGGTCAAACTTTTCTTATCACAAAGGTTCTCCATGAAGCACCTGGGTGACGCCTCATGTATTTTAGGCATAAGGATCTATAGAGATAGATCCAAGAGGTTATTGGGATTGTCCCAATCAAAGTACATTGACACCATCCTAAATAGGTTTATTATGGAAGATTCCAAGCGTGGTGCCTTGCCCGCTTGCCATGGAATCACTCTCTCCAAAGACTTCTGTCCGAAGACTGATGAAGAGAGAGCTCGCATGAGCATTATACCCTACGCTTCAGCCGTAGGATCTATAATGTATGCGATGTTATGTACTCGCCCTGATGTAGCTTATGCACTAGCTGTAGTAAGCAGGTATCAATCCAACCCTGGGGAGAAACATTGGATAGCAGTGAAGAACATTCTTAAGTACTTGTGAAGGACTAAAGAATTGTTCTTGGTGTATGGTAATGGCGATCTCCAAATGGAGCCTTTTACCGATTCCAGCTTCCAAAGTGATAAGGATGACAGCAAATCTGTCTCAGGGTTTGTATTTACCCTCAATGGAGGGGCGGTTAGTTAGAAGAGTTCCAAATAGGATACCGTTGCAGACTCCACGATGGAAGCTAAGTATATTGCTGCAAATGATGCTGCCAAGGAAGCTGTCTGGATGAGGAAGTTCGTCGCGGAACTAGGAGTAGTTCCAACCATTGTTGATCCAATACCATTGTATTGTGATAATAATGGGGCTATGGCATTAGCCAAAGAACCAAGGTCCCATCAAAAGTCCAGCCACATCCTCAGTTGATATCATTTGATCCGGGAGATAGTAGATCGCCAAGATATCGAGATTCGGAGAGTTGATACAAATGTTAGGCCACGACAGCGCCCCGGCCGTCAGAACTAGGCCAAAATGCGGAATCAAAACTTTTCTTTAAACAAGAAACCGGCGCTACCGCGGACTATAAACCTAGATCGTGACCATTAACCTACTCCTAGCTAACAAGAGACGGGATAGAAGCTATACCGAGTGATCCGTGTCCTTCGGTCTTCTCGTCGTCGTCCCGATCTCCCCGCGGAATCTCCGGTCTTCATCTCCTCGTCGGAAGGGCACCACATCGCCAGGTTCTTTTACGGGCTCCCACCTCTAGACCGAGGCAACTCGGGTATGAAGTTGGCGAGTCGACGTGCCCAAGGATACTGTAGATGAAGTGTAGAAAGCTTTGTCCCATTAGGGTTGAAGTTGTCATGGTTTTTGGTGGAGGAATGAGATGCAAGTTTTTGGATGAACAAAAGGAATTTTGTGCAAACAAAATGAGAACCACACCACACCAAAAAATGGAACAGCCCCTTATCATCTTGTGGCCGGCCCCTTGATTGGGAATGAGAGAATTGAGAGCAAGAGAATGAATGAGTGATTCAAGATGATGCAAGGTTGAGTGTAAGGGAAAAAGCAAGTCTCACATCCATCATCATAACCCTTCATCATCATCAAGTCAAAAGTCAAGCAATCATGAACAGTCATGAACCAAGAAATCAATGTATTGTGGAACCATCATGAAACTACCAATTACAAGAAACACCCTCCACAATGCTAATTTGCACATTTGCAAATAATCCCCTCCACACCAATTTTCAGCCAAAGAAAGAAACAAAGGAAAATGGCCGAAACGGAATCCAAACTGGCAACTTCAGAAAAGTGATCCCGTAATAAATTACAGGAAAACCCCGTGACTGTATATACATACCCGCATTTGTATTCCGACCGAATACAAATGCATGAAACAAAATCTACACTGTACAATACTAGGATCTGACTTAAACCAAAGCCCGCTAGTATTATCCGTCCGATCATGATCCGTGCAATACCGCGCGTATATGATCGAAACCCTATCTTATCTCCATACGGCCACTACAGCGTTTCGCCCGAAACTTGAGAAACGGTCTGTGGGGGACTCTAAAGACTCGTCAATACTTTGGCTGTGGAATTAACCACTAGCACGTCTGAGGTATTAGCCATACGTAACGGGCTACCAGGTATTGACCAAAAGGGGAATCGATGAGCGAACTCATCCTGATACCCTACTTAGTCTGTCAGTGACAATATTCGTACAGTCCGGTCCGTTCGTCTATGAGTATCGCATGGCGGGCCTAAAGGGTTGGTAAAAGTCAGACCCCCAAAAGCGGTACAAGTCATGTAGGAGTGTAGCCCAGAACACCCTGAGATACTACTGGAATACCTACCAGTAAATCTCCTGCCTCGGTCGAGGGTTTTTTGTAATGGCTCTCCTAAACACAGCGCGACCTCACCCCCAATACCGGGAGAGACGAACCCCTGCAGATCCGCTCACTGCCTCCATGTGGTTCGGGACTGTACCCAACTAAAACCTGTTTGCACGACTCCTTTGAGCCATGGTAGGGTAGTAATCAAAGTACAGTGGGAACTCACATGAGACAAATGACGATCTCAGGTCGATGAACTAACCTGTACACATGTCACCAGGGAACTGCTATCTGACGTCAGGTATAAGACCAACTAGCATGTTCCCGGCGAGTCCTGTCTGGTGTATTCATAACCCAATGAGCACCTGTATACATCTTAGGTGAACCAACTGACACCAGTGGTTTGTGAGACCGGCCACCGCCCCTCGTCGGGGTCTCGACTGTATACACTAGTCTACTCTAGAGTATCGATGCCCTGTCTCGAAACTCCCACGACTAGGGACCTTTTAAGGATATGCTTATAGACCCCAGCTCCCACGTATATCATCACCATCATACTGCTGGCCGTCAAGCAAGAATCCTAAGGGCTCTATCAACGTGTAATAGCGACCTGTAAGGTCACCTAAAGCAGTACACGATGATAAAGATAAACCAGATAGCATACTATCATCTTGAGTAAGACTGTCCTATCTGCATAGGTCCTCCCTCAATCATTGCAATCACGTGCCTGTGATCCAATAATTGACTCTGGGGGCACTATCTCCAACAATCTCCCACTTGCACTCAAGGCTAATTATTGCGATGTCGCATACTCACAGCCTGTGTGATACCGAAAACCCAACTCCTCTACTAATCATTCTCACAAAACCCGTTGCGAAACCAATGCATTCGAGGAATAGCCTCAGTGAGTGGATCCGCTCAGATATTTCTTTCTATGTCTCTCTTTATCTCAAGTTCGCGGAGAAAGCCATCTCCCGAAATGAGCAATACTTGTCTTAGAATATGTCTGGATATCTGATGGGACCTAGCTCATAAATGAACTCCAAATCCAAACATCTTAGACTATATCGTCAACTGAAACCAATCAGTATCCTGCGCCATGCCTCCCTCAGTATCCGCTGGGACTACCTGTCCAAAATACTGCCCCTCGTAAGAGGGAAAACTATAACTCTGACAGCCACTCTGTCATCCAGGTCACCTTGGAAGCCTGAAATGATAACCGTCTCCTAAAAGAGGCTGTTGTTATCATATCCCTAGAACATCCACTTATGTTCCAAAACTGCTTCCGAACGTTTCTCCAGGATAGGATTAATATCAAGTTACTGCATCTCATGCAAAAACCAACATCTGGTGTGGTACTTTACATCTCATGATTGACTCAATTGCCTAAGCAAGTGATCTGCCAATCATACACATCCCTCTCCCCTTTAGTCTGTAAGACACCTCCAGAGAGGGTGTGTAGCGCCTTGAAAAGTCGTTTTGGTGTTTTCCCGAAAATCGGTGAAAATTCGGTATTTTTCCGTAAACCATCTTTTTGTTATTTTGCAGTTTAGGACTAATTATATCTAATTTGGATAGGTAATTGCTTGTTTTTAGTAGCAAATGAGTTACTTATGAAATTCTGGTCGTTTAAAAATTTTCCCTAATTTTTCAATTTTTAATATTATTTTAAGCCGGTAAGAAAATACATTAAATTAGCGATAAATACAAATTTAAATGGGCTAAATTTAAGCTTTAAAATCATGTTAATTAAAATCTAGTTGTAACATAAATTTTTAGTAATTTATTTTAAGTTTTAACTAATTTTTATTATGGAAAACGAAATTTATTGAATTTAATCTTAAACTTGCAATTTTGGACTTGTAGGGGTCTTTTTGCATAAAATTTCTTTTGTAAAACCCCTCTCTCTCTTCCCTCACCCCTAGGCCGGCCCATTTCCAGAAACCCAAGAAAAAAAAATGGTTGCCTCTTTGACTTTTATTCTTGTGTAGAAAAGAGGTGTTTTTTTTAAAGGGTTTTGAATTTTTTAATTGGGTATGGGTCTTTACATGTTTGGTATGGGTTGACCTTGACTTTCCCACACCCCACACCTTTCCCCTCCTCCCTCCTCTGGCCAAAATCTGCAGCCCCTCCCCTCTTCATCATTTTTCTTTTCATCTTGTTCAAAAATTCATCAAGTTGCTCCAAAATTTCCAAATTTAAACCTCACAAAATAACCCCATCCTTCATCCCATTCTCCTTGGCCCTTCTTGCTTGGATCATGGTGCTATGAAGCTATCTTTAGAGGCCTCTTGTTCTTGCTAGATCCATAGATCTTGAGGTATAATTTCCATCAAGTTAATTTCTTTTGGTTAAATTCCTTTAGTTAAATGGTTTTAGTGTTAAAAGCTTAGCAAAATCCTAATCTAGTTTTTTTCTAGTTCATGGTTGAAATTAAACTAGGGTTTTAGAAACCATTATTTAGTTAATTAAAGCTATTTTGTTATCTAGTTATTTTGTTAGCTTAATCTAAGTGGTTAACTTGCTAATTGGGCTAAAATCTAGTGTTAATTTAGGGTTTTACATGTATAGTTGGATTAAGATTGCTAATTACCAAAATTCAAGAAAGGGTTGTGTTTGGATAATGGGTTTTGTAGCATGGTAAATGAGTTAAAATTGTGTTATTGTGGCTAACTAGTTGTGTGGTTGGATGTTTGTGTTGGATTGTGATAACTTTGTCGCTAATTGTCGATGTTTGCACCAAATTGCAAATTTCTAGTTTACTAGTTTTGTTATAAAATATTGTGATGAATTAATTGCGATATCTTGATGACATTTTTGGCATATCCTATGACATTTAGGATGTGTGAGTGCGGATTTTTGGGTGTTCGGGTTTTAGTTTTTCCGGGCGACCAAATCGACGTTTTAGTTAGTTTTTGCGATTTTCGCGTGTGTTCCGCGCACCTTGTGCACGTTGTACCTAGCTTGTGAACGTTAGTATTTTCGTTTGGGTTTTGCGTCGTTCTCGATACGTGACCTTATGTTTAGTATTGATGTAAATTCCAGGTTCGGTCGCGGAGACGTCAGACGCGGCACGAAAGGGGAAAGCGGTGTTTGGACGTGACTAGCTAGGGATTCCGGTGAGTAGATGTAACATCTACGGGGGACTATCGTTGGATGGCGCAAGTCGCCCGATAGTTTTAGTAACTTAAAAGATTCTTAGTAATGTTAGTAATTAGGGGTGTAATACTTGTATGATTATTTGCTACATTCATGCCTTATATTGACATACATATGCGAACCCATTTTATAGGACACCTGCATCATTGCCAGGGTTTTTATATGCAGCACGAGCACTATTCATGCTTACACCCACGCCCTGGTGATTGCCATGCCACCACACTAGATAACCTTTAAATTGAAACCTTTTACTATAATCGATACTTAAACTTGTGCTATTGCCTTTAATTCCTTAAAACGAAATCGTAGGATTGCTATTCAGGTGCATGTACCTCATTATATTATTTGTTCATGCTTAGTCTATTAATCACACATCGCAACATGATTATTGATACCATATGCATTCATTATCATTGACATATGCACTTATGAGGGTTTCTTGAGATTTTATGATATTTCTGGATTTCGGGGGAAAGCCGCAAAATTTCTAAACTTATTATATTTTTAAAATATGTAAATTGCGGTTTTCTAGTGATGTAAGTGTCGTCCACCATGAGTTTCCTGTGGTTTTCGAGACCCGTTTCGAGGAGTTGGATGAACCGTCTCGGGTACATGGTGGGCCCGGTAAGGTACCCCGGGGCAAGAAGCTCGTGGTGCTGACGATGAGCCTGGCAGGGGGCGGATTACCTACCGGTGACTGTTTGGGACGGCGGATATCCAGAGGATACCGACCGTGGCCGCGAGTTGATGAGATATTGATATTGAGATGTATGGCTGAGACCAGAGATACTATGACATGGATATATGAGATTTGTGATAGTTTTGAGGTGTCGTTGCTGGACACCGATTCTTGTTGATTCTATTGGTATTGTGCTGGTATTTCAAAAGAGATTCCTAAAGGAAAAACATGATTCTTATACTTACACATTCAGATCATGAGTTTATTCGCATTGCATTCATACCTGCTAGTATATTCATATTGCATACATACCTGCTATTATGTCCTGCCTTACCTGTATTTTAGATGCTAGGATGCTTGTGTGCATGCATTCGATAGCCTGTGTAGATGTTATTTATTATTCACGAGTTGGCAACTCACCCCTGTTGTGCCACAGCCTTTTGCAGGTCCGCTCCGTCAGTACAGTAGCGGGTGGTGCACTTGCTTCTTTTGCCTCTTTTGCCTGGGCTCGAGGTTTTGCTCTTAGGTGGGTTATATTATTATTTTTGTACCACCTTGTATATTCTTTGTATCTAGTGTACTCCATCTACTGTATCTACCAGTATTATTGTATATTGACCTAGAGATGAGACTGTGTGGTTTGTGGACTTTTATGCTGTATTTGGGGTCGAGCTCACTTGAGTCGACATGCAGTTTTTCTCATGCTCTTTATGATTATTTTGCATGTTGTTGTTTTATATTGCGTGGGATTTGTGACCGCCTTGTGGCGAAGAGCTAGCTCCCGCTTGGGGATGCCATATTTGTTGGATTCATATATATTCTTGTTGTGCCCATTTTGGGGTCCAGTATTTACAAAGGAGACTCTGCCGAAATTTTCGGAAAAATTGATATTGTTTTTTGTAAAAGGTTTTATATGACTTATTGGATAAACTCGCTTTCAATTGATTGGTTTTCCTTCATTCTTTTGCTTATTTGGTTTTGGTTTCTGGGCTTTGGCTTACTTATTTTACGGACGTCTTGAGACGTTTCGTAACTTAAGTGCCAGTCACGTTCCGTACCCTGCGGGTCGTGACAAAGTTGGTATCAGAGCGATAGGTTTTACCTTTTTGAGTGTAGGACGACCCTTGGTAGATGGAGTAAGTGACTTAAGTAGGGTAACGTAGCGTGTGTATGTCCGCGGCATACTTGCGATACGGTACTCCGCCTAAGTGACTTTAGGATATACTTGCTTGAAATTCCTTCTTCATTTCCGTGTATCCTATGATTCTATTGCACTGTTCTTACTATCCGTTTTCCTGTAACAGCCACTATGCCGTCGAAGGCTACGATGGCACAGAGGGCTGCTGCCCGAGACGAGATTCGAGCTGGCTCGTCCGAGACTAGGACTGAGCAGGGTGGTATGCCTACACCGCAGGGACAGACCGATCCACCTTCCCCAGGCCGTATGGATAGGCTCGAGACTGGTATGGAGGAGTTGCGACAGATGATGGGGGGCATGCAGGAGCTACGTCAGATGGTAGGATCCCTAGTTGCTGCCAGTTGTACACCGAGGCCGGATGACGTACCTACTACATCACAGACGACCATGATACCTGCTCCTCCTACTACCACCGTGGCCATTCCGGTTTCGCTACAGGATTTCATGAGGCTGAGACCTCCAGTATTCACCGGCACCAAGGCAGCGGAGGACCCACAGACGTTCCTTGACAGTTTAGCCAGGATCTGTCGTTCGCTGAGATGTTCGGATGATCGATGGGTAGAGCTTGCGAGTTTCCGACTAGAGGGTCTCGCGCAGACATGGTGGGAGTCAGTCTTGAGAGGTCGAGCTGCAGGTCTACCGCCTATGACTTGGGCCGAGTTTACAGCGGTCTTTCTAGCCCGTTTCCTCCCAGAGAGCGTTCGTGATGCCAGAGCTCGTAGCTTCGAGGCCTTAGTCAAGACACCTGGGATGAAGGTGTCTGAGTATGACATCCTGTTTACACAGTTATCCCGATATGCTCAGTATTTGGTGGATACCGAAGAGAAGATGGTGAAGAGTTTCGTACAGGGACTTGATGCCCAACTATATCTTGCCATTGGCGCCCAGCACTACGACTCTTATTCAGCTGCTATGGATACGGCATTGCGGATGGAGGCACGCATATCACAGACTTCGGCCGTTTCTGGGCCGAAGAGGATTCGCACCGATGTACCGTCTCAGAGGCAGCGCGCCAGATTCTTTCCGAGAGATAGGCCTGGCAGAGGATTTGGACGGGGACAGTTATATGGTTCATATTCCCAGGGACAGCAGCCGTCGCCAGGGTGTTTTGGGTGCGGGAGTCCGCACCATCTTATCAGAGACTGTCCGGCGCGACGATAGGGAGCAGCGACAGTTCCGCATGTGACCCTACCACCATCACCACCCCCTCCTCAGAGAGCCCTACTTCCTACCACAGGCGATGCTCCACGCCAGTTAGGTGCACCCAGAGGCCGTGGACGCGGCGGTCCTGTTCAGAGAGGACGAGGAGGCAGAGGCCGAGGTCGAGGTCAGCCCGCTATCGGTGGAGGACAGGCCCGAGTATTTGCTTTGACACCGCAGGATGCGCAGGCATCCAATGCCATTGTGACAGGTACCTTGCCAGTTTGTTCTTTCGACGCACGGGTATTATTCGACCCAGGTTCCACACATTCGTACGTCTCTACACACTTTGCACCGATGTTGGGCCATGAGTCGTCGTCGTTAGATCATCCGCTTGTTGTTGTTACTTCGGTAGGCGAGTCGTTTGTCGCTCGTTTTGTTTTTCGATTGTGTTCCGTTCGTATCGGGGAGAGGGATTCATCGGTTGATTTGATTCTCCTCGATATGTTGGACTTTGATGTGCTTCTGGGCATGGATTGGCTAGCCACTTGTTATGCTTCGGTGGACTGCCGTGAGAAGGCAGTCATATTTAGCTTTCCGGGAGAGCCAGTCCTTGTTATTCAGGGAGACCGCAGCGTCACCCTTCCCAGCTTGATTTCGTCTCTTCACGCTGGTCAGCTCTTGCGGAAGGGATGTCAGGGATTCTTAGCGTATATTTGTGATACTCGAGCTGCAGAGGTTCCGTTGGACCGGGTCCCGGTTGTTTGTGAGTTCCCTGATGTTTTCCCTGATGAGCTACCTGGGCTACCACCTGAGCGCGATGTTGAGTTCTGCATTGATTTGATTTCCGGCTCGGGGCCTATTTCTATACCGCCTTATCGGATGGCCCCGGCAGAGCTTCGAGAGCTGAAGGATCAGTTGCAGGATTTGTTAGATAAGGGGCTTATTCGACCTAGTGTTTCTCCGTGGGGTGCTCCGGTCCTGTTTATCAAGAAGAAGGATGGAAGTTTGCGCTTATGTATCGACTACCGCCAGCTGAAAAAAGTTACCATTCGGAACAGATATCCGTTGCCACGCATTGATGATTTGTTCGACCAGCTCCAGGACGCGGGTTATTTTTCGAGGATCGAATTACGATCAGGATACCACCAGCTGCGAGTCCGAAAGGAGGATATACCGAAGACAGCCTTCCGTACACGCTATGGCCACTACGAGTTTTTGGTGATGTCGTTCGGACTCACCAACGCCCCAGCAGCATTCATGGATTTGATGAACCGTACATTTAGGCCGTACCTTGACTTGTTCATCATCGTGTTTATCGACGATATCTTGGTGTACTCCCGGAGCAGAGAGGAGCACGAGCAGCACTTGCAGATTACGTTACAGACTCTGAGGGAGCACCAGCTGTTCGCAATGTTCTCCAAGTGTGCATTCTGGCTGGACAGCGTCGGATTCTTGGGTCACGTGGTTACGAGAGACGGCATATGTGTGGACCCGAAGAAGATTGAGGCTGTTCAGCAGTGGCCCCGACCTACATTGGTTACTGAGATCCGTAGTTTTCTAGGCCTGGCGGGCTACTACAGGCGTTTTGTTCAGGACTTCTCCCGTATAGATGCACCTTTGACCGGTTTGACCCGGATGGGAGTTCCTTTCGTTTGGACAGAGGAGTGCGAGCGCAGTTTTCAGCAGCTGCGGACATGTTTGACTACGGCGCCGGTATTATCTTTGCCTTCGGGATCAGGCGGATTTGTGGTCTACTGTGATGCTTCGCGAGTGGGATTAGGATGCGTATTGATGCAGCATGGCCGGGTGATCGCATATGCTTCTCGGCAGTTGAAGAAGCATGAACAGAACTACCCCACTCACGATTTGGAGATGGCTGCAGTGGTCTTTGCACTGAAGATTTGGCGACATTACCTATACGGCGAGTCGTGTCAGATATTCACTGATCACAAGAGCTTAAAGTACATATTTCAGCAGCGAGACCTGAACCTCAGACAGCGTCGTTGGATGGAGTTGGTGAAAGACTACGACTGCGAGATCTTATATCACCCAGGCAAGGCGAATGTAGTGGCGGATGCGTTGAGTAGGAGGCCCGGGGGTAGTCTATCATATTTGCGCGCAGTGCAGAGGCAGTCGTCAGCAGATTGGCAGATGTTATGCGACAGCCAAGTTGAGTTCGAGTTCACTCAGACAGGGGGACAGCTCGCGCATGTTCGTGCACGCCCACAGTTGCTTGACCGTATATATGAGGCACAGCGCAGTGACGACCATTGCTCAGAGATCATGGCACAGATGGGACATGGCAGATTTTCCGAGTTCGTGATTGACGATCAGGGGATTTTACGCTATGGATCTAGACTGTGCGTACCAGATGCTGATTGATTGCGGCGCGACATTCTTGAGGAGGCACACCGATCAGTGTATAGTGTCCACCCCGGTTCCACCAAGATGTACCATGATATGAGAGAGACCTACTGGTGGGACGGGATGTAGAGGGACATTGCGGAGTTCGTATCGAGATGCCTGACTTGTCAGCAAGTCAAGGCCGAGCACCAGAGGCCCGCAGGAGAGCTACAGCCGTTACCCATTCCAGAGTGGAAATGGGAGCAGATTTCGATGGATTTCGTTGTGGGTCTACCCAGGACCAGTCGAGGGTACGACTCCATCTGGGTGATCGTAGATCGATTGACGAAAGCGGCTCACTTCCTGCCAGTGAAGACGACTTTCAGCTTCGCTCAGTATGCCCAGCTTTACATCGACGAGATCGTGCGGTTGCATGGCGTACCGACTTGTATCGTGTCAGATCGAGACACCCAGTTCACCAGCCGACTTTGGCAGAGACTTCAAGAGGCTTTGGGCACTCGTTTGAGCTTCAGCACAGCGTTTCATCCGCAGACCGACGGACAGTCAAGGCGGACCATTCAGACTCTCTAGGACATGCTCAGAGCGTGTGTTTTAGACTTCGGCGGTAGCTGGGATCTTCATTTACCTCTAGTGGAGTTCTCCTACAACAACAGCTTCCAGGATACTATTCAGATGGCACCTTTCGAGGCATTGTATGGGAGGAGATGCAGATCGCCCGTCTGTTGGACAGAGCTCAGCGAGAGCAGTATTTTGGGGCCGCAGCTTGTTGAGGAGACGACAGCGAAGATACAGTTGATCCGAGACCGGATGAGGGCGGCTCAGAGTAGGCAGAAATCGTATGCGGACAGGCGCCGTCGCAGATTAGAGTTCGCAGTTGGCGATCATGTTTTTCTGAGGGTCTCTCCAATGAAGGGCGTGATGCGTTTTGGGCGAAAGGGGAAGCTTAGCCCTAGATTCGTAGGTCCCTTCGAGATCCTCGAGCGTGTCGGCACTGTTGCATATCGTTTGGCTCTTCCACCCAGCTTTCCCGATGTTCACCCCGTCTTCCATGTTTCGATGCCCCGCAAGTACCTTCACGACCCTTCGCATGCGATTCAGCACCCGACAGTCCAGCTAGAGCGCGACCTTCCTTTTGCAGAGCAGCCGGTGGCCATCCTGGATCGGCAGGTGAAGAAGTTGAGATCGAAAGTTATACCGACCGTCAAGGTCCTTTGGCGTGGCCCGAGCAGTGAGGAGGTTACCTAGGAGACCGAGGGCGAGATGAGGAAGAAATATCCCCATCTCTTTGAAGGTATGCGTAGTTATATTTTTTAAATTTGGGGACCAAATTTCTTTAAGGGGGGAAGATTGTAGCGCCTTGAAAAGTCGTTTTGGTGTTTTCCCGAAAATCGGTGAAAATTCGGTATTTTTCCGTAAACCGTCTTTTTGTTATTTTGCAGTTTAGGACTAATTATACCTAATTTGGATAGGTAATTGCTTGTTTTTAGTAGCAAATGAGTTACTTAAAAAATTCTGGTCGTTTAAAAAATTTCCCTAATTTTTCAATTTTTAATATTATTTTAAGCCGGTAAGAAAATACATTAAATTAGCGATAAATACAAATTTAAATGGGCTAAATTTAAGATTTAAAATAATTTTAATTAAAATCTAGTTGTAACAAAAATTTTTAGTAATTTATTTTAAGTTTTAACTAATTTTTATTATGGAAAACGAAATTTATTGAATTTAAGCTTAAACTTGCAATTTTGGACTTGTAGGGGGTCTTTTTGCATAAAATTTCTTTTATAAAACCCCTCTCTCTCTTCCCTCACCCCTAGGCCGGCCCATTTCCAGCAACCTAAGAAAAAAAAATGGTTGCCTCTTTGACTTTTATTCTTGTGTAGAAAAGAGGTGTTTTTTTAAAAGGTTTTGAATTTTTTAATTGGGTATGGGTCTTTACTTGTTTGGTATGGGTTGACCTTGACTTTCCCACACCCCACACCTTTCCCCTCCTCCCTCCTCTGGCCGAAATCTGCAGCCCCTCCCCTCTTCATCATTTTTCTTTTCATCTTGTTCAAAAATTCATCAAGTTGGTCCAAAATTTCCAAATTTAAACCTCACAAAATAACCCCATCCTTCATCCCATTCTCCTTGGCCCTTCTTGCTCGGATCATGGTGCTATGAAGCCATCTTTACAGGCCTCTTGTTCTTGCTAGATCCATAGATCTTGAGGTATAATTTCCATCAAGTTAATTTCTTTTGGTTAAATTCCTTTAGTTAAATGGTTTTAGTGTTAAAAGCTTAGCAAAATCCTAATCTAGTTTTTTTCTAGTTCATGGTTGAAATTAAACTAGGGTTTTAGAAACCATTATTTAGTTAATTAAAGCTATTTTGTTATCTAGTTATTTTGTTAGCTTAATCTAAGTGGTTAACTTGCTAATTGGGCTAAAATCTAGTGTTAATTTAGGGTTTTACATATATAGTTGGATTAAGATTGCTAATTACCAAAATTCAAGAAAGGGTTGTGTTTGGATAATGGGTTTTGTAGCATGGTAAATGAGTTAAAATTGTGTTATTGTGGCTAACTAGTTGTGTGGTTGGATGTTTGTGTTGGATTGTGATAACTTTGTCGCTAATTGTCGATGTTTGCACCAAATTGCAAATTTCTAGCTTACTAGTTTTGTTATAAAATATTGTGATGAATTAATTGCGATATCTTGATGATATTTTTGGCATATCCTATGATATTTAGGATGTGTGAGTGCGGATTTTTGGGTGTTCGGGTTTTAGTTTTTCCGGGCGACCAAATCGACGTTTTAGTTAGTTTTTGCGATTTTCGCGTGTGTTCCGCGCACCTTGTGCACGTTGTACCTAGCTTGTGAACGTTAGTATTTTCGTTTGGGTTTTGCGTCGTTCTCGATACGTAACCTTATGTTTGGTATTGATGTAAATTCCAGGTTCGGTCGCGGAGACGTCAGACGCGGCACGAAAGAGGAAAGGGGTGATTGGACGTGACTTGCTAGGGATTCCGGTGAGTAGATGTAACATCTACGGGGGACTATCGTTGGATGGCGCAAGTCGCCCGATAGTTTTCGTAACTTAAAAGATTCTTAGTAATGTTAGTAATTAGGGGTGTAATACTTGTATGATTATTTGCTACATTCATGCCTTATATTGACATACATATGCGAACCCATTTTATAGGACACCTGCACCATTGCCAGGGTTTTTATATGCAGCACAAGCACTATTCATGCTTACACCCACGCCCTGGTGATTGCCATGCCACCACACTAGATAACCTTTAAATTGAAACCTTTTACTATAATTGATACTTAAACTTGTGCTATTGCCTTTAATTCCTTAAAACGAAATCGTAGGATTGCTATTCAGGTGCATGTACCTCATCATATTATTTGTTCATGCTTAGTCTATTAATCACACATCGCAACTTGATTATTGATACCATATGCATTCATTATCATTGACATATGCACTTATGAGGGTTTCTTGAGATTTTATGATATTTCTGGATTTCGGGGGAAAGCCGCAAAATTTCTAAACTTATTATATTTTTAAAATATGTAAATTGCGGTTTTCTACTGATGTAAGTGTCGTCCACCATGAGTTTGCTGTGGTTTTCGAGACCCGTTTCGAGGAGTTGGAAGAACCGTCTCGGGTACATGGTGGGCCCGGTAAGGTACCCCGGGGCAAGAAGCTCGTGGTGCTGACGATGAGCCTGGCAGGGGGTGGACTACCTACCGGTGACTGTTTGGGACGGCGGATATCCAGAGGATACCGACCGTGGCCGCGAGTTGATGAGATATTGATATTGAGATGGGTCAGCCGGATGGCTGAGGCCTGAGATACTATGACATGGATATATAAGATTTGTGATAGTTTTGAGGTATCGTTGCTGGATACCGATTCTTGTTGATTCTATTGGTATTGTGCTGGTATTTCAAAAGAGATTCCTAAAGGAAAAACAAGATTCTTATACTTACACATTCAGATCATGAGTTGATTCGCATTGCATTCATACCTGCTAATATATTCATATTGCATACATACCTGCTATTATGTCCTGCCTTACCTGTATTTTAGATGCTAGGATGCTTGTGTGCATCCATTCGATAGCCTGTGTAGATGTTATTTATTACTCACGAGTTGGCAACTCACCACCGTTGTGCCACAGCCTTTTGCAGGTCCGCTCCGTCAGTACAGTAGCGGCGGGTGCACTTGCTTCTTTTGCCTCTTTTGCCTGGGCTCGAGGTTTTGCTCTTAGGTGGGTTATATTATTATTTTTGTACCACCTTGTATATTCTTTGTATCTAGTGTCCTGCATCTACTGTATCTACCAGTATTATTGTATATTGACCTAGAGATGAGACTGTGAGGTTTGTGGACTTTTATGCTGTATTTGGGGTCGAGCTCACTTGAGTCGACATGCAGTTTTTCTCATGCTCTTTATGATTATTTTGCATGTTGTTGTTTTATATTGCGTGGGATTTGTGACCGCCTTGTGGCGAAGAGCTAGCTCCCGCTTCGGGATGCCATATTTGTTGGATTCATATATATTCTTGTTGTACCCATTTTGGGGGCCAGTATTTACAAAGGAGACTCTGCCGAAATTTTCGGAAAAATTGATATTGTTTTTTGTAAAAGGTTTTATATGACTTATTGGATAAACTCGGTTTCAATTGATTGGTTTTCCTTCATTCTATTGCTTATTTGGTTTTGGTTTCTGGGCTTTGGCTTACTTATTTTACGTACGTCTTGAGACGTTTCGTAACTTAAGTGCCAGTCACGTTCCGTACCCTGCGGGTCGTGACAGGGTGACTCCATCACCTGCAGGTATACTACCATGCCAGGAGTCGTCTATTCTAAAACACCTTTAGAATACTGTATAAATACCCAGATTGGAAAACTACCCAAATCTGGATCTAAAATCATAGATCCAGTAACCAGAATGTCTGATATAAAATCCATGTCCCATGTGGAGAAACTACTGTGTGACAACCAAAGTTTAACCGATCGTAGTATAGGAACTTCACTTCCTACTCTGTGTATGTCATACAAAAACCAGGACATCACACCCTACTAGCTTCTTAACAGATCCATCCCCTATTCTGATGAAGTCAAACCTATAACTGTCATGTCAGAAATAGATGATCTATCTCCGCTATATCTGCTTTAGTCTATAAATAGACATAAGCCACTTGTCCACCAATGCTTCCGCTCCTCCCACTGACTATGACAACCCTCTGGCAGAGTCATATACACATGCACTTCTAAAGGCAGCTTAGAACGACGCTATACTCATCCTCCTGCCGGGTCTCACAGTCTGGAACAACAACAATGGCAAGTCTGGGTAAACAAGAACCTCCCTGCCACCGTCCTTGAGCATACCGAAGTACCTCTCGGGTGCCTGAGGTTACTCACCTTATCTGCGGAGTGGCTAATGGAATGTCAAACTAGATTGAATCTTTAGGTTCTTATCAAATTTTCAGTAATCGTTTGCGGTTCTGGAATCACTTCCAGTTCTACCATACTCCCACTACTGTTTTCTGAAAAAATCCATTTCTTTTAAAATTGTGGCGAGTCAAGAACAATATCACTATTGATCTTCCAGATGGTAGAAAGTCAACCCTCTGAATAGCCCGGGTCAACCCACAAACAGCCATTACAGAAGCGTGCCTTGAGTTATCCAGAGTCTGGTTTTAAGCATAAGCCGGACAACTCCCCGTACCTTAACAATGTCAAGATTTGAACTGTTCTATATCCAATATAGATACAGAGGCGCTGATTTAATTGGAACCATATTCAAATCATGCAGCTGTCTCCAGTGCATGTCAACTAAATGGATAGAGGCCAATCAGCATTACTCAACTTAGGAGTGCTTCCAATTATGAGTAACCTGAAAGAGAAGCAAGTTCTCTTTATCATTACTATCAACTGAATACCATACACAATTATTTACATCTTCGATCACCTTGAAGAATCCTGATACTTGCAACACCTGGTTCTCTACTTTATTCATATACCTATAACTTCTCAAAACTTGGACCTTGTGTTTCTACGAAACACCTGTCTAAGAACTAGAGAAGTCACAAGTAAACAGAATACAGTACGAGTACCAACCACTCTGTCCTGATGGACACTGGACAACATACAATACTCTGTATAAGTCCCTTGAGTCTAATAACTCAATCCCTGTGTGTCATAGGTTGAAAACTGTACTTATGGTTAAGAAGAATTATACCGCTGTTTAATGCTCCTTACATAACCATCCACTGATATAAGTAAATGTCATGGACATAATTTCAAAAAGTTATATCTCACTCTATAAAATAGACGTACAGATATATTAATTTGAAATTGGTGCATAACAACGGATATTCAAAACCAAATATTTGCCGTCCGGCAAACAACCCAGGCGATTTCCTCAATTATCACCAATTACAATGAATTCCGATATAATGAGGATGATGACCTAATTCCCAATAACTTACTCCCACTCATCATCTGTAAAACCATACAGATGTGAGAATCAAACTTGGCAAATACATACCCTGGAGCAAGGGCAAATTAGGAAATCAGTTTTCTTTTAACAATACACAATGAAACTGTAACATATGAATGTTTCGAAGGGGTATCCGGGTATTCCTAGTAATGCCTCTTCCATTATCAGATTCACAACTGTAACCGTATATTTTTTTGCCACCTCTCCAAATCCCTTTATATGTCTTTAGTCGTTACCTTCTGCACACTCCTTTAGGCCAAATGGTTTTCTTCCTTCCCTACCGTTCGGCACCAGCCTACGGTTTGGAAGAAGACTATCCAATAAGCATAATGGGTGTACTGTCCTAATCCTAGGAGCACTCGCAACACGAGAGAAGGTAAAGATAAAAGACACCTGAATAAAACCTTATTCCTATTTCTTCTGAACCAGAATCCATCCCCGAACTGGAACAAGTTCCTTTCGAGTTCGTATATAACCATACGATGGAGTATCCAATAAACTGCGGATCTTCGTAGTGATACGGAGTGTCCTGGAGAAATACAAAGGTGATTTAGGATTGGCGAAGAAATACTTGGTTTGGTCGTGAAAAGCAGTCGCAATTTAATTTGCCCTCTTACTAGTCCCTTGATATGTCTTTACTTAATACCTTATGTACACCTTTTAGGCTAAATGGTTTTCTTCATTCCCTACCGGTCGGCACCTGCCTATGGTTTGGAAGAAGACTATCCAATTTGCGTAATGGGTGTACTGTCCTAATCCAAGGAACACTCGAAACCTGAGAGAAGGTAAGAGGAAAAGACAACTGAATAGTCCTATTCGTTTTCTCCAGAACCGGAAACCATCCTCGAAGAATTTCCTTCGAGTTTGTATATAACCATACGATGGTTTTATCCAATGGATGTTGACGTTCGTAGTAATACGGGGTGTCCTGGAGAAAAGGGTAAAAGTAGGAGTGGCAATGAGGTATGCAACTCTGACAATCCAAAAGCCAGTATTTAAGAAGGTTCGGTTAATTTTGGTCACTGAGTCATAGTCAAGGGTCGGGCCATGGTCGCAGCCAAAGAGAGAGAGAAAAGAAGCACTCAGCGTGCACTCTAACCTAGATCAGAATGGTTATCACTTTATCTAATCAGGAAACCTCCCACTGTAACGTCAAATTCTTCCCCAAACCTGAAAGAAGAATTAGTCGGGATCACCCGAGGAGTAAACCAACTCATCAGTGGGAATCAGGATCCAACTATCATCGCATGATAACGTGACGGAATCCACTCACGTTATCACACTCAAGAAGGTTTGCGCATGCCTGGCAAGTTTCAGTTTCTTTAGAAACTTGTTCATATCATAATATTGCATTTTATATTTCTCATTCTTATGCGTTTTATAAATAAACAGGTGCTTTTGACGCATGTATGCTGCATATTACAGGATAAAGGTTCTTGGAGCGAAAACAGTGAAAAAGACAGAAGACGACACAAAAAGGGACTTTTGACGAACAAATGGAAGGATCCTAGTCAAGCCTAGACGAAGAACAATTCACAATTGTACAAGGCAATGCAAGGTCAAAAATGTGAAAGTGAACGGTAAAAAGATCATTACAAGTTTTTACTGAAGATCTGGAGAAAACCCAGATGTCAAATGGAGAAAAGAACTAGAAAAATAGGAAGCCCAAAGCATCAAGAAGAAGCCCAATAAATTTCAGTCAACGATCCTACCAATGGGCCGCGGAACTGCGGCCCAAACCCCACTAATGCCGCGGTTCCGCGGCCATTTAGTGCACGTGTCGGCGCAGAATTTTTGTGTCGGTGCGTCGGTGCGAAGGTTGGGATTTTTCTGGGGTATTTTTGTAATCGCACATGTGCGAATCCTGTAACCCTAAATTTTCCTATTTTCTTATAAATATGTAATCAAAATACTGTAATAGGGATGCCTCTTTTCAATTAATAACAATTCATAATCTTTTGAGGATTGAAGAGCATCATTTCCTGTAAGTTCATTTCAATTTCTGCCCTAGTTTACAATTCATTCTTTGCCCTAGCTCTCTAATTTAATTCTTGCCTTAGATAAATCATTCCTTTGCCTTAAGTAATTCTAGTATAGAATCTCTTCAAATTGCAGTAGGAAATTAATCCAATAGATCTAAAAATGAATCTCAAAATAATGTTTTTAATAAATCCCTTAATGAGCGAGTAATTTCCTCGCTTGTTAGGGTTAGGAATAAGGGAGGGAATGAGAGATGAAGATCTCTCATCTCTTTCGTGCCCGATTATTTTTAATAACTAGAACTTCATGCATGCATGCATGATCCGCTCCCTACGGCACCCTACCCACAAGGTAACGGTGAAACCGTAGTATAAAGGACCGGACATGCATGTCTTCCATGAAGGTTAGACCAAATATTAGGAAAGGACGGACAAGGATCTAGAGGAGGAAACACGTTTCTTCCCAATCATCCTAATCCCTTTTTCTAATAGTTGCTATAACTTCAAAAAGATCTCATTTAGGGCATTGAAAGAGGTGTGACATTAAATCTTATCAACTCCACCTTAAAACCTAACCCTAGCAAGTTTCTTAACCATCGCACAACTTAGTTCTTTTTTAGATTAAATTAAAAGACCAAACACCCATTTGAATCAGCTCGTAAGAATTTTTAGGAAAATTACACATCCCTGTGGACCGACCCGTACTCACTGGCTAGCTTCATGCGACGCCGTTCTTGATTGCGGTAAAATATTTTTGGTGATCGTAAAATCCCTATCAATCAAATGGCGCCGTTGCCAGGGAGGGCGTAAAAATTTCCGATTTGTAATTTCGGGTTGATATAAATTTTAAAATCATAAAAATCTGAAAATAGAAAAAGTACAAAAACATTTTATCAATTTTTATCTGTTTGAAGGGTTTTATTGTTTGAATCTTGCAGGAAGAGCGAAGAACTCGGATCTGGAAATTTACAGAGGGCGAAAAAAAAATTAGTACATCAGAACAGAGGAGTATTAGAACAAAGGAGCGGTAGAATTTTTCTCAAAGAGTGATCCCTCCTCTAGACCGCGTTTCCGCGGCATAAGTTGGCCCCAAACCGTGATTCCGCCGCAAGTTAGCCACGTCAGCTCCTAAAAATTTGTCGGTTTGTTCCTCATTCTCCCCTCTACCAACCTCCATATATCTTTTGTGAAATTTTCTGCAGGATTTCTTTGCCCTAAAAATCTTCTTCCCCCATCCCAATAACAGATTTTCTGCAGGTTTCTTTGCGCCGCGCTTAAAATATTGATTGCAAGTGAATTTAATGTTTTGCATATATTAATTGGACTTTAAGGGGCTATTGACCAAACTCAGATTGGGTGGGGATTTCATTACCCTTCCTAGGACCCCAGAAATCACTTTAAAAGTATTTACATTGACCACTCTTAAATAAAAAAATATTAGACTCAGCCCTAAGGACGTCGCGCTCATTAGGACAGAGGACTAGTATAGGCATCAGCCGTTTATCCTAACCTGACTTTGCGGTGCCTAGGTAAGTGTGTCAAAGGCTAGTGGTTTTTAATTAGGCCCACTACGGTGGTTTTTTCCCACTTACCTGGCACTTACCTGGCCGCAATTGGCGGTGAAGAGGAGGTTTGAGGTCCTATCTAACCCTTTGGAACAGTTAGGAGCTGTCTAGCTGACCTAGGTGACCCTAGATCTAGGCCTGATTGTGCATGTGTGGTTGAGTGCATTTGTGTCAAAAGTCACTTTTCAAAAATCTTTTTGCAAAAATCTCACATAAAAAAAGAAAAAACGAGAAAATCTTTTCAAAACTTACAACTTGTCGCTAAGGAAAACTTGCACCTCAGTTACACCACTTACTCTCATTGACGTTATCTTACCTCCACATTCTGTCTTTCATTTTTTTTTTCTGACTACACTACCCCTTTAGTGTAAGTCATTTTGGACTAGGGACCCTAGCGCCCGATTAGTCCGTGTTTCGTTGGTACCGACTGACGAACCCTTCGACACCGAAGTCGAAATTCTACCCACTTTCTTACCAACACCTTCAAATTCTTCCTCTGAAGGCATGTCGGGATTCAACCCCAACAATACCTTACCGACGGGAATGATTCCACCTCCGTTAGGTGCGAATAACCCGAATCAACCGCCTGTTGAAGCGCCCGCACGAGTTGCGCTCCAGGATCTCTTCTATCCTGTCCGCACTTCTTTACCTACCTGTCTTTCACCCCCACAGGCAAATGGGGACAATTTTGAAATAAAACCACATTTCATCAATATGCTGCAAAAATTTCATGGTTTGGAATCTGAAGATGCTTATATCTTTATCAATAAATTCCAAAACGTTTGCGCTATGATGAAAACAACTCAATTAAGTGATGACGCTATAAGGCTAAGAGTCATTCCTTTCACCTTATATGACCTAGCCGAGAAGTGGCTATACAGCACAGCATCACATTCCATTAGAAATTGGGACGAGTTTGTGAAGGCTTTTCTTAAGAAGTTATATCCTCATCACAAAACTGCTAGAATCCGCAATGAGATTATACAATTTTCACAACTTCCTTCCGAACCATTTTGGAAATGTTTTGAGAGATTTAAAGACCTACTCGTTCAATGCCCTCATCATGTGATCGAAAGTTGGCAACTTTGCCAAACATTATACGAGGGATTGAACTCGGCAATGAAGCAGTTGCTAGAAACCATCTGTCAAGGTCACTTTCTCTCCAAATCTAGTGAGAAAGCGTGGCAGTTTCTTGAGGATCTTAGTGAACAAACAATTCAGTGGGAGAGCTCCAAGACCACATCATCTTCTTCTAGTGGTCAATCTAGGGAAGGCATACATCAAGTAGAGATGTCAATTGCTATGAAGGCCGAGATGGCCGCTCTTACTAAAAAGCTAGAAGCGATTGAGACCAAAATCTCGTCACCTTCTCCTGCGCCTGTTATGCCTCCACGAACTGTGTGTGCTTGTTGTTCGGCTCCATCACACTTAACCGAAGAGTGTCCTTATAATGCATCTACTCAAGGACATGATCAAGTCAATGCTGCCTTTCAACAACGACAAAGAAACGATCCATACTCTTCTACATATAATCCGGGGTGGAGGAGTCACCCAAATTTCGGTTGGAACCAAAATCAACAATTCCAAGGAAATAACAATTTTCAAGGGCCTCCTCCACAACAACAAGCACCTCCACAAACTCAATTTCAACAGCAACCTTTTCAACAACAACCTTACCCTAATCAGGTGAATAATTTTGTGCCTAACACTTCTTACCCGCCAAACAATTTTGTTCAACCTAATAATAACAAGGTTAGCTCGCTTGAAAGAAGTCTAGAAGCGTTCCTAAAGCAATCTACACAGTCTACAGCAAGACTAGAGACATCTATTTAATCTTTGGTGCAAAACAGTGCCTCACACGATCAAAGCATCAAATCTATTGAAGCACAAATTGCACAACTCAATGCAGCATTGAGCGAGCGAGAAAAAGGAAAGCTCCCATCTCAACCACTGCCCAATCCCGGTCATGCACATGCTGCAAATTAACAGCAAACTCATAACGTAAACGTTGTGACCATGTTGTGATCAGGAAAAATGTTGCAAAACTATGTGGGTATTCACGATGACACCCCTGCCGGTGGTTCTTCTTCACCTTCTTCTTCTTCGTTAGAGCCTATTCTCCATCCTTCACACAGCTCTACTTCTTCTAGCTCGAACGGACCCACTTCTCACAACACGAACACATCTACACGGGATTCCGTTCCAGCTCAACAATCTGATCCACAAAAATTGGACTCAACAACCTTTAAAAATGTTCCTTTTCCAAATCGGTTGAGATCAAATAAACCAACTCCACAAATGGAGAAGATTGTTGAGCTGTTCAAGCAGGTTAGCATAAATATCCCTCTTTTGGATGCAATCCAACAAGTTCCTTCATATGCAAAAATCTTAAAGGACTTATGCACCAAAAAGAGGAAGTCACAAGTACCAAAGAAAGTTTTTGTGGCTAGTGCTATTAGCGATGCTCTTGTCAATTCCTTACCCCAAAAGCAAAAGGACCCCGATTGTCCTACTATTTCGATAACAATTGGGGACAAGAACATCAATAAAGCACTACTAGATCTTGGTTCTAGTGTCATTTTGCTACCTTTTTCTATGTACGAGCAATTAGGCATTGGAGAGCTTAAGCCCACTCACTGTACTCTCCAAATGGCAGATCGATCAATCACCCATCCAAGGGGTGAGCTAGAGGATGTGTTGATCAAAGTTGGGGAGTTCATATTCCCAGTTGATTTTATTGTTATGGACACACAACCTGTTGCTAACTCACGGAACCAAATTCCGGTGTTCCTCAGTCGACCATTTTTGGCCACTTCCAATGCTGTAATAAACTGTCGCAATTGCTCCATGACTCTATCCTTCGGAAAGACGTCTAGTGAGTTCAATATTTACAAGTTAGGAAGTCTGCCCCCCGTGCCTAATACTAGTACACGAGAAGTTTGCTCTATTCACGAAATCACGCTGGAGGACTGCGAGTTGGAAAGATTCTTGTTTGATGAGAACAGTTTTGACGCCACTAGTGCGTCCCTCCTTAAGCCTACCACAGTTGACACAACCGATATTGATTATGAAAGTTTCACTTTTTCGGATGACGACGACTCACAGCCCGGATATGAGTCTTTTGAATTTTTGTATGAGTTAGTTGAACCATCCGAATCGGTTGTTTGCAGTGATTTCGAACCTGTGTTGGAGTCCTTTGAGTTCGAGGTAGATTCCGCAATGATTCTTTCGCCTCTGAAACTCGAACTAATGTCCTTGCCGTCTCACCTTAAATATGCTTACATAGGTGAGAATGAGACCTTTCCCATTATAATATTAGCCTCTCTAGTCTTCAAGTAAGAGAACGCTATTTTAAAGGTCTTACAAGATAGGCGGCAAGTTTTCGGTTGGACTATGGCGGACATCGAGGAGATTAGTTCCCTCATAATTGAATATCATATGCAAATGATGGATGACGCCAAGTCAATAAAGGACCCACATTAACATTTTGGGGATATTGTGGTGACTCAAACTCCTCCTTTAGAAGTTGAACCACCCCCATTTCTTTTAATAAGCTATGAGAATGCCAATATTCCACTGATTGCTGATCATTCCCGTTCTCGTTTTGATTCATCACCACTTCCTATCTATTCACTTCCACACTTTCCATACCACCAGTTCTATCTTCCCCAATTCTTTTTGGATCGGTACAACATATTCTTCCACCAACCGATACTCCTTACAGACAAATTTTTCGCCTGGTTGGTGTTGACATTTGGTCTTTGCAAAGTTTGTCAACGACGTTTAACATTGTTTCAATGAAGTTTGGGGGGGGTTTCTGTATATATATACATTTTTTTTCTCTCTTTTACCAATAATAAATAAAAAAAAATATAAAAACTATTTGTAAATAAATAAACAGGGGTGTGCCGACATTATCGACCCACTGGTGCAGCATGACAGTGAGGACACTGTCCAGTTTAAGTTTGGGGGTATGCTCGGTACGTCTTTTTCCTTCGCATTCATTTGTACATATTTTTGCATTTGCATAATGATTTTAAAACCCATAAACCCATAAAAATTGAAAAATTATAAAAATTAATGTATTCAATTCTAGCAGTATTGATTTGAGTTTGACAAATAGGTTAACTGCCTAGAAACAACTAGATCTTAGACTGAGTAAATTGAAAACCCTAAAAATAACCTTCTTTAAAGATTAACGGCAGAAAGTATATGTCTTTGTAGTTTATTTAGAACTAGGCAAATTTTAAGTTCACTTTTGGGGCTAAGTTAAAATAAAGGAAAAATATTGATATTCTTATTAGAGTATAAGTTTGAAAAATAATTCCTAACTTAAGTCTAGATTCTGAAAATGTATACCCTACAATTTGCACAATCACGCACCTTGAAACTTGGAATAGTAGAGGAGACCTTGAAATGCTCTTGTCTGAAGTCCTTAGTACAATGAAAATGAATTTTTTTTATATATAAGTGTGAATAAAGAAAAAAAATGAACACTGGTCTTTGTGATTACTTAAGGCTGCAAAAATAGAAAAAAATATTTAGCGAGGGTGCTTCATCACCTAGTGCCTTAGACCAACTTGTTTGGGAGTCACTGCTAAAAGCCTTGGGTGTTGCAAGACTAGGAATTACGCTTTAAAGTGCAAACATATCTTGTAATCGGTTGTTGGTACCTCAAGAAGTATTAACAGTCGCATGAAGGATGTGAATTCACCAGTTAATTAGTGCTGTGGACAACGGACAAGAGTATGATTGCTTGATTTGAATTTCCAAGTGTAAGAGTGATTTATACACACACGTGGGGATATATGATTAGAGTTGAGATAAGAGAAGGGAATGAAGAATAGAACTTGTATCTTTCGTAGAGTTGATAGAAAAATTCCTAAATGGAAATGGAACCTTAGAAGGAAAACTTAAGAAATGCCGAAGGCTGAATGAGTCTATCGAACATATATAATCTTAAGTTAAATAATTAGGAAGTGTAAAGAATATGGGTGGATAGTTTACAAGTCGACGGTAATAGAATTCCTCGTTAGAAAACCAAATTGGAGAATTAAAGTTAAAAAGCCAAATTGATAGGATTTTGTGGGTGTAATCCGCTGAAAACCCTCAGGAGACAACACTCCTCCTACTAGGGACACCTAAAGGTTTAACGGCTTATTGCACGAGCTCAGTGCAATCGCGTTTCCTTGCGAAAGTGCGGTTAGGTTTTATCGAGAATAAAATAATAAGTTTTCTCGAGGACGAGAAAAAGATAAGTTTGGGGGTATTTTTTTATATCATAATATTGCATTTTATATTTCCCATTCTTATGCGTTTTATAAATAAACAGGTGCTTTTGATCCATGTATGCTGCATATTACAGGATACAGGTTCTTGGAGCGAAAACAGTGAAAAAGACAGAAGACGGCACAAAAAGGTACTTATGACCAACAAATGGAAGGATCCTAGTCAAGCCTAGACGAAGAACAATTCACAATTGTACAAGGCAATGCAAGGTCCAAAATGTCAAAGTGAACGGTTAAAAGATCATTACAAGTTTTTACTGAAGATCTGGAGAAAACCCAGAAGTCAAATGGAGAAAAGAACTTGAAAAATAGGAAGCCCAAAGCATCAAGAAGAAGCCCAATAAATTTCAGTCAACGATCCTACCAATAGGCCGCGGAACCGCGACCCAAACCCCACTAATGCCGCGGTTCCGTGGCCATTTAGTGCATGTGTCGGCGCAAAATTTTTGTGTCGGTGCTTCGGTGCGAAGGTTAGGATTTTTCGGGGGTATTTTTGTAATCGCACATGTGCGAATCCTGTAACCCTAAATTTTCCTATTTCCTTATAAATATGTAATCAAAATACTGTAATAGGGATGCCTCTTTTCAATTAATAAAAATTCAGAATCTTTTGAGGATTGAAGACCATCATTTCCTGTAAGTTCATTTCAATTTCTGCCCTAGTTTATAATTCATTCTTTGCCCTAGCTCTCTAATTTAATTCTAGCCTTAGATAAATCATTCCTTTGCCTTAAGTAATTCTAGTATAGAATCTCTTCAAATTGCAGTAGGAAATTAATCCAATAGATCTAAAAATGAATCTCAAAATAATGTTTTTAATAAATCCCTTAATGAGCGAGTAATTTCCTCGCTTGTTAGGGTTAGGAATAAGGGAGGGAATGAGAGATGAAGATCTCTCATCTCTTTCGTGCCCGATTATTTTTAATAACTAGAACTTCATGCATGCATGCATGATCCGCTCCCTACGGCACCCTACCCATGAGGTAACGGTGAAACCGTAGTATAAAGGACCGGACATGCATGTCTTCCATGAAGGTTAGAGCAAATATTAGGAAAGGACGGACACGGATCTAGAGGAGGAAACTCGTTTCTTCCCAATCATCCTAATCACCTTTTCTAATAGTTGCTATAACTTCTAAAAGATCTCATTTAGGGCATTGAAAGAGGTGTGACATTAAATCTTATCAACTCCACCTTAAAACCTAACCCTAGCAAGTTTCTTAACCATCGCACAACTTAGTTCTTTTTTAGATTAAATTAAAAGACCAAACACCCATTTGAATCAGCTCGTAAGAACACATAGGAAAATTACACATCCCTGTGGACCGACCCGTACTCACCGGCTAGCTTCATACGACGCCGTTCTTGATTGTGGTAAAATATTTTTGGTGATCGTAAAATCCCTATCAATCAAAACTCCCGATGTGTGTTTTTACCCCAAGCAGCCTATGACCTTTACTAGGTCAACAAACCATAAACCGCTAGTCGAGTTCATCCCGTCATTATTCTGGACTGCATTAAACCCACCCGTACGTGCCCTTGACTAGGTCAACAAGGCTGCACGACTATCCTAACCAATCCCATTTATGCAACAAGCAAGCACCACTTAGCTACCGAACACTACGTCTTGACTAGGTCAACAAACGCAGCACGAATACTAAATAATACCCGTAAGAAATGATGGAGGGCTACGGCTGGTTTTTGGCGAAAAACCTTTAACGTAATAAACTTGATATCGTTGAAGGAACAGCATAACTTTTTATAAAAATATAGTGACGAAAATCTTTGCTAAAGTGGTCACTCCCGGTGAAGGGATCTCGGCTCTTTCCCCGTAGAATGGGGTGCAGGATATTCCAACTGAATACCACGATGCAAAGCAAAATTAATTGGCTATAGTGAAGTTATTACCCTGACGCAAACTTCTGTCCAAAGGGTCACTCCCGGTGAAGGGATCTCGGCTTTTGCCTCATCGACTGAGGTGCTGGATATTCATAACCGAATACCATTGTGCAAAACAAAAGTGAACGTCCTTACAATAACAACTTTTTGAAAAATTGTTCCAACAACATTAGAATAGGTTTGTTTAGCTTGCATTGATCCGAATCAATGCAGTCCCATCAATTGATCACACCAATAAAGAACAAAAATAATGATGTACGTATATGCCATCCGCATTCGCCACTGTGTCCCGTCATCACCCGTTAGGTTACATAACTAATGACAGAGCGGGGACTGGACTAGCGCGGATGCAAAACATATACAACATCTACTAATATATATATATCAATATATAATATTCGCTCAAGGCATGATAAAATGGAACATCACAGAAATGTAATAAGCATCACAGAACAATACAGATATCTGGGATCCCTGAGTTTCAAAGAGCCGCTACTGAAACCCGACGTTCCCCTGGTCGTGTGGATAGCCTGTGCAATGAAATACTAGACCCCAACGGGTGCGTCAAGTTACCCGCCAAAACCTGAAGCGAGGCAGCCCCCTTCAGCAACGTGAATGGACCACCCAGCACTTCACGGAATCCGGTAACTTGAGCACCCCACTGTGGGTCAACCTGTACCTCTTACGAGTGCGGCGAATAGCCCGCCAATTCTAGAGTGAAGCCCCCTCCGTCTCAACGCCATGAGATGCGGGCTCGTTGCCCTCTAGAACCAGGCTATCCGTGCACCCCTCCGCGGGGTAATCCTAGTACAGAAAGTAAAATATACATACAACGGGTACATCGACCTCAGCTCGGTCGTGCCCCAAAAGAATAATATACAAACAGTCAGTGACGGCAGTCCACATGTCGGACGCTCGACCCGCAATATCAAATGTACATAAACAACCAAACTGTACTAACATTGCATCCAGGCTATCCACCACGACAATCCGCAACATCACAGCACAACACAGAACATCAACGTGAATGTCACGTTCGCAAATCCATCTAAAAGGGCTATAGCAATTAGACAGGATTTACTGATCAAATGACATTCACGGTCACAGATATAATGTAAATACTGTGAACTAACATGTTTAAAATTTTCGATTGACTAAATTTCCCGAAGTGGGCCCCAAACACAACTGTAGCACTTAAAAACATCTGGGCCCAAAAAGAATATACTAGAAACCCTATTTCCATGTCAGAAACCCACTGTAAAAATTTGGTGCAGTTTGGACACAAAACGGCGGCGGATCCGCGGCCCAAACATGGTTTTGGCCGCTGATCCGCTGCGCTACAGTAATATCAGCCGACCAAATTTTCATAGAATTCTCAAAAAACCTTACACGTAATTTTCCAATGTACCAAATAATTTTTTGACGACTGGAAAAATTCGACAGAAACTGATGCATGGAAAATGTGGTTTTTGGAAATTCGTTCGATCGAACTTTTAAACACTCTAGAACAAGCTAGACTAGGTTAATGGCGTGGCTCTGATACCATGTTAGGCCACAGCAGCGCCCCGGCCGTCAGTACGAGGCCAAAATGCGGAATCAAAACTTTTCTTTAAAAAAGAAACCGGCGTTACTGCGGACTATAAACCCGTATCGTGACCATTAACCTACTCCTAGCTAACAAGAGATGGGATAGAAGCTATACCGAGTGATCCGTGTCCTTCGGTCTTCTCGTCGTCGTCCCGATCTCCCCGCGGAATCTCCGGTCTTCATCTCCTCGTCGGAAGGGCACCACATCGCCGGGTTCTTTTACGGGCTCCCACCTCTGGACCGAGGCAACTCGGGCACGAAGTTGGTGACTCGACGTGCCCAAGGATACTGTAGATGAAGTGTAGAAAGCTTTGTCTCATCGGGGTTGAAGTTGCCATGGTTTTTGGTGGAGGAATGAGATGCAAGTTTTTGGATGAACAAAGGGAATTTCGTGCAAACTAAATGAGAACCACACCACACCAAAAAATGGGAAAGCCCCTTATCATCTTTTGGCCGGCCCCTTGATTGGGAATGAGAGAATTGAGAGCAAGAGAATGAATGAGTGAGTCAAGATGATGCAAGGTTGAGTGTAAGGGAAAAAGCAAGTCTCACATCCATCATCATAACCCTTCATCATCAAGTCAAAATTCAAGCAATCATGAAAAATCATGAACCAAGAAGTCAATGTATGGTGGAACCATCATGAAACTACCAATTACAAGAAACACCCTCCACAATGCTAATTTGCACATTTGCAAATAAGCCCCTCCACACCAATTTCAGCCAAAGAATGAAACAAAGGAAAATGGCCGAAACGGAATGCAAACTGGCAACTTCAGAAAACTGATCCCGTAATAAATTACAGGAAAACCCCGTGACTGTATATACATACCCACATTTGTATTCCGACCGAATACAAATGCAATGAGACAAAATCTACACTCAATACTAGGATCCGGCTTAAACCAAAGCCCGCTAGTATTATCCGTCCGATCATGATCTGTGCAATACCGCACGTATATGATCGAACCCTGCCATATCTCTATACGGCCTCTACAGTGTTTCGCCCGAAACTTGAGAAACGATCTGTGGGGAACTCTAAAGACTCGTCAATACTTTGGCTGTGGATTTAACTACTAGCACGTCAGAGGTATTAGCCATACGTAACGGGCTACCAGGTATTGACCAAAAGGGACGTCGATGAGCGAACTTATCCTGACACCCTACTGAGCCTGTCAGTGACAATATCCGTACAGTCCGGTCCGTTCGTCTATGAGTATCGCATGGCGGGCCTAGGGGGTTGGTAAAAGTCAGACCCGCAAAAGCGGTACAAGTCATGTTGGAGTGTAGCCCAGAACACCATGAGATACTACTGGAATACCTACCAGTAAATCTCCTGCCTCGGCCGAGGGCTTTTTGTAATGGCTCTCCTAGACACAGCGCGACCTCACCCCCAATACCGGGAGAGACGAACCCCTACAGATCCGCTCACTGCCTCCATGTGGCTCGGGACTGTACCCAACTAAAACCTGTTTGCACGACTCCTTTGAGCCATGGTAGGGTAGTAATCAAAGTACAGTAGGAACTCACACGAGACAAATGACGATCTCAGGTCGATGAACTAACCTGTACACATGTCACCAGGGAACTGCTATCTGACGTCAGGTATAAGACCAACTAGCATGTTCCCGGCAAGTCCTGTCCGGTGTACTCATAACCCAATGAGCACCTGTATACATCTTAGGTGAACCAACTGACACCAGTGGCTTGTGAGACCGGCCACCGCCCCTCATCGGGGTCTCGACTGTATACACTAGTCTACTCTGGAGTATCGATGCCCTGTCTCGAAACTCCCACGACTAGGGACCTTTTAAGGATGTGCTTATAGACCCCAGCTCCCACGTATATGATCGCCATCATACTGCTGGCCGTCATGCAAGAATCCTAAGGGCTCTATCAACGTGTAATAGCGACCTGTAAGGTCACCTAAAGCAGTACACGATGATAAAGATAAACCAGATAGCATACTATCATCTTGAGTAGGACTGCCATATCGGCATAGGTCCTCCCTCAATCATTGCAATCACGTGCCTGTGATCCAATAATTGACTCTGAAGGCACTATCTCCAACAACAAAGAATAACACCGCGGATCCACTCACCAAGTCCCTTCCACAGCCGCAGCATGAGCGAATTTTTGAGATGTTAGGTATGAGATACGCCAATAATTGGCCTTAGTGCAAGTGGGAGATTGTTGGATATATGTATGCCATAGAGGCCATTATATGTATAGTGGATGCTTGGACATGTATATATATATATATAGATTACTTTCTTGCTCGACATGATAGTATGCTATCTGGTTTACTTTATCTGATATGTTGATTTGATCATGCTTTTATTCATTCGCATATGTTGATAAAGCCCTCAGGATATTTGCTTGACTACTGTGACTATGATGCGGATCATACTAGTGGGGCACATATAGTTTATAAGCATATCCTTGAACTGTTCCTAGTCATAGGTATATCGAGACGGGTCATAGATATTCTAGAGTAGACAAACGCATACCATTCTTGTCCCATATGATGGGCGATGAATGATCCCATATCCGTCTGGTGTGCTGACCCCAAAGATTGTATGCGGGTGGTCAATATAGACTGGGTACACTGAACGGGCTCGCCGAGAACTCCTATATGGTATTATATCTATTGTCTGATAGCAGTTCTCAGGTGACACTGGTACAAGTTAGTCTGTAGACCCGAGATAGTCATTGAGTCTTGTGTGTCCTCCCACTGTACTTTGATCTCCACCCTACCATGGCTCTACTGAGTCGTGCAAACAGGTGGTCTTTGGGTACAGTCCCGAGGCATATGGAGGCAATGAGCGATAGGAGGGGTTTCATCTCTCCCGGTATTGGGGGTTGATGTTGTACTATGCTTGATTGGCTATAACAGGAAGTCCCTGGCCAGGGCTACTGAGATTTACTGATAAGTGTTATCAGTAGTTTCTCGCTCTGTTATGAGCTATATACCGGCATGACTTATTGAGTTATTGGGGCGACGACACCATCCCCAGACTTGATATGCAACATTTTGACGAGGAGACCGGACTGTACGGTAAGTGTTGCCAGATGGCTCGGCGGGAGTTTTGACAGCTTTGCTGGTTTTCTTCTGATGGCTTCAATACCCGGGTGGCCGTTACATTTAGCTGACCGCTTGCGGCTTGTGGGTGTTTAATATGATCATCACCCACTGCTGGCGCATTGACGAGTCTTAGAGTCCCACATAGAAGTTTCCTAGCCCAGGAGAAAAGATATGGTGTGCATATGGGATATGTGCTGGGACCCAATTGAATACGACTATGTGATACCGTATGTGAATCGGGCGTTTTACTATTGGTTGGGTCGTATGTGATATGACCGGATTGTTAAATCAATTGTTGATTTAACAATTTGGCTTTTAGTTTTATTTTATTCTTTATTCAAAACTCTTTTTATTAAAGAGGAAGAATGCATGCATGTATGCATATGATGATGTGCAAGCATGCACATGTTGTTGTGCATAGATAAATACATACAAAAGTATCATGGTTGATGATACACACTTGAAGGCAATATAAGACTTATATGGAACTATAATATATGGATATTTATTAGTATTTGTTTTAAAACAAATGAAAAAGACAAAGGTTAATTCATGGTTATCTTTCTACACTCTTCTTTGAGTTAACCTCACTTCACCCACTTTTTAACCATGGATTAAGTTTTTCTTTTGGCTTTTAACCCATTTACTAAATATCTAGATATTATAGAAACCATGGTTGAAAGAGAGATAGAAAATATATATACTATATTTTCTATTTTCTTTCACAAGCTTTACCATTTTACAAAAGCTTTTGCCTTCATCTTCTTTTTCCTCCTTGCTCTCTAGGTTCTACCAAAGTGTGTAAGAGATAAAAATAAAGAGTTTTGATAAAAGAAAATACACCACTTTATCACTCTACTCTAATCTAGCCAATTAGTTTAGAGTGTTTAGCATCATCTTTTTCTTGTATCAAGTGGAGCTACAAGCTTGGAGCTAGTGAACTTCGGATGGATCATCGTGGACGTAGGAGCTTACTAGCAAGCCTCTCCAACCTCTCAAAGATCCTAGGAGTCACAACAAAGAGGACTACAAAGTTTGTATTCCTTACACTTAGTGTAAATAATGTTTAATGTGTTGTTACCCTAACTTTTTCTAGTTAAAGATCCTTGCTTTGTTTGCTTTGCACCTCTAAAATTTTAAAGTGGCATGTGTGATACTACCATACTCCTTAGTAGGTGCATAGGAAACCCAACAGTAGGTAAATACTGAGACTATAGCTCCTTTTTGGAAATCCCTTCGATAACTATCAATGCATGCAAAAATATATTCAGGTAATGTCCTCTGACTAGTCCTGCTCAGCTACTATACTAAATAGTAAATATTATAAAAATGCACTTCTCATAGGAAATCAATCCCAAAATGTATATAAGAATGCTATGTGCGTCTGGTGCGCATGGAAAACGAAATCCATTATGTGCCATACTTGTGCACAGAAACAAAATCTAAGTGCAACGGGTGTGCATGAAACACCTGTCGAAGGAAACGGGTGTGCCTGACAGCAATATCAGGTGCATCTAATATGCACGAAGAATCTCGATTTTGTGCATACGGTGTGCACCAAAATCGCATCAAGTGCGTCAAGTATGCGCATAATCCAACTTAAGTGCACGTGGTGCACGAAAACAAATATCGAGTATCATAATCGAAATCGACGGTATACAACACATTTCAATCCGAATCCAAATCAAGTATACCGTGGTATATAATCTCACAACCATATGCATCAGTGTGCACAAATCAAATCAAAATACTAAAAGTGCATGAAAACTATGCCGAAAGCACAAGTCAAATCATATGCATATCATAGGTATGAAATCAAAAGCAACCTCTCGTGTGACATCAAATCGAAGTCAAGTGCAACTGTAGTACACAAAATCTCAATCATGCAAATAAATCGTCCAAAATACCGAAATCAAAGATGGCGGAAACAGTCCCGCTCTAGCACATCCTCTAAAGATCTCTGGCCAACTGTCATGGTCACTCGTAACCTATATCGTCGACGATGCCGAACTCTAGCCTACTGGGTGTGCGAAATATGACCGATCCTGGGTCCAAATCTTCTTGTATAGTATTCCAGAAAGGTTCTGTCAAAATCTCTCCCAAATATCATTTCTGCCGAACTGCTCGGAAGTCATCACCCTTTAATAAATCCATTCCTTGTTACGAAACGGCTGCATACTCATCGCGACTCCTTCTGGAAGATATATCCATATACAACGCCTCTGCATGCGTATCACATATCTGATGTCAGCGGAGTGGAACGTCATCTCATCAAGATCTCGTACAAACCTCTTACTCCACTTTTCTATAATGTCGACTGATTCGGACTCGTCTCATCGTGGCTGCATGGACTGTGCTCCAACGGCTATACTCGTATCGGAGTCTCCCAAGCAATGTATCCCATCACATGATATCCGAACGACGTCAAACCTTTCGATCGAGTAATCAAAGTTCCATAATCCCCCAAGAGCTCAACATCTTGAGTACAATTTAATAGTATTCCAGTATATGCCACAGTACCTATGGACCAGCCGTAGAAGGGCAAACCCAAGGCTCATTAATGGCACCGCTGAACTGCTGCAAACCCTAAGGTTTTCAAAGCGTTCTCATGGTCATTATATCGAGTTAGGGTTTCAATCTTTTAGAGGATCCACGGAATTACTTGCATGTTTTTCCGAATAATTTAAACTTGGAAGAATGGGTTTCTGACATTCGATCATCTCTATCGACTCTCAACGTACTTGGGTGAAGTCATCTCTAGCTGGAATCAATCAATCTGATGATCTCCCATCGGGATAGGCAACGAATCATAAGTCCAAGTCATCCCTCTTCGGGTGACTAGCGATCTTCTGTCATATCTCTAAGTACAACTCGTGCGGCGTTAGCTTCAAACATCTGGGCGACATCTTGTCAGTCGCAGTAATAACTGAATCATTTGTCCGCACGCTGAACGGTGCCTCAGTCATCAACAACAATTGGTGCATTGACGGTCATCACATTCTGACTGGCCTCTAGCGGTAGCCCAATCCTCTGGTGCTGATCTGCACGTCTGAGAAATTTTGTAGAAGCAATCCATCAAACCCTCATGGCGTGAAAACATAATAGGACGATACATCTATGCAATCGTGTGTCCTTAGAATCACGCCCTGGTCTATCCTCGTCCATGACGAGCTCGTGCTGACACAACTCTAGCCATAGCACTCTCTGCCCGTGAAATCATGGCAGCAAAAACCATAAACCAATATCGATGAGGATAGATCATAGGAATGAATATAATGCTGTACAAGGAAATGTACATCCTAAGGCTTCTTAAGCGGAGTAGCGTATCGTAAGTATGCCGCGGAACATACACACGGTACGTCACTCTCCTTAAGTCACCTACTCTATCAACCAAAGTCAACCTATACGACGAAAGTTTGGGTCTAATACCCCCTCGACCAAGTCTAAGTTCCGTAAGGTCAAGCCTAGGTTCCGAATATATATAATGCCCTAGACTCCGCATAGTCAAACTTAGACTAGAACCAAGGTTAACCTAGCGCTTTGATACCAACTTTGTCATGGCCCAGAAAATGGCACGTGACTGGCACTTGAATCATATGAGGTCTATAGGACCCCACCTAATTCAAGTAAGCCAAAATCCTAGAGATCTAAACCATTTTATGGAAGAAGTGAAGAAATCCTATTTTAATGCAAGTGGTTTTAATAACATAAGCCGAAGTATGTATTTTTCAAATCTCAAGTCTTTTCTGAAAATTTTGGCAGAGTTTCCTTTATAAATACCGGCCCTAAAAAGGGCACAACATACATAATATAAAAAAAGGCATCCCAAAGCGGGAGCTAGCTCTTCGCCAATTGGCGGTCACAACCACGCAAGCAATATAATATACAACGCCGAAGGCGAGGATCAAAACTCGAAAGGAAACTCAAAATCATTAAGAAAACCATCTGGGAGTTCTCGGCGAGTCTGTCCAGTGTACCCAGTCTCTGCTGAGCACCCGTACACCATCCTTGATGTCAAACACCGATGGATATGGGATCATCCATCGCCCATCATATGGGTCAAGATGCGTATACGCTATTCTACTCTGGTGTATCGATTCCCTGTTTCGATACAACCTCGACTAGGAACAGTTATAGGATGTACTCGTTGACTACCGTGGCCCCACTAGTATGATCTCATCATAGTCGCAGTAGTCGAGTATATATCCTAAGGGCTTTATCAACATGTAACATAAAGACAATCAGAGTACATGTTAAGATAAAGAGCAACCAGATAGCGTACTATCATGTCGAGCAAGAAAGTCCTCCCTATATATGTCCAAGCATCCACTACATTATACATCGTATGTACAGTAATGGCCTCTAGGGCATACATATAACTAACAATCTCCCACTTGCACTAGGGCCATCTGTTGTGGTATCGCAAACCCAACAATTAGCTGTGGCTGAAATATCTCATACTCAACCATCCCATAAAAGTCTCTACTGGGAGATAGGCCTTTGTGAGTGGATCCGCGCTGTGTCCTCTGTGTCTACTCTCTTAACCTCGATCTCCTTGGAGATCAACCATCTCCATGATTAGGTGATACTGCCTAAGAATTATATCTGGATTTCTGATGGGACAGGGGTTCCTTGGCTTAAGCCACAACTCCATTGTCACACAATGGCAGAAACGAAGTTCATCTCATGAACTTATATATATCCAGACTGCCTCTTTGGTAGCATCCTTGGTAATGATGTATCTTGCCTTTAATAGTCTAGTATGTCACGGTATGTACCCTGGAACTCTTCCAACATACCGTCCCTCCACTGAGGGTAAAGACAATGCCTGCGACTGACATTCAGTCGTCCTTATCACCCTGGAACCTTTCCAGTGATTCTCCCCAGGATCGATTGATACCATCGCACTACAACTAGTGATAATCCTAACATCCAATTGGATTTATCTCATAGATCCAAACCCAGGATTTGGGAGGTATCATTTTGATCCTATATGGAGAATCCTTGTGATAAGCGAAGATTGACCGAGCGTAGCATAGGAAACTCCTTCCCTATTAAGAGTATGTCATCCGCGTACCCTACGAGGATCACCACCATACTCTCTACTACCTTTTTGTATATTCAAGGTTCATATACCATTTTGATGAAGTCAAACTCTTTGACTACCACATCAAAACAGATGTTCCAACTCCACGATGCCTGCTTTATCACATAAAACATCTTGCACACGTTTCTGCGGCTCCCACTATCTACGAAGCCCTCTGGGTGTGTACTTATAGACACTCTCTTCCAAATCATCATTTAGAAAAGCAGTCATGACACCCAACCACCAGATATCGTAGTCATGGTATGTAGCCGCGGCAAGTAGTATCTGGATGTACTTAAGCATAGCTTTAAAAGTCTCAACTTTTCTATGTACACCAAGTAATCTTCTCAAGATATATTTTCTCCTGATGGGGATTTAACCCAACAGATAAAGTAACCAAAGTCCTTACTTTGTTGGTGTATAAGGATTCCATCTCAGATCGCTAAGCATCCAGCCATTCTTACAGAGTCCCACTCTTGATGGCCAGCTCGAAACGAGTTGGATCATCATCTCATGATGCAATCCCCGCTTCCACTGTCATAGAGAAAACCGAAGTATCTCTCAGGTGGGTGAGGAGCCCTACTAAATCGGCGGAGAGGCTGAGGTTTGTTGGAAACTATTGAATCCTCCAGGTTTACCAAATCATCAGTTGCAGTTTGTATAGCTGGAACTCTTTCCAGTTCTACCTCATGACCACTAATTTCTTCATAAGAAATTCCCTTTCACAAAGGTGGCATGTTGAGAAACAAAACAACTTTTGTTCCTCGGTTAAGTAGAAGATATTCCCTTGCAAATGCTTGGGATATCCAACAAACTTTCACAGAACTGACTTTGCCTCGAGCTTGTCCGGATTTTGCTTTTTAGACATAGGCCGGACAACCCCAAATCATAACAAACTTAAGATATGAGCTCTTCACTTTCCATATCACATATGAAGTGGTAGGCAACTGATTTGATTTGAACCCTATTCAATAGGTATGCAGCTTCTCAAGTGCATAACTCCCAAAAGGAAATAGGAAACTCAGTAGTACTCATCATAGAGCACACCATATCACATAGGGTGCTATTGCTCCGCCCCGATATACCATCGTGCTATGGTGTATATGGAGGAGTAATGCTGAGAGAGAATCTCATTCTCTTTTAGAATAGTCCAGGAATTCCTTGCTCAAGTATTCTCCTCCATGATCTCATCAAAGGACATAATACTTATATCCGTTTTCGGTTCTCTACTTCTAACTTATATTCTGTAATTATCTCAAAAGTTTCGGTCTTGTGATTCAATAGGAACATATGTCTGAATCTTGAGAGATCATCAGTGAATGTAATGAAGTACAAAGAACCAGTCTTGGCATGTGTAGACAGGGGACCTTCATACATCTGCATGTATCAATCCCAAGAGTTCACTAACTCTTTCTCTGTTTTCAATAAACAGAGCTGTGGTCATCTTTTCTCTGTGACATGACCGACAAGTTTCACAAGATGTAAATTCAAACTAATTTAAATATGCATCGATATGTAATTTCAGCTAGTCGGGTCGCATTAATATATCTAATCAGGATGTCTCCCACTGTTTTAGTCAAATCTTTCTTCAAACCCTAAAAGGAAAGACTAGCCGGGATTAATTACACTGTACAAGTTCGGCAATTTTTCAGTGAGGCCTAGTGCCGGTACTTTGAGGGAGGTTCCCCGTGCTTTCGCACGGACCTATTTAAAGTAAACCTCGTTTTCCCAGGGGCGTAACCCCGTTGACACCTTTCTAGACACCTACTTGATCGGCTAATTGTAATGTGTAAAACTCTCCCAGGAGTAACTCTTACTCGCAGCGGGTATCGGGATCCAACTATCTCATAGAAGGTATGCAATCTCATTGCAAATTTCAACACTTGAAATTCCCGATAATATTTTGCCCCGAGTGATCTATGACCATGACAAGGTCAACAAACCATAGAACGCAAGTCAAGTTCAACCCGTCATTTCCTGATATGAATTAAACCCACCCACACGAACCTTGACAAGGTCAATAAAATCGCACGACTACCCTAATCCAATCGCATCATATGCCTATGCAGATAAGCAGTAATCAGCTACCGCACACTACGCCTTGAGAAGTTCAACAAACGCAGCACGAATACTAACTATTACTTATCTGAAATGACGGAGGGCTACGACAGGTTTTTAAGAAAACCCTTTGCGTAATGAACTTGATATCGTTGTAGAATCGAGTGATTTTAAATGGAATGTTTTTGAGGCCTTTTCTAGTTTTGCTAAAGAGGTCACTCCCGGTGAAGGGATCTCGGCTCCTTCCTTATCGAATAAAGTGATGGATGTTCCATAAGGAACACCGCTATGCAAAGCAAGAACTAGAGCTACCAGTTTTTAAACAAGTTTCTACAACATCTTTAGGTTTCTTTTATTGCATTAATCTCATTAATGAAGTCCCATTTTAATTATTCTTCACAAGAATCACTTTTGAAACGAAATCTGCAATATAACATATATCTCATATATATAATATAAACATTCATCTCAGGCAGTAATATGATCACATCACAGAACATTGCAGCAGAGGAACATATATGAAATATTAGATATACTAGGACGTCCGTGTTTTAATACGAGCCTGTATAAAACACGGATTCCACGGTCGCGATGAACAGCCAAACCCACATCCCTAGACCCCTACGAGAGCGGCAAGCAACGCTGCCAATTCTAGGGTTAGAAGACCCGGTCTCGACTCCTCGAGATGGTCTCCCACTGGACCCTAGAACCCGGTCACTTGTGCTCCCCGCCTTGGGTCTACCTAATGCGGAAAAGTAAATAATATACAATGGTGACATCATCCTCAGCCTGGAAGTGCCCCAATAAAAGAATATTACAAACAAATTAATTTTACATGAATGAAAAAGAAAAAACTCTCATCTCACATAAAACCCCCGGCTATTCAAAACACGACGATCCAATATAACATATCACAGCAACACATAATATCTCATATCATCAACGTAAGCAAGTATGCGTATCCCGATTGTCGTTGGTGTATAGCAACGAAACCGGCGATACACCACAAACTACGCTTACGGTCACAGAAAAGAAAGTGTAAAACTACAACAGTTGGAATCCGCAACCTCCTTAGACATCGCATGCCTAGCCAAATGAATTCCTTAGATATCGCTTGCCTAACAATTATGAACCCCGCATTTTAGTCTCATTATCGAAAACACTTTTCAATATCTAGTCGGGCAATTCAACAAGATTCCCGACAACCTGATCGAATGCTCGTCGCAAACTTTAGTACACGGCCGCACCCCAAGATGCCGTTGACGAAATGCACTAAGGCGGAACACCGCTGCCGCAATTAGTTATCTCATAACCACTTGTGGATTCCAAATATTGTATCACATTCCAGATAAGTAGACAATGTTAATCTTTCCGATCGAATAATCAAACACCCAAGTTTTACCAAATAGCTCAACACTTGAGCGGAGTTCAAAAACTATCCATCACATGCCACAATACCAATGGTCCAGCCGTAGAAGGGTCAAGCCAACGCCTCACATGTGGCAACGCCGTACTGCTCCAAACCCTAAGGTTTAAAGGCGGTTCAGACGGTCACATAATTGAGTTAAGGTTTGTGTTCTTCTAGAGGGTCCACCGTGTTACTTGCATGATTTTCCGGAAGTTTCAAACTCGAGAAAAAAAATCCAACTTTTGAAAAATTTTCCGATAAGGGAAAAAGTGAATTATTGATATCCGTTCGAACTTTTTAACACGTTCTAAAATTACCCGGAAAAAATTAAACGAAGTTAAACTTTCCGATCGAATCAACGAGCTCCCAACACAACCCATAAAACTCAACACTTGAGTAGAATAAAAATTCCCAGAACAATCAGGAGATCAGTTTGGATGTTACTGTGTAAAACTCAAAACATGATGCTACTGTTGGGCCGCGGAACCGCCGCGCAAGCCATGGTACGGTCGCGGTTCCTCGGCGCTTTAATGAGATAAGTGGCACGTGTTGCACAGTAATCCTTTTATTTCCCTGCTGATTTTTTTGAGTATTTTTAATATGAAAAAAATCAACTTTTTGAAAAATTTCCAGAAACTAGAGTTTTACGGGTATTGGGAGTTCGATCGGACTTTAAACTTCACCTAGACTTCGCCTAAAGCTCTAGCTTGGCTCTGATACCACTGTAGGGTTACTAGGCACTCTCACAAGGGTCTATAAGGCATCAACCTTGCCCGATTCAAAATTTAGACATGCCGAACAACCTTAACCAAGATTTTTAAACTAGAGATTAGGCGAAACAAAGCATGTTAAACACTTTAAAATCTAAGAGTTTGGGATTACAACCTTTGTAGTCCGGTCCTTCACTTCTAAACCTCCGTGTTGAGGTCCCTTCACTGCGATCATCATGTTCCCGGACTCTAGAGAGGCTCCACGAAGAGAAAGATGCAAGCTTGCTTCCGATCATCGATAACTATGATGATCTACCTTGAAGTTTCTTTAACACAAGCTTTCACTCACTAAATGAAGTGAACACCCTAATCTAAATGGCTAGGATAGATTAGGATGATGAAGTAGGATTTTAGCTCTCATTTTTTTTCTTAATCTCACTCAAAATCATCACTTATGAAAACACTAGTAAGCTTTTCCATCAAGAACTCAAGGAAGAAGATGAAGAATCCTTTTGTGATGAATAATGAAACTCTAGTGTGGTTAGAATTGCAACCATGGGTTATGTATGAAGACTTAACCCATGTAGAGATTTAACTAGGGTAAGGTTTGGGTTGGGTTAAGGAAATATCTATGCAAAATATCCAAGTCAAAGTCAAAACTTCAAGAAGCTTCTTGAAAGCTTCATGAAGACTTAACCCTAATCCAAAGCCTAACCTCAATTAAACTCCATAAAACATGTTGCATTTATAACCCTAATAGAACACTCCACACAACTCCTCATACTCCCCCTTGGCCGAACTCCTCCTTCCTTCTCCTGCCCTTGATCATTTCCTTTCCATTTTCAACAATTCCAAATCAATAAATCTCTAAAATTTCTAAAATAAATCACAAAATACTTCAACTCTTGAGTTTTGCTTCTTTGATCACTTGGAGCTAGGAAAGCTTGGATTTTGTGAGCAAGTATTGATAGGTAAAATCCCTAATCTGTTAAATAGGAGTTTTTATGATGTATAGCTCGTTGGTTGTTGTTTAGAACACTTTAAATATCGATTAGTGCAATATTGTGTTTTTTGTGTCTTTTAGAACCTCTGTGGTCTGCTGTGACCTGGGATTTTTACTGAGTGACCAAACAATATTTTTTTGATGTACTAATGAACCTAAGATCCCACCTGAGACATGAGACCTACCCCACCGGCTTTGGACGGCGGCCTTTTTGCAAATTCCGGCGACACCGGTTTTGGAGGGGAGTTGAGTGTTGGTTTTTTTTAGGGTAGTTGTCTGCTGTGATTAGGGGTGTTTGGTACTGTATAAATATTTAGTATTTACATTATACAAAATCTGGGACCGTTTTCCTATAATCTTGTGTTTTGTGTCTGCGTGTTACGTAATCCGACAAGAATCGTGATCTTGTGCAGCTGCTGCACTTGGGTAGGTTTCATAGTATCGTCACGCACGTTAGCCACTAGACGGACACTTGTGTGTTAGTTTGGAGTTGGTGCGTCCTTTAAAACATAGCTTTACGTTATATTGGTTGATTTCTGAGATTTTGCTCTGTTTATGTGTTTGTGAATTTATAGCGTCGCAAGCGGGGACTTCGGACGCTGCGAACAAGGGGAAGCAGGTGGTCGGATTTTCATAGCTTGAGACCATCGGTGAGTAGATTTAACATCTACGGGGAAATCGCCAGTACGGCGTTATGCGTCGGGCTGATATGATAGGATAGCTGCATGTTATTGCATATTAGTTAATTTCATATGAACGTCATTGCATAGTACTATCTGTTATACCTTGACTTGTACCTTTAGATATAACACATTACTGACGGATCATATTGCACGAGCACTAAATTGTATGCAACACCCACACCGTCAGTAATTGCCATGACACGCACAACCCACATACGTACGTATTATTGTAGTGGAGAGGAATAATTGAGGCAGTAACCATTATCCCATTGTGCGTATGAGATATTGTATTGGACATGGATAGTTAAGATATTAACTCTTATTCCATTTCACGTATACCTAACGATAGCTACTTTTACATCACGCATACATATTGACATGTACACCCACATATTCGATTACAGCTACATGTACATCATGCACACATATTGACATGTACACCCATATATTTTTCTATAGTTACACATACCCTAAGTAGTACTGTTTGACATATGATATTGAGACATTGACTATTAAGCTTATAATATACATTATAAATATTTGCTTACATGTAGATACGTAAACCTTGCTACACTTACATGTACACCACATATGATGCCGCCCTTGTTTTCGGAGGATTTTGGGAACCGCAAGATATATTTTAAAGCAGGATTCATTTATAAGAGCGGTTTTCCCTTGATATGCTCATATTGTTGTTTTATGTTGCATATATTAGTTTTCATGGATTTACGCATTGAGATATGGATTTTATATGATTTATGGATTTGAGAACCGTGGGGGTATTTCAAGAAAACTATGTATTGTTTGAAAACCCGGTTTGTCTTGATATGATATTTCAGTGCGTCCACCATGTGATTTCTTGGTTCTGAGATTTTGTTTTTGATACCCGATTCGAGAAGCGTGAGGCACCGTCTGCGGCTACATGGTGGACCCGGTATGGTATCCCGGGGCCAGTGGTGATTTCGTGGTGTAGACGATAAGCCTGGAAGAGGGACCACTACCTACTGGTGATTTTATTTGGACTCGGCGGTTATCGTGGGGATACCGACCAGAGTGATGTATGACATATCGTCAGGGCCAGTCTTGGTGACAGTGCCTGAGTTATGAAGATTTACGTGTCGATTCTAGACACGGGTTTCATGATGTTTCGAGTGTCGGTGTTAGACACTCAGGTTTTCCATGATTTCTACGTATCGTCGGAGGACATATGAGGTTGATATCCTCATACTTATATATATATATATATATATATACACATATACATACAAGGATATGTTTTCATGATGTTTCGGGTGTCGGTGTTTGACACTCAGGTTCCATGAGACTTATAGGATGTGAGGGCCGATTTATGGATGCGGTGCCTAAGGATTTGGGATTTGATGTGTCAGTGAGGGACACTAGTGTTTTTCCATGCTGATGATTTTGCATGAGATTTTATTGTATCATCCCATACACTCAGGATTATTTTTGATATGCATTGCTTTATGTAGTTGTAGTACCCTGATGATGTACCTTTACAGGATTGTTGCATATTCTTATTGTCATACTTATGCTATCAGATTACCTTGGATAGATTAATCACTATTCGTGCATACTTGCGATTACAGTATGATGTTATTTACTGTTCACGAGTTGGCAACTCACCCCCATTGTCCCACAGTGTTTTGCAGGACTTACCCTCAGAGTAGTCGCGGTAGGGCGTCTTATCATCTCTAATTTTGCGGATACCGCCACGTTTGGCTGTGAGGCATTTGCTTTTAGGTGGGTTTGCGGTTATCTGTTTGTACATTGTATATCATTTTGTGGGATCTAGTATTCTCCATCTACCACTTCTTGTATTTGACTTAGAGACGAGTTGTGAGGTTTCGGTGTTGTATTATTATTTTTGTGACTTTGGGTGCCGTGCTCGTGGGAGCCGGTTTTGTTGAAAAGTTTACTTCTTTATGCAGTTTTCTTTTATATTCTACGCTTCGGCGTCGTATATATATTTATGATGGTTGTCTCTGCCGTTGGGCATGATTTGCTCCCATTTGGGATGCTTTATATATTATCTATGTTGTACATGTTTTCGGGGCTAGTTTTTACAAAGGAGGTGCTGCCGATATTTTTAAGAACGAGAACTAAAGTTAAAGATTTTACTTAAGATTTTTCGAATGTTTTAAACTACGTTTTCCTCCGTTTATCCAGTTTTGGGTGGTTTAGATTTCTGGGTTTCGGCTTACTTAAGTTGCGTGCGCCTGTAGACGTTACGCAGTTTAAGTGCCGATTACGGGCCAAATTTCGGGTCGTGACAAAGTTGGTATCAGAGCGCTAGGTTTTACCTTTCGGTGTGTAGGATGACCTTGGTATGATGGAGTAGGTAGCTTAAGCAGAGTGACATAGCGTGTGTATGTTCCACGGCATACTTACGACACGGTACTCCGCCTAAGTGACCTTAGGATTTATTGATTGATTTTCCTCCGTGATGATATACATCTTTGTGATTCGATTCCTGTTTCCTTATCGAATCTTGTTTCAATTTCCAGCCTATATGCCGCCGAAGACTATGAGGGCGCAGAGAGCGGCCGCGAGGGCCGAGGTCAGAGTTGACTCGTCTGAGGCGAGGACTGACCAGGGTGGTACACCTGTTGTACCGGAGCACATTGCTTTGATTGGGGCTGGTATGCAGGACCTGCACCAGATGATGGGGACTTTAGTAGAGGCCATTCGAGCGCAGGGGAAGGCAGTTGTTCCACCCGTTGCAGGGACCACGATGGTACCTACAGTTCCGGCAGTCGTAGTTACAGCTCCGGAGGTTATTACCGTGTACTGACAGAGTTCATGAGGCTGAGGTCTCCGGTGTTCATTGGCATAGATACTACTGAGGATCCGCAGTCGTTTATCGACCGGATGGCCAGGATTTGTCGTTCGCTCCGATGCTCCGACGAGAGATTGGTGGAGTTCGTGAGTTTCCGTCTGGAGGGTCTGGTCCAGAAGTGGTGTGAGTCCTTGGAGAGGGCCAGAGCCGCAGGTCTTGCACCTATGACCTGGGCTGAGTTTTTGACGTCGTTTCTCGCCCGTTTTCTTCCACCGAGTGTCAGGGATGCGCGGGCGCGCATGTTTGAGTCGTTACGTCAGACTCCGGGGATGACGGTGTCTGAGTATGATGTACTGTTTACCGAGCTGTCTGTGTATGCTCCGTACTTGGTGGCGACTGAGGAGATGAGGGTGAAGAGGTTTTTTCGAGGCCTGCTTACCCTGTTGTTCCTAGCCACCAGCATTCAGCATTGCGACACGTATGCTGCAGCTGTGGATGTAGCCCTATTGGTGGAGGAGCGTCTAGCTGAGTCATCGGTTGTTCCGAAACCGAAGAGGACTCGTACGGATGTACCAGCACGAAGACAGAGGTTTGCACGCCGAGACAGAGTTCCTTCAGACTCGAGGAGTAGCAGAGACGTAGGACGGGGCCAGTTATTCAGCTCTTACTCCCAGGAGGGCCAGCGACCGTCTTATGGGTGCTTCGGGTGTGGCAGTTTACATCACCTTGTTCGGGATTGTACATTGGTGCGTCAGAGAGGGCCAACAGTACCCCAGGTTACCTTACCACCTTCTCCTCCTCATAGAGCGTTGCCTCTTATTCTTGTTGTTGCCCTGCGTCAGACTCCTTCTCAGAGAGGTCGTGGTCGGGGTGGTTTTGTGCCGAGAGGACGAGGTGGCAGAGGCAGAGGACAGCCAGTAGCCGGTAGAGGGCAGGCTCGGGTTTTTGCCTTGACCCACCAGGACGCTCAGGCATCCAATGTCGTGGTTTTAGGTACCATTTCTGTATGTTCTTATGATGCACATGTTCTTTTCGATTCGGGATCTACGCATTCGTATGTTTCTACGCACTTCGTGCCAAGGTCAGGCCGAGAGTCGTGTTTGCTAGATTAGCCGCTTGTCGTGACTACTCCTGTTGGAGAGTCATTTGTTGCGCGACACGTGTTCCGGTCATGTGCTGTCCGTATAGGTGACAGAGATCTTCCGTCGACTTGATCCTTCTTGAGATGTTGGACTTCGATGTTCTACTAGGCATGGACTGGTTACCTACTTGCTACGCATCCGTGGACTGCCGCGAGAAGACAGTTAGGTTTTGTTTTCCCGGCGAGTCACTGTTTGTTGTGCAGGGGGACCGGGGGACCGTGTCACGATCCGAAAGTACGGAACAAGACCGGCACCTAAACTACGAACGTCTCGAGGCGTACATAATCTAAGTAAACCGAAAACCCAGAAATCCAAACCAAGAAAAGTAGTAGAGTGAAGGAAAACCAATTTAAAATAAGTAGTTTTAATAGCATAAGCCGAAATATGCGGGTTTCTAAAAACAGCAAAAATTTACTGAAAATTTCGGCAGAGTCTCCTTTGTAAATACTGGCTCCCAAACGGGATACAACATGAATAGTATACGAAATCAATAAAAAGGCATCCCCAAGCGGGAGCTAGCTCTTCGTCAATCGACGGTCACAACCACACAAGCAATAATATACAACGCCAACGGCGAGGATCAAAACTCAAAAAGAAACTCAAAACCACCAGAAACATAACGAGCGACTCTAAGGTCGAAAGAATAAACAACACTGGTCTCTATCTCAATAAATACATGTTTGGTTGATAGAATTTACTAGATACAACAGAATAATATTATACAAGGTAATATGATGGGTACGATACAAGAAAAACCCACCTATTAGCAAGTCACCCGAATGAAACTGAGCCCGCAAAGCCGTAATGAAACCTGTACGGCAAACCTGCAAGAAACTGGGGCACAACGGGGTGAGTTGCCAACTCGTGAATAGAAAAATATCTACGCACAGAAATCGCATAAATAACGCAACCTAGGTCAATGATCATAATATATCCTCAAAAATGTATATAACATGCAGCCTATAACAAGGCTAGGGTAAATATCTAACCCGAGTGTAATCTCATGTGGCCGTGTCTGTGCCTCAGGTAGCAATATATCATATGAATGAGGTATGCATGCATGAAACAGAATACATGTAGATGAAGAAACTGTTTTCATAATTTAGTGAGATTTCCTTCGTATTTTTAAACTGAGGTATCATAAATAAATCAGTATCAACAGTGTCTAGCATCGACACAAAACATAAATCTCACTGTCTCGAAATATCAATGTCTCAATCTCAATATCTAGGACGCCGTCAGTCCAGACCGGCCCCTACCATCCATCTCAAGACCACGACGGTATCCTCCGGATATCCGACGTGTCGGGTAATATCACCGGTAGGTAGTGTTCCCCAGCCAGGCTCAACGTCAACACCACATTCCTCTTGCCCCGGGGTACCATACCGGGCCCACCATGAACCCGAAACGGTTCCTCCACTCCTCGAATCGGGTCTCGAAATCCATCAGCAAACTCATGGTGGACGACTCATACATCATAGGAAAACCGTACTTTTTATTTTAAAAGAGAGAAAAGGTTTATTTATGTTTTTGCGGTTTTCCTCCAAATCCAGAAAATCTCATGGAAATCCGAATCCAAAACCTCAATAACACGTAAAATAGTGAATATATGCATGAAAATCCATGACTGCGGCATAACGATGAATAACAGTATGCATGAAGTGACAAGTAATAACTACAATATCTAAGCTGGCATATAAGGTAAGTACACTAATATTATGTCAAACTACTAGCTATCTAGCTAAGTTAAGCAATAATATTTTCTAAGGTGTACGTGACATGGCAATTACCGATGAAGATGTGTGTGAGCCGGCAATTAAGTGTACGTGGTACATACGCATCATCGGTAATGGTGCTGGTGTCCTAACAATATGATATCAATGTTGCAATAAGAAATTATAACATAAGTATGCGATGCGAAGCGAACCACAATAATAAGCGGGAGCTGAATACAAGACGCAACTGTAACTAACCTGCATTAATCTAATATAAGTCCTACAAATGGTGCCTTTTGAAATAACACAAATCATGGGGTTTTGAAAACAGGGGCTACGGTGTTTTTATGAAAAGATACGTCTTTTGAAATATCCGTAGGATCCCTTGGGCTGTCTTTAAAAATGCCCACGATTCGTTAGTTTTTGAAATAGGTAAGAAGTCTAATCTAATCTAACAACTACACTAAACTATACGGCTGAACTAACAAGATGAACTACAGGTAAGGAAACCGCCTATCATCCGAGTCGATACATATACATACCTGTATATGTATAGTCGGTGATCCCGCCTCAATAATATCATATCCGATACCATATCTATAATCAGGCATCCCAAGTCAAGAGTGCGGATCAATCATCAATATAGCTCGTACGTAAATCCGTCGTACGGCATCCCCAAATCTGGGTACGGGTTAATATCACATTAAATCACACTATTCATCTGGTATCTTCTTTATCAAATATCATGATCCGGGACAATGTCCTACGTCTAGTACAATACTGATACCGCCTAAGCATGCATACAGGTGTAAGAATTGCTACGTCAAAAGACCCGCTAAAACATCATGTCGTATCTCAATACGAACCAAATCACATCACCGATCTTCTGGCCTCAGGCCCAATATCATCAACTCATCTCAAATTCCAAATACTATCCTCAAATCCAGTATATGAACACATAGTAACATACCCATGTGAACACATAAATATATACTCCCATATACGCACATATAAAAGAAGAATGTATGCAAGTATGTGTGTGTGCGCGTGTGTGAGTGCGACCACTACTCTAGGGTTTCGCAACTACACTAAACCAATCCAAAAATACCAAATATCCATCTTATCATCAATAATCTCAACAACATATAATCAATATCTGTGTGTATACGTATTCGTATACATCACCACGAACTGCGGGGGTGCTATACGCCATCCACCCGACTTCTCCCCGTAGATATAAATCTACTCACCTGGTCCTCGTTCGCCGGTGCCGACGTCGCCACGCGCTTGCTTGTCGTCTCGAAGTCCACATGGGGTACCTACATATCATAACGCACCGTATCGTATTAAAATCCGACTCATGACCAAAACGACACACGAATCCCACATAGGTCAAAACCTATGGTTGCTTCCACGAATCAACCCAGAAACCCTCGATATCGGCGTACAATGCCATACCATCGAGAAAAACCCAAATACCCTCATTTATACATTCAAAAACACTAATTATAATATGAAATAGGTTGCAATTTACAAAAACCTCAAACTCACTTTAAAAGCTACTTTTCCGAAAATCTAGCAAGCAAAATTAACCGTTTTAGTACAAAACTCGATGTTTAAACAAATTTAGCGACCACAATATCCACTAAATATCATAACTAAGTCATATAAACTATTTCTATAATTTATTCTCATAAATTTGCCTCATTTCCAAAATCCTAGTTTGCAAAAATATCAATTTTTAACACCTTTTATAGCAAAATTCACAATTCATCAATTAAGCTTGGTTTTGCATGATCTAAATTGCTAAACAACTTATTAAAATGTTAATAAAGTCATCAAAACCTTAATTAGATTTTAAATCACCCATTTGGAACCAAAAGCTAAAAACTAGTTTGCTTAAATAAAGCTAAATTGGATATTTTAATGTTACAATTAGCACTAAGCAACAAGATTACATTTTGCATGCCCTAAGATACAAAAATACATCACATAACCATGCACAATTGATCACCATTCAACTCCAAAACAAAACCCCACTTCAATTTCATAAACCCTAATCTTGAATTTGGACTCTAAATTTAAAATCTAAACTAAACCTTTCATTAACATAATTTGAAGTAATAACAAACAACTCAAAAAAAAAACAAGATTTATACCTCATAACCATCTTGAGATCAACATGAAACTTGTCTCCAAATTGCAAACTTTTCACCAAGATCCATGCTAGATAGGCTAAGGAAAAATGGGTAGGGCTTGGATTTGGATTTTGTGGGATTTCTTGTGTTGATTTTTGGGCATAATATGAAGAAATTTTGAGGTGAAATGAGAAGAGAAAGGGGGGGGCTGTTGCTGCAGTGAGGATGGGAGGGGTTCGGCCAAAATTGAGGGGAGGAAGAGAGAGAGAGAGAATGAGGTTGGGGTGTGGGTTGAAGTCAACAAAGTCCACTTTATGTTAAATACCATACCTCATCAATTAATCTATTCATTCTTCTTTCTTTTCTTCTTCTATTTTTTTTTTTAAAAGAGAGGGCTGCTGGAATGTGGTGGTGGGGCTGGCCATGTGAGTGGGTGAGGATGAGAGGGTGTGTGTGTGGAGCAATGAACACCAAACACTAATACAATATGCACCAAAACCCTTTTATTTTCACAAAATAAGCCTTTTTCTTCAATATTATCTAAACCGTTTTGGCAAACAATTTTATTTCAAAAACCACATGATAAAATTTTATTTAATGTTTTATGATGCACAAAATTTGTTTCAACTCATTCCAATTTGTAATTTTCCCTAATTAATTGTATTAGTGACGGCTTAAAATAATAATAAAATAATATTTTTTTCAGAAAATTTGAAATTTCACCAGCGGCTCAATAAACACCAAATAATAGCAATTACATAGCTAGAATATGTATATTTAATTTTTATAATAAGATATTTGTATTTTGACTTTTTACAGAAAACCCCCTTATTTTACCGTTTTTTCGAAATTTCACCGAAACAATTTTCAAAACGTTACAATTTTCCTCCCTTAAAGAAATTCGGTCTCCGAATTTAAATTAAAACTCTCCCCAAATACTAAAACATCTAAACCAAAATCATCAAGTCGTCGGGGCTCCGAAATTGTAAATACATAAAACAAATCGTAGCGCAGCGCATGCGCATGAAAAATGAGCATATAACTCAAATCACAACTCTGTCAAGCATCCCGCAATCATCGGAGTCATGGGGAAGACATCAATGCCAAATCCAAAGCAAAACCAATATGATATAACTCGAAACTATACATGTAAATATCGAATCTATATATGTAAGTATCTGAAGGAAATGCATGCCAAATCTCTTTAAGTCGCTGTGCACGCGTATAACACTGCACAGTGGCGGACGTCTACCATAAGAAAATAACTATATACATATATACCTTTGTTTGAAATGTACGTTCCGCCGTATTGGAAACAATTTAGAAGGGTCTCCTTGTTTTAAACATTTCGTGTCATATCAGACACGTAGGTAAATACTGAGGCTATAGCTCGCTTTTTTGGAAATCCCATCAATAACTATCAATGCATGCAAAATATATTCAAGTACTATCCTCTGGCTAGTCCTTCTCAGTACGAAAACACATAGCAATATCATAAAAACGTACTGCTCTATACGAAATCAATCCCAAAATATGCACATGAATGCTACGTGCGTCTGGTGCGCACAGAAATCAAAATCCAAATATGTACCATATATATGCACAGAAACAACATCTAAGTGCATCGGGTGTGCACGAAACATCTGTCGTAGGCAACATGTGTGCCTGACCGCAAAATCAGGTGCATCTGACATGCACGAAAAATCTCGGTTTAGTGCATCTGGTGTGCACCAAAATCACATCTCAAAACATGCGCTCAACATGTGCAAAAATCCAAGGCAGGTGCATCCATCATGCACGAAATCATGAAATCCAATATCAAGCGCCGAACATGCGCAAAATCAAATCAGGTGCACAAGGTGCACAAAACAAATATCAAGTATCACAATCGAAATCGAAGTCCAGTGCATCTAAGTGCACAAAAGGCGTATCACTGCACTGCAAGCATATATAAACTATACAGAGTGCAGGAACAAAATCGCGTGCATGCATACGCACAAAACCAACTTAACTGTTTAAAATCGTAAAATCACAAACATGTGAAACTGAAGCACGAAAACGATATCAAGTGCAACAGTGTGCAAAGATCGTAAATCCTCAATCATCAAAATCAAATCATACGAATAAATCACCCAATACATCGTAATCAATAATGGCGGAATAGTACTGCTCAAGAGCATTCTCTAAGAATCTCGGCCAACTGTCGCGGTCACTAGTGGGACGTCTCGTCGATGATCATGAACTCTGTCCTGCTGGCGTGCGTAACCATGACCACTCCTGGGTCAAGGTCTTCACTGTGAATTACCAATCTTTCGGTCCATCGGCTCATCGGCCCTGTCAGGTGTGCTAACGGGGACGATTCCGTTCTGGCACTTCTCTGGTCATCTCTTGGTCAATCATCGCGACCACTTGTAAGACAGCATATTACTGGCGTCGGCCTCTGGCTCTCTGAATGTACGTGACACATCTGATCCTGAGTGCAAGTATCATTGCAGCAGTGTCCTGGAAGGAATCCTGCTCACGGTCTCTTCCATGTCTCGTCTCTACCAACTGTCCGGAAGTCATTGTCCTTTCCTATATCTGCATCTTGCTCTGGAACGACTGCATACTCATCGCGACTCCTTCTGGAAGGTAAGTCCAAGTACCATGCCTCGGCATGCGCATCGCCTCTCTGATGTCGGCGGAGTGGAACATCATCTCATCTAGATCTGGTGCGAACCTCTTACTCCACTTTTCTCTAATGTCGTCTGCTTTGGACTCGTCTCGTCGCGGCTGCATGGACTGAACTCCAACGACTATCCTCGAATCTGGAGTCTCCCAAGAAATGCATCTCACCACATAGCATCCGAATTAAGTCGAACCATCCAATCGATTGTCAAAACCTCATAATCCCCCAAGGGCTCAACATCTTGGGTACAGTTTAATAGTATCGAGTACATACCATAGCATCGGTGGTCCAGCCGTAGAAGGGCAAACCCAAGCCTCACTAATGGCGCCGTAGAACTTCCGCAAACCCGAAGGTTCAAAGGCTTTCACACGGTCATTAAGTCGAGTTAGGGTTTCATTCTTCTAGAGGGACCATAGAATTGCCTGCATGTCTTTCCGACTACTTTAAACTTGGAATAATAGGTTTCTGACATTCGATCGTCTCTGTCGACTCCCAACGTCTCCGCGTGAAGTCGTCTCTAGCTGGAATCAATCTATCTGATGGCCTCGCATCGGGTTAGGCGAACGATCCACATGTCCTAGTCATTCATCATCGGGTGACTAGCGACCTTCTATCATCCCTTAGTACAACTCGTTCTGCACTAACTCCAGCATCTGGGGCAATACCTCGTCGTTCGCAGCAATAACTGGCTCGCTCGTCTGCACGCTGAACCGTGCCTCAATCATCATGAGTAAGCAATACACTAACGGTCATCAAAATCTGGCTGGCCTCTGTCAGCGGCTCAATCCTCTGGTGTCGATCAGCACCTCCGAGTAATCTCATAAAAGCGATCCGCGAAACGCTCGTGGCGCAGAAACACCGTAAAAAGACACATCTCTGCAATCGTGTGTTGCCGGAATTTCTCCTTGGTCAGTCCTCGTTCATGACGAGCTTGTGCTGACCGCAACTCTAGCCGTAGCTCTCCCTGCCTGTAACCGTAGCAGCAAAACCAAACTGTTACCGATGAGGCTAGATCAGGAAGGAATATAATACTGAACAAGGAAATGTACATCCTAAGGCTTCATAAGTGGAGTGGCGTGTCGTAAATATGCCGTGGAACATACCAACGGTACGTCACTCTACTTTAGTCACCTATTCCATCAACCAAGGGTCATCCTACGCTCCGAAGGTTAAAACCTAACGCTCTGATACCAACTTTGTCACGACCCGAAAGTACGGAACATGACCGGCACCTAAACTACGAACGTCTCGAGGCGTACGTAATCTAAGTAAACCGAAAACCCAGAAATCCAAACCAAGAAAAGTAGTAGAGTGAAGGAAAACCAATTTAAAATAAGTAGTTTTAATAGCATAAGCCGAAATATGCGGGTTTCTAAAAACATCAAAAATTTACTGAAAATTTCGGCAGAGTCTCCTTTGTAAATACTGGCTCCCAAACGGGATACAACATGAATAGTATACGAAATCAATAAAAAGGCATCCCCAAGCGGGAGCTAGCTCTTCGTCAATCGACGGTCACAACCGCACAAGAAATAATATACAACGCCAACGGCGAGGATCAAAACTCAAAAAGAAACTCAAAACCACCAGAAATATAACGAGCGACTCTAAGGTCGAAAGAATAAACAACACTGGTCTCTATCTCAATAAATACATGTTTGGTTGATGGAATTTACTAGATACAACAGAATAATATTATACAAGGTAATATGATGGGTACGATACAAGAAAAACCCACCTATTAGCAAGTCACCCGAATGAAACTGAGCCCGCAAAGCCGTAATGAAACCTGTACGGCAAACCTGCAAGAAACTGGGGCACAACGGGATGAGTTGCCAACTCGTGAATAGGAAAATATCTACGCACAGAAATCGCATAAATAACGCAACCTAGGTCAATGATCATAATATATCCTCAAAAATGTATATAACATGCAGCCTATAACAAGGCTAGGGTAAATATCTAACCCGAGTGTAATCTCATGTGGCCGTGTCTGTGCCTCAGGTAGCAATATATCATATGAATGAGGTATGCATGCATGAAACAGAATACATGTAGATGAAGAAACTGTTTTCATAATTTAGTGAGATTTCCTTCGTATTTTTAAACTGAGGTATCATAAATGAAATCAGTATCAACAGTGTCTAGCATCGACACAAAACATAAATCTCACTGTCTCGAAATATCAATGTCTCAATCTCAATATCTAGGGCACCGTCAGTCCAGACCGGCCCCTACCATCCATCTCAAGACCACGACGGTATCCTCCGGATATCCGACGTGTCGGGTAATATCACCGGTAGTTAGTGTTCCCCAGCCAGGCTCAACGTCAACACCACATTCTTCTTGCCCCGGGGTACCATACCGGGCCCACCATGTACCCGAAACGGTTCCTCCACTCCTCGAATCGGGTTTCGAAATCCATCAGCAAACACATGGTGGACGACTCATACATCATAGGAAAACCGCACTTTTTATTTTAAAAGAGAGAAAAGGTTTATTTATGTTTTTGCGGTTTTCCTCCAAATCCAGAAAATCTCTTGGAAATCCGAATCCAAAACCTCAATAACACGTAAAATAGTGAATATATGCAAGAAAATCCATGACTGCGGCATAACGATGAATAACAGTATGCATGAAGTGACAAGTAATAACTACAATATCTAAGCTGGTATATAAGGTAAGTACACTAATATTATGTCAAACTACTAGCTATCTAGCTAAGTTAAGCAATAATATTTTCTAAGGTGTACGTGACATGGCAATTACCGATGAAGATGTGTGTGAGCCGGCAATTAAGTGTACGTGGTACATACGCATCATCGGTAATGGTGCTGGTGTCCTAACAATATGATATCAATGTTACAATAAGAAATTATAACATAAGTATGCGATGCGAAGCGAACCACAATAATAAGCGGGAGCTGAATACAAGACGCAACTGTAACTAACCTGCATTAATCTAATATAAGTCTTACAAATGGTGCCTTTTGAAATAACACAAATCATGGGGTTTTGAAAATAGGGGCTACGGTGTTTTTATGAAAAGATACGTCTTTTGAAATATCCGTAGGATCCCTTGGGCTGTCTTTAAAAATGCCCACGATTCGTTAGTTTTTGAAATAGGTAAGAAGTCCAATCTAATCTAACAACTACACTAAACTATACGGCTGAACTAACAAGCTGAACTACAGGTAAGGAAACCGCCTATCATCCGAGTCGATACATATACATACCTGTATATGTATAGTCGGTGATCCCGCCTCAATAATATCATATCCGATACCATATCTATAATCAGGCATCCCAAGTCAAGAGTGCGGATCAATCATCAATATAGCTCGTACGTAAATCCGTCGTACGGCATCCCCAAATCTGGGTACGGGTTAATATCACATTCAATCACACTATTCATCTGGTATCTTCTTTATCAAATATCATGATCCGGGACAATGTCCTACGTCTAGTACAATACTGATACCGCCTAAGCATGCATACAGGTGTAAGAATTGCTACGTTAAAAGACCCGCTAAAACATCATGTCGTATCTCAATACGAACCAAATCACATCACCGATCTTCTGGCCTCAGGCCCAATATCATCAACTCATCTCAAATTCCAAATACTATCCTCAAATCCAGTATATGAACACATAGTAACATACCCATGTGAACACATAAATATATACTCCCATATACGCACATATAAAAGAAGAATGTATGCAAGTATGTGTGTGTGTGCGTGTGTGAGTGCGACCACTACTCTAGGGTTTCGCAACTACACTAAACCAATCCAAAAATACCAAATATCCATCTTATCATCAATAATCTCAACAACATATAATCAATATCTGTGTGTATACGTATTCGTATACATCACCACGAACTGCGGGGGTGCTATACGCCATCCACCCGACTTCTCCCCGTAGATATAAATCTACTCACCTGGTCCTCGTTCGCCGGTGCCGACGTCGCCACGCGCTTGCTTGTCGTCTCGAAGTCCACATGGGGTACCTACATATCATAACGCACCGTATCGTATTAAAATCCGACTCATGACCAAAACGACACACGAATCCCACATAGGTCAAAACCTATGGTTGCTTCCACGAATCAACCCAGAAAACCTCGATATCGGCGTACAATGCCATACCATCGAGAAAAACCCAAATACCCTCATTTATACATTCAAAAACACTAATTATAATATGAAATAGGTTGCAATTTACAAAAACCTCAAACTCACTTTAAAAGCTATTTTTCCGAAAATCTAGCAAGCAAAATTAACCGTTTTAGTACAAAACTCGATGTTTAAACAAATTTAGCGACCACAATATCCACTAAATATCATAACCAAGTCATATAAACTATTTCTATAATTTATTCTCATAAATTTGCCTCATTTCCAAAATCCTAGTTTGCAAAAATATCAATTTTTAACACCTTTTATAGCAAAATTCACAATTCATCAATTAAGCTTGGTTTTGCATGATCTAAATTGCTAAACAACTTATTAAAATGTTAATAAAGTCATCAAAACCTTAATTAGATTTTAAATCACCCATTTGGAACAAAAAGCTAAAAACTAGTTTGCTTAAATAAAGCTAAATTGGATATTTTAATGTTACAATTAGCACTAAGCAACAAGATTACATTTTGCATGCCCTAAGATACAAAAATACATCACATAACCATGCACAATTGATCACCATTCAACTCCAAAACAAAACCCCACTTCAATTTCATAAACCCTAATCTTGAATTTGGACTCTAAATTTAAAATCTAAACTAAACATTTCATTAACATAATTTGAAGTAATAACAAACAACTCAAAAAAAAAACAAGATTTATACCTCATAACCATCTTGAGATCAACATGAAACTTGTCTCCAAATTGCAAACTTTCCACCAAGATCCATGCTAGATAGGCTAAGGAAAAATGGGTAGGGCTTGGATTTGGATTTTGTGGGATTTCTTATGTTGATTTTTGGGCATAATATGAAGAAATTTTGAGGTGAAATGAGAAGAGAAAGGGGGGGGCTGTTGCTGCAGTGAGGATGGGAGGGGTTCGGCCAAAATTGAGGGGAGGAAGAGAGAGAGAGAGAATGAGGTTGGGGTGTGGGTTGAAGTCAACAAAGTCCACTTTATGTTAAATACCATACCTCATCAATTAATCTATTCATTCTTCTTTCTTTTCTTCTTCTATTTTTTTTTAAAAGAGAGGGCTTCTGGAATGTGGTGGTGGGGCCGGCCATGTGAGTGGGTGAGGATGAGAGGGTGTGTGTGTGGAGCAATGAACACCAAACACCAATACAATATGCACCAAAACCCTTTTATTTTCACAAAATAAGCATTTTTCTTCAATATTATCTAAACCGTTTTGGCAAACAATTTTATTTCAAAAACCACATGATAAAATTTTATTTAATGTTTTATGATGCACAAAATTTGTTTCAACTCATTCCAATTTGTAATTTTTCCCTAATTAATTGTATTAGTGACGGCTTAAAATAATAATAAAATAATATTTTTTTCAGAAAATTTAAAATTTCACCAGCGGCTCAATAAACACCAAATAATAGCAATTACATAGCTAGAATATGTATATTTAATTTTTATAATAAGATATTTTTTATTTTGACTTTTTACAGAAAACCCCCTTATTTTACCGTTTTTTCGAAATTTCACCGAAACGATTTTCAAAACTTTACAGACCGGGGGGACCGAGTCACTGTTTCTCGGCTTTTAAGGAGGGGATGTCGGGGATTCTTAGCTTTCATTCATGATACTGGAGCCATAGTGGAGTCGTTGGACCAGGTTCCTACCGTGCGAAAGTTTACCGACGTCTTTCCCGATAAGTTGCCTGGGTTGTCGCCAGAGTGCGATATTAAGTTTTGCTTTGATCTGATTCCTGGCAAGGAGCCTATTTCTATACTGCCTTATCGGATGGCTCTGGCAGAGTTTAGAGAGCTTAAAAATCAATTGCAAGAGTTACTTGATATGGGACTTGTGCGTCCGAGTGTTTCGCCGTAGGAAGCTCCTGTTCTGTTCGTCAAGAAGACGGATGGCAGTTTGAGGCTGTGTGTGGATTATCGTCAATTGAACCGAGTTACGGTGCGGAATAAGTATCCTTTACCTCGCATGATGATTTATTTGATCAGCTCCAAGGTGCGAAACATTTTTCTAAGATTGATTTACGTTCGGGTTATCATCAGTTGCGGGTTCGGAATGATGACATTTCGAAGACTGCTTTTCGTCCGCGCTATGGGCATTATAAGTTTTTGGTTATGTCGTTCCGACTTACCAATGCGCCAGCAGCGTTCATGGATCTGATGAACCGGATTTTCAGGCCGTTCCTCGACCAGTTTATTATAGTGTTTATTGATGACATACTGGTCTACTCTAGGAGTCGTGGGGAGCATGAGTATTACTTGAGAATTGCTTTGCAGATATTGAGAGAGCACCAGCTGTATGCTAAATTCTCAAAGTGTGCATTTTGGCTTGATAGTGTTGACTTCCTGGGTCATGTGGTGACTGGTGATGGTATTCTAGTGGACCCGAAGAAGATCGAGGCTGTGCAGCTTTGGCCCAGACCTGTATCGGTGACTGAGGTCCGCAGCTCTTTGGGCATATCTGGTTCTTATCGTCGTTTTGTGCAGGATTTCTCGAGTATCGCTGCACCGCTGACTGGACTGACCCAGAAGGGAGTTCCTTTTCTTTGGACTGATGCGTTGTTCATATCATAATATTGCATTATTATATTCCCCATTCTTATTCTTTTTATAAATAAACAGGTGCTTTTGACGCATGTCTGCTACGTATTACAGGTTACAGGTTCTTGGACAGAAAACAGTGAAAACGATGAAAAGACGATGCAAAAGTGGACTTTGACCAACAAAAAGAAGACTCTTGATTAAGCCGACATCAAAGAAAAAATTCACAAAGTACAAGGCAATGCAAGGTCCAAGATTACAAAGCGAATGGTTAAAAGTCCACCGCAATTATTCACTGGATATCTGGAAGAAACATAGAAGCTATTTTAATAAAGAACCAAATAATAAGGAAGCCCAAAGATCCAAGGCCCATTACTTTCTTTAAAGAGACAGAGATATAAAATTTTACCAAATCTTGAAGTCTACTTTGACTAGGTCTTCCTAAGGATATTTTGGTAAATGTAGACATGCGAATCAATTGTAACCTAGGGTTTCCTATCCTCTATAAATAGGAACTCTAAATCATTGTAAAGGCTATGCCTCCCTTCATTAATAAATTTCAGAATTCTTTTGGAGAGCATCAAGTTGTAAGTTCTTTATTTTCTGCCGTAGGTTAATTTTCTATTCTTGCCCTAGATAAATTTAATTCCTTGCCCTAGTTAATCTTTTATTCTCTGCCCTAGATAAATGTATTTTAATTCCCTAATGAGTGAGTAGTCTCCCCGCTTGTTAGGATTAGATCTGGGGAAGGTTTGAGAGACGAAGATCTCTCATCCCCTTTCTTGCCCGTCATATATTTTCATAGAACTCCATGCATACCTTCTTATTCCGCTCCCTACGGCACTCTACCCACGAGGTAGCGGTGATACCGTAGTTTAAAGGCCCGGATTTTAAGGTTTTCTATGTAGGTTAAGGTAAAGATTTCTAAAGGAAGTACAAGGATCTAGAGGAAGAACAATCTCTCCAATCATCCTAATCCCTTTTATTAATATTTACCATAACACCTAATTAGATCTTCATATGGGTATAGAAAACGGTGAGATTTATAGACTTTCCAAACTTAACCTAGACCTAACCCTAGCAAGACTTAGATATAGATTAATTAGGTTTTTAGATTTAATAATCAATCCGGCTCCCATCGGAATTAACTCGTAAAAGCAATTAAGAGATTCACAATATCCCTGTGGACCGACCCGTATTCACCGGCTAGCTGCAAAGCGACGCCGTTCTTGATTGCGGTAATAGATATTTTTGACATACAATCAAATGGCGCCGTTGCCGGGGATGGCGTAGTAATTTCCTTATTGCAATTTCGGGTTAATCAAAAAAAAAATCATAAAAATCTGAAAAATCCAAAAAAATATAAAAATATATCATCTGTTATTTTTTGGAAAGGGTATTCTTGTGAGAATTTTTGCAGGATTAATAGATTGTTGTGGAAGACAGTCTGATTGAAAATTTCATGGGAAAGTTATGATAACGTTTTTAGTGGGAATTCATGATGAATGCTAAGATTATCTGAGTGATAGATGGCTACTAAACTAGTGGAGGTTCAGGGAGGTTCAAACATTATTGCCTTATTGGTGGATCTAAAGTAGAGAAACACTCCTAAAAGCGAGCTTTAGCGTTTTTAAAACAGACTTTAAAAATTGAGTGCAAGAGAAATCACATGGGCTTCTGTCACCACGAATGATAGAAACCGAGGTTTGACATCAGCGTTGGTTTCAATGGTATAGCCTCGGAGCATGTGGGGAAGCTAGAACTAGTAATGAAATTACAGAAAATTGAAGTACCTTAAGAACTACTTAGGGTTATTAACAACAACAAAACGTTTAATAGAAATCTTTAGGGTCAGCTGCATCATAGGATGGAAATCTACATAGATCAAAACAGCAAATATCAAATCCGAACAAACAGAGAAATATCACAATAGACAACAGAAGAAATTTGGAGGACTGAGTCAACAAGAAGTATCGCGGTGATCTGGTCTCAAAAAAAAAAACAAAAAAAGCGCCTGCTGACGTCATCATCTTGCGGCGGATCCGCGGTCGTTGGTTGCTTCGGGCGAAGGTCCCGCGGTCATCTCAGCGGATTAGATCCCCAAACTTCCTCTGCGGTTCACTAAAAAAAAAAATATGTAAGTCTTCGAATCTCCTCCTCTGCAAATCTCTGATATATCTTCTGAAAAATCTCCTGCAGGATTCTTTGCGCTTAAAAAAAATCTTTCCCCTTCCAAATAACAAATTTTGTGCAGGATTCGTTGCGCTATGCTTAAAATAGAAATTGATTGTAAATAATATTTTTTGTTCTGCATATCTTTTATCGAAAATCTTTTTGCAAAATTTCCAAATCAAGAGCAAGCGGAAAAAGGAAAATTTTAATTAGAAAGCTTGCAAACTTTGAAATTCACAAAAAATATTTAATTGCAAGTGATTCACTATTTTGCATATCTTTAATCGGATTTTAAGGGGCTTTTAACCAATTCAGATTGGGTGGGGATTTCATCACCCTTCCCAGGACCTCAGAAATCACATAAGGCATTTGCATTGACCAATCTTAATTAAAAAATACTAGACTCAGCCCTAAGGACGTCGAGCTCAGTAGGACAGAGGACTAGTATAGGCATCGGCCGTTTATCCTAACCTGTCTTTGCGGTGCCCAGGCTAGTGGTTTTTAATTAGGCCCACAGCGTGGTTCCTTCCCACTTACCTGGCACTTACCTGGCCGCAATTGGCGGTGAAGAGGCGGTTTGAGGTCCTATTTCTAGCTTTTTGGAACAGTTAGGAGCTGTCTAGCTGACCTAGGTGACCCTAGATCTAGGACAGATTGTGCATTTCTGGTTATTTGCATTTGTGTCTTAGCCCATTATCGAAAATTTTTGCAAAACAAATAAAAAAGAATAATAAGAGGAATTTTTTTTTAAAAAAAGACTTGCAACTTTTGTCGCTGAGAAATCCTTGCACCACCTACCTTCTTCATCTTCTCTTTCTTCTATCATGGGTACCCCACATCATAAATCAATTGCCGAACTTTGGTATCCCGAACCTAATTTTGCGTCGTACGTCAATTTGTTCGGCCAATTTAAAGACGATCCTTCCTTGCCTAAAATATCTTTGAAAGATCAAATAGAGGCGTACAGGAGAAGCAGTTTGACTTTTCAACCCACTTTGTGTCAACCAAGTCAATTTTTACCACCTCCATATGTTGACACCACTTCTTTAAGTCCTTCTATCACTCCTAAGCCGATGTCCATTGCTGAGCATATTGCTCAATCTCGCAGCCGATCTTTCACCCCTCTCCACTCATCTAATTCTAGGGATCCGCACGATTATTCACCTTTTTATCCACATGTTGACCCTACCCCTGCCCAACCACCCACTTCCTATCAGTCCTACCCGACCTTCCCACCTTCACTAGACACTGCTTCTACACAGCCTTTTGGGAGTTTCACATATCCAAAAAATTTCGAATCTTTTGCCGAAACCCCCTTACCACCAAAGTCTAGTTTGGAAGAGGCGTTGGAGGCGTATATCACAGCAACAAACAAAACGGTTAGGAATGTGGAAGCGTCCGTGGCCGCCCTTATGCAACCTAGTGAACCGGTAGCTAGTTTTCAACTAGCTCCAAATTTTTCAATGTATGAGGAGGCGGTTGGACAGAATGAGAATGTGAGAGGATTTCCAAATCAAACCTACCCTTACCCAATTGAAGCCCACAACTCCAGTTTTCCATCAAATGTCCTCAATGATTCACAAGTTCAAAATAAAAACGAGTTGTGTGATTTTGTAGTGTTTGATTTGCCAGATTGTGAAGAACCCCATTCGAGTGAAACCACACTTAGCCCTTTCGGTCTTTACACCTCCAATCTAGAATCTGAATTTATAAATATCCATGCTTTTGATGAGGTGTCTAAAGAAATTGATTTTCACTTGATTGAGGATATAGACGCCGGGAATATTTCGGATGATGAACCTGTCGATTTAATTGAAATTTTATGTTCAAATCATCATCCCGAGTTATTAAATGTTTCTCCCGAATCTTATATGCGTCTTGATTTTGATGATAATGGCATGGATGAGTTGAATATTGAGGAGAATTATGAGGATAATATTGAGGAGAGTAGTGAGGATCATATTGAGGTTGAACCATTTTTCTTTGATGTGTCGGATTTTCCAATTCATCCTCTTGAACCTTTACCTAAATCACCTTCCCTTTTTTCCATCGTTCCGACCACGCCTCATTTCACGCTTGACGACGGTGAGCTTGAAAACTTTTCCTTTATAACTGACACAGTTCTCACAGCCGATGACACGTACGAGTGTTTCACTTTTTCGGACGATGTTGAAGTCTCACCGCCCGAGTTTGAGTCCTCTGCATTTTCAGATGAGTTAGTTAATCCATCAGACTCGGTTGCTTACAGTCGTTTAGAACCATTGATGGAATCTTTCCAGTTCGACACAGTTTACCACGGTGAGAATGAGACTATCCCTAATTCACTTCCTTTCGTCGTTCCTATCGTTCCGACCGAACAAGTGACCGTTACGCTTTCATCTCCAATACCAAGTTCGGTGTACCCATGTTTTCTTGCGAATCTTCAGGGATTTGATCCCATTTCTCGACGGGTTGATAGGTTAGCGCAATCGCTTACAACATATCGGTCATCACATATTGCGCTAATTTATTCACTCGATTTACACTCTCAAGATCGCGCGACCCTTCTTTCTCCTTTCCGCCATTCTTCTCCCCCACCGAGACCATATTCTACCATTCTTCTTTCCACACGGTATCGCGTGTTTCTCATTTCTTTCTTCTACACCCCATTCTTGCACCAACTATACCATTACCACGATAAGATTTTTGAATGGTTGGTGCTAACCTTTGGCTTGTGTAAGGCTAACCTTAAGTTTGGGGGGAACCTTTGTATATATGTATATATATATTTCTTTTCTTTTCTATAAAAAATAAAAAAAATTTCAAAACAATAATAAAAAAATGTAAATAAATAAACAGGGGAGTGCCGACATTTTGACCCTCTTGGTTTAGTATGACAGTGAGGACACTGTCAAGTTCAAGTTTGGGGGTATGCTCGGTACGTCTTCTTCCTTCGCATTCATTTGTACATATTTTTGCATTTGCATATTTATTTGAAAACCCATAAAAATTGAAAAAATTTCAATAATTGTAAAAATAAATGTATTCAATTTTGGCTAGTTGACTTGAATTTGACAAATAGGTTAACTAGCTAGGAACAACTAGATCTTAGACTTAGTAAATTCAAAACTCTAAAGATAACCTTCCTTAAAGTTTAACGGTAGAAAGTATATGCCTTTGTAGTTTATTTAGAAATAGGCAAATTTTGGGTTCACTTTTTGGGCTAAGTCGAAACAAGGGAAGAGTATTAATGTTCTTATTAGAGTATAAGTTTGAAAAATAGTTCCTAACTTAAGTCTAGATTCTGAAAATGTATACCCTACAAAATGCACAATCACGCACCTTGAAACTTGGATTAGTAGAAGAGACCTTGAAATGCTCTTGTCTAAAGTCCTTAGTACAATGAAAATAAAAAGAAAAAAAAAGTGAATAAAGAAAAAAATGGACACTGGTTTTTGTGATTACTTAAGGCTGTAAAAATAGAAAAATATTTAGCGAGGGTGCTTCATCACCTAGTGCCTTACACCAACTGGTTTGGGAGTCACTGCTAAAAGCCTTGGGTGTTGCAAGACTAGGAAGTACGCTTTAAAGTGCTAACGCATCTTGTAATCGGTTATTGGTACCTCAGGAAGTATTAACGGTCGCATGAAGGATGTGTAAGCGAAATTCAAGTAAAAATTCGCCAATTAAGAAGTGCTTTGGACAACGGACAAGAGTACGATTGCTTGATTTGAATTTCCAAGTGTAGGGGTGATTTATACACACACGTAGGGATATGTGATTGGAGTTTAGGTAAGAGAAAGGAATGAAGAATAGAACTTGTATCTTTAGTAGAATTGATAAAAATTCCTAAATGGAGATGGAACCCTAGAAGGAAAACTTAAGAGATGCCGAAAGCTAAGTAAGTCTATAGAACATATATAATCTTATGTTAGATGATGAGGAAGTGTGAAGAATATGGATGGATAATTTACGGGTCGAAGATAATAGAATTCCTTGTTAGAAGACCTAATTGGAGAATTAAACTTAATAGGCCGAATTGATAGGATTTTGTGGGTGTAATCCGCTGAAAACCCTCAGGAGACAACACTCCTCCTACTAGGGACACCTAGAGATTTAACGGCTTGTTGCACGTGCTCAGTGCAATCGCGTTTCCCTGCGAAAGTGCAGTTAGGATTTCAGTGAATAAAAATAAGTTTGCTCGAGGACGAGCAAAAGATAAGTTTGGGGGTATTTGTTCATATCATAATATTGCATTATTATATTCCCCATTCTTATTCTTTTTATAAATAAACAGGTGCTTTTGACGCATGTCTGCTACGTATTACAGGTTACAGGTTCTTGGACAGAAAACAGTGAAAACGATGAAAAGACGATGCAAAAGTGGACTTTGACCAACAAACAGAAGACTCTTGATTAAGCCGACATCAAAGATAAAATTCACAAAGTACAAGGCAATGCAAGGTCCAAGATTACAAAGCGAATGGTTAAAAGTCCACCGCAATTATTCACTGGAGATCTGGAAGAAACATAGAAGCTATTTTAATAAAGAACCAAATAATAAGGAAACCCAAAGATCCAAGGCCCATTACTTTCTTTAAAGAGACAGAGACATAAAATTTTACCAAAGCTTGAAGTCTACTTTGACTAGGTCTTCCTAAGGATATTTTGGTAAATGTAGACATGCGAATCAATTGTAACCTAGGGTTTCCTGTCCTCTATAAATAGGAACTCTAAATCATTGTAAAGGCTATGCCTCCCTTCATTAATAAATTTCAGAATTCTTTTGGAGAGCATCAAGTTGTAAGTTCTTTATTTTCTGCCGTAGGTTAATTTTCTATTCTTACCCTAGATAAATTTAATTCCTTGCCCTAGTTAATCTTTTATTCTCTGCCCTAGATAAATGTATTTTAATTCCCTAATGAGTGAGTAGTCTCCCCGCTTGTTAGGGTTAGATCTGGGGAAGGTTTGAGAGACGAAGATCTCTTATCCCCTTTCTTGCCCGTCATATATTTTCATAGAACTCCATGCATACCTTCTTATTCTGCTTCCTACGGCACTCTACCCATGAGGTAGCGGTGATACCGTAGTTTAAAGGCCCGGATTTTAAGGTTTTCCATGGAGGTTAGGGTAAAGATTTCTAAAGGAAGGACAAGGATCTAGAGGAAGAACAATCTCCCCAATCATCCTAATCCCTTTTATTAATATTTACCATAACACCTAATTAGATCTTCATATGGGTATAGAAAGCGGTGAGATTTATAGACTTTCCAAACTTAACCTAGACCTAACCCTAGCAAGACTTAGATATAGATCAATTAGGTTTTTAGATTTAATAATCAATCCGGCTCCCATCGGAATTAACTCGTAAAAGCAATTAGGAGATTCACAAAATCCCTGTAGACCGACCCGTATTCACCGGCTAGCTGCAAAGCGACGCCGTTCTTGATTGCGGTAATAGATATTTTTGACATACAATCATGCGTGCGAGCAGAGTTTTCAGCAGTTGAAGATTCGGTTGATGACAGCACAAGTTCTATCTTTGCCTTCTGGATCGGGCGGCTATGTTGTTTATTGTTATGCTTCTCGAGTAGGGCTCAGCTGTGTATTGATGCAGAACGATAGAGTGATTACTTACACTTCTAGGCAGCTGAAGAAGCACGAGCAGAACTACCCCACTCAAGATCTTGAGATGGCCGCGGTGGTCTTTACATTGAAGATTTGGAGACACTACTTGTACGGGGAGTCGTGTCAGATCTTCACGGATCACAAGAGCTTGAAGTACATCTTCCAGCAGCGGGATCTGAATCTGAGACAGTGCCGTTGGATTGAGCTAGTGAAGGATTATGATTGTGAGATCCTTTATCACCCGGGCAAGGCGAATGTGGAAGATGATGCTTTGAGTCGTAGGCCCAGGGGTAGCTTGTCCAAGTTGAGCGCAGTTCAGCGTCAGTCTTCTGCAGATTGGTAGCTCTTGTGTGATGGTAGAGTGCAGTTTGAGTTCACTTCCGCTGGGGGACAGTTTGCTCATGTCCGCGCCCGTCCACAACTATTTGATCGTATCCGTGAGGCGCAACCCAGTGATGCCCGTTTGTCTGAGATTCTTGAGCTTGTTCGACAGGGTATAGTTTCGGAGTTCATGATTGATGACCAGGGTGTGCTACGATGCGGGACTCGTTTGTGTGTACCAAATACTGATGGGTTGAGACGCGAGATCCTAGAGCAGGCACATCAGTCGGCCTTTAGCGTTCATCCAGGTTCCACCAAAATGTACCGTGACTTAAGAGACTTTTACTGGTGGGAACGGATGAAACGCGATATTTCGGACTTCGTTTCGAGGTGCCTGACTTGTCAGCAAGTCAAGGCTGAGCATCAGAGACCGGCTGGAGAGTTGCAGCCTTGACCCATTCCGGAGTGAAAATGGGAGCAGATTTCCATGGACTTCATTATGGGTCTACCCAGGACCAGTAGAAGGTATGACTCCATTTGGGTGATTGTTGACCGGTTGACAAAAGCGGCTCACTTCCTTCCAGTGAAGACCACTTTTGGTTATGCTCAGTATGCTCAGTTGTATATTGATGAGATTATGCATTTGCACGGTGTTCCCACATGCATAGTATCCGACAGAGGCACCCAGTTTACTAGCCGTCTTTGGCAGAAGCTTCAGGAAGTTTTGGGTACCCGATTGATTTTTAGCACCGCTTTTCATCCACAGAACGATGGTCAATCGGAGCGGACTATACAGACTCTGGAGAATATGCTCCGTGCATGTGTGCTTGAGTTTGGTGGCAGATGGGATCGTCACTTGCCATTGATTGAGTTCTCCTATAACAACAGCTTTCAGGAGACTATTCAGATGGCACCTTTTGAGGCTTTATATGGTCGGAAGTGTCGATCGCCAGTCTGTTGGACCGAACTCAACGAGAGTAGAGTTTTTGGACCCCAGCTAGATCAGGAGACTACGGAGAAGATCCAGCTGATTCAGGACATGATGAGGGCAGCCCAGTGTAGGAAGAAGTCTTATGCCGATCGTCGTCGTCGCAGACTTGAGTTCGCAGTGGGGGATCATGTATTCCTGGGGATTTCTCCAATGAAGGGCGTTATGCGATTTGGGAAGAGGGGGAAGCTCAGTCCCAGATTTATAGGTCCTTTCGAGATCATTTAACGAGTGGGTTCCATTGCTTATCGTTTGGCGCTCCCGCCTAGTTTTCCGGATGTTCACCCTGTTTTCCATGTGTCGATATTTCGTAGACACCTTCATGATCCTTCTCACATGATTCAGCATGAGACCGTTCAGCTTGAGCGTGATCTTTCGTTCACTGAGCAGCCAGTAGTTATTTTGGATCGGCAGGTGAAGAAACTTCGGTCAAAGGTCTTGCCATCTCTGAAGGTTCTTTGGCGTATCCCTACCAGTGAGTAGATCACTTGGGAGGCCGAAAGCGAGATGCAGAAGAAATTCCCTGATCTCTTTGAAGGTATGCTTAGTAGTTAATTTTAATTCGGGGACCGAATTTCTATAGGAGGGAGATTGTAACGTTTTAGAAATCGTTTTGCGAATTTTTCCGTTTTAGGGTAAAATTGTCGGTATTTTCCATTTTATCTGGACTGTGATCAAACGTCCATATAAACTTGTCGGTACCTAATTTAGCTAAAATAAACCTAGTGCGCAAGCTTTGGGGGTATATGGGACGTTTTGGTTCAAAAAGAATTTTTCACTATTTTAATATTATTTTAATGTGATATTTACATTTTGGGTTTGGGAAAATTTCTCCAAAGTTGTATCTTTTCAAAATAAATCAAACTTGAGTAAAACAAAACCCCACATAATATCTAGGTCGTTTGTGTAAAATGTAATTAAGTTTACAGAAAAGAAAACAATTGGAGAGGTGGCATGTGCATGAATGTGCATTTAAGTGCATTTATGTGCATTTATCATAAGTTTTAGCTAGAACACTCCACACAACTCCTCATACTCCCCCTTGGCCGAGCTCCTCCTTCCTTCTCCTGCCCTTGATCATTTCCTTTCCATTTTCAACAATTCCAAATCAATAAAACTCCAAAATTTCCAAAATAAATCACAAAATACTTCAAGTCTTGACTTTTGCTTCTTTGATCACTTGGAGCTAGCAAAGCTTGGCTCTTGTGAGCAAGTATTGATAGGTAAAATCTCTAATCTGTTAAATAGGAGTTTTTATGATTTATAGCTCGTTGGTTGTTGTTTAGAACACTTTAAATATCGATTAGTGCAATATCTTGTTTTTAGTGTCTTTTAGAACCTCTGTGGTCTACTGTGACCTGGGATTTTTACTGAGTGACCAAACAATATTTTTGTGATGTAGAAGTGAACCTAAGATCCCACCTGAGACACAAGACCCATCCCACCGGCTTTGGCTGGCGTCCTTTTTGCAAATTCCGGCGACACCGGTTTTAAAGGGGATTGAGTGTTGGTTTTTCCGAGGGTAGTTGTCTGCTGTGGTTTTGGGGTGTTTAGTACTGTTTAAATATTTAGTATTTAAAATCTGGGATTGTTTTCCTATAATCTAGTGTTTTGTGTCTGCATGTTACGTAATCCGACACGAATCGTGATCTTGTGCAGCTGCTGCACTTGGATAGGTTTCGTAGTATCGTCACGTACGTTAGCCACTAGACGGACACTTGTGTGTTAGTTTGGAGTTGGTGCGTCGATTAAAACTTAGTTTTACGTTATATTGGTTGATATATGAGATTTCGCTCTGTTTATGTGTTTGTGAATTTATAGCGTCGCAAGCGGGGACTTCGGACGCTGCGAACAAGGGGAAGCAGGTGGTCTGATTTTCATAGCTTGAGACCATCGGTGAGTAGATTTAACATCTACGGGAAAATCGCCCGTAAGGCGTTATGCGACGGGGCTGATATGATAGGATAGCTGCATGTTATTGCATATTAGTTAATTTCATATGAACGTCACTGCATAGTATTATCTGTTATACCTTGACTTGTACCTTTAGATATAACACATTACTGACGGATCATGTTGCACGAGCACAAAATTGTATGGTACACCCACACCGTCAGTAATTGCCATGACAGGCACAACCCACATACATACGTATTATTATAGTGGAGAGGGATAATTGAGGCAGTGACCCTTATCCTATTTTGCATATGAGATATTGTATTGGACATGGATAGTTAAGATAGTAACTCTTATTCCATTTCACGTATACCTTACTATAGCTACTTGTACATCATGCATACATATTGACATGTACACCCACATATTCGATTACAGCTACATGTACATCATGCACTCATATTGACATGTACACCCACATATTTTGCTATAGTTACACATACCTTTGTTAGTGTATATGCCCTAGAGGCCATTACTGTATTATACTAGTTTGTATATTACTTGATGGAAGCTTGGGATATTCACAGTTGTATATACAATCTTGCTCGAAATGGTAGTATGCTACTTGGTTTGTCTCTGCTTTAATATGTGCATGGGTTTCTTTTAGCATATCGCTGATATACATATTAGCAGAGCCCTTAGGATCTTTGCTTGATTACCAGCGTTGTGATGGCGCTCACACTCGTGGGAGCTGGATGATCTATAAGCACATCCTTATACAGGTCCCTAGTCGTTGGACTATCGAGACAGGGCATCGATACTCCGGAGTAGACAAGCGTATGCGCTTCTCATCCCAGTGTAGGAGACGGTCTGTCCCACAGCCGTCAGTACGTCGTACTTGAGATAGTATGCGGGTGCTCGTTAGGTTACGAGTACACTTGACAGGACTCGTCGGGAACTGTTGGTTGGTATTATACCTATCGTCAGTTATCAGTTCCCAGGTGACATAAGTACAGCTTAGTCCGCTGACTTGACACTGTCACTTCGCCTCGAGTGTGTTCCCACTGCACTTTGATTACTACCCTACCACGGCTCAAAGGAGTCGTGCAAACAGGTAGTTTTTGTGTGCAGTCCCGAAGCACTTGGAGGCAGTGACGGTTAGACAGGATTCGTCTCTCCCGGTATTGGGGGTTGAAATCGCGCTGTGTCCAGGAGAGCCATTACACGAGTAGTCCCTGGCCAGGGCAAGCGAGATATACTGGTAGGTTTCCAGTGTTATCTCAGGGTGTTCTGGGCTACACTCCGACACGACTTGTACCGCTATTAGGGGACTGACGTTCACCGCCCCCTAGGCCCGCCATGCGATGTATCAGACGAACAGACCGGACTGTACGGAGACTGTCACATACAGGCTCAGTAGGAGTTCAGATGGGGTAAAATGATAATGGTCATGTATTGATTAACCATGACAATTATCTAGCTAATTATCTAATTACAATAATTCACACATATATGTGAGAATGGTTTATTTTTCTCTCATTCTATCATTTTGCTTTCTCTCTCTTGTTCTTCCTCTCCCTCAAGCTCTCCCCTCTCATGTGTTGAGAAACACTTGAGCTTGAGAAAAACCCCTTCTTGATAATCTCTACTCTCATCTAGGGTTTAAGGATTAGCACTTCTTGCACCCTAGTTACTTCTAGCTTGGAGTTGAAGCCAAAGGTTGAGGCTTTCGGGTAGATCTTTCTTCGACGTGAGAAGACGACCAAGGTGACCTCTTTCCACTACTCCAAGGAGCAAGGAGAGAAGGATATAAAGCCCTAGGTATAACCTTTCTAACACTTAGCTAGTTTCTAGTTAGCTTTAGCTTGTTTTTGTTTAGCAAAGATCCTTCTTTGTCTAGTCCATGTTGCCTAAGTTGATAAAAATTTGATTTTTATTCCGTTTTCCGCCTCCCCGTAAGTACCGGGGTGGGTAACGTGGACTTACAGTGGTATCAGAGCCTAACTAAACATAAACTAGCTAGGTAGTAAAGTGTATGAAAGTTCGAATCGGAAAAATCGCAAAACCGAGTTTTTCAAAACCCAAACTTTCTGTTAAAATTTTTTCTGTTCAAAACAAAATTTATCATACTCCAAAAATCATCTCAGGGTTTTGTGAAGAAAGCCACCAAAAACGATCCAGAGATTCGACCAAAGAGCCGCGGTTCCGTGGCAATCGCAAGCTATTGCCGCGCAACCGCGGCCGTCTTGGCTCGGCTCTGGGTCGATTTTGGTGCAGTGTCTTTCTGGCATGGTTTTGGGATTTTTAAGATGGTTTATATGTGCCCAGATTTTCCAGAATAGAAATTCGTTTTTGGGGGCCTATAAATCCGTATTTTTATCGAACTTTACTACACTTTGACTATAAGGGTTATATCTGTGATGTTTATATGTATTGAACGTCGGCTAATCGCTATATGTCGATTAGTCGGGGTTATACATATCTGTGATCTGTGTTTGATGATGGTATGTGTATATGAATGTGTTGGATTGTCGTGGGTGAATAGCCGGGGTGGATGTGAGATGAGTGTTTCTTTTTCTTTCATTCATTGTAACATGTAAATTGATGTAATATTATTTGTATGGCCGCACAACCGGGTCGGGGTTATAGCCGTCATTGTATAATTCTTTTTACTGTTTTTGCTCCTAGGATAGACCCATGGAGGGGTGCACAAACTACCGGGTATCTCGAAGTGCCGAGTGGCCTACTCACGGTGGTGAGGGAGGTTGCTTCGCTTCGGGTACTTGGCGGGTAGTTTGCCGCACCCGTAGGGGTCTCGGGTGGGGTATTGGCTATTCACCGCGACCGTGTAATCCGCTTTTCGTTGCAGGCTCGAACGGATTTCGGATTCCTAGTATATCCAATGTATTCATCTGTGATCTGTAATGTCTATCATTGCTATATATCTATATATGATAACTATTTAGGCGTTGCTTATGTTTTACAGCCGCGCTAGCCCAGCCCCCGCTCTGTCGTTAGTTAAGTAATCTAACGGGTGATGACGGGCCCCGTGGCGAATGCGAATGGCATAAGCGTACGTCATATTTTGGTTGTTTTCTGCAATGGTAGGATTAAATGATGGGACGCATTAAAATAACTAATGCAAGAAAATAAACCAAGTAAAAGTCGATTGGAACACTTTGAAAACCACTCGGTTCTTTTCAAAACTAAAGTTTTAAACGCGGAGCTTGAACCACTCCTTTTAAAAGCTATCTCGTTCCATCGATTATATCAAGTTCACTACGTTCACGGTTTCGCCAAAACCATCCGTAGCCATCCATCATTTCAGTTAAATATTCGGTAGTATTCAAGCTATGTATTTTGACCTCACGCCAAGGCATAGTGATTGGTAGCTGCCGAATATTTATCTGTTGCATAGATAGAATGCGTTGGTTTGAGACAGTCGTACTGCCATTTTGGCCTACGTCAAGGGTAGGTACGGGTGGGTTCAAAATAACCGGGATAATGATGGGAAGAACTTGATATGTGTCTTATGACATTTTGACCTCACGCCAAGGTCATAAGAGCATAGGGCAAAAATCCACATCGGGAGTTTCATAAGTACTGAAACTTGCTAGCGCTGCATACCATTTGGAGTGTGATGATTCTGGTAGGATTCCTTCGGTTTTATCACGCAATGATATTTGGATCCCGATCCTACTGTGAGTATATGCTACTCCTCGGGAAAACTCTCACTTAACGATCAATGCTATAAACCTAGTAGGTGTCTAGAAAGGTGTTAGCGGGGCTATGCCCACAGGGAAAAGAGGTTACTTAATTAAGGAACTTCGCGAAAGCGTTGGAAAACCTCCCTCGAAGTACCGACACTGGCCTGGCTGAACGGTTAAGCAAGTATTGTACGGTGAGATTGATCCTGACTAATCCTTTCTTTAACGGTTTGAGAAGGGATTCGAGAGACAGTGGGAGCCATCCAGTTTAGACAAACTAAAAACCACTCTAAACTTGCAAGAGCATCATGCTAAAGTGTTTCTTTTCTCTCTCCTAATTGTAGCGACCATTCAACATGACCGGACTTAAGTTATTACTAGATAAAAACATATTGACAGGGCCAAACTATAAAGATTGGCTCAGGAATGTCAAGATGGCAATCACTTACGACAAGTTGGGGTATGTCCTTACCACCAAAGCTCCCCCTATCCCAGGTCCCAAAACCAGTGTCGTAGATAGGGAAATCTACAAAACCTGGGAAATAGATTGTGTGAAGGCCAGATGCCTCGTACTAGCCTCGATGGACAAGGAACATCAGAGGAGGCACGAGAATATGGACCTAGAGTCCATATTTCTTCATACAAAAGAACTGTATGGAGAGCAGTCTCATATCGCAAGGTACGAAGTGTCGAAGAAGTTGTTTTCGGCAAGGTTGGCCGTCGGATCATCGGTAGCGGAACACGTGCTTAAGATGATTGGCTACATAGAGGAGCTCGCGGACCTTAGGACCACGTTGGAGAATGAACTCTATACTGATTTGATTCTCCAGTCCCTTCCTTCCACTTACGCCCAGTTTATTCTTAACTTCAACATGCAAGGAAAGGAGGTTGAACTTTCCGAACTTCTGAACATGTTGAGGAGTGTTGAGGGCACCCTACAGAAGGGTAGGGAGACATCCACTTTGTTTATAGGAGGATCTTCCTCTTCTAGATCCAGGGCGAAAGCCAAGGGTAAGAAGAAGAAAGCCCCCTCCAAACCAAGTGGCGGTGTCGGTAAAGTGGATACGAAGGGAAAAGGAAAAGCAAAAAAGATAGCGGGAAAGCTGGTGGGGAAGGAAGAATGCTTCTATTGTCACAAAAGTGGTCACTGGAAACAGGATTGCCAGCCTTGGAAGTCCAGAACACAGGATTTGAAGCGAGTTGCAGCTTCAGCTTCAGGTGTGTATGTTATTGAAAATTGTCTATCAATAAACTCTACATCCTGGGTATTGGATACCGGATCAGGATCTCATAGCTGTAATTCTTTGCAGGCGTTGAGAAAGCATAGAGTTTTGAAGGCAGGTGACATGACCCTCAGAGTTGCAAACTGTGCTAGCATGGATGCTGAGGCCGTGGGGGACTATCACCTGGGATTGTCGGATGGACACTTTTTGGTTTTGCGTAGTTGTTATTATGTACCAAATGCAACCTGTAATATCATTTCTGTATCTTTATTATCTAAAGAAGGTTATGAATTTGCATTTGTAAGTAATGTAGTGAACATTCACCTTAATCAAGTTTTGATTGGGTCAGGTACATTGAACAACGGTATATACGTATTAAACAAACCACAGATTTTCAATGTTCAGAATACACACAAAAGAAGGTCTCCAGAAATCAATAAAACTTTCTTATGGCATTATAGACTGGGTCACATCAATGAGAGAAGGTTGACTAAGTTACATGCAGAAGGATATTTAGATCCATTCGAATATCAATCGTATGCAACTTGTCAATCCTGTCTCAAAGGAGAGATGACAAAGACTCCGTTCACTGGACACGGAGTAAGAGCGAGCAAGCTCTTGGGACTCGTACACAGCGACGTGTGCGGTCCAATGTCTACACATGCGCGAAGCGGTTATTCTTACTTCATTACTTTTACGGATGATTTCTCAAGGTTCGGACATGTCTTCTTGATGAAGCATAAATCCGAAGCTTTTGAAAAGTTCCAGGAATATAAGAATGAAGTAGAAAAACAAACAGGCAAAAGTATCAAGACACTAAGATCTGATCAAGGTGGTGAATACTTGAGTGCCGAGTTCCTGGGTTACTTAAAAGAGAATGGAATTCTCTCTCAGCTTACTCCTCCATACACTCCGCAACATAACGGTGTATCGGAGAGACGGAACCGAACCCTATTGGATATGGTACGGTCCATGATGAGTAACGCTGAGTTGCCGCGATCGTTCTGGGGATATGCGCTAGAAACAGCTGCATACCTTTTGAACCGTGTTCCCACTAAGACTGTGCCTACCACACCATATGAGTTATGGAGTGGGAAGAAACCCTATCTTCAATACTTGAAGATTTGGGGATGTCCAGCTTATGTCAAAAAGCAGCATGCGGACAAACTAGAGGCACGCTCAGTACTGTGCAAGTTTGTGGGATACCCAAAGAACTCCAGGGGGTATCTTTTCTATTACGCAGAGGAACAAAAAGTCCTTGTTTCTCGTAATGCCCATTTTCTGGAACACCAGTTCATAGAAAAGGAAATAAGTGGGAGCGCAATAGAACTGGAAGAAATTCCGGAACCACGAGCTATTACTGAAAGCTTAGTAGAACCAGAGGGTTCGAAAGATCAAGACATTCCCACGCCACTCCGCAGGAGTAGTAGGCAGTCTCATCCGCCCGAGAGATACTACGGTTTTCTCATTGACGGGGATAGTGAATATTGCATCATAGATTTTGATGAGCCTACTAGCTTCCAGCAAACCATTCAAAGCGTCGACTCGGTAAAATGGCCGGATGCAATGCGGACCGAGATGGAGTCCATGTACACCAACAAAGTATGGACGTTGGACATTGCTCCAGATGGGGTAAAACCCATAGGATGCAAGTGGATCTTCAAAAGGAAGATTGGTGTAGATGGACAGGTTGAGACCTATAAAGCTAGACTGGTAGCAAAGGGTTTTCGTCAGTGACCTGGTTTGGACTATGACGAAACCTTTTCTCCAGTAGCTATGCTGAAATCCATTCGGATCCTTCTTGCCATTGCTGCCTTCCACGATTATGAGATTTGGCAGATGGACGTAAAGACAGCTTTTCTAAATGGACATTTAGAGGAGTGTGTCTATATAGACCAGCCAGAGGGTTTCATTCAGAGTGGGAGCAGCAGAAAGGTGTGCAAGTTGCTTAAGTCCATTTATAGACTAAAGCAGGCATCGCGGAGTTGGAACATCTGTTTTGATGAGACGGTCAAGGAATTTGGCTTTATCAAAAATCCAGATGAACCATGCATCTATTGTAGATTTGTAGCGAGAACTGTAGTATTCCTCGTTTTATACGTGGATGACATTCTCTTAATAGGAAATGACATTCCTATGCTACAATCTGTCAAGGGGTTCTTGTCAAACAGGTTCTCCATGAAAGACCTGGGTGATGCCTCATACATTCTGGGTATCCGGATCTACCGTGACAGATCCAAGAGGATATTAGGACTTTCACAGTCCAGGTACATCGACACCATACTGAAGAGATTCAGTATGGAAGATTCCAAGCGCGGTAATCTCCCGGCTTATCACGGGATCACCCTCTCCAAAGAGATGTCTCCCAAGACTGATTTGGAGAGGGATCGCATGTCTATTATACCCTACGCTTCTGCGGTAGGCTCTATAATGTATGCGATGTTGTGTACCAGACCGGATGTGGCTTATGCACTGCGTGCGGTAAGCAGGTATCAGTCAAACCCTGGGGAGAAACATTGGATAGCAGTAAAGAACATTCTCAAGTACCTGAGAAGGACTAAGGAGATGTTCTTGGTGTATGGCGGAAAAGACCTCCAGATTGAGGCCTTTGCTAACTCCAGCTTCCATAGTGACAAGGATGATTCCAAGTCCATGTCGGGTTTTGTCTTTACCCTCAATGGACGGGCGGTGTGTTGGAAGAGCTCCAAACAGGAAACCGTTGCTGGCTCGACTATGGAAGCGGAATACATCGCTGCATCTGATGCCGCAAACGAAGCTGTCTGGATGAGGAAGTTCTTGAGAGAACTTCAGGTGGTTCCGTCCATTGTTGACCCAATACCTCTGTATTGCGACAACAACGGGGCTATAGCTTTAGCGAAGGAACCCAGGTCCCATCAGAAATCCAGACACATCTTGAGGCGGTATCACCTGATCAGGGAGATCGTGGATCGCCAGGAGATCGAGGCTCGGAGGGTTGCTTCAGAAGATAACACAGCAGATCCATTCACCAAGGCCTTGCCCCAGACTTAGTTCGAGCGGCTGATCGAGATGATAGGTCTTCGATACGCCAGTACATGGCCATAGTAAAAGTGGGAGATTTTTAGTGTATATGCCCTAGAGGCCATTACTGTATCATACTAGTTTGTATATTACTTGATGGAAGCTTGGGATATTCACAGTTGTATATACAATCTTGCTCGAAATGGTAGTATGCTACTTGGTTTGTCTCTGCTTTAATATGTGCATGTGTTTCTTTTAGCATATGCTGATATACATATTAGTAGAGCCCTTAGGATCTTTGCTTGATTACCAGCGTTGTGATGGCGCTCACACTCATGGGAGCTGGGTGATCTATAAGCACATCCTTATACAGGTCCCTAGTCGTTGGACTATCGAGACAGGGCATCGATACTACGGAGTAGACTAGCGTATGCGCTTCTCATCCCAGTGTGGGAGACGGTCTGTCCCACAGCCGTCAGTACGTCGTACTTGAGATAGTATGCGGGTGCTCGTTAGGTTACGAGTACACTGGACAGGACTCGTCGGGAACTGTTGGTTGGTATTATACCTATCGTCAGTTATCAGTTCCCAGGTGACATGAGTACAGCTTAGTCTGCTGACTTGACACTGTCACTTCGCCTCGAGTGTGTTCCCACTGCACTTTGATTACTACCCTACCACGGCTCAAAGGAGTCGTGCAAACAGGTAGTTTTTGTGTGCAGTTCCGAAGCACTTGGAGGCACTGACGGTTAGACAGGATTCGTCTCTCTCGGTATTGGGGGTTGACATCACGCTGTGTCCAGGAGAGCCATTACACGAGTAGTCCCTGGCCAGGGCAAGCGAGATATACTGGTAGGTTTCCAGTGTTATCTCAGGGTGTTCTGGGCTACACTCCGACACGACTTGTACCGCTATTAGGGGACTGACGTTCACCGCCCCCTAGGCCCGCCATGCGATGTATCAGACGAACAGACCGGACTGTACGGAGACTGTCACATACAGGCTCAGTAGGAGTTCAGATGGGGTTCACCTCGTCAGTCTTCTTATCGACATCTACCTGGGGACCGTTACGTACAGCTAGTGCCGCTTGCGGTCTGTGGTTAAACCCACTGCCAGCGTAGTGTCGAGTCTTTAGAGTCCCACACAGAGAGCTATTCGCCTTTAGGCAAAATGAGTAGAGGTCGCATGGTTTTTCGACAGGGTTCGTTCACATCCGCGCACTTGTGCACGTTTGCTGTCCGGACAGCTTATACTAGCGGGCTTTGGTTTAAGCCGGAACCTAGTATATGATTTAGGATTGGTTTTTTCTCTTTGTATTCGTGTTCCTCGGATCACGAATACGGGTGCGTATGCACAGTTGCTTGAGACAGAGGGAGAGGACTTTGATTAGGGTTAATGACTATTGTCATTTTATTAACCCTAATGCTTATGTGTGTATTATGGTTAATTGATATTAGTTTAAATAATTGTGCATGGTTATGGTTGTTGACCATTTGACCTCCTTGACTTGTTGACCTTGGTTGACACTTTGACCATCATCATTTCATTTGGAAGATGCTCTTTGATCCTTGCAATTTGCATTAAAAATGAAATGTTAATGGTCATGTCTTGATTAACCATGACAATTATCTAGCTAATTATCTAATTACAATAATTCACACATATATGTGAGAATGGTTTATTTTTCTCTCATTCTATCATTTTGCTTTCTCTCTCTTGTTCTTCCTCTCCCTCAAGCTCTCCCATCTCATGTGTTGAGAAATACTTGAGCTTGAGAAAAACCCCTTCTTGATAATCTCTACTCTCATCTAGGGTTTAAGGATTAGCACTTCTTGCACCCTAGTTACTTCTAGCTTGGAGTTGAAGCCAAAGGTTGAGGCATTCGGGTGGATCTTTCTTCGACGTGAGAAGACGACCAAGGTGACCTCTTTCCACTACTCCAAGGAGCAAGGAGAGAAGGACATAAAGCCCTAGGTATAACCTTTATAACACTTTGCTAGTTTCTAGTTAGCTTTAGCCTGTTTTTGTTTAGCAAAGATCCTTCTTTGTCTAGTCCATGTTGCCTAAGTTGATAAAAATTTGATTTTTATTCCGTTTTCCGCCTCCCCTTAAGTACCGGGGTGGGCAACGTGGACTTACAACCTTAAGTGGTATTGTTTTGACATATGATATTGAGACGTTGACTATTATGCTTATAATATACATTATACATATTTGCTTACATGTAGATACGTAAACCTTTCTACACTTACATATAGGCCTCATATGATGCCGCACTTGTTTTCAGAGGATTTTGGGAACCCAAGATATGATTTAAAGCTGGATTCATTTAAAAGAGCGGTTTTCCCTTGATATGGTCATATTGTTGTTTTATGTTGCATATATCAGTTTTCATGGATTTACGCATTGAGATATGGATTTCATATGATTTATGGATTTGAGAACCGTGGGGGTATTTCAAGAAAACTATGTAATGTTTGAAAACCCGGTTTCTCTTGATATGATATTTCAGTGCGTCCACCATGTGATTTCTCGGTTCTGAGATTTGGTTTGTGATACCCGATTCGAGGAGCGGGAGGCACCATCTGTGGGTACATGGTGGACTCGGTATGGTACCCCGGGGCGAGTGGTGATTTCGTGGTGTAGACGATAAGCCTGGCAGAGGGACCACTACCTACCAGAGATTTTATTTGGACTCGGCGGTTATCGTAGGGATACCGACCGGAGTGATGTATGACATATCGTCAGGGCCAGTCGTGGTGACAGCGCCTGAGTTATGAGGATTTACGTGTCGATGCTAGACACGGGTTTCATGATGTTTCGAGTGTCGATGTTAGACACTCAGGTTTTCCATGATTTCTACGTATCGTCGGTAGATCTACGGGGTTGATATCCTCATACTTATATATATATATACATATACATACAGGGATATGTTTTCAAGATGTTTCGGGTCGTGACATATATTCGTAAAATGATATAGTCTTAGGCATCTAATAATGGCACGGGTAAACATCTATACATAAGTGTAATACCAAGTGCTCGTGTCAGTGCCTCAGGTAGCAGCATATCATAAATATGAGGTGTGAATGCGATATAATGAAAACATAATACTTCATGAATGAGAAAACTGTTTTCTTAATATAATGAGATTTCTGTATAAAAGTTTAAGTATCATAAATGAAATCATCAGAGAATCAGTGTCAAGCATCGACACAAAATATACATCTCAATATCTCAGGCTCCGGCTATCCGGACAAGCCTGCATCATCAAATCTCAAATTCTCAGGCTCCGGCTATCCAGACTAGCCTGTATCATAAATCTTAATATCTCAGGCTCTAGCTATCCAGACTAGCCTGTATCATAAATCTCAAGACCACGTCGGTATCCTCCGGATATCCGGCGTGTCACAATAAAATCACCGGTCAGTAGTACTCACCTATCTCAGGCTCAACGCTATCCTCTGCGACCTTCTCGCCCCGGGGTACCGCACCGGGTCCACGATGCACCCACAAACGGTTCTTCCTCCTCCTCAAATTAGGTGTATGATATCGCTCAAGAGCCGAGAAAACTCATGGTGGACATATCTCAAATCATATCATGAGGAAACCGCAACATTCATTTTAAAATGATAATCAGTTTATAAAATCCTTGCGGTTTCTCCATATCCCGAAATTTCATGGAAATCCAAAATCCAAAACTGAATAGTCAATAATAATGAATATTGGGTTTCGGCAATCCGGACTGGCCCTTATAATATTGCATGACAAATGAATATATAAATATGCATGAATATCACAATAATAAATGAAATATCTAAACTAGCACAGTAAATATATATCGGAACTATCAGCTCGCAAAACGATATCAAAAGTAATATTCTCTAAAGTGTATGTGACATGGAAATTACCGATGATGATGTCTGTGAGCCGGCAAGCAAGTGTACGTGGAGCATACGCAACATCGGTAATGGTGCTGGTGTCCTGACAGCATGGTTTCATAATCACTAAAGTACATAATAAACATGTAATGCGATGATAACAATATGAATAAACGGAGAATGAAAAATAAACGCAGCAATACCGAATATACAGAAATGAATAGTAAATGCAACAGTAAGGAATCTACATTAATATATATGGGTCATACAGTTTTACCGTTTGAAATAACATGAATCGTGGTGTTTAGAAAATAGGGCTACGATGCTTTTAATAAGAGGTACGTCTTTTGAAATATCCGTAGAATCCCTTGGCCTGTGTTTAAAATACTCACGATCCGTTAGTTTTGAAATAGGTATAACCCGAGTCTAGTCTTACATCTACAAGTAAACTACTGGACTAAAATAACATATAGATCAAGAGGGTAAGGAAAACCACCAAAGTCTGAGTCGGTATATATATATATGTGTGTGTGTGTGTGTGTGTGTGTGTGTGTATAATAGTCGGTAATCCCGCCTCAATAGTATCCCATAGTATACAATATATAATATGACAGTCTCGAGTCAAGAGTGCGGATCAATCATCAATATTCATCTCGTACGGTAAATCCATCGCACGGCATCCCAAATCTGGGTATGGGTCAAATATCACATTTATCTCGTTATTCATCTGGTATCCTTATCATCACATATGGTGAACTGGGGGTACTGATCTAAGTCTAGTACAATACCGATACCATCTACATATATATATGCGTGTGTATGAAACACACCGCCTAAAGACCCGCTATAATATTATGTCGTATCACATAATACGAACCACATCATATCACCGATCTCATGGCACCATGCCCAAACTCATCGACTCAACTCAAAGTACTATACACTATCTTCATCATCCATGTATATGTATACGTATATATATATATACATAGTCTCATACATGTGTGTGTGTGTGTCTATATATATATATATATATATATATATATATATATAGACAAACACACACACACACACAGTCTCACACCTATGTGTCTATATATATATACATATCCCCATATACACACAAGTAATAAAAATATGCAAGTGTGTGTGTGCGTGTATGCAAATCTTTACTCTAGGGTTTCGCGACTAAGAAGCTAAACTAAGTTACTTCTAACACAATAAAACTAACCGAAGAACATCTAAAAACTATCTCGATAATCATTAATCTCCCAATACACATAATTATATATATATTGTGGGAGATAGTGCCCTCAGAGTCAATTATTGGATCACAGGCACGCGATTGCAATGATTGAAGGAGGACCTGTCCCAGTAGGACAGTCTTACTCGAGATGATAGTATGCTATCTGGTTTATCTTTATCATCGTGTACTGCTTTAGGTGACCTGACATGTCGCTATTACACGTTGATAGAGCCCCTAGGATTCTTGCTTGACCACCAGCAGTATGAGGGCGATCATATAAGTGGGAGCTGGTAGTCTATAAGCACATCCTTAAAAGGTCCCTAGTCGTGGGAGTTTCGAGACAGGGCATCGATACTCCAGAGTAGACTAGTGTATACAGTCGAGACCCCGACGAGGGGCTGTGGCCGGTCTCACAAGCCATTGGTTTCAGTTGGATCACCTAAGATGTATACAGGTGCGCATTGGGTTATGAGTACACCGGAAAGGACTCGCCGGGAACATGCTAGTTGGTCTTATACCTGACGTCAGATAGCAGTTCCCTGGTGACATGTGTACAGGTTAGTTCATCGACCTGGGGATCGTCATTTGTCTCGTGTGAGTTCCCACTGTACTTTGATTACTATCCTACCACGCTCAAAGGAGACGTGCAAACAGGTTTTAGTTGGGTACAGTCCCGAGCCACATGGAGGCAGTGAGCGGATCTTCAGGGGTTCGTCTCACCCGGTATTGGGGGTGAGGTCGCGCTGTGTCTAGGAGAGCCATTACACGAAGCCCTCGGCCGAGACAGGAGATTTACTGGTAGGTATTCCAGTAGTATCTCAGGGTGTTCTGGGCTACACTCCGACACGACTTGTACCGCTTTTGGGGGTCTGACTTTTACCAACCCCCTAGGCCCGCCATGCGATGCTCATAGACGAACGGACCGCACTGTACGGATATTGTCACTGACAGGCTCAGTAGGGTGTCAGGATGAGTTCGCTCATCGACGTCCCTTTTGGTCAATACCTGGTAGCCCGTTACGTATTGGCTTATACCTCTGACGTGCTAGTGGTTAAATCCACAACCAAGGTCTTGACGAGTCTTTAGAGTCCCCCACATTCAGTTGCTCAAGTTTTCGGGCGAAACGCTGTTGAGGCCATATGGAGATATGGCAGGGTTCGATCAGATACGTGCGGTATTGCACGGATCAGGATCGGACGGATAATACTAGCCGGCTTTGGTTTAAGCCGGATCCTAGTATAGTACAGTGTAGTTTTTGTCTCATTGCATTTGTACTTCGGTCGGAATACAGATGAGGGTGTGTATACACAGTATCGGGGTTTTCCTGTAATTTATTACGGGACCGGTTTTCTGGAATTGCCAGTTTGCTTTCCGTTTCGGCCATTTTCTTTGTATCGTTCATTGGCCGAAGATTGGTGGAGGAGGGCTTATTTAAATTTGTGCAAATAAGCATTTGTGGAGGGTGTTCTTTACATTTTATTGTATCATGATGGTGCACCATCCATTGACTTGACTTTTTGCTTCATGATGGTTTTCATGATTGCTTGACTTTGGACATCATGATGGTTGTGGTGGAGTGTTGGTTTTAGCTTGTTATCATGCTTGAGCATGATAGCCTTCTCTCTCTCTCTCTCTTGGATTTTTTTTTGGGGCTACCTCTTTGTTACACTCACTCACTCTCATTATCTATCTCCTCCCAAAAAAGCCATGGCTGGCCAAGCTTGATGAAGGCTGTCCAAAATTTGATATGTGGGATTTTGCTTTCTTTTGGTTTTGGAAAAATCCCACAACACCATCTCCAAAAGCTTATATCATTTCCTCCACCATATGGCAACTCCATGAACCCCAAAATGAGACATGGTTCTACACTATGTTCTACAGCAAATCTTGGGCACGTCGACTCGCCAGCTTCGTGCCCGAGTTGCCTCGGTATAGAGGTGGGAGCCCGTAAAAGAAGCCGGTGACATGGTGCCCTTCCGGCGACGAGGTGGAGACCGGAGATTCCTTGGGAGATCGGGACGACGACGAGAAGACCGGAGGACACGGATCAGTCGGTATATCTCTCTTCCCCATCTTGAAGTTAGCTAGGACTAGTTAATGGTTCGATCTGGGTTTTAGTGCGCGGTGGTGCCGGTTTGAAAATTAAAGTTAACCATCACTTCCGTATTTTGCCTCGGGATGGAGGCCGGGGTGCCGCCGTGCACTTACAGTGGTATCAGAGCCTCGCCATTTACTTAGTCTAGCTTTGTCTAATGTGTTTTACATTTCCGATCGAACAATTTTCAAAAACCGTATTTTTCTTCACATCAGTTTCTGTCGAAACTTTTTGAAGTCCAAAAATTTTTCAGGTTGTTTCAGAATGATGTGTAGGAAATTCTATGAGTTCTGTGAAAATTTAGGCTCGTGAACAGTCCAAACCAACGCGGAACCGCGGCCAAACCCATGCTTGGGCCGCGGTTCCGCCGCGACTTTAACTGTTCAGTCCCCCAAACTTTTGCAGAATGTTTCTGAGTTGAAAATATGGTTTCTGGAATGTTATTTTTTGGGCCCAGATTTCTTGATGTGCTACAGTAGTACTTGGGGGCCCACTTGGTAAATTTGATCGATCGGATATTTTAAACACATTGGTTCACAGTATTTACATTATATCTGCGACCGTGAATGTCACTTGATCGGTAAATCCTGTCTAACTGCTATAGCCCGGTTAGACGGATTTGCGAACGTGACTTTCACGTTGATGTTCTGTGTATTGCTGTGTTGTTGCGGATCGGTCGTGGGGGATAGCCTGGTTGCAGTGGTAGTACAGTTTTGTTGTATTATGTACATTTGATATTGCGGGACGAGCGTCCGACATGTGGACTGCCGTCACTGCCTGTTTGTATTATTATTTTGGGGCACGACCAGGTTGCAGTCGATGTACCCGTTGTATGTATATTTTACTTTCTGTACTAGGATTGCCCCGCGAAGGGGTGCACGGATAGCCGGTTTCTAGAGGGCAACGAGCCCGCATCTCATGGCATTGAGACGGAGGGGGCTTCACTCTAGAATTGGCGGGCTATTCGCCGCACTCATAGGGGGTACAGGTTGACCCAGGAGGGGTGCCAAAGTTACCGGATTCCGTGAAGTGCTGGGTGGTCCATTCACGTTGCTGAAGGGGGCTGCCTCGCTTCAGGTTTTGGCGGGTAACTTGCCGCGCCCGTAGGGGTCTAGGATTTCATTGCACAGGTTATCCACACGACCAAGGGAACGTCGGGTTTCAGTAGTGGCTCTGTGAAACCCGGGGATCCCAGATATCTGTATTGTTCTGTGATGCTGTACATTTCTGCGATGTTGGTTTTTATCTCGCCTTGAGCGAAATATAATATATTGGTATATATATTAGTAGATGTTGTATATGTTTTGCATCTGCGCTAGTCCAGTCCCCGCTCTGTCGTTAGTTAGCTAACCTAACGGGTAATGACGGGACCCAGTGGCGAATGCGGATGGCATATACGTACATCAGTATATTTTCGTTCTTTGTGGTGTGATCAATTGATGGGACGTCGTTGATTCGGATCAATGCAAGTTAAAACAAACCTAATCTGATGTTGTTGGAACACTTTTCAAAAAGCTGTTATTGCAAGGACGTTCACTTTTGTTTTGCATCGTGGTATTCAGTTGGAATATCCTGCTCCTCAGTCGACGAGGCAAGGGCCGAAATCCCTTCACCGGGAGTGACCCCTTGGACAAAAAGTTTGCGTCAGGGCAATAACTTCACTTTAGCCGATTACTTTTGCTTTGCACCGTGGTATTCAGTTGGAATATCCTGCACCTCAGTCTACGGGGAAAGAGCCGAGATCCCTTCACCGGGAGTGACCTCTTTAGCAACGGTTTTTGTCACTATATTTTTAAAAAGCTATCCGTTCCTTCAACGATATCAAGTTCATTACGTTAAAGGTTTTCACCAGAAACCATTCGTAGCCCTCCGTCGTTTCATATGGATGGTCAATAGTATTCAAGCTGTGTATGCTGGCCAAAGTCAAGGCACAGTGATTGGTAGCTATTGGGGTATTCATATGCAGCATAGATAGATGCGTTGGTTTGGGACAGTCGTACTGCCATTTTGGCCAAAGTCAAGGGTAGGTACGGGTGGATTAAAATTAACCTGGAGAATGACGGGTAGAACTTGACATGTGACTTATGATATGTTGGCCAAAGTCAAGGTCATAAGAGCATGGGGCAGAAATCACATCGGGAGTTTCTAAAGAAACTGAAACTTGCTAGATATGCGCATACCTTCTGGAGTGTGATGACGTGAGCGGATTCCGTCACGTTATCATGCGATGATAGTTGGATCCCGATTCCCACTGATGAGTTGGTTTACTCCTCGGGTGACCCTGACTAATTCTTCTTTCAGGTTTGGAGGAGAATTTGAGGTACAGTGGGAGGTTTCCAGATTAGATAAATTGGTAACCATTCTGATCTAGGTTAGAGTGCACGCTGAGTGTTTCTCTTCTCTCTCTCTTCGGCAGCGACCATTGACCCGACCCTAGACTATGACTCAGAGACCAAGTTGACCGAACCTTCTAAAACACTGGCTTTTGGATTGTCAGAGTTGCAAACCTCATTACCACTCCTACTTTTACCCTTTTCTCCAGGACACCCCGTATTACTACGAACGTCCACTTCCATTGGACAAAACCATCGTATGGTTAGATACGAACTCGAAAGAATTTATTCGAGGATGGTTTCAGGTTCTGGAGGAAACGGATAGGACTATTCAGTTGTCTTTTCCTTTTACCTTCTCTCAGGTTGCGAGTACTCCTTAGTTTAGGAGATAGTACACCTATTATGCAAATTGGATAGTCTTCTTCCAAACCATAGGCAGGTGCCGACCGGTAGGGAATGAAGAAAACCAATTAGCATAACTATGGTGTACAGAAGGTATTAAGTAAAGACATAACAAGGGATTAGTAAGAGGGCAAAGTAAATTGCGACTGATATTCACGACAAAATCAGGTATTTCATTACCACTCCCACTTCACCTTTGTATTTCTCCAGGATACTCCGTATCACTACGAAGATCCACAGTTTATTGGATACTCTATCGTATGGTTATATACGAACTCGAAAGGAACTTGTTCCAGTTCGGGGATGGATTTTGGTTCAGAAGAAAAAGGAATAAGGTTTATTCGGTTGTCTTTTATCTTCACCTTCTCTCATTGCGAGTGCTCCTAGGATTAGGATAGTACACCCATTATGCTTATTGGATAGTCTTCTTCCAAACCATAGGCTGGTGCCGAACGGTAGGGAAGGAAGAAAACCATTTGGCCTAAAGGGGTGTGCAGAAGGTAATGACTAAAGACATAAAAAGGGATTTGGAGAGGTGGCAAAGAATTATACGGTTACAGTCGAGAATCTGGAAGAGGCATTACTAGGAATACCGGGATACCCCATCGAAACATTTCAATGTTTCAGTTTCACTGTGTACTGTTAAAGGAAAACTGATTTCCCAATTAGTCCTTACTCCAAGGTATGTATTTACCGGGTATGATTCTCACATCTTTATGGTTTTACAGATGATGAGTGGGAGTAGGTTAGTGGGAATTAGGTGATCATCCTCATTATATCGGGATTCGTTGTAATTGGTGATATTTGAGGAAGTCACCTGGGTTGTTTGCTGGTCGGCAAATATTTGGTTTTGAATATCCGCTGTTATGCACCAATTTCAAATCGATATAGCTGTACGTCTATTTTCATAGAGTGAGATATACCTTTTTGAAATTATGTCTATGACATTTACCTATATGAGTGGATGGTTGGGTAAGGAGCATTAAACAGCGGTGTAATTCTTCTTAACCATAAGTACAGTTTTCAACCTACGACACACAGTGAATGAGTTATCAGACTCAAGGAACTTATACAGAGTATTGTATGTTGTCCAGGGTCCATCAGGACAGAGGGGTTGGTTCTCGTACTATATTCGGTTTACTTATGACTTCTCTAGTTTTTAGACAGGTGTTTCATAGAAACACAGGGTCCGAATTTTGAGAAGTTATAGGTATTTGAATAAAGTAGAGAACCAGGTATTGCAAGTATCGGGATTCTTCAAAGTGATCGAAGATGTAGATACTTGTGTATGGTGTTCAGTTGATAGTAATGATTAAGAGAACCTGCTTCTCTTTCAGGTTACTCATAATTGGAAGCATTCCTAAGTTGAGTAACGCCGATCGGCCTCCTTCCATTTAGTTGACATGCACTGGGGACAGCCGCATGATTTGAATCTGGTTCAATTAAATCAGTGCCTCTGGTTCTATATTGGATATAGAACAGTTCATATCTTAACGTTGTTAAGGTACGGGGAGTTGTCTGGCTTATGATTAAAACCAGACTCTGGATAACTCAAGGCACGTTTCTGTAATGGCTGTTTGTGGGTTGACCCAGGCTATGACGCGGGTTGACTTTCTACCATCTGGAAGATCAATAGTGATATTGTTCTTGACTCGCCACGGTTTTATTAGAAATGTTTTTTTTTTCAGAAAACAGTAGTGGGAGTATGGTAGAACTGGAAGTGATTCCAGAACCATAAATGATTACTGAAGATTTGATAGGAACCTAAAGATTCAATCTGGTTTGACATTCCTTTGGCCACTCCGCAGATTTGGTGGGTAACTTCTGGCACCCGAGAGGTACTCCGGCAGCCTCAAGGACGGTGACAGGGAAGTTCTTGTTTACCCAGACTTGCCATTGCTGTTGTTCCAGACTGTGAGACCCGGCAGGAGGATGAGTATAGCGTCGTTCTAAACTTGCTTTAGAAGTGTACGTCTATATGACTCTGCCAGAGGGTTGTCGTAGTCAGTGGGAGCAGCGGAAGCATTGGTGGACAGGTAGCTTATGTCTATTTGTAGACTAAAGCAGATATAGCGGAGATAGATCATCAATTTCTGATGTGACAGTCATAGGTTTGACTTCATCAGAACAGGGGATGGATCTGTTAAGAAGGTAGTAGGGTGTGATGTCCTGGTATTTGGATGACATACACAGAGTAGGAAGTGATATTCCTATACTACGATCGGTTATACTTTGGTCGTCACACAGTGGTTTCTCCACATGGGACTTGGACATTATATCAGACATACTGGTCACTAGATCTATGCTCTTAGATCTAGATTTGGGTAGTTTCCCAATCAGGGTACTTTGACAGCATTCTAAGAGTATTTAGAATGGACGACTCTTGGCATAGTAGTGTACCTGCAGGTGTCGGAGTCACCCTCTCTAAAGGTGTCTTACAGACTAAAGGGGAGAGGGATGTGCATGATTGGCAGATCACTTGCTTAGGCAATTGAGTCAATCATGAGATGTCAAGTACCACACCAGATGTTGTTCTTGCACTAGATGCAATAAGTTGACATTGATCCTACCTGGAGAAACAGTCGGAAGCAGTTTTAGAACATAAGTGGATGTTCTAGGGATTTGATAACGACAGCCTCATTCGGGAGACAGTTATCATTCCAGGCTTCCAAGGTGACCTGGACGACAAGGAGGTTGTCAGAGTTATAGTTTTCCCTCTGATGAGGGGCAGTATTTTGGACAGGTGGTCCAAGGCAATACTGAGGGAGGTATGGCGCAGGATACTGATTAAGTTCAGTTGACGATACAGTCTAAGAAGTTTGGATTTGGAGTTCTTTTATGAGCTGGGTCCCATCAGACATCCAGACATATTCTTAGACAGGTATTGCTCATTTCGGGAGATGGTTTTCTCCGCAAACTTGAGATTATAGTGAGACATAGAAAGAAACTTCAAAGCGGATCCACTCACTGAGGTTATTCCTCGAACGCAATAGTTTCGCAAACGAGCTTTGTGAGACTGACTAGTAGAGGAGTTGGGTGTTCGGTATCACACGGGCTGTAAGTATGCGACATCGCAATAAATAGCCTTGTGTGCAAGTGGGAGATTGTTGGAGATAGTGCCCTCAGAGTCAATTATTGGATCACAGGCACGCGATTGCAATGATTGAGGGAGGACCTGTCCCAGTAGGACAGTCTTACTCGAGATGATAGTATGCTATCTGGTTTATCTTTATCATCGTGTACTGCTTTAGGTGACCTGACATGTCGCTATTACATGTTGATAGGGCCCCTAGGATTCTTGCTTGACCACCAGCAGTATGAGGGCGATCATATAAGTGGGAGCTGGTAGTCTATAAGCACATCCTTAAAAGGTCTCTAGTCGTGGGAGTTTCGAGATAGGGCATCGATACTCCAGAGTAGACTAGTGTATACAGTCGAGACCCCGACGAGGGGCGGTGGCCGGTCTCACAAGCCATTGGTGTCTGTTGGATCACCTAAGATGTATACAGGTGCTCATTGGGTTATGAGTACACCGGACAGGACTCGCCGGGAACATGCTAGTTGGTCTTATACCTGACGTCAGATAGCAGTTCCCTGGTGACATGTGTACAGGTTAGTTCATCGACCTGGGGATCGTCATTTGTCTCGTGTGAGTTCCCACTGTACTTTGATTACTACCCTACCACGCTCAAAGGAGACGTGCAAACAGGTTTTAGTTGGGTACAGTCCCGAGCCACATAGAGGAAGTGAACGGATCTTCAGGGGTCCGTCTCTCCCGGTATTGGGGGTGAGGTCGCGCTGTGTCTAGGAGAGCCATTACACAAAGCCCTCGGTCAAGGCAGGAGATTTACTGGTAGGTATTCCAGTAGTATCTCAGGGTGTTCTGGGCTACACTCCGACACGACTTGTACCGCTTTTGGGGGTCTGACTTTTACCAACCCCCTAGGCCCGCCATGCGATGCTCATAGACGAACAGACCGGACTGTACGGATATTGTCACTGACAGGCTCAGTAGGGTGTCAGGATGAGTTCGCTCATCGACGTCCCTTTTGGTCAATACCTGGTAGCCCGATACGTATTGGCTTATACCTCTGACGTGCTAGTGGTTAAATCCACAACCAAGGTGTTGACGAGTCTTTAGAGTCCCCCACATTCAGTTGCTCAAGTTTTCGGGCGAAACGCTGTAGAGGTCATATGGAGATATGGCAGGGTTCGATCAGATGCGTGCGGTATTGCACGGATCAGGATCAGACGGATAATACTAGCCGGCTTTGGTTTAAGCCGGATCCTAGTATAGTACAGTGTAGATTTTGTCTCATTGCATTTGTACTTCGGTCGGAATACAGATGCGGGTGTGTATACACAGTATCGGGGTTTTCCTGTAATTTATTACGGGACCAGTTTTCTGGAGTTGCCAGTTTGCTTTCCGTTTCGGCCATTTTCTTTGTATCGTTCATTGGCCGAAAATTGGTGGAGGAGGTCTTATTTGCATTTGTGCAAATAAGCATTTGTGGAGGGTGTTCTTTACATTTTATTGTATCATGATGGTGCACCATCCATTGACTTGACTTTTTTCTTCAAGATGGTTTTCATGATTGCTTGAATTTGGACATCATGATGGTTGTGGTGGAGTGTTGGTTTTAGCTTGTTATCATGCTTGAGCATGATAGCCTTTTCTCTCTCTCTCTCGGATTTTTTTTGGGGCTACCTCTTTGTTACACTCACTCACTCTCATTATCTATCTCCTCCCAAAAAAGCCATGGCCGGCCAAGCTTGATGAAGGCTGTCCAAAATTTGATATGTCGGATTTTGCTTTCTTTTGGTTTTGGAAAAATCCCACAACACCATCTCCAAAAGCTTATATCATTTCCTCCACCATATGGCAACTCCATGAACCCCAAAATGAGACATGGTTCTACACTATGTTCTACAGCAAATCTTGGGCACGTCGACTCGCCAGCTTCGTGCCCGAGTTGCCTCAGTATAGAGGTGGGAGCCCGTAAAAGAAGCTGGCGACGTGGTGCCCTTCCGGCGACGAGGTGGAGACCGGAGATTCCGCGGGAGATCGGGACGACGACGAGAAGACCGGAGGACACGGATCAGTCGGTATATCTCTCTTCCCCATCTTGAAGTTAGCTTGGACTAGTTAATGGTTCGATTTGGGTTTTAGTGCGCGGTGGTGCCGGTTTGAAAATTAAAGTTACCCATCTCTTCCGCATTTGGCCTCGGGATGGAGGCCGGGGCACCGCCGTGCACTTACATATATATATATATGTATGTATGTATGTATGTATGTATACGTATTCGTATACCACACTACGAACTGCGGGGATGCTATACGCCATCTACCAGACTTCACCCATAGATATATATATCTACTCACTTTGGTCTTCACTTGCCGATGCCGATGTCGCCACGCGATTGCTTGTCGTCTCGAAGTCCTTGTGAGGGTACCTACACATCATAACATATTGTGCTGCATTAAAATCCAATTCAAAACCAAAACGACACATGAATCGTACAAAGGTAAAAACCTATGGTCTAATCACACAAAGAAGCCCAAAAACACCCGATATCGACGTACAAAGCTCAAGTGACCAATACCAAACACAAATGTCAAAACATAAAGTCATAAAAACCAACAAAACAATAAGCAGCAACCTAGAAAGCTGGTCCCAGGTTTTGGTTCAGGTGAAATTAGGTTACACAAACAATACTGGGGTGTAGTGTAGGAGGTATATGAGCTACAGAACAATTCCTAGCATGAAACTCCACGAAGTGGCCGGCCACATCACCTCCAAATCTGGTGAGCACGGCCATTATAGGAAGTTAGGGTCTCTTACTTGCAGGTTGGCCTCCTAGTGTCAATTCTTGGTCTCTAGGGTTGTTTGCTTTTCTATTAATGGCCTCGGATCACTCCAGATTCCCTGTAGGCCTCAACTAAAGACAAAACCGACATTTAGATATCAAACTTGTAATTTGGGTCGGTCACTGGTTTGGTCCAAGTATTATCACTATGGGGGCTTAAGGTCACTACTAAACCTCCATTACACAACTAAAACACAAGAAATCCCCTAAACTCTTCTAGGAATTTTCCTATATCACAAAACCCCAATAAATCACATCTAAACTAATATAGGTGCTAAAGCAAATGAAATACTACACTTAATGTGAAAGAATTACCTCATTTGGCAACTCAAGAATATTCTTGAGTTGCCCCATCTCATCAAAATCCGATTTTTCTTCGTCCAAAGTGCTTGTGAGGAGCTTGTGCATGTTTTTAATGAAAAGGAGATGGTCTTTTGATGAGTTTTTGGTGTTCCTGTGAGGAGGTGGAGGGGGGGAAGAGATGGAGGCAGCCATGGGAGAAGGGAGAAGAGAATGATGATGATGATGATGAATGATTTGCAAAGGCCCATGGTCAATGAAGACCCTCACCTCTCTCTCTCATGCCCATAACCAATAATTTATTCATTTTTCTTTTCTTTTCTTTTCTTTTCTTTTCTCCTCTTTTCTTTTAAACTCAAAACAAATACAATGTAACAAGTATTTTCTTGATAATGTGACACCGTGCATGTCATGTGCACAAATCAAGCTTAATGCACGATTAGCTCTATTTAATCGCGATTAGCATTAAAATAGAGTATAATTAATTATAGAAATTTGTAATTTGCAAAAATCATATAAAACACCCTCATTTCAATAATTCCTATAATTTCCAAATATTTTCCAATTTATAGGTATTTAATCATACCGTATTAATAAAATATTCATAATATTTATTATTTAAATATAAAAATTCCCAAAAATAATATTTTATTTTTCTAAAATGTTACAGAGGAGAGAGGCGATGTCTATTGGTACATGGTGGACCCAGTATGGTACCCCGAGAAATAAGGTCGTATAGTGAGACTTTGAGCCTTGTAGGGGAGCACTACTTACCGGTGATTATTGACCAGGCGGTCATCCGGAGAATACCGATCGGAGTCGTGTGATTTGACAGATTTTAGGGCCGATCTGAGAGACGGGTACCGATATATATATATATATATATACATACATATATCGTGTCGATATTTGACTCGATTTTCTGTCGATTTTATTTGATGTTACCCCGGTTTTATTATACAAAAGTTTTACTAAATAAGAACACAGGTTTTTCTCATACCAGATATATAACCAGATTTCATGCTTGATTATTCATTCATGTCGCATTCATATTAGTGCATAGCATCATTGTTGTATACATAGGTTGTGACGCATTTTGCGTGCATGCTTGAGAAATTTTTTTTAGATGTTGCCTTCTACTCACGAGTTGGCAACTCACCCCTATTGTGCAACAGTGTCTTGCAGGTCAATCCCGTCAGCATAGTAGCGGTGAGCGCACTTCTTCCTTTGCTTCGACTCGAGAACTTTGCAAGTAGGTAGGTTTTGTGAGGATATTCTATTGTTCCCACCATGTATATTTATTTTTTATCTAGTACACTCTATCGATCATGTGTATATGTGACTTAGAGACAAGACAGTGAGATTTGTATATTTGTTCTCTGGTGTCGTGCTCATGTAAGCCGACGTGGTGCTTTCTTATTTCTTGCTTTCAGATGCTAATTTCACACTATTTCGATGTATCTTGCATGCGGTTGTGTTCCGCCATTCGGCGAAGAGCTAGCTCCCGCTTGGGGAAGCCTTTTTTATTATTGCCTATACATATTTATGTTTTGTACCCGTTTGGGGCCAGTTTTTTCAAAGAAAACTCTGCCGAAATTTTCCGGAAAAACTTGACACATTTAAAATGTTTAATGTAAATTTATTTTATTAAAACAACCTTTTTAAAACAAGTATTTCTTCAGTCTATTTATTTAAACGGTTTTGAATTCTAGGCTTTGGCTTACTTAGATTACCCTATTTCTCTAGATGTTGCGTGATTTAAGTGCCAGTCATGTTCCACACATTCGATTCGTGACAAAGTTGGTATCAAACCAATAGCATTTACTTTTCTGAGTATAGGATGACTCTTGGTATGATGGAGTAGGTGACTTAAGCAGAGTGACGTGGCGTGTGTATGTTCCGCGGCATACTCACGATACGATACTCCGCCTAAGTGACCTTAGGATATAATTACTTGTAATTCCTTCCTTGATTCCATATATCCTTTGATTCGATTGCAATATTCCTATCAAATCATGTTTCTTTTTCCAGCCACTATCCCGCCGAAAACTACGAGGGCCCAGAGGGCAGCTGCCAGAGATGAGGTTAGAGCAGGCTCGTCCGAGAAGAGGACCGACAAGGGAGGTACGTCTACCCCTCAGGGACAGACTGATCCCCCTTCTCCAGGCAGGTTAGCTAGGATGGAGGAGAGTATTCATGATTTGCACCAGATGGTTGGGTCCTTAGTTGAGGCCAGCTGAGCACTGAGATCCGATGTTGTTCAGCCTACTACGGGGACTGTGATTGTACCTGCTATCCAGAAAGCTATACCTGCTGCTACGGAGACTATCCCCTTATCATTACAGGAGTTTATGAGGCTGAAGCCTCCAGTTTTTACCGGCACAGATGCAGCAGAGGATCCACAGACATTCCCTGACAAGTTGGCCAGGATTTACTATTCGCTGAGATGTTCTGATGAGAGATCAGTCGAGCTTACGAGTTTTCATCTGGAGGGTCTTGCTCAGACATCGTGCGAGTCAGTTGAGAGAGGCCCAGCTGTAGGTCTACCTCCTATGACCTGGGATGAGTTCACAGCGGTGTTTCCCGCTCGTTTCCATCCGGAAAGCGTCTGGGATGCTCAAGCCCGTTGTTTCGAGTCTTTACGCAAGACTCCTGGGATGACCGTGTCCGAGTACGACATTCAGTTTACTCAGCCGTACAGATATGCTCCTTACCTGGTGGAAACTGAAGAGAAACGTATAAAGAGATTCGTACGAGGCCTTGACACACAGTTGTTTCTCTCTATCGGCGCCCAGCACTTTGACACCTACGCGGCAGCGATAGACGCAGCTATATTAGTTGAGGAGCATATTTCTAAGACCACAGTGCCTAAGAGGATTCCTATCGGTATATCAGCTCCAGTGTGGCTTGGCAGAGCTATGACAGGCAGAGGCCATAGTCGTAGCGGTCCGATTCAGAGAGGACGAGGTGGCAGAAGTAGAGGACGGCCGGGTACCGGAAGAGGACATGCCCGAGTTTTCGTTTTGACTCCTCAGGATGCGCAGGCTTCGAATGCCGTTGTGACAGGTACTTTTCCAGTGAGTTCTTTCAACGCTTGAGTATTATTTGACCCAGGTTCCACGCATTCTTTTGCATCCACACTTTTTGTACCTAAGTATAACCGAGAGTCGTCTTTGCTAAATCAGCCGCTTATTGTGATTTCACCCATAGGCGAGTCTTCTGTCGCTCGACATGTTTTTCAATCATGTTTGTTTTATTCGTATCGAAGATAGGGATTCATCTGTTGATTTGATTCGTCTCGATATGTTAGACTTCGACGTTTTTCTGGGCATGGACTTGTTAGCCACATGTTATGCATCTGTGGACTGCCATGAGAAGACAGTCAGATTTAGTTTTCCGGATGAGCCAGTTCTTATTGTTCAAGGAGACCATAGTGCCACCCTCCCTAGTTTGATTTCCTCCCTTCAAGCTAGTCGGCTCTTGAGGAAAGGATGTCAGGGACTCGTAGTGTATATACGTGATGCTAGAGCCGCAGAGGTCCCGTTGGAGCAGGTCCCGATTGTGAGTGAGTTTTCCGATGTCTTTCTTGACGAGTTTCCTGGATTGCCTCCAGAGCGCGATATCGAGTTCTATATTGACTTGATCCCCAGCATAGGGCCTATTTCTAAACCGCCTTATCGGATGGCCCCAGCATAGCTTAAAGAGCTTAAGGATCAGTTGCAAGATTTGCTGGATAAAGGGCTTATTCGTCCGAGCGTGTCGCCTTGGAGAGCTCCATTCTTGTTTGTTATGAAGAAGGACGGTAGTTTGAGATTGTGCATTGATTATCGTCAATTGAATCAAGTCACTGTGCGGAATAGATATCCCCTACCTCGCATTGACAATTTGTTTGATCAGCTGCAGGGGGCGGGACATTTCTCGAAGATTGACTTACGGTCGGGCTATAATCAGTTGCGGGTTAGGAATGATGACATTCCGAGGACTGCTATTCGTATGTGCTACGGGCATTATGAGTTCTTGGTGATGTCGTTCAGACTCACCAATACCCAAATAGCATTCATGGATTTGATGAACCGCATCTTCAGGCCATTTCTTGACCAGTTCATCATCGTGTTCATCGACGATATTCTAGTATACTCACGGAGTCGAGAGGAGAATGAGCAGTATTTGAGGATCACATTGAAGACTTTGAGGGAGCATCGGCTGTTCGCTAAATTCTCCAAGTGCGCTATCTGGCTGGATAGTAATGACTTCTTGAGTCACGTAGTTACAAGAGATGGTATAAGTGTGGACACGAAGAAGATCGAGGCCGTTCAGCACTGGCCCAGACATGTATCAGTGACGGAGGTTCGCAGCTTCTTGTGTTTGGCTGGCTACTACTGACACTTTGTTCAGGATTTTTCTCGTATCGCTGCACCGCTGACCAGGTTGACCAGAAGGGAGTTCCTTTTCTTTGGACTGAGGCTTGTGAGCAGAGTTCTCAGTAGTTGAAGACTCGTTTGACGACTGCACCAGTTTTATCCTTTCCATCAGGTTCAGGCGGCTTTGTCGTTTTTTGCGATGCTTCTCGAATGGTTTTAGGCTGTGTGTTGATGCAGCACGGCAGGGTCGTCGCCTATGCTTCTCGGCAGTTGAAGAAGCACGAGCAGAACTATCCCACTCACGACTTAGAGATAGCCGTGGTGGTTTTTGCACTCAAGATCTGGAGACACTACTTATACGGTGAGTCGTGCCAGATATTCACAGACCATAAAAGATTAAATTATATCTTTCAACTGAGGGATCTGAATTTAAGACAGTGCCGTTGGATGGAGCTTGTGAAAGACTATGACTGCGAGATTCTTTATCATCCGGGCAAGGCGAATATTGTGGCTGATGCCTTGAGTCGGAGGCCCGGCGGTACTTTTTTCTATTTGAACGCAGTTCAGAGACAGTCTTCCGCAGATTGGCAGATTCTATGTAACAGCCGAGTGTAGTTAGAGTTTACATCGACCGGAGGACAGCTTGCCCATGTCCGTGCCCGTCCATAGTTACTTGGTCGTATTCGGGAGGCACAGTCCGACGATGCTCGTTTGTCAGAGATCATGGAGCAGGTTCGGTAGGGGAGAGTCTCAGATATCGTGATCGATGACCAGGGAGTGCTTCGGTTTGGGACTCGACTAAGTGAGCCATATTTCGAGGGGCTGAGGCACGAGATTTTATAGGAGGCGCATCAGTCAGCATATAGTATTCATCCAGGTTCCACCAAGATGTATCATGACTTGAGAGATGTCTACTGGTGGGAAGGGATGAAGAGAGATGTCGCAAATTTTGTTTCGAGATGCCTGACTTACCAACAAGTCAAGGCCGAGAATCAGAGGCCGGCAGGGGAGTTACAGCATTGGCCCATTCCTATGTGGAAATGGGAACAGATCTCTATGGATTTCATCGTGGGTCTACCTAGGACCAGTCGAGAATATGACTTTATTTGGGTGATCATAAATCGATTGACGAAGGCGGCTCACTTTCTTCCAGTGAAGATCACTTTTAGATTCGCTCAGTATGCTCAGATATATATTGATGAGATTGTGCGACTACATGGCATTCCGACTTGCATTGTGTCCGACAGAGGCACCCAGTTCACCAGCCGACTATGACAGAAACTTCAGGAGGCTTTGGGCACTCGATTGAGTTTCAGTACCGCTTTCCATCTGCAGACCGATAATAAGTTAGAGCGTACCATACAGACTCTCGTGGATATGCTTCGAGCTTGCGTTCTAGATTTCGGTGGCAGTTGGGATCATCACCTACCTTTGATGGAGTTCTCTTACAATAACACCTTCAAAGAGACGATTCAGATGGCACCTTTCGAGGGGTTATATTAGAGGATATGTCTGTTGGGTTACGTAGCACAACAGCAAGGTTTCGGGAGGCATCATCCATGCTGTTTTCAAAAAAAATTTGGCGTGCTAAAGAACCCTAACCTAGAATCTTAACGAGAGAATTAGACGAAACATGAATGTAAAAAACTTTACATCTAAGTGAACAAGGAATACAAACTTTGTAGACCGGTCCTTCACTTCAATAGCTCCGTGTAGAAGTCCCTTCGCTGTAAGTAGTGGTCTCTCGGCCTCTAGTTGGACTCCTCAAGGTGAAAGGAACATGGTTGCTTGAAGTCTTCGAGGCCGAAGATCACCTGCGTCGAGGAGACTCTAACTCAAGCCACCTATTCACTAATTAGAGATTAGTGAAGCAAACAACCTAAACTAAATGGCTAATCTATTGTAAGTTGATGAAATGGGAATTTTGCTCACTTTATATTTATTTTTCTCACTAATTTTCTTCACCTCTCAAAACCTAGAGAGCTCTCTCTTGATGCAGAAGAAGATGATAGCAATAATAGAATGGCAACCATGGATAAGAAATATCTCATATAACTCATGTAGAGACTTAACCATGGCTTTAGATAATGGTTAGGTTAATAAATATCTAAGGTGAAACAAAATTAGTGGACTAAGTCAATGGTTCCACAAGCTTCAACCATGTGCTAATTTCCAACTAATTTTGATTTACTTTAAATAAACAAACCCCACATTGTCATAAGCATGGTGTGAGTCTCATACACTCATGTTGCATGTAGCAACAAGCATGACACAATAATATATATCACATATATATTAAGTGTACACTAGTGAAAAAAGAAATGCTTAAGTGAGCTAATATTAGTTAATGTAAATTAATATATCAAATATACAATTATACATTAAATTATTAAATCAACACTTGATTTAATAATCCGGCTATATCACATACAACCGACTAATATTATTTGTATCAACTTATCGAATCAACACTTGATTTGACAACCCAGCTATATCACTTATAACCGATCGATATCACATATCATGAGAATAGAATACGGTATCACATATACGTATTAATCTCGGTCCCACACATATCACATATGTGCTCCTAATTCGTTTCTCCTGAGCCAGGAAACCTCTGTGTAGGACTCTAAAGACTCGTCAATATGCCGGCAGTAGGTGATGATCATATCAGACACGCACAAGCCGTAAGCAGTACTAGCTGGACGTAACGGCTACCGGTGTATTGAGCGATCAGAAGATCAACAAGCAATCTTTTCTAAACTCCCGCCAAGCCTGTCAGCAACACAACCGTACAGTCTGGTCTCTTCGTCTGATATGTCGCATATCTAGTATAGGGGTGGTAAACGTCAGACCCCAGTAACTTGATAAGTCATGCCGATGTGAGGCTCATAACGGGTCGAGAAAAAACTAATAACACTTATCAGTAAATCTCTGTATTAGCCCTGACCATGGACTTCCTGTTATAGCCAATCGAGCACAGCGCAACATCAACCCCCAATACCGGGAGAGACGAATCCCCTCCTTTCGCTCATTGCCTCCATGCGACTCGGGACTGTACCTAAAAACTACCGTTTTGCACGTTCTCTTGAACATGGTAAGGTGGAAATCAAAGCACGGTGGGAATCATACAAGACACTATGACGATCTCGGGTCTACAGACTAACCTGTACCAGTGTCACCAGAGAACTACTATCTGACGTTAGGTATAATACCATCTAGGAGTTCTCGGCGAGTCCTGTTCAGTATACCCAGTCTCCACTGAGCACCCGTATACCATCTTTGATGTCAAACACCAATGGATGTGAGATCATCCATCGCCCATCATATGGGTCAAGAAGCGTATATGCTAGTCTACTCTGGAATATCGATGCCCCGTCTCGATACACCCTTGACTAGGAACAATTAAAGGATGAACTCATGGACTACCCTGGCCCCACTAGTATGATCTCCATCATAGTCCTGGTAGTCAAGTACACATCCTAAGGGCTTTATCAACATGTGAGAGCAAGACAGTATCACAATACAAGTCTACATGTTAAGACAAAGAGCAACCAGATTGCATACTATCATGTCGAGCAAGAAAGTCCTCTCTATATATGTCCAAGCATCCACTATAATAGTCAATCATGTACAATAATGGTCTCTAGGGTATACATATAACTAACAACCACCTAAATGCACTAAGGCCAATTGTTGTAATATCTCATACCCAGCTTCCCGAAGTGTCTCTCAAATTGTATCTGGGGTATGGCCTTCGTGAGTGGATCCGCTGTGTTATTCTTCGTGTCACCTCTCCCGACCTCGATCTCCCGGATGTAACATTTCAGAAAAATAAAATATTATTTTTGGGAATTTTTATAATTAAATAATAAATATATTGAATATTTTAATATTGCGGTATAATTAAATACCGATAAATTGGGAAAAATTTGGAAAATTATAGAAATTACTAGAAAGTGGGTGTTTTATTGGATTTAAGCAAATTGTTAAATTTTATAATTTATTATATTCTATTTTAATGCTAATCGTGATTAAATATCGCTAATCGCGCATTAAGCTTGTTTTGTGCATGCAATGCACCATGTCAAATTTTACTCGTTACAGTTTCTTAACATGTTCTTCTCTTTATTTTCTTCATGCATTTCCTTGTTTTAAAATGAGAGAGAAGAAAAAAAAACAAAACAAAACAAAACAAAAGAATAGAATAATGAAGCATGGGTAAGTGAGAGAGTGTGAGAGGTCAAGAGAGAACCATACCCATTTGTCCCCCTCATTTTCTTCATATCTTTCGCTCTCCCTTTCACTCCATGGCTGCCTCTCCCTCTCCCCCATCCTCTTCATCCTCAAAAAACCCCATTTCCCACCTCAAAACACCTCACTCCTTTCATTAAATGTATGCACGAGCCCTCTAGCTATACTTTGGACCAAGAAAGCAAGGATTTTGGACACTTGGGGAAACTCAAGAATTTTCTTGAGTTGCCAAATGAGCTAATTTCTGAACTATTAGTGTAGTTTTTAGTTTACTTTAGCTTCCATGCATGTTTAGAAGTGATTAGGCGATGTTTATTGGGGTTTGGAAATTCCTAGAAAAGGATTAGGGTTTGAATTGATTCCAAAAGCGTAATTGAGATAATTAGTGACCCTAAACCCCTTTAGTGATGTCATATTGGACCCAAAACAAGAGACAAACCCCAATTCAGAAACTTTGAAATTCTGCCGATATCGTATTTTGTGGGAATTGTGTGGAAAAATGAAATCTGCTAACACCCGGGGAGTTGGAAAATTATTTAGCAAACACTGAGAGATAAGAAGGCACCCAGGAAGCTTTACCCAAGACCCTAGCCCCAACACCCTCTCCATGGCCACAAATATATTCGTTCTGGCCGCAATTTATGGCCAGACCTGGATCATTTTTTTTCGTGTTTGTTCTGTAGCTCCATCTCCAATAAACTAGACCCTTTACATGTGCAAACTTGGCTAATTTCACTTAGGGTAAAATCTGGGACTATTTTCATGAGTTGTTGTTTTAATTCGGGGTTATATTTTTCGTATTTTGGATTCTGGATTTTAGTATTTGTGTTTTATCTCGATCAGTTGATGTTTGTACGTCTATATCGGGTGTTATTTGGTGGTTTTGAAGGCGTAGTCCATAGGTTCTAACCTATAGGCTTTTAGCGTGTCGTTTTGGTTTTGTATTGGGTTTTAATGTGGCACGATACGTTATGATGTGTAGGTACCCCCACGAGAACTTCGAGACGACAAGCAAGCACGTGGCGACGTCGGCATCGGCAAACGAAGATCAGGTGAGTAGATTTATATCTACGGGGGATGTCGGGTGGATGGCGTGTAGCACCCCCGTAGTTCGTAGTGTAGTGGATGATATGTTACATATTTACATATGTGTTGTGAATTTGGATGATAGTGTCATGGTTGATTTCTTAGTCGCGGACTATAGAATAGGTTTGCGCACACAGACACACCCCCTTCCATGCATTATTATTATTAATTGTGCGTATATAAGGATCTGTATATATACACACACACATAGGTATGGGTCTATGTATATATATACGTATACCTATACTTGGATAGTGGATGATATTGGAGATGAGTCGATGAGATTAGGCTTGATGCAGTTGGATCAGTGATATGTTTTGATTTGTATTAGGAGATACGACATGAGATTATAGCGGGCTTTTAGGCGTGCATTTTCATACACGCATATATATATATATATATATATATATATATATATATATATATATATATGGTATGAGTATGTACTAGATTTAGATTAGTACCCCCAGTTCATGAGATATGATGATAATGGATACCAAATGAATAATGAGATGAATGTGATATTTGAACCGTACCCAGATTTGGGATGCCGTACGACGGATTTACGTACGAGCTATATATTGATGAGAGATCCGCACTCTTGACTCGAGAATATCATAATATATATTGTATCGTATGTGATACTATTGAGGCGAGATCACCGACTATTATATTTTTATGTATCGACTCATATTTAGGTGGTTTCCTTACCTGTCGATCAGTCCTGTAGTTTACTTGTAGATGTTATACTAGACTCGAGTCATACTTATTTCAAAAACTAACGAATCATGAGTATTTTAAAGACAGGCCAAGGGATACTACGGATATTTTAAAAGTATGTACTTTTTCATAAAAACACCGTAGCCCTATTTTCTAAACACCACGATTCATGCAACTTTCAAATACCAAAAACTGTATGACTCGTATATAGGAAAGTATATTTCTTTATTGCTGCATTATTATTCATTTACCATTTATTCTACTGCTCGCATTGCATTGCATGCTTATATGTTATTGATTCATATTCCATTATGCATAGGACATATAGCATACCTGTATACGTACATGCTTAGACATATGCCTTTACATAGTTACATGTTCACCTTTGTATGATGTTGTATGTATTTGGAGAATTTAGGAACAGCATGACATATTTTTTAATTTTTTGCAGTTAAATGGCGATTTTTCCTTATATGCTCATATTACTGTTTCATGTTGCATATATATTTTATTCATGGTTTTCGCATTGAGATATGGTTTTCATATGATGTTTTCTGGATTGTTTTTCTCCTGCGTATACATATCAGTGGTATAGGACGATGATATATATATATATATGTATACCCATCGTATATATATATATCAGTTGTATGCGATGCTGATATATATATATATACACCGATATCATATATCACCATAATGATATATACAAATATACTATTCGTTATATGTGTGGGCCTATATAGTCGATGAGAGGGGCCTATGTGCTCGGGGCCTATGTGCTCGATTTGAGGGGCCTATATGGTCGATGTATATTTTGTTTCGGGTCGTGACATATATCCGCAAAATGATATAGTCTTAGGCATCTAATAATGGCACGGGTAAACATCTATACATAAGTGTAATACCAAGTGCTCGTGTCAAAGCCTCAGGTAGCAGCATATCATAAATATGAGGTATGAATGCGATATAATGAAAACAGAATACTTCATGAATGAGAAAACTGTTTTCTTAATATAATGAGATTTCTGTATAAAAGTTTAAGTATCATCAATGAAGTCATCAGAGAATCAGTGTCAAGCATCGACATAAAATATACATCTCAATATCTCAGGCTCCGGCTATCCGAACAAGCCTGCATCATCAAATCTCAAAATCTCAGGCTCCGGCTATCCGGACTAGCCTGTATCATAAATCTTAATATCTCAGGCTCCAGCTATCCGGACTAGCCTGTATCATAAATCTCAAGACCACGTCGGTATCCTCCGGATATCCGGCGTGTCACAATAAAATCACCGGTCAGTAGTATTCCCCTATCTCAGGCTCAACGCCATCCTCTGCGACCTTCTAGCCTCGGGGTACCGCACCGGGTCCACCATGCACCCACAAACGGTTCATCCTCCTCCTCAAATCGGGTGTATGATATCGCTCAAGAGCCGAGAAAACTCATGGTGGACATATCTCAAATCATATCATGAGGAAACCGCAACTTTCATTTTAAAATGATAATCAGTTTATAAAATCCTTGCGGTTTCTCCATATCCAGAAATTTCATGGAAATCCAAAATCCAAAACTGAATAATCAATAATAATGAATATTGGGCTCCGGCAATCCGGACTGGCCCTTATAATATTGCATGACAAATAAATATATAAATACGCATGAATATCATAATAATAAATGCAATATCTAAACTAGCACGGTAAATATATATCGGAACTATCAGCTCGCAAAACGATATCAAAAGTAATATTCTTTAAAGTGTATGTGACATGGCAATTACCGATGATGATGTGTGTGAGCCGGCAAGCAAGTGTACGTGGAGCATACGCAACATCGGTAATGGTGCTGGTGTCCTGACAGCATGGTTTCATAATCACTAAAGTACACAATAAACATGTAATGCGATGATAACAATATGAATAAACGGAGAATGAATAATAAACGCAGGAATACCGAATATACAGAAATGAATAGTAAATGAAACAATAAGGAATCTAAATTATTATATATGGGTCATACAGTTTTGCCGTTTGAAATAACACGAATCGTGGTGTTTAGAAAATAGGGCTACGGTGCTTTTAATAAGAGGTAGGTTCTTTGAAATATCCGTAGAATCCCTTGGCCTGTGTTTGAAATACTCACGATCCGTTAGTTTTGAAATAGGTATAACCCGAGTCTAGTCTTACATCTACAGGTAAACTACTGGACTAAACTAACATACAGATCAAGAGGGTAAGAAAAACCACCTAAGTCTGAGTCGATATATATATATATATATATATATATATATATGTATATAATAGTCGGTGATCCCGCCTCAATAGTATCCCATACTATACAATATATAATATGATAGCCTCGAGTCAAGAGTGCGGATCAATCATCAATATTCATCTCGTACGGTAAATCCATCATACGGTATCCCAAATCTGGGTACGGGTCAAATATTACATTTATCTCGTTATTCATCTGGTATCCTTATCATCACATATCGTGAACTGGCGGTACTGATCTAAATCTAGTACAATACTGATACCATGTACATATATATATGCGTGTGTATGAAACACACCGCCTAAAGACCCGCTATAATATCATGTCGTATCACATAATACGAACCACATCATATCACCGATCTCATGGCACCATGCCCAAACTCATCGACTCATCTCAAAGTACCATACATTATCTTCATCATCCATATATATGTATACGTATATATATATATATATACATACATAGTCTCATACCTGAGTGTGTGTGTCTATATATATATATATATATATATTTATACACACAAACACACATACATAGTCTCACACCTATGTGTGTATATATATATACATATCCACATATACGCACAAGTAATAAAAGTATGCAAGTGTGTGTGTGTGCGTGTATGCAAATCTTTACTCTAGGGTTTGGCGACTAAGAAGCTAAACTAAGTTACTTCTAACACAATAAAACTAACCCAAGAACATCTAAAAACTATCTCGATAATCATTAATCTCCCAATACACATAATTATATATATATATATATGTATGTATGTATGTATGTATGTATACGTATTCGTATACCACACTACGAACTGCGGGGGTACTATACGTCATTTACCAGACTTCACCCGTAGATATATATCTACTCACTTTGGTCTTCGCTTGCTGATGCCGATGTCGCCACGTGATTGCTTGTCGTCTCGATGTCCTTGTGAGGGTACCTACACATCATAACATATTATGCCACATTAAAATCCAATTCAAAACCAAAACGACACATGAATCATACATAGGTCAAAACCTATGGTCTAATCACCCAAAGAAGCCCAAAAACACCCGATATCGACGTACAAACGTCAAGTGACCGATACCAAACACAAATATCAAAACTTAAAGTCATAAAAACCCATAAAACAATAAGCAGCAACCTAGGAAGCTGGTCCCAGATTTTGGTTCAGGTGAAATTAGGTTACACAAACAATACTGTGGTGTAGTGTAGGAGGTATATGAGCTACAGAACAATTCCTAGCACCAAACTCCACGAAGTAGCCGGCCACATCACCTCTAAATCCGGTGAGCTCAGCCATTATAGGAAGTTAGGGTCTCGTACTTGCAGGGTGGCCTCCTAGTGTCAATTCTTGGTCTCTGGGGTTGTTTGCTTTTCTAGTAATGGCCTCGGATCACTCCAGATTCCCTGTAAGCCTCAACTAAAGACAAAACCGACATTTCAATATCAAACTTGTAATTTTGGTTGGTCACTGGTTTGGTCCAAGTATTATCACTATGGGGGCTTAAGGTCATTACTAAACCTCCATTACACAACCAAAACTCAAGAAATCCCCTAAACTCTTCTAGGAATTTTCCTATATCACAAAACCCCACTAAATCACATCTAAACTAATATAGGTGCTAAAGCAAATGAAATACTACACTTAATGTGAAAGAATTAGCTCATTTGGCAACTCAAGAATATTCTTGAGTTGCCCCATGTCTTCAAAATCCGATTTTTCTTCGTCCAAAGTGCGTGTGAGGAGCTTGTACATGTTTTTAATGAAAAGGAGATGGACTTTTGATGAGTTTTTGGTGTTGTTGTGAGGAGGTGGAGGGGGGGAGGAGATGGAGGTAGCCATGGGAGAAGGGAAAGGAGAATGATGATGATGATGATGATGAATGATTTGCAAAGGCCCATGGTCAATGAATACCCTCACCTCTCTCTCTCTCTCTTGCCCATACCCAATAATTTATTCATTTTTCTTTTCTTTTCTTTTCTCCACTTTTCTTTTAAACTCAAAACAAATACAACCCAAAACAAAATGTCATGGTTCATAAAATGTAACAAGTATTTTCTTGATAATGTGACACCGTGCATGTCATGTGCACAAATCAAGCTTAATGCACGATTAGCGCTATTTAATCGCGATTAGCATTAAAATAGAGTATAATTAATTATAGAAATTGGTAATTTGCATAAATCATATAAAACACCCTCATTTCAGTAATTCCTATAATTTTCCAAATATTTTCCAATTTATTGATATTTAATCATACCGTATTAATAAAATATTCATAATATTTATTATTTAATTATAAAAATTCCCAAAAATAATATTTTATTTTTCTGAAATATTACAGAGGAGAGAGACGCCGTCTACAGGTACATGGTGGACCCAGTATGGTACCCCGAGCAACAGGGTCGTATAGTGAGACTTTGAGCCTAGCAGGGGAGCACTACTTACCGGTGATTATTGACCCGAGCGTCATCCGGAGAATACCGATCGGGGTCGTGTGATTTGACTGATTTTAGGGCCGATCTGAGAGACGGGTACCGATATATATATATATATATATATATATATATATATATATATATATATATATATATCGTGTCGATATTTGACTCGGTTTTCTGTCGATTTTATTTGATGATACCCCGGTTTTATTATACAAAAGTTTTACTAAATAAGAACACAGGTTTTTCTCATACCAGATATATAACCATATTTCATGCTTGATTATTCATTCATGTCGCATTCATATTAGTGCATAGCATCATTGTTGTATACATAGGTTGTGACGCATTTTGCGTGCATGCTTGAGAAATCGTTTTTAGATGTTTCCTTCTACTCACGAGTTGGCAACTCACCCCCATTGTGCCACAGTATCTTGCAGGTCCATCCCATCAGCATAGTAGCACTTCTTCCTTTGCTTCTACTCGAGAACTTTGCTAGTAGGTAGTTTTTGTGAGGATATTCTATTGTTCCCACCATGTATATTTATTTTTTATCTAGTACACTCTATAGATCATGTGTATATATGACTTAGAGACTAGACAGTGAGATTTGTATATTTGTTCTCTGGTGTCGTGCTCATGTGAGGCGACGTGGTGCTTTCTTATTTCTTGCTTTCAGATGCTAATTTCACACTATTTTGATGTATCTTGCATGTGGTTGTGTTCCGCCATTCGGCGAAGCGCTAGCTCCCGCTTAGGGATGTCTTTTTTATTATTGCCTATACTTATTTATGTTTTGTACCCATTTGGGGCCAGTTTTTACAAAGAAAACTCTGCCGAAATTTTCAGGAAAAACTTGACACATTTAAAATGTTTAATGTAACTTTATTTTATTAAAACCACCTTTTTAAAACAAGTATTTCTTCAGTCTATTTATTTAAACGGTTTAGATTTCTAGGCTTTGGCTTACTTAGATTACACTACTTCTCTAGACGTTGCGTGATTTAAGTGCCAGTCATGTTCCACACATTCGATTCGTGAGAAAGTTGGTATCAAAGCAATAGGTTTTACCTTTCTTAGTGTAGGATGACCCTTGGTATGACGGAGTAGGTGACTTATGCAGAGTGACGTGGCGTGTGTATGTTCCGCGGCATACTCACGATACGATACTCCGCCTAAGTGACCTTAGGATATAATTATTTGTAATTCCTTCCTTGATTCCATATATCCTTTGATTCGATTGCAATATTCCTATCAAATCAAGTTTCTTTTTCCAGCCACTATCCCGCCGAAAACTACGAGGGCCCAGAAGGCTGCTGCTAGAGATGAGGTTAGAGCAGGCTCGTCCGAGACGAGGACCGACAAGGGCGGTACTTCTACCTCTCAGGGACAGACTGATCCACCTTCTCCAGGAAGGATAGCTAGGATGGAGGAGAGCATTCATGATTTGCACCAGATGGTTGGGTCCTTAGTTGAGGCCAGCTGAGCACTGAGATCCGATGTTGTTCAGCCTACTACGGGGACTATGATTCTACCTGCTATCCAGAATGCTATACCTGCTGCTACGGAGACTATCCCCGTATCATTACAGGAGTTTATGTGGCTGAAGCCTCCAGTTTTTACCGGCACAGATGCAGCAGAGGATCCACAGACATTCCTTGATAAGTTGGCCAGGGTTTGCCATTCGCTGAGATGTTCTGATAAGAGATCGGTGAAGCTTGCGAGTTTTCGTCTGGAGGGTCTTGCTCAGACATGGTGCGATTCAGTTGAGAGAGGCCCAGCTGTAGGTCTACCTCCTATGACCTGGGATGAGTTCACTGCGGTGTTTCCCGCTCGTTTCCATCCGGAAAGCGTCCGGGATGCTCGACCCCGTTGTTTCGAGTCTTTACGCAAGACTCCTGGGATGACCGTATCCGAGTACGACATTCAGTCTACTCAGCTGTCCAGATATGCTCCTTACCTGGTGGACACTGAAGAGAAATGTATAAAGAGATTCGTACGAGGCCTTCACACAGAGTTGTTTCTCTCTATCGGCGCCTAGCACTTTGACACCTACGCGGTAGCGATAGACGCAGCTATATTAGTTGAGGAGCGTATTTCTAAGACCACAGTGCCGAAGAGGATTCCTATCGGTATATCAGCTCCAATGTGTCTTGGCAGAGCTATGTCAGGCAGAGGCCATGGTCGTAGCGGTCCGATTCAAAGAGGACGAGGTGGCAGAGGTAGAGGACAGCCGAGTACCGGAAGAGGACATGCCCGAGTTTTCGTTTTGACTCCTCAGGATGCGCAGGCATCGAATGCCGTTGTGACAGGTACTTTTCCAGTGTGTTCTTTCGATGCGTGAGTATTATTTGACCCAGGTTCCACGCATTCTTTTGCATCCACACTTTTTGTATCTAGGTTTAACCGAGAGTCGTCTTTGCTAAATCAGCCGCTTGTTGTGATTTCTCCCATAGGCGAGTCTTTTGTCGCTCTACATGTTTTTCAATCGTGTTTGTTTTGTTCGTATCGAAGATAGGGATTCATTTGTTGATTTGATTCATCTCGATATGTTAGACTTCGACGTTTTTCTGGGCATGGACTTGTTAGCCACATGTTACGCATCTGTGGACTGCCGTGAGAAGACAGTCAGATTTAGTTTTCCGGATGAGCCGGTTCTTGTTGTTCAAGGAGACCATAGTGCCACCCTCCCTAGTTTGATTTCCTCCCTTCGCGCTAGTCGGCTCTTGAGGAAAGGATGTCAGGGATTCGTAGCGTATATACGTGATGCTAGAGCCGCAGAGGTCCCGTTGGACCAGGTCCTGATTGTGAGTGAGTTTTCCGATGTCTTTCTTGACGAGTTACCTGGATTGCCTCCAGTCGAGTTTTTTATTGACTTGATTCCCGGCATGGGGACTATTTCTATACCGCCTTATCGGATGGCCCCGGCATAGCTTAAAGAGCTTAAGGATCAGTTGCAAGATTTGCTGGATAAAGGGCTTATTCGTCCGAGCGTGTCGCCTTGGAGAGCTCCATTCCTGTTTGTTATGAAGAAGGACGGCAGTTTGAGATTCTGCATTGATTATTGTCAATTGAATCAAGCCACTATGCGGAATAGATATCCCCTACCTCGCATTGACAATTTGTTTGGTCAGCTGTAGGGTGCGGGACATTTCTCGAAGATTGACTTAGGGTCGGGTTATAATCAGTTGCGGGTTCGGAATGATGACATTCCGAGGACTGCTATTCCTATGCGCTACGGGCATTATGAGTTCTTGATGATGTAATTCGTACTCACCAATACCCAAATAGCATTCATGGATTTGATGAACCGCATCTTGAGGCCATTTCTTGACCAATTCATCATCGTGTTCATCGACGATATTCTAGTAAACTCACGGAGTCGAGAGGAGAATGAGCAGCATTTGAGGATCACATTGAAGACTTTGAGGGAGCATCGGCTGTTCGCTAAATTCTCCAAGTGCGCTATCTGGCTGGATAGTATTGACTTCTTGGGTCACGTAGTTACGAGAGATGGTATAAGTGTGGACACGAAGAAGATCGAGGCCGTTCAGCACTGGCCCAGACCTGTATCAGTGACGGAGGTTCGCAGCTTCTTGTGTTTGGCTGGCTACTACTGACGCTTTGTTCAGGATTTTTCTCGTATCGCTGCACCGCTGACCGGGTTGACCAGAAGGGAGTTCCTTTTCTTTGGACTGAGGCTTGTGAGCAGAGTTCTCAGTAGTTGAAGACTCGTTTGACGACTGCACCAGTTTTATCCTTTCCATCAGGTTCAGGCGGCTTTGTCGTTTTTTGCGATACTTCTCGAGTGGTTTTAGGCTGTGTGTTGATGCATCACGGCAGGGTCGTCGCCTACGCTTCTCGGCAGTTGAAGAAGCATGAGCAGAACTATCCCACTCACGACTTAGAGATAGCCGTGGTGGTTTTTGCACTTAAGATCTGGAGACACTGCTTATACGGTGAGTCGTGCCAGATATTCACAGACCACAAAAGATTAAAGTATATCTTTCAACAAAAGGATCTGAATTTAAGACAGTGCCGTTGGATGGAGCTTGTGAAGAACTATGACTGCGAGATTCTTTATCATCCGGGCAAGGCGAATGTTGTGGTTGATGCCTTGAGTCGGAGGCCCGGCGGTACTTATTTCTATTTGAGCGCAGTTCAGAGACAGTCTTCCGCAGATTGGCAGATTCTATGTAACAGCCGAGTGTAGTTAGAGCTTAGTTCGAACAGAGGACAGCTTGCCTATGTCCGTGCCCGTCCATAGTTACTTGGTCGTATTCGGGAGGCACAGTCTGACGATGCTCGTTTGTAAGAGATCATGGAGCAGGTTCGGCAGGGTAGAGTCTCAGAGTTCGTGATCGATGGCCAGGGAGTGCTACGGTTTGGGACTCGACTAAGTGTGCCAGATTTCGAGGGGTTGAGGCACGAGATTTTATAGGAGGCGCATCAGTCAACATATAGATTCATCCAGGTTCCACCAAGATGTATCATGACTTGAGAGATGTCTACTGGTGGGAAGGGATGTAGAGAGATGTCGCAAATTTTGTTTCGAGATGCCTGACTTACCAGCAAGTCAAGGCCGAGCATCAGAGGCCGGCAGGGGAGTTACAGCATTTGCCCATTCCTAAGTGGAAATGGGAATAGATCTCTATGGATTTCATCGTGGGTCTACCTAGGACCAGTCGAGAATATGACTTTATTTGGGTGATCATAGATCGATTGACGAAGGCGGCTCACTTTCTTCCAGTGAAGATCACTTTTAGATTCGCTCAGTATGCTCAGATATATATTGATGAGATTGTGTGACTACATGGCGTTCCGACTTGCATTGTTTCCGACAGAGGCACCCAGTTCACCAGCCGACTATGACAGAAACTTCAGGAGGCTTTGGGCACTCGATTGAGTTTCAGTACCGCTTTCCATCTGCAGACTGATAATTAGTTAGAGCGTACCATAAAGAATCTCGTGGATATGCTCCGAGCTTGCGTTCTTGATTTCAGTGTCTGTTGGGATCGTCACCTACCTTTGATGGAGTTCTCTTACAATAACACCTTCAAGGAGACGATTCAGATGGCACCTTTCGAGGGGTTATATTGGAGGATATGTCTGTAGGGTTATGTAGTACAACAGCAAGGTTTCGGGAGGCATCATCCATGCTGTTTTCAAAAATTTGGCGTGCTAAAGAACCCAAACCTAGAATCTTAACTAAAGAATTAGACGAAACATGAATGTAAACAACTTTACATCGAAGTGAACAAGGAATACAAACATTGTAGACCGGTCCTTCACTTCAATAGCTCTGTGTAGAAGTCCCTTCGCTGTAAGTAGTGGTCTCCCGGCCTCTAGTTGGACTCCACAAGGTGAAAGAAACAAGCTTGCTTGAAGTCTTCGAGGCCGAAGATGACCTACGTCGAGGAGACTCTAATTCAAGCTACCTATTCACTAATTAGAGATCAGTGAAGCAAACAACCTAAATTAAATGGCTAATCTAGTGTAAGTTGATGAAATGGGAATTTTGCTCACTTTATATTTATTTTTCTCACTAATTTTCTTCACCTCTCAAAACCTAGAGAGCTCTCTCTTGATGAAGAAGAAGCTGATAGCAATAATAGAATGGCAACCATGGGTAAGAAATATCTCATATAACTCAAGTAGAGACTTAACCATGGCTTTAGATAATGGTTAGGTTAATAAATATCTAAGGTAAAACAAAATTAGTGGACTAAGTCAATGGTTCCACAAGCTTCCACAAGCTTCAACCATGTGCTAATTTCCAACTAATTTTGATTTACTTTAAATAAACAAACCCCACATTATCATAAGCATGCTGTGAGTCTCATACACCCATGTTGTATGTAGCAACAAGCATGACACAATAATATATATCACATATATATTAAGTGTACACTAGTGACAAAAGAAATGCCTAAGTGAGCTAATATTAGTTAATGTAAATTTATATATCAAATATACAATTATACATTAAATTATTAAATCAACACTTGATTTAATAATCCGGCTATATCAGATACAACCGACTAATATTATTTGTATCAACTTATCGAATAAACACTTGATTCGACAACCCGGCTATATCACATATAACCGACCGATATCACATATCACGAGAATAGAATACGGTATCACATATACGTATTAATCTCGGTCCCGCACATATCACATATGTGCTCCTACTTCATTTCTCCTGAGCCAGGAAACCTCTCTGTAGGGCTCTAAAGACTCGTCAATACGCCGGCAGTAGGTGATGATCATATCAGTCACACACAAGCCGTCAGCAGTACTAGCTGGACGTAACGGCTACTCGGGTATTGAGCGATCAGAAGATCAACAAGCAATCTTGTCTAAACTCCCGCCAAGCCTGTCAGCAACACTACCGTACAGTCTGGTCTCTTTGTCTGATATGTCGCATATCTAGTATAGGGGTGGTAAACGTCAGACCCCACTAACTTGATAAGTCGTGCCGATGTGAGGCTCATAACGGGTGGAGAAATAACTAATAACACTTACCAGTAAATCTCTGTATCAGCCCTGGCCATGAACTTCCTGTTATAGCCAATCGAGCACAGCGCAACATCAACCCCCAATACCGGGAGAGACGAATCCCTTCCTTTCGCTCATTGCCTCCATGCGACTCGGGACTGTACCCAAAAACTACCGTTTTGCACGTTCTCTTGAACATGGTAAGGTGGAAATCAAAGCACGGTGGGAATCATACAAGACACTATGACGATCTCGGGTCTACAGACTAACCTGTACCAGTGTCACCAGAGAACTACTATCTGACGTTAGGTATAATACCATCTAGGAGTTCTCGGCGAGTCCTGTTCAGTGTACCCAGTCTCCACTGAGCACCCGTATACCATCTTTGATGTCAAACACCAATGGATGTGAGATCATCCATCGCCCATCATATGGGTCAAGAAGCGTATATGCTAGTCTACTTTGGAATATCGATGCCCCGTCTCGATACACCCTCGACTAGGAACAATTAAAGGATGAACTCATGGACTACCCTGGCCCCACTAGTATGATCTTCATCATAGTCCTGGTAGTCAAGTACACATCCTAAGGGCATTATCAACATGTGAGAGCAAGACAGTATCATAATACAAGTCTAATGTTAAGACAAAAAGCAACCAGATAGCATACTATCATGTCGAGCAAGAAAGTCCTCTCTATATATGTCCAAGCATCCACTATAATAGACAATCATGTACAATAATGGCCTCTAGGGCATACATAAAACTAACAATCACCTACATGCTCTAAGGTCAGTTGTTGTAATATCTCATACCCAACATCCCGAAGAGTCTCTCAAGTTGTATCTGGGGTATGGCCTTCGTGAGTGGATCCGCCGTGTTATTCTTCGTGTCACCTCTCCCGACCTCGATCTCCCGTATGTAACATTTCAGAAAAATAAAATATTATTTTTGGGAATTTTTATAATTAAATAATAAATATATTGAATATTTTAATATTGCGGTATAATTAAATACCGATAAATTGGGAAAAATTTGGAAAATTATAGAAACTAATAGAAAGTGGGTGTTTTATTGGATTTAAGCAAATTGTACAATTTTATAATTTATTATATTCTATTTTAATACTAATCACGATTAAATATCGCTAATCGCGCATTAAGCTTGTTTTGTGCATGACATGCACCATGTCAAATTTTACTTGTTACATTTTCTTAACATGGTCTTCTCTTTATTTTCTTCATGCAATTCTTTGTTTTAAAATGAGAGAGAAGAAAAGAAAAGAAAACAAAACAAAAGAATAGAATAATGAAGCATGGGCAAGTGAGAGAGTGTGAGGGGTCAAGAGAGAACCATACCCATTTGTCCCCCTCATTTTCTTCATCTCTTTCTCTCTCCCTTTCACTCCATGGCTGGCACTCCCTCTCCCCCTTCCTCTTCATCCACAAAAAACCTCATTTCCCACCTCAAAACACCTCACTCCTTTCATTAAATGTGTGCACAAGCCCTCTAGCTATACTTTGGACCAAGAAAGCAAGGATTTTGGACACTTGGGGCAACTCAAGAATTTTCTTGAGTTGCCAAATTAGGTAATTTCTTAACTATTAGTGTAGTATTTAGTTTACTTTAGCTTCCATGCTTGCTTAGAAGTGATTAGGCGATGTTTAGTGGGGTTTGGAAATTCCTAGAAAAGGATTAGGGTTTGAATTGATTCCAAAAGCGTAATTGAGGTAAGTAATGACCCCAAACCCCTTTTAGTGATGTCATATTGGGCCCAAAACCAGAGACAAACCCCAATTCAGGAACTTTGAAATTCTGCCGATATCTTATTTTGTGGGAATTGTGTGGAAAAATGAAATCTGCTAACACCCGGGGACTTGGAAAATTATTTAGCAAACACTAAGAGATAAGAAGGCACTCAGGAAGCTTTACCCAAGACCCTAGCCCCAACACCCTTTCCATGGCCACAAATATATTCGTTTTGTCCGCAATTTGCGGCCAGACCTGGATCATTTTGTTTCGTGTTTTTTCTGTAGCTCCATCTCCAATAAACTAGACCCTTTATATGTGCAAAATTGACTAATTTCACTTAGGGTAAAATCTGGGACTATTTTCATGAGTTGCTGTTTTAATTCGGGGTTATATTTTTCGTATTTTGGATTCTGGATTTTAGTATTTGTGTTTTACCTCGATCAGTTGACGTTTGTACGTCTATATCGAGTGTTATTTGGTGGTTTTGAAGGCGCAGTCCATAGGTTCTAACCTATAGGCTTTTAGCGTGTCGTTTTGGTTTTGTATTGGGTTTTAATGTGGCACGATACGTTAGAATGTGTAGGTACTGTAAGTGCACGGCAGCACCCCGGCCGTCAATCCGACGGCCAAATGCGGAAGCGGTGATAAACTTAAATTTTACTTGAACTGGCAAACCGCCGCGCACTAATACCCGGATCGAACCATTAATTAGTCCTAGCTATCTACAAGAAAGGGAATAGAGATATACCGACGATCCAAGTCCTCCGGTCTTCTCGTCATCGTCCCGATCTCCTGCGGAATGTCCCGTCTCCTCCTCGTCGCCGGAAGTGCACCACATCGCCTACTTCTTTTACGGGCTCCCACCTCAATGCCGAGGCAACTCGGGCACGAAGCCGGCTACTCGACGTGCCCAAGATTCACTGTAGAATGTGTAGTGTAGAAGTCTCTTTTGGGGTTGTAGGAATTGCCATTGGTGGAGGGATTGAACTTGGAGCTTTTTGGAATGATCTTGTGGGATTTTTGCAACCTCAAATGAACCAAAATCCCACACACAAAATGTTGGACAGCCCACCCATGAGAGTGGCCGGCCAAGACAATCAGGGGGGGTGAGAATGAAGGAGCCATCCAATAATGCAAAATGGAGAGAGAGAGAAAGCTATCATGCAAAAGGGAATGATCACAACAAATCCAACACTCCAAGGCAACCATCATCTCATGCATGATGGCTTCAAAAAGTCAAGCCATCATGAGAAGAAGAAGTCAAGTGATGGTGCTCATCATGAAAACCATCATGATACTACAATAACCAAAGACCTCTTTCCACAAACACTTATTTGCAACAATGCAAATAAGCCCTCCTCCACCAAACTTCGGCCAATGAGCGAAACAAAGGAAATCGGCCGAAACGAAAGAAAAACTGGCAACTCCAGAAAACTGGTCCCGTAACAAATTACAGGAAAACCCCGATACTGTGCATACACACCCGCATTTGTATTCCGACCGAAATACAAATGCAATGAGACAAAATCTATACTGTACTATACTAGGATCCGGCTTAAACCAATGCCGGCTAGTAATATCCGTTCGATCCTGATCCGTGCAATACCGCACGTATCTGATCGAACCCTACCATATATCCATACGGCCTATAGTACAAACTGTCCGATACTGATCCGTGCAATACCGCACGTATCTGATCGAACCTTGCCATATCTCCATACGGCCTCTACAACTTTTCGCCCGAAAGCTGAGTAACTAAATATGGGGGACTCTAAAGACTCATCAACACCTTGGTTGTGGATTTAACCACTAGCACGTTAGAGGTATAATCCAATACATAACGGGCCACCAGGTATTGACCAAAAGGGACGTCTGTGAGCGAACTCAGCCTGACAACCCTACTGAGCCTGTCAGTGACAATATCCGTACAGTCCGGTCCGTTCGTCTATGAGCATCGCATGGCGGGCCTAGGGGGTTGGTAAAAGTCAGACCCCCAAAAGCGGTACAAGTCGTGTCGGAGTGTAGCCCAGAACACCCTGAGATACTACTGGAATACCTACCAGTAAATCTCCTTGCCTCGGCCGAGGGCTTCGTGTAATGGCTCTCCTAGACACAGCACGACCTCACCCCCGATACCGGGATAGACGAACCCCTGAAGATACGCTCACTGCCTCCATGTGGCTCGGGACTGTACCCAACTAAAACCTGTTTGCACGACTCTTTTGAGCCGTGGTAGGGTAGTAATCAAAGTACAGTGGGAACTCACACGAGACAAATGACGATCCCCAGGTCGATGAACTAACCTGTACACATGTCACCAGGGAACTGCCATCTGACGTCTGGTATATGACCAACTAGCATGTTCCCGGCGAGTCCTGTCCGGTGTACTCATAACCCAATGAGCACCTGTATACATCTTAGGTGATCTAACTGACACCAGTGGCTTGTGAGACCGGCTACCGCCCCTCGTCGGGGTCTCGACTGTATACACTAGTCTACTCTGGAGTATCGATGCCCTGTCTCGAAACTCACACGACTAGGGACCATTTAAGGATATGCTTATAGACCCCAGCTCCCACAAATATGATCGCCCTCATACTGCTGGTGGTCAAGCAAGAATCCTAGGGGCTCTATCAACGTGTAATAGCAACTTGTCAGGTCACCTAAAACAGTACACGATGATAAAGGTAAACCAGATAGCATACTATCATCTCGAGTAAGATTGTCCTACCGGGATAGGTCCTCCATCAATCATTGCAATCACGTACCTGTGACCTTAATAATTGACTCTGAGGGCACTATCTCCAACAATCTCCCACTTGCACTCAAGGCTAATTATTGCGATGTCGCATACTCACAGTCCGTGTGATACCGAACACCCAACTCCTCTACTAGTCAGTCTCACAAAGCTCGTTTGCGTAACTATTGCGTTCGAGGAATAGCCTTAGTGAGTGGATCCGCTTAGTTGTTTCTTTCTATGTCTCTCTATATCTCATGTTCGCGGAGAAAACCATCTCCCGAAATGAGCAATAGCTGTCTTAGAATGTGTCTGGATGTCTGATGGGACATAGCTCATAAATGAACTCCAAATCCAAACTTCTTAGACTGTATCGTCAACTGAACTTAATCAGTATCCTGCGCCATGCCTCCCTCAGTATTGCCTTGGACCACCTGTCCAAAATACTGCCCCTCATCAGAAGGAAAACTATAACTCTGACAACCTCCTTGTCGTCCATGTCACCTTGGAAGCCTGGAATGATAACTGTCTCCCGAATGAGGCTGTCGTTATCATATCCCTAGAACATCCACTTATGTTCTAAAACTGCTTCCAACTGTTTCTCCAGGATTGGATCAATATCAACTTATTGCATCTAGTGCAAGAACAACATCTGGTGTGGTACTTGACATCTCATGATTGACTCAATTGCCTAAGCAAGTGATCTGCCAATCATGCACATCCCTCTCTACTTTAGTCTGTAAGACACCTTTAGAGAGGGTGACTCCATTACCTGCAGGTACACCACCGTGCCAGGAGTCGTCCATTCTAAATACTCTTAGAATGCTGTCTAAGTACCCTGATTGGGAAACCACCCAAATCTAGATCTAAAACCATAGATTTAGTAACCAGTATGTCTGATATAAGTCCAAGTCCTATGTGGAGAAAGCACTGTGTGACGACCAAAGTATAACCGATCGTAGTATAGGAGTTTCCTTTCCTATTCTGTGTATGTCATCCAAATATCAGGACATCACACCCTACTGTTGGAGATAGTGCCCTCAGAGTCAATTATTAGGTCACAGGTACGTGATTGTAATGATTGAGGGAGGACCTATCCCGGCAGGACAGTCTTACTCGAGATGATAGTATGCTATCTGGTTTACCTTTACATCGTGTACTGTTTTAAGTGACATGACACGTCGCTATTACACGTTGATAGAGCCCCTAGGATTCTTGCTTGACCACCAGCAGTATGAGGGCGATCATATAAGTGGGAGCTGGGGGTCTACAAGCATATCCTTAAAAGGTCCCTAGTCGTGGGAGTTTCGAGACCGGGCATCGATACTCCATTAGTAGACTAGTGTATACAGTCGAGACCCCGACGAGGGGCGGTGGCCGGTCTCACAAGCCACTGGTGTCAGTTGGATCACCTAAGATGTATACAGGTGCTCATTGGGTTATGAGTACACCGGACAGGACTCGCCGGGAACATGCTAGTTGGTCATATACCAGACGTCAGATGGCAGTTCCCTGGTGACATGTGTGCAGGTTAGTTCATCGACCTGGGGATCGTCATTTGTCTCGTGTGAGTTCCCACTGTACTTTGATTACTACCCTACCACGGCTCAAAGGAGTCGTGCAAACAGGTTTTAGTTGGGTACAGTCCCGAGCCACATGGAGGCAGTGAGCGTATCTTCAGGGGTTCGTCTCTCCCGGTATTGGGGGTGAGGTCGTGCTGTGTCTAGGAGAGCCATTACACAAAGTCCTTGGCCAAGGCAAGGAGATTTACTGGTAGGTATTCCAGTAGTATCTCAGGGTGTTCTGGGCTACACTCCGACACGACTTGTACCGCTTTTGGGGGTCTGACTTTTACCAACCCCCTAGGCCCGCCATGCGATACTCATAGACGAACGGACCGGACTGCACGGATATTGTCATTGACAGGCTCAGTAGGGTGTCAGGATGAGTTCGCTCATCGACGTCCCTTTTTAGTCAATAGCTGGTGGCCCGTTACGTATTGGCTTATACCTCTGACGGGCTAGTGGTTAAATCCACAGCCATAGTATTGACGAGTCTTTAGAGTCTACCACACTTTCAGTTACTCAAGTTTCGGGCGAAACGCTGTAGAGGCCGTATGGAGATATGGCAGGGTCCGATCAGATACGTGCGGTATTGCACGGATCAGGATCGGACGGTTTGTACTAGTAGCCGTATAGGTATATGGCAGGGTTCGATCAGATACGTGCGGTATTGCATGGATCAGGATCGAACGGATATTACTAGCCGGCTTTGGTTTAAGCCGGTCCTAGTTTAGTACAGTGTAGATTTTGTCTCTTTGCATTTGTATTCGGACGGAATACAGATGCGGGTGTGTATGCACAGTATCGGGGTTTTCCTGTAATTTATTACAGGACCAGTTTTCTGGAGTTGCCAGTTTGCATTCCGTTCCGGCCGGTTTTCCTTTGTTCTTTCCCGGCCGGACTTTTCCGATGGAGGGGGTTATTTGCAATTGTGCAAATAACATTTATGGAGGGGGTTTCTTGTAAAAGATTGATTATGATAGCTATCATTATCTTTTCCACCATGCTTTTGTTTTCATTGTGACATGAAAGGGTATGGTTTGAAAAAGGTAAAGCATGGTTGTATGTTTTCTTGTCTCTTGATGTGGTCACCTCTTTCATCTCCTACACTCACCTCCCTTCATGCTTCATAACCTTTCCTCCACCATTTTCCAAAGGAGAAGGTTTTTCATTAGAAAAGTGAGAAGAAGAAAAGAAGAAGATGAGAGCTTCATCTTTGAGAGTGTTTTTCATTCTTGATCTCTTTTCATGCTAAGAAAAATGCAAGCACCATTTTTCTTATCTTGTTTCCTCCATCATCTACAAATGGCAACAAACCCCAAAGTGAGACATCCACTCTACACTACACTTCCTACAGCATACCTTGAGCATGTCGAGTTGCCGGCTTCATGCGCGAGTTGCCTCGGTATTGAGGTGGGAGCCCGTAAAAGTACCCGGCTTCGTGGTGCCCTTTCCGACGAGGAGGAGACGGACGGAGATCCCGCGAGGAGATCGGAGTGGAGATGAAGACCGGAGGACTTGGATCGTCGGTATACATCTCTTCCCTTTCTTATTAGTAGCGTAGACTTGTTAATGGTTACGATCCGGAGTTTAGTGCGCGGTGGTGCCGGTTTGCAAAGTCCGCAAAATTTAAGTTTATCACCGTTTCCGCATTCCGGCGTCGGATTGACGGCCGGGGCGCCGCCGTGCACTTACAGTGGTATCAAAGCCTCGCCATTAACTTCGTCTAGCTTTGTTTAATGTGTTTAACGTTTCCGATCGAACAAAATCCCGAAAACACGTATTTCAAGCACATCAGTTTCTGTCGAATTTTTTTTGAGTCCAAAAATTTTTCAGGTTGTCTCAGAATGATATGCAGGGAAATATAAGCATTCTGTAAAAAATTGGTACCATGATCTCACTGTTCCGCCGCGGAAGGGCGGCCAAACCCCTGCTTGGGCCGCGCTTCCGCGGCTCTTGTAACTGTTCATGCTCCCAAATTTTTGTAGTATGTTCCTGGTTGATAAATGTGGTTTCTGGAATATTAAAATTGGGCTCAAGTTTTCTGTGGTTGCTACAGTTTTGTTTGGGGGCCCACTTGTTAATGTTTGATCAATCGGAAAATTTTAAACACATTTTTCACAGTATTTACATTATATCTGCGACCGTGAATGTCACTCGATCGTAAATCCGGTCTAACTGCTATAGCCCGGTTAGACGGATTTGCGAACGTGACTTTCACGTTGATGTTCTATGTTTATGCTGTGATGTTGCGGATCGGTCGTGGGGGATAGCCTGGATGCAATGCTAGTACAGTGTAGTTGTATTATGTACATTTGATATTGCGGGGCGAGCGTCCGACATGTGGACTGCCGTCACTGCCTGTTTGTATTATTCTTTTGGGGCACGACCTGGTTGCGGTCGATGTACCCGGTATATGTATATTTTTCTTTCTGTACTAGGATTGCCCCGCGGAGGGGTGCACGGATAGCCGGGTTCTAGAAGGCAACAAGCCCGCATCTCATGGCATTGGGACGGAGGGGGCTTCACTCCAGGATTGACTGGCTATTCGCCGCACTCGTAGGGGGTATAGGATTTCATTGCACAGGCTATCCACACGACCAGGGGAACGTCGGGTTTCAGTAGTGGCTCTGTGAAACCCGGGGATCCCAGATATCTGTATTGTTCTGTGATGCTGTACATTTCTGTGATGTTGCATTTTATTCACGCCTTGAGCGAAATACTATATATTAGTAGATGTTGTATATGTTTTTCATCCGCGCTAGTCCAGTCCCCGCTCTGCCGTTAGTTATCTAACCTAACGGGTGATGACGGGACCCAGTGGCGAATGCGGATGGCATATACGTACGTCAGTATATTTTCGTTCTTTGTGGTGTGATCAATTGATGGGACTGCATTGATTCGGATCAATGCAAGTTAAAAACAAACCTAATCTGATGTTGTTGGAACACTTTTCAAAAAGCTGTTATTGCAAGGACGTTCATTTCTGTTTTGCATCGTGGTATTCATTTGGAATATCCTGCTCCTCAGTCGACGAGGCAAGGGCCGAGATCCCTTCACCGGGAGTGACCCCTTGGACAGAAGTTTGCGTCAGGGCAGTAACTTCACTATAGCCGATTGCTTTTGCTTTGCACCGTGGTATTCATTTGGAATATCCTGCACCCCATTCTACGGGGAAAGAGCCGAGATCCCTTCACCGGGAGTGACCTCTTTAGTAAAGGTTTTCGTCACTATATTTTCTAAAAAGCTATCCGTTCCTTCAACGATATCAAGTTCACTACGTTAAAGGTTTTCGCCAGAAACCATTCGTAGCCCTCCGTCGTTTCATATGGGTAGTCAATAGTATTCAAGCTGTGTTTGTTGGCCTTAGTCAAGGTACAGTGTTTGGTAGCTATTGGGTATTCATATGCTGCATAGATAGATGCGTTGGTTTGGGACAGTCGTATAGCCTTGTTGGCCTTAGTCAAGGGCTTGTACGGGTGGGTTCAAATCAACCTGGACAATGACGGGTAGAACTTGACATGTGACTTATGATTTGTTGGCCTTAGTCAAGGTCATAAGAGCATGGGGCAGAAATCACATCGGGAGTTTCAAAAGAACTGAAACTTGCCAGATATGCGCATACCTTCTGGAGTGTGATGACGTAAGCGGATTACGTCACGTTATCATGCGATGAGAGTTGGATCCCGATTCCCACTGATGAGTTAGTTTACTCCTCGGGTAACCCCGACTAATTCTTCTTTGAGGTTTGGAGGAGAATTTGAGGTACAGTGGGAGGTTTCCAGATTAGATAAATTGGTGACCATTCTGATCTTGGTTAGAGTGCACGCTGAGTGTTTCTTTTCTCTCTCTCTGGCAGCGACCATTGACCCGACCCCAAGACTATGACTCAGTGACCAAGTTGACCGAACTTTCTTAACACAGGCTTTTGGATTGTCGGAGTTGCAGACCTCATTGCCACTCCTACTTTTACCCTTTTCTCCAGGACACCCCGTATTACTACGAACGTCCACTTCCATTGGACAAAACCATCGTATGGTTAGATACAAACTCGAAGGAATTCGAGGATGGTTTCCGGTTCTGGAGAAAACGGATAGGATTATTCAGTTGTCTTTTCCTTTTTACCTTCTCTCAAGTTGTGAGTACTCCTTGGTTTAGGAGATAGTACACCTATTATGCAAATTGGATAGTCTTCTTCCAAACCTTAGGCTGGTGCCGACCGGTAGGGAATGAAGAAAACCAATTAGCCTAAACGATGTGCAGAAGGTATTAAGATTAAGACAAAGTAAGGGATTAGTAAGAGGGCAAAGTAAATTGCAACAGATATTCACGACCAAACCAAATATTTCGTTACCACTCCCACATCACCTTTGTATTTCTCCAGGACACTCCGTATCACTACGAAGATCCACAGTTATTTGGATACTCCATCGTATAGTTATATACGAACTCGAATGGAACTTGTTCCAGTTCGGGGATGGATTCTGGTTCAGGAGAAATAGGAATAAGGTTTATTCGGTTGTCTTTTATCTTCACCCTCTCTCATTGCGAGTGTTCCTAGGATTGGGACAGTACACCCATTATGCTTATTGGATAGTCTTCTTCCAAACCATAGGCTGGTGCCGAACGGTAGGGAAGGAAGAAAACCATTTGGCATAAAGGGGTGTGCAGAAGGTAATGACTAAAGACATATGAAGGGATGTGGAGAGATGGCAATGAATTATACGGTTGTAGTTGTGAATCTGGATAATGGAAGAGGCATTACTATGAATACCGGGATACCCCACGAAACATTTCAATGTTTCAGTTTCACTGTGTAATGTTAAAGGAAAACTGATTTTCCGATTAGATACTTACTCCAGGGTATGTATTTACCAGGTACGATTCTCACATCTGTATGGTTTTACAGATGATGAGTGGGAGTAAGTTATTGGGAATTGGGTGATTATCCTCATTATATCGGGATTCGGTGTAATCGGTGATATTTGAGGAAATCACCTGGGCTGTTTGCCGGTCGGCAAATATTTGGTTTTGAATATCCGCTGTTATGCACCAATTTCAAATTGATATATCTGTACGTCTATTTTCATAGAGTGAGATATACCTTTCTGAAATTATGTCTACGACATTTACCTATATCAGTGGATGGTTAGGTAAGGAGCATTAAACAGCGGTGTAATTCTTCTTAACCATAAGTACAGTTTTCGACCTACGACACACAGTGAATGAGTTATCAGACTCAAGGGACTTATACAAAGTATTGTATGTTGTCCAGGGTCCATCAGGACAGAGGGGTTGGTCCTCGTACTACATTCAGTTTACTTATGACTTCTCTAGTTTTTAGACAAGTGTTTCGTGGAAACACAGGGTCCGAATTTGGAGAAGTTATTGGTATTTGAATAGAGTAGAGAACCAGGTATAGCAAGTATCGGGATTCTTCAAAGGGATCGAAGATGTAGATACTTGTATATGGTATTCAGTTGATAGTAATGATAAAGAGATCTTGCTTCTCTTTCAGGTTACTCATAATTGGAAGTATTCCTAAGTTGAGTAACGCTGATCGGCCTTCTTCAATTTAGTTGACATGCTCTGGGGACAGCTGCATGATTTGAATCTGGTTCAATTAAATCAGTGCCTCTGTTTCTATATTGGATATAGAACAGTTCATATCTTAACGATGTTAAGGTACGGGGAGTTGTCCGGTTTATGATTAAAACCAGACACTGGACAACTCAAGGCACGTTTCTGTAATGGTTGTTTGTGGGTTGACCCAGGCTATGACGAGGGTTGACTTTCTACCATCTGGATGAACAATAGCAATATTGTTCTAGACTCGCCACAGTTTTATTAAAAATGGATTTTTTTTCAGAAAACAGTAGTGGGAGTATGGTAGAACTGGAAGTGATTCCAGAACCACAAACGATTACTGAAGATTTGATAAGGAACCTAAAGATTCAATCTGATTTGACATTCCATTGGCCACTCCGCAGATAAGGTGGGTAACTTCAGGCACCCGAGAGGTACTCCGGTAGCCTCAAGGACGGTGACAGGGAAGTTCTTGTTTACCCACAATAGCCATTGCTGTTGTTCCAGGTTACGAGACCCGGCGGGAGGATGAGTATAGCGTCGTTCTAAACCAGTTTTAGAAGTGTACGTCTATATGACTCTGCCAGAGGGTTGTCATAGTCAGTGGGAGCAGCGGAAGCATTGGTGGACAGGTTGCTTATGTTTATTTATAGACTAGAGCAGATGTAGCGGAGATATATCATCTATTTCTGACGTGGCAGTCATGGGTTTGACTTCATCAGAATAGGGGATGGATCTGTTAAGAAGGTAGTAGGGTGTGATATCCTGGTATTTGGATGATATACACAGAGTAGGAAAAGAAACTCCTACACTACAATCGGTTATACTTTGGTCGTCACACAGTGGTTTCTCCACACAGGACTTAGACATTATATCAGACATACTGGTTACTGGATCTATGGTATTAGATCTAGATTTGGGTGGTTTCCCAATCAGGGTACTTGACAGCATTCTAAGAGTATTTAGGATGGACGACTCCTGGCACGGTAGTGTACCTGCAGGTAATGGAGTCACCCTCTCCAAAGGTGTCTTACAGACTAAAGGGGAGAGGGACGTGCATGATTGGCAGATCACTTGCTCGGGCAATTGAGTCAATCATGAGATGTCAAGTACCACACCAGATGTTGTTCTTGCACTAGATGCAATAAGTTAACATTAATCCAATCCTGGAGAAACAGTCGGAAGCAGTTTTAGAACATAAGTGGATGTTCTAGGGATATGATAACGACAGCCTCATTCAGGAGACAGTTATCATTCCAGGCTTCCAAGGTGACATGGACGACAAGGAGGTTGTCAGAGTTATAGTTTTCCTTCTGATGAGGGGCAGTATTTTGGACAGGTGGTCCAAGGCAATACTGAGGGAGGCATGACGCGCAGGATACTGATTAAGTTCAGTTGACGATACAGTCTAAGAAGTTTGGATTTGGAGTTCATTTATGAGCTATGTCCCATCAGACATCCAGACATATTCTGAGACAGGTATTGCTCATTTCGGGAGATGGGTTTCTCCGCGAACTTGAGATATAGAGAGACATAGAAAGAAACAACTAAGCGGATCCACTCACTGAGGCTATTCCTCGAACGCAATAGTTCCGCAAACGAGTTTTGTGAGACTGACTAGTAGAGGAGTTGGATGTTCGGTATCACACGGGCTGTGAGTATGCGACATCGCAATAATTAGCCTTGAGTGCAAGTGGGAGATTGTTGGAGATAGTGCCCTCAGAGTCAATTATTAGGTCACAGGTACGTGATTGTAATGATTGAGGGAGGACCTATCCCGGCAGGACAGTCTTACTCGAGATGATAGTATGCTATCTGGTTTACCTTTATCATCGTGTACTGTTTTAAGTGACATGACACGTCGCTATTACACGTTGATAGAGCCCCTAGGATTCTTGCTTGACCACCAGCAGTATGAGGGCGATCATATAAGTGGGAGCTGGGGGTCTACAAGCATATCCTTAAAAGGTCCCTAGTCGTGGGAGTTTCGAGACCGGGCATCGATACTCCATTAGTAGACTAGTGTATACAGTCGAGACCCCGACGAGGGGCGGTGGCCGGTCTCACAAGCCACTGGTGTCAGTTGGATCACCTAAGATGTATACAGGTGCTCATTGGGTTATGAGTACACCGGACAGGACTCGCCGGGAACATGCTAGTTGGTCATATACCAGACGTCAGATGGCAGTTCCCTGGTGACATGTGTGCAGGTTAGTTCATCGACCTGGGGATCGTCATTTGTCTCGTGTGAGTTCCCACTGTACTTTGATTACTACCCTACCACGGCTCAAAGGAGTCGTGCAAACAGGTTTTAGTTGGGTACAGTCCCGAGCCACATGGAGGCAGTGAGCGTATCTTTAGGGGTTCGTCTCTCCCGGTATTGGGGGTGAGGTCGTGCTGTGTCTAGGAGAGCCATTACACAAAGTCCTTGGCCAAGGCAAGGAGATTTACTGGTAGGTATTCCAGTAGTATCTCAGGGTGTTCTGGGCTACACTCCGACACGACTTGTACCGCTTTTGGGGGTCTGACTTTTACCAACCCCCTAGGCCCGCCATGCGATACTCATAGACGAACGGACCGGACTGCACGGATATTGTCACTGACAGGCTCAGTAGGGTGTCAGGATGAGTTCGCTCATCGACGTCCCTTTTTAGTCAATAGCTGGTGGCCCGTTACGTATTGGCTTATACCTCTGACGGGCTAGTGGTTAAATCCACAGCCATAGTATTGACGAGTCTTTAGAGTCTACCACACTTTCAGTTACTCAAGTTTCGGGCGAAACGCTGTAGAGGCCGTATGGAGATATGGCAGGGTCCGATCAGATACGTGCGGTATTGCACGGATCAGGATCGGACGGTTTGTACTAGTAGCCGTATAGGTATATGGCAGGGTTCGATCAGATACGTGCGGTATTGCACGGATCAGGATCGAACGGATATTACTAGCCGGCTTTGGTTTAAGCCGGTCCTAGTTTAGTACAGTGTAGATTTTGTCTCTTTGCATTTGTATCCGGACGGAATACAGATGCGGGTGTGTATGCACAGTATCGGGGTTTTCCTGTAATTTATTACAGGACCAGTTTTCTGGAGTTGCCAGTTTGCATTCCGTTCCGGCCGGTTTTCCTTTGTTCTTTCCCGGCCGGACTTTTCCGATGGAGGGGGTTATTTGCAATTGTGCAAATAACATTTATGGAGGGGGTTTCTTGTAAAAGATTGATTATGATAGCTATCATTATCTTTTCCACCATGCTTTTGTTTTCATTGTGACATGAAAGGGTATGGTTTGAAAAAGGTAAAGCATGGTTGTATGTTTTCTTGTCTCTTGATGTGGTCACCTCTTTCATCTCCTACACTCACCTCCCTTCATGCTTCATAACCTTTCCTCCACCATTTTCCAAAGGAGAAGGTTTTTCATTAGAAAAGTGAGAAGAAGAAAAGAAGAAGATGAGAGCTTCATCTTTGAGAGTGTTTTTCATTCTTGATCTCTTTTCATGCTAAGAAAAATGCAAGCACCATTTTTCTTATCTTGTTTCCTCCATCATCTACAAATGGCAACAAACCCCAAAGTGAGACATCCACTCTACACTACACTTCCTACAGCATACCTTGAGCATGTCGAGTTGCCGGCTTCATGCGCGAGTTGCCTCGGTATTGAGGTGGGAGCCCGTAAAAGTACCCGGCTTCGTGGTGCCCTTTCCGACGAGGAGGAGACGGACGGAGATCCCGCGAGGAGATCGGAGTGGAGATGAAGACCGGAGGACTTGGATCGTCGGTATACATCTCTTCCCTTTCTTATTAGTAGCGTAGACTTGTTAATGGTTACGATCCGGAGTTTAGTGCGCGGTGGTGCCGGTTTGCAAAGTCCGCAAAATTTAAGTTTATCACCGTTTCCGCATTCCGGCGTCGGATTGACGGCCGGGGCGCCGCCGTGCACTTGCACCTACAACCTTCTCAACAGATCCATCCCCTATTCTGATGAAGTCAAACCTATGACTGTCACATCAGAAATTGATGATCTATCTCCGCTATATCTGCTTTAGTCTATAAATAGACATAAGCTATCTGTCTACCAATGCTTCCGCTGCTCCCACTGACTACGACAACCCTCTGGCAGAGTCATATAGACGTCCATTTCTAAAACTAGTTTAGAACGACGCTATACTCATCCTCCCGCCTGGTCTCGCAGCCTGGAACAACAGCAATGGTAATTGTGGGTAAACAAGAACTTCCCTGTCACCGTCCTTGAGGCTACCGGAGTACCTCTCGGGTGCCTGAAGTTACCCACCTTATCTGCGGAGTGGCCAATGGAATGTCAATCCAGATTGAATCTTTAGGTTCCTTGTCAAATCTTCAGTAATCGTTCGTGGTTCTGGAATCACCTCCAGTTCTACCATACTCCCACTACTGTTTTTCTGAAAAAATCCATTTTTAATAAAACTGTGGCGAGTCTAGAACAATATTGCTATTGTTCATCCAGATGGTAGAAAGTCAACCCTCGTCATAGCCTGGGTCAACCCACAAACAGCCATTACAGAATCATGCCTTGAGTTGTCCAGTGTCTGGTTTTAATCATAAGCCGGGCAACTCCCCGTACCTTAACACCGTTAAGATACGAACTGTTTTATATCCCATATAGGACCAGAGGCACTGATTTAACTGAACCAGATCCAAATCATGCAACTGTCTCCAGTGCATGTCAACTAAATGGAAGGAGGCCGATCAGCGTTACTCAACTTAGGAATGCTTCCAATTATGAGTAACCTGAAAGAGAAGCAAGATCTCTTAATCATTACTATCAACTGAATACCATACACAAGTATCTACATCTTCGATCACTTTGAAGAATCCCGATACTTGCTATACCTGGTTCTCTACTCTATTCAAATACCTATAACTTCTCAAAATTCGGACCCTGTGTTTCCACGAAAACACCTGTCTAAAAACTAGAGAAGTCATAAGTAAACCGAATATAGTACGAGGACCAACCCCTCTGTCCTGATGGACCCTGGACAACATACAATACTCTGTATAAGTCCCTTGAGTCTGATAACTCATTCACTGTGTATCGTAGGCTGAAAACTGTACTTATGGTTAAGAAGAATTACACCGCTGCTTAATGCTCCTTACCTAACCATCCACTGATATAGGTAAATGTTGTAGACATAATTTCATAAAGGTATATCTCACTCTATGAAAATAGACGTACAGATATATCAATTTGAAATTGGTACATAACAGCGGATATTCAAAACCAAATATTTGTTGACCGGCAAACTACCTAGGTGACTTCCTCAAATATCACCGATTGCAACGAATCCCGATATAATGAGGATAGTCACCCAATTCCCAACAACTTACTCCCACTCATCATCTGTAAAGCCATACAAATGTGAGAATCGTACCTGGTAAATACATACCCTGGAGTAAGTATCTAATCGGGAAATCAGTTTTCCTTTAACATTACACAGTGAAACTGAAACATTGAAATGTTCCGATGGGGTAATCTGGTATTCCTAGTAATGCCTCTTCCAGATTCACGACTGTAACCGTATAGTTCTTTGCCACCTCTCCAAATCCCTTCATATGTCTTTAGTCTTTACCTTCTGTACACCCCTTTAGGCCAAATGGTTTTCTTCCTTCCCTACCGTTCGGCACCAGCCTATGGTTTGGAAGAAGACTATCCAATAAGCATAATGGGTGTACTGTCCCAATCCTAGGAACACTCGCAATGAGAGAGGGTGAAGATAAAAGACAACCGAATAAACCTTATTCCTATTTCTCCTGGACCAGAATCCATCCCCGAACTGGAACAAGTTCCTTTCGAGTTCGTATATAACCATACGATGGAGTATCCAATAAACTGTGGATCTTCGTAGTGATACGGAGTGTCCTGGAGAAATACAAAGCTGATGTGGGAGTGGTAACGAAATACCTGGTTTGGTGGTGAATATCTGTTGCAATTTACTTTGCCCTCTTACTAATCCCTTGCTTTGTCTGAACTTAATACCTTCTGTACACCATCGTTAGGCTAATTGGTTTTCTTCATTCCCTACCGGTCGGCACCAGCCTAAGGTTTGGAAGAAGACAATCCAATTTGCGTAATAGGTGTACTACCCCTAAACCAAGGAGTACTCGCAACCTGAGAGAAGGTAAAAGGAAAAGACAACTGAATAATCCTATCCGTTTTCTCCAGAACCTGAAACCATCCTCGAATAAATTCCTTCGAGTTCGTATCTAACCATACGATGGTTTTGTCCAATGGAAGTGGACGTTCGTAGCAACACGGGGTGTCCTGGAGAAAAGGGTAAAAGTAGGAGTGGCAATGAGGTTTGCAACTCTGGCAATCCAAAAGCCAGTGTTTAAGAAGGTTCGGTCAATTTGGTCACTGAGTCATAGTCTTAGGGTCGGGTCAATGGTCGCTGCCAAAGAGAGAGAGAGAGAAAAGAAACACTCAGCGTGCACTCTAACCTAGATCAGAATGGTTACCAATTTATCTAATCAGGAAACCTCCCACTGTACCTCAAATTCTCCTCCAAACCTGAAAGAAGAATTAGTCGGGGTCACCCGAGGAGTAAACTAACTCATCAGTGGGAATCGGGATCCAACTCTCATCGCATGATAACGTGACGGAATCCGCTCACGTCATCACACTCCAGAAGGTATGCGCATATCTGGCAAGTTTCAGTTCTTTTGAAACTCCCGATGTGATTTTTACCCCATGCTCTTATGACCTTGACTTTGGCCAACATATCATAAGTCACATATCAAGTTCTACCCGTCATTCTCCAGGTTAATTTGAATCCACCCGTACCTACCCTTGACTTTGGCCAAAATGGCAGTACGACTGTCCCAAACCAACGCATCTATCTATGCTGCATATGAATACCCCAATAGCTACCAATCACTGTGCCTTGACTTTGGCCAACATACACAGCTTGAATACTATTGACCATCCATATGAAACGACGGAGGGCTACGAATGGTTTCTGGCGAAAACCTTTAACGTAATGAACTTGATATCGTTAAAGGAACGGATAGCTTTTTGAAAATATAGTGACGAAGACCGTTGCTAAAGAGGTCACTCCCGGTGAAGGGATCTCGGCTCTTTCCCCGTAGAATGAGGTGCAGGATATTCCAACTGAATACCACGATGCGAAGCAAAAGTAATCGGCTATAGTGAGGTTAATGCCCTGACGCAAACTTCTGTCCAAGGGGTCACTCCCGGTGAAGGGATCTCGGCCCTTGCCTCGTCGACTGAGGAGCAGGATATTCCAACTGAATACCACGGTACAAAACAAAAGAGAACGTCCTTGCAATAACAGCTTTTTGAAAAGTGTTCCAACAACATCAGATTAGGTTTGTTTTTAACTTGCATTGATCCGAATCAATGCAGTCCCATCAATTGATCACACCAAAAAGAACGAAAATATACTGATGTACGTATATGCCATCCGCATTCGCCACTGGGTCCCGTCATTACCCGTTAGGTTAGCTAACTAACGACAGAGCGGGGACTGGACTAGCGCGGATGTAAAACATATACAACATCTACTAATATATATACCAATATATTATATTCGCTCAAGGCGTGAATAAAATGCAACATCACAGATATATACAGCATCACAGAAACAATACAGATATCTGGGATCCCCGGGTTTCACAGAGCCGCTGAAACCCGACGTTCCCCTGGTCGTGTGGATAGCCTGTGCAATGAGAACCTAGACCCCTACGGGCGCGGCAAGTCACCCGCCAAAACCTGAAGCGAGGCAGCCCCCTTCAGCGCCGTGAATGGACCACCCAGCACTTCACGGAATCCGGTAACTTGGGCACCCCTCCTGGGTCAACCTGTACCCCCTACGAGTGCGGCGAATAGCCCGCCAATCCTAGAGTGAAGCCCCCTCCGTCCCAATGCCATGAGATGCGGGCTTGTTGCCCTCTAGAACCCGGCTATCCGTGCACCCCTCCACGGGGCAATCCTAGTACAGAAAGTAAAATATACATACACCGGGTACATCGACCGCAACCAGGTCGTGCCCCAAAATAATAATACAAACAGGCAGTGACGGCAGTCCACATGTCGGACGCTCGCCCCGCAATATCAAATGTACATAATACAACAGAAACTGTACTAGCATTGCATCCAGGCTATCCCCCACGACCGATCCGCAACATCACAGCAAAAACAGAACATCAACGTGAAAGTCACGTTCGCAAATCCGTCTAACCGGGCTATAGCAGTTAGACTGGACTTACCGATCAAGTGACATTCACGGTCGCAGATATAATGTAAATACTGTGAAATAATGTGTTTAAAATATCCGATCAATCAAATTTTAACAAGTGGGCCCCAAAACATTACTGTAGCAGATCAAGAAACTCTGGGCCCAATATTAATATTCCAAAACCCCTAAAATCACCCCAGAAGCCCACTGTAAAAACCCGACCCACTGAATCCTTCATACTGCGGCGGAACCGCGGCAACAAGTAGGGTTTTGTCGCGGTTCCGCGCTCTCCTTAAGAGATTAGTGCCTCGAATTTTTCCAGTAGTCTTAGATCTTTCAGCACAGTACTTTTATGCAACCTGAAAAATTTTTGGAGACCAAAAAATTTCAACAGAAAACTGTCGTGGGTGATATTGGGTTTTCGGAACATTTGTTCGATCGGAATTGTAAAACACATTAAACGAAGCTAGACTATATTAATGGCGAGGCTCTGATACCACTGTAAGTGCACGGCAGCGCCCCGGCCGTCAATCCGACGGCCAAATGCGGAAGCGGTGATAAACTTAAATTTTACTTGAACTGGCAAACCGCCGCGCACTAATAACCGGATCGAACCATTAATTAGTCCTAGCTATCTACAAGAAAGGGAATAGAGATATACCGACGATCCAAGTCCTCCGGTCTTCTCGTCATCGTCCCGATCTCCTGCGGAATGTCTCGTCTCCTCCTCGTCGCCGGAAGTGCACCACATCGCCTACTTCTTTTACGGGCTCCCACCTCAATGCCGAGGCAACTCGGGCACGAAGCCGGCTACTCGACGTGCCTAAGATTCGCTGTAGAATGTGTAGTGTAGAAGTCTCTTTTGGGGTTGTAGGAATTGCCATTGGTGGAGGGATTGAACTTGGAGCTTTTTGGAATGATCTTGTGGGATTTTTGCAACCTCAAATGAACCAAAATCCCACACGCAAAATGTTGGACAGCCCACCCATGAGAGTGGCCGGCCAAGACAATCAAGGGGGGGTGAGAATGAAGGAGCCATCCAATAATGCAAAATGGAGAGAGAGAGAAAGCTATCATGCAAAAGGGAATGATCACAACAAATCCAACACTCCAAGGCAACCATCATCTCATGCATGATGGCTTCAAAAAGTCAAGCCATCATGAGAAGAAGAAGTCAAGTGATGGTGCTCATCATGAAAACCATCATGATACTACAATAACCAAAGACCCCTTTCCACAAACACTTATTTGCAACAATGCAAATAAGCCCTCCTCCACCAAACTTCGGCCAATGAGCGAAACAAAGGAAATCGGCTGAAACGAAAGCAAAACTGGCAACTCCAGAAAACTGGTCCCGTAATAAATTACAGGAAACCCCCGATACTGTGCATACACACCCGCATTTGTATTCCGACCGAAATACAAATACAATGAGACAAAATCTACACTGTACTATACTAGGATCCGGCTTAAACCAAAGCCGGCTAGTAATATCCGTTCGATCCTGATCCATGCAATACCGCACGTATCTGATCGAACCCTGCCATATATCCATACGGCCTATAGTACAAACTGTCCGATCCTGATCCGTGCAATACCGCACGTATCTGATCGAACCTTGCCATATCTCCATACGGCCTCTACAACTTTTCGCCCGAAAGCTGAGTAACTAAATGTGGGGGACTCTAAAGACTCATCAACACCTTGGTTGTGGATTTAACCACTAGCACGTTAGAGGTATAAGCCAATACATAACGGGCCACCAGGTATTGACCAAAAGGGACGTCTGTGAGCGAACTCAGCCTGACAACCCTACTGAGCCTGTCAGTAACAATATCCGTACAGTCCGGTCCGTTCGTCTATGAGCATCGCATGGCGGGCCTAGGGGGTTGGTAAAAGTCAGACCCCCAAAAGCGGTACAAGTCGTGTCGGAGTGTAGCCCAGAACACCCTGAGATACTACTGGAATACCTACCAGTAAATCTCCTTGCCTCGGCCGAGGGCTTCGTGTAATGGCTCTCCTAGACACAGCACGACCTCACCCCCGATACCGGGAGAGACGAACCCCTGAAGATACGCTCACTGCCTCCATGTGGCTCGGGACTGTACCCAACTAAAACCTGTTTGCACGACTCCTTTGAGCCGTGGTAGGGTAGTAATCAAAGTACAGTGGAAACTCACACGAGACAAATGACGATCCCCAGGTCGATGAACTAACCTGTACACATGTCACCAGGGAACTGCCATCTGACGTCTGGTATATGACCAACTAGCATGTTCCCGGCGAGTCCTGTCCGGTGTACTCATAACCCAATGAGCACCTGTATACATCTTAGGTGATCTAACTGACACCAGTGGCTTGTGAGACCGGCCACCGCCCCTCGTTGGGGTCTCGACTGTATACACTAGTCTATTCTGCAGTATCGATGCCCTGTCTCGAAACTCACACGACTAGGGACCATTTAAGGATATGCTTATAGACCCCAGCTCCCACTTATATGATCGCCCTCATACTGCTGGTGGTCAAGCAAGAATCCTAGGGGCTCTATCAACGTGTAATAGCAACTTGTCAGGTCACCTAAAACAGTACACGATGATAAAGGTAAACCAGATAGCATACTATCATCTCGAGTAAGATTGTCCTACCGGGATAGGTCCTCCATCAATCATTGCATCACGTACCTGTGACCTTAATAATTGACTCTGAGGGCACTATCTCCAACAGGTACCCCCATGAGGACTTCGAGACGACAAGCAAGTGCGTGGCGACGTCGGCATCGGCAAACGAAGATCAGGTGAGTAGATTTATATCTACGAGGGAAGTCGGGTGGATAGCGTATAGCACCCCCGCAGTTCGTAGTGTAGTGGATGATATGTTACATATTTACATATGTGTTGTGAATTTGGATGATAGTGTCGTGGTTGATTTCTTTGCCGCGAACCATAGAATAGGTTTGCACACACAGACACCCCCTTCCATGCATTATTATTATTAATTGTGCTTATATAGGGATATGTATATATACAGACAAACATAGGTATGGGACTATGTATATATATACGTATACCTATACTTGGATATTGAGGATAGTGGATGATATTGGAGATGAGTCGATGAGATTAGGCTTGATGCCGTTGGATCGGTGATATGTTTTGATTTGTATTAGGAGATACGACATGAGATTATAGCGGGCTTTTAGACCTGTATTTTCATACATGCATATATATATATATATATATATATATATATATATATATATGGTATCAGTATGTACTAGATTTAGATTAGTACCCCCAGTTCATGAGATATGATGATAATGGATACCAAATGAATAATGAGATGAATGTGATATTTGAACCGTACCCAGATTTGGGATACCGTACGACGGATTTACGTACGAGCTATATATTGATGAGAGATCCGCACTCTTGACTCGAGCATGTCATAATATATATTGTATCGTATGTGATACTATTGAGGCAAGATCACCGACTATTATATTTATATGTATCGACTCATATTTATGTGGTTTCCTTACCTGTCGATCAGTCCTGTAGTTTACTTGTAGATGTTAGTCTAGACTCGAGTCATACTTATTTCAAAAACTAACGAATCATGAGTATTTTAAAGACAGGCCAAGGGATACTACGGATATTTTCAAAGTATGTTCTTTTTCATAAAAACAACATAGCCCTATTTTCTAAACACCACGATTCGTGCATCTTTCAAATACCAAAAACTGTATGACTCGTATATAGGAAAGTATATTTCTTTATTGCTGCATTATTATTCATTTACCATTTATTCTACTGCTCGCATTGCATTGCATGCTTAGATGTTATTGATTTATATTCCATTGTGCATAGGACATATAGCATACCTGTATACCTACATGCTTACACATATGCCTTTACATAGTTAAATGTTCACCTTTGTATGATGTTGTATGTATTTGGAGAATTTAGGAACCGCATGACATATTTTATAATTTGTTGCAGATAAATGGCGATTTTTCCTTATATGCTCATATTACTGTTTCATGTTGCATATATATTTTATTCAAGGATTTCGCATTGAGATATGGTTTTCATATGATGTTTTCTGGATTGTTTTTCTCCTGTATATACATATCAGTGGTATAGGACGATGATATATATATATGTATACCCATCGTGTATATATATATATATATCAGTGGTATAGGACGCTGATATATATATATACACCGATATCATATATCACCATAATGATATATGCAAATATACTATTCATTATATGTGTGGGCCTATATAGTCGATGAGAGGGGCCTATGTGCTCGATGCTCGGGGCCTATATGATCGATGCTCGGGGCCTATGTGCTCGATGTGAGGGGCCTATATGGTCGATGCTCGGGGCCTATATGGTCGATGTGAGGGGCCTATGTGCTCAGGGCCTATGTGCTCGATATGAGAGGGGCCTATGTGCTCGGGGCCTATGTGTCCGATATTGGATATTGGATAGATGAGATTTACTTGATATTGGGATATTGATATATATATTTTGTGTCGATGCTTGACATTGATTTTTTGATGATTTCATTGTTGATACTTAAATGTTTATAGAGAAATCTCACTATATTAAGAAAACAGTTTTCTCATTCATGATGTCTTCTGTTTTCATTTTTCCGCATTCATGCCTCATATTTACGATATTTTGCTACCTGAGACACGGACACGAGCACATGGGATTACACTTATGTTTAGATGTTTATCTTTGCCGTTTTATTATGCTTTAGACTTTAGCATATTGAGGATATATATATATTACTGTTCGTTTGACCTAGGATTTAGTCATACATACGATTTCTGCTCTGTGATGTTTTCTACTCACGAGTTGGCAACTCACCCCCGTTGTGCCACAGTTTCTTGCAGGTTTTGCCGTACAGGTTTCATTGCGGTCTTCTGGCACACTGCTCCCATTCCGAGTGATTGCTTTGGTAGGTGAGTTCACTCGCATCGTGGCCACCATTGTACTTATTTATTTTCAGTTGTATCTAGAAAAATTCCATCAACCAGACATGTATATGTATTTGACTTAGAGATCAGTTGTATATTCTTTCGACCTTAGAGTCGCGCGTTGTACTATTATGGGTTTTCATGTTGATTTGAGTTTCCTTTTCAGTTTTGATCCTCGCCCTTCGGCGTTGTATATTATATTGCTTGCGTGGTTGTGACCGTCGACTGACGAAAAGGTAGCTCCCGCTTGGGGATGCCTTTTATCATTGTGCATGTATTATTCATGTTGTACCCCGTTTGGGGCCAGTATTTACAAATGAAACTCTGCCGAAATTTTCAGAAAAGACTTGAGATTTTAAAATGCATATTCGGCTTTTGTTATTTAAAAACCCCTTGTTTTAAAACATGTTTTCTTCACTTCTTTCTTTAAATGGTTTATATTTCTGGGATTTCTTGGCTTACTTGAATTAGATGGGGTCCTATAGACTTCATATGATTCAAGTGCCAGTCGCGTACCATTTTGGGTCGTGACAATGTTGGTATCAAAGCGTTAGGTTAAGCTTGGTTCAAGTCTAAATTTGACCATGCGGAGCCTAGAGCATTCGTATATATTCGGAACTTAGTCTTGACCTTACGGAACTTAGACTTAGTCGAGAGGGTATTATACCCGAACTTTCGTTGCGTAGGTTGACCTTGGTTGATGGAGTAGGTGACTTCAGTAGAGTAATGTACCGTTTGTATTTTCCGGGGCATACTTACGATACGCTACTCCGCTTAGGGAGCCTTAGGATTTACATTTCCTTGCACAGTATCATATTCATTCCTATGATCTATCCTCATCATTATCGGTTTATGGTTTTGTTACCACGACTACACGGGCAGGGAGAGTTATGGCTAGTGTTGCGTCAGCAAGAGCTCGTCACGGACGAGAACTGACCAGGGCGTGATTCCAGGGACATACGATTGCATAGAGGCGTCGTTTTATTGTGTTTTCGCCCCAAGAGTGTTTGATGGATCGCTTTTACGAGATTTCTCGAACGTGCAGATCAGCACTAGAGAATCAGGCTACTGCTAAAGGCCAGCCAGAATGTGATGACCGTCGATGCACCAATTATACTTGGTGATTGAGGCACTGTTTAGTGTGCGGACGAATGAGCCAGTTGCTGCGAATGACGAGATATTGCCCAGATGTTTGGAGCTATTGCCGCACGAGTTGTACTTAGAGATATGATAGAAGATCGCTAGTCACCCATGGAGGGAGGACTAGGACATGTTATTCGTTGCCTACCCCGATGCGAGGTCATCAGATTGATTGATTCCAGCTAGAGACGACTTCATGCAGGTATGTTGGGAGTTGATAGAGACGATCGAATGTCAGAAGCCCATTTTCCAAGTTTAAAGTATTCAGAAAAAAATGCAAGTAATGCTATGAACCCTCTAGAAGAATGAAACCCTAACTCGACATAATGACCATGAGAACGCTTTGAAACCTTAGGGTTTGCGGAAGTTCAGCGGTACCATTAGTGAGGCTTGGGTTTGCCCTTCTACGGTTGGTCCACAGGTACTGTGGCATGTGCTGGAATACTATTAAACTGTACCCAAGATGTTGAGCACTTAGGGGATTATGGAATTTTGATGAATCGATCGAAAGGTTCGACATCATTCGGATATCATGTGCTGGGATACATTACTTGGGAGACTCCAGATACAAGTATAGCCACTGGAGTACAGTCCATGCAGCCACGAAGAGACGAGTCCGAAGCAGTCGACGTTAGAGAAAAGTGGAGTAAGAGGTTCGTACGAGATCTTGATGAGATGATGTTCCACTCCGCTGACATCAGAGATGTGATACGTTGTATATGGAAATACCTTCTAGAAGGAGTCGCGATGAGTATGCAACCATTCGGGAATAAGGAATTGATTTAGTAAAAGCGATGGCTTCCGGGATGTTCGGCAGAAACGAGATTTGGGAGAGACTTCGACGGAACCTTTGTGGAATAATATACGAGAAGATTTGGACCCAGGAGAGGTCATATTGTGCACACCCAGCAGGACTGAGTTCGGCATCGTCGACGAGACATGTTATGAGTGACCATGATAGTTGGCCAGAGATCTTTAGAGGATGTGCCAGAGTGGACTGCTTCCATTATCGTTTCCATATTGAACCGTTGAGCCGAGGAGCTATGCACTTACCAATCTGCAGTGAGAGACGAGAGCCTAAGGGCACCAGACGATAGGCCACGAATAGTAGGCAAGTAGATATCTTGCTTTGTTAGCATTGGATGCACCGACACCTTCTCGGCTTTGAAGGAGGACATATCGACGACGGTATTTATGATTTGTGATTGGGTGATTCGATTATCACGTATCCGTCATTTTTGGATTTCGGTATTTTAGACGATTTGTTTGCATGATTGAGATTTTTTTACACTACAGTTGCATTTGACTTCGATTGATGTCATTCGAGATATTGATTTTGATTTCATGCCTATGATATGCTTATGATTTAACTTGTACTTTCGGCATAGTTTTCATGCACTTTTAGTATTTGATTTGATTTTGGGCATGCTAATGCACATGGTTATGAGATTATGTACCACGATATACCTGATTTGGATTTGGATTGAATGTGTCGTATACCGCCGATTTCGATTTTGATATTCGATATTTGTTTTCGTATACTTGATTTGGATTCTTGAGCATGCTTGGGTGCTTGATGCGATTTTGGTGCACACCAAATGCACTAAATCGAGATTCTTCATGCATATCAGATGCACTTGATATTGCTGTCAGGCACACCCATTGCCCTTGACAGATGTTTCGTGTACACCCGATGCACTTAAATGTTGTTTCTGTGCACATGTATGGCACATTCATGGGTTTCGATTTCCGTGCGCACCAGACGCACGTAGCATTCATATGCACATTTTGGGATTGATTTCTTATGGAGCAGTACATTTTTATGATATTTGCTATTTGTTTTCGTACTGAGTAGGACTAGTCAGAGGACAGTACCTGGATATATTTTGCATGCATTGATAGTTATCGAAGGGATTTCCAAAAGGGAGCTATAGTCTTAGTATTTACCTACGTGTCTGATATGACACGAAACGTTTAAAACAAGGAAATCCTTTTAAATTGTTTCCAAAACGGCGGGAAGTACATATTAAACAAAAAATATATACATATATGGTTATTTTCTTATAATAGACATCCATCACTGTGCAGTGTTACGCGCATCGCACAATTACATAAAAAGGTTTTGGCATGCATTTCTTTAGATGATTTGACGAGTTACAAAGATGCGTGCTATATACAGATTACAATTTTGAGTATATCATGTTGGTTTTCGTTTTAGGCTTGACATTGTTATCTTCGCCCTAACTCCGATGATTGCGGGATGCTTGACGGAGTTTTTGATTTGGTTTATATACCCGTTTTTCTTGCGCATGCATTGCGCTATGAGGTGCTTTATATATTTATGATTTCGGGACCCCGACGACTTAGTCTTTTACTGAAATGTTTAGTATTTGAGGGGTTAAAATTTAAATTCGGGGACTGAATTTCATTAAGGGGGAAGATTGTAACATTTCAAAAAAATAAAATATTATTTTTGGGAATTTTTATAATTAATAAATAAATATATTGAATATTTTAATATTGTGATATAATTAAATACCGATAAATTGGGAAAAATTTGGAAAATTATAGAAATTACTAGAAAGACGGTGTTTTATTGGATTTAAGTAAATTGTGAAATTTTATGATTTATTATATTCTATTTAAATGCTAATCGCGATTAAATATCGCTAATCGCGCATTAAGCTTGTTTTGTGCATGACATGCACCATGTCAAATTTTACTTGTTACATTTTCTTAACATGGTCTTCTCTTTATTTTCTTCATGCATTTCTTTGTTTTAAAATGAGAAAGAAGAAAAGAAAACAAAACAAAACAAAAGAATAGAATAATGAAGCATGGGCAAGTGAGAGTGTGTGAGGGGTCAAGAGAGAACCATACACATTTGTCCCCCTCATTTTCTTCATCTCTTTCTCTTTCCCTTTCACTCCATGGCTGCCTCTCCTTCTCCCCCTTCCTCTACATCCTTAAAACACCTCATTTACGACCTTAAAACACTTCACTCCTTTCATTAAATATGGGCACAAGCCCTCTAGCTACACTTTGGACCAAGAAAGCAAGGATTTTGGACACTTGGGGCAACTCAAGAATTTTCTTGAGTTGCCAAATGAGATAATTTCTGAACCATTAGTGTAGTATTTGGTTTACTTTAGCTTCCATGCATGTTTAGAAGTGATTAGGCGATGTTTAGTGGGGTTTGGAAATTCTTAGAAAAGGATTAGGGTTTGAATTGATTCCAAAAGCGTAATTGAGGTTAGTAGTGGCCCTAAACCCCTTTAGTGATATCATATTGGACCCAAAACCAGAGACAAACCCTAATTCATGAACTTTGGAATTCTGCCGATATCGTATTTTGTGGGAATTGTGGGGAAAATTGAAATCTGCTAACACCCGGGAACTGGAAAATTATTTAGCAAACACTGAGAGATAAGAAGGCATCCAGGAAGCTTTACCCAAGACCCTAGCCCCAACACCCTCTCTATGGCCGCAAATATATTCTTTCCGGCCGCAATTTACGGCCAGACCTTGTTCGTTTTGGTTCGTGTTTGTTCTGTAGCTCCATCTCCAGTAAACTAGAACCTTTACATGTGCAAAATTGGTTAATTTCACTTATGGTAAAATCTAGGACTATTTTCATGACTTGCTATTTTGATTCAGGGTTATATTTTTCGTATTTTGGATTCTGGATTTTAGTATTTGTGTTTTACCTCGATCACTTGACGTTTGTATGTCTATTTTGAGTGTTATTTGGTTGTTTTGAAGGCGTAGTCCTTAGGTTCTAACATATAGGCTTTTAGCGTGTCGTTTTGGTTTTGAATTGGGTTTTAATGCGGCACAATACGTTATGATATGTAGGTAGCCCCATGAGGACTTCGAGATGACAAGCAAGCGCGTGGTGACGTCGGCATCGGCAAACGAATATCAGGTGAGTAGATTTATATCAATGGGAAAGTCGGGTGGATGGCGTATAGCACCCCCGCAGTTCGTAGTGTAGTTGATGATATATTATAAATTTACATATGTGTTGTGAATTTGGATGATAGTGTCATGGTTGATTTCTTAGTCGCGAACCATAGAATAGGTTTGCACACACGCACACACACCCTTGCATGCATTATTATTATTACTTGTGCGTATATAGGAATACGTATATATATATATACACACACACATAGATATGGGACTATGTATATATATACGTATACCTATACTTAGATAGTGAGGATAGTGGATGATATTGGAGATGAGTCGATGAGATTAGGCTTGATGCCGTGAGATCGGTGATATGTTTTGATACGTATTAGGAGATACGACATAAGATTATAGCGGGCCTTTAGACATGTGTTTTCATACACGCATATATATATATATATATATATATATATATATATATATATATATATATATGTACTAGACTTAGATTAGTATCCCCAGTTCTTGAGATATGATGATAATGGGTACCAAATGAATAATGAGATGAATGTGATATTTGACCCGTACCCAGATTTGGGATGCCGAACGATGGATTTACGTATGAGCTATATATTGATGAGAGATCTGCACTCTTGACTCGAGGATGTCATAATATATATTGTATCGTATGTGATATTATTGAGGCGGGATCACCGACTATTATATTTATGTGTATCGACTCAAATTTAGGTGGTTTCCTTACCTGTCGATTAATCCTGTAGTTTACTTGTAGATGTTAGACTAGACTCGAGTCATACCTATTTCAAAAACTAACGAATCGTGAGTGTTTTAAAGACAGGCCAAGGGATACTACGGATATTTTCAAAGGATGTACTTTATCATAAAACCACCGTAGCCCTATTTTCTAAACACCACGATTCGTGCAACTTTCAAATACCAAAAACTGTATAACTCGTTTATAGGAAAGTATATTTCTTTATTGCTGCATTATTATTCATTTACCGTTTATTCTACTGCTCACATTGCATGCTTATATGTTATTGATTCATATTCCATTGTGCATATGACATATAGCATATCTGTATACCTACATGCTTACACATATGCCTTTACATAGTTACATGTTCACCTTTATATGATGTTGTATGTATTTGGAGAATTTAGGAACCGCATGACATGTTTTATAATTTGTTGCAGTAAAATGGCGATTTTTCCTTATATGCTCATATTACTGTTTCATATTGCATATATATTATATTCATGGATTTCACATTGAGATATGGTTTTTATATATTGTTTTCTGGATTGTTTTTCTCCTGCGTATACATATCAGTGGTATGGGACGCCAATATATATATGTATACCCATCATATATATATATATATATATATATATATATATATCAGTGGTATGGGACGTTGATATTTATATACACACCGATATCATATATCCCCATAATGATATATGCAAATATACTATTCATTATATGTGTGGGCCTATATGGTCGATGAGAGGGGCCTATGTGCTCGGGGCCTATGTGCTCGATGTGAGGGGCCTATATGGTCGATGCGATGGGCCAATGTGCTCGATGTGTGGGGCTTATATGGTCGATGTGAGGGGCCTATATAGTCGATGAGAGGGGCCTATATGCTCGGGGTCTATGTGCTCGATATGAGAGGGGCCTATGTGCTCGGGGCCTATGTGCACGAGGCCTATGTGCTCGATATTGGATATTGGATACATCAGATTTAATTGATATTTGGATATTAAGATATTTATTTTGTGTCGATACTTGACACTGATTTTCTGATGATTTCATTGATGATACGTAAATGTTTATACAGAAATCTCACTATATTAAGAAAACAGTTTTCTCATTCCTGATGTCTTCTGTTTCCTTTTTTCCGCATTCATACCTCATATTTATGATATTTTGCTACCTGAGGCACTGACAAGAGCACATGGGATTACACTTATATTTCGATGTTTATCCTTGCCTTTTTATTATGCTTCATACTTTAGCATATTGAGGATATATATATATATATATACATATACATACATACATACATATATATTACTAATCGTTTGACCAAGGATTTAGTCATATATACGATTTCTGCTCTATGATGTTTTTCTACCAACGAGTTGGCAACTCACCTTCGTTGTGCCACAGTTTCTTGCAGGTTTTGCCATACAGGTTTCATAGCGGCCTTCTGGCACACTGCTCCCATTCCGGGTGATTGCTTTGGTAGGTGGGTTCATACGCATCGTGGCCACCAGTGTACTTATTTATTTTCAGTTGTATCTAGGAAAATTCCATCAACCAGACATGTATATGTATTTGACTTATAAACCAGTTGTATATTCTTTTGACCTTAGAGTCGCGCGTTGTATTATTATAGGTTTTCATGTTCATTTGAGTTTCCTTTTCAGTTTTTATCCTCTCCCTTCGGCGTTGTATATTATATTGCTTGCGTGGTTGTGACCGTCGATTGACGAAAAGCTAGCTCCGGCTTGGGGATGCCTTTTATCATTGTGCATGTATTATTCATGTTGTACCCCGTTTGGGGCCAGTATTTACAAAGGAAACTCTGCCGAAATTTTCAGAAAAGACTTGAGATTTTAAAACGCATATTCGGCTTTTGTTATTTAAAAAAACCCTTGTTTTAAAACAAGTTTTCTTCACTTCTTTCTTTAAATGGTTTAGATTTCTTGGCTTACTTGAATTATAGGAGGTCCTATAGACTTCATATGATTCAAGTGCCAGTCGCGTACCATTTTGGGTCGTGATACCGGTGATCAACTATCTCCCTGATCAAGTGATACCGCCTCAGAATATGCCTGGATCACTGATGGGGCCTGGGTTCCTTGACCAAAGGCACTGCTCTATTTTTATCACAATATAAAGGTATTGGATGCTCGATGGATGGAACCACTCCAAGTTCAGTTATGAACTTCTTCGTCTAGACAGCCTCTTTGGCAGCATCGTTGGCAGCGATGTATTCATCCTCGATCGTTGAGTCTGCCATGGTTTCTTTCTTAGAACTCTTCCAACACATCGCCCCTCTATTAAGGGTGAAGACAAAACCCGAGACCGACTTAGAGTCGTCCTTATCACTCTGGAATCACAAATCGTTAAAGGACTTCATTTGGAGTTCACCATTACCATACACCAAGAACATTTCTTTAGTCCTTCTCTAGTACTTAAGAATGCTCTTCATAGCTGTCCAGTGATTCTCCCCAGGATCTGATTTATACCTACTCGCTACACTTAGTGAGTATCCTACATCGGGTCAGGTACATAACATCGCGTTCATGATAGAGCCTACTGCCGAAGTATAGGGTATCCTTGCACGCGAGCTCTCTCCAAATAAGTCTTGAAAGACATCTCTTTGGAGAGAGTGATTCCTGATATCGTGGGTAAATTCCCACGCTTGGAATCCACCATACTAAACTTCTTTAGTATGGTGTCGATGTACCTGGATTGGGACAATCCCAGTATCTGTTTAGATCTATCTCTATAGATCTTAATGCCCAAGATATAGGAGGCATCACCTAGATCTTTCATTGAGAATCATTGTGATAAGAAGAGCTTGACTGAGTGCAGCATAAGAACATCATTTCCAATCAAGAGTATGTCATCCACGTACAATACGAGGAAGACGATCTTACTCTCTGCCACCTTCTTGTATATACAAGGTTCATCTATATTTTTGATGAAGTCAAACTCTTTGACTACCATATCAAAACAGATGTTCCAACTCCGCGATGCCTGCTTCAACCCGTAGATTGATTTAAGCAGCTTGTGCACCTTTCCGCTGCTCCCACTGTCCACGAAGCCCTCCGGCTGAGTCATATACACGCTCTCTTCTAAATCACCATTTAGAAAAGCGGTCTTAACATCCATCTGCCAGATTTCGTAGTCATAGTATGCATCGATGGCATGTAGGATCCGGATGGACTTAAGCATAGCTACTGGAGAAAAGGTTTCATCATAATCCATACTTGGTCGTTGACGAAAACCTTTTGCAACAAGTCTACATTTGAAAGTCTCATCTTTTCCATCTACACCAAGTTTTTTCTTGAAGATCCACTTGATCCCGATGGGTTTTACCCCTTCAGGAGCATCTTCCAAAGTCCATACTTTGTTGGTGTACATGGATTCCATCTCAGATAGAATTGCATCCAGCCATTTCACAGAGTCCACACTCGTGATGGCCTGCTCGAAGCTAGTTGGGTCATCATCTTCCATGATGCAATCCTTGCCCCTACCATCAATGAGAAAACCGTAGTATCTCTCAGATGGATGAGGAACCCTACTAGATCGGCGGAGAGGCTGAGCTTCGTTGGGAACTATCGAATCCTCTAGTTCCACTAAATTTTCAGTTGTAGTCTGTGTAGCCGGAACTTCTTCCAGTTCTACCTTTTTACAACTAATTTCATTTACAAGAAATTCCTTTTCCAAAAATGTGGCATGTTGAGCAAAAAACACCTTTTGTTCCTCACTATGGTAGAATAGATATCCATTTGAATGTTTAGGATATCCAACAAACTTACAAAGAACTGATTGCGCCTAGAGTTTGTCCGGATTTTGCCTTTTGACATAGGCCGGACAGCCCCATATCTTAACTCGTTTATAACATGGTCTCTTCCCACTCCATATCTCATATGGTGCGGTAGGTACAGATTTAGATGGAACTTTATTTAATAGGTATGCTGCTATTTCAAGCGCATAACCCTAAAAGGAAATAGGCAACTCAGCAGTACTCATCATAGAGCGCACCATATCTAATAGGGTGAGGTTCCTCCGCTCCGATACACCATTGTGTTGTGGTGTATACGGAGGAGTAAGCTGAAAGAGAATCCCATTCTCTTTTAGATAGTCACAGTATTCCGTACTTAAGTATTCTCCTCCCCGATCAGATTTTAGGATTTTAATACTTTTACCCGTTTGGTTCTCAACTTCATGGTTATATTCTTTGAATTTCTCAGAAGCTTCAGTCTTGTCTTTCAACAGGAACACATGACTGAACCTTGAGAGATCATCAGTGAATGTAACGAAGTATGAGGAACCATTTCAGGCATGTGTAGACATGGGACCGCATACATCACTATGTATCAGTCCCAAGAGTTCCGTAGCTCTTTCTCCATGTCCAGTAAATGGAGTTTTGGTCATCTTGCCTTTGAGACATGACTGGCAAGTTTCATAAGATGAAAATTCGAACGGATTCAAATATCCTTCCTTATGTAACTTAGCTAGTCGTGTCGCATTGATATGACCTAGTCTACAATACCACAAAAAGGATTTGTTCTTTTCTGAACTCTTCCTCTTGTATGTGTTTTGTACATTAAGAACTGTGCTTTGATTTAGAACGTATATGCCATTATTTAACAAACCTGATCCAATCAACTTTTGATTCAGAAAAATGTTCATAACATTATCCTGCAATAGAAAATTATATCCTTCTTTACTCAATAAAGAAACTGATATAATATTGCAAATCAGGTTCGGTATGTAATAGTATTTGTTCATAATCAATGTATTACCATTTGGTAATACAAGGTGATATTCGCCAACTGATTTGGCTGCAACATTTGCACCATTCCATACTCTTACAGAATGATCACCTATTCCCAGATCTCTACCTTTCCTTAGCCCATGCAACATATTACATATGTAGGATCCCGATCCGGTATCTTATACCCAGGTTGTAGAGTGTACTGAGAAACAGTTCTTGGTAACTAACACACCCGAAGAAGATGCATTAGCATGCTCATTGTTCGTTTGGCTGGCATGGGAATCCGGATATTCCTCTATTTCCTGCTCGGACTTATAACAATTATTAGTTAGAGCGGAACCAACGTTCCCCAACTCAGTATAACAAGCGGGTTCGGTCAAAACATCCATATTATTATCTTGATTAAGGCCTGACATTGTCTCTACCCGGAGAGAGAGAGAGAAGAAAACACTTAGAGTATGCTCTTGCAAGATTAGATTGGTTATTATCTTATCTAATCATGATGGCTCCCACTGTTTTTATCAGATCTTCCTTCAAAACCTAAAAGGTAAGACTAGCGGGGATTAATTACACCCTATAAGTTCGGCAATCTTTCGGCCAGGTCAGTGTCGGTACTTTGAGGGAGGTTCCCCGTGCTTTCATACGGACCTAATTAAAATAAACCTTGTTTTCCCAGGGGCGTAACCCCGTTAACAACTTTCTAGACACATACTTGATCGGCTAATTGGTATGTGTAAAACTCTCCCAAGAGTAACTCTTACTCGCAGTGGGTATCTGGATCCAACTATCTCATAGAAGGAATGCAATCTCATTGCAAATTTCAACACTTGAAATTCCCGATAATATTTTGCCCCTAGCGTCCTATGACCTTGAGAGAGGTCAACAAACCATAGTGCGCTAGTCAAGTTCAACCCGCCATTTCATGATTGAATTAAACCAACCCACACGACCCTTGACAGAGGTCAACAAGGTCGTACGACTAGCCTAATCCAATCGCATCACATGCTTTGCAGATAAGCACTAATTAGCTATCGCACACTACGCCTTGACAGAGTTCAACAAACGTAACACGAATACTAAATAGTACTTATCTGAAATGACGGAGGGCAACAACTGGTTTTTAGGAAAACCTTTTGCGTAATGAACTTGATATTGTTGTAGTAACAAGTGATTTTGAAAAGGTGTGTTTTTTAGGCTTTTGCTAGTTTTGCTAAAGAGGTCACTCCCGGTGAAGGGATCTCGGCTCTTTCCTCATCGAATGAGGTGCTGGATATTCATGAATACCACTATGCAAAGCAAAAACTAGAGAAGCAATCAAAAGACAAAACCGAGAGGGATGTAGCATCTGCTAGCTTTTGTTAAAGAGGTCACTCCCGGTGAAGGGATCTCGGCTCTTTCCTCATCGAATGAGGTGCTGGATATTCTACAAGGCATACCGCTATGCAAAACAAAAACTAGAGATACCCTTTTTGAAAATTTGATTCTACAACAACTTTTAGGTTTCTTTCTTTTTCATTAATCTCATTAATGAAGTCTCATCAATTATGCTTCCTAAGCATCACAGAAGAACCGAAAATACAACATACGCTTATGCCATCCGCATTCGCCACAGTGTCCCGTTATGCACCATTAGGTTACTTAACTAACGGCATAGCGGGACGGGACTAGCGTGGGTGCAAAACATAAGCAACGCTTATCATATATCATATATATAATAATAAAGCATTCGTCTCACGCATATAAAGTGATCACATCACAGAATATCAGCAGCAGAAGTCAACATATGAAATATTGGATATACTAGGATGTCCGTGTTTTATATTAAGCCTGTAAAAACATGGATTCCATGGTCGCGATGAATAGCCAAACCCACATCCCTAGACCTCTACGAGAGCGGCAAGCAAACCCACCAATTCTAGAGTCAGGAGATCCCGACTCGACTCCTCGAGATGGTCTCCCACTGGACTCTAGAACCCGGTTACTTATGCTCCCCGCCTTGGGTCTATCCTAATGCGGAAAAGTTAATAATATACAACAAGTATGACATCATCCTTAACCCGGAAGTGCCCTAATAAAAGAATATTACCTACAAGTGTTTACAAGAATGAAAATGAAAAACTCTCATCTCACGCAAAACCCCCCGGCTATTCAAACACGACTATCCAATGTAACATATCACAGCAACTCAAAATATCAATGTAAGTGAATATGTGTATCCCAATTGTCGTTGACATATAGCAACGAAACCGGCGATACACCACATATTACACTTACGGTCGCAGAAAAGAAAATGAAAACTACAACAATTGGAATCCGTAACCTCCTTTGACATCATAAACCCGAAATATCACATACTTAAGATTTCATGCCTAACCAAATGAATTCCAAATATTGTATCACATTCCATAGATAGCTAGACGATGTTAAACATTCCGATCGAATCAACAAACACCCAAAATTTCCCAAAGAGCTAAACACTTGGCACAGTTTAAAAATACTCAGAACATGCCAAAGTGCCTATGGACCAACCGTAGAAGGTGAAGGGTTACCTAGCACGGCAGCAAGGTTTCGGGAGGCATCGTCCATGCCATATTCAAAAATTTGCCGTTCTAGCTAACCCTAGAATCGTTAACTAGAAATCGACGGAAATACATATGCAAACACTTTGCAAGTCTAGTGAGCAAAGAATACAACCTTTGTAGACCGATCCTTCACTTCAATAGCTCCGTGTAGTAGTCCCCTTCACTGCGATCATGAACTCCGGACTCTAGAGAGGCTCCCATGAAGAAACAAAGATGCTTACTTCGATGTATTCGAGGCCGGAGATGATCTACGTCGAGTTGACTCTAACCCAAGCTATCTCTTCACTAGCCATGGAATTAGTTTAGCAAACACCCTATACTAAATGGAAAGTAGTAGATGATGATGAAGTAGGAAGTGGGCTCACTTTAGATTTCATTTTCTCAAACATTTTTTCATATCTCCATTGAAGCTAGAAAGCTTTGAGGAAGAAGAAGAAGAAGCAAGAACTAACTCATCAAATAAATTCTTGTGTAAAGTTAGAAATGCAACAAGGAGTTAAGCATGTCATTCTTAACCCTTGTAGAGAGTTAACCAAAAGCTATGGTTAAAGATTAGGTCAAAAATATCTTAAACAAGACAAAGAGAATGGACAAAGTCAAAGATGCCTTGAAGCTTCTACAAGCTTTCAACAAATATCAACCATGACATTCATCCATAACATTTGAATTACTTAATGATAAATTATAAACCCTAATCTTAACCCTAGCATGGTTTAACCTTCATTAACCCTAGTTGCATTTGTAACCTAGCATGATACATTTAACATATATCACATATATATCAATGTATCCAAAATGTGAAAAGAAATCATAAGTAAGCTAATACTAGTTAATGTAATGTAATATATCAAATATATAATTATACATTAGATTATCAAATCAACTCTTGATTTAATAATCCAGCTATATCACCTATAACCGACTAATATCTTATGAATCAACTTATCGAATCAACACTTGATCCGATAACCTGGCTATATCATATATAACCGACCGATATCTCATATCGCGAGAATATAATACGGTATCTCATATCGTATCAATCTCCGTCCCGCAGATATCACATATGTGCTCCTACTCCATTTCGCTTAGGCTAGGAAACCCCTGTATAGGACTCTAAAGACTCGCCAATACGCCGGCAGTAGGTGATGATCATATCAAATACCCACAAGCCGCAAGTGGTCTACTAAACGTAGCGGCCACCCGGGTATTGAGTGATCAGAAGATCAACAAGCAAGCCTGCTCACACTCCTGCGAATCTAATCAGTAACACTACCGTACAGTCCGGTCTCTTCGTCTGATATGTCGCATATCTCGTCTAGGGGTGGTAAACGTCAGACTCTAGTAACTCGATAAGTCGTGTCGATATGAAGCTAATAACGGGTCGAGAAACTACTGATAACACTTACCAGTATATCTCTGAAGCAGCCTTGGCTAAGGACTTCCTGTTATAGCCAATCGAACACAGCGCAATATCAACACCCAATATCAGGAGAGACGAAACCCCTCTTATCGCTCATTGCCTCCATGTGACTCGGGACTGTACCCAAAAGCCACCGTTTTGCACGTTCCCTTGAACGTGGTAAGGTGGAAATCAAAGCACGGTGGGAATCACACAAGACTCTTTGACGATCTTTGGTCTACAGACTAACCTGTACCAGTGTCACCAGAGAACTGCCATCTGACGTTAGGTATAATACCATCTGGGAGTTCTCGGCGAGTCCGTTCAGTGTACCCAGTCTCCACTGAGCACCCGTATACTGTCTCTGATGTCAAACACCAATGGATATAGGATCATCCATCGCCCATCTACATGGATCGAGAAGCTATACGCTAGTCTACTATTGTATATCGATGCCCTGTCTCGATAGACTTACGACTAGGAACATTTGAAGGATGTACTTAGCGACTACTCTGTCCCCACTAGTATGATCTGCATTATAGTCCTAGTATTCAAGTACTTATCCTAAGGGCTTTATCAATATATAACATAGAGATAATCAGCGTACATGTTAATATAAAGAGCAACCAGATAGCATACTATCATGTCGAGCAAGAAAGTCCTCCCTATATATGTCCAAGCATCCACTACAATATACATCGTATGTATTGTAATGGCCTCTAGGGCATACATATAACTAACAATCTCCCACTTGCACTAGGGCCATCTGCTGTAGTATCTCAGACCCAACAATCAGCAGTGGTTGAAGTATCTCATACTCAACCATCCCACAAAAGTCTCTCCTGGGAATAGGTCTTTATGAGTGGATCCGCTGTGTTGTCCTCTATAGTCTGCTCTCCTAATCTCGATCTCCCTGGAGATCATCCATCTCCATGATCAGGTGATACTGCCTCAGAATATGTCTGGATCTCTTAGGGGACAGGGGTTCCTATTGCCTAAGCCACAACTCCATTGTCACACAATGGTAGGAACCAAGTTCATCTCATGAACTAATATACATCCAGACTGCCTCTTTGGTAGCATCCTTGGTAGCAATGTATCCAGCCTTTATCGTCTAGTATATCACGGTATCTAGCTTGGAACTTGTTCATCACAGAATACTGCATTTTATACCGCCCATTCTTACGCTCGGTTGTTTATAGGTAGGTGCTTTTAATCCGTGTTTGTTATATATTTGCAGGATACAGGTTCTCGGTTCTAAAACGGTAAATTCATGGAAAACACGACAAAATCCGGGTTCCTGCCAACCACTGAGAAAACACGGTCTCCGCTCGTCATCCGTATGTTGCCAGATACCAGTTTAGGAAGACAAAATGGCAAATCAATGTCACCTTCATGCACAAGGCTCAATGGCAACAACAAGTTCCAAGAAATCTACGCGGAGCTCGAGGCAATCATGACAAAAACATTCACAAAAAGTCCACCTTTCCTCAGCAGAAATTCTGGAAGAATTGTGAAAGTATTTTCAAAAAATAGGTGTACCAGACAACAGGGGACTGCAGATCAGGGCCGTACAAGAAAACACAGCCCCTAATCCCACTATAGGGCCGCGGATCCGCGGCCAATAGGGGGTATTGGCCGCGGATCCGCGGCCATGTGGAGTCCTCACCTTGTCGTCTTTTGGGGGTATTTTGGGTACTTCCCATGTGCTCTGGTGGTTACCCTAGATCTTCAACTCCCTGCCTATAAATACAGCAGAACTTGCCAAAGCCAAGGGTCATTCTTTTGTTCCTCTTTCTTTTGTAGTTTTAGTTCTTTTTCTTCTTCTTCTTCATTCCTCTTCCATGAATTGTGGTGAGAGCTTTTTGTGGATGTGAATAAAGATGAAGGTTTTTGTATTATTCTTTTTGTTTAGCTTCCCCCTTGAGCTCTCTACCTTAACTTGATCTTGCAACCTCTTAAGTGAGCTTGCAAGTTTAAGTTTTGGTCATTGGTCTCAAGGGGTTGTGTCATTTCGTTCTCGCCTTAGCGCTTCAATTCACATGCGTTCTCTACCCTTCTCTTGATCTTGCAACCTCTTGATTGAGCTTGCAAGTTTAAGGGTTGGCTATTGATCCCATGCTTGTTTTGAGTTCTATGGTTCTTATAATTTATTACTTGCATTTTTCATTCTTGCTTTACTTACTTGCAATTTTATTTCATGCAATTTTATTCCATGTACTTTAATTACTTGTATCTTTTCTTTTCTTTGTTCTTTTCTTTTTGTTCTCTTTTGTTCATTTTGTGAATGTTGTAATTATTGTTGTTGTTAAGAATTCTTACGGTATTATAAGTTAACATTTCTTTGCCAATTCCTTTTCCCGTTATTTTCCAATTGAACTACGCCCAAACCATACGCAAGCGCTCCGTTAGGCACCCTACCCTGACAAGGTAACGGCGATTCCTAACCGCGACCGGTTGCGTTCGGTTTGGCCGGAGGCGAAAGCAAGAGACAAGAACGGAAGGACAAGGGTAAATAAGCCGGATTCCACGAATACCGCGCTTAAATCCCCTAATCCACGTTGTTGCCGATTGCTTAGCTTCAATTGGTCAAGATTCGGCTCAAAGGTTTTGAGTACGGATTTCTTTAGCTTACAATCTCGTATTTTCTTCTTAACAACTTTATACTTGCAAATAATACACATAGGTTAGATCAAACAACATACAGATTCTTTATTGACTCGTCTAAGACAAGAAGGTAAGATACCACCATCTCCCTGTGGACCGACCCGTGCTCAACCGGCTAGCTGCAAAGCGACACCGTCCTGATCGCGGTTATACTTTAATTCTTTGAACATCCGACACGCAAAAAGCGTGCGATCAAATGGCGCCGTTGCCGGGGAGACGGTAGCGTATTTTCTTTCTTGTTATTCGGGTTAATATTCTTTTTGTATATAAAAAAAAACTCTTTTTGTTTTTTTTTGATCATTTTTGTGGGCAAGAGTGCAGATTTTTGCGTATTTGCAAACTGCGATTGTGGGGAGCGAAGTGTGCATTCAAGGCAAGGGTGATTACGAAGTACCGTACCAAAGATCCGGGTAGTTTGACCCGCGCAAGCGAACTTTTCAACCTGACCGGATTTGATTCAACGGGGGTTTCCTAACCCAAAACTTAACGGTACGTATTTTACTAACACCTTCTTCTCAAATCCGACGCTTCCAATATACTATTCTTTGCAGGATTCTTTGCTAGTTCGCTAGCAAACGCTAAAAACTTGACTAACCCGTATTTGTTGCAGTGCCGCGCTTAAACTAAAAAACGATTGTTTTATTCTTTATAGAATTTTTATTGAATTGCGCATTGCATACATTAATACGGACTTAAGGGCAAGCGAACCCCACAATATACGGTAAAGGATTTCATCACCTTTTCCGTGGCCCACAAATCACGAACTTGAGCATAACGTTTACCCGCACAAATTTAAAAGAATCTAGACTTTAAGCCTTAAGAACTTCGCGCTCACTAGGAGAAGTTAACTGTGTTTAGAACCTTGCTTAACGGTATATTGTTTACGGGGTGTGTAGGAAAGTGTTAACGGCGAAACCGCCAAAAGAGAAAGGGTTATTTAATTAAGGAACTTCGCGAAAGCGTTGGAAAACCTCCCCTTATCTCTGCACTTACCTGGCCTCGTGATCAGTGTATCTTGAGCCTGTTTCTCGACACAGTTTTACTTCGATAATCAAGTTCTCGAGCAGGTCTAGTTGACCTAGGTAAACCCTAGAACGATTAGGTGTGTGGTATTTTTGTGTCGTGATTATTTTTGTCCATATTTTTTTTGTGTATATTTCATTCTTTTGCTAACAACTAATAAAAAAAAAAAAAAAAAAATCACATTCTTTTTCCCCTCCTTTTCTCTACCTTTCTCTCTCTCTCTTCCTATCATGGGTACTCCACCTCGTAAAACTCTTGCCGAACTTTGGTACCCACAACTAGACATTACATCTTACGGTTCTTGCTTTGGCCGAACTTCGAACGACCCCTCCATGCCCAAAGTTTCACTGAAAGATCGCATAGCAGCGTCTAGGACAAACACTTGCACTCCTCATTCCACTTCGTATCAACCGTTTCAAACATTCACTCCCGCTTATGTTGATACCCCTTCTGCAAGTCGTCCTTTGTCCATCGCTGAACGTATTGAACAATCTCGTAGCCGATCTTTCACTCCTTTCACCACTTCAAACTCTTGGAATCAACAATTCCATTCACCTTCTTATCCAAATGTTGATCCTGCTCCTGTCCAGCCATTCAATTCCTACCAGTCCTACCCGACTTTTTCACCTTCCCTAGACATTGTTTCTGAATCGCCATTTGGGAATTTTCAGTATCCAAACAACTTTGAATCTTTTACTGAAACCCCTTCTCAACCCATGTCTAGTCTGGAACAGTCGTTGGAAGACTTTAGGGTAGCGTCAAGCCAACAGATGATGGATTTGAATGCGTCCATGGCCGCCCTCATGCAACCTAGTGATCCGGTAGCTAGTTTTCAACTAGCTCCAACTTTTTCAATGTATGATGAGGCGGCAGGACAGGCTGTGAATTTGAGTGGAGAGAGTGAGATATACCCCCTTCCAAATCAAACCTACCCGTCTCAAATTGAATCCCACAACTCCTGTGTTGAAAGTCTATCAAGTGTCCCAAATGAATTATCAGTTGAAGATAGAATGTTTAATGAGTTGTGCTACTTTGTAGTGTTTGATTTGCCAGATTATGAAGGGACCTTGCCAAGTGAAACCACACCCAATCCTTTTGACCTCTACACCTCCATCTTAGAACCTGAATTGATTGAAATCCATGCTTTTGATGAGGTGTCTGAGAATATTAATTTTCACTTGATTGAGGATATTGACGCTGGGAACATTTTGGATGATGAGCCCGTAGATTTGGCTGAGTTTGTCTCTTCAAATCATCATCCCGAGTCATTAAATGTTTTTCCCGAACCCCATATGCGTCTTGATTTTGATGAAATTTGCATGGATAAGCTGAATTTTGAGGAGAATTTTGAGGATATTTTTGAGGATGAAACAGTTCTAGATGATGAGTCGGATTTTCCAATTCATCCTGTTCCTTTCATTGACTGTGTACACCCTCCCGAAACCTTAACCGATACCCTTCCTCAACCACTTCCCTCTATCCTTTCCATCGTTCCGACCTTGCAAGAACCCGTATCACTTTCACTTCGTATATCTGGTTTACCAAGTTCGGCGTACCCATGGTTTCTCACGAATCTTGAGGGATTTGACCCCATTTCTCGACGGGTAAATATATTAGCACAATCGCTTTTCACACATCGGTCATCACAAATTGTGCTAATCTATTTACTCCATTTGCACCCTCAAGTTCGTATTCCGCTTCTTTTTCCCTTCCGCCATTCTTCCTCTCATCTACCGAGACCGCATTCCACTTCTCTCCACTTACGATCTCGTGTATTCTCCATTTCTTTTCTCTACGCCTTCTTTGACCAACCACTGCTTTACAGAGATAAGATTTTTGAATGGTTGGTGTTAACTTTTGGCCTGTGTAAGGCCTTGTATAGCTTGATATTGTTCTTCCCCCCTAATCCTGAATTTCAACGCTTAACAGTGGAAACACTGTTTTACTTAAGTTTGGGGGGGACACTTTTTTTTTGTATATATTTTTTTTTTGTTCTCCTGTTTTCTTTTGTATATAATTTGTTTTTGGGGGAGCGCCGACAATTTTGACCCTCTTGGTATAGCCTGACAGTGAGGGCACTGTCAAGTTTAAGTTTGGGGGTGTGCTCGGTAAGCTTTCTTCCTTCGCATTCATATTTATATTTTGCATCTGCATATTAAAATCCATAAAAATCTGAAAATTTTCTAAAAATATAAAAACTTTTTGTCAAGTTAGATTGTGGAAGAACTCTGATTCAACATTCGACGATTTTTGTTTGAAAAAATAGGAATAACTAGATCTTATGTTTGGATTTTGAAAACCTGAAAGATAACACTCCTTTGAAGTTAACTATAGCTGATATACGTCTTTACATCACACTACACGTGTCGTGAATTTTTGGAATTAGATGACAAGTCTTTCATGTTTAAACTTTTAAACAGATAAATGATTTTCTGAGGATCAAATAGGTTTGTTCTGAAATAAGTAATGTCAAGAATAGTTTATGAAGTAAAGCGAATATGAAGGAATGTTATTGATGCCGTAATTGGAGCTAAGTCTGAAAAATAACCCATCGGAAACTTGATTGGAATGATTACACACCAAACCCACTAAACACGTCTTTTATCCAAAAAAATAATTGAACTGCCGGTTATATCTCCGTTCGTATTGAATCATCTGATTTTCACGTCAAACTGTCTTTTGTTTTTGGACCTAGGTAACTTGAGTAATTAAGTCCGCTGGGGTGTTTCTACACCTAATGCCTTAAAACCAACTGGTTTGGGTGCATTGGCCCAAAGCTCGCTAAGAAGCCTAGAAAGTCCAATTTAAAACAAAGTCAAGCAAGTGTTCTCTCCGAGTTAAAATTCCTAACGGTTCTTTGTGTGAGAATAATCTTGATAAAAGACAGGCTTTTATAAAAAAATTTTTTAAAGGAGATATGAAGGTTTTATTCTATGATAAAGACTATTGCACGATCACAGAGGTGTGTATGAAATGAAAACAAGAAAAAGGTGGAGTGAAAAATACGACTTAGTTTCCTGTTAAGGAAGATAGAAATTCTGAAGTTGAAACCTTACTGGAAAACGAAACTTGAAAAATGCTTAACTCTTTATAAAACTTATGTGATCCTTTTAAAATTGTTATCTGGGCTTTATTGTGCGACATGATGACTTTAATCGATCCTTCTGGAACTTAACGACACTATTTGCACTACACGTAAAGACATATAAAATCTGTAGTTAAATAAGAAGCGAGGTGTGAAAAATAAAGGTTCGATGGTCTAGACTTAGGATTATAGAATTGTTATTTTCTAAAACAAAACTTTAGGGTTTGAATCTTAGTCATTTTACAAACTAGCTTGACGGGATTTTGTGGGTGTAATCCGCTGAAAACCCTCAGGAGACAACACTCCTCCTACTAGGGACACCTAGAGGTTTAACGGCTTGTTGCACGCGCTCAGTGCAATCGCGTTCCCTGCGAAAGTGCGGTTATCATTTTATTTTTGTGAATAATTGGTTTTGCTCGGGACGAGCAAAAGTTAAGTTTGGGGGTATTTGTTCATCACAGAATACTGCATTTTATACCGCCCATTCTTACGCTCGGTTGTTTATAGGTAGGTGCTTTTAATCCGTGTTTGTTATATATTTGCAGGATACAGGTTCTCGGTTCTAAAACGGTAAATTCATGGAAAACACGACAAAATCCGGGTTCCTGCCAACCACTGAGAAAACACGGTCTCCGCTCGTCATCCGTATGTTGCCAGATACCAGTTTCGGAAGACAAAATGTCAAATCAATGTCACCTTCATGCACAAGGCTCAATGGCAACAACAAGTTCCAAGAAATCTACGCGGAGCTCGAGGCAATCATGACAAAAACATCCACAAAAAGTCCACCTTTCCTCAACAGAAATTCTGGAAGAATTGTGAAAGTATTTTCAGAAAATAGGTGTACCAGACAACAGGGGACTGCAGATCAGGGCCGTACAAGAAAACACAGCCCCTAATCCCACTATAGGGCCGCGGATCCACGGCCAATAGGGGGTATTGGCCACGGATCCGCGGCCATGTGGAGTCCTCACCTTGTCGTCTTTTGGGGGTATTTTGGGTACTTCCCATGTGCTCTGGTGGTTGCCCTAGATCTTCAACTCCCTGCCTATAAATACAGCAGAACTTGCCAAAGCCAAGGGTCATTCTTTTGTTCCTCTTTCTTTTGTAGTTTTAGTTCTTTTTCTTCTTCTTCTTCATTCCTCTTCCATGAATTGTAGTGAGAGCTTTTTATGGATGTGAATAAAGATGAAGGTTTTTGTATTATTCTTTTTGTTTAGCTTCCCCCTTGAGCTCTCTACCTTAACTTGATCTTGCAACCTCTTAAGTGAGCTTGCAAGTTTAAGTTTTGGTCATTGGTCTCAAGGGGTTGTGTCATTTCGTTCTCGCCTTAGCGCTTCAATTCACATGCGTTCTCTACCCTTCCCTTGATCTTGCAACCTTTTGATTGAGCTTGCAAGTTTAAGGGTTGGCTATTGATCCCATGCTTGTTTTGAGTTCTATGGTTCTTTTAATTTATTACTTGCATTTTTCATTCTTGCTTTACTTACTTGCAATTTTATTTCATGCAATTTTATTCCATGTACTTTAATTACTTGTATCTTTTCTTTTCTTTGTTCTTTTCTTTTTGTTCTCTTTTGTTCATTTTGTGAATGTTGTAATTATTGTTGTTGTTAAGAATTCTTACGGTATTATAAGTTAACATTTCTTTGCCAATTCCTTTTCCCGTTATTTTCCAATTGAACTCCGCCCAAACCATACGCAAGCGCTCCGTTAGGCACCCTACCCTGACAAGGTAACGGTGATTCCTAACCGCGACCGGTTGCGTTCGGTTTGGCCGGAGGCGAAAGCAAGAGACAAGAACGGAAGGACAAGGGTAAATAAGCCGGATTCCACGAATACCGCGCTTAAATCCCCTAATCCACGTTGTTGCCGATTGCTTAGCTTCAATTGGTCAAGATTCGGCTCAAAGGTTTTGAGTACGGATTTCTTTAGCTTACAATCTCGTATTTTCTTCTTAACAACTTTATACTTGCAAATAATACACATAGGTTAGATCAAACAACATACAGATTCTTTATTGACTCGTCTAAGACAAGAAGGTAAGATACCACCATCTCCCTGTGGACCGACCCGTGCTCAACCGGCTAGCTGCAAAGCGACACCGTCCTGATCGCGGTTATACTTTAATTCTTTGAACATCCGACACGCAAAAAGCGTGCGATCAGAACTCTTCTAACAAACCGTCCCTCCACTAAAGGTAAAGACAATGCCTGTGACTGACATTCAGTCGACCTTACCACCGTGGAAGCTATCTAGTGATTCTCCCCAGGATCAATTGATACCATCTAACTACACCTAGTGAGAATCCTAACATCCAATTAGATCTATCTCATAGATGCAAAACCCAGGATTTAGGAGGTATCACCTATATCCTATATAGAGAATCAATGTGATAAGAGGAGATTGACCGATTTAGCATAGGAAACTCTTTTCCTATCAAGAGTATGCCATCCATGTATAATACGAGGATCACCACCATACTCCCTACTACCCTTTTGTATATACAAGGTTCATCTACCATTTTGATGAAGTCAAACGCTTCGACTACCATATCAAAACAGATGTTCCAACTCCGCGATGCCTGTTTTATCCCATAAAGCAACTTGCACACGTTTCCGCTGCTCCCACTGTCTATGAAGCCCTCTGGCTATGCACTTATAGACGCTCTCTTCTAAATCACTATTTAGAAAAGCAGTCATGATACCCAACCGCCAGATATCGTAGTTATGGTATATAGCAGTGGCAAGTAGGATCTGGATGGACTTGAGCATAGGGACAAGAAAAGGTTTTATCATTATCCACACCAGGTCAATGACGAGAACCTTTTTCAGCAAGTCTTAGCTTTGAAAGTCATAACTTTTCCATGTACACCAAGTAATCTTCTTAAGATATACTTGCTCCTGATGGGGATTTAACCCTTATGATAAAGCAACCAAAGTCCATAATTTGTTGGTGTATATGGATTCCATCTCAGATCGCTTAGCATCCAGCCATTCTCACAGAGTCCCCACTCCTGATAGCCTGCTCGAAACTAGTTAGGTCATCATCTCATGATGCAATCCTCGTTCCCACTGTCATAGAGAAAATCGAAGTATCTCTCAGGTGGGTGAGAAACCCTACTAGATCGGCGGAGAGGCTGAGGTTCGTCAGGAACTATTGAATCTTCTGGTTCTACCAAATCATCAGCTGCAGTTTTGTATAGCTGGAACTCTGTTTAGTTCTACCTCATGACCAGTAATTTCTTCACAAGAATTTCCTTTTCCAAAAGGTGGCATGGTGAGAAACAAAACACATTTTGCTCCTCAGTGTGGTAGAATATATTCCCTTGCGAATGCTTAGGATATCCAACAAACATCCACAGAACTGACCTTGCCTTGAGCATGTCCGGATTTTGCTTTTAGACATAGGCCGGACAACCCCAAATCTTAACATCCTTAAAAGATGGGCTCTTTCCATTTCATATCACATATGGAGTGGTAGGCACATGATTTGGTTGGAACCCTATTCAATAGGTACGCAGCTTCTCAAGTGCATAACCCCCAAAAGGAAATAGGTAACTCAGTAGTATCATCATACAGCGCACCATATCACATAGGGTGCGATTGCTCCGCCCCGATACACCGACATGCTGTGATGTAATCGGAGGAGTAATGCTGTGAGAGAATCTCATTCTCCTTTAGAATAGTCCAGGAATTCTGTGCTCAAGTATTCTCGTCCCTGATCTCATCATAGGACATAATACTTATACCCGTTATGGTTCTCTACTTCTGACTTATATTCATTGAATTTCTCAAAAGCTTCAGACTTGTGTTTCAACAAGAACACATGTGCGAATCTTGAAAGATCATCAGTGAATGTAATGAAGTACAAAGAACCGGTCCTGGCATGTAGACAGGGGATTTACATACATCATCATGTATCAATCCTAAGAGTTCACTAACTCTTTCTCTGTTTCCAATAAACGGAGCTATGTTCTTCTTATCTTTGTGACATGACTGGAAAGTTTCACAAGATGTAGATTCAAACTGATTTAAATATGCATCTTTATATAATTTAGCTAGTCGGGTCGCATTGATATGACCTACTCTACAATGCCGCAAGAAGAATTCATTCATTTCTGAACTCTTTCCCTTGTGTGTGTTCTGTACGTTAAGAACTGTGGTTTGATTTAGAATGTATATGCTTTTAGATAACATGCCTGAACCGATCAACTCTTGATATAGGAAAATGTTTAAAACATTATCCGACAATACAAAATTATATCCTTCTTTACTAAATAGAGAGACAGATATGATATTGTATATCAGGTTCGGTATCTAATAACATTCGTTCAGAATCAATGTATTTGGTAATACAGGGTGATAACTGCCAACATCTTGGCTGCAACAATTGCACCCATTCCAACTCTTGAAACTTATCACCCTTTCTCAGTTCTCTACCCATCTGTAGCCCATGTAACATATTACATATGAGGGATCCTGATCCAGTATCTCATACCAAGGACGTAAAGCATACTAAGAAACAGTTCTCGGTAATGAATACACCCGAAGAAGATATATCAACATGCACTTTCTTCGTTTGGGCGGCACGGGAATCCTTGTAATCCCCTATTTCTTGCTCGGTCTTATAACAATTATAAGTTGGAGCAGGACCAACAATCCTTAGCTCAGTATAACATGTGGGTTCGGTCAATACATCCGTATTATTATTTTGTTTATGGTGTGACATGGTCGCTACCTGGAGAGAGAGAGAAGAAAACACTCGGCGTATGCTCTTGCAAGATTAGATTGGTTATTAATTTATCTAATCATGATGGCTCCCACTGTTTAGTCAAATCTTCCTTCAAACCCGAAAAGGAAAGACTAGCCGGGATTAATTACACCCTACAAGTTCGCCAATCTTTCAGCCAGGCCAGTGCCGGTACTTTGAGAGAGGTTCCCCGTGCTTTCGCACGGACCTAACTAAAATAAACCTCGTTTTCCTAAGGGCGTAACCCCGTTGACACCTTTCCAGACACCTACTTGATCGGCTAATTGTAATGTGTAAAACACTCCCAGGAGTAACTCTTACTCACAGTGGGTATCAGGATCCAACTATATTATAGGAGGTATGCAATCTCACTGCAAATTTCAACACTTGAAATTCCCGATAATATTTTGCCCCAAACTTCCTATGACCTTGACAAAGGCCAACAAACCATAGGATGCTTGTATCATGAACCAAAATTTGGCACGTGACGGCCATTAAAATACGCAACGTCTACAGGCGTAACGTAATTTGAGTAAGACGAAAACCCATCAATCTAAACCATCAAAAGTAGTAAGTGATAAGAACATTGTTAAAACTTTTGAAAATCTCAAGTATAAATTCTTTAAAAGGCCAACTTTACTTTCTTAAAAATTTTGGCAGCTCCTCCTTTGTAAAAACTAACCCCCAAAATAGGTACAACATAAATATAAGTAAAGCATCCCCAACGGGAGCAAATCCACGCCCAAAGGCGGAAACAACGACTACAACAGATATACGACGCCGTAGCGAAGAAATAAAAGACGATATAAGTAAAACTGCATAAAAGACATCTAAGTTACTAAAATATACAACATCGTCCTCACATCAAGTCTCTAAGTTAATACATGAAAATGGTATATGGAGAGTACAAGGTACAAAAATATACAAAGTGCATCATCGGATAACCGCAAAACCCACCTATAGAAAAATTGCACGCAGTCAGCCGAAGCGGTATCCGCTGCAAAAGTTGATATGATAGGTAGAAGCCCTGCCTCGACTACTCTAATGAACAACCTACAAACTCTGTGGCACAACGGGGCTGAGTTTCCAACTCATGAATAGTAAATAATATATGCAGGTAATCGCAAGTATGCACGTACAGCGCGAATCTAATACATGCAAGCTGATAGCAATAAATGGCCATATGTATGCAGCAGTCATGAAAGGTACTCTATCTGGTGCAACTAATACATGAAGTAATAATGGCAATATGTATATGCAACAGTCATGAAAGGTACTCTACCAAGTACTACTAATAGATGAAGCAATGCATATAAAATAAATCCAGAGTATGGGATAAAACATGTCATCCTCACGGAATCCTGACCACATGGTAGGACCAAAGTCCATCAAGACAATATAAAATCCCAAATTTCCTCAAATTAGCCCCCAAATTGGCCCTCATATCCTGTAAGTATCATATATCCTGAGTGTCCAACATCAAGTAAATCTCATATATCCTAAGTGTCCAATATTAAGTAAATCTCATATAACCAGTATCCAATATCGAGTAAGTCTCATGAAACCTGAGTGTCCAATATTTGCACCTAAAAACATCATCAAAACAAGTGTCTAGCATCGACACAAAAATACTCATCTCTGAGGCACCGTCACCTGGGACTGGCCCTCCTACGTCATGTACGTACATCCTATGAACCTGGGTAAGCACCACCCGAAATCTGCAAGGCATGTGCGTGCATAACCTCGATCGATTTCCCCCAGATAACCATCGAGTACAAATACTATCACCGGATGCCAAACGCCCCCAGCCGGGCTCAACGACATGGACCGTCGATCTTCTTGCCCCGGGGAACCAACCGGGCTCCACCATGTACCCGCACACGGCCCACGACACCTCCTCCCATGGGGTATATATAAGCTCAGAACCGAGAAATCTCATGGTGGAAGCTGAAATATCATATTAAGAGAAACCGGGTTTTTCAAATAATGCATAATTTCTTGAAACAACCACGGTCCTCAAATCCAGAAAACATCAAGTAATGAATAAGTATAACTGCATGACTCAATACATATATATTACCGTCCCATTCCACTAATATATATACATGCACATATAGCAGCGTCCCATTCCACTGTTATATATACTTAGGAGTAAAAATATCAGAGAACATCATATGAAATCCATGAATGTAATATATGCAATATGAAACAGTAATATGAGCATAAAAAGGAAAAACCACTATTTAACTAGAACAAGTTAATATATATATCATGCGGTTCCTAATTTCTCTAAGTCCATACAACATCAAATAAAGTGAACATGTAGCTATAGACAGGTATACGTAACCATGTTGGCATAGCAGGATATGTGTATCTACCTGTCACGACCCAAAATTGACCCGTGACGGCCCTAATATTACGCAACGCCAAAAGACGTAACGCAGTAAAAGAAAGCCAAAACCCAGAAATCTAAACCAAGAAAATACGGAAAAGATAAAATAAGTTTTTGAAACATTTAAAATCGCAACCCAAATTCTTTAAATGTCTTACTTTCTTTCTTTAAAATTTTGGCAACACCCCCTTTTTGTAAAAACTAGCCAAGATGAATACAATACAAATATACGACGCCGTAGCGAAGAAATAAAGACAATAGAGAGAAAAATGTATATAAAAGACAACAAATCCATAAATAATATACAATATCGTCCTCACCAAGTCTCTAAGTCAACAACATACAAGTAGATGGAGAGTACAAGATACAACGAATGTACAATGCAAAATACAGATAACCATCAAAACCCACCTAAGCAAAATAGTACTGTGAGCCGATGCGGTATCTGTAGCAAAAGATGATAGCTGAATAGATGAATAGCTGAATAGCCTGCCTCGACTACTTTGGGGGAAAACCTGAAGCACCTGTGGCACAACGGGGGTGAGTTGCCAACACATGAATAGTAGATAACATATGCAGGTAATCGCAGGAATGCACGTACAACATGAATCTAAGATATGCGATTACAGTAATAACATGTCACGCAAATGCTGAATAAAGGAAAGTACACTAGCATGTACAATCAATATGTGAAGCAATAGTAACATGACAATAATATGCAATAACCATGCAATAGGGATATGAGAATGTAAATATGCAACTATCATAAGGGTACACTAACAGGTACTACCAATATATGAATCTGTGCAAAGAATAGATAAGTGTGAGGTATGAGGTGGAATATGTCATTTCCACGGAAACCTGACATCGTGGCAGGATCACAATCCATCAAGACACTCAAATCCCAAATCCTCAAATCAGCCCACAAGTTGGGCTCTCATATCATATAAGTCTAACATCTCCCCAATGTACAATATCGAGTAATCTCCTATATCCCGAATGTACAAATCATCAATCTCTTTCATATCCAGTATCCAATCTCAATGAATCATCTATATCCCAAGTCGAATCTCAAAATAATTTCTAACATCCTAAATATATATAAATGCAGAAATAAATATGATGGGGGCAATACATATATATTAGCGTCCCATTCCACTAATATTGGTGTAAGGGTATATATAACAACGGCTAAATCCCCTGTTATATATACAAAGCTAATAAAAGAAATATCATGAAAACAATGTGCCAAGCATCGACACAGAAATCCTGATCACGTATCATACGCTATCCCGAAAGCACGAGTGCCTAGCTCTGACCCTCGCCTTTCGACGTATGCATACGTACATGACTCCCAGCGGTGTCTCCGTGATCCCCCGCCGAATCATGGGTACTGTCACCGGTAGGTACTCGCCCGCCTCCAGGCTCAGTCGGCAAAGTCCATCGATCTTCTTGCTGAGGGGAACCATACCGGGCCCCACTATGTACCCTCATACGGCAACCACACCTCGTATGGAGTATATAATAAAAACCGATAAATCTCATGGTGGCTGCGCAAATATCATATCAAGGAAACCGAGTTTTTCAATGTATGCATAATTTCATGAACTCCCGCGGTTCCCAAATCCCGAAAACAGCATGTAAAATCCAAATAAACAATGCGCAAATCCAGGAATAAATATATGCGATATATCTGAATGCGAGCATGTAAATGAAAGTATATAGCTGAAACCAGATGTATGCAAAATCAATAAGGTACAGCTAAGTATAGGTATCTACCTATAAATAAAAGATGTCGTATACCCCCTGGGTATAAGTAGAATATGAAGGATACCCCCAAGGTATAAGTAAAATATGTGCATGGTATACTTGTAGCTGTATCGCAAGGTGTATATGTACCTATCACTAATGGTAAGATACACTACAGGTATACCGATAAGATAGATGTCATGTATGATAAGCAAAATAGTATCACTAAGGGGTTGTGTGTGACATGGCAATTATTGACGGTGTGTGTGTACCATACAATCCGTGCTCCTGCAACATGAACCGTCAATAATATGTGCAGTGTCCTACGGCTGCTAGTCATAGTACAACTATATCAAGGAAATAAAGTAAAGGCGCAATTCTAACAATGACGTAGAATATGCGACAGGTATTTGAATCCTAGCCCAGACGCATAACGCCATCCGGGCGATTCCCCTGTAAATGTTAAATCTACTCACCTACGCTCCACGCTAGGTGAATCCTACCATCTGCTCCCCCCTGTAACAGTGTCCGTAGTCCCTGCCTGCAAACCTGCAATTTAGACAAAAAAATCATATATAAGCCAAAAATTCCGCAAAACGCGATATCGAACCAAAACGAGAAACTCGCGTCGCGAACTAAACGCGTGTGTGCACGATACGCTAAAATGTGTGTGCACGCGTCTAAAACCATCGCGACACGCCGCGATACGCTGGATCACAGAACCTACTCACGTATCGCGCAAACATAACGGACATGAAAAACGGTATTTGATCCCAGATTTTCCTACATGCCAAAATTACAAAACTAGACATGCCAAAGCACTATACAGCCCTACAGACAACCATAGCCAAGAGCCCAACACCCCAGTCCCCAAGTTGGCCGCAAATTGCGGCCAAACCTAATAAACCGGCGGCCCAAGGTAAGAGTTAGAGTCTCGTGTTCAGGTGGTGTGTCCTAGACCTAATGGGCATGCTCCAGTTTCCTCAATTTTACCCTGAAGGGTCCGGGTAAAAAGCAGATCACAAATAGCCAATATAACGCTTAAAAACGCTAATTTAGCACGAAACACAAACCCTATGGTATTTTAGTGTAATCTGGGTAAAATCTCGGTTCAAGTGACCCTGATAACACTTAAATAAGTAGGGTTTACCAACACAATCATCAATTTGCTACAACATCTCACAAACACCATAATTAGCACTAAACTAGCTAATTAACACTAACCGACACCAATTAACACACAAGCTAAGCAACTATGGGATTGGGTTCAGAAATATACCCTGTAGAACCCTAGAGAGCAGGAGAAGAAGTGTATAGAAGAGATGAAGGGTGGCTACTGCTGCTGGAGCTCCTGTTGCTACTGCCAGAAGCTGCTGATGCTGTTGTTGATGATGCTGTCTGCTGCTGCTGCTGATGGATGCTCGCTTCTGCTGCTGCTAATGCCTCTGTTGCTGCTTCATCTTCTGCAGGTGAGTGTGGGTGTGTGAGTGTGAGAGTATGAGGGAATAAGAGCAAGGAAATGAGAGGGAGGAATGAGAACAAACAACAAAGACACCCTTCTCATTCTCTCTCTTCATTAAATGAAGGCATGGGCAAGCCATCATGCCTCATAATGCACCCTCTCTCTCTCTCTCACCAAGGTCAACACAAGAAAGTCAATTTGAATTTAAAACCCCATTTAAATCCATTTTTCTTTTTAAAGAACAACCATGAACTATTAAACCCAAAATACTTAATAATTAAAACTAGATTAAGAAATGGTTAAACCACACTTAACAACCTAGTTATCATGCTCAAGTGTGTGTGTGTGCCTAGAAAAATTCTAATAAAATACTCATTAAATAGGATAAAATATTTAAAACCCAAATTGGTAAACCTTTTTATTAAAAACTATTTATAAAAATATAATTAGCTACAAAACACATTCTAAGGTGTTACAATCTCCCCCCTTAAAAGAAATTCGTCCCCGAATTTAAAAATTATACTGCTACGCGTACCTTCAAAGAGAAGACTACAACTCTCAAATCTCGCCCGCAGCCTCCCAAGTGATTACCTCACTATACGGCTACATCCAAGAAAAACCCTTCACAGATGGCAAGACTCTTGACTGATGTCCCTCCACCTGCCGAGCCATTAACACAATTGGCTGCTGGTGACCGAAAGATCGCGTCCAAGCTAAGTGGCCTGGTGCCAAATCATGTGAGAAAGGTCATGAAGGTAATTTTAAAGCATCATCACAAGGAATACGGGGTGAAAATCCAATAATCTGGGCGGAAGAGCCAAATTAAAGGCAACGAAACTAACTCGCTTATAGGATCTCAAAAGGACCTAAAATCCTAGGACAAGCTCCCCAAAATCCAATACGTCATTCATCGGAAAGTCCGTAGGAATACATGATCTGTCCCTGCGAACTCGAGTCTATGACCAAGGCAGTCGGCATAAGACCTCAGTTCGCAATGGACAATTCCCATCCTGACCTAACACAACCGCACCTTCTCCGAAGTCTCTAGACTAGCTGGGGTCCAAAGTCCTACTTAGGCAGAGTCAGAAAAACAACAGACTGGTGATCGACACGACCAAACCCCTAAACCTAAAAGTGGCCAATTGGAGTGTCTCCTGATAACAGCTATCGAAGGAGAACCCTAACGATGGCGAGTGACGATCCCCAACTGCTGACAAAAATCAACACAAACACACAACTTAACAAGAAACAACTGAGCACATTGAGTATAACCGGACGACAAGAATCCGAATGGAGTCACACCCTGACTAAACTTGGGTAGAAACCATAATGAAATTCATGGAGATCTGCTCCCACTCCTACTTCGGAACGGTTAAAGATTGCAACTCTCCAGCCGGCCTCAGGTGCTCGACCCAAGCACACAACAAGACAGACACTTTGAAACGAAACCTGAAACTTCTCTTTACATCCCTATCCACCCGTAACTATCTCACAAGTCGCGTCAAAGCTGGTGGAATTTGAATGAATACAGAGAGTTGACTGATGTACTTTCTCTAGGATTTCGCGTCTCTACCTGATAACATCAGGTACACCCACGCGTCCCTAACTTAGCACACCGTGTCACAGATCAAGGAATCCGAATCATTACCCAGCCGAGTAAGATCAAGTATCTCTGACGTACGAGCATCGACGGGCAGTGTCTCGCGAAAACGATTCAAGGAAAATGGTCGGGCGCGGACATGAGCAAGCTGTCCCCTCCGTAGAGACGAACTAGAGCTGTACTCGACGATCACACAAGAACTGTAAATCTGCAGAAGACTATCACAGCAATCAAATCTGCTGCCGGAAGATGTACATTAAGCTCTAGTGGTCCGTGGAAAATCTGACACGACTCTCGAACAAGTAGTGTCTCCAAATCTCCAACGCAAAACCACCGCGGCCATCTCCAGATCATGAGTAGAATATCCTTCTCGTACTTCCTCCAAATGTAGGGAAGCAAAAGCGATAACTCTATAGTGTCACCTCAGTACACACTCGAGCCCACTCAAGAAACATTACAGTTAAACAACAAGGTCGCCCGAACGAAAAACAAAGAAAGAACTGATGCAGTTGTTTAACAGAATCTCCAAATGCCGAAAACTCCGTACACATGCCTCATTCCACAGAAAAGAAACCTCCCTTCCGGTCCATTCAATCGACGGTGCAGCACTACTCTAGCAATCCTGCATGAAACGGCGGTAAAACCTGCTAAGCCCAACAATCTGCGGATCTCCGTCCAGCACACAAGTCTGGGCCTAAGCTGTACGGCCACGATCTCCTTCGGGACCATACAAAAACTGTCTCCCATTACTACAAGACCTAGGAGTCAACACAAAACAAGCCTGAAGAAACACTCCGAGAATTTAGTAACCGCTGGTGCTCTCCCAGTATCTGCATAATAAATCCTTAAGTGCTGCTTCTGTTCCTCAAGACACATTAGATAGACCAGAATGTCGTAAATAAAACAACAAAAACTGGTCGAGAAACGGCCTGAAGAAATCTGGTTCATCACATTTACAAATGCTGTCAGGGCACTGGTGAGTCCAATGACACACCAAAACACACAAAGTCCGTAGCACGCACAAGGCAGCCTTCGGAATGCCATTACCCCGAACCCGCAATAATGATTACCTGATCCCAAACAAACTTAGAAAATGTCTCGCACTCTGGAGCTGATCGAAGAAATCGTCACTGCGTGGTACCGGATACCTATCCGCACCGTAAGCCGATTCAATTGACGATTCGTCGATACACAACCTTAAACTACCGTCTTTCTCCTTGACGAACAGAAATAGGAGCTTCCAAAAGAGAAACACTCAAACGCACAAAACTCCCCAACAAAAACTCTGCAGCTGATCCTTAAGCTCCCTAAGCTTCGCCGGCTTATCCGGAACAACGTCGGAAAACTCTCGCACGAAAGGAACTCGGTCCAACAATCCTACTGTGGCTCCGGTATCATAAATGAACGCCAAGAATCCATGATATCTCCTTAAAAGCCGACCAGCGAAAAAGGCTGAATTCAAGCTGTGAGAGGTGGCACAACTATCCACCTGCACAACAAGAACTGACTTGCCGGGGAAAACAAACCTGACGGTTTCCTCACGGTAGTCCACAGAAGCCTAGCACGTAGTTAACCAGTCCGTGCCCAGGAGAACGTCAAATCCAACATCTCTAGAAGGACCAAAACGACGGACGAATCTCTATCTCCTATCCGGTTGGCACACAACTGAAATACGTGTCACGCAACAAAAGAATCGCTGACAGAAGTTAACACAACTGCGACTAATCTACCTAACCACGGTACAAGCATGAAAGACAAATGAGTACACTAAAAGAACAAGTGAATTAAAGATACCTAAAAACTCCATATTGGACGCCTGCGTGTCCCGATGAGTAGAAGCAAACTCCGGTGTCTGTCCTCTACCCGCAACTGGATGAACTCCTCTGGTAGACTGAGCCCTCTGAGCAAACCTTCCACGTCCACGGCCTCTCTGAAAACGATCCTGACGAGGTGCTAAGGAACAATCCCTGACGAAGTGCTGAAGGCTTCCGCATCGAAAACATCTACGCGCTGACTGCTGACCATCATGGGGATGAGAGCTGAACGACTGCCCTCGTCCTAAGCCTCTGCTACTCCCGCGACGGCCATGAAATCTGTCTCGATGATTACACCTCTGTCTCTGGGCTGGTACACTGGTACGAGTCCTCCACTGTCCTGGAACTGTCTGAGCCTCTGGAATATGTGCCTCGTCAACTGGAGCTGCAACCACTGGTGCTATGTAGGTGACGGATTGCTGCATGCTGATCGCAAGTGACAACTGAGTAACAGGGGTGACCACCTCCTGTCGTAGCTCCCGAACGACATCAACCAATGAACTCATCGTCTGGCGGAAGTCCTGAATCTCTGCAAAAAGCCAATCAATAGTATAGGTCGTAGGCTGATCCGTCTGCACCTGTGCAACTAGAGTGCCATCCTGGCCAGTACTCGTCTCACCCGAGCCAACTCTGACCTCGGCCCTCGCTGCATCACTCTGAGTCCCTATAGTCATCGGCGGCAAGGCAATAAATAGATATAAGATTCGATGAGAATAAGGAATCGAATCTTAAGGATATGAATCATCAAGGAAGGAATTTCAAGCAAATTGTACTTAGGTTACTTAATGCGAAGTACCGCATCGTGGGTATGCTGCAGACATACACACACTAAGTTACTCTGCTTAAGCTACCTACTCCATCATACTAAGGTCACCCTACACTCCGAAAGGTAAAACCTAGCGCTCTGATAAAAACTTTGTCACGACCTAAAATTGGCCCGTGACGGCCCTAATACTACACAACGCCAAAAGACGTAACGCAGTAAAAGAAAGCCAAAACCCAGAAATCTAAACCAAGAAAATACGGAAAAGATAATATAAGTTTTTGAAACATTTGAAATCGCAACCCAAATTCTTTAAAAGTCTTACTTTCTTTCTTTAAAATTTTGGCAACACCCCCTTTTTGTAAAAACTAGCCAAGATGAATACAATATAAATATACGACGCCGTAGCAAAGAAATAAAGACAATAGAGAGAAAGCTGTATATAAAAGACAACAAATCCACAAATAATATACAATATCGTCCTCACCAAGTCTCTGAGTCAACAACATACTAGTAGATGGAGAGTACAAGATACAACGAATGTACAATGCAAAATACAGATAACCATCAAAACCCACCTAAGCAAAATAGTACTGTGAGCCGATGCGGTATCTGTAGCAAAAGATGATAGCTGAATAGCTGAATAGCTGAATAGCCTGCCTCGACTACTTTGGGGGAAAACCTGAAGCACCTGTGGCACAACGGGGGTGAGTTGCCAACTCGTGAATAGTAGATAACATATGCAGGTAATCGCAGGAATGCACGTACAGCATGAATCTAAGATATGCGATTACAGTAATAACATGTCATGCAAATGCTGAATAAAGGAAAGTACACTAGCAGGTACAATCAATATGTGAAGCAATAGTAACATGACAATAATATGCAATAACCATGCAATAGGGATATGAGAATATAAATATGCAACTATCATAAGGGTACACTAACAGGTACTACCAATATATGAATCTGTGTATAGAATAGATAAGTGTGAGGTATGGGGTGGAATATGTCATTTCCACGGAAACCTGACATCGTGGCAGGATCACAATCCATCAAGACACTCAAATCCCAAATCCTCAAATCAGCCCCCAAGTTGGGCTCTCATATCATATAAGTCTCACATCTCCTCAATGTACAATATCGAGTAATCTCCTATATCCCGAATGTACAAACCATCAATCTCTTTCATATCCAGTATCCAATCTCAATGAATCACCTATATCCCAAGTCGAATCTCAAAATAATTTCTAACATCCTAAATATATATATATGCAGAAATAAATATGATGGGGGCAATACACATATATTAGCGTCCCATTCCACTAATATTGGTGTAAGGGTATATATAACAACGGCAAAATCCCCTGTTATATATACAAAGCTATTAAAAGAAATATCATGAAAACAATGTGCCAAGCATCGACACAGAAATCCTGATCACGAATCATACGCTATCCCGAAAGCACGAGTGTTTAGCTCTGACCCTCGCCTTTCGACGTATGCATACGTACATGACTCCCAGCGGTGTCTCCGTGCTCCCTCGCCGAGTCATGGGTACTGTCACCGGTAGGTACTCGCCCGCCTCCAGGCTCAATCAGCAAAGTCCATCGATCTTCTTGCCGAGGGGAACCATACCGGGCCCCACTATGTACCCTCATACGGCAACCACACCTCGTATGGAGTATATAATCAAAACCAATAAATCTCATGGTGGCTGCGCAAATATCATATCAAGGAAACCGGGTTTTTCAATGTATGCATAATTTCATGAACTCCCGCGGTTCCTAAATCCTAAAAACATCATGTAAAATCCAAATAAACAATGCGCAAATCCAGGAATAAATATATGCGATATATCTGAATGCGAGCATGTAAATGAAAGTATATAGCTGAAACCAGATGTATGCAAAATCAATAAGGTACAGCTAAGTATAGGTATCTACCTATAAGTAAAAGATGTAGTATACCCCCCTGGGTATAAGTAGAATATGAAGGATACCCCCCCGGGTATAAGTAAAATATGTGCATGGTATACCTGTAGCTGTATCGCAAGGTGTATATGTACCTATCACTAATGGTAAGATACACTACAGGTATACCGATAAGATAGATGTCATGTATGATAAGCAAAATAGTATCACTAAGGGGTTGTGTGTGACATGGCAATTATTGACGGTGTGTGTGTAGCATACAATCCGTGCTCGTGCAACATGAACCGTCAATAATATGTGCAGTGTCCAACGGCTGCTAGTCACAGTACAACTATATCAAGCAAATAAAGTAAAGGCGCAATTCTAACAATGATGTAGAATATGCGATAGGTATTTGAATCCTAGCCCAGACGCATAACGCCGTGCGGGCGATTCCCCTGTAGATGTTAAATCTACTCACCTACGCTCCACACTAGGTGAATCCTACCATCTGCTCCCCCTGTAGCAGTGTCCATTGTCCCTGCCTGCAAACCTGCAATTTAGACACAAAAATCATATATAAGCCAAATATTCCGCAAAACGCGATATCGAACAAAAACGAGAAACTCGCGTCGCGAATTAAACGCGCGTGTGCACGATACGCTAAAACGTGTGTGCACGCGTCTAAAACCATCGCGACACGCCGTGATACGCTGGATCACAGAACCCACTCACGTATCGCGCAAATACAACGGACATGAAAAACGGTATTTGATCCCAGATTTTCCTACAGGCCAAATATTACAAAACTAGACATGCCAAAGCACTATACAACCATACAGACAACCCTAGCCAAGACCCCAACACCCCAGTCCCCAACTTGGCCGCAAATTGCGGCCAAACCTAATAAACCGGCGGCCCAAGGTAAGAGTTAGAGTCTCGTGTTCAGGTAGTGTGTCCTAGACCTAATGGGCATGCTCCAGTTTCCTCAATTTTACCCTGAAGGGTCCGGGTCAAAAGCAGATCACAAATAGCCAATATAACGGTTAAAAACGCTAATTTAGCACGAAACACAAACACTATGGTATTTTAGTGTAATCTGGGTAAAATCTCGGTTCAAGTGACCCTAATAACACTTAAATATGTAGGGTTTACCAACACAATCATCAATTTGCTACAACATCTCACAAACACCATAATTAGCACTAAACTAGCTAATTAACACTAACCGACACCAATTAACACACAAGCTAAGCAACTAGGGGATTGGGTTCAGAAATATACCCTGTAGAACCCTAGAGAGCAGGAGAAGAAGTGTATTGAAGAGATGAGGGGTGGCTACAGCTGCTTGAGCTCTTGTTGCTACTGCCAGAAGCTGCTGATGCTGTTGTTGATGATGCTGTCTGCTGCTGCTGCTGATGGATGCTTGCTTCTGCTGCTGCTAATGCCTCTGCTGCTGCTTCATCTTCTGCAGGTGAGTGTGGGTGTGTGAGTGTGAGAGTATGAGGGAATAAGATCAAGGAAATGAGAGGGAGGAATGAGAACAAACAACTAAGACCCCCTTCTCATTCACTCTCTTCATTAAATGAAGGCATGGGCAAGCCATCATGCCTCATAATCCACCCTCTCTCTCTCTCACCAAGGTCAACACAAGAAAGTCAATTTGAATTTAAAACCCCATTTAAATCCATTTTTCTTTTTAAAGAACAACCATGAACTATTAAACCCAAAATACTTAATAATTAAAACTAGATTAAGAAATGGTTAAACCACACTTAACAACCTAGTTATCATGCACAAGTGTGTGTGTGCCTAGAAAAATTCTAATAAAATACTCATTAAATAGGATAAAATATTTAAAACCCAAATTGGTAAACCTTTTTATTAAAAAATATATATAAAAATATAATTAGCTACAAAACACATTCTAAGATGTTACAATCTCCCCCCCCTAAAAGAAATTCGTCCCCGAATTTAAAAATTATACTGCTACGCGTACCATCAATGAGAAGATTACAACTCTCAAATCTCGCTCGCAGCCTCCCAAGTGATTACCGTACTATACGGCTACGTCCAAGAAAAACCCTTCACAGATGGCAGGACTCTTGACTGATGTTCCTCCACCAGCCGAGCCATTAACACAATTGGCTGCTGGTGACCGAAAGATCGCGTCCAAGCTAAGTGGTCTGGTGCCAAATCAAGTAAGAAAGGTCATGAAGGTAATTGTAAAGCATCATCACAAGGAATACGGGGTGGAAATCCAATAATCTGGGCGGAAGAGCCAAATTAAAGGCAACGAAACTAACTCGCTTATAGGATCTCAACAGGACCTAAAATCCTGGGACAAGCTCCCCAAAATCCAACACGTCATTCATCGGAAAGTCCGTAGGAATACATGATCTGTCCCTGCGAACTCGAGTCTATGACCAAGGCAGTCGGCATAAGACCTCAGTTCGCAATGGACAATTCCCATCCTGACCTAACATAACTGGACCATCTCCGAAGTCTCTAGACTAGCTGGGGTCCAAAGTCCTACTTACGCAGAGTCAGAAAAACAACAGACTGGTGATCGACACGACCAAACCCCTAAACCTAAAGGTGGCCAATTGGAGTGTCTCCTGATAACAGCTATCGAAGGAGAGCCCTAACGATGGCGAGTGACGATCCCCAACTGCTGACAACAATCAACACAAACACACAACATAACAAGAAACAACTGAGCACATTGAGTATAACCGGATGACAAGAATCCGAATGGAGTCACACCCTGACTAAACTTGGGTAGAAACCATAATGAAATTCGTGGAGATCTGCTCCCACTCCTACTTCGGAACGTTTAAAGATTGCAACTCTCCAGCCGGCCTCAGGTGCTCGACCCAAGCACACAACAAGACAGACACTTTGAAACGAAACCTGAAACTTCTCTTTACATCCCTGTCCTCCCATAACTATCTCACAAGTCACGTCAAAGCTGGTGGAATTTGAATGAATATAGAGAGTTGACTGATGTACTTTCTCTAGGATTTTGCGTCTCTACCAGATAACATCAGGTACACCCACGCGTCCCTAACTTAGCACACCGTGTCACAAATCAAAGAATCCGAATCATTACCCAGCCGAGTATGCTCAAGTATCTCTGACGTACGAGCATCGATGGGCAGTGTCTCGCGAAAACGATTCAAGGAAAGTGGTCGGGCGCGGACATGAGCAAGCTTTCCCCTCCGTAGAGACGAACTAGAGCTGTACTCGACGATCACACAAGAACTATAAATCTGCAGAAGACTATCACAGCAATCAAATCCGCTACAGGAAGATGTATATTAAGCTCTAGTGGTCCGTGGAAAATCTGACACGACTCTCGAACAAGTAGTGTCTCCAAATCTCCAACGCAAAACCACCGCGGCCATCTCCAGATCATGAGTGGAATATCCTTCTCGTACTTCCTCCAAATGTAGGGAAGGAAAAGCGATAACTCTATAGTGTCACCTCAGTACACACTCAAGCCCACTCAAGAAACATTACAGTTAAACAACAAGGTCGCCCGAACCAAAAACAAAGAAAGAACTGATGCAGTTGTTTAACAGAATCTCCAAATGCCGAAAACTCCGTACACATGCCTCAGTCCACAGAAAAGAAACCTCCCTTCTGGTCCATTCAGTCGACGGTGCAGCACTACTCTAGGAATCCTGTATGAAACGGCGGTAAAACCTGCTAAGCCTAACAATCTGCGGATCTCCGTCCAGCACACAAGTCTGGGCCTAAGCTGTACGGCCACGATCTCCCTCGGGACCATACAAAACCGTCTCCCGTGACTACAAGACCTAGGAGTCAACATAAAACAAGCCTGAAGAAACACTCCGAGAATTTAGTAACCGCTGGTGCTCTCCCAGTATCTGCATAATAAATCCTCAAGTGCTGCTCCTGTTCCTCAAGACACATTAGATAGACCAGAATGTCGTAAATAACACAACAAAAACTGGTCGAGAAACGGCCTGAAGAAATTTGGTTCATCACATTTACAAATGCTGCCAGGGCACTGGTGAGTCCAATGACACACCAAAACACTCAAAGCCCATAGCACGCACAAGGCAGCCTTCGGAATGCCATTACCCCGAACCCGCAATAATGATGACCTAATCCCAAAAAAACTTAGAAAATGTCTCGCACCCTGGAGCTGATCGAAGAAATCGTCACTGCGTGGTACCGGATACCTATCCGCACCGTAAGCCGGTTCAATTGACGATTCGTCGATACACAACCTTAAACTGCCGTCTTTCTCCTTGACGAACAGAAATAGGAGCTTCCAAAAAAGAAACACTCAGACGCACAAAACTCCCCAACAAAAACTCTGCAGCTGATCTTTAAGCTCCCTAAGCTTCGCCGGCTTATCCGGAACAACGTCGGAAAACTCTCGCACGAAAGGAACTCGGTCCAACAATCCTACTGTGGCTCCGGTATCATAGAACCCACTCACGTATCGCGCGTATCGCACAAACACAACGGACTAGAAAAACGGTATTTGATCCCAGATTTTGCTACAGGCCAAATATTACAAAACTAGACATGCCAAAGCACTATACAACCCTACAGACAACCCTAGCCAAGACCCCAACACCCCAGTCCCCAACTTGGCCGCAAATTGCGGCCAAACTTAATAAACCGGCGGCCCAAGGTAAGAGTTAGAGTCTCGTGTTCAGGTGGGGTGTCCTAGACCTAATGGGCATGCTCTAGTTTCCTCAATTTTACCCTGAAGGGTCCAGGTCAAAAGCAGATCACAAATAGCCAATATAACGCTTAAAAACGCTAATTTAGCACGAAACACAAACCCTATGGTATTTTAGTGTAATCTGGGTAAAATCTCGGTTCAAGTGACCCTGATAACACTTAAATAAGTAGGGTTTACCAACACAATCATCAATTTGCTACAACATCTCACAAACACCATAATTAGCACTAAACTAGCTAATTAACACTAACCGACACCAATTAACACACAAGCTAAGCAACTATGGGATTGGGTTCAGAAATATACCCTGTAGAACCCTAGAGAGCAGGAGATTAATTAGTGTAATCTGGGTAAAATCTCGGTTCAAGTGACCCTAATAACACTTAAATAAGGAGGGTTTACCAACACAATCATCAATTTGCTACAACATCTCACAAACACCATAATTAGCACTAAACTAGCTAATTAACAATAACCGACACCAATTAACACACAAGCTAAGCAACTAGGGGATTGGGTTCAGAAATATACCCTGTAGAACCCTAGAGAGCAGAAGAAGAAGTGTATAGAAGAGATGAGGGGTGGCTACAGCTGCTGGAGCTCCTGTTGCTACTGCCAGAAGCTGCTGATGCTGTTGCTGATGATGCTGTCTGCTGCTGCTGCTGATGGATGCTTGCTGCTGCTGATGGATGCTTGCTTCTGCTACTGCTAATGCCTCTGCTGCTGCTTCATCTTCTGCAGGTGAGTGTGGGTGTGTGAGTGTGAGAGTATGAGGGAATAAGAGCAAGGAAATAAGAGGGAGGAATGAGAACAAACAACAAAGACCCCCTTCTCATTCTCTCTCTTCATTAAATGAAGGCATGGGCAAGCCATCATGCCTCATAATGCACCCTCTCTCTCACTCACTAAGGTCAACACAAGAAAGTCAATTTGAATTTAAAACCCCATTTAAATCCATTTTTCTTTTTAAAGAACAACCATGAACTATTAAACCCAAAATACTTAATAATTAAAACTAGATTAAGAAATGGTTAAACCACACTTAACAACCTAGTTATCATGCACAAGTGTGTGTGTGCCTAGAAAAATTCTAATAAAATACTAATTAAATAGGATAAAATATTTAAAACACAAATTGGTAAACCTTTTTATTAAAAACTATATATAAAAATATAATTAGCTACAAAACACATTCTAAGGTGTTACACTACCTATCCATAATGATGTAATACCCTCCAGGTATATGTGTAAGCATATATGCAAGATGTACATGTAGCTATATCTCATATGTGTATATTCCTATCACTAATGGTACAATACCATATAGGTATATGGGTAACTAGCATGTAAGCATGTCAAGGCATATGTGTAAGCATACAGGTATGCAGGTATGCTATATTTCATATGCACGAAGGAAAATAAGGATCATGTCTCAATGTCCCTAAGCAATACAATATCACATATGTATAGGTGTTGTGCGTGTCATGGCAATTATCGACGGTGTGTGTGTAGCATACAATTAGTGCTCATGAAACATGAACCGTCAATAATGGTGTTGTGTCTCATTAATACTAAGTCCATGCACAATAGGAAATGAGATATGAAACAAAGGTACACATGCACAATCAATATCCATATACATCTATCTAATAGTCATATCATTTAATCTAGCCCAGACGCATAACGCTATGCGGACGATTCCCCTGTAGATGTTAAATCTACACACAACAATCCTGTCTAAGTAAAGCCAACCACTCGCTTTTCCTTCTTCGCAGCGCCCGAAGTCCCCGCCTGCGATCCTCAAAGCAAATAACAATATAACAAGTATATATTAGCAATCGACCAATAACACATACCAACTATGTTTTACCGACGCAACAACTCCAACATACTCTCAAGTGTTCGTCAAGTAGCTAACGCGCGTAGCGACACTACGAAACCAAGTCAAGAGCAAAAGCTACACAAAAACACGAATGACATCGGCACAACCCTAGCTAGGAGCGCTAAACGACACAACCATCAAGCCTAGACCCTGATCGTACCGATCACGCATTCACAACACACTAATAAACATGGAATCTAATATAAATAACATCGCAACGTCAAAACAAACCCACGCCAAAACTTACCGAAATCTAGTAAGCAACATATATCATTTTAGCACAAAACTACAAATTTTTACCAAAACTAGAATTTACAAATATCACAATATAGCAAGATTAAACCATAAATACCAATACTATAATTTTAATCTCACTTAATTTGGTTTTAGTAAAAGTCTAGTTTGTAATCAAACTAATTATACAATTAGGAAAAATATCTTTTAACAGTTCTAGCAACTAGGTTAAGTTTTCATTGGTCAAAACATCACACTTAACCAATTCACAATGAACAAAACTTAACATGATCACCAAAAGCCTTTTCTAGAAATTCTAAACATGCAATTAAAAGCTTTAATTAAAATTCTAACAAGCTAATTAATGTAATAAAACAAGAACTTGAGCTTAGTGTTAGAAATTATACCTCCACTTGATACAAAAACTTGCAATAAGATCGTCAAAAATAACCTCCAAAATGCTAACTTGATGAAGATCCAAGCATGTTTTGTGATGAAGAATGAAGGGAAATGATTTGTATTTGAGTTTGTATGAATTATTTAGGATTTTTGATGATTTATTTTGGCTTGAAATTGATGAAATGAGGTGAGAAAAAAATGCTACAACATCTCACAAATAGGGTTTACCAACACAATCATCAATTGGCTACAACATCTCACAAACACTTGAAGGATATCGCTCTAGCAGCTAGTCTACTCTGGTATATCGATGCCCTGTGTCGATACACCTACGACTAGGAACATTTGAAGGATGTACTTAGCGACTACACTGTCCCCACTAGTCTGATCTGCATCATAGTCCTGGTAGTCAAGTACTCATCCTAAGGGCTTTATCAACATGTAATATAGAGACAATCAGTGTACATGTTAAGATAAAGTGCAACCAGATATCATACTATCATGTCGAGCAAGAAAGTCCTCCCTATATATGTCCAAGTATCCACTACAATATACATCATATGTACAGTAATGGCCTCTAGGGCATACATATAACTAACAAAAGGGCATACCCATGCCTCACTCATGGCACCGTAGAACTGCTGCAAACCCTAGGGTTTCTCCGCGGTTCCGTGGTGAAAAAATCGAGTTTGGGTATCATTCTTCTAGAGGGTCCATAGAATCACTTGCATGATTTTTGAATAATTTTAACTTGGAAAAAATCCAACTTTTGAAAAATTTCCATAGAGGAGTGAAAGTTGGGTTTTTGATATTCGTTCGAACTTTTCAACGTCGTCTAAATTACCCGAAATGATGTTAGAATTATGAGTACGAAACACTCTGAATTGCTTTTAAAGAAAGATAACATCACATGCAATATAGTAAAAAACATGCTACACCTGAAACACCAAAACCCAAAGACTGGAACACCAGACAAATACGAAGCCCAGTCACATGATCCAGACCGGCTAGGCCAGTGTTTTTGCTTATTTCTCCGGATCAAATCCGGCGAAAGGGTTCATATTGTCTCATGTTCATGTTACATTTCATATAAAATTCTGCAGTTGGTTAAGAAAAATTTGAGGACTTTTAAAATTCGACATAAACTAGGTTTTTTGTTTCGATGTATCGGAGTTGTTTCGGTTTCGTAATTCTACATACATCATCTAATTCTCTAGCTTGGCTCTGATACCACTGTAGGGTTACCTAGAACGACAGCAAGGTTTCGGGAGGCATCATCTGTTGGCTATAGTGCCCTCAAGTAAATTATTGGATCACAGGCATGTGATTGCAATGATTGAGGGAGGACTTATACTGGTGGAACAGTCTTACTCGAGATGATAGTATGCTATCTGGTCTGTCTTTATCATCGCGTACATGCTTCAGGTGACATTACAGATCACTATTACACGTTGATAGAGCTCATATGATTCTTTCTTGACTACCAGCAGTATGATGGCGATCATATACGTGAGAGTTGAGTAGTCTATAAGCACATCCTTAAAGTGTCCCTAGTAGTGGGAGTTTCGAGACTGGGTATCGATACTCCAAGAGCAGACTAGTTTATACGAATCGAGACCCCGACGAGGGGCGATGGCCGGTCTCATAAGCCATTGGTGTCAGTTGGTTCAACTAAGATACTATACAGGTGCTCATTCAGTTATGAGTACACCGGACGGACTCGCAGGGGTACTGCTGATAGGTACTATACCTATCGTCAGGAGCAGTTCCCAGGTGACATGAGTACAGCTTAGTCCGTTAACTTGACACTTCTACATTGTCTCAAGTGTGTTCCCACTGTTCTTTGATTGCTACCGTACCACGGCTCAAAGGAGTCATGCAAACAGGTAGTAGTTGGGTGCAGTCCCGAAGCATTTGGAGGCAGTGGCGGTTAGATAGGATTCGTCTTTGCCGGTATTCGGGGTTGATACCGCGTTGTGTCAGGAGAGCCATTACACAAAGTCCTTGGCCAAGGCAAGTGAGATTTACTGGTAGGTATTCCATTAGTTTCTCAAGGTGTTCTGGGCTACACTCCAACACGACTTATACTGCTATTGAGGGTCTAACATTTACCATCCCCCTAAGCCCGATATGCGATACTCGTAGATGAACAGACCGGACTGTACGGAGATTGTCACAGATAGGCTCAGTAAGGTTCCAGGATGAGTTCGCTCATCGGTCTCCCTTTTGCTCAATACTTGGGCAGCCGTTACGTACAGCTAGTGCCACTGACGTACTTGTGGTTAAACCCACTGCCAGCGTATTGACGAGTCTTTAGATTCCCCTACAGAAATTTTCCCAAGTTCGGGCGAAACGTTGTAGAGGCCGTATCGTTTTATGGCAGGGTTCGATCATATACGTGCACTCGTGAACAGATCATGATCGGACGGATCATACTAGTGGGCTTTGGATTAAGCTGGATCATAGTATTAGATTTGTTGGATTACTTTCATCTCGTAGTATTCATATTCAGTCGGAATGCTGATGCATGTATGTATATACAGACATGGGGTATTCTTGTGACCGTTCACGAGTTTATTTTAGAAGTTGCCATTCTATTTATTGTTCTAAATAGTTGGGTTAGTGTTTATTAGGTGGAAATTGTGAGTGCAAGTCATGATCAGTAGCATTAAATGTGTCATGTGTTTTGTTGATGACTCATGGTGTTATTTTTTGTGCCATGTCCATTTTCATGATTGATTATTGTGTGGAATTGATATGTGGAGAGAGAGAGGGTAGCCACTAATAGTAGGGCTTGGTCTTGAGATTATTATGAGAGCTCTCACAATTTATCCCACATAATAAGCAAGCTCTTCTTCTTCACTGGTTTTCTTCTTGTGCCCACAACATCCATTAATGGCTTCTTCTTCAACCTCCATCCATACCATCTCATGTGTTGAGAATCCATGGATGTCATGAGACAAAGTTATCACACACATTCTCTACTGCACCTTGGACATGTCGGCTAGCAAACTTCATGTCCGAGTTGCTTCGGTTTGAAGCGGTAGCCCGTATAAAGATTCCTCGATGTAGTGTCACTTCAACAAGTGAGACCGGAGAGCGAACATAGTCGGGGCAGCCGCGACAAGCATGGGGCGGAGATTGAAGACCGAAGGACACAGATCGATCTGTATAATCTCTGAACTCTTTACAGTAGTTGCTAGTTAACGGTTAATGGTTCGATCTGGGTGATAGGTTGCGGTAGCGCCAGTTTATAAAAGTTTTTGTTCCGCATTTGGCCTTAGATTGACGGCTGGGGCGCTGCAATATCCTAACATGGTATCAGAGCTACACCATTAACCCTTAGCTAGCTGGTTTAGACAATGTTAATGCCACGACCAGAAAGTACGGAACATGACCGAGACTTAAATTACGAAACGTCTCGAGGCATACGTAATCTAAGTATGCCAAAACCCAGAAATCCAAACCAAGTAAAGCAGTAGAGTGAAGGACAACCAATTTAAAAGCAAGAAGTTTATCAACAAAAGACGAAGTATGCAATTTTTTTAAAATATCAAGTCTTTTCTTAAAATTTTTGCAGAGTTTCCTTTGTAAAAACGGACCCCAAATGGGTACGAACCTGATAAAGCATATACAATAAATAAAGGCATCCCCAAGCGGGAGCTAGCTCTTCGTCAATTGACAGTCACAACCACGCAAGCAATATATTATACTACGCCGAAGGTCGAGGATCAAACTCAGGATAAAAATCCAACATCAACAAGAAGCCCAGAGGAAAACTATATAATATAGCGCGCGACTCTAAGGTCGAAAGAATATACACTGGTCTTCTATGTCTATCAAATAATACAAGTCTGTTGATGGAGTTTTACTAGATACAACGGAAATAACAAATATACAATGGTGGTCCTGATGCAAAAGAACCCACCCACCAAAGCAATAACCCGGAAGGAACAGTGTGCCAGCAAAACCGCAACGAAACCTGTACAGCATAACCTACAAGAAACTGTGGCACAACGGGGGTGAGTTGCCAACTCGTCGGTAGAAAACATTTACGAGGAGAAATCGTATGTATGACACGATCCTAGGTCAATACGATCAATACTTATATAATCTCAAAATGACAAGTCTGAAGCAAGAAAAGGTGGCAAGGGTGAACATCTATACATAAGTGTAATCCCATGTACTCGGGTCAGTGCCTCAAGTAGCAATATATCACATGTATGAGGTATGATCAATGTAATCATCATGAAATCAGTGTCAACTATATCCTGAAGTCTATAAGTATGTGGATATCATCCAATTATGTAATCAATGAATGTATGCATGTGGATCTCGTCCACGTGTCAACCAATGACATAACAACATCATGCATGTTAAAAGTCATAGAAACGTATGCATGAAAGTATGAGGATATAAATCAACGTGTGTCCCTCGCGACACATTAAATTCATGGAACTTGGCTGTTCAGTATCGACACTCGAAAACATCATGAAACCTGTGCCCAGTATCGGCACGTAAATCCTCATATATCTCAGGCTCCATATAATCCGCGGGATCGGCCCGCGGGCTCCGGCAGTACGGATCGGGCTATATCCATCTCGTGACCAGGTCGGTTTCCTCCGGATAACCGCCAGGTCCAAATGCTATCACCGGTAGGCAGTCTGCCCCTGCCAGGCTCATCATCCTCCATGAAAACAATCTGGCCCCGGGGTACCATATCGGGTCCATCATGTACCCGAGACGGTTCCCACGTCTCCTCGAATTGGGTCTCGAAATCCTTCTCATAACCGAGAAAACATCATGGTGGAAAATACTTATCATATCAAGGAAAACCACATTTTTCTCTTTAAAATAACACATCAGTTTTATAAAACTTTCACATGCGGTTTCCAAATCCAGAAAATCTCATGAAAATCCGAAATCCAATCATCAATAGCAAGTAAACAGTGAATATTAATATGCATGGATTTGCAAGTAATAAGTGAAATGTCAAAACTGGCATATAAGGCAAGTACACTAATACCATGTCGAAACTATCAGCTAACAAGCTATATCAATGAAATACTATTCTCTAAAGTGTACGTGACATGGCAATTACCGATGATGATATGTGTGAGCCGGCAAGCAAGTGTATGTGGAGCATACGCGTCATCGGTAATGGTGCTGGTGTCCTGACAGCAGGGTTTCATGATAATTATAGATAACATATGTACAAGCATGCCATGCGATGAAACATCATGAATATAAAGAAAGTGATGTAGTAACAGCAACACTGAAAATATAGCTACCCAATATACGAGTCATACAGTTTGGTATATAAACATACTCCCGACTCCCCACTTTTGAAAATGAGTATGACTCGAGCCCAGTCAAAAGGGTGAGGGAATCAGCCCAAGTCTGAGTCGATCTATATATATATATATACCTAGTAGTCGGTGATCTCGCCTCAACAGTATCACGTACGATACAATAAATAATATGACGTCCTCGAGTCAAGAGTGCGGATCTATCCTCATAACTATCTCTCGTACGGTAAATCTATCATACGACATCCCAAATCTGGGTACGGGGCAAATATAACATTTATCTCATTACTCATCTGATATCTTTATCATCACATATCGTGAACAGGGGGTACTGACCTAAGTCTAGTATAATACTAATATCATCAACATAATCATGACCTGGCTACTGATCTACAGCCTCATATAGCCCGATGTCATCAACACTTATCATCATATAGGAGTATACATCGCCCAAGCGATCCATTATAAATTTCTTAACATATCTTATCTCATATCTCGATCACATGTCAACTATCATAAATATATCATCAACATAGTATCACCGTCCAACGACCCGCTATAATATCATGACATATCTCGGTCGTGCATTAAATATCTCACGGTGTCATGCCCGATCATATCGACTCATTCCCAAGTATCATATAACATCCTCATCATTCAAGCATATGCATACCAATGTTGGAGATAGTGCCCTCAAAGTCAATTATTGGATCGCAGGTACGTGATTACAATGATTGAGGCAGGACCTATACCGATATAACAGTCTTGCTCGAGATGATAGTATGCTATCTGGTTTGTCTTTATCATTGTATACATACTTTAGTTCGCTATTGCATGTTGATAGAGCCCATAGGATTCTTTCTTGACTGCCAGCAGTATGATGGCGATCATATACGTGGGAGCTGGGGTCTATAAGCACATCCTTAAAGTGTCCCTAGTCGTGGGAGTTTCGAGACAGGGCATCGATACTCCAGAGTAGACTAGTGTATACAGTCGAGACCCCGACGAGGGGCGGTGGCCTGTCTCACAAGCCACTGGTGTCAGTTGGATCACCTAAGATGTGTACAGGTGCTCATTAGGTTAAGAGTACACCGGACAGAACTCGCCGGGAACATACTAGTTGGTATTACACATATCGTCAGATAGCAGTTCCCAGGTGACATGTGTACAGGTTAGTTTGTCGACCTGAGATCGTCATTTGTCTCGTGTGAGTTCCCACTGTGCTTTGATTCCTACCCTACCATGTACAAAGGAGACGTGCAAACAGGTATTTTTTAGGTACAGTCCTGAGCCACATGGAGGCAGTGAGCGGATCGTCGGGGATTCGTATCTCCCGGTATTGGGAGTTGATGTCGCACAGTGCACGGGTGGCCATCACTAGAAACCCTCGGCCGAGGTAGTGGAGAATTACTGATTTGGATCAGTAGTTTCTCAGGTGGTGATGGGCTTCATACCGACACGAATTATCGCGTTATTAGGGGTCTGACTTAATCCACCCCGTAGACTCGATATGCGATACTCTTTAGACGAACGGACCGGACTGTACGGATATTGTCACTGTTAGGCTCTTTTGGGTTTATAGATGAGTTCGCTCGTCAGCTTCCCTTCCAATCAATGTTAGTTATATGTATGCCCTAGAGGCCATTACTATACATAGGATGTATATTGTAGTGGATGCTTGGACATATATAGGGAGGACTTTCTTGCTCGACATGATAGTATGCTATCTGGATGCTCTTTACCTTAACGTGTACACTGATTGTCTCTCTGTTACATGTTGGTAAAGCCCTTAGGATGTGTACTTGACTACCTGGACAATGATGCGGATCATACTAGTGGGGACATGGTAGTCCATAAGTACATCCTTCAAGTTCCCTAGTCGTGGGTGAATCGAGACGGGGCTTCGATATACCAGAGTAGACTAGCGTATACCTTCTCGACCAATACAGATGGGCGATGGATGATCCCATATCCATTGGTGTTTGACATCAGAGATGATATACGGATGCTCAGTGGAGACTGGGTACACTGGACGGACTCGCCGAGAACTCCCAGATGGTATTATACCTTACGTCAGATGGCAGTTCTCTGATGACACTGGTACAGGTTAGTCTGTAGACCCGCGATCGTCATAGAGTCTTGTGTGATTCCCACTGTGCTTTGATTTCCACCTTACCATATCCAAGAAGGCGTGCAAAATGGTGGTTTTTGGGTACAGTCCCGATTCACATGGAGGCAATGAGCGATAGGAGGGGATTCGTCTCTCCCGGTATAGGGAGTTGATGTTGCGCTGTGTTCGATTGGCTATAACCGGAAATCCCTGGCTAGGGTTGCTGCGATTTACTGTTAAGTGTTACCAGTAGTTTATCGAACTGTTATAGACCTCATATCGACATGACTTATCGAGCAACTGGGGTCTGATGTTTACCACCCCTAGGAGAGATATGCGACATATCAAACGACGAGACCGGACTGTACGGTAAGTATTACTGGTTGGATTCACAGGAGTGTGAGCGGGGTTGCTCGTTGATCTTCTGATTGCTCAATACCCGGGTTGCCGTTACGTTTAGCAGACCGCTTGCGGCATGTGGGTTTTTGATATGATCATCACCTACTGCCGGCGTATTGACAAGTCTTTAGAGTCCTACACAGGGGTTTCCTAGCTCAAGCAAAACGAAATAGGAGCGCATATGAGATATGTGCGGGACCGAGAATAATACCAGTATGTGATACTGTATTCGATTCTCGCGATTTGAGATATTGATCGGTTATATGCGATATAGCCGGGTTATCGGATCAAGTGTTGATTCGATAAGTTGTTACTATTGACATTAGTCGGTTATATGCAGTATGACCGGATCATTAAATCAAGTGATGATTTAATGATTTAATGTATAATTATATATTTGATATATTACTTTACATTAACTAGTATTGGTTCACTTAAGATTATTTTTCTCACTAGATTGTGCACATTATATATTTGATATATATTTGTGCACTAGATTGTGTCATGTTGAATGATACATGCAAACTTGGGTATGTGTTTGATGTACACCATGTTTAGTTAATGGTTAGGGTTTTATTTTCTTTATTTATTTTGATTAAACAAAATGGTGGCTTTTCTTGTATTATACTTGAAGCTTCATGAAGCTTTTAGCATCTTTGAAAAGTCTAGCCATTTTGTTTTGTTCTTAAACCTAACCATTACCTAAACTATGGTTTGCTCTCTACATGAGTTAAACTTACCCATGGTTGCATTATGATAAGATTCACTTGAATTTTCTTTTAAGTTAATTCTTTTTCCATTCTTTTCTTCTTCTTCATCATGAAGAAAAGAAAACCTTTCTTGAAAAATTTCAAGTGTTGAAATCAAGTGAGAAATCCAAATCCTAAGTGAACCCACTTCCTATTTCTTCATCCTCTACCACCTGCCATGTTGTATAGGGTGTTTTCTTCACAAGGTTCATGACCTAGTGAAGATGGAGCTTGAGTTAGAGTCGCCTCGACGTAGATCATCTTCGACATCGAAGTCAACGACCTAGCCTGCCCATTTCTCCGATGAAACCGACGCTAGAGTCCGGGATTCCGATGATCGCAGCGGAGGGACGTCAACACGGAGCTAGAGAAGTGGAGGACCGGATCTACAAAGGTTGTAGTCCCTTTCACTTAGTAATAAAGTTGTTTACTTGCATGTTTCGCCTAATCTCTAGTTAACGATCTAGCATTAGGGTTTCTTTGGCACATAAATTTTTGAATTTGGAATGGTTGATGCCTTGTAGAACCTCTTGAGTGTGCCCAGGAACCCTACAGTGGTATCAGAGCCTAGCTAGAGGTTTAGGTGAAGTGTAGACGAAGCTAGAAGTCCGATCGAACCCGATATCCCCCGATTTCACCCCTCTCTGTACAATTTTTCAAACTGTGGATTTTTGTGAATTAAAAATGCTCAGAAAATAGTGCAGGGAAATATAAGGTTAACTGTAGAAAACGAGACTCTAACTCACTCAAACGGCCGCGGAACCACGGCAATAACATGCCATTGGCGGCGGTTCCGCGGCGCAATTAAAGAGTTAGGGTTTCAGTTTTGTACAGTTTCCCCCGTATTTGATTCCTGATGTTTCTGGGTGCTTTTAAATATACTCAACAATTGAGTTTTCTGGGGTGTATTGGGGACTCGTTGATTCGATCGGATATTCTAACCTCGTTTATGGTTTTCCGGGTAATTTTAGAACATGTTAAAAAGCTCGACCGGATATAAATACCCATTTTTTCCCCTGCCGGGAAATTTCCAACTGTTGGGTTTTTCCGTAGTTTGAGAACGTTCTGAGTAGTGCAAGTAACGCGATGGACCCTCTAGAAGACAACAAACCTTAACTCGATTATGTGACCGTCTTGAACTGCCCTTTGAATCTTAGGGTTTGGGCAGTACGACGTGCCACATGTGAGGCGTTGGCTTGACCTTTCTACGGCTGGACCGTTGGTACTGTGGCATGAAATGGATGTTTTTGAACTTATTTCATGTGTTGAGCTGTTTCGGGAAAACTTGGGTGTTTGATTGTTCGTTCGAAAAGTTTAACATTTTCTATTTATCTGGAATGTGATACAATATTTGGAATTCACAAGTAGTTATGAGATAACTAATATGAATGTTATATACATAGCACTTTAGTCTCAAATGATCGGTTGCCACGGAATTTTGATGTGATCAAAAGTCCGTCGCAATCACATAGCGTAAGCGGATACTCGCCGGGTAAACTTAATAAACATCCTCGCCCCATAGCCCCGACCAAGTGACTGTAGGAGAACCCCGTCGCCGAAAGCACCCGTTCGGGTGCTCGCGGCAGCGGTGTTTCGCCTTGGTGCACTTTGTCGACGGCATCGGGGGTGCGGCCGTGTACTAATGTTTGCGACGAGCATTCGATCAGAATGTCGGGAATCCTGTTGAATTGCCCGACTTGATATTGAAAAGAGTTTTCGATAATGAGACTAAAATGCGGGGTTTATAATTGTTAGGCATGCGATGTCTAAGGAATTCATTTGATTAGGCATGCGATGTCTAAAGAGGTTGCGGATTCCAACTGTTGTAGTTTTACACTTTCTTTTCTGCGACCGTAAGTGTAATATGTGATATCGCCGGTTTCGTTGCTATATGTCAACGACAATTGGGATGGGCATATTTACTTACGTTGATGACATGTGATGTTATGTGTTGCTGGATATGTTATATTGGATCGTCGTGTTTGAATAGCCGGGGGGGTTTTATGTGAGATGAGTGTTTTTCATTTTCATTCATGTAAAAACTTGTATGTGATATTCTTTTATTGGGGCACTTCCAGGTTGCGGAAGATGTCACCGTTGATGTATATTATTTACTTTTCCGCACTAGGATAGACCCAAGGAGGGGAGCACAAGTAACCGGGTTCTAGGGTCCAGAGGGAGACCAACTCGAGGAGTCGAGTCCGGGTCTCCTAACTCTAGAATTGGTAGGGTTGCTTGCCACTCTCGTAGGGGTCTAGGGGTATGGGTTTGGCTATTCATCACGACCGTGGAATCCGTGTTTTATACAGGCTCAAAATAAAACACGGACGTCCTAGTATATCCAATATTTCATATGATATTTCTCTGATGCGTAATCTGTGATGTGATCATGTGATATGTTCAGATAGATATTGTATATAGTATATATGATATATTATATAGACGTTGCTTATGCTTTACACCCGCACTAGCCCTGCCTCGCTCTGCCGTTAGTTACCTAACCTAACGGTGCAGACGGGACATCGAGGCGAATGTAGATGGCATAAGCGTACGTTATATTTATCTGTGATGTTTAGGTGGAATTAAATGATGGGACTTCATTAATATGATTAATGAAAGAAATAGAAACCTAAAAGATGTTGTGGAATCGAATTTTCAAAAACAGGTAGCTACAGTTCTTGCTTTGCATCGCGGTGTTCCTTGTAGAACATCCTGCACCTTATTCGATGAGGAAAGGGCCGACGATCCCTTCACTGGGAGTGACCCCTTTAGCAATAACTGGCAGATGCTACACACTCGATTTGTCCTTTGGTTGCTTCTATAGTTTCTGCTTTGCACAGTGATATATATGATATATCCCGTACCTCATTCGATGAGGAAAGGGCCGACGATCCCTTCACCGGGAGTGACCCCTTTAGCAAAACTAGAAAAGCCTAAAAAACACTCCATTTTAAAATCATTTGATTCTACAACGATATCAAGTTCATTACGTAATAGATTTTCAGAAAAACCTGTCGTAGCCCTCCGTCATTTCAGATAAGTCCTGCTTAGTATTCGTGCTGCGTTTGTTGACCTTGTCAAGGCGCAGTGTGCGGTAGCTGACCAGTATTTATCTGTTTATGCATATGATGCAGATTGGGTTAGGGTAGTCGTACGGCCTTGTTGCCCTTGTCAAGGGTCGTGTGGGTGGGTTTAATTCAATCAAGAAATGACGGGATGAACTTGACTTACGGTCTATGGTTTGTTGACCTTGTCAAGGTCATAGATCGTTTGGGGCAAAATTATCGGGAATTTCAAGTGTTGAAATTTGCAATGAGATTGCATACCTTCTATGAGATAGTTGGATCCCGATACCCGCTGCGAGTAAGAGTTACTCCTGGGAGTGTTTTACACATTACAATTAGCCGATCAAGTAGGTGTCTAGAAAGGTGTCAACGGGGTTACGCCTCTGGGAAAATGAGGTTTACATTAATTAGGTTCGTGCGAAAGCACGGGGGACCTCCCTCAAAGTACCGACACTAGCCTGGCTGAAAGATTGGCGAACTTGTAGCGTGTAATTAATCCCGGCTAGTCTTTCCTTTTAGGGTTTGAAGGAAGATTTGATAAAAAACAGTGGGAGCCATCCTGATTAGATAAAATAATAACCAATCTATTCATGCAAGAGCATACGCTGAGTGTTTTCTTCTCTCTCTCTCCAGGTAGCGACCATATCACGCCTTAATCAAGATAATAATATGGATGTATTGACCGAACCCGCTTGTTATACTGAGCTAGGGAACGTTGGTCCCGCTCCAACTTATAAATGTTATAAGACCGAGCAGGAAATTTGGGGAATATCAGATTTCCCGTGCCGCCCAAACGAAGAAAGTGCATACTGATGCATCATCTTCGGGTGTGTTCATTACAGAGAACTGTTTCTCTGTATCCTTTACGTCCTGGGTATGTGATACCGGATCAGGATCCCACATATGTAATCCGTTACATGGGCTACAGAAAGGTATAGAACTGAGAACGAGTGATAAGTTTCATGAGACAGAAAACGGTGCAAGTGATGCGGCCAAGTCTGTTGGTCACTGTCACCCTGTATTATAAATACATTGATTCTGAACAAATGCTATTAGATACCGTACCTGATATACAAAATCATATCAATCTCTTTATTTATTAAAGAAGGATATAATTTTGTATTGTTGAATAATGTTTTGAACATTTCTTATATCAAAAGTTGATCGGTTCAGGCACGTTATCTAAAAGTATTGACGTTCTAAATTAAACTACAGTTCTTAGTATACAGAACACACACAAGAGGAAGAGTTAAGAAATGAACGACTTCTTCTTGAGGCATTGTGGACTAGGTCATATCAATGCGACCCGGCTAGCTGAAGTTACATAAAGATGCATATTTAAATTAGTTTGAATTTACATCTTATGAAACTTGCCGGTCATGTCACAGAGATAAGATGACTATAGCTCCGTTTATCAGAAACAGAGAAAGAGTTAGTGAACTCTTGGGATTGATACATGCTGATGTATGAAAGGTCCCCTGTCTACACATGCCAAGACCGGTTCTTTGTACTTCATTACATTCTCTGATGATCTCTCAAGATTCAGACATATGTTCCTGTTGAAACACAAGTCCGAACCTTTTGAGATATTCACAGAATATAAGTTAGAAGTAGAGAACCAAAATATAGGTATAAGTATTATGTCCTTTGATGTGATCAGGGAGGAGAATACTTGAGCATGGAAATCCTGGACTATTCTAAAGGAGAATGAGATTCTCTCTCAGCATTACTCCTCCGTATACACCACAGCACGTCGGTGTATCGGGGCGGAGCAATCACACCCTATATGATAAGGTGTGCTTTATGATGAGAACTACTGAGTTACCTATTTCCTTTTGGGGAGTTATGCACTTATGAAGTTGCATACCTATTGAATAGGGTTCAAAACAAATCAATTTGCTACCACTTCATATGTGATATGGAAGAGGAAGAGCCCATATCTTAAGTTTGTTAAGATTTGGGGTTGTCCGGCCTATGTCTAAAAGCAAAATCCGGACCAGCTCGATGCAAGGTCTGTTATGTAGAACTGGAAACGTTCCAGCTATACTAACTACAGCAGATGATTTGATAGAACCAAAAGATTCAATAGTAACCAACGAACCTCAGCCTCTCCGCCAATCTAGCAGGGTTCCTCACCCACCTGAAAGATACTTCGGTTTCTCTATGACATTAGGAGTGAGGATTGTATCATGAGATGATGACCCAACTAGTTTCGAGCAGGCCATCGAGAGTAGGGACTCTGTAAGAATGGCTGGATGCTTAGTGATCTGAGATGGAATCCTTATACACCAACAAAGTATAGACTTTGGTTGCTTTTTCTGAAGGGTTAAATCCCTATCAGGAGCAAGTATATCTTGAGAAGATTACTTGGTGTACATGGAAAAGTTGAGACTTTCAAAGCTAGACTTGTTAAAGGTTTGCATCACTGACCAGGTGTGGATTATGGTGAAACCTTTCCTATGAGGCTATGCTTAAGTCCATCCAGATCCTACTTGCCACGGCTATATACCATGACTACGATATCTTGTGGTTGGGTGTCATGACAGTTTTTCTAAATGATGTTTTAGAAGAGGGCGTCTATAAGTACACAGCCAGAGGGCTTCATAGACAGTGGGAGCAGCGGAAAAGTGCACAAGTTGCTTTATAGGATAAAGCAGGCATCACGGAGTTGGAACGTCTGTTTTGATGTGGTAGTCAAAAAGTTTGACTTCATCAAAATGGTAGATGAACCTTGTATATACAAAAAGGTTGTAGGGAGTATGGTGGTGATCCTCGTAGAGTACGTGGATGACATACTCTTGATAGGGAAGGAGTTTCCTATGCTACTCTCGGTCAATCTCCGCTTATCACAAGCATTCTCCACCTAGGATCAAAGTGATACCTACTAAATCCTGGTTTTTGGATCTATAAGATAGATCTAAATGGATGTTAGGACTCTCACTAGGTGTAGTAAGATGGTATCAATGGATCCTGGGGAGAATCACTCGAATGGTTCCTGGGTGATAAGAGATGACTGAATGTCAGTCACAGGTATTGTCTTTACCCTCAGTAAAGGGACGGTATGTTGGAAAAGTTCCAAGCTAGATACCGTGGCAAACTAGACGATAAAGGCTGGTAACATCGCTATTAAAGATATTACCAAAGAGGCAGTTTGGGTGTATAATAGTTCATAAGATGAACTAGGTTCCTACCATTGTATGACAATGGAAGTGTGGCTTTGGACCAGGAACCCTGGTCCCATCAGTGACCCAGACATATTCTGAGGCAGCATCACCTGATCATGGAGTTGGTTGATCTCCAAGGAGATCAAGGTTAGGAGAGTAGACTCAGAGGACAACACGGCGGATCCATTCACAAAGGCCTTTTCCCAGAGAGAGACTTTTATGTGATGGTTGAGTATGAAATACTACAACCACTGCTATCAGATAGCCCTAGTGCAAGTGGGAGATTGTTAGTTATATGTATGCCCTAGAGGCCATTACTATACATAGGATGTATATTGTAGTGGATGCTTGGACATATATAAGGAGGACTTTCTTGCTCGACATGATAGTATGCTATCTGGATGCTCTTTACCTTAACGTGTACACTGATTGTCTCTCTGTTACATGTTGGTAAATCCCTTAGGATGTGTACTTGACTACTTGGACTATGATGCGGATCATACTAGTGGGGACATGGTAGTCCATAAGTACATCCATCAAGGTCCCTAGTCGTGGGTGTATCGAGACGGGGCATCGATATACCAGAGTAGACTAGCGTATACCTTCTCGACCCATACAGATGGGGGATGGATGATCCCATATCCATTGGTGTTTGACATCAGAGATGATATACGGGTGCTCAATGGAGACTGGGTACACTGGACGGACTCGTCGAGAACTCCCAGATGGTATTATACCTTACGTCAGATGGCAGTTCTCTGGTGACACCGGTACAGGTTAGTCTGTAGACCCGAGATCGTCATAGAGACTTGTGTGATTCCCACTGTGCTTTGATTTCCACCTTACCGCGTCCAAGAGGGCGTGCAAAACGGTGGTTTTTGGGTACAGTCCCGATTCACATGGAGGCAATGAGCGATAGGATGGGATTCGTCTCTCCCGGTATAAGGAGTTGATGTTGCGCTATGTTCGATTGGCTATAACCGAAAATCCCTGGCCAGGGTTGCTGAGATTTACTGGTAAGTGTTACCAGTAGTTTCTCGAACTGTTATAGACCTCATATCGACACGACTTATCGAGCTACTAGGGTCTGACGTTTACCATCCTTAGGCAAGATATGCGACATATCAGACGACGAGACCGGGCTGTACGGTAAGTGTTACTGGTTGGATTCACAGGAGTGTGAGCGGGCTTGCTCATTGATCTTCTGATCGCTCATTACCCGAGTGGCCGTTACGTTTAGCAGACTGCTTGCGGCTTGTGGGTGTTTGATATGATCATCACCTACTGCCGGCGTATTGACGAGTCTTTAGAGTCCTACACAGGGGTTTCCTGGCTCAAGCAAAACAAAATAGGAGCCCATATGAGATATGTGCGGGACCGAGAATAATACCAGTATGTGATACTGTATTCGATTCTCGCAATTTGTGACATTGATCGGTTATATGCGCTATAGCCGGGTTATCGGATCAAGTGTTGATTCGATAAGTTGTTACTATTGATATTAGTCGGTTATATGCAGTATGACCGGATCATTAAATCAAGTGTTGATTTAATGATTTAATGTATAATTACATATTTGATATATTACTTTACATTAACTAGTATTGGTTCACTTAAGATTATTTTTCTCACTAGATTGTGCACATTGTATATTTGATATATATTTGTGCACTAGATTGTATCATGTTGAATGATACATGCAAACTTAGGTATGTGTTTGTTGTACACCATGTTTAGTTAATGGTTAGGGTTTTATTTTCTTTATTTATTTTGATTAAACAAAATGGTGGCTTTTCTTGTATTATACTTGAAGCTTCATGAAGCTTTTAGCATCTTTGAAAAGTCTAGCCATTTTGTTTTGTTCTTAAACCTAATCATTACCTAAACTATGGTTTGATCTCTACATGAGTTAAACTTACCCATGGTTGCATTATGATAAGATTCACTTGAATTTTCTTTTAAGTTAATTCTTTTTCCATTCTTTTCTTCTTCTTCTTCATGAAGAAAAGAAAACCTTTCTTGAAAAATTTCAAGTGTTGAAATCAAGTGAGAAATCCAAATCCAAAGTGAACCCACTTCCTATTTCTTCATCCTCTACCACTTGCCATGTTGTATAGGGTGTTTTCTTCACAAGGTTCATGACCTAGTGAAGATGGAGCTTGAGTTAGAGTCGCCTCGACGTAGATCATCTTCGGCATCGAAGTCAACAACCTAGCCCGCCTATTTCTCCGATGAAACCGACGCTAGATTCCGGGATTCCGATGATCGCAGTGGAGGGACGTCAACACAGAGCTACAGAAGTGGAGGACCGGATCTACAAAGGTTGTAGTCCCTTTCACTTAGCAATAAAGTTGTTTACTTACATGTTTCGCCTAATCTCTAGTTAACGATCTAGCATTAGGGTTTCTTTGGCACATAAATTTTTGAATTTGGCATGGTTGATGCCTTGTGGAACCTCTTGAGTGTGCCCAGGAACCCTACAATAAATACATTGGCAACCGTTACGTACAGCTAGTACCTCTGACGTGCTAATGGTTATGCCCAGTGCCAGTGTGTTGATGAGTCATTAGAGTCTCCCACAGACCGTTTCCCAAGTTCGGGAGAAACGTTGTTGAGGCCGTATGGTTTTATGGCAGGGTTCGGAAAATGCACGTGCGTTTACGCACGTGTCATTTTTCGGGCAGATAATACTGGTCGGCTTTGGTTTAAGCCGGATCCGAGTATTATACTGTATAGATATAATATCTTTGTCTCAGATGCATTTGTATTCAGTCGTAATACAAATGCAGGTATGTTTATACTGTTACGGGGTTATCCTGAAATTCGTTTCAGGATCACTTTTGGAAGTTGCCAGTTTCCAGTTTTCTATCAGCCGTATTTAACATTCGGTTAAATGCGGATTTATCTTTTGTTCTTGAGGGTGAGTCATGTGGTGAGTTATGAGTGGAAGCTTCATGTTGTGGTGACTAGATTAGTGAGTCACCATTATGCATTAATTGAATGGTGAGGTTTTATTTTGAGTCACCATTTGCATTAATGAGTTTTGGTTTTGCTTAGGATATTTTGATCAAGATCTTTCGCTTTGTGGTCAGCCCCCCTCTCCTACACTCACCCTCCTCCTTCTATATATGTGGTCGGCCCCCTTCCCTCCTCTACTCACTCTCACACTTGTTGATTAAAAGATTATGATAGTTTGGACTCATGGAAATTAGATAGCCTCATTTCTCATTTCACCCGATTCCAAAAGGAAACTTCATTAACTGTTCGTCCATAGCTTTGGATGTAACGAGACAAAGTGTTCTACTCATTCTCTACATCATCTTGGTCGTCTCTTTTAGCAAACTTGAAGACCGAGTTGCCTCGGTTCAGAGGCGGGAGCCCGTTTAAAGATCCGTCGACGTGGTGACACCTAAACGAGAAGACTGGAGATTCCGGAGATCGGAGCAGCCGTAACAAAGCATGGGATGATGGTTGAAGACCGAAGGACTCGGACCGTTCGGTATAACATTTTTACCCACTTTGTAGTTTGTTAGTTTTGCTTTATTGGCAGATCCGGGTTAAAGTACGCGATAGCGCCAGTTGTAAAAAGTTTTTGTTCCGCATTTAGCGCCGTTTAGACGGCCGGGGCGCTACCGTGGACTTACAACCAAGACATATGTCTCCAATACGCACAAGGAAGTAAGCGAGTATGTGTATGTGCGTGTATGGAAATCTTTACTCTAGGGTTTCATGACTAAGAAATCGACTAAAGTCCTTTCTTCAATTCTCTCTAACACTAAACCCATGATCTCCTAAAACTTCTCTTGCAAAGTGTTCATATCTCTCAACAACATATAAATGTATATCTATCTCAAATCAAATCAATTCTCACAACTTTGCGGGGGTGCTATACGCCATCCACCCGACTTCCACCGTAGATATAAATCTACTCACCTTGCTTCTTGTGTGCCGATGTCGCCATCTTCATCTTCAACGTCTCGACATCACGTGGGGGTACCTACATATATAATCCAATCCTAAATGCATATTAAAATCACATCGGAAAACCAAAACGACACGATAAAGGCCTATAGGTTAAAACCTATGGACCACACCTTCAAAACCACCACCAACCCTCGATATCGTCGTACAAACGTCAGGTGATCGAGGTAAAACACAATACTAGAATTCCAGAATTCAAAATTCGAGAAACGAAACCCCGAATCAAAACAACAACTCTTGAAAATGGTCCCAGATTTTACCCTAGGTGAGATTAGACAATTTTGCATATGCCAATGGTCTAGATTACAGATACTGGAGCCACAGAAGAAGCACGAACAAAAATGGTAGGACCCAGGCCGCAAATTGTGGCTTCCTGGGTTAAATATATGGCCAGGTTAGGGAAGTAAGGGCTAGGGTTTCAGTGGGGGGTCCTAGGTTGCCTGCAAGTATCACTGTCTTTGCTAAATAATTTTCAAGTCACCCGGGTGTTAGTAGATTTCAATATACACTCACAGAATCCACAATTCTTCCGATATCGTGTTTTTAAGTTCGCTAATAGGAGTTCTAGTCTCTGGTTTAGGTCTCCAATCAATCGCCACAGGTGTTGTATAGCCTCTACTAACCTTAATTTCACCTTTGGGTTCAACTCAAACCCTAATGCTCAACTTAAAGTTTTCAAAGTTCCCAAAACCACACAATTTCGATTCTAATTTAACATGGATGCTAAAGGAATGGAAATTCTACACTAATGATGGAATAATTACCATATTTTGCACTCATGAATCCTCTACAGCGCCAAAACTCAAACTTTCTTGGTCCAAAGGGTAGCTTGAGAGCTTGTGCACATTTTTTGTGAAGAGGAGATGTGGTTTTGGGTTTGTTTTGGTGATGAAGTGAGGGTTGAAGAGGGAGAGGGAGGAGGTGCTACCATGGGAGTTGAGTGAGGAAAGAAGATGGTGAAAGCAATGAAGAGGGAATGAGCCAAGACTAATGGTTGACCCCTCACCCTCTCTCTCTCATGCCTATGCCTTAATACTTTAATGTTTTCTTTTTCTTTTCTTTTCTTTTCTTTTCTTTTCTTCTCTTTGCAATAGGAAACCCAAAGCAATAACCATACACACAAGAATCATGTAGGAAAAAATGTAACAAGTGTGAGAAAAGACTTTTGCATGTCATGTGCACAAAACACGTTTAGTGCCCGAATAGCGATATCTAATCGCGATTAGCACCAAATTAGTGTATAATAACTCATAAAATTTCTTAATTTGCACAAATCACATAAAGCACCCTCTTTTTAGTAATTTCCATAATATCAGAAATTTTTCCTAATTTATCGGTATTTAATTATACCGCCTTATTAAAATATTCAATATTTAATTATTTAATTACAAAAATTCCAAAAAATAATATTTTATTTTTTTGAAATGTTACAGTTAAACTATTGAAACCGAAACAACTCTGATTCAATACCCGATGTATTCCAGTTTCTGTCGAAATTGCAGAGTCTTCAAAAAACTTTTTAAACAACTTCAGAAGGCTATTTAAGTGACCACTAGAACACCCTAAAAATTTCAGCCCAATCCACCGGATTTCACCCGGTGAGAGCATGTTCAAAACCGGCCACATTTAGGCTTTTGGGCTTGAAAATTTCAGGGTAATCTAGTCTCTGGAATATTAGTCTAGTGGTATTGTTTGTTTAGCCCAGTTTTGATATGGTGTTATCTACTTATTTGGGGGATATTCGGGGTTATTTCGAACTTGATATTTTCTAACATTGTTTAAAGTTTACAGTACTTACATTACTAACTGTGACCATGAATGTCATTCGAGCGGTAAATTTTTTCTAATTGCTATAGCTCTTTTAGACGGGTTTGAGAACGTGACATTCACGTTGATGTTCTGTGTTGTGCTGTATTGTTGCGGATTTATCGTGGTGGATAGCTTGGATCCAATGATAATACAGTTTAGTTTTATTTGTACATTTGATATTGCAGGGCGAGCGTTCGACATGTGGACTGCCGTCACTGCCTGTTTGTATATTATTCTTTTGGGGCATGACCGAGTTGAGGTCGATGTAACCGTTGTACATATTTTCTTTTCTGTACTAGGATTACCCCGCAGTGGAGTGCACGGATATCCGGGTTCTAGATGGCAACGAGCCCGCATCTCATGGTTTTGAGACGGAGTGGGCATCACTATAGAATTGGCGGGCTCTTCGCCGAACTCGTAGGGGGTACAAGTTGACCCAAGGTAGGGTGCTCAAGTTACCGGATTCCGTGAAGTGCTGGGTGGTCCATTCACATTGATGAAGGGGGCTGCCTCGATGCTGCTTTTGGCGGGGAACTTGCCGTGCTCGTTGGGGTCTAGGTTTTCATTGCACAATCTATCTACATGACTAGGGGAATGTCGGGTTTCAGTTGCGGCTCAAAGGAAACCCGGGGCTCCCAGATTATCTGTATTGTTCTGTGATACTTATTACTTTTCTGTGATGTTGCATTTATCATACCTGGATCGATTATTATATATTGATATATATATATATATACTAGTTGATGTTGTATATGATTTACACCCGCGCTAGTCCAGTCCCCGCTTTGTCGTTAGTTAAGTAACCCAACGGGTGATTACGGGACCCACTGGCGAATGCGGATGGCATGTACGTACATTATATTTTCGTTCTTTTGTGGTGTGATTAATTGATGGGACTGCGTTGATTCAGATCAACGCAAGGAAAACAAATATGTTTGATGTTGTTGGAACATTTTTCAAAATGCTATTGTTACAAGGACGTTCTCTTTGCATTGCACAGCGGTATTCGGTTATGAATATCCGGCACCTCATTCGACGAGGAAAGGGCCGAGATCCCTTCATCGGGAGTGACCCGTTGGGCTGAGCTTTGCGTTAGGGTAATAACTTCACTATAATCGATTACTTTTTTCTTTGCATCACGGTATTCAGTTGGAATATCATGCACCTCATTCTATGGGGAAAGAGCCGAGATCCTTTCACCGGGAGTGACCTCTTTAGCAAAGGTTTTCGCCACTATATATTTATAAAAAGTTATCCGGTTCCTTCAACGATATCAAATTCATTACGTTAAAGGTTTTTCGCCAAAAACCAGGCGTAGCCCTCCGACATTTCAGATTAGTATTGCTTAGTATTCGTGCTACGTATGTCGTGCTCAGCCGAGGCGTAGTATGCGGTAGCTCTGTAATGCTTTTCTGTCTCATGGATATGTGATTGGTTAGGACAGTCGTAAAGTCATTTTTGCTCAGTCAAGGACTCGTGCGGGTGGGTCTAATTCAATCAAGATAATGACGGGTTGAACTTGGTTAGGATCCTTTGATATGTTGGCTCATTCAAGGTCACTTGGGTCCTAGGGAAAAAATCCACATCGGGAGTTTCTAATGAAACTGAAACTTGCCAGGCATGCGCATACCTTCTGGAGTGTGGTGACTTGAGTGGATTCCTTCAAGTTATCATGCGATGATAGTTGGATCCTGATTCCCACTGATGAGTTGGTTTACTCCTCGGGTGATCCCGACTATTTCTTCTTTTATGTTTGGAGGAGAATTTATGGATACAGTGGGAGATATCCTGATTAGATAAAGTGATTAACTATTCTGATCTAGGTTAGAGTGCACGCAGAGTGTTTTTTTTCTCTCTCTCTTTGATAGCGACCATGACCCGACCCTAGACTATAACTCAGTAACCATGTTAACCGAACTTTCTTAAAACGCTGGCTTTTGGATTGTCAGAGTTGCATACCTCATTGCCACTCCTACTTTTACCCTTTGCTTTTCTCCGGAACATTCCGTATCACTACGTAGATCCACTTCTGTTGGATAAATCCATCGTATAGTTACATACGAACTCGAAGGAACTTATTCGAGGATGGATTCTGGTTCAGGAGAAAGTGAATAGGACGATGCAGTTGTCTTTTCCTTTTACCTTCTTTCAGGTTATGAGGGCTCCTAGGATTAGGAGAGGGTACACCTATTGCGCTTATTGGATAGTCTTCTTTCAAACCATAGGCAGGTGCCGAAAGGTAGGGAATGAAGAAAACCAATTAGCCTAAGTGTGGTGTATAGAAGGTAATGAGTAAAGACAAACAAAGGGATTAGAAAGAGGGCAAAGTAAATTGCGACTGCTATCACTCACGACCAAACCGCGTATATACGGTTATAGTCATGAATCTGGATATCGAAGAGGCTTTACTAGGAATACCCGGATACCCCAACGAAACATTTACAAGTTTCTGTTTCACTGTGTATTGTTAATAGAAAACTGATTTCCCAATTAGCCCTTACTCTAGGGTATGTATTTACCAGGTATGATTCTCACATCTGTATGGTTTTACAGATGATGAGTGGGAGTAAATTATTGGGAATTAGGTTACCATCCTCATTATATCGGGATTCGTTGTAATTGGTGATATTTGAGGAAATCGCCTGGGTTTTTGCCGGACGGCAAATTTTTTTGTTTTGAATATCCGTTGTTATGCAACAATTTCAAACTGATATATCTGTACGTTTATTTTACAAAGTGAGATATAACCTTTTGAAATTATGTCCATGACTTTTACCTATATCAGTTGATGGTTAGGTAAGGAGCATTAAACATCGGTGTAATTCTTCATAACCATAGTATAGTTTTCAACCTACGACGTACAGGGTATGAGTTATTCAACTCAGGTGACTTATACAAAGTATTGTATATTGTCCAGTGTCCATTAGGATAGAGGGGTTGGTCCTCGTAGTATATTCTGTTTACTTGTGACTTCTCTAGTTTTTAGACAAGTGTTTCGTAGAAATATAAGGTCAAAGTTTTGAGAAGTTAGAGGTACAAGAATAAAGTAGAGAACCATGTGTTACAAGTATCGGGATTCTTCAAGGTGATCGAAGATGTAGATACTTGTGTTTGGTATTCAGTCGATAGTAATGGTTTTGAGAACTTGCTTCTCTTTCAGGTTACTCATAATTGGAAGTACTCCTAAGTTGAGTAATGCTGATCAGCCTTCTGTTAGTGTATATGCCCTAGGTGCCATTATTGTATCATACTAGGTTGTATATTACTTAATGGAAGCTTTGGATATTTACAGTTGTTTATAACAGTCTTGCTAAAAGTAGTAGTATGCTACTTGGTTTGTGTCTACTTTAATATGTGCATATGTTTCTTGTAACGTATCACTTATACATATTAGTAGAGCCCATAGGTTCTTTGCTTGATTACCAGCCTTGTAGTGGCAGTCACACTAGTGGGGGCTGGGTAGTCTATAAGCAACATCCTATATTGGTCCCTAGTCGTAGGATTATCAAGACAGGGCATCGATACTCCAGAGTAGACTAGAGTGTACGCTTCTCATCCCAGTTGGGGAGATGGTCTGTCCCATAACCATCAGTACGTCGTACTGGAGATAGTATACAGGTGCTCGTTAGGTTACGGGTACACCGGACAGGACTCGCAGGAGAACTGTTGGTTGGTATTACACCCGTCGTCAGTTAACAGTTCCCAGTTGACATGAGTACAGCATAGTCCGCAGACTTGACACTGCTACTTCGCCTCGAGTGTGTCCCGCTGTTCTTAGATTGCTACCCTACCACGGCTCAAAGGAGTCATGCAAACAGGTAGCAGTTGGGTGCAATCCCGAGCACTTGGAGGCAGTGGCGGTTAGATAGGATTCATCTCTCCCGGTATTGGGAGTTGATATCGCGCTGTGTCAGAGAGCCATTACGCAAAGTCCCTGGCCAGGGCAAGCGAAATATACTGGTAGGTTCCAGTAGCTTCTCAAGGTGTAATGGGCTTCACTCCAACATGACTTATACAGCTATTAGGGGACTGACGCTTGCCGCCCCCTAGGCTTGATATGCGATAGTCTTAGACGAACAGACCGGACTGTACGAAGATTGTCACATCACGCTCGGTGGGAGTTCGGATGATTTTCCTCATCGGCCTTCTTGTCGACATCTACCTGGGGACCGTTACGTACAGCTAGTGCCGCTTGCGGTCTGTGGTTAAACCCACTGCCAGCGTAGTGTCGAGTGTTTAGAGTCCCACACAGAGAGTTTCCCTGCTCCAGGCGAAACGATATAGAGGTCGTATGGTTTTACGACAAGGGTTCGGACGCATACGTGTGTTTACGCACGTACGACTTTTCGGACAGTTTTTACTAGCCGGCTTTGGTTTAAGCCAGATTCTAGTATCGGGTTATTGGATTTATACAGTCTAAAGTTTTTCCGTGTTTTCACGGATTGGAGGGGCGTTCTCGTAATTTGTCGGGAAGCTTCTAGAAGAGTGGTGACTTGAGGGGTAAGGTGGCATTCCATTAAATGAGATTAGTGACTCATTTATGTGATTCATCCATGTCATTAATGCATAATAAATGCTTAATGACTCATGGAGATGAATCAGTCATAGATATTTATGAAGCATGGTTGTTAATTCTATTATTTCATTTTTGGATAAATAAATAATGCTTCATATATATTATGATAGATCATTATCTCATTTCATTCATCATCTTCACCTTCTCTCTCCTCAAGCTCACTCTCTCTTCAAACCCTAACCCTAACCTCTCATGTGTTGAGATCAAGGGTTAGCTAGACTAATACATCCATAACCTCACTCTATATCCCCTAGGTAGCTTAGATTAGCACTTTAAGCAACCTAGTTATCTCAAGTTAGAGATTAAGCTTGGTGTAGGAGCTTTCGGGTCAATCGTCTTTGACTCGAGGAGGCCGTTGAGGTGCCGATGTTCCAAGAGTCTACGAGGAGTGGAGGACCGCGATGAAGACCCGAAGGACAGATAACATGAGGTATAAGTTCGAATCCGAGTAGTTAAACCTCTAGTATTTAATTAGCAATGGTTTAGATAACGATTCATGAACTCAAGTCCATGTTATGAAGCTTTGATAATCGTTTTTCATATACTCCACCTCCCCGTAAGTTCGTGGGGTGCATGACATGGACTTACAGTGGTATCAGAGCCTACTAAACCATTACTAGCTTGTTAGCAACTAATTAGAAGTTCGATCGACGGAAAACGCAAAAACGAAACCCCGGAAATCCCAAGTTTCTGTTAATTTTAAAAGTGTCTGAAAAATTATTTGACATACCTTAAAATTCACAGCAGGGAAATACAAGAATACTGGGAAAATACGAAGTTCCAACTCGGTTGTTTGGCCGCGGATCCGCGGCAATAGAGTGCTTGTGCCGCGGATCCGCCGCCGAGTCAACTCTGAGTTGACTCGGATTTGCTCTGTAATTATTAATTTTTGGTGTTTTGGTTCTCTGTATGTTCTGTTTATACCCAGGTTACTTCAGTGTTGTTTTGCTTTTGGGGTAGACACGGAATATGGTTATCGATCGATGTTCTAAGATAATTGCTAAATTGTGTTTTTATCTGTAATGTTTAATGTGTTCGTAAACATCCCCTAGCTGCTAGTATGTCGGTTGGCAGGGGGTTGCACATTTCTGAAATGTTTACTGTTTGTGTATATGGACTTGATTGGGATGTTGTGATGATTAGCCGGGGTTTGAGATGTGTTTTATATTCATTCATTCAATGTAAATGTAATTTAATGTAATATTCTTTTGCGGGGCACATCCAGGTTGCGGTTGTAGCCACCGTTGTATTATTTCTTTTTACTGTTTTTTGCTCCTAGGATAGACCCAAGATGGGGTACACAAACTACCGGGTACGTCAAAGTGTTTAGTGGCCTACTCACATTGTTGAGGGAGACCGCTTCACTTCGGGTACTTGACGGGTAGTTTGCCGCACCCGTAGGGGTCTAGGGTGGGGTAATGGCTATTCATCACAACTGTGTAATCCGTCTTTTATTGCAGGCTCAAAGCAAATGCAGATTGCTAGTAAATCCAATAAAGTTCATCTGTGATCTGGAATGCTTATTATTGCGTCTGACGAATGTACAATATCTATATATGATAGCTATTAGACGTCACTTATGTTATACACCCGCACTAGCCCAGCCCCCGCTCTGTCGTTATTTAAGTAACCTAACGGGTGATGACGGGACCCAGTGGCGAATGCGGATGGCATAAGAGGACGTGGTATTTTCGTTGTTTTCTGCAATGATAGGATAAATGATGGGATGCATTATAATAATGCAAAGAAAATAAACCAAAGTTTAATCGTTGGAACAAATTTAAAAGAAACCACTCGGTTATTTTAAATAGTGCAGAATTTTTAATTGCGGAGCTTTAACCACTCCTTTTAAAAAGCTATCAGGTTCCTTCGATTATATCAAGTTCACTACGTTCACGGTTTTTGCCAAAACCATTCGTAGCCCTCCGTCATTTCATTTGGGTATTCAGTAGTATTCAAGCTATGTATTTTGGCCAAAGTTAAGGCATAGTGTTTGGTAGCTGCTGGGTATTCATTTGTTGCATAGTTAGATGAGTTAGTTTGGGACAGTCGTATTATCATTTGACCAAAGTCAGGGGTATGTACGGATGGGTTCAAATTAACCTGGATAATGATGGGTAGAACTTGACATGTGACTTATGACATTTTGACCAAAGCCAAGGTCATAAGAGCATGGGGCAAAAATTTATATTGGGAATTTCTAAAGAAACTGAAATTTGTAGAGAGAGCATACCATTTTGGAGTTTGATGAATGTTGGTAGGATTACTTCAACATTATCATACGATGATATTTTGGATCCTGATCCTACTGTGAGTACATGATACTTATCAGGAGATTCGTCACTTAACGATCAATTCTATAAACCAAGTAGGTGTCAAGAAAGGTGTCAGCGGGGTTATGCCCCCAAAGAAAAGAGGTTATTTAATTAAGGAACTTCGCGAAAGCGTTGGAAAACCTCTCTCGAAGTATCGACACTGGCCTGGTTGAACGGTTAAGCAAGTATTGTACGGTGAGAATTGTCCTGACTAATTCTTCTTTTATGGTTTGAGGAACGATTCGAGAAACAGTGGGAGCCATCCTGTTAGATAAACTTAAAACCAATCTAAAATTGCAACAGCATCATGCTAAAATGTTTTCTTCTCTCTCTCTTAATTGCAGCGACCTTGTGACCACACATAGGTTACATCTAGATAACAAATTGACTGAATCTTACTTATATGATTGGAAAAAGTCTGTCCAGATGTCCATTGCCTATGACAAGCTGGACCACCCTATTACTACTCAAGATCCCGCCATCCCAGGTCCAGTTTCCACTGTCACGGATATGGATATCCGTCAGACAAGGAAAAAAGATAAAGCGAAAGCTAAGTGCCTCGTGTTTGCTTCAGTTGATGGTGTATACCAGAAGCAGCACGAGAAGATGGACTTAGTTTCCATCTTTCTCCATAACAAAGATTTATATGGAGAGCAATCTCATATCGCAAGATATGAGACCTCGAACGAATTAATTCAAGCGAGGTTGGCTGACGGGTCATCTGTAGGGGACAACGTCCTTACAATGACTAGCTGTATTGATGAGCTCCAGGACCTGGAGACCGCGTTGGGAAACGAGTCAGATACTGACTTGATTCTACAGTCTCTGCCTCCTACCCTGAAGGAAACCAGGGAAGTAGAAGGAAAGAGAAGGGCAAAAGTTTCGGGACTGGATATAGTAAAAGAGGGACGTTCCTATTGTTACAGGAATGAACATTGGCAGAATGATTGCAGGGCTAGCAAAGCCAGTAGCCAGGATTCGAAGCATGTTGTGGCTTCAGCCTCAAGTGTATTTGTAACTGAGAACTATTTGTCAATTAACTCTACTTCCTGGGTACTAGATACCGGAGTAGGATCTCATATCTGTAATTCATTACATGATTTGAGAAACCGTAGAGTTATGAAGGTAGGTGATTTAACTCTCAGAGTTGAAAACGGAATGAGCGTGGACGCTGAATCCGTGGGAGAATATCGCCTAGGTTTGACAAGTGGGCAGATATTGATTCTACGTAACTGTCTGTATGTACCTAGTATGACTTGCAATATCATATCTGTGTCCTCACTTTCAAGAGAGGGATATGATTTTACATTCGCAAGTGATGTAGTTCACATCCACCTAAATCAAGTTTTGATTGGGTCCGGTACATTAGATGACGGCATATATGTATTGAGTCAAGCTCAGGTTTTCAATGTCCAGAACACACTTAAAAGAAAGTCTCCGGAACTAAATCAGGCTTTCTTATGGCATTGTAGACTAGGTCACATCAATGAGAGAAGGTTGACTAAGTTACATAAAGAAGGATATTTTGATTCGTTCGAATATCAAACATATGCAACTTGTCAATCCTGTCTCAAAGGAAAGATGACAAAGACTCCGTTCACTGGACACGGAGTAAGAGCAAGCGAGCTCTTGGGACTCGTACACAGTGATGTGTGCGGTCCAGTGTCTACAGAAGCAAGAGGTGGTTATTCCTACTTCATTACCTTTACGGATGATTTCTCTAGGTATGGATATGTCTTCTTAATGAAGCATAAATCCGAGTCCTTTGAGAAATTCCAAGAATACAAGAATGAAGTGGAAAAACAAATAGGCAAGAGTATAAAGACACTGAGATCTGATCGAGGTGGTGAATACTTTAGTGCTGAGTTCCTGGGTTACTTAAAAGAGAATGGAATTCTCTCTCAGCTTACTCCTCCATACCCGCTACAACATAACGGTGTATCGGAAAGGAGGAATCGAACCCTATTGGATATGGTTCGTTCCATGATGAGTAACGCTAAGTTACCGCGATCATTCTGGGGTTATGCGCTAGAATCAGCGGCATATCTTCTAAACAGGGCTCCTACCAAGACTGTGCCTACCACGCCATATCAAATATGGAGTGGAAAGAAACCCCTTCTTCAGCATCTGAAGATATAGGGATGTCCAGCTTTTGTTAAAAAGCAGCGTGTGGACAAGCTCGAGGCACGATCAGTACAGTGTAAGTTTGTGGGATATCCGAAGAATTCTAAAGGATATTATTTCTATTACGCAGAGGAACAAAAGGTTTTTTTTCTCGTAATGCCCATTTTCTAGAACATCAGTTTTTAGAAAAGGAAACAAGTGGGAGCGAAATAGAACTGGAAAATTTCCTGAACCACAAACTACAACTGAAAGGATGGTAGAACCAGAAGTTTCAGAAGAATGGGACATCCAGACGCCACTCCGCAGGAGTAGTAGGCAGTCTCATCCGCCCGAGAGATACTACGGTTTTCTCATAGACGGGGATAGAGAGGATTGCACTATTGACTATGATAAGCCTACTAGCTTCCAGCAAGCCATTAAGAGCGGTGACTCAGTAAAATGGCTGGATGCAATGCGGATCGAAATGGAGTCTATGTACACTAACAAAGTATGGACTTTGGACATTGCTCCAGATGGGGTAAAACCCGTAGGATGCAAATGGATCTTCAAAAAGAAGATTGGTGTAGATAGACAAGTTGAAACCTATAAAGCTAGACTTGTTGCAAAGGGTTTCCGTCAAAGACTTGATTTGGACTATGACGAAACCTTTTCTCTAGTGGCTATGCTCAAATCCATTAGGGTCCTTCTTGCTATTGCTGCCTTCCACGATTATGAAATCTGGCAAATGGACGTAAAGACGGCCTTTCTAAATGGAAATTTCGAAGAAAGCGTCTATATAGATCAGCCAGAGGGATTTATTCAGAGTGGGAGCCGCGGTAAAGTATGCAAGCTGCTTAAGTCCATTTATGGACTAAAGCAGGCATCGCGGAGTTGGAACATCTGTTTTGATGATGTGGTCAAAGAATTTGACATTATCAAAAATCCAGATGAACCATGCATATACAGTAAGATTGTAGGGAGAGCTGTAGTATTCCTCGTCTTGTACGTGGATGACATTCTCCTAATAGGAAATGATATTCCTATGTTACAGTCAGTCAAAAGATTCTTGTCACATAAATTCTCCATGAAAGACCTGGGTGATGCCACCTACATTCTGGGGATCCAGATCTATCGTGATAGATCAAAAAGGATGTTGGGAATTTCACAGTCCAGGTACATAGACACCATAGTGAAGAGATTCAGTATGGATGATTCTAAGCGCGGTAACCTACCGGCTTGTCACGGAATCACCCTCTCCAAAGAGATGTCTCCCAAGACTGATTTGGAAAGGGATCGCATGTCGATTAAACCTACGCTTCTGCGGTAGGCTCTATAATCTATGCGATATTATGTACCAGACCAGATGTAGCATACGCATTGAGCATAGTAAGCCGGTATTAAGCAAACCCAGGGGAGAAGTACTGGATAGCAGTAAAGAACATTCTCAAGTACCTGAGGAGGACTAAGGAGATGTTCTTGGTGTAGGGCGGAAAAGACCTCCAGATGGAGGCCTTTGCCGACTCAGGCTTCCAGAGTGACAAAGATGACTCCAAATCCATGTCGGGTTATGTCTTTACCCTCAATGGAGGGGCGGTCTGTTGGAAGAGTTCCAAGCAGGAGACTGTTGCTGACTCAACAATGGAAGCGGAGTACATAGCTGCTTGCGATGCCGCAAAAGAAGCTGTCTGGATGAAGAAGATCCTCACAGAACTTCAGGTGGTTCCTTCCAGTGTTGGTCCAATACCTCTGTATTATGACAACAACGGCGCTATAGCTTTAGCGAAGGAGCCCAGGTCCTATCAGAAGTCCAGACACATCTTAAGGCGGTATCACCTGATCAGGGAGATCGTAGATCGCCCGGAGATCGAGATGAAAAGAGTAGAGACGGAGAATAACATTGCTGATCCATTCACAAAGGCCCTTCCTCAGACGCAGTTCGAGAGGCTATTCGAGATGATAGGTCTACGATATGCCTGTTCATGGCCCTAGTGCAAGTGGGAGATTGTTAGTGTATATGCCCTAGGGGCCATTATTGTATCATAGTAGGTTGTATATTACTTAATAGAAGCTTGGGATATTCACAGTTGTTTATAACAGTCTTGCTAAAAATAGTAGTATGCTACTTGGTTTGTGTCTACTTTAATATGTGCATATGTTTCTTATAACGTATCACTTATACATATTAGTAGAGCCCATAGGTTCTTTGCTTGATTACCAGCGTTTTGATGGCAGTCACACTAGTGGGGGCTGCGTAGTCTATAAGCAACATCCTATATTGGACCCTAGTCGTAGGATTATCGAGACAGGGCATCGATACTCCAGACGAGACTAGTGTGTACGCTTCTCATCCCAGTTGCGGAGATGGTCTGTCCCATAACCATCAGTAGGTCGTACTGAAGATAGTATACAGGTGCTCGTTAAGATACGGGTACACCGGACAGGACTCGCAGGAGAACTGTTGGTTGGTATTATACCCGTTGTCAGTTAACAGTTCCCAGGTGATATGAGTACAGCATAGTCCGCTGACTTGACACTGCTACTTCGCCTCGAGTATGTCCCACTGTTCTTAGATTGCTACTCTACCACAGCTCAAAGGAGTCGTGCAAACAGGTAGCAGTTGGGTGCAGTCCCGAGCACTTGGAGGCAGTGGCGGTTAGATAGGATTCGTCTTTCCCAGTATTGGGAGTTGATATCGCGCTGTATCAGAGAGCCATTACGCAAAGTCCCTGGCCTGGGCAAGCGAGATATACTGGTAGGTACCAGTAGCTTCTCAGGGTGTAATAGGCTTCGCTCCGACACGACTTATACAGCTATTAGGGGACTGACGCTTGCCTCCCCCTAGGCTTGATATGCGATAGACTTAGACGAACAGACCGGAATGTACGAAGATTGTCACATCAGGCTCAGTAGGAGTTCAGATGATTTTCCTCATCGGCCTTCTTGTCGACATCTACCTGGGGACTGTTACGTACAGCTAGTGCCGCTTGCGGTCTGTGGTTAAACCCACTGCCAGCGTAGTGTCGAGTGTTTAGAGTCCCACACAGAGAGTTTCCCTGCTCCAGGCGAAACGATATAGAGGTCGTATGGTTTTACGACAAGGGTTCGGACGCATACGTGTGTTTACGCACGTACGACTTTTCGGACAGTTTTTACTAGCCGGCTTTGGTTTAAGCCAGATTCTAGTATCGGGTTATTGGATTTATACAGTCTAAAGTTTTTCCGTGTTTTCACGGATTGGAGGGGCGTTCTCGTAATTTGTCGGGAAGCTTCTAGAAGAGTGGTGACTTGGGGGGTAAGGTGGCATTGCATTAAATGAGATTAGTGACTCATTTGTGTGATTCATCCATGTCATTAATGCATCATAAATGCTTAATGACTCATGGAGATGAATCAGTCATAGATATTTATGAAGCATGGTTGTTAATTCTATTATTTCATTTTTGGATAAATAAATAATGCTTCATATATATTATGATAGATCATTATCTCATTTCATTCATCATCTTCACCTTCTCTCTCCTCAAGCTCACTCTCTCTTCAAACCCTAACCCTAACCTCTCATGTGTTGAGATCAAGGGTTAGCTAGACTGATACATCCATAACCTCACTCTATATCCCCTAGGTAGCTTAGATTAGCACTTTAAGCAACCTAGTTATCTCAAGTTAGAGATTAAGCTTGGTGTAGGAGCTTTCGGGTCGATCGTCTTTGACTCGAGGAGGCCGTTGAGGTGCCGATGTTCCAGGAGTCTACGAGGAGTGGAGGACCGCGATGAAGACCCGAAGGACAGATAACGTGAGGTATAAGTTCGAATACGAGTAGTTAAACCTCTAGTATTTAGTTAGCAAAGGTTTAGATAACGATTCATGCGCTCAAGTCCATGTTATGAAGCTTTGATAATCGTTTTTCATATACTCCACCTCCCTGTAAGTTCATGGGGTGCATGACATGGACTTACACCTTCCTCCATTTAGTTGACATGCACCGGAGACAACTGCATGATATGAATATGGTTCCAATTAAATCAGTGCCTCTTTTACTATATTGTATATAGAATGGATCATATCTTAACGATGTTAAGGTATTTGGAGTTATCCGGCTTATTCATAAAACTAGACTCTGGATAACTCAAGGCTCGTTTCTGTAATGGCACTTTGTGGGTTATCCATGTTAGTTATATGTATGCCCTAGAGGCCATTACTATACATAGGATGTATATTGTAGTGGATGCTGGGACATATATAGGGATGACTTTCTTGCTCGACATGATAGTATGCTATCTGGTTGAACTTTACCTTAACGTGTATATTGATTGTCTCTCTGTTACATGTTGGTAAAGCCCTTAGGATGTGTGCTTGACTACCTGGACTATGATGCGGATCATACTAGTGGGGACATGGTAGTCCATAAGTACATCCTTCAAAGTCCCTAGTCGAGGGTGTATCGAGACGGGGCATCGATATACCAGAGTAGACTAGCATATACATTCTCGACCCATACAGATGGGCGATGGATGATCCCATATCCATTGGTGTTTGACATCAGAGATGATATACGGGTGCTCAGTAAAGACTGGGTACACTCGACGGACTCGCCGAGAACTCCCGGATGGTATTATACCTCACGTCAGATGGCAGTTCTCTGGTGACACTGGTACAGAGTAGTCTGTTGACCCGAGATCGTCATAGAGTCTTGTGTGGTTCCCACTGTGCTTTGATTTCCATCTTACCACGTCCAAGAGGGCGTGCAAAACGGTGGTTTTTGGGTACAGTCCCGAGTCATATGGAGGTAATGAGCGATAGGAGGGGATTCGTCTCTCCCGGTATAGGGGGTTGATGTTGCGCTGTGTTCGATTGGCTATAACAGGAAATCCCTGGCCAGGGTTGCTGAGATTTACTGGTAAGTGTTACCAGTAGTTTCTCGAACAGTTATAGACCTCATATCGACACGACTTATCGAGCTATTGGGGTCTGACGTTTACCACCCCTAGGCGAGATATGCGACATATCAGACGATCAGACCGGACTGTACGGTAGTGTTACTGGTTGGATTCACTGGAGTGTGAGCGGGCTTGCTCGTCGATCTTCAGATCGCTCAATACCCGGGTGGCCGTTACGTTTAGCAGACCGCTTGCCGCTTGTGGATGTTTGATATGATCATCATCCGCTGCCGGCGTATTGACGAGTCTTTAAAGTCCTACACAGAGGTTTCCTGGCTCAAGCGAAACGAAATAGGAGCGCATATGAGATATGTGCGGGACCGAGAATAATGCGTGTATGTGATACCGTATTCCATTCTCGCGATGAATGTATCGATTAGGTTATATGAGATATACCCTAGTTATCGAATCAAGGATTGATTCGATAAGCCGATACATTAGACACTAACCGGTTATATGCGATATGACCGGATCGTTAGATCAAGAGTTGATTTAATGATTTAATGCATAATTATATATTTGATATATTACTTTGCATTAACTAGTATCGGTTCACTTTAAATGGATTTTCTCGCTCGGATGTGCACATTGTATATTTGATATAGTTTTGTGCACATGATTGTATCATGTTTGATGATACATGTTAACTTGGATTTGTGTGAAGATTAAACCATGGTTGTGAGAGTGGTTAGGGTTTTGTTTATTCTCCCATTATTTATTTATTCATTTATTTGTTTATTCTTTTGGAAAATAAAAGGAAAGGAGAAAAGAATGGTGGCTTAATTTGGAGTTTAGTTGAAGCTTCATGAAACTTTGATAAAGTCAACCATTCTTATCTCATTCTTAACCCTAACCATTCCCACTAACCATGATTCATTCTCTACACTTGACTAGAGTTAATATTATGATAAGTATTTTTTTTCTATTCATTTTTTTAATTAACTTATCATATCATTTCTTCTTCTTCTTCCTTGAACTCAAGAAGAAAACCTTGAGGTCATCAATGGTGATTGATGATAAAGAGTGAGAAATCCAATTCTAAATTGAACCCACTTCCTATTTCTTCATCCTCTACCTCTTACCAAGTAGTAGAGTGTGTTTCCTTCACAAGTTTTCAAGAATTGGTGAAGGTCGAGCTCGATCTAGTGATGCTTCGACGTAGATCATCTTCGGCACGTCGTCGACGACCTAGCCCGTCCATTCTCCGATGAAGCCGACGCTAGAGCCCGGATTTGATTTGGACAGCGGAGAGGACCTCATCTCGGAGCCGTGGAGGTGGAGGACCGGATCTACAAAGGTTGTATTTCCGTTTCCCATTAGTTAATTGTTAACTAGTTTACTTTTCTCCTAGACATCTAGCTAACGATCCGTAGTCTAGGGTTTCTCGGCACCGTATTTTCGAAATTGGCATGGTTGATGCCTTGTGAGACCTCTTGAGAGTGTTTAGGAACCCTACAGTGGTATCAGAGCCTAGCTAGAGCCTTAGGCGAAGTCTAGATGGACTTTGAAGTCCGATTGAACCAAAAATCCGAACCCAAAATAGCTCTCTGTCCAATTTTCAAAAACAGGGATTTTTCAGTATTAAAAATATGCAGAAAAATAAGCAGGGTTTTCTAAGAATTACGGTAAAATTTTTGGTCGTAATTCCATCAAACAGCCGAGGAACCGCGGCCTTAGCCCACGTGGCGTGGCGGTTCCGCGGCAACACTGTTGCATCGTTGACCAAAATTTGCACAGTAATTATTAGTTTGCTGTGCTGAGTTCTCTGGGTATTTTTAATATTTTATTCAAGAGTTGAATTTTCTGGGGTTGTTTTGGGGATTCGGTGTTTCGATCGGAGTATCAAATTTTGTCTATGTGGCTTTCCGGATAAATTTTAGAATATGTTAAAAAGTTCGACCGGATATAAATACCCAATTTTTCCCCTGTCGGGAAATTTCCAAGTGTTGGATTTTTCCGTAGTTTAACGACGTTCTAAGTAGTGCAAGTAACGCGATGGTCCCTCTAGAAGACAACAAACCTTAACTCGATTATGTGACCGTCTTGAACTGCCCTTTGAACCTTCGGGTTTGGGGCAGTACGGCGTGCCACATGTGAGGCGTTGGCTTGACCCTTCTACGGCTGGACCGTTGGTACTGAGGCACGAACGGAATGTTGTTAGACTTATTTCATGTGTTGAGCTGTATCGGGAAAACTTGGGTGTTCGATTGTTCGATCGGAAAGTTTAACATTTTCTATTTATCTGGAATGGGATACAATAATTGGAATTCACAATTAGTTATGAGATAATGGAATGAATATTATAAACATAGCAATTTAGTCTCACTTGATCGGTTGCCACGAAATTTTGATGTGATCAAAAGTCCGTCGCAATCACGTAGCGTATGCGGATACTCGCCGGGTAAACTTAATAGACAGCCTCACCCCATAGCCCCGACCAAGTGACTGTAGGAGAACCCCGTCGCCGAAAGCATCCGTTCTGGTGCTCGCGGTAGCGGTGTTCCGCCTTGGTGCACTTCGTCGACGGTATCAGGGGTGCGGCTGTCTACTGAAGTTTGCGACGAGCATTCGATCAGGATGTCGGGAATCTTGTTGAATTGCCCGACTTGATATTGAAAAGTGTTTTCGATTTTGAGACTAAAATGCGGGGTTTATAATTGTTAGGCATGCGATGTCTAAGTAATTCATTTGGTCAGGCATGCGATGTCTGAGGTGGTTGCGGATTCCAACTGTTGTAGTTTTACACTTTCTTTTCTGTGACCGTAAGTGTAATATGTGATATCGCCGGTTTCGTTGCTATATGTAAACGACAATTGGGATGGACATATTTACTTACGTTGATGCCATGTGATGTTATGTGTTGCTGGATATGTTATATTGGATCGTCGCGTTTGAATAGCCGGGTTTTTTTATGTGAGATGAGTGTTTTTCATTTTCATTCATGTAAAAACTTGTATGTAATATTCTTTTATTGGGGCACTTCCAGGTTGCGGAAGTAGTCACCCTTTGTATATTATTTACTTTTCCGCACTAGGATAGACCCAAGGAGGAGGGCACAAGTAACCGGGTTCTGGAGTCCAGTGGGAGACCAACTCGAGGAGTCGAGTCCGGGTCTCCTAACTCTAGAATTGGTAGGGTTGCTTGCCGCTCTCGTAGGGGTCTAGGGGTGTGGATTTGGCTATTCATCGCGACCGTGGATTCCGTGTTTTATACTGGCTCGTATTGAAAACACGGACGTCCTAGTATATCCAATATTTCATATGATTCTTCTGCTGCAATATCTGTGATGTGATCATGTGATGTTCTTTGATAGATACTGTATATAGTATATATGATATATTATATAGACGTTACTTATGTTTTACACCCGTGCTAGCCCTGCCCCGCTCTGCCGTTAGTTACCTAACCTAACGGTGCATGAGGGGACATCGAGGCGAATGCGGATGGCATAAGTGTACGTCGTATTTATCTGTGATGTTTAGGTACTTAAATGATGGGACTTCATTAATGTGATTAATGAAATAAAAGAAACCTAAGATGTTGTAGAATCGAATTTCAAAATAAAACAGGTAGCTACAGTTCTTGCTTTGCACAGCGGTATATACGATATATCCTGCACCTTATTCGATGAGGAAAGGACCGAGATCCCTTCACCGGGAGTGACTCCTTTAGCAATAACTGGCAGATGCTACACACTCGGTTTGTCTTTTGATTGCTTTTAAGTGTTTTTGCTTTGCACAGTGATATATATGATATATCCCGCACCTCATTCGATGAGGAAAGGACCGACGATCCCTTCACCGGGAGTAACTCCTTTAGCAAAACTAGAAAAGCCTAAAAAACACTCCATTTTAAAATTATTTGATTCTACAACGATATCAAGTTCATTACGCAATAGGTTTTCAGAAAAACATGTCGTAGCCCTCCGTCATTTCAGATATGTACTAGTTAGTATTCGTGCTGCGGTAGTTTGGCATTCGTCAAGGCGTAGTGTACGGTAGCTAACTAGTATTTATCTGCTTGAGCATATGATGCGATTGGATTAGGGTATTCGTACGGCGTTGTTTGGCATTCGTCAAGGGTCGTGCGGGTGGGTTTAATTCGATCAAGAAATGTACGGGTTGAACTTGACTAGTGGACTATGGGTTGTTTGGCATTCGTCAAGGTCATAGAACACTAGGGGCAAAATATTATCGGGAATTTCAAGTGTTGAAATTTGCAATGAGATTGCATACCTTCTATGAGATAGTTGGATCCCGATACCCGCTGCGAGTAAGAGTTACTCCTGGGAGAGTTTTATACATTACAATTAGCCGATCAAGTAGGTGTCTAGAAAGGTGTTAACGAGGTTACGCCTCTGGGAAAACGAGGTTTACATTAATTAGGTTCGTGCGAAAGCACGGGGGACCTCCCTCAAAGTACCGACACTGGCCTGGCTGAAAGATTGGCGAACTTGTAGTGTGTAATTAATCCCGGCTAGTCTTTCCTTTTAGGGTTTGAAGGAAGATTTGATAAAAAGCAGTGGGAGCCATCCTGATTAGATAAAATAATAACCAATCTATTCTTGCAAGAGCGCACGCTGAGTGTTTTCTTCTCTCTCTCTCCAGGAAGCGACCATATCACGCCTTAATCAAGATAATAATACGGAATATTGACCGAACCCGCTTGTTATACTGAGCTGGGGAACGTTGGTCCCGCTCCAACTTATAATTGTTATAAGACAGAGCAGGAAATTGGGGAATACCAGATTTCCCGTGCCGCCCAAACGAGGAGAGTGCATGATGATGCATCATCTTCGGGTATGTTCATTATATAGAACTGTTTATCAGTGTCCTTTACGTCCTGGGTATGTGATACCAGATCAGGATCCCAGATATGTAATCTGTTACATAGGGCTACAGATAGGTAGAGAACTGAGAATGGGTGATAAGTTTCATGAGGCAGAAAACGGGGCAAGTGTTGCAGCCAAGTCTGTTGGTCACTATCACCCTGTATTCCAAATACATTGATTCTGAACGAATGTTATTAGATACCGAACCTGATATACAAAATCATATCTATCTCTTTATTAGTAAAGAAATGATAAAATTTTGTATAGTTGGATAATGTTTTGAACATTTCCTATATCAAAAGTTGATCGGTTCAGGCACGTTATCTAAAACCATTGATGTTCTAAATCAAACTACAGTTCTAAGTATACGGAACACACACAAGTGGAAGAGTTCAGAATTGAACGATTCCTTCTTGAGGTATTGTAGACTAGGTCAAATCAATATGACCCGACTAGCTAGAGTTACATAAAGATGCATATTTAAATTAGTTTGAATTTACATCTTGTGAAACTCGCCAGTCATGTCACAAAGATAAGATGACCATAGCCCTGTTTATTGGAAACAGAGAAAGAGTTAGTGCACTCTTGGGATTGATACATGTTGATGTATGTAGGTCCCCTGTCTACACATGCCAGCACTGGTTCTTTATACTTCATTACGTTCTCTGATGATCTCTTTAGATTCAGACATATGTTCCTGTTGAAACACAAGTCCGAACCTTTTGAGATATTCACAGAATATAAGTTAGAAGTAGAGAACCAAAATACGGGTATAAGTATTATGTCCTTTGATGTGATCAAGGAGGAGAATACTTGAGCACGGAAATCCTGGACTATTCTAAAGGAGAATGAGATTCTCTCTCAGCATTACTCCTCCTTATACACCATGGCACGATGGTATATCGGGGCGGAGCAATCACACCCTATATGATATGGTGTGCTCTATGATGAGTATTACTGAGTCACCTATTTCCTTTAGGGAGTTATGCACTTGAGAAGCTGCATACCTATTGAATAGGGTTCGAATCAAATCAGTTGCCTACTACCTCATATATGATATGGAAAGGGAAGAGCCCATATCTTAAGTTAGTTAAGATTTAGGGTTGTCCGGCCTATGTCTAAAAGCAAAATCCGGACAAGCTCGAGGCAAGGTCTGTTATGTAGAACTGGAAAGGTTCCAGCTATGCGAACTACAGCAGATGATTTGATAGAACCAAGGGATTCAGTAGATACCAACGAACCTCAGCCTCTCCGCCGATCTAGTAGGGTTCCTCACCCACCTGAGAGATACTTCGGTTTCTCTATGACAGTGGGAGCGAGGATTGCATCATGAGATGATGACCCAACTAGCTTCGAGCTGGCCATCGAGAGTAAGACTCTGTAAGAATGGCTGGATGTTTATCGATCTGAGATGGAATCCTTATACACCAACAAAGTATGGACTTTGGTTGCTATATCTGAAGGGTTAAATCCCCATCAGGAGCAAGTATATCTTGAGAAGATTACTTGGTGTAGATGGAAAAGTTGAGACTTTCAAAGCTAGACTTGTTAAAGGTTTTCGTCATCGACCAGGCGTGGATAATGATGAAACCTTTTCCAGTGGCTATGCTTAAGTCCATTCAGATCCTACTTGCCACGGCTACATACCATGACTACGATATCTGGTGGTTGGGTGTCATGACAGCTTTTCTAAATGATGTTTTAGAATAGAGCGTCTATAAGTACACAGCCAGAGTGCCTCGTAGACAGTGGGAGCAGCGGAAACGTGTGCAAGATGTTTTATGTGATAAAGCAGGCATCGCGAAGTTGGAACATCTGTTTTGATGGATTAGTCAAAGAAGTTGACATCATCAAAATGGTAGATGAACCTTGTATAAACAAAAAGGTAGTAGGGAGTATGGTGACGATCCTCGTAGAGTACGTGGATGACATACTCTTGATAGGGAAAGAGTTTCCTATGCTACGCTCGATCAATCTCCGCTTATCACAATGATTCTCCATATAGGATCAAAGTGATACCTCCTAAATCCTGGGTTTTTGGATCTATGAGATAGATCTAATTGGATGTTAGGACTCTCACTAGTTGTAGTGAGACGGTATCAACCGATCCTGGGGAGAATCACTGGAAGGGTTCCAGGGTGATAATGACGACTGAGTGTCAGTCGCAGGCATTGTCTTTACCCTCAGTAAAGGGACGGTATGTTGGAAGAGTTCCAAGCTAGATACCGTGACATACTAGACGATAAAGGCAGGATACATCGCTACATAAGATGCTACCAAAGAGGCCGTTTGGGTGTATATTGGTTCATTAGATGAACTTAGTTCCTGCCATTGTGTGACAATGGAGTTGTGGCTTATGCCAAGGAACGTCTGTCCCATCAGTGATCCAAACATATTCTAAGGCAGTATCACCTGATCATGGAGATGGTTGATCTCCAGGGGATCGAGGTCAGGAGAGTAGACTCAGAGGACAACACAGCGGATCCACTCATGAAAGGCCTTTTCCCAGAGAGAGACTTTTATGGGATGGTTGAGTATGAGATACTGCAACCACTGCTACAGATGGCCCTAGTGCAAGTGGGAGATTGTTAGTTATATGTATGCCCTAGAGGCCATTACTGTACATAGGATGTATATTATAGTGGATGCTGGGACATATATAGGGATGACTTTCTTGCTCGACATGATAGTATGCTATCTGGTTGAACTTTACCTTAACGTGTATACTGATTGTCTCTCTGTTACATGTTGGTAAAGCCCTTAGGATGTGTGCTTGACTACCTGGACTATGATGCGGATCATACTAGTGGGGACATGGTAGTCCATAAGTACATCCTTCAAAGTCCCTAGTCGAGGGTGTATCGAGACGGGGCATCGATATACCAGAGTAGACTAGCATATACCTTCTCGACCCATACAGATGGGCGATGGATGATCCCATATCCATTGGTGTTTGACATCAGAGATGATATACGGGTGCTCAGTAAAGACTGGGTACACTGGACGGACTCGCCGAGAACTCCCAGATGGTATTATACCTCACGTCAGATGGCAGTTCTCTGGTGACACTGGTACAGAGTAGTCTGTTGACCTGAGATCGTCATAGAGTCTTGTGTGGTTCCCACTGTGCTTTGATTTCCATCTTACCACGTCCAAGAGGGCGTGCAAAACGGTGGTTTTTAGGTACAGTCCCGAGTCACATGGAGGCAATGAGCGATAGGAGGGGATTCGTCTCTCCCGGTATAGGGGGTTGATGTTGTGCTGTGTTCGATTGGCTATAACAGGAAATCCCTGGCCAGGGTTGCTGAGATTTACTGGTAAGTGTTACCAGTAGTTTCTCGAACAGTTATAGACCTCATATCGACACGACTTATCGAGGTATTGGGGTCTGACGTTTACCACCCCTAGGCGAGATATGCGACATATCAGACGATCAGACCGGACTGTACGGTAGTGTTACTGGTTGGATTCACTGGAGTGTGAGCGGGCTTGCTCGTCGATCTTCAGATCGCTCAATACCCTGGTGGCCGTTACGTTTAGCAGACCGCTTGCGGCTTGTGGATGTTTGATATGATCATCATCCGCTGCCGGCGTATTGACGAGTCTTTAGAGTCCTACACAGAGGTTTCCTGGCTCAAGCGAAACGAAATAGGAGCGCATATGAGATATGTGCGGGACCAAGAATAATGCGTGTATGTGATACCGTATTCCAATCTCGCGATGAATGTATCGATTAGGTTATATGAGATATACCCTAGTTATCGAATCAAGGATTGATTCGATAAACCGATACATTAGACACTAGCCGGTTATATGCGATATGACCGGATCGTTAGATCAAGAGTTGATTTAATGATTTAATGCATAATTATATATTTGATATATTACTTTGCATTAACTAGTATCGGTTCACTTTAAATGGATTTTCTCGCTCGGATGTGCACATTGTATATTTGATATAGTTTTGTGCACATGATTGTATCATGTTTGATGATACATGTTAACTTGGATTTGTGTGAAGATTAAACCATGGTTGTGAGAGTGGTTAGGGTTTTGTTTATTCTCCCATTATTTATTTATTCATTTATTTGTTTATTCTTTTGGAAAATAAATGGAAAGGAGAAAAGAATGGTGGCTTAATTTGGAGTTTAGTTGAAGCTTCATGAAACTTTGATAAAGTCAACAATTCTTATCTCATTCTTAACCCTAACCATTCCCACTAACCATGATTCATTCTCTACACTTGACTAGAGTTAATATTATGATAAGTATTGTTTTTCTATTCATTTTTTTAATTAACTTATCATATCATTTCTTCTTCTTCTTCCTTGAACTCAAGAAGAAAACCTTGAGGTCATCAATGGTGATTGATGATAAAGAGTGAGAAATCCAATTCTAAATTGAACCCACTTCCTATTTCTTCATCCTCTACCTCTTGCCAAGTAGTAGAGTGTGTTTCCTTCACAAGTTTTCAAGACTTGGTGAAGGTGGAGCTCGATCTAGTGATGCTTCGACGTAGATCATCTTCGGCACGTCGTCGACGACCTAGCCCGTCCATTCTCCGATGAAGTCGACGCTAGAGCCCGGATTTGATTTGGACAGTGGAGAGGACCTCATCTCGGAGCCGTGGAGGTGGAGGACCGGATCTACAAAGGTTGTATTTCCGTTTCCCATTAGTTAATTGTTAACTAGTTTACCTTTCGCCTAGACATCTAGCTAACGATCCGTAGTCTAGGGTTTCTCGGCACCGTATTTTCGAAATTGGCATGGTTGATGCCTTGTGAGACCTCTTGAGAGTGCCTAGGAACCCTATAATCCCAGGCTATGATGAGGGGTGACTTTCTACCATCTGGGAGATCAATAGTGATATTGTTCTTGACTCGTTGCAGTTTTAGTAAAATGGACTTTTTCAGAAAACAGTAGTGGGAGTATGGTAGAACTGGATGTAGTTCCAGAACCACAAACTATCAGCGAAATATTTAATAGATCCTAAATATTCAATCAGGTTTGACATTCCATTAGACACTCTGCAGGTAGGGTAGGTAACCTCAGGTGCCCGAGAGGTATTTAGGTATTCTCAAAGAAGGTGACAGGGATGTTCTTGTTTACTCAGACTTGACACTATTGTTGTTCCAGACTATGAGACCCGGCAGGAGGATGAGTATAGCGTCGTTCTAAACTAGCTTTAGAAGTGCACGTGTATATGACTCTGCCAGAGGCTTGTTGTAGTCAGTAGGAGCAGCGGAAGCGTTGTGGACAAGTAGCTTATGTCTATTTATAGACTAAAGCAGATATAGCGGAGATTGATCATCTATTTTTGATATGACAGTCATAGGTTTTGACTTCATCAGAATAGGAGATGGATCTGTCAAGAAAGTAGTAGGGTATGATGTCCTGGTATTAGGATGACATGCACATTGTAGGAAGTGAAATTCCTACACTACGATCGGTTATACTGTGGTTGTCACACAGTGGTTTCTCCACATAGGATTTGAATATTATCTGGCATTCTGGTTAATAAATCTATGGTTTTAGATCTAAATTTGGGTAGTTTCCCAATCTGGGTACTTAGACAGTATTCTAAAAGTATTTTAGAATGGATTGCTCCTTGCATGGTGGTGTACCTGCGGTGATGGAGTCACCCTCTCTAAAGGTGTCTTACAGACTAAAGGGGAGAGGGATGTACATGATTGGCATATCACTTGCTTAGGCAATTGAGTCAATCATGAGATGTCAAGTACCACACCAGATGTTGTTTTTGCACTAGATGCAATAAGTCGAGATATTAATCCAATCCTGAAGAAACGTTCGGAAGAAATTTGAGAACATAAGTGGATGTTTTAGGTATTTGATAACGGCAGCCTCCTTCGGGAGACGGTTATCATTCCAGGCTTTCAAGGTGACCTAGTTGACAGAATAACTGTCAGAGTTATAGTTTTCCCTCTGATGAGGGGCAGTAGTTTGGACAGATGGTCCAAGCGGATACTGAGGGAGGTATGGCGCAAGATACTGATTAAATTCAGTTGACGTTACAGTCTAAGAAGTTTACTGTATTTGGAGTTCATTTGTGAACTGGGTCCCATCAGATATCCAGACATATTCTAAGACAGGTATTGCTCATTTCGGGAGATGGTTTTCTCCGCAAACTAGAGATTAAGAGAGACATAGAAAGAAACATCAGAGCGGATCCACTCACTGAGGCTATTTCTCGAAAGCAATAGTTTCACAAACGTGCTTTGTGAAACTGATTAGTTGAGGAGTTGGGTGTTCGGTATCACACGGGCTCTAAGTATGCGACATCGCAATAATTAGCCTTAAGTCCAAGTGGGAGATTGTTGGCTATAGTGCCCTCAAGTCAATTATTGGTTCACAGGCACGTGATTACAATGATTGAGGGAGGACTTATACCAGTGGAACAGTCTTACTCGAGATGATAGTATGCTATCTAGTTTGTCTTTATCATCGTGTACATTCTTCAGGTGACCTTACAGATCACTATTACACGTTGATAGAGCCTATATGATTCTTGCTTGACTACCAGCAGTATGATGGCGATCATATACATGAGAGTTGGTTAGTCTATAAGCACATCCTTAAAGTGTCCCTAGTCATGGGAGTTTCGAGACTGGGCATCGATACTCCGAGAGTAGACTAGTGTATACGGATCGAGACCCCGACGAGGGGTGATGGCGGGTCTTATAATCCATTGGTGTCAGTTGGTTCACCTAAGATAGTATACAGGTGCTCATTGGGTTATGAGTACACCGGACGGACTCGCAGGGGCACTGCTGATTGGTACTATACTTATCGTCAGGAGCAGTTCTCGGGTGACATGAGTACAGCTTAGTCCGTTGACTTGACATTGCTACATTGCCTCAAGTGTGTTCCTACAGTTCTTTGATTGCTACCCTACCACGGCTCAAAGGAGTCATGCAAACAGGTCGTAGTTGGGTGCAGTCCCGAAGCATTTGGAAGCATTGGCGGTTAGACAGGATTCGTCTCTCCGGTATTGGGGGTTGATATCGCGATGTGTCTGGAGATCCATTACACAAAGTCCTTGGCAAAGGGAAGTGAGATTTACTGGTAGGTATTCCATTAGTTTCTCAAGGTGTTCTGGGCTATAATCTGACACGACATATACCGCTATTGGGGGTCTGACGTTTACCATCCCCCTAGGCCCGATATGCGATACTCGTAGACGAACAGACCGGACTGTATGGTGATTGTCACAGATAGTCTTAATAGGGTTCCAGGATGAGTTCGATCATCGGTCTACATTTTGCTCAATACCTGGGAAGCCGTTACGTACAGCTAGTGCTACTGACGTGCTTGTGGTTAAACCCACTGCCAGTGTATTGACGAGTCTTTAGAGTCCCTCACAGAAAGTTTCCCAAGTTCGGGCGAAACGTTGTAGAGGCCGTACAGTTTTATGGCAGGGTTCGATCATATACGTGCGCTCATGCACGGATCATGATCGGACGGATCATATTAGTGGGCTTTGGTTTAAGTCGGATCCTAGTATTAGATTTTCTGGATTACTTTCGTCTCGTAGTATTCGTATTCAGTCGGAATGCCGATGCAGGTATGTATATACAGACGAGGGTTATTCTTGTGATCCGTCACGAGTTTATTTTAGAAGATGCTATTCTATTTATTATTCTATACATTTGGGTTAATGTTTATTAGGTGGAAGTTGTGAGTGCAAGTCATGATCAAGAGCATTAAATGTGGCATGTATTTTGTTCATGACTCATGGTGTTATTTTTTTTGCCATGTCCATTTTCATGATTGATTATTGTGTGGAATTGATATGTAGAGAGAGAGAGGGCAGCCACTAATAGTGGGGCTTGGTCTTGAGAATATTATGAGAGCTCTCACAATTTATCCCACACAATAAGCAAGCTCCTCTTCTTTACTAGTTTTCTTCTCGTGCTCACAACTTCCATTAATGGCTTCTTCTTCAACCTCCATCCATACCATCTCATATGTTGAGAATCCATGGATGTTATGAGAAAAAGTTATCACACACATTCTCTACTTCACCTTGGACATGTCGGCTAGCAAACTTCATGTCCGAGTTGCTTCGGTTTGAACCGGGTGCCCGTATAAAGATTCCTCGACATGGTGCCACTTCGACAAGCGAGACTGGAGAGCGAACTTCGTCGGGGAGCCACGACAAGCATGGGATGGAGATTGAAGACCGAAGGACACAGATCGTTCGGTATAATCTCTGAACTCTTTACAGTAGTTGCTAGTTAACGGTTAATGGTTCGATCCGGGTGATAGGCTGCGGTAGCGCCAGTTTATAAAAGTTTTTGTTCCTCATTTGGCCTCGGATTGACGGCTGGGGCGCTGCCGTATCCCAACGTCATCCATGCAATTTTCAAAACTTTGACATGCTAAAGAACCCAAAGCTTGAATCTTAACGAGAGAATTAGACGAAACATGAATGTAAACAACTTTACATCTAAGTGAACAAGAAATACAACCTTTGTAGACTAGTCCTTCACTTCAATAACTCCATGTAGAAGTCCCTTCGTTGCAAGTAGTGGTCTCCCGAACTCTAGTTGGACTCCATAAGGTGAAAGGAACAAGCTTGCTTTAAGTCTTCGAGGCCGAATATGATCTACGTCGAGGAGACTCTAACTCAAGCTACCTCTTCACTAATTAGAGATTAGTGAAGCAAACAACCTAAACTAAATGGCTAATATAGTGTAGGTTAATGAAGTAGGAATTTTGCTCACTTTATATTTATTTTTCTCACTAATTTTCTTCACCTCTCAAAACCTAGAGAGCTCTCTCTCTCTCTCGAAGATGATAGCAATAATAGAATGGCCACCATGTGTGAGAAATATCTCATATAACTCATTTAGAGACTTAACCATGGGTTTAGATAATGGTTAGGTTAATAAATATCTAAGGTAAGACAAAATTAGTGGACTAAGTCAATGGTTCCACAAGCTTCCACAAGCTTCAACCAGGAGCTAATTTCCAACTAATTTTGATTTACTTTAAATAAACAAACCCTACATTATCATAAGCATGGTGTGAGTCTCATACACCCATGTTGCATGTAGCAACAAGCATGACACAATAATATATATCACATATATATTAAGTGTACACTAGTGAGAAAAGAAATGCTTAAGTGAGCTAATATTAGTTAATGTAAATTAATATATCAAATATACAATTATACATTAAATTATTAAATCAACACTTGATTTAATAATCCAGCTATATCACATACAACCGATTAATATTATTTGTATCGACTTATCGAATCAACACTTGATTCGACATCCCGGCTATATCACATATAACAAACCGATATCACATATCGCGAGAATAGAAAACGGTATCACATGCACGTATTAATCTCGGTCCCACACATATCACATATGTGATCCTACTTCATTTCGCCTGAGCCAGGAATGCTCTGTGTAGGACTCTAAAGACTTCTCAATACGCCGGCAGTAGGTGATGACCATATCAGTCACCCATAAGCCGTCAGCAGTACTAGCTGGACATAATGGCTACCCGGGTATTGAGCGATCAGAAGATCAACAAGCAAGCTTGTCTAAACTCCTGCAAACCCTGTCAGCAACACTACCGTACAGTCACGCCGCGTGTTTCATGTATCGATGCTCCGCAAGTACCTTCATGATCCCTCTCTTGCAATTCAGCATCAGACAATCCAGCTGGAGCGCGATATTTCTTTCACCGAGCAGCCGATAGTCGTTTTAGATCGGCAGGTGAAGAAACAGAGGTCCAAAGTCTTACCGTCCGTAAAAGTTTTTTGGCGTGGCCCGAACAGCGAAGAGGTCACTTGGGAAACTGAAGACGAGATGCGAATGAAGTTTCCCCATCTTTTCAAAGGTACGCGTAGCTTGATTTTTAAATTCGGTGACCGAATTTCTTTAAGGCGGGAAGATTGTAACGCTTTAAAATCATTTAGGTTAACTGTATGATAATTAGTAATATAATACGTGTTTTCCGTAAAACCTAGTTTTAATTATTTTTCCACATAGGCATAATTATACTTATTTTAATTATGTAATTGGTTATGTATGGGTGTTTAATTAGTTATTTATTTAATTGCTACTTTACTTAATTATTTTCGTTATTTATTTATTTTTAAATATTATTTTAATCATGCACATACACAATAAATTAGTGTTAATTATTAGTTAGTATGGGTTAATACATGTTAGTGCACCATGACATAACTAATCACAAATTGTAACATGTTCTTTGAAAAAAAAATTGGTGCTTAAGATGGTTCTAGGTTTTACATTAAAAAAGGTTAAAAGAAAAATAAAATAAAGAAAAGAAAACAGGTGTGGTGCCATTTTTAATTGTGGTATGGTGTGTGTGTGTGGAGGTATGGTTACCTCACCCTCACTCTCTCTCCTCCACCTTCTCAAACCGCTGCCCCCTCATCCCCCTTCTCTTTCTTTTTCTTTACAAAAAAAAATTCACTACCTCACTCAAATCTCCACAAAATCAACTCTAATTTCTACTAAAATCATCACAAAAATTATATTTTCCAAATTGAACAAGGTTCCTAGATTCAAGTCCTCATTTTGGCTAGCATATTTGGATTTTTTTCCAAACCATTTTGAGGTATTAAACTAATCTAAATGTTACTTTGCTAATCTTGCTTTTAATTATTTTATTGTCATGCCCCGAAGGTACGGAACGTGACCGGCACTTAAATTACGAAACGCCTAGAGGCGTAACGTAATCTAAGCAAGCCGAAGCCCAGAAATCTAAACCCTTTAATAGAAGAAGTGTAGGAAAATAAGTTTTAAAAGCAACATCAAATTTTCTCAAAAATTTCGGCAGAGTCTCCTTTGTAAAAACAGGCGCCAAACGGGTAGAAACAAGAATAATATATACAAGCAATAAAAAGGCATCCCCAAATGGGAGCTAGCTCTATGCCAAAAGGCGGAAACAACCACACAATGCACTAAAATATACAACGCCGAAGGGCGAGGCTCAAAACTAAAAAGAAAACAAAATCCGCCAGAAAACCATAATAATACAGGCACGACTATAAGGTCGAAATAAAAACAACCGGTCTTCTAAATCTATCAAGTAATACAATTCTGGTTGATGGAGCTTACTAGATACAATTGAAATAATAAAAGTACAACGGTGGTCCTGATACAAGTGAACCAACCTACCAAGCAAATCACCCTGAATGAAATGATGTGCCCGCAAGCTGCCAAGAAAACCTGTACATCAAAACCTGTAAGAAAAAATATAGCACAATGGGGGTGAGTTGTCAACTCGTGAGTAGAAGACATCTGTGAGTAGAAATCGCATGCACGACGCTCTCTTTGGTCATAATAATATACTTAATATAACACTAGTCATCTAGTAATGGCAGAGTAATAATCTATGCGTAAGAGCAATACTTAGTGCTCGTGTCAGTGCCTCAAGTAGTAACATGTCATGTGTATGAGTATGCATGCACCATGAATGTAAAACAATCAACCACGAAATCTGGATATATCAGTATAAGAAATCTTTAACTTTTATCATAGTAAAATTTGTATGGTAATCTGAAATATCATCAAAGAAATCCATGGAAATCCGTGTCATGTATCGACACAAAACATGTAAATCTCAAAGTCTCAATACCTCATAGTCTCAATATCTCATAGTCTCAATATCTCGGGCTCCGTCAGTCCGGATCGGCCTATATCATCAAATCATATGACAACGGTCGATATCCTCCGGATATCTGCCGCGCTAGACATCACCGGTAGGTAGTCTTCCCCTTCCAGGCTCATCATCATCCCCATAAAAACAGTCTCGTCCTGGGGTAGCGTACCGGGCCCACCATGTACCCGAGACGGTTCCTCCACTCCTCGAATCGGGTCTCGAAATACAACAGAAAACATGAAAACTCATGGTGGATGACCCATACATCACGAGAAAACCGCAACTTGTATTTTAAAATGAGAGGGGGGAGAGAGAGAGATGTTTTTATATATATTCTTGTGGTTTTCCCCAAAATCCAGAAATCTCCTAGAAATCCAAAATCCCAAAATCATGAGTAAGTAAATAATTAGTATCAGCATAAGCCCCACAATAATGCATGATAATAGGAAAATATGAATGCATGAAGTGTCTAAGTAATAAATGTAATGTCTAAACTAGCACATGAGAGTAATCACACAATATTATATTGGACTAGCATTTAGCTGATTATATCAATAAAAAGATAATATGTTCTAAAGTGTACGTGACATAGCAATTACCGATGATGATGTGTGTGAGCCAGCAAATAAGTGTACGTGGAACATGCGCATCATCGGTAATGGTGCTGGTGTCCTAACAGGCAGAGTTTCATATTAGCTAAAGAAACATATGTGTGAACATGTAGTGCGATGAATACAACATGAATAGAACAGTGAATGTGTAGTAATCGCACAACTAGAGAATCCATACTAATTACGAGTCATACAGTTTGTTGTTTGAAAAAGAACGAATCGTGATTTTTAGAAAATTAGGGGCTACGGGGTTTTTAAGAAAAGATATGTCCTTTGAAAAATCAGTAGTACCCTTCAGGTTGTCTTTAAAAATGCGCACGATTCGTTAGTTTAGAAAATAAGTATGACTCGAGCCTAAACTAAGATCTACCAAACCTACTAAGGAACTAACTAACGACACTAGTCGAAAGGTAAGAAGAGTCCTCCTAAAGTCTGAGTCGATATCTCTAGTAATCGGCGATCCAGCCTCAATAGCGTCACGTACATAGTATGACTTCCTCAAGTCAAGAGAGCGGATCAATAATCACATATATACATCATCGTTCATATAGTATCATCATCAACCAATATCATGATCAAGGGTACTGTACTATAATCGCCTACATCCGAATATCATCAAACATATATCATCGTCTGTGTAAATATCCATCGTCAAATGATCCACTAAAATATCATGTCATATATCATATCATGATTAAGTCACATATTACAATCCGGGTTCTATTCTAGAGTCTCGTACATTTAAATGTCATCATCGCCTATTATCGTTTTTGTATAAATATACATTTTCTCATTTCCCAACGATCCGCTAATATCATAATACATCTCGTATCATAACTCGATCGTATATCCAATATCTCACGGCATCATGCCCAGTCATATGGACTCCACCCCATGTATCATATAACCTCCTCATATCACATGTATATGTTGTGTGTGTGTGTGTGTCTATATATACCTACACACATTGCTATATATATATATATAGACACACACACACACACATATACACCAAGTCAAGTTTAGGTTTGTGCGTGTGTGTGTGTCTACATGAAACCTATATATATATATATATATATAGAGAGAGAGAGAGAGACACACACACACACACACACATATACACCAAGTCAAGTTTAGGTTTGTGCGTGTGTGTGTGTCTACATGAAACCTACGAATTCCCCATTAGGCAGTCATCCTCTGGTTAAGTCTTTCTAAATCAGTCTAGTCCAACCTAAATTCTTCAATATAAACCTTCGCAAGAATCTAAGGTCACGTCCGACTTAGTAATAACATTACGTAATGTCCTTATTCTAGGTTTGCGGGGGTGCTATACGACATCCATCCGACTTCCTCCGTAGATATACATCTACTCACCTTGTCCTTGTCTGCCGAAGTCGATACCGCTATCGTCTTTTTCATCGTTCGAAATCCACGTAAGGGGTAACTATACGCAAACATATATAATATCGTAAACCGAAATCGCGGATAAAACCCAAAACGGCGCATGAAACGCGCATAGGTTAAAACCTATGACCCGCTCATGCAAAAAAACCAAATATCCCTAGATATCGGCATACAAACACCAATTGATCGAGATAAAACACAAACGTACAAATCGTACTTCCAAAACTCACAAATTATAATCTAAACAGGGTTTAAATCATCAAAACCTTAAAATTATCAAATCGTTTTATTTCGCAAAAACCTAAAAAGCACTAAATTTTCGTTTTAATTCAAAACTTGATGTTTTAACCCAAATAATGGCCTTAATAGTCACTAAATATCATAACTAAGTCATACAAACCATCACTATAATTTATTCTCATCAATTTGTATTAAATCCAAAATTCTAGTTTGCAAAAATATCAAATTTAACACTTTTTTAAAGCAAAATTCACAATTCAACAACTAAGCTTGGTTTTGCATGAACTAAAGTATTAAACTACAATTTAAAATGTTAATAATGTCCTAAAAACCCTAATTGGATTTTAATCAAAATTATTTAATCAATTTCCAAAAACCTAGTTTGCAAAACTACCATAATTAGCATAATTTCCAACTAACAATTTGAAACTAGTAACTAGATTAGTTTTTGCATTCAATTAACATGTTAATCAACCAATTAAAACCATGAATAATTGATAAAAATTCTCACTAGAATTTTATCTCACCTATATACATATTCTACAAAAACCTAGTTTGCAAAATTTTTGCAATTCGGACAATTTAATTGTATCAATTTACAATTTAGCTTCTAGATTAGATTTAACATTACCTAACATGTTAAACTACACATTAAGATCAATATCCAATGATGAAAAACCGAATTTGATTTAATAACCCATTGTTGAATTTCGAATCACAAAAATTAAAACCATAATTACACTTCTAATTAGCTTAATTTGAAATATTCTAGCAACAATTAAACACTTGGGTTAGGATTATACCTCCACAATAAGAAACCCAAGATGCAACCTAGTTTCCAAAGTGCAAACTTTGCTCCAAGATCCAAGCTTGATAGGTCAATGGAAAATGGATAGACATTGGATTAGCAATTTGTGAGGTTTTTGTTTTGATTTTTGATGAATTTTTGAAGAATTTTGGAGAGGAAATGAAGTGGGGAAAATGGAGAATGGCACCACCTAGGGTTCGGCCAGAATTTGGTGAGAGGGGAGAGAGAAAAAGAAATTTGTGGGGGTGTGTAGAAACATCATAAATAAATGCCTCTTTTTAGTCTTTTCTTTAATTATTTTATTTTATTTCATTTTCCAACCTAGAAAACTCTAGAATTTTGGAAATAAATTAAGAAGAGAGAAGCAAGCTACACACTAAATTCTAAGATGTCATGGTTCACTTTGTAAAATTAACCCATTTCTAATTTGTAATTTGCACTAATTTAATGTATAATTAAAAGCTTATATTAATATTTGAATTAAATTAATTACAGAAAAATATTTTAGTAAAATAATAATTTATAAGTCACTAAATAAACACTATTTACTCGTAATTACATAGTTAAAATAGGCGTATTTAAATTTATATTGAAAAATAACTGTAGTTGAGTTTTACGGAAAATACGGTTTATTTTACCGATTATCAGAAAATTCACTTAAACGATTTTATTTATTTAATTATTTGATTATTTATTTTTAAAACGTTACAATCTTCCCCCCTTAAAGAAATTCGGTCCTCGAATTTAAATTGAAAATCCCCCCCAAATACTAAAACATTTAGCAAAACACACAGATCGTCGGGGCTCCGAAATCATCAATACATAAAACGCATCTTAGCGCAATGCATGCGCATAAAAATCAAGTACATAACTCAAAATCAAAACTCCGTCATGAATAACGCAATCATCGGAGTTATGGTCAAAATACAATGTCAAAGTCCAATATGAAAACCAATATGATATACATTAAAACTATAACTTGTACATACAGTACGCATCGTAGTACAATCGTGCAAACATCTGAATAAAGAAGCATACAAAAAAAACCATTCTAAAATCACCATGCGATGCACGTGTCACGGCATAAGTAGCGGACGTTCATTTAGAAAAATAGCTATACATATATATCTTTTATTTAACATATATGTCCCGCCTGGTTACTAAATCAAATAGTAATTATTATAAAAACATACTGCTCAAAATGAAATCAATCCCAATTACAGCATAAAAAAAATATCGTGTGCGTCCGGTGCGCACTGAAATCGAAACCAATTACAGAAGCCACGAATATGCACAGAAACAAAACTGAGTGCAACGCGTGTGCACCAAAAACATCTGTCAAGTGCAACGGGCGTGCACGACAATAATATCAGGTGCATCTAATCTGTATAAAATCCCGATTTAGTACATCTTTTGTGCACAAAATCGCATCAAGTGCGCCAAGTGTGTGCAAGAATCTCAATCAAGTGCACATGATGCACGAAAACATATACCGAATATCGAAATCGAAATCATAGTATGAAAAGTGCATGAAAACTATGTCAAAGCATATGGCAAAATCATGTGCAACCCATATGCACAAAATAAAATCAATATCTCAAAATGTGTAAAACCAAATCGAGTGCACTGGGTATGCACAAAACAACATCAATACAACTGATATATGAAACACGAATAGAGTATAATGAATGTACACATAGGAAATACAAATCATAGAACAAAATCCTCAAAACACCAAAATCCAAACAACGGAAATAAGAAATTCAAATCACCAAATCGCAATCGTAAACACTATCATCAATGTGCGCCTTTTCTAATGTCGACTGATTTGGACTCGTCTCCTCATAGCTGTGATGACTGTGCTACAAACGGCTATGTTCATATCTAGAGTCCCCCACGTAATCTATCCCTTCACTTGATATCTGGACTACGTCAAACTTTTCGATCTATTCATCAAAAGCCCATAATTCCGCGAGAGCTTAACAGTCAAGTACAGTTTAAAAATATCCAGTACATGCCCCAGCATCTGCGGACCAGCCGTAGAAGGGCAAACCCAAGCCTCACTAATGGCACCGCGGAACTGCTGTTAACCGTATGGTTCAAATGCATTCTCATGGTCATTATGTCGAGTTAGGGTTTCATTCTTTAGAGGGTCCACAGAAATACCTGCATGTTCTTCTGAATACCTTAAACTTGGGAAAATGGGTTTCTGACATTCGTTCGAACCTTTTAATTTCGTCTAGACGACATGTGAATACCCTTCATCCGCACGCTAAACAATACTTCAATCTTCAAGAATGGATGATATCCTAACGGTCATCGCATTCGAGCCGAAGCTCCCTCTGCCAGTGCGACCGTGGTAACAGAAACTACTATCCAACATTGACGAAGATAGATCATAGGAACGAATAGAATATAATGCAAAGAAATGTACATCCTAAGGTTTCCTAAGCAGAGTAGCGTATTGTAAGTATGCCGTGGATCATACCCACGGTACGTCACTCTACCTAAGTCACCTACTCCATCAACCAAGGTCAACCTAGACTCAGACAAAGGTTAAACCTAGCGCTCTGATACCAACTTTGTCACGACCCGAAGGTACGGAACGTGACCGTCACTTAAATTATGAAACGTCTAGAGGCGTAACGTAATCTAAGCAAGCCGAAGCCCAGAAATCTAAACCCTTTAAAAGAAGAATTGTAGGAAAACAAGTTTTACAAGAAACATCAAATTTTCTCAAAAATTTCGGCAGAGTCTCCTTTGTAAAAACAGGCCCCAAACGGGTACAAACAAGAATAATATATACAAGCAATAAAAAGGCATCCCCAAGCGGGAGCTAGCTCTACGCCAAAAGGTGGAAACAACCATACAATGCACTAAAATATACAACGCCGAAGGGCGATACTCAAAACTCAAAAGAAAACCAAATCCACCAGAAAACCATAATAATACAAGCGCGACTCTACGGTCGAAATAACAACAACTGGCCTTCTAAATCTATCAAGTAATACAAGTCTGGTTGATTGAGCTTACTAGATACAATTGAAATAATATAAGTGTAATGGCGGTCCTGATACAAGTAAACAACCCTACCAAGCAAATCACCCTGAATGAAATGATGTGCCAGCAAGCTGCCAAGGAAACCTGTACATCGAAACCTGTAAGAAAAAATTTGGCACAACGAGGGTGAGTTTCCAACTCGCGAGTAGAAGACATCTGCGAGTAGAAATCGCATGCACGACGCTCAACTAGGTCATAATAATATACTTAATATAACACTAGTCATCTAGTTGTGGCAGGGTAATAGTCTATGCGTAAGTGCAATGCTTATTGCTCGTGTCAGTGCCTCAAGTAGCAACATATCATGTGTATGAGTATGCATGCACCATAAATGTAAAACAATCAACTACGAAATATGGATATATCTGTATAAGAAATCTTTAACTTTTATCATAGAAAAATTTGCATGGTAATCTGAAACATCATCAATGAAATCTATGGAAATCCGTGTCAAGCATCGACACAAAACAAGTAAATCTCAAAGTCTCAATACCTCATAGTCTCAATATCTCATAGTCTCAATAACTCGGGCTCCGTCAGTCCGGATCGGCCCATATCATCAAATCACACGACAACGGTTGGTATCCTCTGGATATCCACCGCACCAGACATCACCGGTAGGTAGTCTTCCCCTGCCAGGCTCATCATCATCCCCACAAAAACACTCTCGCCCTGGGGTACCGTACCGGGCCCACTATGTACCTGAGACGGTTCCTCCACTCCTCGAATCGGGTCTTGAAATCCAACAGAAAACATGAAAACTCATGGTGGACGACCAATACAACACGAGAAAACCGCAACTTGTATTTTAAAATGAGAGGGAGAGAGAGAGGGAAGTTTTTATATATATCTTGCGGTTTTCCCCAAAATCCAGAAATCTCCTAGAAATCCAAAATCCCAAAATCATGAGTAAGTAAATAATGAGTATCGGCAAAAGCCCCACAATACTGCATGACAATAGGAAAATGTGAATACATGAAGTGTCTATGTAATAATTGCAATGTCTAAACTAGCACATGAGAGTAATCACACAATATTATTTTGGACTAGCATTTAGCTGATTATGTCAATAGAAAGATAATATGTTCTAAAGTGTATGTGACATGGCAATTACCGATGATGATATGTCTGCGCCGGTAAATAAGTGTACGTGGAACATGTGCATCATCGGTAATGGTGCTGGTGTCCTAAAAGGCATGGTTTCATATTAGCTAAAGAAACATATATGTAAGTATGCAATGCGATGAATACAACATGAATATAACAGTGAATGTGTAGTAATCGCACAACTAGAGAATACATACTAATTACGAGTCATACAGTTTGTTGTTTGAAAAAGCACGAATCGTGGTTTTTAGAAAATTAGGGGCTACGGGGTTTTTAAGAAAACCTATGTCCTTTGAAAAATCCGTAGTACCCTCAGGCAGTCTTTAAAATTGTGCACGATTCGTTAGTTTGGAAAATAAATATGACTCGAGTCTAAACTAAGATCTACCTAACCAACTAAGCAACTAACTAACGACACTAGTCGAAAGGTAAGAAGAATCCTCCTAAAGTCTGAGACGATATCGCTAGTAGTCGGCGATCCAGCCTCAATAGCGTCACGTACATAGTATGACTTCCTCAAGTCAAGTGTGCGGATCAATAACCACATATATACATCATCGTTCTTATAGTATCATCATCAACCAATATCATGATCAAAGGTACTATACTATAATCGCATACATCCGAATATCATCAAACATATATCATCGTCTGTGTAAATATCCATCGTCAAATGATCCACTAAAATATCATGTCATATATCATATCGTGATTAAGTCACATATTACAATCCGGGTTCTATTCTAGAGTCTCGTACATTTCAATGTCATCATCACCTATTATCGTTTATGTATAAATATACATTTTCTCATTTCCCAACGATCCGCTAATATCATAATATATCTCGTATCATAACTCGATCATATATCCAATATCTCACGGCATCATGCCCAGTCATATCGACTCCTCCCCATGTATCATATAACCTCCTCATATCACATGTATATGTTGTATACACACACACACACACACCCACCTACACACATTGCTATACACACACACACACACATACACACACCAAGTCAAGTTTAGGTGTGTGCGTGTGAGTGTGTGTGTGTCTACATGAAACCTACAAATTCCCTCCAAGGCAGTCATCCTATGGTTAAGTTTTTCTAAATCAGTCTAGTCCAACCTAAAGCCTTCAATAGGACCCTACTCGCCAAGAATCTAAGGTCACGTCCGACTTCCTAATAACAGTACCGTAATATCCTTATTCTATGTTTGCAGGGGTGCTATACACCATCCACCCGGCTTCCCCCTTAAATATACATCAACTCACCTGGTCCTTGTTTGCCGAAGTCGATGTCGCCATCCTCTTCTTCATCGTCTGAAGTCTACGTGAGGGGTACCTATACGCAAACATATATAATATCGTAAACCGAAATCGCGGATAAAACCCAAAACGACGCATGAAACACGCATAGTTTAAAACCTATGACCCGCTCATGCAAAAGAACCAAATATCCCTCGATATCGGCGTACAAACGCGGATTGATCGAGATAAAACACAAACGTACAAATCGTATTTCCAAAACTCACTAAATATAATATAAATAGAGTTTAAATCATCAAAACCATAAAATTAATCAAATCGTTTTATTTCGCAAAACCTAGAAAGCACTAAATTTTCATTTTAATCCGAAAATTGATGTTTTAACCCAACTAATGGCCATAATAGTCACTAAATATCATAACTAAGTCATACAAATCATCACCATAATTTAATCTCATCAATATGTATTAAATCCAAAATTCTAGTTTGCAAAAATATCAAATTTTAACACCTTTTTAATGCAAAATTCACAATTCAACAACTAAGCTTTGTTTTGCATGAACTAAAGTATTAAACTACAATTTAAAATGTTAATAATGTCATAAAAATCCTAATTGGATTTTAATCTCAATTATTTAATCAATTTCCAAAAACCTAGTTTGCAAAACTAGCATAATTAGCATAATTTCCAACAAACAATTTGAAACTAGTAACTAGATTAGATTTTGCATTCAATTAACATGTTAATATACCCATTAAAACCATGAATAATTGATAAAAATTCTCACTAGAATTTTATCTCACCTATATACATATTCTACATAAACCTAGTTTGCAAAAATTTTGCAATTCGGACAATTTAATTGTAACAATTTACAATTTGGCTTCTAGATTAGGTTTAACATTACCTAACATGTTAAACTACAGATTAAGATCAATATTCAATGATGAAAACCCTAATTTGATTTAATAACCCAATCTTGAATTTTGAATCACAAAAATTAAAACCATAATTACACTTCTAATTAGCTTAATTTGAAGTATTATAGCAACAATTAAACACTTAAGTTAGGATTATAACCCCACAACAAGAAACCCAACATGCAACCTAGTCTCCAAAGTGCTAACTTTGTTCCAAGATCCAAGCTTGATAGGTCAATGGAAAATGGGTAGAGATTTGATTAGCAATTTGTGAAGTTTTTGTTTTTATTTTTGAAGAATTTTGGAGAGGAAATGAAGTGGGTTAAATGGAGAATGGCACCCCCTAGGGTTCGGCCAGAACTTGGTGAGAGGGGAGAGAGAAAATGAAATGTGTGGGGGGGGTGTAGAAACTTCATAAATAAATGCCTCTTTTTAGTCTATTCTTTAATTATTTTATTTTTTTCGTTTTCCAACCTAGAAAACTCTAGAATTTTGGAAACAAATTAAGAAGAGAGAAGTATGCTACACACTAAATTCTAAGATGTCATTGTTCACTTTGTCAAATTAACACATTTCTAATTTTTAATTTGCACTAATTTAATGTATAATTAAAAGCTTATTTTAATATTTGAATTTAATAAATTACGGAAAATAGTTTAGTAAACTAATAATTTATAAGTCAGTAAATAAACATAATTTACTAGTAATTATGTAGGTAAAATAAGCATATTTAAATTTATATTGAAAAATAACTGTAGTTGAGTTTTACGGAAAATACTGTTTATTTTACCGACTATCAGAAAATTCACCTAATGGATTTTATTTATTAAATTTATTTTTAAAACGTTAAATTTAAGTTGGTGTTTTTGTAGATTAATTGCATGTTTAGTGTGTTTAAGTCGGGTTAAGTTTAGTTAATGTTTGTATGGCTTAATTAGAATATTTAAGTGTGATTAGTGGATACTAGACTTACTAATCCACCTACTTTTGCACTAAAATACCATAAGGTTGCTAACTAGTTTTTTTTAAAAGAAAGGTTTTAGTTATGTTTTAGGTTGTGTTTGATCTACAACCTTTTTCCTTAATTAGTTAGTGTGTTGTCTTATGCGATTCGAAGGTATAGACTCTAGATTTAGTGTTTGCTACGCATAGCAACCCGTAGTTGTGGTTTGTGGCGAAGTTAGGCGCGTTTTGTGCACCAAGTGCACGCGTGTCTATCTAGTGCGTGTTAGTTGCTCCGTATCATTTTGTCTTTACTCCTATTTAAATGTTTCGCCTTATATGTACTATTTGTGCGATTATAGGATCGGTCGTGGAGACGTCGAATGTGGTAAGGAAGGGTAAAGCGGTGATCGGATTCGACTAGCCGAGACGCTCCGGTGAGTAGATGTACACATCTATGGGGAAATCACTTGGATGGCGTAAAACGCCCGATAGTTAGGACTTAGTTATAATTCTTGTATTCATATGCGTATGTCATTTCCATGTAGCTTTTGCGTCATCATGTACATTGATATTATAACCTATGACACTTGCACTATTACCAATGGTTTATGCCGCACGTGCACTATTTTATGCAAACACACATGCTATTGATAATTGCTATATCACGATACACCTTAGAACTTGCTTAATAATCGGTACCTGTGCATCGGCATCATTTATGATATGTAGTTTTCTAGTCATATGCTTTATCGCATCATCATTTATATATAGTCTTCTAGTCGTACATCGCATTACATCATGTTGATATCATGGACATTCATAGTTACCCACATATTCATATATTGGGATTTTCTTAGAGATTTCCGTATTCTTGAGATTTCTTAATTTAGGGAAAACCGCAAAGGAATTTATAAACTTATTATCATTTCAAAATAGAAAGTGTGGTTTTCTTGTGATATGATGTGTGTGGCGTCCACCATGAGATTTCTCGGTTCTTGAGCCACGTATGTACATATACACGATTCGAGGTGAGAGACGCCGTCTATGGGTACATGGTGGACCTGGTAAGGTACCCCGGGGCAAGAGGGTCATATAGTAAGACGTTGAGTCTGGCAGGGGAGCACTACCTACCGGTGATTATAGACCGGGCGGTCATCTGGAGGATACCGACCGGAATCGTGTGATTTGACAGATTTGAGGGCCGATCTGTGAGACGGCTATCGAGATATTGATATATATATATATTGTGTAGATATTTGACATGGTTTTCTGTTGATTTAATTTGATGATACCCCGGTTTTATTATACAAAAGTGTTTGGAATTCACCCGCGCGCGCAAACGCGTATGTTTTGGAAACGGATATGATTTTAAAGAAATGGATTGCGCACGCGAGATCATTCTCATTTTAAAATTTATAAACCGCAAGTGCACGGCACGTTGTAGCAATCCGGCAAGTACGGGTCGATCAGTAGGGAATTGTGTATTAGCTCTTGTTGTTTAAGGTTCAACAAATAATGAATGGTTTGGTTTGTCACAAAAAATGAAAGAATACGAAAACAAAGAAAAGCAAGCAAAGAAGGAAGTGTTTGTGGCTTTGGCTCGGAAGGTCGAATCGCGACGATTCCTTCGACGCTCCCTTGATCATGAGTTGTCCGTCCATACGTCAATCCCGGCATGAAGCATGACTTGTCAACGCGGTTGTGAAGCACAAATCATCAAATTCCGATATTCGATGCAAATACGAAACGATTCTGTTATGTTCTTACTTTCCATCTTTATGTCCAGGCATGATGTATCAATACTAAGCCTACGGGTTAGCAAGCATACAACATCAATACACATGAATTTACAAATAAAAAGTAAAAGTAGGTATTACACTTGCCAAATAGGTTGGTGAGAGTATATGTTATATGCTTGAATGAAAGGTGTCAAGAAACATAATAAACATATCATATCTCAACTACCAAGTAAGTTTAACACACAATTGATTCTAAGCTTAACCTTGCAAACGGTGATATGAAGGAATAGGATATGAGATAAAGGTTACAAATAATCACCAAAATCATCATATCATATCGAACACTTACATTTAGCAATCTTAAGCTTACAATCAAAATTAAGCACTTTAAACAATCATAAGAGGAGGAGGAGGCAAAGCCTTTCATCTCATTTCCTCACCATTACCACAACCAAAGAAGATTAGTTACACATAATAATGAAAAGAACAGCAAAGCAAGTAAAGAAAAGAAAGCAAATAACAAAGCAATATATTAACACTTGAAGTTGAGTTACAAGATATTGGTAACTTGTTCAACCTCCATAATGAAGCTCTCAAGAGAAAGCTTCAAGAGAGAAGAAGAAGAAGGGACCAAGTTAAAGCTCACTCACTCTCAAGCCTAAACCAAAAACAAAGAAACTATCAAAATGTATGCATCTATATTGATATGAGAGTATATATGAGAGAGCCCTTCCGTTGCTCACCGATCCGGCTTTTATAGGCACCAAAAAAGATTAAACATGTAATAAAAATCAGGTGATGTGATTGCAAGGGAAGGACCGAGAAAATATGGGGGGAAACGGGGCAAGGGGGCCAGCGAGCTCAGATTCCTTGAGGGTGTAGCCGGTCTAAATCCGAGCTATGAGGCTCGTATTGATGTGGTGATCTCTTGTCAACTCCAATATCATCCTTTTTTCTTTGTAGAAGCTTGTATTGTACCCAGTAGTTTTGGAGGGAAATCAAACCTTTAACTCACATCACAGCTTTTTGCATTTATTACCCATCACACTCACACGTACCTACTAGTTGCACAATTCATCATTTTTGTGTGCCAAGCAGCCCCACCATGGTCCAAGCCATCAAAGAGTCATGTGCACACTTGTATGTGATGGACCAAAATTGTGTGCACATATTTATTTTGCAAAAGCTCTTTGGATATCGGTTGGTTTTTTGTTTTGTTTGCAGTGTCGGCTCCCGAACGCTATATTCGTGATATTGAGTTTGTTTCCAGTATTTAATCACGAACACCTGTAATCTGTAATTACTGAGCAGACACTGGTTAATAGCACCGATATATAACAAAATAGATAATGAATGAATGGTATTAAAATGCAGTTTTCTGAGATGAACAAAAAGTTTTACTAAGATAAAAACATAGATTATTCTCCTACCAGATATATATCCAGATTTCGTGCTTGATCATTCATTCATGTCGCATTCATATTAGTGCATAGCATCATTGTTGTATACATAGGTTGTGACACATTTTGCGTCCATGCTTGCGATAGCCTTTTTAGATGTTGCCTTCTACTCACGAGTTGGCAACTCACCCCCGTTATACCATAGTGTCTTGCAGGTCCGTCCTGCCGGCATAGTAGCGGCGGGCTCACTTCTTCCTTTGCTTCGACTCGAGAACTTTGTTTGTATGTGGGTTTTGTAAGGATATTCTTTTGTTCCCACCATGTATATTTATTTTGTATCTAGTATACTCCATCAACCATGTGTATATATGACTTAGAGACTGGACAGTGAGATTTGTTTATTTGTTCTCTAGTGTCGAGCTCATGTGAGCCGATGTGGTGCTTTCTTATTTCTTGCTTTTAGATGCTTTTTTCACACTATTTTGATGTATCTTGCATATGGTTGTATTCTGCCATTCGGCGAAGAGCTAGCTTCAGCTTGGGGATACTTTTTCTATTATTGCCTATACTTATTTATGTTTTGTACCCGTTTAGGGCCAGTTTTTACAAATGAAACTCTGCCGAAATTTTCAGGAAAAACATAAGACATTTAAAATGTTTAATGTAACTTTATTTTATTAAAACCACCTTTTTAAAATATGTATTTCTTCACTCTATTTATTTAAACGGTTTAAATTTCAAGGCTTTGCCTTAATTAGATTACGCTACGCCTCTAGACGTTGCGCAATTTAAGTACCGGTCACGTTCCACACATTCGGGTCATAACTGTTGGCTATAGTGCCCTCAAGTCAATTATTGGATCGCAGGCACGTGATTACAATGATTGAGGGGGGGACCTATACCGGTAGGACAGTCTTATTCGAGATGATAGTATGCTATCTGGTTTGTTTTTATCATCGTATACATGCTTCAGGTGACATTATAGATCACTATTACATGTTGATAGAGCCCATACGATTCTTGTTTGACTGCTAGAAGTATGATGGCGATCATATACGTGAGAGTTGGGTAGTCTATAAGCACATCCTTAAAGTGTCCCTAGTCGTGGGAGTTTCGACTGTGGGCATCGATACTCCATGAGTAGACTAGTGTATACGGATCGAGACCCTGGCGAGCGGCGGTGGCTAGTTTCACAAGCCATTCATGTCAATTGGTTCACCTAAGATGTATACAGGTGCTTATTGGGTTATGAGTACACCGGACGGACTCGCCGGGAACATGCTAGTTGGTATTATACCTATTGTCAGATAGCAGTTCCCTGGTGACATGTGTACAGGTAAGTCTATCGACATAAAATCGTCATTTGTCTCGTGTGATTTCCCACTGTGCTTTGATTACTATCCTACCACGGCTTAAAGGAGTCGCGCAAACAGGCTTTAGTTAGGTACAGTCCCGAGCCACATGGAGTCAGTGAGTGGATCGTCAGGGGATTCGTCTCTCCCAGTATTGGGGTTGATGTCGCGGTGTGCACGGGTGGCCATCACCAGAAATCCTAGGACAAGGTAGTCGAGAATTACTGATTCGGATCAGTAGTTTCTCAGGTGGTGATAAGCTTCATACCGACACTAAATATCGCGTTATTTGGGGTTTGACTTTATCCAACCCCTAGACCCGATATGCGATATTCATAGATGAACGGACCGGACTGTATGGATATTGTCATTGTCAGGCTCAGTAGGGTTTTAGGATGAGTTTGCTCGTCGGCCTCCCTTTCGCTCAATACCTGAGCAGTCGTTACGTACAGCTAGTGCCATTGATGTGCTTGTGGTTAAACCTACTTCCAGTGTATTAACGAGTGTTTAGAGTCCTACACAGAGGGTTTCCCTAGTTCGGGCGAAAGGTTGTAGAGGCCGAATGGTTTTATGGCAGGGTTCGATCATATACGTGCACTTGTGCATGGATCATGATCGGACGGATAATACTAGTAGGCTTTGGATTAAGCCGGATCCTAGTTTTGCAAGGTTACCTATGATGGCATCAAGGTCTCGGGAGGCATCGTCCATGCCAAATTCAAAAATTTGCCGTTTTAGCTAACCCTAACTAAGAATCGTATACTAGAAATCGATGGAAAGTAATGCAAACAACTTTGCATAAGTAAAGTGAGAAAGGAATACAACCTTTGTAGACCGGTCCTTCACTTCAATAGCTCCGTGTAGTAGTCCCCTTCACTGTGATCATGAACTCCGGACTCTAGAGAGGCTCCCATGAAGAAACGAACATGCTTGCTTCGATGTCTTCAAGGCCGAAGATGATCTACGTCGAGGAGACACTAACCCAACATATTTCTTCACTAGGTCAAGAACTTTGTGAAGAGAACACCCTATACTAAATGGCAAGTAGTAGAGAATGATGAAGTAGGAAGTGGGCTCACTTTAGATTTCATTTTATCACACGTTTTCTCACAACTCCATTGAAGCTAGTAAGCTTTTGAGGAAGAAGAAGAAGATGAAGAACTAACTCATCAAATGAATTATTTGTAAGGTTAATAATGCAACCAAGGGTTAAGAATACCATGATTAACCCTTATAGAGAGTTAACCCTAAGCTATGGTTAAAAATATCTTAAGCAAGACAAAGAGAATGGACAAAGTCAAAGATGCCTTGAAGCTTCTACAAGCTTTCAACAAATATCAACAATGACTAATTCCACTTTTTTTTGAATTACTTAATGATAAATATAAAACCTAATCTTAACCCTAGCATGGTTTAACCCTCATTAACCCTAGTTGCATTTGTAACCTAGTATGATACATTTAACATATATCATATATATATCAATGTATCCAAATTGAGAAAAGTGAGAAAAGAAATCATAAGTGAGCTAATACTAGTTAATGTAATATAATATATCAAATATATAATTATATATTAGATTATCAAATGACCTCTTGATTTTATAATCCGGCTATATCACCTATAACCGACTAATATCATAATGTAACATCTTATCGAATCAACACTTGACCCGATAACCCGGCTATATCACATATAACCTTTCATGTCACACATCGCGAGAATAGAATGCGGTATCGCATACCGCATTAATCTCAGTCCCGCACATATCACATATGTGGTCCTACTACATTTCGCTTGAGCCAGGAAACCCTTGTGTAGGACTCTAAAGACTCGTCAATACGCCGTCAGCAGGTGATGATCATATCAAACACCCACAAGCCGCAAGCGGTTTGCTAAACGTAACGGCCACCCAGGTATTGAGCGATCAGAAGATCAACAAGCAAGACTGCTCACTCTCCTGCGAATCTAATCAGTAACACTATCATACAGTCCGGTCTCTTCGTCTGGTATATCGCATATCTCGTCTAGGGGTGGTAAACGTCAGACCCTAGTAACTCGATAAGTCATGTCGATATGAGGCTCATAACGGTTCGAGGAACACTTACCAGTATATCTCTAAAGCTGCCTTGGCTAAGGACTTCCTGTTATAGCCAATCGAGCACAGCGCAACATCAAGTCCCCCAATTCCGGGAGAGATGAAACCCCTCCTATCGCTCATTGCCTCCATGTGATTCGGGACTGTACCCAAAAGCCATCATTTTGCACATTCTCTTAAACGTGGTAAGGTGGAAATCAAAGCACAGTAGGAATCACACAAGACTCTATGATGTTCTCGGGTCTACAGACTAACCTGTACCTGTGTCACCAGAGAACTGCCATCTGACGTGAGGTATAATACCATCTGGGAGTTCTCGGTGAGTCCATCCAGTGTACCCAGTCTCCGCTGAGCACCCGTATACTGTCTCTAATGTCAAACACCAATGGATATGGGATCATCCATCGCCCATCTACATGGGTCGAGAAGCTATACGCTAGTCGACTCTTGTATATCCATGCCCTGTCTCGATACACCCACGACTAGAAACAGTTGAAGGATGTACTTAACGACTACTCTGTCCCCATTAGTATGATCTGCATCATAGTCCTGGTAGTCAAGTACTCATCCGAAGGGCTTTATCAACATGTAACATAGAGACAATCAGTGTACACGTTAAGATAAAGAGCAACCAGATAGCATATTATCATGTCGAGCAAGAATGTCCTCTCTATATATGTCCAAGCATCCACTACAATATACATCGTATGTATAGTAATGACCTCTAGGGTATACATATAACTAACAATCTCCCACTTCCACTAGGGCCATCTGTTGTAGTATCTCATACCCAACAATCAGCAGTGGTTGAAGTATCTCATATTCAACCATCCCATAAAAGTCTCTCCTGGGAATGGGCCTTTGTGAGTGGATCCGCCCTGTTCTCCTCTGTGTCTACTCTCCTATCCTCGATCACCCTGGAGACCATCCATCTCAATGATCAGGTGATACTGCCTAAGAATATGTCTGGATCATAGATAGGACGGGGGTTCCTGGGCATAAGCCATAACTCCATTGTCACACAATGGTAGGAACGAAGTTCATCTCATGAACTTATATACATCCAGACTACCTTTTTGGTAGCATCCTTGGTAGCAATGTATCCAGCCTTTATCGTCTAGTTTGCCACGATATCTATCTTGGAACTCTTCCAACATACCGTCACTCTACTGAGGGTAAAGACAAAGCCTGTGACAGACATTCAGTCGACCTTACCATTTGGAAGCTATCCAGTGATTCACCCCAGGATCGATTGATACCATCTCACTACACCTAGTGAGAATCCTAATATCCACTTAGATCTATCTCATAGATCCAAAACTAAGATTTAGGATGTATCCCCTTGATCCTATATGGAGAATCAATGTGATAAGAGGAGATTGACAGAGTGTAGCATAGGAAACACCTTCCCTATTAAGAGAATGTCATCCACCTACAATACGAGGATCACAACCATACTCCCTACTACCTTTTTGTATATACAAGGTTCATCTACCATTTTGATAAAGTCAAACTCTTTGACTACTACATCAAAACAGATGTTCCAACTCCGTGATGCCTGCTTTAACCCATAAAGCAACTTGCATATGTTTCCGCTGCTCCCACTGTCTACGAAACCCTCTGGCTGTGTACTTATAGACGCTCCCTTCTAAATTATTATTTAGAAAGGCTGTCATGACACCCAACTGTCAGATATCGTAGTCATGGTATGTAGCAATGGCAAGTAGGATCCGGATGGACTTAAGCATAGGAACTAGAAAATGTTTCATCATAATCCACACCTGGTGGATGACGAGAACCTTTTGCAACAAGTCTTAGCTTTGAAAGTCTCAACTTTTCCATGTACACCAAGTAATCTTCTCAAGATATATTTGCTCCTGATAGGGATTTAACCCTTCAGATAAAGCATTCAAAGTCCATACTTTGTTGGTGTATATGGATTCCATCTCAGCTCGCTTAGCATCCAGCCATCCTAACAGAGTCCCCACTCCTGATGGCTTGCTCGAAACTAGTTGTGTCATCATCTCATGATGCAATCTTCACTCCCACTATCATAGAGAAAACCGAAGTATCTCTCAGGTGGGTGAGGAACCTTACTAGATCGGCGGAGAGGCTGAAGTTCGTCGGGGGCTATTGAATCTTTCGTTCTACCAAATCATCAGCTGCAGTTTGTATAGCTGGAACTTCTTCCAGTTCTACCTCATAACCACTAATTTCTTCACAAGAAATTCCCTTTCCAAATGGTGGCATGCTGAGAAACAGAACACCTTTTGCTCCTTAGTGTGGTAGAATATATTCCCTTGCAAATGCTTGGGTTATCCAACAAACTTCCACAGAACTGACATTGCCTCGAGCTTGTCCGGATATTGCTTTTAGACATAGGCCGGACAATCCAAATCTTAAAATTCTTAAGTGATGGGCTCTTCCCATTTCATATCACATATGGAGTGGTAGACACCTGATTTGGTTGGAACCCTATTCAATATGTATGCAGCTTCTCAAGTGCATAACCCCCCAAAAGGAAATAAGCAACTCAGTAGTACTCATCATAGTGCACACCATATCACATAGGGTGCGATTGCTCCGTTCCGATATACCAACGTACTATGGTGTATACGGAGGATTAATGTAGAGAGAGAATCTCATTCTCCTTTAGAATAGTCCTGGATCTCCGTGCTCAAGTATTCTCCAACCTGATTACATCAAAAGACATAATACTTTTACTTGTTTTGGTTCTCTACTTCTAACTTATATTCTTTGAATATCTTAAAAGGTTCAGACTTGTGTTTCAACAGGAACATATGTCCGAATCTTGAGAGATCATCAGTGAATGTAATGAACTACAATGAACCAGTCCTGGCATGTGTAGACAGGGGACCTACATACATCATCATGTATCAATCCCAAGAGTTCACTAACTCTTTCTCTGTTTCCACTAAACTGAGCTATGGTCATCTTATCTTTGTGACATGACTGGCAAGTTTCACAAGATGTAAATTCAAACTGATTTAAATCTGAATCTTTATGTAACTTCAGCTAGTCGGGTCGCATTGATATGACCTAGTCTACAATGCCTCAAGAAGGATTTGTTCATTTCTGAACTCTTCCCCTTGTGTGTGTTCTGTATGTTAAGAGCTGCAGTTTGATTTAAAACATATATGCTTTTAGATAGCGTGCCTGAACCGATCAACTCTTGATATAGGAAATGTTCAAAACATTATCCAACAATACAAAATTATATCCTTCTTTACTAAATAAAGAGACTGATATGATGTTGTATATCAGGTTCGGTATCTAATAACATTCGTTCAGAATCAATGTATTTGGTAATACAGGGTGATAACTGCCAACAGACATGGCTGCAACACTTGCACCAATTCTAACTCTTAAAACTTTATCACCCGTTCTCAGTTCTCTATCTATCTGTAGCCCATGTAACATATTACATATATGGGATCCTGATCCGGTATCTCATACCCAGGACATAAAAGATACTGAGAAAAAGTTCTCGCTAATGAACACACTCGAAGAAGATGCATCATCATGCACTTTCTTCGTTTGGGCGGCACGGGAATCCTCGTAATCCCCTATTTCCTGCTCGGTCTTATAACAATTATAAGTTAGAGCGGACCAACATTCCCTAGCGCAGTATAACAAGCGGGTTCGGTCAATACATCCGTATTATTATCTTGATTAAGGAGTGACATGGTCTCTACCTGGAGAGAGAGAGAGAGAAGAAAACACTCAGCATATGCTCTCGCAAGATTAGATTGGTTATTAATATATCTAATCAGGATGACTACCACTGTTTTAGTCAAATCTTCCTTCAAACCCTAAAAGAAAAGACTAGCCGGGATTAATTACACCCTACAACTTCGCCAATCTTTCAGCCAGGCCAGTGTCGGTACATTGAGGGAGGTTCCCCGTGCTTTCGCACGGACCAGATTAAAATAAACCTCATTTTTCCAGGGGAGTAACCCCATTAACACCTATCTAGACACCTATTTGATTGGCTAATTGTAATGTGTAAAACTCTCTTTGGAGTAACTCTTACTCGCAGTGGGTATCGGGATCCAACTATCTCATAGAAGGTATGCAATCTCATTGCAAATTTCATCACTTGAAATTCCCGATAATATTTTTCCCCTAGTATCCTATGACCTTGATGAAAGCCAACAAACCATAGGGTACAAGTCAAGTTCAAGCCGTACATTTCTTGATTGAATTAAACCCACCCGCACGACCCTTGACGAAAGCCAACAAAGTCGCACGACTACCCTAACTCAATCGCATCATATGCTTATGCAGATAAGTATAAATAGCTACCGCGCACTACGCCTTGACGAAAGCCAACAAACGTAGCACGAATACTATGAAGTACTTATCTGAAATGATGGAGGGCTACGACAGGTTTTTAAGAAAACCTTTTTTTAGTTGTATGTATGCCCTAGAGGCCATTATTGTATATGAGATGTATATTACAGTGGATCCTGGGGCATATATAGGGAAGACTTTCTTGCTCGACATGATAGTAAGCTATATGGTTGCTCTTCATCTTAACATGTGTTGTGTTGTGTTTCATATCTTTATATGCATGTTGATGAAGCCCTTAGTATTATGCTTGACTACCAGGATTATGATGAGATCATACTAGTGGGGCCTAGACAGTCTATAAGCATATCCTTCAATGGTTCCTAGTCGAGGGTATATCGAGACAGGGCATCGGTATTACCAAATTAGACTAGTGTGTACGTTTCCTGACCCTGGGGGGCGATGGTTGATTCCACAACCATTGGTGTTTGACATCAAAGATTGTACACAGGTGCTCATTGGAGAATGGGTACACCGAACAGGACTCGCCGAAAACTCCTAGATGGTATATATACCTATTGTCAGATAGCAGTTCTCTGGCGACACTTGTACAGGTTAGTCTGTAGACCCGAGATCGTCATATTGCCTTGTGTGATTCCCACTGTGCTTTGATTTCCTCCCTACGGCGGCTCTGCCGAGTCGTGCAAACAGGTAGATTTTGGGTACAGTCCCGAATCGCATGGAGGCAGTGAGCGATAGGAGGGGTTTCGTCTCTCCCAATATAGGGAGTTGGTGTCGCGCTATGCTTGATCGGACATAACATCAAATCCCTGGCCAGGGTTCTCGAGATTTACTGATAAATGTTATTAGTAGTTTCTCGAACCGTTATGGGCCGTAAATCAGCATGACCTATAAAGTTACTGGGGTCTAACATTTACCATCCCTAGACTTCATATGCGACGCATCAGACGAAGAGACCGGACTGTATGGTAAGTGTTGCTTGCAGGCTCTTTGGGGTTGTGATTAGTTCGCTCGTCGGCCACTTTTTCGTCATGACCTGGGTAGCCATTACGCACAGCTAGTGCCGCTGACGTGCTTGTGGTTAAACCCACTGCCAGCGTACTGTCGAGTCTTTAGAGTCACACACAGAGGGTTCCCTCGTTCAGGCGAAAGATGTAGAGGCCGTAAGATGTTACGACAGGGTTTCGATTATGTTCGTGTAATTATTACAGGAATAATAATCGGAAGGATAATACTGGTAGGTTTTGGTTTAAGCTGGATACCGGTATTATATTATTGGATTAATAGTATTCGTATTTTTTGGATTTCGGATACGGGAATACGGTTATGGTATACGGTATATGGTGGAGTGGTATTCTTGTAATTGTTACAATAATACCTTCTAGAGGGTGCCACCTCATAATGACATTATTTATTTTATGAAAATAAATAAATGAGGTGGAAATTAAGAAATTCTAAGCATGGTTGTAAGAATGGCTTGTATTATATTTTATTGTTTTGGAGTTACTATTGATGCATGGTTGTAATTTTATAATGCATGCTTCAATTATTTCATTTGTGCCATATCCTTCATCATGCTTGATTTTCTTCTCATTATCAAAAACACTTTCTCTCTCCTTCTTCTCTCCTCCTCCTTCATCCTAAGCTTTACCCTTCACATGTGATGTGAATCAAAAGCTTAGGGTAAAAGATAATTCAATACACTAATCTCTACATCATCCTAGTGATCTCTTCTAGCAAACTTGATCTCTAGGTTTAACTCTTGTGAAGAGTTTGTAGCTTGCATGATAGCTCTCACGTGGATCATCTAGGTATGAAGGTGGCCGGAGATCGAGGACATCGGCAACATCCAAAGGAGCTAAGGAGTTCATCAAAAGAGAAGGTAAGGAGCAAAGGAGTTGCACCAAAGAGAAGACCCGAAGGACCGTATCATTAAGGTATAATCCGTAACATAGTAGATAAGATCTCTAGTTAGGGTTTTCTAGTTATGGTTTAGACAAGATCTTTGGAAAAGTGCGTGTTGTATGCAAAGAAATTTTCGTTTACCGCTTCCGCCGCCTCACAGGAGTAGTGGGAGCATGCAACATGCACTAACACCTTTTGCATAATGAACTTGATATCATTGTATAATCGAGTGATTTTGAAACGGAGTGTTTTTTGAGGCTTTTACTTGTTTTGCTAAAGAGGCCACTCCTAGTGAAGGGATCTCGACTCTTTCCTAATCGAATAAGGTGCAGGATATTTCACAAATACCACTATGCAAAGCAAAAAACCATAAAAGCAATCAAAAGACAAACCGAGTTTGTAGCATTTGCTAGTTTCGCTAAAGAGGGCACTCCCGGTGAAAAGATCTCGGCTCTTTCCTTATCGAATAAGGTGCTGGATATTCTACAAGGAATACCGCTATGCAAAGCAACAAGTAGAGCTACCTGTTTTTGAAACAAGTTTCTACAACATCTTTAGATTTCTTTTATTTCATTAATCTCATTAATGAAGTCCCATCATTTTAAGTTACCTAAACATCACAGATAAATACAACGTACGCTTATGCCATCCGTATTCGCCTCGATATCTCCTTGTACACCGTTAGGTTAGGTAACTAACGGCAGAGCGGGGCAGGGCTAGCGTGGGTGTAAAACATAAGCAACGTCTATATAATATATCACATATACTATATCCTGTATTAATCTCATCACTATATCAAATGATCACATCACAGATATCACAGCAGAAAAAAACATATGAAATATTAGATATACTAGGATTTCCGTGTTTTATTTTAAGCCAGTATAAAACACGGATTCCACGGTCGTGATGAATAGCCAATCCCACACCTCTAGACCACTACGAGAGCGGCAAGCAACCCTACCAATTCTAGAGTTAGGAGACCCGGTCTCGACTCCTCGAGATGGTCTCCCACTGGACCCTAGAACCCAGTTACTTATGCTCCCCGCCTTGGGTCTATCCTAATGCGGAAAAATAAATAATATACAATGGTGGCATCATCCTCGAACCGGAAGTGCCCCAATAAAAGAATAATTCATACAATGAATTTTACATGAATGAAAATAAAAAACTCTCATCTCACATAAAACCCCCGGCTATTCAAACACGACGATCCAATATATCATATCACAGCAACACATAACATCACATGTCATCAACATAAGTAAATATGCGTATCCCAATTGTCGTTGACATATAGCACCGAAACCGGCGATACAACACATATTACACTTACGGACGCAGAAAAGAAAGTGAAAAACTACAACAGTTGGAATCCGTAACCACCTTAGACATCATAAACCCAACGTATCACATACTTTGGATTTCATGCCTAACCAAATAAATTCCTTAGACAACGCATGCCTAACAATTATAAACCCGTATTTTAGTCTCGATATTGAAAACATCTTTAATATCTAGTCGGACAATTCAACAAGATTCTCGACATCCTGATCGAATGCCTGTCGAAAAATTTAGTAGACGGCCGCACCCCTCCCCCCGATACCGTCGACGAAGTGCACTAAGGCGGAACACCGCTACCGTGAGCACTCGAACGGATGCTTTTGGCGACGGGGTTCTCCTACAGTCACTTGGTCAGGGTTATGGGACGTGGCTATCTATTAAATTTACCAGGCGAGTATCCGGGTACATTACGTGATTGCGACATACTTTTGATCACATCAAAATCCCGTGGCAACCGATCAAATGAGACTGAACTGCTAGATTTATAAAATTCAAACTGGTTATCTCATAACTACTTGTGAATTCTAAATATTGTATCCCATCAGATAATATCCGGACGACGTTAAACATTTCGATCGATTCATCAAAGTCCCACAATTTCCCGACAGCTCAACACTTGAGCACAATTTTAATAATACCCAGAATATGCAACAGAAACTATGCACCAGCCGTAGAAAGGCAAACCAAGCCTCACTCATATTGCATCGGAACAACGACAAACCCTACGGTTTGACCGCGGTTCCGCGATCCAAAAAGTCGAGTAAGGGTTTCATTCTTCTGGATGGTTCATAGAATCACTTGTATATTTTTCTGAATACGTTAAACTCGAAAAAATGGGTTTTTGACATTCGATCGAACTTTTTTACTTCGTCTAGACAAAATGCGAACAACCCGAAACAATGTTAAAACTATGAATGCGAAACACTCCGAATTGTTTATAGTGTAAGATTACATCACATGCAAAATTAGCCAAAACAAACAACACCTGAAACACCAAAACCCAGTTACTTGAACATAGCTAAAAAATCAGGGGGAACTGCTCGGATTTGGCCGAGATAGGGTAGGTGGTGCTCAGCCGAATTTTCATGGAATGACCTGAAATTTTGTGTGTGTTCATGATATATTCTATACATCACTATGTACTTGTTTGAAATTTTTTTTACAATATTTAAAAATCGACAGCAAGTAGGTTTTGGCGATGCAAGTTACGGAGTATTTCGGTTTCGTAATTCTAACAAAATCCGTATAAATTTCTAGCCTGGCTCTGATATCACTGCAGGGTTACCTAAGACGGCATCAAGGTCTCGGGAGGCATCTGTAGGGTTCCTAGGCACTCTCAAGAGGTCTCACAAGGCATCAACCATGCCAATTTCAAATTATACAAGTGCCGAGAAACTCTAATACGGATCGTTAACTAGAATTTTAGGCGAAACATTAAACTAGTTAACAACTTAACTAAAGATAAGAAGCTACAACCTTTGTAGATCCGGTTATCCACTTCCTTAGCTCCACGTAGTCGTCCTTTCGCTGTCCAAGTCAAATCTCGGACTCTAGCATCAGCTTCATCGGAGAAATGAGCGGAATGGTCGTCGGTTACGATGCCGAAGATGATCTACGACGAGGCTTCACAAGATCAAGCTCCGACTTCACCAAGTTGTGAAACTTGTGAAGAAAACACCCTTTACTACTTGGCAAGAGGTAGAGGGTGAAGAAATAGGAGGTGGGTTCACTTTAGAATTGGATTTCTCACACTTTTGCTCAACATGCCATTAATGGTGGAAAGCTTTTTCTTTATCTCATGAAGAAGAAGAAGAAGAAGATGATTATGATAAGTGTTTTAAAATGAAAAGGAAAATGAATACTTATCATAATGTAAACCATGGTTAGGTGTAGAGAATTGACTAAGGTTAGATGAATGGTTAGGGTTAAGCATGAAGACAAAAATGGTCACTTTGGTCAAAGCTTCATGAAGCTTCAACAAGCTTCAAGAATGAAAGCAACCATTTTGTTTTCTTTTGCCATTTCTTTTTTTAATCCAAATAAAAAAGATAAAAGAATGAAAAAATAAAAACCCTAACCATTTACTTAACCAAGGTTTAATTCTTTACACTTAACCAAATGAGCAAGTATCATCAAACATGATACAAACATGTGCACAAAAGTATATCACATATACAACTTGCACATCAAGTGAGAAAATCCATTCAAAGTGAACCAATACTAGTTAATGCAAAGTAATATATCAAATATATAATTATACATTAAATCATTAAATCAACACTTGATTTAACGATCCGGTCATGTCGCACATAACCGACTAGTATACAATGTATCGATTTATCGAATCAACGATTCGATAACTAGGTTATATCGCATACAACCAATCGAAACATTCATCGCGAGAATGAAATACGGTATCACATACTCGCATTATTCTCGGTCCCGCACATATCTCATATGCGCTCCTATTTCTTTTCGCTTGAGCCAGGAAACCCCTGTGTAGGACTCTAAAGACTCGTCAATACGCCGGTAGCAGATGATGATCATATCAAGCACCCACAAGCCGCAAGCGGTCTGCTAAATGTAACGGCCACCCGGGTATTGAGCGATCAGAAGATCGACGAGCCAGCCCGCTCACACTCCTGTGAATCCAACCAGTAACACTTACCGTACAGTCCGGTCTGTTCGTTTGATATGTCGCATATCAAGTCTAGGGGTGGTAAACGTCAGACCCCAATAACCGATAAGTCGTGCCGATGTGAGGCTCATAACGGGACGAGAAACTACTGGTAACACTTACCAGCAAATTTCTAATCAGCCCTGGCCAGGGACTTCCCTGTTACGGCCAATCGAGCACAGCGCAACATCAACCCTCAATACCGGGAGAGACGAAACCCCTCCTATCGCTCATTGCCTCCATGTGACTCGGCGAAACCCCTCCTATCGCTCATTGCCCTCCATGTGACTCGGGACTGTACCCAAAGACCACCGTTTTTTCATTCCCTCATGGATGTGGTAAGGTGGAGATCAAAGCACAGTGGGAATCATACAAGACTCTATGACGATCTCGGGTCTACAGACTAACCTGCACCAAGTGTCACCTGAGAACTGCCATCTGACGTGAGGTATAATACCTTCTGGGAGTTCTCGGCGAGTCCGTCCAGTGTACCCAGTCTCTACTGAGCACCCGTAATACCATCTCTGATGTCAAACACCAATGGATATGGGATCATCCATCGGCCCATCTCATGGGTCGGAGAAACGTATACGCTAGTCTACACTGGTATATCGAGGCCCCGTCTCGATACACCCCACGACTAGGGACCTTGAAGGGATGTACCTATGGACTACCATGTCCCCATTAGTATGATCTGCATCATAGTCCAGGTAGTCAAGTACACATCCTAAGGGCTTTATCAACATGTAACTATAAGACAGTTTTAAAGAGACAAGTGTACATGTTAAGATAAAGAGCAACCAGATAGCATACTATCATATCGAGCAAGAAAGTCATCTCTATATATATGTCCAAGCATCCAATATAATATACATCATCTGTACAATACTGGCCTCTAGGGGCATACATACAACTAACAATCTCCCGCTTGCACTAGGGCCAGCTGCTGTAGTATCGCATACCCGAGCATCCCGAAGAGTCTCTCAAACTGTATCTGGGGAATGGCCTTCGTGAGTGGATCCGCCGTGTTGTTCTTCGTGTCAACCCTCCTGACCTCGATCTCCCGGCGATCAACTATCTCCCGGATCAGGTGATACCGCCCTCAGAATATGCCTGGATCGCTGATGGGACCCTGGGTTCCTTGGCCAAAGCCACCGCTCCATCGTTATCGCAATACAAAGGTATTGGATGCTCAATGGATGGAACCACTCCAAGTTCAATAATGAACTTCTTGATCCAGACAGCCTCTTTAACAGCATCGTTGGCAGCGATGTATTCAGCCTCCATCGTCGAGTCTGCCACGGTTTCCTGCTTGGAACTCTTCCAGCTAACCACCCCTCCGTAAAGGGTAAAGACAAATCCCGACTGCGACTTAGAGTCGTCCTTATCACTCTGGAAGCTCGAATCGGTAAAGGACTCCACTTGGAGTTCTCCGTTACCATTACACCAAGAGCATCTCTTTAGTCCTTCGTAAGTACTTGAGAATGCTCTTCACAGCTGTCCAGTGACTCTCTCTAGGATCAGCTTGATACCTGCTCACTACACTTAGTGAGGTATGCTACATCGGGGTCTGGTACATAGCATCGCGGTAAATGATAGAGCCTACAGCCGAAGCATAGGGTATCCCTTGCATGCGAGCTCTCTCCAAATCAGTCTTGGGAGACATCTCTTTGGGAGAGAGTGACTCCAGAGATCGTGGGCAAGTTCCCATGCTTGGATTCTTCCATACTAAATCTCTTTAGTATGGTGTCAATGTACCTGGATTGGGACAATCCCAATATCCATTTGGATCTATCTCTATAGATCCTGATTCCCAATATGCAGGAGGCATCACCAAGATCTTTCATTGAGAATCTTTGTGATAAGAAGAGCTTGACCGATTGCAGCATAGGAATATCATTTCCTATCAAGAGTATGTCGTCCACGTACAATACGAGGAAGACCACCTTACTCTCTGCTACTTTCTTGTAGATACAAGGTTCATCTGGGTTTTTGACAAAATCAAACTCTTTGATAACGACGTCAAAGCAGATGTTCTAACTCCGCGATGCTTGCTTTAATCCATAAATGGATTTTAAGCAGCTTGCACACCTTCCTGCTACTCCCACTGTCTACGAAGCCCTCTGGCTGAGTCATGTACACGCACTCTTCTAAATCACCATTTAGAAAGGCGGTCTTAACATCCATTTGCCAGATTTCGTAATCATGATATGCAGCGATGGCAAGCATGATCCGGATGGATTTAAGCAAAGCCACTGGAGAAAAGGTTTCGTCATAATCCACACCTGGTCTTTGACGAAAACCCTTTGCAACAAGTCTAGCTTTGAAAGTCTCCACTTTCCCATCTACACCAAGTTTTTTCTTGAAGATCCACTTGCTCCTGATGGGTTTCACCCCTTCAGGAGCAACATCCAAAGTCCATACTTTGTTGGTGTACATGGATTCCATCTCGGACCGCATAGCATCCAGCCATTTCACTGAGTCCCCTACTCGAAGCTAGTTGGGTCATCATCCTCCATGATGCAATCCTCGCTCCCACCATCCATAAGAAAACCGTAGTATCTCTCAGGTTGGCGAGGAACCCTACTAGATCGGCGGAGTGGCTAGGGTTCATTGGGAACTATTGAATCCTCTGGTTCCACCAGATCTTCTGTTGTAGCTTCTGTAGCTGGAACCTCTTCCAGTTCTACCTCATGACCACTAATCTCTTTGTCAAGAAATTCCTTTTCTAAAAAGGTGGCATGCCGAGAAACAAACACTCTTTGTTCCTCAGGGTGGTAGAAGATATACCCTTGTGAATTTATGGGATATCCTATAAATGTGCATAAAACAGACCGTGCCTCGAGTTTGTCCGGATTTTGTTGTTCGACATAGGCTGGACAACCCCATATCTTAACATAGTTAAGACATGGTCTCTTCCCTTTCCATATCTCATATGGAGTGGTAGGCACTGATTTGGTGGGGACCATATTCAATAGATGTATGGCTGTCTCAAGCGCATACCCCCAGAAGGAAATAGGTAACTCAGCTGTGCTCATCATAGAGCGCACCGTATTTAATAGGGTGCGGTTCCTCCGTTGTGATACACCGTTGTGCTGTGGTGTATATGGAGGAGTTAGCTGAGAGAGAATCCCATTCTCTTTTAAGAAGTCCAGGAATTCATTGCTTAAGTATTCACCTCCTCGATCAGATCGAAGGATTTTAATACTTTTTCCGGTTTGGTTCTCGACTTCTTGTTTATATTCTCTAAATTTCTCAAAAGCTTCAGACTTGTATCTTATCAAGTACACATGTCCGTATCTTGAGAGATCGTCAGTGAATGTAATGAAGTACGAAGAACCATCCCTGGCATGTGTAGACATGGGACCGCATACATCACTGTGTATCAGTCCCAAGAGTTCAGTAACTCTTTCTCCGTGTCCCGTAAACGGAGTTTTGGTCATCTTGCCTTTGAGACATGACTGGCAAGTGTCATAAGATGAAAATTCGAAAGGTTTCAAATATCCATCCTTATGTAACTTAGCCAGTCGTGTCACATTGATGTGACCCAGTCTACAATGCCATAAGAAGGATTCGTTCAGTTCTGAACTCTTCCTCTTGTGTGTGTTTGTTATGCTCAGAACTGTTGATTGATTTAGAACATTGTTAGTTGTATGTATGCCCTAGAGGCCAGTATTGTACAGATGATGTATATTATATTGGATGCTTGGACATATATAGAGACGACTTTCTTGCTCGATATGATAGTATGCTATCTGGTTACTCTTTATCTTAACATGTACACTTGTCTCTTTAAACTGTCTTATAGTTACATGTTGATAAAGCCCTTAGGATGTGTACTTGACTACCTGGACTATGATGCAGATCATACTAGTGGGGACATGGTAGTCCATAAGTACATCCTTCAAGGTCCCTAGTCGTGGGTGTATCGAGACAGGGCATCGATATACCAGTGTAGACTAGCGTATACGCTTCTCGACCCATGAGATGGGCGATGGATGATCCCATATCCATTGGTGTTTGACATCAGAGATCGTATACGGGGTGCTCAGTGGAGACTGGGTACACTGGACGGACTCGCCGAGAACTCCCAGATGGTATTATACCTCACGTCAGATGGCAGTTCTCAGGTGACACTTGTGCAGGTTAGTCTGTAGACCCGAGACCGTCATAGAGTCTTGTGTGATTCCCACTGTGCTTTGATCTCCACCTTACCATGTCCATGAGGGCGTGCAAAACGATGGTCTTTGGTTACAGTCCCGAGTCACATGGAGGCAATGAGCGATAGGAGGGGTTTCGTCTCTCCCGGTATTGGGGGTTGATGTTGCGCTGTGTTCGATTGGCCGTAACAGGGAAGTCCCTGGCCAGGGCTGATCAGAGATTTGCTGGTAAGTGTTACCAGTAGTTTCTCGACCTGTTATGAGCCTCACATCGGCACGACTTATCGGTTATTGTGTTCTGACGTATACCACCGCTAGACTTGATATGCGACATATCAGACGAACAGACCGGACTGTACGGTAAGTGTTACTGGTTGGATTCACAGGAGTGTGAGCGGGCTAGCTCGTCGATCTTCTGATCGCTCAATACCCGGATGGCCGTTACGTTTAGCAGACCGCTTGCGGCTTGTGGGTGCTTGATATGATCATCATCTGCTACCGGCGTATTGACGAGTCTTTAGAGTCCTACATAGAGGTTTCCTGGCTCAAGCGAAACGAAATAGGAGCGCATATGAGATATGTGCGGGACTGAGAATAATACGTGTATGTGATACCGCATTTCATTCTCGCGATGAATGTTTCGATTGGTTGTATGCGATATGATCTAGTTATCGAAACATTGATTCGATAAATCGATACATTCGATACTAGTCGGTTATGTGCGACATGACCGGATCATTGAATCAAATGTTGATTTAATGATTTAATGTATAATTATATTTGATATATTACTTTGCATTAACTAGTATTGGTTCACTTTAAATGGATTTTCTCACTTGAAGTTCACACATTGTATATGTGATATATTTTGTGTGCACTTGATTGTATCATGTTTGTTGTTGCATGCTAACTTGTGTTTTGTGTAAAGATTAAACCATGGTTGTGTAATGATTAGGGTTTTGATTTATTCACTCATTTATTTATCCATTCTTTATTTATATTTAATTTGATAAATGAAAACAAAATGGTTTTCTTTATCATGAAGCTTGTTGAAGCTTCATGAAGCTTTGACTAAAGAGACCATTTTGTCTTCATGCTTAACCCTAACCATTCCCACTTACCATGGTCTATTCTCTACACTTAACCTTAGTTAGGATATGATAAGTATTGATTTATTTTCTTTTATGTAAATACTTTTATCATATTCTATCTTCATTCTCTCCTTCTTCTTCAAGAAAGAAAATAAGACTCCATCAATGGCAACTTGAGTTCTAAAGTGAGAAATCCAATTCTAGAGTGAACCCAGCTCCTATTTCTTCATCCTCTACCTCTTGCCAAGTTGTTTTGGGTGTTTTCTTCACAAGTTTCACAACTTGGTGAAGTTGGAGCTTGAACTTGTGATGCCTCGACGTAGATCTTCTTCGGCACGAAGCCGACGACCTTGCCCGCCCATTTCTCCGATGAAGCCGATGCTTGAGTCCGGGATTCGAGACGGACAGCGAGAGGATGACTACATGGAGCTAAGGAAGTGGATAACCGGATCTACAAAGGTTGTAGCTCTCTTCTTTTAGTTAAGATGTTAACTAGTTTACTGTTGCGCCTAAATTTCTAGTCGACGATCCGTATTAGGGTTTCTCGGCACCCATAAAATTTGAAATTGGCATGGTTGATGCCTTGTGAGACCTCTATCGTGTGCCAAGGAACCCTACAGTGGTATCAGAGCCTAGCTAGAGCCTTAGGCGAAGTCTAGACGACGTTTGAAACCCGATCGAACCGAAACCCTAAATTCCATGATGCTCTCTGGAAATTTTCTGAAAATTTGGTTTTTTGTGAATTAAAAATATGCAGAAAAATAAGCAGGAATTTCTAAGAGTTACAGTGAAGTACGATCTCATGATTACACAAATGTGCGGCGGAACCGCGGCATTAGCATGCTAATGCGGCGGTTCCGCCGCCATCTTGTCCCTTCTCCTCTTGATTTCTGCACAGTAATTCTTATATTTGAATGCTATATTTTCTGGGTATTTTTATTATGACTCAATAGTTGAATATTCTGGAGTTGTATTGGGAATCGAAGATTCGATCGGATTATCAAATTTCGTCTATGTGTTTTTCCGGATAATTTTGGAATATGTTAAAAAGTTCGACCGGATGTAAATACCCAATCTTTCCCCTACCGGAAAATTTCCAAGTGTTGGATTTTTCTGTGGTTTAAGGACGTTCTGAGTAGTGCAAGTAACGCGATGGTCCCTCTAGAAGACAACAAACCTTAACTCGATTATGTGACCGTCTTGAACTGCCCTTTGAACCTTCGGGTTTGGGGCAGTACGGCGTGCCACATGTGAGGCGTTGGCTTGACCCTTCTACGGCTGGACCGTTGGTACTGAGGCATGAAGTGAATGTCTTTGAACCTATTTCATGTGTTGAACGGTTTCGGGAAAACTTGGGTGTTCGAATGTTCGATCGGAAAGTTTGATATTTTCTATTTATCTGGAATGGGATACAATAATTGGAATTCACACACAGTTATGAGATAGCTGAAGGAATGTTATAAATCTAGCGGTTTAGTCTCATTTCATATTGAAAAGAGTTTTCGATAATGGGACTAAAATGCGGGGTTTATAATTGTTAGGAATGTGATGTCTAAGTATTTCATTTGATTAGGCATGCGATGTCTAAAGAGGTTGCGGATTCCAACTGTTGTAGTTTTACACTTTCTTTTCTGTGACCGTAAGTGTAATATGTGATATCGCCGGTTTCGTTGCTATATGTCAACGACAATTGGGATGCGCATATTTACTTACGTTGATGACATGTGATGTTATGTGTTGCTGGATATGTTATATTGGATCGTCGTGTTTGAATAGCCGGGTTTTTTTTATGTGAGATGAGTGTTTTTCATTTTCATTCATGTAAAAACTTGTATGTAATATTCTTTTATTGGGGCACTTCCAGGTTGCGGAAGATGTCACCCTTTGTATATTATTTACTTTTCCGCATTAGGATAGACCCAAGGAGGGGAGCACAAGTAACCGGGTTCTAGGGTCTAGTGGGAGACCATCTCGAGGAGTCGAGTCCGGGTCTCCTAACCCTAGAATTGGTAGGGTTGCTTGCCGCTCTCGTAAGGGTCTAGGGGTGTGGGATTGGCTATTCATCATGACCGTGGAATCCGTGTTTTATACTGGCTCGTATTGAAAACATGGACGTCCTAGTATATCCAATGTTTCATATGTTTCTTCTGCTGCGATATCTGTGATGTGATCATGTGATGTTCTGTGATAGATACAGTATATAGTATATATGATATATTATATAGACGTTACTTATGTTTTGCATCCACACCAGCCCTGCCCTGCTCTGTCGTTAGTTACCTAACCTAACGGTGCACGAGGGGGCATCCAGGCGAATGCGGATGGCATAAGTGTACGTCGTATTTATCTGTGATGTTTAGGTGACTTAAATGATGGGACTTCATTAATGTGATTAATGAAAGAAAAGAAACCAAATGATGTTGTAGAATCAAATTTTAAATAAAACAGGTAGCTACAGTTCTTGCTTTGCATAGTGGTATATATGATATACCCTGCACCTTATTCGATGAGGAAAGGACCGAGATCCCTTCACCGGGAGTGACTCCTTTAGCGATAACTGGTAGATGCTACACACTCGGTTTGACTTTTGATTGCTTCTATAGTTTTTTCTTTGCACAGTGATATATATGATATATCCCGTACCTCATTCGACGAGGAAAGGGCCGACGATCCCTTCACCGGGAGTGACCCCTTTAGCAAAACTAGAAAAGCTTCAAAATCACTCCATTTCAAAACTTCATTTGATTCTACAACGATATCAAGTTCATTACGCAATAGGTTTTCAGAAAAACCTGTCGTAGCCCTCCGTCATTTCAGATAAGTACTAGTTAGTATTCGTGCTACGGTAGTTTGGCCTCCGTCAAGGTGTAGTGTACGGTAGCTAACTAGTGCTTATCTGCTAGCATATGATGCGATTGGATTAGGGTATTCGTACGGCGTTGTTTGGCCTCCGTCAAGGGTCGTGCGGGTGGGTTTAATTCAATCAGGAAATGACGGGTTGAACTTGACTAGCGGACTATGGGTTGTTTGGCCTCCGTCAAGGTCATAGGACGCTAGGGGCAAAATATTATCGGGAATTTCAAGTGTTGAAATTTGCAATGAGATTGCATACCTTCTATGAGATAGTTGAATCCCGATACCCGCTGCGAGTAAGAGTTACTCCTGGGAGAGTTTTACACATTATAATTAGCCAATCAAGTAGGTGTCTAGAAAGGTGTTAATGAGGTTACGCCTCTGGGAAAACGAGGTTTACATTAATTAGGTTCGTGCGAAAGCACGGGGGACCTCCCTCAAAGTACTGACACTGGCCTGGCTGAAAGATTGGCGAACTTGTAGTGTGTAATTAATCCCGGCTAATCTTTCCTTTCAGGGTTTGAAGGAAGATTTGATAAAAAGCAGTGGGAGCCATCCTGATTAGATAAGATAATAACCAATCCGATCTTGCACGAGCATACGCTAAAGTGTTTTCTTCTCTCTCTCTCCAGGTAGCGACCAGTTCATGCCTTAATCAAGATAATAATATGGATGTATTGACCGAACCCGCATGTTATACTGTGCAGGGGAACGTTGAACCCGTTCTATTTTATAAGTGTTATAAGAATGAACAGGAAACAGGAGAATATCTGGATTCTCACACCGCCCAAAAGGAGAACAAGCATGTTGATGCATCATCTTCGGGTGTGTTTGTCATTGAGAACTGTTTCTCAGTTCACCCTACGTCCTGGGTATTAGATACCGGATCAGGATCCCACATATGTAAGATGTTACATGGGCTACGGAAAGGTAGAGAATTGGGAAAAGGTGATCATTCCGTTCAAGTAAGGAATGGGGCAAATGTTGCAGCCAAAGCAGTTGGCGAATATCACCTTGTATTACCAAGCGGTGATACACTGATTCTAAATGAATGCTATTATATACCGAACATGATGTGCAACATTATATCAGTTTCTTTATTAAGTAAAGAAGGATATAATTTTGTAGTAAAGGATAATGTTATGAACATATTCCTAGATAAAAAGTTGATTGCAACAGGTTCGTTATATAATGGCATATTCATTCTCAATCAAAATACAGTCCTCAATTTACAAAACACACACAAGAGGAAGAGTTCTGAACTAAACGAATTCTTCTTGTGGCATTGTAGACTGGGTCACATCAATGCGACACGACTAGCTAAGTTGCATAAGGATGGATATTTAAATCCGTTTGAATTTTCATCTTATGACACTTGCCAGTCATGTCTCAAAGGCAAGATGACCAAAACTCCGTTTACGGGACACGGAGAAAGAGTTACCGAACTCTCGGGACTGATACATAGTGATGTATGCGGTCCTATGTCTACACATGCCAGGGATGGTTCTTTGTACTTCATTACATTCACTGACGATCTCTCTAGATTCGGATATGTGTTCCTGATGAAACACAAATCAGAAGCTTTTGAGAAATTTAGAGAATATAAACAAGAAGTAGAGAACCAAACGGGCAAAAGTATTAAGATCCTTCGATCTGATCGAGGAGGAGAATACTTAAGTAACGAATTCAGAGATTATCTAAAAGAGAATGGGATTCTCTCTCAGCTTATTCCTCCTTATACACCACAGCACAACGGTGTATCGGAGCGGAGAAATCGCACCCTATTAGATATGGTGCGCTCTATGATGAGTGCAGCTGAGTTACCTATTTCCTTCTGGGGATATGCACTGGAGACTGCTGCATATCTATTGAATAGAGTTCCAACCAAATCTGTGCCTGCCACTCCATATGAGATATGGAATGGTAAGAGACCATGTCTTAATTTTATTCAGATATAGGGTTGTCCGGCCTATGTTAAAACACAAAATCCGGACAAGCTCGAGGCAAGGTCTGTTCTATGTAAGTTTGTTGGATATCCCAAACATTCGCGAGGGTATATCTTCTACCACTCCGAGGAACAAAAAGTGTTTGTTTCTCGACATGCCACTTTCTTAGAAAAGAGTTTTCTTATGAAACAGACAAGTAGCATTGAGGTAGAACTGGAAGAGGTTCCAGCAATACAAACTGAAACAGAAGACTTGGTAGAACCAGAGGATTCAGTAGAACTCGACGAACCCCAGCCTCTCCGCCGATCTAGTAGGGTTTCTCGTCCACCTGAGAGATACTACGGTTTTCTCATTGACGGTGGAAGCGAGGATTGCATCATGGAGGATGATGACCCAACTAGCTTCGAGCAGGCCATCACGAGTAGGGACTCAGTGAAATGGCTGGATGCTATGCGGTCCGAGTTGGAATCCATGTACACCAACAAAGTATGGACTTTGGAAGTTGCTCCTGAAGGGGTAAAACCCATTGGGAGCAAGTGGATCTTCAAGAAGAAACTTGGTGTAGATGGGAAAGTGGAGACTTTCAAAGCTGGACTTGTTGCAAAGGGTTTTCGTCAAAGACCAGGTGTGGACAATGACGAAACCTTTTCTCCAGTGGCTATGCTTAAATCCATCCGGATCATGCTTTCCATCACTGCATATCATGACTACGAAATCTGGCAAATGGATGTTAAGACCGCCTTTCTAAATGGTGATTTAGAAGAGTGCGTGTACATGACTCAGCCAGAGGGCTTCGTAGATAGTGGGAGCAGCGGGAAGGTGTGCAAGCTGCTTAAATCCATTTATGGATTAAAGCAAGCATCGCGGAGTTGGAACATCTGCTTTGACGTCGTTATCAAAGAGTTTGATTTCGTCAAAAACCCAGATGAACCTTGTATCTACAAGAAGGTAGCAGAGAGTAAGGTTGTCTTCCTCGTATTGTACGTGGACGACATACTCTTGATAGGAAATGATATTCCTATGCTGCAATCGGTCAAGCTCTTCTTATCACAAACATTCTCAATGAAAGATCTTGGTGATGCCTCCTGCATATTGGGAATAAGGATCTATAGAGATAGATCCAAACGGACATTGGGATTGTCCCAATCCAGGTACATTGAAACCATACTAAAGAGGTTTAGTATGGAAGAATCCAAGCGTGGGAACTTGCCCACGATCTCTGGAGTCACTCTCTCCAAAGAGATGTCTCCCAAGACTGATTTGGAGAGAGCTCGCATGCAAGGGATACCCTATGCTTCGGCTGTAGGCTCTATCATGTACGCGATGCTATGTACCAGACCCGATGTAGCATACTCACTAAGTGTAGTGAGCAGGTATCAAGCTGATCCTCGAGAGAGTCTCTGGACAGCTATGAAGAGCATTCTCAAGTACTTACGAAGGACTAAAGAGATGCTCTTGGTGTATGGTAACGGAGAACTCCAAGTGGAGTCCTTTACCGATTCGAGCATCCAGAGTGATAAGGACGACTCTAAGTCGCAGTCGGGATTTGTCTTTATCCTTTACGGAGGGGCGGTTAGCTGGAAGAGTTCCAAGCAGGAAACCGTGGCAGACTCGACGATGGAGGCTGAATACATCGCTGCCAACGATGCTGCTAAAGAGGCTGTCTGGATCAAGAAGTTCATTATTGAACTTGGAGTGGTTCCATCCATTGAGCATCCAATACCTTTGTATTGCGATAACAATTGAGCGGTGGCTTTGGCCAAGGAACCTAGGTCCCATCAGCGATCCAGGCACATTCTGAGGCGGTATCACCTGATCCGGGAGATAGTTGATCGCCAGGAGATCGAGGTCAGGAGGGTTGACACGAAGAACAACACGGCGGATCCACTCACGAAGGCCATTCCCCAGATACAGTTTGAGAGACTCTTCGGGATGCTCGGTATGCGATACTACAGCAGCTGGCCCTAGTGCAAGTGGGAGATTGTTAGTTGTATGTATGCCCTAGAGGCCAGTATTGTACAGATGATGTATATTATACTGGATGCTTGGACATATATAGAGATGACTTTCTTGCTCGATATGATAGTTGCTATCTGGTTACTCATTATCTTAACATGTACACTTGTCTCTTTAAACCGTCTTATAGTTACATGTTGATAAAGCCCTTAGGATGTGTATTTGACTACCTGGACTATGATGCAGATCATACTAGTGGGGACATGGTAGTCCATAAGTACATCCTTCAAGGTCCCTAGTCGTGGGTGTATCGAGACGGGGCATCGATATACCAGTGTAGACTAGCGTATACGCTTCTCGACCCATGAGATGGGCGATGGATGATCCCATATCCATTGGTGTTTGACATCAGAGATGGTATACGGGTGCTCAGTGGAGACTGGGTACACTGGACGGACTCGCCGAGAACTCCCAGATGGTATTATACCTCACGTCAGATGGAAGTTCTCAGGTGACACTTGTGCAGGTTAGTCTGTAGACCCGAAATCATCATAGAGTCTTGTGTGATTCCCACTGTGCTTTGATCTCCACCTTACCACGTCCATGAGGGCATGCAAAACGATGGTATTTGGGTACAGTCCCGAGTCACATGGAGGCAATGAGCGATAGGAGGGGTTTCGTCTCTCCCGGTATTGGGGGTTGATGTTGCGCTGTGCTCGATTGGCCGTAACAGGAAAGTCCCTGGCCAGGGCTGATAAGAGATTTGCTGGTAAGTGTTACAAGTAGTTTCTCGACCCGTTATGAGCCTCACATCGGCACGACTTATCGGTTATTGGGTTCTGACGTATACCACCCCTAGACTTGATATGCGACATATCAGACGAACAGACCGGACTGTACGGTATGTGTTACTGGTTGGATTCACAGGAGTGTGAGCGGGCTAGGTCGTCGATCTTCTGATCGCTCAATACCCGGATGGCCGTTACGTTTAGCAGACCGCTTGCGGCTTGTGGGTGCTTGATATGATCATCATCTGCTACCGGCGTATTGACGAGTCTTTAGAGTCCTACACAGAGGTTTCCTGGCTCAAGCGAAACGAAATACGAGCGCATATGAGATATGTACGGGACTGAGAATAATGCGTGTATGTGATACCGCATTTCATTCTCGCGATGAATGTTTCGATTGGTTGTATGCGATATGACCTAGTTATCGAATCATTGATTCGATAAATCGATACATTCGATACTAGTCGGTTATGTGCGACATGACCGGATCATTGAATCAAATGTTGATTTAATGATTTAATGTATAATTATATTTGATATATTACTTTGCATTAACTAGTATTGGTTCACTTTAAATAGATTTTCTCACTTGAAGTTCACACATTGTATATGTGATATATTTTGTGTGCACTTGATTGTATCATGTTTGTTGTTGCATGCTAACTTGTGTTTTGTGTAAAGATTAAACCATGGTTGTGTAATGATTAGGGTTTTGATTTATTCACTCATTTATTTATCCATTCTTTATTTATATTTAATTTGATAAATGAAAACAAAATGGTTTTCTTTATCATGAAGCTTGTTGAAGCTTCATGAAGCTTTGACTAAAGAGACCATTTTGTCTTCATGCTTAACCCTAACCATTCCCACTTACCATGGTCTATTCTCTACACTTAACCTTAGTTAGGATATGATAAGTATTGATTTATTTTCTTTTATGTAAATACTTTTATCATATTCTATCTTCATTCTCTCCTTCTTCTTCAAGAAAGAAAACAAGACTCCATCAATGGCAACTTGAGTTCTAAAGTGAGAAATCCAATTCTAGAGTGAACCCAGCTCCTATTTCTTCATCCTCTACCTCTTGCCAAGTTGTTTTGGGTGTTTTCTTCACAAGTTTCACAACTTGGTGAAGTTGGAGCTTGAACTTGTGATGCCTCGACGTAGATCTTCTTCGGCACGAAGCCGACGACCTTGCCCGCCCATTTCACCGATGAAGCCGATGCTTGAGTCCGGGATTCGAGACGGACAGCGAGAGGACGACTACATGGAGCTAAGGAAGTGGATAACCGGATCTACAAAGGTTGTAGCTCTCTTCTTTTAGTTAAGATGTTAACTAGTTTACTGTTGCGCCTAAATTTCTAGTCGACGATCCGTATTAGGGTTTCTCGGCACCCATAAAATTTGAAATTGGCATGGTTGATGCCTTGTGAGACCTCTATCGTGTGCCTAGGAACCCTACAAACATAAATGCCATTGCACAACGTGCCTGATCCAACCAACTTTTGGTTACGGAAAATGTTCATAAAATTATCCTGTAATACAAAATTATATCCCTCTTTACTCAATAAAGAAACCGATATAGTGTTGCATATTAGGTTCGGCATGTAATAGCATTCGTTCAGAACCAATGTATTACCAGTTGGTAATACAAGGTGATATTCCCCGACAGTCTTAGCTGCAACAATTGCACCATTTCCAACTCTAATGTCTTTATCACCTTCTCCAAGTTCTCTACCTTTTCTAAGCCCATATAACTGATTACATATATGGGATCCTGACCCGGTATCTAATACCCAGGACGTAGGGCAAATGGAGAAACAGTTCTCTGTAACGAACACACCCGAAGAAAATGCATCACCATGTACTTTCTTCAATCGGGTGGCATGGGAATCCTGGTGTTCCCCTATATCCTGTTCATTCCTATAACTCTTATAAGAAAGAACGGAACCAACGTTCCCCAGCATAGTATAACATGCGGGTTCAGTCAATACATCCATATTATTATCTTTATTAGGGCATGACATGGTCGCTACCTGGAGAGAGAGAGAAGAAAACACTTTAGCGTATGCTCTTGCAAGATCAGATTGGTTATTATCTTATCTAATCAGGATGGCTCCCACTGGTTTTTATCAAATCTTCCTTCAAACCCTAAAAGGAAAGACTAGCCGGGATTAATTACACACCACAAGTTCGCCAATCTTTCAGCCAGGCCAGTGTCGGTACTTTGAGGGAGGTCCCCCGTGCTTTCGCACGAACCTAATTAATGTAAACCTCGTTTTCCCAGAGGCGTAACCCCGTTGACACCTTTCTAGACACCTACTCGATCAGCTAATTGCAATGTGTAAAACTCTCCCAAGTGTAACTCTTACTCGCAGTGGGTATCGGGATCCAACTATCTCATAGAAGGTATGCAATCTCATTGAAAATTTCAACACTTGAAATTCCCGATAATGCTTTTGCCCCTAGCGTGCTATGACCTTGACGAAAGCCAACAAACCACAGCCCGCTAGTCAAGTTCAACCCGTATATTTCTTGACTGAATTAAACCCACCCGCACGACCCTTGACGAAAGCCAACAAAGCCGTACGACTACCCTAATCCAGTCGCATCATATGCAGCAGATAAGCAGTATATAGCTACCGCACACTACACCTTGACGAAAGCCAACAAATGTAGCACGAATACTATATGCAACTTATCTGAAATGACGGAGGGCTAAGACAGGTTTTTCTGAAAACCTATTGCGTAATGAACTTGATATTGTTGTAGAATCAAATGAAGTTTTGAAATGGAGTGATTTTGAGGCTTTTCTAGTTTTGCTAAAGGGGTCACTCCCGGTGAAGGGATCGTCGGCCCTTTCCTCGTCGAATGAGGTGCGGGATATATCATATATATCACTGTGCAAAGCAGAAACTATAGAAGCAATCAAAAGTCAAACCGAGTGTGTAGCATCTTCCAGTTATTGCTAAAGGAGTCACTCCCGGTGAAGGGATCTCGGTCCTTTCCTCATCGAATAAGGTGCAGGGTATATCATATATACCGCTATGCAAAGCAAGAACTGTAGCTACCTGTTTTGTTTAAAATTTGATTCTACAACATCTTTTAGGTTTCTTTTCTATCATTAATCACATTAATGAAGTCCCATCATTTAAATACCTAAACATCACAGATAAATACGACGTACACTTATGCCATCCGCATTCGCCTGGATGTCCCCTCGTGCACCGTTAGGTTAGGTAACTAACGACAGAGCAGGGCAGGGCTATTGCGGGTGAAAAACATAAGTAACGTCTATATAATATATCATATATACTATATACTGTATCTATCACAGAACATCACATGATCACATCACAGATATCGTAGCAGAAGAAACATATGAAACATTGGATATATTAGGACGTCTATGTTTTCAATACGAGCCAGTATAAAACACGAATTCCACGGTCGTGATGAATAGCTGAACCCACACCCCTAGACCCCTACGAGAGCGGCAAGCAACCCTACCAATTCTAGGGTTAGGAGATCCGGACTCGACTCCTCGAGATGGTCTCCCACTGGACCCTAGAACCCGGTTACTTGTGCTCCCCTCCTTGAGTCTATCCTAGTGCAGAAAAGTAAATAATATACCAAGGGTGACAACTTCCGCAACCTGGAAGTGCCCCAAATAAAAGAATATTACATACAAGTTTTTACATGAATGAAAATGAAAAACACTCAACTCACATAAAAACCCCCGGCTATTCAAACACGACAATCCAATATAACATATCCAGCAACACATAACATCACATGTCATCAACGTAAGTAAATATGCGCATCCCAATTGTCGTTGACATATAGCAACGAAACCGGCGATATCACATATTACACTTACGGCCACAGAAAAGAAAGTGTAAAACTACAACAGTTGGAATCCGCAACCTTCTTTAGACATCGCATGCCTAACACTTATAAACCCCGCATTTTAGTCCCATTATCGAAAACTCTTTTCAATATCAAGTGAGACTAAACCGCTAGATTTATAACATTCATCCAGTTATCTCATAACTGTTTGTGAATTCCAATTATTGTATCCCATTCCGGATAAATAGAAAATATTAAACTTTCCGATCGAACATTCGAACACCCAAGTTTTCCCGAAACCGTTCAACACATGAAATAAGTTCAAAGACGTTCACTTCATACCTCAGTACCAACGGTCCAGCCGTAGAAGGGTCAAGCCAACGCCTTACATGTGGCATGCCGTACTGCCCCAAACCCTAAGGTTCAAAGGGCAGTTCAAGACGGTCACATAATCGAGTTAAGGTTTGTTGTCTTCTAGAGGGACCATCGCGTTACTTGCACTACTCAGAACGTCCATAAACCACAGAAAAATCCAACACCTGGAAATTTTCCGGCAGGGGAAAAGTTGGGTATTTATATCCGGTCGAACTTTTTAACATATTCTAAAATTATCCGGAATCCACATAGACAAAATCTGATAATCCGATCGAATCATTGAATCCCCAAAACAACCCCAGAAAATTCAACTCTTGAATAAATATTAAAAATTCCTATAAAACTCAGCATCATAAAATAAGAATTACTGTGCAAAAATGGTAGCATGTTCACACAATCTGGCCGCGGAACCGCCGCAGAAGCCATGCTTCCGCCGAGGTTCCGCCGCACTATTGACACATCTTCAGGAAAATTTTGCACCGTAATTCTTAGAATTCCCTGCTGAATTTTTTAAGCATTTTTAATCTCGAAAAAACCCAGTTTTTGAAAAAAGTCCAGAGAGCAATTTGATTTAGGGTTTCGATGTTCATTCGAATTTCAAACGTCGTCTACACTTCGCCTAAGGCTCTAGCTAGGCTCTGATACCACTGTAGGGTTTCTAGGAACTCTCAAGAGGTCTCACAAGGCATCAACCATGCCAATTTCAAATTATACAAGTGCCGAGAAACTCTAATACGGATCGTTAACCAGAATTTTAGGCGAAACATTAAACTAGGTAACAACTTAACTAAAGATAAGAAGCTACAACCTTTGTAGATCCGGTTATCCACTTCCTTAGCTCCACGTAGTCGTCCTTTCGCTGTCCAAGTCGGATCTCGGACTCTAGCATCAGCTTCATCGGAGAAATGAGCGGAATGGTCGTCGGTTACGATGCCGAAGATGATCTACGTCGAGGCTTCACAAGATCAAGCTCCGACTTCACCAAGTTGTGAAACTTGTGAAGAAAACACCCTTTACTACTTGGCAAGAGGTAGAGGGTGAAGAAATAGGAGGTGGGTTCACTTTAGAATTGGATTTCTCACACTTTTGCTCAACATGCCATTAATGGTGGCAAGCTTTTTCTTTATCTCATGAAGAAGAAGAAGAAGAAGAAGATGATTATGATAAGTGTTTTAAAATGAAAAGGAAAATGAATACTTATCATAATGTAAACCATGGTTAGGTGTAGAGAATTGACTAAGGTTAGATGAATGGTTAGGGTTAAGCATGAAGACAAAAATGGTCACTTTGGTCAAAGCTTCATGAAGCTTCAACAAGCTTCAAGAATGAAAGCAACCATTTTGTTTTCTTTTGCCATTTCTTTTTTTAATCCAAATAAAAAAGATAAAAGAATGAATAAATAAAAACCCTAACCATTTACTTAACCAAGGTTTAATTCTTTACACTTAACCAAATGAGCAAGTATCATCAAACATGATACAAACATGTGCACAAAAGTATATCACATATACAACTTGCACATCAAGTGAGAAAATCCATTCAAAGTGAACCAATACTAGTTAATGCAAAGTAATATATCAAATATATAATTATACATTAAATCATTAAATCAACACTTGATTTAACGATCCGGTCATGTCGCACATAACCGACTAGTATACAATGTATCGATTTATCGAATCAACGATTCGATAACTAGGTTATATCGCATACAACCAATCGAAACATTCATCGTGAGAATGAAATACGGTATCACATACTCTCATTATTCTCGGTCCCTCACATATCTCATATGCGCTCCTATTTCGTTTCGTTTGAGCCAGGAAACCCCTGTGTAGGACTCTAAAGACTCGTTAATACGCCGGTAGCAGATGATGATCATATCAAGCACCCACAAGCCGCAAGCGGTCTGCTAAACGTAACGGCCACCCGGGTATTGAGCGATCAGAAGATCGACGAGCCAGCCCGCTCACACTCCTGTGAATCCAACCAGTAACACTTACCGTACAGTTCGGTCTGTTCGTCTGATATGTCGCATATCAAGTCTAGGGGTGGTAAACGTCAGACCACAATAACCGATAAGTCGTGCCGATGTGAGGCTCATAACGGGTCGAGAAACTACTGGTAACACTTACCAGCAAATCTCTGATCAGCCCTAGCCAGGGACTTCCCTGTTACGGCCAATCGAGCACAGCGCAACATCAACCCCCAATACCGGGAGAGACGAAACCCTACCTATCGCTCATTGCCTCCATGTGACTCGGGACTGTACCCAAAGACCACCGTTTTGCACGCCCTCATGGACGTGGTAAGGTGGAGATCAAAGCACAGTGGGAATCATACAAGACTCTATGACGATCTCGGGTCTACAGACTAACCTGCACAAGTGTCACCTGAGAACTGCCATCTGACGTGAGGTATAATACCATCTGGGAGTTCTCGGCGAGTCCGTCCAGTGTACCCAGTCTCTACTGAGCACCCGTATACCATCTCTGATGTCAAACACCAATGGATATGGGATCATCCATCGCCCATCTCATGGGTCGAGAAACGTATACGCTAGTCTATACTGGTATATCGATGCCCCGTCTCGATACACCCACGACTAGGGACCTTGAAGGATGTATGATCAGTCGAAAATATTGTATATTTTAGCCGGCAATTTCCTTAACATTTGCATACATTTAGAAGTGTTCGGCATCCATATTCTACATATTAGCAAATCCGTCACAAAATATGAGATTGCATGTGTTAGACTTTTTAACCGACACTTTAAAGGAAATTAACCGCATTTCATGGCATCGCATCTTTTCTGTATTTGCGCAACACTTGTCTTGAGTCTGTGCTGGAAAATACGGAAGAAAACCAAAGAGCTGATCAACATTAAGCCAATTCAATCATTTCAGATCTGGTAACAGTGAAGAAGGAATTAGACAATTCTGTATAGAAAATAATGGCCCACAACATAGCCCAAGACTACCACAGAAAGCACAAGCTCTGAAGCCCCAAAGCAGCCGCCCTTCCGCGGCCCAAACCCCTTATCTGCGGCGGAAGCGCCGCGGTTCTGCCACGTCAGCAGGAAATGTTTTGGGCAAAATCCTCAGCTCTGGTCCCACATTGCTTTCTGACACTTCAAAGTCAAGAATTCTCTCGAAGCTACTACAGATCAGAAATGAAGATTAAGAAGGCTAATCCTAATTAAGCTCCTAAATTAATCCTCTTCTAGAAGCTCCTCCTAACTAATCACATCTAGAACCTTCTCCTCTAACTAACTTTTGGAGGGAAATTTGAATTCTCTCAACAAACTTTTGGAGGGAAACTTAGAATTTGAAATCCTAGATCTAGGGTTAGTTATCTATAAATAGATCCTAAATCTAAGGGTTGAGGTTGTTCTTTAGTTCTTTAATCTTCATTAGTTAAATAATTCCCTCTTTCACCATCTTCTTCCACAAGTCTCGTGACAAGGCTTGTGCGAAACCCTAACCCTAATTCCACTCCAAATCCAAGATCTTGAGTACCAAATCAAGCGAGAAGCCTTCAACCTTTTAGGAGCCGAGCCGATCTTCAATCGGACAAGTGATCCAAGCCGATCCGCGTTCCACGGAGACGAGCGAAGCCAAGTCGACGATCGAGTTCCTCCTCTTGTAGTTCTTGAGAATGTAATGAAATTGTTGATATAAATAAAAGGTGAAATTCTTTTATCTTGCTTTCTTTTAATTCTTGCATCATGATTAGATCTCAATTTGTAATTGTTGTTCTTGTTGTGATGTGTGAGTAAAACTCCGCTCGTCGAGGAGTCGAGACGATTGTAGAATGATGATGTAACAAATCTAAATACGATTTTTAAGTCCTACGAGTTTTGTAAACCCTAGCAAGTTCAAGAATCGATGACCTAGTTTCGTAAGCAATGCTTTCTTGATTGTGATCGCTCGAAATTAGGGATCTACGATCGTTTCTTGAATTTACTAGAGGCTAGAATATGAATGATATCGACGAAAGAACAAGAGATAAGATGAAACCCTAGTTTCACAAGAAATCCTTAATTCTCGATCGATCATCATCAATCTAGTATCAATTCATCGAAGGATAAGAATACGTAATTGTAAGATTACATCACATCTATAGATCCGATCGATTCCTACGAGCCTCATTTCGATTCTTGAGATTTGGTTTGGAAAAATCATTAAACGATCAATTCTTGATTCTATCTTTTAAATGCTTTCTTAGATCTAGTTTTTTCTCATTTCTTGAACTTCAACTTTAAATCTTGAATTGTTTGTTTTCTTTTCATTAAAGTTTCAATTCAACTAATTCAAAAGACGAACGATTACACTTTCCCTGAGGACGATCCGCACTCACATACTAACTACAATCCGACACCGTAGTTGATTGCGGTCAATTAATTTTTGGTTGTGATTTCTTTACAATTTCCTACTACACATCAAGAATTCGTTTCAATCAAATGGCGCCGTTGCCGGGGATTGTGCGCTAATAGTTCGTATTTTGAAATTTGAGTTGTGTTGGAGATAGTGCCCTCAGAGTCAATTATTAGGTCACAGGTACGTGATTGTAATGATTGAGGGAGGACCTATCCCGGTAGGACAGTCTTACTCGAGATGATAGTATGCTATCTGGTTTACCTTTATCATCGTGTACTGTTTTAGGTGACCTGACACGTCGCTATTACACGTTGATAGAGCCCCTAGGATTCTTGCTTGACCACCAGCAGTATGAGGGCGATCATATAAGTGGGAGCTGGGGGTCTACAAGCATATCCTTAAAAGGTCCCTAGTCGTGGGAGTTTCGAGACCGGGCATCGATACTCCATTAGTAGACTAGTGTATACAGTCGAGACCCCGACGAGGGGCGGTGGCCGGTCTCACAAGCCACTGGTGTCAGTTGGATCACCTAAGATGTATACAGGTGCTCATTGGGTTATGAGTACACCGGACAGGACTCGCCGGGAACATGCTAGTTGGTCATATACCAGACGTCAGATGGCAGTTCCCTGGTGACATGTGTGCAGGTTAGTTCATCGACCTGGGGATCGTCATTTGTCTCGTATGAGTTCCCACTGTACTTTGATTACTACCCTACCACGGCTCAAAGGAGTCGTGCAAACAGGTTTTAGTTGGGTACAGTCCCGAGCCACATGGAGGCAGTGAGCGTATCTTCAGGGGTTCGTCTCTCCCGGTATTGGGGGTGAGGTCGTGCTGTGTCTAGGAGAGCCATTACACAAAGTCCTTGGCCAAGGCAAGGAGATTTACTGGTAGGTATTCCAGTAGTATCTCAGGGTGTTCTGGGCTACACTCCGACACGACTTGTACCGCTTTTGGGGGTCTGACTTTTACCAACCCCCTAGGCCCGCCATGCGATACTCATAGACGAACGGACCGGACTGATATTGTCACTGACAGGCTCAGTAGGGTGTCAGGATGAGTTCGCTCATCGACCTCCTTTTTAGTCAGTACCTGGTAGCCCGTTATATATTGGCTTATACCTCTAACGTGCTAGTGGTTAAATCCACAACCAAGGTGTTGACGAGTCTTTAGAGTCCCCCACTTTCAGTTACTCAGCTTTCGAGCGAAACGCTGTAGAGGCCGTATGGAGATATGGCAGGGTCCGATCAGATACGTGCGGTATTGCACGGATCAGGATCGGACGGTTTGTACTAGTAGCCGTATAGGTATATGGCAGGGTTCGATCAGATACGTGCGGTATTGTACGGATCAGGATCGAACGGATATTACTAGCCGGCTTTGTTTTAAGCCGGTCCTAGTTTAGTACAGTGTAGATTTTGTCTCTTTGCATTTGTATCCGGACGGAATACAGATGCGGGTGTGTATGCACAGTATCGGGGTTTTCCTGTAATTTATTACGGGACCAGTTTTCTGGAGTTGCCAGTTTGCATTCCGTTCCGGCCGGTTTTCCTTTGTTCTTTCCCGGCCGGACTTTTCCGATGGAGGGGGTAATTTGCAGTTTTGCAAATTACATTTGTGGAGGGGTTTCCTTGCAAAAGGGTTTGATATGATAAGAATCTTTGCTTTTCAACCATGCTTTTGCTTTATGAGATTTGATTGAATGAGGATGAGATTTGAAAGGGTATGGGTTCATTAGTGTGCAAGCATGGTTGGTGTTGTGGTCACCTCTTTCATTTCTCCTACACTTACCTCCCTCTTGCAATTTGTTCACAACTCCACCACCATTTCTAGCTAGCATTGGCCGGCCACTTTTTGAGGAGGAGAGAAAATGAGAGGTTCATTTTTGTGCTTCATTTGTTCATCTCATTTCCTTGCAAAAATTGGTAGCTTCATTTCCCTCCAAAGTTCAATCTTCATTCCTCCATCCAAAGGCAACAAACCCCAATGAGACATACACTCTACACTTCCTACAGCATATCTTGGACGCGTCGATTCGCCAGCTTCGCGCCCGAGTTGCCTCGGTATTGAGGTGGGAGCCCGTAAAAGCTACAGGCGATGTGGTGCCCCTTTCCGACGAGGAGGAGACGGACGGAGATCCCGCGAGGAGATCGGAGTGGAGATGAAGACCGGAGGACTCGGATCAGTCGGTACATCTCTTCCCTTTCTTGTTAGTAGCTTAGACTTGTTAATGGTTACGATCCGGAGTTTAGTGCGCGGTGGTGCCGGTTTGCAAAGTCCGCAAAATTAAAGTTTTTCACCGCTTCCGCATTCCGGCGTCGGATTGACGGCCGGGGTGCCGCCGTGCACTTACAGTGGTATCAGAGCCTCGCCATTAACTTAGTCTAGCTTTGTGTAATGTGTTTGCATTTCCGATCGATCAAAAAGTCCAAAAACCCGTATTTTGTCGCATCAGTTTTCTGTTGGAAATTTTTAGTGTCAAAAAATTTTTCAGGTTGTAAAATATTGATGTACTAAAAATTATAAGACCACTGTTCAAATTCGATCCACTGATCTTCTGACAAGACCGCGGAAGGGCGGCCAAAACCCACTTGTGGCCGCGCTTCCGCGGCAGAATTAAGGAATCAGTGGGTTGGGTTTCTACAGTGGGCTTCTGGTGATATTTTAGGGTTTCTGGAACATTAACATTGGGCCCAGAATTTCTTTAACTGCTACAGTATTGCTTTGGGGCCCGCTTGTTAAAATTTGATTGATCGGATATTTTAAACACATTTTTCACAGTATTTACATTATATCTGCGACCGTGAATGTCACTCGATCGGTAAATCCTGTCTAACTGCTATAGCCCGGTTAGACGGATTTGCGAACGTGACTTTCACGTTGATGTTATATGTATTTGCTGTGATGTTGCGGATCGGTCGTGGGGGATAGCCTGGATGCAATGCTAGTACAGTTTTGTTTTATTATGTACATTTGATATTGCGGGGCGAGCGTCCGACATGTGGACTGCCGTCACTGCCAGTTTGTATTATTATTTTGGGGCACGACCTGGTTGCGGTCGATGTACCCGTTGTATGTATATTTTACTTTCTGTACTAGGATTGCCCCGCGGAGGGGTGCACGGATAGCCGGGTTCTAGAAGGCAACAAGCCCGCATCTCATGGCATTGGGACGGAAGGGGCTTCACTCCAGGATTGACGGGCTATTCGCCGCACTCGTAGGGGGTACAGGTTGACCCAGGAGGGGTGACCAAGTTGCCGGATTCCGTAAAGTGCTGGGTGGTCCATTCACGGAGCTGAAGGGGGCTACCTCGCTTCAGGTTTTGGCGGGTGACTTGCAGCGCCCGTAGGGGTCTAGGTTTTCATTGCACAGGCTATCCACACGACCAGGGGAACGTCGGGTTTCAGTAGTGGCTCTGTGAAACCCGGGGATCCCACATATCTGGATTGTTCTGTGATGCTGTACATTTCTGTGATGTTGCATTTCTTATCACGCCTTGAGCGAATATAATATATTGGTATATATATTAGTAGATGTTGTATATGTTTTTCATCCGCGCTAGTCCAGTCCCCGCTCTGCCGTTAGTAAGCTAACCTAACGGGTGATGACGGGACCCAGTGGCGATGCGGATGGCATATACGTACGTCAGTATATTTTCGTTCTTTGTGGTGTGATCAATTGATGGGACTGCGTTGATTCGGATCAATGCAAGTTAAACAAACCTAATCTGATGTTGTTGGAACACTTTTCAAAAAGCTGTTATTGCAAGGACGTTCACTTTTGTTTTGCATCGTGGTATTCATTTGGAATATCCTGCTCCTCAGTCGACGAGGCAAGGGCCGAGATCCCTTCACCGGGAGTGACCCCTTGGACAAAAGTTTGCGTCAGGGCATTAACTTCACTATAGCCGATTACTTTTGCTTTGCACCGTGGTATTCAGTTGGAATATCCTGCACCCCATTCTACGGGGAAAGAGCCGAGATCCCTTCACCGGGAGTGACCTCTTTAGCAACGGTTTTCGTCACTATATTTTCAAAAAGCTATCCGTTCCTTCGACGATATCAAGTTCATTACGTTAAAGGTTTTCGCCAGAAACCATTCGTAGCCCTCCGTCATTTCAGTTAAATATTCGGTAGTATTCAAGCTATGTATTTTGACCTCACGCCAAGGCATAGTGATTGGTAGCTGCCGGGTATTTATCTGTTGCATAGATAGATGCGTTGGTTTGGGACAGTCGTACTACTATTTTGGCCTACGTCAAGGGTATGTACGGGTGGGTTCAGATTAACCTGGATAATGACGGGCAGAACTTGACATGTGACTTATGATATTTTGACCTCACGCCAAGGTCATAAGAGCATGGGGCAGAAATCACATCGGGAGTTTCAAAAGTACTGAAACTTGCCAGATATGCGCATACCTTCTGGAGTGTGATACCGTGAGCGGATTCCGTCACGTTATCATGCGATGATAGTTGGATCCCGATTCCCACTGATGAGTTGGTTTACTCCTCGGGTGATCTCGACTAATTCTTCTTTTAGGTTTGGAGGAGAATTTGAGGTACAGTAGGAGGTTTCCAGATTAGATAAATTGGTGACCATTCTGATCTAGGTTAGAGTGCACGCTGAGTGTTTCTTTTCTCTCTCTCTCTTTGGCAGCGACCATTGACCCGACCCTAAGACTTTGACTCAGTGACCAAATTGACCGAACCTTCTTAAACACTGGCTTTTGGATTGTCAGAGTTGCAGACCTCATTGCCACTCCTACTTTTACCCTTTTCTCCAGGACACCCCGTATTACTACGAACGTCCACTTCCATTGGACAAAACCATCGTATGGTTAGATACGAAGTCGAAAGAATTTATTCGAGGATGGTTTCCGGTTCTGGAGAAAACGGATAGGATTATTCAGTTGTCTTTTCCTTTTACCCTCTCTCAGGTTACGAGTACTCCTTGGTTTAGGGGTAGTACACCTATTACGCAAATTGGATTGTCTTCTTCCAAACCTTAGGCTGGTGCCGACCGGTAGGGAATGAAGAAAACCAATTAGCATAACGATGGTGTGCAGAAGGTATTAAGTTCAGACAAAGCAAGGGATTAGTAAGAGGGCAAAGTAAATTGCAACAGATATTCACGACCAAACCAAATATTTCGTTACCACTCCCACATCACCTTTGTATTTCTCCAGGACACTCCGTATCACTACGAAGATCCACAGTTTATTTGGATACTCCATCGTATGGTTATATACGAACTCGAATGGAACTTGTTCCAGTTCGGGGATGGACTCTGGTTCAGGAGAAATAGGAATAAGGTTTATTCGGTTGTCTTTTATCTTCACCCTCTCTCATTGCGAGTGTTCCTAGGATTGGGACAGTACACCCATTATGCTTATTGGATAGTCTTCTTCCAAACCATAGGCTGGTGCCGAACGGTAGGGAAGGAAGAAAACCATTTGGCCTAAAGGGGTGTGCAGAAGGTAAAAACTAAAGACATATGAAGGGATTTGGAGAGGTGGCAAAGAACTATACGGTTACAGTCGTGAATCTGGAAGAGGCATTACTAGGAATACCAGAATACCCCATCGGAACATTTCAATGTTTCAGTTTCACTGTGTAATGTTAAAGGAAAACTGATTTCCCGATTAGATACTTACTCCAGGGTATGTATTTACCAGGTACGGTTCTCACATCTGTATGGTTTTACAGATGATGAGTGGGAGTAAGTTATTGGGAATTGGGTGATTATCCTCATTATATCGGGATTCGTTGTAGTCGGTGATATTTGAGGAAATCACCTGGGCTGTTTGCCGGTCGGCAAATGTTTGGTTTTGAATATCCGCTATTGTGCACCAATTTCAAATTGATATATCTGTACGTCTATTTTCATAGAGTGAGATATACCTTTTGATATTATGTCGATTACATTTACCTATATCAGTGGATGGTTAGGTAAGGAGCATTAAACAGCGGTGTAATTCTTCTTAACCATAAGTACAGTTTTCAACCTACGACACACAGTGAATGAGTTATCAGACTCAAGGGACTTATACAGAGTATTGTATGTTGTCCAGTATCCGTTAGGACAGAGGGGTTGGTCCTCATACTATATTCTGTTTACTTTTAACTTCTCTAGTTCTTAGACATGTGTTTCGTAGAAACGCAGGGTCTAAGTTTTGAGGAGTTATAGGTATTTGAATAGAGTAGAGAACCAGGAGTAGCAAGTATCGGGATTCTTCAAGGTGATCGAAGATGTAGATACTTGTGTATGGTATTCAGTTGATAGTAATGATAAAGAGAAATTGCTTCTCTTTCAGGTCACTCATAATTGGAAGTATTCCTAAGTTGAGTAACGCTGATCGGCCTCCTTCCATTTAGTTGACATGCGCTGGAGACAGTTGCATGATTTGGATCTGGTTCAATTAAATCAGTGCCTCTGTTTCTATATTGGATATAGAACAGTTCATATCTTAACGATGTTAAGGTACGGGGAGTTGTCCGGTTTATGATTAAAACCAGACACTGGACAACTCAAGGCACGTTTCTGTAATGTCTGTTTGTGGGTTGACCCAGGCTATGACGAGGGTTGACTTTCTGCCATCTGGATGAACAATAGCGATATTGTTCTAGACTCGCCACAGTTTTATTAAAGATGAATTTTTTTTCAGAAAACAGTAGTGGGAGTATGGTAGAACTGGAAGTGATTCCAGAACCACAAACGATTACTGAAGATTTGATAAGGAACCTAAAGATTCAATCTGGATTGACATTCCATTGGCCACTCCGCAGATAAGGTGGGTAACTTCAGGCACCCGAGAGGAACTCCGGTAGCCTCAAGGACGGTGACAGGGAAGTTCTTGTTTTCCCACAATTGCCATTGCTGTTGTTCCAGGTTGCGAGACCCGGCGGGAGGATGAGTATAGCGTCGTTCTAAACTAGCTTTAGAAGTGTACGTGTATATGACTCTGCCAGAGGGTTGTCGTAGTCAGTGGGAGCAGCGGAAGCATTGGTGGATAGGTAGCTTATGTCTATTTATAGACTAAAGCAGATGTAGCGGAGATAGATCATCTATTTCTGATGTGACAGTCATAGGTTTGACTTCATCAGAATAGGGGATGGATCTGTTGAGAAGGTAGTAGGGTGTGATATCCTGGTATTTGGATGATATACACAGAGTAGGAAAGGAAACTCCTACACTACGATCGGTTATACTTTGGTCGTCACACAGTGATTTCTCCACAAAGGAAATGGATTTTGTATCTGACATACTGGTTACTAGATCTATGGTTTTAGATCTAGATTTGGGTGGTTTCCCAATCAGGGTACTTGACAGCATTCTAAGAATATTTAGGATGGACGACTCCTGGCACGGTAGTGTACCTGCAGGTAATGGAGTCACCCTCTCTAAAGGTGTCTTACAGACTAAAGGGGAGAGGGACGTGCATGATTGGCAGATCACTTGCTTAGGCAATTGAGTCAATCATGAGATGTCAAGTACCACACCAGATGTTGTTCTTGCACTAGATGCAATAAGTTGACATTAATCCAATCCTGGAGAAACAGTCGGAAGTAGTTTTAGAACATAAGTGGATGTTCTAGGGATATGATAACGACAGCCTCATTCAGGAGACGGTTATCATTCCAGGCTTCCAAGGTGACATGGACGACAGGAGGTTGTCAGAGTTATAGTTTTCCCTCTGACGAGGGGCAGTATTTTGGACAGGTGATCCAAGGCAATACTGAGGGAGGCATGGCGCGCAGGATACTGATTAAGTTCAGTTGACGATACAGTCTAAGAAGTTTGGATTTGGAGTTCATTTATGAGCTATGTCCCATCAGACATCCAGACATATTCTAAGACAGGTATTGCTCATTTCGGGAGATGGGTTTCTCCGCGAACATGAGATATAGAGAGACATGGAAAGAAACAACAAAGCGGATCCACTCACTGAGGCTATTCCTCGAACGCAATAGTTTCGCAAACGAGCTTTGTGAGACTGACTAGTAGAGGAGTTGGGTGTTCGGTATCACACGGGCTGTGAGTATGCGACATCGCAATAATTAGCCTTGAGTGCAAGTGGGAGATTGTTGGAGATAGTGCCCTCAGAGTCAATTATTAGGTCACAGGTACGTGATTGTAATGATTGAGGGAGGACCTATCCCGGTAGGACAGTCTTACTCGAGATGATAGTATGCTATCTGGTTTACCTTTATCATCGTGTACTGTTTTAGGTGACCTGACACGTCGCTATTACACGTTGATAGAGCCCCTAGGATTCTTGCTTGACCACCAGCAGTATGAGGGCGATCATATAAGTGGGAGCTGGGGGTCTACAAGCATATCCTTAAAAGGTCCCTAGTCGTGGGAGTTTCGAGACCGGGCATCGATACTCCATTAGTAGACTAGTGTATACAGTCGAGACCCCGACGAGGGGCGGTGGCCGGTCTCACAAGCCACTGGTGTCAGTTGGATCACCTAAGATGTATACAGGTGCTCATTGGGTTATGAGTACACCGGACAGGACTCGCCGGGAACATGCTAGTTGGTCATATACCAGACGTCAGATGGCAGTTCCCTGGTGACATGTGTGCAGGTTAGTTCATCGACCTGGGGATCGTCATTTGTCTCGTATGAGTTCCCACTGTACTTTGATTACTACCCTACCACGGCTCAAAGGAGTCGTGCAAACAGGTTTTAGTTGGGTACAGTCCCGAGCCACATGGAGGCAGTGAGCGTATCTTCAGGGGTTCGTCTCTCCCGGTATTGGGGGTGAGGTCGTGCTGTGTCTAGGAGAGCCATTACACAAAGTCCTTGGCCAAGGCAAGGAGATTTACTGGTAGGTATTCCAGTAGTATCTCAGGGTGTTCTGGGCTACACTCCGACACGACTTGTACCGCTTTTGGGGGTCTGACTTTTACCAACCCCCTAGGCCCGCCATGCGATACTCATAGACGAACGGACCGGACTGCACGGATATTGTCACTGACAGGCTCAGTAGGGTGTCAGGATGAGTTCGCTCATCGACCTCCTTTTTAGTCAGTACCTGGTAGCCCGTTATGTATTGGCTTATACCTCTAACGTGCTAGTGGTTAAATCCACAACCAAGGTGTTGACGAGTCTTTAGAGTCCCCCACTTTCAGTTACTCAGCTTTCGGGCGAAACGCTGTAGAGGCCGTATGGAGATATGGCAGGGTCCGATCAGATACGTGCGGTATTGCACGGATCAGGATCGGACGGTTTGTACTAGTAGCCGTATAGGTATATGGCAGGGTTCGATCAGATACGTGCGGTATTGCACGGATCAGGATCGAACGGATATTACTAGCCGGCTTTGTTTTAAGCCGGTCCTAGTTTAGTACAGTGTAGATTTTGTCTCTTTGCATTTGTATCCGGACGGAATACAGATGCGGGTGTGTATGCACAGTATCGGGGTTTTCCTGTAATTTATTACGGGACCAGTTTTTTGGAGTTGCCAGTTTGCATTCCGTTCCGGCCGGTTTTCCTTTGTTCTTTCCCGGCCGGACTTTTCCGATGGAGGGGGTAATTTGCAGTTTTGCAAATTACATTTGTGGAGGGGTTTCCTTGCAAAAGGGTTTGATATGATAAGAATCTTTGCATTTCAACCATGCTTTTGCTTTATGAGATTTGATTGAATGAGGATGAGATTTGAGAGGGTATGGGTTCAATAGTGTGCAAGCATGGTTGGTGTTGTGGTCACCTCTTTCATTTCTCCTACACTTACCTCCCTCTTGCAATTTGTTCACAACTCCACCACCATTTCTAGCTAGCATTGGCCGGCCACTTTTTGAGGAGGAGAGAAAATGAGAGGTTCATTTTTGTGCTTCATTTGTTCATCTCATTTCCTTGCAAAAATTGGTAGCTTCATTTCCCTCCAAAGTTCAATCTTCATTCCTCCATCCAAAGGCAACAAACCCCAATGAGACATACACTCTACACTTCCTATAGCATATCTTGGACGCGTCGATTCGCCAGCTTCGCGCCCGAGTTGCCTCGGTATTGAGGTGGGAGCCCGTAAAAGCTACAGGCGATGTGGTGCCCCTTTCCGACGAGGAGGAGACGGACGGAGATCCCGCGAGGAGATCGGAGTGGAGATGAAGACCGGAGGACTCGGATCAGTCGGTACATCTCTTCCCTTTCTTGTTAGTAGCTTAGACTTGTTAATGGTTACGATCCGTAGTTTAGTGCGCGGTGGTGCCGGTTTGCAAAGTCCGCAAAATTAAAGTTTTTCACCGCTTCCGCATTCCGGCATCGGATTGACGGCCGGGGCGCCGCCGTGCACTTACAAGTTGAACAATTTATTCCATTATAATTTTTAGATCAAAACTCGTGCAAACACTAATACGTGTTGTTGTGATTTGATTGCGAGGAATTCTGGAATTTTTGGAGCTGTGGAAATTTTTTTCTGAAATTACCAGAGAGCTTAGAAGTTCAAGAGGAACAGTACCAAAAAGTTTGGAGCACTGATCCCAACATTTCACCGCCCTTCCGCGGCTAAAGTACCTCATCCGCGGCGGAAGCGCCGCAACATTAGCTCCTCTCTGCAGCAATTTTTCTCTGTAAGTCCCTAACTTTCTTATCTTCTCCTTTCTCTGCTCCAACTAATATTTTGTGCAGGATTCTTTGCAAATAAATCGCAGCGCCGCAAAAGCAAAATAAATTTGTGCGTGTGTTTTGATTCTTTTGGTTGTTTGCATATTAATACGGAAATTTAAGGGGCACGACCAAATTCAAATTAGGTGGGGATTTCATTACCCTTACTAGGCCCCGAAAACCACAAACTTGCATCCGCATTGACCCTCATTAATTAAAAGAAATCTAGAGATGACTCTAAGGACCGTCGCGCTCAATTAGGACAAGAGAAGGCCGTGGGTAATTCATTGCTTATCCGAGCTTTCTTGTGGTGCCTAAGGCGAGTGTGTCTAAGGCTAGTGGTTATTAATTAGACCCACTGTAGTGGTGGTTCCTTCCCACTTACCTGGCACTTATCAGGCCACAGGGGGACAAAGAGGCAGTGGAGGATTTATCCTGCGACTTGTCTTTTGGCAGTTAGGAGCGGTCTAGAGTTTGACCTAGGTGACCCCTAGATTTTAGGGTTTTGTGTGTTGCATTTGTTGTGTTGCATCATATTTTTTCAAAAATCCGTATTCTTTTCAAAACAAACACCGCATACATCATTTCCCCTAATTATAAATTCACGCTGCCACTTGTACTAACCCTTTTTAGTACAAGATAGGCTGGACACGGGTTTCTAGTGCCTGTTAGTCCGCGTTTCCCTCATCGACCCAAAAGTCGGTATTTCTACATTTACCTTTCTTTTACCCACCACCACACCCACATCGATGGATCCACCTCCATCGAACTTCTTTTCCACTACTCTGCCGCCGTCCGTTGGTGCGCAGATTCCACCTCGCATCTCTCTCCAAGAGAGATGTTATCCTACACGAGGCCCACTTTCCACCTGTCTTTCCATTCCACCAGCCAACGGGGAAAATTTTCAAATAAAACCCCAATTCATCAACCTTCTACCAAAATTTCACGGTCTCGAGTCTGATGACGCATACGTGTTTATCACGAAATTTGAAAATGTATGCGCAATGATGGGTACTTCACAGCTTTCTGTGGATGCTTTACGTCTTCGTCTTCTCCCATTCACCTTGTGCGATTTAGCCGAGAAGTGGCTATATAACACTACCGCACATTCCATTTCAAATTGGGACGAATTCGTCAAAGCATTCCTTAAGAAATTCTACCCACATCACAAAACAGCTCGAGTCCGTAGCGAAATCTATCAATTCACCCAGCTTCCAAATGAAACATTTTCAAAATGTCTCGACCGTTTCAAGGATCTGTTAATCCAATGTCCACATCACGGCATCCCGAGATGGGATCTTTGCCGAATCATTTATGAGGGCATTACTCCTTACACAAGACAGACCCTTGAATCCATGTGTCAAGGCAATTTTATGACCAAAGATGATAGGGAAGCCTGGAACTTTCTAGAAGATTTCGCTGAAAAATCTTTACAGTGGAAGGGTGTGAGTCAATCGTCTAGGGATGGCAATGATATTTCCAGAGGAATTAGAGCTGAAATTTCAGCTTTACACAAGAAATTTGACGCTATGGAAAACAAATTTTTAGCTGCCGCCCTAAATCAAATATCACTCTCCAAAACTGTATGTGGTTGTTGTTCTGATCCGTCTCACTTGACGGAAGAATGCCCGTTTCAAGGTCCTGAGCATACCAATGCCGCATTTCAAAGACCTAGAAACAATCCATCTTCCTCCACATATGATCAGGGTTGGAGGAATCACCCCAATTTTGATTGGAACCAATCCCAATTTCAAAACACGGTTCCAAACCAAAACAATTTCCAAGGGATCCCTCCACCACAACAGCAGCCACCACAATTGAGTCAGCACCCCTTTCAAGCACAAAATTTTCAAAATCCGGTCAACACTTTTGTTCCATCTAGTCCTTTGCAGTTGACCCGGACTGATGAAACCTATTCAATTGCACAATGCATGAATTTGGTCTTAACAAATATCATGCAAGTTTCGGCTGAAATGAAGTCTTCTGTCGATTATATAAAGAAAAACTCTGCGTCCCAAAGCGAGAGTATTAAATCGATGGAAGAAGAAATTGCACGTTTAAAAGCTGAAATGAGTGCAAGAGAGAAGGGGAAACTTCCAGCTCAACCTTTACCCAATTCTATCTATTTACATGATGTGGATACAATCATGTTGAGATCTGGAAGAGTGCTTGACACTCATGTTGGGGAAGAGTTTGATGACACTGATAAATCAATCAATAACACCCCGGCTGAGACCTTTCCACACACACACACTTCTGACCCTACTTCTTCTACCCCACCACCCTCTTCCGAGCCTATTCTCCATTTCCCAAAAGGCTCGCCATTACAACCCACCTCTTTTACTCCTCTACGGACGATCCCCACTTCTATTCCGGGATCGGTTCCACACCCACTTCCTTCTCCTATGATGGACCCAGCGCTTATTGCTAAAGCACCTTATCCTAATCGGTTAAGGGCTAACACACCAAGTCCACATATGGAGAAGATCATGAACATTTTTAAGCAACTAAACACCAACATCCCTCTCCTAGATGCCATCCAACAAGTTCCGTCCTATGCGAAAACTCTTAAGAACTTGTGCACTAGGAAGAGGAAGACTAAAGCGCCCAAAAAGATATTCATGGAAAAAACAATAGACACGGCTTTCCCCCAACAATTACCGAGGAAACGTAAGGATCCAGGATATCCTACTATTTCCGTTTCTATTGGGGAAAAACACATCAACCGTGCTCTACTAGACCTTGGCGCTAGTGTTAACTTGCTTCCATATTCTGTTTATGAGCAACTAGGTATCGGAGAGTTGAAGCCAACCAATTGCACTCTCCAGATGGCTGACCGATCAATCACCAAACCTAGGGGTGAACTGGAGGATGTGTTAATAAAAATCGGAGAATTTATATTCCCGGTAGATTTTATTGTAATTGATACACAGCCTGTAGCAAACCCACGGAATCAAATTCCGGTGATTTTAGGTCGCCCCTTTTTGGCCACTTCCAATGCTATTATCAACTGTCGTAATGGTTCTATGACCCTATCTTTCGGGAATAGGTCAATAGAGCTGAACATTTACAAGTTGGGAAGTGTACCCTCCGAACCTACTGCTCAGGTATGTTCTGTCGACTTAATGGATGTCGACAGCAGCGAACTTGATGATCCTCCTGATATTGATCTAGACTCTTTTCATACGTTATTGTTTGACCCAACTATGTATCATACACATACGGACTCTTCCACCGAGATGTCCGGGTCAACAATTAACACTGATTATGAACTGCTTTTAGAGTCTGAAGATCACCCCGCACATTTTGATGACATTATTCACCGGGGTATTGATGGAACTTTTGAGGAAATCTTCGCTGATGAACTCGCATTTTTAAATGACACGGGTGTTGAGATGAATCATCTCCCAATCACTGAAATTGAACCTCCACCCCGTCTTTTGACTTGTAAAAAGAATGCGAGTAATCCATCACATACACCGCATCGTCTCTCCAATATGAGACGCACATACACTCTCTTCCACCACTTAACCTTTCCCCACTTCTTCTTCCACCAACCCGAGCACTGCATTGATAAAATTTTTGAATGGTTGGTGTTAACATTCGGTCTTTGCAAAGCTTGGCATCGACCAATGATTTTTGACCCCCTCATATGATTTTCAAAGCTTAACATTGCATAACTCAAGTTTGGGGGGGGTATATGATCGGGCTCTTGAAAATAAAACTTTTACAAAATGATGAGCCAAAAAAAAGTTTGGGGGAGGTTCTTCACTTATATATTTTGCCCCCACTAATAAATTCCTCCCAAGCTTACAGGTTTTTCGAGATTTAGCAGATGGCAACAGTGAGGACACTGTTGAAAACAAGTTTGGGGGAGGTTTGTGCTTATTTTTGCATCATTTGCATATCATCTGCATAAGCACAAAACATTCCTTTTAAAAATCTATAAAAATTGAAAAAATTTCAAAACCCATAAAAAATTTAAAAATTTTCAAATATAAAAATAATTTTAATATTTACACCCTTTTTGTATATAAATAAGATAATGAAAGTTTAGATAGTGAAAAATTGCATCCATGAGATTAGAAAAATTTTAGAAAACTAAGAAAATTAGAAGTTTTCTTATACGAACTAGTAATAAGTAGTTATGAGCCGTTGTCCCAAGGGTTAGTAAGATGAAGGACGTCAGTAATCTGAGGATAAAAATAAGTCTGAAAAATAGTTTCTATTCTGGAAGCCAAACATTTTGAACGTTGATACCCTGCTATTCGCACTTACACACGTCTTAAAGCCTGGGATAGTAGAGGATACCTTGAAATGCTCTTGTCTTAAAGCCAAAAGTATGAAAAAAAAATGGTGAGAAAAATGAACACTGGTTTTGTTATCACCAAGGGCAATAAAAATATATAGCAAAAGGGTGCTTCTTCACCTAGTGCCCTAAGGCCAATTGGTCTGGGAGTCACTGCTATGCCTGAGGTGGTGCAAGACTAGGAAAATACACCAAATAAGCAATCACATGAGTAATCGGTCGGTTAGTACCTCAAGAAGTATTAACGGTCGCATGAAAGTGTGTGAGCTCATCGAAAAAAAAAATATATATATATATATATACTGAGGCTGATGGGCAAGAGTATGATAGCTTGAATTGAATTCTCCGGGTGTAGGGATGTCTTTACACACACGCAGGGTTATATGATCGATGTTTGGAAGAGAGATAGAAATGAAAAATAAGACGATGTTTTATTGAGGGAGGACGTGATTTCTAACATCTTTTCATGACCATTAAGATAGGGCTCATGACAACCGAAAAGCTAGCTTAGTTGGAAACCCTAATTTTCAAAGTTTTTCATTTACAATTCTTTTCTTTAAATGTAATATTCATGATCTTCCTTTTATTATTGGATTTTGTGGGTGCAATCCGCTGAAAACCCTCAGGAGACAACACTCCTCCTACTAGGGACACCTAGAGGTTTAAAGGCTTGTTGCACGTGCTCAGTGCAATCGTGTTGCCTACGAAAGTGTGCTAGTTAGTTTTTTCCCTTTCTTTATTTTCTCCTTCTCTTTTTAATAAAACATTCGCTCGAGACGATCGAAATTAAGTTTGGGGGTATTTGATCAGTCGAAAATATTGTATATTTTAGCCGGCAATTTCCTTAACATTTGCATACATTTAGAAGTGTTCGGCATCCATATTCTACATATTAGCAAATCCGTCACAAAATATGAGATTGCATGTGTTAGACTTTTTAACCGACACTTTAAAGGAAATTAACCGCATTTCATGGCATCGCATCTTTTCTGTATTTGCGCAACACTTGTCTTGAGTCTGTGCAGGAAAATACGGAAGAAAACCAAAGAGCTGATCAACATTAAGCCAATTCAATCATTTCAGATCTGGTAACAGTGAAGAAGGAATTAGACAATTCTGTATAGAAAATAAAGGCCCACAACATAGCCCAAGACTACCACAGAAAGCACAAGCTCTGAAGCCCCAAAGCAGCCGCCCTTCCGCGGCCCAAACCCCTTATCTGCGGCGGAAGCGCCGCGGTTCTGCCACGTCAGCAGGAAATGTTTTGGGCAAAATCCTCAGCTCTGGTCCCACATTGCTTTCTGACACTTCAAAGTCAAGAATTCTCTCGAAGCTACTACAGATCAGAAATGAAGATTAAGAAGGCTAATCCTAATTAAGCTCCTAAATTAATCCTCTTCTAGAAGCTCCTCCTAACTAATCACATCTAGAACCTTCTCCTCTAACTAACTTTTGGAGGGAAATTTGAATTCTCTCAACAAACTTTTGGAGGGAAACTTAGAATTTGAAATCCTAGATCTAGGGTTAGTTATCTATAAATAGATCCTAAATCTAAGGGTTGAGGTTGTTCTTTAGTTCTTTAATCTTCATTAGTTAAATAATTCCCTCTTTCACCATCTTCTTCCACAAGTCTCGTGACAAGGCTTGTGCGAAACCCTAACCCTAATTCCACTCCAAATCCAAGATCTTGAGTACTAAATCAAGCGAGAAGCCTTCAACCTTTTAGGAGCCGAGCCGATCTTCAATCGGACAAGTGATCCAAGCCGATCCGCGTTCCACGGAGACGAGCGAAGCCAAGTCGACGATCGAGTTCCTCCTCTTGTAGTTCTTAAGAATGTAATGAAATTGTTGATATAAATAAAAGGTGAAATTCTTTTATCTTGCTTTCTTTTAATTCTTGCATCATGATTAGATCTCAATTTGTAATTGTTGTTCTTGTTGTGATGTGTGAGTAAAACTCCGCTCGTCGAGGAGTCGAGACGATTGTAGAATGATGATGTAACAAATCTAAATACGATTTTTAAGTCCTACGAGTTTTGTAAACCCTAGCAAGTTCAAGAATCGATGACCTAGTTTCGTAAGCGATGCTTTCTTGATTGTGATCGCTCGAAATTAGGGATCTACGATCGTTTCTTGAATTTACTAGAGGCTAGAATATGAATGATATCGACGAAAGAACAAGAGATAAGATGAAACCCTAGTTTCACAAGAAATCCTTAATTCTCGATCGATCATCATCAATCTAGTATCAATTCATCGAAGGATAAGAATATGTAATTGTAAGATTACATCACATCTATAGATCCGATCGATTCCTACGAGCCTCATTTCGATTCTTGAGATTTGGTTTGGAAAAATCATTAAACGATCAATTCTTGATTCTATCTTTTAAATGCTTTCTTAGATCTAGTTTTTTCTCATTTCTTGAACTTCAACTTTAAATCTTGAATTGTTTGTTTTCTTTTCATTAAAGTTTCAATTCATCTAATTCAAAAGACGAACGATTACACTTTCCCTGAGGACGATCCGCACTCACATACTAACTACAATCCGACACCGTAGTTGATTGCGGTCAATTAATTTTTGGTTGTGATTTCTTTACAATTTCCTACTACACATCAAGAATTCGTTTCAATCAATGTACCTATGGACTATCATGTCCCCATTAGTATGATCTGCATCATAGTCCAGGTAGTCAAGTACACATCCTAAGGGCTTTATCAACCTGTAACTATAAGACAGTTTAAAGAGACAAGTGTACATGTTAAGATAAAGAGCAACCAGATAGCATACTATCATATCGAGCAAGAAAGTCATCTCTATATATATGTCCAAGCATCCAATATTATATACATCATCTGTACAATACTGGCCTCTAGGGCATACATACAACTAACAGCATCGTCCATGCCAAATTCAAAAATTTGCCGTTCTAGCTAACCCTAACTAAGAATCGTATACTAGAAATCGACGGAAAGGAATGCAAACAACTTTGCATAAGTAAACTGAGAAAGGAATAAAACCTTTGTAGACCAGTCCTTTACTTCAATAGCTCCGTGTAGTAGTCCCCTTCGCTGCGATCATGAACTCCGGACTCTAGAGAGGCTCCCATGAAAAAACGAACAAGCTTGCTTCGATGTCTTCGAGGCCGAAAATGATCTACATCGAGGAGACACTAACCCAATCTATTTCTTCACTAGGTCAAGAACTTTGTGAAGAGAACAACCTTTACTAAATGGCAAGTAGTAGAGGATGATGAATTAGGAAGTGGGCTCACTTTACATTTCATTTTCTCACAACTCCATTGAAGCTAGTAAGCTTTTCAGGAAGAAGAAGAAGATGAAGAACTAACTCATCAAATGAATTATTTGTAAGGTTAATAATGCAACCAAGGGTTAAGCATGTCATGCTTAACCCTTGTAATGAGTTAACTATAAGCTATGGTTAAAGGTTAGGTCAAAAATATGTTAAGCAAGACAAAGAGAATGGATAAAGTCAAAGATGCCTTGAAGCTTCTGCAGGCTTTCAACAAATATCAACCATGACTAATTCAACTTTTTTTTGAATTAATTAATAATAAATATCAACCCTAATCCTAAACCTAGAATGGTTTAACCCTCATTAACACTAGTTGCATTTGTAACCTAGCATGATACATTTAACATATATCACATATACATCAATGTATCCAAAGTGAGAAAAGAAATCATAAGTGAGCTAATACTAGTTAATGTAATGTAATAAATCAAATATATAATTATACATTAGATTATCAAATGACCTCTTGATTTGATAATCCGGCTATATCACCTATAACCGACTAATATCATAATGTAACATCTTATCGAATCAACACTTGATCCGATAACCCGGCTATATCACATATAACCTTTCATGTCACGCATCGCGAGAATAGAATGCGGCATCACATATCGCATTAATCTCAGTCCCGCACATATCACATATGTGCTCCTACTCCGTTTCGCTTGTGCCAGGAAACCCCTGTGTAGGACTCTAAAGACTCGTCAATACGCCGACAGAATGTGATGATCATATCAAACACCCACAAGCCGCAAGCGGTCTGCTAAACGTAACGGCCACCCTGGTATTTAGCGATCAAAAGATCAACAAGCAAGCCTGCTCACACTCCTACGAATCTAATCAGTAACACTGATGTACAGTCCGGTTTCTTCGTATGATATGTCGCATATCTCGTCTAGGGGTGGTAAACGTTAGACCCCAGTAACTCGATAAGTCGTGTCGATATGAGGCTAATAACGGGTCGAGAAACTACTGATAACACTTACCAGTATATCTCTGAAGTAGCCTTTGTTGGATATAGTGCCCTCAAAGTCAATTATTGGATCGCAGGCAAGTGATTGCAATGATTGAGGGAGGACCTATTCCGGTAGGACAGTCTTACTCAAGATGATAGTATGCTATCTGGTTTATCTTTATCATCGTGTACATGATTTAGGTGACATTAGATATCACTATTGCACGTTGATAGAGCCCTTAGGATTCTTATTTGACGGCCAGCAGTATGATGGCGATCATATACGTGGGAGCTGGGGTCTATAAGCACATCCTTAAAAGGTCCCTAGTCGAGAGAGTTTCGTGACAGGGCATCGATACTCCGGAGTAGACTTGTGTATACAGTTGAGACCCCGACGAGGGGCGGTGGCTGGTCTCACAAGCCATTGGTGCCAGTTGGTTCACCTAAGATGTATACAGGTGCTAATTGGGTTATGAGTATACCGGACAGGACTCGCCGGGAACATGCTAGTTGGTATTATACCAGACGTCAGATAGCAGTTCCCTGGTGACATGTGTACAGGTTAGTTCATCGACCTGACATCGTCATTTGTCTCGTGTGAGTTCCCACTGTGCTTTGATTACTACCCTACCACGGCTCAAAGGAGTCGTGCAAACAGGTTTTAGTTAGGTATAATCCCGAGCAACATAGAGGCAGTGAGCGGATCGGCAGGAGTTTCGTCTCTCCCCGTATTGGGGGTGAGATCGCGCTGTGTCTAGGAGAGCCATTACAAGAAGTCCTTGGCCAAGGCAGGAGTTTTACTGGTAGGTATTCCAGTAAAATCTCAGGGTGTTCTGGGCTATACTCCGACACGACTTGTACCGCTTTTGGGGCTCTGACTTTTACCAACCCCCTAGGCCCGACATGCGATGCTCATAGACGAACGGACCGGACTGTACGGATATTTTCACTGACAAGCTTAGTAGGGTGTCAGGATGAGTTCGCTCATCGACCTCCCTTTTGGTCAATACCTGATAGCCCGTTACGTACAGCTAGTACCATTGACGTGCTAGTGGTTAAATCCACAGCCAAAATATTGACGAGTCTTTAGAGTCCCCCACAGACAGTTTCTTAAGTTTCGGGCAAAACGTTGTAGAGGCCGTATGGATATATGGCAGTTCGATCATATACGTGCAATAGTGCACGGATCATGATCGGACGGATCATACTAGTGGGCTTTGGTTTAAGCCGTATCCTAGTATTAGATTTGTTAGATTATTTTAATCTCATCGCATTCGCATTAAGTCGGAATGCGGATGGAGCTATGTATATACAGGTGAGGGGTATTCCTGTGATCCGTCACGAGTTTACTTTAGATGTTGCCATATCTTTTTATTGTCATAAACATTTGGGTTAATGTTTTGGTGGAAATAGTGAGTGGAAGTCATCATGAAGAGGAACAATCAATTAGGTGACACATGGCCTCTTTTTTAGTGCTAATGTCACTTAATTGATTGATTAGTGTATTGAATTGATGGATGGAGAGAGAAAGGGCAGCCCTATCTCTTGGGGTTGGCTTTTGAGTTTCATTCTATTGCTCTCACAATAATTCAACACAAAACAAAAGATTGCCTCTTCTTCTTCTTCTGCCTCTAGCTCACCATTTCCACCATGGCTTCATCTTCAACCTCCATCCATACACTCTCATGCGTTGAGAATCAATGGATGCTTAAGACTAAGTGATCGCACACATTCTCTACTTCACCTTGGATACGTCGGCTAGCAAACTTCGTGTCCGAGTTGCTTCGGATGAAGCTGGAGCCCGTAAAAGGATTCGAAGATGTGGTGCCCTTTCCGACATGGAGACCGGAGATCGGAGATGCCGTGAGGAGCTTGGGTTGGTGGCCAAAGACCGAAGGACACGGATCGATCGGTATAGCTTTTCTAACCCTTCTCTAGTTAGCTACTTATAGGTTAATGGTTCGATCCGGGATTAAATTCTACGATAGCGCCGGTTTCAAGTTTTGAAAAAGTTTTCGTTTCCGCATTTTAGCCTCGGATCAACGGCCGGGGCGCTACCGTAGACTTACATGGTAACAGAGCCATGCCATTAACCTTTATTAACTTGCTCTAACGTGTTTAAAATATCGATCGAATGAAATTTCCGAAACCGCGATTCCATTTCATGAAGTTTCTGTCGAATTTTTTTTTGTATAAAAATTATTTTGGTTACGTAAGAAAATCAGGCAGGCTTTTCTAAGACCACTGTAGAAATTTGTAAGTGTGACTCTACCATAGCGCCACGGAACCGCGGCATTACCCACGTTTTGGTCGCGGTTCCGCCGCACTACTGTATCTTCAATGCACCAATTTTTCTACTGTGGTCTCTGACTTGGTATTGGGGTTTCTGGTATTTTTAGTTTTGGGCCAGATTATTTTGAGTGCTGGATTTGTGCTTGGGGCCCACTTCGGGAAATTTTGTCGATCGAAAATTTTAAATATGTTAGTTTATAGTGCTTACTTTATATCTGTGACCGTGAATGTCATTCGAGCGGTAAATCTTGTCTAATTGCTATAGTTCTTTTAGACGGATTTGCGAACGTGACATTCACGTTGATGTTCTGTGTTGTGCTGTGATGTTGCGGATTTGTCGTGGTGGATAGCCTGGATGCAATGGTAGTACAGTTTGGTTGTATTTGTACATTTGATATTGTGGGGCGAGCGTCCGACATGTGGACTGCCGTCACTGCCTGTTTGTATATTATTGTTTTGGGGCACGACCGGGCAGAGGTCGATGTACCCGTTGTATATATTTTACTTTCTGTACTAGGATAACCCCGCGGTGGGGAGCACGGATAGCCTGGTTCTAGAGGGCAACATGCCCGCATCTCATGGCTTTGAGACGGAGGGGTTTCACTCTAGAATTGGCGGGCTATTCGCCGCACTCATAAGGGGTACAGGTTGACCCAAGGAGGCGTGCTCAAGTTACCGGATTCCGTGAAGTGCTGGGTGGTCCTTTCACTTTGCTGTAGGGGCTGTCTCACTTCAGGTTTTGGAGGGTAACTTGCTGCGCCCGTAGGGGTCTAGGATTTCATTGCACAGGCTATCCACACGACCAGGGGAACGTCGGGTTTCAGTAGCGGCTCTATGAAACCCGGGGATCCCGGATTATCTGTATTGTTCTGTGATGCTTATTACATTTCTGTGATGTTGCATTTATCACGTCTTGAGCGATTATTATATATTGATATATATACTAGTAGATGTTGTAAATGTTTTACAACCGCGCTAGTCCACTCCCCACTTTGTCGTTAGTTAAGTAACCTAACGGGTGATAACGGGACCGAGTGGCGAATGCGGATGGCATATACGTACATCATATTTTCGTTCTTTTATGGTGTGATTAATTTATAGGACTGCATTGATTCGGATCAATGCAAGCTAAACAAACCTATTCTAATGTTGTTGGAACATTTTTCAAAAAGCTGTTATTGCAAAGACGTTCTCTTTTGCTTTGCACAGTGGTATTCGGTTATGAATATCCAGCACCTCAGTCGACGAGGCAAGGGCCGAGATCCCTTCACCGAGAGTGACGCTTTGGGCAGAAGTTTGCGTCAGGATAATAACTTCACTATAGTCGATTGCTTTTTGCTCTGCATCGTGGTATTCAGTTGTAATAACCTGCACCCATTCTACGGGGAAAGAGCCGAGATCCCTTCACCGGGAGTGACCTCTTTAGCAAAGGTTTTCGCCACTATATTTTTATAAAAAGCTATCCAGTTCCTTCAACGATATCAAGTTCATTACGTTAAAGGTTTTTCGCCAAAAACCATTCGTAGCCCTCCGTCATTTCAGATGGGTAGCACTTAGTATTCATGCTATGTTTGTTGGCCTTCGTCATGGCACAGTGTATGGTAGCTATTTGTTACTTTTTTGCTGCATAGATAGATGCATTGGTTTGGGACAGTCGTATAGCCTTGTTGACCTTCGTCAAGGGCTTGTACTAGTGGGTTCAAATTAACCTGGACAATGACGGGTAGAACTTGACATGTGACTTATGATTTGTTGATCTTCGTCAAGGTCATAAGAGCATGGGGTAAAAATCACATCGGGAGTTTCTAAAGAAACTGAAACTTGCCAGATATGCGCATACCTTTTGGAGTGTGATAACGTGAGTGGATTCTATCACGTTATCATGCGATGATAGTTGGATCCCGATTCCCACTGATGAGTTGGTTTACTCCTCGGGTTATCCCGACTAATTATTCTTTCAGGTTTGGAGGAGAATTTGAGGATACAGTGGGAGGTTTCCTGATTAGATAAATTGATAACCATTATTGTCTAGGTTAGAGTGCACGCAGAGTGTTTCTTTTCTCTCTCTCTTTGGCAGCAACCATGGCCCGACCCTAGACTATGACTCAGTGACCAAGTTAACCGAACTTTCTTAAAACACTGGCTTTTGGATTGTCAGAGTTGCATACCTCATTGCCACTCCTACTTTTACCCTTTTCTCCAGAACACCCCGTATTACTACGAACATCCACTTCCATTGGATAAAACCATCGTATGGTTATATACGAACTCGAAGGAACTTGTTCCAGATTTGAGGATGGTTTCTGGTTCTGGAGAAAATGAATAGGACTATTCAGTTGTCTTTTCCTTTTACCTTCTCTCTGGTTGCCAGTGCTCCTTGGATCAGGACGGTACACCTATTATGCTAATTGGATAGTCTTCTTCCAAACTATAGGCAGGTGCCGAACGGTGGGGAATGAAGAAAACCAATTAGCCTAACGATGGTGTACAGAAGGTAATAAGTTAAGACAAATAAAGGGATTAGAAAGAGGGCAAAGTAAACTGCGAAGATCCACAGAAGGTAATAAGTTAAGACCAAACCAAGTATTTCATCGCCACTCCTACTTCACCTTTGTATTTCTCCAGGACACTCCGTATCACTATGAAGATCCACAGTTATTTGGATACTCCATCATATGGATATATACGAACTCAAAGGGACTTGTTCCAGTTCGGGGATGGATTCTGGTTTAGGAGAAATAGGAATAAGGTTTATTCAGTTGTCTTTTATTTTTACCTTCTCTCGCGTTGCGAGTGCTTCTAGGATTAGGAGAGTACGCCCATTATGCTTATTGGATAGTCTTCTTCCAAACCATAGGCAGGTGTCGAACGGTAGGGAAGGAAGAAAACCATTTAACCTAAAAGGGTGTACAGAAGGTAATGAGTAAAGAAAAATAAAGGGATTTGGAGAGATGGCAAAGAAATATACGGTTACAGTTGTGAATCTGATAATGGAAGAGGCATTACTAAGAATACCCGTATTCCCCTTCGAAACATTTACATGTTTCAGTTTCACTGCGTATTGTTAAAAGAAAACTAATTTCCCAATTAGTCCTTACTCCAGGGTATGTATTTACCAGGTTTGATTCTCACATCTGTAAAGTTTTACAGATGATTAGTGGGAGTAAGTTATTAGGAATTGAGTGATCATCCTCATTATATCGAGATTCGTTGTAATTGGTGATATTTGAGGAAATCGCCTGGGTTGTTTGCCGGACGGCAAATATTTGGTTTTGAATATCCGTTGTTACGCACCAATTTCAAATTGATATATCTGTACGTTTATTTTTATAAAGTGAGATATAACTTTTTTAAATTATGTCTATGATATTTACCTATATCAGTGGATGGTTAGGTAAGGAGTATTAAACAGCGGTGTAATTCTTCATTACCATAGTACAGTTTTCAACCTACGACACACAGGGTTTGAGTTATTCAACTCAGGGGACTTATACAAAGTATTGTATATTGTTCAGTGTCCATTAGGACAGAGGGGTTGGTCCTCGTACTATATTCTGTTTACTTATGACTTCTCTAGTTTTAGACAAGGGTTTCGTAGAAATGCAAGGTCTAAGTTTTGAGAAGTTATAGGTATAAGAGTAAAGTAGAGAACCAGGTGTTGCAAGTATCGGGATTCTTCAAGGTGATCGAGAATGTAGATACTTGTGTATGGTATTCAGTTGATAGTAATGGGTTTTGAGAAACTTATTTCTCTTTTAGGTTACTCATATTTGGATGCACTCCTAAGTTGAGTAATGCTGATCAGCCTCTCTCCATTTAGTTGACATGCACTGGAGACAGCTGCATGATTTGAATCTGGTTCCAATTAAATCAGTGCCTCCGTTTCTATATTGGATATAGAATAGTTCATATCTTAACAATGTTAAGGTACGGGGAGTTGTCCGGCTTATGCTTAAAACCAGACTCTGGATAACTCAAGGCACGTTTCTGTAATGGCTGTTTGAGGGTTGACCAGGGCTATGACGAGGGTTGACTTTCTACCATCTGGAAGATCAATAGTGATATTGTTCTTGACTCGCCACAGTTTTAGTGAAATGGATTTTTTTCAGAAAACAGTAGTGGGAGTATGGTAGAACTGGAAGTGATTCCAGAACTGCAAACGATTACTGAAAATTTGATAAGAACCTAAAGATTCAATCTGGTTTGATATTCCATTGGCCACTCCACAGATATGGTGGGTAATCTCAGGCACCCGAGAGGTTCTCCGGTAGCCTCAAGGACAGTGACATGGAGGTTCTTGTTTACCCAGACTTGACACTACTGTTGTTCCAGGCTATGAAACCCGGCAGGAGGATGAGTATAGCGTCGTTCTAAACTAGCTCTAGAAGTGCACGTGTATATGACTCTTCCAGAGGGTTGTCGTAGTCAGTGGGAGCAGCGGAAGCATAGTGGACAAGTAGCTTATGTCTATAGACTAGAGCAGATATAGCGGAGAGAGATCATCTATTTCTTATGTGACAGTCATATGTTTGACTTCATGAGAATAGAGGATGGATCTGTTAAGAAAGTAGTATGGTGTGATGTCCTGGTATATGGATGACATACACACAGTAGGAAGTGAAATTCCTATACTACGATCGGTTATACTTTGGTTGTCACACAGTGGTTTCTCCACATAGGATATAGATAAAATATCAAACATTCTGGTTACTAAATCTATGGTTTTAGATCTAGATTTAGGTAGTTTTCCAATCTGGGTACTTAGACAGCATTCTAAAGGTGTTTTAGAATGGACGACTCCTGGCACGGTAGTGTACCTGCAGGTGAAAGAGTCACCCTCTCTAAAGGTGTCTTACAGACTAAAGGGGTGAGGGATGTGCATGATTGACATATCACATGAAAGGTTCCTAGGCACTCTAGTGAGGTCTCACAAGGCATCGAACATGCCAATTTAAAAAAAATGGTGCCGAGAAACCCTAGACTACGGATCTTAGACTAGATGTTTAGGCGAAATGATAATCTAGTTAACTACTTAACTAAAAGTTAGATTCTACAACCTTTGTAGATCCGGATATCCACTTCCTTAGCTCCACGTAGTGCTCCTCTCGCTGTCCTTTTCCAATCTTAGACTCGTTCATCGGTTTCATCGGGAAGGCGAGCGGAATAGGTCGTCGGCTTCGTGTCAAAGACGATCTACGTCGAGGCATCACAAGTTCAAGCTCCGACTTCACAAAGTTGTGAAACTTGTGAAGAAAACACCCAAAACAACTTGGCAAGAGGTAGAGGGTGAAGAAATAGGAGGTGGGTTCACTTTAGAATTGGATTTATCTCACTTTAGCTCAAGTTGCCATTGATGGACCTTGAGCTTTTCTTGAAGAAGAAGATGAAGATGAAGAAAAGAATATCATAAGTCTTCTTGTAAATGATAAAATAAATCAATACTTATCATTTACAAACCATAGTTTAGTGTAGAGAATAGACCATGGTTAGTTGGATAGGTTAGGGTTAAGCATGAAGACAAGGATGGTTAAGAAGTCAAAGCTTCATGAAGCTTCAACTAAAGACAAACTTCTCCACCATTCTTATCTCAACCTTTTTCAAATAAATAAATGAAGAAATAAATAAATAAATAAATGAATATGCAAAACCCTAATTATCAAATTAACCATGGTTTAATTCTATATACTTAACTAAATAATCAAGTATCATCAAACATGATACATCTATGTGCACAAAAGTATATCACATATACAATTTGCACATCAAGTGAGAAAATACATATAAAGTTAACCAATACTAGTTAATGCAAAGTAATTTATCAAATATATAATTATACATCAAATCATTAAATCAACATTTGATTCAATGATCCGGTCATGTCGCACATAACCGACTAGTATTCAATGTATCGATTTATCGAATCAATGATTCGATAACTAGGTCATATCGAATATAACCAATCGAAACATATATCGCGAGAATGAAATGCGGTATCACATACACGCATTATTCTCGGTCCTGCACATATCTCATATGCGCTCCTATTTCGTTTCGCTTGAGCCAGGAAACCTCTGTGTAGGACTCTAAAGACTCGTCAATACGCCGGTAGCAGATGATGATCATATCAAGCACCCACAAGCCGCAAGCGGTCTGCCAAACGTAACGGCCATCCGGGTATTGAGCGATCAGAAGATCGACGAGCTAGCCCGCTCACACTCCTGTGAATCCAACCAGTAACACTTACCGTACAGTCCGGTCTGTTCGTCTGATACGTCGCATATCAAGTCTAGGGGTGGTAAACGTCAGACCCCAATACTCGATAAGTCGTGCCGATATGAGGCTCATAACGGGTTGAGAAACTAATGGTAACACTTACCAGCAAATCTCTGATCAGCCCTGGCCCGGGACTTCCCTGTTACGGCCAATCGAGCACAGCGCAACATCAACCCCCAATACCGGGAGAGACGAAACCCCTCCTATCGCTCATTGCCTCCATGTGACTCGGGACTGTACCCAAAGACCACCGTTTTGCACGCCCTCATGGACGTGGTAAGGTGGAGATCAAAGCACAGTGGGAATCACACAAGACTCTATGACGATCTCGGGTCTACAGACTAACCTGTACAAGTGTCACCTGAGAACTGCCATCTGACGTGAGGTATAATACCATCTGGGAGTTCTCGGCGAGTCCGTCCAGTGTACCCAGTCTCCACTGAGCACCCGTATACCATCTCTGATGTCAAACACCAATGGATATGGGATCATCCATCGCCCATCACATGGGTCGAGAAGCGTATACGCCAGTCTACTCTAGTATATCGATGCCCCGTCTCGATACACCCACGACTAGGGACCTTGAAGGATGTACTTATGGACTACCATGTCCCCACTAGTATGATCTGCATCATAGTCCAGGTAGTTAAGTACACATCCTAAGGGCTTTACCAACATGTAACTATAAGACAGTATAAAGAGACAAGTGTACATGTTAAGATAAAGATCAACCAGATAGCATACTATCATGTCGAGCAAGAAAGTCATCTCTATATATGTCCAAGCATCCAATATAATATACATAGTCTGTACAATACTGTCCTCTAGGGCATACATACAACTAACAATCTCCCACTTGCACTAGGGCCAGCTGCTGTAGTATCTCATACCGAGCATCCCGAAGAGTCTCTCAAACTGTATCTGGGGAATGGCCTTCGTGAGTGGATCCGCCGTGTTGTTCTTCGTGTCAACTCTCCTGATCTCGATCTCCCGGCGATCAACTATCTCCCGGATCAGGTGATACCGCCTCAGAATATGCCTGGATCGCTGATGGGACCTGGGTTCCTTGGCCAAAGCCACCGCTCCATTGTTATCGCAATACAAAGGTATTGGACGCTCAATGGATGGAACCACTCCAAGTTCAGTAATGAACTTCTTGATCCAGACAGCTTCTTTAGCAGCATCGTTGGCAGCGATGTATTCAGCCTCCATCGTCGAGTCTGCCACGGTTTCCTGCTTGGAACTCTTCCAGCTAACCACCCCTCCGTAAAGGGTAAAGACAAAGCCCGATTGCGACTTAGAGTCGTCCTTATCACTCTGGAAGCTCGAATCGGTAAAGGACTCCACTTGGAGCTTTCCGTTACCATACACCAAGAACATATCTCTAGTCCTTCGCAAGTACTTGAGAATGCTCTTCACAGCTGTCCAGTGACTCTCTCAAGGATCAGCTTGATACCTGCTCACTATACTTAGTGAGTATGCTACATCGGGTCTGGTACATAGCATCGCATACATGATAGAGCTTACTGCCGAAGCATAGGGTATCCCTTGCATGCGAGCTCTCTCCAAATCAGTCTTGGGAGACATCTCTTTGGAGAGAGTGACTCCAGAGATCGTGGGTAAGTTCCCACGCTTGGACTCTTCCATACTAAACCTCTTTAGTATGGTGTCAATGTACCTGGATTGGGACAATCCCAAAATCCTTTTGGATCTATCTCTATAGATCCTAATTCCCAATATGCAGGAGGCATCACCAAGATCTTTCATTAAGAATCTTTGTGATAAGAAGAGCTTGACCGATTGCAGCATAGGAATATCATTTCCTATCAAGAGTATGTCGTCCACGTACAATACGAGGAAGACAACCTTACTCTCTGCCACCTTCTTGTAGATACAAGGTTCATCTGGATTTTTGACGAAATCAAACTCTTTGATAACGACGTCAAAGCAGATGTTCCAACTCCGCGATGCTTGCTTTAATCCATAAATGGATTTAAGCAGCTTGCACACATTTCCGCTGCTCCCACTGTCTACGAAGCCCTCTGGCTGAGTCATGTACACGCACTATTCTAAATCACCGTTTAGAAAGGCGGTCTTAACATCCATTTGCCAGATTTCGTAATCATGATATGCAGCGATGGAAAGCATGATCCGGATGGATTTAAGCATAGCCACTGGAGAAAAGGTCTCGTCATAGTCCACACCTGGTCTTTGACGAAATCCCTTTGCTACAAGTCTAGCTTTGAAAGTCTCCACTTTCCCATCTACACCAAGTTTCTTCTTAAAGATCCACTTGCTCCCAATGGGTTTTACCCCTTCAGGAGCAAGTTCCAAAGTCCATACTTTGTTGGTGTACATGGATTCCATCTCGGACCGCATTGCATCCAGCCATTTCACAGAGTCACCACTCGTGATGGCCTGCTCGAAGCTAGTTGGGTCATCATCCTCCATGATGCAATCCTCGCTCCCACCATCCATGAGAAAACCGTAGTATCTCTCAGGTGGGCGAGGAACCCTACTAGATCGGCGGAGAGGCTGGGGTTCATCGGGAACTACGGAATCCTCTGGTTCAACCAAATCTTCTGTTGTAGTCTGTATTGCTGGAACCTCTTCCAGTTCTACCTCAATGCCACCTATCTGTTTCATAAGAAAACCTTTTTCTAAGAAAGTGGCATGCCGAGAAACAAACACTTTTTGTTCCTCGGAGTGGTAGAAGATATACCCTCGCGAATGTTTGGGATATGCAACAAACTTATATAGAACAGACCTTGCCTCGAGCTTGTCCGGATTTTGTGTTTTAACATAGGTCGGACAACCCCATATCTGAATAAAATTAAGACATGGTCTCTTGCCATTCCATATCTCATATGGAGTGGTAGGCACTGATTTGGTCGGAACTCTATTCAGTAGGTATGCAGCAGTCTCCAGTGCATATCCCCAGAAGGAAATAGGTAACTCAGCTGTACTCATCATAGAGCGCACCATATCTAATAGGGTGCGATTTCTCCGCTCCGATACACCGTTGTGCTATGGTGTATATGGAGGAGTCAGCTGAGAGAGAATCCCATTCTCTTTTAGGAAGTCCCGGAATTCATTGCTCAAGTATTCACCTCCTCGATCAGATCGTAGGATTTTAATACTTTTTCCGGTTTGGTTCTCAACTTCTTGTTTATATTCCCTAAATTTCTCAAAAGCTTCTGATTTGTGTTTCATCAGGAACACATATCCGAATCTAGAGAGATCGTCAGTGAATGTAATGAAGTACGAAGAACCATCCCTGGCATGTGTAGATATGGGACCGCATACATCACTATGTATCAGTCCCAAGAGTTCGGTAACTCTTTCTCTGTGTCCCGTAAACGGAGTTTTGGTCATCTTGCCTTTGAGACATGACTGGCAAGTGTCATAAGATAAAAATTCAAACGGATTTAAATATCCATCTTTATGCAACTTAGCTAGTCGTGTCGCATTGATGTGGCCCAGTCTACAATGCCACAAGAAGGATTCGTTGAGTTCAGAACTCTTCCTCTTGTGTGCGTTTGTTATGCTCAGAACTGTTGATTGATTTAGAACATAAATGCCATTGCATAACGTGCCTGATCCAACCAACTTTTGGTTACGGAAAATATTCATAACATTGTCCTGTAATACAAAATTATATCCCTCTTTAGTTAATAAAGAAACCGATATAATGTTGCATATCAGGTTCGGCATGTAATAGCATTCGTTCAGAACCAATGTATTACCAGTTGGTAATACAAGGTGATATTCCCCGACAGTCTTGGCTGCAACAATTGCACCATTTCCTACTCTTATGTCTTTATCACCTTCTCCAAGTTCTTTACCTTTCCTAAGCCCATGTAACTGATTACATATATGGGATCCTGACCCGGTATCCAATACCCAGGACGTAGAGCAAATGGAGAAACAGTTCTCAGTAACGAACACACCCGAAGAAAATGCATCAACATGTACTTTCTTCAATCGGGTGGCATGGGAATCCTGGTATTCCCCTATATCCTGTTCATTCCTATAACTCTTATAGGAAAGAACGGAACCAACGTTCCCCAGCACAGTATAACATGCGGGTTCGGTCAATACATCCATATTATTATCTTCATTAGGGCATGAAATGGTCGCTACCTGGAGAGAGAGATAAGAAAACACTTTAGCGTATGCTTGTACAAGATCAGATTGGTTATTATCTTATCTAATCAGGATGGCTCCCACTGCTTTTTATCAAATCTTCCTTCAAACCCTAAAAGGAAAGACTAGCCGGGATTAATTACACACTACAGGTTCGCCAATCTTTCAGCCAGGCCAGTGTCGGTACTTTGAGGGAGGTCCCCCGTGCTTTCGCACGAACCTAATTAATGTAAACCTCGTTTTCCCAGAGGCGTAACCCCGTTGACACCTTTCTAGACACCTACTTGATCGGCTAATTGCAATGTGTAAAACTCTCCCAGGAGTAACTCTTACTCGCAGCGGGTATCGGGATCCAACTATCTCATAGAAGGTATGCAATCTCATTGCAAATTTCAACACTTGAAATTCCCGATAATATTTTGCCCCTAGCATCCTATGACCTTGACGGAGGCCAAACAACCCATAGTCCGCTAGTCAAGTTCAACCCGTCATTTCCTGATTGAATTAAACCCACCCGCACGACCCTTGACGGAGGCCAAACAACGCCGTACGAATACCCTAATCCAATCGCATCATATGCAAGCAGATAAGCACTAGTTAGCTACCGTACACTGCGCCTTGACGGAGGCCAAACTACCGCAGCACGAATACTAACTAATACTCATCTGAAATGACGGAGGGCTACGCAGGTTTTTCATAAAAACCATGAGCGTAATGAACTTGATATCGTTGTAGAATCAAATGAAGTTTTGAAATGGAGTGATTTTGAGGCTTTTCTAGTTTTGCTAAAGGGGTCACTCCCGATGAAGGGATCGTCGGCCCTTTCCTCGTCGAATGAGGTGCGGGATATATCATATATATCGCTGTGCAAAGCAAAAACCCAAAAGCAGTCAAAAGCAAACCGAGTGTGTAGCATCTGCCAGTTATTGCTAAAGGAGTCACTCCCGGTGAAGGGATCTCGGTCCTTTCCTCATCGAATAAGGTGCAGGGTATATCATATATACCGCTGTGCAAAGCAAGAACTGTAGCTACCTGTTTTATTTTAAAATTCGATTCCACAACATCTTAGGTTTCTTATCTTTCATTAATCACATTAATGAAGTCCCATCATTTAAATACCTAAACATCACAGATAGATATGACGTACACTTATGCCATCCGCATTCGCCTCGATGTCCCCTCGTGCACCGTTAGGTTAGGTAACTAACGACAGAGCAGGGCAGGGCTAGCGCGGGTGTAAAACATAAGTAACGTCTATATAATATATCATATATACTATATACTATATCCATCACAGAAACACATCACAGATATCGCAGCAGAATAAACATATGAAATATTGGATATACTAGGACGTCCGTGTTTTTAATACGAGCCAGTATAAAACACGGATTCCACGGTCGTGATGAATAGCCAATCCCACACCCCTAGACCCCTACGAGAGCGGCAAGCAACCCTGCCAATTCTAGGGTTAGGAGACCCGGACTCGACTCCTCGAGTTGGTCTCCCACTGGACCCCAGAACCCGGTTACTTGTGCTCCCCTCCTTGGGTCTATCCTAATGCGGAAAAGTAAATAATATACAAAGGGTGACAACTTCCGCTACCTGGAAGTGCCCCAAATAAAAGAATATTACATACAAGTTTTACATGAATGAAAATGAAAAACACTCATCTCACATAAAAACCCCCGGCTATTCGAACACGACGATCCAATATAACATATCCAGCAACACATAACATCACATGTCATCAACGTAAGTAAGTATGTATACCCCAATTGCCTTTGACATATAGCAATGAAACCGGCGATATGAACATACTACACTTACGGTCACAGAAAAGAAAGTGTAAAACTACAACAATTGGAATCCGCAACTTCTTTAGACATCGCATGCCTAATCAAATGAAATACTTAGACATCACATGCCTAACAGATATAAATCCCGCATTTTAGTCTCATTATCGAAAACTCTTTTCAATATCATATGGTACTAAACTGCTAAATTTATAACATTCATTCAGTTATCTCATAACTGTTTGTGAATTCCAATTATTGTATCACATTCCAGATAAACAGAAAATGTTAAACATTCCGATCGAACAGTCGAATACCCAAGTTTTCCCGATACAGTCCAACACATGAAATAAGTCTAGCAACATTCAGTTCGTGCCTCAGTACCAACGGTCCAGCCGTAGAAGGGTTAAGCCAACGCCTCACATGTGGCACGCCGTACTGCCCTAAAACCCCAAGGTTCAAAGGGCAGTTCAAGACGGTCACATAATCGAGTTAAGGTTGTTGTCTTCTAGAGGGTCCATCGCGTTACTTGCACTACTTAGAACGTCGTTAAACTACGGAAAAATCCAACACTTGGAAATTTCCCGACAGGGGAAAAATTGGGTATTTATATCCGGTCGAACTTTTTAACATATTCTAAAAATTATCCGGAAATACACAAAAGACGAAATTTGATAATCCGGTCGAAACACCGAAGCTCTAAAACAGCCCAGAAAATTAAACTCTGGAATAATTATTAAAAATACCCATAAAACTCAGCTGCAGAAACTATGAATTACTGTACATAGGAGGAGGGATGACGTCATCAAGACGCCGCGGAACCGCCGCTTAAGCTGGCTTAGGCCGCGGTTCCGCCGCGCTTATCACTGTTCATTGAAATAATTTGCATCGTAATTCTTAGAATTCCCTGCTGAATTTTTAAGCATTTTTAATATTGAAAAATCCCAGAATTTAGAAAATGTACAGAGAGCATGTTAGGTTTAGGGTTTCGGGTTCGTTCGAGCTTCAAATTGCGTCGGGACTTCGCCTAAGGCTCTAGCTAGGCTCTGATACCAGTGAAAGGTTCCTAGGCACTCTAGTGAGGTCTCACAAGGCATCAAACATGCCAATTTAAAAAAAATGGTGCCGAGAAACCCTAGACTACGGATCTTAGACTAGATGTTTAGGCGAAATGATAATCTAGTTAACTACTTAACTAAAAGTTAGATTCTACAACCTTTGTAGATCCGGATATCCACTTCCTTAGCTCCACGTAGTGCTCCTCTCGCTGTCCTTTTCCAATCTTAGACTCGTTCATCGGTTTCATCGGGAAGGCGAGCGGAATAGGTCGTCGGCTTCGTGTCAAAGACGATCTACGTCGAGGCATCACAAGTTCAAGCTCCGACTTCACAAAGTTGTGAAACTTGTGAAGAAAACACCCAAAACAACTTGGCAAGAGGTAGAGGGTGAAGAAATAGGAGGTGGGTTCACTTTAGAATTGGATTTATCTCACTTTAGCTCAAGTTGCCATTGATGGACCTTGAGCTTTTCTTGAAGAAGAAGATGAAGATGAAGAAAAGAATATCATAAGTCTTCTTGTAAATGATAAAATAAATCAATACTTATCATTTAAAAACCATAGTTTAGTGTAGAGAATAGACCATGGTTAGTTGGATAGGTTAGGGTTAAGCATGAAGACAGGATGGTTAAGAAGTCAAAGCTTCATGAAGCTTCAACTAAAGACAAACTTCTCCACCATTCTTATCTCAACCTTTTTCAAATAAATAAATGAAGAAATAAATAAATAAATGAATATGCAAAACCCTAATTATCAAATTAACCATGGTTTAATTCTATATACTTAACTAAATAATCAAGTATCATCAAACATGATACATCTATGTGCACAAAAGTATATCACATATACAATTTGCACATCAAGTGAGAAAATCCATATAAAGTGAACCAATACTAGTTAATGCAAAGTAATATATCAAATATATAATTATTCATCAAATCATTAAATCAACATTTGATTCAATGATCCGGTCATGTCGCACATAACCGACTAGTATTCAATGTATCGATTTATCGAATCAATGATTCGATAACTAGGTCATATCGAATATAACCAATCGAAACATATATCGCGAGAATGAAATGCGGTATCACATACACGCATTATTCTCGGTCCTGCACATATCTCATATGCGCTCCTATTTCGTTTCGCTTGAGCCAGGAAACCTCTGTGTAGGACTCTAAAGACTCGTCAATACGCCGGTAGCAGATAATGATCATATCAAGCACCCACAAGCCGCAAGCGGTCTGCCAAACATAACGGCCATCCGGGTATTGAGCGATCCGAAGATCGACGAGCTAGCCCGCTCACACTCCTGTGAATCCAACCAGTAACACTTACCGTACAGTCCGGTCTGTTCGTCTGATATGTCGCATATCAAGTCTAGGGGTGGTAAACGTCAGACCCCAATACTCGATAAGTCGTGCCGATGTGAGGCTCATAACGGGTCGAGAAACTACTGGTAACACTTACCAGCAAATCTCTGATCAGCCCTGGCCAGGGACTTCCCTGTTACGGCCAATCGAGCACAGCGCAACATCAACCCCCAATACCGGGAGAGACGAAACCCCTCCTATCGCTCATTGCCTCCATGTGACTCGGGACTGTACCCAAAGACCACCGTTTTGCATGCCCTCATGGACGTGGTAAGGTGGAGATCAAAGAACAGTGGGAATCACACAAGACTCTATGACGATCTCGGGTCTACAGACTAACCTGTACAAGTGTCACCTGAGAACTGCCATTTGACGTGAGGTATAATACCATCTGGGAGTTCTCGGCGAGTCCGTCCAGTGTACCCAGTCTCCACTGAGCACCCGTATACCATCTCTGATGTCAAACACCAATGGATATGGGATCATCCATCGCCCATCACATAGGTCGAGAAGCGTATACGCTAGTCTACTCTGGTATATCGATGCCCCGTCTCGATACACCCACGACTAGGGACCTTGAAGGATGTACTTATGGACTACCATGTCCCCACTAGTATGATCTGCATCATAGTCCAGGTAGTCAAGTACGCATCCTAAGGGCTTTACCAACATGTAACTATAAGACAGTATAAAGAGACAAGTGTACATGTTAAGATAATGATCAACCAGATAGCATACTATCATGTCGAGCAAGAAAGTCATCTCTATATATGTCCAAGCATCCAATATAATATATATAATCTGTACAATACTGGCCTCTAGGGCATACATACAACTAACATCACATGCTTAGGCAATTGAGTCAATCATGAGATGTCAAGTACCACACCAGATGTTGTTTTGGCACTAGATGCAATAAGTTGATATTAATCCTATCTTGGAGAAACGTTCGGAAGAAGTTTTAGAACATAAGTGGATGTTCTAGGAATATGATAACAACAGCCTCTTTCGAGAGATGGTTATCATTCCAGGCTTCCAAGGTGACCTGGATGACAGAGTGACTGTCAGAGTTATAATTTTCCCTCTAACGAGGGGCAGTAGTTTGGACAGGTGATCCAAGCGGACACTGAAGGAGGCATGACGCATGATACTGATTAAGTTCAGTTGACGATACAATCTAAGAAGTTTGGATTTGGAGTTCATTTATGAGCTAGGTCCCATCAGATATCCAGACATATTCTAAGACAGGTATTGCTCATTTCGGGAGATGGCTTTCTCCGCGAACTTGAGATTAAAGAGAGAAAAAGAAGAAACATTAGGGCGGATCCACTTACTGATGCTATTCCTCGAATGCAATAGTTTCGCAAACGGGCTTTTTGAAACTGATTAGTAGAGGAGTTAGGTGTTTGGTATAATACGGGTTATGAGTATGCGGCATCACAATAATTATCCTTGAGTGCAAGTGTGAGATTGTTGGATATAGTGCCCTCAAAGTCAATTATTGGATCGCAGGCACATAATTGCAATGATTGAGGGAGGACCTATACCGGTAGGACAGTCTTACTCAAGATGATAGTATGATATCTGGTTTATCTTTATCATCATGTACATACTTTAGGTGACATTACATGTCACTATTGCACGTTGACAGAGCCCTTAGGATTCTTTCTTGACGGCCAGCAGTATGATGGCGATCATATACGTAGGAGCTGGGGTCTATAAGCACATCCTTAAATGGTCCCTAGTCGAGAGAGTTTCGAGACAGGGCATCGATATTCCGGAGTAGACTAGTGTATACAGTCGAGACCCCGACGAGGGGCGGTGGCTGGTCTCACAAGCCATTGGTGTCAGTTGGTTCACCATAGATGTATACAGGTGCTCATTGGATTATGAGTACACCGAACAGGACTCGCCAGGAACATGCTAGTTGGTATTATACCTGACGTCAGATAGCAGTTCCCTGGTGACATGTGTACAGGTTAGTTCATCGACCAGAGATCGTCATTTGTCTCGTGTGAGTTCCCACTGTGCTTTGATTACTATCCTACCACGGCTCAAAGGATTCGTGCAAACAGGTTTTAGTTGGGCATAGTCCGAGCGACATGGAGGCAGTGAGCGGATCGGCAGGGGTTTCGTCTCTCCCGGTATTAGGGGTGAGATGGCGCTGTGTCTAGGAGAGCCATTACACGAAGTCCTTGGCCAAGGCAGGAGATTTACTGGTAGGTATTCCAGTAGTATCTCAGGGTGTTCTGGGCTACACTCTGACACGACTTGTACCGCTTTTGGGGGTCTGACTTTTACCAACCCCCTAGGCCCGACATGCGATGCTCATAGACGAACGGACCGGACTGTACGGAAATTGTCACTGACGGCTCAGTAAGGTGTCAGGATGAGTTCGCTCATCGACCTCCCTTTTTGCTCAATACCTGGTAGCCCGTTACGTACAGCTAGTACCACTGACGTGCTAGTGGGTTAAATCCACAGCCAAAGTATTGACGAGTCTTTAGTGTCCCCCACAGACTGTTTCTCAAGTTTCGGACGAAACGTTGTAGAGCCCGTATGGATATATGGCAGGGTTCGATCATATACGTGCAGTAGTGCACGGATCAAGATCGGACGGATCAAAGTAGTGGGCTTTAGTTTAAGCCGGATCCTAGTATTAGAATTATTGGATTACTTTAGTCTCATCGCATTCGCATTCAGTCGGAATGCGGATGCATGTATGTATATACAGGTGAGGGGTATCCTTGTGATCCGTTACGAGTTTACTTTATATGTTGCCATATCTTTTCATTGTCATAAACATTTGGGTTATTTTTTTGGTGGAAATTTTGAGTGGAAGTCATCATGAAGAGGTACAATCAATTAGGTCACTCATGGTCTCTTTTTAGTGCTAATGTCACTTAATTGATTGATTAGTGTATTGAATTGATGTATGGAGAGAGAAAGGGCAGCCATATCTCTTGGGGTTGGCTCTTGAGTTTCATTCTAGTGCTCTCACAATAATTCAACACAAAACAAAAGATTGCCTCTTCTTCTTCTTCTTCCTCTAGCTCACCATTTCCACCATGGCTTCATCTTCAACCTCCATCCATACACTCTCATGCGTTGAGATCAATGGATGCTTGAGACTAAGTGATCGCACACATTCTCCACTTCACCTTGGAGACGTTGGCTAGCAAACATCGTGTCCGAGTTGCTTCGGATGAAGCGAGAGCCCGTAAAAGGATTCAAAGATGTGGTGCCCTTTCAGACGAGGAGACCGCAGATCGGAGATACTGCGAGAAGCTTAGGTTGGTGGCCAAAGACCGAAGGACACGGATCGATCGGTATAGCATTTCTAACCCTTCTTTAGTTAGCTAGTTATAGGTTAATGGTTCGATCCGGGATTAAAGTCTACGATAGATTCTGTTTCAAGTTTTGAAAAAGTTTTTGTTTCCGCATTTTGGCCTCGGATCGACGGCCGGGGCGCTACCGTAGACTTACAGCCTTGGCCAAGGACTTCCTGTTATAGCCAATCGAGCACAGCGCAACATCAACTCCCAATACCGGGAGAGACCCTCCTATCGCTCATTGCCTCCATGTGATTCGGGACTGTACCCAAAAGCCACCGTTTTGCACATTCTATTGAACGTGGTAAGGTGGAAATCAAAGCACAGTGGGAATCACACAAGACTCTATGACGATCTCGGGTCTACAGACTAACCTGTACCAGTGTCACCAGAGAACTGCCATCTGACGTGAGGTATAATACCATCTGGTTGTTCTCGGCAAGTCCGTCCAGTGTACCCAGTCTCCACTGAGCACCAGTATACTGTCTCTGATGTCAAACACCAATGGATGTGGGATCATCCATCGCCCATCTACTTGGGTCGAGAAGCTATACGCTAGTCTACTCTGGTATATCGTTGCCCTGTCTCGATTCACCCACGACTAGGAACAGTTGAAGGATGTACTTAACGACTACTCTGTCCCCACTAGTATGATCTGCATCATTGTCCTGGTAGTCAAGTACTCATCCTATGGTCTTTATCAACATATAACATAGAGACAATCAGTGTACACGTTATGATAAAGAGCAACCAGATAGCATACTATCATGTCGAGCAAGAAAGTCCTCCCTATATATGTCCAAGCATCCACTACAATATACATCGTATGTATAATAATGGCCTCTATGGCATACAAATAACTAACAAGTATTATATTGTTGGAATATTTTCGTCTTGTTGTATTCGTATTCAGTCGGATTACGGATGCAGGCATGTATATACAGATGAGGGGTATTCTTGTAATCCGTTACACGATTACTTTTGGAGTAGCCATTTCTTTTTCCAGTATTAAACATTTAGGGTTTTGATTAAATGTTTAATATTGTTGAGGTGTAAAGTGTGAGTGCAAGTTTTCGCATGGTGCATTGATTGTGGCATGGTAACTCATGGTGTGTTTCCTTATGCCATGCTTGATTCTTTATTAGTTTTTTGTTGTGAGATATTTGTGTGGGTCAGCCTTTTATTTTTTGTGCTGGGAATTTCTTTTGTAGCCCATTACAATACTTCACAACTCACTCAAAAAGAAAACACCATAACCTTTTCTTCACTTGGTTTTTTCTTTGGCAAAAACTTGAGCTCACACTCTTCACTTCACATGGCTTCTTCTTCACCTCCATCCATACCCTTTCATGAGTTGAGAATCCAAGGATGTTTTGAGACAAAGTAATCACACACTTGTAAGTCCACGTTACCCACCCCGGTGCATACGGGGAGGCGGAATAGGTAAAAAATGGATTTTTAACACAAGGTAACATGGACTAGAAATAGAGGATCTTTGCTAAACAAAAACTAACAAACTAACCACAAGTCCTAGCTACTATGTTAGATGGTTATACCTAGATCTTGAACTCCTTCTCTCTTGTTGTGGTCCTCCTTCTTGCTTGCTCCTTGGAGTGGTGTAGACGGCTCCTCCTCTTCGTCTTCTCTTTGCCGAAGAAAGATCCACCCGAAGGCCTCTACCTTAAGCTCCTACCTCAACCAAGAGGTAACTAGAGTGCATGGCTTGCTAAACTAAGAACCCTAGAATGAGTAGAGAGATGTCTTGATGGTTTTATCTCAAAAAGCTCATGGTTTTCAACACATGAATTAAGAGAGCTTTGAGAGAGGAAGAGGGAGAGCTTAGCATGAGAGAGAATGAGCAAGAAGAGAATGAGCAAGAAAAACACAACCATGCTCTCATATGAGAGTAATAATAATAATAATAATAATAATAATAACAACTAAAGAAAATTGTGTTGGTTAGTTAAAATGACCATTATCATTTCACATTTAATGCAATTTGCAAGAATCAAGGTGCACCTTGCAAAGGAAATGATCATGGTCAAATGGTCAACAAATGTCAAATGGTCAACCAAAGCTAAATGGTCAATCTAACCATGGCACAATTATCCTTAATTAATATTATTAATCATATTTCTCATTCTCATTAGGGTTTAGAAAAAGTCAACTGTCAAAAACCCTAATGAGATTCCTCTGCCTCAGTCAACTGTGTATACACACCCACATCCGTGTTCCGAGGAACATGAATACAATGAGACAAAACCAATCACAAAATAAATACTAGGATCTGGCTTAAACCAAAGCCCCCTAGTAATAACTGTCCGGACACCAAATGTGCACAAATGAGCGGATGTGAACGAACCCCGTCGCAAAACCATGCGACCTCTACTCTGTTTTGCGCAAAGGCGAACAACCAACTGTGTGGGACTCTAAAAACTCGACACTACGCTGGCAGTGTGTTTAACCATAGGCCGCAAGCGGTACTAGCTATACGTAACGGTCCCCAGGTAGATGCCGATAAGAAGACCGATGAGGTGAACCCATCCGAACTCCTACTGAGCCTGAATGTGATAATCTCCGTACAGTCCGGTCTGTTCGTCTGAGTGTATCGCATGTCGGGCCTAGAGGGCGGTAAACATCAGACCGCTAATAGCGGTGCAAGTCGTGCCGAAGTGTAGCCTAGAACTGTTGGAGATAGTGCCCTCAGAGTCAATTATTGGATCACAGGCACGTGATTGCAATGATTGAGGGAGGACCTGTCCCAGTAGGACAGTCTTACTCGAGATGATAGTATGCTATCTGGTTTATCTTTATCATCGTGTACTGCTTTAGGTGACCTGACATGTCGCTATTACACGTTGATAGAGCCCCTAGGATTCTTGCTGGACCACCAGCAGTATGAGGGCGATCATATAAGTGGGAGCTGGTAGTCTATAAGCACATCCTTAAAAGGTCCCTAGTCGTGGGAGTTTCGAGACAGGGCATCGATACTCCAGAGTAGACTAGTGTATACAGTCGAGACCCCGACGAGGGGCGATGGCCGGTCTCACAAGCCACTGGTGTCAGTTGGTTCACCTAACATGTATACAGGTGCTCATTGGGTTATGAGTACACCGGACAGGACTCGCCGGGAACCTGCTAGTTGGGATTATACCAGACGTCAGATAGCAGTTCCCAGGTGACATATGTACAGGTTAGTTCATCGACCTGAGGATCGTCATTTGTCTCGTGTGAGTTCCCACTGTACTTTGATTACTACCCTACCACGCTCAAAGGAGACGTGCAAACATGTTTTAGTTGGGTACAGTCCCGAGCCACATGGAGGCAGTGAGCGGATCTTCAGGGGTTCGTCTCTCCTGGTATTGGGGGTGAGGTCGCGCTGTGTCTAGGAGAGCCATTACACGAAGCCCTCGGCCGAGGCAGGATATTTACTGGTTGGTATTCCAGTAGTATCTCAGGGTGTTCTGGGCTACACTCCGACACGACTTGTACCGCTTTTGGGGGTCTGACTTTACCAACCCCCTAGGCCCGCCATGCGATGCTCATAGACGAACGGACCGGACTGTACGGATATTGTAACTGACAGGCTCAGTAGGGTGTCAGGATGAGTTCGCTCATCGACATCCCTTTTGGTCAATACCTGGTAGCCCGTTACGTATTGGCTTATACCTCTGACGTGCTAGTGGTTAAATCCGCAACCAAGGTGTTGACGAGTCTTTAGAGTCCCCCACATTCAGTTGCTCAAGTTTTCGGGCGAAACGCTGTAGAGGCCGTATGGAGATATGGCAGGGTTCGATCAGATACGTGCGGTATTGCACGGATCAGGATCGGACGGATATTACTAGCCGGCTTTGGTTTAAGCCGGAACCTAGTATGGTACAGTGTAGATTTTGTCTCATTGCATTTGTATTTCGGTCGGAATAAAAATGCGGGTGTGCATACACAGTATCGGGGTTTTCCTGTAATTTATTACGGGACCAGTTTTCTGGAGTTGCCAGTTTGCTTTCCGTTTCGGCCATATTTCTTTGTATCTTTCATTGGCCGAAAATTGGTGGAGGAGGGCTTATTTGCATTTGTGCAAATAAGCATTTGTGGAGGGGGTCTTTGCATTTTATTGTATCATGATTATTCCTCCACCATTTGACTTATTCATTTCATCATGGCTTGACTTTGGAGCAATCATGGTTGTTGTTGATTAGTTGGTGGAGTGTGGATTTGTTAGTGATCATTGCTTGACTTTCTTTGTCATCGTGCTTTTGATGATGGTTGAATATGATAACCATTTCTTTTCACTTGCTTATTCTTGTGGCTATCCTTTTTCACTCACCCCCTCACTCCATTCTCTCCACCACAATTTGCATGGCCGGCCAAAGCTAATGGGGGCTGTCCAAACATTTTGGTGGGGGGATTTTGGTTCATTTCATGTTGGAAAAATCCCACAACACCATCTCCAAAAGCTTATATCATTACCTCCACCATAGGGCAACTTCTAAAAAACCCCAAATGAGACACAAGGTTCTACACACATTCTACAGCAAACCTTGGGCACGTCGGCTCGCCAACTTCGTGCCCGAGTTGCCTCGGTATAGAGGTGGGAGCCCGTAAAAGAAGCCGGCGACGTGGTGCTTTTCCGGCGACGAGGTGGAGACCGGAGCTTCCGCGGGAGATCGGGACAACGGCGATAAGACCGGAGGACTCGGATCACTCGGTATATCTCTCTTCCCCATCTTGTAGTTAGCTAGAACTAGTTAATGGCCCGATCCGGGTTTTTAGTGCGCGGTGGTGCCGGTTCAAGAAAAATTAAAGTTAACCATCGCTTCCGCATTTGGCCTCGGGATGGAGGCCGGGGCGCCGCCGTGCACTTACAGTGGTATCAGAGCCTCGTCATTAACCTAGTCTAGCTTTGTCTAATGTGTTTTACACTTCCGATCGAACAAATGTTCCAAAACCGTGTTTTTCAAAACAACAGTTTTCTGTCGAAATTTTTTTGTCTCGAAATTTTTTTCAGGAAGTCTCAGAATACCGTGCATGGAAGTATAAGCCTACTGTAAAAATTTGGTGGCGAGATCTCATTATTCGACCGCGGAACCGTGGCCAAACCCATGCTTGGGCCGCGGTTCCGCCGCTGTTTTGAGTGATCAGTGCACCAATTTTTTACAGAGGCCTCCTGTGATGAAAATAGGGGTTTTGGAATATTAATTTTGGGCCCAGAATTTCTTGATGTGCTACAGTAGTACTTTAGGGCCCACTTGTTAAAATTTGATCGATCGGATATTTTAAACACATTAGTTCACAGTATTTACATTATATCTGCGACCGTGAATGTCACTTGATCGGGAAATCCTATCTAACTGCTATAGCCCGGTTAGACGGATTTGCGAACGTGACTTTCACGTTGATGTTCTGTGATTTTGCTGTGATGTTGCGGATTGGTCGTGGGGGATAGCCTGGATGCAATACTAGTACAGTTTTTGGTTGTATTATGTACATTTGATATTGCGGGGCGAGCGTCCGATATGTGGACTGCCGTCACTGCCTGTTTGTATTATTATTTTGGGGCACGACCAGGTTGCTGTCGATGTACCCATTGTATGTATATTTTACTTTCTGTACTAGGATTACCCCGCGGAGGGGTGCACGGATAGCCGGGTTCTAGAGGGCAACAAGCCCGCATCTCATGGCATTGAGACGGAGGGGGCTTCACTCTAGAATTGGCGGGCTGTTCGCCGCACTCGTAGGGGGGTATAGGTTGACCCAGGAAGGGTGCCCAAGTTACCGGATTCCGTGAAGTGCTGGGTGGTCCATTCACGTTGCTGAAGGGGGATGCCTCGCTTCTGGTTTTGGCGGGTAACTTGCCACGCCCGTAGGGGTCTAGGATTTCATTGCACAGGCTATCCACATGACCAGGGGAACGTCGGGTTTCAGTAGTGGCTCTGTGAAACCCGGGGATCCCAGATATCTGTATTGTTCTGTGATGCTGTACATTTCTGTGATGTTGCATTTTTTATCATGCCTTGAGCGAAATATTATATATTGGTATATATATTAGTAGATATTGTATATGTTTTGCATCCGCGCTAGTCCAGTCCCCGCTCTGTCGTTAGTTAGCTAACCTAACGGGTAATGACGGGACCCAGTGGCGAATGCGAATGGTATATACGTACGTCATATTATTTTCGTTCTTTGTGGTGTGATCAATTGATGGGACTGTGTTGATTCGGATCAATGGAAGTTAAAAACAAACCTAATCTGATGTTGTTGGAACACTTTTCAAAAAGCTGTTATAGCAAGGACGTTCACTTTAGTCTTGCATCGTGGTATTCGGTTGGAATATCCTGCTCCTCAGTCGACGAGGGAAGGGCCGAGATCCTTTCACCGGGAGTGACCCCTTGGACAAAAAGTTTGCGTCAGGGAAATAACTTCACTATAGCCGATTACTTTTGCTTTGCACAGTGGTATTCAGTTGGAATATCCTGCACCTCATTCTACGGGGAAAGAGCCGAGATCCCTTCACCGGAAGTGACCTCTTTAGCAATGGTTTTCGTCACTATATTTTAAAAGCTATCCGTTCCTTCAACGATATCAGGTTCTCAACGTTAAAGGTTTTCGCTAGAAACCATTCGTAGACCTCCGTCGTTTCATATGGGTGGTCAATAGTATTCAAGCTGTGTATGTTGGATAAAGTCAAGGCACAGTGATTGGTAGCTATTGGGGTATTCATATGCAGCATAGATAGATGCGTTAGTTTAGGACAGTCGTACTACCATTTTGGCCAAAGTCAAGGGTAGGTACGGGTGGGTTCAAATTAATCTGGAAAATGACGGGTAGAACTTGACATGTGACTTATGATATGTTGGCCAAAGTCAAGGTCATAAGAGCATGGGGCAGAAATCACATCGGGAGTTTCTAAAGAAACTGAAACTTGCCAGATATGCGCATACCTTCTGGAGTGTGACACCGTGAGCGGATTCCGTCACGTTATCATGCGATGATAGTTGGATCCCGATTCCCACTGATGAGTTGGTTTACTCCTCGGGTGATCCCGACTAATTCTTCTTTCAGGTTTGGAGGAGAATTTGACGGTACAGTGGGAGGTTTCCAGATTAGATAAATTGGTAACCATTCTGATCTAGGTTAGAGTGCACGCTGAGTGTTTCTTTTCTCTCTCTCTCTTTGGCAGCGACCATTGACCCTACCCTAAGACTATGACTCAGTGACCAAGTTGACCGAATCTTCTTAACACTGGCTTTTGGATTGTCAGAGTTGCAAACCTCATTGCCACTCCTACTTTCACCCTTTTCTCCAGGACACCCCGTATTACTACGAACGTCCACTTCCATTGGACAAAACCATCGTATGGTTTTATACGAACTCGAAGGAATGTATTCGAGGATGGTTTCCGGTTCTGGAGAAAACAGATAAGATTATTCAGTTGTCTTTTCCTTTTACCTTCTCTCAGGTTGCGAGTACCCCTTGGTTTAGGAGATAGTACACCTATTATGCAAATTAGATAGTCTTCTTCCAAACCTTAGGCTGGTGCCGAACGGTGGGGAATGAAGAAAACCAATTAGCCTAACGATGGTGTACAGAAGGTATTAAGTTAAGATAAAATAAAGGGATTAGTAAGAGGGCAAAGTTAATTGCGACTGCTATTCACGACCAAACCAAGTATTTCTTCGCCAATCCTAAATCACCTTTGTATTTCTCCAGGACACTCCGTATCACTACAAAGATCCACAGTTTATTGGATACTCCATCGTATGGTTATATACGAACTCGAAAGGAACTTGCTCCAGTTCGGGGATGGATTCTGGTTCAGGAGAAATAGGAATAAGGTTTATTCGGTTGTCTTTTATCTTCACCTTCTCTCGCTTAGCGGGTGCTCCTAGGATTTGGACAGTACACCCATTATACTTATTGGATAGTCTTCTTCCAAACCATAGGCTGGTGCCGAACGGTAGGAAAAGAAGAAAACCATTTGGCCTAAAGGGGTGTGCAGAAGGTAATGACTAAAGACATATAAAGGGATTTGGAGAGGTGGCAAAGAATTATACGGTTATAGTCGTGAATCTGGAAGAGGCATTACTAGGAATACCGGGATACCTCATCGAAACATTTCAATGTTTCAGTTTCACTGTGTACTGTTAAAGGAAAACTTATTTCCCAATTAGTCCTTACTCCAGGGTATGTATTTACCATGTATGATTCTCTCATCTGTATAGTTTTACAGATGATGAGTGTGAGTAAGTTATTGGGAATTGGGTGATCATCCTCATTATATCGGGATTCGTTGTAATCGGTGATATTTGAGGAAATCACCTGGGCTGTTTGCCGGTCGGCAAATATTTGGTTTTGAATATCCGCTGTTATGCACCAATTTCAAATCGATATATCTGTACGTCTATTTTCATAGAGTGAGATATACCTTTTTGAAATTATGTCTATGACATTTACCTATATCAGTGGATGGTTAGGTAAGGAGCATTAAACAGCGGTGTAATTCTTCTTAACCATAAGTACAGTTTTCAACCTACGACACACAGTGAATGAGTTATCAGACTCAAGGGACTTATACAGTGTATTGTATGTTGTCCAGAGTCCATCAGGACAGAAAGGTTGGTCCTCATACTATATTCGGTTTACTTATGACTTCTCTAGTTTTTAGACAGGTGTTTCATGGAAACACAGGGTCCGAATTTTGAGAAGTTATAGGTATTTGAATAATGTAGAGAACCAGGTGTTGCAAGTATCGGGATTCTTCAAAGTGATCGAAGATGTAGATACTTGTGTATGGTATTCAGTTGATAGTAATGATTAAGAGAACTTGCTTCTCTTTCAGGTTACTCATAATTGGAAGCATTCCTAAGTTGAGTAACGCTGATCGGCCTTCTTCCATTTAGTTGACATGAACTGGAGATAGCTGCATGATTTGAATTTGGTTCAATTAAATCAGTGCCTCTGTTTCTATATTGGATATAGAACAGTTCATATCTTAACGATGTTAAAGTACGGGGAGTTGTCTGGCTTATGATTAAAACCAGACTCTGGATAACTCAAGGCACGTTTCTATAATTGCTGTTTGTGGGTTGACCCAGGCTATGACGAGGGTTGACTTTCTACCATCTGGAAGATCAATAGTGATATTGTTCTTGACTCGCCACAGTTTTATTAAAAATGGATTTTTTCAGAAAAACAGTAGTGGGAGTATGGTAGAACTGGAAGTGATTCCAGAACCACAAACGATTACTGAAGATTTAATAGGAACCTAAAGATTCAATCTGGTTTGACATTCCATTGGCCACTCCGCAGATTTGGTGGGTAACCTCAGGCACCCGAGAGGTACTCCGATAGCCTCAAGAACGGTGACGGAGAGGTTCTTGTTTACCCACACTAGCCATTGCTGTTGTTCCAGACTGTGAGACCTGGCATAAGGATGAGTATAGCGTCGTTCTAAACTTAATTTAGAAGTGTACGTTTATATGACTCTGCTAGAGGGTTGTCGTAGTCAGTGGGAGCAGCGGAAGCATTGGTCGACAGGTGGCTTATGTCTATTTATAGACTATAAGCAGATATAGCGGAGGTTGATCATCAATTTCTGATGTGACAGTCATAGGTTTGACTTCATCAGAATAGGGGATAGATCTGTTAAGAAGGTAGTAGGGTGTGATGTCATTGTATTTGGATGACATACAAAGAGTAGGAAGTGATATTCCTATACTACGATCGGTTATATTTTGTTCGTCACACAGTGGTTTCTCCATATGGGACTTGGACATTATATCAGACATATTGGTTACTAGATCTATGGTTTTAGATCTAGATTTGGGTGGTTTCCCAATCAGGGTACTTAGACAACATTCTAAGAGTATTTAGAATGGATGACTCCTGGCACGGTAATGTACCTGCAGGTAATGGAGTCACCCTCTCTAAAGGTGTCTTACAGACTAAAAAGGAGAGGATGTGCATGATTGGCAGATCACTTGCTCAGGCAATTGAGTCAATCATGAGATGTCAAGTACCAAACCAGATGTTGTTCTTGCACTAGATGCAATAAGTTGACATTGATCCAATCCTGGAGAAGCAGTCGGAAGTAGTTTTAGAACATAAGTGGATGTTCTAGGGATATGATAACGACAGCCTCATGCAGGAGACAGTTATCATTCCAGGCTTCCAAGGTGGCCTGGACGACAAGGAGGTTGTCAGAGTTATAGTTTTTCTTTCTGACGAGGGGCAGTATTTTAGACAGGTGGCCTAAGGAAATACTGAGGGAGGTATGGCGCTGGATACTGATTAAGTTCAGTTGACGATACAGTCTAAGAAGTTTGGATTTAGAGTTCACTTATGAGCTAGGTCCCATCAGACATCCAGACATTCTAAGATAGGTATTGCTCCTTTCGAGAGATGGGTTTCTCCGCGAACTTGAGATATAGAGAGACATAGAAAGAAACATCAAAGCGGATCCACTCACTGAGGCTATTTCTCGAACGCAATAGTTTCGCAAGCGAGCTTTGTGAGACTGACTAGTAGAGGAGTTGGGTGTTCGGTATCACACGGGCTGTGAGTATGCGACATCGCAATAATTAGCCTTGAGTGCAAGTGGGAGATTGTTGGAGATAGTGCCCTCAGAGTCAATTATTGGATCACAGGCACGTGATTGCAACGATTGAAGGAGGACCTGTCCCAGTAGGACAGTCTTACTCGAGACGATAGTATGCTATCTGGTTTATCTTTATCATCGTGTACTACTTTAGGTGACCTGACATGTCGCTATTACACGTTGATAGAGCCCCTAGGATTCTTGCTTGACCACCAGCAGTATGAGGGCGATCATATAAGTGGGAGCTGGTAGTCTATAAGCACATCCTTAAAAGGTCCCTAGTCATGGGAGTTTCGAGACAGGGCATCGATACTCTAGAGTAGACTAGTGTATACAGTCGAGACCCCGACGAGGGGCGTGTAAGTGCACGGCGGCGCCCCGGCCGTCAATCCGACGCCGGAATGCGGAAGCGGTGAATAACTTAAATTTTGCGGACTTTGCAAACCGGCACCACCGCGCACTTTAACCGGATCGTAACCATTAAACTAGTCTAAGCTACTAACAAGAAAGGGAAGAGATGTACCGACTGATCCGAGTCCTCCGGTCTTCATCTCCACTCCGATCTCCTTGTGGGATCTCCGTCCGTCTCCTCCTCGTCGGAAAGGGCACCACATCGCCTGTAGCTTTTACGGGCTCCCACCTCAATACCGAGGCAACTCGGACGCGAAGCTGGCGAATCGACGCGTCCAAGATTTGCTGTAGGAAGTGTAGTGTAGAATCGTAGTCTCTTTTTGGGGTCTTGGAGTTGCCTTTAGATGGAGGGAAGAATGAAACTTTGGAGGCAAATGATGCTATCAATTTTTTGCAAGGAAATGAGATGAACAAATAAAGCACACAAATGAACCTCTCATTTTTCCTCTCATCTAAATGTGTGGCCGGCCATATCATTTTGGAGAATGGTGGAGGGATCAATCAAAAAGCATGAAGGGAGGTTATTGTAGGAGATACAAAAGGGGTGACCACATACAAACATATACCATGCTTTACCTTTTATCAAACCATACCCTTTCCAATCACAAGTAAATGCAAGCATGGATGAAAGATATCAAATCCTATCATAATCAAAACATTATGCAAGAAAACCCCTCCACAAAAGTAATTTGCAAAACTGGAAATTACCCCCTCCATCGGAAAAGTCCGGCCGGGAAAGAACAAAGGAAAACCGGCCGGAACGGAATGCAAACTGGCAACTCCAGAAAACTGGTCCCGTAATAAATTACAGGAAAACCCCGATACTGTGCATACACACCCGCATCTGTATTCCGTCCGGATACAAATGCAAAAAGACAAAATCTACACTGTACTAAACTAGGACCGGCTTAAACCAAAGCCGGCTAGTAAAATCCGTCCGATCCTGATCCGTGCAATACCGCACGTATCTGATCGAACCCTGCCATATAACCATACGGCTACCAGTACAAACCGTCCGATCCTGATCCGTGCAATACCGCACGTATCTGATCGGACCTTGCCATATCTCCATACGGCCTCTACAGCGTTTCGCCCGAAACTTGAGTAACTGAAAGTGTGGTGGACTCTAAAGACTCGTCAATACAATGGCTGTGGATTTAACCACTAGCCCGTCAGAGGTATAAGCCAATACGTAACGGGCCACCAGCTATTGACTAAAAGGGACGTCGATGAGCGAACTCATCCTGACACCCTACTGAGCCTGTCAGTGACAATATCCGTGCAGTCCGGTCCGTTCGTCTATGAGTATCGCATGGCGGGCCTAGGGGGTTGGTAAAAGTCAGACCCCCAAAAGCGGTACAAGTCGTGTCGGAGTGTAGCCCAGAACACCCTGAGATACTACTGGAATACCTACCAGTAAATCTCCTTGCCTTGGCCAAGGACTTTGTGTAATGGCTCTCCTAGACACAGCACGACCTCACCCCCAATACCGGGAGAGACGAACCCCTGAAGATACGCTCACTGCCTCCATGTGGCTCGGGACTGTACCCAACTAAAACCTGTTTGCACGACTCCTTTGAGCCGTGGTAGGGTAGTAATCAAAGTACAGTGGGAACTCACACGAGACAAATGACGATCCCCAGGTCGATGAACTAACCTGCACACATGTCACCAGGGAACTGCCATCTGACGTCTGGTATATGACCAACTAGCATGTTCCCGGCGAGTCCTGTCCGGTGTACTCATAACCCAATGAGCACCTGTATACATCTTAGGTGATCCAACTGACACCAGTGGCTTGTGAGACCGGCCACCGCCCCTCGTCGGGGTCTCGACTGTATACACTAGTCTACTAATGGAGTATCGATGCCCGGTCTCGAAACTCCCACGACTAGGGACCTTTTAAGGATATGCTTGTAGACCCCCAGCTCCCACTTATATGATCGCCCTCATACTGCTGGTGGTCAAGCAAGAATCCTAGGGGCTCTATCAACGTGTAATAGCGACATGTCAGGTCACCTAAAACAGTACACGATGATAAAGGTAAACCAGATAGCATACTATCATCTCGAGTAAGACTGTCCTACCGGGATAGGTCCTCCCTCAATCATTACAATCACGTACCTGTGACCTAATAATTGACTCTGAGGGCACTATCTCCAACAATCTCCCACTTGCACTCAAGGCTAATTATTGCGATGTCGCATACTCACAGCCCGTGTGATACCGAACATCCAACTCCTCTACAAGTCAGTCTCACAAAGCTCGTTTGTGAAACTATTGCGTTCGAGGAATAGCCTCAGTGAGTGGATCCGCTTAGTTGTTTCTTTCTATGTCTCTCTATATCTCATGTTCGCGGAGAAAGCCATCTCCCGAAATGAGCAATACCTGTCTTAGAATGTGTCTGGATGTCTGATGGGACATAGCTCATAAATGAACTCCAAATCCAAACTTCTTAGACTGTATCGTCAACTGAACTTAATCAGTATCCTGCGCGCCATGCCTCCCTCAGTATTGCCTTGGATCACCTGTCCAAAATACTGCCCCTCGTCAGAGGGAAAACTATAACTCTGACAACCTCCTTGTCGTCCATGTCACCTTGGATGCCTGGAATGATAACCGTCTCCTGAATGAGGCTGTCGTTATCATATCCCTAGAACATCTACTTATGTTCTAAAACTGCTTCCGACCGTTTCTCCAGGATTGGATTAATGTCAACTTATTGCATCTAGTGCAAGAACAACATCTGGTGTGGTACTTGACATCTCACGATTGACTCAATTGCCTGAGCAAGTGATCTGCCAATCATGCACGTCCCTCTCCCCTTTAGTCTGTAAGACACCTTTGGAGAGGGTGACTCCATTACCTGCAGGTACACTACCGTACCAGGAGTCGTCCATCCTAAATACTCTTAGGATGCTGTCAAGTACCCTGATTGGGAAACCACCCAAATCTAGATCTAAAACCATAGATCTAGTTAACCAGTATGTCTGATATAAAATCCATTTCCTTTGTGGAGAAACAACTGTGTGACGACCAAAGTATAACCGATCGTAGTGTAGGAGTTTCTTTTCTTACTCTGTGTATATCATCCAAAAACCAGGATATCACACCCTACTACCTTCTCAACAGATCCATCCCATATTCTGATGAAGTCAAATCCATGACTGTCACGTCAGAAACAGATGATCTATCTCCGCTACATCTGCTCTAGTCTATAAATGGACATAAGCAACCTGTCCACCAATGCTTCCGCTGCTCCCACTGACTATGACAACCCTCTGGCAGAGTCATATAGACGTACACTTCTAAAACTGGTTTAGAACGACGCTATACTCATCCTCCCGCAGGGTCTCGTAACCTGGAACAACAGCAATGGCAATTGTGGGTAAACAAGAACTTCCCTGTCACCGTCCTTGAGGCTACCGTAGTGCCTCTCGGGTGCCTGAAGTTACCCACCTAATCTGCGGAGTGGCCAATGGAATGTCAAACCGGATTGAATCTTTAGGTTCCTTATCAAATCTTCAGTAATCGTTTGTGGTTCTGGAATCACTTCCAGTTCTACCATACTCCCACTACTGTTTTCTGAAAAAAAAACATTTTTAATAAAACTGTGGCGAGTCTAGAACAATATCGCTATTGTTCATCCAGATGGTAGAAAATCAACCCTCGTCATAGCCTGGGTCAACCCACAAACAGCCATTACAGAAACGTGCCTTGAGTTGTCCAGTGTCTGGTTTTAATCATGAACCGGACAACTCCCCGTACCTTAACATCGTTAAGATATGAACTGTTCTATATCCAATATAGAACCAGAGGCACTGATTTAATTGAACCAGATTCAAATCATGCAGCTGTCCCCAGCGCATGTCAACTAAATAGAAGGAGGCCGATCAGCGTTACTCAACTTAGGAATGCTTCCAATCATGAGTAACCTGAAAGAGAAGGAAGATCTCTTAATCATTACTATCAACTGAATACCGTACACAAGTATCTACATCTTCGATCTCTTTGAAGAATCCCGATACTTGCTATACCTGGTTCTCTACTCTATTCAAATACCTATAACTTCTCAAAATTTGGACCCTGTGTTTCCGCGAAACACCTGTCTAAAAACTAGAGAAGTCATAAGTAAACCGAATATAGTACGAGGACCAACCCCTCTGTCCTGATGGACCCTGGACAACATACAATCCTTTGTATAAGTCCCTTGAGTCTGATAACTCATTCACTGCGTGTCGTAGGTTGAAAACTGTACTTATGGTTAAGAAGAATTACACCGCTGTTTAATGCTCCTTACCTAACCATCCACTGATATAGGTAAATGTCGTAGACATAATTTCAGAAAGGTATATCCCACTCTATGAAAATAGACGTACAGATATATCAATTTGAAATTGGTGCATAACAGCGGATATTCAAAACCAAATATTTGCCGACCGGCAAACAGCCCAGGTGATCTCCTCAAATATCACCGATTACAACGAATCCCGATATAATGAGGATGATCACCCAATTCCCAATAACTGACTCCCACTCATCATCTGTAAAACCATACAGATGTGAGAATTATACCTGGTAAATACATACCCTGGAGTAAGTATCTAATCGGGAAATCAGTTTTCCTTTAACATTACACAGTGAAACTGAAACATTGAAATGTTCCGATGGGGTATTCTGGTATTCCTAGTAATGCCTCTTCCAGATTCATGACTGTAACCGTATAGTTCTTTGCCACCTCTCCATATCCCTTCATATGTCTTTAGTCTTCACCTTCTGTACACCCCTTTAGGCCAAATGGTTTTCTTCCTTCCCTACCGTTCGGCACCAGCCTATGGTTTGGAAGAAGTCTATCCAATAAGCATAATGGGTGTACTGTCCTATCCTAGGAGCACTCGCAATGCGAGAGAAGGTGAGGATAAAAGACAACCGAATAAACCTTATTCCTATTTCTCCTGGACCAGAATCCATCCCCGAACTGGAACAAGTTCCATTCGAGTTCGTATATAACCATACGATGGAGTATCCAATAAAATGGGATCTTCGTAGTGATACGGAGTGTCCTGGAGAAATACAAAGGTGATTTAGGATTGGCGAAGAAATACTTGGTTTGGTCGTGAATAGCAGTCGCAATTTACTTTGCCCTCTTACTAATCCCTTGCTTTGTCTGAACTTAATACCTTCTGTACACCGTTTAAGCTAACTGGTTTTCTTTATTCCCTACCAGTCGGCACCAGCCTATGGTTTGGAAGAAGACTATCCAATTTGCATAATAGGTGTACTACTCCTAAACTAAGGAGTACTCGCAACCTGAGAGAGGGTGAAAAGAAAAGACAACTGAATAATCCTATCCGTTTTCTCCAGAACCGGAAACCATCCTCGAATCCCTTCGAGTTCGTATCTAACCATACGATGGTTTTGTCCAATGGAAGTGGACGTTCGTAGTAAAACGGGGTGTCCTGGAGAAAAGGGTAAAAGTAGGAGTGGCAATGAGGTTTGCAACTCTGACAATCCAAAGGTCGGTGTTTAAGAAGGTTCGGTCAACTTGGTCACTGAGTCAAAGTCTTAGGGTCGGGTCAATGGTCGCTGCCAAAGAGAGAGAGAAAAGAAACACTCAGCGTGCACTCTAACCTAGATCAGAATGGTTACCAATTTATCTAATCTGGAAACCTCCCACTGTACCTCAAATTCTCCTCCAAACCTTAAAGAAGAATTAGTCGGGGTCACCCGAGGAGTAAACCAACTCATCAGTGGGAATCGGGATCCAACTCTCATCGCATGACAACGTGACGGAATCCGCTCACGGTATCACACTCCAGAAGGTATGCGCATATCTGGCAAGTTTCAGTACTTTTGAAACTCCCGATGTGATTTCTGCCCCATGCTCTTATGACCTAGACTTTGGCCAACATATCATAAGTCACATGTCAAGTTCTGCCCGTCATTCTCCAGGTTAATTTGAATCCACCCGTACATACCCTTGACTTTGGCCAAAATGGCAGCACGACTGTCCCAAACCAACGCATCTATCTATGCTGCATATGAATACCCCAATAGCTACCAATCACTGTGCCTTGACTTTGGCCAACATACACAGCTTGAATACTATTGACCACCCATATGAAACGACGGAGGGCTACGAATGGTTTCTGGCGAAAACCTTTAACGTAATGAACTTGATATCGTTGAAGGAACGGATAGCTTTTTAGAAAATATAGTGACGAAAACCTTTACTAAAGAGGTCACTCCCGGTGAAGGGATCTCGGCTCTTTCCCCGTAGAATGAGGTGCAGGATATTCCAACTGAATACCACGGTGCAAAGCAAAAGCAATCGGCTATAGTGAAGTTAATGCCCTGACGCAAACTTCTGTCCAAGGGGTCACTCCCGGTGAAGGGATCTCGGCCCTTGCCTCGTCGACTGAGGAGCAGGATATTCCAAATGAATACCACGATGCAAAACAAAAGTAAACGTCCTTGCAATAACAGCTTTTGAAAAAGTGTTCCAACAACATCAGATTAGGTTTGTTTTTAACTTGCATTGATCCGAATCAATGCAGTCCCATCAATTGATCACACCACAAAAAACGAAAATATACTGATGTACGTATATGCCATCCGCATTCGCCACTGGGTCCCGTCATTACCCGTTAGGTTAGCTTACTAACGACAGAGCGGGGACTGGACTAGCGCGGATGCAAAACATATACAACATCTACTAATATATATACCAATATATTATATTTCGCTCAAGGCGTGAATAAAATGCAACATCACAGAGAATGAACAGCATCACAGAAACAATACAGATATCTGGGATCCCCGGGTTTCACAGAGCCACTACTGAAACCCGACGTTCCCCTGGTCGTGTGGATAGCCTGTGCAATGAAATCCTAGACCCCTACGGGCGCGGCAATTCACCCGCCAAAACCTGAAGCGAGGCAGCCCCCTTCAGCGCCGTGAATGGACCACCCAGCACTTCACGGAATCCGGCAACTTGGGCACCCCTCCTGGGTCAACCTGTACCCCCTACGAGTGCGGCGAATAGCCCGCCAATCCTAGAGTGAAGCCCCCTCCGTCTCAATGCCATGAGATGCGGGCTTGTTGCCCTCCAGAACCCGGCTATCCGTGCACCCCTCCGCGGGGCAATCCTAGTACAGAAAGTAAAATATACATACACCGGGTACATCGACCGCAACCAGGTCGTGCCCCAAAATAATAATACAGTCAGGCAGTGACGGCAGTCCACATGTCGGACGCTCGCCCCGCAATATCAAATGTACATAATACAACAAAACTGTACTAGCATTGCATCCAGGCTATCCCCCACGACCGATCCGCAACATCACAGCAAATACATAGAACATCAACGTGAAAGTCACGTTCACAAATCCGTCTAACCGGGCTATAGCAGTTAGACCGGATTTACCGATCGAGTGACATTCACGGTCGCAGATATAATGTAAATACTGTGAAAAATGTGTTTAAAAAATTTCCGATTGATCAAACAATTAACAAGTGGGCCCCAAAGAAAACTGTAGCACTCACAGAAACAATTGGCCCAACTTTAATATTCCAAAGCCCATATTTTAAGCCCAGAAGGCCTCTGTAAAAAAATGGTGAAGTGATGTGAATAGTGCGCGGCGGAAGGGCCGCACAAATGGGGTTTTCGCGGCGGTTCCGCGCTCCAACTGTGGAGTCACTTCATCTAATTTTTACAGAGCTCTTAGATTTTCCAGTACATCAATATTTTACAACCTGAAAAATTTTTCGAGACCAAAATATTTCAACAGAAACTGATGTGAACAAAAAATACGGTTTTTGGAAATTTTGGTCGATCGGAAATGCAAACACACCAAACGAAGCTAGACGAAGTTAATGGCGAGGCTCTGATACCACTGTAAGTGCACGGCGGCGCCCCGGCCGTCAATCCGACGCCGGAATGCGGAAGCGGTGAATAACTTAAATTTTGCGGACTTTGCAAACCGGCACCACCGCGCACTTTAACCGGATCGTAACCATTAAACTAGTCTAAGCTACTAACAAGAAAGGGAAGAGATGTACCGACTGATCCGAGTCCTCCGGTCTTCATCTCCACTCCGATCTCCTTGTGGGATCTCCGTCCGTCTCCTCCTCGTCGGAAAGGGCACCACATCGCCTGTAGCTTTTACGGGCTCCCACCTCAATACCGAGGCAACTCGGACGCGAAGCTGGCGAATCGACGCGTCCAAGATTTGCTGTAGGAAGTGTAGTGTAGAATCGTAGTCTCTTTTTGGGGTCTTGGAGTTGCCTTTAGATGGAGGGAAGAATGAAACTTTGGAGGCAAATGATGCTATCAATTTTTTGCAAGGAAATGAGATGAACAAATAAAGCACACAAATGAACCTCTCATTTTTCCTCTCATCTAAATGTGTGGCCGGCCATATCATTTTGGAGAATGGTGGAGGGATCAATCAAAAAGCATGAAGGGAGGTTATTGTAGGAGATACAAAAGGGGTGACCACATACAAACATATACCATGCTTTACCTTTTATCAAACCATACCCTTTCCAATCACAAGTAAATGCAAGCATGGATGAAAGATATCAAATCCTATCATAATCAAAACATTATGCAAGAAAACCCCTCCACAAAAGTAATTTGCAAAACTGCAAATTACCCCCTCCATCGGAAAAGTCCGGCCGGGAAAGAACAAAGGAAAACCGGCCGGAACGGAATGCAAACTGGCAACTCCAGAAAACTGGTCCCGTAATAAATTACAGGAAAACCCCGATACTGTGCATACACACCCGCATCTGTATTCCGTCCGGATACAAATGCAAAAAGACAAAATCTACACTGTACTAAACTAGGACCGGCTTAAACCAAAGCCGGCTAGTAAAATCCGTCCGATCCTGATCCGTGCAATACCGCACGTATCTGATCGAACCCTGCCATATAACCATACGGCTACCAGTACAAACCGTCCGATCCTGATCCGTGCAATACCGCACGTATCTGATCGGACCTTGCCATATCTCCATACGGCCTCTACAGCGTTTCGCCCGAAACTTGAGTAACTGAAAGTGTGGTGGACTCTAAAGACTCGTCAATACAATGGCTGTGGATTTAACCACTAGCCCGTCAGAGGTATAAGCCAATACGTAACGGGCCACCAGCTATTGACTAAAAGGGACGTCGATGAGCGAACTCATCCTGACACCCTACTGAGCCTGTCAGTGACAATATCCGTGCAGTCCGGTCCGTTCGTCTATGAGTATCGCATGGCGGGCCTAGGGGGTTGGTAAAAGTCAGACCCCCAAAAGCGGTACAAGTCGTGTCGGAGTGTAGCCCAGAACACCCTGAGATACTACTGGAATACCTACCAGTAAATCTCCTTGCCTTGGCCAAGGACTTTGTGTAATGGCTCTCCTAGACACAGCACGACCTCACCCCCAATACCGGGAGAGACGAACCCCTGAAGATACGCTCACTGCCTCCATGTGGCTCGGGACTGTACCCAACTAAAACCTGTTTGCACGACTCCTTTGAGCCGTGGTAGGGTAGTAATCAAAGTACAGTGGGAACTCACACGAGACAAATGACGATCCCCAGGTCGATGAACTAACCTGCACACATGTCACCAGGGAACTGCCATCTGACGTCTGGTATATGACCAACTAGCATGTTCCCGGCGAGTCCTGTCCGGTGTACTCATAACCCAATGAGCACCTGTATACATCTTAGGTGATCCAACTGACACCAGTGGCTTGTGAGACCGGCCACCGCCCCTCGTCGGGGTCTCGACTGTATACACTAGTCTACTAATGGAGTATCGATGCCCGGTCTCGAAACTCCCACGACTAGGGACCTTTTAAGGATATGCTTGTAGACCCCCAGCTCCCACTTATATGATCGCCCTCATACTGCTGGTGGTCAAGCAAGAATCCTAGGGGCTCTATCAACGTGTAATAGCGACATGTCAGGTCACCTAAAACAGTACACGATGATAAAGGTAAACCAGATAGCATACTATCATCTCGAGTAAGACTGTCCTACCGGGATAGGTCCTCCCTCAATCATTACAATCACGTACCTGTGACCTAATAATTGACTCTGAGGGCACTATCTCCAACAGGGCGATGGCCAGTCTCACAAGCCACTGGTGTCAGTTGGTTCACCTAAGATGTATACAGGTGCTCATTGGGTTATAAGTACACCGGACAGGACTCGCTGGGAACCTGCTAGTTGGGATTATACCAGACGTCAGATAGCAGTTCCCAGGTGACATGTGTACAGGTTAGTTCATCGACCTGAGGATCGTCATTTGTCTCGTGTGAGTTCCCACTGTACTTTGATTACTACCCTACGACGCTCAAAGGAGACGTGCAAACAGGTTTTAGTTGGGTACAGTCCCGAGCCACATGGAGGCAGTGAGTGGATCTTCAGGGGTTCGTCTCTCCCGGTATTGGGGGTGAGGTCGCGCTGTGTCTAGGAGAGCTATTACACGAAGCCCTCGGCCGAGGCAGGAGATTTACTGGTAGGTATTCCAGTAGTATCTCAGGGTGTTCTGGGCTACACTCCGACACGACTTGTACCGCTGATTGGTAGAGATTTAGCGTGCTTTGCGCTTTCTAAAAGATAGATCAAAAATATTTGTAACCGCAATCAAGAACGGCGTCGCTTTGCAGCTAGCCGGTGAGTACGGGTCGATCCACAGAGATGTTGTGAATTTCCGATTCGTTCTTACGAGTTAATTCCGAATGGTGTTCGGATTGATTATTAAATCTAAAATCCTAAATTATTCTACTTAGGGCAATTAATTGAAAGTTATAACTAGGGCAGAGAAATAAAATCTATACTAGGGCAGGAAAATAAATTTAATCTAGGGCATGAATTGAAATTATCCAGGGCAAGAAAATAATCAAATCTACTTACTTTACAGATGCATTTCTCCAATCATCCATGCAGGGTTGTCAGATCTGAATTTCAGAATTGAAGAGAGGCACCGATGCTCTCCATAAAGAATTTTGGAATTTTTATTAAAAGGAGGCATAAGAAAATACAATCTTTAGAGTTCCTATTTATAGAGAATAGGAAACCCTAGGTTACATTTGATCCGCACGTCTACAATTACAAATTTGCCCTTAGGTTAACTTTCCAGCGCCGACACAACATTTTACTAAAAATTTCTCCGAGTACGGGCATTATACGGCCGTGGAACCACGGCAATTGCTGGCTTGGGCCACGGTTCCGCGGCCCTTTGGAAGGTTCACGTGCTGAAACTTTTGGGTATGCTTCTGGGTCATTTTGGGCTACTGATTATTTGGTTCTTTTATCAATTGGGCTTCTACATTGGTTCCAGATTTTCAGTGAACAATTTGCAATGGATTTTTAACCGTTTGCTTTGTATTCTTGGACCTTGCGTTGCCTTGTTCATTGTGAACTTTATCTTTGATGTACGCTTGATCAAGAGTCTTCTGTTTGTTGGTCAAAGTCCACTTTTGCATCGTCTTTTCATCATTTTCACCGTTTTCTGTCCAAGAACATATAACCTGTAACATGTAGCAGACATGCGTCAAAAGCACCTGTTTATTTATAAAATGAATAAGAATTTGGAATATAATAATGCAATATTATGGTGTGAACAAATACCCCCAAACTTATCTTTTGCTCGTCCTCGTGCAAACTTATTTTTTATTCTCTACAAAAACCTAACCGCACTTTCGCAGGGAAACGCGATTGCACTGAGCTCGTGCAACAAGCCGTTAAACCTCTAGGTGTCCCTAGTAGGAGGAGTGTTGTCTCCTGAGGGTTTTCAGCGGATACTACCCACAAAATCCTATCAATTCGGCCCATTAACTTTTATTCTCCAATTAGGTTTTCTAACAAGGAATTCTATTATCTTCGACTTGTAAATTATCCACCCATATTCTTCACACTTCCTCATCGTTTAACTTAAGATTATATATGTTCTATAGACTCACCTAGCTTTCGGCATCTCTTAAGTTTTCCTTCTAGGGTTCCATCTCCACTTAGGAATTTCTATCAACTCTATTAAAGATACAAGTTCTATTCTTCATTCCTCTCTCTTATCTAAATTCCAATCACATATTCCCACGTATGTGTATAAATCACCCCTACACTTGGAAATTCAAATCAAGCAATCATACTCTTGTCCGTTGTCCAAAGCACTTATTAATTGGTGAATTTTTAAATGAATTTTGCCCACACATCCTTCATGCGACCGTTAATACTTCTTGAGGTACCAACGACCGATTACAAAATGCGTTTGCACTTTGAAGCGTACTTCCTAGTCTTGTAACACCCAAGGCTTTAGCAGTGACTCCCAAACCAATTGGTCTAAGGCACTAGGTGATGAAGCACCCTCGCTAAATATTTTTCTATTTTTACAGCCTTAAGTAATCACAAAAACCAGTGTTCATTTTTTTTTCTTTATTCACACTTATAGTATTTTTTTTATTTTTCATTTTCTTCGTACTAAGGACTTCAGACAAGAGCATTTCAAGGTCTCCTCTACTATTCCAAGTTTCAAGGTGCGTGTTTGTGCAATTTGTAGGGTATACGTTTTCAGAATCTAGACTTAAGTTAGGAACTATTTTTCAAACTTATACTCTAATAAGAACATCAATACTTTTCCTTTGCTTTGACTTAGCCCAAGAAGTGAACCCAAAATTTGCCTATTTCTAAATAAACTACAAGGCATATACTCTCTACCGTTAAACTTTTAAAGAAGGTTATCTTTAGGGTTTTTAATTCACTAAGTCTAAGATCTAGTTGTTCCTGGCCAGTTAACCTATTTGTCAAACTTAAGTCAAATATGGCCAAAGTTGAATACAATTATTTTTATAATTTTTGAAATTTTTCAAATTTTTATAGGTTTTCAAATAAATATGCACATGCAAAAATATGTACAAATGAATGCGAAGGAAGAAGACGTACCAAGCATACCCCCAAACTTGAACTTGACAGTGTCCTCACTGTCATACTAAACCAAGAGGGTCAAAATACTGGCACTCCCCTGTTTATTTATTTATAAAATATTTTTTTTTGTTTTTATTTTTTTGAATTTTTTTTTATTTTTTTTATAGAAAAAAGAAAACAAAAAGATATATACATATATACAACAAGCATCCCCCCCAAACTTAAGCTTGGCCTTACACAAGCCAAAGGTTAGCACCAACCATTCAAAATCCTTATCGTGGAAATGGTATAGTTGGTGCAAGAAAATGAGAAACATGCGAGACCATGTGGAAAGAAGAATGGTAGAATATGGTCTCGGTGGGGGAGAAGAAGGGCGGAAAGGAGAAAAAAGGGTCGCGCGATCTTAAGGGTGTAAATCGAGTGAATAAATTAGCGCAATATGTGATGACCGATGTGTTAAAAGCGATTGCGCTAACCTATCAACCCGTCGAGAAATGGGGTCAAATCCCTCAAGATTCGCAAGAAAACATGGGTACGCCGAACTTGGTATTAGAGATGAAAGCGTAACGGTCTTTTGTACGGTCGGAACAATGGGAAAGACGAAAGGAAGTGAATTAGGAATAGTATCATTCTCACCATTGTAAACTGTCTCGAACTTGAAAGATTCCATTAATGGTTCGAAACTACTGTAATCAACCGAGTCTGATGGTTCAACTAACTCATCTGAAAATGTAAAGAACTCAAACTCGGGTGGTGAGTCATCAACATCGTCCGAAAAAGTGAAACACTCGTAAGTGTTATCATCTGTGAGAACAGTATCGGATTCAAAGGAAAAAATTTCAAGCTCACAGTCTTCAAGCGGGATCGGAACGATGGAAAGGAGGGAGGGTGATATAACAGTCAAAGGTTCAGGAGGATGAATTGGAAAATCAGACACATCAAACAAAAATGGTTCAACCTCAATATTATCCTCAAAACTCTTCTCAATACTATCCTTATAATTCTCCTCAAAATTCAACTCATCCATGCCATTATCATCAAAATCAAGACGCATATGAAGTTCGGGAGAAACATTTAATGACTCGGGATGATGAATTGGACATAAAGGTTCAATCATATCGACAGGTTCATCATCCGAAATATTCCCGGCATTTATATCCTCAATCGAGTGAATCAATTTTTTTAGACACCTCATCAAAAGCATGAATATTTACCGATTTAGGTTCTAGATTGGAGGTGTAAAGGTCAAACGGATTAGATGTGGTTTCACTCGAAAGGGGTTCTTCACAATTTGGCAAATCAAGCACTACAAAGTCGCACAACTCATCATTTTGGACACATGTTTGAAAATTGGAGTTGTTGGATTCAATTGGGTATGGGTAGGTTTGATTTGGAAATCCTATCACATTCTCACTCTGTCCAACCGCCTCCTTATACATTGAAAAATTTGGAGCTAGCGGGAAACTAGCTACCGGTTCACTAGGTTGCATAAGGGCGGCTAACGACGCTTCCACATTCCTAGTCATTTTATTCGTTGCTGCAATGTACGCTTCCAACGACTCTTCCAAACTAGACTTAGGTGGTGAGGGGGTTTTAGTAAAAGATTCAAAATTGGTTGGATATGTGAAACTCCCTAATGGCTGTGTCGAAACAGTGTCTAGTGAAGGTTGGAAGGTCGGGTAGGACTGGTAGGAAGTGGGTGGTAGGACAGGGGTAGGGTCAACATCTGGGTAAAAAGGTGAAAAGTCGTGTCGATCCCTAGAACTAGATGAGTGGAGAGGGGTGAAAGATCGGCTGCGAGATTGAGCAATATGCTCAGCAATGGACATCGGCTTAGGAGTAACAGAAGAACTTGAAAAAGTGGTATCAACATATGGAGGTGGTAAAGGTTGACTTGGTTGACACAAAGTAGGTTGCAAAGTCAAACTGTTTCTCCTAGACGCTTCTATTTGATCTTTCAAAGATATTTTAGGCAAGGAACGATCGTCTTTAAATTGACCGAACAAATTGACGTACGACGCAAAATTAGGTTCGGGATACCAAAGTTCGGCAAGTGATTTATTATGTGGGGTACCCATGTTAGAAGAAGGGGAAAGGAAAGAAAGATTGTCGTGCAAGGATTTATTTGCGGCTAAAAAACATTGCAAGTTTCTACAAAATTTTCCTTATTCTTTTTCTTTATTCTTTTTCTCTTTATTAGGAAAAATTTGTTGCAAAAAGATTTTCAACACAAGATATGCAACAGCAAAATATTACTTGCAATCTAATTTCTAATTTAAGCGGGGCGCAAAAATCCTGCACAAGATCGTTTTTTGGAAGGGAATATATTTTTAAAGTGCACAAAATCCTGCAGGCATTTTTCAGAAAATATATTTCAAAAATTACAGAGGAGGAACAGAGAAACTTACAGAGCCATTTTTACGAATTGAATGCGACAATACGCCGCGTTTCCGCGGTCCTAACGCTTATTTCACCGCGGAAAGGCGGTCAAATTGCCGGTGTGGATCCCCAAAAAAATTCTGACGTTCTGATTCGACAAGATGGCCGCGGTTCCGCGGCCTAAGGTTGGTTTTGGCCACGGAATCGCGGCGTGATGGGGGGTTCACTGCTAAAAAAAATTTGCACTATTCTGTTGTTCAAAATCTCTTCTGTTCCGATATTTTGTTTCCTGTTTTGCTTTCTGAAAATCTCCAGATCCGAATTTGTATATCCTGTAAAAATTCAACCACAAAGTATCCCTTCCAAAAACAACAAATTATATATATTTTTATATATTTTATTTTCTTCAGATTTTTATGATTTTTTTTAAATTTTATGATTAACCCGAAATTGCGAAAAGGAAAGTTCTACGCCATCCCCGGCAATGGCGCCATCCCCGGCAACGGCGCCATTTTATTTGCCCTTAGGTTAACTTTCCAACGCCGACACAACATTTTACTAAAAATTTCTCCGAGTACGGGTATTATACGGCCGCGGAACCGCGGCAATTGCTGGCTTGGGCCGCGGTTCCGCGGCCCTTTGGAAGGTTCACGTGCTGAAACTTTTGGGTATGCTTCTGGGTCATTTTGGGCTACTGATTATTTGGTTCTTTTATCAATTGGTCTTCTACATTGGTTCCAGATTTTCAGTGAACAATTTGCAATGGATTTTTAACCGTTTGCTTTGTATTCTTGGACCTTGCGTTGCCTTGTTCATTGTGAACTTTATCTTTGATGTAGGCTTGATCAAGAGTCTTCTGTTTGTTGGTCAAAGTCCACTCTTGCATCGTCTTTTCATCATTTTCACCTTTTTCTGTCCAAGAACCTATAACCTGTAACATGTAACAGACATGCGTCAAAAGCACCTGTTTATTTATAAAATGAATAAGAATGGGGAATATAATAATGCAATATTATGGTATGAACAACCGCTTTTGGGGGTCTGACTTTACCAATCCCCTAGGCCCGCCATGCGATTCTCATAGACGAACGGACCGGACTGTACGGATATTGTCACTGACAGGCTCAGTAGGGTGTCAGGATGAGTTCGCTCATCGACGTCCCTTTTGGTCAATACCTGGTAGCCCGTTACGTATTGGCTTATACCTCTGACGTGCTAGTGGTTAAATCCACAACCAAGGTGTTGACGAGTCTTTAGAGTCCCCCACATTCAGTTGCTCAAGTTTTCGGGCGAAACGCTGTAGAGGCCGTATGGAGATATGGCAGGGTTCGATCAGATACGTGCGGTATTGCACGGATCAGGATCGGACGGATATTACTAGCCGGCTTTGGTTTAAGCCGGAACCTAGTATGGTACAGTGTATATTTTGTCTCATTGCATTTGTATTTCGGTCGGAATAAAAATGCGGGTGTGCATACACAGTATCGGGGTTTTCCTGTAATTTATTACGGGACCAGTTTTCTGGAATTGCCAGTTTGCTTTCCGTTTCGGCCATATTTCTTTGTATCTTTCATTGGCCGAAGATTGGTGGAGGAGGGCTTATTTGCATTTGTGCAAATAAGCATTTGTGGAGGGGGTCTTTGCATTTTATTGTATCATGATTATTCCTCCACCATTTGACTTATTCATTTCATCATGGCTTGACTTTGGAGCAATCATGGTTGTTGTTGATTAGTTGGTGGAGTGTGGATTTGTTAGTGATCATTGCTTGACTTTCTTTGTCATCATGGTTTTGATGATGGTTGAATATGATAACCATTTCTTTTCTCTTGCTTATTCTTGTGGCTATCCTTTTTCACTCACCCCCTCACTCCATTCTCTCCACCACAATTTGCATGGCCGGCCAAAGCTAATGGGGGCTGTCCAAACATTTTGGTTGGAGGATTTTGCTTCATTTCATGTTGGAAAAATCCCACAACACCATCTCCAAAAGCTTATATCATTACCTCCACCATAGGGCAACTTCTAAAAAACCCCAAATGAGAAAAAAGGTTCTATACAAATTCTACAGCAAACCTTGGGCACGTCGGCTCGCCAACTTCGTGCCCGAGTTGCCTCAGTATAGAGGTGGGAGCCCGTAAAAGAAGCCGGCGACGTGGTGCCCTTCCGGCGACGAGGTGGAGACCGGAGCTTCCGCGGGAGATCGGGACGACGGCGATAAGACCGGAGGACTCGGATCACTCGGTATATCTCTCTTCCCCATCTTGTAGTTAGCTAGAACTAGTTAATGGCCCGATCCGGGTTTTTAGTGCGCGGTGGTGCCGGTTCAAGAAAAATTAAAGTTAACCATCGCTTCCGCATTTGGCCTCGGGATGGAGGCCGGGGCGCCGCCGTGCACTTACAAGAACACCCTGAGAAAGTACTGGAAACACTACCAGCAAATCTCGCTTGCCCTGGCCAAGGACTTTGTGTAATGGCTCTCCTAGGCGCGGCGCTATATCAACCTCGAATACTGGGATAGACGAATCCTATCTAACCGCTACTGCCTCCAAGTTCTTCGGGACTGCACCCAACTACTACCTGTTTGCATGACTCTTTTGAGCCGTGGTAGGGTAGTAATCAAAGTACAGTGGGAACACACTCGAGGCGAAGTAGCAGTGTCAAGTCGACAGACTAAGTTGTACACCTGTCACCTGGGAACTGTTATCTGACGATAGGTATAGTACCAACCAACAGTTCCCAGCGAGTCCTGTCCAGTGTACTCGTAACCTAACGAGCACCCGCATACTATCTCCAGTACGACGTACTAATGGCTGTGGGACAGACCATCTCCCTTGCTGGGATGAGAAGCGCATACGCTAGTCTACTCCGGAGTATTGATGCCCCGTCTCGATAATCCTACGACTAGGGACCTGTATAAGGATGTGCTTGCAGATTACACAGCCCCCACTAGTGTGACTGCCTTCACAATGCTGGTAATCAAGCAAAGATCCTAAGGGCTACACTAATATGTATAAGCGATATGCTAAAAGAAACACATGCACATATTAAAGTAGAAACAAACCAAGTAGCATACTATCATTTTGAGCAAGATTGTCTATACAACTGTGAATATTCCAAGCTTCCATTAAGTAATATACAAACTAGTATGATAAAGTAATGTCCTCTAGGGCATATACACTAACAATCTCCCACTTGCACTAGGGCCATGCGCTGGCGTATCGAAGACCTATCATCTCGATCAGCCGCTCGAACTGAGTCTGGAGTATGGCCTTCGTGAATGGATCTGCAGTGTTATCTTCTGTAGAAACCCTCCGAACCTCGATCTCCCGGCGATCCACGATCTTCCTGATCAGGTGATACCGCCTCAAGATATGTCTGGACTTCTGATGGGACCTGGGTTCCTTTGCTAAAGCTATAGCCCTATTGTTGTCACAATACAGAGGTATTGAATCAACAATGGACGGAACCACCTGAAGTTCTGTCAAGAACTTCTTCATCCAGACGGCTTCTTTTACGGCATCAGATGCTGCGATATATTTCGCTTCCATCGTCGAGTCTGCAACGGTTTCCTGTTTGGAAATCTTCCAACACACCGCCCTTCCATTGAGGGTAAAGACATAACCCGACATGGATTTGGAGTCATCCTTGTCACTCTGGAAGCTGGAGTAAGCAAAGGCCTCGATCTGGAGGTCTTTTCCGCTGTAAACCAAAAACATATCCTTAGTCCTTCTCAGGTACTTCAGAATGTTCTTTACCGCTATCCAGTGCTTCTCCTCAGGGTTTGACTGATACCGGCTTACTACACTCAGTGCATAAGCTACATCTGGTTTGGTACGCTACATCGCATACATTATAGAGCCTACCACAGAGGCGTAGGGTATAATAGACATGTGATCCCTTTCTAAATCAGTCTTGGGAGACATCTCTTTGGAGAGGGTGATCCCGTGACAAGCCGGTAAATTACCGCGCTTGGAATCTTCCATAATGAATCTTTTCAATATGGTGTCAATGTACCTGGACTGTGAAAGTCCAAATATCCTCTTCGACCTATCACGATAGATCCGGATCTCCAGAATGTAAGAGGCATCACCTGGGTCTTTCATGGAGAACCTGTGCGACAAGAACCCTTTGACAGATTGTAGCATAGGAATGTCATTTCCTATCAAGAGAATGTCATACACGTATAAAACGAGGAATACGACAGTTCGTGCTACAATTTTACTATAAATACATGGTTCATCTGGATTTTTGATAAAGCCAAATTTTTTGACCGTCTCATCAAAACAGATGTTCCAACTCCGCGATGCCTGCTTCAGTCCATAAATGGACTTAAGCAACTTGCACAACTTCCCGCTGCTCCCACTCTGAATGAAACCCTCTGGCTGGTTCATATAGACACACTCCTCTAAATTTCCATTTAGAAAAGCGGTTTTTTTGTCCATTTGCCAAATCTCATAATCGTGGAAGGAAGCAATGGAAAGAAGGAACCGAATGGATTTGAGCGTAGCCACTGGAGAAAAGGTTTTGTCATATTCCAAACCAGGTATTTGACGAAAACCCTTTGCAACAAGTCTAGTCTTATAGGTTTCAACCTGTCTATCTACACCAATCTTCCTTTTGAAGATCCATTTGCAGCCTATGGGTTTTACCCCTTCTGGTGCAACGTTCAAAGTCCATACTTTGTTGGTGTATATAGACTTCATCTCGGTCCGCATTGCATCCAGCCATTTTACCGAGTCAGTGCTCAGAATGGCCTGCTGGAAGCTAGTCGGCTCATCATTATCAATGATGCAATCCTCTCTATCCCCGTCTATAAGAAAACCGTAGTATCTCTCAGGCGGATGAGACTGCCTACTACTCCTACGAAGTGGCGCAGGAATGTCCTGTTCTTTCGAACCTTCTGGTTCTACTAAGCTTTCAGTAAAGCTTATGGTTCTGGAATTTCTCCCAGTTCTATTGCGCCCCCACTTATCTGATTTTCTAAAAATTCAGTTTCCAAGAAGCAGGCATGACGAGAAACAAATACCTTTTGTTCCTCTGCGTAATAGAAGAAATATCCCTTGGAGTTCTTTGGATATCACAAACATGCATTGTACTGAGCGTGCCTCGAATTGTCCGCATGCTGCTTTTTTACAAAACCTGGACATCCCCATGTCTTAATATGTTTAAGATAGGGTTTCTTCCCACTCCACATCTGATATGGTGTGGTAGGCACTGACTTAGTTGGAACTCGGTTCAAAAGATATGCAGCTGATTCTAGTGCATATCCCCAGAAAGATCGCAGTAACTCAGCGTTACTCATCATGGAACATACCATATCCAATAGGGTTCGGTTCTGTCTCTCCGATACACCGTTATGTTGTGGAGGGTATGGAGGAGTAAGCTGAGAGAGAATTCCATTCTCTTTTAAGTAATCCTGGAATTCGGCACTCAAGTATTCACCACCTCGATCAGATCTCAGTGTCTTTATACTTTTGCCTGTTTATTTTTCTACTTCATTCTTGTATTCCTGGAACTTTTCAAAGGCTTCAGATTTATGCTTCATTAAGAAGACATGTCCATACCTTGAAAAATCATCCGTAAAAGTAATGAAGTAAGAATAACCACTTCGCGCATATGTAGACATTGGACCACATACATCGCTGTGTACGAGTCCCAAGAGCTCGCTCGCTCTTACTCCGTGTCCAGTGAACGGAGTCTTTGTCATCTTTCCTTTGAGACATGATTGACAAGTTGCATATGATTGATAATCGAACGGGTCCAAATGTCCTTCTTTATGCAACTTAGTTAACCTTGTCTCATTGATGTGACCCAGTCTACAATACCATAAGAAAGCATGATTTATTTCTGGAGACTTTCTTTTTTGTGTATTCTGGATATTGAAAATCTGTGGTTGGTTTAATACGTATACCGTTGCTTAATGTACCCGACCCAATCAAAACATGATTAAGGTGAATGTTTACAACATTGCTTACAAATGCAAAATCATAACCTTCTTTAGACATTAAAGATACAGATATGATATTATAAGTCGCACTGGATACAAAATAACAGTCGCGTAAAACCAAAACATGTCCATCTGTCAATCCCAAGTGATAGTCCCCCATGGACTCAGCATCCATGCCTGCTCCATTTGCAACTCTGAGGGTCTTATCACCTGCCTTCAAAACTCTACGCCTTCTCAGTGCCTGCAAAGAATTACGGATATGAGATCCCGATCCGGTATCCAATACCCAGGAAGTAGAGTTGACTGATAGACAGTTTTCAAAAACATACACACCTAAAGCCGAAGCCACAACTTGCTTTGGGTCCTGGTTCTTGGCCTTCCAAGCCGTGCAATCTTTCTTCCAGTGTCCTTTCTTATGACAATAAAAGTACTCTTCCTTTCCCACAAGCTGTCCCGCTACCTTTGCTATATTTGCCTTTCCCTTGGCTTCCACTTTACTAACAACGCCCCTTGGTTTAGTGGGGGCCTGCTTCTTCTTTCTTTTGGCTTTCGCCTTGGACCTAGAAGAGGAAGCTCCTCCAACAGACAAAGAGGGTGTTTCCCTAACTTTCTGTAGGGTGCCATCTGCACTCCTCAACAGGTTGAGGAGTTCCGGAAGTTCAACTTCTTTTCCTTGCAAGTTGAAGTTCAGGATAAACTGGGCGTAAGTGGAAGGAAGGGACTGGAGAATCAAGTCTGTGTAGAGCACGTTCTCTAACGTGGTCCCGAGGTCCACGAGCTCCTCAATGTAGACAATCATTTTAAGCATGTGTTCCGCTACAGATGATCCGATAGCCAACCTCGCTGAAAACAACTTTTTCGAGGTTTCGTATCTGGTGATACGAGATTGCTCTCCATAAAGATCTTTTGTATGGAGAAATATGGATTCAAGGTCCATATTCTTGTGCCTCCTCTGATGTTCATTTTCCATAGAGGCAAGCACGAGGCACTTGGCCTTCGCGCAGTCAATTTCCCAGGTCTTACGGATTTCCTTATCCGCGACACTAGATTTCGGACCTGGGACAACGGGGGCTTTAGTGGTAAGGAGATACCCCAACATGTCATAAGTGATTGCCATTTTGGAATTCCTGAGCCAATCTTTGTAGTTTGGCCCCGTCAGTATATTCTTATCTAGTAGTAACTTAAGGCCGGTCATGATGTTTGGTCGCTGCAATTAGGAGAGAGAGAAGAAACACTTTAGCATGATACTCTTGCAAGTTTAGAGTGGTTTTTAGTTTGTCTAAACAGGATGGCTCCCACTGTTTCTCGAATCCTTCCTCAAACCATAAAAGAAGAATTAGTCGGGATCAATCTCACCGTACAATACTTTCTTAACCGTTCAGCCAGGCCAGTGTCGGTACTTCGAGGGAGCTTTTACGACAAATTCGCGAAGTTCCTTAATTAAATAACCTCTTTTCCCTGTGGGCGTAGCCCTGCTAACACCTTTCTAGACACCTACTTGGTTTGTAGCATTGATCGTTAAGTGAGAAAGTTTCCCAAGGAGTAGCATATACTCACAGTAGGATCGGGATCCAAATATCATCGTGTGATAAAGCTGAAGGAATCATACCAAAATCATCACACTCCAAATGTTATGCAACACTAGCAAGTTTCAGTTTCTTTTGAATCTCCCGATGTGTATTTTTTCCCTATGCTCTTATGATCTTGACTTTGGCCAACAAATCATAAGTCACATGTCAAGTTCTACCCGTCATTATCCAAGTTAATATGAACCCACCCATACCTACCCTTGACTTTGGCCAACAAGGCAGTACGACTGTCCCAAACCAACGCATCTATCTATGCTACATATGAATATCCAATAGCTACCAATTACTATGCCTTGACTTTGGCCAACAAAGATAACTTGAATACTATTGACTATCCATATGAAATGGCGGAGGGCTACGAATGGTTTTGGCAAAACCGTGAACGTAGTGAACTTGATATAATCGAAGGAACCTGACAGCTTTTAAAAGGAGTGGTTTAAGATCCGCGTTTTCAAAAGTTTTCTGTTTTGGAAAAAACCGAGTGGTTTTGAAATTGTTCCAACGATTTAACTTTGATTTGTTTTCTTTGCATTAATTTATTGCGTCCTATCAATTCATCCTACCATTGCAGAAAACAACGAAAATATGACGTACGCATATGCCATCCATATTCGCCACTAGGCCCCGTCATCACCCGTTAGGTTACTTAACTAACGACAGAGCGGGGGCTGGACTAGCGTGGATGCAAAACATAAGCATCGCCTACTAGATATCATATATAGATATATACATTCATCAGATGCAATGATAGCCATTCCAGATCACAGATGAACACATTGGATATGCTAGGATTCCGCGTTTCGTTCGAGCTTGCAACGAAAGACGGATTACACGGTCGCGATGAATAGCCAAACCCCACCCTAGACCTTTACGGGTGCGGCAAACTACCCGCTAAGTACCCGAAGTGAAGCAACCTCCCTCAACAACGTGAGTAGGCCACTCGGCACTTCAAAGTACCTGGTAGTTTGTGCACCCCACCTTGGGTCTATCCTGGGAGCAAAAATAGTAAAAGAAATAATATACAATGGCAGCTACAAACTCAACCTGGATGTGCGGCCATAAAATAATATTACATCAATTTACAATTTACATCAAATGAAAGATAAAGAAACTCTCATCTCACAACTCCGGCTATTCATCCGCGACAATCCAACAAGATCATATACACAATCTAACATCACATATCACAGATATGCACAACTCCCACTAATCGACGTATAGCGATTTGTCGACGTTCAGTACATATATCACATTACAGATATAACCTATTAGCTAAAGTTTATAGAATTTCGATCAATATTCTAATTTGAAACTACCCCAAATACAGTATTGTTCTCTGAAGAATCTGGGCAGAAACAAATCATCTTAAAAATCACAAAACATCAGTCTGAACAGACTGCGGGAAAAACGAGTCGGGACCGAGTCGACTCGGCCGCGGATCCGCGGCGAAACGGTTGGTTTCGCCGCGCTTCCGCGGCAGTCTGACCGAGTCATGGGCTCGTTTTTCTTCGGTGTTCCTAAAAACCCCTGCACGTATTTTCCAGTTGTGTGGAAATATTTTTAGACCTGTTTTTAAAAACGGCAGAAAGCACAAGATTTTGACGTATTTTGCGATTTTTTTCCGGATCGAAGTTCTAAACACTTTGCTAACATGTTAGTTGTTATTTACCTAGGCTCTGATACCACTGTAAGTCCACGTTACCCACCCCGATGCTTACGGGGAGGTGGAATAGGTAAAAAACGGATTTTTAACACAAGGTAATAAGGACTAGAAATAGAGGATCTTTGCTAAACAAAAACTAACAAACTAACTACAAGTCCTAGCTACTATGTTAGATGGTTATACCTATATCTTGAACTCCTTCTCTTCTTGTTGTGGCCCTCCTTCTTGCTTGCTCTTTAGAGTGGTGTAGACGGCTCCTCCTTTTCGTCTTCTCTTTGCTGAAGAAAGATCAACCCGAAGGCCTCTACCTTGAGCTCCTATCTCAACCAAGAGGTAACTAGAGTACCTGGCTTGCTAAACTAAGAACCCTAGAATGAGTAAAGAGATGGCTTGATGGTTTTATCTCACAAAGCTCAAGGTTTTCAACACATGAAATAAGAGAGCTTTGAGAGAGGAAGAAGGAGAGCTTAGCATGAGAGAGAAAGAGCAAGAAAAACACAACCATGCTCTCATATGAGAATCATAATAGTAATAATAATAACTAAAGAAAATTATGATGGTTAGTTGAAATGACCATTATCATTTCACATTTAATGCAATTTGCAGTAATCAAGAAGCATCTTGCAAAAGAAATGATCATGGTCAACTGGTCAACACAAGTCAAATGGTCAACAAAAGTCAAATGGTCAACCTAACCATGGCACAATTATTCTTAATTAATATTATTAATCATATTTCTCATTCTCATTAGGGTTTCGAAAAAGTCAACTGTCAAAAACCCTAATGAGATTCCTCTGCCACTGTCAACTGTGCAAACACACCCGCATCCGTGTTCCGAGGAACACGAATACAATGAGACAAAACCAATCCAAAAACAAATACTAAGATCTGGCTTATACCAAAACGCGCTTGTAATAACTGCCCGGACACCAAACGTGCACAAGTGTGCGGATGTGAACGAACCCCGTCGCAAAACCATGCGGCCTCTGCTCTGTTTTTCCCAAAGGCGAACAACCCTCTGTGTGGAACTCTAAAGACTCCACACTACGCTGGTAGTAGGTTTAACCACAGACCACAAGCGGTACTAGCTGTACGTAACGGTCCCCATGTAGATGCAGATAAGAAGACCGATGAGGTGAACCCATCCGAACTCCTACTGAGCCTGAATGTGACAATCTCCGTACAGTCCGGTCTGTTCGTCTGAGAGTATCGCATATCGGGCCTAGGGGGACGGTAAACGTCAGACCCCTAATAGCGGTACAAGTCGTGCCGGAGTATAGCCCAGAACACCCTAAGAAACTACTGGAAACACTACCAGCATATCTCGCTTGCCCTGGCCAGGAACTTTGTGTAATGGCTCTCCTAGGCACAGCGCGATATCAACCCCTAATACCGGGAGAGACGAATCTTATCTAACTGCTACTGCCTCCAAGTGCTTCAGGACTGCACCCAACTACTACCTGTTTGCACGACTCCTTTGAGCCGTGGTAGGGTGGTAATCAAAGTACAGTGGGAACACACTCGAGGTGAAGTAGCAGTGTCAAGTCGACGGACTAAGCTGTACTTCTGTCACCTGAGAACTGTTATCTGACGATAGGTATAGTACCAACGAACAATTCCCAGTGAGTCATGTCCAGTGTACTCGTAACCTAACGAGCACCCGCATACTATCTCCAGTACAACGTACTAATGGCTGTGGGACAGACCATCTCCCCTGCTGGGATGAGAAGCGCATACGCTAGTCTACTCCGGAGTATCGATGCCCCGTCTCGAAAATCCTACGACTAGGGACCTGTATAAGGATGTGCTTGTAGATTACCCAGCCCCCACTAGTGCGACTGCCATCACAACGCTGGTAATCAAGCAAAGATCCTAAGGGCTCCACTAATATGTAAAAGCGATATGCTAAAACAAACACTTGCACATATTAAAGTAGAAACAAACCAAGTAGCATACTACCATTTTGAGCAAGATTGTCTATACAACTGTGAATATCCCAAGCTTCCATTAAGTAATATACAAACTAGTATGATACAGTAATGGCCTCTAGGGCATATAAACTAACAACACTATCTCTACTTCATCTTGGGCATCTAGGGTAGCAAACTTGAAGTCCGAGTTGCTTCGGTTTTGATGCGGGAGCCCGTATAAAGAACCCTCGGCGTGGATCTTCTTCTACGAAGGGAGACCGGAGAATAAACTTGATCGGGGAAACCGCGAGGAGCTTGGGACAGAGGTTGGAGACCGAAGGACATGGATCGATCGGTATAACCTCTCTAAACTCTTTTTGTAGAACTAGTAGAGGGTTAATGGTACGATCCGTCGTTTAGGGTTCCGTTAGCGCTAGGTTTTAAATGTTTTTGTTCCGCATCTGGCCACGGATTGATGGCTGGGACACTGGCGTATACTTACATGGTATCAGAGCCAACCCATTACCCCATACTAACTGATTGCGACATTAGAAATCCTCCGTTTTTGTCGTGCAAAAACTGCCGACAAAAACAATTCCAAAAACTGAAAGTTTGAGATGTTTGCACACCGCGCGGGCTCACGGCTTGAACTAAGAAGCCGTGGGGTAGTGCATGGGCACCTTAGGGATGCCCCAGGGGGCCGAGCGGCTGGGTCCGCTCCCCAATTCCACCACAAGGTGGACTTGGCGGTGGGGACCCGAAACTGCCCCATCTTGGGCAGTTTTGGGTCTGCCTCACCTCCTGGCCATCTCGTGGTGGCCTCGTGCATGGGGTACCCACTCTAAGCCCCCCAACTCGAATTTAATTTCGTGCTTTAACTCCTCGTGAAGGTTCGGGTGCATTTCGTTTTGATTCGGACTTCCGAATTGGCTTTAATCGGTTGGTTTTTGGAATTTTACCTCACTGTTTTTTCATGGTTTTGGAAATTGGTTTGGCTTGCTAATTGCGTGCGGAATTCTAATGTCGCAGTTTTCAGTACATGCATTACTATCTGCGACTGTGAATTTCATTAGATCGGTACAACTTGTCTCATTGCTATATGTCTTTTAGACGGGTTTGCGAACGTAACATTCACGTTGATGTTCTGTGTTGTGCTGTGTTTGTTGGCCGGTTTGTCGTGGTGGATAGCTTGGGTGCAATACTAGTATAGTTTGGATTTATTTCTACATTTGATATTACGGGGCGAGCGTCTGACATGTGGACTGCCGTCACTGCCAGTTTGTATATTATTTATTTGGGGTACGACCGGGTTGAGGTCGATGTCACCGTTGTACATATTTTTGTTTTCTATACTAGGATTACCCCACGGGGGAGTGCACGGATAGCCGGGTTCTAGAGGACAAAGGGCCCGCATTTCATGGCGTTGAGACGGTAGGGACTCACTCTAGATTTGGCGGGCTATTCGCCGCACTCGTAGGGGGTACAGGTTGACCCAAGGAGGAGTGCTGAAGTTACCGGATTCCGTGAAGTGCCGGGTGGCCCATTCACTTTGATGTAGGGGGCTGCCTCGCTTCTGGTTTTGGCGGGTAACTTGCCGCGCTCGTAGGGGTCTAGGTTTTCATTGCACAGGCTATCTACACGACCAGGGGAACGTCGGGTTTCATTTGCGGTTCAAAAGAAACCCGGGGCTCCCAGATTATCACTATTGTTCTGTAATGCTTATCGCTATTCTGTGATGTTGCATTTATCATACCTGGAGCGATTATTATATATTTCTATATATATACTAGTAGATGTTGTATAAGTTTTACTCCCGCGCTAGTCCAGTCCCCGCTCTGTCGTTAGTTAAGTAACCTAACGGGTGATGACGGGACCCAGTAGCGAATGCGGTTGGCATATACGTACATCATATTTTCATTCTTTTCTGGTGTGATTAATTGATGGGACTGCATTGATTCTGATCAATACAAGGAAAACAGGCCTATTCAATGTTGTTGGAACAATTTTAAAAAGCTGTTATTACAAGGACATTCTCTTTTGTTTTGCACAGTGGTATTCGATTATGAATATCCAGAACCTCATTCGACAAGGCAAGAGACGAGATGCCCTCATCGGGAGTGACCTCTTGGGCAGAAGTTTGCGTCAGGGTAATAACTTCACTATAGTCAATTAATTTTTGCTTTGCGTCGCGGTATTCTGTTGGAATATCCTGCACCTCATTCCACGAGGAAAGAGCGGAGACCCCTTCACCGGGAGTGACCTCTTTAGCAAAGGTTTTCACCAGTATATATTTGTAAAAAGCTATCCGGTTCCTTCAACGATATCAAGTTCATACATTAAAGGTTTTTTGCCAGAAACCATTCGTAGCCCTCTGTCATTTCAAACGGGTAGCACATAGTATTCATGCAATGTTTGTTGGCCTTCGTCATGGCATAGTGTATGGTACCTGTTTGTTACTTTTATATTTCATAGATAGATGCATTGGTTTGGGACAGTCGTACAGCCTTGTTGGCCCTAGTTAAGGGCAAGTACGGGTTGGTTCAAATTAACCTGGACAATGACGGGTAGAACTTGACATGTGACTTATGATTTGTTTGCCTTAGTTAAGGTCATAAGAGCATGGGGTAAAAATCACATCGGGAGTTTCAAACATACAGGAAACTTGCCAGGCATGCGCATACCTTCTAGAGTGTGATAACGTGACTGGATTCCATCAGGTTATCATGCGATGATAGTTGGATCCCGATACCCATCGATGAGTTGGTTTACCCCTCGGGTGATTTTAGTTGATCCCGACTACTTCTTCTTTCAGGTTTGGAGGAGAATTTGAGGATACAGTGGGAGACATCCTCAATAGATAAAGTGATTAACCATTCTGATCTAGATTAGAGTGCACGCAAAGTGTTTCTTTTCTTTCTCTCTTTGGCAGCGACCATGTGCTGATCCTAGACTATAACTCAGTAATCAAGTTAACCGAACTTTCTTAAAACACTGGCTTTTGGATTGTCAGATTTGCATACTTCATTGCCACTCCTACTTTTACCCTTTGCTTTTCTCCGAAATATTCCATATCACTATGAAGATCCACACTTATTTAATATAACCATCGTATTGTTACATACGAACTCGAAGAAACTTTTTTCAGATTCGAGGATGGTTTCCGGTTCTGGAGAAATTGAATATGATTATTCAGTTGTCTTTTTCTTTTACCTTCTCTCAGGTTGTGAGGGCTCCTAGGATTAGGAGAGAGTACACCTATTGCACTTATTAGATAGTCTTCTTCCAAACCTTAGGCAGGTGCCGAAAGGTAGGGAAAGAAGAAAACCAATTAGCCTAAGTGTGGTGTACAGGAGGTAATAAGTAAAGACTGTTGGGGTAAAAATTTACACCCCGGTTGACCAAGTCAAAATCAAAGTCAACCCCAAGCCAAGTGGGCACAAGCCCAGATCAAGTGGGCCAATGCCCAGGTCGAGCCCGAACATGAAGCTGCCGGCCTCCCCCATGCCAAAGTAAAAATTTTGTAATAAATAATTTTGGCCTATTTATTTTCTTTTATTTTATGAATAAATGTAAGAAAAATGGGCAGAAAGCCAAATTTTTGTAAAGCCCATGGCTTATGTACAAAAGAAATAAGCACATGAGGCATGTGATGGGCAAAATGCCATTTTGTAAAGCCCAAGAGGCTATATGTAATGTTTGTAGCCTATAAAGGCAAACATGATGAAAATATCTATGACAAATTTTACATTTCTCTAAAAACTCTAGGGTTCTGTGCTTCCTTCTCCTTCCATAAGGTTCTAAACCTTCTTCTTTATTTTGAATTAAATCATGAGTTTTACTCTTCCTTTTCTAAAACTAAATAGTTTTTCATCACAAAATCCACAAAAGGGAGCTCAGATTTTTCATTAGATCTAAAAAAAGGGAGATTTTTAAAATCTCACCCCTCTTGTTCTCCAAGATCCGTCCAACAAAGAGGAGGAAGAAGGAGACCCATCACCGAAAATCAGACTTTGGAAAAGATCCAAGGCTCAAGAGAAGATCCCAGGCTTAAGAAAGAAAAACCTCAGAAGATTTTAGGAAGTTCAACTTGAAGACCCAAATCCTCAAAGGAGTTTAACTCGTAATCCAGATCTTTTGTAGTTTAACTCTACTCAAAATCCTTTTTTGGTGTTTAACTCCCATTTCTCAGGATAAAAACCCCTTCCTTTCGATAGCGCCAAAGTGCTAGCGCTGGCGCCCAAGCACCCACATATCAGGCACTTGAGGCGCTAGCGCCCGAGCGCCCAGGTACTGGGCACTTGAGGCGCTAGCACCGAGCGCCTACGTGCCGGGAACTTGAGGCGCTAGCGCCCAAAGTGCTAGAGCCCACGTGCTGGGCACATGAGGCGCTAGCGCCCGAGCGCCTACGTGCCGGGCACGTGAGGCGCTAGCGCCCAAAGCGCTAGCGCCCGAGCGCCCACGTGCCGGGCATGTGAGGCGCTAGCGCCCGAGCGCCTATGTGCCGGGCACGTGAGGGGCTAGCGCCTAAAGCGCTAGTGTCCGAGCGCCCACGTGCTGGGCACGTGAGGCGCTAGCGCCAGCCCAAGTGCCTAGTGCTAACCCAGCGCCCGCGCCAACGCCCAGCGCCAGTGTGCTAGGCATGTGAGGCGCTGACGCTCACGCGTCCTTTGGACGCCATTTTCCCCTCATTTTACATGTACTCCACACAAAAAAATACCTCCCTCGTTAGAAAAAATTTCTAACGGGACGCTGCCCACCACCCTGTAAGGGGGCTACTAGCCCCCTTGACCCCTAGCACGCTATCCGGGTAGTGGCCCCCCATAAAAACTCTGCGGGCCCCCCGATATATCCAAAACCCTTTCAAAACTCAACACTACACATTTAGTTCGCAAGACCAGTTTTACCTGTCAATCGGAGGTTCTCTCGCTCCAAATGCGACGGGTAATTAACGGCAGCTTAGTCCGCGGCTGCCGGAGATACGGATCCCCACGATCAATAAACCCTAGCCTACCCTTGGTAAGGGGAATCTGTAATGCGCCTGACAAGCGCGCGCGTATTCCCATCTCAATGGGGTGACGAAAAACACCTTATAGATTCCGGCACGCTGTCACGACCCAAAATATTAGCTCGTGACCAGCACTTGAATCACGCAACGTCTAAAGAGATAACGGAATTCAAGTAAGCTGAAACCCAAAAATCTAAACCTTTTAAGAAAATTAAAGGAGGTAAGGTTTTGAAATAAAGGTATAATGAAATCAAGTTTTTCTTAATGCATAGAAAAGGGGCATGAATAATGAAAGTGAAATTTACTAATTTGAAAACGTGTTTCGTCTTTTAAAAATTTTGCAGCACCTCCTTTGTATATTTGGATCCAAAACCACAAATACATAATAATGATAAAGACATCCCCAAGCGTGAGCTAGCTCTTCGCCAAACGGCGGATCACAACCACGCAATACAGTAAAAATAAGTATACGACGCCCAACGGCGAAGTTCACCACAAAAGATAAAGGAATGCAAGACATAAATACCACAAGTAGCGAAAAACCCCTTCGCTCTAAGTCTCGCAACCACAATCCCACTAAGTCTCATTACTTATATAATTTAACAATTTTGATTGATGGAGTTAACTAGATACAATAATGAAATATAGATACAAGAATGGGTACGATACAAATGTACCACCTACTAGTGCAAAACACCCGGATGCGACTGTGTGCCAGCGAAGCCGCTACTAATCCAAGTGGGCAACCTGCAAGAACTGTGGCACAACTGGGGTGAGTTGCCAACTCGTGAATAGAAATATATCGACAAGTAAAAATGGAATAAATAACGACTCCTTGGTCAACTATATCATAAAGGTAATACTATGATATCTAGAGTGACCGGGGCGGTATGTGTGCCAACAAGGTAGTCAATGCCGATAAACATGTGGATAACATCCAACAGTATAATCAAGGTATGTATGCATGTGGATCTCGTCCATTCATATAATCAATGTATGTATGCATGTAGATCTCGTCCACCCATATAATCAATGTATGTATGCATGTGGATCTCGTCCACCCATATAATCAATGTCTGTATGCACGTAAACATCATAAAAGAGTGTGCATGAAAGTATGAGGATATAAATCAACGGTGTCCCTCGCGACACATCAAAATCATGGAACCTGAGTGCCTAGCATCGACACTCGAAAACATCATGAAAACCGTGCCCAGCATCGGCACGAAAATTCTCATATATTGGGCTCCGTCAGTCCGGATCGGCCCACGGGCTCCGTCAGTCCGGATCGGTCCATATCATCCCTCGACTACGGTCGATATCCTCCGGATATCTGCCGAACCTAAATACTATCACCGGTAGGTAGTAGTCTTTCTGCCAGGCTCACCGTCTGTATACACATCATCCCTTTCTTGTCCCGGGATACCATACCGGGTCCACCATGTACCCGCAATCGGCCTCATCCGCCTCCTCGAATAGGGTTTCACATGTCACACATCTCAGAACCGAGAAAACGCATGGTGGACGCACTGAAATATCATATCAAGAGAAACCAGGTTTTTAAAACAACACATAAGCTCTTTTAAAATGTCCACGGTTCTCAAATCCAGAAACCTCATGAAAACAACATATCTCAATGCGTAAAATCATATAGCATGACGTATGCGACATATAATAGAGATGTAAGCATATCCGTAAATCATGCAACATGGAACAGTGATATGTCATATTAAGAAAAAACCGCTCTTTTAAATGATTCTAGTTTTTAAAATATAACATGCGGTTCCCAATTTCCCAATAAAACGAGTTATCTATATAGGCACAATATGTATATGCGCAAATATGAATGTATCAATGTATATGTGCACCAATATGAATATACAATGTGTATGTCCGCAAATATGGTTGTATCAATTTATATGTGCACCAATAGGAATATACAATATGTATGTGCGCAAATATGGATGTATCAATGTATATGTGCACCAATGTGTATGTGCGAAAATATGGATGTATCAATGTATATGTGCACCAATATGAATATACAATGTGTGTAGGGTTACTAGGCACACTAACAAGGCTCTACAAGGCATCGACCATGCCAAAATTAAATTTTTATGAGCCGAACAACGCTAAGCAAGATCGTATACTAGAGATTAGGCGAATCAAAAAGCAAGTAAACAACTTTACTCTAAAGGGATACGAAATACAACCTTTGTAGATCGGTCCTTCACTTCTTTAGCTCCTTATTGAAGTCCCTTCGCTGCGATCGTGGTTCTCCCGGACCCTTGCATGGCTTCACGACGCGAAGGATGCGACCTAGCTTGAAGTCTCCGAGGCCGAAGATGATCTACGTCGAGGGAATTCCAACTCAAGCTCCTACTTCACTAACTAGAGAATTAGTGAAGTAAACACCCTAAGCTAAAGTGCTAGTCTAGTAGAGGCTGGAGAAATAGGAAGCGGGTTCTCTTTAGAATTTTGTTTCTCACAATCTTTCTCACTTTGGATCAAACCCTAGCAAGCTTTTTCTTTTTCATAAATGAAAAAGAAGAAGAAATGAAAGAGATGAGGATAATGATCAAGTGAGAAGGCTAACCATGGTGAGTGAGTATCATATACTGACTCTTGTAGAGCCATAACCATAGCTAAGTGTGTGATGGTTAGGTTAATGTCCAAAGTAAAAACAAACCTAGTGGACTTTAGTCAATTCATCCACAAGCTTCCACAAGCTTCATGCATTTTCTAATTTTCCACTAATTTTGTAATTACTTTTAAACATTAAACCCAATCATAACAAATAGGATGGTGTATGTCTCATACACACATGAATGTTGTATCATCAACCATGATACAAAATGATAACACATTTTAATATATATCATATATATGTTAAAGTAGTGTACATGTGAGAAAAAACCCTAAGTGAACTAGTGTTAGTTAATGTAAACTATTATATCAAATATACAATTATACAATAAATTATTAAATCAACACTTGACTTAATAATCCGGTCATATCACATATAACCGGCTAACATCCATTGTATCGACTTATCGAATCAACACTTGATTCGATAACCCGGTCATATCATATATAACCGAACGATACAATAAGTCGCGAGAATAGAATACGGTATCACATACACGCATTTATTCTCGGTCTCGCACATATCACATACGTGCTCCTATTTCGTTTTGCCTGAGCCAGTAAAACCTCTGTGTAGGACTCTAAAGACTCGTCACTACGCCGGCAGTAGGTGATGATCACATCACGCTCCCACAAGCCGTCAGCGGTACTAGATGGACGTAACGGCTACCCGGATATTGAGCGATCAGAAGATCAGCAAGCAAGCCCGCTGCAACTCCTGTAAAAGCCTGCCGGTAACACTTCCCGTACAGTCCGGTCTCCTCGTCTGATATGTCGCATATCAAGTCTAGGGGTGGTAAACGTAAGACCCCAATAACCGATAAGTCGTGCCGATGTGAGGCTCACAACGGGTCGAGAAACTACTGGTAACACTTACCAGTAAATCTCTAAATCAGCCCTGGCCAGGGACTTCCCTGTTATGGCCAATTGAGCACAGCGCAACATCAACCCCCAATGCCGGGAGAGACGAAACCCCTCCTATCGCTCATTGCCTCCATGTGACTCGGGACTGTACCCAAAAACCACCGTTTTGCATGCCCTCATGGACGTGGTAAGGTGGAAATCAAAGCACAGTGGGAATCACACAAGACTCTATGACGATCTCGGGTCTACAGACTAACCTGCACAAGTGTCACCAAAGAATTGCCATCTGACGTGAGGTATAATACCATCTGGGAGTTCTCGGCGAGTCCGTCCAGTGTACCCAGTCTCTACTGAGCACCCGTATACCATCTCTGATGTCAAACACCAATGGATACGGGATCATCCATCTCCCATCTCATGTGTCGAGAAGCGTATACGCTAGTCTACTCTGGTATATCGATGCCCTGTCTCGATACACCCACGACTAGGAACATTGAAGGATGTACTTATGGACTACCATGGCCCCACTAGTATGATCTGCATCACAGTCTAGGTAGTCAAGCACACATCCTAAGGGCATTATCAACATGTAGCTATAAGACAGTATAAAGAGACAAGTATACATGTTAAGATAAAGAGCAACCAGATAGCATACTATCATATCTAGCAAGAAAGTCATCTCTATATATGTCCAAGCATCCAATATAATATACATCATCTGTACAATACTGGCCTCTAGGGCATACATACAACTAACAATCTCCCACTTGCACTAGGGCCAGCTGCTGTAGTATCGCATACCGAGCATCCCGAAGAGTCTCTCAAACTGTATCTGGGGAATGGCCTTTGTGAGTGGATCCGCTGTATTGTTCTTCGTGTCAACCCTCCTGACCTCGATCTCCCGGCGATCAACTATCTCCCGGATCAGGTGATACCGCCTCAGGATATGCCTGGATCGCTGATGGGACCTGGGTTCCTTGGCCAAAGCCACCGCTCCATTGTTATCAAAATACAAAGGTATTGGATGCTCAATGGATGGAACCACTCCAAGTTCAGTAATAAACTTCTTGATCCAGACAGCCTCTTTGGCAGCATCGTTGGCAGCGATGTATTCAGCCTCCATCGTCGAGTCTGCCACGGTTTCCTTCTTGGAACTCTTCCAGCTAACCGCTCCTCCGTAAAGGGTAAAGACAAATCCCGACTGTGACTTAGAGTCGTCCTTATCACTCTGGAAGCTCAAATCGGTAAAGGACTCCACTTGGAGTTCTCCGTTACCATACACCAAGAGCATCTCTTTAGTCCTTCGTAAGTACTTGAGAATGCTCTTCACAGCTGTCCAGTGACTCTCTCCAGGATCAGCTTGATACCTACTCACTACCCTTAGCGAGTATGTTACATCGGGTCTGGTACATAGTATCACGTACATGATAGAGCCTACTGCGGAAGTATAGGGTATCCCTTGTATGCGAGCTCTCTCCAAATCAGTCTTGGGAGACATCTCTTTGGAGAGAGTGAGCCCTGAGATTGTGGGTAAAAACCCACGTTTGGACTCTTCCATACTAAACCTCTTTAGTATGGTGTCAATGTACCTGGATTGGGACAGTCCCAATATCCTTTTAGATCTATCTCTATAGATCATAATTCCCAATATGCAGGAGGTATCACCAAGATCTTTCATTGAGAATCTTTGTGATAAGAGAAGCTTGACCGATTGCAGCATAGGAATATCATTTCCTATCAAGAGTATGTCGTCCACGTACAATACGAGGAAGACAACCTTACTCTCTGCCACCTTCTTGTAGATACAAGGTTCATCTACATTTTTGACGAAATCAAACTCTTTGATAACGACGTCAAACCAGATGTTCCAGCTCCGCGATGCTTGCTTTAATCCATAAATGGATTTAAGCAGCTTGCACACCTTCCCGCTGCTCCCACTATCTACGAAGCCCTCTAGCTGAGTCATGTACACGCACTCTTCTAAATCACCGTTTAGAAAAGCGTTCTTAACATCCATTTGCCAGATTTCGTAATCATGATATGCAGCGATGGCAAGCATGATCAAGATGGATTTAAGCATAGCCACTGGAGAAAAGGTTTCGTCATAGTCCACACCTGGTCTTTGACGAAAACCCTTTGCAACAAGTCTAGCTTTGAAAGTCTCCACTTTCCCATCTACCCCAAGTTTTTTCTTGAAGATCCACTTGCTCCCAATGGGTTTTACCCCTTCAGGAGAAACTTCCAAAGTCCATACTTTATTGGTGTACATGGATTCCATCTCGGACCGCATTGCATCCAGCCATTTCACTGAGTCTCCACTCATGATGGCCTGCTCAAAGCTAGTTGGGTCATCATCAACCATGATGCAATCCTCGCTCCCACCATCCATGAGAAAACCGTAGTATCTCTCAGGTAGGTGAGGAGCCCTACTAGATCGGCGGAGTGGCTGGGGTTCATCGGGAACTACTGATTCCTCTGGTTCCACCAAATCTTCTGTTGCAGCTTTTGTAGCTGGAACCTCTTCCAGTTCTACCTCATGACCACTAATCTCTTTTGCAAGAAATTCCTTTTCTAAAAAGGTGGCATGCCGAGAAACAAACACTCTTTGTTCCTCGGTGTGGCACAAGATATACCCTTGTGAATTCTTGGGATATCCTACAAACTTGCATAGAACAGACCGTGCCTCGAGTTTGTCCGGATTTTGTCATTTGACATAGGCTAGACAACCCCATATCTTTACATAGTTAAGACATGGTCTCTTCCCTTTCCATATCTCATATGGAGTGGTAAGCACAGATTTGGTGGGGGCCATATTCAATAGATGTAAGGCTGTTTCTAGCGCATACCCCCAGAAAGAAATACGTAACTCAGCTGTGCTCATCATAGAGCGCATCATATCTAATAGGGTGCGGTTCCTCCGTTCTGATACACCGCTGTGCTGTGGTGTATATGGAGGAGTCAGCTGAGAGAGAATCCCATTCTCTTTTAGGAAGTCCAGGAATTCATTGCTCAAGTATTCACCTCCTCGATCAGATCGAAGGATTTTAATACTTTTCCCGGTTTGGTTCTCGACTTCTTCTTTATATTCTCTAAATTTCTCAAAAGCTTCAGACTTGTGTCTTATCAAGAACACATGTTCGTATCTTGAGAGATCGTCAGGGAATGTAATGAAGTACGAAGAACCAACCCTGGCATGTGTAGACATGGGACCGTATACATCACTATGTATCAGTCCCAAGAGTTCGATAACTCTTTCTCCGTGTCCCGTAAACGGAGTTTTGGTCATTTTGCTTTTGAGACATGACTGGCAAGTGTCATAAGATGAAAATTCTAACGGTTTCAAGTATCCATCCTTATGCAACTTGGCTAGTCGTGTCGCATTGATATGACCGAGTCTACAATGCCACAAGAAGGATTTGTTCAGTTCTGAATTCTTCCTCTTTTGTGTGTTTGTTATGCTCAGGACTGTTGATTGATTTAGAACATAAATGCCATTGCACAACGTGCCTGATCCAACCAACTTTTGGTTAAGGAAAATGTTCATAACATTATCGTGTAATACAAAATTATATCCATCTTTACTTAGTAAAGAAACCGATATAATGTTACATATCAGGTTTGGCATGTAATAGCATTCGTTCAGAACCAATGTATTACCAGTTGGCAATACAAGGTGATATTCCCCGACGGTTTTAGCTGCAACAATTGCACCATTACCAACCCTTATGTCTTTATCACCTTCTCAAAGTTCTCTACCTTTTCTAAGCCCATGTATCTGATTACATATATGGGATCCTGACCCGGTATCTAATACCCTGGACGTAGAGCAAATGGAGAAACAGTTTTCCGTAACGCACACACCAGAAGAAAATGCATCAACATGTACTTTCTTCACACGGGTGGCATAGGAATCCTGGTATTCCCCTATATCCTGTTCAGTCTTATAACTCTTATAAAAAAGAACGGAACCAACGTTCCCCAGCACAGTATAACATGCGGGTTCGGTCAATACATCCATATTATTATCTTGATTAAGGCATGATATGGTCGCTACCTGGAGAGAGAGAGAAGAAAACACTTTAGCGTATGCTCTTGCAAGATCAGATTGGTAATTATTTTATCTAATCAGGATGGCTCCCACTGTTTTTATCAAATCTTCCTTCAAACCCTAAAAGGAAAGACTAGCCGGGATTAATTACACCCTACAACTTCGCCAATCTTTCAGGCAGGCCAGTGTCGATACTTTGAGGGAGGTTTCCCGTGCTTTCGCACGGACCTAATTAAAGTAAAGCTCGTTTTCCCAGAGGCGTAACCCCGTTGACACCTTTCTAGACACCTACTTGATCGGCTAATTGTCCTGTGTAAAACTCTCCCAGGAGTAAAAATTACTCGCAGTGGATATCGGGATCCAACTATCTCATAGAAAGTATGCAATCTCATTGCAAATCTCAACACTTGAAATTCTCGATAATATTTTGCCCCTAACGTGCTATGACCTTGACGAAAGCCAAAAAACCATAGCCCGCTAGTCAGGTTCAACCCGTACATTTCTTGATTGAATTAAACCTACCCGCACGACCCTTGACGAAAGCCAACAAAGCTGTACGACTACCCTAATCCAATCGCATCATATGCAGCAGATAAGCAGCATATAGCTACCGCACACTACACCTTGACGAAAGCCAACAAATGCAGCACGAATACTGTATACAACTTATCTGAAAAGACGGAGGGCTACGACAGGTATTTCTGAAAACCTATTGCGTAATAAATTTGATATCGTTGTAGAATCAAGTGAAATTTTGAAATGGAGTAATTTTGAGGTTTTCATTAGTTTTGCTAAAGAGGCCACTCCCGGTGAAGGGATCTCGGCTCTTTCCTCATCGAATAAGGTGCAGGACATATCATATACATCACTATGCAAAGCAAAACTCCAAAAGCAGTCAAAAGTCAAACCGAGTGTTGTAGCATCTGCCAGTTTTGCTAAAGAGGTCACTCTCGGTGAAGGGATCTCGGCTCTTTCCTCATCGAATAAGGTGCAGGGTATATCATATATACCGCTATGCAAAGCAAAACTGTAGCTACCCATTTTATTTGAAAATTTGATTCTACAACATATTTTAGGTTTCTTTTCTATCATTAATCACATTAATGAAGTCCCATCATTTAAATCACCTAAACATCACAGATAAATACGACGTACACTTATGCCATCCGCATTCGCCTCGATGTCCCCTCGTGCACCGTTAGGTTAGGTAACTAACGGCAGAGCAGGGCAGGGCTAGCGCGGATATAAAACATAAGTAACGTCTATATAATATATCATATATATTATATACAGTATTTATCACAGAACATCAAATGATCACATCTCAGATATCGCAGCAGACGAAACATTTGAAACATTGGATATACTAGGACGTCCGTGTTTTATTTTGAGCCTCTATAAAACACGGATTCCACGGTCGCGACGAATAGCCAAAGACACACCCCTAGACCCCTACGAGAGCGGCAAGCAACCCTACCAATTCTATAGTTAGGAGACCCGGACTCGACTCCTCGAGTTGGTCTCCCACTGGACTCCAGAACCCGGTTACTTGTGCTCTCTTCCTTGGGTCTATCCTAGTGTGGAAATGTAAATAATATACAAACGGTGACATCAACCTCAACCCGGAAGTGCCCCAATAAAAGAATATTACATACATTTAATTTTACATGAATGAAAATAAAAAACTCTCATCTCACATAAAACCCCCGGCTATTCAGAATGCGACGATCCAATATAACATATCCAGCAACACAGAACATCACATGTCATCAACGTAAGTAAATATGCGCATCCCAATTGTCGTTGACATATAGCAACGAAACCGGCGATATCACATATTACACTTACGGTCGCAGAAAAGAAAGTGTAAAACTACAACATTTGGAATCCACAATCTCTTTAGACATCGTAAATCCGAAATATCACATATTTCGCATTTCATGCCTAACTGTATGAATTCCAGATATTGTATCACATTCCAGATAAATAGACAGTATAAAACTTTCCGATCGAATAATCAAATACCCAAGATTTCCATATTAGCTCAACACTTGAGCGGAGTTCAAAGATTCCAGAATACGTCATAGTAGCAACGGTCCAGCCGTAGAAGGGTCAAGCCAACGCCTCACATGTGGCATGCCATACTGCCTCAAACCCTAAGGTTCAAAAGGCAGTTCAAGATGGTCATATAATCGAGTTAAGGTTTGATGTTTTCTAGAGGGTCCATCGTGTCACATGCACGTTTTCCCGAAAGATTTAAACCCGAGAAAAATTCAACATTTGAATGTTTTTTCGTGCCGGGAAAAATTGAGTTAATGATATCTGTTCGAACATTTTAATACTTTCAAAATTATCCGGAATAACATAACAAAACTAAATTCTCCGATCGAATCGACGATTACAAAATAAACCCCAAAATACTCAACACTTGAGTCAGATTAAAAATACCCATAAAATAGCAATAACATAGAAAGGTATTACTGTGCAAAAAATAAAACACAAGCTCACTGTACGGCCGCGGAGCCGCGGCACAAGCAGGGTATTGCCGCGGTTCCGTGGCCATCCGTACGACTCACTTTGTCTTTTTGCACAATAATTCCTAAAATCACCTGCTGAATTTTTTAGGTATTTTTAATACAGAAAAATCACAGTTTTTGGAAAAAGTACAGAGAGGGGTTCATTTCGACGTATTCGGGTTCGATCTGGGTTTGAACTTCGTTAACACATCGCCTAATGTTCTAGCTAGGCTCTGATACCACTTTAGGGTTACTAGGCACACTAACAAGGCTCTACAGGGCATCGACCATGCCAAAATTAAATTTTTATCTGCCGAACAATCCTAAGCAAGATCGTATACGAGAGATTAGGCGAATCAAAAAGCAAGTAAACAACTTTACTCTAAAGGGTAGATCGGTCCTTCACTTCATTAGCTCCTTGTTGAAGTCCCTTCGCTGCGATCGTGGTTCTCCCGGACCTTTGCATGGCTTCACGACGCGAAGGATGCGACCTTGCTTGAAGTCTCTGAGGCCGAAGATGATCAACGTCGAGGGAATTCCGACTCAATCTCCTACTTCACTAACTAGAGAATTAGTGAAGTAAATACCCTAAACTAAAATGCTAGTCTAGTAGAGAATGGAGAAATAGGAAGTGGGTTCTATTTAGAATTTTGTTTCTCACAATATTTCTCACTTTGGATCAAACCCTAGCAAGCTTTTTCTTTTTCACAAATGAAGAAGAAGAAGAAATGAAAGAGATAAGGATAATGATCAAGTGAGAAGGCTAACCATGGTGAGTGAGTATCATATACTAACTCTTGTAGAGCCATAACCATAACTAAGTATTTGATGGTTAGGTTAAAGTCCAAAGTAAAAACAAACCTAGTGGACTTTAGTCAATGCATCCACTAGCTTCCACAAGCTTCATGCATTTTCTAATTTTCCACTAATTTTGTAATTACTTTTAAACATTAAACCCAATCATAACAAATAGGATGGTGTATGTCTCATACACACATGAATGTTGTATCATCAACCATGATACAAAATGATAACACATTTTAACATATATCATATATATGTTAAAGTAGTGTACATGTGAGAAAAAACCCTAAGTGAACTAGTGTTAGTTAATCTAAACTATTATATCAAATATACAATTATACAATAAATTATTAAATCAACACTTGTCTTAATAATCCGGTCATATCACATATAACCGGCTAACATCCATTGTATCGACTTATCGAATCAACACTTGATTCGATAACCCGGTCATATCATATATATATGACCGATACAATAAGTCGTGAGAATAGAATACAGTATCACATACACGCATTTATTCTCGGTCTCGCACATATCACATACGTGCTCCTATTTCATTTTGCCTGAGCCAGTAAAACCTCTGTGTAGGACTCTAAAAACTCGTCAATACGCCGGCAGTAGGTGATGATCACATCACGCTCCCACAAACCGTCAGCGGTACTAGCTGGACGTAACGGCTACCCGGGTATTGAGCGATCAGAAGATCAGCAAGCAAGCCCGCTCCAACTCCTGTAAAAGCCTGCCGGTAACACTTCCCGTACAGTCCGGTCTCCTCGTCTGATATGTCGAATATCAAGTCTAGGGGTGGTAAACGTCAGACCGCAATAACCGATAAGTCGTGCCGATGTAAGGCTCACAACGGGTCGAGAAACTACTGGTAACACTTACCAGTAAATCTCTAAATCAGCCCTGGCCAGGAACTTCCCTGTTATGGCCAATCGAGCACAGCGTAACATCAACCCCCAATACCGGGAGAGACGAAACCCCTCCTATCGCTCATTGCCTCCATGTGACTCGGAACTATACCCAAAAACCACCGTTTTGCACGCCCTCATGGACGCGGTAAGGTGGAAATCAAAGCACAGTGGGAATCATACAAGACTCTATGACGGTCTCGGGTCTACAGACTAACCTGCACAAGTGTCACCAAAGAACTGCCATCTGACGTGAGGTATAATATCATCTGGGAGTTCTCGGCGAGTCCGTCCAGTGTACCCAGTCTCCACTGAGCACCCGTATACCATCTCTGATGTCAAACACCAATGGATATGGGATCATCCATCGCCCATCTCATGGGTCGAGAAGCGTATACGCTAGTCTACTCTGGTATATCGATGCCCTGTCTCGATACACCCACGACTAGGAACATTGAAGGATGTACTTATGGATTACCATGGCCCTACTAGTATGATCTGCATCACAGTCCAGGTAGTCAAGTACACATCCTAAGGGCTTTATCAACATGTAGCTATAAGACAGTATAAATAGACAAGTATACATGTTAAGATAAAGAGCAACCAGATAGCATACTATCATATCGAGCAAGAAAGTCATCTCTATATATGTCCAAGCATCCAATATAATATACATCATCTATACAATACTGGTCTCTAGGGCATACATACAACTAACAATGTGTATGTGCGCAAGCAGCTTATGCGAAGAGTCATATCATGATGCAGTAATCCTACTGTGTAGTGACATGGAAATTATCGATGATGAAGTGTTTGAGCCTACAATCTGTGTACGTGTAACATACGCATTATCGATAATGGTGCAGGTGTACTATCACAGGTATAAACAAGGCAATGAGAATAATATGAATGCAGCATAAGGTAATCATATGCAAATACTGACGGGTATACGTATCTACATGATCGAGTCGGTAAATCTATCAATCGGCATCCAGCCTAACAACATCGCGTACGGTATAATACATCGTACGGAAGCCTTTAGTCAAGGGTATGGATCATCATCAAGTCAAACTCATCATGCACGGAAAACCATCGTACGGCGACATTAAGCTAATAGGGATCCTATCATCCTTTAAGACAAATGAAGGTACGGCCTAATATCACACACGGCCTAGCATCTATGATTCACAACATTCTATATATATATATATACATATATATATGTATGTATGTATTTATATATATGTATCTATGTACCTATGTCCCAGGTCACATCCGCAATAATCTCATATCAGGGGACCGGCAGGGTATAAATCATCTCGATCGACTCGCATCCGTATACCATCATATCATCATATCATCATATCATCATATCAACATATATTCTTTCATCGCATTTATATCTCACATCAAGTCGAGTTTACATAAACATTCTATCTCTATTATAAGTATAAGTATCTAATCTAACATACGCACTCGAACCATACAAGCAGATTTTAAAGGAAGCGAATCGTAGTTTTGAAAATAGGAGTTACGGTGTTTTTAAGAAAAAGATATCATTTGAAAATCCGTAACGTCCCTCAAGGTATATTGTTCATATCGGATTTTTGCATTTTTATACCGCCCAATTTTTATCACATTGCTTATCGGTAGGTACTCTTGAGCCGTGTTTGCTAGACAATTGCAGGATACAGGTTCTCAGCTTTAAATAGTGAAATTCATGGAAAAGCACGACAAAATCCGGATTACTGCCAACCACAGATAAAACACGGGTCTCCTCTCTCTATCCGTATGTTGTCGCACACCAGTTTAAGGGACAAAATGGCAAATCGATGTCATTTTCATGCACAAAGCTCAATGTCAACACAAGATCCAACATATCTACGCGGAGCTCAAGGAAATCATGTCAAAAGATACACACCACATCACCTTTTGATCTATTAAAATTCTGGAAGAATTGTGAAGAGCTTATGTGAAAAGTACTATACCACACTGAAGAGGACCACAAACCAGGGAAAACCACAGAATTTCATGACCTAAGTCTACTAAATGGCCACGGTTCCGCGGAACAAGCATGCTTAGGCCTCGGAACCGCGGTCGTACGGGCTCGACAGATGATGAGTTTTCAGGGGTATTTTGGTCATTCTATATGGAGGCAGATTGTTGCCCTAGGTTCCCAGTTCCCTGCCTATAAATAGTCCAGAACTTGCCAAAGCCAAGGGTGCTTATTCTTGTATTTAGATTTTAGGATATATGTTGTTGTTCTTCTTCCTCTTCTCATCTCTTCTCCATTAAAACCTTGTAGTGAGCTTTTGTGAGTGAAGTGATGAATAAAAGAGTTCTTTTCTTTATCATGCTTGTCTTGTTCTTTTGTTAATTATAATTGCTTGTAATTTTCATTTGCTAATCTAGTTGTTGTTATTTGTTGTTTGTTTCTTTCTTGTTCTCTTTTTCTTTATCCTTAGCAACAATGATGCTTAAGCTTGATCCTTTCCAAGGTGAGGTCTCAAATAGCTAGTTGTAATCTTCTAACCTCCTTCTTTCTATCTTCCTCCTTTTGTTGTATTTTCTTTTTCTTATAATGGGTGAGTAGTTTTCATACTTGTTAGGGTAGGATAAGGAAAGTTTGAGAGAAGGAAATCACTTTCACTCTTTCCTTGCCCAACATCTTAATTCGGACTCCCGTTAATTGAACCACAATCCGCTCCCTACGGCACCCTATCCTACATGATAGCGGTGCTTCCTTAGTGAGACCAGTTGTGGTTGAATTAACCAGAGATTAAGGCTAAGAGCCAAGAACGGACGGACAAGCACCAAAAGGAAGAACTTAAGCGTTGGAAAGCCTAGCTTATACTCGCAAGTTCATTCCTAGTCGTGCTAATCCCCGTTGTTGCCGATTACCGTAACACCGATATTAAGAATGGCAACGAAAGAAGTGAGCGACTCCTAACTCAAACTAACCTAATCCTAACCCTAACAATCTCTCTTTATATATCACTTTTAACACATAGTTAATCTCAAACAATCCTGGACCTTTGGACATAACTCGATAAAGCACATAGAAAAAGATTCCCAGCTCCCTGGGGACGACCCGTACTCAACAGGCTAGCTACAAGCGAAACTGTCTTGATTGTGGTAATTAACTGAGCACGCAAAAAGCTTACCAATCAAATGGCGCCGTTGCCGGGGAGACGGTAGTTTATTTCTTTGTGTAATTTCGGGTTAATTTATGGATATAAATCTTACCGAAAAACAAAACAAAAAAATATACATTGTAAAAAAAAAAACCTCTTGTTATTTTTGATTAGTTTTTGTGCAAGTGTGAAGGATAAAAAGAAGGTCGAGTTCAGTGCCAAAGACGTGGGAATTTAGACCCATATCTTGCGGCTACACTGCGGGAGATCAAAAACGGAACAAACGGTCTACTGAAAGATTCTGGAACAAATTCAGTGAGCAAATCAAGATTCAGGAGCTCCAGACAAGAAGAGGACAGCCAAGGCAGCACACACAAAAATTTCAGAAGCCCAATTCCACCTTATTGCCGTGGAACCGCGGCATAAGCAGGCTTAGGCCGCGGAACTGTGGCCGTTTGGTGCCTTCAGGGTGCCAAATTCCCTGTGAGTGTTCCTTATCTCCTCCCCACTCCTCGGATATCCACTGAACTGTGTTTTCTGCAGCATTCTTTGTGCAAATTCTCTTCCCCCTTCCAATAAATTGTTTTTGTGCAGGATTCTTTGCGCCGCGCAAAAAAATAAAAATTGATTGCAGTTGATTGTTACTGCTTTGCATTTATTAATACGGACTTTAAGGGGCTTGAAACCAATCCAGATTGGATGGGGATTACATCACCCTTCCCAGGACCCCAGAAATCACAAAAAGCATATGCATTGACCATTGTTTAATTAAAAAAATACTAGACTCAGCCCTAAGGACTTCGCACTCAATAGGACAGAGGACTAGTTACAGGCATCGACCGTTTATCCTATCCTGACTTGCGGTGTCTAGGCAAGTGTGTCCAAGGCAAGTGGTTACTTAATTAGGACCACTACTTATGTAGTGGGGAGCCTCCCACTTACCTGGCACTTACCTGGTCGCAATTGGCGGAGAAGAGGCGGTTTGAGGTCCTATTTCTAGCCCTTTGGAACAGTTAGGAGCCGTCTAGCTGACCTAGGTGACCCTAGATCTAGGTGTGATTGTGCATATCTTGTTTGTGATTGCTTGAAGCCGTAAGTCCGTACATATTTCTGTAAAGCTCTTTCTAAAAAAAATGGAAAAAAAAACACAATAAAAAAACCAAAAACTTTTATAAAAACTTGCCCTTTGTCGCCAAAATCCCGTTTTCTCACCCACCACCCATCGTATTTCTCCATTGACGTTTTCTTACCCTCACCTTCTCCGCTTTGACTATACTAAACTCGTTTAGTGTATGTCCGCTTGGACTCAGGACACTAGGGCCCGCCTAGTCCGCGTTACGTTAGTCGCTACCGACTACGCGATCGACTCAGACGTCGAAACTCCGTCCACGCCTCTTTCACCCGTACCTTTGCCGGCCAACTCCGACGTTGACCGGAATTCTGTTCATACATCCTCACCTTCACCATCACCAACCTATTCTTCCGCGATATCAGGATTTAATCCAAACATCCCTACAACTCCCCCGGGATTGATTCGACCTCCTATGGATGCGAATAACCCACCACCACCGCCTTTCGTAGCGCCACAGCGAATCGCGCTCCAGGATCATTTCTATCCCACCCGCTCTGCACTCCCCACCTGTCTTTCCCTTCCACCGGCCAATGGGGATAATTTTGAAATTAAGCCCCACTTCATTAACATGCTTCCGAAATTTCATGGGCTTGAATCTTAAGATGCCTATATCTTCATCAACAAATTTCAAAACGTTTGTACCATGATGAAAACCACCCAGCTGTCGGACGATGCTATACGGCTACGGGTCATTCCGTTCACTTTGTGCGATCTTGCTGAAAAATGGCTGTATAGCACTGCTTCCCACTCCATAACCAGTTGGGATGAGTTTGTGAAAGCGTTTCTCAAGAAGTTCTATCCGAATCATAAAACCGTGAGGATCCGTAACGAAATCAACCAATTCTCTCAGCTTCAAACTGAACTCTTCTGGAAGTGCTTTGACCGGTATAAAGACCTTCTTGTTCAGTGCCCTCACCACGGTATCGAGAAATGGCAATGCCAAACCTTATACGAGGGCCTGAACCCAGCAACCAAGCAGTTGTTGGAAACCATTTGTCAGGGCCACTTCTTATCGAAATCTGACGAGGAAGCGTGGCAATTCTTCGATGACCTTGCGGAACAAACGCTTCAATGGGAGAGCACCAGACAAACTTCTTCTTCTTCTTCCTCCACTTCTACTGGTCAGTCTAGGGTAGGAATTCACCAACTTGATGTCTCTATTGCGATGAAAGCTGAAATGGCTATAATAACGAGAAAACTTGAAGCTATAGAGAGCAAATTTTCATCTCCTGCTCCTGCCCGTGTTCTTCCCCTCCGTACCATTTGTGCTTGTTGTTCCGATCCTTCTCACTTAACCGAAGAGTGTCCTTACAATCCACCATCTCAAGGACAGGATCAGGTTAATGCTGCATTTCAGCAAAGACCAATAAATGATCCATACTCTTCCACCTACAATCCCGGTTGGAGGAACCACCCCAATTTCTCCTGGAATCAGAATCAGCATCAATTCCAAGGCAACAATTTTCAAAGGCCCCCTCCTCCGCAACAACAAGCGCAACAACAAACTCAACATCAGTTTCAGAAGCCCTTCCAACCCCAACCTTTTCAAAATCAGACGAACAACATTGCACCCAATAATTCTTTTCCGCAAAACAACTTTGTTCCGTCAAACAACGATAAGGTTTCCTCGCTAGGACGAAGTCTAGAGGCGTTCGTTAAACAATCGACACAATCCACCGCCAACATCCAGTCGTCTATTCAGTCTTTGGTGCAACACACTGCTGCACACGGGCAAAGCATCAAGACCATCGAAGCCCAGATTGCACAGCTGAATGCGGCGTTAAGCGAGCGAGAAAAGGGGAAGCTTCCATCTCAACCACTCCCAAATCCCGGTCACCCACATAATGTACATGTTGCTCTTGAACAACAGAACCATAATGTGAGTGCTGTGACTACATTGAGATCGGGAAGGATGCTGCAAAACAATATTGGCACACGGATCAACGATGACACCCCGGCCGCTTCTTCTTCTTCTTCTTCTTCTTCTTCTCCTTCCTCGTCTTCTGAGCCTATTCTTCATTCTTCAAAAGGCTCTTCTTCTTCTTCTTCTTCTTCTGCTCTGAACGGACCCACTTCTCACTCCACGAAAACACCAGCTCTGGGATCCGTTCCAACTCCACAATCTCCTCCACAAGCATTGGACTCAACCAATTTTAAAAACGTTCCATTTCCAAACAGGTTGAGGTCCAATAAACAAAATGCACAAATGGAGAAGATTCTGGAGTTGTTTATGCAGGTTAACATCAACATTCCCCTTTTAGATGCTGTCCAACAAGTCCCGTCCTACGCGAAAATCTTAAAGGTCTTGTGCACGAAAAAGAGGAAGTCTCAGGTACCCAAGAAAGTTTTCTTGGCTAGTGCTGTGAGTGATGCTCTTACCCAATTTTTACCTCAAAAACGGAAGGACCCTGGCTGTCCTACGATTTCTATTACCATTGGGGATAAGAACATCAACCGCGCACTATTAGATCTTGGTGCCAGTGTTAACCTACTTCCGTACTCAGTATATGAGCAACTAGTTGTAGGAGAGCTGAAACCCACACACTGCACTCTCCAAATGGCCGACCGATCGATCACCCATCCTAGGGGTGAGCTAGAGGATGTGTTAATCAAGGTTGGGGATTTGATTTCATTGTTTTAGACACACAGCCTGTCGCTAACCCCCGGAATCAAATTTCGGTGATACTCGGTCGCCCATTCCTTGCAACCTCAAATGCTGTGATCAATTGTCGAAATGGTTCGATGAACCTATCTTTTGAAAACATGACAATTGAACTCAACATTTTTAAGTTGGGGAATCAGCCCACCGAACCTAATGCTCATATACTAGACGTTTGCTCAATCCAGGAGATCACCCCAGAAAAGTGTGAATTCGAGGAATTTTTGTTCGATCACGATAACCTTAATGCCACTAGTGCGTTCCTCTTCGAACCTGCTGCTGTTTCTGCGCCGGACAATTACTACGAGTGTTTCACTTTCTCGAACGATCTTAGCCACTCACCACCCGAGTTTGAATCCTTCGAATTTCCGGATCAGTTACCTGAACCATCCAACTCGGTCGCTTACACTCGTTTTGAACCTTTGCTGGAATCCTTTGAGTTCGAGACCTTTTCACCAATCTTGCCTTCAATCATTTCACCTCCAACGCTCGAACTCAAGCCTTTGCCGTCTCACCTTAAGTACGCTTACTTGGGTGAGAAAGAGACCCTCCCTGTTATCATCTCGGCTTCTCTAGCTCCAGAGTAAGAGAAAGCCCTTCTTGCAGTCTTGCACAGCAATAGTCAAGCTTTTGACTGGTCCATGGCGGACATCAAGGGGATTAGTCCCCTGATCGTTGAACATCACATTCATCTGATGGATAATGCCAAACCAGCCAGGGATCCACAAAGACGACTCAACCCAGTCATTAAGGAGCCTGTGAAAAAGGAAATCGTAAAGTGTCTGGATAGTGGTATCATTTACCCTATCTCTGATAGCCAGTGGGTTAGCCCCATTCACGTTGACCCCAAGAAATCAGGCATAACGGTCATCACTAACGAGGCGAACGAGTTAATCCCTACTCGCACCCAAACTGGATGGCGAGTATGCATCGATTACAGAAAACTCAACGCCGCAACGCGGAAGGACCACTTTCCGCTACCTTTTATTGACCAAATGCTTGAACGATTGGCCGGACACGAGTACTACTACTTTCTTAATGGCTACTTCGGCTATAATCAAATTCCCATCGCCGAAAAGGACCAAGACAAGACCACATTCACTTGTCCTTTCAGCACGTTCGCATATCGTCGCATGCCCTTTGGGTTATGCAATGCGCCCGCTACCTTCCAGCGGTGTATGATGGGAATCTTCTCAGACATGGTGGAAAAATTCCTGGAGATCTTCATGGACGATTTCTCCATCTTCGGCGATTCCTTTAATGAGTGTTTGCTGCATCTCGACGCTGTCCTTACCCGATGTAAGGACAAGAACCACACTTTGAATTGGGAGAAGTGCCACTTCATGGTGCGCGAAGGTATTGTCTTAGGACATATCATTTCGCAAAATGGCATAGAGGTTGACAAAGCGGAGATTGAGGTCATTTCCAATCTCCCTCCTCCCAGATGCGTCCGAGACATCCGAGCATTCCTTGGCCATGCCGGTTTCTATAGACGGTTCATCAAGGACTTTAGCAAGATTGCTAGGCCCTTGAATCTTTTGCTGTCTAAGGTCATGCCATTCAACTTCAACTCGAGCTGTGTGACTGCGTTCGAGTCATTAAAAAGCTCACTCACTTCTGCTCCCGTTCTTTCTTCAGCTGACTGGACGCACCCATTTGAGATTATGTGCGATGCATCCGACTTTGCCATTGGTGTTGTCCTTGGACAACACATCAACAAGATGCCGCACGTAATCTATTATGCTAGCCGAACCCTGAACGACGCCCAACTTAATTATACAACAACTGAGAAGCAATTCTTGGCTGTTGTATTTTCTTTAGAAAAGTTTAGGCCCTACCTCATCGACTCTCCAGTCATTGTCTGCACAGACCATTCTGCTCTACGCCATCTTTTTGCGAAGAAAGATGCAAAATCTCGGCTGATACGTTGGATCCTCTTACTTCAAGAGTTTGACCTTGTCATCAAGGACAAACGAGGATGTGAAAACGTAGTCGCCGACCATCTCTCACGACTTCCTTCTTCGCCGTCGCCTCAACTTCCGATCAACGACGTTTTTCCGGATGAACAACTCTTGACAGTATCTCACGAACCCTGGTTCGCAGATATTGTGAATTATTTGGCCACAGGATTACTACCGAGTGAATGGTCAAGTCAGGACAGACTTCGATTCTTATCCCAAGTAAAACACTTTTACTGGGACGAACCCTATCTATTCAAGTACTGTCCCGACCAGATTATTCGTCGGTGTGTCCCTGACGATGAATTCAAGAGTATGCTGTCATTTTGCCACGATCAAGCATGTAGCGGGCATTTTGGCCCCAGAAAGACAGCTGAGAAGATCTTGCAGTGTGGTTTCTACTGGCCACAACACTTCAAAGACGCTCATGACTACTGCAAGACTTGCTCCCGTGCCAACACTTGGGCCGGATATCCAGGAGGAACGAGATGCCGCTCCAACCAATCTTGGTTGTGGAGATTTTCAACTTTTGGGGGATAGACTTCATGGGGCCGTTTCCCAGCTCTTTTGGGAATTTGTACATCCTTCTCACTGTTGATTATGTCTCTAAATGGGTCGAGGCTGTGCCGAGCCGGACTAACGACAACAAGGATGTCGTTAGGTTTCTTAAAGAAAACATTTTCTCCCGGTTTGGGCACCCCCGAGCGATCATTAGCGACAATGGAACTCATTTCTGCAATAAGACTTTCGAGGCCTTGATGCGGAAATATTCCATTAATCATAAGCTATCTACGCCCTACCATCCCCAAACCTGTGGGCAAGCCGAAGTTTCAAATCGGCAAATCAAGCAGATACTGGAGAAGACGGTTTCCAAGAACCGAAAGGATTGGTCGTTGAAACTCACTGATGCCCTTTAGGCATTTCGAACGGCTTATAAGACCGATCTTGGCATGTCTCCCTATCGGCTTGTGTACGGAAAGGCTTGCCACCTCCCTGTCGAAATAGAGCATCGCGCATTTTGGGCGATAAAAAAATTGAATCTGTCTCTCGAAGATGCGGGCAGCCATCGGAAGCTGCAGTTGAACGAATTAAGAAAGCTTCGGGATAAGGCTTACGATAATGCGGTTGTCGTTAAGAACCGAACGAAGGTGTTTCACGATAAACACCTTTTGCGCAAAACATTGTACCTGGTCAACAGGTACTGCTATACGACACCCGGCTACACTTCCATCCAGGAAAGCTCAGATCTCGCTGGAAAGGCCCGTATTTTGTGCGGAATGTGTATTCGCATGGCGCTGTGGATTTGGAGAATCCAAATGACGGTTCATTTTTCAAAGTAAACAGACACAGACTAAAACCGTACCTTAGTGCCGAACCAACAGAGGAGCTCCTGGTCTTACAAGAGCCGGTTTACCCTGCATAATCTTCCTCTGCCTACCACCAAACTTCGGTTATCCAGCCAAGAACAGTGGACACTGTTCCAAAAACGTTTGGGGGTATGTATATACCTTTTTGTATATATTTGTGGATATTCTTTTCCATTTTTACTATTTTTTTATTTTTTTTAAAAAACAAAAAAAATTGTGTATATCTAACCGACAATTTTTTACCCTTCATTGATCTCTTCATGCAATGACAGTGAGGACACTGTCCAGTTTAAGTTTGGGGGTACGCTCGGTACGCATTTCTAACCTTCGCATTCATGTATATTTTGCATCTGCATACTAAAATCCATAAAATCCATAAAAATCAGAAAATTTTCTAAAGAAAAAAACATAAAAACTTTTTTGTCAAGTTAGCTAGTAGAGAACTCTGACTCAACATTTCGACGGTTTTGTTTGATAAGATAAGAATAACTAAATCTTATTTTTAGATTTTGAAAACCTGAAAGATAACTCTCCTTTGAAGTTAACTATAGCTGATATACGTTTTTACATCACACTACACGTGTCGTGAGTTTTGGAAATTAGATGACAAGTCTATTATGTCTAAAAACTTTTAAACGGATAAATGATTTTCTGAGGATCAAATAGGTTTGTTCTGAAATAAGTAATATCAAGGATAGTTTTTGAAGTGAAGTGAATATGAAGGAATGTTATTGATGCCTTAATTGGAACTAAGTCTGAAAAATAACCCGTCTGGAACTTGATTGGAATGATTACACACCTAACCCACTAAACACGACTTTTATTCAAAAAATAACTGCCGGTTATATCTCCGTTCGTATTGAATCATCATGATTTTCACGCTGAATTGTCTTTTGTTTTTGGACCTAGGTAACGTGAGTAATTAAGTCCGCTGGGGTGTTTCTACACCTAATGCCCTAAAGCCAACTGGTTTGGGAGCATTGGCCCAAAGCTCGTTAAGAAGCCTAGAAAGTCCAGATTAAAACAAAGTCAAGCAAGTGTTCTCTCCGAGTTAAAATTCCTAACGGTTCTTTGTGTGAGAATAATCTTGACAAAAGACAGGTTTTTATAAAAAAAAATATTTTTAGCGGAGATATGAAAGTTTTATTCTATGATAAAGACTATTGCACGTTCACAGAGGTGTGTATGAAATGAAAACAAGAAAAAGGTTGAGTGAAAGATACGACCTAGTTTCCTGTTAAGGAAGATAGAAATTCTGAAATTGAAACCTTACTGGAAAACGAAACTTGAAAAATGCTTAACTCTTTATAAAACTTATGTGATCCTTTTAAAAATTTTATCTGGGCTTTATTGTGTGACATGATGACTTTAATCGATCCTTCTGGAACTTAACGACACTATTTGCACAGCACGTAAAGACATATAAAATCTTAAGTTAAATAAGAAGCGAGGTGTGAAAAATAAAGGTTCGATAGTCTAGACTTAGGATAATAGAATTGTTATTTTCTGAAACAAAATTTTAGGGTTTGAATCATAGTTATTTTGCAAAACTAGCTTGACCGGATTTTGTGGGTTGTATCCGCTGAAAACCCTCAGAAGACAACACTCCTCCTACTAGGGACACCTAGAGGTTTAACGGCTTGTTGCACATGCTCAGTGCAATCGCGTTCCCTACGAAAGTGAGGTTAGGATTTTTTGTGAATAAATTGGCTTTGCTCGGGACGAGCAAATGATAAGTTTGGGAGTATTTGTCCATATCAGATTTTTGCATTTTTATACCGCCCAATTTTTATCACATTGCTTATCGGTAGGTACTCTTGAGCCGTGTTTACTAGTAAATTGCGGGATACAAGTTCTCAGCTCTAAACAGTGAAATTCATGGAAAAGCACGACAAAATCCGGATTACTGCCAACCACAGATAAAATACGGTTCTCCGCTCTCTATCCGTATGTTGCCGCACACCAGTTTAAGGGACAAAATGGCAAATCGATGTCATTTTCATGCACAAAGCTCAATGTCAACACAAGATCCAACATATCTACGCGGAGCTCAAGGAAATCATGGCAAAAGATCCACACCACATCACCTTTTGATCTACTAAAATTCTGGAAGAATTATGAAGAGCTTATGAGAAAAGTACTATACCACACTGAAGAGGACCACAAACCAGGGAAAACCACAGAATTTCATGACCTAAGTCTCTTAAAGGGCCGCGGTACCGCGGCATAAGCATGCTTAGGCCGCGGAACCGCGGCCGTACGGGCTCGACAGATGATGAGTTTTCAGGGGTATTTTGGTCATTCTATATGGAGGCAGATTGTTGCCTTAGGTTTCCAGTTCCCTGTCCGGAACTTTCCAAAGCTAAGGGTGCTTATTCTTATATTTAGATTTTAGGATATATGTTGTTGTTCTCCTTCCTCTTCTCATCTCTTCTCCATTAAAACCTTGTAGTGAGCTTTTGTAAGAGAAGTGATGAATAAAAGAGTTCTTTTTTTTATCATGCTTGTTTAGTTCTTCTGTTAATTATAATTTCTTGTAATTTTCATTTGCTAATTTAGTTGTTGTTATTTGTTGTTTGTTTCTTTCTTGTTCTCTTTTTCTTTATCCTTAACAATAATGATGCTTAAGCTTGATCCTTGCCAAGGTGAGGTCTCAAATAGCTAGTTGTAATCTTCTAACCTCCTTCTTTCTATCTTCCTCCTTTTGTTGTATTTTCTTTTTCTTATAATGGGTGAGTAGTTTTCATACTTGTTAGGGTAGGATAAGGAAAGTTTGATAGAAGGAAATCTCTCTCACTCTTTCTTTGCCCAACATCTTAATTCGGACTCCCGTTAATTGAACCACAATCCGCTCCCTACGGCACCCTATCCTACATGATAGCGGTGATTCCTTAGTGAGACCGGTTGTGGTTGAATTAACTGGAGGTTAAGGCTAAGAGCCAAGAACGGACGGACAAGCACCAAAAGGAAGAACTTAAGCGTTGGAAAGCCTAGCTTATACACGCAAGTTCCTTCCTAGTCGTGCTAATCCCCGTTGTTGCCGATTACCATAACACCGATATTAAGAGTGGCAACGAAAGAAGTGAGCGACTCCTAACTCAAACTAACCTAATCCTAATCCTAACAAGCTCTCTTTGTATATAACTTTTAACACATAGTTAATCTCAAACAATCCTGGACCTTTGGACTTAACTCGTTAAAGCACATAGAAAAAGATTCCCATCTCCCTGCGGACGATCCGTGCTTAACCGGCTAGCTACAAGCGAAACCGTCTTGATTGCTGTAATTAACTAAGCACGCAAAAAGCTTACCAATCATAAATATTTATAAGATACATACGATTCTTCGGTTTAGAAAAGGGTATGGTTCGGATGACACATCTACATCGGCTATCTAGTCCTATAGTACCCTAAACGGCTATGTCGTCACATGTCATCCTCAAATTCCGTCATCCTATAATAGTCGTTATATATCACTTTAACTATCCTCTAGTTTCTAATATGGTTTCACTAACTATCATTTAAATCTAACCCTAGTTTCCAAATCTAGGTTTCCTTAACCATATTCTATAAATCAGTTTCCATCAAGACTTTGCGGGGCTGCTATACGCCATCCACCCGACATCCCCCGTAGATATAGATCTACTCACTGTGGTCTTCGCTTGCCGAAGTCGTTTGCGCCATGCTCCGTCGCCTCGGAATCCACACGAAGGTACCTACAATAACAACACATATTGCAACGCTATTAAAATCAAGTTCTAAAATCCAAAACGGCATGCGCCTTGCTCGTAGGTTGGAACGTATAGCAAACGCGTACAAAATCAACCAAACAACCCTTGTTGTCGATGTGCAAACATGCAACAACCAAAAACGAATCCAAATATCAAGACTCATCATTCAAAATATGGAAAACATATCCTAAATCACACACATGTGTTCGCAGGTTTTGACTCAGGTCAAATAAATCTAAGCAAACAAGTCTAGGGTGATGTATATTCTGTATATGAGCTACTGGACCAACCTAGGCCCCTACCCTCACCCAGTGGCCGGCCACTCCCACCTAAAATCTGAGGCTACCGGCCCAGGGGTCTCTGTTTTGGTTCACCAGGTCAGAGTGGTCTCCTAGTGACTTAATTTGGTCCCTAGTATTGTTTTCTACTCTCAAAATTTCCCTAGGTTGCTCCAGATACCCTATAGGCACACTAAAAGTCACAAAACTGATACAAAACAATTCCTAAGCTCGTGCATCGGGTTCAAATCTATGGCTCAGGTCAGGAAACGTGTCACCAAGGTCATGTAAACACTCACCAATGTTACCAGATTCCACCTACAGTCATTATATAAAAATCTAGTAGCACCAAACATCACAAAACCGCTTGAAACAGCTACCCTAGAAAATACAACCCCCCAGTCCCCTACAGGGCCGAGTTCGCTGGATTTGTCCCCAAAGTCGCCGGCCAAAACCGGTGGGAAAGGGTTAGGGTTTTGGGTGAACACTCAGGGTCTCGAGTACATCACTAACACTCTGTTTCTTTTCACCAACAAGTCTCAGGGTCACAGCAGGTTGTCGATGTCACAAAACGACACTAAAATACGACATCGTACAAAACTAAACTAAAAGGAAGAAGTTATACCTCATGGGGGGAACTCAAGAGAAACCCTAGCTTCGCAAGGTCATCACAATTCAATTTTTCTTGGTCCAATGCATAGAGGGTGAAGTTTGTTAAAGGTTTATAGAGTTTTGGGGAGTATTTTGAGATGGGTTTTGGGGTAGAAGATGGAGGGAGATGAGAAAGAAGAAGGAGGAGAAAATAGTGGAGGAACTAAAATGTGGCAGCCCTCTTCCTTCTCTCTCTCAATTATTCTCTCTTTTCTCTCTCACTACAAGCGTGCTCACTCCCATCATGATGTCCCCTTTCTCTCTCTTCAAGTCATCATTTCCCTTTTCCTTTTATTTTCTTTTCTAAAGTCGACCACCAATAAACTATCACACATAACCCAAATGAAATGAAACAACATGTAACCAAATGAAACATGTCATGGTGCACTAACCATGAAAACTGTAGAAACACGGATTTGGCTTAATCTCGATTAGCAGTGCACTAATCGGATTTTTATCAAAACTGTACATAATAAATTTTAAAATTGCCAAATCATTTAAATATATTTTTAAATGAATAAATCATTTTAATTTCCTTTTATTTCAAAATTATTTGTAGATATTTCTACCCTTTTTCGAAAACCCCAATTTCGCAAATCGGGCAGTTTACGGGAAAAATATTATTTTAATATTAAACTCCAAAAATAATATTTTATATTTTTCGGAAATGTTACACACACCCAGTAGGACCTTTCTCTCCTCCCATATCTCGGGTTAAGTGTTCATGTGAACTCATTTAACATATATGCCGATGTTTGTACTGAAATAATGTTTTTTCCGTGCAGCAATCAACTTTCAACGACAATGTCTCCTAAGATGGATCCAGCTTCTGATGCGACCCCGATTCCGTACATGGTTAAGATCAATGCTCGTGTGGTTCTCCCCGCAAGCCTCAGTCGACAGTGGGAGGAATTGCCTCGCCAATTTGGTTCCGTCATCATCTATCCTGCCGGAAGCGCTCATCTGGCAGAAATCCCGGCAAAACAGGTGGCTAAGCCGGTCTCAAGGGGCAAGAGGCCGAATATTGTGATAGCTAAGGCACCACAACTGAAACTCAAGATGGTGTTTGAACGACTCTCTGGTGCTCCAGCCGAGGGCAACAATTCCGGTACAAAGGGTAACATCAAACGCTGCGGACGAGCTCAGGCGATGACTCCAACAAATGCACAATCAGGCGTATCTCCAAAGCCCTCCATCGCCTAGTCTACGGCGGCTTCCCGAAGAGCCGTAACCAGCAAAGTGCTCAAAACAGAAAGGTTGAGACAGAAGTGGCTCAGGTATCGAGCCAACAAGAAGTCCAGGACTCCGGCCAAGTGGAATCTTATGAGATTCCAAGAGCATAGTCATCCTGCGACGACGGCTGAGTCGGCCGTAAAAATCAGCTATTCCTTTGAACCTCTGAATTGAGTTCAGAAAAATGCCATGACCACCAGAATCAAGAAGACAGCGGTCCGAACGTTGCTACAAAGAGACGTGACCCGGCCCCAACAGAAAAAGTATGACACTGTCTCATCAAGAGTCTACTAGGCGCTCTGTGCCACGCGAAAATAGCGGGCAAAACCAAAAAGGAAGCGTCAGCACCGTTCAAGAATCCGTCCAGGCCAGCCGCCTTCAGTCGACTGCTCGTTACCAAAACAGGAGGGTCAAGAAAGCGATCCGTGAAATCAGCCGCCGAAAAAAAAAAGACGGCTGGATATGTTATCCATATGGTCTATATAGCAGGTGGGCACCCCAACGACAACCTTCGTAGCAAAAGCAAGGACGGGACCACCACATCCCAAGCCCAATCTAGCTTGAATGTGGTTGACGCTTCCCAGGAACAGCCGCCTCCACTGGATGATGAAAACCCTGTCGACGAGGATGATAGGCAGAAAGACCCCTCAGTCCATGTAGAGTCAAGCTCGAACAGCGAGGAAGAGCTGACTTTCCTCCCCAGGACCGCGGAGAAAGAGCTTCAAAAACAGCTCAGGAGCAAGGATAAAGAGATGGCCAAGCTCTATTCGAAAATTGACGACCTAACGAACGTTGTGATCCAGCTTACGGCTCAAATTGCTCAAGCACCTCCCAATCAAGCATAAGTCGCTAATCATGAGCCGGATGATGATAATCCAAAGCGGCCGATGCCTATCCCTTTGGGTCCAAGATTGGTCGAGCCGCACGAAAGCCGGCCACATTCCGCTTCTTGGGACGCCTTGGCCCCAGATAGCACTATCCTGCTAACACAAGATCGAATAATGGATTTGGTCACCAGCAAGGTTAAAACATTGGTGGCCGAAGCTGAAGCTCAGTAAGAAATTGCCAGTAGTGGGCGGCCATATCCCGCATAGTATGATCTGATCGAGTTCCAAAGCGGCTACGTCATTCCTAAGTTCGGATGATTTGACGGGACGGGAAATGAAATTCAGCACGTCGCCCACTTTAAAGCATCGTGCGGAAATACATGGGGCAATGATGTGCTCCTTCTTCGTCTGTTTGTCAACAGCAGGACCGGTGTCGCTTTTGACTAGTACGCGAGTATACCAGACGGGTCAGTCATTACCTTTGCCGAAATGGAGTCTCTGTTTCGGCAAAGGTTCATGGGTGTAAGTGATAAAATCTCCATTGCTGAACATGTGAGGACCAAGCCGCGGAAGAATGAAACCAACACCGACTTTATCGCCCGATGGCGTAATCTCACAGTCAAGTGCGAACCGCCGGTAGAGCAGGACCAGTCCGTCAGCCTTCTCATTGGGAAGCTCAGCAATTGGATGACCCCATTCTTATGTACAGCAGGCCTCAAGACATTTCAGGAGCTAACCAAGAAAGTCCAAATGCCGAAACGCTCAAAGCAAGAGTCCGCTCAGACTTTCAGAGAGGCAAGATTTTGTAAAGCAAGCGGGACGACAACCGTAGAAGCGGGAATTCCAGCAGTACCAATTTCTTCAATGCGTCCGACAATGAAGACAAGCGAAGGGAAGGCGATTTCAAAACCAAACGGTCTCGGAAGCCATTGCTGGGAGGAGAAGGGCATTCCCTAGAGGAGAAAATGAACAAGGTTTACTCTTTCAGAAGGGACAAGGTCCGCATGATATTTAAAGATGCCTTGAACAATGGTCTATAATTACCGGAGTTGAAAAGACCTCAAGAAGCAAAAATGACCGACAATCCCCTGTATTGCCCGTACCACCGAGTAGTGACCCATGTGATCGAGGATTGCTTTATCTTCAAATATTGGGTCGAGAAGCAGTACAAGGCTGGAGAGATCGAGCTATCCAAAAGTGTGTTGGTGAACAATTAAGTTGCAACCACCAACTTTATACAGATAGAAGCTGAAGCCTTCGGGGAGCAGACAGCTGAACCCGCTGCCCTGAGAAACGAAACTGACTCACCGCTGCATCCGTGGAGTACGCACATATTTCATAAGACGAAGAAGATGCTTAAGTTACTTCGGAAAGAGCCCAGAACAGAATGGGAAGGGCAAAAGAAGCCTACCATTCCAGCTGCAAATTCGGCTCAATCAGGCTCAAAATCCAAAAATCTCAAGAAGAAGAAAAGTGCAGCTTGGCACAAAAAAGGGTCCGCAGGGAGATCGACCATTCAAAAATATATCGATTCCCTCGAAGACTATGAACAGAAGGAAAGAACTCTGATTCAATTGAAGTAGTTCCTCCCTATAGAAGCAGCTGAAATTCTGGAGGAGTTAGAAGAAGACTCCAATGAAGAGATCCCTATAGCGACCTGCTACGCCATCCATCTTGGCAGCGACTCTGGTGAGGATCTCTGTTTTCCCGAAGAGGATGAGGAGCTCGTCACAAAGGCCAAGCAAATCCGGCTCAGAAGCAGCATCGCTCTACCGCTGAATCAGGGCAATGTCCCAAAAGGAAAGGAAAAACATGTGGCTAATGTCGAAGATGGCAGAGAACCGGCTAATGAAAACTTAAGTCCATTCTCAGTGGACTACAATGTCTTGGCTCATCTCCGGAAGCTTCCGTCTCTCTTGAGCATCTACGATACCCCGGTCCTATCTAAGGAGCTTAGAGATGTTTTCATCCACGCTCTACAAAACCCCGAACGGTATCAGGCTCGCATTCTAGAAATTAATATGAAAGAAGCCCAGTACACCCTGCATGCCGCCGCCATCACATTTAAGGACGAAGACTTGCTACTGGGAACGGCTGAGCATAATCGGCCGCTTTACGTGACCAGGCACAGCGACGGTGTAACATTTCAGAAAATATAAAATATTATTTTTGGAATTTAATATTAAAATAATATATTTCGCGAAAACTACCGATTTGCGAATTTGGAGTTTTCGTAAAATGGTATAAATATATACCAATATTGTGAAGTAATTTGGTGATTTAAAATGAATTATTCATTTAAAAATATTGTGGCGATGGAATTCGTTAGCGATTCTTTTTTGGCCATTTCCTTAGTAGGCAATTTCGTGGGCAGTGGGTTTTTTTGGGCATGGGTCTTTTGGCGAGTCATTGGATTTGCTTTGATGTGGCAGGGGTTTTTAGTGAGGTGTCTTTTGCATTAATTGCTTCTTCATTTCGTGAAGGATATTTGTATTGCTTTCCATATGCTCACCACTTGCTTTCCTTATGCCTCTCCCAATTAAATTGCTAGTGAACATTTCCTTCATGGTGGCCGAGCCCAAGAATTTCCAGTGAGCAATTTTTACTCCAAGGCCACAAAAAAATTCTTGTGCTCATAAATTCTTTCCATGGCAACTTCATTTACCTCCAACCAAATCGTTGGGTGCCTTGAGACAAAATATTCACACACTATCTCTACTTAGCCATGGTTATCTAGGCTAGCAAACTGGATGCCCAAGTTGGTTCGGTTTAGAAACGGGAGCCGTATAAAGGATCCTCGATGTAGTGCCTCTTCGTCGAGCGAGACCGGAGAGCGAACTTTGTCGGGGCAGCCGCAACAAGCTAGTGGAAGAGATTGAAGACCAAAGGACACAGATCGATCGGTATAATCTCTTTTACCACTTTACAGTTTACTAGTATAGGGTCAATGGTTCGATCCGGTTTTTAGGGGTACGTTAGCGCCAAGTTTAAAAGTTTTGTTCCGCTTTTGGCCACGGATTGATGGACGAGGCGCTGGATTTGACCTACTGTTTGTACATCAACGACGAGAGTTTTTTTGGTTGTTCTTGCATGCGTAGGCAATAGGTTTTACCCTATGAGCACACCGCGTGCCGTATTTGGATTTCGGAACTTGATGTTAATAGCTTTGCTATTTCATATTGATTGTAGGTAGATTTGCGTGGATTCCGAGACGACGAAGCGCATCGACTACGACTAAGCGAGGAGTTTAACAGGTGAGTAGATTTATATCTACGGAAGAAGTCGAGTGGATGGCGTATAGCACCCCCCGCAAACATTGATATGGAAGATCATTTGATTATTATATCCTGATAAATGATATGCGACAGACATGATTATAGGATTTAATAACGATAATATGATAAAAGTTGACACTAATGAACATTTTGACATATGAGAAGTGAATCATGATAGGTACGAATTGAAAGAGAACAAGTATGAGTTGGTAATGGTATGAGGTGTGTTCGAGATCGATAAACACGACACGAGATTGAGATAGAGGTGTTGTGAAATTAATAAGATATGACGTTTATACAAATATGATGAACAAGTATACGATGTGATATGATGACTCAGTGTGATACGTCGTTATATTGATACGAGTCGATATGAGATAGGTGATACCTTTGTCGGTCCACGATATGAGATTGATACAGATGTGACCTGGGATGTAGATATATAGATACATACAATGTTGTGAATCATGAATGATATGCCGTACGAGACGTTGGTTCGTACCCTTATTGTCATATAGGTTGAAAAAATCCCTATTGATTTAATGCTGCCGTACGATGGATTATACCGTAAGTAATGCTATGAGGCTGGATGCCCATTGATAGATTCACCGACTCGGATATATTGTAGACACGTATACCTTGTAGAATTTAGCTGACGATGTACTTTATTCTACGTTCATGTCATTCTCATTACATTATTTATACCTATGCTAGTACACCTACATCATTATCGATGACGCGTATGTTACACTTACACAGATTGGCCGACTCACACACAATCATCATCGATAATTGCTATGTCACTACACAGTAGAATTGCTACATCATGCCATGATATACCTTGTTATGCCTATATGTTTGCACCTATAAATATGTGATATTGTATTGGTTAGGGACATTGAGACATGATCCTTATTTCCATTGTGCATATGAAATATAGCATACCTGTATACCTATATGCTTACACATATGCCTTGCTATACCTACATGTTTACACATATACCCATATGGTATTACATCATCATTGATAGGAATATACCCATACCATGCTACAGCTACATGTACATCATGCAAACGTACTTATATGTATACCCACATACCTTGCTATATCTGCAAATACCCTTAAGTGGTATTGTATTGTCATTTGACATTGAGACGTTGATTATTGTGCTATTCCACTTATGAAATGCATCGTGCATACGTGCTTACATGTACATACACATATCTTGCTTTAGTTACATGTACACCTCATATGATGTTGCACTTGATTTCGGAGGAATTGGGAACCGCATGATATATTATAAAACTGGATTCATTTAAAAGAGCGGTTTTCCCTTAATATGCTCATATTGCTGTTTTATGTTGCATACATTAGTTTTGCATGGATTTACGCATTGAAATAAGGATTTCATGTGATTTATGGATTTGAGAACCGTGGGGATATTTCAAGAAATTATTTATTGTTTGAAAACCCGGTTTCTCTTGATATGATATTTCAGTGCGTCCACCATGAGTTTTCTCGGTTCTGAGACTTGTGTTAGATACCCGATTCGAGGAGTGGTAGGCACCGTCTGCGGATAAATGGTGGACCAGGTATGGTTCCCCGGGGCAAGAGGTGATTTTCGTGGAATAGACGATGAGCCTGGCAGGCGGGCTAGTACCTACCGGTGATAGTATTTGGACACGGCGGTTATCGTGGGGATACCGACCGGAGTGATATACGGACATGACATCAGGTCTAGTCGTCGTGACGGTGCCTGAGATATGAGGATTTACGTGTCGATGCAGGACACGGTTTTCATGATGTTTCGAGTGTCGATGTTAGACACTCAGGTTTTATGATTTTGATGTGTCGTTGAAGGACACACACAGACACATATATATATACAGGCATATGTTTTCATGAGGTTTTGAGTGTCGATGTTGGACACTCAAGTTCCATGAGACTTACAGATTTGAGGACCGATCTGTGGATGCGGTGCCCGAGGTATAAGGATTTACGTGTCGATGTTGGACACATGTTTCACGATATTTCGAGTGTCGATGTTGGACACTTAGGTTCAATGATTTTGATGTGTCGCAAGGGACACACGTTGCTTTATATCCTTATATTTACCAGCATATGCTTTCATGAATTTACATGCATAATGTGTTGGGATACCTACAACGGCAGCAAGGTTTCGGGTGGCGTCTCCCATGCCAATTTTAAATTTTGCCATTATAGATAACCCAAAACCTAGAATGTTAACTAGAGAATCAAACCAAAACACACAAAGTAAACATATTTACTTCTAAGAGATTAGGATTACAACCTTTGTAGTCCATTACTTCGCTTCATAAGCTCCGTGTTGAGGTCCTTTCGCTACGATCATCAAGAACACGGACTCTTGAGAGGCTCCATGAGGTGAATAAGGCATCTTGCTTGAAGTCTTCCCTTTCTAAGATGATCTAAGTTGAAGAATCTCAAACCCAAGCTCACACTTCACTAATGAAGTTATTAGTGAAGTGAACACCCTAATCTAAGTGGCTAGAATAGATGAGGATGATGAAGTAGGAATTTTGCTCTCTTTTGTTTTCTGAATCTCACTTTAAATCACCACAAACCATAAAGCTAGCAAAGCTTTTTCAAAGAGGAGGAAGAAGAAGAAAATCCTTTTGTGATGAATAATAAATTATTGTTGTGGTTACAATTGCAACCTAGGGTTAAGCAAGACATGCTTAACCCTTATAGAGACATTACCATGGGTTAAGGTTTGTGTTGGGTTAACAAATATCTAGCAAAAAATATCAAGGAAAGTGGACAGAGTCAAAGCTTCATGAAGCTTCCTCAAAGCTCATCCAAAACCTAATCCATAACCTTAACCCAAATCCAAACCCTAACATCGTTAAATCTCAAAACCTTTGTTGCATTTGTAACCCTAACATGTTATAATATTATATATCACACAAATAATATATAATGTAACAAAATAAAATAAAACAATTAACACATATCGCATATACATCAATGTATTATCCAAGTGAGAAAAAGGTTAAATAAAGCGAGCTTATATTAGTTAATATAACGTAATATATCACATATATAATTATACATTAAATTATCGAATCAACACTTGATCCGATAATCCGGCCATATTACATATAACCGACTAATATAACAAGTAACCTTTCATCGAATCAACACTTTGATCCGATGACCCGGCTATATCACATATACCCGGCCGAAATCACATATCGCAAGAATCAAATACGGTATCATATACACGTATTATTCTCGGTCCTGTACATATCACATATGTGTTCCTACTCCGTTTTTCCTGAGCCAAGAAACCTCTGTGTAGGACTCTAAAGAATCATCAATATGCCGGCAGTAGGTGATGATCATATCAAACACCCATAAACTGCAAGCGGTCAGCTAAGCGTAACAGCCACCTAGGTATTGAGCGTTGAGAAGATCAACAAGCAAGCCAATACATTCTCCTGTGAATACAACTAGTAACACTCCCGTATAGTCCGATCTCTTCGTCTGATTGTCGCATATCAAGTCTAGGAGTGGTAAACATCAGACCCCAGTAACCGATAAGTCGTGTCGATGTGAGGTTCATAACGGGTCGAGAAAATGCTGATAACTCTTACCAATATATCTCCATATCAGCCCTGGCCAGGGACTTCCTGTTATAGCCAATCGATCACAGCGCAACATCAACTCCCAATACCGGGAGAGACGGAACCCCTCCTATCGCTCATTGCCTCCATGTGATTCGGGACTGTACCAAAAATCCACCGTTTTCCACGTTCTCGTGAACGTGGTAAGGTGGAAATCAAAGCACAGTGGGAATCACACAAGACTCTATGACGATCTCGGGTGTACAGACTAACCTGTACCAGTGTCACCAGAGAACTGCTATCTGACGATAGGTATAATACCATCTAGGAGTTCTCGGCGAGTCCGTTCAGTATACCCAGTCCCCGCTGAGCACCTGTATACCTTCTCTCATGTCAAACATCAATGAATATAGGATCATCCATTGTCCATCATATGGGTCGAGAAGCGTATACGCTAGTCTACTCTGGAGTATCGATGCCCTGTCTCGATACACCCTCGACTAAGAACAGTTATAGGATGTACTCTTAGACTACCCTGGCCCCACTAGTATGATCTGCATTATAGTCCCAGTAGTCGAGTACATATCCTAACGGCTTTAACAACCTGTGAGAGCAAGACAGTAAACCAATACGAGTCAACATGTTAAGACAAAGTGAAACCAAATAGCATACTATCATGTCGAGCAAGAAATTCCTCTCTCTATTTATCCAAGCATCCATTATAATATACATCATATGTACAACAATGGCCTTTAGGGCATATAAATAACTAACAATCTCCCACTTGCACTAAGGCCAGCTGTTGTAGTATCTCATACCCAACATCCCGAAGAGTCTCTCAAATTGTATCTGGGGTATGGCCTTCATGAGTGGATCCGCAGTGTTGTCCTTCGTATCAACTCTCCTGACCTCGATCTCTCGGCAATCAACTATCTCCCGGACAGGTGATACCGCCTCAGAATATGTCTGGACCTCTGATGGGACCTGGGTTCCTTGACTAAAGCCACAGCTCCATTGTTATCACAATACAAAGGTATTGGATGCTCAATGGATGGAACTACTCCAAGTTCAGTTATGAACTTCTTCATCCAGACAGCTTCTTTGGCAGCATCGTTGACAGCAATGTATTCAGTCTCCATCATCGAGTCTGCCACGGCTTCCTGTTTGGAACTCTTCTAACAAACCGCCCCTCCATTTAGGGTGAAGACAAATCCTGAGTGTGACTTAGAGTCGTCCTTATCACTTTGAAAGCTCGAATCAGTAAAGGACTCCACCTGGAGGTCTCCGTTACCATACACCAAGAACATCTCTTTAGTCCTTCTCAAGTACTTGAGAATGTTCTTCACAACTGTCCAGTGACTTTCTACTGGATCTGCTTGATACCTACTCACAATACTTAATGAGTATGCTACATCGTGTTTAGTATATAGTATCGCGTACATGATAGAGCCTACTGCCGAAGCATAAGGTATCCTTTGCATGCGAGCTCTCTCCAAATCAGTCTTATAAGACATCATCTTTGGAAAGAGTGAGTCCAGAGATCGTGGGTTGGTTACCACGCTTGGATTCTTCCATACTAAACCTCTTTAGTATGGTGTCAATATACCTGGATTGGGACAATCCTAGTATCCTTTTAGATCTATCTCTATAGTTCTTAATTCCCAAATGGAGGAGGCATCATCTAGATCTTTCATTAAGAATCTATGTGATAAGAATAGCTTGACCGTGTGCAGCAAAGGAACATCATTTCCTATCAAGAGTATGTCATCCATGTACAATACGAGGAAGACAACCTTACTCTCTGCAACCTTCTTGTAGATACAAGGTTCATCTACGTTTCTGATGAAGTCAAACTCTTTGACTACAACATCAAAACAGATGTTCCAACTCCGCGATGCTTGCTTTAACCCGTAGATGGATTTAAGCAGCTTGCACACCTTTTCGCTGCTCCCACTATCTACGAAGTTCTCTGGCTGAGTCGTGTACAAGCACTCCTCTAAATCACCATTTAGAATGGTGGACTTAACATCCATCTGCCAGATTTCGTAGTCATGGTATGCAGCAATGGCAAGTAGGATCCAGATGGACTTAAGCATAGCCACTGGAGAAAAGGTTTCTTTATAATCCACACCTGGTCGTTGACGAAAACTCTTTGCAACAATTCTAGCTTTGAAAGTCTCAACTTTTCCATCTACATCAAGTTTCTTCTTAAAGATCCATTTGGTCCCAATGGGTTTTACCCCTTCAGGAGCAACTTCCAAAGTCCATACTTTGTTGGGGTATATGGATTCCATCTCAGATCGCTTTGCATCCAACCATTTCACAGAGTCTCCACTCGTGATGGCCTGTTCGAAGCTAGTCGGGTCATCATCTTCCATGATGCAATTCTCGCTCCCACCGTCTATGAGAAAACCGTAGTATCTCTTAGGTGGATGAGGAACCCTACAAGATCGGTGGAGCGGTTGAGGTACGTTGGAAACTACTGAATCCTCTGGTTCAACTAAATCTTCAGTTGTAGTTTGTGTTGCTGGAACTTCTTCCAGCTCTACCTCTTCACCACTAATTTCTTTAGCAAGAAATTCCTTTTCTAAAAAGGTGGCATGTTGAGCAACAAACACTTTTTGTTGTTCACTGTGGTAGAATAGATATCCATTCGAATATTTAGGATATCTAACAAACATACAAAGAACTGATCGGGCCTCGAGTTTGTCCGGATTTTGCCTTTTGACATAAGCTGGACACCCCCATATCTTAACTCGTTTAAGACATGGTCTCTTCCCACTCCATATCTCATATGGTGTGGCGGGTACAGATTTTGATAGAACCTAATTCAATAGGTATGTTGCTGCTTCAAACGCATAACCCCAAAAGGAAATAGGTAACTCAGCAGTGCTCATCATAGAGCGCACCATATCTAATAGGGTGCGATTCCTCCATTCCGATTCACCGTTGTGCTGTGGTGTATATGGTGGAGTAAGGTGAGAGAGAATCACATTCTGTTTTAGATAATCCCGTAACTCGTTGCTCAAGTATTCTCCTTCTCGATCAGATCGAAGGATCTTAATACTTTTACCCGTTTGGTTCTTGACTTCGTTCTTATATTCTCGGAATTTTACAAAAGCTTCAGACTTGTGTTCCAGCAGGAACACATGTCGGTATCATGAGAGATCGTCAGTGAATGTAACGAAGTACGAGGAACCATCCCTGGCATGTGTAGACATGGTACAACTTACATCACTATGTATCTGTCCTAAAAGTTCCACAACTCTTTCTCCGTGTCCACTAAACGGAGTTTTGGTCATCTTGCCTTTGAGACATGACTGGCAAGTGTCATAGGATGAAAATTCGAACGGACTCAAATATCCATGCTTATGTAACTTAGCTAATCGTGTCGCATTGATATGACCTAGTCTACAATACCACAAGAAGGATTCGTCCATTTCTGAACTCTTCCACTTGTGTGTGTTTTGTATATTAAGAACCGTGGTTTGATTGAGAACGTATATGCCATTATTTAACGAGCCTGATCCAATCAACTTTTGAATCAGGAAGATGTACATAACATTATCCTGTACTACAAAATTAAATCCTTCTTTACTCAATAAAGAAACTGATATAATATTGCATATCAGGGTCGGAATGTAATAGCATTCGTTCAGAATCAATGTATTACCAGTTGGCAACACAAGGTGATATTCGCCAACTGCTTTGGCTGCAACATTTGCACCATTCCCTACTCTTATGGAATGATCACCCTTTCCCAGTTCTCTACCTTACGTAGCCCATGTAACATATTACATATATGGGATCCCGATCCGGTATCTAATACCCAGGACGTAGAGTGAACTGAGAAACAATTCTCGATAACAAAACACCCGATGAAGATGCATCATCATGCTTGTTTTTTGTTTGGGTGGCGTGAGAATCTGGACATTCTCCTATTTTCTGCTCGGACTTATAACAATTATAAGTTGGAGCGGGACCAACGTTCCCCTGCTCAGAATAACAAGCGGGTTCGGTCAATACATCCATATTATTATCTTGATTAAGGCCAGACATGTTCGCTACCTAGAGAGAGAGAGAAGAAAACACTTTAGCGTATGCTCTTACAAGATTAGATTGGTTATTATCTTATCTAATCAGGATGGCTCCCCCTGGTTTTTATCAAATCTTCCTTAAAACCCAAAGAGCTAAGACTAGCCGGGATTAATTACACTTTACAAGTTCGCCAATCTTTCAGCCAGGTCAGTGTTGGTACTTTGAGGGAGGTTCCCTGTACATTTGCACGGACCTAATTAAAATAAACCTCATTTTCCCAGAGACATAACCCCATTAACACCTTTCTAGACACCTACTTGATTGGCTAATTGTCATGTGTAAAACTCTCCCAGGAGTTACACTTACTCGCAGTGGGTATCAGGATCCAACTATCTCATAGAAGGTATGCAATCTCATTGCAAATTTCAACACTTGAAATTCCCGATAATGCTTTTACCCTTAGCGTTCTTTGACCTTGACGCATGCCAAACAACCCAAAGTCCGCTAGTCAAGTTCAACCGGTATATTTCTAGATTGAATTAAACCCACCCGTACGACCCTTGACGCACGCCAAACAACGCCGTATGAATACCCTAATCCAATCTCATCTTATGCTGCAGATAAGTACTAATCAGCTACCGTACACTACGCCTTGACGCATGCCAAACTACCGTAGCACGAATACTAAATAATACTTATCTGAAATGACGGAGGGCTATGCAGGTTTTATGAAAACCATGAGCGTAATGAACTTGATATCGTTGTAGAAACAAGTGATTTTGAAAAGGAGTGTTTTTTATGCTTTTTCTAGTTTTGCTAATGATGTCACTCCCGGTAAAGGGATCTCGGCTCTTTCCTTATCGAATAAGGTGCTGGATATTCTACAAGGAATACCGCTATGCAAAGCAAGTACTATAGAAGTAATCAAAACCTAAACCGTGAGTTTGTAGCATCTGCTAGTTTCGCTGAAGAGGTCACTCCCGGTGAAGGGATCTCGGCTCTTTCCTAATCGAATAAGGTGCTCGATATTCTACAAGGAATACCGCTATGCAAAGCAAAACTAGAGCTACCTTTTTTTTTATAAATTTGATTCTACAACATCTTTTAGGTTTTTTTTCATTCATTAATCTCATTAATGAATCCCATCAATTAAGCTTCCTAAGCATCATAGAAGAAACGAAAATACAACATACGGTTATGCTATCCGCATTGACCACTATGTCCCGTTATGCACCGTTAGGTTACTTAACTAAAGGCACACCGGGACGGGACTAGCGTGGTTGCAAAACATAAGCAACGGTTATTATATATCATATATACAATAATAAGCATTCGTCTCAGGCATATAATATGATCACATCACAGTATATCAGTAGCAGAAGAAACATATGAAATATTGGATATACTAGGAGGTCCGTGTTTTATTTTGAGCCTGTATAAAATACGGATTCTACAGTCGCGATGAATTTCCAAACCCACATTCCTAGACCCCTACGATAGTGGCAAGCAACCCTACCAATTCTAGGGTTAGAGACCTAGCCTCGACTCCTCGAGATGGCCTCCCATTGGACCCCAGAACCGGGCTGCTTGTGCTTTCCGCCTTGGGTTTATCCTAATGCAGAAAAGTAAATAATATACAATGGTGACATCATCCTCAACCCGGAAGTGCCCCAATAAAAGAATATTACACACAATGAATTTTACATGAATGAAAATAAAAACCCCCATCTCACATAAAAACCCTGGCTATTCAAAACACGACGATCCAATATAAGATATCGCAGCAACACATGACATCACATGTCATCAACGTAAGTAAATATGCTTATCACAATTGTCGTTGACATATAGCAACGAAAGCGGCGATATACCACATATTACACTTACGGTCGCAGAAAAGAAAGTGAAAAACTACAATATTTGGAATCCACAATCACCTTAGGCATCGTAAACCCGAATTATCACATATTACAGATTTCATGCCTAACTATATGAATTCCACATATTGTATCACATTACAGAAAAAACTAGACGATGTTAAACATTCCGATCGAATCAACAATCACCCAAAATTTCCTATAATGCACAACACTTGAGCGTAGTTTAGAAGTATCCATCACATGCCACAATAGCAATGAACCAGCCGTAGAAGGTTCAACCAATGCCTCACTTGTGGCACCGCTAAACTACCACAAACCCTAGGGTTTAGTGGCGGTTTTGACGGTCACAAAATCGAGTTAAGGTTTTGTTCTTCTAGAGGGTTCACCGCATCACTTGCACGCTATTTGAATGTTTTTTAACTAAAGAAAAATCAAACACTTGAAAATTTTCCGGCAAGGGCTAAAGTGGGTATTTGATATCCGATCGAACTTTTTAATACGGTCTAAAATAACCGAAAAAGAAACTAGAATTATGAATACGAAACACTCCGAATTTGTCTCTGGATAAAGATAACATCACATGGAAATTTAGCAAAAACAAACAACACCTGAAGTACCAAACCACAGAGACCAGACCATGACCAAAATCTGGAGCCCAAATCCCTCATAGGGGAACCTAGGATGTTAACTTGAGAATCAAAGCAAAACACAAAGAGTAAACATATTTACTTCTAAGAGATTAGGATTACAACCTTTGTAGTCCGTTCCTTCGCTTCATAAGCTCCGTGTTGAGGTCCCTTCGCTGCGATCATCAAGAACACGGACTCTTGAGAGGCTCCATGAGGTGAATGCGGCATCTTTCTTGAAGTCTTCCCTTTCTAAAATGATCTACCGTGAAGAATGCCAAACCCAAGCTCACACTTCTCTAATGAAGTTATTAGTGAAGTGAACACCCTAATCTAAGTGGCTAGAATAGATGAGGATGATGAAGTCGGAATTTTTCTCTCTTTTGTTTTCTTAATCTCACTTTAAATCACCACAAACCAAAAAGCTAGCAAAGCTTTTCAAAGAGGAGGAGGAAGAAGAATTTTTTTTTGTGATGAATAATGAATTATTATTGTGGTTACAATTGCAACTTAGGGTTAAGCATGACATGCTTAACCCTTGTAGAGACTTTACCATGGGTTAAGGTTTGTGTTGGGTTAATAAATATCTAGCAAAAAATATCAAGGAAAGTGGATAAAGTCAAAACTTCATGAAGCTTCCTCAAAGCTCATCAAAAACCTTAACCCTAATCCAAACCCTAACATGGTTAAATCTCAAAACCATTGTTGCATTTGTAACCCTAACATGTTATAATGTTATATATCACATATATAATATATAATATCACAAAATAAAATAATACAATTAACATATATCGCATATACATCAATGTATTATCCAAGTGAGAAAAAGAATAAATAATGCGAGCTTATATTAGTTGATGAAACGTAATATATCACATATATAATTATACATTAAATTATCGAATCAACACATGATCCGATAATCCGGCCATATTACATATAACCGACTAATATAACAAGTAACCTTTCATCGAATCAACACTTAATCCGATGACCCGACTATATCACATATACCCGGCCGATAACATATATCGTGAGAATCGAATACAGTATCACATACACGTATTATTCTCGGTCCTGCACATATCACATATATGCTCCTACTCCATTTTGCCTGAGCCAGGAAACCTCTGGATAGGACTCTAAAGAATCGTCAACACACCGGCAGTAGCTGATGATCATATCAAACACCCAAAAGCTACAAGCGGTTAGCTAAATGTAACAGCCACCCAGGTATTGAGCGATGAGAAGATCAACAAGCAAGCCTGTACATTCTCCTGTGAATCCAACCAGTAACACTCCAGTACAGTCCGATTTCTTCGTCTGATATGTCGCATATCCAGTCTAGGGCTGGTAAACGTCAGACCCCAGCAACCGATAAGTCATGTCGATATGAGACTCATAACTGGTCGCAAAAATACTGATAACTCATACCAGTATATCTCCATATCAGCCCTGGCCAGGGACTTCCAGTTTTAGCCAATCGATCACAGCGCAACATCAACTCCCAATACCGGGAGAGAAGAAACCCCTCCTATCGCTCATTGCCTCCATGTGATTCAGGACTATACACAAAAGCCACCGTTTTGCACATTCTCATGAACGTGGTAAGGCGGAAATCAAAGCACAGTGGGAATGACACAAGGCTCTATGAAGATCTCGGGTCTACAGACTAACCTATACCTGTCTCACCACAGAACTGCTATCTGATGATAGGTATAATACCATCTAGGAGTTCTCGGCGAGTCCGTTCAGTGAACCCAGTCTCCACTGATCACCCGTATACCTTCTCTGATGTCAAAAACCAATGGATATGGGATCATCCATTGCCCATCATACGGGTCGAGAAGCGTATACGCTAGTCTACTCTGGAGTATCGATGCCCGGTCTCGATATGCCCTCGACTAGAAACAGTTATAGGATTTACTCTTGGACTACCCTGGCCCCACTAGAATGATCTGCATCATAGTCCCAGCAGTCGAGTACATATCCTAAAAGCTTTATCAACCTGTGAGAGCAAGACAGTAAACCGATACGAGTCAACATGTTAAGACAAAGTGAAACCAAATAGCATACTATCATGTCGAGCAAGAAAGTCCTCTCTATATATATCCAAGCATCTATTATAATATATAACATATGTACAACAATGGCCTCTAGGACATATATATAACTAATATGATGTTGTTGTGTCATTGGATGACATGTAGATGAGATCCATATGCATACAGGTATTTTATTTTATGGTTGGATGAGGTCCACTTGGTGATTGGCATTTATTATGTTGTTGGCACCTATGTAGATACGGTCACCCTAGATATCATAGTATTACTTTTATGATATAGTTGACCTAGGAATAATTGTTTATTTCGATTTCTACCTGATGATGTTTTCTACTCACGAGTTGGCAACTCACCCCCCGTTGTGCGACAGTTTTGCAGGTTGACCGCATGGAACAGTAGCGGCATCGCTGGCACACAAATGTTTTCGGGTGATTTGCTTTGGTAGGTGGTACATGTTGGATCATTCCACTCTTGTATTACTATTCCTATTGTATCTAGTCAACTCTATCAAATCAGAAACTAGTATTTGTATAGGTGGTAAGACTTAGCAAGACTTGTTGTTGCGAGACTTGAGCGATGGGTTATATGTTCGCTTGGTGGGTTTGGTGTCTTGGTTTACTTTATTCCTTGTGTTGATCTTCGCCGTTGGGCGTCGTATACTTATATTCTGTCTTGCGTGGTTGTGACCCCGCCGTTTGGCGAAAAGCTAGCTCCCGCTTAGGGATGGCTATATATTGGCTATATATTGTTGTATATCTGTTTTGGATCAAAATATTAGAGGGAGGTGCTGTCCGAAAATTTAAAAAGGGGTTTAGATTTCTGGGTTTCGGCTTACTTAATTTACGTCGCCCCTTTAGACGTTGCGTGAATTAAGTGCCAGTCACGAACTAAATTCGGGTCGTGACAAAGTTGGTATCAGAGCGCTAGGTTTAACCGTAGTTCGAGTTTAGGTTTGACTACGTGGAGTCTGGGGCGTAATCTATTTCGGAAACTAGGCTTGACCATATGGAACTTAGACTTTAACATGGGGGTATTAGACCCAAACTTTCGTTACATATGCTGACCCTGATTGATGGAGTAGGTAGCTTAAGTAGAGTGACATACCGTACGTATGTTCCACGGCATATTTACGATACGATACTCCACTTAAGAAACCTTAGGATGTACATATCTTGAGACTTGCGATTCTCTCCGTTTCCTTGATTATACATCCATTTGAGATCCTTGATTCTATTTGTTTCCATGATCATACCCTCACTGATTCCGTTTCTTCTTATGATCATGTATTCATTCTAGATCTGTTGATTCATTTCATCGCTTTGATCTATTTTCGTCGATTCATGATTGAGGATCCTTTCACCATGGTTTGAGCACAGTTTGAGCTGCTGGTAGTGATGCGGTCAGGGCGAGCTCGTCATGGACGAGGAATGACCATCGTGTTTTTTGGTGACATGGGAACATATTGATGTAGTGTCGTGTTGTGACCTCTCATTTGAGACGAGTGTGCGGTTTTGTACCGGATGATCGGGCCATTGTTTTGGGATGCCTATTTTGAGAGGACTGTTGATGTACATCATACCCTCAGAAATTATGATGTCATCTACCGTACAGACAGATGACCCAGCTGTTGCTGAGATTGATGTGATGTCTCTTCCAGAGCTTACGAGCTGAGATCGCTGGAGCTTTCAGGCAGAGATGCGACAGGAGATAGCTAGTCTATCTCGAGTTGAAAGACGAAGTGATTCGTCAGAGTTTTTGCGCCGACGCAGGCCATGTTGAGTTGAAGATTTCCAGTCTGGAGAATCTTACTCAGATTTAGAGTAGATCGATCCAGAGATGACGTGGTTCGTTGGATGATCCGATAGGAGATCAGTGAGTGGACCAGCTTCAGATAGAGGACCTCACTCAGATGTGTTGTGAGTTGATCGAGAATAGACGAGTATTGAGTATTCCTCCGATGATTGGGACAAGTTCCCAATGATGCATTCGACTAGATATCTTCTACAGAGTGATGAAGATAACGAGTTTGTAGTTTTGAGTCTGTGTGAGAGATTCCGGATTGACTGTAGCCGAGAACCATTGGCGTATGCAGATAGCATGACGTGACGTCAAGTGGACGATAATAAAGACAAGTGGAATAAGAGGTTCGTGCGAGATGTTAACGAGCTGTTGTTACTCCCCGTTAAGATTAGAGATCGGATATGTATACAGAGGCTTTGGGATACAGCCAGTTTCCGAGGAAATGTTGTGCTTAGAAAGCAGATGTCTAGAAAGCGAGAATAGATTTGAAAGAATGCCAAGCTCCGTATAGTTCGGCATAGGCGAGATTGGAAGAGACCTTGAGTAGGTTCTTTCCAGGACACTGCTGCGGCGAGTTTTGCATTGAGGATCAATGGTGTCACGTGTATTCAATGGGCCAGAGGCCGACGCCAGTGACGTGCTGCTTCATGAGTGCTCTTCCTAATTGGCCAATAGGTGACCAGAGGAGTTCCATAGTGGAATCGTTTCTGTTAGGACACTTAACCGGGCTGATGAGCCGATAGAGTGCGAGATTTGAAATCCGTAGAGAAATGAGGACCCAGAGACAGAGGACGCCAAACCGTGAGTAGGAGGCAAGTGGATGTTCTTGCTCTGCCAGTTTGGGCGCACCGACATTTTTCCGACATTGTAGGAGGTGTACCTCAATGTCATTTGTTGCGATTTGCGTTTGTGATCCGAGTATCATGCTTATATCGCTTGGAATTGAGTTTCCTGATATTGTTTTCGTGCACCTTGGCTGCACTTACTGGGTTTTTACATTTCATGCATAGTTATTGCACATGAGATACGTTTTACACACCGTTGTGTTGGTCCATGATTTGTGCACATTTATTGCACTTGATATCGGTTTTGTGACTTGGCTGTATGTGTTTATAATTTCGTGAATTTCATACGGTTGATTTGATTTTGTGCATATGGTATGCACTCGACTTGATTCTTGCACTCGGTATACCTTACATGTGCTTGCAGTGCATCGGTACGTGTTTTGTGCACGCAGATGGACACGTTTATGATTTTTATACACCTTGGTACACTCGGTGTTGCTTTCATACACATTTGAGTTATTGACGAGTTCCCGTGCATTTGTTTCACCAGATTGGGTATTTCGTGCACTGGATGCACTGGATTTGTATTTCGTGCACTGGATGCACTGGATTTGGTTTTCGTGCATTGGACACACCCGATTTGTATTTCATGCATTTGTTGCACCAGATTCGTATTTCGTGCATTGTTGCACTAGATTATTATTTCATGCATTGGTTGCACCGGATTTATACTCCGTGCCTTGGTAGCACCCGATTTATGTCTTGAGCATTTGTTTACCATATGTGTGTTTTTGTGCGCTTTTGCACTTGATGTTCGTATTCGTGCATGCTACCACACCAAATATTTTACGGACCTGACGCACTTTGGTCTAATTTTGCGCATATTTGGTGCTGGGTATTGAATTTTGTGTGCATCGGATGCACTTGAGTGAGATTTTATTCATGCATGTTGGATGCACTTGACTTAGGTTTTATTCGTGCATGAAGGATGCACTTGATTTGGATTTTTGTGTATGTTGGGCGCATGATGTGAGATGTGATTTTGTGCACACCGGATGCACTCGATTGGGATTTTCTTTCGTGCATGCTAGTTGCACTGGATTGAGATTTTCATGCACTTTAGATGCACTAGATGTTGCTCTCGTGCAAACCCGTTGCACCTAGTTTTGCTCTTGTGCATATTCGTGGCACATGTATTGGACTTGGTTTTCCGTGCGCACCAGACGCACGTAATGTTGGATACGCCTTTTGGGGCTGATTTTGCTCTTGAGCACTTTGTTTTTCAAGATGGGTATTATATTATGTAGTAGCCGAGCAGGATTGATCCGAGGACAATATCTGAGTACTTTACATACATTAAAAAGTTTACCAAGAGCTTTTAAAAAAGGAGCTATATTCTCGTTATTTCTTACATGTTCGCGAGCGACATGAACGTTTACAAAGGAAAAATCTTTTGGGATATTTTAAAACGGCGGAACGTATATTTGAGCGTCCGTTACTTGTACCGTGAGCTGCGCATAGCACGGCGATTTGAGAAATATTTGGCATGAGTTATTCAGTTTTTTTTTTAAATGGTTTTCAAGGATGCGTACTATATATGTCTTATAGTATTTGATTAGTGCATATGGGATTTCGGTTGTAATGTTTTAGAAATCGTTTTTCGAATTTTCCGTTTTTAGGGTAAAATAGTCGATGTTTTCCGTTTTAACCCGATTGTGATCAAACTTTTGTATAGACTTCACGGCAACTAATTTAGCTAGAACAAAACTAGTGCGCGGGGTTTGGGGGTCAATGGGAAGTTTTGGTTCGCATAGAACTTTTCTCTAATTAAATATTATTTTTAATGCTTTATTTGTGAACATTATTAGTGGTAATTACATTTTGGGTTAATTAGTTCTAATTTAAATCATTGCTAATCTAATCACTAGATATTTTTGCTAATCCATCCATCCAAATATCTAGATATTTTATGAATTTAAAATGAAAATTTAAAAGAAAAGAAATGGAAGAAAATGTGGCATTTGCATTAAATGATCATTAATTGAATTTTAGCTAGAACTTTTTTCCTTTTTTTCACAAAAACCCCTCTCACTTTAACTAGGTCGGCCCCTCCCTTTTCCTTGGCCGGCCCCTCCCTATTCCTTGCTGCCCTCTCTCTTTTCTTGCTTCATTTCTACTTGTTCAAGCTCACAAAATACATCAAAAATCCTTATTTTATCATACAAACTCAAAAATAAATCATTACCCATTTTTTTTCTTCACAAAATTAGCTTAAATCTTCATAGAAGTCATCATTTTTGAGCTTATTTTGATGATCTTGGTTCTTTTTTTTTTGAATCCTTGAAGGTATAAAACCCTAAAACTAATCTCTATTTGTTGTTCTAATACTTTAATTAGTTTATTAGTTGGTCAATATAACTTTAAACTCTTGTTTAATTCATTTATTATAATTTTAAGAAGTTCAAGTTAGTGTTTTAATTTGATGAAGGGGTTAATGGTTAATTGAAGATTAGGAAAACTTAACCTAGTTGCTAGTTTGTGAAATGATATTTTCCTAATTATCTAATTAGCTTAATTACAAACTAGGCTTTTACTAAATCCTAATTAAGTGAGACTAAAATTTTAATAAGGGTTTGTATGGTTTAATCTTGCTATATTATGATGTTTGTAAATTCTAGTTTTAATAAAACTTATAGTTTTGAGCTAAAATGAAATATGTTGCTTACTAGATTTCGGTAAGTTTTGGTGTGGGTTTCTTTTGACGTTGCGACGTTATTTATATTAGATTCCACGTTTATTATTTTTTTTTGAAAATGCGATCGGTACGATCAGGGTCTCGGCTTGGTAGTTGTGTCGTTTTGCGTTCCTAGCTAAGGTCGTACCGATGTCGTTCATGTCCTTGTGTAGCTTTTGCTCTTGAGTTGGTTTCATAGTGTCGCTACGCGCTATGTGCGTTAGCCACTTGATGAACACTTGAGAGTAAGTTCAGAGTTGGTGCGTCGGTCAAACGTAGTTGGTACGTGTTATTGATTGATTGCTAATATATACTTGTTATATTGTTATATGCTTTCAGGATCGCAGACGGGGACTTCGGGCGAAGCGAACAGAGGAAAGCGAGTAGTTGGCTTTACTTTGCAAGGAACGTTGATGAGTAGATTTAACATCTACAAGGGGATCGCCCGCATGGCGTTATGCGTTTGGGCTAGATCAATTGACATGACTATTAGTTAGAAGTATACAGATATTGATTGTGCATGTATACCTTTGTTGCTTATCTCATTTCTTTGGGTATGGACTTAGTATTAATGATACACAGCACCATTATTGACGGTTCATGTTTCACGAGTACTAATTGTATGCTACACACACACCGTCAATAATTTCCATGACACGCACAACACATATACATATGTGATATTGTATTATTTAGGGACATTGAGACATGATCCCTATTTCCTTTTGTGCATATGACATATAGCATACCTGTATACCAACATGCTTATAAATATTCCTTGCTATGCACACATACTTACATGTACACCGTGCATACATATTTACATGTATACTCACTTACCTAGTTAGGGCTACACATACCTATGTGGTTCTGTTTTGTCATTGACGTGGGGTCATTGATTCTTTTCCGTTGGCGCATATGATAGTAGTATACCTTGCCATGCCTACATGCTAGTTACCTATGTACCTATATGGTATCGTACCTTTAGTGACACATATGACACATAGCTACATGTACAGCTTGCATACCTACTTACACATATACTTGGAGGGTATTACATAATTTTTGATAGGTAGATACACATATCTTGCTATATCGACATGGTTACGCATACCTGGTTATAGCTACATGTTCACCCTTATTTGATATTGTATGGATTTGGAGAAATTAGGAACCGCATGATATATATATTAACTTGTTGCAGTTAAATAGCGGTTTTTCCATTACATGCTCATATTACTGTTTCATGTTGCATATATTACATTCATGGATTTCATATCATGTTCTCTGATATTCTTACTCCTAAGTATATATAACAGTGGAATGGGACGCTGTTATATATGCCTATTTATATATATAATATATATATATATATTAGTGGAATGGGACGCTCATATATATGTATTGATTCATGCATTTATAATTATTCATTACTTGATGATTTTCTGGATTTGAGGACCGTGGTTGTTTCATGAAATTATGCATTATTTGAAAAACCCGGTTTCTCTTGATATGATATTTCAGCGTCCACCAATGAGATTTCTCGGTTATGAGATTTGTGATATTTACCCGATGCGAGGAGTGAGTGGCCCGTGTGCGGGTACATGGTAGAGCCCGGTATGGTTCCCCTCGGCAAGATGTTCGCTGATGATAGGCGATGAACATGGAAGGTGGGCAAGTACCGACCGGTGATATTATTTAGACTCGGCGGTTATCGTGGGAATACCGACCGGAGACATGTACGTATGAATACGTCAAATTTCGGGTGTCAGAGCCAGGCACTCGAGTTTTCGGGATAGCATATGATACGTACCTATCTGGGGGCCAGTCATGGTGACAGCGTCTGATAGACCAGTATTTATGTGTCGATGCTAGAGACTTGTTTCTCGATACTGGATTCAGGATATATGAGATTTACTTGATATTGTACATTCTGGATATATAAGGTCTACTTGATATTGTACATTCAGGAAGTATGAGCTTTACTTGATATTGTATATTCAGGATATATGAGACTTACAGGATATGAGAGCCAATTTGGGAGCTGATTTGAGGAAATTTGGGATTTAGATTGTCTTGAAGGACTTTGGTCCTGTCACGAGGTCAGGATTCCGTGAGAATGACATGTTTTATTCCATACTCCTCATTTTTTGTATATGCATTGCTTCATGTATTAGTAGTACCTGATAGAGTACCTTACGTGACTGTTGCATACATATTGCCATTTATTGCTTCATGTATTAGTAGTAACTGATAGAGTACCTTACATGACCGTTGCATACATATTGGCTTTTATTGCTATCCGCTTGCATGCATTAGATTCGCGTTGTACGTGCATACCTGCGATTATCTGCATATGTTATTTACTATTCACGAGTTGGCAACTCACTCCCGTTGTGCCACAGTGTTTTGCAAGTAGTCCCTCAGGGCAGTCGCGGCAGGCTTCTCATCTTTCATATCCTCTTTTGCAGCGGATACCGCTACGGCTGACTGTGTACAGTTTTGCTATAGGTTGGTTTTACGGTTATCGAATGTTGCGTATTGTATATTCGTTGTATCCTGTACTCTCCATCTACCACATTCATGTGTATGACTTAGAGAATTGATGTGAGGACGATATTGTATATTTTGGTGACTCGGATATCTTTTATGCAGTTTTATTTATATTGTCTTTTATTTCTTCGTTACGGCGTCGTATATATGTTGTAGTGGTTGTTTTCTGCCTTTGGGCATGGATTTTGTATTGGAGATAGTGCCCTCAGAGTCAATTATTGGATCACAGGCATATGATTGCAATGATTGATGGAGGACCTATCCCGATAGGACATTCTTACTCAAGATGATAGTATGCTATCTGGTTTATCTTTATCATCGTGTACTGCTTTAGGTGACCTTACATGTCACTATTACACGTTGACAGAGCCCCTAGGATTCATGCTTGACTTCCAGTAGTATGAGGGCGATCATATACGTGGGAGCTGGGGTCTATAAGCAAATCCTTAAAAGGTCCCTAGTCGTGGGAGTTTCGAGACAGGGCATCGATACTCCAGAGTAGACTAATGTATACAGTCGAGACCTCGAAGAGGGGCGGTGGCCGGTCTCACAAGCCACTGGTGTCAGTTGGTTCACCTAAGATGTATATAGGTTCTCATTGGGTTATGAGTACACCGGACATGACTCGCCTGGAACCTGCTAGTTGGGATTATACCTAACGTCAGATAGCAGTTCCCTGGTGACATGTGTACAGGTTAGTCATCGACCTGAGATCGTCATTTCTCTTGTGTGAGTTCCCACTGTGCTTTGATTACTACCCTACCACGGCTCAAAGAAGTCGTGCAAGCAGGTTTTAATTGGGTACAGTCCCGAGCCACATGGAGGCAGTGAGCGGATCGGCAGGGGTTTCGTCTCTCCCGGTATTGGGGGTGAGATCGCGCTATGTCTAGGAGAGCCATTACACAAAGCCCTCGGCCGAGGCAGGATATTTACTGGTAGGTATTCCAGTAGTATCTCCGGGTGTTCTGGGCTACACTCCGACACGACTTGTACCGCTTTTGGGGGTCTGACTTTTACCAACCCACTAGGCCCGCCATGCGATACACATAGACGAACGGACCGGACTGTACGGATATTGTCACTGACAGGCTCAGTAGGGTGTCAGGATGAGTTCGCTCATCGACCTCCCTTTTGATCAATACCTGGTAGCTCGTTACGTACGGCTAATACCTCTGACGTGCTAGTGGTTAAATCAACAGCCAAAGTATTGACGAGTCTTTAGAGTCCCCCACAAAAAGTTTCTCAAGTTTCGGGCGAACCGTTGTAGAGGCCGTATGATATATGGCAGGGTTCGATCTTATACGTGCGGTATTGCACGGATCATGATCGGACGGATTATACTAGTGGGCTTTGGTTTAAGACGGATCTTGGTATTAGATTTGCTGGATTACTTTAGTCTCATCGCGTTCGCATTCAGTCAGAATGCGTATGCTGGTATGTATATACAGATGAGGGGTATCCTTGTGATCCGTCACGAGATTACTTTAGATGTTGCCGGATTTTCTTTGTTATGGCAAACATTTGGGTTAATGTTTGCTTAAGGAAATAATGAGCTAGATTTTCATCATGACACTGCATTAATGTGACATGGACTTATATCATGAGTCATGGTCTCTTTTCTTGCAAAAATGTCACATTAATGAATTGTTTAATGTGTTGAAATGAGATGGAGAGAGAGAGGGGCTGCCATATGTGTGAGATTAGTCTTGTATTTTTCTTGCTCTCACTCTCACACTCTCATTCCAACATGACAAAAGAAAAGAAAAGAAAAAGAAAAGCTCTTATTCTTCTTCTTCTTCTTCCTCTAGCTTATTGCTTCCATCAATGGCAACACATTAACCTCCATCCAAAGCCATGGATGCAAAAGACAGAGTGATCACAAACATTCTCTACAACATCTTGGACGCGTCGGCTAGCACACTTCGCGCCCGAGTTGCTTCGGATGAAGCGGGAGCCCGTAAAAGGACTTCTCGATGTGGTGCCCTTTCCGACGAGGAGATGAAGACCGGAGTTGCCGCGGGGAGATCGGGATGGTGGCCGAAGACCGAAGGACACGGATCGATCGGTATAGCACTCTATCCATTCTCTTGATAGCTAGCATTAGGTTAATGGTTACGATCCGGGGTTTAAGGATGCGATAGTGCCGGTTTTCAAGTCAAGAAAATTTTTCGTTTCCGCATTTTGGCCGAGGAAAGACGGCAGGGGCGCTACCGTAGTCCTACCATTTGCTCCCAGTTGGGGATGCTTTACTTATATTTATGTTGTACCCATTTTTGGGGATAGTTTTTACAAAGGAGGTGCTGCCAAATTTTTTAAGAAAGTAAAGTTGGACTTTAAAGAATTAGGTTTGAGATTTCAAAAGTTTTGAAAATGCTATTACCACTTAATACTTTTGATGGTTTAGATTGCTGGGTTTTCGGCTTGCTTATATTGCGTTACGCCTGTAGACGTTGCGTAGTTTAAGGGCCGTCACGTGCCAATTTCAGGTCGTGACAAAGTTGGTATCAGAGCGCTAGGTTTTACCTTTCGGAGTGTAGGATGACCTTGGTATGATGGAGTAGGTAACTTAGGCAGAGTAACGTAGTGTGTGTATGTCTACGGCATACTCACGACACGGTACTCCGCCTAAAGTAACCTAACTACTAATTGCTTGAAATTTGTTCCTTGATTATACGTATCCTTATGATTCGATTTCCGTGTTCTTATCAAATCATTTTCCATTTATAGCCTTTACCGCCGATGACTATGGGGACTCAGAGTTATGCCGCGAGGGCCGAGGTCAGAGTTAACTCGTGTTGGACGAAGACTGACCAGGATGGTACGGCCGTTGCACTGGAGCAGATGGATCCGCCTTCGATAGATCGTATCGCCAGGCTTGAGGCAGAGATACAGGAATTGCGCCAGACGATGAGGTCTTTGGTTGAGGCAAGTAGAGCGCAGCAACAGGAGGTTGCTACCACTGTTACCCAGTTGTTCATTGCGGTCAGTACAAAGCATTTCGTCACTTACACAGCACCAGTGGATGCAGCCCTAGTTGACGAGGCACGTATTCTAGAGAATTTGGGAGTTCGATGACCGAGGAGGGCTAGTACAGGTGTGTCAGCCTCGAGACAGAGGTTCAGTTGCCAAGACAAATTTCATGACCGTCGCGGGAGTAGCAGAGGCTTAGGACGAGGACAGTTGTTCAGCTCTCATCCCCAGGAGGGTGTGCGGTCATCGCGTGGATGTTTCTGGTGCGGGAGCCTTCATCACCTCGTCAGGAATTGTTCCTTAGCACCGTGTCAGACTCGTGTTCGGAGAGGTCATGGTCGTGAAGGGTTCGCTCAGGGGGGACAATTTGGTAGAGGTGGAGTTCTGCCAGTTGCGGGTAGAGGGAACACACCAGAGTTTGCTTCTACTCTTCGGGACACGCGGGCGTCCAATGCGGAGTTTTCAGGTATTCTTAAATTCATATGTTCTTTTGATTCATAGGGTTGTTTTGTTCGGGATCTATGCATTCGTTTGTTTCACACACTTTGTGCCGTGGTTGGGCCGAGAGTTGTGTTTGCTAGATCAGCCGTTGCTGTGTTAACTTCTGTCAGCGATTCTTTTGTTGCGCGACACATGTTTCGATGGTGTACCAATCGGTTAAGAGATTCATCCGTCACTTTGATCCTTCTAGAGATGTTGGATTTGTCGTTCTCCAGGGCATGGACTGGTTAGCTACATGCTATGCATCTGTGGACTGCCGTGCGGAAACAGTCAGGATTTGTTTCCCGGTGAGTCAGTTCTTGTTGTGCAGGGGACAGTGGTGCCGCCCATCACAGCTTGAGTTCAGCCTTTTTGGCTAGTCTGCTTTTGAGGAGAGGATGTCGAGGATTCTTGGCTTTCATTCGTGATACCGGAGCCACGGTGGGTTTGTTGGACCGGCTTCCTATCGTACGAGAGTTTTCCGACGTTGTTCCAGATGAGCCGGCGGAGCTTAAAGAGCTTAAGGATCAGCAGCAGAGTTGCTAGATAGGGGGACTTGTACGTCCAAGTATTTCACTTTGGGGAGCTCCTATTCTGTTCATCAGGGAGGAACAAGGCAGTTTGAGGTTGTGTGTTGATTGATCGTCAATTGAACCGAGTTACGGTGCGGATAGATATCCTTTACCTCGCATTGACGATTCGTTCGACTTCCTCCTTAGTGCGAGACATTTTCTAAGTTTGTTTGGGATCAGGTCATCATTGTTTGCCGGTTCGGAGTGATGACATTCCGAAGATTGCTTTTGTCCGTGCTACGGGCAGTATGTGTTTTGGTGGTGTCGTTGGACTCACCAATGCCCTAGCAGCGTTCGTGGATGTGATGAACCATATTTCATCAGGCCGTTCCTCGAACAGTTTATTATTGTGTTAGTGATGACATAATGGTCTTTTCCAATGTGTCATGGGGAACTTGAGCAGCACTTGAGGATTTGCTTGCAGACGTTGGGAGAGCCCCGGCAGTTTGCTAAATTCTCGGAGTTTTCCTTCAGGCTTGATTGTGTTGTCTTCCTAGGTCTTCTAGTTACGGGAGACGGTATTCGTATGGACCAGAAGAAGATCGAGGCCGTACAGCTTGGCCCAGACTTGCATCAGAAATATAGGTCCGTAGCTTTTTGGGCTTAGCCGGTTTTTACCGCCGTTTCGTGCAGGATTTCTTATGTATCGCTGCACCGTTGACCGGACTGGCTAGGAAGGAGGTTCCTTTTCTTCGACTGAAGCATGCGTGCGGCGTTTCAGCAGTTGAAGACTCGGTTGACAACTGCACCAGTTCTTTCTTTGCTTTCTGGATCGGACGACTTTGTTGTTTAACTGTGATGTTTCACGAGTGGGGTTCGGTTTTGCACTGATGTTGCACTATAGAGTTGTTGCTTATGCTTCCCGACAGTTGGAGGAAGTACGAGCAGGATATCCCACTCATGATCTGGAAATGGCCGCGGTGGTCGTGCGTTGAAGATTTGGAGACACTACTTGTGTGGAGAGTCGTGTCAGATTTTCACGGACCACCAGAGCTTAGTGTACATCTTCCTGCAGCGGGTTTTGATTGTTGAGACAACGCCGTTGGATGGAGCTTGTAAAGGATTGTGATTGTGAGATCCTTTATTACCCGTGGCAAGGCGATTATGGTAGCTGATGCTAGAGTCGTAGTCCCGGGGTTTAGCTTGCCTCAGTTGTGCTCAGTTCTGAGACAGACTTCTGCAGATTTACAGTTCTTGTGCGATCGTGGAGTATAGCTTAAGTTCGCCTCTACTGAGGGGACAGCTTGCTCATGTTCGCACCCGTCCACTTTTACTTAATCGTTTTCGTGAGGCACACCCGCTGATGCTCGTTGTCTGAGATTCTTGAGCATGTTCGGCCGGGTAAAGTTTCGAAGTCCTTGATTTGTGATTGGGGTGTGCTACGTTTAGGGACGCGTTTGTGTCTACCTGATACTGACAGGTAGAGACGCGAAATCCTAAAGCAGGCACATCAGTCAGCTTTCTGTGTTCGTCTAAGTTCCACCAAGATGTGATGTGACTTGTGAGATAGTCACAGGTGGGAAGAGATGAAGAGTGAGGTTTCAGATTTCCTTTCACGGTGCTTGTCTTGTAGCGAGCTAAGGTGGAGCATCTGAGACCGGCTGGAGTGTTGCAATCTTTAACCGTTCCGGAGTGGGAATGGGACCAAATCTCTACGAATTTCGTTGTGGTGTCTACCCAGGTCTAGACAGGGTGTGACTCAATTTGGGTGTTGTTGTCCGGTTATGCTCAGTTTGCTTAGTTGTTCTTTGTTAAGATTGTGCGTTTGCACGGAGTTCCTTCATGTGTTGTATCCAATAGAGGCACCCAGTTGGCTAGCCATCTTTGGCAGAAGCTTCAGGAAGCCTTGGGTACTGGTTGAGCTTTAGCCCCGCTTTTCCATCTGTGGGACAATGGTTTGTGAGAGCGAATTATACAGACTCTGGAGGATATGCTTATGCGTACGTACTAATTTTTTGTTGGCAGTTGGGATCGGCACATGCCATTGATAGGGTTCTCCTTCTATAGATGTTATTAGGAGACATTCCAATTGGCAAACCTTCTGGCCATGTGTTGTTGGTTGTGTCGATCGTCAGTCTTTTTTACTGACTCTGCGAGAGTAGGACTTTTGGACCCTAGCCTGTCATGAAACTACGGAGAAGATCCTGTTGATTCAGGTCAGGATGAGAGCATCCCAGTGCAGACAGAAGTCTTATATCGACCGTGGTGGTCGCAGACTTGAGTTCGCAGTGGGAGATCATGTATTCCTACGGATTTTCCGATGAATGTCGTGTTGAGTTTTGGAAAGCTTAGTCCCAGATTGTTGGTCCTTTAGATCCTCGAGGGAGTTAGTTCCGTTGCCTATAATATGGCACTTCCGCCCAGATTATTGAGTATTCACCCGTTTTCCTTGTGTCGATACTTCGCAAATACCTTCATGACCTTTCTCACATGATTCAGCACCAGACCATTCTTTTGGACGCGATCTTTCATTCACCAGCAACCAATAGTTATTGTGGAGAGATTTCGGTCAAGGGTCTTGCTATATGTAAAGGTTCTTGGCGTAGCCGTATAGTGAGGTGATCACTTGGGAGGCTGCGAGCGAGATTTGGGAGTTTTGTACTCATCTCTTTGAAGGTACGCTTAGTGAGAATTTTAAATTCGGGGACCGAATTTCTTTAAGGGGGGAAGATTGTAACGTTTTAGAAATCGTTTTGCGAATTTTCCGTTTTTAGGGTAAAATAGTCGGTGTTTTCCGTTTTAACCCGATTGTGATCAAACTTTTGTATAGACTTCACGACACCTAGTTTAGCTAGAATGAAGCTAGTGCACGGGCTTTGGGGGTCAATGGAAAGTTTTGTTTCACATAGAATTCTTCCCTAATTAAATATTATTTTTAATGCTTTATTTGTGCACTTTATTAGTGGTAATTACATTTTGGGTTAATTACTTCCAATTTGAATCATTGCTAATCTAATAACTAGATATTTTTGTTAATCCATCCATTCAAATATCTAGATATTTTGTGAATTTAAAATGAAAATTTAAAAGAATAGAAAAGAAAGAAAAGATGGCATTTGCATTAAATGAGCATTAATTAAATTTTAGCTAGAACTTTCTTCTTTTTTTCACAGAAAGCCCCTCACTTTACCTTGGTCAGCCCCTCCCTTTTCCTTGCTGCCCTCTCTCTCTTCTTGCTTCATTTTCACTTGTTCGAGCTCACACAATACATCAAAAATCCTTAATTTATCACACAAATTCAAAAATAAATCATTACTCATTTTTCTTCTTTACAAAACTAGCTTGAATGTTCATAGAAGTCATCATTTTTGAGCTTATTTTGATGATCTTGGTTCTTTTTTTGTGAATCCTTGAAGGTATAAAACCCTAACCCTAATCTCTATTTGTTGTTCTAATACTTTAATTAGCTTATTAGTTGGTTAATATAGCTTTAAACTCTTGTTTAATTCATTTATTATAATTTTAAGAAGTTCAAGTTAGTGTTTTAATTTGATGAAGGGGTTAATGGTTAATTGAAGATTAGGAAAACTTAACCTAGTTGCTAGTTTGTTAAATGATATTTTCCTAATTATCTAATTAGATTAATTACAAACTAGGCTTTTACTAAATCCTAATTAAGTGAGATTAAAATTTTAATAAGGTTTTATATGGTTTAATCTTGCTATATTATGATGTTTGTAAATTCTAGTTTTGGTAAAACTTGTAGTTTTGAGCTAAAATGATATATGTTGCTTACTAGATTTCGGTAAGCTTTGGCATGCATTTCTTATGACATTACGACATTATTTATATTAGACTCCACGTTTATTATTGTGTTTTGAATGCGCGATCGGTACGATCAGGGTTTAGGCTTGGTAGTTGTGTCGGTTTGCGTTCCTAGCTAGGGTCGTGCCGATGTCGTTCGTTTCCTTGTGTAGCTTTTGCTCTTGAGTTGGTTTCGTAGTGTCGCTACGCGCATTAGCCAATGACGAACACTTGTGTCACGACCCGAAAGTACGGAACATGACCGGCACTTAAACTACGAACGTCTCGAGGCGTACGTAATCTAAGTAAACCGAAAACCTAGAAATCCAAACGAAGAAAAGTAGTAGAGTACAGGAAGAACCAACTTAAAGCAAGTAGTTTCAAAAGCATAAGCCGAATTATGCGGTTTTAAAAACATCCAAAAATTTACTGAAAATTTCGGCAGAGTCTCCTTTGTAAAAACTGGCCCCCAAACGGGATACAACATGAATAGTATACGAAATCAATAAAAAGGCATCCCCAAGCGGGAGCTAGCTATTCGTCAATCGACGGTCACAACCACACAAGCAATATAATATACAACGCCAACGGCGAGGATCAAAACTCAAAAAGAAACTCCAAACCACCAGAATATAACGAGCGACTCTAAGGTCGAAAGAATAAACAATACTGGTCTCTATCTCAATAAATACATGTTTGGTTGATGGAACTTCTAGATACAACAGAATAATGATATACAAGATATATAATGGAGGTATGATACAAGTAAACCCACCTACTAGCAAATCACCCGAAGGAAACTGAGCCCGCAAGCCGTAAAGAAACCTGTACGGCAAATCTGCAAGAAACTGGGGCACAACGGGGGTGAGTTGCCAACTCGTGAATAGAAAAACATCTACGCACAGAAATCGCATAAATAACGCAACCTAGGTCAATGATCATAATATATCCTCAAATATAAGTATAACAGGCAGCCTATAACAATGACTAGGGTAATATCTTACCCGAGTAAAATTTCATGTGCCCGTGTCAGTGCCTCAGGTAGCAATATATCATATGAATGAGGTATGAATGCATGAAACAGAATACATGTAAATGAAGATACTGTTTTCATAAATTAGTGAGATTTCCTTCGTATTTTTAAACTGAGGTATCATAATGAAATCAGTATCAACAGTGTCTAGCATCGACACAAAACATAAATCTCACTGTCTCGAAATATCAATGTCTCAATCTCAATATCTAGGGCGCCGTCAGTCCGGACCGGCCCCTACCATCCATCTCAAGACCACGACGGTATCCTCCGGATATCCGACGCGTCGGGTAATATCCCCGGTAGGTAGTGCTCCCCTGCCGGGCTCAACGTCAACACCACATTCATCTTGCCTCGGGGTACCATACCGGGCCCACCATGTACCCGTGACGGTTCCTCCACTCCTCGACACGGATCTCCAAAACCACAGCAAACTCATAGTGGACGACACTTTACATCACTAGAAAACCGCAACATTTTATATTTTAAAAGATCATAAGTTGTAAATTTTGCGGCTTTCCCCGAAATCCAGAAATATCATAAATCTCAAGAAATCATCACAAGTGCATATGTCAATGATAATGAACTAGGCATGAACAACTGAATAACAGTATGCATGAAGTGGTAGGTAATAACTACAATGTCTAATATGGCATATAAGGGAAGTACACTAATATTATGTCAAAACTACCAGCTAACAATCTGAGTCAAGCAATTATATTCTCTAAAGTGTACGTGACATGGCAATTACCGATGAAGATGTGTGTGAGCCGGCAAGTAGGTGTACGTGGTACATACGCATCATCGGTAATGGTGCTGGTGTCCTAACAGCATGATATCAATAATGGAATATGCAGCAAAATAAATATGCGAGGCAGAGCGAACAGCAATAATTTGCGGGAGCTGAATACTAGACACAACGATAACTAATCTGCAATAATCCAATATAAGTCCTACGAATGGTGCCTTTTGAAATAACACGAATCATGGGGTTTTGAAAATAGGGGCTACGGTGTTTTTATGAAAAGATACGTCGTTTTTTAAATATCCGTAGATTCCCTTGAGCTGTCTTTAAAAATGCCCACGATTCGTTAGTTTTTGAAATAGGTAAGAAGTCTAATCTAATCTAACAACTACACTAAACTATACGGCTGAACTAACAAGCTGAACTACAGGTAAGGAAACCGCCTATCATCTGAGTCGATACATATACAAACCTGTATATGTATAGTCGGTGATCCCGCCTCAATAATATCATATCCGATACCATATCTATAATCAGGCATCCCAAGTCAAGAGTGCGGATCAATCATCAATATAGCTCGTACGTAAATCCGTCGTACGGCATCCCAATCTGGGTACGGGTCAATATCACATTCATCATACTATTCACCTGGTATCCTCTTTATCAAATATCATGATCGGGGTACCGATATACGTCTAGTACCATACTGATACCGCCTACGTAAGCATGGACGTGTGTGAAACACTACGTCAAGGACCCGCTACAACGTCATGTCGTATCTAAGATACGAACCCTGCTATATCACCGATCTCACGGCCTCAAATCGAATCTCATCGACTCAGTTCAATCCCAAGTATCATCCTCAATCCGTATGTGAACACATAGTCCCATACCCATGTGAACACATAACTATAATGAATCCCATGAGCACATATCAATAGGAATGTATGCAGGAATGTATGTGTGTATGTGTAGTGCAACACTACCCTAGGGTTCGCAATGCTAAAATAATCCAACACACTAATATCCATCCTAAGCACCGTTATTAATCCCAAAAACATATAATAATTGTTGGTGTGTATACGCATCCGTATACACCACCACGGACTGCGGGGGTGCTATACGCCATCCACCCGACTTCTCCCCGTAGATATAAATCTACTCACCTGGTCCTCGCTATCCGGTGCCGACGTCGCCACGAGCTTGCTTGTCGCCTCGAAGTCCACATGGGGGTACCTACATATCATAACGTACCATATCGCATTAAAACTAAATTCGAAATCGAAACGGCATACGAAAATCAAATCGGCACGCGTATCACGCATAGGTCCAAACCTATCGCCCACGCATGCAGGAATAGTCAAACCAACCCTCGATGTCGATGTACGAACGTCACACCATCGAGAAAATCCAATCACACTCATTTGCACATTCACGAACACTAATTTTAATATAAACTAGGTTAAAACTCACAAAAACGCCAATTTCACTTAAAAAGTCATTTTTCCGAAAATCTAGCAAGCACAATTCGCCGTTTTTGTACAAAACACGATGTTTAAATGAATGTAGCGGCCAATATATTTATTAAATATCTTAAATAAGTCATATAAACAATTTTCGGAATTTAATCTCATTAAATTCCAAAAACCCTAATATTCTAGTTTACAAAAATACCCTTTTTAACAATTTCAAAGCAAAAATGCACAAACTACAATCTAGCTTAGATTTGCATGATCTAAAGCATTAAACCACACTTAATAAAGTTAATGAAGTCATGAAAAACCTAAACACATTTTTAACCTCACATATAATGCATTTTATAAAACCCTAGTTTACACAAAAGCTTAATTTGGACATTTTACATGTTACAATTAGCAATAAGTAACAAATTTAAGTTGCATAGCTTAAGATGCTAAAAAAGAACATCACACAACCATGAACACATGATCACAACCTAACTTGATCTCAAACTCTTTCCATTACAAACTAAATCCCAATTAGAATCGCATTTAAACTTAATAGACCTTGATGAAAGAAACTATCCAATAATTTAAATTTGGCTTGGGATTTATACCTCACAAAATCAAGAGACCAAGCTTGAAATCTAGCCTCCCAAAATGGCCTCCAAGCTCCTAGATCCATGCTTGCTTGGGCAAGAAATAATGGGTAAGGGTTCGATTTGGAAAAAGCTTTGAAATTGTATGGATTTTGAAGCTTTTTTGTGGATTTTTGAAGCAAAATAGTGTGGATTTTGGGGGAGGAAGGGCTGCTGCTGTGGGGAGAAGGATTCGGCCAGAAATGGGAGTGAGGAGAGAGAGGGAGGTAGAGAAAATGGGGGGGGACAAAGTCAAGGTCAAAGCAAGTCAAAAGTCTAACTACTTTATCCATTTTCTATTCTTTTCTTTCATTTCTTTTTCCTTGAAAATCAAGTGGGGAAAAATATGGTGGGTGCTGAATTCAGCCATGGGGAGGAGTAAGTGGGGATGTGTGGGTGTGGGCACGGGTGTGGGGTGATGAAAAATGATAAATACAATACCCCAAACATCCATTTACGCTAAAAAAAAGCCATTTTTCTTCAATAATTTCTAAACCGTTTTGGCAAATGATTTCGTTCCAAAAACCACATGATAAATTTTTATTTAATGTTTTATGATGCACAAAATTTGTTTCAACTCATTCCAATTTGTAATTTTCCCTAATTAAATGTATTAGTGACGGCTTAAAATAATAATAAAATAATATTTTTTTCAGAAAATTTGAAATTTCACCAGCGGCTCAATAAACACCAAATAATAGCAATTACATAGCTAGAATATGTATATTTAATTTTTATAATAAGATATTTGTATTTTGACTTTTTACAGAAAACCCCCTCATTTTACCGATTTTCCGAAATTTCACCGAAACGATTTTCAAAACGCTACAATCTTCCCCCCTTAAAGAAATTCGGTCCCCGAATTTAAATTCAAACTCCCCCAATTACTAAAACATCTAAGAAAAACCATCAAGTCGTCGGGCTCCGAAATCATAAATACATAAACAAATCGTAGCACAGCGCATGCGCTTGAAAAATGAGCATATAACTCAAATCAAAACTCCGTCAAGCATCCCGCAATCATCGGAGTCATGGAGAAGACATCAATGCCAAATCCAAATCAAAACCGATATGACATAACTCGAAACTATACATGTAAATATCGAATCTATATCTGTAAGTGTCTGAAGGAAATGCATGCCAAATCTCTTTAAGTCGCTGTGCAACGCGTATAACACTGCACAGTGGCGGACGTCTATCATAAGAAAATAACTATATACATATATACCTTTGTTTGAAACGTACGTTCCGCCGTTTTGGAAACAATTTAAAAGGGTCTCCTTGTTTTAAACATTTCGTGTCATATCAGACACGTAGGTAAATACTGAGGCTATAGCTCGCTTTTTGGAATCCCTTCAATAACTATCAATGCATGCAAAATATATTCAGGTACTGTCCTCTGACTAGTCCTGCTCAGTACGAAAACACATAGCAACATCATAAAAACGTACTGCTCTATAAGAAATCAATCCCAAAATATGCACATGAATACTACGTGCGTCTGGTGCGCACGGAAATCAAAATCCATGAATGTGCCATACATGCGCACAGAAACAACATCTAAGTGCATCGGGTGTGCACGAAACATCTGTCGTAGGCAACATGTGTGCCTGACAGCAAAATCAGGTGCATCTGACATGCACGAAAAAAATCTCGATTTAGTGCATCTGGTACGCACCAAAATCACCCTTCAAAACATGCGCCCAACATGCGCGAAAATCCAAATCAGGTGCATCCATCGTGCACGAAATCATGAAATCCAATATCAAGCGTCGAACATGCGCGAAATCCAATCAGGTGCATAAAGTGCACAAAACAAATATCGAGTATCACAATCGAAATCGAAGTCCAGTGCATCTAAGTGCACAAAAGGCGTATCACTGCACTGCAAGCATATAATAACTATACAGAGTGCAGGAACCAAATCGTGTGCATGCATACGCACAAAACCAACTCAACTGTTTAAAACCGTAAAATCACAAACATGTGAAACTAAAGCACGAAAACGATATCAAGTGCAACATTGTGCAAAGATCGTAAATCCTCAATCATCAAAATCAAATCATACGAATAAATCACCCAAAACATCGTAATCAATAATGGCGGAACAGTACCGCTCAAGTGCATTCTCTAAGAATCTCGGCCAACTGTCGTGGTCACTAGTGGGACGTCTCGTCGATGATCATGAACTCTGTCCTGCTGGTGTGCGTAACCATGACCACTCCTGGGTCAAGGTCTTCACTGTGAATTACCAATCTTTCGGTCCATCGGCTCATCGGCCCTGTCGGGTGTGCTAACGGGGACGATTCCGTTCTGGCACTTCTCTGGTCATCTCTTGGTCAATCATCGCGACCACTCGTAAGATAGCATATCACTGGCATCGGCCTCTGGCTCTCTGAATGTACTTGACACATCTGATCCTGGGTGCAAGTATCATTGCAGCAGTGTCCTGGAAGGAATCCTGCTCACGGCCTCATCCATGTCTCGTCTCTGCCAACTGTCCGGAAGTCATCGTCCTTTCCTATATCTGCATCTTGCTCTGGAACGACTGCATACTCATCGCGACTCCTTCTGGAAGGTAAATCCAAGTACTATGCCTCGGCATGCGCATCGCATCTCTGATGTCGGCGGAGTGGAACGTCATCTCATCTAGATCTGGTACGAACCTCTTACTTCACTTTTCTCTAATGTCGTCTGCTTTGGACTCGTCTCGTCGCGGCTGCATGGACTGAGCTCCAACGACTGTCCTCGTATCTGGAGTCTCCCAAGAATGCGTCTCACCACCTAGCATCCGAATTAAGTCGAACCATCCAATCGATTGTCAAAACCTCATAATCCCCTCAAGGGCTCAACATCTTGGGTACAGTTTAATAGTATCGAGTACATACCACAGCATCGGTGGTCCAGCCGTAGAAGGGCAAACCCAAGCCTCACTAATGGCGCCGCAGAACTGCCGCAAACCCTAAGGTTCAAAGGCTTTCATACGGTCATTAAGTCGAGTTAGGGTTTCATTCTTCTAGAGGGACCATAGAATTGCCTACATGTCTTTCCGACTACTTTAAACTTGGATAAATAGGTTTCTGACATTCGATCGTCTCTGTCGACTCCCAACGTCTCCGCGTGAAGTCGTCTCTAGCTGGAATCAATCTATCTGATGACCTCGCATCGGGGTAGCGAACGAACCACCTGTCCTAGTCATTCATCATCGGGTGACTAGCGACCTTCTATCATCTATTCGTACAACTCGCCCCGCAATAGTTCCAACATATGGGGCGGTATCTCGTCGCTCGCAGCAACCACTGGCTTGCTCGTCTGCATGCTAAACAGTGCCTCAATCATCAGGAGTAAGCAACACACCAACGGTCATCAAAATCTGGCTGGCCTCTATCATTGGCTCAATTCTCTAGTGTCGATCAGCGCCTCCGAGTAACCTCATAAAGGCGATCCGCCAAACACTCGTGGCACGGAAACACAGTAAAAAGATACATCTCTGCAATCGTGTGTCGCCGGAATTTCGCCCTGGTCAGTCCTCGTTCGTGACGAGCTTGTGCTGACCGCAACTCTAGCCGTAGCTCTTCCTGCCCGTAACCGTAGCAGCAAAACCAAACTGGTACCGATGAGGCTAGATCAGGAAGGAATATAATACTGAACAAGGAAATGTACATCCTAAGGCTTCATAAGTGGAGTGGCGTGTCGTAAATATGCCGCGGAACATACCAACGGTACGTCACTCTACTTTAGTCACCTATTCCATCAACCAAGGGTCATCCTACGCTCCGAAGGTTAAAACCTAACGCTCTGATACCAACTTTGTCACGACCCGAAAGTACGGAACATGACCAGCACTTAAACTACGAACGTCTCGAGGCGTACGTAATCTAAGTAAACCGAAAACCTAGAAATCCAAACCAAGAAAAGTAGTAGAGTACAGGAAGAACCAACTTAAAGCAAGTAGTTTCAAAAGCATAAGCCGAATTATGCGGTTTTAAAAACATCCAAAAATTTACTGAAAATTTCGGCAGAGTCTCCTTTGTAAAAACTGGCCCCCAAACGGGATACAACATGAATAGTATACGAAATCAATAAAAAGGCATCCCCAGGCGGGAGCTAGCTCTTCGTCAATCGACGGTCACAACCACACAAGCAATATAATATACAACGCCAACGGCGAGGATCAAAACTCAAAAAGAAACTCCAAACCACCAGAATATAACGAGCGACTCTAAGGTCGAAAGAATAAACAACACTGGTCTCTATCTCAATAAATACATGTTTGGTTGATGGAACTTCTAGATACAACAGAATAATGATATACAAGATATATAATGGGGGTATGATACAAGTAAACCCACCTACTAGCAAATCACCCGAAGGAAACTGAGCCCGCAAGCCGTAAAGAAACCTGTACGGCAAATCTGCAAGAAACTGGGGCACAACGGGGGTGAGTTGCCAACTCGTGAATAGAAAAACATCTACGCACAGAAATCGCATAAATAACGCAACCTAGGTCAATGATCATAATATATCCTCAAATATAAGTATAACAGGCAGCCTATAACAATGACTAGGGTAATATCTAACCCGAGTAAAATTTCATGTGCCCGTGTCAGTGCCTCGGGTAGCAATATATCATATGAATGAGGTATGAATGCATGAAATAGAATACATGTAAATGAAGAAACTGTTTTCATAAATTAGTGAGATTTCCTTCGTATTTTTAAACTGAGGTATCATAATGAAATCAGTATCAACAGTGTCTAGCATCGACACAAAACATAAATCTCACTGTCTTGAAATATCAATGTCTCAATCTCAATATTTAGGGCGCCGTCAGTCCGGACCGGCCCCAACCATCCATCTCAAGACCACGACGGTATCCTCCGGATATCCGACGCGTCGGGTAATATCCCCGGTAGGTAGTGCTCCCCTGCCGGGCTCAACGTCAACACCACATTCATCTTGCCCCGGGGTACCATACCGGGCCCACCATGTACCCGTGACGGTTCCTCCACTCCTCGACACGGATCTCCAAAACCACAGCAAACTCATGGTGGACGACACTTTACATCACTAGAAAACCGCAAAATTTTATATTTTAAAAGATCATAAGTTGTAAATTTTGCGGCTTTCCCCGAAATCCAGAAATATCATAAATCTCAAGAAATCATCACAAGTGCATATGTCAATGATAATGAACTAGGCATGAACAACTGAATAACAGTATGCATGAAGTGGTAGGTAATAACTACAATGTCTAATATGGCATATAAGGGAAGTACACTAATATCATGTCAAAACTACCAGCTAACAATCTAAGTCAAGCAATTATATTCTCTAAAGTGTACGTGACATGGCAATTACCGATGAAGATGTGTGTGAGCCGGCAAGTAGGTGTACGTGGTATATACGCATCATCGGTAATGGTGCTGGTGTCCTAACAGCATGATATCAATAATGGAATATGCAGCAAAATAAATATGCGAGGCAGAGCGAACAGCAATAATGTGCGGGAGCTGAATACTAGACACAACGATAACTAATCTGCAATAATCTAATATAAGTCCTACGAATGGTGCCTTTTGAAATAACACGAATCATGGGGTTTTGAAAATAGGGGCTACGGTGTTTTTATGAAAAGATACGTCGTTTTTGAAATATCCGTAGATTCCCTTGAGCTGTCTTTAAAAATGCCCACGATTCGTTAGTTTTTGAAATAGGTAAGAAGTCTAATCTAATCTAACAACTACACTAAACTATACGGCTGAACTAACAAGCTGAACTACAGGTAAGGAAACCGCCTATCATCTGAGTCGATACATATACATACCTGTATATGTATAGTCGGTGATCCCGCCTCAATAATATCATATCCGATACCATATCTATAATCAGCCATCCCAAGTCAAGAGTGCGGATCAATCATCAATATAGCTCGTACGTAAATCCGTCGTACGGCATCCCAATCTGGGTACGGGTCAATATCACATTCATCATACTATTCACCTGGTATCCTCTTTATCAAATATCATGATCGGGGTACTGATCTACGTCTAGTACCATACTGATACCGCCTACGTAAGCATGGACGTGTGTGAAACACTACGTCAAGGACCCGCTACAACGTCATGTCGTATCTAAGATACGAACCCTGCTATGTCACCGATCTTACGGCCTCAAATCGAATCTCATCGACTCAGTTCAATCCCAAGTATCATCCTTAATCCGTATGTGAACACATAGTCCCATACCCATGTGAACACATAACTATAATGAATCCCATGAGCACATATCAATAGGAATGTATGCAAGTATGTATGTGTGTATGTGTAGTGCAACACTACCCTAGGGTTCGCAATGCTAAAATAATGCAACACACTATTATCCATCCTAAGCACCGTTATTAATCCCAAAAACATATAATAATTGTTGGTGTGTATACGCATCCGTATACACCACCACGGACTACGGGGGTGCTATACGCCATCCACCCGACTTCTCCCCGTAGATATAAATCTACTCACCTGGTCCTCGCTAGCCGGTGCCGACGTCGCCACGCGCTTGCTTGTCGCCTCGAAGTCCACATGGGGGTACCTACATATCATAACGCACCATATCGTATTAAAACTAAATTCGAAATCGAAACGGCATACGAAAATCAAATCGGCACGCGTATCACGCATAGGTCCAAACCTATCGCCCACGCATGCAGGAATAGTCAAACCAACCCTCGATGTCGATGTACGAACGTCAAACCATCGAGAAAATCCAATCACACTCATTTGCACATTCACGAACACTAATTTTAATATAAACTAGGTTAAAACTCACAAAAACGCCAATTTCACTTAAAAAGTCATTTTTCCGAAAATCTAGCATGCACAATTCGCCGTTTTTGTACAAAACACGATGTTTAAATGAATGTAGCGGCCAATATATTTATTAAATATCTTAAATAAGTCATATAAACAATTTCCGGAATTTAATCTCATTAAATTCCAAAAACCCTAATATTCTAGTTTACAAAAATACCCTTTTTAACAATTTCAAAGCAAAAATGCACAAACTACAATCTAGCTTAGATTTATATGATCTAAAACATTAAACCACACTTAATAAAGTTAATGAAGTCATGAAAAACCTAAACACATTTTTAACCTCACATATAATGCATTTTATAAAACCCTAGTTTACACAAAAGCTTAATTTGGACATTTTACATGTTACAATTAGCAATAAGTAACAAATTTAAGTTGCATAGCTTAAGATGCTAAAAAAGAACATCACACAACCATGAACACATGATCACAACCTAACTTTATCTCAAACTCTTTCCATTCCAAACTAAATCCCAATTAGAATCGCATTTAAACTTAATAGACCTTGATGAAAGAAACTATCCAACAATTTAAATTTGGCTTGGGATTTATACCTCACAAAATCAAGAGACCAAGCTTGAAATCTAGCCTCCCAAAATGGCCTCCAAGCTCCTAGATCCATGCTTGCTTGGGCAAGAAATAATGGGTAAGGGTTCGATTTGGAAAAAGCTTTGAAATTGTATGGATTTTGAAGCTTTTTTGTGGATTTTTGAAGCAAAATAGTGTGGATTTTGGGGGGGGAAGGGCTGCTGCTGTGGGGAGAAGGATTCGGCCAGAAATGGGAGTGAGGAGAGAGAGGGAGGTAGAGAAAATGGGGGGGGGGGACAAAGTCAAGGTCAAAGCAAGTCAAAAGTCTAACTACTTTATCCATTTTCTATTCTTTTCTTTCATTTCTTTTTCCTTGAAAATCAAGTGGGGAAAAATATGGTGGGTGCTGAATTCAGCCATGCGGAGGAGTAAGTGGGGATGTGTGGGTGTGGGCACGGGTGTGGGGTGATGAAAAATGATAAATACAATACCCCAAACATCCATTTACGCTAAAAAAAAAGCCCTTTTTCTTCAATAATTTCTAAACCGTTTTGGCAAATGATTTCGTTCCAAAACCACATGATAAATTTTTATTTAATGTTTTATGATGCACAAAATTTGTTTCAACTCATTCCAATTTGTAATTTTCCCTAATTAAATGTATTAGTGACGGCTTAAAATAATAATAAAATAATATTTTTTTCAGAAAATTTGAAATTTCACCAGCGGCTCAATAAACACCAAATAATAGCAATTACATAGCTAGAATATGTATATTTAATTTTTATAATAAGATATTTGTATTTTGACTTTTTACAGAAAACCCCCTCATTTTACCGATTTTCCGAAATTTCACCGAAACGATTTTCAAAACGCTACAACTTGAGAGTAGGTTTGGAGTTGGTGCGTCGGTCAAACGTAGTCGGTACGTGTTATTGATCGATTGCTAATATATACTTGTTATATTGTTGTATACTTTCAGGATCGCAGGCGGGGACTTCGGGCGATGCGAATAGGGGAAAACGAGTAGTTGGCTTTACTTAGCCAGGAACGTTGGTGAGTAGATTTAACATCTACAGGGGGATCGCCCGTATGTCGTTGTGCGTCTGGGCTAGATCAAATGACAGGACTATTAGTTAGAATTAGACGGATATTGATTGTGCTTGTATACCTTTGTTGCTTATCTCATTTCCTTGTGTATGGACTTAGTATTAATGAGACACAACACCATTATTGACGGTTCATGTTTCACGAGCACTAATTGTATGCTATACACACACTGTCAATAATTGCAATGACATGCATAACACCTATACATATGTGATATTGTATTGTTTAGGGACATTGAGACATGATCCCTATTTCCTTTTGTACATATGACATATAGCATACCTGTATACCAACATGCTTATACATATGCCTTGCTATGCACACATACTTACATGAACACCGTGCATACATACTTACATGTATACTCACTTACCTAGTTAGGGCTACACATACCTATGTGTTACTGTTTTGTCCTTGACGTGGGGTCATTGATTCTTATGCGTTGGCGCATATGATCGTAGTATACATTGCCATGCCTACATGCTAGTTACCTATGTACCTATATGATATCGTACCATTAGTGACAGGTATATACACACATGAGACATAGCTACATGTACAGCTTGCATACCTACTTACACATATCTGGAGGGTATTCATTCATTTTTGATAGGTAGATACACGTATCTAGCTTTATCGATATGGTTACGCATTACTGGCTATAGCTACATGTTCACCTTTATTTGATATTGTATGGATTTGGAGAAATTAAGAATCACATGATATATATATTAACTTGTTGTAGTTAAATAACGGTTTTTCCTTTATATGCTCATATTACTGTTTCATGTTGCATATATTACATTCATGGATTTTATATTATGTTCTCTGATATTCTTACTCCTAAGTATATATAACAGTGAAATGGGACGCTGTTATATATGCATATATATATTAGTGGAATGGGACGCTAATATATATGTATTAATTCATGCATTTATACTTATTCATTACTTGATGTTTTCTAGATTTGAGGACCGTGGTTGTTTCATGAAATTATGCATATTATGAAAAACCCAGTTTCACTTGATATGATATTTCAGCGTCCACCATGAGATTTCTCGGTTTTGAGATTTGTGATATTTACCCTATGCGAGAAGTGAGTGGGTCGTGTGCGGGTATATGGTGGAGCCCGGTATGGTTCCCCTCGGCAAGTTCTTTGCAGATGATAGGCGATGTGCCTGGAAGGTGGGCAAGTATCTACCGGTGATAGTATTTAGACTCGGCGGTTATCGTCAAGATACCGATTGGAGTCATGTACGTATGGATACATCGAATTTCGAGTGTCAGAATAGGCACTCGAGTTTTCGGGATAGCGTATGATACGTACCTATCAGGGGGCCAGTCGTGGTGACAGCGCCTGATAGACCAGTATTTATGTGCCGATGCTAGACACTTGTTTCATGATGTTTTTGGGTGTCGATGTTGGACACTCACTTTATATGAAACTTACTCGATACTGGATTTAGGATATATGAGATTTACTTGATATTGTACATTCAGGATATATGAGCTTTACTTGATATTGTACATTCATGATATATGAGACTTACAGGATATGAGAGCCAATTTGGGGGCTGATTTGAGGAAATTTGGGATTTAGATTGTCTTGATGGAATTTGGTCCTGTCACGAGGTCAGGATTCCATGGGAATGACATGTTTTATTCCATACTCTTCATTTATTGTATATGCATTGTTTTATGTATTAGTAGTACCTGTTAGAGTACCTTACGTGATTGTTGAATACATATTGCCATTTATTTCTTCATGTATTAGTAGTACCTGATACAGTACCTTACATGATTGTTGGATACATATTGGCTTTTATTGCTATCCGCTTGCATGCATTAGATTCGCGTTGTACGTGCATACTTGCGATTACTTGCATATGTTATTTACTATTCACGAGTTGGCAACTCACCGCCGATGTGCCACAGTGTTTTGTAGGTAGTCCCTCAAGGCAGTCGCGGCAGGTTTTTCATCCTTCGTATCATCTTTTGCAGCGGATACCGCTACGGCTGACTGTGTACAGTTTTGCTATAGGTACGTTTTATGGTTATCCGATGTTGCGTAATGTATATTCGTTTTATCCTGTACTTTCCATCTACAACTTTCATGTGTATGAGTTAGAGACTTGATGTGAGGACGATATTGTATATTTTGGTGACTTGGATGTCTTTTATGCAGTTTTACTTATATCGTCTTTTATTTCTTCGCTACAGCGTCGTATATCTGTTATGGTGGTTGTTTTCCGTCTTTGGGCGTGGATTTCGCTCCCAGTTGGGGATGCTTTACTTATATTTATGTTGTACCCATTTTTGGGGTTAGTTTTTCAAAGGAGGTGCTGTCAAAATTTTTAAGAAAGTAAAGTTGGACTTTAAATACTTTGGTTTGAGATTTCAAAAGTTTTGAAAATACTATTATTACTTACTACTTTTGATGGTTTAGATTGCTGAGTTTTCAGCTTACTTAAATTGCATTACGCCTGTAGATGTTGCATAGTTTAAGGGTTGTCACGTGCCAATTTCGGGTCGTGACATCGGTAGTGGATTTCGAGATGTTTCTCCTTTGTGACTCTGATGATATGCGTGTAATCTGATGATTTGCGTAACGCTTGATGGGGTTCGGTTTTGAGTTTCGTACTCATTTTTCGGCGCACAGAATGCGCTGTGGTATTTCTGTATCTTCGGTGATTTCGGAGCCCCGTTGATTTGAGCTGATTATTGAAATGTTTTAATATGTGGGGAGTTAAATTTAATTTCGGGGACCGAATTTATTTAAGAGGAAGATTGTAACATTTCAGAAAATATAAAATATTATTTTTGGAATTTAATATTAAAATAATATATTTTACGAAAACTACCGATTTGGGTTTTCGTAAAATGGTATAAATATATACCAATATTGTGAAGTAATTTGGAGATTTAAAATGATTTATTCATTTAAAAATATTGTGGCGATGGAATTTGTTAGCAATTCATTTTTGGCCATTTCCTTTATGGGCAATTTCGTGAGCAGTAGGTTTTTATTGGGCATGGGTCTTTTGGTGAGTCATTGGGTTTGCTTTGATAAGGCATGGGTTTTTAGTGAGGTATCTTTTCCATTAATTGCTTCTTGTTTTTGTGAAGGATATTTGTATTGCTTTCCTTATGCTCACCACTTGCTTTCCTTATGCTTACCTCTCCTAATTAAATTGCCAGTGAGCATTTCCTTCATGGTGGCCGAGCCCAAGAATTTCTAGTGAGCAATTTTTCCTCCAAGGCCAAAAAAAATTCTTGTGCTCACAAATTCTTTCCATGGTAACTTCATTTACCTCCACCCAAATTCTTGGGTGCCTTGAGACAAAATATTCACACACACTATCTCTACTTCGTCTTCGGTATCTAGGCAAGCAAACTGGATGCCCGGGTTGTTTCGGTTTAGAAATGGGAGACGTATAAAGGATCCTCGATGTGGCTCCACTTCGTCGAGCGAGACCGGAGAGCGAACTTTGTCGGGGCAGCCGCAACAAGCTAGGGGAAGTGATTGAAGACCGAAGGACACGGATCGATTGGTATAATCTCTTTTACCACTTTACATTTTACTAGTAAACGGTCAATGGTTCGATCCGGGTTTTAAGAGTACGTTAGCGCCAAGTTTAAATGTTTTGTTCCGCTTTTGGCCACGGATTAATGGCCGCGGCGCTGGTTTTGACTTACAGTTGTTACGTCAACGACGAGAGTTGTTTTGGTTGTTCTTGCATGCGTAGGCTATATGTTTTAACCTATGAGCACACCGTGTGCCGTATTTGGATTTCGGGACTTGGTGTTAATAGCTTTGTGATTTCATATTGATTGTAGGTACATTCGCGTGGATTTCGAGACGACGAAGCGCATCGACTACGGCTAAGCGAGGAGTTTAACTGGTGAGTGGATTTATATCAACGGGGGAAGTCGGGTGGATGGCGTATAGCACCCCCGCAAACAGTGATATGGAAGATCGTTTGATTATTATATCCAGATAAATGATATGCGACAGACATGATTATAGGATTTAATAACAATAATATGATAAAAGTTGACACTAATGAACATTTTGACATATGAGAAGTGAATCATGATAGGTACGAATTGAAAGGGAACAAGTATGAGTTGATAATGGTATGAGGTGTGTTCGAGATCGATAAAAACGACACGAGATTGAGATAGTGGTGTTTTGAAATTAATAAGATATGACGTTTATACAAATGTGATGATAGATATTAATGTGATGAACGAGTATACGATGTGATATGATGACTCAGTGTGATACGTCGTTATATGGATGCGAGTCGATATGAGATAGTTGATACCTTTGTCGGTCCACGATATGAGATTGATACAGATGTGGCCTGGGATGTAGGTATATAGATACATATAGTGTTGTGAATCATGTGTGATATGCCATACGAGAAGTTGGTCCGTACCCTCATTGTCATATAGGTTGATAGGATCCCTATTGGTTTAATGCTACCGTACGATAGATTATACCGTACGTGATGTTGTGAGGCTGCATGCTGATTGATAGATTCACCGACTCGGATATATTGTAGACACGTATACCTTGTAGCATTTAGCTGACGATGTACTTGTAGCGTCTTGAAAAGTCGTTTTGGTGTTTTCCTGAAATTCGGTGAAAATTCGGTATTTTTCCGAAAACCGTCTTTCTCGTTATTTTGCAGTTTAGGGCTAATTATACATAAAATGGATAGGTAATTGCTTTTTTTAGTAGCTAATGAGTTAATTATGAAATTCTGGTCGTTTAAAAATTTTCCCTAATTTTTCATTTTTTTTAATATTATTTTAAGCCGGTAAGAAAATACATTAATTTAGCGATAAATACAAATATTTCCGGGCTAATTTTAATCTTTTAAATTATGATAATTAAAATCTAGTTGAAACATAAATTTTTAGTATTTTATTTTGATTTTTAACAAATTTTTGTGATAGGAAACGAATTTATTGAATTTTTAGCTAAAACTTGCAAATTTTGACTTGTAGGGGGTCTTTTTGCATAAAATTTCTTTTGTAAAACCCCCCTCTCTCTTCCCTCAGCCCTAGGATAGCCCCACATTGTTCAAGTCCAGAAATTTCTGGCCTCATGTTGGTTTCTTTCTTGTATTGAAAATGGGGTTGTTTATGAATTTATTTTAAATATAGTTGATGAGGTATGGTGCTTTGACTTATTGGAGAGTTGACTCTTGACCTTTCCCACACACCCACACCCTCCCCCATGCTCTCCTCTGGCCGAAACCTGCACTCCCCCCTCTTCATCTCTTTTCTTTTCATTTTTCTTCAAATTTCTTCAAGAAAACACATCAAAATCCACAATTAATTCAAAAATCCAAACAAAATCCTTATGCTATCATTTATCCTTAGCCATTCTTGCTTGAATCTTGGAGCTAGGAAGCCATCCTTTGAGGCAAATCACATGCTTGATCCATAGATCTTGAGGTATAATTTCCATCAAGTTACTTTCTTTTTGCTAAATTCCTTTAATTATATGGTTTTAGTGTTAAAAGTTAACTAATTTCTAATCTAGTTTATAAAAGAGTAGTTGTATTAAACTAGGGTTTTTGAAGCCATGATAGTTAATTAAATTGTTTTGTAGTTAATCTAGTTGTTAATTAACTAATCTATATGGTTACCTTGCTTATGCGGCTTCCTATTAACCTATTCTATGTTAAACATGTGTGAAATTGCATTAAGTTTGCTAATTTACCAAAATCTAGAAAGGGGTTAGTGTATGGAAATGGGTTGTGAAGCATGATTAATGAGTTGAATTAAGGTTTAGAAACTATTATGTAGTTGATTAAATCTAAATTGTTATCTAGTTGTTTTGGCTAACCTAATCTAGAAGGTTAACTTGCTAATTGAGTTATAAATTAGTGTTAATTTAAGGTTTTCACATAAAGTTTGGATTAAGAATTGCTAGGTTATATGATTCAAAGTAATGGTTGTTTATGGAAAATAGGTTTTGAATCTTTGCTAATGTGTTGTAATTATAGTGTTTGTAGATTGCTTGTTGTGTGGTTGGATTGTGATAACCGTATCGCTAATTTTCGATTTTCGCACCAAAATTGCTAGTTTTGTGCTTACTAGGTTTATATTAAAATTATTTGGTGAATTATTTGTGATACCTTAGGGATGTTTTTAGCATCTCCTATGACGTTTAGGATGCGTGAGTGCGGAGTTTTGAGTAGTCGGGTTTTAGTTTTGTCGGGCGATCAAATCGGCGTTTTTTGGCAGTTTTTGCGATTTTCGCGTGTGTTCCGCGCACCCTGCGCCCGTTGTACCTAGCTAGTGAACTTTAGTAGTTTCGTTGGGTTTTGCGTCGTTCTTGATAAGTAACCTTATGTTGGTATTGATGTAAATTTCAGGTTCGGTCGCGGAGACGTCAGACGCGGCGCGAAAGGGAAAAGCGGTGATTGGACACAGCTAGCCAGGGATTCCGGTGATTAGATGTAACATCTACAGAGGACTATCGTTGGATGGCGCAAGCCGCCCGATAGTTTTAGTAACTTACAAGATTCTCAGTGATGTTAGTAATTAGGGGTGAAATACTTATTTGATTATTTGCTGCATCCATACATTATATTGACATACATATACGAAACCATGTTATAGGACACCTGCACTATTGCCAGGGTTTTTATATGCAGCACGAGCACTATTCATGCTTACACACACACCCTGGTAATTGCCATGCCACCACACTAGATAACCTTTAAATTTAAACCTTTTACTAAATGATACTTAAACTTGTGCTATTGCCTTTAATTCCTTAAAATGAAACCGTAGGATTGCTATTCATGTGCATGTACTTCATCATATTAATTGTTCATGCCTAATCTATTAATCACACATCGCAACTTGATTATTGATACCATATGCATTCATTATCATTGATATATGCACTTATGAGGATTTCTTGAGATTTTATGATATTTCTGGATTTCGGGGGAAAGCCGCAAAATTTCTAAACTTATTATATTTTTAAAATATGTAAATTGCGGTTTTCTAGTGATGTAAGTGTCGTCCACCATGAGTTTGCTGTGGTTTTGGAAATCCGTGTCGAGGAGTGGAGGAACCGGCACGGGTACATGGTGGGCCCGGTAAGGTACCCCGGGGCAAGAGGAATGTGGTGTTGACGTTGAGCCTGGCAGGGGACGGATTACCTACCGGTGACTGTTTGGGACGGCGGATATCCAGACGATACCGACCGTGGCCGCTAGATGATGAGATATTGATATTTGAGATGGGTCAGCCAAACGGCTGAGGCCAGAGATACATTTATGAGATTTGAGACAGCTTTTGGGTGTCGTTGCTGGACACCGGTTCTCGTCGATTCTTTGAGTATTATGCTGGCATTCTAAAAGAGTTTCAAAAACAAAAAGAGATAAATGTTTCTTATATATACCTTTGAGACCTCAGATATTCATGTTGCATACATATTCGTACACTGATGTTATATACACACCTGCTAGTGCACCCATTCATACCTGTATTTTAGATGCTAGGATGCTTGTGTGCATGCTTACGATAGCCTTTGTAGGTGTTATTTATTACTCACGAGTTGGCAACTCACCCCCGTTGTGCCACAGTCTTTTGCAGGTCCGCTCCGTCAGTTCAGTAGCGGCGGGCGCACTTGTTCTTTTGCCTCTTTTGCCTGGGCTCGAGATTTGCTCATAGGTAGGTTATGTTATTATTTTTGTACCACCTTGTATATTCTTTGTATCTAGTGTACTCCATCTACTGTTTCTACCAGTATTATTGTATATTGACTTAGAGATGAGACTGTGAGGTTTATGGACTTTTATGCTGTATTTTGGGGTCGAGCTCACTTGAGTCGACATGCGGTTTTTTTTATGCTTCATTATGATTATTTTGCTTGTTGTCATTTTATATTGCGTGGGATTTGTGACCGCCTTGTGGCGAAGAGCTAGCTCCCGCTTGGGGATGCCCTATTTTGGTGGATTCATGTATATTTTTGTTGTACCCATTTTGGGGGCCAGTATTTACAAAGGAGACTCTGCTGAAATTTTCGGAAAAATTGGTATTGTTTTTAAAAAGGGTTTTACATGACTTATTTGATAAATTCGCTTTCAATTGATTGGGTTTTCTTCACTCTTTTGCTTAATTGGTTTTGTTTTCTGGGCTTTGGCTTACTTATTTTACGGACGTCTTTAGACGTTTCGTAAACTTAAGTGCCAGTCACGTTCCGTACCCTGCGGGTCGTGACAAAGTTGGTATCAAAGCCAGGTTTTACCCTTGTGAGTGTAGGATGACCCTTGGTAGATGGAGTAAGTGACTTAAGCAGGGTAACGTATCGTGACTATGTCCGCGGCATACTTACGATACGGTACTCCGCCTAAGTGACTTTAGGATACTTGCTTGAAAATTTCCTTCTTCAATTCCGTGTATCCTATGATCCTATTGCACTGTCCTTACTATCCGTTTTCCTGTAACAGCCACTATGCCGCCGAAGGTTACGAGGGCACAGAGGGCTGCCGCCAGAGACGAGATGCGAGCTGGCTCGTCCGAGACTAGGACTGAGAAGGGTGGTATGCCTACGCCGCAGGGACAGACCGATCCACCTTCCCCAGGCCGTATGGATAGGCTCGAGACTGGTATGGAGGAGTTGCGACAGATGATGGGAGGCATGCAGGAGCTACGTCAGATGGTAGGATCCCTAGTTGCAGCCAGTCGTACACCGAGGCCGGATGACGTACCTACTACATTACAGACGACCATGATACCTGCTCCTACTACTACCACCGTGGCCATTCCGGTTTCGCTACAGGATTTCATGAGGCTGAGACCTCCAGTATTCACCGGCACCGAGGCAGCGGAGGACCCACAGACGTTCCTTGACAGTTTAGCCAGGATCTGCCGTTCGCTGAGATGTTTCGGAATGATCGATGGGTAGAGCTTGCGAGTTTTCCGACTAGAGGGTCTCGCGCAGACATTGTGGGAGTCGGTCTTGAGAGGTCGAGCTGCAGGTCTACCGCCTATGACTTGGGCCGAGTTTTACAGCGGTCTTTCTAGCCCGTTTTCCTTCCAGAGAGCGTTCGTGACGCCAGAGCTCGTAGCTTCGAGGCCTTAGTCAAGACACCTGGGATGACGGTGTCTGAGTATGATATCCAGTTTACACAGTTAATCCCGATATGCTCAGTATTTGGTGGATACCGAGGAGAAGATGGTGAAGAGGTTCGTACAGGGACTTGATGCCCAGCTATATCTTGCCATTGGCGCCCAGCACTACGATACTTATTCAGCTGCTAGGGATACAGCATTGCGGATGGAGGCACGCATATTACAGACTTCGGCCGTTTTCTGGGCCGAAGAGGATTCGCACCGAGATACCGTCTCAGAGGCAGCGCGCCAGATTCTTTCCCAGAGATAGGCCTGGCAGAGGATTTGGGCGGGGACAGTTTATATGGTTCTTACCCCCAGGGGGCAGCAGCCGTCGCCAGGGTGTTTTGGGTGCGGGAGTTTGCACCATCTTGTCAGAGACTGTCTGGTGAGACGACAGGGAGCAGCGACAGTTCCGCATGTGACCCTACCACCATCACCACCCCCCTCCTCAGAGAGGCCCTACTTCCTACCCCAGGCGATGCTCCACGCCAGTTCGGTGCACCCAGAGGCCGTGGACGCGGCGGTCCTGTTCAGAGAGGACGAGGAGGCAGAGGCCGAGGGTCGAGGTCAGCCCGCCTATCGGTGGAGGACAGGCCCGAGTTTTTGCTTTGACACCGCAGGATTGCGCAGGCATCCAATGCCGTTGTGACAGGTACCTTGCCAGTTTGTTCTTTCGATGCACGGGTATTATTCGACCCAGGTTTCCACACATTCGTACGTATCTACACACTTTGCACCGATGTTTGGGCCGTGAGTCGTCGTCGTTAGATCAGCCGCTTGTTGTTGTTACTCCGGTAGGCGAGTCGTTTGTCGCTCGTTTTGTTTTTCGTTTGTGTTCCGTTCGTATCGGGGAGAGGGATTCATCGGTTGATTTGATTCTCCTCGATATGTTGGACTTTAATGTGCTTCTGGGCATGGATTGGCTAGCCACTTGTTATGCTTCGGTGGACTGCCGTGAGAAGGCAGTCAGATTTAGCTTTCCGGGAGAGCCAGTCCTTGTTATTCGGGGAGACCGCAGTGTCACCCTTCCCAGCTTAATTTCGTCTCTTCGCACTGGTCAGCTCTTGCGGAAGGGATGTCAGGGATTCTTAGCTTGTATTTGTGATACTCGAGCTGCAGAGGTTCCGTTAGACCGGGTCCCGGTAGTTTGTGAGTTCCCTGATGTTTTCCCTGATGAGCTACCTGGGCTACCGCCTGAGCGCGATGTTGAGTTCTGCATTGATTTAATTCCCGGTTCGGGGCCTATTTCTTTACCGCCTTATCGGATGGCCCCGGCAGAGCTTCGAGAGCTGAAGGATCAGTTGCAGGATTTGTTAGATAAGGGGCTTATTCGACCGAGTGTTTCTCCGTGGGGTGCTCCGGTCCTGTTTGTCAAGAAGAAGGATGGAAGTTTGCGCTTATGTATCGACTACCGCCAGCTGAACAAAGTTACCGTTCGGAACAGATATCCGTTGCCGCGCATTGATGATTTGTTCGACCAGCTTCAGGGTGCGGGGTATTTTTCGAGGATCGACTTGCGATCAGGATACCATCAGCTGGGAGTTCGACAGGAGGATATACCGAGGACAGCTTTCCGCACGCGCTACGGCCACTACGAGTTTTTGGTGATGTCTTCGGACTCACCAACGCCCCAGCAGCATTCATGGATTTGATGAACCGTACATTCAGGCCGTATCTTGACTTGTTCATCATCGTGTTTATCGACGATATCTTGGTGTACTCCCGGAGCAGAGAGGAGCACGAGCAGCACTTGCGGATTACGTTACAGACTCTGAGGGAGCACCAGCTGTTCGCAAAGTTTTCCAAGTCTGCATTCTGGCTGGACAGCGTCGGATTCTTGGGTTACGTGGTTACGAGAGACGGCATTTGTGTGGACCCGAAGAAGATTGAGGCTGTTCAGCAGTGGCCCCGACCTACATCGGTTACTGAGATCCGTAGTTTTCTAGGCTTGGCGGGCTACTACAGGCGTTTTGTTCAGGACTTCTCCCGTATAGCTGCACCGTTGACCGGTTTGACCCGGAAGGGAGTTCCTTTCGTTTGGACAGAGGAGTGCGAGCGCAGTTTTCAGCAGCTACGGACTTGTTTGACTACGGCGCCGGTATTATCTTTGCCTTCGGGATCAGGCGGATTTGTTGTCTACTGTGATGCTTCGCGAGTGGGATTAGGATGCGTATTGATGCAGCATGGCCGGGTGATCGCTTATGCTTCTCGGCAGTTGAAGAAGCATGAACAGAACTACCCCACTCATGATTTGGAGATGGCTGCAGTGGTCTTTGCACTGAAGATTTGGCGACATTACCTTTACGGCGAGTCGTGTCAGATATTCACCGATCACAAGAGCTTAAAGTACATATTTCAGCAGCGAGACCTGAACCTCAGACAGCGTCGTTGGATGGAGTTGGTGAAAGACTATGACTGCGAGATCTTATATCACCCCGGCAAGGCAAATGTGGTGGCAGATGCGTTGAGTAGGAGGCCCGGGGGTAGTCTATCCTTTTTGCGCGCAGTGCAGAGGCAGTCGTCAGCAGATTGGCAGATGTTATGCGACAGCCGAGTTGAGTTCGAGTTCACTCAGACAGGGGGACAGCTCGCGCATGTTCGTGCACGCCCATAGTTGCTTGACCGTATATATGAGGCACAGCGCAGTGACGACCGTTGCTCAGAGGTCATGGCACAGATGGGACAGGGCAGATTTTCCGAGTTCGTGGTTGACGATCAGGGGATTTTACGATATGGATCTAGACTGTGCGTACCAGATGCTGATGGATTGCGGCACGACATTCTTGAGGAGGCACACCGATCAGTGTATAGTGTCCACCCCGGTTCCACCAAGATGTACCATGATATGAGAGAGACCTACTGGTGGGACGGGATGAAGAGGGACATTGCGGAGTTCGTTTCGAGATGCCTGACTTGTCAGCAAGTCAAGGCCGAGCACCAGAGGCCCGCGGGAGAGCTACAGCCGTTACCCATTCCAGAGTGGAAATGGGAATAGATTTCGATGGACTTCGTTGTGGGTCTACCCAGGACCAGTCGAGGGTACGACTCCATCTGGGTGATCGTGGATAGATTGACGAAAGCGGCTCACTTCCTACCGGTGAAGACCACTTTCAGCTTCGCTCAGTATGCTCAGCTCTATATTGACGAGATCGTGCGGCTTCATGGCGTACCGACTTGTATCGTGTCAGATCGAGGCACCCAGTTCACCAGCCGACTTTGGCAGAGACTTCAGGAGGCTTTGGGCACTCGTTTGAGCTTCAGCACAGCGTTTCATCCGCAGACCGACGGACAGTCAGAGCGGACCATTCAGACTCTCGAGGACATGCTCAGAGCGTGTGTTTTAGACTTTGGTGGTAGCTGGGATCGTCATTTACCTCTAGTGGAGTTCTCCTACAACAACAGCTTCCAGGATACTATTCAGATGGCACCTTTCGAGGCATTGTATGGGAGGAGATGTAGATCGCCCGTTTGTTGGACAGAGCTCAGCGAGAGCAGTATTTTGGGGCCGCAGCTTGTTGAGGAGACGACAGCGAAGATACAGTTGATCCGAGACCGGATGAGAGCGGCTCAGAGCAGGCAGAAATCGTATGCGGACAGGCACCGTCGCAGATTAGAGTTCGCAGTTGGCGACCATGTTTTTCTGAAGGTCTCTCCGATGAAGGGCGTGATGCGTTTTGGGCGAAAGGGGAAGCTTAGCCCTAGATTCGTAGGTCCCTTCGAGATCCTCGAGCGGGTTGGCGCTGTTGCATATCGTTTGGCTCTTCCTCCCAGCTTTCCCGATGTTCATCCCGTCTTCCATGTTTCGATGCTCCGCAAGTACCTTCACGACCCTTCGCATGCGATTCAGCACCCGACAGTCCAGCTAGAGCGCGACCTTTCTTTTACAGAGCAGCCGGTGGCCATCCTGGATCGTCAGGTGAAGAAGTTGAGGTCGAAGATTATACCAACCGTCAAGGTCCTTTGGCGTAGCCCGAGCAGCGAGGAGGTTACCTGGGAGACCGAGGGCGAGATGAGGAAGAAATATCCCCATCTCTTCGAAGGTACGCGTAGCTATATTTTTAAATTCGGGGACCGAATTTCTTTAAGGGGGGAAGATTGTAGCGTCTTGAAAAGTCGTTTTGGTGTTTTCCTGAAATTCGGTGAAAATTCGGTATTTTTCCGAAAACCGTCTTTCACGTTATTTTGCAGTTTAGGGCTAATTATACTTAAAATGGATAGGTAATTGCTTTTTTTTAGTAGCTAATGAGTTAATTATGAAATTCTAGTCGTTTAAAAATTTTCCCTAATTTTTCATTTTTTTTAATATTATTTTAAGCCGGTAAGAAAATACATTAATTTAGCGATAAATACAAATTTTTCCGGGCTAATTTTAATCTTTAAAATTATGATAATTAAAATCTAGTTGAAACATAAATTTTTAGTATTTTTTTTTGATTTTTAACAAATTTTTGTGATAGGAAACGAATTTATTGAATTTTTAGCTAAAACTTGCAATTTTTGACTTGTAGGGGGTCTTTTTGCATAAAATTTCTTTTGTAAAACCCCCCTCTCTCTTCCCTCAGCCCTAGGACAGCCCCACATTGTTCAAGTCCAGAAATTTCTGGCCTCATGTGGGTTTCTTTCTTGTGTTGAAAATGGGGTTGTTTATGAATTTATTTTAAATATAGTTGGTGAGGTATGGTGCTTTGACTTATTGGAGAGTTGACTCTTGACCTTTCCCACACACCCACACCCTCCCCCATGCTCTCCTCTGGCCGAAACCTGCACTCCCCCCTCTTCATCTCTTTTCTTTTCATTTTTCTTCAAATTTCTTCAAGAAAACACATCAAAATCCACAATTAATTCAAAAATCCAAACAAAATCCTTATGCTATCATTTATCCTTAGCCATTCTTGCTTGAATCTTGGAGCTAGGAAGCCATCCTTAGAGGCAAATACATGCTTGATCCATAGATCTTGAGGTATAATTTCCATCAAGTTACTTTCTTTTTGCTAAATTCATTTAATTATATGGTTTTAGTGTTAAAAGTTAACTAATTTCTAATCTAGTTTATAAAAGAGTAGTTGTATTAAACTAGGGTTTTTGATGCCATGATAGTTAATTAAATTTTTTGGTAGTTAATCTAGTTGTTAATTAACTAATCTATATGGTTACCTTGCTTATGCGGCTTCTTATTAACCTATTCTATGTTAAACATGTGTGAAATTGCATTAAGTTTGCTAATTTACCAAAATCTAGAAAGGGGTTAGTGTATGGAAATGGGTTGTGAAGCATGATTAATGAGTTGAATTAAGGTTTAGAAACTATTATGTAGTTGATTAAATCTAAATTGTTATCTAGTTGTTTTGGCTAACCTAATATAGAAGGTTAACTTGCTAATTGAGTTATAAATTAGTGTTAATTTAAGGTTTTCACATAAAGTTTGGATTAAGAATTGCTAGGTTATATGATTCAAAGTAATGGTTGTTTATGGAAAATAGGTTTTGAATCTTTGCTAATGTGTTGTAATTATAGTGTTTGTAGATTGCTTGTTGTGTGGTTGGATTGTGATAACCGTATCGCTAATTTTCGATTTTCGCACCAAAATTGCTAGTTTTGTGCTTACTAGGTTTATATTAAAATTATTTGGTGAATTATTTGTGATACCTTGGGGATGTTTTTAGCATCTCCTATGACGTTTAGGATGCGTGAGTGCGGAGTTTTGAGTAGTCGGGTTTTAGTTTTGCCGGGCGATCAAATCGGCGTTTTTTGGCAGTTTTTGCGATTTTCGCGTGTGTTCCGCGCACCCTGCGCCCGTTGTACCTAGCTAGTGAACTTTAGTAGTTTCGTTGGGTTTTGCGTCGTTCTTGATAAGTAACCTTATGTTGGTATTGATGTAAATTCCAGGTTCGGTCGCGGAGACGTCAGACGCGGCGCGAAAGGGAAAAGCGGTGATTGGACACAGCTAGCCAGGGATTCCGGTGAGTAGATGTAACATCTACGGGGGACTATCGTTGGATGGCGCAAGCCGCCCGATAGTTTTAGTAACTTACAAGATTCTTAGTGATGTTAGTAATTAGGGGTGAAATACTTATTTGATTATTTGCTGCATCCATACATTATATTGACATACATATACGAAACCATGTTATAGGACACCTGCACTATTGCCAGGGTTTTTATATGCAGCACGAGCACTATTCATGCTTACACACACACCCTGGTAATTGCCATGCCACCACACTAGATAACCTTTAAATTTAAACCTTTTACTAAATGATACTTAAACTTGTGCTATTGCCTTTAATTCCTTAAAATGAAACCGTAGGATTGCTATTCATGTGCATGTACTTCATCATATTAATTGTTCATGCCTAATCTATTAATCACACATCGCAACTTGATTATTGATACCATATGCATTCATTATCATTGATATATGCACTTATGAGGATTTCTTTAGATTTTATGATATTTCTGGATTTCGGGGGAATGCTGCAAAATTTCTAAACTTATTATATTTTTAAAATATGTAAATTGTGGTTTTCTAGTGATGTAAGTGTCGTCCACCATGAGTTTGCTGTGGTTTTGGAAATCCGTGTCGAGGAGTGGAGGAACCGGCACGGGTATATGGTGGGCCCGGTAAGGTACCCCGGGGCAAGAGAAATGTGGTGTTGACGTTGAGCCTGGCAGGGGACGGATTACCTACCGGTGACTGTTTGGGACGGCGGATATCCAGAGGATACCGACCGTGGCCGCTAGATGATGAGATATTGATATTTGAGATGGGTCAGCCGAACGGCTGAGGCCAGAGATACATTTATGAGATTTGAGACAGCTTTTGGGTGTCGTTGCTGGACACCGGTTCTCGTCGATTCTTTGAGTATTATGCTGGCATTCTAAAAGAGTTTCAAAAACAAAAAGAGATAAATGTTTCTTATATATACCTTTGAGACCTCAGATATTCATGTTGCATACATATTCGTACACTGATGTTGTATACACACCTGCTAGTGCACCCATTCATACCTGTATTTTAGATGCTAGGATGCTTGTGTGCATGCTTACGATAGCCTTTGTAGGTGTTATTTATTACTCACGAGTTGGCAACTCACCCCCGTTGTGCCACAGTCTTTTGCAGGTCCGCTCCGTCAGTTCAGTAGCGGCGGGCGCACTTGTTCTTTTGCCTCTTTTGCCTGGGCTCGAGATTTGCTCATAGGTGGGTTATGTTATTATTTTTGTACCACCTTGTATATTCTTTGTATCTAGTGTACTCCATCTACTGTTTCTACCAGTATTATTGTATATTGACTTAGAGATGAGACTGTGAGGTTTGTGGACTTTTATGCTGTATTTTGGGGTCGAGCTCACTTGAGTCGACATGCGGTTTTTTTTATGCTTCATTATGATTATTTTTCTTGTTGTCATTTTATATTGCGTGGGATTTATGACCGCCTTGTGGCGAAGAGCTAGCTCCCGCTTGGGGATGCCCTATTTTGGTGGATTCACGTATATTTTTGTTGTACCCATTTTGGGGGCCAGTATTTACAAAGGAGACTCTGCCGAAATTTTCGGAAAAATTGGTATTGTTTTTAAAAAGGGTTTTACATGACTTATTTGATAAATTCGCTTTCAATTGATTGGGTTTTCTTCACTCTTTTGCTTAATTGGTTTTGTTTTCTGGGCTTTGGCTTACTTATTTTACGGACGTCTTTAGACGTTTCGTAAACTTAAGTGCCAGTCACGTTTCGTACCCTGCGGGTCGTGATATGTTCATGTCATTCTCATTATATTATTTATACCTGTGCTAGTACACCTGCACCATTATCGATGATGCGTATGTTACACTTACGCAGATTAGCCGGCTCACACACACCTTCATCATCGATAATTGCTATGTCACTACACAGTAGAATTGCTACATCATGCCATGATATACCTTGCTATGCCTATATGTTTACAGCTATACATATGTGATATTGTATTGGTTACGGACATTGAGACATGATCCTTATTTCTATTGTGCATATGAAATATAGCATACCTGTATACCTACATGCTTACACATATGCCTTGCAATACCTACATGTTTACTCATATAGCCATATGGTATTACATCATCATTGATAGGTATATATCCATACCTTGATACAGCTACATGTACATCATGCAAACATACTTACATGTATACCCACATACCTTGCTATAGCTGCATATACCCCTAAGTGGTATTGTATTGTCATTTGATATTGAGATGTTGATTATTGTGCTATTGCGCTTATGAAATTGTCACGACCCGAAAGATCACGTGACTGGCCCTTGAACCATATGAAGTCTATAGGACCCCATCTGATCCAAGTAAACCAAAAGCCCAGAAATCTAAAACCATTTAAAAGGTAAATAAGGAAAACTGGTTTTAAGAAGTAAAGAAATCGTGTTTCGAAAATCCAAGTTTTTAAATAACTAAGCCGAATATGTATTTTTAAAATGTGTAACCTTTCCTGAAAATTTCGGCAGAGTTTCCTTTGTAAAAACTGGCCCCGAACGGGGTACAACAAGAATAATATATATGAAATGATAAAAGGCATCCCCTAGTTGGAGCTAGCTCTTCGTCAAACGACGATCACAACCACGCAAGCAATAATAATATACAACGCCAAAGGGCGAGGATCAAAACCCAAAAAGAACTCAAAACAGCCAGAAAACCGTAATACTACAAGCGCGACTCTAAGGTCGAAATAATACAACACTGTTTTCTAAGTCTGAAACAATATACAAGTTTTGGTTGATGGAATTTCTAGATACAATAAATAATACATGAACAATGGCGGTTCTGATACAAAAGAACCCACCTACCCAAGCAAGTCACCCATAAGGAAGCAGTGTGCCAGAAATGCCGCTATGGAATTGTAGGGTTCCTGGGCACTCTAATGAGGTCTCACAAGGCATCAACCATGCCAATTTCAAATTTTACGGGTGCCGAGAAACCCTAATACGGATCGTTAACTAGAATTTTAGGCGAAAGAAATGTCTAGATAACAACTTAACTAGATGAACGAAAATACAACCTTTGTAGATCCGGTGCTCCACCTCCATAGCTCCGCAATGATGTCCCTCCGCTGTCCAAATCGGATCCCGGACTCTTGCGTCGGCTTCGTCGGAGAAATGGGCGGGCTAGGTCGTCGATGTCGATGCCGAAGATGATCTACGTCGAGGCATCACTAGATCAAGCTCCCACTTCACCAAGTCATGAAACTTGTGAAGAAAACACCCTATACTACTTGGCAAGAGGTGGAGGATGAAGAAATAGGAAGTGGGTTCACTTTAGAATTGGATTTCTCACTTGATTTCTTCACTTGCCATTGATGAGGCAAGCTTTCTTCATATGAAGAAGAAGAAGAAGAAGATAAGATATGATAAGAATAATGAAAATAGAAAAGAAAATCAATTCTTATCATAAGCAAACCATGGTTAGGTGTAGAGAATGAACTAGGGTTAGTGAATGGTTAGGTTTATGACATGAAGACAAAATGGTCACTTTGGTCAAAGCTTCATGAAGCTTCAACAAGCTTCATCTTTGAAAACAACCATTTTCTCTTATTCTTTTGTCAAAACTAAATAAATAAATGCATAAATGGATCAAATGAAACCCTAACCATCAACTAACCATGGTTTAATCATACACTTAACCAAGTTAGCATGTATCATCAAACATGACACAATCTAGTGTACAAAAGTATATCACATATACAATGTGCACATCAAGTGAGAAAATCCTTTTAAAGTGAACCAATACTAGTTACTGCAAAGTAATATATCAAATATATAATTATGCATTAAATCATTAAATCAACACTTGATTCAATGATCCGGTCATGTCGCACACAACCGACTAGTATACAATGTATCGATTTATCGAATCAATCCTTGATTCGATAACTAGGTTATATCGCATACAACCAATCGACACATTCATCGCGAGAATAGAATACGGTATCACATGCACGCATTATTCTCGGTCCCGCACATATCTCATATGCGCTCCTATTTCGTTTCGCTTGAGCCAGGAAACCTCTGTGTAGGACTCTAAAGACTCGTCAATACGCCGGCAGCAGGTGATGATCATATCAAACACCCACAAGCCGCAAGCGGTCTGCTAAACGTAACGGCCACCCGGGTATTGAGCGATCAGAAGATCGACGAGCAAGCCCGCTCACACTCCTGTGAATCCAACCAGTAACACTTACCGTACAGTCCGGTCTGATCGTCTGATATGTCGCATATCTCGCCTAGGGGTGGTAAACGTCAGACCCCAATAGCTTGATAAGTCGTGTCGATATGAGGTCTATAACAATTCGAGATACTACTGGTAACACTTACCAGTAAATCTCAGCAACCCTGGCCAGGGATTTCCGGTTATAGCCAATCGAACACAGCGCAACATCAACCCCCTATACCGGGAGAGACGAATCCCCTCCTATCGCTCATTTCCTCCATGTGATTCGGGACTGTACCCAAAAACCACCGTTTTGCACGCCCTCTTAGACGTGGTAAGGTGGAAATCAAAGCACAGTGGGAACCACACAAGACCCTATGACGATCTCGGGTCAACAGACTACTCTGTACCAGTGTCACCATAGAACTGCCATCTGACGTAAGGTATAATACCATCTGGGAGTTCTCGGCGAGTCCGTCCAGTGTACCCAGTCTCCACTGAGCACCCGTATATCATCTCTGATGTCAAACACCAATGGATATGGGATCATCCATCGCCCATCTGTATGGGTCGAGAAGGTATACGCTAGTCTACACTGGTATATCGATGCCCCGTCTCGATACACCCACGACTAGGGACTTTGAAGGATGTACTTATGGACTACCATGCCCCTACTAGTATGATCTGCATCATAGTCCAGATAGTCAAGTACACATCCTAAGGGCTTACCAACATGTATCAGAGAGACAATCAATGTACACGTTAAGGTAAAGAGTAACCAGATAGCATACTATCATGTCGAGCAAGAAAGTCCTCCCTATATATGTCCCAGCATCCACTACAATATACATCCAATGTACAGTAATGGCCTCTAGGGCATACATATAAATAACAATCTCCCACTTGCACTAGGACCATCTAATAGCAGTGGTTGTAGTATCTCATACTCAACCATCCCTTAAAAGTCTCTCTCTGGGAATAGGCCTTCGTGAGTGGATCCGCCGTGTTGTCCTCTGAGTCTACTCTCCTGACCTCGATCCCTTAGAGATCAACCATCTCCATAATCAGGTGATACTGCCTTAGAATATGTCTGGATCACTGATGGGACCTTCGTTCCTTGGCATAAGCCACAACCCCATTGTCTCACAATGGTAGGAACGTAGTTCATCTCATGAACCAATATACACCCAAACAGCCTCTTTGGTAGCATCATAAGTAGCGATGTATCCAGCCTTTATCATCTAGTATGCCACGGTATTTAGCTTGGAACTCTTCCTACATACCGTCCCTTTACTGAGGGTAAAGACAATGCCTGTGACTGACATTCAGTCGTTCTTATCACTCTGGAACACTTCCAGTGATTCTCCCCAGGATCAACTGATACCATCTCACTACAACTAGTGAGTGTCCTAATATCCATTTAGATCTATCTCATAGATCCAAAACCCAGGATTTAGGAGGTATCACTTTGACCCTATATAGATAATCATTGTGATAAGCGGAGATTGATCGAGCGTAGCATAGGAAACTCCTTCCCTATCAAGAGTATGTCATCCACGTACTCTACGAGGATCGTCACCATACTCCCTACTACCTTTTTGTTTATACAAGGTTCATCTACCATTTTGATGATGTCAACTTCTTTGACTAATCCATCAAAACAGATGTTCCAACTCCGCGATGCCTGCTTTATCCTATAAAGCATCTTGCACACGTTTCCGCTGCTCCCACTGTCTACGAGGCCCTCTGGCTGTGTACTTACAGACGTTCTCTTCTAAAACATCATTTAGAAAAACAGTCATGACACCCAACAACCAGATTACGTAGTCATGGTATGTAGCCGTGGCAAGTAGGATCTGGATGGACTTAAGCATAGCCACTGGAAAAGGTTTCATCATTATCCACGCCTGGTTGATGACAAAAACCTTTAACAAGTCTAGCTTTGAAAGTCCTAACTTTTCCATCTACACCAAGTAATCTTCTCAAGATATACTTGCTCCTGATGGGGATTTAACCCTTCAGATATAGCAACTAAAGTCCATACTTTGTTGGTGTACATGGATTCCATCTCAGATCACTAAGCATCCAGCCATTCTTATAGAGTCTTACTCCTGATGGCCAGCTCGAAACTAGTTGGGTTATCATCTCATGATGCAATTCTCGCTCCCACTGTCACAGAGAAACAGAAGTATCTCTCAGGTGGGTGAGGAAGCCTACTAGATCGGCGGAGAGGTTGAGGTTCGTTGGTATCTACTGAATCCTTTGGTTGTACCAAATCATTGTCTGTAGTTTGTATAGCTGGAACACTTCCAGTTCTACATTACAGACCTTGCCTCGAGCTTGTCCGGATTTTGCTTTTAGACATAGGCCGGACAACCCTAAATCTTAACTAACTTAAGATATGGGCTCTTCCCTTTCCATATCACATATGAAGTGGTAGGCAATTGATTTGATTCGAACCCTTTTCAATAGGCATGCAGCTTCTCAAGTGCATAACTCCCAAAAGGAAACAGGTAACTCAGTAGTACTCATCATAGAGCACACCTTATCATATAGGGTGTGATTGCTCTGCCCCGATATACCATCGTGCTATGGTGTATTCGGAGGAGTAATGCTGAGAGAGAATCTAATTCTCCTTTAGAAAAGTCCAGGAATTCCATGCACAAGTATTCTTCTCCCTGATCTCATCATAGGACATAATACTTATACCCTTATTGGTTCCCTACTTCTAACTTATATTCTGTGAATATCTCAAAAGGTTCGGACTTGTGTTTCAACAGGAACATAGGTCTGAATCTTGAAAGATCATCAGAGAATGTAATGAAGTATAAAGAACCAGTCCTGGCATGTGTAGACAGGAGACCTACATACATCAACATGTATCATCCCAAGAGTTCACTAACTCTTTCTCTGTTTCCAATAAACAGAGCTGTGGTCATCTTATCTCTGTGACATGACTGGCAAGTTTCACAAGATGTAAATTCAAACTCATTTAAATATGCATCTATATGTAACTTCAGCTAGTCGGGTCGCATTGATATGACCTAGTCTACAATACCTCAAGAAGAATTTGTTCATTTCTGAACTCTTCCTCTTGTGTGTGTTCAGTATACTAAGAACTGTAGTTTGATTTAGAACATTAATGCTTTTAGATAACGTGCCTGAACCGATCAACTTTTGATATAGGAAATGTTCAAAACATTATCCAACAATACAAAATTTTATCATTTCTTTACTGATAAAGAGACTGATATGATTTTGTATATCAGGTTCGGTATCTAATAACATTCGTTCAGAATCAATGTATTGGTAATACAGGGTGACAGTGACCAACAGACTTGGCTGCAACTCTTGCCCCGTTTTCTGCCTCATGAAACTTATCACCCGTTCTCAGTTCTTTACCTGTCTGTAGCCCATGTAACATATTACATATGCGGGATCCTGATCCGGTATCATATACCCAGGACGTAAAGGATACTGAGAAACAGTTCTATATAATGAACACACCCGAAAATGATGCATCAGCATGCACTTACTTCGTTTGGGCGGCACGGGAATTCTGGCAATCCCCAATTTCCTGCTCTGTCTTATAACAATTATAAGTTGGAGCGGGACCAACGTTCCCCAGCTCAGTATAATAAGCGGGTTCGGTCAAATATCCGTATTATTATCTTGATTAAGGCGTGATATGGTTGCTACCAGGAGAGAGAGAGAAGAAAACACTCAGCGTGCGCTCTTGCAAGAATAGATTGGTTATTATTTTATCTAATCAGGATGGTTGCCACTGCTTTTTATCAAATCTTCCTTCAAACCCAAAAAGGAAAGACTAGCCGGGATTAATTACACACTACAAGTTCGCAAATCTTTCAGCCAGGCCAGTGTCGGTACTTTGAGGGAGGTCCCCCGTGCTTTCGTACGAACCTAATTAATGTAAACCTCGTTTTCCCAGAGGCTTAACCCCATTGACACCTTTCTAGACACCTACTTGATCGGCTAATTGTAATGTGTAAAACTCTCCCAGGAGTAACAATTACTCGCAGCGGGTATCGGGATCCAACTATCTCGTAGAAGGTATGCAATCTAATTGCAAATTTCAACACTTGAAATTCCCGATAATATTTTGCCCCTAGCAGCTATATGACCTTAACATAGTCAACAAATCATAAGTGCTAGTCAAGTTCAACCCGTCATTTCCCGATTGAATTAAACCCACCCGCACGACCCTTAACATAGTCAACAAAGTCGCACGACTACCCTAATCCAATCACATCATATGCTTATGCAGATAAGCACTAATTAGCTACTGCACACTACGCCTTAACATAGTCAACAAACGTAGCTCGAATACTAACTAGTGCTTATCTGAAATGACGGAGGGCTACGACAGGTTTTTCTGAAAACCTATTGCGTAATGAACTTGATATCGTTGTAGAATCAAATGATTTTAGAAATAGAGTGCTTTTGAGGCTTTCCTAGTTTTGCTAAAGGAGTCACTCCCGGTGAAGGGATCGTCGGTCCTTTCCTCGTCGAAAGAGGTGCGGGATATATCATATATATCACTATGCAAAGCAAAAACACTTAAAAGCAATCAAAAGACTAATCGAGTGTGTAGCATCTGCCAGTTATTGCTAAAGGAGTCACTCCCGTTGAAGGGATCTCGGTCCTTTCCTTATCGAATAAGGTGCAGGATATATCATATATACCGCTGTGCAAAGCAAGAACTGTAGCTACCTGTTTTATTTTGAAATTCGATTCTACAACATCTTAGGTTTCTTTTATTTTCATTAATCACATTAATGAAATCCCATCATTTAAGTACCTAAACATCACAGATAAATACGGCGTACACTTATGCCATCCGCATTCGCCTCGATGTCCCCTCGTGCACCGTTAGGTTAGGTAACTAACGGCAGAGCGGGGCAGGGCTAGCGCGGGTGTAAAACATAAGTAACGCCTATATAATATATCATATATACTATATAAAATATCCATCACAGAACATATCACATGATCAAATCACAGATATCGCAGCAGAAGAATCATATGAAATATTGGATATACTAGGACGTCCGTGTTTTCAATACGAGCCAGTATAAAACACGGATTTCACGGTCGCGATGAATAGCCAAACCCACACCCCTAGACCCCTACGAGAGCGGCAAGCAACCCTACCAATTCTAGAGTTAGGAGACCCGGACTCGACTCCTCGAGTTGGTCTCCCACTGGACTCCAGAACCCGGTTACTTGTGCCCTCCTCCTTGGGTCTATCCTAGTGCGGAAAAGGAAATAATATACAAACGGTGACATCTTCCGCAACCTGGAAGTGCCCCAATAAAAGAATATTACATACAAGTTTTTACATGAATGAAAATGAAAAACACTCATCTCACATAAAACCCCCCGGCTATTCAAACACGACGATCCAATATAACATATCCAGCAACACATAACATCACATGTCATCAACGTAAGTAAATATGCGCATCCCAATTGTCATTGACATATAGCAACGAAACCGGCGATATCACATATTACAGTTACGGTCACAGAAAAGAAAGTGTAAAACTACAATAGTTGGAATCCGCAACCTCCTTAGACATCTCATGCCTGATCAAATGAATTACTTAGACATCGCATGCCTAACAATTATAAACCCCGCATTTTAGTCTCATTATCGAAAACACTTTTCAATATCAAGTCGGGTAATTCAACAAGATTCCCGACATTCTGATCGAATGCTCGTCGTAAACTTTAGTAGGCGGCTGCACCCCCGATACCGTCGACGAAGTGCACCAAGGCGGAACACCGCTGCCGCGAGCACCCGAACGGATGCTTTCGGCGACGGGGTTCTCCTACAATCACTTGGTCGGGGCTATGGGGTGTAGCTGTCTATTAAGTTTACCCGGCGAGTATCCGCGTACGCTACGTGATTGCGACGGACTTTTGATCACATCAAAATTCCGTGGCAACCGATCAAGTGAGACTAAAGTGCTATGTTTATAACATTCATTCAGTTATCTCATAACTTCTTGTGAATTCCAATTATTGTATCACATTCCGAATAAGATAGAAAATGTTAAACTTTCCGATTGAACAATCGAACACCCAAGTTTTCCCGAAGCAGCTCAACTCATGAAATAAGTTCAAAGACATTCACTTCGTGCCTCAGTACCAACGGTCCAGCCGTAGAAGGGTCAAGCCAACGCCTCACATGTGACACGCCGTACTGCCCCAAACCCGAAGGTTCAAAAGTCAGTTCGAGACGGTCACATAATCGAGTTAAGGTTTGTTGTCTTCTAGAGGGACCATCGCGTTACTTGCACTACTTAGAACGTCGTTAAACTACGGAAAAATCCAACACTTGGAAATTTCCCGACAGGGGAAAAGTTGGGTATTTATATCCGGTCGAACTTTTTAACATATTCAATAATTATCCGGAAAACACTCAGACAAAATTAGACAATCCGATCGAAGCACTGAGTCCCCAATACAACCCAGAAATTTCAACTCTTGAATAAATTGTAAAAATACCCAGGAAAACCAACACTGCAACATATGAATTACTGTGCCAAAACCAATGCAAGATACGACAAAATGGCCGCGGAACCGCCGCACAAGCCATGCTTGTGCCGCGGTTCCGCCGCATTATAGTGGAATCATGGACACGTGTTGCATAGTAATTCTTAGGATTCCCTGCTGATTTTTCTGCATATTTTTAATATACAAAAATCCACAAATTGAAAAATGTACAGAGAGCATTTTTTGGGTTAGGGTTTCGGTTCGTTCGGATTTCAAACGTCGTCTAGACTTCGCCTAAGGCTCTAGCTAGTCTCTAATACCACTGTAGGGTTCCTGGGCACTCTAATGAGGTCTCACAAGGCATCAACCATGCCAATTTCAAATTTTACGGGTGCCGAGAAACCCTAATACGGATCGTTAACTAGAATTTTAGGCGAAAGAAATGTCTAGATAACAACTTAACTAGATGAACGAAAATACAACCTTTGTAGATCCGGTGCTCCACCTCCATAGCTCCGCAATGATGTCCCTCCGCTGTCCAAATCGGATCCCGGACTCTTGCGTCGGCTTCGTCGGAGAAATGGGCGGGCTAGGTCGTCGATGTCGATGCCGAAGATGATCTACGTCGAGGCATCACTAGATCAAGCTCCCACTTCACCAAGTCATGAAACTTGTGAAGAAAACACCCTATACTACTTGGCAAAAGGTAGAGGATGAAGAAATAGGAAGTGGGTTCACTTTAGAATTGGATTTCTCACTTGATTTCTTCACTTGCCATTGATGAGGCAAGCTTTCTTCATATGAAGAAGAAGAAGAAGAAGATAAGATATGATAAGAATAATGAAAATAGAAAAGAAAATCAATTCTTATCAAGCAAACCATGGTTAGGTGTAGAGAATGAACTAGGGTTAGTGAATGGTTAGGTTTATGACATGAAGACAAAATGGTCACTTTGGTCAAAGCTTCATGAAGCTTCAACAAGCTTCATCTTTGAAAACAACCATTTTCTCTTATTCTTTTGTCAAAACTAAATAAATAAATGCATAAATGGATCAAATGAAACCCTAACCATCAACTAACCATGGTTTAATCATACACTTAACCAAGTTAGCATGTATCATCAAACATTACACAATCTAGTGTACAAAAGTATATCACATATACAATGTGCACATCAAGTGAGAAAATCCTTTTAAAGTGAACCAATACTAGTTACTGCAAAGTAATATATCAAATATATAATTATGCATTAAATCATTAAATCAACACTTGATTCAATAATCCGGTCATGTCGCACACAATCGACTAGTATACAATGTATCGATTTATCGAATCAATCCTTGATTCGATAACTAGGTTATATCGCATACAACCAATCGACACATTCATCGCGAGAATAGAATACGGTATCACATACACGCATTATTCTCGGTCCCGCACATATCTCATATGCGCTCCTATTTCGTTTCGCTTGAGCCAGGAAACCTCTGTGTAGGACTCTAAAGACTCGTCAATACGCCGGCAGCAGGTGATGATCATATCAGACACCCACAAGCCGCAAGCGGTCTGCTAAACGTAACGGCCACCCGGGTATTGAGCGATCAGAAGATCGACGAGCAAGCCCGCTCATACTCCTGTGAATCCAACCAGTAACACTTACCGTACAGTCCGGTCTGATCGTCTGATATGTCGCATATCTCGCCTAGGGGTGGTAAACGTCAGACCCCAATAGCTTGATAAGTCGTGTCGATATGAGGTCTATAACAATTCGAGATACTACTGGTAACACTTACCAGTAAATCTCAGCAACCCTGGCCAGGGATTTCCGGTTATAGCCAATCGAACACAGCGCGACATCAACCCCCTATACCGGGAGAGACGAATCCCCTCCTATCGCTCATTGCCTCCATGTGATTCGGGACTGTATCCAAAAACCACCGTTTTGCACGCCCTCTTAGACGTGGTAAGGTGGAAATCAAAGCACAGTGGGAACCACACAAGACCCTATGACGATCTCGGGTCAACAGACTACTCTGTACCAGTGTCACCATAGAACTGCCATCTGACGTAAGGTATAATACCATCTGGGAGTTCTCGGCGAGTCCGTCCAGTGTACCCAGTCTCCACTGAGCACCCGTATATCATCTCTGATGTCAAACACCAATGGATATGGGATCATCCATCGCCCATCTGTATGGGTCGAGAAGGTATACGCTAGTCTACACTGGTATATCGATGCCCCGTCTCGATACACCCACGACTAGGGACTTTGAAGGATGTACTTATGGACTACCATGTCCCCACTAGTATGATCTGCATCATAGTCCAGATAGTCAAGTACACATCCTAAGGGCTTTACCAACATGTATCAGAGAGACAATCAATGTACACGTTAAGGTAAAGAGTAACCAGATAGCATACTATCATGTCGAACAAGAAAGTCCTCCCTATATATGTCCCAGCATCCACTACAATATACATCCAATGTACAGTAATGGCCTCTAGGGCATACATATAACTAACAGGAATCTGTATGGCAAAACCTGCAAGAACTGTGGCACAACGGGGGTGAGTTGCCAACTCGTGAATAGAAAATATCTACAAGCAGAGATCGAATGCATGACCCATCCTAGGTCAATACGATCAGATATAAATAAACCTCAATATGAATAAAGCTGAAGCATGCTAAACTGGCAATGTAATCTCTATACATGAGTGTAGTGCCAAGTGCTCGTGCTAGTGCCTCAGGTAATAGCATATCATGAATGTGAGGTATGATCAATGTAATCAAATCTGCATATACGTGGATCCCGTCGACTCGTCACCCAACGACAATAACCATCATGCATGCAAATATCATAAAGCATGTGCATGGGAATAATATGAGGATATAAACCATCTGTGTCCCTCGCGACACGTCAAAATCATGGAACCGGAGTGCCCAGCATCGACACTCGAAAACATCATGAAAACTGTTCCCAGCATCGGCACGTAAATCCTCATATATCGGGCTCCGTCAGTCCGGATCGGCCCACGGGCTCTGTCTGCGGTATCGGCCCTCGGCCCCAGCAGTACGCCCATATCCATCTATCGACTCTGGTCAGTATCCTCCGGATAACCGCCAGGTCCAACCAATCACCGGTAGGTACTCGCCACCCTGCCAGGCTCATCGTCTACTCCACGAAAAACATTTCTTGCCCCGGGGAACCATACCGGGTCCACCATGTACCCGCAATCGGCCTCATCCGCCTCCTCGAATCGGGTTTCACATGTCGCTCTCAGCACCGAGAAAACACATGGTGGACGCACTGAAATATCATATCAAGGGTAACCGGGTTTTAAAACAATTACATATTCTCTTTTTGAAACACCCACGGTTCCCAAAAACCAGAAATATCATGGAAACAACATATCTCAATGCGTATAATCAGAAAGCGTGATGTATGCGACATGTAAAGAAATGTAAGCAACATACACTGAATGCAACAGTACTACAGTGTAGTGACATGGCAATTATCGATGATGAAGTGTGTGAGCCGGCAAACAAGTATACGTGGAACATACGCATCATCGATAATGGTGCTGGTGTCCCAGTAGCATGACTGAAATATATCAACAATACAAGCGATGCAATGCATATAGCATGAATATGCGGAATCGAATAATCAACGCAACAGTAAAGAACCTGCCTCAAAAGATATATCATGCAACCTTGCATTTTGAAATAAAACGAATCAGGGCTTTTGGTAAGATAAGGGCTACGGTGTTTTAAGAAAAGATGCGTCGCTTGAAAATATCCGTAGAATCCCTTTTGCCTATCTTTAAAATATCCCCGATTCGTTAGTTTTGAAATAGGTATGACTCGGGTCTAGTCTAACGCCTACTATGCGAACTACGAACCCAACAATCAAGTCAATCGGGAGGGGTATGGAAACCACCTAAATCTGAGTCGATATACACACACACACATATATATATATATAGTCGGTGATCTCTCCTCAATAGTATCACATACGATACAGTATATCATATAACATTATCGAGTCATGAGTGCGGATCTAACATCAATATAAAGCTCGTACGGTAAATCGTCGTACGGCATCCCACTAGCTGGGTACGGGTCAATATCACATTCATCTCACCACATATCAGGTATCACTACCATCATAACACATAATCTAGGGTACAAATCTAAGTCTAGTACCATCGACACCATCTATATAAATATGCATGCAGGGTAAAACACATGCCCAAAGGCCCGCCAAAACCACCATGCCGCATCTCAAATACAAACTCTGTCATATCGCCGAATCTCACGACCTCAAGTCAAACTCATCAACTCATCTCAATCCCGTATATGAACACATAGTCCCATACCCATGTGTACATATACACCTTCAAATACGCACAGATAAATGAAAGAATGCATGCAAGTATATGTATATGTGTATGTGTTGGTATGCAACCCCTACTCTAGGGTTTCGCACTATACTAGACCAATTACATTCTTATCATCAATAATCCATTATTACCATCAATAATCCTAACAACACATAATAATTATATGTGTGTATACGTATTCGTATACATCACCACGGACTGCGGGGGTGTTATACGCCATCCACCCGACTTCTCCCCGTAGATATAAATCGACTCACCTTGCTTCTCGTGTGTCGATGCCGATGTCGCCATCTTCATCTTCTTTGCCTCAACATCACGTAGGGTACCTACAAGTATATCACAACGCTAAAGCACATGAAAAACACATCGGAAACCAAAATAGCACACGCTACTCGCATAGGTAAAACCTATCGCCTCCCATGTAAACACGTTCAATATGCACTTGTCGTTGACGTCCAAACGCCACACGACAGGAACGAAACACCAAATACCAAAATCCATGCTAAAACAAGTCGTAAACCATGCACCAACATAGGAAAATCAACCCAGATTTTACCCTAACTGTAATTAGTCAAAACTAGACATACCCAGGGTCAAGAATATACGAAATAGGGCCATGCACAAAAATCGAGGCAATTCCCTCCTGCTCTGGCCGTAATTTGCGGCCAGAAGGAATAAATTGGCGGCCTCACTTTGGAGTTGGGGGCTAGGGTTTGGTGTGGTGGTTCCATAGTGCCTGCACATCTCACTGTCAACTCAGTTTTATTTTTGGGGTCTCGGGGTGATAGCAGATTCCTAAATACGATCACAGATTCACAGTTTTTCCCCCGACATCGTCTCATAAATCCGTATTCTGTGTTCTAGTCTCTAGTTTGATCTAATAACACATCACCACAGGGGTTCTAAGGTCACAACAAGCCTCAATTTCACTTTGATTTCAGGTCTAACCCTAAACCCTAAGTAGAATTCTCAAAAGTCCTCAAAACGACACCATATCGACATGAAACTAGAATTGATGCACAAGAAATGAATTACTACCCTAATAGGTCCAGAAATTACCTCCTTTGGCAACTCAAGAAAATTCTTGAGTTGCTCAAAGTCCTCCAAATCCAATCTTGCTAGGTTCAATGTGTAGCTAGTGAGCTTGGGAGCAAGTTTTGTGAAGTGGGAATGGGGTTTTGGCTTTGTTTTCATGGTGGATCTAGGGTTTTTGTGAAGAGGGAGAGTGAGGGAGAAGGAGGAGCAGCAGCTCAAGGTGTGGGAGAGGAGAGAGAATGAGAAGGGGAAATGATGGGAGCATGGTTCAAAAAGTGGGGGTTGACTTGGTCTCTCTCTCTCTCATCACTTACTTTTTCCTTTTCTTTTCTTTTCCTTTTTCTTTTCCTTCTCACTCCAATAGTGAACCCAAATGAACAACCATGACAATAGAAATGTAACACAAGTGTAACAAGTGTGGAAAATGATATGTGCACATTTTTGCACAAAAAAACAAAAAATCCAATTAGCGATTTTTAATCGCGATTAGCACTATATTAGCATATAACTAGTCTTAAAAACTTTAAAATGGCATAATTCCATAAAAATACCCTATTTATGAATTTTCCCTAATTTTCCAAAAATTTTCCCCTTTTTTTTGTATTTAATTATACCCGAATATTAAAATATTCATTAAAATAATATTAAATTATAAAAATTCCCGAAATTAATATTTTATTATTTTGGAAACGTTACAATATATCCCCCTTAAAGAAATTTGGTCACCGAATTTAAATTTAAAACCCCCAAATACTAAAACATTTCGATACAAATTCCAAGTCGTCGGGGCTCTGAAATCAGCAATACATAAAACGTATCCTAGCGCAATGCATGCGCATGAGTACTGAGCAGATAACTCAAAAGCAACACTCCATCAAGCATCCCGCAATCATCGGAGTCATGGTAAAGACACAAATGTCAAATCCAATATAAAACCAATATGATCTAGATCAGAACTATACATGTAGACATCCAATCTATACATGTAAATAGCTGATGTAAATGCATGCCAAATCTTTTTAAGTCGCTGTGCGATGCGCGTAACACTGCACATTGGCGGACGTTTTTCATAAGAAAATAACTATATACGTATATATATATATATATATCCTTTGTTTAATAGGTACGTTACGCCGTTTTGAAAACAATTTAGAAGGGTTTCCTTGTTTTTAAATGTTTCGTGTCATATCGGACACGTAGGTATATATATATCGAGACCATAGCTCGCTCTTTGGAAATCCCTTAGAACTATCAATGCATGCAAAATATATCCAGGTACTGTCCTCTGACTAGTCCTGCTCAGTATGAAAACAAATATCCAATATCATAAAAATGTACTACTCCAAAAGGAATAAATCCCAAAAATGCACATAACACCACCCTGTGCGTCTGGTGCGCACGGAAATCAAAATTCATATATGTGCCATACAGGTGCACAAAACAACATCTAGGTGCAACAGGTGTGCACGAAGCATCTGTCATAGGCAACGTGTGTGCCTGACAGCCAAAAATCCGATGCATCTGACATGCACGAAGAATCTCGATTTAGTGCATCGGGTGTGCACCAAAATCGTATCTCAAAACATGCGCCCAACATGCGCGAAAATCCAAATCGGTGCATCCATCGTGCACGAATGAAATCCAATAGCAAACGTCGAACATGCGTAAGTCCAGTCGAAAGCATGGAGTGCAAGAATCAAAAATATCAGGGTCAAAACCGGCGATATAATGCGGCTCAATCAAAATCAAGTGTACCGCGATGGGAAAGCTCACAACCGTGTGCATCAGCGTGCATAACTCAAATCAAAACACTAAAAGTACATGAAAACTACGCTGAAAACGTAAATCAAATCACCGGCATAAAATACGCATGAAATCACAATCAATACCTCAAGAGTAATAACTATGCGCAAGGTATAAATACCCAGTAGGTGCAACCATGGTGCACAAAATCAAATATCACAGAACTCAGCCATGAAAACCAAATCATGCGAATAGATCGCCCACAATACCGAAATCCAAAGTGACGGATACGTGATAGTCAAATCACAAAATCACAAATCATAAATCATAAATACCGTCATCGGTATACCCATCTTCAGGGTCGAGAAGGTACCGGTACATCCGATGCTAGCGGCGCAAGATATCTACTTGCCTCTTGCTCGTGGCTGGCGTCCTCTGCCTCTGGTTCCTGATCTTTCCTGTAGATTACCAATCTCGCAATCCATCGGCTCATCGGCCAGGTCAGGTGTGCTGACAGGAATGATCCCGTTCTGGCACTTTTCAAGTCATCACTCGTCAATCCTCACGACCGCTCGTAACGCAGCACATCTCTGGCGCCGACCTCGGGTCCTCTGAATGCACATCACGCATCTTCTCCTGGTGCAAATCTTATTGCAGCAGTGTATTGGAAGGAATCCCTGCTCAAGGTCTCTTCTGATTTTGCCTAGGCCAAACTGTACAGGGCTGGTACTCTGGCATAATCTTTCCTCGCTCTCTTGACGTCTGCGCCCTTAGTACAACATCTCCTCGGAAGCTGGTCGCATCCTTGTGCCTCTGTATGCATATCCGACCTTTAATCTTAACGGGGTGTAGCACCAGCTCGTCTGCATCTCGCACGAACTTTTTGTCCCGCTTGTCTGTATCATCGACCATTTCGACATCGCGTCTCTATCTGCGCACTGCAATGTCCTCGGCTACGGTCCCTCCGAAGTCTCTAACACGGACTCGAAATCACGAACTCGGTATCTTCGTCACTCAGTAGGAGATATCTAGCTGATCACGTCCTCAGCGTTCGTATCGCATCTCTGATGTCAGCGGAATGGAACGTCATCTCGACGAAATCTCATGCAAACTCATTACTCCACTCTGCTTCAATGTCGACTGATTCGGACTCATCTTATCGTGGCTACACAGACTGCACTCCAACGGCTATGCTCGTATCTGGAGTCTCCCAAGCAGTGTCCCATCACACGATATCCGAAAGATGTCGAACCATCCGATCGACTCATCAGAACCTCACAATCCCCCAAGAGCTCAACATCTCGGGTACAGTTTAATAGTATCGAGTACATACCACAGCATCGGTGGTCCAGCCGTAGAAGGGCAAACCCAAGCCTCATAAATGGTGCCGCGGAACTGCCGCAAACCTTAAGGTTCAAAGGCTTTCACACGGTCATTATGTCGAGTTAGGGTTTCATTCTTCTAGAGGGTCCATAGAATCGCTTGCATGTCTTTCCGAATACTTTAAACTTGGAAAATGGGTTCCTGACATTCGATCGTCTCAATCGACTCTCAACGAATCTGCGTGAAGTCGCCTCTAGCTGGAATCAATCTATCTGATGACCTCTCATCGGGGTAAGCGAACGAACCATATGTCCTAGTCATTAATCCTCGGTGACTAGCGACTCACTATCATATCTCTAAGAATATGCTCATGCTGCAGTAGCTCCAATCATATGGACGATATCTCATCATTAGCAGCAACGAATGGCTCATTCGTCTATACGCTAAACAACGCCTCAATCACCCTAGATAAGCGATAATATTAACGGTCATCACATCCTGGCTGGCCTCTATCAGTGGCTTAATCCTCTGGTGCCGATCAGCACATCCGGAAATCTCGTAAAAGCGATCAATCCAACGCTCATGTCGCGAAAACACAATAAGACGACTCCTCAAAATGCAATCGTATGTCTCGGGAATCACGCCCTGGTCAGTCCTCGTCCACGACGAGCTCATGCTGACGCAACTCGAGCCGTAGCTCACTCTTCCCGTGCAATCGCGGCAGCAAAACCATAACCAGTATCGATGAGGATAGATCATAGGAAGGAATATAACACGGTGCAAGGAAATGTACAACCTAAGGTTTCTTAAGCGGAGTGGCGTGTCGTAAGTATGCCGCGGAACATACCAACGGTACGTCACTCTACTTTAGTCACCTATTCCATCAACCAAGGGTCATCCTATGCGATGAAAGTTCGGGTCTAATACCCCCTCGACTAAGTCTAAGTTCCGTAAGGTCAAGCCTAAGTTCCGTATATAGATAACGCCCTAGGCTCCACATAGTCAAACTTAGACTCGAACCAAGGTCAACCTAGCGCTCTGATACCAACTTTGTCATGACCCGAAAGAGCACGTGACTGGCCCTTGAACCATATGAAGTCTATAGGACCCTATCTGATCCAAGTAAACCAAAAGCCCAGAAATCTAAAACCATTTAAAGAGTAAATAAGGAAAACTGGTTTTAAGAAGTCAAGAAATCGTGTTTCGAAAATCTAAGTTTTTAAATAACTAAGCCGAATATGTATTTTTAAAATGTGTAACCTTTCCTGAAAATTTCGGCAGAGTTTCCTTTGTAAAAACTGGCCCCGAACGGGGTACAACAAGAATAATATATATGAAATGATAAAAGGCATCCCCTAGTTGGAGCTAGCTCTTCGTCAAACGACGATCACAACCACGCAAGCAATAATAATATACAGCGCCAAAGGGCGAGGATCAAAACCCAAAAAGAACTCAAAACAGCCAGAAAACCGTAATACTACAAGCGCGACTCTAAGGTCGAAATAATACAACACTGTTTTCTAAGTCTGAAATAATATACAAGTTTTGGTTGATGGAATTTCTAGATACAATAAATAATACATGAACAATGGCGGTTCTGATACAAAAGAACCCACCTACCCAAGCAAGTCACCCATAAGGAAGCAGTGTGTCAGAAATGCCGCTATGGAATCTGTACGGCAAAACCTGCAAGAACTGTGGCACAACGGGGGTGAGTTGCCAACTCGTGAATAGAAAATATCTAGAAGCAGAGATCGAATGCATGACCCATCCTAGGTCAATACGATCAGATATAAATAAACCTCAATATGAATAAAGCTGAAGCATGCTAAACTGGCAATGTAATCTCTATACATGAGAGTAGTGCCAAGTGCTCGTGCTAGTGCCTCAGGTAATAGCATATCATGAATGTGAGGTATGATCAATGTAATCAAATCTGCATATACGTGGATCCCGTCCACTCGTCACCCAATGACAATAACCATCATGCATGCAAATATCATAAAGCATGTGCATGGGAATAATATGAGGATATAAACCATCTGTGTCCCTCGCGACACGTCAAAATCATGGAACCGGAGTGCCCAGCATCGACACTCGAAAACATCATGAAAACTGTGCCCAGCATCGGCACGTAAATCCTCATATATCGGGCTCCGTCAGTCCAGATCGGCCCACGGGCTCTGTTTGCGGTATCGGCCCTCGGCCCCGGCAGTACGCCCATATCCATCTATCGACTCTGGTCAGTATCCTCCGGATAACCGCCAGGTCCAACCAATCACCGGTAGGTACTCGCCACCCTGCCAGGCTCATCGTCTACTCCACGAAAAACATTTCTTGCCCCGGGGAACCATACCGGGTCCACCATGTACCCGCAATCGGCTTCATTCACCTCCTCGAATCGGGTTTCACATGTCGCTCTCAGCACCGAGAAAACACATGGTGGACGCACTGAAATATCATATCAAGGGTAACCGGATTTTAAAACAATTACATATTCTCTTTTTGAAACACCCACGGTTCCCAAAAACCAGAAATATCATGGAAACAACATATCTCAATGCGTATAATCAGAAAGCAAGATGTATGCGACATGTAAAGAAATGTAAGCAACATACACTGAATGCAACAGTACTACAGTGTAGTGACATGGCAATTATCGATGATGAAGTGTGTGAGCCGGCAAACAAGTGTACGTGGAACATACGCATCATCGATAATGGTGCTGGTGTCCTAACAGCATGACTGAAATATATCAACAATACAAGCGATGCAATGCAGATAGCATGAATATGCGGAATCGAATAATCAACGCAACAGTAAAGAACCTGCCTCAAAAGATATATCATGCAACCTTGCCTTTTGAAATAAAATGAATCAGGGCTTTTGGTAAAATAAGGACTACGGTGTTTTAAGAAAAGATGCGTCGCTTGAAAATATCCGTAGAATCCCTTTTGCCTATCTTTAAAATATCCCCGATTCGTTAGTTATGAAATAGGTATGACTCGGGTCTAGTCTAACACCTACTATGCGAACTACGAACCCAACAATCAAGTCAATCGGGAGGGGTATGGAAACCACCTAAATCTGAGTCGATATACATATATATATATAGTCGGTGATCTCGCCTCAATAGTATTACATACGATACAGTATAACATATAACATCATCGAGTCATGAGTGCGGATCTAATATCAATATAAAGCTCGTACGGTCAATCGTCGTACGGCATCCCACTAGCTGGGTACGGGTCAATATCACATTCATCTCACCACATATCAGGTATCACTACCATCATAACACATAATCTAGGGTACAAATCTAAGTCTAGTACCATCGACACCATCTATATAAATATGCATGCGGGGTAAAACACATGCCCAAAGGCCCGCCAAAACCACCATCTCGCATCTCAAATACAAACTTTGTCATATCGCCGAATCTCACGACCTCAAGTCAAACTCATCAACTCATCTCAATCCCTTATATGAACACAGTCCCATACCCATGTGTAGATATACACCTCCAAATACGCACAGATAAATGAAAGAATGCATGCAAGTATATGTGTATGTGTATGTGTGGGTATGCAACCCCTACTCTAGGGTTTCGCACTATACTAGACCAATTACATTCTTATCATCAATAATCCATTATTACCATCAATAATCCTAACAACACATAATAATTATATGTGTGTATACGTATTCATATACATCACCACGGACTGCGGGGGTGCTATACGCCATCCACCCGACTTCTCCCCGTAGATATAAATCTACTCACCTTGCTCTCGTGTGTCGGTGCCGATGTCGCCATCTTCATCTTCTTTGCCTCAACATCACGTAAGGTACCTACAAGTATATCACAACGCTAAAGCACATGAAAACCACATCGGAAACCGAAATAGCACACGCTACTCGCATAGGTAAAAACCTATCGCTTCGCATGTAAACACGTTCAATATCCACTTGTCATTGACGTCCAAACGCCACACGACAGGAACGAAACACCAAATACCAAAATCCATGCTAAAACAAGTCGTAAACCATGCACCAACATAGGAAAATCAACCGAGATTTTACCCTAACTGGAATCAGTCAAAACTATATATACCCAGGGTCAAGAATATAGGAAATAGGGCCATGCACAAAAATCGAGGCAATTCCCTCCTGCTCTCGCCGCAATTTGCGGCCAGAAGGAATAAATTGGCGGCCTCACTTTGGAGTTGGGGGCTAGGGTTTGGTGTGGTGGTTCCATGGTGCCTGCACATCTCACTGTCAACTCAGTTTTATTTTTGGGGTCTCGGGGTGATAGCAGATTCCTAAATACGATCACAGATTCACAGTTTTTCCCCCGACATCGTCTCATAAATACGTATTCTGTGTTCTAGTCTCTAGTTTGATCCAATAACACATCACCACAGGGGTTCTAAGGTCACAACAAGCCTCAATTTCACTTTGATTTCAGGTCTAACCCTAAACCCTAAGTAGAATTCTCAAAAGTCCTCAAAACGACACTATATCGACATAAAACTAGAATTGATGCACAAGAAATGAATTACTACCCTAATAGGTCCAGAAATTACCTCATTTGGCAACTCAAGAAAATTTTGAGTTGCTCAAAGTCCTCCAAATCCAATCTTGCTAGGTTCAATGTTTAGCTAGTGAGCTTGGGAGCAAGTTTTGTGAAGTGGGAATGGGGTTTTGGCTTTGTTTTCATGGTGGATCTAGGGTTTTTGTGAAGAGGGAGAGTGAGGGAGAAGGAGGAGCAGCAGCTCAAGGTGAGGGAGAGGAGAGAGAATGAGAAGGGGAAATGATGGGAGCATGGTTCAAAAAGTGGGGGTTGACTTGGTCTCTCTCTCTCTCATCATTTACTTTTTCCTTTTCTTTTCTTTTTCTTTTTCTTCTCCTTCTCACTCCAATAGTGAACCCAAATGTACAACCATGACAATAGAAATTTAACACAAGTGTAACAAGTGTGGAAAATGATATGTGCACATTTTTGCACAAAAAAGCTTAAAATCCAATTAGCGATTTTTAATCGCGATTAGCACTATATTAGCATATAACTAGTCTTAAAAACTTTAAAATGGCATAATTCCATAAAAATACCCTATTTATGAATTTTCCCTAATTTTCCAAAAATTTTCCCCATTTATTTGTATTTAATTATACCCGAATATTAAAATATTCATTAAAATAATATTAAATTATAAAAATTCCCGAAAAGAATATTTTATTATTTTGGAAACGTTACAGAAATGCATCATGCATACATGCTTACATGTATGTAAATATATCTTGCTTTAGTTACATGTACATCTCATATGATGCTGCACTTGATTTCGGAGGAATTGGGAACCGCATGATATATCTTAAAACTGGATTCATTTAAAAGAGCGGTTTTCCCTTAATATGCTCATATTGCTGTTTTATGTTGCATACATCAGTTTTGCATGGATTTATGCATTGAGATATGGATTTCATGTGATTTATGGATCTGAGAACCGTGGGGGTATTTCAAGAAATTATGAATTGTTTAAAAACCCGGTTTCTCTTGATATGATATTTCAGTGCGTCCACCATGGGTTTTTTTGGTTCTCAGACTTGTGTTAGATACCCGATTTGAGGAGCGGTAGGCACCATCTGCGGGTACATTGTGGACCCGGTATGGTTCCCCGGGGCAAGAGGTGATTTTCGAGGTATAGACGATGAGCCTGGCAGGCGGGCTAGTACCTACCGGTGATAGTATTTAGACTCGGCAATTATCGTGGGGATACCGACGGAGTGATGTTCGGACATGACATCAGGGCCAGTTGTGGTAACGGTGCCTGAGATATGAGGATTTATGTATCAATGTTGGACACGGGTTTCATGATATTTCGAGGGTCGATGTTAGACACTCAGGTTCCATGATTTTGATGTGTCGTTGAGAAACACACTCACACACATACATGCATACATTTTCATGAGGTTTTGAGTGTCGATGTTGGATACTCAGGTTCCATAAGACTGACAGATTTGAGGGCCGATCTGAGGATGTGGTGCCTGAGATATGAGGATCTATGTGTCGATGTTGGACACGGATTTCATGATGTTTCGAGTGTCGATCTTGGACACTCAGGTTCCATGATTTTGATGTGTCGCGAGGGACACACGTTGCTTTATATCCTCATATTTACCTGCATATGCTTTCATGATATTTACATGCATGATGTTGTTGTGTCATTGGTTGACACGTAGATGTGATCCACATGCATAAAGGCATTTAATTTTATGGTTGGATGAGATCCACTTGCTGATCGGCGTTTATTATGTTGTTGGCACCTATGCAGATACGGTCACCCTAGATATCATAGTATTACTTTTATGATATAGTTTGACCTAGGAATCGTTGTTAATTTCGATTTCTACCTGATGATGTTTTCTACTTACGAGTTGGCAACTCACCCCTCGTTCTGCCACAGTTTTGCAGGTTGACCGCATGGATCGGTAGCGGCATCGCTGGCATACAGCTGTTTTCGGGTGATTTGCTTTGGTAGGTGGTACATGTTGGATCATGCCACTCTTGTATTACTATTCTTATTGTATCTAGTCAACTCCATCAAATCAGAAACTAGTATTTGTATAAGTGGTAAGACCTAGCAAAACTTGTAGTTGCTAGACTTGAGCGATGGGTTATATGTTCGCTTGGTGGGTTTGGTGTCTTGCTTTACATTATTCCTTGTGTTGATCTTCGCCGTTGGGCGTCGTATACTTATATTCTGTCTTGCGTGGTTGTGACCCCGCCGTTTGGCGAAGAGCTAGCTCCCGCTTGGAAATGGCTATATATCGTTGTATATCTATTTTGGATCAAAATATTCGAGGGAGGTGCTGCCCGAAAATTTTAAAAGGGGTTTAGATTTCTGGGTTTCGGCTTACTTAATTTACGTTGCGCCTTTAGACGTTGCGTGAATTAAGTGCCGGTCACGAACTAAATTCGGGTCGTGACAGACGGAGAACGGATTAATCGCTTATTGATTGATCCGGGATCCTCAGTGAGCATCATGAACTTGCGGACTCTGAAGTGTTTGTCAATGGACGTCTGGCACCTGTCAAGGGAAAGGATTGTCAATCAAGGCTTCAATCAAAACTGCCAGCAAGTTCTGGTGTCTATAGCTCTACCAATCAAATTTAGGGATCTGCAAACTGAAGCTAAGATATACGTGATCGACTCTAACACGTGTTATAAAATTCTCTTGGGACGGCCGTGGCTCCACGATTACGGTATTGTTCCGTCAACTATCCATCAATGCATGAAGTATACTAAAAATGGCGATGAAAGACGCATCTATGGAGACATCCAGCCGTTCGGTGTGCATGAAGTCTGATATGAAGATTCTCGGTACTTTGTGAACCTCAAAGTGCTAAGTCACAGCTGACCAAAGACAGAACAGCCCCGAAACACAAAAGCAAGTCTGAGCCAGCAGTCACATTCAAAAGCAGAAACCCCTATGTGCGTCCGCGTTTCGGTAGTGAAACTGATGAGTCCGACGCTGGAAGTCCGTCCTTCCGTAAAACTCGTCCTCATTTCGGTACCGATACGGACGAATCTGATACCGAAGGCCCATCCGACAGCAAAATCCTCCCTCGTTTAGGCAATGACACTGATGAATCATAAGAAGAGGATCCGTCTTGCAACAGCTGTGCGAATCAGGCTATCATGCGAACAACGAAGTTACGAGAGACCTTCGAAATTACAGAAGGGTCCATAGCCGTCACAAGGGTGCCGAGGCCCATGTGCAAAGAGCTCGATGCACTGTCAGTCTCCACCGTGGACCAGCTGAAAACTTTCTACGTTCCCAGGAGGAAAAGTGGACAGAAGGGCATCCTGTTTTATAGGTCAAATCCCGTTGTGCACCCGGACGATTTTTCCGTCGCGTGCCTTCCATTTGAGAGAGGCATAAGAGCCGTCCTCAATCCCACATACTATGCGCCCGAGATGTTGGAATACTTTAAAAAGTGCGGGTGTCGGCTATATCAAACGGACTCCGAAGTGATGTTTTACGAAGGGCTATGGCATCCGCCTCAGGTCTGAGCACTCATCGATGGATGAATTCTAGATAGACGGGGCATAGGTTGTAGGGTTCCTAGGCACTCTAGTGAGGTCTCACAAGGCATCAACCATGCCAATTTCGAAAAATCTAGGTGCCGAGAGACCCGACTACGGATCGTTTGCTAGAAAACTAGGCGAAAAGATAACTAGTTAACAATTAACTAATGGGAAAACGGAAATACAACCTTTGTAGATCCGGTGCTCCACCTCCATAGCTCCGCAACGAAGTCGTCTCCGCTGTCCAAGAAGAATCCGGGCTCTAGCGTCGTCTTCGTCGGAGAATGGGCGGGCTAGGTCGTCGAAGTCCAAGCTGAAGATGATCTACGTCGAGGCATCGATGAATCAAGCTCCACCTTCACCAAGTCATGAAACTTGTGAAGGAAACACACTCTACTACTTGGCAAGAGGTGGAGGATGAAGAAATAGGAAGTGGGTAAACTTTAGAATTGGATTTCTCATTCATTTGCATCAATCACCATTGATGAGGTTTTCTTTCTTCAAGTGAAGAAGATGAGGAAGAAGCAGATAATGTTATGATATGTTAAACTTTTCAAAAAAGAATAAATAAAATCAACCTGATCATAACATAACTATGGTTATGTGTAGAGAGCAAATCATGGTTTAGTGGATGGTTAGGTTAAGCATGAGACAAAAATGGTTGCAAAGTCAAACATACATGAAGCTTCATGAAAACAACAAATAAAGCCTCCATTTCTTCTCATGCTAAATGTTTTCCAAAAAGAATAAATTTATATATAAATAAATAAGAAAAGAAAAACCCTAATTATCCACTTAACCATTGTTTAATTCTTTACACTTAACCAAAATTCATGTATCATCAAACATGATACAAAGAAGTGCACAAAATCATATCGCATATGCAATGCGCACACCCGAGTGAGAAAATCCATTTTAAAGTGAACCGATACTAGTTAATGCAAAGTAATATATCAAATATATAATAATGCATTAAATCATTAAATCAACACTTGATTCAATGATCCGGTCATGTCGCACACAACCGACTGGTATCATTAGTAACAACTTATCGAATCAACACTTGATCCGATAACCCGGCTATATCGCATATAACCGATCAATGTCACATCGCGAGAATCGAATACAGTATCACATACTGGTATTATTCTCGGTCCCGCACATATCTCATATGCGCTCCTATTTCGTTTCGCTTGAGCCAGGAAACCTCTGTGTAGGACTCTAAAGACTCGTCAATACGCCGGCAGCGGATGATGATCATATCAAACATCCACAAGCCGCAAGCGGTCTGCTAAACGTAATGGCCACCCGAGTATTGAGCGATCAGAAGATCGACGAGCAAGCCCGCTCACACTCCAGCGAATCCGACCAGTAACACTACCGTACAGTACGGTCTGATCGTCTGATATGTCGCATATCTTGCCTAGGGGTGGTAAACGTCAGACCCCAATAGCTCGATAAGTCGTGTCGATATGAGGTCTATAACTGTTCGAGAAACTGCAGGTAACACTTACCAGTAAATCTCAGCAACCCTGGCCAGGGATTTCCTGTTATAGCCAATCGAACACAGTGCAACATCAACTCCCTATACCGGGAGAGACGAATCCCCTCCTATCGCTCATTGCCTCCATGTGACTCGGGACTGTACCCAAAAACCACCGTTTTGCACGCCCTCTTGGACGTGGTAATATGGAAATCAAAGCACAGTGGGAACCACACAAGACTCTATGACGATCTCGGGTCAACAGACTACTCTGTACCAGTGTCACCAGAGAACTGCCATCTGACGTGAGGTATAATACCATCTGGGAGTTCTCGGCGAGTCCGTCCAGTGTACCCAGTCTTTACTGAGCACCCGTATATCATCTCTGATGTCAAACACCAATGGATATGGGATCATCCATCGCCCATCTGTATGGGTCGAGAAGGTACACGCTAGTCTACTCTGGTATATCGATGCCCCGTCTCGATACACCCTCGACTAGGGACTTTGAAGGATGTACTTATGGACTACCATGTCCCCACTAGTATGATCCGCATCATATTCCAGGTAGTCAAGCACACATCCTAAGGGCTTTACCAACATGTAACAGAGAGACAATCAGCATACACGTTAAGGTAAAGTTCAACCAGATAGCATACTATCATGTCGAGCAAGAAAGTCCTCCATATATATGTCCCAGCATCCACTACAATATACATCCTATGTACAGTAATGGCCTATAGGGCATACATATAACTAACAATCTCCCACTTGCACTAGGGCCATCTGATAGCAGTGGTTGCAGTATCTCATACTCAACCATCCCATAAAAGTCTCTCTCTGGGAACAGGCCTTTGTGAGTGGATCCGCTGTGTTGTCCTCTGAGTCTACTCTCCTAACCTCGACCTCCCTGAAGATCAACCATCTCCATGATCAAGTGATACTGCCTTAGAATATGTCTGGATCCCTGATGGGACCGGCGTTCCTTGGCATAAGCCACAACTCCATTGTCACACAATGGGAGGAACATAGTTCATCTCATGAACCAATATACACCCAAACAGCCTCTTTGGTAGCATCTTAAGTAGCGATGTATGCTGCCTTTATCGTCTAGTATGTCACGGTATCTAGCTTGGAACTCTTCCAACATACCGTCCCTTCACTGAGGGTAAAGACAATGCCTGTGACTGACATTCAGTCGTCATTATCACCCTGGAACCCTTCCAGTGATTCTCCCCAGGATCGGTTGATACCGTCTCACTACAACTAGTGAGAGTCCTAACATCCAATTAGATCTATCTCATAGATCCAAAAACCCAGGATTTAGGAGGTATCACTTTGATCCTATATGGAGAATCCTGGTGATAAGCGGAGATTGACCGAGCGTAGCATAAGAAACTCCTTTCCTATCAAGAGTATGTCATCCACGTACTCTACGAGGATCATTACCATACTCCCTACTACCTTTTTGTTTATACAAGGTTCATCTACCATTTTGATGATGTCAAACTGTTTGACTAATTCATCAAAATAGATGTTCCAACTCCGCGATGCCTGATTTATCCTATAAAGCATCTTGCACACGTTTCCGCTGCTCCCACTGTCTACGAAGCCCTCTGGCTGTGTACTTATAGACGCATCATTTAGAAAAGCAGTCATGACACCCAACCACCAGATATCGTAGTCATGGTATGTAGCCGTAACAAGTAGGATCTGGATGGACTTAAGCATAGCTACTTGAAAAGGTTTCATCATTATCCGTACCTGGTCAATGATGCAAACTTTTAACAAGTCTATCTTTGAAAGTCTCAACTTTTCCATCTACACCAAGTAATCTTCTCAAGATATACTTGCTCCTGATGGGGATTTAACCCTTCAGATATAGCAACCAAAGTCCACACTTTGTTGGTGTATAAGGATTCCATCTCAGATCACTAAGCATCCAGCCATTCTTATAGAGTCTTACTCCTGATGGCCAGCTCGAAACTAGTTGGGTCATCATCTCATGATGCATTCCTCGCTCCCACTGTCATAGAGAAACAGAAGTATCTCTCAGGCGGGTGAGGAACCCTACTAGATCGGCGGAGAGGCTGAGGTTCGTTGGAATCTACTGAATCCTTTGGTTCTACCAAATCATCTGCTGTAGGTTGTATAGCTGGAACATTTCCAGTTCTACATAACAGACCTTGCCTCGAGCTTGTCCGGATTTTGCTTTTAGACATAGGCCGGACAACCCCAAATCTTAACTAACTTAAGACATGGGCTCTTCCCTTTCCATATCACATATGAAGTGGTAGGCATTGATTTGATTCGAACCCTATTCAATAGGTATGCAACTTCTCAAGTGCATAACACCCAAAAGGAAATAGGTAACTCAGTAGTACTCATCATAGAGCACACCTTATCATATAGGGTGTGATTGCTCCGCCCTGATATACCATCGTGCTATGGTGTATACAGAGGAGTAATGCTGAGAGAGAATCTCATTCTCCTTTAAAAAAATCCAGGAATTCCATGCTCAAGTATTCTCCTCCTTGATCACATCAAAGGACAAAATACTTATACCTGTATTTTGGTTCTCTACTTCTAACTTATATTCTGTGAATATCTCAAAAGGTTCGGACTCATGTTTCAACAGGAACATTTGACTGAATCTTGAGAGATTATCAGAGAATATAATGAAGTATAAAGAACCAATCTTGGCATGTGTAGACAGGGGACCTACATACATCAACATGTATCATCCCAAGAGTTCACTAACTCTTTCTCTGTTTCCTGTAAACGGAGCTATGGTCATCTTATCTTTGTGACATGACTGGCGAGTTTCACAAGATGTAAATTCAAACTGATTTAAATATGCATCTACATGTAACTTCAGCTAGTCGGGTCACATTGATATGACCTAGTCTACAATGCTTCAAGAATGATTCGTTCATTTCTGAACTCTTCCTCTTGTGTGTGTTCTGTATACTAAAGAACTGTAGTTTGATTTAGAACATCAACGCTGTTAGATAACGTGCCTGATACGATCAACTTTTGATATAGGAAATGTTCAAAACATTATCCAACAATACAAAATTTTATCATTTCTTTACTAATAAAGAGACTGATATAATTTTGTATATCAGGTTCGGTATCTAACAACATTCGTTCAGAATCAATGTATTGGTAATACAGGGTGACAGTGACCAACAGACTTGGCTGCAACACTTGCCCCGTTTTCTGCCTCATGAAACTTATCACCCGTTCTCAGTCCTCTACCTTTCTGTAGCCCTATGTAACAGATTACATATCTGGGATCCTGATCTGGTATCACATACCCAGGACGTAAAGGATACTGAGAAACAGTTCTGTATAATGAACACACCCGAAGATGATGCATCAGCATGCACTCTCTTCGTTTGGGCGGCACGGGAATTCTGGTATTCCCCAATTTCCTGCTCTGACTATAATAATTATAAGTTGGAGCGGGACCAACGTTCCCCAGCTCAGTATAACAAGCGGGTTCGGTCAATAATCCGTATTATTAACTTGATTAAGGCGTGATATGGTCGCTACCTTGAGAGAGAGAGAAGAAAACACTCAGCGTGCGCTCTTTCAAGAATAGATTGGTTATTATTTTATCTAATCAGGATGGCTCCCACTGCTTTTTATCAAATCTTCCTTCAAACCCTAAAAGGAAAGACTAGCCGGGATTAATTACACACTACAAGTTCGCCAATATTTCAGCCAGGCCAGTGTCGGTACTTTGAGGGAGGTCCCCCGTGCTTTCGCACGAACCTAATTAATGTAAACCTCGTTTTCCCAAAGGCGTAACCCCGTTGACACCTTTCTAGACACCTACTTGATCGGCTAATTGTAATGTGTAAAACTCTCCCAGGAGTAACTCTTACTCGCAGCGGGTATCGGGATCCAACTATCTCATAGAAGGTATGCAATCTCATTGCAAATTTCAACACTTGAAATTCCCGATAATATTTTGCCCCTAGCTCGCTATGACCTTGACGGAGGCCAAACAACCCATAGTCCGCTAGTCAAGTTCAACCCGTCATTTCCTGATTGAATTAAACCCACCCGCACGACCCTTGACGGAGGCCAAACAACGCCGTACGAATACCCTAATCCAATCGCATCATATGCTAGCAGATAAGCACTAGTTAGCTACCGTACACTACGCCTTGACGGAGGCCAAACAACCGCAGCACGAATACTAACTAGTACGTATCTGAAATGACGGAGGGCTACGATAGGTTTTTCTGAAAATCTATTGCGTAATGAACTTGATATCGTTGTAGGATCGAATGAATTTTGAAATGGAGTGTTTTTGAGGCTTTTCTAGTTTTGCTAAAGGAGTCGCTCCCGGTGAAGGGATCGTCGGTCCTTTCCTCGTCGAATGAGGTGCGGGATATATCGTATATATCACTGTGCAAAGCAAAACACTTAAAAGCAATCAAAAAAACAAACCGAGTGTGTAGCATCTGCCAGTTATTGCTAAAGGAGTCACTCTCGGTGAAGGGATCTCGGTCCTTTCCTCATCGAATAAGGTGCAGGATATATCTCATATACCGCTGTGCAAAGCAAGAACTGTAGCTACCTGTTTTATTTTGAAATTCGATTCTACAACATCTTAGGTTTCTTTTATTTCATTAATCACATTAATGAAGTCCCATCATTTAAGTACCTAATCATCACAGATAAATACGACGTACACTTATGCCATCCGCATTCGCCTCGATGTCCCCTCGTGCACCGTTAGGTTAGGTAACTAACGGCAGAGCAGGGCAGGGCTAGCGCGGGTGTAAAACATAAGTAACGTCTATATAATATATCATATATACTATATACTGTATCTATCACAGAACATCACATGATCACATCACAGATATCGCAGCAGAAGAATCATATGAAATATTGGATATACTAGGACGTCCGTGTTTTCAATACGAGCCAGTATAAAACACGGATTCCACGGTCGCGATGAATAGCCAAACCCACACCCCTAGACCCCTACGAGAGCGGCAAGAAACCCTACCAATTCTAGAGTTAGGAGACCCGGACTCGACTCCTCGAGTTGGTCTACCACTGGACTCCAGAACCCGGTTATTTGTGCTCCCCTCCTTGGGTCTATCCTAGTGCGGAAAAGTAAATAATATACAAACGGTGACTACTTCCGCAACCTGGAAGCGCCCCAATAAAAGAATATTACATACAAGTTTTTACATGAATGAAAATGAAAAACACTCATCTCACATAAAAAAAACCCGGCTATTCAAACACGACGATCCAATATAACATATCCAGCAACACATAACATCACATGTCATCAACGTAAGTAAATATGCGCATCGCAATTGTCGTTGACATATAGCAACGAAACCGGCGATATCACATATTACACTTACGGTCACAGAAAAGAAAGTGTAAAACTACAACAGTTGGAATCCGCAATCTTTTCAGACATCGCATGCCTGACCAAATGAATTCCTTAGACATCACATGCCTAACAATTATAAACCCCGCATTTTAGTCTCATTATCGAAAACTCTTTTCAATATCAAGTCGGGTAATTCAACAAGATTCCCGACAGCCTGATCGAATGCTCGTCGCAAAGTTCAGTAGGCGGCCGCACCCCTGATACCGTCGACGAAGTGCACTAAGGCGGAACACCGCTTCCGCGAGCACCCGGACGGATGCTTTCGGCGACGGGGTTCTCCTACAGTCACTTGGTCGGGGCTATGGAGTGAGGCTGTCTATTAAGTTTACCCGGCGAGTATCCGCGTACGCTACGTGAATGCGACGGACTTTTGATCACATCAAAATTCCGTGGCAACCGATCAAGTGAGACTAAACTGCTATGTTTATAACATTCATTTAGTTATCACATAACTACTTGTGAATTCCAATTATTGTATCCCATTCCGGATAAACAGAAAATGTCAAACTTTCCGATCGAACAATCGAACACCCAAGTTTTCCCGATACAGATCAACACATGAAATAAGTCTAACAACATTCAGTTCATGCCTCAGCACTGACGGTCCAGCCGTAGAAGAGTCAAGCCAACGCCTCACATGTGGCACGCCGTACTGCCCCAAACCCGAAGGTTCAAAGGGCAGTTCAAGACGGTCACATAATCGAGTTAAGGTTTGTTGTCTTCTAGAGGGTCCATCGCGTTACTTGCACTACTTAGAACGTCGTTAAACTACGGAAAAATCCAACACTTGGAAATTTCCCGACAGGGGAAAAATTGGGTATTTATATCCGGTCGAACTTTTTAACATATTCTAAAATTTATCCGGAAAGCCACATAGACAAAATTGGATACTCCGATCGAAACACCGAATCCCCAAAACAACCCAGAACATTCAACTCAGGAATAAGTATTAAAAATTCCCAGAAAATCCAGCATTAATAATTATGAGATACTGTGTAAAAAGTATTAAATAAAGTGGCCGTACCGCCGCGGAACCGCCGCACGAGCCTTGCTCGTGCCGCGGAACCGCGGCAGTATGAAGGAGTTAGGGGCACGAATTTCACAGTACCTCTTATATTCACCTGCTGATTTTTCTGCATATTTTTAATGTTGAAAAAATCACTGTTTTCAAAAAAGTACAGAGAGCATGATCCGGGTTCGGGTTTTGGTTCGATCGGACTTCAAATTCCGTCTAGACTTCGCCTAAGGCTCTAGCTAGGCTCTGATACCACTGTAGGGTTCCTAGGCACTCTAGTGAGGTCTCACAAGGCTTCAACCATGCCAATTTCGAAAAATCTAGGTGCCGAGAGACCCGACTACGGATCGTTTGCTAGAAAACTAGGCGAAAAGATAACTAGTTAACAATTAACTAATGGGAAAACGGAAATACAACCTTTGTAGATCCGGTGCTCCACCTCCATAGCTCCGCAACGAAGTCGTCTCCGCTGTCCAAGAAGAATCCGGGCTCTAGCGTCGTCTTCCTCGGAGAATGGGCGGGCTAGGTCGTCGATGTCCAAGCCGAAGATGATCTACGTCGAGGCATCGATGAATCAAGCTCCACCTTCACCAAGTCATGAAACTTGTGAAGGAAACACACTCTACTACTTGGCAAGAGGTAGAGGATGAAGAAATAGGAAGTGGGTAAACTTTAGAATTGGATTTCTCACTCATTTGCATCAATCACCATTGATGAGGTTTTCTTTCTTCAAGTGAAGAAGATGAGGAAGAAGCAGATAATGTTATGATATGTTAAACTTTTCAAAAAAGAATAAATAAAATCAACCTTATCATAACATAACTATGGTTATGTGTAGAGAGCAAATCATGGTTTAGTGGATGGTTAGGTTAAGCATGAGACAAAAATGGTTGCAAAGTCAAACATACATGAAGCTTCATGAAAAAAACAAATAAAGCCTCCATTTCTTCTCATGCTAAATGTTTTCCAAAAAGAATAAATGTATATATAAATAAATAAGAAAAGAAAAACCTTAATTATCCACTTAACCATTGTTTAATTCTTTACACTTAACCAAAATTCATGTATCATCAAACATGATACAAAGAAGTGCACAAAATCATATCGCATATGCAATGCGCACACCCGAGTGAGAAAATCCATTTTAAAGTGAACCGATACTAGTTAATGCAAAGTAATATATCAAATATATAATAATGCATTAAATCATTAAATCAACACTTGATTCAATGATCCGGTCATGTCGCACACAACCGACTGGTATCATTAGTAACAACTTATCGAATCAACACTTGATCCGATAACCCGGCTATATCGCATATAACCGATCAATGTCACATCGCGAGAATCGAATACAGTATCACATACTGGTATTATTCTCGGTCCCGCACATATCTCATATGCGCTCCTATTTCGTTTCGCTTGAGCCAGGAAACCTCTGTGTAGGACTCTAAAGACTCGTCAATACGCCGGCAGCGGATGATGATCATATCAAACATCCACAAGCCGCAAGCGGTCTGCTAAACGTAAAGGCCACCCGGGTATTGAGCGATCAGAAGATTGACGAGCAAGCCCGCTCACACTCCAGTGAATCCGACCAGTAACACTACCGTACAGTACGGTCTGATCGTCTGATATGTCGCATATCTTGCCTAGGGGTGGTAAACGTCAGACCCCAATAGCTCGATAAGTCGTGTCGATATGAGGTCTATAACTGTTCGAGAAACTACAGGTAACACTTACCAGTAAATCTCAGCAACCCTGGCCAGGGATTTCCTGTTATAGCCAATCGAACACAGTGCAACATCAACTCCCTATACCGGGAGAGACGAATCCCCTCCTATCGCTCATTGCCTCCATGTGACTCGGGACTGTACCCAAAAACCACCGTTTTGCACGCCCTCTTGGACGTGGTAAGATGGAAATCAAAGCACAGTGGGAACCACACAAGACTCTATGACGATCTCGGGTCAACAGACTACTCTGTACCAGTGTCACCAGAGAACTGCCATCTGACGTGAGGTATAATACCATCTGGGAGTTCTCGGCGAGTCCGTCCAGTGTACCCAGTCTTTACTGAGCACCCGTATATCATCTCTGATGTCAAACACCAATGGATATGGGATCATCCATCGCCCATCTGTATGGGTCGAGAAGGTACACGCTAGTCTACTCTGGTATATCGATGCCCCGTCTCGATACACCCTCGACTAGGGACTTTGAAGGATGTACTTATGGACTACCATGTCCCCACTAGTATGATCCGCATCATATTCCAGGTAGTCAAGCACACATCCTAAGGGCTTTACCAACATGTAACAGAGAGACAATCAGCATACACGTTAAGGTAAAGTTCAACCAGATAGCATACTATCATGTCGAGCAAGAAAGTCCTCCCTATATATGTCCCAGCATCCACTACAATATACATCCTATGTACAGTAATGGCCTCTAGGGCATACATATAACTAACATAGGTTTCATCCAGCCTGATTCTAGGGCATGCTACATGATCCATATTGGGGAAGCCTGCGAAAAGTCAAATGATGAAAACGAGCTTGCCGAGCCAGAAGAATCTCCTCAAGAGCTCGAAGAAGGCGGACAAGCAACCTTCGATGAGCTAACCGAGATCGATTTGGGAATGCCTAATAATCTAAGGCCGACCTAAATCAGCTCACTCCTGTCAGAAGAAATGAAAGAGCAGATAATTGCCCTGCTGCTTGAGTTCGCCGACTGCTTCGCGTGGATGTACAAAGAAATGCTTGGCCTCTTCCCTGAAGTGGCCATGCATAAGCTGGCTATATCTCCTGATGCTAAGCCAGTCAAACAAGCTCGCCGAAGAATGAGAAGGGAGCTAGAAGAAAAGGTCATCGAGGTAACTGAGAAGCTTATCGATGCTGGCTTTATCAGAGAAGAGAAATATGTGGACTGGATTGCATGCATAGTCCCAATGAAGAAGAAAAATGGGCAGATCCGAGTTTGTGTCGATTTCAGGGACATCAATAAGGCATGCCCTAAAGACGACTTCCCGCTACCGGTCATAAAAATGATGGTCGATGACACCTCAAATTATGAGTTGTTCACCTTTATGGATGGCTCGTCTGGATATAATTAGATCAAGATGTCGCCTGAGGATGAGGAACTCACAACATTTCGAACCCCGATCGGAATATACTGCTACAAGGTGATGTCGTTCGGACTGAAGAACGACATCACCTTAATACCAAAGGGCAATGACTAATATCTTTGATGACCTAATCCATAAAGTCGTCTAATGTTATGTTGATGATCTGGTCGTCAAGATTAAAGCCAAGGCCGATCACATCCATGATCTTAGGACCGTTGTCCCCAGACTGAAGGAATATGATATGAAGATGAATCCTCTGAGGTGCGCTTTTGGCGTATCATCGGGAAAATTCCTGGGCTTTATACTCCGACATCGGGGGATCGAGGTTGACCCATCAAAGATAAAGGCCATTATGGAGATGCCCCCTCCAAAGAGTCTGACGCGGCTAAGATCTTTTCAAGGAAAGCTTGCTTATATACGAAGGTTTATCTCAAATTTATCGGGGAGATGTAGGCCCTTCTCAAAGCTCATGAAGAAAGGAGCTCTTTTTGTTTGGGATGCCGAATGTCAAGGAGCGTTCGAAAGTATCAAACAGTACCTATTGCACCCTTGAGTGCCGACCGCTCCCATTCCAAATAAACCGCTGATTCTCCACACTGACGCACTAGATGAATCACTCGGTTCTCTCCTTGCCTAGAACATCGAGGAGGGAAAAGAAAAAGCCCTCTACTACTTCAGTCGAACTCTAGTCGGGGCGAAACACAACTATTCCCTGATCAAAAAGCAATGCCTGGCTCTGATATTCGCTGTGAAGAAGCTGAGGCACTATCTGCTTGCTCATCGGGTTATGTTGATCTCCAAGGTCGACCCGCTCAAACACTTAATGACCAAGGCAAGCCTAGCCGGCAGAATGGCAAGATGGGTTGTCATGCTACTTGAGTTTGACATAGTTTATACTCCTCAGAAAGCAGTAAAAGGGCAAGCCCTCGCCGATTTCCTCGCTGCTCATCCTATACCAGAAGGGTCACCGTTCAATTGCGAGTTACCCGAAGAACAAGTGCTGCACCTCGAGGAAGGTGAGCCATGTTGGGAGCTCTACTTCGACGGAGCCTCATCAATGAGGTGCTCCGGCAAATCAAGCATCCCGTAGATAAAAGCAGGGATACGATTGGTGTTCATCATGGCATCGATAGGAACCCTACGGCGTTCTTTTGCTCTCACCGAGCCTCGCACAAACAACGAAGCTCAGTATGAAGCTCTGATAGCTGGTCTGGAGCTCTCCATAGAAATGGAAATCCTTCGGTTACGGGTTTATGGTGACTCCAAGCTTGTCAACAACCAAGTAAGCGACGACTATAAGATATACAAACCCTAGTTTGCTCGGTACAGAAGCCGGGTTGTGGAGCTTATGAAATAGTTCACCCATATTGAGCTGATGAGAGTTCCTAGGGCGTTGAATGGAAATGCTGACATACTCGCTCGCTTAGCCAAGGAACTGGCTGATCCTGACATGGACGAAATTCTGATCACAGTCAGGAGCCGGAAAATTCTGCCTCCAGCCTCTTTGCGTGAAGAAGAAAGCATTGAACAAGAGAACAATCCTGCCGAAGAAGCTTTGATCATCCAAGACAAGCCCGATTGGATAGAACCCATCATAGAGTACCTCCGATACGACAAGCTGCCCGAAGGAAAATCTGCGAGGGTTCAAATTAAGAAGAGAGCTCTTCGATACATGTTTTTAAATAATACGCTATACCGCAGATCATATGACCAACTCTGGCTAAGATGTTTGTCATCGGCCGAAGCCCAGAAAGTCATGAAAGAAGTTCACTCAAGCGTCTGCGGAGCTCACCAATCCGGACCCAAAATGCGGCTTCAAATCAAACGGCTTGGATATTACTGGCCTAGCATGATAAGGGATTGCGAAGAGCATGCAAAGAAATGCCATCTCTGCCAAATTCACGGTGATTTCATTCACAAGCATCCCAATCCGTTGCATCCTATGGTGGCGTCGTGGCCTTTCAAAGTTTGGGGCACCGACATTGTTATCCCAATTGATCCTCGTTCATCCAAAGGCCACCGGTTCATATTGGCCGCAACTGACTATTTCTCCAGATTGGCTGAAGCTGTCCCGCTAAAAGAAGTCAAGACAGAAAATATTCTGACGTTCTTCCAGCATAATATTCTATACCACTTCGATACACCAAGAAGAATCGTTTCTGACAACGGGCCTTCTTTCAAGAGCTTCAAAGTCTCAAGGTTCGCTACTCGGCACAAGATAGATTGGAGATATTCCCCCATCTATAATCCAAGGGCCAATGGGCTAGCCGAAGCCTTCAATAAAACTCTATGCAAGCTCCTGAGGAAAAATGCTTCAGCCAACAAGAGAGACTGGAATCTCAAACTTCACGAGGCGTTGTGGGCATATCGTACCACGCACCGCACTCCAACTCGGTCCACCCCATACTCATTACTCTTCGGAGTGGATGTCACGACCCGAAAACTATAGAACATGGCCGACACTTAAATTACGAAAACTTCTCGAGGCTTACGTAATCTAAGTAAGTCGAAAACCAGAAATCAAAACCAATTAAAGCAGTAAAGTGAAGGAAAAACCAATTTTAAAGCAAGAAGTTTAACAATCTAAGACAAAGTATTCATTTTTAAAAATCTCAAGTCTTTCTGAAAATTTCGGCAGAGTTTCCTTTGTAAATACTGGCCCCAAACGGGGTACAACATGAATATTATACGAAATGATAAAAGGCATCCCCAAGCGGGAGCTAGCTCTTCGTCAATCAACGGTCACAACCACACAAGAGAATATAATATACAACGCCGAAGGGTGAGGATCAAAACTCAAAAGAAACTCAAAATCAACATGAAAACCGTATTAATACAACGCGCGACTCTAAGGTCGAAATAACAACTGGTTTTCTAAGTCTGAAAATAATATACAAGTCTGGTTAATGGAGTTTCTAGATACAACTGAAATAATAAATACAAAATGGTGGTCACGATGCATGTGAACCCACCTACCAAAGCAATTACCCGAAAGGAACAGTGTGCCAGCAAGCCGCAACGAAACCTGTATGGCAAAACCTGTAAGAAACTATGGCACAACGGGGGTGAATTTCCAACTCGTGAGTAGAAAACATCACAGAGCAGAAATCGCATGTATGACGCATCCTAGGTCATATCAAATAATATCCTGATCCATCTACATATAAGTGCAATACCAAGTGCTCGTGTCAGTGCCTCAGATAGCAACATATCAGATATATGATGTATGAATGCATTACGAATGAAAACAGAATATATCATGAGTGAGACAACTGTTTTCTTTATTTAATGAGATTTCTGTATGTATATAAATCGAGTATCATCAATAAAATCAACAGAGAAATCAGTGTTAAGCATCGACACAAAACATAAGTATCAATATCTCAAGCTCCGGCTATCCGGACTGGCCTGTATCAACAAAACTCAATATCCTAGTGTCTCAAATCTCAATATCTCAATACCTCGGACTCCGTCAGTCCGGATCGGCCCATATCATCAATCACACGACCACGAACGGTATCCTCTGGTTATCCGCCGCGCTAAACAATCACCGGTAGGCAGTCTGCCCCTGCCGGGCTCATCGTCTACAACTCGAGCTTCTAGCCCCGGGGTACCATACCGAGTCCACCATGTACCCGCAGACGGTTCATCCAACTCCTCGAATCGGGTCTCGAAAGCCATCTCAGAACCGAGAAAAAATCATGGTGGACAATACTCATCATATCAAGGAAAACCGCATCTATCTCTTTAAAACACATCATCGGTTTATAAAACTTTCACATGCGGTTTCCAAATCCAGAAATTTCAAGAAGGATCCGAAATCATGATATAAATAAACGGTGAATACCGGCATAAACCTCCATAATACTGCATGACCAATGAATATATGAATGCATCTGATGTCATGTAATAAATGCAATAGTTAAACTAGCATATGAAGGCTATAACATATTGCAACTATCATCTAGAAAGCTATGTCAATGAATAATATTCTCTAAAGTGTACGTGACATGGCAATTACCGATGATGATGTGTGTGAACCGGCAAGCAGGTATACGTGGAATATACGCATCATCGGTAATGGTGCTGGTGTCCTGACAGCAGGGTTTCATAATAATTATAGATAACATATGTACAAGCATGCAATTCGATGAAACATCATGAATATACAGGAAGTGATGTAGTAACAGCAACGCTGAAAAATATACCTACCCAATATACGAGTCATACAGTTTAGTATTTAAATTACTCACAATTCTCCACTTTTGAAAACTAGTATGACTCGAACCCAGTCAAAAGGGTAAGGAAATGCACCTAAGTCTGAGTCGATCTATATATATATCTAGCAGTCGGTGATCTCGCCTCAATAGTATCACGTACGATACAATATGTATGTGTGTGTGTGTGTGTGTGTGACATCCAATAGTCAAGAGTGCGGATCTAACATCATAATTATATCTCCTACAGTAAATCTATCGTACGGCATCCCAAATCTAGGTATGGGTCAAATATCATATTTATCTCATTACTCATCTGATATCCTTATCATCACATATCGTGAACAGGGGGGTTAAGGATCTAAGTCTAGTACAATACTAATATCATCAACATATATGTACGCATTTTAGTTGTATGTATTCCCTAGAGGCCAGTATTGTACAGATGATGTATATTATATTGGATGCTTGGACATATATAGAGAGGAATTTCTTGCTCGATATGAAAGTATGTTATCTGGTTGCTCTTTATCTTAATGTGTATACTAGTCTCCTGATACTGTCTTATGGTTACATGTTGGTAAAGCCCTTAAGATGTGTACTTGACTACAAGAACTATGAACCAGATCATACTAGTGGGGCCATGGTAGTTTATAAGTTCATCCTTTAACGTTCCTAGTCGTGGGTGTATCGAGACAGGGCATCGATATACCAGAGTAGACTAGCGTATACGTTTCTCGACCCATGAGATGGGGGATGGATGATCCCATATACATTGGTGTTTGACATCGGAGATGGTATACGGGTGCTCAGTGGAGACTGGGTACACTGGACGGACTTGCCGAGAACTCCCAGATGGTATTATACCTCTCATCAGATGGCAGTTCTCTGGTGACACTTGTACAGGCTAGTCTATAGACCCGAGATCGTCATAGAGTCTTATGTGATTCACACTATGCTTTGATTTCCACCTTACCACATCCAAGAGGGCATGCAAAACGGTGGTCTTTGGGTACAGTCCCGAGTCACAGGCAGCAATGAGCAATAGGAGGGGTTTCGTCTCTCCCGGTATTGGGGGTTGATGTTGTGCTGTGCTCGATTAGCCATAACAGGGAAGTCCCTGGCCAGGGCTATTTTATAGATTTACTGGTAAGAGTTACCAGTAGTTTCTTGACCTGTTATGAGCCTTGCATCGGCATGACTTATCGGTTATTGGGGTCTGACGTTTACCACCCCTAAACTTGATATGCGACATATCAGACGAGGAGACCGGACTGTACGGGAAGTGTTACCGTCAAGCTTTTGTAGGTGCGGGCTTGCGTGTTGATCCTCTGATCGCTCAATACCCGGGTAGCCGTTACGTCCAGCTAGTACCGCTGACGGCTTGTGGATACTTGATGTGATCATCACCTACTGCCGGCATATTGACGAGTCTTTAGAGTCCTACATAGAGGTTTTACTGGCTCAGGCAAAACGAAATAAGAGCGCATATGTGATATGTGCAGGACCGAGAATGATGCGAGTATGTGATACCGTATTTTATTCTCGCGACTTTTTGTATCGGTCGGTTATATGTGATATAGCCGGGTTATCGAATCAAGGGTTGATTCGATAAAACGATACATTGGATGTTAGTCGGTTATATGTGATATATCCGGATTATTAAGTCAAATGTTGGTTTAATTATTTAGTGTATAAATGTATATGTGATATACTAATTTACATTAACAAACATTGGTCCACTTAAACATTTGTTTTTTCTCACTTATGCACAATTTAATATATATGTGATATATATTAATTTGTGTTTTGATTTTTGTATCATGGTTGTTGATATATTATACATGGGTGTATAAGACGTACACCATTCTATTTTTAAATGGTAGGTTATAATTATTTAAGTAATTACAAAATTAGTAGACGTTCTGTCACAAGCATGAAGCTTGTAGAAGCATGTGGATGCTTTGACAATGTCCACTAACTTTGTTTTACCATAGATTTTTATTAACCTAACCATTTTGGATTAGCCATGGTTATGTCTCTACATGAGTTAGTATTTGATACCCACTCACCCATGGTTAGCTCACTCACTTGATCATTATCCTCATCTCATTATTTGTTCATCTTCTTCCATGAGCTTAAAAGCTCTCTAGGTTTTGATTAAGTGAGAAAGTACAGAGAGAAAACAAATTCTAAAGTGAACCCACTTCCTATTTCTTCATCCTCTACTAGACTAGCACTTTAGTTTCGGGTGTTTGCTTCACTAATTCTCTAGTTAGTTAAGTAGAAGCTTAAGCTAGCATTCCCTCGACGTAGATTATCTTCGGCCTCGAAGACTTCAAGCAAGGTCGCTCCTTTCGCCTCGTGAAGCCATGCAAGAGTGCGGGAGAACCAAGATCGTAGCGAAGGGACTACTACAAGGAGCTTATGAAGTGAAGGACCGATCTACAAAGGTTGTATTTCCAATTTCACTTAGATAGTAAATAGTTTACTATGTTTCCGTATTATATTTCTAGCTAACGATTCTAGTTTAGAGTTCGTTATCACGGCCAATTTTTAAAATGGCATGGATGATGCCTCCCGAAACCTTGCTGCCATCGATAGGATCCCTATAGTGGTATCAGAGCCTAGTTAGGAAATTATACGGATAATGATAGATTACGAACACGAAAGAAACTTCAAACTTGAAACCCTAAAATCCATGTTTCTGTCGATTTCAAAACGAGCCGTAAAATTTTTTTAAACAAGTACAGAGTCATATATATATGATAATATGAACACTGGTGAAATTTGGAGCCATTTGGCCAATTTTGGGCCGCGAGACCCCCCCATACCGGCCATTTCCAAGCCCCCCTGCAGATTTTTACAGTGTTCTGTTACATTGGTTTTGGTGCTTCAGGTGTTGTTTATTTTTGCTAAATTGTCATGTGATATTAATTTACTATAATAACAAATCATAGTGTTTCTTAGTCGTATTTTAACTGATTTTGGGTTACTTTATTCGATATTATAAAGTTCAAACGGATGTCAAATACCCACTTTTTCCCTTGCCGGGAAAATTTTCAAGTGTTGGATTTTTCCCGTAGTTAAAAAGCTTTCAATGATCATGCAATTTATTCGATGGACTCTCTAGAAGAACGTAAACCTTAACTCGATTATGTGGCCGTCAAAACCGCCACTTGAACCCTAGGGTTTGTGTTAGTTTAGCGTTTCACATGAGAGGCGTTGGTTTGACCCTTTTACGGCCGGTTCATTGGTGCTGTGGCGTGTGCTGAATTACTTTAAACTACGCTCAAGTGTTGAGCTTTCTGGGTAATCTTGGGTGTTCGATGATTCGATTGGAATGTTTAACATCGTCTAGTTTTTCTGAGCTTTGATGACATTTGATGTTATCTACTGCTGGATATGTTATATTGGATCGCCGCGTTTTGAATAGCCAGGGGTTTTATGTGAGATCAGAGTTTTTGTTTTCATTCATGTAAAATTAAATGTATGTAATATTATTTTATTGGGGCACTTCCGGGTTGAGGTTGATGTCACCATTGATGTATATTATTTACTTTTCCGCATTAGGTTAGACTCAAGGAGGAGAGCACAAGTAACCGGGTTCTAGAGTCCAGTGGGAGACCAACTCGAGGAGTCGAGTCCGGGTCTCCTAACTCTAAAATTGGTAGGGTTGCTTGCCGCTCTCGTAGGGGTCCAGGGGTGTGGGTTTGGCTATTCATCGCGACCGTGGAATCCGTGTTTTATAGGGGCTCAAAATAAAACACGGACCTCCTAATATATCCAATATTTCATATGTTTCTTCTGCTGCGATATCTGTGATGTGATCATTTGATATGTTGAGATGGATACTGTATATAGTATATATGATATATTATATAAACACTGCTTATGTTTTACACCCGCGCTAGCACTGCCCCGCTCTGCCGTTAGTTACCTAACATAATGGTGCACGAGGGGACATCGAGGCGAATGCTGATGGCATAAGTGTACGTCGTATTTATTTGTGTTGTTTAGGTGACTTAAATGATGGGACTTCATTAATGTGATTAATGAAAGAAAAGAAACCTAAAAGATGTTGTGGAATCAAATTTTTCAAAAAAGGGTAGCTACAGTTTTGCTTTGCATAGTGATATTTATAATATATTCCGCGCCTTATTCGATGAGCAAAGAGCCGAGATCCCTTCACCGGGAATGACCTCTTTAGCAAAACTGGCAGATGCTACAACACTCGGTTTGTCTTTTGATTGCCTTTTGGAGTTTTGCTTTGCATAGTGATATATATGATATATCCCGCACCTTATTCGATTAGGAAAGAGCTGAGATCCCTTCACCGGGAATGGCCTTTTTAGCAAAACTAATGAAAGTCTCAAAAACACTCCATTTCAAAATTCACTCGATTCTACAACGATATCAAGTTCAATACGCAATAGGTTTTCTGAAAAACCTGTCGTAGCCCTCCGTCATTTCAGATAAGTCCTACTTAGTATTCGTGCTGCGATTGTTGACCTTGTCAAGGCGTAGTGTGCGGTAGCTGACTAGTATTTATCTGCTTATGCATATGATGCAGATTGGATTAGGGTAGTCGTGCGGCCTTGTTGACCTTCTCAAGGGTCGTGCGGGTGGGTTTAATTCAATCAAGAAATAACGGGTTGAACTTGACTTACGGTCTATGGTTTGTTGACCTTGTCAAGGTCATAGATCGTTTAGGGCAAAATATTATCAGGAATTTCAAGTGTTGAAATTTGCAATGAGATTGCATACCTACTATGAGATAGTTGGATCCCGATACCCACTGAGAGTAATTGTTACACATGGGAGAGTTTTACACAGGACAATTAGCCGATCAAGTAGGTGTCTAAAAAGGTGTCAATGGGGTTACGCTTCTGGGAAAACGACATTTATTTTAATTAGGTCCGTGCGAAAGCATGGTGAACCTCCCTCAAAGTACCGACACTGGCCTGACTGAATGATTGGAGAAATTGTATGATGTAATTAATCCCGGCTAGTCTTTCCTTTTAGGGTTTGAAGGAAGATTTGATAGAAACAGTGGGAGCCATCCTGATTAGATAAAATAATAACCAATCTGATCTTGCAAGAGCATACGCTAAAGTGTTTTCTTCTCTCTTTCTCCAGGTAGCGACCATATCATGCCTTAACAAGATAATAATATGGATGTATTGACCGAACCCGCATGTTATACTGTGCTGGAGAACATTGGTTCCGTTCTTTCTTATAAGAGTTAAAAGACTGAACAGGATATAGGGGAATACCAGGATCCCCATGCCACCCGAATGAAGAAAGTACATGGTGATGCAATTTCTTCGGGTGTGTTCGTTATAGAGAACTGTTTCTCCATTTCCTCTACGTCCTGGTTATTAGATACCGGGTCAGGATCCCATATATGTAATCAGTTACATGGGCTGAGAAAAGGATGAGAACTTGGAGAAGGTGATAAAGACATAAGGGTTGGAAATGGTGCAATTGTTGCAGCTAAAACCGTCGGGGAATATCACCTTGTATTGCAAACTGGTAATACATTGATTCTGAATGAATGCTATTACATGCCGAACCTGATATGCAACATTATATCGGTTTCTTTGATAAGTAAAGATGGATATAATTTTGTATAACAGGATAATGTTATGAACATTTTCCTGAACCAAAAGTTGGTTGGAACAGGCACGTTGTGCAATGGCATTTATGTTCTAAATCAATCAACAGTTCTGAGCATAACAAACACACACAAGAGGAAGAGTTCAGAAATGAACGAATCCTTCTTGTGGCATTGTAGACTCAGTCACATCAATGCGACGCGGCTAGCTAAGTTGCATAAAGATGGATATTTGAAACCGTTCGAATTTTCATCTTATGATACTTGCCAGTCATGTCTCAAAGGCAAGATGACCAAAACTCCGTTTACGGGACACAGAGAAAGAGTTACGGAACTCTTGGGGCTGGTACATAGTGATGTATACGGTCCCATGTCTACACATACCAGGGATGGTTCAACGTACTTCATTACATCCACTGACGATCTCTCTAGATTCGGATATGTGTTCCTGATGAAACACAAATCAGAAGCTTTTGAGAAATTTAGAGAATATAAATAAGAAGTCGAGAACCAAACAGGGAAAAGTATTAAAATCCTTCGATCTGATCGAGGAGGTGAATACTTAAGCAATGAATTCGTGAACTTCCTAAAAGAGAATGGGATTCTCTCTCAGCTAACCCCTCCATATACACCACAGCACAACGGTATATCGGAACGAAGGAACCGCACCCTATTAGATATGGTGCACTCTATGATGAGCACAGCTGGGTTACCTATTTCCTTTTGGGGTAATGCGCTGGAGACAGCAGCATACCTGTTGAATCAAGTTCCATCTAAATCTGTACCTACGACGCCATATGAGATATGGAGTGGGAAGAGACCATATCTTAAACGAGTTAAGATATGGTGTTGTCCGGCCTATGTCAAAAGACAAAATCCGGACAAACTCGAGACACGGTCAATTCTTTGCAAGTTTGTGGGATATCCAAAGAACTCATATGGATATTTTTTCTACCACAGTGAGGAACAAAAGGTGTTTGTTGCTCAACATGCCACCTTTTTAGAAAAGGAATTTCTTGTAAAAGAAATTTGTGGCAAAGTGGTAGAACTAGAAGAGGTTCCGATACACAAACTACGACTGAAGATTTAGTGGAACCAGAGGATTCGGTCGTTCTCGACGAACCTCAGCCTCTCCGCCGATCTACTAGGGTTCCTCACCCACCTGAGAGATACTACGGTTTGCTCATGGATGGTGGGTGCGAGGATTGCATCATGGAGGATGATGACTCAACTAGCTTCGAGCAGGCCATCACAAGTGGAGACTCAGTGAAATGGCTGGATGCAATGCGGTCCGAGATGGAATCCATGTACATCAATAAAGTATGGACTTTAGAAGATACTCCTGAAGGGGTAAAACCCATTGGGAGCAAGTGGATCTTCAAGAAAAAATTTGGTGTAGATGGGAAAGTGGAGACTTTCAAAGCTAGACTTGTTGCAAAGGGTTTTCGTCAACGACCAGGTGTCGATTATGACGAAACCTTTTCTCCAGTGGCTACGCTTAAGTCCATCCGGATCATGCTTGCGATTGCTGCATATCATGACTACGAAATCTGGCAAATGAATGTTAAGACCGCCTTTCTAAACGGTGATTTAGAATAGAGCGTGTACATGATTTATAAGAGAGCGTGTACATGACTCAGCCAGATGGCTTTGTAGCTAGTGGGAGCAGCGGGAAGGTGTGAAAGCTGCTTAAATCCATTTATGGATTAAATCAAGCATTGCGGAGTTGGAACATCTTCTTTGACGTCGTTATCAAAGATTTTGATTGCGTCAAAAACGTAGATGAATCTTGTATATACAAGAAGGTAGCAGAGAGTAAGGTTGTCTTCCTCGTATTGTACGTGGACGACATACTCTTGATAGGAAATGTCATTCCTATGCAACAATCGGTCAAGCTCTTCTTATCACAACGATTCTCAATAAAAGATCTAGGGGATGCCTCCTACATCTTAGGGATTAAGATCTATAGAGATAGATCTAAACGAATACTGGGATTGTCCCAATCCAGGTACATTGACACCATACTAAAGCGGTTTAGTATGGATGAGTCCAAGCATGGGTTTTTACCTACAATCTCTGGGCACACTCTCTCTAAAGAGATGTCTCCCAAGACAGATTTGGAGTGAGCTCGCAAGCAAGGGATACACTATGCTTCGGCTGTAGGCTCTATCATGTACGCGATGCTATGTACCAGACCCGATGTAGCACACACACTAAGTGTAGTGAGTAGGTATCAAGCTGATCCTGGAGAGAGTCACTGGACAGCTGTGAAGAGCATTCTCAAGTACTTACGGAGGACTAAAGAGATGCTCTTGGTGTATGGTAGCGGAGAACTCCAAGTGGAGTCCTTTACCGATTCGAGCTTTAAGAGTAATAAGGACGACTCTAAGTCGCACTCGGGCTTTGTCTTCACCCTTTACGGAGGGGCGGTAAGCTGGAGGAGTTCCAAGTAGGAAACCGTGGCAGACTCGACAATGGAGGCTGAATACATCGCTGCCAACAATGCTGCCAAAGAGGCTGTCTGGATCAAGAAGTTCATAACTGAACTTGGAGTGGTTCCATCCATTAAGGATCCAATACCTTTGTATTGTGATAACAATAGAGTGGTGGCTTTGGCCAAGGAACCCAGGTCCCATCAGCGAGCCAGGCATATTCTAAGGCGGTATCACCTGATCCGGGAGATAGTTGATCGCAGGGAGATCGAGGTCAGGAGGGTTGACACGAAGAACAACACAGCGGATCCACTCATGAAGGCCATTCCCCGGATACAGTTTGAGAGACTCTTCGGGATGCTTGGTATGCGATACTACAGCAGCTGGCCCTAGTGCAAGTAGGAGATTGTTAGTTGTATGTATGCCCTAGAGGCCAGTATTGTACAGATGATGTATATTATATTGGATGCTTGGACATATATAGAGAGGACTTTCTTGCTCGATATGATAATATGCTATCTGGTTGCTCTTTATCCTAACATGTATACTAGTCTCTTGATACTGCCTTATGGTTACATGTTGTTAAAGCCCTTAGGATGAGTACTTGACTACCAGGACTATGATGCATATCATACTAGTGGGGACATGGTAGTCCATAAGTTCATCCTTTAACCTTCATAGTCGTGGGTGTATTGAGATGGGGCATCGATATACCAGAGTAGACTAGCGTATACGCTTCTTGACCTATGAGATGGGCAATGAATGATCCCATATCCATTGGTGTTTGACATCAGAGATGGTATACGGGTGCTAAGTGGAGACTGGGTACACTGGACGGGCTCGCCGAGAACTCCCAGATGGTATTATACCTCACGTCAGATGGCAGTTCTCTGGTGACACTTGTACAGGTTAGTCTGTAGACCCGAGATCGTCATAGAGTCTTATGTGATTCCCACTATGCTTTGATTTCCACTTTACCACGTCTAAGAGGGCATGCAAAACGGTGGTATTTGGGTACAGTCCCGAGTCACATGGAGGCAATGAGCGATAGGAGGGGTTTTGTCTCTCCCGGTATTGGGGGTTGATGTTGCGCTGTGCTCGATTGGCCATAACAGGGAATTCCCTGGCCAGGGTTGTTTTAGAGATTTACAGGTAAGAGTTACCGGTAGTTTCTCGACCCGTTATGAGTCTCACATCGGCATGACTTATCGGTTATTGGGGTCGGACGTGTACCACACCTAGACTTGATATGCGACATATAAGACGAGGAGCCCGGACTGTACGGGAAGTGTTACCGTCAGGCTTTTGCAGGAGTTGGAGCAGGCCTGCTTGCTGATCTTCTGATCGCTCAATACCAGGGTAGCCGTTACGTCCAGCTAGTACCGCTGACGGCTTGTGGGTGCTTAATGTGATCATCACCTACTGCCAGCATATTGACGAGTCTTTAGAGTCCTACATAGTGGTTTGACTGACTCAGGCAAAACGAAATAGGAGCGCATATGTGATATGTGCGGGATCGATAATGATGCGAGTATGTAATACCGTATTCTATTCTCGCGACTTTTTGTATCGGTCGGTTATATGTGATATAGCCGGGTTATCGAATCAATGGTTGATTCGATAAAACGATACATTAGATATTAGTCGGTTATATCTGATATATCCGGATTATTATGTCAAATGTTGATTTAATAATTTAGTGTATAAATGTATATGTGATATACTAATTTACATTAACTAACATTGGTTCACTTAAGCATTTGTTTTTTCTCACTTATGCACAACTTAATATATATGTGATATATATTAATTTGTGTTTTGATTTTTGTATAATGGTTGTTGATACATTATACATGGGTGTATAAGACATACACCATTCTATTTTTAAATGGTGGGTTATAATTATTTAAGTAATTATAAAATTAGTGGATGTTTTGTCACAAGCATGAAGCTTGTAGAAGATTGTGGATGCTTTGACAAAGTCCACTAACTTTTTTTTACTTTAGATTTTTATTAACCTAACCATTTTGGGTTAGCCATGGTTATGTCTCTACATGAGTTAGTATTTGATACGCACTCACCCATGGTTAGCTCACTCACTTGATCATTATCCTCATCTCATTATTTGTTCATCTTCTTCCATGAGCTCAAAAGCTATCTAGGTTTTGATTAAGTGAGAAAGTAAAGAGAGAAAACAAATTCTAAAGTGAACCCACTTCCTATTTCTTCATCCTCTACTAGACTAGCACTTTAGTTTAGGGTGTTTGCTTCACTAATTCTCTAGTTAGTGAACTAGAAGCTTGAGCTAGCATTCTCTCGATGTAGATCATCTTCGGCCTCGAAGAATTCAAGCAAGGTCGCTCCTTTCGCCTCGTGAAGCCATGCAAGAGTCCGGGAGAACCAAGATCGCAACGAAGGGACTACTACAAGGAGCTTATGAAATGAAGGAACGATCTACAAAGGTTGTATTTCCTATTTCACTTTGATAGTAAATGGTTTACTATGTTTCTGTATTATATTTCTAGCTAACGATTCTAGTTTAGAGTTCCTTTTCACGGCAAATTTTTAAAATGGCATGGATGATGCCTCCCGAAACCATGCTGCCGTCAATATTATCCCTACAACGCATGTGTGTGAATACACATCGCCTATCAATTCCGCTAATATCATGTCGTATCTCATAATATGAACCAAATCTTATCACCGATCTCATGGCACTATACCTAATCTTATCGACTCATCTCCAAATACCATATACTGTCCTTATCATCCATGCATATGAATACGAATATATATATATATATATATATATATATATATGTCCTCAATACGCACAAGAAAGTAAATGTATGAGAGTGTGTATGTGCGTGCATGCAAATCATTACTCTAGGGTTTCGTGACTAAGAAATCAACTAAAGTCCTTTCTTCAATTCTCGCTAACACTAACTCATAATCTCCTAACCTTTTCTTGCTAAGTGATCAAATCTCTCAATAACATATAAATGTATATCTATATCATATCACATCATTTCTTACCACTTTGCGGGGGTGCTATACGCCATCCACCCTACTTCTCCCCGTAGATATATATCTACTCACCTTGATTTTCGCTTGCCGATGCCGATATCGCCATGCGCTTTCTTGTCGTCTCGAAGTCCTCGTGAGGGTACCTACATATCATACCACATCGTATCGCATTAAGTCCAACTCTTGACCAAACGGCACACGAATCTAAGAAAGGTTAAAACCTATGGTCCGCTAATGTAAAAGAACCAAATAACCCTCGACATCGGCATACAAACGCCAATTGATCGAGAAAAATCCAAATGTACCATTCGTGGTTTCACAACACACTATATATATATATATATATGAAATAGTGTTTAAATCATCAAAACTTAAAATTCGGTTTAAAAGCTATTTTTCCGAAACTCTAGTAAGAAGTCATTAACCGTTTTAATACAAAATCTCTATGTTTTAGCAAAACTAGTGGTCATAATACTCGCTAAATATCCTAACTGGACCATACGAACCATTTCTATAATTTAATCTCATCATTTTTCACTAAGTCCAAAATTCTAGTTTGCAAAATCAACCAATTTTCAAAATTTAAATGTAACAATTTGAAAATTGACAACTAGATTTCATTTTAACATGTCCTAAGATGTTAAATACATCACGCAACCATAATCCCATTACTCCAAACCCTAACTAGAATTCAAACCTCATTCTTGAATTTCCAAGTCTTAATTTAAAACCTAATTAAGCATCTAATTAGCTTATATTGAAGTATGATAGCAACAATTAAACAACTTGGTTCGGATTTATACCTCCAAATTGTGAGTTCTAGCATGAAATCTAGCCTCCCAAACTTGCTCCCATGCACTAAGATCCATGCTTGTTTGGATAAGGAATAATGGGTAAGAGTTGGATTTTGATTTTGTGGGATTTTTGTTTGGATTTTTGAGGAAAATTGATGAAATTTTTGATGGAAAAAGAAGTGGGGTTTTGGGGGGCTGCTGTTGTGTGGTTTCGGCCAGAAGAGGGGGAGGGGAGAGGTGAGTGGGGTATGCTGTTGGTCAACTCAAGAAAGTCCAAATACAATATATATCCACACCTTACACTTCATTCTATCTTCTATTCTATTCTTTTGCTTTTTTCTTTATGAGTAAAAGGAGTAGGGATTTAGGGATTGGGGCGGCCTAAAGGGTTCGGCCAGCAGCAGGAAGTGGGGGTGTGTGGGTTGGTGTGTGTGTGTGTGGTTTCCCAAGTCAAAATAACCGCCACTTAAGTCAACAAGGCCCATGCTTCTTTTCATTATTAATCCCTTTTACATTTCCTTTTTCTTTTGAGGTGAGAAATTGGGGGGGGGGGGGAGTGAGGGCTGCTGCTAGGGGAGGGGCTGCTGAAAATGGGGATGAAAATGGGGTGTGTGTAGGTGTGGGTGTGGAAAAAAAAGATAAATACTATACCCCAATTTCCATTTACATTAATTTCATTATTTAAGCATTTTTCTATCATATTTTAGAACCATCTTAACAATTTCTTTTCATTTCAAAAACAACATGTTAAATTTTGGTTTAATGTGTCATGCTGCACAAAATTTGTATTAACCCATTCTAATATGTAATTATCATTAATTAAATGTATTATTGACGGCTTAAAATAATATTAAAATAATTATTTTCGGAAATTTTTTTAACCAACTAGAAATTTTACAAGTGACTCAATAAACACCAAATACAAGAAATTATATAGCTAGAATAGGTATATTTAATTTTATATCAAAAGATATTTATATCTGGAAAACACCCGTTACTTTATCGATTGTCCGAAATTTTACCTAAACGATTTTCAAAATGTTATAGTGGAGACAATCCTCCCCCTCGAAGTCGGAGTTTCAATCTTAAGAATGGTCGTCCAGTATGAGTTGACGGAAGAGGAAAAGGTGCTCCTTCGGCTTGAAGCGCTCGACGCCCTCGAAGAAAAGAGACTCGCGGTGCAGCAAAATATGGAGCTATACCAAGCCCAAATGTCACGGGCCTATGACAAGATAAGCCATCTCCGCGCTTTCAAGAAAGGTGAATTGGTGTTGGTTCTCAAAAGACCGATCATCCCCAATCGACATGCCAAGTGAAAATTCGAGCCAAACTGGGAAGGACCATACGTCATCGAGAAAGTGTTTGATGGAGAATCCAACCAGCTGATAAATGCTGAGGGTGAAAGGCCCATGCCACCTATCAATGGATGATATCTCAAGAAATATTATGCGTGAATGCTCCAAGTTGCAGGCGAATTGAGCACACAAGCCCTACGGTTTAGATCATACATCCTGTAAAACCGTATACTATCCACGGGCGTAAACGACCCTATCTCTCCCAAGACCTGCCGGTGAGACTACTTTTAAAGTACTACTAACGAAAAAAACGGTATGGCCATAAGCAAAACGGGCACGGATGAAAACCCGAAAGGGCTCCGTGAGTAAAAAAAGCAGGACTGCCGGCGATTTTGTGAAAACCCGAAAGGGTGCAAACTCGTGAAAAAAAATAAAATACACTCGAAAAGTCCTCTCGACCTTATGAGGAGAAAATCCCTGCGTGAGATCCTTACGACTCACAAAGGAGCAACACACTTAGGAATCCTCACGATTCCTAAGGAGAACATACACCTGCGAGATCCTCTCGACTCGTAGGGAGAAAATGCTTTTATAAGACCCTTACGGCTTATAAAATTGAAAAGCCTTAGGTGATAGGGATCTAAACCTGTCTCCTGAGCCATAGCCCCCCAACGGGCAACGGCAAATGATGAGTCGCTCCTAGCATTTCGCTTCAGTGTTAATGGTGCTGATGCCGACCTAAAAACCAAATACCAAGTCCTCCCTGGAAAAATGATGAGTTGCTCCTGGCATTATTGCGGTGCAGCAATGCTGATGCCAAACAAGATCCAAATTCTAAGTCCCCAAACAGCGAATGATGAGTCGCTCCTGGTATCATATTCCAGTGCAGCGATGCAGGCGCCAATCAAAATCCAATCTCCCAAAATTCTCCCAGCCCTACTGTTGGTCCTGATCAGTCGAAAATAATGTATTTTTAACACGGCAATTTTCCTATCATTTGCACTCATTTAGAAGTGTTCGGTATTCATATTTCACATATTAGCAAATCAGTTGTAAAATATCAGATTGCATGTCTTAGACTCTAAAACCGGCACTATAAAGGAAATTGACTGCATTTCATGGTATCACATCATCTCTATATTGCGCAACACTTGTCTTGAGAAATTGTGCAGAAAATAGCAGGAGCAAAGTCAAAAGAAGCTAATCAAAATTACGCCAACTCAAAAGATGCAGATCTGGTAGCAATACAGAAGGCAAAATAAAATTAAACACATCAAAACAAGGCCCAAATATTATATAGGGAATTACCAGAAAAGATGGAAGCCCAAAGCCCAAAAAGTGCCGCGGATCCGCGGCCAGAGCCTGCTTGGGCCGCGGATCCGCGGCGGTTCCAAAGTTTCAGCTCCCCATTTTTTCTGCAATACTTTTATCACAATGCCCACAGTCATTTCACATGTGCCAAATTCCAGAATTCTCCAGAGTCTTCTGCCAGATCAGCAAAGATCATTAAGCAAAACTAATCCTAATTAAGCTCCTAACTAACCTCTTCTAGAAGCTCCCTCCTAACTAATCACATGTAGAAGCTTCTCCTCTAACTAACTTTTGGATGGAAATTCAAAATCTCCTCAACAAACTTTTGGAGGGAAACTTAAAATTCAAATCCTAGATCTAGGGTTTTGATGGCTATAAATAGGAACCTAGATCTAAGGGTTGAAGTTGTTCATCATTAGTTAGTTCAATTTCTCATCATTCTAATTCTTCATCTTCTTCCACAAGTCTAGTGACAAGGCTTGTGCGAAACCCTAACCCTAATTCCACTCCAAATTCAAGATCTTGAGTACCAATCAAGCAAGAAGCCCTTCAACCTTTTAGGAGCCGAGCCGATCTTCAATCGGGCAAGTGATCCAAGCCGATCCGCGACTCAAGGAAACGAGAGAAGCTAAATCGACGATCGAGTTCTTCCTCTTGTAGTTCTTGAGCGAATGTAACAAAATTGTTGATATAAATAAAAGGTGAAATTCTTTAATCTTGCTTTCTTTTAATTCTTGCATCATGATTAGATCTCAATTTGTAATTGTTGTTCTTGTTGTGATGTTTGAGTAAAACTTCGCTCGTAAAGGAGTTGAGACGATCAATAGAATGATGATGTAACAAAACTTAAAACGATTCTTGAGTCCTACGAGTTTTGTAAACCCTAGCAAGTTCAAGAATCGATGACCTAGTTTCGTTGCGATGATTTCTTGATTGTGATCGCTCGAAATTAGGGATCTACGATCGTTTCTTGAATTTACTAGAGGCTAGAATATGAATGATATCGACGAAAGAACAAGGGATAAGATGAAACCCTAGTTTCACTAGAAATCCCCAATTCTCGTAGATCATCATCGATCTAGTATCAATTCATAAAAGGATAAGAATACGTAATTGTAAGATTACATCACATCTATAGATCCGATCGATTCCTACGAGCCTCATTTCGATTCTTGATATTTGGTTTGAAAAAATCAACAAACTATCAATTCTTGATTCTATCTTTTTCTTGTTATTAGATCTAGATTTTCTAATTCTTGAACTTCAAATATAAATCATGAATTGTTTGTTTACTTTTCTTTAAAGTTTCGACTCATCTAATTCAAAAGACGAACGATTACACTTTCTCTATGGACGATCCGCACTTACTAACGCGCTACAATCGACACCGTTATTGATTGCGGTCAAAATATTTTTGGTTGTGATTTCTCTTTACTATTTTCAAATACCGACACAACAAAAATCAATCAATCAAATGGCGCCGTTGCCGGGGATAGTGCGCTAATTGTTCGTATTTTGAAATTTGAGTTGAAAATTTTATTCCATTATAATTTTTAGATCTAAACTCGCACAAACCCTAATACGTGTTTTGTGATTTGATTGCGAGGAAATCTGGGATCATTGGAGCTGGAGAAATTTTTTTCTGAAAATTCCAGAGAGTTCAGGGGCTGAACAGTAGCAGCCTCAAGAATTTTGGTGCAGTGATCAGCACAGAAGACCGCGGAAGGGCGGCATTAAGCGGCTATTGCGGCGGAACCGCGGCCCTTTTGAGGGTTCTCTACACCAAAATTCCTCAGGTGCTTTCTTTCCTTCTCCTCTCTCATCTTTTTAGCTCCAACTAACATTTTGTGCAGGTTTCTTTGCAAATAATCGCAGCGCCGCAAAAGCAAAATAAAAATTTGTCCGTGTTTTGATTTTTGGTTGTTTGCATAATTAATACGGAATTTAAGGGGCACGGCCAAATCCATATTAGGTAGGGATTTCATTACCCTTCCTAGGCCCCGAAAATCGCAAAACATGCATCCTCATTGACCCACATTACCTAAAAAATATCTAGAGATGACTCTAAGGACCGTCGCGCTCAATTAGGATAGAAGAAGGCCGTGGGTAATTCATTGCTTATCCGCGTTTTCTTGTGGTGTCTAAGGAAAGTGTGTTGAAGGCTAGTGGTTATTAATTAGGCCCACTACTTACGTAGTGGAGTACCTTCCCACTTACCTGGCACTTATCCGGCCACAAGGGGACAAAGAGGCAGTGGAGGATTCTATCCTGCGACTTGTCTTTTGGCAGTTAGGAGCGGTCTAGAGTTTGACCTAGGTGACCACTAGAATTAGGGTTTTGTGTGTTGCATTTGTTGTGTTGCATCATTTTTTTTCAAAATTCCGTATCATTTTTCAAAACAAACACCGCATTCATTCATCATTCCCCTAATTATAAATTCACGCTGCCACTTGTACTAACCCTTTTTAGTACAAGATAGGCTGGACAACGGGATTCTAGTGCCTGTTCAGTCCGCGTCCCCCGATCGACCCTAAAGTCGGTATTTCTACATTTACCTTTTCTTTACCCACCACCACACCCACATCGATAGATCCGTCTCCATCAAACTTCTTTTCCACTACCCTGCCATCGTCCGTTGGTGCGCAGAATCCACCTCGCATCTCTCTCCAAGAGAGGTGCTATCCTACACGAGGTCCACTTTCCACTTGTCTTTCCATTCCACCAGCCAACGGGGAAAATTTTCAGATTAAACCCCAATTCATCAACCTTCTACCAAAATTCCACGGTCTCGAGTCTGAGGACGCATACGTGTTTATTACCAAATTTGAAAACGTATGCGCAATGATGGGTACTTCACAGCTTTCTGTGGATGCTTTCCGTCTACGTCTTCTCCCATTTACCTTGTGCGATTTAGCCGAGAAGTGGCTATATAACACTACCGCACATTCCATTTCAAATTGGGACGAATTCGTCAAAGCATTCCTTAAGAAATTTTACCCACATCAAAAGACAGCTCGAGTCCGTAGCGAAATCTATCAATTCACCCAGCTTCCAAATGAAACATTTTCAAAATGTCTTGAACGTTTCAAGGATATGTTAGTCCAATGTCCACATCACGGCATCCCGAGATGGGAATTGTGCCGAATCATTTATGAGGGCATTACTCCTTACACAAGACAGACCCTTGAATCCATGTGTCAAGGAAACTTCATGACTAAAGATGATAGGGAAGCCTGGAATTTTCTAGAAAATTTCGCTGAAAAATCTTTACAGTGGGAGGGTGTAAGTCAATCGTCTAGGGATGGCAATGATATTTCCATAGGAATTAGAGCTGAAATTTCAGATTTACACAAGAAATTTGACGCTATGGAAAACAAATTTTTAGCTGCCGCCCTAAGTCAAATGTCACTCTCCAAAACTGTATGTGGCTGCTGTTCTGATCCGTCTCACTTGATGGAAGAATGTCCGTTCCAAGGTCATGAGCATACCAATACCGCATTTCAGAGACCTAGAAACGATCCATCTTCCTCCATATATAATCAGGGTTGGAGGAATCACCCTAATTTTTCTTGGAACCAATCACAATCTCAAAACACGGTTCCAAACACGAATCATTTCCAATGGGTACCTCCACCACAACAGCAGCCACCACTTCAATTGAGTCAGCACCCCTTTCAAGCACAAAATTTTCAAAATCCGGTCAACACACCTGAACTGTCTAGTCCTTTGCATTTGACCGGGACTGATGAAACCTATTCATTTGCACAATGCATGAATTTGGTCTTAACAAATATCATGCAAGTTTCGGCTGAAATGAAGTCTTCTGTCGATAAAATTGAGAAAAACTCAGCGTCCTAAGCTGAGAGTATCAAATCGATGGAAGCAGAAATTTCACGATTAAGAGCCGAAATGAGTGCAAGGGAGAAAGGGAAACTTCCAGCTCAACCTTTACCCAATCTTGGCTATTCACATCATGTGGATGCAATCACGTTGAGATCTGGAAGAGTGCTTGACCATCACGTTGGGGAAGATTTTGATGATACTGATAAATCAATCAATAAAACCCCGGCTGAGACCCTTCCTCACACACACTCTTCTAATTCTGACCCCAGTTCTTCTACCCCACCACCTTTCTGGGAGCCTATTCTTCGTTTCCCACACGGCTCTCCACCTCAGCCCATCTCTTCTAGTTCTCCACAGACGATCCCCACTCCTCTTTTGGGATCATGTCTACCCCCACTTCCTTCTCCTATGATGGACCCAGCGCTTATTGCTAAAGCGCCTTATCCTAATCGGTTAAGGGCTAACACATCGAGTCCACATATGGAGAAGATTATGAACATTTTTAAGCAAGTTAACACCAACATCCCTCTCCTTGATGCCATCCAACAAGTTCCGTCATATGCAAAAACTCTTAAGAACTTGTGCACTAGGAAGAGGAAGACTTAAGTGCCCAAGAAGATTTTCATGGAAAAAACAATAGACAAGGCTTTCCCCCAACAGTTACCGAGGAAACGTAAGGATCCTGGATATCCTATGATTTCCATTTCTATCGGGGAAAAACACAACAACCGTGCTCTACTAGACCTTGGCGCTAGTGTTAACTTGCTTCCATACTCAGTCTATGAGCAACTAGGTATCGGAGAGTTGAAGCCAACCAATTGCACTCTCCATATGGCTGACCGATCAATCACCAAACCTAGGGGTGAACTGGAGGATGTGTTAATAAAAATCGGGGAATTCATATTCCCTGTGGACTTTATTGTAATTGATACACAGCCTGTAGCGAACCCACGGAATCAAATTCCGGTGATTTTAGGTCGCCCCTTTTTGGCCACTTCCAACGCTATCATCAACTGCCGTAATGGTTCTATGACCCTATCCTTCGGGAATAGGTCAATAGAATTGAACATTTACAAGTTGGAAGTGTACCCTCCGAACCTACTGCTCAGGTCTGTTCTGTCGACTTAATGGATGTCGACAGCAGCGAATTTGATTATCCTCCTGATACCGATCTTGACTCTTTTCATACGTTATTGTTTGACCCAACTATGTATCATACACATACGGACTCTTCGACCGAGATGTCCGGGTCAACAATTAACACGGATTATGAACTGCTTTTAGAGTCTGAAGATCACCCCGCACTTTGTGATGACATTATTCATCGGGGTATAGATGGAACTTCTGAGGAAATCTTCGCTGATGAACTCGCATTTTTAAATGACACTGGTGTTGAGACGAATCTTGTCCCAATCAATGAAATTGAACCTCCACCCCTTCTTTTGAACTGTAAAAAGAATGCGAGTAATCCATAACATTCACTGCATCGTCTCTCCAATACGAGACGCACACACACTCTCTTCCACCACTTAATCTTTCCCCACTTCTTCTTCCACCAACCAGAGCACTGCATTGATAAAATTTTTGAATGGTTGGTGTTGACATTCGGTCTTTGCAAAGCTTGGCATCGACCATTGATTTTTGACCCCCTCATGTGATTTTCAAAAGATTAACATTGCTTAACTCAAGTTTGGGGGGGGGACATTTTTTCTGGCTCTTGGAAAGAAAATTTTTACAAAATGATGAGCCAAAAATAAGTTTGGGGGAGGTTCTTCACTTAAATATTTTGCCCCCACTAATAAATTCCTCCCAAGTTTACAGGTTTTTCGAGATTTAGCAGAAGGCAACAGTGAGGACACTGGTGAAAACAAGTTTAGGGGAGGTTTGTGCTTATTTGCGCATCATTTGCATATCATTTGCATAAGCACAAAACATTTTTTTTTCGAAAACCTATAAAAATTTAAAAAATTTCAAAAGAAAAAAAAATATTTTTGTACATAAATAAGATAATAAAAGATTAAATAGTGAACAATTACATCCATGAGATTAGAAAAATTTAAGAAAACTAAGAAAATTAGAAGTTTTTTTATACGAACTAGTAATAAGTAGTTATGAGCCGTTGTCCCAAGGGTTAGTAAGATGAAAGACGTCACTAATCTGAGGATAAAAATAAGTCTGAAAAATAGTTTCTATTCTGGAAGCCAAACATTTTGAACGTTGCTACCCTGCTATTCGCACTTACACACGTCTTGAAGCCTGGGATAGTAGAGGATACCTTGAAATGCTCTTGTCTTAAAGCCGATGTATGAAGGAAATAAAAAGAAAAAATGAATAAAAATATAAAGTGGTGAGAAAAATGGACACTGGTTTTGTTATCACCGAGGGCAATAAAAATGTATAGCGAGGGTGCTTCTTCACCTAGTGCCCTAAGGCCAACTGGTCTGGGAGTCACTGCTATACCTTAGGTGGTGCAGGACGAGGAAAATACACCAAATAAGCAAGCACATGAGTAATCGGTCGGTTAGTACCTCAAGAAGTATTAACGGTCGCATGAAAGTGTGTGAGCAATCTCATCTAAATATTCATTAATTAAAAAGTACTAAGGCTGATGGGCAAGAGTATGATAGCTTGAATTGAATTCTCCGGGTGTAGGGATGACCTTTACACACACGCAGGGTTATATGATCGATGTTTGGAAGAAAGATAGGAATGAAGAATAAGACGATGTTTTATTGAGGGAGGACGTGATTTCTGACATCTTTTCATGACCATTAAGATAGGGCTCATGATAACCGAAAAGCTAGCTTAGTTGGAAACCCTAATTTTCAAAGTTTTTCTTTTACAATTCTTGTCTTCAAATGTAATATCCGCTGAAAACCCTCAGGAGACAACACTCCTCCTACTAGGGACACCTAGAGGTTTAAAGGCTTGTTGCACGTGCTCAGTGCAATCGTGTTGCCTACGAAAATGTGCTAGTTAGTTTTTCTCTTTCTTTAATTTCTCCTTTTCTTTTTAATAAAACAGTTCGCTCGAGACGATCGAAAATAAGTTTGGGGGAATTTGATCAGTCGAAAATAATGTATTTTTAACACGGCAATTTCCCTATCATTTGCACTCATTTAGAAGTGTTCGGTATTCATATTTCACATATTAGCAAATCAGTTGTAAAATATCAGATTGCATGTGTTAGACTCTAAAACCGGCACTATAAAGAAAATTGACTGCATTTCATGGCATCGCAACATCTCTAAATTGCGCAACACTTGTCTTGAGAAATTGTGCAGGAAATAGCAGGAGCAAAGTCAAAAGAAGCTGATCAAAATTACGCCAACTCAAAAGATGCAGATCTGGTAGCAATACAGAAGGCAAAATAAAATTAAACACATCAAAACAAGGCCCAAATATTATATAGGGAATTACCAGAAAAGATGGAAGCCCAAAGCCCACAAAGAGCCGCGGATCTGCGGCCAGAGCCTGCTTGGGCCGCGGATCCGCGGCGGTTCCAAAGTTTCAGCTCCCCATTTTTTCTGCAATACTTTTATCACAAGGCCCACAGTCATTTCACATGTGCCAAATTCCAGAATTCTCCAGAGTCTTCTGCCAGATCAGCAAAGATCATTAAGCAAAACTAATCCTAATTAAGCTCCTAACTAACCTCTTCTAAAAGCTCCCTCCTAACTAATCACATCTAGAAGCTTCTCTTCTAACTTACTTTTGGAGGGAAATTCAAAATCTCCTCAATAAACTTTTGGAGGGAAACTTAAAATTCAAATCCTCGATCTAGGGTTTTGATGGCTATAAATAGGAACCTAGATCTAAGGGTTGAGGTTGTTCATCATTAGTTAGTTCAATTTCTCATCATTCTAATTCTTCATCTTCTTCCACAAGTCTAGTGACAAGGCTTGTGCGAAACCCTAACCCTAATTCCACTCCAAATTGAAGATCTTGAGTACCAATCAAGCAAGAAGCCCTTCAACCTTTTAGGAGCCGAGCCGATCTTCAATCGGGCAAGTGATCCAAGCCGATCCGCGACTCAAGGAGACGAGCGAAGCCAAATCGACGATCGAGTTCTTCCTCTTGTAGTTCTTGAGCGAATGTAACAAAATTGTTGATATAAATAAAAGGTGAAATTCTTTAATCTTGCTTTCTTTTAATTCTTGCATCATGATTAGATCTCAATTTGTAATTGTTGTTCTTGTTGTGATGTTTGAGTAAAACTCCGCTCGTAAAGGAGTTGAGACGATCAATAGAATGATGATGTAACAAACCTTAAAACGATTCTTGAGTCCTACGAGTTTTGTAAACCCTAGCAAGTTCAAGAATCGATGACCTAGTTTCGTTGCGATGCTTTCTTGATTGTGATCGCTTGAAATTAGGGATCTACGATCGTTTCTTGAATTTACTAGAGGCTAGAATATGAATGATATCGACGAAAGAACAAGGGATAAGATGAAACCCTAGTTTCACTGGAAATCCCCAATTCTCGTAGATCATCATCGATCTAGTATCAATTCATCGAAGGATAAGAATACGTAATTGTAAGATTACATCACATCTATAGATCCGATCGATTCCTACGAGCCTCATTTCGATTCTTGATATTTGGTTTGGAAAAATCAACAAACTATCAATTCTTGATTCTATCTTTTTCTTGTTATTAGATCTAGATTTTCTAATTCTTGAACTTCAAATATAAATCATAAATTGTTTGTTTACTTTTCTTTAAAGTTTTGACTCATCTAATTCAAAAGACGAACGATTACACTTTCCCTATGGACGATCCGCACTTACTAACGCGCTACAATCGACACCGTTATTGATTGCGGTCAAAATATTTTTGGTTGTGATTTCTCTTTACTATTTTCAAATACCGACACAACAAAAATCAATCAATCAGGTCCCCAAGTTGACTACCGTATACAATCCACGGGCTCAAATAATACTCATCGTGCCCATGCCCCACCGCAACCAACAGTTACGCGACTGGCATGAGGAGAAAAAACTTACGAGATCCTCACGACTCGTAAGAAAACACCTTCGTGGGATCCTTATGACTCACAATGCAAAAACACACTTGGGAGTCCCCACGACTCCTAAGGAGAAAGTACACCTATGAGATCCTTTCGACTCGTAGGGAGAAAATTCTTTTATGGGTCCCTTACGGCTCATAAAATTGAAAAGCCTTAGGTGATAGGGACCTAAACTTGTCTCCTAAGCCATTGCTCCCCAATAGGAAAAGGCAAATGATGAATTGCTCCTGGCACATGTGGTTCAGTGTTAGCAACGCTGATGCCTACCCTAACCCCAAAATTCCAAACTCCAATCCAAATGACCCTTAAGTCTTTAAACTGTGAATAGATGACCTCTAAGTCGGTAAACTAGGAACAGATGACCCCCAAGTGGTTAAACTGGGAACGAGGGGAATCTCCTTATGGTAGATGATGATTCGCTCCTGGTACCATATTCCAGTGCAGCGATGCTGATGCCAAACCAAAACCAAAATCCCCAATCCTCTCATGGCAGATGATGATTTGCTCCTGGTACCATATTCTAGTATAGCGATGCTGATGTTAACCCAATTCTTATCAAGTCAGCAAGACAACCAGTGACCTCCCTGGCGGAATCAAGCTCCACCTCGGAAACAAGACAAATCCCGACACCGCGGAAAGCGGAACAAGTCAAATAAAATTCTGACGCCGCAAGAAGTGGAACAAGCCAAATCAAGTACCGACCATCCACATCGTAAAAAGGGCAGCACCGATCGTCCACGTCATTAAAAGGGCAACACCGACCGTCCACGTCGCAAAAAGGGCAGCACCGACTGTCCACGTCGCGAAAAGGGCAGCACCGACCGTCCACGTCGCTAAAATGGCAGCACGGACCGTCCAAGTCGCAAAAAGGGAAGATCCGACCGTCCAAGTCGCAAAAAGGGCAGAGCAGACCGTCCAAGTCGCAAAAAGGGCAGCACCGACCATCCAAGTCGCTAAAAGGGAAGAACCGACCGTCCAAGTCGCTAAAAGGGCAGCACCAACCGTCCAAGTCGCTAAAAGGGAAGAACCGACCGTCCAAGTCGCTAAAAGGGCAGCACCGACCGTCCACGTCGCTAAAAGGGCAGCACCGACCGGCCACGTCGCAAAAAGGGCAGCACCGACCGTCCACGTCGCTAAAAGGGCAGACCGACCGTCTAAGTCGCTAAAATGGCAGAACCGACAGTCCAAGTCGCAAAAAGTGCAGAGCCGACCGTCCAAGTCGCAATAAGGGTAGCACCGACCGTCCAAGTCTCTAAAAGAGCAGAACCGACCATCCATGTCGCAAAAAAGGCAGAACCGACTGTCCACGTCGCAAAAAGGGCAACACCGACCGTCCAAGTCGTAAAAGGGCAGAATCGACCGTCCAAGTCGTCAAAAAGGAAAAATTGACCGTCCATGTCGTAAAAAATGCAAAATCGACCGTCCATGTCGTAAAAAGGGCAGTGCCAGCTTCCCAAAAGTAGGAACCAAATCAAGTCGCCTCCACGTGAAAGAAGATCCGTCAATTTCATGCACACGACCCACATGTGTGGTGTGCATTTATTGATGGGGGGCAATTTGTTGGGATAAAAATTTACAACCCGGTTGACCAATTCAAAATCAAAGTCAACCCCAAGCCAAGTGGGCCCATGCCCAGATCAAGTGGGACAATGCCCGGGTCGTGCCCGAACATGAAGCGGCCGGCCTCCCCCATACCAAAATAAAAATTTTGTAATAAATAATTTTGGTGTATTTATTTTATTTTATGAATATATATAAGAAAAATGGGCATAAAGCCAAATTTTTGTAAAGCCCATGGCTTATGTGCAAAAGAAATGAGCACATGAGGCATGGGATGGGAAAAATGCTATTTTGTAAAGCCCTAGGGGCTATATGTAAAGTTTGTAGCTTATGAAGGCAAACATGATGAAAATATATATGACAACTTTTTCATTTCTCTAAAAACTCTAGGGTTCGGTTCCTCCTTCTCCTTCCTCAAGGTTCTAAACCTTCTTTATTCTTTTGAATTAAATCGAGAGTTTTACTCTTCCTTTTCTAAAACTAAACAGTTTTTCACCACAAAACCCATAAAGGGGAGCTCAGATCTTCCATTAGACCTTAAAAAGGTGAGATTTTTAAAATCTCACCCCTCTTGTTCTCCAAGATCCGTCCGACAAAGAGGAGGAAGAAGGAGGCCCATCTCCGAAAATCCCACTTTGGAAAAGATCCAAGGCTCAAGAGAAGATCCAAGGCTTAAGAGAGAAGAACCTCTGAAGATTTTAGGGAGTTCAACTCCCAGACCCAAATCTTCAAAGGAGTTTAACTCTTAATACACTCAAAATCCTCCTTTGGAGTTTAACACCACTCAAAATCCACTTTTGGAGTTTAACTCCCATTTCTGGGGGTAAAAACCCCTTCCTTTCACTAGCGTCCAAAGCGCTAGCGCTGGCGTCCAAAGCGCGAGCGTTGGCGCCCAAGCGCCTACGTGCCGGGCACATGAGGCGCTAGCGCCCGAGCGCCCATGTGTCGGGCATGTGAGGTGCTAGCAACCAAAGCTCTAACGCCCGAGCGCCCACGTGCCGGGCACGTAAGGCGCTAGCGCCCGAGGGCCCATGTGCCGGGCACGTGAGGCGCTAGCACCCAAAGCGCTACTTCCAGCGCCCATGCGCCTCGTGCTAACCCAAGCGCTCACGCCGGCGCCCAGCACCAGCGTAGTACGCACGTGAGGCGCTGGCGCTCACGCGTCCTTTAGATGCCATTTTCCCCTCATTTTACATGTACTCCACACTAAAAATACCTCCCCCGTTGACCCCCAGCACGTTATCCGTGTAGCTGGACCCCCGTAAAAACTCTGCGGGCCCCTCGATATATCCCAAACCCCTTCAAAAAACAACACTGCACATTCAGTTCACAAGAACAGTTTGACCGGTCAATCGAAGGTTCTCTCGCTCCAAATGCGAGGGGTAAGTAACTGCAGCTTAGCCCACGGCTGCCGGAGATTCGGATCCCTACGATCAATAAACCCCAGCCTACCCTAGGCAGGGGGAATCTGTAATGCGCCTGACAAGCGCGCGCGTATTCCCATCTCAATGGGGTGACGAAAAACACCCTACAAAGACAGATAAAGGGATTAAAAAGAGCGAAAAGTAAATTGCGACTGCTATAATCCACGACCAAACCGCGTATTTCATTGCCACTCCTACTTCACCTTTGTATTTCTCTAGAACACCCCGTATCACTACCATGATCCACAGTTACTGGATAACCCGTCGTATAGTTACATACGAACTCGAAGGAACTTGTTCCAGTTCGAGGTTGGATTCTGGTTCAGGAGAAATAGAACAAGGATTATTCAGTTGTCTTTAATTTTTACCTTCTTTTAGGTTGCGAGTAGTCCTAGGATTAGGAGAGTACACCTATTACGCTTATTGGATAGTCTTCTTCCAAAGCATAGGCTGGTGCCGAACGGTAGGGAAAGAAGAAAACCATTTAGGCTAAGGATGGTGTACAGAAGGTAATGAGTGAAGACAAATAAAGGGACTTAGAGAGATGGCAAGGAAATATAAGGTTACAGTCGTCAATTGGATTATGGAAGAGGCATTACTAGGAATACCCGGATACCCCTTCGAAACATTTTCATGTTTCAGTTTCTCTGTGCATTGTTAATTGAAAACTGATTTCCTAATTAGATCCTTACCCCAGGGTATGTATTTACCAGGTTTGATTTTCATATCTGTATGGTTTTACAGATGATGAGTGGGAGTAAGTTATTGGGAATTAAGTAATTATCTTCATTATATTGGAATTCGTTGTAATTGGTGATATTTGAGGAAATCACCTGGGATTTTGCTTGACGGCAAATTTATGGTTTTGAATATCCATTGTTATGCACCAATTTCAAATTGATATATGTGTACGTTTATTTTATAAAGTGAGATATAACTTTTTGAAATTATGACCATGACATTTACCTATATCAATTGATGGTTAGCTAAGGAGCATTAAACAGCGGTGTAATTCTTCTTAACCATAGTACAGTTTTCAACCTACGACGCATAGGGTTTGAGTTATTCAACTTAGAAGACTTATACAAAGTATTGTATGTTGTCCAGTGTCCATTAGGACAACGGGGTTGGTGCTCGTACTATATTCTGTTTACTTGTGACTTCTCTAGTTTTTAGACAAGTATTTCGTAGAAATACAAGTTCCAAGTTTTGAGAAGTTATAGGTACAAGAATAAAGTAGAGAAACATGTGTTGCAAGTATCAGGATTCTTCAAGGTGATCGAAAATGTAGATACTTGTGTTTGGTATTCAGCTGATAGTAATGATTTTGTGAACTTGCTTCTTTTTCAGGTTACTCATATCTTGATGCACTCCTAATTTGAGTAATGCTGATCCGCCTCTTTCCATTTTATTGACATGCACTGGAGACAGCTACATGATTTGAATCTGGTTCCAATTAAATCAGTGCCTCTGTTTTTATATAGAACGGTTCATATCTTAGCGATGTTAAGGTACATGGAGTTGTCCGGCACATGCTTAAAACTAGACTCTGGATAACTCAAGGAACGTTTCCGTAATGGCAGTTTGTGGGTTAACCTAGGCTATGACGAGGGTTAACTTTCTACCATCTGGAAGATCAATAGTGATATTGTTTTTGACTCTCCGCAGTTTTAGTAAAATGGACTTTTTCAGAAAACAGTTGCGGGAGTATGGTAGAAGTGGAAGTGATTCCAGAACCACAAACGATTACTAAAAATTTTAAAGAACCTAAAAATTCAATCAGGTTTGACAGTCCATTAGCCACTCCGCAGATATGGTGGGTAACCTCAGGCGCCTGAGAGGTACTTAGGTATTCTTAAAGACGGTGACAGGGAGGTTCTTGTTTTCCTAGACTTGCCATTACTGCTGTTCTAAACTATGAGACCCGGCAGGAGGATGAGTATAGCGTCGTTCTAAACAAGCTTTAGAAGTGCACGTGTATATGACTCTGCCAGAAGGTTGTCGTAGTCAGTGGGAGCAGCGGAAGCATAGTGGACAAGTAGCTTGTGTCTGTTTATGGACAAAAGCAAGTATGGCGGAGATAGATCATCTATTTTTGATGTGACAATCATGGGCTTTGATTTCATCAGAATAGAAGATGGATCTGTTAAGAAGGTAGTAGGGTGTGATGTCTTAGTGTTTGGATGACATACACTTTGGAGGAAGTGAAATTGCTATACTACGATCGGTTATTCTGTAGTTGTCATACAGTGGTTTCTCCACATAGGATATGGATATTATATTAGGCATTCTGGTTACTAGATTTATTGTTTTAAATCTAGATTTGGGTAGTTTCCCAATCTGGGTACTTAGACAGTATTCAAAAGGTGTTTTAAAATGGATGGCTCCTGACATGGTGGTGTACCTGCTGGTGATGGAGTCATTCTCTCTAAAGGTGTCTTAAAGTCTAAAGGGGAGACATAAGTGGATGTTCTAGGGATTTGGTAATGGCAGCCTTCTTCGGGAGACGGTTATCATTCCAGGCTTCCAAGGTGACCAGGATGACAGAGTGACTGTTAGAGTTATAGTTTTCCCTCTTGATGAGGGGCTGTAGTTTGGACTGGTGATCCAAGTGGATACTGAGGGAGGCATGACGCTGGATACTGATTAAATTCAGTTCACAATATAGTCTAAGAAGTTTGCTGGATTTGGAGTTCATTTGTGAACTGTGTCCCATCAGATAACCAGACATATTCTAAGACATGTATTGCTCATTTCAGGAGATGGCTTTCTCCGCGAACTTGAGATAAAGAGAGACATAGAAAGAAACATTAGGGTCGATCCACTCATTGAGGCTATTTCTCGAACGCAATAACTTTACAAATGAGCTTTGTGAAACTGATTAGTAGAGGAGTTGGGTGTTCGGTATCACACGGGCTGTGAGTATGCGACACCGCAATAATTAGACTTAAGTGCAAGTGGGAGATTGTTGGCTATAGTTGTTAGTTGTATATATGCCCTAGAGGCCATTGTTGTACATACGATGTATATTATGATGGATGCTTGGATATATATAGAGAGGACTTTCTTGCTCGATATGATAGTATGCTATTTGGTTTCACTTTGTCTTCACATGTTAACTTGTATTGGTTTACTGTCTTACTCTCACATGTTGATAAAGCCCTTGGGATATGTACTTGACTGCTAGGACTATGATGAGATCATACTAGTAGGGCCAGGGTAGTCAACGAGTATATCTTATAACTATTCCTAGTCGAGGGTGTATCGGGACAGGGCCTGGAGGCAATGAGCGATAGGAGGGGTTTCGTCTCTCCCGGTATAGGGAGTTGATGTTTTGCTGTGTTCGATTAGCTATAACTAGAAGTCCCTGGCCAGGGCTGATATGGAGTGCTGCTGGTAAGAGTTATCAGTAATTTCTTAACCTGTTATGATCCTCACGACGGCACGACTTATCGGTTACTGGGATCTGACGTTTACTACCCCTAGACTTGATATGGACATACCAGACGAAGAGACCGGACTGTACGGTAATGTTACTGATTGGATTCACAAGAGAATGTACAAGCTTGCTTATTGATCTTCTGATCGCTCAATACCTGGGTGGTTGTTACGTTTAGCTGACCGCTTGCAGCTTGTGGGTATTTGATATGACCATCACCTACTGCCGGCGTATTGACGATTCTTTAGAGTCCTACACAGAGGTTTCCTAGCTCAGGCAAAACGGAGTAGGACCACATATGTGATATGTGCATGATCGAGAATAATGTGATATGAGATACCGTATTCTATTCTCACGATATGTGATATCGGCCGGGTATATGTGATATAGCCGGGTCATCGGATCAAGAGTTGATTCGATGAATTGGTACATGTTATATTAGTCGGTTATATGTAATATAGCCGGATTATCGGATCAAGTGTTGATTCGTTAATTTAATGTATAATTATATATGAGATATATTACGTTACATTAACTAATATAAACTCGCTTTATTGATTCTTTTTCTCAGTTGATAATACATTGATGTATATGCGATATATGTTAATTGTATTATTTTCTTTTGTTACAAAATATATTATATATGTGATATATAATATTGTAACAAGTTAGGGTTACAAATGCAATAAAGTTTTTGAGTTTAAACCTAGTTAGGGTTTGGATTAGGGTTAAGTGTTTGGATGAGCGTTAAGGAAACTTCATGAAGCTTTGACTTTGTCATCTTGCTTTGATATTTTGTGAAGATATTTGTTAACCCAACCCAAACCCTTAACCTATGGTTTATTCTCTACAAGGGTAAAGGATTTCATTCTTAACCCATGGTTGCAATTGTAACCACAACAATAATTCCTTATTCATCACAAAAGATTTTCTTCTTCTTCTTGCTCTTGAAAAAGCTTCACTAGCTTTTTAGTTTGTGGTGATTAATAGTGAGAAATTGAAAACAAAAGAGTGTAAAATTCCAACTTCATCATCTTCATCTATTCTAGCCACTTATATTAGGGTGATCACTTCATTAATACTTCATTAGAGAAGTGAGAGCTTGTGTTAGAGATTCTTCAAGATAGATCATCTTAGATCAAGAAGACTTCAAGCAAGATGCATCATTCACCTCATGGAGCCTCTCGAGAGTCGGAGCTCTTGATGATCGCAGCGAAGGAACCTCAACACGGAGCTTATGAAGCGAAGGAACGGACTACAAAGGTTGTAATCCTAAACTCTATGTGATAGATACTCCTTTGTATGTGATACAAACTTGTTACCCTAATATTTCTAGTAAAGATTCATAATTTGTTTGCTTTACACCTCTCTAATTTTTAAAATGGCATGAGTGATACTACCAAACCCTAGACTAGGTGTAAGGGAAACCCAATAGTGGTATCAGACCCAAGCTAGAATTTTAGACACGGTGTTAAAACAAATACGAAAACGAAATCGACTCTGAAATACGGTATTAAGAAACCAATATTTTGCTCTCTGTAAATTTCGTAAAAAGTCCTTTAAATTTTTTTGAAACAGGTGCAAAATGATATATGAGCCATCTAATGAACATGGGTGAAATACGGGGGGGCTTGGAATTTGGCCGAGCACCAAGCCATGATTTCCGGCCTGGCCAGCCCCCTATGCTCTTCTGCTCCACGTATTCCTCCTGTGCTCTGGTGTCTTCATTTTGAGTTTCCTAGTATTATTTGCTTAGCCCAATTTTCATGTGATGATTAGTTTGACTCGGGGCTAATTCGTAATGTTTCGTAGTCGTATTATTTAACACTCTAATGGTAACCTTGACTATATTTAGCGGATTGATCGAACTTCAAACCGCACATTTTGTACCCTGCTGAAATTTCCAAGTGTTGTTATTTTCCGAAATTGTTGTACTCGTAAAATCATTCAAGTACCCCTATGGACCCTCTAGAAGAATATAATAATTTTAACTCGATTCTATGCCCACGGATTTGCGTTCGAACCTTCGGGTTTGCCGTAGTTCCATGCTGTCATAGGTGAGGCGTTGGTTAACTCCTTCTACGGCTGTTCCATAGACACTGTGGCACGGGTTTTGAGTGTTTTGACTTTGCTCAAGTGTTGAGCTCACGGGAGTAATTTGTGAGTGTATGATTGATTCGATCGAAACGTTAAATATCGTCTTGATATTCTGTGATTGTAATACAATATGTGCAATTCATATAGTTAGGCATCAAATCCGTAATATGTGATATTTCGGGTTTACGATGTCTAAGGAGATTATGGATTCCAAATGTTGTAGTTTTTCAATTTTTTTTCTGGGACCGTAGGTGTAGTATATGGGGTATTGCCGGCTTCGTTGCTATATGTAAGTCCACGGTAGCGCCCCGGACGTCTAACAGACGCCAATATGCGGAACAAAAACTTTTACGACTGGCGCTATCGCGTACTATAACCCGGATATGCCATTAAAGCTAAACTAACAAACTGCAAAGAGGGTAGAATTGTTATACCGAACGATCCGAGTCCTTCGGTCTTCAACCATCATCCCTCGCTTTGTTGCGGTTGCTTCGATCTTCTGAAACTCCAGTCTCGTCGTCCAGGTGGCACCATGTCGACGGATCTTTAAACGGGCTCCCGCCTCTGAACCGAGGCAACTCGATCGTCAAGTTTTGAACGACGCTATACTTATCCTCCTGCCGGGTCTCATAGTCTGGAACAACAGTAGTGTCAAGTTTGGGTTAAACAAGAACCTCCCTGTCACCGTCATTGAGGCTACCGGAATACCTCTCCGGTGCCTGAGGTTACCGACCATATCTGCGGAGTGGCTATTGGAATGTCAAGCCTGATTGAATATATAGGTCCTATTAAACTTTCCGTAATCGTTTTTGGTTCTGGAATCACTTCCAGTTCTACCATACTCCCACTATTGTTTTCTGAAAAAATCCATTTTATTAAAACTGTGGCGAGTCAAGAACAATATCACTATTGATCTCCCAGATGGTAGAAAATCAACCCTCGTCAAAGCTAGGGTCAACCCGCAAACTGCCATTATAGAAACGTGCCTTGAATTATCCAGTGTGTAGTTTTAAGCATAAGCTGGAAAACTCCCCGTACCATAACATCGTTAAGATATTAACCATTCTATATCCAATATAGAAACTTTGGCACTTGTTTATTTGGAACCAGATTCAAATCATGCAGCTGTCTCCAGTGCATATCATCTTAATGGAGAGAGGCTAATCAGCATTACTCAACTTAGGAATCCTTCCATTTATGAGTAACCTGAAAGAGAAACAAGTTTCTCAAAACTATTACTATCAACTGAATACCAATCACAAGTATCTACATCTTTGATCTTTGAAGAATCCTGATACTTGCGAAACCTGGTTCTCTACTTTATTCTTATACCCGCAACTTCTCAATACTTAGACATTGTATTTCTACGAAACACTTGTCTAAACACTAGAGAAGTTACAAGTAAACAGAATATAGTACGAGGACCAACCCCTTTGTCCTGATGGACACTGGACAACATACAATACTCTGTATAAGTCCGCTGAGTTGAATAACTCAAAACTTGTGCATCGTAGGTTGAAAACTGTGCCCAGACGATTTCCTCAAGTATCACCAATTACAATGAATTCCGATATAATGAGGATGATCACCTAATTCCCAATAACTTACTCCCACTCATTATCTGTAAAACTATACAGATGTGAGAATCATACCTGGTAAATACATACACTGGAGTAAGTATCCAATCGGGAAATCAGTTTTCTATTAACAATGCACAGTGAATATGAAACATAAATATGTTTCGTAGGGGTATCCTGGAATACTTAGTAATGCCTCTTCCATAATCCAATTCATGACTGTAACCGTATATTTCTTTGTCATCTCTCCAAATCCCTTTATTTGTCTTTAGTCATTACCTTCGGTACACCATTGTTAGGCTAAGTGGTTTTCTTTCTTCCCTACCGTTCGGCACCAGCCTTTGGTTTGGAAGAAGAATATCCAGTAAGCATAATAGTTGTACCCTCCTTAACCTAGGAGTACTCGCTGCTTGAGAGAAGATGAAGATAAAAGACAACTGAATAAACCTTATTCCCATTTCTCCTGAACCAGAATCCATCCTCGAAAAAATATCCTTCGAGTTCGTATATAACCATACGATGAATTTATCCAATGGAATTGGATGTTCGCAGTTATACGGGTTGTTTTGTAGAAATAAAAAGGTGAAGTAGGAGTGGCAATGAGGTACGCGGTTTGGTCGTGAATGATAACAGTCGCAATTTACTTTGCCCTCTTTCTAATCCCTTTATTTTGTCTTTAGTTATTACCTTCTGTACACACTACTTAGGCTAATTTGTTTTCTTCATTCCCTACCTTTCGGCACCTGCCTATGTTTTGGAAGAAGACTATCCAATAAGCGTAATAGGTGTACTCTCCTAAACTAAGGAGCCCTCACAACCTGAGAGAAGGTGATAATAAAAGACAACTGAATAAACCAATTCTATTTCTCCTGAACCTTGATCCATCCTCGAAGAAATCCCTCCGAGTTCGTATATAACCATACGATGGATCTATCCAATGGAAGTGGATGTCCGTAGTAATACGGGGTGTTCTGAGAAATACAAAGGGTAAAAGAAGGAGCGGCACTGACTTATGCAACTATAGACAATCCAAAAGACGGTATTTTTAGAAGGTTCGGTCAACTTGGTCACTGAGTTATAGTCTAGGGTCGGTCAAAGGTCGCTGCCAAAGAGAGAGAGAAAAGAAACACTCTGCGTGCACACCTAGATCAGAATGGTTATCATTTTATCTAATTAGGAAACCTCCCACTGTAGTCTCAAATTCTCCTCCAAACCTGAAAGAAGAATTAGTCGGAATCACCCGAGGAGTAAACCAACTCATCAGTGAGAATCGGGATCCAACTCTCATCGCATGATAACGTGATGGAAGCCACTCAAGTTATCACACTCCTGAAGGTATGCGCAAGTATGGCAAGTTTCCTGTATGTTTGAAACTCCAGATAAAATTTTTATCCCATACTCTTATGACCTTGACGTAGGCCAACAAATCATAAGCCACATGTCAAGTTCTACCCGTCGTTGTCCTGATTAATTTAGTACATCGTACAAGCCCTTGACGTAGGCCAACAAGGTTGTACGTCTGTCCTAAAGTTAATGAATCTATCTATGCAACAAACGAATGCCCAGCAGCTACCAAACACTATGCCTTGACGTAGGCCAACAAACATAGCTTGAATACTACTGACCATTCATAAGAAATGACGGAGGATTACGGCTGGTTGTTGGCGAAAAACCTTTAACGTAATGAACTTGATCTCGTTGAAGGAACCTGATAGCTTTTTATAAAAAATATAGTGGCGAAAACCTTTTGCTAAAGAGGTCACTCCCAGTGAAGGGATCTCGGCTCTTTTCTCGTGGAATGAGGTGCAGGATATTCAAACTGAATACCGCGATGCAAAGCAACTTGTAATCGACTATATTGAAGTTATTACCCTGACGTAAACTTCTGCCCAAGGGGTCACTCCCGGTGAAGGGATCTCGGCCCTTGCCTCGTCGAATGAGGTGCAGGATATTCTAACTGAATACCGCTATGCAAAACAAAAGGAAACGTCTTTGTAATAACTCCTTTTTAAAATTTGTTCCAACAACATATATAGGTTTGTTTTATCCTTGCATTGATAAGAATCAATGCAGTCCCATCAATCAATCACACCAGAAAAGAACGAAAATAAAATGTACGTATATGCCATCCGCATTCGTCACTGGGTCCCGTCATCACCCGTTAGGTTACTTAACTAACGACAGAGCGGGGGCTGGACTAGCGCGGATGTAAAACATATACAACATCTAATAGTATATATACTAATATACAATAATCGCTCCAGGAGTGATAATATGCAACATTACAGAAAAGTAATAAGCATCACAGAACAATACAGATAATCTGGGATCCCCGGGTTTCACAGAGCCGCTACTGAAAACCCGACGTTCCCCTGGTCGTGTGGATAGCCTGTGCAATGTAATCTAGACTCCTACGGGTGCGGCAAGTTACCCGCCAAAACCTGATGCGAGGTAGTCCCCACAACATAGTGAATGGAACACCCGGCACTTCAAGGAATCCGGTAAATTGAGCACCCCTCCTTTGGTCAACCTGTACCCCCTATGAGTGAGGCGAATAATCTGCCAATTCTAGAGTGAGGTCCCTTTGCCTCTCAAAGCCATGAGATACGGACCCGTTGCCCTTCAGAACCCGGCTATCCGTGCACTTCCTCACGGGGTAAACCTAGTACAGAAATAAATATATACAACGGGTACATCGACCTCAGCCCGGTCGTGCCCCAAAAGAATATTATACAAACAGGCAGTGACGGCAGTCCACATGTTGGACGCTCGTCCCGCAATATCAAATGTACAAATAAATCCAAAAAGCACTACCATTGAACACTGCTATCCACCACGACAAATCCGCAACATCACAGCACAATACAGAACATCAACGCGAATGTCACGTTCGCAAACCCGTCTAAAAGAACTATAGCAGTCAGACGCGGTTTACCGATCAAATGACATTCCCGGTCGGAAATATAGAGTAAGTACTGCAAAACTAAAATGTTTAAAATTTCGATCGACTAAATTTCCCGAAGTGGGCCCTGCAAACATCTGCTGTATAGTAACAAAGTTTGGGCCCAAAAGACATATACTAAAAACCACAATTTCCCATTGTAAACTCACTGGAAAAATTTGGCGCACTGTTCCAACAAAAGCGCGGCGGATCCACGGCCTAACCCTGGTTTTGGCCGCGGATCCGCGGCCGTTTTGTGGGATCATGTGAACAAATTTCACCAATGTGCTAATAATAGCCTGCTTAGTTTTCTGTGATATGTCAAATAAATTTTAGACCAGATTAAAAATCGACAGAAACTTTGAACTGAAAATTGTAGTTTCATGAAAATCCGTTCGATCGATGTCTTAAACGCGTTAGCACAAGTTAGTAAACCTTAATGGTGAGGCTCTGATACCACTGTAAGTCCACGGTAGCGCCCCGGACGTCTAACAGACGCCAATATGCGGAACCAAAACTTTTACGACTGGCGCTATCGCGTACTATAACCCGGATCTGCCATTAAAGCTAAACTAACAAACTGTAAAGAGGGTAGAATTGTTATACCGAACGATCCGAGTCCTTCGGTCTTCAACCATCATCCTTCGCTTTGTTGCGGTTGCTTCGATCTTCTGAAACTCCAGTCTCGTCGTCCAGGTGGCACCACGTCGACGCATCTTTAAACGGGCTCCCGCCTCTGAACCGAGGCAACTCGATCGTCAAGTTTGCTAAAAGAGACGACAAAGATTGATGTAGAGAATGAGTAGAATACTTTGTCTCGTTACGTCCAAGGCTATGGACGAACGGTTATGGAAGTTGCCAATTGGGATCGGGTGAAATGAGAAATCAATATATGAAATTTCTATGAAGCAAATTTCATAAGCTTATGCCAAATGAATTAATCCTGTACCCTCACTAGAAAGGGCCGGCCACTATATAGAAGAGGGAGGGTGAGTGTAGGAGAGGGGAGGGTAAGCTTAAGCCATGAAACTTATCATAATATAACATCAAAGCATGACTCACCATGACACCAAGTATGAACACAAAAATTGCATAATTAAAGCACCATTAATGAACAAATGAGTCACAAGCCTAATAACCGCTTCTAGAACTTTCTAGAAGCATGACCCACCCTCATGACTCACCCAAGAAGAAAAGATAAATTCGCATTTAACCGAATGTTAAATACGGCCGATAGAAAACCGGAAACTGGCAACTTCCAAAAGCGATCCCGAAACGGATTTCAGGATAACCCCGTATCAGTATAAACATACCCGCATTTGTATTACGACCGAATACAAATGCAACAGAGACAAAGATATTATATCTACACAGTATAATACTTGGATCCGGCTTAAAACAAAGCCTACCAGTATTATCTGCCCGAAAAATGACACGTGCGAAAATGCACGTGCATTTTCCGAACCCTGCCATAATATCATACGGCATCTACAACGTTTCGCCCGAACTTGGGAAAGTGTCTGTGGGGGACTCTAATGACTCATCAATACACTGGCACAGGGTATAACCACTCGCACATCAGAGGTACAAGCTGTACGTAACGTTTTGCCTATGTATTGATTGGAAGGGAAGCTGACGAGCGAACTCATCTATAAACCCTACTGAGCCTGACAGTGACAATATCCGTATAGTCCGGCCTATTCATCTATGAGTATGGCATATACGGCCTAGGGGGTCGGTAAACGTCAGACCCCCAATAGCTGCATAAGTCGTGTCAGAGAGCAGCCCACAACACCCTGAGATACTACTAGAATACCTTCCAGTAAATCTCGATTACCCTGGACAGGGATTTCATGTAATGGCTCTCCTAAACACAGCGCGATCTCACCCCCAATACCGGGAGAGACGAATCCCCGATGATCTGCTCACTGCCTCCATGTGGCTCGGGACTGTACCCAAAATATACCTGTTTGCACGTCTCCTTTGAGCGTGGTAGGGTATAAATCAAAGCACAGTGGGAACTCACACGAGACAAATGACGACCTCAGGTCGATGAACTAACCTGTACACATGTCACCAGGGAACTGCTATCTGACGCTAGGCATAATACCAACCAGCAAGTTCCCGACGAGTCCTGTCCGGTGTACTCATAACCTAATGAGCACCTGTATACATCTTAGGTGATCCAACTGACACCAGTGGCTTGTGAGACCGGCCACCGTCCCTCATCGGGGTATCGACTGTATACACTAGTCTACTCCGGAGTATCGATACCCTGTCTCGAAACTCCCATGACTAGGGACACTTTAAGGATGTGCTTATAGACCCCAGCTCCCACATATATGATCGCCAACATACTGCTGGTTTTCAAGAAAGAACCCTATGGGCTCTATCACCATATACATGATGATAAAGACAAACCAGATAGCATACTATCATCTCGAGTAAGACTGTTCTATCGGTATAGGTCCACCCTCAATCATTGCAATCACATACCTGCGATCCAATAATTGACTTAGAGGGCACTATTTCCAACACTATATATCAACGACAATCGGGATACGCATACTTGCTTACGTTGATGATATGAGATATTATGTGTTGCTGTGATATGTTATATTGGATCGTCGTGTTCTGAATAGCCGGGGGTTTTATGTGAGATGAGGATTTTTAATTTCATTCAAGTAAAATTCATTGTATGTAATATTCTTTTATTAGGGCACTTCCGGGTTGAGGATGATGTCACCATTGTATGTTATTTACTTTTCTGCATTAGGATAGACCTAAGGCGGGGAGAACAAGTAAACGGGTTCTAGGGTCTAGTAGGAAGCCATCTCGAAGAGTCGAGACGGGGTCTCCTAACTTTAGAATTGGCTGTGTTACTTACCGCTCTCGTAGGGGTCTAGGGATGTGGGTTTTGCTATTCATCGCGACCGTGGAATCCTTGTTTTATACAGGCTCGAAATAAAACACGGACCTACTACTATATCCAATATTTCATATGTTACTTCTGCTGCTGATATACTGTGATGTGATCATATTATATGCGTGAGACGAATGCTTTATTATTATATATATGATATATAATAAACGTTGCTTATGTTTTACACCCGCGCTAGTCCCGTCTCGGTATGCCGTTAGTTATGTAACCTAACGGTACATAACGGAACTTTGTGGCGAATACGGATGGCATACGCATACGTTGTATTTTCGTTCCTTCTCTGATGCTTAGGAAGCATAAATGATGGGATTTATTAACGAGATTAATAAAAGAAAAGAAACCTAAAAGTTGTTGTAGAATCAAATTTTCAAAAAGTGTAGCTACAGTTTTTTCTTTGCATAGTGGTATATGTGATATACCCTTCACCTTATTCGATGAGGAAAGAGCCGAGATCCTTTCACCGGGAGTGACCTCTTTAGCAAAACTGGCAGATGCTATAAATTCACGGTTTAGTTTTTGATTGCTTCTAGAGTTCTTGCTTAGCACCGCGGTATTTGTGAAATATCCTGCACCTTATTTGATAAGGAAAGAGCCGAGATCCCTTCACTGGGAGTGACATCTTTAACGAAACTAGAAAAGCCTCAAAAACACTCCTTTTCAAAAATCACCTATTTCTACAACGATATCTAGTTCATTATGCTCAAGGTTTTCTGAAAAACCTGCGTAGCCCTCCGTCATATCAGACATGTCCTACTTAGTATTCGCGCTGCGTTTGTTGACCTCCATCAAGGTGTAGTGTGCGGTAGCTAATTAGTGTTTATCTGCAAAAACATGAGATGTGATGGTTTTAGGGTAGTCGTACGAACTTTTTGACCTCCGTCAAGGGCCATGGGGGTGGGTTTAATTCAATCTGGAAATGACGGGTTGAACTTGACTAGTACCCTATGGTTTGTTGGCCTTCGTCAAGGTCATAAGATGCTAGAAGCAGAATATTATCGCGAATTTCAAGAGTTGAAATTTGCAATGAGATCACATACCTCCTATGAGATATTTGGATCCTGATACCCACTGTGAGTAAGTGTTACTCCTGGGAGAATTTTACAAAAGACAATTAGCCGATCAAGTAGGTGTCTAGAAAGGTGTTTACGGGGTTATGCCTCTGGGAAAACGAGGTTTATTCTAATTAGGTCCGTGCAAAAGCACGGGAAACCTCCCTCAAAGTACCAACAATGACCTGGCTGAAAGATTGGCGAACTTGTAAGCTGTAATTAATCGCGGCTAATCTTACCTTTTAGGGTTTGAAGGAAAATTTGATGAAAACAGTGGAAGCCATCCTGATTAGATAAGATAATAACCAATCTAATCTTGCAAGAGCATATTATAAAGTGTATTCTTCTCTCTCTCTCCAGGTAGCGACCTTGTGAGGCCTTAATCAAGATAATAATATGGATGTATTGACTGAACCCGCTTATTATACTGAGCAGGGGAACGTTGGTCCCGCTCCCACTTATAATTGTTATAAGTCCGAGCAGGCAATAGTAGAATATCTGGATTCTCACGCCACCCAAACGAAGAATAAGCATGCTGATGCATCTTCTTCTGGTGTGTTAGTTATCGAAAACTGTTTCTCAGTTCACTCTACGTCGTGGGTATTAGATATCGGATCGGGATCTCATATATGTAATATGTTACACGGGCTACGAAAAGGTAGGTAATTAGTAGAGGGTGATCATTCCGTAAAAGTAGGGAATGGTGCAAATGTTGCAGCCAAAGCAGTTGGCGAATATCACCTTGTATTACCAAATGGTAATACATTGGTTCTGAACGAATGCTATTACATTCCGACCCTGATATGCAATCTTATATTAGTTTCTTTATTGAGCAAAGAAGGATATAATTTTGTAGTACAGGATATTGTTATGAACATATTCCTGAATCAAAAGTTGATTGGATCAGGATCGTTAAATAATGGCATATACGTTCTCAACCAAACTACAGTACTTAATGTGCAAAACACACAAGAGGAAGAGTTCAGAAATGAACGAATCCTTCTTGTGATATTGTAGACTAGGTCATATCAATACGACACGACTAGCTAAGTTGCATAAGTATGGATATTTGAATCCGTTTGAATTTTTATCTTATGACACTTGCGAGTCATGTCTCAAAGGCAAGATGACCAAAACTCCGTTTGGTGGACACGGAGAAAGAGCTACGGAACTCTTGGGACTGATACATAGTGATGTATGTGGTCCCATGTCTACACATGCCAAGGATGGTTCCTCATACTGTAAGTCCACGTTACCCGTCCCCGGTTGTTTGGGGTTGCGGAAATGGTCAAAAACGATTTTTACTTTGGAGGTAACATTGACTCAAAATACGGATCTTTGTTAAACAACCATCTAACGACCTAACTAAGAGTTTTACCTACTCGGTTAGGGGGTTATACCTTAACTTGAACTCCTTCGTCTTCAACTCCTTGCGGTGGCCGGATCGGCCTCACCTCGTCGTCTCCTCACGCCGAAGATGGATCCACCCGAAAGCTTCTACCTTTTGGCTTCTACTTTAAACTAGAAGAAACTAGAACACTTGGCTTGCTAGACCTTGTGTACTAGGATGAGTAGAGAAGTGTAATGGGTTTTGATCTCTATGGTTCTTACTTATCAACACATGAGAAAATAGAACCATGAACTAGAGAGACAGCAAGAGGAAGAGGGAGAGCTTGAGCATGAGAGAGAAAGGAAATGAAAGAATGACCAAAACTTTGCACCCTTGCTCTCATAATCAAAAATAATCATAACACATAATAATAATTTAGTGTTATGTTATGGTTGTTATCATATCAAATGGCAATATCATTTTTTGCATTAAATGCAATTTGTGAACAAAACAAGCAAGCTAAAGTCAATGCCAAGAAATGATAGCCATTGTCATGATGGTGGTCAACAAGTCCAACCTAGTCAACCGGTCAACAAAGTCAACAAGTCAACAAGGTCAACCTTTCAACCCAACCATGTCACAATAATACTTAATTAATATTATTGTTAATCATATTTCTTATTCTCATTAGGGTTTTGCAAAAGTCAACAGTCAACAACCCTAATGAGAATCCTCTGCGTCTGTCTCTGTCAACTGTGTATACACACCCGCATCCGCATTCCGGGGAACACGAATACAACCGAGATAAAATCAATCCCAAAACGTATACTACGATCTGGCTTAAACCAAAGCCCACCAGTAATAACTGCCCGGACACTAAACGTGCACAAGTGCACGGATGTGACAGAACCCTGTCGCAAAACCATGCGACCTCTACTCTTTTGCCTAAAGGCGAATAGCTCTCTGTGTGGGACTCTAAAGAATCGACACTACGCTGAAAGTGGGTTTAACCACAGACCGCAAGCGGCACTAGCTGTGCATAACGGCCCACAGGTAGATGCCGATAAGAAGACTGACGAGGTGAAACCCATCTCAACTCCTACTGAGCCTGAATGTGACAATCTCCGTACAGTCCGGTCTGTTCGTCTGAGAATATCGCATGGCGGGCCTAGGGGGGCGGTAAACATCAGTCCCCTAATAGCGGTACAAGTCGGGTCGGAGTGTAGCCCAGAAAACCCTGAGATAACACTGGAAACCTACCAGTGCATCTCGCTTGCCCTGGCCAGGGACGACTGTGTGTAATGGCTCTCCGTGACACGGCGCGATATCAACTCCCAATACCGGGAGAGACGAATCCTGTCTAACCGTCACAACCTCCAAGTGCTTCGGGACTGCACCCAACTACTACCTGTTTGCACGACTCCTTTAAGCCGTGGTAGGGTAGTAATCAAAGTACAGTGGGAATACACTCGAGGCGAAGTGACAGTGTCAAGTCAGCGGACTAAGCTGTACTCATGTCACCTGGGAACTGATAACTGACGATAGGTATAGTACCAACCATCAGTTCCCGATGAGCCCTGTCCAGTGTACTAGTAACATAACGAGCACCCGCATACTATCTCAAGTACGACGTACTGACGGCTGTGGGACAGACCGTCTCCCCTGCTGGGATGAGAAGCGCATACGCTAGTTTACTCAGGAGTATCGATGCCCTGTCTCGATAGTCCTACGACTAGGGACCTGTATAAGGATGTGCTTGTAGATTACCCAGCCCCCACGAGTGTGACTGCCATCACAACGCTGGTAATCAAGCAAAGATCCTAAGGTCTCCACTAATGTGTATAGGTGATATACTAAAATAACACATGTACACATTAAAGTATAAACAAACCAAGTAGCATACTACCATTTTGAGCAAGATTGTCTATACAACTGTGAATATCCTAAGCTTCCATTAAGTAATATACAAACAAGTATGATACAATAATGGCCTCTAGGGCATATACACTAACAATCTCCCACTTGCACTAAGGCCATGTACTGGCGTATCGAAGACCTATCATCTCGATCAGCAGTGTTATCTTCCGTAGCAACCCTCCGAACCTCGATCTCCTGGCGGTCCATGATCTCCCTGATCAGGTGATACCGCCTCAAGATGTGTCTGGACTTCTGATGGGACCTGGGTTCCTTCGCTAAATCTATAGCCCCGTTGTTGTCGCAATACAGGGGTATTGGATCAACAATGGACGGAACCACCTGAAGTTCCGTTAAGAACTTCCTCATCCAGACAGCTTCTTTTGCGGCATCAGCAGCAGCGATATATTCCGCTTCCATCGTCGAGTCAGCAACGGTTTCCTGTTTGGAACTCTTCCAACACACCGGCCCTCCATTGAGGGTAAAGACAAAACCCGACATGGACTTGGAATCATCCTTGTCACTCTAGAAGCTGGAGTCAGCAAAGGCCTCGATCTGGAGGTCTTTTCCGCCATACACCAAGAACATCTCCTTAGTCCTTCTCAGGTACTTGAGAATGTTCTTTACCGCTATCCAGTGTTTCTCCTCAGGGTTTGACTGATACCGGCTTACCACACTCAGTGCATAAGCTACATCCGGTCTGGTACACAACATAGCATACATTATAGAGCCTACCGCAGAAGCGTAGGGTATAATAGACATGCGATCCCTTTCCAAACCAGTCTTGGGAGACATCTCTTTGGAAAGGGAGATCCCGTGATAAGCCGGTAGATTACCGCGCTTGGAATCTTCCATACTGAATCTTTTCAGTATGGTGTCGATGTACCTGGACTGCGAAAGTCCTAACATCCTCTTGGATCTATCACGATGGATCCCGATCCCCAGAATGTAAGTGGCATCACCCAGGTCTTTCATGGAGAACCTGTGTGACAAGAACCTCTTGACAGATTGCAGCATGGGAATGTCATTTCCTATCAAAAGAATGTCATCCACGTATAATACGAGGAATACGACAGTTCTTGCTCCAAATCTACTATAGATGCATGGTTCATCTGGATTTTTGATAAAGCTAAATTCTTTGACTGTCTCATCAAAGCAGATGTTCCAACTTCGCGATGCCTGCTTCAGTCCATAGATGGACTTAAGCAACTTGCACAGCTTTCCGCTGCTCCCACTCTGAATGAAACCCTCTGGCTGGTCCATAAAGACACACTCCTCTAAATTTCCATTTAGAAAGGCGGTCTTTACGTCCAACTGCCAAATCTCATAATCGTGGAAGGCAGCAATGGCAAGAAGGATCCGAATGGATTTCAGCATAGCCACTGGAGAAAAGGTTTCGTCATAGTCCAAACCAGGTCTTTGACGAAAACACTTTGCAACAAGTCTAGCTTTATCGGTCTCAACCTGTCCATCTACACTAATCTTCTTCTTGAAGATCCACTTGCATCCTACGGGTTTTACCCCATCTGGAGCAATGTCCAAAGTCCATACTTTGTTGGTGTACATGGACTCCATTTCGGTCCGCATTGCATCCAGCCATTTTACCAAGTCAATGCTCTGAATGGCCTGCTGGAAGCTAGTAGGCTCATCACTATCAATGATGCAATCCTCTCTATCCCTGTCTATGAGAAAACCGTAGTATCTCTCGGGCGGATGAGACTGCCTACTACTCCTTCGGAGCGGCGTAGGAATGTCATGTTCTTTTGAACCCTCTGGTTCTACTAAGCTTTCAGTAATAGCTCGTGGTTCTGGAATTTCTTCCAGTTCTACTGCGCTCCCACTTATCTGATTTTCCAAAAACTCAGTTTCCAAGAAGCAGGCATGACGAGAAATAAAAACCTTTTGTTCCTCTTCGCAATAGAAGAAATATCCCTTGGAGTTCTTTAGATATCCCACAAACTTGCACTGTACTGAGCATGCCTCGAGTTTGTCCGCATGCTGCTTTTTGACGAAAGCTGGACATCCCCATATCTTAATGTCCTTAAGATAGGGTTTCTTCCCACACCACATCTGATATGGTGTGGTAGGAACAGTCTTAGTTGGAACTCGGTTCAAAAGATATGCGGCTGATTCTAGTGCATATCCCCAGAACGATCGCGGTAACTCAGCGTTACTCATCATGGAACGTACCATATCCAATAGGGTCCGGTTCCGTCTCTCCGATACACCGTTATGTTGCGGAGTGTATGGAGGAGTAAGCTGAGAGAGAATTCCATTCTCTTTTAGGTAATCCAAGAACTCGGCACTCAAGTATTCACCACCTCGATCAGATCTAAGTGTCTTGATACTTTTGCCGGTTTGTTTTTCTACTTCATTCTTATATTCCTGGAATTTTCCAAAGGCTTCGGATTTATGTTTCATTAAGAAGACATATCCGTATCTTGAAAAATCATCCGTAAAAGTAATGAAGTAAGAATAACCGCTTCGCGCATGTGTAGACATTGGACCGCACACGTCGCTGTGTACGAGTCCCAAGAGCCCGCTCGCTCTCACTCCGTTTCCAGTGAACGGAGTCTTTGTCATCTTTCCTTTGAGACAAGATTGACAAGTTGCATATGATTGATATTGGAATGGATCCAGATATCCTTCTGTATGTAATTTCGTCAACCTTCTCTCATTGATGCGACCCAGTCTACAATGCCATAAGAAAGCCTGATTAGTTTCTGGAGACTTTCTTTTGTGTGTATTCTGGACATTGAAAATCTGTGGTTGGTTTAATACGTATATACCATTGCTTAATGTACCTGACCCAATCAGAAATTGATTAAGGTGAATGTTCACAAAATTACTTACAAATGCAAATTCATAACCTTCTTTAGATAATAAAGATACAGAAATGATATTACAAGTTGCATTGGGTACAAAATGGCAATTACGCAAAACCAAAACGTGTCCATCTGACAATCCTAGGTGATAGTCCCCCACGGACTCAGCATCCATGCCAGCTCCGTTTGCAACTCTGAGGGTCATATCACCTGCCTTCAAAACCCTACGCTTTCTCAGTGCCTGCAAAGAATTACAGATATGAGGTCCTGATCCAGTATCCAATACCCAGGAAGTAGAGTTTATTGATAGACAGTTTTCAATAACATACACACCGGAAGCCGAAGCCGCAACTTGCTTCGGATCCTGGTTTCTGGCCTTCCAAGCCCTGCAATCTTTCTTCCAGTGTCCCTTCTTATGAAAATAGAAGCATTCTTCCTTACTCACAAGCTGCCCCGCTATCTTTGTTGCCTTTGCTTTTCCCTTCGTTCCCACTTTACTAACACCGCCCTTTGGTTTGGCGGAGGCTTTCTTCTTCTTTCCCTTGGCTTTCGCTTTGGACCTGGAAGAGGAAGATCCTCCTACAAACAAAGTGGATGTTTCCCTACCTTTCTGTAGGGTGCCATCTGCCCTCCTCAGCATGTTGAGGAGTTCTGAAAGTTCAAATTCTTTTTCTTGCAAGTTGAAGTTCAGGATAAACTGGGCATAAGTGGAAGGAAGGGACTGGAGAATCAAGTCCGTATAGAGCTCGTTCTCTAACGTGGTCCCAAGGTCCGCGAGCTCCTCAATGAAGCCAATCATCTTAAGAACGTGTTCCACTACCGATGATCCGACGGCCAATCTCGTCGAAAACAACTTTTTCGAGACTTCGTATCTGGCGATACGGGATTACTCTCCATACAGTTCTTTTGTATGAAGAAATATGGATTCCAGGTCCATATTCTCGTGCATCCTCTGATGTTCATTGTCCATAGAGGCAAGCACGAGGCACTTGGCCTTCGCGCAATCGATCGCACAGGTCTTACGGATTTCCTTATCCGCGATGCTGGAGGTGGGACCTAGGACAGGGGGAGCTTTGGTGGTAAGGAGATACCCCAGCTTGTCGTAAGTGATTGCCATTTTGACATTCCTGAGCCAATCTTTGTAGTTTGGCCCTGTCAGTATATTCTTATCTAGAAGTAACTTAAGTCCGGTCATGACGATTGGTCGCTGCAATTAGGAGAGAGAGAAGAAACACTCAGCATGATGCTCTTGCAAGTTTAGAGTGGTTTTTAGTTTGTCTAAAGAAGATGGCTCCCACTGTTTCTCGAATTCCTTCTAAAACCAAAAAGGAAGAATTAGCCGAGATCAATCTCACCGTACAATACTTGCTTAACCGTTCAGCCAGGCCAGTGTTGGTACTTCGAGGGAGGTTTTCCAACGCTTTCGCGAAGTTCCTTAATTAAATAACCTCTTTTCTCTGGGGGCGTAGCCCCGCTAACACCTTTCTAGACACCTACTTGGTTTATAGCATTGATCGTTAAGTGAGAAATTTCCCGAGGAGTAGCATATACTCACAGTAGGATCGGGATCCAAATATCATCGCGTGACAAAACTGAAGGAATCCTACCAGAATCATCACACTCTAAATGGTATGCAGCGCTAGCAAGTTTCTGGTTCTTTAGAAACTCCCGATGTGGATTTTTGCCCCATGCTCTTATGACCTTGACTTTGGCCAACAAATCATAAGTCACATGTCAAGTTCTACCCGTCATTCTCCAGGTTAATTTGAACCCACCCGTATCTACCCTTGACTTTGGCCAACAAAGCAGTACGACTGTCCCAAACCAACGCATCTATCTATGCTGCACATGAATATCCAATTGCTACCAATCACTACGCCTTGACTTTGGCCAACAAACATAGCTTGAATACTATTGACTATCCATGTGAAACGACGGAAGGCTACGAATGGTTTTGGCAAAACCGTGAACGCAGTGAACTTGATATAACCGATGGAACGAGATAGCTTTTAAAAGGAGTAGCTTAATCTCTGTGTTTAAAAGTTAGTTTTTGAAAAGAAACCGAGTAGTTTTTGAAAGTGTTCCAACGACTTTACTTTGGTTTATTTTCGTGCATTAATTTTAATGCGTCCTATCATTTAATCCTACCATTGCAATAAACAACCAAAATATAACATACGCTTATGCCATCCGCATTCTCCACGGGGCCCCGTCATTACCCGTTAGGTTAACGAACGACAGAGCGGGGGCTGGACTAGCGCGGATGCAAAACATAAGCAACGCCTAAATAGATATCATATATAGATATATAGCAATGATAGCCATTCCAGATCATAGATAAACACATTGGATATACTAGGAATCCGCATTACGTACGAGCCTGTAACGGAAAGCGAATTACACGGTCGCGGTGAATAGCCAATACCCCACCCTAGACCCCTACGGGTGCGGCAAACTACCCGCCAAATACCCGAAGTGAAGCAACTTCCCTCAACAACGTGAGTAGGCCACTCGGCACTTCGAGGTACCCGGTAGTTTGTGCACCCCCTCCATGGGTCTATCCTAGGAGAAAAACAGTAAAAGAAATTATACATTGACGGCTACAACCTCATCCCGGTTGTGCGGCCAAATAAATAATATTATATCAATTACAAATTTACATGAATTGAAAGATAAAGTAAACTCTCATCTCACAACCCCCGGCTATTCATCCGCGACAATCCATTGAATTCATATACACATACCATCAACATTACAGATCACAGATATGTATAACCCCCACTAATCGACGTATAGAGATTAGCAGACGTTCAATAAATATATCACATCACCGATATATACCCGTTAGCTTAAGTCTTTAGAAGTTCGATCAAAATATGGATTTTTAAGCCCCAAAAACAAATTTTTCTTTCTGGAAAATCTGGGCAGAAAAATCATATTGTAAAAATCCCATAACAACCCCAGAAACACACTGCATGAAAATTGTGCCACGGCCGAGTCAACTCGGCCGCGGATCCACGGCGGGAGCATGCTCCTGCCGCGTTTCCGCGGCGCTTTGACCGAGTCGGTGGACCAATTTTCTTGGGTGTCTTATAAAAAGCCTGAGCTAATTTTTAGTGTAAGATTTTTTAATTTTTGAACAGAAAACCGAATCGGCAGAAACTTGATTTTCCGGGCGTGTTTCGTGACTTTTTCTCCGATCGAACTTCTAGTTACTTTGCTAACATGTTAGATAGTGTTTAACCTGTCTCTGGTACCACTGTAAGTCCACGTTACCCATCCCCGGTTCTTTGGGGTTGCGGAAATGGTGAAAAACGATTTTTACTTTGGAGGTAACATGGACTCAAAATACGGATCTTTGTTAAACAACCATCTAACAACCTAACTAGGTGTTTTACCTACTCGGTTAGGGGGTTATACCTTAACTTGAACTCCTTCGTCTTCAACTCCTTTCGGTGGTCGGATCGGCCTCACCTCGTCGTCTCCTCACGCCGAAGATGGATCCACCCGAAAGCTTCTACCTTTTGGCTTTTACTTCAAACTAGAAGAAACTAGAACACTTGGCTTGCTAGACCTTGTGTACTAGGATGAGTAGAGAAGTGTAATGGGTTTTGATCTCTATGGTTCTTGCTTCTCAACACATGATAAAATAGAACCATGAACTAGAGAGAGCAAGAAGAAGAGGAAGAGCTTGAGCATGAGAGAGAAAAGAAATGAAAGAATGAGCAAAACTTTTGCACCGTTGCTCTCATAATCAAAAATAATCATAATACATAATAATAATTGAGTATTACGTGATGGTTGTTATCTTATCAAATGGCAATATCATTTCTTGCATTAAATGCAATTTGTGAACAAAACAAGCAAGCTAAAGTCAATGCCAAGAAATGATAGCCACTGTCATGATGGTGGTCAACAAGTCCAACCTAGTCAACCGGTCAACAAAGTCAACAAGTCAACAAGGTCAACCTTTCAACCCAACCATGTCACAATAATACTTAATTAATATTATTGTTAATCATATTTCTTATTCTCATTAGGGTTTAGCAAAAGTCAACAGTCAACAACCCTAATGAGGATCCTCTGCCTCTGTCTCTGTCAACTGTGCATACACACCTGCATCCGCGTTCCGGGGAACACGAATACAACCGAGATAAAATCAATCCCAAAACGTATACTAGGATCTGGCTTAAACCAAAGCCTGCTAGTAATAACTGCCTGGACACTAAACGTGCACAAGTGCACGGATGTGACCGAACCCTGTCGCAAAACCATGCGACCTCTACTCTTTTGCCTAAAGGCGAATAGCTCTCTGTGTGGGACTCTAAAGACTCGACACTATGCTGGCAGTGGGTTTAACCACAGACCGCAATCGGCACTAGCTGTGCGTAACGGCCCCCAGGTAGATGCCGATAAGAAGACTGACGAGGTGAAACCTATCTGAACTCCTACTGAGCCTGAATGTGACAATCTCCGTACAGTCCGGTCTGTTCGTATGAGAATATCGCATGGCAGGCCTAGGGGGCGGTAAACGTCAGTCCCCTAATAGCGGTACAAGTCGTGTCGGAGTGTAGCCCAGAACACCCTGAGATAACACTGGAAACCTACCAGTGCATCTCGCTTGCCCTGGCCAGGGACGACTGTGTGTAATGGCTCTCCGTGACACAGCGCGATATCAACTCCCAATACCGGGAGAGAAGAATCCTGTCTAACCGTCACTACCTCCAAGTGCTTCGGGACTGCACCCAACTATTACCTGTTTGCACGACTCCTTTGAGCCGTGGTAGGGTAGTAATCAAAGTACAGTGGGAATACACTCGAGGCGAAGTGACAGTGTCAAGTCAGCGGACTAAGTTGTACTCATGTTACCTAAGAACTGATAACTGACGATATGTATAGTACCAACCATCAGTTCCCGACGAGTCCTGTCCAGTGTACTCGTAACCTAACTAGCACCCGCATACTCTCTCAAGTACGACGTACTGGCGGCTGTGGGACAGACCGTCTCCCCTGCTGGGATGAGAAGCGCATACGCTAGTCTACTCCGGAGTATCGATGCCCTGTCTCGATAGTCCTATGACTAAGGACCTGTATAAGGATGTGCTTGTGGATTACCCAGCCCCCACGAGTGCGACTGCCATCACAACGCTGGTAATCAAGCAAAGATCCTAAGGGCTCTACTATTGTGTATAGGTGATATACTAAAATAAACACATGTACACATTAAAGTAAAAACAAACCAAGTAGCATACAACCATTTTGAGCAAAATTGTCTATACAACTGTGAATATCCCAAGCTTCCATTAAGTAATATACAAACCAGTATGATACAGTAATGGCCTGTAGGGCATATACACTAACACGTACTTCATTACATTCACTGACGATCTCTCAAGATACGGACATGTCTTCCTATTGAAACACAAGTCTGAAGCTTTTGAGAAATTTAGTGAATATAAGAAAGAAGTAGAGAACCAAAAGGGTAAAAGTATTAAAATCCTTTGATCAGATCGAGGAGGAGAATACTTGAGCAATGAGTTCCGGGATTATCTAAAAGAGAATGAGATTCTCTCTCAGCTTACCCCTCCTTATACACCACAGCACAACGGTGTATCGGAGCGGAGGAATCGCACCATATTAGATATGGTACGGTCTATGATGAGCACTGTTGAGTTGCCTATTTCCTCTGGGGGTATGCACTTGAGACAGCCATATACCTATTGAATAGAGTTCCTACCAAATCAGTGCCCACCACTCCATATGAGATATAGGATGGGAAGAGATCATGTCATAATTATGTAAAGATATGGGGTTGCCTGGCCTATGTTAAAATGCAAAATCCGGACAAGCTCGAGGCAAGGTCTGTTCTGTGTAAGTTTGTAGGATATACCAAGCATTCGCGAGGACATATCTTCTACCACACTGAGGAACAAAAGGTGTTTGTTTCTCAGCATGCCACATTTTTAGAAAACGAATTTCTCGGTAAGGAAATTAGTGGCAAAGAGGTAGAACTGGAAGAGGTTCCAGCTGTACAAACTACGACAGAAGATTTGGTAGAACCGAAGGATTCAGTTGTTTCCGACGAACCTCAGCCGCTCCGCCGATCTAGTAGGGTTCCTCATCCACCTGAGAGATACTACGGTTTTCTCATAGATGGTGGAAGTGAGGATTGCTTCATGGAAGATGATGACCCGATTAGTTTTGAGCAGACCATCATAAGTGGTGACTCTGTGAAATGGCAGGATGTAATGCGATCTGAGATAGAATCCATGTACACCAACAAAGTATAGACTTTGTAAGTTGCTCCTGAAGGGGTAAAACCCATTAGGAGCAAGTGGATCTTTAAGAAAAAACTTGGTGTAGATGGAAAAGTTTAGACATACAAAGCTAGACTTGTTGCAAAGGGTTTTCTTCAATGATCAGGTGTGGATTATGACGAAACATTTTCTCCAGTGGCTATGCTTAAGTCCATCCAGATCTTACTTGCCATTGCTGCATACCATGACTACGAAATCTGGAAAATGGATGTTATGACCGCTTTTCTAAATGGTGATTTAGAGGAGTGCGTATACATGACTCAGCCAGAGGGCTTCGTAGATAGTGGGAGCAGCGGAAAGGTGTGCAAGCTGCTTAAATCCATCTACGGATTAAAGCAGACATCGCTGAGTTGGAACATCTGTTTTGATGTTGTAGTCAAAGAGTTTGACTTCATCAAGAACGTAGATGAAACTTGTATATACAAGAAGGTTGCAGAGAGTAAGGTCGTCTTCCTCGTATTGTACGTGGATGACATACTTTTGATAGGAAATGGTGTTCCTATTCTGCACTCGGTCAAGCTCTTCTTATCACATAGATTCTCAATGAAAGATCTAGGTGATGCCTCCTGCATTTTGGGAATTATGATCTATAGAGATAGATCTAAACGGATACTGGGATTGTCCCAATCCAGGTACATTGACACCATTCTAAAGAGCTTTAGTATGGTAGAATCCAAGAGTGGGAACCAACCCACGATCTCTGGACTCACTCTCTCCAAAGAGATGTCTCCCAAGACTGATTTGGAGAGAGCTCGCATGCAAGGGATACCCTATGCTTCGGCAGTAGGCTCGATCTTGTATGCGATGCTATGTACCAGACCCGATGTAGCATACTCACTAAGTGTAGTGAGTAAGTATCAAGCAGATCCAGTAGAGAGTCACTGGATAGCTATGAAGAATATTCTCAAGTACTTGAGAAGGACTAAGGAGATGTTCTTGGTGTATGGTAACGGGGAACTCCATATGGAGTCCTTTACCGATTCGAGCTTCCAAAATGATAAGGACGACTCTAAGTCGCACTCAGGATTTGTCTTTACCCTAAATAGAGGAGCGGTTTGTTGGAAGAGTTCCAAGCAAGAAACCGTGGCAAACTCGACGATGGAGGCTAAATACATCGCTGCTAACGATGCTTCCAAAGAGGCTGTCTAGATGAAGAAGTTCATCACTGAACTTGGTGTGGTTCCATCTATTGAGCATCCGATACCTTTGTACTGTGATAACAATGGAGCTGTGGCTTTGGCCAAAGAACCCAGGTCCTATCAGAAGTCCAGAAATATGCTGAGGCGGTATCACCTGATCCGGGAGATTGTTGATCGCCGCGAGATCGAGGTCAGGAGAGTTGACATGAAGTACAACACTTTCCCCATATACAATTTGAGAGACACTTTGAGATGTTGGGTATGAGATGAAGGGTTACACTAGCGCCCCGGCCAACTTCCGTGGCCAAATGCGGAACAAAATTTTTTACGACGAACATAAACTTGGCGCTAGGATAACACTAAAACCCGGATCTTTACCATAAACCTAACTAGCATAAGAAGGTTCTATCTACTATGATAGAAAGTTATACCTCAAACTTGAACTCCTTCTCTTCTTATGTTGCTTCCCCTTGTTGTGAGCTCCTTGGAATGGTGTAGATGGCTCCTCCTCACCGTCTTCTCTTTGCCAAAGAAAGATCCATCCGAAGGCCTCTACCTTGAGCTCCAACCTCTATCTTGAAGTAACTAAGATGCTTGGTGTGCTAGACTAAGAACCCTAGAGTGAGTAGAGAGTTGTTTTAGTGGTTAGATCTCACAAAGCTCTTGATTTTCAACTCATAAAACAAGAAAGCTTTGAGAGAGGAAGAGGAAAGAGCTAGCAAGAGAGAGAATGTATCAGGTTGAAATGAGGAGATAGCTCTCATATGATGAAAAAGAATAACGATAATTTTAATTAGGGTAAATTGTCATGGTTGATGTTGATTTGACCATTATCATGTCACAATTAATGCTAAGCATGCTCACAAAAATATCTAAGTCAACATGGGTCAACAAAGTCAAATGGTCAAACCAATTAACCATGATACAATTATCTCTAATTAATACTCATTAATCAATTTTCTCCATCTCATTATGGTTTTAATCAAGTCAATGGTCAAAACCCTAATGAGGTTCCTCTGCCTCTTTCAACTGTGTATACACACCCGCATCCGTGTTCCGAGGAACACGAATACAATGAGACCGAACCAACCCAAAAGAAAATACTAGGATCTGGCTTAACCGAAGCCCACTAGTATCAACTGCCCGAACTCCGAACACGCACAAGTACGCATATGTGAACGAACCCTGTCGTAAAATCATACGACCTCTACTCGTTTCGCCCAAAGGTGAACAATCCTCTATGTAGGACTCTAAAGACTCGACACTACTCTGGCAGTGGGTTTAACCACAGGCCGCAAGTGGTACTAGCTGTACGTAACATTCCCCAGGTAGATGCCGATAAGAAGACCGATGAGGTGAACCCATCTGAACTCCTACTGAGCCTGAATGTGACAATCTCCATACAGTCCGGTCTGTTCGTCTAAGAGTATCGCATGTCGGGCCTAGGGGGCGGTAAACGTCAGACCACTAATAGAGGTACAAGTCGTATCGGAGTGTAGCCCAAAACACCCAGAGAAACTACTAGAAACACTAACAGTAAATCTCGCTTGCCCTGGCCAGGGACTTTGTATAATGGCTCTCCTAAACACAGCGTGATATCAACCCCCAATACCGGGAGAGACGAATCCTGTCTAACAGCCACTGCCTCCAAGTGCTTTAGGACTGCACCAAACTACTACCTATTTGCACGACTTAATAGAGCAGTGGTAGGGGAGCAATCAAAGAACAGTGGGAACACACTTGAGGCGAAGTAGCAGTGTCAAGTCAACGGACTAAGCTGTGCTCCTGTCACCAGGAAACTGCTACCTAACGAGCACCTGCATACTATCTCCAGTACGACGTACTGATGGCTGTGGGACAGACCATCTCCCCTGTTGGGATGAGAAGCGTATGCACCAGTCTACTCTGGAGTATCGATGCCCTTTCTCGATAATCCTATGACTAGGGACCTGTATAAGGATGTGCTTATAGACTACCCAGCCCCCACTAGTGTGATCTCCATCACAACGCCGGTAGTCAACCAAAGATCCTAAGGGCTCCATCAATATGTATTAGCGATATGTTAAAAGAAACATATACACATATTAAGATAGATACACACCAAGTTGTATACTACAATATCGAGCAAGACTGTCGTCAATCCATGTACATATCCTAAGCTTCCAAAATGTAATATATGAACTAGTACTATACAATAATGGCCTCTAGGGTATACATATCCAACAATCTCCCACTTGCACTAAAGGCCAGTAATTGGTGTACCGCATACCCAACGTCTGCACTTAGGCCAGCTGCTGGCGTACCGCATACCCAATAGCTCAAAAAGTCGCTCGAACTGTGTTTAAGGGAGGGCCTTTGTGAATGGATCCGCCGTGTTGTCTTTAGTGTCCACTCTCCGTACCTCGATCTCCTGGCGATCAATGATCTCCCTGATCTGGTGATACCCCCTTAAGATGTGTCTAGATTTCTGATGGGACCGTGGTTCCTTCGCTAAAGCTATAGCCTCATTATTATCGCAATACAAAGGTATTGGGTCAACAATGGACGGAACCACCAGAAGTTCACTAATGAACTTCTTCATCCAGACCGCTTCTTTTGCAGCATTGCTTGCAGCAATGTATTCAGCCTCCATCATCGAGTCTGCGACGGTATCCTGTTTGGAACTCCTCCAACACACCGCCCCTCCGTTGAAGGTAAACACAAAACCCGAGACAGACTTGCTGTCATCCTTGTCGCTCTGGAAGCTTGAATCGGTAAAGGAGTCGACCCTGAGGTCACCATTACCGTAAACCAGGAACATCTCCTTAGTCCTTCTTAGGTACTTAAGAATGTTCTTCATTGCTATCCAGTGGTTCTCACCTGGGTCTGACTGATACCGGCTCACCACGCTTAGTGCGTAAGCTACATCTGGTCTTGTATATAGCATCGCATACATTATAGATCCTACCGCCGAAGCGTAAGGTATAGTGCTCATGCGAACCCTCTCCTCGTCAGTCTTGGGAGACATCTTCTTGGAGAGGGTAATTCCGTGCAATGCGGGTATATTACCGCACTTGGAATCTTCCATACTAAATCTCTTTAGTACGGTCTCTATGTACCTGGAATGCGAAAGTCCCAGTAATCTCTTAGAAATATCTCTATAGATCTTGATCGCTAGAATGCACGAGGCATCACCCACGTCTTTCATGGAGAACCGTTGTGACAAGAATAGCTTGACCGATTGTAGCATATGAATGTCATCCACGTACAAAACTAGGAATACGACAGTTCGTCCGACAATCTTCTTATATATACATGGCTCATCTTCGTTCTTGATAAAGTCAAATTCCTTGATTGTTTCATCAAAACAGATGTTCTAGCTCCGCGATGCTTGATTTAATCCATAAATGGATTTAAGCAACTTTCACACCTTCCCGCTGCTCCCACTGTCTACAAAACCTTCTGGCTGATCCATATAAATGCACTCTTCCAAACTGCCGTTTAGAAAAGCCATTTTTACATCCATCTGTTAGATCTCATGGTCATGGAAGGCAGCAATGGCAAGTAGGATCCGAATGGATTTGAGCATAGCCACTGGAGAAAGAGTTTCGTCATAGTCCACACTAGGTCTTTGACGAAAACCTTTTGCAACGAGTCTAGCCTTATAGGTTTCCACCTGTCCATTTACACCAAGTTTCCTTTTGTATATCCATTTGCATCCAACGGGTTTTACCCCGGGTGGAGCAATATCCAAGGTCCACACTTTATTGGTGTACATAGACTCCATTTCGGATCGCATAGCATCCAGCCACTTATCAGAGTCCCTACTGATAATGGCCTGCCTGAAACTGGTAGGATCATCTTCTTCCAAGATGCAATCCTCTCGATCCTCGTCAATGAGAAAACCGTAGTATCTCTCGGGTGGACGAGAAATCTAACGAGATCTGCGGAGTGGCTGAGGTTCGTCGGGTATAACTGAATCTAGCGGTTCCACTAAATCTTCAGTTATAGTTTGTGTCTCTGGAATTTCATCCAGTTCTACCGTGCTGCCACTAATATTTTTAACAAGAAATTCTTTTTCCAAAAATGTGGCATTCCTAGAAACAATAATCTTCTGTTCCTCTGCATGTTAGAATAGATACCCATTAGAATCTTTTGGGTATCCCACAAACTTACACAAAACTGTCTGTGCCTCAAGTTTGTCTGGGTTCTGCTTTCTGACTTAAGCTGGGCAACCCCAAATCTTAATACGTTTAAGATACAAACTCTTACCATTCCATATTTCATACGGAGTCTTAAGAACGGATTTGGATGGAACTTGATTCAAAAGATGTGTTGCAGTTTGAAGTGCATATCCCTAGAATGAAAGAGGTAACTCGGTATTACTCATTATGGAGCGAACCATATCCAATAGGGTACGATTCCTCCGCTACGATACACCGTTGTGCTGTGGTGTATACGGAGGAGTAAGTTGAGAGAGAATTTCATTCTCTTTTAAGTATTCTAGGAATTCCGTGCTAAAGTACTCCCCTTCTCTATCCGATCGGAGGACCTTGATACTTTTGGAAGTCTGGTTCTCAAGTTCGTTTCTAAATTCTTTGAATTTCTGAAAAGCTTCAGATTTGTGTTTCATGAGATACACATATCCAAACCTAGAGAGATCATCAGTGAATGTGATGAAGTACGAGAACCCTCTCCTTGCATGTATAGACATTAGACCACGTACATCACTGTGTATGAGTTCCAAGAGCTCTGCTGCCCTTTCTCCATGTCAGGTGAACGGAGATTTGGTCATCTTTCCTTTGAGACAAGACTGACAAGTTTCATAAGATGAAAGCTCGAACGTATTCAAGAGTCCATCTTTATGAAACTTACTTAGTCTTTTCTCGCTGATATGTCCAACTGTACAACGCCATAAGTAGGATTCGTTCGTATCAGAACTCTTCCTCTTGCGTGTGTTTTGTATATTGAGAACTGTATTCTGATTTAGAACATAGATACCATTACACAGTGTACCTTCTGCAACCAGTACCTTATCAAGGTAATTGTTCATGATGTTTCTATCAAAAACAAAGTTATATCCATCTTTATTAAGTAAAGAAACTGATATGATGTTGCAAACCATGGAAGGTACATAGTAGCAATTTTTCAAAATCCTAGTATTGCTATTTGGCAACACTAAGTGATATTCACTGACGGCTGCAGCATTAACTTGTGCTCCGTTCCCTACCCTGAGGGACATATCACCCGATCCAACGATCCAACTTTTTCTCAGCCCTGCAATAAATTACAGATATGAGATCCTGATCCGGTATCTAGTACTCAGGAGGTAGGACTGACCGAAAAGCAGTTCTCAACTACAAGAACACCTGAAGTATATGTAATAGTTTGCTTCTTCTTCACTTGGGTCTCCTTGGAATCCATACAATCCTCTTTCCCTTGCTCACACTTATGACTGTTGTAGTAAGTTAGAGCCGAACCGATGTTCCCCAGCCCCAAATTAGAATTCGGATCAGTCAAGCGATACATTTTATTATCTAGATTAGGGCGTGAAATGGTTGCTACCTGGAGAGAGAAAAGAAACACTCAGCGTGTGCTCTTGCAAGATTAGATTGGTTATTAATTTATCTAACTAGGATGGCGCCCACTGTTTCCATAAATTCTTCTTCAAACCTTTAAAAGAAGAATTAGTCAGGATTAATCGCACGTCACAATACTTGCTTAACCTTTGAGCCAGGCTAGTGTTGGTACTTAGAGGGAGGTTTTCCAACGCTTTCGCGAAGTTTCTTAATTATATAACCTCTTTTCCCTGGAGGCGTAGTCCCACTAACACCGTTCTAGACACCTACTTGGTTTATAGCATTGATTGTTAAGTGAAATAATCTCCCGAGAGTAATCCAACTCATCAGTGGGATCGGGATCCAACTATCATTGTGTGATGACCTAGATGGAATCCACTCTAGTCACTACACTCCAGAAGGTATACTGAATCAGCAAGTTTCCTGTATGTTTGAAACTCCTGATGTGGTTTTTGCCCCTAGGACCCAAGTGGCCTTGACACAGTCAACAAATCAAAGAGTCCTAGTCAAGTTCAACCCTTCATTATCTTGATTGCATTAAACCCATCCGCATAACCCTTGACACAGCCAACAAGGTTACACGACTGTCCTAACCAATCACATTGTATGCTATAGGTAAGCAATACTCAGCCACCGTTCACTTCGCCTTGACACAATTAACAAACGCAGCACGAATACTAAGTATAGCTTATAAGAAATGACGGAGGGCTACGGCTGGGTTTTTGGCGGAAAAAAAACTGTTAAAGTAATGAACTTGATATCGTTGAAGGAACCTGAGTGGTTTTACAAATATATAGTGGCGAAAGCCTTTGCTAAAGAGGTCACTCCCGGTGAAGGGATCTCGGCTCTTTCCTCGTAGAATGAGGTGCAGGATATTCTAACTGAATACCGTGATGCAAAGTAAAAGTAATCGACAATAGTGAAGTTATTACCCTGACGCAAAGCTCTGTCCAAGGGGTCACTCCCGATGAAGGGATCTCGGCCCTTGCCTCGTCGAAAGAGCTGCTGGATATTCAAAACGGAATACCTCTATGTAAAACAAAAGAGAATGCCCTTGCAATAACAGCTTGTTGAAAATTGTTCCAACAACTTCTTTTAGGTTTATTTTCTTGCATTAATCAAAATTAATGTGGTCCCATCAATTAACCTATCACACCAGAAAAGAACGAAAATAATATATACGTATATGCCATCCACATTCGCTACTGGGCCCCGTCATCACCCGTTAGGTTACTTAACTAATGACAGAGCGGGGGTTGGACTAGCGCGGGTGCAAAACATATACAACATCTACTAGTATATATATAAGTATACAACATTCGTCCCAGGCATGATAATAATCAACATCACAAAATCTCAGCCAACAATACAGAATGGTGGATAATCATGGAGCCTCGGGTTTCATTTGAGCCGCAAATAAAACCCGACATTCCCGGTCATGTGGATAGCCTGTGCAATGAAAACCTGGACCCCTACGAGCGTGTCACGTCCCGAAAGTACGGAACATGACCGGCACTTAAACTACGAAACGTCTCGAGGCGTACGTAATCTAAGTAAGCCGAAAACCCAGAAATCCAAACCAAGAAAAGTAGATGAGTGAAGGAAAAACCAATTTAAATCAAGTATTTTTATTAGCATAAGCCAAATTATGCGGTTTTTTTAAACATCAAATATTTCTTGAAAATTTCGGCAGAGTCTCCTTTGTAAATACTAGCCCCTAAACGGGATACAACATGAATTGTATACGAAATCAATAAAAGGCATCCCCAAGCGGGAGCTAGCTCTTCGTCAATCGACGATCACAACCACACAAGTAATGTAATATACAACGCCAAGGGCGAGTATCAAAACTCAAAAGGAAACTCAAAACCAAAAGAAATCCACAGAAATATAACGCGCGACTCTAAGGTCGAAAGAATAACATCACTGGTCTCTATCTCAAAACAAATACATGTTTGGTTGATGGAATTTACTAGATACAACTGAATAATATTATACAAGGTAATATGATGGGTATGATACCAATAAACCCACCTACTAACAAGTCACCCGAACGAAACTGTGCCCGCAAAGCCGTAACGAAACATGTACGTCAAACCTGCAAGAAACTGGGGCACAACGGGGGTGAGTTGCCAACTCGTGAATAGAAAAACATCTACGAATAAAAATCGCATGTATGACGCAATCCTAGGTCATACGATCATAATATATAATCCTCAAATATATAACCAGCAACCCATAACCATGGTTAGGGCAAATATCTAACCCAAGTGTAATTCCATATGCCCGTGTCAGTGCCTCAGGTAGCAAGGTATCATATGGATGATGTATGAATACATGAAATTGAATGCATGTACTGAAGAAAGCTGCTTTCATAAATCAGAGAGATTTCTGTATTTTAAAAATGAGGTATCATAATGAAATCCGCATAAAACAGTGCCTAGCATCGGCACAAAACGTAATCCCAATATCTCGATATCTCTGTATCACAGTCACTGTACCTCAATATCTCGAAATCTCAATGTCTCAATCACAACGACTAGGGCGCCGTCAGTCCAGGCCGGCCCCTACCATCCATCTCATGGCCACGATGGTATCCTCCGGATATCCGACGCGTCGGGTAATATCACCGGTCGGTCGTGCTCCCCTGCACAGGCTCAACGTCAACCACACGATCTTCTTGCCCCGGGGTACCGTACCGGGCCCACCATGTACCCGAAACGGTTTATCCATCTCCTCGAATCGGGTCTCGAAATCCATCAGCAAACTCATGGTGGACGACTCATACATCATGGGAAAACCGCACTTTTTATTTAAAAGAGAGGAAAGAAGTTTATACAAGTTTTGCGGTTTTCCCCCAAATCCAGAAAATCTCATGGAAATCCAATTCCAAATCATCAATAGCATGTAAAACCATGAATATAGGCATGAGAATCCATGAATACGGCATAACAATGAATAACAGTATGCATGAAGTGACAAGTAATAACTACAATATCTAAGCTGGCATATAAGGTAAGTACACTAATATCATGTTAACTACTAGCTATCAAGCTAAATTAAGCAGTAATATTTCCTAAGGAGTACGTGACATGGCAATTACCGATGAAGATGTGTGTGAGCCGGCAAGTAAGTGTACGTGGTATATACAAATCATCGGTAATGGTGCTGGTGTTCTAACAGCATAATATCAACAATGCAATATGAAATAACAATGTAAGTATGCGATGCGGAGCAACAGCAATAATGTGCGGGAGCTGAATACTAGACACAACGATAACTAATCTGCATTACCCTAATATAAGTCCTACAATAGTGCCTTTTGAAATAACACGAATCGCTGTGTTTTGAAAATAAGGGCTACGGTGTTTTTAAGAAAAGATACGTCTTTTGAAATATCTGTAGAATCCCTTGACCTGTCTTTTAAAATACCCACGATTCGTTAGTTTTGAAATAGGTAGGAGTCTAATCTAGTCTAACAACTACACTAAACTATACGGCTGAACTAACAAGCTGAACTAAAGGTAAGGAAACCGCCCAACATCTGAGTCGATACATATACATACCTGTATATATATTAGTCGGTGATCCCGCCTCAAAAATATCATATCCGATACCATATCTAAAATTAGACATCCCAAGTCAAGAGTGCGGATCAATCATCAATATATAGCTCGTACGTAAATCCGTCGTACGGCATCCCCAAATCTGGGTACGGGTCAATATCATACTCAACACAGTGTTCATCTGGTATCCTCTTTATCACGATCATCATCTGGGGTACTGACCTACGTCTAGTACACTACTAAAATAATTATTCACATGGCATCGTCATCCAAAGATCCGCTATAACATCAGGACGTATCTCAAGTACGAATCCTACCATATCACCGATCTCACGACCTCAACTCAAATCTCATCTCAATCCCAAGTATCATCCGCAAAACCAGTATGTGAACACCTAGTCCCATACCCAGGTGAACAAATAAACACATCTCCCCATATACGCACAGGTAATAACATAGATGTATGCATGTGTGTGTGTGCGTGTGTGGGTGTAAGGACTACTCTAGGGTTTCGCAACTAACACTAAACTAATCCATGAACACCTAGAATCTACCTTTTCCATCAAGTCTAATATCAACATAAAATATATAATCAAAATATATGTGTGTATACGTATTCGTATACATCACCATGAACTGCGGGGGTGCTATACGCCATCCAACAGACTTCTCCCCGTAGATATAAATCTACTCACCTGGTCCTCGCTCGCCGGTGCCGACGTCGCCACGCGCTTCCTTGTCGTCTCGAAGTCCACATGGGGTACCTACATATCATAATGCATCGTATCGCATTAAAACCAAATTCGAAATCGAAACGGCATACGAAAATCAAATCGGCACGCGTATCACGCATAGGTCAAAACCTATCGCCTACGCATGCAAGAATAGTCAAACCAACCCTCGATGTCGAAGTACAACCGTCAAACCATCGAGAAAACCAAAACACACTCATTTGCGCATCCACGAACACTAACTATAATATAAAATAGGTTAAAATACACAAAAACCCCAAATTCACCTTAAAAGCCATTTTTCCGAAAATCTAGCAAGCAAAAGTTACCCGTTTTAGTACAAAACTCGACGTTTAAACAAATCTAGCGGCCATAATACTTATTTAATATCTTAAATAAGTCATAAAAACAATTTCCATAATTTAATCCCAATAAATTTCATTAACCCAAAAATTCTAGTTTATAATATACACAAATTTTAACAATTTTATAGCAAAAATGCACAAACAACAATTTAGGTTGGATTTCCATGAACTAAAGTGTTAAACTACACTTAGTAATGTTAATGAAGTCATGAAAAACATAATCACATTTTTAATCCCAATTATTTAACCAATTTCAAAAACCTAGTTAGCAATTTAGCATAATTAACACAATTTTTAAACTAACCATTAACAACTAGCTACTAATCTTGTTTTAACATGTCATAAGAGCCTAAATACATAACTCAACCATACACCAATTTCACAAAACCCTAACTTGCATTCAAATTCTTCTCTTGAATTTCAAAACTTTCACTTAGAACCACAATTCATATCCTAATTAAGTTAGATTAAAGCAATAACCAACAATTAACAAAAAGCTTAAGATTTTTACCTCACAAGATTTGAGATCTAGCATGAAAATCTTGACCTCCAACTTGAAAACTTTTCACAAAAAACCATGCTTGAGAGGCTAAGGAAAAATAGGTAGGAGTTGGATTTGGAATTAACTTTGAAATTGTTTGGATTTTGAAGCATTTTTGTGGATTTTTGATGCAAATTGTGTGGGATTTTTTTTGAGAGAGGGCTGCTGAAATTTCCAGCAGTGAGAGGGAGAGAGGAGAGAGAGTCAAGTGGGGAAAATGATATGAAGTCAACCCAAGGTCAAAGCACATACTTATATAATCTTTTATTCTTTAAATTCATTGTTTTCTTTTCTTTTAAACTTGAATTGGGGCAAACTTTGGGGGGTTCTTCGTACAAATTTCGGCCAGCCACAAGGTGGGGAGGAGAGAGGGTGTGGGTGAGTGTGGGTGAGAAAAAAATGATAAATGTTATACCCCAATATCTATTTACACTAATCTCACCAAAAAAAGCCTTTTTTTATTCAATAATTCTAACACCGTTTGGCAGTTTCATTTTGTTTCAAAAACAACATGTTAAAATTTTATTTAATGTGTTATGATGCACAAAAATTGTTTCAACTCATTCTAATTTGTAATTTTCCCTAATTAAATGTATTACTGACGGCTTAAAATAATATTAAAATAATTAATTTCGGAAAATTTTCAGAAAATTTGAAATTTCACCAGTTGCTCAATAAACACCAAATACTAGCAATTTCATAGCTAGAATATATATATTTAATTTTATAATAAAGATATTTGTATTTTGACTTTTTACCGAAAACCCCCTTATTTTACCGATTTTCTGAAATTTCACCGAAACGATTTTCAAAACGTTACAATCTTCCCCCTTAAAGTAATTCGGTCCCCGAATTTAAATTAAAACTCCCCCTAATTACTAAAACACCTAAGCAAAACTATCAAGTTGTCGGGGCTCCGAAATCATAAATACATAAAACAAATCGTAGCGCAGCGCATGCGCAAGAAAAATTAGCATATAACTCAATCAAAACTCCGTCAAGTATCTCGCAATCATCGGAGTCATGGTAAAGACACAAATGTCAAATCCAATACAACACCAATATGATATAACTCGAAACTATACACGTAAATATCAAATCTATATATATAAATATCATAAAAACGTACTGTTCTATAAGAAATTAATCCCAAAATACGCATATGAATACTACGTGCGTCTGGTGCACACGGAAATCAAATCCATATACGTGTCATACAAGTGCACAGAAACAAGATCTAAGTGCATCGGGTGCGCACAAAGCATCTGTCATAGGCAACGTGTGTGCCTGACAGCAAAATCAGGTGCATCTGACATGCTCGAAAAATCTCGATTTAGTGCATCTAGTGTGCACCAAATCGCATCTCAAAACATGCGCTCAACATGCGCGAAAATCCAAGGCAGGTGCATCTATCATGCACGAAATCATGAAATCCAATATCAAGCGCCGAACATGCGCAAAATCCAATCAGGTGCACAAGGTGCACAAAACCAATATCGAGCATCATAATCGAAATCGAAGTCCAGTGCATCTAAGTGCACAAAATGCGTATCACTGCACTGCAAGCATATGTGAATCATACCGAGTGCAAAAACCAAATCGTGTGCGTATATACGCACGAAATCAACTCAACTTTATGAAACCCATAAAATCATAAACGTGTGAAACCAAGGCACGAAAACGAGATCAAGTGCAACAACTGAGCAAAATCGCAAATACTCAGCAGGTGCAACCATGGTCCATGAAAACAAATATCATGAAACTCAATCATCAAAATCAATCATGCGAATAGATCGCCCAAAATACCGAAATCAAATATGGCGGAATAGTCCCCGCTCAAGCACTTCCTCTAAGAACTTCTGGCCAACTGTCGTGGTCACTCATAGCATGTCTCATCGACGATCCTGAACTCTGGCCTGCCGGTGTGCATAACATGACCACTCCTGGGTCCAAGTCTTCTCGTAATTTATTCCAGAAGGTCCTGTCGAGGTCTCTCCCAAATCGCGTCTCTGCCGAACTGTCCGGAAGTCATCGTCCTTTACTAGATCTGTTCTCGTTCCGGAACGGCTGCATACTCATCGTGACTCCTTCTGGAAGGTATATCCAAGTACAATGTCTCGGCATGCGTATCGCATCTCTGATGTCGGCGGAGTGGAATATCGTCTCATCAAGATCTCGTACGAACTTCTTACGCCACTTTCTCTAATATCGACTGCTTCGGACTCATCTCGTCGTGGCTGCATGGACTGAGCTCCTATGGCTATCCTCGTATCTGGAGTCTCCCAAGAAATGCATCTCACCACCTGGCATCCGAATGAAGTCGAACCATCCGATCGATTTGTCAAAACCTCATAATCCCCTAAGAGCTCAACATCTTGGGTACAGTTTAACAATATCGAGTATGTACCACAGCATCGATGGTCCAGCCGTAGAAGGACAAACCCAAGCCTCACTAATGGCACCACGGAACTGCCGCAAACCCTAAGGTTCAAAGGCTTTCACACGGTCATTATGTCGAGTTAGGGTTTCGTTCTTCTAGAGGGTCCATAGAATTGCCTGCATGTCTTTCCGAATACTTTAAACTTGGAATAATAGGTTGCCGATATTCGATCGTCTCTGTCGACACTCAACGTCTCTGCGTGAAGTCGTCTCTAGCTGGAATCAATCTATCTGATGACCTCGCATCGGGGTAGCAAACAAACCGCATGTCCTAGTCATTCATCCTTGGTAACTAGCGACCTTCTATCATCTCTTAGTACCACTCGTACTGCAAAAGCTCCAACATCTGGGGCGATATCTCGTCATTCGCAGCAATGACTGGCTCACTCGTCTACACGCTGAACAGTGCCTCAGTCATCAGAAGTAAGCAATACGCCAACGGTCATCAAAATCTGGCTGGCCTCTATCATTGGCTCAATCCTCTGGCGTTGATCTGCACGTCCGAGTAATCTCATACAGCGATCCATCCAAACACTTGTGGCGCAGAAACATAATCAAACGACGCCTTTCAATGCAATCGTATGTCGCCGGAATCACGCCCTGGTCAGTCCTCGTTCGTAACGAGCTAGTGTTGACCGCAACTCTAGCTGTAGCTCTCCCTGCCCGTAATCGTGGCAGCAAAACCATAACTGGTACCGATGAGGCTAGATCAGAAAGGAATATAATACTAAACAAAGAAATGTACATGCTAAGGCTCCTTAAGTGGAGTAGCGTATCGTAAGTATGCCGCGGAACATACAAACGGTACGTCACTCTACTTTAGTCACCTATTCCATCAACCATGGGTCATCCTACGCTCCGAAGGTAAACCTAGCGCTCTGATACCAACTTTGTCACGTCCCGAAAGTACGGAACATGACCGGCACTTAAACTACGAAACGTCTCGAGGCGTACGTAATCTAAGTAAGCCGAAAACCCAGAAATCTAAACCAAGAAAAGTAGTTGAGTGAAGGAAAAACCAATTTAAATCAAGTAGTTTTATTAGCATAAGCCGAATTATGCGTTTTTTTTAAACATCAAATATTTCTTGAAAATTTCGGCAAAGTCTCCTTTGTAAATACTGGCCCCTAAACGGGATACAACATGAATAGTATACGAAATCAATAAAAGGCATCCCTAAGCGGGAGCTAGCTCTTCGTCAATCGACGGTCACAACCATACAAGTAATGTAATATACAACGCCAAAGGCGACGATCAAAACTCAAAAGGAAACTCAAAACCACAAGAAATCCACAGAAATATAACGCGCGACTCAAAGGTCGAAAGAATAGCATCACTGGTCTCTATCTCAAAATAAATACATGTTTGGTTGATGGAATTTACTAGATACAACTGAATAATATTATACAAGGTAATATGATGGGTATGAAACCAATAAACCCACCTACTAACAAGTCACCCGAACGAAACTGTGCCCGCAAAGCCGTAATGAAACCTGTACGGCAAACCTGCAAGAAACTGGGGCACAACGGGGGTGAGTTGCCAACTCGTGAATAGAAAAACATCTACGAATAAAAATCGCATGTATGACGCAATCCTAGGTCATACGATCATAATATATAATCCTCAAATATATAACCAGCAACCCATAACCATGGTTAGGGCAAATATCTAACCCAAGTGTAATCCCATGTGCCCGTGTCAGTGCCTCAGGTAGCAAGGTATCATATGGATGATGTATGAATGCATGAAACAGAATGCATGTACTGAAGAAAGCTGCTTTCATAAATCAGTGAGATTTCTTTATTTTAAAAATGAGGTATCATAATGAAATCAGCATAAAACAGTGCCTAGCATCGGCACAAAACGTAATCCCAATATCTCGATATCTCTGTATCACAGTCTCTGTACCTCAATATCTCGAAATCTCAATGTCTCAATCATAATGACTAGGGCGCCGTCACTCCAGGCCGGCCCCTACCATCCATCTCATGACCACGACGGTATCCTCCGGATATCCGACGCGTCGGGTAATATCACCGGTTGGTCGTGCTCCTCTGCACAGGCTCAACGTCAACAACACGATCTTCTTGCCCCGGGGTACCGCACCGGGCCCACCATGTACCCGAAACGGTTCATCCATCTCCTCGAATCGGGTCTCGAAATCCATCAGCAAACTCATGGTGGACGACTCATACATCATGGGAAAACCGCACTTTTTATTTAAAAGAGAGGAAAGCAGCTTATACAAGTTTTGCGGTTTTCCCCCAAATCCAGAAAATCTCATGGAAATCCGAATCCAAATCATCAATAGCATGTAAAACCATGAATATAGGCATGAGAATCCATGAATACGGCATAACAATGAATAACAGTATGCATGAAGTAACAAGTAATAACTACAATATCTAAGCTGGCATATAAGGTAAGTACACTAATATCATGTCAACTACTAGCTAACAAGCTAAATCAAGCAATAATATTTCCTAAGGTGTACGTGACATAGCAATTACCGATGAAGATGTGTGTGAGCCAGCAAGTAAGTGTACGTGCTACATACGCACATCGGTAATGGTGTTGGTGTCCTAACAGCATAATATCAACTATGCAATATAAAATAACAATGCAAGTATGCGATGCGGAGAAACTGCAATAATGTGCTGGAGCTGAATACTAGACACAACGATAACTAATCTGCATTACCCTAATATAAGTCCTACAATAGTACCTTTTGAAATAACATGAATCGCGGTGTTTTGAAAATAAGGGCTACGGTGTTTTTAAGAAAAGATACGTCTTTTGAAATATCCGTAGAATCCCTTGACCTATCTTTTAAAATACCCACGATTCGTTAGTTTTGAAATAGGTAGGAGTCTAATCTAGTCTAACAACTACACTAAACTATACGGCTGAACTAACAAGCTGAACTACAGGTAGGGAAACCGCCCAACATCTGAGTCGATACATATACATACCTGTATATATATTAGTCGGTGATCCCGCCTCAATAATATCATATCCGATACCATATCTAAAATTAGACATCCCAAGTCAAGAGTGCGGATCAATCATCAATATATAGCTCGTACGTAAATCCGTCGTACGGCATCCCCAAATTTGGGTACGGGTCAATATCATACTCAACACAGTGTTCATCTGGTATCTTCTTTATCAAGATCATCATCTGGGGTACTGACCTACGTCTAGTACACTACTAAAATCACTATTCACATGGCAGCAGCATCCAAAGATCCGCTATAATATCAGGACGTATCTCAAATACGAATCCTTCCATATCACCGATCTCACGTCCTCAACTCAAATCTCATCTCAATCTCAAGTATCATCCGCAAAACCAGTATGTGAACACCTAGTCCCATACCCAGGAGAACACATAAACACATCTCCCCATATACGTACAGGTAATAACATAGATGTATGCATGTGTGTGTGTGCGTGTGTGGGTGTAAGGACTACTTTAGGGTTTCGCAACTAACACTAAACTAATCCATGAACACCTAGAATCTACCTTTACCATCAAGTCTCATATCAAAATAAAATATATAATCAAAATATATGTGTGTATACGTATTCGTATACATCACCATGAACTGCGGGGGTGCTATACGCCATCCACCCGACTTCTCCCCGTAGATATAAATCTATTCACCTGGTCCTCGCTCGCCGGTGCCGACGTCGCCACGCGCTTGTTTGTCGTCTCGAAGTCCACATGGGGTACCAACATATCATAACGCACCGTATCGCATTAAAACCAAATTCGAAATCGAAACGGCATACGAAAATCAAATCGGCACGCGTATCACGCATAGGTCAAAACCTATCGCCTACGCATGCAAGAATTGTCAAACCAACCCTCGATGTCGATGTACAACCGTCAAACCATCGAGAAAACCAAAACACACTCATTTGCGCATCCACGAACACTAACTATAATATAAAATAGGTTAAAATTCACAAAAACCCCAAATTCACCTTAAAAGCCATTTTTCCGAAAATCTAGCAAGCAAAAGTTACCCGTTTTAGTACAAAACTCGACGTTTAAACAAATCTAGAGGCCATAATACTTATTAAATATCTTAAATAAGTCATAAAAACAATTTCCATAATTTAATCCCAATAAATTTCATTAACCCCAAAATTCTAGTTTACAATATACACAAATTTTAACAATCTTATAGTAAAAATGCACAAACAACAATTTAGGTTGGATTTCCATGAACTAAAGTGTTAAACTACACTTAATAATGTTAATGAAGTCATGAAAAACCTAATCACATTTTTAATCCCAATTATTTAACCAATTTCAAAAACCTAGTTAGCAATTTAGCATAATTAACCCAATTTTTAAACCAACCATTAACAACTAGCTACTAATCTTGTTTTAACATGTCATAAGAGCCTAAATACATAACACAACCATAAACCAATTTCACAAAACCCTAACTTGCATTCAAATTCTTCTCTTGAATTTCAAAACTTTCACTTAGAACCACAATTCATATCCTAATTAAGTTAGATTAAAGCAATAACTAACAATTAACAAAAAGCTCAAGATTTTTACCTCACAAGATTTGAGATCTAGCATGAAAATCTTGACCTCCAATTTGAAAACTTTTCACCAAAAACCATGCTTGAGAGGCTAAGGAAAAATGGGTAGGAGTTGGATTTGGAATTAGCTTTGAAATTGTTTGGATTTTGAAGCATTTTTGTGGATTTTTGATGCAAATAGGGTGGGATTTTTTTTGAGAGAGGGCTGCTGAAATTTCCAGCAGTGAGAGGGAGAGAGGAGAGAGAGTCAAGTGGGGAAAATGATATGAAGTCAACACAAGGTCAAAGCACATACTTATATAATCTTTTATTCTTTAAATTCATTGTTTTCTTTTCTTTTAAACTTGAATTGGTGCAAACTTTAGGGGGGGGGGGTCTTCCTACAAATTTTGGCCAGCCACAAGGTGGGGAGGAGAGAGGGTGTGGGTGAGTGTGGGTGAGAAAAAAAATGATAAATGTTATACCCCAATATCTATTTACACTAATCTCACCAAAAAAAGCCTTTTTTCCTTCAATAATTCTAACACCGTTTGGCAGTTTCATTTTGTTTCAAAAACAACATGTTAAAATTTTATTTAATGTGTTATGATGCACAAAAATTGTTTCAACTCATTCTAATTTGTAATTTTCCCTAATTAAATGTATTACTGACGACTTAAAATAATATTAAAATAATTAATTTCGGAAAATTTTCAGAAAATTTGAAATTTCACCAGTGGCTCAATAAACACCAAATACTAGCAATTTCATAGCTAGAATATGTATATTTAATTTTATAATAAAAATATTTGTATTTTGACTTTTTACCGAAACCCCCCTTATTTTACCGATTTTCTGAAATTTCACCGAAACGATTTTCAAAACGTTACAGAGCGTGGCAAGTTACCCGTCAATCCCAGAAGCGAGGCAGCCCCTTCAACAAAGTGAATGGGCCACCCAGCACTTCACGGAATCCGGTAACTTGGGCACCCCTCCGTGGGTCATCCTATACCCCCTACAAGTGCGGCGAATAGCCCGCCAATTCTAGAATGAAGCCCCCTCCGTCTCAATGCCATGAGATGCGGGCTTGTTGCCTTCTAGAACCCGGCTATTCGTGCTCTCCTTCGTGGGGTAATCCTAGTGAAGAAAAAGAAAATAATATGTACAAACGGTGACATCGACCTCAACCCGGTCGTGGCCCAAAATAATATACAACGCGGCAAAGAAGGCAGTCCACACGTCGGACGCTCGCCCCGCAATAACAAATGTACAAATGAATATAAACTGTACTACTAACATTTCATCACATGATATCCAACACGACTATCCAACCACAACCACAGAACAAGCACATAACATCAACGCGAATGTCATATTCGCAAAACCCGTCTAAAAGAACATATTGCAATCAGTCGAGTTTTACTGATCGAGTGACATTCCCGGTCGTAGATAAAAGTGAATGTACTGTAAATACACATTTAAAATTTCGATCGACTAAACTTTTCCAAATAGGCCCCAAAAACAAATCCAGCACTCAAATAAACTTAGGCCAAAACTATATATCATAAATATCATATTTTCATGAACTAGAGCCTAAGAAAAAAATTTGGATACTGTAGCCCAAAAAGCGCCGTGGAAGGGCCGCAAAATGCGCCATTTTGCTCACTTTCCCGGCGGAATTTTGAAGTTAGGCCCCCAAATTTTTTTCTGTAGTTATAGTTTCGCCGGCATGTAATTCTAAGATACTCAGAAAAATTTTAGGACAACTTCGAAAATCGACAGCAAGCACATGAACATAGATTCGTAATTCGGAAAAATTTGTCAATTGAGATTTTAACCTTATGCAAACTAGCTAGTAGGGTTTATGGGTAGACTTAGATGCCATGAAGGGTTACACTAGCGCCCCGGCCAACTTTCGTGGAAGAGTTCCAAGCTTCCAAAGTGATAAGGACGACTCTAAGTCGCACTCGAGATTTATCTTTACCCTGAATGGAGGGGCGGTTTGTTGGAAGAGTTCCAAGCAGGAAACCATGACAAACTCGACGATGGAGGCTGAATACATCGCTGCCAACGATACTGCCAAAGAGGCTGTCTGGATGAAGAAGTTCATAATTGAACTTAGTGTAGTTCCGTCTATTGAGCATCTGATACCTTTGTATTGTGATAACAATGGAGCTGTGGCTTTGGCCAAAGAACCCAGGTCCCATCAGAAGTCCAGAAATATTCTGAGGCGGTATCACCTGATTCGGGAGATAGTTGATCGCCACGAGATCGAGGTCAGGAGAGTTGACACGAAGGGCAACACTGCTGATCCACTCTCGAAGGCCATTCCCCATATACAATTTGAGAGACTCTTCGGGATGTTGGGTATGAGATGAAGGATTACACTAGCGCCCCGGCCAACTTCCGTGGCCAAATGCGGAACAAATTTTTTTACGACGAGCATAAACTTGGCGCTAGGATAGTACTAAAACCCGGATCTTTACCATAAACCTAACTAGCACAAGATGGTTCTATCTACTATGATAGAAAGTTATACCTCAAACTTGAACTCCTTCTCTTCTTGTGTTGCTTCCCCTTGTTGTGAGCTCCTTGGAATGGTATAGATGGCTCCTCCTCACCGTCTTCTCTATGCCAAAGAAAGATCCACCCGAAGGCCTCTACCTTGAGCTCCAACCTCTATCTTGGAGTAACTAAGGTGCTTGATGTGCTAGATTAAGAACACTAGGGTGAGTAGAGAGTTGTTTTAGTGGTTAGATCTCACAAAGCTCTTGATTTTCAACTCATGAAACAAAAGAGCTTTGAGAGAGGAAGAGGAGAGAGCTAGCAAGAGAGAGAATGTATCATGTTGAAATGAGGAGATAGCTCTCATATGATGAAAAAGAATAATGATCATTTTAATTAGGATAAATTGTCATGGTTGATGTTGATTTGACCATTATCATGTCACAATTAATGCTAAGCATGCTCACAAAAATATCTATGTCAACATAGGTCAACAACGTCAAATGGTCAAACCAATTAACCATGATACAATTATCTCTAATTAAAACTCATTAATCAAATTTCTCCATCACATTATGGTTTTAATCAAGTCAATGGTCAAAAGCCTAATGTGGTTCCTCTGCCTCTTTCAACTGTGTATACACACCCGCATCCGTGTTCCGAGGAACACGAATACAATGAGACCGAACCAACCCAAAACTAAATACTAGGATCTGGCTTAAACCAAAGCCCACTAGTATCAACTGCCCGAACACCGAACACGCACAAGTACGCATATGTGAACGAACCCTGTTGTAAAACCATACGACCTCTACTCGTTTCGCCCAAAAATGAACAACCTTCTGTGTGGGACTCTAAACACTCGACACTATGCTGGCAGTGGGTTTAACCACAGGCCGCAAGCAGTACTAGCTGTCGCGTCCCGAAAGTGCGGAACATGACCGGCACTTAAACTACGAAACGTGTCGAGGCGTACGTAATCCAAGTAAACCGAAAACCCAGAAATCCAAACCAAGAAAAGTAGTAGAGTGAAGGGAAACCAATTTAAGTTAAGTAGTTTTAATAGCATAAGCCGAATTATGCGTTTTTAAAAACATCAAATATTTCCTGAAAATTTCGGCAGAGTCTCCTTTGTAAATACTGTCTCCCAAACGGGATACAACATGAATAGTATACGAAATCAATAAAAGGCATCCCCAAGCGGGAGCTAGCTTTTCGTCAATCGACGGTCACAACCACACAAGCAATATAATATACAACGCCAAGGGCGAGGATCAAAACTCAAAAGGAAACTCAAAACAACAAGAAATCCACAGAAATATAACGCGTGACTCTAAGGACGAAAGAATAACATCACTGGTCTCTATCTCAAAAATAAATACATGTTTGGTTGATGGAATTTTCTAGATACAACTGAATAATATTATACAAAGTAATATGATGGGTACGATACCAATAAAACCACCCTCTAGCAAGTCACCCGAAAGAAGCAGTGCGAGCAAGCCGTAATGAAACCTGTACGGCAAAACCTGCACGAAACTGTGGCCCAACGGGGGTGAGTTGCCAACTCGTGAGTAGAAAAACATCTACGAACAGAAACCGCATGAACAACGCAATCCTAGGTTAACGATCATAATATATCCTCAAATATATATAACATGAAGCCTATAACAATGACTAGGGTAAATATCTAACCCGAGTGTAATCCCATGTGCCCGTGTCAGTGCCTCAGGTAGCAATATATCATATGGATGATGTATGAATGCATGAAACAGAATGCATGTACTGAAGAAAATTGCTTTCATAAATTAGTGAGTTTTCTGTATTTTTAAAATGAGGTATCATAAATGAAATCAGCATAAACAGTTCCTAGCATCGACACAAAACAAGTATCCAAATATCTCGATATCTCTATGTCGCAATCTCTGTACCTCAATATCTCAAAATCTCAAAATCTCAATGTCTCAATCACAATATCTAGGGCGCCGTCAGTCCAGACCGGCCCCTACCATCCATCTCAAGACCAAGACGGTATCCTCCGGATATCCGACGCGTCGGGTAAAATCATCGGTCGGTAGTGCTCCCCTGCCAGGCTCAACGCCATCATCTGTGATCCTCTTGTCCCAGGGTACCGCACCGGGTCCACCATGTACCCGAAACGGTTCCTCCACTCTACGAACTCGGGTCTCGAAATCCATCAGCAAACTCATGGTGGACGACTCATACATCATGAGAAAACCGCACTTTTTTATTTAAAAAAGAAATAAGAAGTTTATTTATGTTTTTGCGGTTTTCCTCCAAATCCAAGAAATCTCATGAAATCCGAATCCAAATCATCAAGAGCACGTAAAACCATGAATATAGGCATGAAAATCTATGAATGCGGCATAACAATGAATAGCAGTATGCATGAAGTGACAAGTAATAACTATAATGTCTAAACTGGCATATAAGGCAGGTACACTAATATCATGTCAAACTACTAACTAACAAGCTAAGTCAAGCAATAATATTTTCTAAGTTGTACGTAACATGGCAATTACCGATGAAGATTTGTGTGAGCCGGCAAGTAAGTGTATGTGGTACATACGCATCATCGGTAATGGTGCTGGTGTCCTAACAGCATAATATCAACAATGTAATATGAAATAGCAATGTAAGTATGCGATGCGGGGAGAACAACAATAATGAGCGGGAGCTAAATACTAGACACAACGGTAACTAATCTGCATTTAATATATATATACGTCATACTATGGTGCCATTTGAAATAACAGAAATCGTGGGGTTTTGGAAATGAGGGCTACGGTGTTTTTAAGAAAAGATACGCCTTTTGAAATATCCGTAGAATCCCTTGACCTGTCTTTTAAAATACCCACGATCCGTTAGTTTTGAAATAGGTAGGAGTCTAATCTAGTCTAACAACTACACTAAACTATACGGCTGAACTAACAAGCTGAACTACAGGTAAGAAAACCGCCTAACATCTGAGTCGATACATATACATACCTGTATATGTATAGTCGGTGATCCCGCCTCAATAATATCATATCCGATACCATATCTATAATCAGACATCCCAAGTCAAGAGTGCGGATCAATCATCAATATATAGCTCGTACGTAACTCCGTCGTACGGCATCCCCAAATCTGGGTACGGGTCAATATCACATTATTCATCTGGTATCCTCTTTATTCAAGATCATAATCTGGGTGCTGATCTACGTCTAGTACGATACTAACATCATCAATATAGTCATGATCTGACTGCTGATCTACAGCCTCATACAAACCGATATCATCATCATATATCGTCATAAAGAGGTATACATCGCCTAATGCGACCTATTATAAATATCTTAATATATCTTATCTCGTATCACGATCACATGTCAACCGTTCAATGTATACCACTATTCACATGTAACGTCGTCCCAAGATCCGCTATAATATTAGGACGTATCTCAAGTACGAATCCTGCCATATCACCGATCTCACGGTCTCAAATCAATCTCATCGACTCACTTCAAATCCCCAAATACTATCCTCAAATCCAGTATGTGAACACATAGTCCCATACCCATGTGAACACATAAATACATATTCCCATATAAGCACAATGAAAGAAGAAGGTATGCAAGTATGGGTGTGCGTGTGTATGTGTGGTGCAACCTATACTCTAGGGTCTCGCAACACTAAACCTATCCAATCACACCTAAAATCTATCTTTCTCATCAATAAACTCAACAATATATATGTGTGTATACGCATTTGTATACATCACTACGAATTGCGGGGGTGCTATACGCCATCCACCCGACTTCTCCCCGTAGATATAAATCTACTCACCTGGTCCTCGCTCGCCGGTGCCGACGTCGCCACGCGCTTGCTTGTCGTCTCGAAGTCCACATGGGGTACCTACCGATCATAACGCACCGTATCACATTAAAACCAAATTCGAAATCGAAACGGCATACGGAAATCAAATCGGCACGCGTATCATGCATAGGTCAAAACCTATCGCCTACGCATGCAAGAATAGCCAAACCAACCCTCGATGTCGATGTACAAACGTCAAACCATCGAGAAAATCCCAAACACACTCATTTGCGCATTCACGAACACCAATCATAATATAAAATAGGTTAAAATTCACAAAAACCCCAAATTCACTTTAAAAGCCATTTTTCCGAAAATCTAGCAAGCAAAAATTAACCGTTTTAGTACAAAACTCGACGTTTAAACAAATCTAGAGGCCATAATACTTATTAAATATCTTAAATAATTCATAAAAACAATTTCCACAATTTAATCTCATTAAATTTCATTAACCCCAAAATTCTTGTTTACAATATACCCAAATTTTAACAATTTTATAGCAAAAATGCACAAAGAACAATTTAGCTTGGATTTTCATGAACCAAAGGCATTAAACCACTCAATATAATATTTATAATGACATGCAACCTTAATTGGAATTTTATCTCACCAAAATATAAATATTTTAAAAACCTAGTTTGCAATTTATATAGTTATCACAATTTAAATCAACAAAAAAAGAAAACTAGCAACTTAATTTGATTTAGCATATCTTTGATATGGCAAATACATCACACAACCATAATCTAACAATACAAAATACCAATTTGAATTCAAACCCCTCTTTTGAATTTTAAATCATGCACTTAGAACTAATTAAAAACCTAATTAAACATTTAACTAAGCTAACCTAAAGCAATTAACAACAAATTAAGCAAAAAGGTTTGAATTATACCTGATGATCAAGAGATCAAATGTGGAAATCAAAGCCTCTAAAATGCCAACTTGTTCCCTAGATCCATGCAAGTTGGGCTAATGATAAATGGGTAGGGATTAGATTTGGATTTTAGATTGATTTTTGTGGATTTTCAAGCATTTTTTGATGATTTTTTTAAGGAGAAAGAGAGATGAAGAATGAAAGGGCTGAAAATAGAAGGGGGGGCTCGGCCAATGCAGGTAGGGGAGAGAAGAGAGGGAGTGTGGTGTGAGGTATGGTGAGGGAAAAGTCCAAGTCAACAAAAGACCAAACTCTTTTATCTATTCTCATTCTTCTTATTTCTTTATTTTCTTTTCTTTTCTTTTGCAAATCAAGTGGGGAAAATTGAGGGGGGAACAACTTGGGGCTGCTGAAATTCAGTCAAGGAGAGAGAAAAAATGTGGAGTGTGAGTATGGGTGTGGAAAGAAAAAGATACATATTATACCCCCAAAACCATTTACACTAATTTCACCAAATAAGCCTCTTTTCTTTGATATTTTCTAACACCGCTTAACAACTTCATATCAATTCAAAAACCACATGATAAAATTTTGTTTAATGTGTTATGAGCACAAAATTTGTTCAACTCATTCCAGTTTGTAGTTTTCCCTAATTAAATGTATTAGTGACGGCTTAAAATAATATTAAAATAATTAATTTCGGAAAATTTTTCAGAAAATTTGAAATTTCACCAGTGGCTCAATAAACACCAAATACTAGCAATTATATAGCTAGAACATGTATATTTAATTTTAAAATAAAGATATTTTTATTTTGACTTTTTACAAAAACCCACCTTATTTTACCGATTTTCCGAAATTTCACCGAAACGATTTTCAAAACGTTACACTATCTGTACGTAACAGTCCCCAGGTAGATGCCGATAAGAAGTCCTATGAGGTGAACCCATCTGAACTCCTACTGAGCCTGAATGTGACAATCTCCGTACAGTCCGGTCTATTCGTCTAAGTGTATCGCATGCCGGGCCTAGGGGGCGGTAAATGCCCGACCCCTAATAGCGGTACAAGTCATGTCGGATTATAGCCCAGAACACCCTGAAAAACTACTGGAAACACCACCAGTAAATCTCGCTTGCCCTGGTCAGGGACTTTGTGTAATGACTCTCCTAGACACAGCGCGATATCAACCCCCAATACCGGGAGAGACGAATCATATCTAACTGCCACTGCCTCCATGTGCTTCGGGACTGCACCCAACTACTACCTGTTTGCACGACTCAATAGTGCCGTGGTAGTGTAGCAATCAAAGAACAGTGGGAACACACTTGAGGCAAAGTAGAAGTGTCAAGTCAACGGACTAAGATGTACTCATGTCACCTCGGAACTGCTACCTGACGATAGGTATAATACCAACAAACAGTTCCCGACGAGTCCTATCCAGTGTACTCATAACCTGACGAGCACCTGCATACTATCTCCAGTACGACGTACTGATTGCTGTGGGACAGACCATCTCCCCTACTGGGATGAGAAGCGTATGCACCAGTCTACTCGGGAGTATCGATGCCCTGTCTCGATAATCCTACGACTAGGGACCCGTATAAGGATGTGCTTATAGACTACCCAGCCCCCACTAGTGTGATCGCCATCACAATGCCGGTAGTCAATCAAAGATCCTAAGGGCTCCATCAATATGTATTAGAGATATTTTAAAAGAAATATATACACATATTAAGATAGATACAATATCGAGCAAGACTGTCGTCAATCCATGTATATATCCCAAACTTCTAAAATGTAATATACAAACTAGTACTATACAATAATGGCCTCTAGGGCATACATATCCAACATGAGATACTATAACAGCTGGCCTTAGCGCAAGTGGGAGATTGTTAGTTGTATAAATGCCCTAGAGGCCATTGTTGTACATACGTTGTATATTATGATGGATGCTTGGATATATATAGAGAGAACTTTCTTGCTCGATATGATAGTATGCTATCTGGTTTCACTTTGTCTTAACATGTTGACTTGTATTGGTTTACTGTCTTACTCTCACATGTTGATAAAGCCCTTGGGGTATGTACTTGACTACTAGGACTATAATGAGATCATACTAGTGGGGCCAGGGTGGTCCACGAGTACATCTTATAACTGTTCCTAGTCGAGGGTGTATCGAGACAGGGCATCGATACACAAGAGTAGACTAGCTTATACGCATCTTGACCCATATGATGGGCGATGGATGATCCCATATCCATCGGTGTTTGACATCAAAGATGGTGTACGGGTGTTCAGTGGAGACTGGGTACACAGAACAGACTCGCCGAGAACTCCTAGATGGTATTATACCTATCGTCAAATAGCAGTTCTCCGGTGACACTGGTACAGGTTAGTCTGTAGACCCAAGATCGTCATAGAGTCTTGTCTGATTCCCACTGTGCTTTGATTTTCACCTTACCACGTCTAAGAGGGCGTGCAAAACGGTGGCTTTTGGGTACAGTCCCGAATCACATGGAGGCAATGAGCGATTGGAGGGGTTTCGTCTCTCCCGGTATAGGGAGTTGATGTTGTGCTGTGTTCGATTAGCTATAACTGGATGTCCCTGGCCAAGGCTGATATGGAATGCTGCTGGTAAGAGTTATCAGTATTTTCTCGACCTGTTATGAGCCTCACATCGACACGACTTATCAGTTACTGGGGTCTGACGTTTAGCACCATTAGACTTGATATGGGACATACCAGACGAAGAGACCGGACTGTACGGTAGTGTTATTGATTGGATTCACAGGAGAATATACAGGCTTGCTTGTTGATCTTCTGATCACTCAATAACTGGGTGGCTGTTACGTCTAGCTGACCGCTTGCAGCTTGTGGGTGTTTGATATGATTATTACCTACTGCCGGCGTATTGACGATTCTTTAGAGTCCTACACAGAGCTTTCCTGGTTCAGGCAAAATGGAGTAGGAGCACATATATGATATGTGCGGGACCGAGAATAATGCGATATGAGATACCATATTCTATTCTCGCGATATGTGATATCGGCCGGGTATATGTGATATAGCCGGGTCATCGGATCAAGTGCTAATTCGATGAATTGGTACATGTTATATTAGTCGGTTATATGTAATATAACCGGATTATCAGATCAAGTGTTGATTCGATAATTTAATGTATAATTATATATGAGATATACTACGTTATATTAACTAATATAAACTCGCTTTATTGATTCTTTTTCTCACATGATAATACATTGATGTATATGCGATATATGTTAATTTTATTATTTTCTTTTGTTACAAAATATATTATATATATGATATATAATATTGTAACAAGTTAGGATTACAAATGCAACAAAGTTTTTGATTTTAAACCTAGTTAGGGTTTGGATTAGGATTAAGTGTTTGGATGAGGGTTAAGGAAGCTTCATGAAGCTTTGACTTTGTCATCTTGCTTTGATATTTTGTGAAGATATTTGTTAACCCAACACAAACCCTTAACCTATGGTTTATTCTCTATAAGGGTTAAGGCTTTCATTCTTAAACCATGGTTGCAATTGTAACCACAACAATAATTCATTATTCATCATAAAAGGTTTTCTTCTTCTTCTTGCTCTTGAAAATGCTTCACTAGCTTTTTAGTTTGTGGTGATTAATAGTGAGAAATTGAAAACAAAAGAGTGTAAAATTCCTACTTTATCATCCTCATCTATTCTAGCCACTCAGATCAGGGTGTTCACTTCACTAATAATTCATTAGAGAAGTGAGAGCTTGGGTTAGAGATTCTTCAAGGTAGATCATCTTAGATCAAGAAGACTTCAAGCAAGATGCATCATTCACCTCATGGAGCCTCTCGAGAGTCAGAGTTCTTGATGATCGCAGCGAAGGGACCTCAACACGGAGCTTATGAAGCGAAGGAATAGACTACAAAGGTTGTAATCCTAAACTCTATGTGATAGATACTACTTTGTATATGATACAAACTTGTTACCCTAATATTTCTAGTAAAGGTTCATGATTTGTTTGCTTTGTACCTCTCTAATTTTTAAAGTGGCATGAGTGATGGTACCAAATCCTAGACTAGGTGCTAGGGAAACCCAACAATAGTGCTCTCAAGTCAATTATTGGATCGCAGGCACGTGATTGCAATGATTGAGGGATGATCTATATCGGTAGGACAGTCTTACTCGAGATGATAGTATGCTATCAGGTTTGTTTTTATCATCGTGTGCATGCTTCAGGTGACATTACAGATCACTATTAATTGTTGATAGAGCCCATTGGATTCTTGCTTGTCTACCAGCAGTATGATGGCGATCATATACGTGAGAGTTGTGTAGTCTATAAGCACATCCTTAAAGTGTCCCTAGTCGTGGGAGTTTCGAGACTGGGCATCGATACTCCATGAGTAGACTAGTGTATACGGATCGAGACCCCGATGAGGGGCGGTGGCCGGTCTCACAAACCATTGGTGTTATTTGGTTCACCTAAGATGTATACAAGTGCTCGTTGGGTTATGAGTACACCGGACAGACTCGCCGGGAACATTGTAGTTGGTATTATACCTATTGTCAGATAGAAGTTCCCCGGTGACATGTGTACAGGGTACTCTATCAACCTGAGATCGTCATTTATCTCGTGTGAGTTTTCACTGTTCTTTGATTACTACCCTACCACGGCTCAAAGGAGTCGTGCAAACAAATTTTAGTTGGGTACAGTCCCGAGCCACATGGAGGCAGTGAGCGGATCGTCAGGGAAATCGTCTCTCCTAGTATTGGGGGTTGATGTCGCAGAGTGTAGGGTGGCCATCACCAGAAATCATTGGCCAAGATTTTCGAGAATTATTGATTCGGATCAGTAATTTCTCAGGTGGTGATGAGCTTCATACCGACACTAAATTTCGCGTTATTAGGGGTCTGACTTTATCCACCCCATAGACCCGATATGCGATACTCATAGACGAATGGACCGGACTATACGAATATTGTCACTGTCAGGCTCTGTAGGGTTTCAGGATGAGTTTGCTCATCGGCCTCCATTTCGCTCAATACCTGGGCAGCCGTTACGTGCAGCTAGTGCCACTGATGTGCTTATGGTTAAACCCACTGCCAGCATATTGACAAGTCTTTAGAGTCCCATACAGAAGGTTTCCTAGTTCGGGCGAAACGTTGTAGAGGCCGTATGGTTTTATGGCAGGGTTCGATCATATACGTGCACTTGTGCACGGATCATGATCGGAGGGATAATACTAGTGGGCTTTGGTTTAAGCCAGATCCTAGTATTATATTGTTGGATTATTTTCGTCTCGTTGTATTCGTATTCAGTTGGAATACGGATGCAGGTATGCATATACAAATGAGAGGTATTCGTGTAATCCGTTACATAATTACTTTTGGAGACTCCATTTCTTTTTCTAGTATTAAACATTTAGGGTTTTGTGTAAATGTTTAATATTGTTGAGGTGTAAAGTGTGAGTGCAAATTTTGGCATGGTGCATTGATTGTGGCATGGTGACTCATGGTGTGTTTCTTTATGCCATGCTTTATTCTTTATTAGTTTTTGGTTGTGAGATATTTGGGGGGGGCAGCCCTTTATTTTTTTTGCTGGGAATTTCTATTGTAGCCCATCACAATACATCACAACTCACTCAAAAAGAAAACACCAGAACCTTTTCTTCACTTGGATTTTTCTTTGGCAAAAACTTGAGCTCACACTCTTCACTTCACATGGCTTCTTCTTCACCTCCATTCATACCCTCTCATGAGTTGAGAATCCATGGATATTTTGAGACAAAGTAATCACACGCTATCTCTACTTCATCATGGCCATCTAGGCTAGCAAACTTGATGTCCGAGTTGCTTCGGTTTTGAAGAGGGAGCCCATATAAAGAACCCTCGACGTGGATCTTCTTCGATAGAGGGAGACTGGAGATCAAACTTGATCGGGGAAGCCGTGAGGAGCTTGGGACAGAGGTTGAAGACCGAAGGACACGGATCGATCGGTATAACCTCTGTAAACTCCTTTTATAGAACTAGTATAGGGTTAATGGTGCAATCCGTCGTTTAGGGTTCCATTAGCGCCAGGTTTGAAATGTTTTTGTTCTACATTGGGCCACGGATTGATGGCCGGGGCACTGGCGTAGATTTAAAGTAACAAACCATCTGCGGGTACATGGTGGGCCCGGTAAGGTACACCGGGGCAAGAGAGGTTTTGTGGGGATGAAGATGAGCTTGGAAGTGGGAGCACTACCTAACGGTGATAGTTTGGACCCGGCGGTTATCCGGAGGATACCGACCAGAGTCTTGAGATGGATATGAGGGCCAATCAGAGGATGTGGCGCCTTCGATATGAGGATTTACGTGTCGATACTAGACTCGGGTTTTCATGATGTTTCGAGTGTCGGTGTTGGACACTCAGGTTCCATGATTTTGATGTGTCGTTGATGGACACATGTTAGCTGATTTCCTCATACATACAGGCACATGATTCAAATGATTTGATTTTACATGCTGACATTGGCATTTATTATATTGTGGATATATATGCATACGTGGACACCCTAGAGATCATAGTATTACCTTTATGATACAATAATGGCCTAGGAATCGTTGTTTATTTGATTTCTACCAGCTGATGTTTTCTACTCACGAGCTGGAACCTCACACCCATTGTGCCACAGTTTTCTTGTAGGTCCGACCACTTGGATTAGTAGCGATATCGCTGGCACACAGTTCCTTCATGGTGTTTGCTTGGGTAGATGGGTCACATTGGATCGTGCCCATTCTTGTATTATTATTCCTGATGTATCTAGATAAAATCCATCAATCAGAAAGTAGACATTGTATTTTGATTGACCAAGTCAGACTTGTGTTGCGAGACTTAGAACGATGGGTGTATGTTCGCTTCTTTTGTGTTGTTGATGCCTTGCTTTACTTATTTCTTCTGTGTTGATCTTCGCCGTTGGGCGTCGTATATTTATTGCTTACTTGCGTGGTTGTGTTTCGGCCGATTAGCGGAGAGCTAGCTCCCGCTTGGGGATACCTATATATATTGCTTGTATGTTGTTTTGGATCAATATATAGAAGGGAGGTGCTGCCCAAATTTTTAAAAGACGAAAAATGTTTTCAACTTTAGTATATATTTCATTTGCATTTTCATATATCAATATCTATGCATTTAAAGAAAACATCATTTCATTATACTTTTATTTCAAAATTTCACCCCCACTATTTTCCGCAAAAAGGTTTAGATTTCTGGGTTTCGTCTTACTTGAATTATGTTACGCCTTTAAACGTTGTGTGATTCTTGTGCCGGTCACGTGCCAAATTTTCGGGTCGTGACAGTTTCCTAGCACCACCATGAGGTCAAACCTAGCATCGAACATGCAATTTTCAAAAATTCAGTGTGCTAAGTAACACTATCCTAGAATTTAACTATATTATTAGGGTTCCTAAGATGAAATCTAAAGAGCTAAGCTAAAAGAAAGAGGCAACAACCTTTGAAGACCGAGTCCTTCACTTGACAAGCTCCGTGTAGTAGTCCCTACGACTCCACAAGGCTCCACTTGAAGATTGAACAAGCTTGTTTTTCGATCTTCGTGCCGAAGATGATCCATCCGAAGCTCCGCTAATCCAAGACATTTCTTCACTAAACTCTTTAGTGAAGGAAACACACTACACTTAAGTGCTAATCAAGTGTATGATGGTGAAGCAGGGGTTTTGTTTGATCACTAGGGTTCTCACAAGCCCTAGGTTTCACAACTAATGTGGGTGTTAGGGCTTGGAGGAGATGAGGAGGAAGATGAAGAGTGCTAGAGAGAAAAGAGCTCATGTGAGGAAAAATCACAAGTCTAGAAAACTCAAGTGTAGATTGGCTCAACAAAATAGCTCACTGATTGAAGCATGGAATATCATCCATTATAATATAGCAACCATGCTTCTATACTGACACCAAATAAATAATGAAATATCAAAGCCATGCTTCACCCCATTCCTCATTTTCCACCTCATCATTTCCATTTCCAATAAATAGAAAATCAACCATGCCTTATTATATATATATATATATATGAAATATATATATATATATATTAATATATATAAAGAAAATAGTTAGTGAGCAATAATATTAGTTAATATATAATTATATCAAATATAAATATATATATCATATTATTAAATCAACACTTGATTCAATAATCCGGTTATATCACATATTACCGACTAATATTATTTATCTGTATATCACATTATAAAATCAACACTTCATTCGATAATCCGGTTATATCACATATAACCTGACGGATAACAAATTACTACCAGATTACAATACGGTATCACATACACGTATTTAATCAGGCCCCCGCACATATCAGCATATGTGCCCTACTTCTTTTAGCTTGAATTAGGAAACCTCTCCGTGGGACTCCAAAAACTCGTCAATACGCCAGCAGTAGGTGACGATCACATCAGTCACCCATAAGGCTTCAGCGGTACTAGCTGGACGTAGCGATTACCCAGGTATTGAACGAATAGAAGATCAACAAGAAACCTTTTCCAATCGCCCATGAAGCCTATAAGTAACACTTACCGTACAATGCGGTATCTTCATATGATATGTCGCATATCAAGTCTAGGGGGAATCGTCAGACCCCAGTAACTTGATAAGTCTTTTCGATGTATGGCTCATAACTGTTCGAGAAACTACTAATAACACTTACTAGTAAATCTCATCAGCGGCCCTGGCCAGGGACTTCCTGTTATAGCAAATCGAGCAGAGCGCAACATCAACTCACTATACCGGAAGAGACGAAACCCCTCCTATCACTCATTTCCTCTATGCGACTCCGGACTGTACCCAAAATTCACTTGTTTGCACAACTCCTTTGAGTCGTGGCAGGGAGGAAATCAAAGTACAGTGGGAACCACAAAAGACTCTATGACGATCTCGGGTTTACAAACTAACCTGTATCAATGTCACCAGAGAATAGCTATCTAACGATAGGTATAGTGCCAACTAGGAGTTCTCAGCGAGTCCTGTTCGGTGTACCCATTCTCTAATGAGCACCTATGTACAATCTTTGATGTCAAACACCAATCGTTATAGGATCAACCATCGCCCGTACAGGGTCAAGAAACGTACATACTAGTCTACTCTAGAATATCGATGCCCTGTCTCGTTATCCCCTCGACTAAGAACAATTAAAGGATGTGCTTGTGGACTACACAAGTCCGAGTAGTATGATCCGAATCATAGTCCTGGTAGTCAAGAAAACATCCTAAAAGCTTTATCAACATGTATCAGAGAGACGGTATAATTATTTTGCTGGGTTTGCATTGCACCCCGACACGGTTTCGGCAAGCAATAAGTATGCTATTTTAAAAAATTTAGGGTGCCGAGCGAGCCCGAACCAAGGATCTAACAAGAGAATTAGGGTTAAACTAAGCAACCAAACAACTTTACTCTAAGTGAACAAGGAATACAACCTTTGTAGACCGGTCCTTAACTTCTAAAGCTTCGTGTAGTAGTCCCTTAGCTCCAAGTAGTGGTCTCCCAGACTTTCGTTAGGCACCACTAGGCGAAGGGAACAAGCTTTCTCAAGGATCTTCGCGGCCGAAGATGATCTACGCCGAAGAATCTCTAACTCAAGCTATCTCTTCACTAATTGATGGATTAGTGAAGCAAACAACCTATACTAAATGGCTAGTTTGGTATAGATTGATGAAGTTGGAATTTTGCTCACTTTAGATTTAATTTTCTCTTTTTCTTTTTCTTCTTACTTAAAAGCTAGAGAGCAAGGAAGGAGATGAAGAAGAAACTCAAGTGACCTCAACTAATGAACCATGGGAGAGAAAATATCTCATATAACTCATGTAGAGACTAAACCATGGATAAAGATAATGGTTAGGTTAATAAATATCTAGAGTAAAACAAAATTAGTAGACATAAGTCAAAGCTTCTCCATACTTCCACAAGTATCTCAAGCCTTGCTAATTTCCACCTAATTCTGACTTTTCCCTTAATATTTAAACACCCAAATTATCTTAAATTAGTTATGAGTCTCATACACCTAAGTCCAATGTATCATCTTGCATGACACATATTAAATACATTAATATATATTACATATATATTTGTATGTATTTTGAGAAAATATTTTCTTAAGTGAGCTAATATTAGTTAATGTATATTAATATATCAAATATATAATTATACAATAAATTATTAAATCAACACTTGATTTAATAATACGGCTATATCACATACAACCGACTAATATCATATAATAAATTATTGAATCAACACTTGATTCAATAATCCGGTTATATCACATATAACCTATATCGCGAGATTAGAATGTGGTATCACATACACGTATTAATCTCGGTCCCGCAGATATCACATATGTGCCCTACTTCATTTCGCTTGAGCCAGAAAACCTCTGTGTAGGACTCTAAAGACTCATCAATACGCTGGCAGTAGGTGATGATCATATCAGTCATCCACAATCCGTCAGCGGTACTAATTGGACGTAATGGCTACCCGGGTATTGAGCGATCAGAATATGAACAAGCAAGCTTGTTCATACTCCCGTGAATCCAATAAGTAACGCTACCGTACAGTCCGGTCTCTTCGTCTGATATGTTACATATATAGTCTAGGGGTGGTAAACGTCAGACCTCAATAATTTGATAAGTCATGTCGATGTGAGGCTCATAACGGGTCGAGAAACTATTGATAACTCTTACCGGTAAATCTCAATATCAGCCCTAGCCAAGGACTTCCTGTTATAGCCAATCGAAAATAGCGCAAAATCAACCCCTAATACCGGGAGAGACGAAACCCCTCCTATCGCTCATTGCCTCCATGTGACTCGGGACTGTACCGAAAAACAACCGTTTTGCACGCTCTCTTAAACATGGTAATGTGGAAATCAATGCACAGTGGGAATCATATAAGACTCTATGCCGATCTCGGGTCTATAAACAAACCTGTACCAGTGTCACCAGAGAACTGCTATCTGACGATAGGTATAATACCACCTAGGAGTTCTTGGCGAGTCATGTTAAGGGTACCCAGTCTCCACTGAGTAATCGTATAAAATCTTTGATGTCAAACACCAATGGATGTGGGATCATCCATCGCCCATCAAATGGGTCAAGAAACGTATACGCTAGTTTACTCTGGAATATCGATACCTTGTCTTGATACTCCCATGACTAGGAACAATTAAAGGATAGACTTATGGACTGCCCTAGCCCCACTAGTATGATCTCCATCATAGTCCTGATAGTCAAGTATACATCCTAATGGCTTTATCAACATGTAAGAGAGAGACGGTATAAGTATACATTTTAAAATAAAGAGTAACCAGATAGCATACTATCATGTCGAAGAAGAAAGACCTCCCTATATATGTCCAAGCATCCACAATAATATACAATCTTGTACAATAATGGCCTCTAAGGCATACATACAACTAACATATATAAGTGTACATGTTAAGATAAAGAGCAATCAGATAGCGTACTATCTTGTCGAGCAAGAAAGTCCTCTATATATACGTCCAAGAATCCACTATATCATACAATAATGGCCTCTAGGGCATACATAATCCTAACAACTCAGTCATCGAGGTCACCTTGGAAGACTGAAATGATAACCGCCTCGTGAAAGGAGGTTGCCCTTACCATATACCAAGAACATTCTCTTATGTTCATAACTTCATCCCAATGTGTCTCCAGGATTGGATTAATATACGCTTATTGCATCCATTGCAAAAGCAATATCTGGTATGGTACTTGACATCTAATGATTGACCCAATTGCCTACGCAAGTGATATGTCAATCATGCAAATCCCTCTCCTAATCAGTCTAAAAGGCATCTCTTTAGAGAGGGTCACTCTATCACCTACGGGTACACCACCACGGCAGGAGTCGTCCATTCTAAAACTCTTTAGAATAGTGTCAATGTACCTAAATTGGGACACTTCCCAAATCTAGGTCTAAAACTATAAATCTAGTGACCAGAATCCCTGATATTTTATCCAGACTCTATATGGAGAAACACCTTATGAAAACCACTGTGTAACCGATCCTAGTATAGGAACATCACTTCCTATAAGGAGTACGTCATTCAAATACCAGGACATCACTCCCTACTATTTTCTTACCAGGTTCATATATTGTTCTGATGAAGTCAAACTCTATGTCTGTCACATCAAAAAATAGACGATCTATCTCTTCTATACTTACTTTAGTCTATAAATAGACATAAGCTACTAGCCTACCGTGCTTCCGCTGCTCCCACTAACTACAACAACCCTCTGGCAGAGTCGTATACACGTGCACTTCTAAAGCTAATTTAGAACGACGTTATATTCCTCCACCTACCAGATCTCATAATTTTGGACAACAGTAGTGGCAAGCTTGGGTCATTAAAAACCTCCCTGTCGCCATCTTTAATAAGGCCGAAGTACCTCTCGGGTGGCTATGGTTACCTACTATATCTGCTGAGTGGCTAATGGATTGTTGAATCCAATTGAATTTTTAGGTTCTACTAAATTTTCTGTAATCGTTTGTGGTTCTGGAATCATTTCCAGTTCTACCATACTCCCACTTGTGTTTTCATTTTACTTAGGAGGTGGCGAGTCAAGAACAATATAACTATCGATCCTCCAAATGGTAGAATGTTAACCTCGTCAAAGCCCGGATAACCAACCAACTGTCATTACTAAAACGTGCCTTGTGTTTATCCAGATTTTTTTTTTAAGCATAAGTCAGACTACTCCATATACCTTAACTTCGTTAGGATATAAATCCATTCAATATCTAATATAGAAACAAAGGCACTGATTTAATTAGAACCGGATTCAAAATACATGCAGCCGTTTCCAGTGCATATCGACTGAATGGAAGAAGGCCAAGCAGCATTACTCATCAAGGAGCGTACGCACGGATGAGTAACCTAAAAAAGAAGCCAGTTCTCAAATATATTACTTACAACGGAATACCTAGCATAAGTATCTACACCTTGGATCACCCCGAAGAATCCTGATACTTGCAATGTATGGTTCTCTACTTTATTATTTTACCTATAACTTCTCAAAATTTGGACCTTGTATTTCAACGAAATACTTGTATAAAACCAGAGAAGTCATAAGTAAATGGAATATAGTACGAGTACCAACCCCTTTGTCCTAATGGACACCGGACAACATACAATATTTTGTATAAGTCCTTTGAGTTTAATAACTCAAACCATGTGCGTCGTGGGTTCAATGCACCTTACCTAACCATCCACCGATATTGGTAAACGTCATTAACAAAATTTCAAAAAGTTATATCTCACTTTATAAAATAAAATGTACAGATATATCAGTTTGAAATTGGTGCATAACAATGGATATACAAAACCAAATATTTGCCGTTAGGCAAATCCCAGGAGATTTCCTCAAATATCACCAATTATAAAGAATTCTGATACCCCCACGACTACGAACAATTAAAGGATGGACTTATGACTACCCTGGCCCCACTAGTATGATCTCCATCATAGTCCTGGTAGTCAAGTACACATCCTAAGGGCTTTATCAACATGTAAGAGAGACAGTATAAGTATACATGTTAAGATAAAGAGTAACCAGATAGCATATTATCATGTCGAGCAAGAAATTCCTCCTTGTATATGTCCAAGAATCCACAATAATATACAATCATGTAAAATAAAGGCCTCTAAAGCATACATACAACTAACAATCTCCCACTTGCACAAAGTCCAGTTATTGTAGTATCTCATACCCAACATCCCTTAAAGTCTCTCTAGGGAAAGGCCTTCATGAATGGATCCGCCGTGTTATTCTTCCTGTCAACTCTCCTGACCTCGATCTCCCGGAGATCCACCATCTCCCTGATCAGAAGATACTTCCTAAGAATATATCTGGATCACTGATGGGACCGGGGTTCCTTGGCTAAAGCCACAACTCCATTGTCACCACAATGGTAGGAACCTTACCAAGTTCATCTCATGAACATTTTTATCCAGACAGCCTCTTTAGTAGCATAATTGTTAGCTATGTATTCAACCTTTACCATCGAGTCTGCTACGGTATGTAGCTTGGAACTCATCAAACATACCGTCCTTCCATTGAGGGTAAAGGCAAAACCCGCGATTGTTTTACAGTCGACCTTATCACTCTGGAAGCTCGAATAGGTAAAGGACTCAACATGGAGTTCACCATTACCAAACACCAAGAACATTTCATTAGTCTTCTCAAGTACTTTAGAATGTTCTTCATAGCTATCCAGTGTTTATCCGTAGGATCTGATTAACACCTACCCACTATACCTAGTGAGTATGATACATCCTCTTAGTTCTATCTCTATAGGTCTTAATCATTGGATGTAGGAGGCATCACCCAGATCCTACATGAAGAAACTTTGTGATAAGAAGAGCTTGACCGAGTGTAGCATAGGAACACCATTTCCTATCAAGAGTATGTCATCCACGTAAAATACGAGGAAGAAAACCTTACTCTCTACAACCTTTTTATATATACAAGGTTCGTCTACCTTTTCGATAAAGTCAAACTCTTTGACTGCCACATCAAAATAGATGTTCTAACTCCGCGATGCCTGTTTTAATCCGTAAATTGATTTATGCAACTTGCATACCTTTCCGCTGCTCCCACTGTCTACGAAGCCCTCTTGCAGTATCATGCACACGCTCTCTTCTAAATCACCATTTAGAAAAGCGGTCTTGACATCCAACTGCCAGATTTCATAGTCATGGTATGCAGCGATGGCAAGTAGGATCCGGATGGACTTAAGCATAGCCACTGGAGAAAAGGTTTCATCATCATCCACACCTGGTTGTTGGCGAAAACCTTTTGCCACAAGTCTAGCTTTGAAAGTCTCAACTTTTCCATGCACACCAAGAATCTTCTCATGATCCACTTGCTTCTAATGGGTTTTACCCCTTCAGGAGCAACTTTCAAAGTATATACTTTGTTGGTGTACATGGATTCCATCTCAGATCGCATTGCATCCAGCCAATTCACAGAGTCCCCACTCGTGATGGCCCGCTCGAAGCTAGTTGGGTCATCATCCACCATGATGCAATCCTCGCTCCCACTGTCATTGAAAAAACCATAGTATCTCTCAGGCGGATGAGGAACCCTACTAGATCTACGGAGAGGCTGAGGTTCATCGGGAACTATTGAATCCTCCAGCTCCACCAAATCATCAGTTGTAGTTTGTATAGCTGGAACTTCTTCCAGTTCTACCTCATGACCACAAATTTCTTTCGCAAGAAATTCCTTTTCTAAAAAGGTGTCATGCCGAGAAACAAACACCTTTTCTTCCTCGTTGTGGTAGAAGATATACCCTCACGAATCTTTAAGATATCCAACAAACTTACACATAACTTACCTTGCCTCGAGCTTGTCCGGATTTTGCCTTTCAACATAGCCCGGACAACCCTATATCTGAACTCGTTTAAGACATGGTCTCTTCCCATACCATATCTTATATGGGGTGGTAGGCACCGATTTGGTCGGAACCCTATTCAATAGGTATGTGGATGTCTTAAGCGCATAACCCCAAAAGGAAATAGGAAACTCAGCAGTACTCATCATATAGCACACTATATCTAATAGGGCGTGATTCCTCCGCTTCGATACACCGTTGTGCTGTGATGTATACAGAGGAGTAAGCTGAGAGAGAATTCCATCTATTTTAAATAGTCACGGAATTCCGTGCTCAAGTATTTTCCTCCCCGATCAGATCGAAGGATTTTAATACTTTTACCCGTTTGGTTCTCTACTTCGCACTTATGTTCTTTGAATTTCTCAAAAGCTTCAGACTTGTGTTTCAACAGGAACACATGTCCGAATCTTGAGAGATCATCAGTGAGTGTAATGAAGTATGAGTAACCATACCTGGCATATGTAGACATGGGACCGCATACATCACTATGTATCAGTTCCAAGAGTTCAGTAGCTCCTTCTCCGTGTCTAGTAAACGGAGTTTTAGTCATTTTACCTTTGAGACATGACTGGCAAGTTTCATATGATGTAAATTCAAAATGATTTAAATATCCATCTCTATGCAACTTAGCTAGTCGTGTCGCATTGATATGACCTAGTCTATAATACCATAAGAAGGATTCGTTCATTTCTGAACATTTCCTCTTGTGTGTGTTCTGTACGTTAAGAACTGTAGTTTGATTTGGAACGTATATGCCATTACATAACGTGCCTGATCCAATCAACTTTTAATTCAGGAAAATGTTCATAACATTATCTTACAATACAAGATTATATCCTTCTTTACTTAATAAAGAAACTGATATAATATTGCATATCAGGTTTGGTATATAATAACATTCGTTCAGAATCAATGTATTACCAGTTGGTAATACAAGGTGATATTCGCCAACTGCTTTGGCTGCAACACTTGTACCATTCCCTACTTTTAGAGAACGATCATATTTTTCCAGTTCTCTACCTTTCTTTATCCCATGTAACATATTACATATGTGGGATCCTGATTCGGTATCTAATAGCCAGGACGTAGATTGTACTGAGAAACAGTTCTCGGTAACAAACACACCCGAAGAAAATGCATCAACATGCTCATTCCTCGATCGGGTCGCGTGGGAATCCGGATATTCCCCTATTTCCTGCTCGGACTTATAACAATTATAAGATAGAGCGGAACCAACGTTCCCCAGCTCAGTATAACAAGCGGGTTCGATCAATACATCCATATTATTATCTTGATTAAGCCATGTCACGGTCGCTACCTAGAGAGAGAGAAGAAAACACTCTCCGTATGCTCTTATAAGATTAGATTAGTTATTATTTTATCTAATCGGGATGGCTCCCACTGTTTTTATCAAATCTTCCTTCAAACCCTAAAAGGTAAGACTAGCCGGGAATAATTACACCCTCTAAGTTCGCCAATCTTTTGGCTAAGCTAGTGTCGGTACTTTGAGGGAGGTTCCCCGTGCTTTCGCACGGACCTAAGTAAAATAAACCTCATTTTCCCAGTGACATAACCCCATTAACACCTTTCTAGACACCTATTTGATCGGCTAATTGTAAAGTGTAAAACACTCCCAGGAGTAATTCTTACTCGCAGTGGGTATCGGGATCCAACTATCTTATAGAAGCTATACAATCTCATTGCAAATTTCAACACTTGAAATTCCCAATAATTTTTGCCCTTAGCATCCTATGATCTTGACGCAGGCCAACAAACCATAGTCTACTGGTCAAGTTCAACCCGTACATTTCATGATTGAATCAAACCCACCAGCACGACCCTTGACGCAGGCCAACAAATTCGCACAACTACCCTAATCAAATCGCATCATATGCAGCTGATAAGCACTAAAAAGCTAACGCACACTACGTCTTGACGCAGGCCAACAAACGTAGCAAGAATACTAAGTAGTACTTATTTGAAATGACGGAGGGCTACGACAGGTTTTTAAGAAAACCTTTTGCGTAATGAACTTGATATCATTGTAGAATCGAGTGAATTGAAAAAGATTATTTTTAGGCTTTTACTAGTTTCGCTAAAGAAGTCACTCCCGGTGAAGGGATCTCGGATCTTTCCTCATCGAATGAGGTGCTGGATATTCATCAAGGAATACCACTATGCAAAGCAAGAACTATAGAAGCAATCAAAAGAAAAAACCGAGTGGGTCGTAGCATTTGCTAGTTTCGCTAAAGTGGTCACTCCCGGTGAAGGGATCCCGGCTCATTCCTTATCGAATGAGGTGCTGGATATTCTACAAGGAATACCATTATGCAAAGCAAAAACTAGAGCTACACTTTTTGAAAATTTGATTCTATAACAACTTTAGGTTTCTTTCCTTTCATTAATCTCATTAATGTAGTCCCATCATTTATCTTCCTAAGCATCACAGAAGAAACGAAAATACAACGTACGCTTATACCATCCGCATTCGCCACGGAGTCCCGTCATGCACCGTTAGTTTACTTAACTACCGGTAGAGCGGGGTAGGACTAGCGCGGATGCATAACATAAGCAACGTTTATTATATATCATATATATAATATAAAGCATTCGTCTCACGCAGTTATATGATCTCATCACAGAAAATTGCAGCAGAAGTCAACATATGAAATATCGAATATACTAGGAGGTCCGAGTTTTAAATTAAGCCAGTAAAAAACACGGATTCCACGGTCTTAATGAATAGCCAAACTTACATCCCAAGACCCCTACGAGAGTGGCAAGTAACCCTACCAATTCTAGAGTTAGGAGACCCGATGTCGACTCCTCGAGATGTTCTCCTACTGGACTCTAGAACCCGGTCACTTATGCTACCCACATTGGGTCTATCCTAATGCGGAAAAGTAAATAATATACATCAATGGTGACAGCATCCTCAACCTGGAAGTGTCCCAATAACAGAATATTACATACAAGTTTTTACATAATTGAAAATGAAAAACTCTCATCTCACGCAAAACCCCCCGGCTATTCAAACACTACGAACCAATTTAACATATCACTGCAACATATAACACCACATGTCATAAACATAAGTAAATATGTGTATCCCAATTGTTATTGACGTATAGCAACGAAACCGGCGATACACCACATATTACACTTACGGTCGCAGAAAAGAGAATGAAAATTACAATAATTGGAATCCGCAACCACCTTAGACATCATAAATCCGAAATATCACATACTTCGGATTTCATACCTAACCAAATGAATTCCTTAGACATCATAAACTCGGAATATCTCATATTCCGAATTTCATTCCTAACATTATAAACCCTGCATTTTAGTCTCGATACTGAAAACACATTTCAATTACTAGTCGGGAAATTCAACAAGATTCCCGACAACATAATCGAATACTCGTCGGAAACTTTAGTAGACGGCCGCACCCCCAATGCCATCGACGAAGTGCACTTAGGCGGAACACCATGACCGCGAGCACCCGGGAGGATGTTTTTGGGAACGGGGTTCTCCTACAGTCACTTGGTCGAGATTATGGGGTGTGGCTATATAGTAATGTTATCCGGAGAGTATCCGCGTACACTTCGTTATTGCGACGGCGTTTTGATCCATATCAAAACCCCGTGGCAACCGATCAAATGAGACAAAATTGCTAAATTTATAAAATTCAAACTAGTTTTGATAAAACTAATTATTGTGGATTTCAAATATTGTATCACATATCACAGAAAGCTAGACGATGTTAAACATTTCGATCGAATCAACAAACACCCACATTTCTCAGAGAGCTCAACACTTGAGCATTAGAAAAAATACCCAGAACATGCCACAAGCACCTACGGACCTACACAAGAAGGGCCGTTCCTGGCCTCACCAACGACGCCGTGGAACCGGCGCAAACCCTACGGGTTGGCCGCGGTTCCACGGTAGTATAGTCGAGAAAGCAGTTTGTTCTTCTTGGGGATCCATAGAAAACCCTGCAAGATTTTTTGAATATTTTTAACTTGGAAAAATCCAACATTTGGAAAAATTACCATAGAGCATTGAAAATCGGGTTTTTGGAGTTCGATCGAACACTTTAACGTCGTCTAAGACACTCTAAATGCTCTAGATTAGCTCTGATACCACTGCTGTGTTCGCTTAGCATCCCGACACGGTTTTGGCAAGCATCAAGTATGCTATTTGAAAAATTTTAGGGTGCCAAGCGAGCTCGAACCAAGGATCGAACTAGAGAATTATGGTTAAACTAAGCAAGTAAACAAGTTTACTCTAAGGGAATAAGGAATACAACCTTTGTAGACCGTGATAGTGTATATGCCCTAGGGGCCATTATTGTATCATACTAGTTTGTATATTACTTAATGGAATCTTGGGATATTCACAGTTGTATTAACTGTCTTGCTCAACATAGTAGTATGCTACTTGGTTTATATCTATCTTAATATGTGTATATGTTTCTTTTAGCATATCGCGAATACATATTGATAAAGCCCATAGGATCTTGCTTGACTACCAACATTATGATGGCAGTCACACTAGTGGGGCTGGGTAGTCTACAAGCACATCCTTTTTCAGGTCCCTAGTCGTAGGATTATCGAGACAGGGCATCGATACTCCGGAGTAGACTAGTGTATACGCTTCGCGTCCCAGCAGGGGAAATGGTCTGTCCCACAGCCATTAGTACGTTGTAGTGGAAATAGTATGCAGGTGCTCGTTGGGTTACGGGTACACCGGACAGGACTCGCATGGAACTGTTGGTTGGTATTATACCCGTCGTCAGTTAACAGTTCCCAGGTGACATGAGTACAGCATAGTCCATAGACTTGACACTGCTGCTCGTCTCGAGTGTGTTCATACAGTTCTTAGATTGCTACCCTACCACGGCTCAAAGGAGTCGTGCAAACGGTAGCAGTTGGGTGCAGTCCCGAAGCACTTGGAGGCAGTGGCGGTTTGATAGGATTCGTCTCTCCCGGTATTAGGAGTCGATATTGCACTGTGTTTGGAGAGCCATTACGCAAAGTCCCTGGCCATGGAAAGCGAGATTTACTGGTAATTTTTCCAGTAGCTTCCCAAGGTGTAATGGGCATCACTCTAACACGACTTATACCGCTTTTAAGGGACTGACGCTTGCCGCTCCCCTAGGCCCGATATGCGATAGTCTTAGACGAACAGACCGGACTGTACATAGATTGTCACATCAGAATCAGTAGGAGTTCGGATGGGTTTCCTCATCGACATTCTTATCGACATCTACGTGGGGACCGTTACGTACAGCTAGTACCGCTTGCGGCCTGTGGTTAAACACATTACCAGCGTAGTGTCGAGTCTTTAGAGTCCCACACAGAGAGTTTCCCTGCTTCAGGCGAAATGATATAGAGGTCATATGGTTTTACGACAGGGTTCGGACATATACGTGTATTTATGCATGTATGATATTTGGACAGATTATATTAGCGGGCTTTAGTTTAAGCCAGATTCTAGTATTGGATTATTGGATTTATGTAGTCGTATTATATCCGTGTTTTTCGTAAATACGGATGAGAGGGGCATTCTCGTAATTACTCGAGAAGCTTCTATAAGAATGGTGACTCATTATATTTTAATTCATTTATGGATTAAGCTTAATGCGGTGGAGGAGATGATGTGTTATTTGCATTAAATGAAACCATGACTCATGAGATGATTCATTCATTTGTATTAAATGAAGCATGAAGATAATTGTGCAAGATATTTGTGAAAGATATTTTATGCTTCATAATATACACAAATGAGTTATATTTCATTTCATAATAACAAACACACTCTCTCTCCTCAAGCTCTCCTCTTCTTAAACCTAACCCTAATCCTCTCATGTGTTGAGATCCCAAGGGTTAGAAAGACTAATTGATCCTTAATCCACTTCTATATCTTCTAGGTCACTTGGATTAGCAATCCTAGCCACTTAGTTATCTCAAGTCGGAGGTTAAATCTTGAAGGAGGAACTATCGGGTGGATCTTCTATTACATCGAGGAGGCCGACGAGGAGGTGAACAACAAGAACAAGATGGACTAGTATCTTGAGGTATAATCATCTATCATAGTAGTTTAGCACTTCTAGATAGTTGTTAGTTAGGGCTTAGCAAAGATCCGTAAAGTTAGTCGATGTTACCTTAAACAAAAAGATTGTTTTACCTATTCCCCCTCCCCGCATCTTGTGGGTTGTGTAACGTTGACTTACAGTGGTATCAGAGCCTAGCTAAACCATAACTAACATGTTGGCAAAGTCTTTAGAAATTCGATCGCAATTTAATCCCGAAAAACTGACTTTTTCACCAAGTTTCTGCCCATTTTCAATTGGGGTCTAAAAATTTTTCAGGGACCCTTAAAATTACAAGCAGGGTTTTTTTAAGAATTGTGAAGAAATTTTGGATCGTGACTCGTAACCACCACAGAACCGCGGCCGATCCAAGCTATCCGCCGCGGATCCACGGCCGAGTTGACACCGAGTCAACCCAATTTGCTCAGTTATTCTTCTGTATTGATGTTGTGTTTTCTGGGATGTTTTGTTTCTGCTCAGATTTTATGTGCACAGAGAATTATTTGGAGTAGATTCATATGTGTTGCTTGATCGAAATTCTAAGATCTTTGGCTAACTGGATTATATCTGTGTTGTGATTAATGTGTTCGTAAACCTCCCCTAACTGCTAGTATGTCGGTAAGCACGGGGTTGCACATTTCTGTAATGGTTTTTACTGGTTTGTGAATATGAACTTGTTGGATTCTCGTGAATGGATAGCCGGGGATGTGAGACGAGTGTTTCTTTCATTCAAATATAAATTGTAATTTGTTGTAATATTCTTTTGCGGGGCACATCCGGGTTGAGATTGTAGCCACCGTTGTATTATTTCATTTACTGTTTTCTGCTCCTAGGATAGACCCAAGGTGGGGTGCACAAACTACCGGGTACTTTAAAGTGCTTAGTGGCCTACTCGCGTCGTTGAGGGAGACCGCTTCACTTCGGGTACTTGGCGGGTAGTTTTCCGTACTCGTAGGGGTCTAGGGTGGGGGTTTGGCGATTCATCGCGACTATGTAATCCGTCTTTCATTGCAGGCTCAAAGGAATGCGTATTCCTAGAATATCCAATATGTTCATCTGTGATCTAGAATGCCTATTATTGCATCTGACGAATGTACAATATCTATATATGATATCTAGTAGGCGTTACTTATGTTTTGCATCCGCGCTAGCCCAGCCTCCGCTCTGTCGTTAGTTAAGTAACCTAACAGGTGAATGACGGGGCCCAGTGGCGAATGCCGATGGCATAAGAGGATGTTGTATTTTCGTTGTTTTCTGCTATGATAGGTTAATTAATGGGACGCATTATTTAATGTAAAGAAAATAAACCAAAGTTGAATCGTTGGAATAGTTTAAAAGAAACCACTCGGTTATTTTAAAAACACCAGATTTTTAGTTGCGGACCTTAAACCACTCCTTTTAAAAGCTATCAGGTTCCTTCGATCATATCAAGTTCACTACGTTCACGGTTTCGCCAAAACCATTCGTAGCCCTCTCTTATTTCATTTGGGTATTCAGTAGTATTCAAGCTATGTATTTTGACCAATGCCAAGGCATAGTGTTTGGTAGCTCCTGGGTATTCATCTGTTGCATAGATAGATGAGTTGGTTTGGGACAGTCGTACTGCCATTTGGCCAACGTCAGGGGTATGTACGGGTGGGTTCAAATTAACAAGTTAATGATGGGTAGAACTTGACAGGTGACTTATGACATTTTGACCAACGCCAAGGTCATAAGAGCATGGGGCAAAAATCTACATCGGAAGTTTCTAAAGAAACTGAAACTTGCTAGAGTTGCATACCCTTTGGAGTGTGATAATTTTGGTAGGATTCCTTCAGCTTTATCACACGATAATATTTGGATCCCGATCCTGCTGTGAGTATATGCTACTCATCGGGAGATTCTTTCACTCAACGATCAATACTATAAACCAAGTAGGTGTCAAGAAAGGTGTCAGCGGGGCTACGCCCCAAGGGAAAAGAGATTATATAATTAAGGAACTTAGAGAAAGCTTCGTAAAACCTCACTCGAAGTACCGACACTTGCCTGGATGAACGGTTAAGCAAGTATTGCACGGTGAGAATTTTCCTGACTAGTTCTTCTTTTTTGGTTTGTGGAAGGATTCGAGAAACAGTGGGAGCCATCCTGTTTAGATAAACATAAAACCACTCTAAACTTGCAAGAGCGTCATGCTAAAGTGTTTCCTCTCTCTCTCCCTCCAAATTGCAGCAACCCAGAACATGACAGGCCTTAAGTTATTATTAGATAAAAATATTTTGACAGGGCCAAACTATAAAGATTGGTTCCGGAATGTTAAGATGGCAATTACCTATGACAAATTGGGGTATGTCCTTACTACTAAGGCCCCTGCCGTCCTAGGTCCTGAATCCAATGTCGCGGATAAGGAAATCCGTAAGACCTGGGAGTTAGACTGCACGAAGGCCAAATGCATCGTGCTTGCCTCTATGAATAATGAACATCAGAGGAGGCACGAGAATATGGATCTAGAATCCATATTTCTCCACACCAAAGAACAATATGGTGAGCAATTTCGTATAGATAGATACGAGACCTTGAAGAACTTGTTTCAGTCGAGAATGGCCGTCGGATCATCTGTAGGGGAACATGTCCTTAAGATGATTGGCTATATTGAAGAGCTCGCGGATCTCGGGACAACGTTAGAGAACGAGATGTATACAGACTTGATTCTCCAGTCCCTTCCTTTCACCTATGCCAAGTTTATCTTGAATTTCAACATTCAAGGTAAAGAAGTTGAACTTCCAGAACTCCTTAACATGTTGAGGAGTGCAGAGGGCACCTTGCAGAAGGCAAGGAAAACACCCGCTATGTTTGTTCATGGTACTTCCTCTTCCAGGTCCAATGCAAGGGCCAAAGGAAGGAAGAAGATGGCCACTACCAAACCAAGAGGTGGTGTTGGTAAGGTGGAAGCCAAGGGAAAGGCAAAGGTTACGGTGCTGGTAGAGGCAAAGGACGAGTGCTTCCACTGTCGTAGGTGTTAGTTATATGTATGCCCTAGAGGCCATTACTATACATAGGATGTATATTGTAGTGGATGCTTGGACATATATAGGGAGGACTTTCTTGCTCGACATGATAGTATGCTATCTGGTTGCTCTTTACCTTAACGTGTACACTGATTGTCTCTCTGTCACATGTTGGTAAAGCCCTTAGGATGTGTACTTGACTACCTGGACTAAGATGGAGATCATACTAGTGGGGACAAGGTAGTCCATAAGTACATCCTTCAAAGTCCCTAGTCGTGGGTGTATCGAGACGGGGCATCGATATACCAGAGTAGACTAGCGTATACCTTCACGACCCATACAGATGGGCGATGGATGATCCCATATCCATTGGTGTTTGACATCATAGATGATATACGGGTGCTCAGTAGAGACTGGGTACACTGGACGGACTCGCCGAGAACTCCCAGATGGTATTATACCTTACGTCAGATGGCAGTTATCTGGTGATACTGGTACAGAGTAGTCTGTTGACCCGAGATCGTCATAGAGTCTTGTGTGGTTCCCACTGTGCTTTGATTTCCATCTTACCACGTCCAAGAGGGCGTGCAAAACGGTGGTTTTTGGGTACAGTCCCGAGTCACATGGAGGCAATGAGCGATAGGAGGGGATTCGTCTCTCCCGGTATAGGGAGTTGATGTTGCGCTGTGTTCGATTGGCTATAACCGGAAATCCCTGGCCATGGTTGCTGAGATATACTGGTAAGTGTTACCAGTAGTTTCTCGAACTGTTATAGACCTCATATCGACATGACTTATCGAGCTATTGGGGTCTGACGTTTACCACCCCTAGGCGAGATATGCGACATATCAGACGATCAGACCGGACTGTACGGTAGTGTTACTGGTTGGATTCACTGGAGTGTTAGCGGGCTTGCTCGTCGATCTTCTGATCGCTCAATACCCGGGTGGCCGTTACGTTTAGCAGACCGCTTGTGGCTTGTGGATGTTTGATATGATCATCATCCGCTGCCTGCGTATTGACGAGTCTTTAGAGTCCTACACAGAGGTTTCCTGGCTCAAGCGAAACGAAATAGGAGCGCATATGAGATATGTGCGGGACCGAGATTAATACGTGTATGTGATACCGTATTTCATTCTCGCGATCAATGTGTCAAATGGTTGTATGCGATATAACCTAGTTATCGAATCGAAGATTGATTCGATAAATTGATACATTGGATATTAGTCGGTTATATGCGATATGACCGGATCGTTAAATCAAGTGTTGATTTAATGATTTAATGCATAATTATATACTTGATATATTACTTTGCATTAACTAGTATCGGTTCAATTTAAATGGATTTTCTCGCTCGGATGTGCGCATTATATATGTGATATGATTTTGTGCACATGCTTGTATCATGTTTGATGGTGCATGTAAAATTGGTTAAGTATAAAGAATTAAACCTTGGTTAATGAAATGGTTAGGGTTTATTATTTGCTTATTCATTTTATTCATTTATTTATTCTTTTGGAAAAAGAAAAGGAAATGATAAAATGGTGGCATTCTTTGTTCTTTCATGAAGCTTCATGAATACTTTGACTTTGTGACCACTTTGTCTCATCCTTAACCCTAACCATTCCACTTAAGCCTAATTAATTCTCTACACCTAACCATGGTTCTATTATGATAAGAATTCATTATTCTTTTCATTTTAGGATTAACTTATCATAACACCTTCTTCTTCTTTTTCATCTTCTTCAATAAAAAAAGCTCCACTTCATCAATGGTGGATTGATGAAAAGTGTGAGAAATCCAATTCTAAAGTGAACCCACTTCCTATTTCTTCATCCTCTACCTCTTGCCAAGTAGTAGAGTGTGTTTCCTTCACAAGTTTTCTTGACTTGGTGAAGTTGGAGCTTGATCTAGTGATACCTCGACGTAGATCATCTTCGCCACGTCGTCGATGACCTAGCCCGCTCTTTCTCCGATGAAGCCGACGCTAGAGCCTGGGATTTGTTATGGACAGCGAGGAGACTTCATTGCGGAGCTATGGAGGTGGAGGACCGGATCTACAAAGGTTGTATTTCCGTTCTCTTAGTAAAGTAGTTTACTAGTTGCATCTTTCGCCTAGACATCTAGCCAACGATCCGTATTAGGGTTTCTCGGCACCGTTAAAATTTGAAATTGGCATGGTTGATACCTTGTGAGACCTCTTGGGAGTGCCTAGGAACCCTACAGTGGTATCAGAGCCTAGCTAGAGCCTTAGGCGAAGTCTAGACGACGTTTGAAATCCGAACGAACCCGTAAACCCATTTCCAAAATGCTCTCTGTCCAATTTTTAAAAATCTGGTTTTTTCCATATTAAAAATATGCAGAAAATTAAGCAGGGTTTTTTATCAATTACTGTGCAAAACGGAGCCCTAACTCCGTCAAACCGCCGTGGAACAGCGGCCTCACCCCACGTGGCGCGGCGGTTCCGCGGCCGTTATGTTGAATCTTTGACTTTTGTTTGCACAGTAATTGTTATATTTGACTCCTGTGTTTTCTGGATAATTTTAATATTTATTCAAGAGTTGAATATTCAAGGGTGTTTTGGAGCTTGGATGATTCGATCGGATTATCAAATTTTGTCTGTGTGGCTTTCCGGATAATTTATGGATATGTTAAAAAGTTCGACCGGATATAAATACCCAATTTTTCCCTTGTCGGGAAATTTCCATGTGTTGGATTTTTCCGTAGTTTAACGACGTTCTAAGTAGTGCATGTAACGCGATGGACCCTCTAGAAGACAACAAACCTTAACTCGATTATGTGACCGCCTTGAACTGCCCTTTGAACCTTCGGGTTTGGGGCAGTACGGCGTGCCACATATGAGGCGTTGGCTTGACCCTTCTACGGCTGGACCGTTGGTACTGAGGCACGAACTGAATGCTTTTAGACTTGTTTCATGTGTTGATCTGTTTCGGGAAAACTTGGGTATTCGATTGCTCGATCGGAAAGTTTAACATTTTCTAATTATCTGGAATGTGATACAATAATTGGAATTCACAAGAAGTTATGAGATAACTGAATGAATGTTATAAACATAGCAGTTTAGTCTCACTTGATCGGTTGCCACGGAATTTTGATGTGATCAAAAGTCCGTCGCAATCACGTAGCGTACGCGGATACTCGCCGGGTAAACTTAATAGACAGCCTCACTCCATAGCCCCGACCAAGTGACTGTAGGAGAACCCCGTCGCCGAAAGCATCCGTTTGGGTGCTCGCGGCAGCGGTGTTCCGCCTTGGTGCACTTCGTCGACGGTATCGGGGGTGCGGCCGTCTACTGAAGTTTGCGACGAGCATTCGATCAGGATGTCGGGAATCTTGTTGAATTGCCTGACTTGATATTGAAAAGAGTTTTCGATAATGAGACTAAAATGCGGGGTTTATAATTGTTAGGCATGCGATGTCTAAAGAAATTCATTTGGTCAGGCATGCGATGTCTGAGGTGGTTGCGGATTCCAACTGTTGTAGTTTTACACTTTCTTTTCTGTGACCGTAAGTGTAATATGTGATATCGCCGGTTTCGTTGCTATATGTCAACGACAATTGGGATGCGCATATTTACTTACGTTGATGACATGTGATGTTATGTGTTGCTGGATATGTTATATTGGATCGTCGTGTTTGAATAGCCGGGGGTTTTTATGTGAGATGAGTGTTTTTCATTTTCATTCATGTAAAAACTTGTATGTAATATTCTTTTATTGGGGCACTTCCAGGTTGCGGAAGATGTCATCGTTTGTATATTATTTACTTTTCCGCACTAGGATAGACCCAAGGAGGAGGGCACAAGTAACCGGGTTCTGGAGTCCAGTAGGAGACCAACTCGAGGAGTCGAGTCCGGGTCTCCTAACTCTAGAATTGGTAGGGTTGCTTGCCGCTCTCGTAGGGGTCTAGGGGTGTGGGTTTGGCTATTCATCGCGACCGTGGAGTCCGTGTTTTATACTGGCTCGTATTGAAAACACGGACGTCCTAGTACATCCAATATTTCATATGATTCTTCTGCTGCGATATCTGTGATGTGATCATGTGATGTTCTGTGATAGATACAGTATATAGTATATATGATATATTATATAGACGTTACTTATGTTTTACACCCGCGCTAGCCCTGCCCCGCTCTGCCGTTAGTTACCTAACCTAACGGTGCACGAGGGGACATCGAGGCGAATGCGGATGGCATAAGTGTACGTCGTATTTATCTGTGATGTTTAGGTATCTTAAATGATGGGACTTCATTAATGTGATTAATGAAATAAAAGAAACCTAAGATGTTGTAGAATCGAATTTCAAAATAAAAAGGGTAGCTACAGTTCTTGCTTTGCACAGAGGTATATGTTGTAAGTGCACGGCGGCGCCCCGGCCGTCAATCCGACGGCCAAATGCGGAAGCGGTGAAAGACTTAAATTTTGCGGACTTAGCAAACCGGCACCACCGCGCACTAAACACCCGGATCGAACCATTAACAAGTCTAAGCTAACTACAAGATAGGGAAGAGAAGTATACCGACAGATCCGAGTCCTCCGGTCTTCTCGTCGTCGTCCCGATTTCCTGCGGAATGTGCCGTCTCCTCTTCGTCGCCGGAAGGGCACCACATCGCCTACTTCTTTTACGGGCTCCCACCTCAATGCCGAGGCAACTCGGGCACGAAGCCGGCTACTCGACGTGCCCAAGATTTGCTGTAGAATGTATGAAGAACCATGTCTCACTTTTTGGGGATTGTGGAATTGCCATTGCTGGTGGAAAAGAGAGCAACTTTTAGAAATGAGCTAGAGGACTTTTCTAGCAAACATGAGAAGCAAAAATACCACCCATCCAAATGAATCACATTCCATCCCTTTCCATAGGAATGGCCGGCCCCCCCCTTCTCAAGTGATTGGAGAGAGAAAGAGAAAAGTCAAGGGGGTGGGTGGAAAGCAATGATGAAAAGAGATGATGAGAGAACAAAACTCAACACTCCAAAAGCCAATCATAACCTACAATGGTCAAGCCATCATCATAAAGCTAGAAGTCAAAAGATGGGCTCCATCATGAAACCATCATGATATAAATATATGCAAAGAACCCCCTCCACCAATCTTCGGCCAATGAACGGAACAATGGAAATCGGCCGAAACGGAAAGCAAACTGGCAACTCCATAAAACTGGTCCCGTAATAAATTACAGGAAAAACCCCGATACTGTGCATACACACCCGCATTTATATTCCGACCGAAATACAAATGCAATGAGACAAAGTCTACACTGTACTATACTAGGATCCGGCTTATACCAAAGCCGGCTAGTAATATCCGTTCGATCCTGATCCGTGCAATACCGCACGTATCTGATCGAACCCTGCCATATAACCATACGGCCTATAGTACAGACTGTCCGATCCTGATCCGTGCAATACCGCACGTATCTGATCGGACCCTGCCATATCTCCATACGGCCTCTACAACCTTTTGCCTGAAAGCTGAGTAACTGAATGTGGGGGACTCTAAAGACTCATCAACACCTTGGTTGTGGATCTAACCACTAGCACGTTAGAGGTATAAGCCAATACATAACGGGCTACCAGGTATTGACCAAAAGGGACGTCTGTGAGCGAACTCAGCCTGACTCCCTACTGAGCCTGTCAATGACAATATCCGTACAGTCCGGTCCGTTCGTCTATGAGCATCGCATGGCGGGCCTAGGGGGTTGGTAAAAGTCAGACCCCCAAAAGCGGTACAAGTCGTGTCGGAGTGTAGCCCAGAACACCCTGAGATACTACTGGAATACCTACCAGTAAATCTCCTTGCCTCGGCCGAGGGCTTCGTGTAATGGCTCTCCTAGACACAGCACGACCTTACCCCCAATACCGGGAGAGACGAACCCCTGAAGATACGCTCACTGCCTCCATGTGGCTCGGGACTGCACCCAACTAAAACCTGTTTGCACGACTCCTTTGAGCCGTGGTAGGGTAGTAATCAAAGTACAGTGGGAACTTACACGAGACAAATGACGATCCCCAGGTCGATGAACTAACCTGCACACATGTCACCAGGGAACTGCCATCTGACGTCTGGTATATGACCAACTAGCATGTTCCCGGCGAGTCCTGTCCGGTGTACTCATAACCCAATGAGCACCTGTATACATCTTAGGTGATCCAACTGACACCAGTGGCTTGTGAGACCGGCCATCGCCCCTCGTCGGGGTCTCGACTGTATACACTAGTCTACTATGGAGTATCGATGCCCTGTCTCGAAACTCACACGACTAGGGACCATTTAAGGATATGCTTATAGACCCCAGCTCCCACTTATATGATCGCCCTCATACTGCTGGTGGTCAAGCAAGAATCCTAGGGGCTCTATCAACGTGTAATAGCGACTTGTCAGGTCACCTGAAGCAGTACACGATGATAAAGGTAAACCAGATAGCATACTATCATCTCGAGTAAGACTGTCCTACCGGGATAGGTCCTCCCTCAATCATTGCAATCACGTACCTGTGATCCAATAATTGACTCTGAGGGCACTATCTCCAACAATCTCCCACTTGCACTCAAGGTTAATTATTGCGATGTCGCATACTCACAGCCCGTGTGATACCGAACACCCAACTCCTCTACTAGTCAGTCTCACAAAGCTCGTTTGCGAAACTATTGCGTTCGAGGAATAGCCTCAGTGAGTGGATCCGCTTTGTTGTCCCTTTCTATGTCTCTCTATATCTCAAGTTCGCGGAGAATGCCATCTCCCGAAATGAGCAATACCTGTCTTAGAATGTGTCTGGATGTCTGATGGGACATAGCTCATAAATGAACTCCAAATCCAAACTTCTTAGACTGTATCGTCAACTGAACTTAATCAGTATCCTGCGCCATGCCTCCCTAAGTATTGCCTTGGACTACCTGTCCAAAATACTGCCCCTCGTCAGAAGGAAAAACTATAACTCTGACAACCTCCCTGTCGTCCGGGTCACCTTGGAAGCCTGGAATGATAACTGTCTCCCGAATGAGGCTGTCGTTATCATATCCCTAGAACATCCACTTATGTTCTAAAACTGCTTCCGACTGTTTCTCCAGGATTGGATCAATATCAACTTATTGCATCTAGTGCAAGAACAATTTCTGGTGTGGTACTTGACATCTCATGATTGACTCAATTGCCTGAGCAAGTGATCTGCCAATCATGCACATCCCTCTTCCCTTTAGTCTGTAAGACACCTTTAGAGAGGGTGACTCCATCACCTGCAGGTACGCAACCGTGCCAGGAGTCGTCCATCCTAAATACTCTTAGAATGCTGTCAAGTGCCCTGATTGGGAAACCACCCAAATCTAGATCTAAAACCATAGATCTAGTAACCAGTATGTCTGATGTAAAATCCATTTCCTTTGTGGAGAAACCACTGTGTGACGACCAAAGTATAACCGACTGTAGTATAGGAGTTTCCTTTCCTACTCTGTGTATGTTATCCAAATACCAGGATATCACACCCTACTACCTTCTCAACAGATCCATCCCTTATTCTGATGAAGTCAAACCCATGACTGTCACGTCAGAAATAGATGATCTATCTCCGCTACATCTGCTCTAGTCTATAAAAAGACATAAGCTACCTGTCCACCAATGCTTCCGCTGCTCCCACTGACTACGACAACCCTCTGGCAGAGTCATATAGACGTACACTTCTAAAACTAGTTTAGAATGACGCTATACTCATCCTCCCGCCGGGTCTCGCAGCCTGGAACAACAGCAATGGTAATTGTGGGTAAACAAGAACTTCCCTGTCACCGTCCTTGAGGCTACCGTAGTACCTCTCGGGTGCCTGAAGTTACCCACCTTATCTGCGGAGTGGCCAATGGAATGTCAATCCAGATTGAATCTTTAGGTTCCTTATCAAATCTTCAGTAATCGTTTGTGGTTCTGGAATCATTTCCAGTTCTACCATACTCCCACTTCTGTTTTTCTGAAAAAATCCATTTTTAATAAAACTGTGGCGAGTCTAGAACAATATTGCTATTGTTCATCCAGATGGTAGAAAATCAACCCGCGTCATAGCCTGGGTCAAGCCACAAACAGCCATTACAGAAACGTGCCTTGAGTTGTCCAGTGTCTGGTTTTAAGCATAAGCCGGACAACTCCCCGTACCTTAACATCGTTAAGATATGAACTGTTCTATATCATATATAGAACCAGAGGCACTGATTTAATTGAACCAGATTCAAATCATGCAACTGTCTCCAGTGCATGTCAACTAAATGGAAGGAGGCCGATCAGCGTTACTCAACTTAGGAATGCTTCTATTTATGAGTAACCTGAAAGAGAAGCAATTTCTCTTAATCACTACTATCAACTGAATACCATATACAAGTATCTACATCTTCGATCACTTTGAAGAATCCCGATACTTGCTACACCTGGTTCTCTACTCTATTCAAATACCTATAACTTCTCCAAATTCGGACCATGTGTTTCCACGAAACACTTGTCTAAAAACTAGAGAAGTCATAAGTAAACCGAATATAGTACGAGGACCAACCCCTCTGTCCTGATGGACCCTGGACATCATACAATACTCTGTACAAGTCCCTTGAGTCTGATAACTCACTCACTGTGTGTCGTAGGTTGAAAACTGTACTTATGGTTAAGAAGAATTACACCGCTGTTTAATGCTCCTTACCTAACCATCCACTGATATAGGTAAATGTCGTAGACATAATTTCAGAAAGGTATATTTCACTCTATGAAAATAGACGTACAGATATATCAATTTGAAATTGGTGCACAACAGCGGATATTCAAAACCAAATATTTGCCAACCGGCAAACAGGCCAGGTGATTTCCTCAAATATCACCGATTACAACGAATCCCGATATAATGAGGATAATCACCCAATTCCCAATAACTTACTCCCACTCATCATCTGTAAAACCATACAGATGTGAGAATCGTACCTGGTAAATACATACACTGGAGTAAGTATCTAATTGGGAAATCAGTTTTCCTTTAACAGTACACAGTAAAACTGAAACATTGAAATGTTCCGATGGGGTATTCTGGTATTCCTAGTAATGCCTCTTCCAGATTCACGACTGTAACCGTATAGTTCTTTGCCACCTCTCCAAATCCCTTCATATGTCTTTAGTCTTTACCTTCTGTACACCCCTTTAGGCCAAATGGTTTTCTTCCTTCCCTACCGTTCGGCACCAGCCTATGGTTTGGAAGAAGACTATCCAATAAGCATAATGGGTGTACTGTTCCAATCCTAGGAACACTCGCAATGCGAGAGAAGGTGAAGATAAAGGACACCTGAATAAACCTTATTCCTATTTCTCCTGAACCAGAATCCATCCCCGAACTGGAACAAGTTCCTTTCGAGTACGTATATAACCATACGATGGAGTATCCAATAAACTGTGGATCTTCGTAGTGACACGGAGTGTTCTGGAGAAATACAAGGATGATTTGGGAGTGGTAATGAAATACCTGGTTTGGTCGTGAATATCTGTTGCAATTTACTTTGCCCTCTTACTAATCCCTTGCTTTGTCTGAACTTAATACCTTCTGCACACCATCATTATGCTAATTGGTTTCCTTCATTCCCTACCGGTCGGCACCAGCCTAAGGTTTGGAAGAAGACTATCCAATTTGCGTAATAGGTGTACTATCTCCTAAACCAAGGAGTACTCACAACTTGAGAGAAGGTAAAAGGAAAAGACAACTGAATAATCCTATCCGTTTTCTCCAGAACCTGAAACCATCCTCGAATAAATTCCTTCGAGTTCGTATCTAACCATACGATGGTTTTGTCCAATGGAAGTGGACGTTCGTAGTAATACGGGGTGTCCTGGAGAAAAGGGTAAAAGTAGGAGTGGCAATGAGGTTTGCAACTCTGACAATCCAAAAGACGGTGTTTAAGAAGGTTTGGTCAACTTGGTCACTGAGTTATAGTCTTAGGGTCGGGTCAATGGTCGCTGCCAAAGAGAGAGAGAGAAAAGAAACACTCAGCGTGCACTCTAACCTAGATCAGAATGGTTACCAATTTATCTAATCAGGAAACCTCCCACTGTACCTCAAATTCTCCTCCAAACCTGAAAGAAGAATTAGTCGGTGTCACCCGAGGAGTAAACTAACTCATCAGTGGGAATCGGGATCCAACTATCATCGCATGACAACGTGACGGAGTCCGCTCACGGTATCACACTCCAGAAGGTATGCGCATATCTGGCAAGTTTCAGTTCTTTTGAAACTCCCGATGTGATTTCTGCCCCATGCTCTTATGACCTTGACTTTGGCCAACATATCATAAGTCACATGTCAAGTTCTACCCGTCATTCTCCAGGTTAATTTGAATCCACCCGTACATACCCTTGACTTTGGCCAACATGGCAGTACGACTGTTCCAAACCAACGCATCTATCTATGCTGCATATGAATACCCAATAGCTACCAATCACTGTGCCTTGACTTTGGCCAACATACACAGCTTGAATACTATTGACCACCCATATGAAACGACGGAGGGCTACGAATGGTTTCTGGCGAAAACCTTTAACGTAAAGAACTTGATATCGTTGAAGGAACTGATAGCTTTTAAAAATATAGTGACGAAAACCTTCGCTAAAGAGGTCACTCCCGGTGAAGGGATCTCGGCTCTTTCCCCGTAGAATGAGGTGCAGGATATTCCAAATGAATACCGCGCTGCAAAGCAAAAGTAATCGGCTATAGTGAAGTTAATGCCCTGACGCAAACTTCTGTCCAAGGGGTCACTCCCGGTGAAGGGATCTCGGCCCTTGCCTCGTCGACTGAGGAGCAGGATATTCCAAATGAATACCGCGATGCAAAACAAAAGTGAACGTCCTTGCAATAACAGCTTTTTGAAAAATGTTCCAACAACATCAGATTAGGTTTGTTTTAACTTGCATTGATCCGAATCAATGCAGTCCCATCAATTGATCACACCACAAAGAACGAAAATATACTGATGTACGTATATGCCATCCGCATTCGCCACTGGGTCCCGTCATTACCCGTTAGGTTAGCTAACTAACGACAGAGCGGGGACTGGACTAGCGCGGATGTAAAACATATACAACATCTACTAATATATATACCAATATATTATATTCGCTCAAGGCGTGAATAGAATGCAACATCACAGAGAATGAACAGCATCACAGAAACAATACAGATATCTGGGATCCCCGGGTTTCACAGAGCCACTGCTGAAACCCGACGTTCCCCTGGTCGTGTGGATAGCCTGTGCAATGAAATCCTAGACCCCTACGGGTGCGGCAAGTCACCCGCCAAAACCTGAAGCAAGGCAGCCCCCTTCAGCGCCGTGAATGGACCACCCAGCACTTCACGGAATCCGGTAACTTGGGCACCCCTCCTGGGTCAACCTGTACCCCCTACGAGTGCGGCGAATATCCCGCCAATCCTAGAGTGAAGCCCCCTCCGTCTCAATGCCATGAGATGCGGGCTTGTTGCCCTCCAGAATCCGGCTATCCGTGCACCCCTCCGCGGGGTAATCCTAGTACAGAAAGTAAAATATACATACAACGGGTACATCGACCGCAACCAGGTCGTGCCCCAAAATAATAATACAAACTGGCAGTGACGGCAGTCCACAAGTCGGACGCTCGCCCCGCAATATCAAATGTACATAATACAACCACAACTGTACTAGCATTGCATCCAGGCTATCCCCCACGACCGATCCGCAACATCACAGCAAAAACAGAACATCAACGTGAAAGTCACGTTCGCAAATCCGTCTAACCGGGCTATAGCAGTTAGACCGGATTTACCGATCAAGTGACATTCACGGTCGCAGATATAATATAAATACTGTGAAAAATGTGTTTAAAATATCCGATCGATCAAAAAATTAACAAGTGGGCCCCCAAGCAAAACTGTAGTACTCACAGAAATAATTGGCCCAATATTAATATTCCAAAACCCATATTTTAAGCCCACAAAGACACTGTAGAAATTGGGCGCAGAGATCTCAACAGTGCGCGGCGGAAACGCGGCCCAAAGGGGGTTTTGGCCGCGGTTCCGCGCCTGCACTGTCGACTGAACCTGTCAAATTTTTACAGTATCCTTGTAATCTCCAGTAAATCAATTTTATACAACCTGAAAAATTTTTGGAGACTAAAAAATTCCAACAGAAAACTGTCACAATGAAAAACATGGTTTTGGAACTTTTTGATCGGTCGGAAATGCAAACGCATTAAACCAAGCTAGACTAAGTTAATGGCGAGGCTCTGATACCACTGTAAGTGCACGGCGGCGCCCCGGCCGTCAATCCGACGGCCAAATGCGGAAGCGGTGAAAGACTTAAATTTTGCGGACTTAGCAAACCGGCACCACCGCGCACTAAACACCCGGATCGAACCATTAACAAGTATAAGCTAACTACAAGATAGGGAAGAGAAGTATACCGACAGATCCGAGTCCTCCGGTCTTCTCGTCGTCGTCCCGATCTCCTACGGAATGTGCCGTCTCCTCTTCGTCGCCGGAAGGGCACCACATCGCCTACTTCTTTTACGGGCTCCCACCTCAATGCCGAGGCAACTCGGGCACGAAGCCGGCTACTCGACGTGCCCAAGATTTGCTGTAGAATGTATAAAGAACCATGTCTCAGTTTTTGGGGATTGTGGAATTGCCATTGGTGGAGGAAAAGAGAGCAACTTTTAGAAATGAGCTAGAGGACTTTTCTACCAAACATGAGAAGCAAAAATACCACCCATCCAAATGAATCACATTCCATCCCTTTCCATAGGAATGGCAGCCCCCCCCCCCTTCTCAAGTGATTGGAGAGAGAAAGAGAAAAGTCAAGGGGGTGGGTGGAAAGCAATGATGAAAAGAGATGATGAGAGAACAAAACTCAACACTCCAAAAGCCAATCATAACCTACAATGGTCAAGCCATCATCATAAAGCTAGAAGTCAAAAGATGGGCTCCATCATGAAACCATCATGATATAAATATATGCAAAGAACCCCCTCCACCAATCTTCGGCCAATGAACGGAACAATGGAAATCGGCCGAAACGGAAAGCAAACTGGCAACTCCATAAAACTGGTCCCGTAATAAATTACAGGAAAAACCCCGATACTGTGCATACACACCCGCATTTATATTCCGACCGAAATACAAATGCAATGAGACAAAGTCTACACTGTACTATACTAGGATCCGGCTTATACCAAAGCCGACTAGTAATATCCGTTCGATCCTGATCCGTGCAATAACGCACGTATCTGATCGAACCCTGCCATATAACCATACGGCCTATAGTACAGACTGTCCGATCCTGATCCGTGCAATACCGCACGTATCTGATCGGACCCTGCCATATCTCTATACGGCCTCTACAACCTTTTGCCCGAAAGCTGAGTAACTGAATGTGGGGGACTCTAAAGACTCATCAACACCTTGGTTGTGGATCTAACCACTAGCACGTTAGAGGTATAAGCCAATACATAACGGGCTACTAGGTATTGACCAAAAGGGACGTCTGTGAGCGAACTCAGCCTGACTCCCTACTGAGCCTGTCAGTGACAATATCCGTACAGTCCGGTCCGTTCGTCTATGAGCATCGCATGGCGGGCCTAGGGGGTTGGTAAAAGTCAGACCCCCAAAAGCGGTACAAGTCGTGTCGGAGTGTAGCCCAGAACACCCTGAGATACTACTGGAATACCTACCAGTAAATCTCCTTGCCTCGGCCGAGGGCTTCGTGTAATGGCTCTCCTAGACACAGCACGACCTCACCCCCAATACCGGGAGAGACGAACCCCTGAAGATACGCTCACTGCCTCCATGTGGCTCGGGACTGCACCCTACTAAAACCTGTTTGCACGACTCCTTTGAGCCGTGGTAGGGTAGTAATCAAAGTACAGTGGGAACTTACACGAGACAAATGACGATCCCCAGGTCGATGAACTAACCTGCACACATGTCACCAGGGAACTGCCATCTGACGTCTGGTATATGACCAACTAGCATGTTCCCGGCGAGTCCTGTCCGGTGTACTCATAACCCAATGAGCACCTGTATACATCTTAGGTGATCCAACTGACACCAGTGGCTTGTGAGACCGGCCACCGCCCCTCGTCGGGGTCTCGACTGTATACACTAGTCTACTATGGAGTATCGATGCCCTGTCTCGAAACTCACACGACTAGGGACCATTTAAGGATATGCTTATAGACCCCAGCTCCCACTTATATGATCGCCCTCATACTGTTGGTGGTCAAGCAAGAATCCTAGGGGCTCTATCAACGTGTAATAGCGACTTGTCAGGTCACCTGAAGCAGTACACGATGATAAAGGTAAACCAGATAGCATACTATCATCTCGAGTAAGACTGTCCTACCGGGATAGGTCCTCCCTCAATCATTGCAATCACGTACCTGTGATCCAATAATTGACTCTAAGGGCACTATCTCCAACATATGTGATATATCTGCACCTTATTCGATGAGAAAAGGACCGAGATCCCTTCACCGGGAGTGACTCCTTTAGCAATAACTGGCTGATGCTACACACTCGGTTTGTCTTTTGATTGCTTTTAAGTGTTTTTGCTTTGCACAGTGATATATATGATATATCCCGCACCTCATTCGACGAGGAAAGGACCGACGATCCCTTCACCGGGAGTGACTCCTTTAGCAAAACTAGAAAAGCCTCAAAAACACTCCATTTTTAAAATCATTCGATCCTACAACGATATCAAGTTCATTACGCAATAGGTTTTCAGAAAAACCTGTCGTAGCCCTCCGTCATTTCAGATAAGTGGTAGTTAGTATTCGTGCTACGTTTGTTGGCCTGCGTCAAGGCGTAGTGTGTGGTAGCTAACTAGTATTTATCTACTTATGCATATGATGCAGATTGGATTAGGGTAGTCGTGCGACTTTGTTGGCCTGCGTCAAGGGTCGTGCGGGTTGGTTTAATTCAATCAGGAAATGACGGGTTGAACTTGACTAGCGCACTATGTTTTGTTGGCCTGCGTCAAGGTCATAGGACGCTAGGGGCAAAATATTATCGGGAATTTCAAGTGTTGAAATTTGCAATGAGATTGCATACCTTCTATGAGATAGTTGGATCCCGATACCCGCTGCGAGTAAGAGTTACTCCTGGGAGAGTTTTATACATTACAATTAGCCGATCAAGTAGGTGTCTAGAAAGGTGTCAATGGGGTTACGCCTCTGGGAAAACGAGGTTTACATTAATTAGGTTCGTGCGAAAGCACGGGGGACCTCCCTCAAAGTACCGACACTGGCCTGGCTGAAAGATTGGTGAACTTGTAGTGTGTAATTAATCCCGGCTAGTCTTTCCTTTTAGGGTTTGAAGGAAGATTTGATAAAAAGCAGTGGGAACCATCCTGATTAGATAAAATAATAACCAATCTATTCTTGCAAGAGCGCACGCTGAGTGTTTTCTTCTCTCTCTCTCCAGGTAGCGACCATGTCACGCCTTAATCAAGATAATAATACGGAAAATTGACCGAACCCGCTTGTTATACTGAGCTGGGGAACGTTGGTCCCGCTCCACCTTATAATTGTTATAAGACAGAGCAGGAAATTGGGGATTACCAGAATTCCCGTGCCGCCCGAACGAAGAGATTGCATGCTGATGCATCATTTTCGGGTGTGTTCTTTATACAGAACTGTTTCTCTATCCTCTACGTCCTGGGTATGTGGTACCAGATCAGGATCCCAGATATGTAATCTGTTACATAGGGCTACAGAAAGGTAGAAAACTGAGAACGGGTGATAAGTTTCATGAGGCAGAAAACGGGGCAAGTGTTGCAGCCAAGTCTGTTGGTCACTGTCACCCTGTATTACAAATACATTGATTCGGAACGAATGTTATTAGATACCGAACCTGATATACAAAATCATATCACTCTCTTTATTATTAAAGAAATGATAAAATTTTGTATTGCTGGATAATGTTTTGAACATTTCCTATATCAAAAGTTGATCGATTCAGGCACGTTATCTAAAAGTATTGATGTTCTAAATCAAAATGCAGTTCTTAGCATACGGAACACATACAAGAGGAAGAGTTCAGAATTGAACGATTCCTTCTTGAGGTATTGTAGACTAGGTCATATCAATGCGACCCGACTAGCTGAAGTTACATATAGATGCATATTTAAATCAGTTTGAATTTACATCTTATGAAACTTGCCAGTCATGTCACAAAGATAAAATGACCATAGCCATGTTTATTGGAAACAGAGAAAGAGTTAGTGAACTCTTGGGATATGATACATGTTGATGTATGTAAGCTCCCCTGTCTACACATGCCAAGATCGGTTCTTTGTACTTCATTACATTCTCTGATGATCTCTTTCGAGTTTCAGGCCTATGTTCCTGTTGAAACACAAGTCCGAACCTTTTGAGATATTCACAGAATATAAGTTAGAAGTAGAGAACCAAAATACGGGTATAAGTATTATGTCCTATGATGAGATCAAGGAGGAGAATACTTGAGCACGGAATTCCTGGACTATTCTAAAGGAGAATGAGATTCTCTCTCAGCATTACTCCTCCTATACACCATAGCACGATGGTATATCGGGGCAGAGCAATCACACCCTATTTGATATGGTGTGCTCTATGATGAGTACTACTGAGTTACCTATTTCCTTTTGGGAGATATGCGCTTGAAAAGCTGCATACCTATTGAATAGGGTTCCAATCAAATCAGTTGCCTACCACTTCATATGTGATATGGAAAGGGAAGAGCCCATATCTTAAGTTAGTTAAGATTTGGGGTTGTCCGGGCTATGTCTAAAAGCATAATCCGGACAAGCTCGAGGCAAGGTCTGTTATGTACAACTGGAAAGGTTCCAGCTATATAAATTACAGCAGATGACTTGGTAGAACCAAAAGATTCAATAGTAACCAACGAACCTCAGCCTCTCCGCCGATCTAGTAGGGTTCCTCACCCACCTGAGAGATACTTCGGTTTCTCTATGACAGTGGGAGCGAGGATTGCATCTTGAGATGATGACCCAACTAGTTTCGAGCTGGCCATCAGGAGTAAGACTCTGTTAGAATGGCTGGATGCTTAGCGATCTGAGATGGAATCCTTATACACCAACAAAGTATGGACTTTGGTTGCTATATCTGAAGGGTTAAATCCCCATCAGGAGCAAGTATATCTTGAGAAGATTATTTGGTGTACATCGAAAAGTTGAGACTTTCAAAGCTAGACTTGTTAAAAGTTTACATCATTTACCAGGTGTGGATTATGATGAAACCTTTTTCAAGTAACCAAGCTTAAGTCCATCCAGATCCAACTTGCCACGGCTGCATACCATGACTATGATATCTGGTGGTTGGGTGTCATGACAGCTTTTCTAAATGATGTTTTTGAAAAGGGCGTCTATAAGTACACAGCCAGAGGGCCTCGTAGACAGTGGGAGCAGCGGAAACGTGTACAAGATGCTTTATAGGATAAAGCAGGCATCGCGGAGTTGGAATGTCTGTTTTGATCAATTAGTCAAAGAGTTTGACATCATCAAAATGGTAGATGAACCTTGTATAAACAAAAAGGTAGTAGGGAGTATGGTGACGATCCTCGTAGAGTACGTGGATGACATACTCTTGATAGGGAAAGAGTTTCCTATGCTACGCTCGATCAATCTCCGCTTATCAAAATGATTCTCCACATAGGATCAAAGTGATACCTCCTAAATCCTGGGTTTTTGGATTATGAGATAGATCTAAATGGATGTTAGGATTCTCACTAGTTGTAGTGAGATGGTATCAACCGATCCTGGGGAGAATCACTGGAAGTGTTCCAGGGTGATAAAGATGACTGAATGTCAGTCGCAGGCATTGTCTTTACCCTCAATAAAGGGACGGTATGTTGGAAGAGTTCCAAGCTAGATACCGTGACATACTAGACGATAAAGGCAGGATATATCGCTACTTAAGATGCTACCGAAGAGGCTGTTTGGGTGTATATTGGTTCATGAGATGAACTACGTTCCTCCCATTGTGTGACAATGGAGCTGTGGCTTATGCCAAGGAACGACGGTCCCATCAGTGATCCAGACATATTCTAAGGCAGTGTCACCTGATCATGGAGATGCTTGATCTCCAAGGGATCGAGGTTAGGAGAGTAGACTCAGAGGACAACACAGCGGATCCACTCACAAAGGCCTGTTCCCAGAGAGAGATTTTTATGGGATGGTTGAGTATGAGATACTACAACCACTGCTATCAGATGGCCCTAGTGCAAGTGGGAGATTGTTAGTTATATGTATGCCCTAGAGGCCATTACTATACATAGGATGTATATTGTAGTGGATGCTTGGACATATATAGGGAGGACTTTCTTGCTCGACATGATAGTATGCTATCTGGTTGCTCTTTACCTTAACGTGTACACTGATTGTCTCTCTGTCACATGTTGGTAAAGCCCTTAGGATGTGTACTTGACTACCTTGACTATGATGGAGATCATACTAGTGGGGACAAGGTAGTCTATAGGTACATCCTTCAAAGTCCCTAGTCGTGGGTGTATCGAGACGGGGCATCGATATACCAGAGTAGACTAGCATATACCTTCTCGACCCATACAGATGGGCGATGGATGATCCCATATCCATTGGTGTTTGACATCAGAGATGATATACGGGTGCTCAGTAGAGACTGGGTACACTGGACGGACTCGCCGAGAACTCCCAGATGGTATTATACCTTACATCAGATGGCAGTTCTCTGGTGACACTGGTACAGAATAGTCTGTTGACCCGAGATCATCATAGAGTCTTGTGTGGTTCCCACTGTGCTTTGATTTCTATCTTACCACGTCCAAGAGGGCGTGCAAAACGGTGGTTTTTGGGTACAGTCCCGAGTCACATGGAGGCAATGAGCGATAGGAGGGGATTCGTCTCTCCCGGTATAGGGAGTTGATGTTGCGCTGTGTTCGATTGGCTATAACCGGAAATCCCTGGCCAGGGTTGCTGAGATATACTGGTAAGTGTTACCAGTAGTTTCTCGAACTGTTATGGACCTCATATCGACACGACTTATCGAGCTATTGGGGTCTGACGTTTACCACCCTTAGGCGAGATATGCGACATATTAGACGATCAGACCGGACTGTACGGTAGTGTTACTGGTTGGATTCACTGGAGTGTGAGCGGGCTTGCTCGTCGATCTTCTGATCGCTCAATACCCGGGTGGCCGTTACGTTTAGCAGACCGCTTGCGGCTTGTGGATGTTTGATATGATCATCATCCGCTGCCGGCGTATTGACGAGTCTTTAGAGTCATACACAGAGGTTTCCTGGCTCAAGCGAAACGAAATAGGAACGCATATGAGATATGTGCGGGACCGAGAATAATACGTGTATGTGATACCATATTTCATTCTCGCGATCAATGTGTCGAATGGTTGTATGCGATATAACATAGTTATCGAATCGAAGATTGATTCGATAAATTGATACATTGGATATTAGTCGGTTATATGCGATATGACCGGATCGTTAAATCAAGTGTTGATTTAATGATTTAATGCATAATTATATATTTGATATATTACTTTGCATTAACTAGTATTGGTTCACTTTAAATGGATTTTCTCGCTCGGATGTGCTCATTATATATGTGATATGATTTTGTGCACATGCTTGTATCATGTTTGATGGTGCATGTAAAATTGGTTAAGTATAAAGAATTAAACCTTGGTTAGGGTTTATTATTTGCTTATTCATTTTATTCATTTATTTATTCTTTTGGAAAAAGAAAAGGAAATGATAAAATGGTGGCATTCTTTGTTCTTTCATGAAGCTTCATGAATACTTTGACTTTGTGACCACTTTGTCTCATCCTTAACCCTAACCATTCCACTTAACCCTAATTAATTCTCTACACCTAACCATGGTTCTATTATGATAAGAATTCATTATTCTTTTCATTTTAGGATTAACTTATCATAACACCTTCTTCTTCTTCTTCATCTTCTTCAATAAAAAAAGCTTCACTTCATCAATGGTGGATTGATGAAAAGTGTGAGAAATCCAATCCTAAAGTGAACCCACTTCCTATTTCTTCATCCTCTACCTCTTGCCAAGTAGTAGAGTGTGTTTCCTTCACAAGTTTTCTTGACTTGGTGAAGTTGGAGCTTGATCTAGTGATACCTCGACGTAGATCATCTTCGGCACGTCGTCGATGACCTAGCCCGCTCTTTCTCCGATGAAGCCGACGCTAGAGCCCGGGATTTGTTATGGACAGCGAGGAGACTTCATTGCGGAGCTATGGAGGTAGAGGACCGGATCTACAAAGGTTGTATTTCCGTTCTCTTAGTAAAGTAGTTTACTAGTTGCATCTTTCGCCTAGACATCTAGCCAACGATTCGTATTAGGGTTTCTCGGCACCGTTAAAATTTGAAATTGGCATGGTTGATGCCTTGTGAAACCTCTTGGGAGTGCCTAGGAACCCTACAGTAGGAGAGGCCATTGGAAGAAAAATTGCAAAGCTTGGATTGCCAAGAACCAGGACCTGAGGCAAGTTGTGGTTTCTGGTTCAGGTGTATTTGTAATTGAAAATTGTCTGTCAATCACCTCTACTTCCTGGTTATTGGATACCAGATCAGGATCGCATATATGCAATTCATTGCAGGCGCAGAGTAACCGTAGAGTGCTGAAGGTTGGTGATATGACCCTCCAGGTTGATAACGGAGCTAGCGTGAATGCTTTGTCCGTAGGGGATTATCATCTTGGATTGACGAGTGGACATATTTTGGTTTTGCGCAACTGTTTTTATGTACCTAGTTTAACATGTAATATCATATTAGTATCGTTGTTTTCAAAAGAAGGTTATGATTTCACGTTTCTAAGCGATGTTGTTAACATCCACCTTAATCATGGTTTGATTGGGTCCGGTACACTAGATAATGGTATATATGTGTTAAACCAATTACAGATTTTCAATGTCCAGAACACACTAAAAAGAAAGACTCCAGATATAAATCAGGCTTTCTTATGGGATTGTATACTGGGTCACATCAATGAGACAAGGTTAACTAAGTTACATAGAGAAGGATATTTGGATCCGTTCGAATATGAATCTTATGCCACTTATCAATCATGTCTCAAAGGAAAAATGGCAAAGACTCCATTCATTAGACTTGGAGTAAGAGCGAGCGAGCTCCTAGGACTCATGCACAGCGATGTACATGGTCCAATGTCTACACTTGCAAAGGCGGTTTTTCATATTTCATTAATTTTACGGATGATTACTCTAGGTATGGTTTCATTTTCTTGTTGAAACATAAATCCGAGGCCTTTGAGAAATTCCGAGAATATAAGAATGAAGTAGAGAACCAAACCGGCAAAAGTATCAAGACACTGAGATCTGATCGAGGTGGTGAATACTTAAGTGTCGAGTTCCTGGGTTACCTAAAAGAGAATGGAATTCTCTCTCAACTTACTCCTCCATACACTCTACAACACAACGGTGTATCGAAAAGACGGAACCGAAACCTATTGGATATGGTACGTTCCATTATGAGTAATGCTGAGTTACCGCGATCTTTCTGGGGTTATGCACTAGAATCAGCTGTATATCTTTTGAAAAGGGTTCCTACCAAGACTGTGCCTACCACACCATATCAGATGTGGAGTGGGAAGAAACCCTATTTTCAGTATCTAAAAATATGGGGATATCTAGCTTTTGTTAAAAAGCAGCATGCGGACAAACTCGAGACATGATCAGTACAGTGTATGTTTGTGGGATATCCAAAGAACTACAAGGGGTATTTTTTCTATTACGCAGAGGAACAAAAGGTTTTTGTTTCTTGTAATGCCCATTTTCTAGAACAGCAGTTTTTGGAAAAGGAAACAAGTGGGAGCGCAATAGAACTGGAAGAAATTCTAGAACCACAAACTACTACTGAAAGTTTGGTAGAACCAGAAGTTCCAGAAGAACAGGACATTCCCGCACCCCTCCGCAGGAGTAGTAGGTCGTCTCATCCGCCTGAGAGATACTATGGTTTTCTCATAGACGGGGATAGAGAGGATTGCGTCATTGATAATGATGAACCTACTAGCTTCCAGCAGGCCATCCAGAGCGGCGACTCAGTAAGATGGCTGGATACAATGCGGACCGAGATGGAGTCCATATACACCAACAAAGTATGGACTTTGGACTTTGCTCCAGATGGGGTAAAACCCTTAGGATACAAGTGGATCTTCAGAAAGAAGATTGGTGTAGATGGACAGGTGGAAACCTATAAGGCAAGACTTGTTGCAAAGGGTTTTGATCAAAGGCCTGGCTTGGAACTTTTTCTCCAGTAGCTATGCTCAAATCCATTCGGATCCTTCTTGCCATTGCTGCCTTCCACGATTATGAGATCTGGCAGATGGACGTAAAGAAGGATTTTCTAAATGGAAATTTGGACGAATGCGTCTATATGGATCAGCCAGAAGGTTTCAATCAGAGTGGGAGTAGCGGGAAAGTGTGCAAGTTGCTTAAGTCCATTTATGGACTAAAGCAGGCATCGCGGAGTTGGAACATCTGTTTTGATGAAACGGTCAAAGAATGTGACTTTATTAAAAATCCAGATGAACCATGTATATATAGTAAAATTGTAGCATGAACTGTTGTATTCCTCGTCTTGTACATGGATGACAATCTCTTGATAGGAAATGATATTCCTATCCTACAATCTGTCAAAGGATTCTTGTCATACAAGTTCTCCATGAATGACCTGGGTGATGCCTCTTACATTCTGGGGATCCAGATCTATCGTGATAGATCTAAGAGGATGTTAGGACTTTCGCAGTCCAGGTATATCAACACTATACTGAAAAGATTCAGTATGGAAGATTCAAAGCGCGGTAATTTACCGTCATGTCACAGAATCACCCTTTCCAATGAGATGTCTCCCAAGACTGATTTGGAAAGGGATCACATGTCAGTTATACCCTACGCTTCTGCGGTAGGCTCTATAATGTACGCGATGTTGTGTACCAGACCAGATGTAGCTTACGCACTGAGCGTGGTAATCCGGTATCAGTTAGACCCAGGGGAGAAGCACTGGATAGCAGTAAAGAACATTCTCAAGTACCTGAGAAGGACTAAGGATATGTTCTTGGTTTACGGCGGAAAAGACCTCCAGATCGAGGCTTTTGCTGACTCCAGCTTCCAGAGTGACAAGGATGACTCCAAGCCCATGTCAGGTTATGTCTTTACCCTCAATAGAGGGGCGGTGTGCTGGAAGAGTTCCAAGCAGGACACCGTTGATGACTCGATGATGGAAGCGGAGTATATAACCGCTTGCGATGCCGCAAAAGAACCAGTCTGGATGAAGAAGTTCCTAAGAAAACTTCTGGTGGTTCTTACCATTGTTAATCCAATACCGCTGTATTGTGACAACAATGGCGCTATGGCTTTAGCGAAGGAACCCAGGTCCCATCATAAGTCCAGACACATCTTAAGGCGGTATCACCTGATCAGGGAGATCATAGATCGCCAGGAGATCGAGGTCAGGTGAGTTGCTATAGAGGAGAACACTGTAGATCCATTCACAAAGGCCATACCTCAGACACAGTTCGAGAGGCTATTCGAGATGATAGGTCTTCGATACGCCAGTACATGACCCTGGTGCAAGTGGGAGATTGTTAGTGTATATGCCCTAGGGGACATTATTGTATCATACTAGTTTGTATATTATTTAATGGAAGCTTGGGATATTCACAGTTGTATTAACAGTCTTGTTCAAAATAGTAGTATGCTACTTGGTTTATATCTATCTTAATATGTGTATATGTTTCTTTTAGCATATCGCGAATACATATTGATAGAGCCCATAGGATCTTTCTTGACTACCGGCGTTGTGATGGCAGTCACACTAGTAGGGTTGGGTAGTCTACAAGCACATCCTTGTTCAGGTCTCTAGTCATAGGATTATCGAGACATGGCATCGATACTCCGGAGTAGACTAGTGTATACGCTTCTCGTCCCAGCAGAGGAAATGGTCTGTCCCATAGCCATTAGTACGTTGTACTAGAGATAGTATGCAGGTGCTCGTTGGGTTACGGGTAAACCGGACAGGACTCGCAGGGAACTGTTGGTTGGTATTATACCCGTCGTCAGTTAACAGTTCCCAGGTGACATGAGTATAGCATAGTCCGTAGACTTCACACTGCAGCTTCGTCTCGAGTGTGTTCCTACTGTTCTTAGATTGCTACCCTACCACGGCTCAAAAGAGTCGTGCAAACAGGTAGCAGTTGGGTGCAGTCCCGAAGCACTTGGAGGCAGTGGCGGTTAGATAGGATTCGTCTCTCCCGGTATTGGGAGTTGATATCGCACTGTATTTGGAGCGCCAATACGTAAAGTCCCTGGCCAGGGCAAGCGAGATTTACTGGTAATTTTTCCAGTAGCTTCTCAAGGTGTAAAGGGCTTCACTCCAACACGACTTATACCGCTTTCAAGGGACTGACGCTTGCCGCCCCCAAGGCCCGATATGCGATAGTCTTAGATGAACAGACCGGACTGTACGGAGATCGTCACATCAAGCTCAGTAGGACTTCGGATGGGTTTCCTCATCGACCTTCTTATCGACATCTACCTGGGGACGTTACGTACAACTAGTACCGCTTGCGGCCTGTGGTTAAACCCACTGCCAGCGTAGTGTCGAGTCTTTAGAATCCCATACAGAGAGTTTCTCTGCTTCAGGCGAAACGATATAGAGGTCGTATGATTTTACGACAGGGTTCGGACATATATGTGTATTTAAGCACGTATGATATTCGGACAGATTATACTAGCGGGCTATAGTTTAAGCCAGATTCTAGTATTGGATTATTGGATTTATGCAGTCTCATTATATCCTTTTTTTTCGTAAATACGGATGGGAGGGGCATTATCGTAATTACTCAAGAAGCTTCTAAAAGAAATGTGACTCATTATGTTTTAATTCATTTATGGATTAAGCTTAATGAGGTAGAGGAGATGATGTGTTATTTGCATTAAATGAAACCATGACACATGAGATGATTCATTCATTTGTATTAAATGAAGCATGAAGATATTTGTGCAAGATATTTGTGCAAGATATTTTATGCTTCATAATAAACACAAATGAGTTATATTTCATTTCATAATAACAAACACACTCTCTCTCCTCTAACTCTCCTCTTCTTAAACCTAAACCTAATCCTCTCATGTGTTGAGATCCTAATGGTTAGAAAGACTAATAGATCCTTAATCCACTTTTATATCTTCTAGGTCACTTGGATTAGCAATCCTAGCCACTTAGTTACCTCAAGTTAGAGGTTAAAGCTTAAAGGAGGAACTCTCGGGTGGATCTTCTATTATATCGAGGAGGCCGACGAGGAGGTGAACAACGAGAACAAGAAGGACTAGAATCTTGAGGTATAACCATCTATCATAGTAGTTTAGCACTTCTAGATAGTTGTTAGTTAGGGTTTAGCAAAGATCCGTAAAGTTAGTCGATATTACCTTAAACAAAATGATTGTTTTACCTATTCTGCCACCCCGCATCTTGTGGGGTGTGTAACTTTGACTTACAGACCGGTCCTTCATTTCTAAAGCTCCGTGTAGTAGTCCCTTAGGTCCAAGTAGTAGACTCCCGTACTCTCGTTAGGCTCCACTAGGCGAAAGGAACAAGCTTGCTCGAGAATCATCGAGGCTGAAGATGATCTATGTCAAAGAATCTCTAACTCAAGCTACATCTTCACCAATTGATGGATTAGTGAAGCAAGCAACCTATACAAAATGGCTAGTTTGGTATAGATTGATGAAGTAGGAATTTCGCTCAGTTTAGAATTAAATTTCTTTTTTTCTTTTTCTTCTCACTTGAAAGAGAGCATGGAAGGAGATAAAGAAAAAGCTCAAGTGATCTCAACTAATGAACCATGGGTGAGAAAATATCTCTTATAAATGATGTAGAGACTAAACCAAGATAATGGTAAGGTTAATAAATATCTAGAGTAAAACAAAATTTGTGGACTTAAGTCAAATCTTCTCCATGCTTCCACAAGCATCTCAAGCCTTGCTAATTTCCACCTAATTTTGATTTTTCACTTAATATTTAAACACCGAAATTATCTTAAGTTAGGTATGAGTCTCATACACATTATTCCAAATTATCATCTAGCATGACACATATTAAATACAATAATATATATCACAAATATATTTTTATGTATTTTAAGGAAAAAAATTCTTAAGTGAGCTAATATTAGTTAATGTATATTAATATGTCAAATATATAATTATACATTAAATTATTAAATCAACACTTGATTTAATAATCCGGCTATATCACATACAACCGACAAATGTCATATAATAATTATTGAATCAACACTTGATTCAATAATCCGGTTATATCACATATAACCTATATCACGAGATTAGAATGCGGTATCACATACACGTGTTAATCTCGGTCTCGCACATATCACATATGTGCCCTAATTCGTTTCTCTTGAGCCAGGAAAACTCTGTGTAGGACTCTAAAAACTCGTCAATACGCCGGCAGTAGGTGATGATCAAATCAGTCACCCATAAGCAGTAAGCGGTACTAGGTGGACGTAACGGCTACCCGGGTTTTGAGCGATCAGAAGATCAACAAGCAAGCTTGTTCATACTCCCGAGAATCCAATAAATAACACTACCGTACAGTAGGGTCTCTTCGTCTGATATGCCGCATATCAAGACTGTGGGTGGTAAACGTCAGACCCCAATAACTTGATAAATCATGCCGATGTGAGGCTCATAACGGGTCGAGAAACTACTGATAACACTTACCAGTAAATCTCAGTATCAGCCCTTGCCAGGGACATCCTGTTATAGCCAGTCGAGCACAACGCAACATCAACCCCTAATACCGGGAGAGAAGAAAGCACTCCTATCGCTCATTGCCTCTGTTAGTGTATATGCCCTAGAGGCCATTACTGTATCATACTAGTTTGTATATTACTTGATGGAAGCTTGGGATATTCACAGTTGTATAGACAATCTTGCTCGAAATGGTAGTATGCTACTTGGTTTGTTTCTACTTTAATGTGTGCATGTATTACTTTTAACATATCTCCTATACATAGTGGAGCCCTTAGGATCTTTGCTTGATTACCAGCGTTGTGATGGCAGTGACACTAGTGGGGGCTGGGTAATCTATAAGCACATCCTTATACAGGTCCCTGGTCGTAGGATTATCGAGACGGGGCATCGATACTCCGGAGTAGACTAGCGTATGCGCTTCTCATCCCAGCAGTGGAGATGGTCTGTCCCACAGCCATTAGACGTCGTACTTGAGATAGTATGCGGCTGCTCGTTAGGTTACGAGTACACTGGACAGGACTCGTCGGGAACTGTTGGTTGGTACTATACCTATCGTCAGTTATTAGTTCACAGGTGACATGAGTACAGCTTAGTCCGTTGACTTGACACTGTCACTTTGCCTCGAGTGTGTTCCCACTGTTCTTAGATTGCTACCCTGCCACGGCTCAAATGAGTCGTGCAAAAAGGGAGCAGATGGGTGCAGTCCCGAAGCACTTGGAGGCAGTGACGGTTAGACTGGATTCGTCTCTCCCGGTATTGGGGGTTAATATCGCGCTGTGTCTAGGAGAGCCATTACACAAAGTCCCTGACCAGGGAAGCGAGATATACTGGTAGCGTTTCCAGTGTTATCTCAGGGTGTTCTGGCTACACTCCGACACGACTTGTACCGCTATTAGGGGACTGATGTTTACCGCCCCCTAGGCCCGCCATGCGATACTCTTAGGCGAATAGACCGGACTGTACGGAGATTATCACATTCAGGTTCAGTAGGAGTTCGAATGGGTTCACCTCATCGGTCTTATTATCGGCATCTACCTGGAAACCGTTACGTACAGCTAGTACCACTTGCGTCCTGTGGTTAAACCCACTGCCAGCGTAATGTCGAGTCTTTAGAGTCCCACATAGAGGGTTATTCGCCTTTGGGCAAAACAGAGTAGAGGTCGCATGGTTTTGCGACGGGGTTCGTTCACATCCGCGCACTTATGCATGTTTGGTGTCCGAGCAGTTATTACTGGCGGGCTTTAGTTTAAGCCAGATTCTGGTATTTGTTTTAGGATTTGTTTTGGCTCATTGTATTCTTGTTTCTGGGAACACGGATGCGGGTGTGTATGCACAGTTGACAGAGGCAGAGGCAGAGAATTCTCATTAGGGTTGTTGACCGTTGTCTTTTCCAAACCGTAATGAAAATGGGAATTATGATTAATGATATTAATTAAAGATAATTGTGCCATGCTTAACCATTTGACTATGGTTGACTTGTGGACCTATGTTGACATATTGACCATCATCATTTCACATGAAAGATGCTCTTTGATTCTTGCAAAATTCATTAAATGTGAAATGATAATAGTCATTCCAAATGAACCATCACAATTTCCTTGATTAATATTATTTTTCATAATTCACATATATGAGAGTATGGTTGATAATTATCCTCATTCTCTCTTGCACTTTCTATCTCATAGGTTAAGCTCATCCTCTTCCTCTCTCTTAAAGCTCTCATCTCTCATGTGTTAAGAACCATTAGCTATTGAGATAAAACCACCAAAACTCCTCTCTACTCATTCTAGGGTTCTAGGTTTAGCTAGCCAAGCACTTTAGTTACCTCTAGGTTGAGGTAGGAGCTCAAGGTAGAGGCCTTCGGGTGGATCTTTCATCGGCAAGAGAAGGCGACGAGGAGGAGCTGTTCAAACCACTCCAAGGAGCAAGAAGAGAAGGAGTTCAAGACCAAGGTATAACCTTTTAACCGAGTAGCTAAATCTTTTAGCTTGGTTGTTAGTTTTTTGTTTAGCAAAGATCCTCCATTTCTAGTCCATGTTACCTTGAGTTAAAAAAACCGTTTTTTACCTATTCCGCCTCCCCGTAAGCACCGGGGTGGGTAACGTGGACTTACAGTGGTATCAGAGCCCAGCTAAACAACAACTAGGATGTTAGCAAAGTATTTAGAATTTCGATCCGAGAAAAAATCGCAAAACACGTCCGAAAACATAACTTTCTGCCGATTTTTAAAACTGCTCAAAAAATAATTCCACATACTTTAAAAATCGGCTCAGGGTTTTCTAAGAACATGCAGCAAAAACGAGTCCCTGACTCGGTCAACTCACCGTGGAACCGCGGCGAAACCATGCGTTTCGCCGCGGATCCGCGGCCGAGTTGACTCGGCCGCGACTCGTCTTTGCTGCAGTTTACTCAGTGTTCTGTTTTGGGATTTTTAGGATATTTTGTTTCTGCCCAGAATTTCCAGAGAACAAACTTGTGTTTGAGGTAGTTACAAATCCGTATTTTTTATCGAAGTTCTGTAGACTTTAGCTAATGGGTTATATCTGTGATGTGATATATGCACTGAACGTCAACTAATCATTATACGTCGATTAGTGGGGGTTATGCATATCTGTGATCTGTAATTTTGTTGGATTGTCTATATGAACTTATTGGATTGTCGCGGATAAATAGCCGGGGGTTGTGAGATGAGAGTTTCTTTATCTTTCATTTGATGTAATATGTAAATTGATGTAATTTTTTTTTATGGCCGCACATCCAGGATGAGGTTGTAGCCGCCATTGTATATTATTTTTTTTACTGTTTTTGCTCCTAGGATAGACCCAAGATGGGGTGCACAAACTACCGGGTACTTCGAAGTGCCGAGTGGCCTACTCACGTTGTTGAGGGAGGTTGCTTCACTTCGGGTACTTGGCGGGTAGTTTGCCGCACCCTTAGGGGTCTACGGTGGGGTTTGGCTATTCATCTCGACCGTGTAATCCGTCTTTCGTTGCAGGATCGAACGAAACGCGGATTCCTAGTATATCCAATGTGTTCATCTGTGATCTGGAATGTCTATCATTGCATCTGATGAATGTATATATTTATATATGATATCTAGTAGGCGTTGCTTATGTTTTGCATCCGCGCTAGTCCAGCCCCCGCTCTGTTGTTAGTTAAGTAACCTAACGGGTGATGACGGGCCCCGTGGCGAATGCGGATGGCATAAGCGTACGACATATTTTCGTTGTTTTCTGCAATGGTAGGATTAATTGATGGGACGCATTAAATTAATGCAAGAAAATAAACCAAAGTAAAGTCGTTGGAACAATTTCAAAACCACTCGGTTTCTTTTCAAAACAAAAAACTTTTAAAACACGGAGCTTGAACCACTCCTTTTAAAAGCTATCACGTTCCTTCAATTATATCATGTTCACTACATTCACGGTTTCACCAAAACCATTCGTAGCCCTCCGTCATTTCATATGGATAGCCAATAGTATTCAAGCTGTGTTTGTTGGCCAAAGTCAAGGCATAGTGATTGGTAGCTATTGGATATTCATATGTAGCAAAGATAGATGCGTTGGTTTGGGACAGTCGTACTGCCTTGTTGGACAAAGTCAAGGGTAGGTACGGGTGGGTTCAAATGAACCTGGAAAATGACGGGTAGAACATGACATGTGACTTATGATTTGTTGGCCAAACTCAAGGTCATAAGAACATGGGGCAAAAATCCACATCGGGAGTTTCTAAAGAAACTGAAATTTGCTAGTGCTGCATACCATTTGGATGTGATGATTCTGGTAGGATTCCTTCAGTTTTATCACACGATGATATTTGAGTCCCGATCCTACAGTGAGTATATGCTGTTAGTTATATGTATGCCCTAGAGGCCATTACTATACATAGGATGTATATTGTAGTGGATGCTGGGACATATATAGGGAGGACTTTCTTGCTCGACATGATAGTATGCTATCTGGTTGATCTTTACCTTAACGTGTATACTGATTGTCTCCCTGTTACATGTTCGTAAAGCCCTTAGGATCTGTACTTGACTACCTGGACTATGATGCGGATCATACTAGTGGGGACATGGTAGTCCATAAGTACATCCTTCAAAGTCCCTAGTCGAGGGTGTATCGAGACGGGGCATCGATATACCAGAGTAGACTAGCGTGTACCTTCTCGACCCATACAGATGGGCGATGGATGATCACATATCCATCGGTGTTTGACATCAGAGATGGTATACGGGTGCTCAGTAGAGACTGGGTACACTGGACGGACTCGCCGAGAACTCCCAGATGGTATTATACCTTACGTCAGATGGCAGTTCTCTGGTGACACTGGTACAGAGTAGTCTGTTGATCCGAGATCGTCATAGAGTCTTGTGTGGTTCCCACTATGCTTTGATTTCCATCTTACCACGTCCAAGAGGGCGTGCAAAACGGTGGTTTTTGGGTACAGTCCCGAGTCACATGGAGGCAATGAGCGTTAGGAGGGGATTCGTCTCTCCCGGTATAGGGAGTTGATGTTGCGCAGTGTTCGATTGGCTATAACAGGAAATCCCTGGCCAGGGTTGCTGAGATTTACTGGTAAGTGTTACCAGTAGTTTCTCGAATTGTTATAGACCTCATATCGACACGACTTATCGAGCTATTGGGGTCTGACGTTTACCACCCCTAGGCGAGATATGCGACATATCAGACGATCAGACCGGACTGTACGGTAGTGTTACTGGTTGGATTCACTGGAGTGTGAGCGGGCTTGCTCGTCGATCTTCAGATCGCTCAATACCCGGGTGGCCGTTACGTTTGGCAGACCGCTTGCGGCATGTGGGTGTTTGATATGATCATCACCTGCTGCTGGCATATTGACGAGTCTTTAGAGTCCTACACAGAGGTTTCCTGGCTCAAGTGAAACGAAATAGGAGCGCATATGAGATATGTGCGGGACCGAGAATGATACCAGTATGTGATACTGTATTCGATTCTCGCGATTTGTGACATTGATCGGTTATATGCGATATAGCCGGGTTATCGGATCAAGTGTTGATTCGATAAGTTGTTACTGTTGATATTAGTCGGTTATATGCGATATGACCAGATCATTAAATCAAGTGTTGATTTAATGATTTAATGTATAATTATATATTTGATATATTGCTTTGCATTAACTAGTATTGGTTCACTTTAAATGGATATTCTCACTTGGATGTGCACATTGTATATGTGATATACTTTTGTGCATTAGTTTGTATCATGTTTAATGATGCATGCTAAATTGGCTAAGTGTAAAGATTAAACCATGGGTGTGTAATGGTTAGGGTTTTGTTTTTACTTATTCATTTATTTATCTATTTATTCTTTTAGGAAAAATGAAAAGCATAAAGGAAAATGGTGGCTTTGTTTGTTTTCTAGTTGAAGCTTCATGAAGCTTTGACCAAAGTGACCATTTTGTCTCATGCTTAACCCTAACCACTCCATTAACCCTAGTTTAATCTCTACACTTGACCAAGGTTCATTATATGATAAGTATTGATTTTCTTTTCAATATCAATTAACTTATCATATTCATTATCTTCTTCTTCTTTTCATCTTCAAAGAAGAAACCTTCACTTCAACAATGGTGGATTGATGAAATGAGTGAGAAATCCAATTCTAAAGTGAACCCACTTCCTATTTCTTCATCCTCTACCTCTTGCCAAGTAGTATAGGGTGTTTCCTTCACAAGTTTTCATGGCTTGGTGAAGGTGGAGCTTGATCTAGCGATGCCTCGACGTAGATCATCTTCGGCATGGACATCGACGACCTAGCTCGCCATTCCTCCGACGAAGCCGACGCTAGAGCCCGGGAATTCATTTGGACAGCGAGGGGACTTCGTTGCGGAGCTATGGAGGTGGAGCACCGGATCTACAAAGGTTGTATTTCCGTTTACTTGTAGTTAAGTGTTAACTAGTTTTCTTTTTCGCCTAGACATCTAGCCAACGATCCGTATTAGGGTTTCTCGGCACCGTTAAAATTTGAAATTGGCATGGTTGATGCCTTGTGAGACCTCATTAGGGTGCCTAGGAACCCTACAGTGGTATCAGAGCCTAGCTAGAGTCTTAGGCGAAGTCTAGACAGAGTTTGAAGTCCGAACGAACCCGAAAACCCAATTCCAAATTGCTCTCTGTCCTTTTTCTAAAATCTGGGATTTTTCAACATTAAAAATATGCAGAAAAATCAGCAGGAAATTCTAAGGGATACTGTAAAATTCGTGTGCCTAATTCCATCAATGAGCCGCGGTTCCGCGGCACGAGCATGGCTCGTGCGGCGGATCCGCGGCCGTTTTGTCTTTTGTGGCATCCAAATTTGCACAGTAATTCATAATATGCAGTGCTGGTTTTCCTGGGTAATTTTAATATATCCTATGCAGTTGAGTTTTCTGGAGTTTTTTTGGGGATTCGGTGCTTTGATCGGAGTATCAAATTTTGTCTGTGTGGCTTTCCGGATAATTTTTAGAATATGTTAAAAAGTTCGACCGGATATAAATACCCAATTTTTCCCCTGTCGGGAAATTTCCAAGTGTTGGATTTTTCCGTTGTTTAACGACGTTCTAAGTAGTGCAAGTAACACGATGGACCCTCTAGAAGACAACAAACCTTAACTCGATTATGTGACCGTCTTGAACTGCCCTTTGAACCTTCGGGTTTGGGGCAGTACGGCGTGCCACATGTGAGGTGTTGGCTTGACCCTTCTACGGCTGGACCGTTGGTACTGAGGCACGAACTGAATGTTGTTAGACTTGTTTCATGTGTTGATCTGTATCGGGAAAACTTGGGTGTTTGACTGTTCGATCGAAAAGTTTAACATTTTCTATTTATCTGGAATGGGATACAATAATTGGAATTCACAATTAGTTATGAGATAACTGAATGAATGTTATAAATATAGCAGTTTAGTCTCACTTGATCGGTTGCCACGGAATTTTGATGTGATCAAAAGTCCGTCGCAATCACGTAGCGTACGCGGATACTCGCCGGGTAAACTTAATAGACATCCTCACTCCATAGCCCCGACCAAGTGACTGTAGGAGAACCCCGTCGCCGAAAGCATCCGTTAGGGTGCTCCCGGTAGTGGTGTTCCGCCTTGGTGCACTTCGTCGACGGCGTCGGGGGTGCGGCCGTCTACTGAAGTTTGCGACGAGCATTCGATCAGGATGTCGGGAATCTTGTTGAATTGCCCGACTTGATATTGAAAAGAGTTTTCGATTTTGAGACTAAAATGCGGCGTTTATAATTGTTAGGCATGTGATGTCTAAGGTATTCATTTGATTAGGCATGCGATGTCTATGCAGGTTGCGGATTCCAACTGTTGTAGTTTTACACTTTCTTTTCTCTGACCGTAAGTGTAATATATGATATCGCCGGTTTCGTTGCTATATGTCAACGACAATTGGGATGGACATATTTACTTACGTTGATGACATGTGATGTTATGTGTTGCTGGATATGTTATATTGGATCGTCGTGTTTGAATAGCCGGGGGTTTTTATTTGAGATGAGTGTTTTTCATTTTCATTCATGTAAAAACTTGTATGTAATATTCTTTTATTGGGGCACTTCCAGGTTGCGGAAGTTGTCACCCTTTGTATATTATTTACTTTTCCGCACTAGGATAGACCCAAGGAGGGGAGCACAAGTAACCGGGTTCTGGAGTCCAGTGGGAGACCAACTCGAGGAGTCGAGTTCGGGTCTTCTAACTCCAGAATTGGTAGGGTTGCTTGCCGCTCTCGTAGGGGTCTAGGGGTGTGGGTTTGGCTATTCATCACGACCGTGGAATCCGTGTTTTATACTGGCTCGTATTGAAAACACGGACGTCCTAGTATATCCAATATTTCATATGATTCTTTTGCTGCGATATCTGTGATGTGATCATGTGATCTTCTCTGATAGATACAGTATATAGTATATATGATATATTATATAGACGTTACTTATGTTTTACACCCGCGCTAGCCCTGCCCCGCTCTGCCGTTAGTTACCTAACCTAACGGTGCACGAGGGGACATCGAGGCGAATGCGGATGGCATAAGTGTACGTCATATTTATCTGTGATGTTTAGATACTTAAATGATGGGACTTCATTAATGAGATTAATGAAATAAAAGAAACCTAAGATGTTGTAGAATCAAATTTCAAAAATAAAACAGGTAGCTACAGTTCTTGCTTTGCACAGCGGTATATGTGATATATCCTGCACCTTATTCGATGAGGAAAGGACCGAGATCCCTTCACCGGGGGTGACTCCTTTAGCAATAACTGGCAGATGCTACACACTCGGTTTGTCTTTTGATTGCTTTTAAGTGTTTTTGCTTTGCACAGTGATATATATGATATATCCCGCACCTCATTCGACGAGGAAAGGACCGACGATCCCTTCACCGGGAGTGACTCCTTTAGCAAAACTAGAAAAGCCTCAAAAGCACTCCATTTCAAAATCATTTGATTCTACAACGATATCAAGTTCATTACGCAAAGGGTTTTCTGAAAAACCCGTTGTAGCCCTCCGTCATTTCAGATAAGTACTGGTTAGTATTCGTGCTACGTTTGTTGACCTTAGCCAAGGCGTAGTGTGCGGTAGCTGATTAGTGCTTATCTGTATAAGCATATGATGCGATTGAGTTAGGGTAGTCGTGCGACTTTGTTGACCTTAGCCAAGGGTCGTGCGGGTGGGTTTAATTCAATCGGGAAATGACGGGTTGAACTTGGCTAGCACTTATGATTTGTTGACCTTAGCCAAGGTCATAAGCTGCTAGGGGCAAAATATTATCGGGAATTTCAAGTGTTGAAATTTGCAATGAGATTGCATACCTTCTATGAGATAGTTGGATCCCGATACCCGCTGCGAGTAAGAGTTACTCCTGGGAGAGTTTTATACATTACAATTAGCCGATCAAGTAGGTGTCTAGAAAGGTGTTAACGAGGTTATGCCTCTGGGAAAACGAGGTTTACATTAATTAGGTTCGTGCGAAAGCACGGGGGACCTCTCTCAAAGTACCGACACTGGCCTGGCTGAAAGATTGGCGAACTTGTAGTGTGTAATTAATCCCGGCTAGTCTTTCCTTTCAAGGTTTGAAGGAAGATTTGATAAAAAGCAGTGGGAGCCATCCTGATTAGATAAAATAATAACCAATCTATTCTTGCAAGAGCGCACGCTGAGTGTTTTCTTCTCTCTCTCTCCTGGTAGCGACCATATCACGCCTTAATCAAGATAATAATACGGATATTTGACCGAACCCGCTTGTTATACTGAGCTGGGGAACGTTGGTCCCGCTCCAACTTATAATTGTTATAAGACCGAGCAGGAAATTGGGGATTACCAGATTTCCCGTGCCGCCCAAACGAAGAGAGTGCATGCTGATGCATCATCTTCGGGTGTGTTCATTATACAGAACTGTTTCTCAGTATCCTCCGCATCCTTGGTATATGATACCGGATCAGGATCCCAGATATGTAATCTGTTACATAGGGCTACAAAAGGGTAGAAAAACTGAGAACGGGTGATAAGTTTCATGAGACAGAAAACGGGGCAAGAGTTGCAGCCAAGTCTGTCGGTCACTGTCACCCTGTATTACCAATACATTGATTCTGAACGAATGTTATTAGATACCGAACCTGATATACAAAATCATATCAGTCTCTTTATTAGTAAAGAAATGATATAATTTTGTATTGTTGGATAATGTTTTGAACATTTCCTATATCAAAAGTTGATCGGTTCAGGCACGTTATCTAAAAGCATTGATGTTCTAAATCAAACTACAGTTCTTTAATATACGGAACACACACAAGAGAAAGAGTTCAGAAATGAACGAATCTTTCTTGAGGTATTGTAGACTAGGTCATATCAATGCGACCCGACTAGCTGAAGTTACATAAAGATGCATATTTAAATGTGTTTGAATTTACATCTTGTGAAACTCGCCAGTCATGTCACAAAGATAAGATGACCACAGCTCCGTTTATTGGAAACAGAGAAAGAGTTAGTAAACTCTTAGGATGATACATGTTGATGTATGAAGGTCCCCTGTCTACACATGCCAAGACCGGTTCTTTGTACTTCATTACATTCTCTGATAATCTCTCAAGATTCAGACCTATGTTCCTGTTGAAACACAAGTCCGGACCTTTTGAGATATTCACAGAATATAAGTTAGAAGTAGAGAACCAATAACGGGTATAAGTATTATGTCCTTTGATGTGATCAAGGAGGAGAATACTTGAGCACGGAATTCCTGGACCATTCTAAAGGAGAATGAGATTCTCTCTCAGCATTACTCCTCCGTATACACCATACCACGATGGTATATCGGGACGGAGCAATCACACCTTATATGATAAGGTGTGCTCTATGTTGAGTACTACTGAGTTACCTATTTCCTTTTGGGTGTAATGCACTTGAGAAGCTGCATACATATTGAATAGGGTTCAAATCAAATCAGTTGCCTACCACTCCATATGAGATATGATATGGAAAGAGCCCATGTCTTAAGCTAGTTAAGATTTGGGGTTGACCGGCCTATGTCTAAAAGCAAAATCCGGACAAGCTCGAGGCAAGGTCTGTAATATAGAACTGGAAAGGTTCCAGCTATACAAACGACAGCAGATGATTTGGTACAACCAAAGGATTCAGTAGATACCAACGAACCTCAGCCTCTCCGCCGATCTAGTAGGGTTCCTCACCCACCTGAGAGATACTTCGGTTTCTCTATGACAGTGGGAGCGAGGATTGCATCATGAGATGATGACCCAACTAGTTTCGAGCTGGCCATCAGGAGTGAGACTCTGTAAGAATGGCTGGATGCCTAGCGATCTGAGATGGAATCCTTATACACCAACAAAGTATGGACTTTGGTTGCGATATCTGAAGAGTTAAATCCCCATCAGGAGCAAGTATATCTTGAGAAGATAACTTGGTGTAGATGGAAAAGTTGAGACTTTCAAAGCTAGACTTGTTAAAGCTTTTCGTCATCGACCAGGTGTGGATCATGAGGAAACCTTTTTCTAAGGAGCTATGCTTAAGTCCGTCCAGATCCTACTTGCCACGGCTACATACCATGACTACGATATCTGGTGGTTGGGTGTCATGACAGCTTTTCTAAATGATGTTTTAGAATAGTGCGTCTATAAGTACACAGCCAGAGGGCTTCGTAGACAGTGGGAGCAGCGGAAACGTGTGCAAGATGCTTTATAGGATAAAGCAGGCATCGCGGAGTTGGAACATCTGTTTTGATGAAGTAGTCAAAGAGTTTGACATCATCAAAATGGTAGATGAACCTTGTATAAACAAAAAGGTAGTAGGGAGTATGGTGGTGATCCTCGGAGAGTACGTGGATGACATACTCTTGATAAAAAAAGGAGTTTCTTATGCTACGCTCGATCAATCTCCGCTTATCACAATGATTCTCCATATAGGATCAAAGTGATACCTACTAAATCCTAGGTTTTGGATCTATGAGATAGATCTAAATGGATGTTAGGATTCTCACTAGTTGTAGTGAGAAGGTATCAATCGACCCTGGGGAGAATCACTGGAAGTGTTCCAGGGTGATAAAGACGACTGAATGTCAGTCACAGGCATTGTCTTTACCCTAAGCAAAGGGACGGTATGTTGGAAGAGTTCCAAGCTAGATACCGTGACATACTAGATGATAAAGGCAGGATACATCGCTACTTAAGATGCTACCAAAGAGGCTGTTTGGGTGTATATTGGTTCATGAGATGAACTATGTTCCTCCCATTGTGTGACAATGGAGTTGTGGCTTATGCCAAGGAACGTCCGTCCCATCAGTGATCCAGACATATTCTAAGGCAGTGTCACCTAATCATGGAGATGGTTGATCTCCAGGGTGATCGAGGTTTGGAGAGTAGACTCTGAGGACAACACAGCGGATCCACTCACAAAGGCATGTTCCCAGAGAGAGACTTTTATGGGATGGTTGAGTATGAGATACTGCAACCACTGCTATCAGATGGCCCTAGTGCAAGTGGGAGATTGTTAGTTATATGTATGCCCTAGAGGCCATTACTATACATAGGATGTATATTGTAGTGGATGCTGGGACATATATAGGGAGGACTTTCTTGCTCGACATGATAGTATGCTATCTGGTTGATCTTTACCTTAACGTGTACACTGATTGTCTCCCTGTTACATGTTGGTAAAGCCCTTAGGATCTGTACTTGACTACCTGGACTATGATGCGGATCATACTAGTGGGGACATGGTAGTCCATAAGTACATCCTTCAATGTCTCTAGTCGAGGGTGTATCGAGACGGGGCATCGATATACCAGAGTAGACTAGCGTGTACCTTCTCGACCCATACAGATGGGCGATGGATGATCCCATATCCATCGATGTTTGACATCAGAGATGGTATACGGGTGCTCAGTAGAGACTGGGTACACTGGACAGACTCGCCGAGAACTCCCAGATGGTATTATACCTTACGTCAGATGGCAGTTCTCTGGTGACACTGGTACAGAGTAGTCTGTTGACCCGAGATCGTCATAGAGTCTTGTGTGGTTCCCACTGTGCTTTGATTTCTATCTTACCACGTCCAAGAGGGCGTGCAAAATGGTGGTTTTTAGGTACAGTCCCGAGTCACATGGAGGCAATGAGCGATAGGAGGGGATTCGTCTCTCCCGGTATAGGGAGTTGATGTTGCGCAGTGTTCGATTAGCTATAACAGGAAATCCCTGGCCAGGGTTGCTGAGATTTACTGGTAAGTGTTACCAGTAGTTTCTCGAATTGTTATAGACCTCATATCGACACGACTTATCGAGCTATTGGGGTCTGACGTTTACCACCCCTAGGCGAGATATGCGACATATCAGACGATCAGACCGGACTGTACGGTAGTGTTACTGGTTGGATTCACTGGAGTGTGAGCGGGCTTGCTCGTCGATCTTCAGATCGCTCAATACCCGGGTGGCCGTTATGTTTGGCAGACCGCTTGCGGCATGTGGGTGTTTGATATGATCATCACCTGCTGCCGGCGTATTGACGAGTCTTTAGAGTCCTACACAGAGGTTTCCTGGCTCAAGCGAAACGAAATAGGAGCGCATATGAGATATGTGCGGGACCGAGAATGATACCAGTATGTGATACTGTATTCGATTCTCGCGATTTGTGACATTGATCGGTTATATGCGATATAGCCGGGTTATCGGATCAAGTGTTGATTCGATAAGTTGTTACTGTTGATATTAGTCGGTTATATGCGATATAACCGGATCATTAAATCAAGTGTTGATTTAATGATTTAATGTATAATTATATATTTGATATATTGCTTTGCATTAACTAGTATTGGTTCACTTTAAATGGATATTCTCACTCGGATGTGCACATTGTATATGTGATATACTTTTGTGCATTAGTTTGTATCATGTTTGATGATGCATGCTAAATTGGCTAAGAGTAAAGATTAAACCATGGGTGTGTAATGGTTAGGGTTTTGTTTTTACTTATTTATTTATTTATCTATTTATTCTTTTTGGAAAAATGAAAAGCATAAAGGAAAATGGTGGCTTTGTTTGTTTTCTAGTTGAAGCTTCATGAAGCTTTGACCAAAGTGACCATTTTGTCTCATGCTTAACCCTAACCACTCCATTAACCCTAGTTTAATCTCTACACTTGACCATGGTTCATTATATGATAAGTATTGATTTTCTTTTCAATATCAATTAACTTATCATATTCATTATCTTCTTCTTCTTCTTCATCTTCAAAGAAGAAACCTTCACTTCATCAATGGTGGATTGATGAAATGAGTGAGAAATCCAATTCTAAAGTGAACCCACTTCCTATTTCTTCATCCTCTACCTCTTGCCAAGTAGTATAGGGTGTTTCCTTCACAAGTTTTCATGGCTTCGTGAAGGTGGAGCTTGATCTAGCGATGCCTCGGCGTAGATCATCTTCGGCATGGACATCGACGACCTAGCTCGCCATTTCTCCGACGAAGCCGACGCTAGAGCCCGGGAATTCATTTGGACAGCGAGGGGACTTTGTTGCGGAGCTATGGAGGTGGAGCACCGGATCTACAAAGGTTGTATTTCCGTTTACTTGTAGTTAAGTGTTAACTAGTTTTCTTTTCGCCTAGACATCTAGCCAATGATCCGTATTAGGGTTTCTCGGCACCGTTAAAATTTGAAATTGGCATGGTTGATGCCTTGTGAGACCTCATTAGGGTGCCTAGGAACCCTACATATGCTACTCCTCGGAAACTTTCTCACGTAACGATCAATGCTATAAACCAAGTAGGTGTCTAGAAAGGTGTTAGCGGGGCTACGCCCACAGGGATAAGAGGTTATTTAATTAAGGAACTTCACGAAAGCGTTGGAAAACTTCCCTCGAAGTTCCATCACTGGCCTGGCTGAACGGTTAAGCAAGTATTGTACGATGAGATTGATCCCGAGTAATTCTTCTTTTTTGGTTTGAGGAAGGATTCGAGAAACAGTGTGAGCTATCCTGTTTAAACAAACTAAAAACCACTCTAAAATGAAGGATTCCTAGGCACTCTTGTGAGTGTTCATAAGGCATCAAACATGCCCGAATAAAATTTTAGACCTTCCGAACAACTTAAAGCCGGGATCTTTGCTAGATTATTAGGGTTTAACATGCAAGTAAACACCTTTACCACTAAGTGTGAGGGATTACAATCTTTGTAGTCTGCTCCTTCGCTTCATAAGCTCCGAGTAGAAGTCCCTTCGCCGCGATCCACGATCTCCCGGACTCAAGAGAGGCCCCACGATTCGAACGATCCATGCTAGCTTGTAGTATTCCGTTACTCCGATGATCTACGTCGAAGTTGTTATAACTCAAGCTCTCTCACTCTAATGAGGTGAACACCCTAATCTAATGGGCTAGATTAGATGATGATGATGGAGAAGTTTTTATGCTATCTTTGTATATCATATTCTCAGAAGAAATCATCACAAAAGGAAAAACAAATAAGCTTTCTCAAAGCTTAAGAGAGAAGATGGTGATAGAAAAAGAGTTAAACCTTTTGTGATGAATAATGAAAAGTATATATTAATTAATAATGTAACCATAGTTTAGTATGACAACGATAACCCTTGTAGAGAATAAACTAGAGCTAGGGTTTAGTTAGGTTAAAGAATGAGTCATGGATAAATATCAACCATAATATCTTAACCAAGATAAAAGAAATTCCTTCTAGAATGTGCAAGATGGAGCTAACCCTAATCAAACCCTAACCTTGTTTAATCTTCACTAAACATGTCCCATTATTAATCATATCATGTCACAATAATATATATCACATATATATTATATATTTGCAACAAAAGAAAATAATACAATTAACATATATCGCATATACTATTATACTTTAAATCATCGAATCAACACTTGATCCGACAATCCGGCTATATCGAATATAACCGACTAATATATCATGTACCGATTCATCGAATCAACACTTGATCCGATGACCCGGTTCATATCTAAATATCGCGAGAATATAATACAGTTTCTCATATCGCATTATCCTCGGTCCTGCACATATCACATATGTGCCTCTACTCCGTTTTTCCTGAGCCAAGAAACCTCTGTGTAGGACTCTAAAGAATCGTCAATACGCCGGTAGCAGGTGATGATCATATTAAACACCCACAAGCTGCAAGCGGTCAGCTAAATGTAACAGCCACCCAGGTATTGAGCGATCAGAAGATCAACAAGCTAGCCTGTATGTTCACCTGTGAATCCAATCAGTAACACTCCCGTACAGTCCGGTCTGTTCGTCTGATATGTCGCATATCAAGTCTAGGGGTGGTATACATCAGACCCCAGTAACCGATAAGTCGTGTCGATGTGTGGCTCATAACGGGTCGAGAAACTACTGGTAATACTTACCAGTAAATCTCTGTATCATCCCTGGCCAGGGACTTCCAGTTATAGCCAATCGAACACAGCACAACATCAACTCCCTATACCGGGAGAGACGAATCCCCTCCTATCGCTCATTGCCTCCATGTGATTCGGGACTGCAACCCAAAGCCACCATTTTGCACGCCCTCTTGGACATGGTAAGGTGGAAATCAAAGCACAGTGGGAATCACACAAGACTCTATGACGATCTCGGGTCTACAGACTACCTTGTACCAGTGTCACCGGAGAACTGCCATCTGACGTGTGGTATATCACCATCTGGGAGTTCTCGGCGAGTCCGTCCAGTGTACCCAGTCTCCACTGAGCACCCGTACACCATCCTTGATATCAAACACCAATGGATATGGGATCATCCATCGCCCATCATATGGGTCAAGGTGCATATACGCTAGTCTACTCTGGTGTATTGATGCCCTGTCTCGATATAGCCTCGACCAGGAACAGTTATAGGATGTACTCATCGACTACTCTGGCCTCACTAGTATAATCTCATCATAGTCCCAGTAGTCGAGTACAGATCCTAAGGGCTTTATCAACATTTGAGAGAAAGCAGTAAACCAATACAAGTCAACATGTTAAGATAAAGGAAAACCAAATAGCATACTATCATGACGAGCAAGAAAGTCCTCTCTATATATATCCAAGCATCCATTATAATATACATTATATGTACAACAATGGCCTCTAGGGCATATACATAACTAACAATCTCCCACTTGAACCAAGGCCGGCTGCTGTAGTATCTCATACCTAGCATCCCGAATAATCTCTCAAACTGTATCTGGGGAATGGCCTTGGTGAATGGATCCCCAGTGTTGTCCTTCATATCTACTCTCCTGACCTCGATCTCCCGGCGATCAACTATCTCCCTGATCAGGTGATACCGCCTCAGAATATGTCTGGACTTCTGATGGGACCTGGGTTCCATGGCCAACACCACAGCTCCATTGTTATCGCAATACAGAGGTATTGGATGTTCAATGGATGGAACCACACCAAGTTCACTAATGAACTTCTTTATCCAGACAGCCTCTTTGGCAGCATCGTTGGCAGCGATGTATTCAGCCTCCATCGTCGAGTCTGCAACGGTATCCTGTTTGGAACTCTTACAACATACCGCCCCTCCATTAAGGGTAAAGACAAATCCCGAGTGTGACTTAGAGTCGTCCTTATCACTTTGGAAGCTTGAATCGGTAAAGGACTCCACCCGGAGTTCTCCGTTACCATACACCAAGAACATGTCTCTAGTCCTTCGCATGTACTTGAGAATGTTCTTCACAGCTGTCCAGTGACTCTCTCCAGGATCTGCTTGATACCGACTTACTACACTTAGTGAGTATGCTACATCGGTTCTGGTACATAGCATTGCATACATGATAGAGCCTACTGCCGAAGCATAGGGTATCCCTTGCATGCGAGCTCTCTCCAAATCAGTCTTGGGAGACATCTCTGTGGAGAGAGTGAGTCCAGAGATCGTGGGTTGGTTCCCATGCTTGGATTCTTCCATACTAAACCTCTTTAGTATGGTGTCAATGTACCTGGATTGGGACAATCCCAATATCCGTTCAGATCTATCTCTATAGATCATGATTCCCAATATGCAGGAGACATCACCTAGATCTTTCATCGAGAATCTTTGTGATAAGAAGAGCTTGACTGATTGCAGCATAAGAATATCATTTCCTATCAAGAGTATGTCATCCACGTACAATACAAGGAAGACAACCTTACTCTCTGCTACCTTCTTATAGATACAAGGTTCATCTATATTTTTGATGAAGTCAAACTCTTTGACTACAACATCAAAACTGATGTTCCAACTCCGCGATACTTGCTTTAACCCATAGATGGATTTAAGCAGCTTGCACACCTTTCCGCTGCTCCCACTATCTACGAAGCCCTATGGCTGAGTCATGTACACGCACTCTTCTAAATCACCGTTTAGAAAGGCGGTCTTAACATCCATTTGCCAGATTTCGTAGTCATGGTATGCAGCAATGGCAAGTAAGATCCGGATGGACTTAAGCATAGCTACTGGTGAAAAAGTTTCGTCATAATCCACACCTGGTCTTTGACGCAAACCCTTTGCAACAAGTCTAGCTTTGAAAGTCCCAACTTTTCGATCTACACCAAATTTTTTCTTGAAGATCCACTTTCTCCTAATGGATTTTACCCCTTCAGGAGCAACTTCCAAAGTCCATACTTTGTTGGTGTATTCCATCTCGGACCGCATTGCATCCAGCCATTTCACTGAGTCCCCACTCGTGATGGCCTGCTCGAAGCTAGTTGGGTCATCATCAACCATGATGCAATCCTCGCTCCCACCATCCATGAGAAAACCGTAGTATCTCTCAGGTGGGTGAGGAACCCTACTGGATCGGTGGAGTGGCTGGGGTTCATCGGGAACTACCGAATCCTCTGGTTCTACCAAATCCTATGTTGTAGTTTGTACAGCTGGAACCTCTTCCAGTTCTACCTGAGAGCCACTAATCACTTTTGCAAGAAATTCCTTTTCTAAAAAGGTGGCGTGTTGAGCAACAAACATCCTTTGTTCCTCACTGTGGTAGAAGATATACCCTTGCGAATGCTTGGGATATCCAACAAACTTACACAAAACAGACCTTGCCTCGAGTTTGTCCAGTTGTTGTCTTTTGACATAGGCCGGGCAACCCCATATCTTAATAAAATTAAGATATGGTCTCTTCCCCTCCCATATCTCATATGGGGTGGTAGGCACAGATTTGGTAGGAACCCTATTCAGTAGGTATGCTGTTGTCTCCAGTGCATATCCCTAGAAGGAAATAGGTAACTCAGCTATACTCATCATAGAGCGCACCATATCTAATAGGGTGCGGTTCCTCCGTTCCGATACACCGTTGTGCTGTGGTGTATATGGAGGAGTTAGCTGAGAGAGAATCCCATTCTCTTTTAGGAAGTCCAGGAATTCATTGCTCAAGTATTCACCTCCTCGATCAGATCGAAGGATTTTAGTACTTTTCCCGGTTTGGTTCTCGACTTCTTGTTTATATTCTCTAAATTTCTCAAAAGCTTCTGATTTGTGTTTCATCAGGAACACATATCCGAATCTAGAGAGATCGTCAGTGAATGTAATGAAGTACGAAGAACCATCCCTGGCATGTGTAGACATGAGACCGCATACATCACTTTGTATCAGTCCCAAGAGTTCGGTAACTCTTTCTCCGTGTCCCGTAAACGGAGTTTTGGTCATCTTGCCTTTAAGACATGACTAGCAAGTGTCATAAGATGAAAATTCGAACGGTTTCAAATATCCATCCTTATGCAACTTAGCTAGTCGTGTCGCATTGATGTGACCCAGTCTACAATGCCACAAGAAGGATTCGTTTAGTTCTGAACTCTTCCTCTTGTGTGTGTTTGTTATGCTCAGAACTGTTGATTGATTTAGAACATAAATGCCATTGCACAACGTGCCTAATCCAACCAATTTTTGGTTAAGGAAAATGTTCATAACTTTATCCTGTAATACAAAATTATATCCCTCTTTACTCAACAAAGAAACCGATATAATGTTGCATATCAGGTTCGGCATGTAATAGCATTCGTTCAGAATCAATGTATTACCAGTTGGCAATACAAGGTGATATTCCCCGACGGTTTTAGCTGCAACTATTGCACCATTTCCAACCCTTATGTCTTTATCACCTTCTCCAAGTTCTTTACCTTTCCTAAGCCCATGTAACTGATTGCATATATGGGATCCTGACCCGGTATCTAATACCCAGGACGTAGAGCAAATGGAGAAATATTTCTCTGTAACGAACGCACCCGAAGAAAATGCATCAACATGTACTTTCTTCATTCGGGTGGCATGGGAATCCTGGTATTCCCTTATATCATGTTCAGTCCTATAACTCTTATAAGAAAGAACGGAACCAACGTTCCCTAGCACAGTATAACATGCGGGTTCGGTCAATACATCCATATTATTATCTTTATTAAGGCATGATATGGTCGCTACCTGGAGAGAGAGAGAGAAGAAAACACTTTAGCATATGCTCCTGCAAGATCAGATTGGTTATTATTTTATCTAATCAGGATGGCTCCCACTTTTTTTATCAAATCTTCCTTCAAACCCTAAAAAGGAAAGACTAGCCGGGATTAATTACACCCTACAACTTTGCCAATCTTTCAGCCAGGCCAGTGTCGGTACTTTGAGGGATGTTCCCCGTGCTTTCGCACGGACCTAATTAAAGTAAACCTCATTTTCCCAGAGGCGTAACCCCGTTGACACCTTTCTAGACACTTACTTGATCGGCTAATTGTCCTGTGTAAAACTCTCCCAGGAGTAAAAATTACTCGCAGTGGGTATCGGGATCCAACTATCTCATAGAAGGTATGCAATCTCATTGCAAATTTCAACACTTGAAATTCCCGATAATATTTTGCCCCAAGCATCCCATGACCTTGACGGAGGTCAACAAACCATAGGGTGCAAGTCAAGTTCAACCCGTCATTTCTTGATTGAATCAAACCCACCCGCACGACCCTTGACGGAGGTCAACAAGGTCGTATGACTATCCTAATCCAATCTGCATCATATGCATAAGCAAATAAATACTAGTTAGCTACTGTAAGTGCACGGCGGCGCCCCGGCCGTCAAACCGACGCCGGAATGCGGAAGCGGTGAATAACTAAAATTTTGCGGACTTTGCAAACCGGCACCACCGCGCACTAAACTCCGGATCGTAACCATTAACAAGTCTAAGCTAACTAGAAGATGGGTTAGGAGATATACCGACGATCCAAGTCCTCCGGTCTTCTCATCATCGCCCCGATCTCCCGCGGAAAGTCTTGCCTCGACATCGTCGCCTCCTCGCCGGAAAGGGCACCACATCGCCTTCGTCTTTTACGGGCTCCCGCCTCAATACCGAGGCAACTCGAGCATGAAGCCGGCAACTCGACATGCTCAAGAATCGCTGTAGGAAGTGGTGTGTAGAATCGTAGTCTCTTTTTGGGGTATTGGAGTTGCCTTGATGGAGGAATAAGGTTAAAGGAAATTGGAGCTTTCAATTTTCCAAAAACAAGAAGAATGAGATGAAGAAATTTGTGTCATGCAAGAATGAAAAATTTCTCTCATCCTCACTCAAAGTGGCCGGCCTTCTCTTGAATGAGAAAGGTGGAGGGAACCCAACTCAAATCATATGAGGGAGGTAAGTGTAGGAGAAGTATGTGGTGACCATATCCAAAGTCAATGAAAACTTCAACCATGCTTTCACTTTAAACCCATACCTATATCAAATCACTCAATTCAAAAGCATGGAGCAAAGATATGAAAACTATCATAATCAAACAATATGCAAAGAAACCCCTCACAAAGTGTTATTTGCAAAACTGCAAATAACCCCCTCCATCGGAAAAGTCCGGCCGGGAAAGAACAAAGGAAAACCGGCCGGAACGGAATGCAAACTGGCAACTCCAGAAAACTGGTCCCGTAATAAATTACAGGAAAACCCCGATACTGTGCATACACACCCGCATCTATATTCCGTCCGGATACAAATGCATTGAGACAAAATCTACACTGTACTAAACTAAGACCAGCTTAAGCCAAAGCCGGCTAGTTAAATCCGTTCGATCCTGATCCGTGCAATACCGCACGTATCAGATCAAACCCTGCCATATAACTATACGGCCACTAGTACAAAACTGTCCGATCCTGATCCGTGCAATACCGCACGTATCTGATCGGACCTTGCCATATCTCCATACGGCCTCTACAGCGTTTCGCCCGAAAGCTGAGTAACTGAAAGTGTGGTGGACTCTAAAGACTCGTCAATACAATGGCTGTGGATTTAACCACTAGCACGTCAGAGGTATAAGCCAATACGTAACGGGCCACCAGCTATTGACCAAAATGGACGTCGATGAGGAAGCTCACCCCGACACCCAACTGAGCCTGTCAGTGACAATATCCGTGCAGTCCGGTCCGTTCGTCTATGAGCATCGCATGGCGGGCCTAGGGGGTTGGTAAAAGTCAGACCCCCAAAAGCGGTACAAGTCGTGTCGGAGTGTAGCCCAGAACACCCTGAGATACTACTGGAATACCTACCAGTAAATCTCCTTGCCTTGGCCAAGGACTTTGTGTAATGGCTCTCCTAGACACAGCACGACCTCACCCCCAATACCGGGAGAGACGAACCCCTGAAGATACGCTCACTGCCTCCATGTGGCTCGGGACTGTACCCAACTAAAACCTGTTTGCACGACTCCTTTGAGCCGTGGTAGGGTAGTAATCAAAGTACAGTGGGAACTCACACGAGACAAATGACGATCCTCAGGTCGATGAACTAACCTGCACACATGTCACCAGGGAACTGCCATCTGACGTCTGGTATATGACCAACTAGCATGTTCCCGGCGAGTCCTGTCCGGTGTACTCATAACCCAATGAGCACCTGTATACATCTTAGGTGATCCAACTGACACCAGTGGCTTGTGAGACCGGCCACCGCCCCTCGTCGGGGTCTCGACTGTATACACTAGTCTACTAATGGAGTATCGATGCCCAGTCTCGAAACTCCCACGACTAGGGACCTTTTAAGGATAAGCTTATAGACCCCCAGCTCCCACTTATATGATCGCCCTCATACTGCTGGTGGTCAAGCAAGAATCCTAGGGGCTCTATCAACGTGTAATAGCGACGTGTCATGTCACCTAAAGCAGTACACGATGACAAAGGTAAACCAGATAGCATACTATCATCTCGAGTAAGACTGTCCTACCGGGATAGGTCCTCCCTCAATCATTACAATCACGTACCTGTGACCTAATAATTGACTCTGAGGGCACTATCTCCAACAATCTCCCACTTGCACTCAAGGCTAATTATTGCGATGTCGCATACTCACAGCCCGTGTGATACCGAACATCCAACTCCTCTACTAGTCAGTCTCACAAAGCTCGTTTGCGGAACTATTGCGTTCGAGGAATAGCCTTAGTGAGTGGATCCGCCTTGACGTTTCTTTCTATGTCTCTCTATATCTCATGTTCGCGGAGAAACCCATCTCCCGAAATGAGCAATACCTGTCTTAGAATGTGTCTGGATGTCTGATGGGACATAGCTCATAAATGAACTCCAAATCCAAACTTCTTAGACTGTATCGTCAACTGAACTTAATCAGTATCCTGCGCGCCATGCCTCCCTCAGTATTGCCTTGGATCATCTGTCCAAAATACTGCCCCTCGTCAGAGGGAAAACTATAACTCTGACAACCTCCTTGTCGTCCATGTCACCTTGGAAGCCTGGAATGATAACTGTCTCCTGAATGAGGCTGTCGTTATCATATCCCTAGAACATCCACTTATGTTCTAAAACTGCTTCCGACTGTTTCTCCAGGATTGGATTAATGTCAACTTATTGCATCTAGTGCAAGAACAACATCTGGTGTGGTACTTGACATCTCACGATTGACTCAATTGCCTGAGCAAGTGATCTGCCAATCATGCCCGTCCCTCTCCCCTTTAGTCTGTAAGACACCTTTGGAGAGGGTGACTCCATTACCTGCAGGTACACTACCGTGCCAGGAGTCGTCCATCCTAAATACTCTTAGAATGCTGTCAAGTATCCTGATTGGGAAACCACCCAAATCTAGATCTAAAACCATAGATCTAGTAACCAGTATGTCTGATATAATACCCAATTCCTATGTGGAGAAACTACTGTGTGACGACCAAAGTATGACCGATCGTAGTGTAGGAGTTTCCTTTCCTACTCTGTGTATATCATCCAAATACCAGGATATCACACCCTACTACCTTCTCAACAGATCCATCCCCTATTCTGATGAAGTCAAACCCATGACTGTCACGTCAGAAATAGATGATCTATCTCCGCTACATCTGCTCTAGTCTATAAACAGACAGAAGCAACCTGTCCACCAATGCTTCCGCTGCTCCCACTGACTACGACAACCCTCTGGCAGAGTCATATAGACGTACACTTCTAAAACTGGTTTAGAACGACGCTATGCTCATCCTCCCGCCGGGTCTCGTAACCTGGAACAACAGCAATGGCAATTGTGGGTAAACAAGAACTTCCCTGTCACCGTCCTTGAGGCTACCGTAGTACCTCTCGGGTGCCTGAAGTTACCCACCTTATCTGCGGAGTGGCCAATGGAATGTCAAATCAGATTGAATCTTTAGGTTCCTTATCAAATCTTCAGTAATCGTTTGCGGTTCTGGAATCACTTCCAGTTCTACCATACTCCCACTACTGTTTTTCTGAAAAAATCCATTTTTAATAAAACTGTGGCAAGTCTAGAACAATATTGCTATTGTTCATCCAGATGGTAGAAAATCAACCCTCGTCATAGCCTGGGTCAACCCACAAACAGCCATTACAGAAACGTGCCTTGAGTTGTCCAGTGTCTGGTTTTAATCATAAGCCGGACAACTCCCCGTACCTTAACAATGTCAAGATATGAACTGTTCTATATCCAATATAGAAACAGAGGCACTGATTTAATTGAACCAGATTCAAATCATGCAGCTGTCCCCAGCGCATGTCAACTAAATGGAAGAAGGCCGATCAGCGTTACTCAACATAGGAATACTTCCAATTATGAGTAACCTGAAAGAGAAGCAAGATCTCTTTATTAACTGAATACCATACACAAGTATCTACATCTTCGATCACCTTGAAGAATCCCGATACTTGCTACACTTGGTTCTCTACTCTATTCAAATACCTATAACTCCTCAAAACTTAGACCCTGTGTTTCAACGAAACACATGTCTAAGAACTAGAGAAGTTAAAAGTAAACAGAATATAGTATGAGGACCAACCCCTCTGTCCTAATGGACACTGGACAACATACAATACCTTGTATAAGTCCCTTGAGTCTGATAACTCTTTCACTGTGTGTCGTAGGTTGAAAACTGTACTTATGGTTAAGAAGAATTACACCGCTGTTTAATGCTCCTTACCTAACCATCCACTGATATAGGTAAATGTCGTAGACATAATTTCAGAAAGGTATATCTCACTCTATGAAAATAGACGTACAGATATATCAATTTGAAATTGGTGCATAACTGCGGATATTCAAAACCAAATATTTACCGACTGGCAAACAACCCAGGTGACTTCCTCAAATATCACTGATTCCAACGAATCCCAATATAATGAGGATAATCACCCAATTCCCAATAACTTACTCCCACTCATCATCTGTAAAACCATACAGATGTGAGGATCGTACCTGGTAAATACATACCCTGGAGTAAGTATCTAATCGGGAAATCAGTTTTCCTTTAACATTACACAGTGAAACTGAAACATTGAAATGTTCCGATGGGGTATTCTGGTATTCCTAGTAATGCCTCTTCCAGATTCACGACTGTAACCGTATAGTTCTTTGCCACCTCTCCAAATCCCTTCATATGTCTTTAGTCTTTACCTTCTGCACACCCCTTTAGGCCAAATGGTTTTCTTCCTTCCCTACCGTTCGGCACCAGCCTATGGTTTGGAAGAAGACTATCCAATAAGCATAATGGGTGTACTGTCCCAATCCTAGGAACACTCGCAACACGAGAGAAGGTGAAGATAAAAGACACCTGAATGTACTTTATTCCTATTTCTCCTGAACCAGGATCCATCCCCGAACTGGAACAAGTTCCTTTCGAGTTCGTATATAACCATACGATAGATTATCCAAATAAACTGTGGATCTTCGTAGTGATACGGAGTGTCCTGGAGAAATACAAAGGTGATGTGGGAGTGGTAACGAAATATTTGGTTTGGTCGTGAATATCTGTTGCAATTTACTTTGCCCTCCTACTAATCCCTTGCTTTGTCTGAACTTAATACCTTCTGCACACCATCGTTATGCTAATTGGTTTTCTTCATTCCCTACCGGTCGGCACCAGCCTAAGGTTTGGAAGAAGACAATCCAATTTGCGTAATAGGTGTACTACCCCTAAACCAAGGAGTACTCGTAACCTGAGAGAGGGTAAAAGGAAAAGACAACTGAATAATCCTATCCGTTTTCTCCAGAACCGGAAACCATCCTCGAATAATTCTTTCGAGTTCGTATCTAACCATACGATGGTTTTGTCCAATGGAAGTGGACGTTCGTAGTAATACGGGGTGTCCTGGAGAAAAGGGTAAAGGTAGGAGTGGCAATGAGGTCTGCAACTCTGACAATCCAAAAGCCAGTGTTAAGTAAGTTCGGTCAACTTGGTCACGGAGTCATACTCTAGGGTCGGGTCAATGGTCGCTGCCAGAGAGAGAGAGAGAAGAAACACTCAGCATGCACTCTAACCTAGATCAGAATGGTTACCAATTTATCTAATCTGGAATCCTCCCACTGTACCTCAAATTCTCCTCCAAACCTGAAAGAAGAATTAGTCGGGGTTACCCGAGGAGTAAACTAACTCATCAGTGGGAATCGGGATCCAACTCTCATCGCATGATAACGTGACGGAATCCGCTCACGGTATCACACTCCAGAAGGTATGCGCATATCTGGCAAGTTTCAGTTCTTTTGAAACTCCCGATGTGATTTCTGCCCCATGCTCTTATGACCTTGGCGTGAGGTCAAAATATCATAAGTCACATGTCAAGTTCTGCCCATCATTATCCAGGTTAATTTGAATCCACCCGTACATACCCTTGACGTAGGCCAAAATAGTAGTACGACTGTCCCAAACCAACGCATCTATCTATGCAACAGATAAATACCCGGCAGCTACCAAACACTATGCCTTGGCGTGAGGTCAAAATACATAGCTTGAATACTACCGAATATTTAACTGAAATGATGGAGGGCTACGAATGGTTTCTGGCGAAAACCTTTAACGTAATGAACTTGATATCGTTGAAGGAACGGATAGCTTTTTAGAAATATAGTGACGACAACTTCCGCTAAAGAGGTCACTCCCGGTGAAGGGATCTCGGCTCTTTCCCCGTAGAATGGGGTGCAGGATATTCCAACTGAATACCACGGTACAAAGCAAAAGTAATCGGCTATAGTGAAGTTAATGCCCTGACGCAAACTTATTGTCCAAGGGGTCACTCCCGGTGAAGGGATCTCGGCCCTTGCCTCGTCGACTGAGGAGCAGGATATTCTAAATGAATACCGCGATGCAAAACAAAAGTGAACGTCCTTGCAATAACAGCTTTTTGAAAAGTGTTCCAACAACATCAGATTAGGTTTGTTTTTAACTTTGCATTGATTCGAATCAATGCAGTCCCATCAATTGATCACACCACAAAGAACGAAAATATACTGATGTACGTATATGCCATCCGCATTCGCCACTGGGTCCCGTCATTACCCGTTAGGTTAGCTAACTAACGACAGAGCGGGGACTGGACTAGCGCGGATGCAAAACATATACAACATCTACTAATATATATACCAATATATTATATTCGCTCAAGGCGTGAATGAAATGCAACATCACAGAAATGTACAGCATCACAGAACAATACAGATATCTGGGATCCCCGGGTTTCACAGAGCCACTACTGAAACCCGACGTTCCCCTGGTCGTGTGGATAGCCTGTGCAATGAAATCCTAGACCCCTACGGGCGCGGCAAGTCACCCGCCAAAACCTGAAGCGAGGCAGCCCCCTTCAGCGCCGTGAATGGACCACCCAGCACTTCACGGAATCCGGCAACTTGGGCACCCCTCCTGGGTCAACCTGTACCCCCTATGAGTGCGGCGAATAGCCCGCCAATCCTAGAGTGAAGCCCCCTCCGTCTCAATGCCATGAGATGCGGGCTTGTTGCCCTCCAGAACCCGGCTATCCGTGCACCTCTCCGCGGGGCAATCCTAGTACAGAAAGTAAAATATACATACACCGGGTACATCGACCGCAACCAGGTCGTGCCCCAAAATAATAATACAAACAGGCAGTGACGGCAGTCCACATGTCGGACGCTCGCCCCGCAATATCAAATGTACATAATACGACAACACAGTACTAGCATTGCATCCAGGCTATCCCCACGACCGATCCGCAACATCACAGCAAATACATAGAACATCAACGTGAAAGTCACGTTCGCAAATCCGTCTAACCGGGCTATAGCAGTTAGACCGGATTTACCGATCGAGTGACATTCACGGTCGCAGATATAATGTAAATACTGTGAAAAATGTGTTTAAAAAATTTCCGATTGATCAAACAATTAACAAGTGGGCCCCAAAGAAAACTGTAGCACTCACAGAAATAATTGGCCCAACTTTAATATTCCAAAGCCCATATTTTAATCCCAGAAGGCCTCTGTAAAAAAATGGTGAAGTGATGTGAATAGTGCGCGGCGGAAGGGCCGCACAAAGGTGGTTTTCGCGGCGGTTCCGCGCTCCAACTGTGGAGTTACTTCATCAAATTTTTACAGAACTCTTAGATTATCCAGTACATCAATATTTTACAACCTGAAAAAATTTTCGAGACTGAAAAATTTCAACAGAAACTGTCGTGGGTAAAATGCAGTTTTGGAACTTTTTGATCGATCGGAAATGCAAACACATTACACAAAACTAGACTAAGTTAATGGGGAGGCTCTGATACCACTGTAAGTGCCCGGCGGCGCCCCGGCCGTCAAACCGACGCCGGAATGCGGAAGCGGTGAATAACTAAAATTTTGCGGACTTTGCAAACCGGCACCACCGCGCACTAAACTCCGGATCGTAACCATTAACAAGTCTAAGCTAACTAGAAGATGGGTTAGGAGATATACCGACGATCCAAGTCCTCCGGTCTTCTCATCATCGCCCCGATCTCCCGCGGAAAGTCTTGCCTCGACATCGTCGCCTCCTCGCCGGAAAGGGCACCACATCGCCTTCGTCTTTTACGGGCTCCCGCCTCAATACCGAGGCAACTCGAGCATGAAGCCGGCAACTCGACATGCTCAAGAATCGCTGTAGGAAGTGGTGTGTAGAATCGTAGTCTCTTTTTGGGGTATTGGAGTTGCCTTGATGGAGGAATAAGGTTAAAGGAAATTGGAGCTTTCAATTTTCCAAAAACAAGAAGAATGAGATGAAGAAATTTGTGTCATGCAAGAATGAAAAATTTCTCTCATCCTCACTCAAAGTGGCCGGCCTTCTCTTGAATGAGAAAGGTGGAGGGAACCCAACTCAAATCATATGAGGGAGGTAAGTGTAGGAGAAGTATGTGGTGACCATATCCAAAGTCAATGAAAACTTCAACCATGCTTTCACTTTAAACCCATACCTATATCAAATCACTCAATTCAAAAGCATGGAGCAAAGATATGAAAACTATCATAATCAAACAATATGCAAAGAAACCCCTCACAAAGTGTTATTTGCAAAACTGCAAATAACCCCCTCCATCGGAAAAGTCCGGCCGGGAAAGAACAAAGGAAAACCGGCCGGAACGGAATGCAAACTGGCAACTCCAGAAAACTGGTCCCGTAATAAATTACAGGAAAACCCCGATACTGTGCATACACACCCGCATCTATATTCCGTCCGGATACAAATGCATTGAGACAAAATCTACACTGTACTAAACTAAGACCAGCTTAAGCCAAAGCCGGCTAGTTAAATCCGTTCGATCCTGATCCGTGCAATACCGCACGTATCAGATCAAACCCTGCCATATAACTATACGGCCACTAGTACAAAACTGTCCGATCCTGATCCGTGCAATACCGCACGTATCTGATCGGACCTTGCCATATCTCCATACGGCCTCTACAGCGTTTCGCCCGAAAGCTGAGTAACTGAAAGTGTGGTGGACTCTAAAGACTCGTCAATACAATGGCTGTGGATTTAACCACTAGCACGTCAGAGGTATAAGCCAATACGTAACGGGCCACCAGCTATTGACCAAAATGGACGTCGATGAGGAAGCTCACCCCGACACCCAACTGAGCCTGTCAGTGACAATATCCGTGCAGTCCGGTCCGTTCGTCTATGAGCATCGCATGGCGGGCCTAGGGGGTTGGTAAAAGTCAGACCCCCAAAAGCGGTACAAGTCGTGTCGGAGTGTAGCCCAGAACACCCTGAGATACTACTGGAATACCTACCAGTAAATCTCCTTGCCTTGGCCAAGGACTTTGTGTAATGGCTCTCCTAGACACAGCACGACCTCACCCCCAATACCGGGAGAGACGAACCCCTGAAGATACGCTCACTGCCTCCATGTGGCTCGGGACTGTACCCAACTAAAACCTGTTTGCACGACTCCTTTGAGCCGTGGTAGGGTAGTAATCAAAGTACAGTGGGAACTCACACGAGACAAATGACGATCCTCAGGTCGATGAACTAACCTGCACACATGTCACCAGGGAACTGCCATCTGACGTCTGGTATATGACCAACTAGCATGTTCCCGGCGAGTCCTGTCCGGTGTACTCATAACCCAATGAGCACCTGTATACATCTTAGGTGATCCAACTGACACCAGTGGCTTGTGAGACCGGCCACCGCCCCTCGTCGGGGTCTCGACTGTATACACTAGTCTACTAATGGAGTATCGATGCCCAGTCTCGAAACTCCCACGACTAGGGACCTTTTAAGGATAAGCTTATAGACCCCCAGCTCCCACTTATATGATCGCCCTCATACTGCTGGTGGTCAAGCAAGAATCCTAGGGGCTCTATCAACGTGTAATAGCGACGTGTCATGTCACCTAAAGCAGTACACGATGACAAAGGTAAACCAGATAGCATACTATCATCTCGAGTAAGACTGTCCTACCGGGATAGGTCCTCCCTCAATCATTACAATCACGTACCTGTGACCTAATAATTGACTCTGAGGGCACTATCTCCAACAGCTACCGCACACTCCGCCTTGACAGAGGTCAACAAACGTAGCACGAATACTAAGTAGGACTTATCTGAAATGACGGAGGGCTACGACAGGTTTTTCTGAAAACCTATTGCCTAATGAAACTTGATATCGTTGTAGAATCAAGTGAATTTTGAAATGGAGTGATTTTGAGGCTTTCTTTTAGTTTTGCTAAAGAGGTCACTCCCGGTGAAGGGATCTCGGCTCTTTCCTAAACGAATAAGGTGCAGGACATATCATATATATCACTATGCAAAGCAAAACTCTAAAAGCAATAAAAAACAAACCGAGTGTTGTAGCATCTGCCAGTTTTGCTAAGGAGGTCACTCCCGGTGAAGGGATCTCGGCTCTTTCCTCATCGAATAAGGTGCGGGATATATCATATATATCACTATGCAAAGCAAAAAACTGTAGCTACCCTTTTTGAAAAATTTGATTCTACAACATCTTTTAGGTTTCTTTTCTTTCATTAATCACATTAATGAAGTCCCATCATTTAAGTCACCTAAACATCACAGATAAATACGACGTACACTTATGCCATCCGCATTCGCCTCGATGTCCCCTCGTGCACCGTTAGGTTAGGTAACTAACGGCAGAGCGGGGCAGGGCTAGCGCGGGTGTAAAACATAAGTAACGTCTATATAATATATCATATATACTATATACAGTATTTATCACATCACATCACATGATCACATCACAGATATCGCAGCAGAAGAAACATATGAAACAGTGGATATATTAGGACGTCCGTGTTTTATTTTGAGCCTCTATAAAACACGGATTCCACGATCGCAATGAATAGCCAAACCCACACCCCTAGACCCCTACGAGAGCGGCAAGCAACCCTACCAATTCTAGAGTTAGGAGACCCGGACTCGACTCCTCGAGTTGGTCTCCCACTGGACTCTAGAACCCGGTTACTTGCGCTCTCCTCCTTGGGTCTATCCTAGTGCGGAAAAGTAAATAATATACAAATGGTGACATCGACCTCATCCCGGAAGTGCCCCAAATAAAGAATATTACATACATTTAATTTTATATGAATGAAAATAAAAACTCTCATCTCACATAAAACCCCCCGGCTATTTAGAACGCGACAATCCAATATAACATATCCAGCAACACATAACATCACATGTCATCAACGTAAGTAAATATGCGTATCCTAATTGTCGTTGACATATAGCAACGAAACCGGCGATATCACATATTACACTTACGGTCACAGAAAAGAAATTGTAAAACTACACCATTTGGAATCCACAATCTCTTTAGACATCGTAAATCCGAAATATCATATATTTCGCATTTCATGCCTAACTTTATGAATTCCACATATTGTATCACATTCCAGATAAATAGACAGTATTAAACTTTCCGAACAGATAATCAAATACCCAAAATTTCCTAAATAGCTCAACACTTGAGCAGAGTTCAAAAAATTCCAGAATACGTCACAATAGCAATGGTCCAGCCGTAGAAGGGTCAAGCCAACGCCTCACATGTGGCACGCCGTACTCCCCCAAACCTTAAGGTTCAAAAGGGAGTTTAAGACGGTCACATAATCGAGTTAAGGTTTGTTGTCTTCTAGAGGGTCCATCACGTTACATGCACGTTTTTCCGAAAGATTTAAACTCGATAAAAATTCATCACTTGAAATTTTTTTTCGTCCCGAGAAAAATTGAGTTAATGATATCCGTTCGAACAGTTTAACAGTTTCTAAATATCCGGAAAACAATAACGAATTTAAACTTTCCGACCGAATCAACGATTACAAAATAAACCCTAGAACACTCAACACTTGAGTCAGATTAAAAATACCCAGAAAATATCAATTACAGAAATAAAAATTACTGTACAAAAACGATGGCATATTTCCTCTGTACTGCCGCGGATCCGCGGCCCAAGCACGGTACGGCCGCGGTTCCGCGGCGGATTGTACGGAATATTCTGTCGTTTTTCACCACAATTCTTAGAAAACCCTGCTGAATTTTTAAGGTATTTTTAATACACAAAAATCACAGTTTTGGAAAAATGTACAGAGAGGGGGGTAAGTTTGACATATCGGGGTTCGTTCGGAGTTTTAACTTCGTAAACACGTCGCCTAATGCTCTAGCTAGGCTCTGATACCACTGAAGGGTTCCTAGGCACTCTTGTGAGGGTTCATAAGGCATCAAACATGCCCGAATAAAATTTTAGACGTGCCGAACAACGCAAAGCCGGGATCTTTGCTAGATTATTAGGGTTTAACATGCAAGTAAACACCTTTACCACTAAGTGTGAGGGATTACAACCTTTGTAGTCCGCTCCTTCACTTCATAAGCACCGAGTAGAAGTCCCTTCGCCGCGATCCACGGTCTCCTGGACTCAAGAGTGGCTCCACGACTCGAACGATCCATGCTAGTTTGTAGTATTCCGTTTCTCCGATGACCTACGTTGAAGTTGCTATAACTCAAGCTCTCTCACTCTAATGAGGTGAACACCCTAATCTAATGGGCTAGATTAGATGAGGATGATGGAGTAGTATTTATGCTATCTTTTTATATCATATTCTCACAAGAAATCATCACAAAAGGAAAAACAAGTAAGCTTTCTCAAAGTTTAAGAGAGAAGATGATTATAGAAAAAGAGTTAAACCTTTTGTGATGAATAATGAAAAGTATATATGAATTAATAATGTAACCATAGTTTAGTATGACAAGGATAACCCTTGTAGAGAATAAACTAGAGCTAGGGTTTGGTTAGGTTATGGATAAATATCAACCATAATATCTTAATCAAGACAAAATGAATTCCTTCTAAAATGTGCAAGAAGGAGATAATTCTAATCAAACCCTAACCTTGTTTAATCTTCACTAAACATGTTCCATTATTAATCATATCATGTCACAATAATATATATCACATATATATTATATATTTGCAACAAAAGAAAATAATACAATTAACATATATCGCATATATATCAATGTATTATCCGGTGAGAAAATGAAATAATAAAGCGAGCCAATATTAGATAATGTAATACAATATATCATATATATTATTATACATTAAATCATCGAATCAACACTTGATCCGACAATCCGGCTATATCGAATATAACCGACTAATATATCATGTACCGATTAATCGAATCAACACTTGATCCGATGACCCGGTTCATATCTAAATATCGCGAGAATATAATACGGTATCTCATATCGCATTATCCTCGGTCCTGCACATATCACATATGTGCCTCTACTCCGTTTTTCCTGAACCAAGAAACCTCTGTGTAGGACTCTAAAGAATCGTCAATACGCCGGTAGCAGGTGATGATCATATCAAACACCCACAAGCTGCAAGTGGTCAGCTAAACGTAACAGCCACCCGGGTATTGAGCGATCAGAAGATCAACAAGCTAGCCTATACGTTCTCCTGTGAATCAAATCAGTAACACTCCCGTACAGTCCGGTCTGTTCGTCTGATATGTCGCATATCAAGTCTAGGGGTGGTATACGTCAGACCCCAGTAACCGATAAGTTGTGTCGATGTGTGGCTCATAACAGGTCGAGAAACTACTGGTAACACTTACCAGTAAATCTCTGTACCAGCCCTGGCCAGGGACTTCCAGGTATGGCCAATCGAACACAGCACAACATCAACTCCCTATACCGAGAGAGCCGAATCCCCTCCTATCGCTCATTGCCTCCATGTGATTCGGGACTGCATCCAAAAGCCACCGTTTTGCACGCCCTCTTGGACGTGGTAAGGTGGAAATCAAAGTACAGTTGGAATCACACAAGACTCTATGACGATCTCGGGTCTACAGACTACCCTGTATCAGTGTCACCGGAGAACTGCCATCTGACGTGTGGTATATCACCATCTGGGAGTTCTTGGCGAGTCCGTCCAGTGTACCCAGTCTCCACTGAGCACTCGTACACCATCCTTGATGTCAAACACCGATGGATATGGGATCATCCATCGCCTATCATATGGGTCAAGATGCGTATAGGCTAGTCTACTCTAGTGTATCGATATACCCTCGACTAAGAACAGTTATAGGATGTACTCATCGACTACTCTGGCCCCACTAGTATGATCTCATCATAGTCCCAGTAGTCGAGTACAGATCCTAAGGGCTTTATCTACATGTGAGAGAAAGACAGTAAACCAATACAAGTCAACATGTTAAGATAAAGGAAAACCAAATAGCATAGTATCATGACGAGCAAGAAAGTCCTCTCTATATATATCCAAGCATCCATTATAATATACATCATATGTACAACAATGGCCTCTAGGACATATACATAACTAACATAAACTTGCAAGAGTATCATGCTAAAGTATTTCTTCTCTCTCTCCTAATTGCAGCGACCAAGCATCATGACCGGCCTTAAGTTACTACTAGATAAAAATATATTGACAGGGCCAAACTACAAAGATTGGCTCAGGAATGTCAAAATGGCAATCACTTATGACAAGTTGGGGTATCTCCTTACCACCAAAGCTCCCCCTGTCCCAGGCCCTCAATCCAGCGTCGCGGATAAGGAAATCCGTAAGACCTGGGAGATTGATTGCGCGAAGGTCAAGTGCCTCGTGCTTGCCTCTATGGAAAATGAACATCAGAGGAGGCACGAGAATATGGACCTTGAATCCATATTTCTCCATACTAAGGAACTATATGGAGAGCAATCCCGTATCGCCAGATACGAAGTCTCGAAAAAGTTGTTTTCGGCGTGATTGGCTGTCAGATCATCGGTAGCGGAACACGTGCTTAAGATGAATGGCTACATTGAAGAGCTCGCGGACCTCGGGACCACGTTATAGAACGAGCTCTATACTGACTTGATTCTCCAGTCCCTTCCTTCCACTTACGCCCAGTTTATCCTGAACTTCAACATGCAAGGAAAAGATGTTGAACTTCCGGAACTCCTCAACATGTTGAGGAGTGCAGAGGGCACCCTGCAGAAAGGTAGGGAAACATCCACTTTGTTTGTTGGAGGTGCTTCCTCTTCTAAGTCCAAGGCGAAAGCCAAAGGAAAGAAGAAGAAGGCCCCCACCAAACCAAGGGACGGTGTTAGTAAAGTGGAAGCCAAGGGAAAGGCAAAAGTTGCAAAAGTAGCGGGAAAGCTTGTGGGAAAGGAAGAGTGCTTTTATTGTCACAAGAGTGGACACTGGATGAAAGATTGCAGGGCTTGGAAGGCTAGAAACCAGGACCCGAAGCAAGTTGTGGCTTCGGCTTCAGGTGTGTATGTTATTGAAAACTGTCTATCAATAAACTCTACTTCCTAGGTATTGGATATCGGATCAGGATCTCATATCTGTAATTCTTTGCAGGCACTGAGAAAGCTTAGGGTTTTGAAGGCAGGTGATATGACCCTCAGAGTTGCAAACGAAATTAGCATGGATGCTGAGTCCGTGGGGGACTATCACTTGGGATTGTCAGATGGACATGTTTTGGTTTTGCTTGATTGTTATTTTGTACCCACTTCGACTTGTAATATCATATCTGTATCTTTAATGTCTAAAGAAGGTTATGATTTTGCATTTGTAAGCAATGTTGTAAACATTCACCATAATCATGTTCTGATTGGGTCGGGTACATTAAGCAACGGTATGTACGTATTGAACCAACCACAGATTTTCAATGTCCAGAATACACACAAAAGAAAGTCTCTAGAAATAAATCATGCTTTCTTATCGCATTGTAGACTGGGTCACATAAATGAGACAAGGTTAACTAAGTTGCATAAAGAAGGATATTTGGATCCGTTCGAATATCAATCGTATGCAACTTGTCAATCATGTCTCAAAGGAAAGATGACAAAGACTCCGTTCACTGGACACGGAGTAAGAGCGAGCGAGCTCTTGGGACTCGTACACAGCGATGTATGCGGTCCAATGTCTACACATGCACGAAGTGGTTATTCTTACTTCATTACTTTTACGGATGATTTTTCAAGGTACGGATATGTCTTCTTAATGAAACATAAATCAGAAGCCTTTGAAAAATTCCAGGAATACAAAAATGAAGTAGAAAAACAAACAGGCAAAAGTATCAAGACACTGAGATCTGATCGAGGTGGTGAATACTTGGGTGCCGAGTTCCTGGGTTACCTAAAAGAGAATGGAATTCTCTCTCAACTTACTCCTCCATACACCCCACAACATAATGGTGTATCGGAGAGAAGGAACCGAACCCTATTGGATATGGTACGTTCCATGATGAGTAATGTTGAGTTGCCGTAATCATTCTGGGGATATGCACTAGAATCAGCTGCATATCTTTTGAACCGAGTTCCAACTAAGACAGTGCCTACCACACCATATCAGATGTGGAGTGGGAAGAAACCCTATCTTAAGCACATTAAGACATGGGGATGTCCATCTTTTGTCAAAAAGCAGCATACGGACAAACTCGAGGCATGCTGAGTACAGTGCAAGTTTGTGGGATATCCAAAGAACTCCAAGGGATATTTCTTCTATTGCGCAGAGGAACAAAAGGTTTTTGTTTCTCGTCATGACTGCTTCTTGGAAACTGAATTTTTGGAAAATCAGATAAGTTGGACCGCAATAGAACTGGAAGAAATTCCAGAACCACAAGCTATTACTGAAAGCTTAGTAGAACCAGAGGGTTCGAAAGAACAGGACATTCCTGCGCCGCTCCGCAGGAGTAGTAGGCAGTCTCGTCCGCCCGAGAGATACTACGGTTTTCTCATAGACGGGGACAGAGAGGATTGCATCATTGATAATGATGAGCCGACTAACTTCCAGCAGGCCATTCAGAGCACTGACTCGGTAAGATGGATGGATGCAATGCAGACCGAAATGGAGTCCATGTACACCAACAAAGTATGGACTTTGGACGTTGCTCCAGAAGGGGTAAAACCCGTGGGCTGCAAATGGATCTTTAAAAGGAAGATTGGTGTAGATGGACAGGTTGAGACGTATAAGGATACACTTGTTGCAAAGGGTTTCCGTCAAAGACCTGGTTTGGACTATGACGAAACCTTTTCTCCAGTGGCTATGCTCAAATCCATTCGGATCCTTCTTGCCATTGCTGCCTTCCACGATTATGAGATTTGGCAGATGGACGTAAAGACCGCTTTTCTAAATGGAAATTTGGAGGAGCGTGTCTATATGGACCAGCCAGAGGGTTTCATTCAGAGTGGGAGAAGCAGGAAGGTGTGCAAGTTGCTTAAGTCCATTTATGGACTGAAGAAGGCATCGCGGAGTGGGAACGTCTATTTTGATGAGACGATTAAAGAATTTGACTTTATCAAAAATCCAGATGAACCATGCATCTATAGTAAATTTGTAGCACGAACTGTCGTATTCCTCGTTTTATACGTGGATGACAATCTCTTGATAGGAAATGACATTCCTATGCTACAATCTGTCAAAGGGTTCTTGTCACATAGGTTCTCCATGAAAGACCTGGGTGATGCCTCTTACATTCTGGGGATCCGGATCTATCGTGATAGGTCCAAGAGGATATTAAGACTTTCACAGTCCAGGTACATCGACACCATACTGATAAGATTCAGTATGGAAGATTCCAAGCACGATAATTTACCGGCTTGTCACGGGATCACCCTCTCCAAAGAGATGTCTCCCAAGACTGATTTGGAAAGAGATCGCATGTCTATTATACCCTACGCCTCTGCGGTAGGCTCGATAATGTATGTGATGTTGTGTACCAGACCAGATGTAGCTTATGTACTGAGTGTGGTAAGCCGGTATCAGTCTAACCCTGGGGAGAAGCACTGGATAGCGGTAAAGAACATTCTCAAGTACCTGAGAAGGACTAAGGAGATGTTCTTGGTGTATGGCAGAAAAGACCTCCAGATCGAGGCCTTTGCTGACTCCAGCTTCCAGAGTGACAAGGATGACTCTAAATCCATGTCGGGTTATGTCTTTACCCTCAATGGAGGGGTGGTGTGTTGGAAGAGTTCCAAACAGGAAACCGTTGCTGACTCGACGATGGAAGCGGAATATATCGCTGCATCTGATGCCGCAAAAGAAGCCCTCTGGATGAGGAAGTTCTTGACAGAACTTCAGGTGGTTCCATCCATTGTTGATCCAATACCTCTGTATTGTAACAACAACGGGGCTATTGCTTTAGCAAAGGAACCCAGGTCCCATCAGAAGTCCAGACACATCTTGAGGTGATATCACCTGATCAGGGAGATCGTGGATCGCCGGGAGATCGAGGTTCGGAGGGTTGCTACAGATGATAACACTGCAGATCCATTCACGAAGGCTTTACCCCAAACTCAGTTCGAGCGGCTGATCGAGATGATAGGTCTTCGATACGCCAGTGCATGGCCTTAGCGCAAGTGGGAGATTGTTAGTGTATATGCCCTAGAGGCCATTACTGTATCATACTAGTTTGTATATTACTTGATGGAAGCTTGGGATATTCACAGTTGTATAGACAATCTTGCTCGAAATGGTAGGATGCTACTTGGTTTGCTTCTTCTTTAATGTGTGCATGTGTTTCTTTTAACATATCGCATATACACATTAGTGGAGCCCTTAGGATCTTTGCTTGATTACCAGCGTTGTGATGGCAGTCACACTTGTGGGGGCTGGGTAATCTACAAGCATATCCTTATACAGGTCCCTGGTCATAGGATTATCGAGACGGGGCATCGATACTCCGGAGTAGACTAGCGTATGCGCTTCTCATCCCAGCAGGGGAGATGGTCTGTCATACAGCCATTAGTACGTCGTACTTGAGGTAGTATGCGGGTGCTCGTTAGGTTACGAGTACACTAGACAGGACTCGTCGGGAACTGTTGGTTGGTACTATACCTATCGTCAGTTATCAGTTCCCTAGTGACATGAGTATAGCTTAGTCCGTTGACTTGACACTGTCACTTCGCCTCGAGTGTTTTCCCGCTGTTATTAGATTGCTACCCTACCACGGCTCAAATGAGTCGTGCAAACAGGTAGCAGTTGGGTGCAGTCCCGAAGCACTTGGAGGCAGTGACGGTTAGACAAGATTCGTCTCTCCCAGTATTGGGGGTTGATATCGCGCTATGTTTAGGAGAGCCATTACACAAAGTCCCTGGCCAGGGCAAGCGAGATATACTGGAAGTGTTTCCAGTGTTATCTCAGGGTGTTCTGGGCTACACTCCGACACGAATTATACCGCTATTAGGGGACTGACGTTTACCGCCCTCCTAGGCCCGCCATGCGATACTCTTAGAAGAATAGACCGGACTGTACGGAGATTGTCACATTCATGTTCAGTAGGAGTTCGGATGAGTTAACCTCATCAGTCTTCCTATCGGCATCTACTTAGACACCTTTACGTACAGCCAGTACCGCTTGCAGCCTGTGGTTAAACCCACTGCCAGCGTAGTGTCGAGTCTATAGAATTCCACACAGAGGGTTATTCGCCTTTGGGCAAAACAGAATAGAGGTCACATGGTTTTGCGACGGGGTTCGTTCACATCCGCGCACTTGTGCACGTTTGGTGTCCGAGCAGTTATTACTAGCGGGCTTTGGTTTAAGCCAGATCCTGGTATTTGTTTTGGGATTGGTTTTGTCTCATTGTATTCGTTTTCCTTGAAACACGGATGTGGGTGTGTATGCACAGTTGACAGAGGCAGAGGCAGAGGATTCTCATTAGGGTTGTTGACCGTTGTCTTTTTCCAAACCCTAATGAAAATGGGAATTATGATTAATGATATTAATTAAAGATAATTGTTCCATGGTTATGGTTGTTGACCATTTGACTATGGTTGACTTGTTGACCTATGTTGACATATTGACCATCATCATTTCACACGAAAGATGCTCTTTGATTCTTGCAAAATTCATTAAATATGAAATGATAATGGTCATTCCAAATGAACCATCACAATTTCCATGATTAATATTATTTTTCATAATTCACATATATGAGAGTATGGTTGATAATTATCCTCATTCTCTCTTGCTCTTTCTCTCTCATAGGTTAAGCTCATCCTCTTCCTCTCTTTCAAAGCTCTCATCTCTCATATGTTGAGAACCATTTGCTATTGAGATAAAACCACCAAAACTCCTCTCTACTCATTCTAGGGTTCTAGGTTTAGCAAGCCAAGCACTTTAGTTACCTCTACGATGAGGTAGGAGCTCAAGGTAGAGGTCTTCGGGTGGATCTTTCTTCGGCAAGAGAAGGCGACGAGGAGGAGCCGTTCAAACCACTCCAAGGAGCAAGAAGAGAAGGAGTTCAAGACCAAGGTATAACCTTTTAACCGAGTAGCTAAATCTTTTGGCTTGGTTGTTAGTTTTTTATTTAGCAAAGATCCTCAATTTCAAGTCCATGTTACCTTGAGTTAAAAAAACCGTTTTTTACCTATTCCGCCTCCCTGTAAGCACCGGGGTGGGTAACGTGGACTTACAGGCTCCGTGTGACTCGGGACTGTACCCAAAAACCACCATTTTGCATGATCTCTTGAACGTGGTAAGGTGGAAATCAAAGCATAGTGGGAATCACATAAGAATCTATGACAATCTCGGGTCTACAGACTAATCTGTACCAGTGTCACAAGAGAGCTGCTATCTGACATGGTATAATACCATCTAGGAGTTCTCGGCGAGGCATGTTCAATGTACCCAGTCTCCATTGAGCACCCATATACAATCTTTGATGTCAAACACCAATGGATGTGGGATCATCCGTCGCCCATTAAATGGGTCAAGAAACGTATACGGTAGTCTACTTTGGAATATCGATGCCCAATCTCGATACTCCAACGACTAGGAACAATTAAAGGATGGACTTATGGACTACTGTGGCCCCACTAGTATGATCTCCATCATAGTCCTGGTAGTCAATTACACATCCTAAAGGCTTTATCAACATGTAAGATAGAGACAGTATAAGTATACATGTTAAAATAAAGAGTAACCAGGTAGTATACTATCATGTCGAGCAAGAAAGTCCTCCCTATATATGTCCAAGTATCCACTATAATATACAATCATGTACAATAATGGCCTCTAAGGCATACATACAACTAACATATATAAGTATACATGTTAAGATAAAGAGCAACCAGATAGCGTACTATCTTATCGAGCAAGAAAGTCCTATATATATATATATATATATATATATATATATATATATATATATATGTACAAGCATCCACTATATCATACAATAATGGCCTCCAAGGCATACATACTACTAACAACTCTGTCATCCAGGTCACATTGGAAGCCTGAAATGATAACCGCCTCATGAAAGGAAGCTACCCTTACCATATACCAAGAACATTCTCTTATGTTCATAACTTTTTCCCAATGTTTCTCCTGGGTTGGATTAATATACGCTTATTGCATCCATTGCAAAAGCAATATCTAGTATGGTACTTGACATCTAATGATCGACCCAATTGCCTATGCAAGTGATATGTCAATCATGTAAATCCCTCTGCTCATCAGTCTAGAAGACATCTCTTTAGAGAGGGTGACTCCATCACCCACGGGTATACGACCACGCAAGGAGTCGTCCATTCTAAAACACTTTAGAATAGTGTCAAATTACCTAAATTGGGACACTTCCTAAATCTTGATCTAAAACTATAAATCTAGTTACCAGAATCCCTGATATTTTATCCAGATTCTATGTGGAGAAACACTTTATGAAAACTACTGTATAACCGATCCTAGTATAGGAACATCACTTCCTATAAGGAGTATATCATCCAAATACAAGGACATCACTCCCTACTTTCTTCTTACCAGGTTCATATATTGTTTTGATGAAGTCAAAGTCTATGACCGTCACATCAGAAAATAGACGATCTATCTCCGCTATACTTGCTTTAGTCTATAAATAAACATAAGCTACTAGCCAACCATGCTTCCGCTTCTCTGACTAACTACAACAACTCTCTGACAGAGTAATATATACGTGCACTTCTAAAGCTAATTTAGAACGATGTTATATTCATCCACCTGCCCGATCTCAAAGTTTAGGACAGCAGTAGTGGCAAGCTTAGGTCATCAAAAACCTCCCTGTCACCATCTTTAATAAGACCGAAGTGCCGCTCGGGTGGCTATGGTTACCGACCATATCTGCGGAGTAGCTAATGGATTTTCAAATCCAATTAAATCTTTAGGTTCTACTAAATTTTCAGTAATCGTTTGTGGTTCTGGAATCATTTTCAGTTCTACCATACTCCTATTTTTGTTTTCTGAAAAGAATTCATTTTACTTAAGAGATGGAGAGTCAAGAACAATATAACTATCGATCCTCCAAATGGTAGAATTTTAACCCTCGTCAAAGCCCGGATAACCAACCAACTGTCATTATTGAAACGTGCCTTACGTTTATCCAGATTTTGGTTTTAAGGATAAGCCGGAATACTCCATTGTAATGACCCGAAATGGTACGTGGCTGGCACTTGAATCATATGAAGTCTATAGGACCCCATCTAGTTCAAGTAAGCCAAGAATCCTAGAAATCTAAACCATTTTAAAGAAGAAGTGAAGAAAACTTGTTTTTAAATCAAGTGGTTTTAATAGCATAAGCCGAAGTATGCATTTTAAAATCTTAAGCCTTTTCTGAAAATTTCGACGGAGTTTCCTTTGTAAATACTGGCACCAAAAGGGGTACAACATGCATAATATGAATAAAGGCATCCCCAAGCGGGAGCTAGCTCTTCTTCAATTGACGGTCACAACCACGCAAGCAATAGAATATACAACGCCAAGGGCGAGGATCAAAACTCAAAAGGAAACTCAAAATCATCAAGAAAACCATAATAATACAACGCGCGACTCTAAGGTCGAAAGAATAAACAACTGGTTTTCTAAGTCTGAGATAAATACACAAGTCTTCTTGATGGAGTTTACTATATACAACTGAATATAAATGTACAACGGTGGTCACGATGTGAGAGAACCTACCTACCGAAGCAATCACTCGGAATGGGAGCAGTGTGCCAGAAAGCCGCAATGAAACCTGTACGGCAAAAACCTGCAAGAACAGTGGCACAACGAGGATTATTTGAAAACTCGTGAGTAAAAAATATCACACAGCAGAAATCGTATGTATGACTCAATCCTAGGTCAATACGATCAGTAATATATATCCTCAATTTAATAAAGTCTGAACAATGATAAGATGGCAAGGGTAAACATCTATACAAAAGTGTAATACCAAGTGCTCGTGTCAGTGCTTCAGGTAGCAACATATCATAAATATGAGGTATGATCAATGTAATCAACATAAAATTAGTGTCAACTATATACTCAAGTCTATAAGTTTGCGGATATCATCCAAGTATGTAATCAATGCCTGTATGCATGTGGATCTCGTCCACGTGTCAACCAATGACACAACAACATCATGCATGTAAATGTCATAAAAGCATATGCATGAAAGTATGAGGATATAAATCAACGTGTGTCCCTCGCGACACATCAAAATTATGGAACTGAGTGTCCAGCAACGACACTCGACACATCATGAAACCCGTGTCCAGCATCGACACGTAAATCCTCATATATCTCAGGCTCCGTATCATCTGCGGGATCGGCCCGCGGGCTCCGGCAGTACGGATTAGCCTATATCCATTTCATGACTCCGGTCGGTATCCTCCGGATAACCGCCATGTCAAAATGCTATCACCGGCAGGTAGTGGTCTCTCTGCCAGGCTCACCGTCTACTGCACAGCAAATCCGTTCTCGCCCAGGGGTACCATACCGGGTCCACCATGTACCCGTAATCTGCCTCATCCAGCTCCTCGAATCGGGTAGCACTGTCACACGTCTCAGAACCGAGAAAATGCATGGTGGACGCACTGAAATATCATATTAAGAGAAACTGGGTTTTTAAAACAGTACATACATTCTTTTGAAATACCCATGGTTCTCAAATCCAGAAATCTCATGGAAACAGCATATCTCAATGCGTAAAGTCATAAGATGTATGCGACATCAAAACGAAATGTAAGCATATCCGTATATCATGCCACATGGAACAATAATATGCACATATCAAGGGAAAACCGCTCTTTTAAATGAATCCAGTTTTAAAATATATCTTGCGGTTCCCAACTTTTCCAAAGTCAAATGCAGAATCGTAAAAAGGTGCATATGTAACTATAGCAAATAAATTTTGCTAGGAGTCATATCATGATGCAGAAATCCTACTGTGTAGTGACATGGCAATTACCGATGTTGATGTGTGTGAGCCGGCAAGTAAGTGTTCGTAGACATACGCATCATCGGTAATGGTGCTGGTTTCCTGATAACATAGGTTTAACATAACAATAAACACGTTTAAACATGCAATGAGCCGCGAGTAGTAAGAATATGCGGAAAATGGATAATACACGCTACAATAAAGGATCTACATCAATATATGTGAGTCACACAGTTTTGACATTTGAAATAACACGAATCGTGGTGTTTTTGGTAAATAGGGACTACGGTGTTTTTAAGAAAAGTTACGTCCTTTGAAATATCCGTAGAATCCTTTGTCCTGTCTTTAAAATACTCACGATTCTGTAAGTGCACGGCGGTGCCCCAGCCGTCTATCCGACGCCGGAATACGGAAACGAAACTTTTCTAAAACTAAGAAACCGGTACCACCGCGCACTAAAATCCCGGATCGGGCCATTAACCTAACACTAGCATACTAGAATAGGAGTAGAGAAGCTATACCAAGCGATCCGTGTCCTTCGGTCTTCGCCTCCACTCCGATCTCCTCACGGAATCTCCGGTCGTCACCTCCTCGTCGAAACGGGCACCACATCGCCAGGTTCTTTTACAGGCTCCCACCTCTGGACCGAGGCAACTCGGGCATGAAGTTTGCAAGCCGATGTGCCCAAGGAGTGCTGTAGGCTAGTGTAGAAGCTTTGTCTCAATGGGGTTGTGAAGTTGCCTTGATGGAGGAATATAATGAACTTTGGAGTGATTTTTGTGGCAAGTAGAGAAAATGAGATGATGGAATTTCCCTCACAAAAATGAAACCTCATCTCCTCACACCTCTCAAGTGACCGGACCCTACAAGAATGGGAAAGAAAATAAATCCCATGGAATAATGCAATAGGAAAATGTATGATAAAAGAGAAGAAAAATGGTCACACCAAGGTCAAACCCAAATCCAACTCAATCCTATCTTCATTAATGCAAATGATAAGATGGAAAAAGAATCTCATGATGCTTCAATCATCATGAAGCCACAAATGCAAGATACCCCCTCCACAATACAAATTTGCACAATTGCAAATAACCCCCTCCATTGGAAAGTCCGGCCGTGAAGGAACAAAAGAAAACTGGCCGAAACGGAATGCAAACTGGCAACTTCAGAAAACTAATCCCGTAATAAATTACAGGAAAACCCCGCGACTGTATATACATACCCGCATTTGTATTCTCACTTAACACAAATGTAAAGAGACAAAATCTACACAGTACAATACTTGGATCCGGCTTAAACCACAGCCCGCTAGTAAAAACCGTCCGATCACGATTCGTACAATACCGCACGTATCTGATCAAACCCTGCCATATCTCCATACGGCCTCTACAGCGTTTCGCCCGAAACTTAAGAAACTGGTCTGTGGGGGACTCTAAAGACTCGTCAATACTTTGGCTGTGGATTTAACCACTAGCACGTCAGAGGTATTAGCCATTCGTAACGGGCTACCAGGTATTGACCAAAAGGGATGTCTGTGAGCGAACTCATGCTGACACCTTACTGAGCCTGTCAGTGACAATATCCGTACAGTCCGGTCCGTTCGTCTATGAGTATCGCATGGCGGGCCTAGGGGGTTGGTAAAAGTCAAACCCCCAAAAGCGGTACAAGTCGTGTCGGAGTGTAGTCCAGAACACCCTGAAATACTACTGGAATACCTACCAGTAAATCTCCTCCCTTGGCCAAGGACTTCATGTAATGGCTCTCCTAGACACAGCGCGACCTCACCCCCAATACCGGGAGAGACGAACCCCTGCAGATCCGCTCACTGCCTCCATGTGGCTCGGGACTGTACCCAACTAAAACCTATTTGCATAACTCCTTTGAGCATGGTAGGGTAGTAATCTAAGTACAGTGGGAACTCACACGAGACAAATGATGATCTTAGGTTGATGAACTAACCTGTACACATGTCACCAGGGAACTGCTATCTGACATCAGGTATAATTCCAACAAGCAAGTTCACGGCGAGTCCTGTCCGGTGTACTCATAACCCAATGAGCACCTGTATACATCTTAGGTGAACCAACTGACACCAGTGGCTTGTGAGACCGGCCACCGCCCCTCGTCGGGGTCTCGACTGTATACACTAGTCTACTCTGGAGTATCGATGCCCTGTCTCGAAACTCCCTCGACTAGGGACCTTTTAAGGATGTGCTTATAGACCCCAGCTCCCACGTATATGATCGCCCTCATACTGCTGGCAGTCAAGCAAGAATCCTAGGGGCTCTATCAACTCACAATAGTGACCTCTAAGGTCACTTGAAGCAATACACGATAATAAAGATAAACCAGATAGCATACTATCATCTTGAGTAAGATTGTCCTACTGGGACAGGTCCTCCCTCAATCATTGCAATCACGTGCCTGTGATCCAATAATTGACTCTGAGGGCACTATCTCCAACAATCTCCCACATGTACTCAAGGCTAATTATTGCGATGTCGCATACTCACAGCCCGTGTGATACCGGACACCCAACTCCTCTACTAGTCAGTCTCACAAAGCTCGTTTGCGAAACTATTGCGTTCGAGGAATAGCCTCAGTGAGTGGATCCGCTGTTATGTTTCTTTCTATGTCTCTCTTTATCTCAAGTTCGCGGAGAAACCCATCTCCCAAAATGAGCAATACGTGTCTTAGAATATGTCTGGATATCTGATGGGACCTAGCTCATAGATGAACTCCAAATCTAAACTTCTTAGACTGTATCGTCAACTGAACTTAATCAGTATCCTGCGCCATGCCTCCCTCAGTATCCGCCTGGACCACCTGTCCAAAATACTGCCCCTCTTCAGAGAGAGAACTATAACTCTGACAGTTACTCTGTCATCCAGGTCACCTTGGAAGCCTGGAATGATAACTGTCTCCTGAATGAGGCTGTCGTTATCATATCCCTAGAACATCCACTTAAGTTCTAAAACCGCTTCCAATCGTTTCTCCAGGATTGGATCAATATTAACATATTGCATCTCGTGCAAAATCAATATCTGGTGTGGTACTTGATATCTCATGATTGACTCAATTGCCTAAGCAAGTGATCTGCCAATCATGCACATCCCTCTCCCCTTTAGTCTGTAAGACTCTTTTAGATAGGGTGACTCCATCACCTGCAGGTACACCACCATGCCAGGAGTCGTCCATCCAAAAACACCTTTAGAATGCTGTCTAAGTACCCAGATTGGGATACTACCCAAATCTAGATCTAAAACCATAGATCTAGTAATCAGAATGTCCTGATATTATATCCAAGTCCCATGTGGAGAAACCACTGTGTGACAACCAAAGTATAACCGATCGTAGTATAGGAACATCACTTCCTACTCTGTGTATGTCATCCAAATACCAGGACATCACACCCTACTACCTTCTTAACAGATCCATCCCCTATTCTGATGAAGTCAAACCTATGACTGTCACATCAGAAATAGATGATCTATCTCCACTATATTTGCTTTAGTCTATAAATAGACATAAGCCACTTGTCCACTATGCTTTCACTGCTCCCACTAACCACGACAACCCTCTGGCAGAGTCATATACACGTACGCTTCTAAAGCCAGTTCAGAACGACGCTATACTCATCCTCCTGCTGGGTCTCATAGTCTGGAACAAAATTAATGGCAAGTCTGGGTAAACAAGAACCTCCCTGTCACCGTCCTTAAGCATACCGAAGTACTTCTCGAGTGCCTGAGGTTACCGACCATATTTGCGGAGTGGCTAATGGAATGTCAAACCAGATTGAATCTTTAGGTTCTTATCAAATCTTCAGTAATCGTTTGCGGTTCTGGAATCACTTCCAGTTCTACCATACTCCCACTGCTGTTTTCTGAAAAAATCCATTTTTATTAAAACTCTGGCGAGTCAAGAACAGTATCACCATCGATCTTCCAGGTAGTAGAAAGTCAACCCTCATCATAGCCTAGGTCAACCCACAAACAGCCATTACAGAAACGTGCCTCGAGTTATCCAGAGTCTGGTTTTAAGCATAAGCCAGACAACTCCCCGTATCTTAATAATAGTAAGATATGAACTGTTCTATATCCAATACAGAAATAGAGGCATAGATTTAATTGAACCAGATTCAAATCATGCAGCTGTTTCCAGTGCATGTCAACTAAATGGAAGGAGGCCGATCAGCGTTACTCAACTTAGGAATGCTTCCAATTATGAGTAACCTGAAGAAGAAGCATGTTCTCTTAATCATTACTATTAATTGAATACCATACACAAGTATCTACATCCTCGATCACCTTGAAGAATCCCGATACTTGCAATACCTGGTTCTCTACTTTATTCTTATACCTATAACTTCTCAAAACTTGGACCTTGCATTTCTACGAAACACATGTCTAAGAACTAGAGAAGTCATAAGTAAACCGAATATAGTACGAGAACCAACCCCTCTGTCCTCATAGACACTGGACAACATACAATATTCTGTATAAGTCCCCTGAGTCTAATAACTCATTCCCTGTATGTCGTAGGTTGAAAATTGTACTTATGGTTATGAAGAATTACACCGCTGTTTAATGCTCCTTACCTAACCATCCACTGATATAGGTAAATGTCATAGACATAATTTCAAAAAGGTATATCTCACTCTATAAAAATAGACGTACAGATATATCAATTTGAAATTGGTGCATTATAAGTGATATTCAAAACCAAATATTTGCCGTCCGGCAAACAGCCCAGGCGATTTCCTCAAATATCACCAATTACAACGAATCCCGATATAATGAGGATGATCACCTAATTCCCATTAACTTACTCCCACTCATCATCTGTAAAACCATACAGATGTGAGAATCAAACCTGGTAAATACATACCCTGGAACAAGTGCCTAATTGGGAAATCAGTTTTCTTTTAACAGTACACAGTGAAATTGAAACATTGAAATGTTTCGATGGGGTATCTGGGTATTCCTAGTAATGCCTCTTCCATTATCGAGATTCACAACTGTAACCGTATATTTATTTGCCACCTCTCCAAATCCCTTTATATGTCTTTAGTCGTTACCTTCTGTACACCCCTTTAGGCCAAATGGTTTTCTTCCTTCCCTACCGTTCGGCACCAGCCTATGGTTTGGAAGAAGACTATCCAATAAGCATAATGGGTGTACTGTCCTAATCCTAGGAGCACTCACAATACGAGAGATGGTGAAGATAAAAGACAACCGAATAAACCTTATTCCTATTTCTCCTGAACCAGAATCCATCCCCGAACTGGAACAAGTTCCTTTCGAGTTCGTATATAACCATACGATGGAGTATCCAATAAACTGTGGATCTTCGTAGTGATACGGAGTGTCCTGGAGAAATACAAAGGTGATTTAGGATTGGCGAAGAAATACTTGGTTTGGTCCTGAATAGCAGTCGCAATTTACTTTGCCCTCCTACGAATCCCTTTATATGTCTTTACTTAATACCTTCTGTACACCGTTTAGGCTAATTGGTTTTCTTCATTCCCCACCGTTCGGCACCAGCCTAAGGTTTTGAAGAAGACTATCCAATTTGCGTAATAGGTGTACTATCTCTTAAACCAAGGAGTACTCGCAACCTGAGAGAAGGTAAGAGGAAAAGACAACTGAATAGTCCTATTCGTTTTCTCCAGAACCGGAAACCATCCTCGAATAAATTCCTTCGAGTTCGTATATAACCATACGATGGTTTTATCCAATGGAATTGGACGTTCGTAGTAATACGGGGTGTTTTTGAGAAAAGGGTAAAAGTAGGAGTGGCAAAGAGGTTTGCAACTCTGACAATCCAAAAGCCAGTGTTTAAGAAGCTTCGGTTAATTTTGGTCACTGAGTCATAGTCAAGTGTCGGGTCAATGGTCGCTGCCAGAGAGAGAGAGAAAAGAAACACTCAGCGTGCACTCTAACCTAGATCAGAATGGTTATCACTTTATCTAATCAGGAAGCCTCCCACTGTAGCCTCAAATTCTCCTCCAAACCTGAAAGAAGAATTAGTCGGGATCACCCGAGGAGTAAACCAACTCATCAGTGGGAATCAGGATCCAACTATCATCGCATGATAACGTGATGGAATCCGCTCACGTTATCACACTCCAGAAGGTATGCGCATATCTGGCAAGTTTCAGTTTCTTTAGGAACTCCTGATGTGATTTTTACCCCATGCTCTTATGACCTTGGCGTGAGGTCAAAATGTCATAAGTCACATGTCAAGTTCTACCCATCATTATCCAGGTTAATTTGAACCCACCCGTACATACCCTTGCCGTAGGCTAAAATGGCAGTACGACTGTCTCAAACCAACGCATTCTATCTATGTAACAGATAAATATCCGGCAGCTACCAATCACTATGCCTTGGCGTGAGGTCAAAATACTTAGCTTGAATACTACCGAATATTTAACTGAAATGATGGAGGGCTACGAATGGTTTCTGGCGAAAACCTTTAAGGTAATGAACTTGATATCGTTGAAGGAACCGGATAGCTTTATAAAAATATAGTAACGAAAACCTTTGCAAAGAGGTCACTCCGGGTGAAGGGATCTCGGCTCTTTCCCCGTAGAATGAGGTGCAGGATATTCCAACTGAATACCACGATTCAAAGCAAAAGTAATCGGCTATAGTGAAGTTATTGCCCGGACGCAAACTTCTATCCAAGGGGTCACTCCCGGTGAAGGGATCTCGGCCCTTGCCTCGTCGACTGAGGTGCTGGATATTCATAACTGAATACCACTGTGCAAAACAAAAGAGAACTCCCTTGCAATAACAACTTTTTGAAAAATGTTCCAACAACATCAAAATAGGTTTGTTTATCTTGCATTGATCCGAATCAACGCAGTCCCATCAATTGATCACACCAATAAAGAACGAAAATAATGATGTACGTATATGCCATCCGCATTCGTCACTGGGTCCCGTCATCACCCGTTAGGTTACTTAACTAACGACAGAGCGGGGACTCGACTAGCGCGGATGCAAAACATATACAACATCTACTAATATATATATATCAATATATACTATTCGCTCAAGGCGTGATAAAAAATGCAGCATCATAGAAATGTAACCAGCATCACAGAACAATACAGATATCTGGGATCCCCGGGTTTCATAGAGCCGCTCCTGAAACCCGACGTTCCCCTGGTCGTATGGATAGCCTGTGCAATGAAATCCTAGACCCCTACGGGCGCGGCAAGTTACCCGCCAAAACCTGAAGCGAGTCAGCCCCTTTCAGCAATGTGAATGGACCACCCAGCACTTCACGGAATCCGGTAACTTGGGCACCCCTCCTGGGTCAGCCTATACCCCCTACGAGTGCGGCGAATAGCCCGCCAATTCTAGAGTGAAGCCCCCTCCGTCTCAATGCCATGAGATGCGGGCCCGTTGCCCTCTAGAACCCGGCTATCCGTGCACCCCTCCGCGGGGTAATCCTAGTACAGAAAGTAAAATATACATACAACGGGTACATCGATCTCAACCCGGTCGTGCCCCAAAAGAATAATATACAAACAGGCAGTGACGGCAGTCCACATGTCGGGCGCTCGCCCCGCAATATCAAATGTACATAAAAAATCAAGACTGTACTACCACTGCAACCAGGCTATCCCCACGACCAATCCGCAACATCACAGCTGTTAGTGTATATGCCCTAGAGGCCATTACTGTATCATACTAGTATGTATATTACTTGATGGAAGTTTGGGATATTCACAGTTGCATAGACAATCTTGCTAGAAATAGTAGTATGCTACTTGGTTTGTCTCTGCTTTAATGTGTACATGTGTTTCTTTATTATATCACCTATACGCATTAGTAGAGCCCTTAGGATCTTTGCTTGATTACCGGCGTTGTGATGGCGATCACACTCGTGGGGGATGGGTAATCCACAAGCACATCCTTATACACGTCCCTAGTCATGGGATTATCGAGACAGGGCATCGATACTCCGGAGTAGACTAGCGTATGCACTTCTCATCCCAGCACGGGAGACGGTCTATCCCACAGCTGTCAGTACGTCGTACTTGAGATAGTATGCGGGCGCTCGTTAGGTTATGAGTACACTGGACAGGACTCGTCGGGAACTGATGGTTGTTATTATACCTATCGTCAGTTATCAGTTCCCAGGTGACATGATTACAGCTTAGTCCGCTGACTTGACACTGTCATTTCGCCTCGAGTGCGTTCCCACTGTTCTTTGATTACTACCCTACCACGGCTCTACTGAGTCGTGCAAACAGGTAGTAGTTGGGTGCAGTCCCGAAGCACTTGGAGGCAGTGACGGTTAGATAGGTTTCGTCTCTCCCGGTATTGGGGGTTGACATCACGCTGTGTCTAGGAGAGCCATTACACATGTAGTCCCTGGCCAGGGCAAGCGAGATATACTGGTAGGTTTCCAATGATGTCTCAGGGTGTTCTGGGCTACACTCCACATGACTTGTACCGCTATTAGGGGACTGACTTTCACCACCCCCCTAGGCCCGCCATGCGATGTATCAGACGAACAGACAGGACTGTACGGAGATTGTCACATACAGGCTCAGTAGGAGTTCGGATGGGTTTACCTCCTCGGCCTTCTTATCGACATCTACCTGGAGACCGTTACGTACAGCTAGTGCCGCTTGCGGTCTGTAGTTAAACCCACTACCAGCATAGTGTCGATTCTTTAGAGTCCCAAACAGAGAGTTTCCCTGCACTGAGCGAAACGTGTAGAGGCCGTATGGTTTTACGGCAGGGCAGCGATCACTTACGTACACTTGTGTGCGTGTGGTGTTCGGGCAGGCAATACTAGTGGGCTTTGGTTTATGCCGGATCCTAGTATTGCACGGATGGATTTGTTTTGTCTTCTGCGCATCCGCATTCTACGGAATGTGGATGCAGGTGTGTATGCACAGGTTTGAGGAGCGATAAAGGAGGAGGTGCCCCATTAGGGTTTTGGCAGTTCGTTCGGCCAAAACCGTAATGTGGCACACTCATTAGGGTTTTGACAATTCATTTGGTCAAAACCATTTTGAGCCGGAGACATTGTTTACTAATCCTTTTAGTGATAGTTTAGTGATGGCTAATTGCATTGACCATTTGACCACTTAGACCTCTCTTGACTTTGTTGACCCGTTGACCGTGTTGACCATTGACCTTCAAGAGAGATCTACACTCTTCTTTCATTTTCTTTTTAATTCTTGAGTTATGATAATGGTCAATTCAATGTGCCATCAACTTTATCATGATAGGATTAGTAATGATGATTTTAGTGTATTATTGCAACCATGGTTCATTTCATTTGGCTTAATCTTTTCATTATTCTCTTCTCATTCTCTCTCATGAAGTGAGAAGAAAAAGAAAAGCTCCATGGTTGCTAAGTTTCTCCTTCTTCTTCCTCCTCTTGATCTCATCTTTTGATCTCATGTGTTGAGAGAAAAAGATCCCACAAAGACAAACACATCCATACATCTCCTCTACACATCCTAGGGCTTCTTGACTAGCAATCTCTTTACCCTAGTTGCCTCGGCTCGAGGTGGAGCTCGGTGTACATCTCTCGGGAGGATCATCTTCGACTCAAGGAGGCCGCAGAGGTGACCAAAGTCCGGATCAACCCTCGGAGCAAGCAAGGAGAAGAACAACAAGAAGAGAAGGAGTTCAAGTTGAGGTATAACCCCTAACCGAGTAGATAAATCTCTAGTTTGGATGCTAGTGTGTTGTTTAGCAAAGATCCGGCTTTTACGGTCCATGTTACCAAGTCTAGAAAAATTTTTGTTTTACCGTTTCCGCAACCGCGAAAGTACCGGGAGAGGTAACGTGGACCTAACAGTGGTATCAGAGCCTAACTAAACACACCCTAGCATGTTAGCAAAGTATTTAGAATATCGACTGAACGAAAAAACCGCAAAACACCCCGGAACTTCAAGTTTCTGCCGATTTTTAGATCTGTTCAAAAATTAAGAAATCATACACTAGAAATCGGCTCAGGCTTTTTGTAGACCACTGCAGAAAAATGATCCCCCAACTAGGTTAAAGAGTCGCGGAACCGCGGCCGAGTTAACTCGGTTGGGGATCCTTTTTGCTGCAGTGTTCTTATATGGGTATTTTGGGATTTTTGAAATATGATTTTTCTGTCCAGATTTTCCAGAAAGCAAAATTTGTTTTTGGGGCCTAAAAATACGTATTTTTTGGTCGATGTTCTGTTGACTTTGGCTAATGGTTATATCTGTAATGTTATATGTGTATTGAACGTCTACTAATCGCTATATGTCGATTAGTGGGGGTTATACATATCTGTGATCTGTGTTGTTGATGGTTTCTGTATATGAACTTGTTGGATTGTCGAGGATGAATAGCCGGGGTGGATGTGAGATGAGAGTTTCTTTTTCTTTCATTCATGTAATAAATTTGTAAATTGATGTAATATTATTTATATGGCCGCACAACCGGGTCGGGGTTGTAGCCGTCATTGTATAATTCTTTTTACTGTTTTTGCTCCTAGGATAGACCCATGGAGAGGGTGCACAAACTACCGGGTATCTCGAAGTGCCGAGTGGACTACTCACGGTGTTGAGGGAGGTTGCTTTGCTTCGGGTACTTGGCGGGTAGTTTGCCGCACCCGTAGGGGTCTTTGGTGGGGTATTGGCTATTCATCGCGACCGTGTAATCCGGTTTTCGTTGCAGGCTCGAACGAATCGTTGGTTCCTAGTATATCCAAAGTGTTCATCTGTGATCTGGATTGGCTATCATTGCTATATATCTATATATAATAACTATTTAGGCGTTGCTTATGTTTTTCAGCCGCGCTAGCCCAGCCCCCGCTCTGTCGTTAGTTAAGTAACCTAACGGGTGATGACGGGGCCCCGTGGCGAATGCGAATGGTATAAGCGTACGTCATATTTTGGTTGTTTTTTGCAATGGTAGGATTTAAATGATGGGACGCATTAAAAGAACTAATGCAAGAAAAGAAACCTAAAAGACGTTGTTGGAACAATTTTTTTTTTCAAAAAGTTGTTTTTGCAAGGACGTTCATTTTTTGTTTTGCATCGAGATATTCGGTTATGAATGCCCAGCACCTCAGTCGACGAGGCAAGGGCCGAGATCCCTTCATCGGGAGTGACCCCTTGGACAAAAGTTTGCGTCAGTGTAATAACTTCACTATAGTCGATTAATTCTTGCTTTGCATCGAGGTATTCAGTTTGGAATATCCTGCACCTCATTCGATGAGGAAAGAGCCGAGATCCCTTCACAGGGAGTGACCTCTTTAGCAAAAGTTTTTTTCGCCACTATATTTTTCAAAAAGTGTATCACGTTCATTAAACGATATCAAGTTCATTACGTTAACGGGTTTTCGCCAAAACCCAGCCGTAGCCCTCCGTCATTTCTTATAAGTTATACTTAGTATTCGTGCTGCGTTTGTTGACTGTGTCAAGGTGCAGTGAACGGTAGCAGAGTATTGCTTATCTGCTGGATACAATGTGATTGGTAAGGACAGTCGTGTAACCTTGTAGACTGTGTCAAGGGTTATGCGGGTGGGTTTAATGCAATCAAGATAATGACCTGTTGAACTTGAGTAGGACCCTTTGATTTGTTGATTATGTCAAGGTCACTTGGGTCCTAGGGGCAAAAACCACATCGGGAGTTTCAAAAGTACTGAAACTTGCTAGTGTTGCATACCATTTGGAGTGTGATGATATTTGGATCCCGATCCTAGTTTGAGTATATGCTACTCCTCGGGAACTTTCTCGCTTAACGATTAATGCTATAAACAGAGTAGGTGTCTAGAAAGGTGTTAGCGGGGCTACGCACACAGGGAAAAGTGGTTACTTAATTAAGGAACTTCGCGAAAGCGTTGGAAAACCTCCCTCGAAGTACCGACACTGGCCTGGCTGAACGGTTAAGAAAGTATTGTACGGTGAGTTTGATCCCGACTAATTCTTCCTTTATGGTTTGAGGAGGGATTCGAGAGACAGTGGGAGCCATCCTGTTTAGATAAATTAAAAACCAATCTAAACTTGCAAGAGCCCACGCTAAGTGTTTCTTTTCTCTCTCTCCAGGTAGCAACCATTTCACGCTCTAATCAAGATAATAAAATATATCGCTTGACCGATCCGAATTCTTATTCGGGGCTGGGGAACGTTGGTTCGGCTCTAACTTATGACAACAGTCATAAGTATGAGCAAGGGAAAGGGGATTGTATGGATTCCCAGGATACCTAGTTGAAGAAGAAGTATGGTTTTGCATCTACTTCAGGTGTTCTTGTAATTGAGAACTGTTTTACGGTCAACCCTACCTCCTGGGTACTTGATACCGGATCAGGATCTCATATCTGTAATTTATTGCAGGGACTGAGAAAAAGTAGGAAAGTTGCACCGGGTGATATGTCGCTCAGAGTAGAGAACGGAGCACAAGTTACCGCGGCAGCCGTCGGTGAATATCACCTAGTATTGCCAAATGGCAAGACTATGATTTTGAACGATTGCTACTATGTACCTTCCATGGTTTGCAACATCATATCAGTTTCTTTACTCGATAAAGATGGATATAACTTTGTTATTGATAGAAATATCATGAACATTTACCTTCATAAGGTACTGGTTGCAGAAGGTACACTGTGTAATGGTATCTACGTTCTAAATCAGAATACAGTTCTCAATGTACAAAACACACGCAAGAGGAAGAATTCAGATACGAATGGATCCTACTTGTGGCATTGTAGACTTGGTCATATCGGAGAGAAAAGACTGAGTAAGTTGCATAAAGATGGACTCTTGGATGCGTTCGAGTTTTCATCTTATGAAACTTGTCAGTCTTGTCTCAAAGGGAAGATGACCAAATCTCCGTTCACCGGACATGGAGAAAGAGCAGCAGAGCTCCTGGGACTCATACACAGTGACGTATGTGGTCCGATGTCTACACATGTAATGGGTGGGTTCTCCTACTTCATCACATTCACTGACGATCTCTCTAGATTCGGATATGTGTATCTTATGAAACACAAATCTGAAGCTTTTGAGAAATTCAAGGAATTTAGAAACGAAGTAGAGAACCAGACTGGCAAAAGTATCAAGATCCTCCGGTCTGACAGGGGAGGGGAGTACTTAAGCACGGAATTCCTAGATTACATAAAAGAGAATGGCATTCTCTCTCAGCTTACTCCTCCTTATACACCACAGCACAACGGTGTTTCGGAGCGAAGGAATCGTACCCTATTGGATATGGTTCGCTCCATGATGAGTAGTGCTGAGTTGCCTCTTTCATTCTGGGGATATGCACTTCAAACTGCGGCACATCTATTGAATCAGGTTCTATCCAAATCCGTGCCTAAGACTCCGTATGAAATATGGAGTGGTAAGAGTTTGTAACTTAAACGTATTAAGATTTGGGGTTGCCCAGCTTATGTCAAAAAGCAGAACCCAGACAAACTTGAGGCACGGGCAGTTTTATGTAAGTTTGTGGGATACCCAAAAGATTCAAGTGGGTATCTATTCTCCCATGCAAAGGAACAGAAGATAATTGTTTCCAGGAATGCCACATTTTTGGAAAAAGAATTTCTTGTTAAAAATATTAGTGGCAGCACGGTAGAACTGGATGAAATCCCAGAAACACGAACTTTAACTAAAGACTTGGAGGAACCGCTAGATTTAGTTACACCCAACGAACCTCAGCCACTCCGCAGATCTGGTAGGATTTCTCATCCGCCCGAGAGATACTACGGTTTTCTCAAAGACGGGGATCGAGAGGATTGCATCTTGGAAGAAGATGACCCTACCAGTTTCAGGCAGGCCATTATCAGTAGGGACTCTGATAAGTGACAGGAAGCAATGCAATCCGAAATGGAGTCCATGTACACCAATAAAGTGTGGACCTTGGATATTGCTCCACCTGGGGTAAAACCCGTTGGATGCAAATGGATCTACAAAAGAAAACTTGGTGTGGATGGGCAGGTGGAAACCTATAAGGCTAGACTCGTTGCGAAAGGTTTTCGTCAAAGACCTGGTTTGGACTATGACGAAACCTTTTCTCCAGTAGCTATGCTGAAATCCATTCGGATCATACTTGCCATTGCCGCCTTCCATGACTATGAAATCTGGCAGATGGACGTTAAAACGGCTTTTCTAAACGGCTGTTTGGAAGAGTGCGTTTACAAGGATCAGCCATAAGGTTTCGTAGACAGTGGGAGCAGCGGGAAGGTGTTCAAGTTGCTTAAATCCATTTATGGATTAAAGCAGGCATCGCGGAGCTGGAACATCTGTTTTGATGAGGCAATCAAGGAATTTGATTTCATCAAGAACAAAGATGAACCCTGTGTCTATAAGAAGATTGTAGGACGAACTGTCGTATTCCTAGTCTTGTACGTGGACGACATTCTTTTGATAGGAAATGACATTCATATGCTACAATCGGTCAAGCTATTTTTGTCACAACGGTTCTCCATGAAGGACCTGGGTGATGCCTCGTACATTCTGGGGATCAAGATCTATAGAGATAGAACCAAGAGACTACTGGGACTTTCGCAGTCCAGGTACATAGAGACCGTATTAAAGAGATTTAGTATGGAGGATTCCAAGCGCGGTAACATACCCGCATTGCACGGAATTACCCTCTCCAAGAAGATTTCTCCTAAGACTGACGAGGAGAGGGTTCGCATGAGCACTATATCCTACGCTTCGGCGGTAGAAATCTATAATGTATGCGATGCTATGTACAAGATCAGATGTAACTTACGCGCTGAGCACGGTAAGCCGGTATTAGTCAGACCCAGGTGAGGACCTCTGGACAGCAGTGAAGAATATTCTCAAGTACCTGAGAAGGACTAAGGAGATGTTCCTGGTTTACGGTAATGGAGACCTTAGGGTCGAGTCCTTTACTGATTCAAGCTTCCAGAGTGACAAAGATGACAGCAAGTCTATCTCGGGTTTTATGTTTACCCTCAATGGAGGGGCGGTATGTTGGAGGAGTTCCGAACAGGATACCGTCGCAGACTCGACGATGGAGGCTGAATACATTGCTGCAAACGATGCCGCAAAAGAGGCGGTCTGGATGAAGAAGTTCATTAGTGAACTTCAGGTGGTTCCGTCCATTGTTGACCCAATACCTTTGTATTGCAATAACAATGGAGCTATAGATTTAGCGAAGGAACCAAGGTCCCATCAGAAATCCAGGCACATCTTAAGGCGGTATCACCTGATCAGGGAGATCATTGATCGCCAGGAGATCGAGGTGCGGAGAGTGGACACAAAGGACAACACAGCGGACCCATTCACGAAGGCCTTGCCCCAGACTCAGTTCGAGCGGCTGATCTAGATGATAAGTGTTCGATACGCCAGTACATGGCCTTAGTGTAAGTGGGAGATTGTTAGTGTATATGCCCTAGAGGCCATACAGTATCATACTATTATGTATATTACTTGATGGAAGCTTGGGATATTCACAGTTGTATAGACAATCTTGCTCGAAATAGTAGTATGCTACTTGGTTTGTCTCTGCTTTAATGTGTACATGTGTTTCTTTATTATATCTCCTATACGCATTAGTAGAGCCCTTAGGATCTTTGCTTGATTACCAGCGTTGTGATGGCGATCACACTCGTAGGGGCTGGGTAATCCACAAGCACATCCTTATACACGTCCCTAGTCATGGGATTATCGAGACAGGGTATCGATACTCCGGAGTAGACTAGCGTATGCGCTTCTCATCCCTGCATGGGAGACGGTCTGTCCCACAGCCGTCAGTACGTCGTACTTGAGATAGTATGCGGGTGCTCGTTAGGTTACGAGTACACTGGACAGGACTCGTCGGGAACTGATGGTTGGTATTATACCTATCGTCAGTTATCAGTTCGCAGGTGACATGAGTACAGCTTAGTCTGCTTCCTTGACACTGTCACTTCGCCTCGAGTGTGTTCCCATTGTTCTTTGATTACTACCCTACCACGGCTCTACTGAGTCATGCAAACAGGTAGTAGTTGGGTGCAGTCCCGAAGCACTTGGAGGCAGTGACGGTTAGACAGGATTCGTCCCTCCCGGTATTGGGGGGTTGACATCGCGCTGTGTCTAGGAGAGCCATTACACAAGTAGTCCCTGGCCAGGGCAAGCGAGATATACTGGTAGGTTTCCAGTGATGTCACAGGGTGTTCTGGGCTACACTCCGACACGACTTGTACCGCTATTAGGGGACTGACGTTCACCACCCCCTAGGCCCGGCATGCGATGTATCAGACGAACAGACCGGACTGTACGGAGATTGTCACATACAGGCTCAGTAGGAGTTCGCATGGGTTTACCTCATCGGCCTTCTTATCGACATCTACCTGGGGACCGTTACGTACAGCTAGTGCCGCTTGCGGTCTGTGGTTAAACCCACTGCCAGCGTAGTGTCGAGTCTTTAGAGTCCCACACAGAGAGTTTCCCTGCACTGAGCGAAACGTGTAGAGGCCGTATGGTTTTACGGCAGGGCTGCTATCACTTACGTACACTTGTGTGCATGTAGTGTTCGGGCAGGCAATACTAGCGGGCTTTGGTTTAAGCCGGATCCTAGTATTGCACGGATGGATTTGTTTTGTCTTCTGCCCATCCGCATTCTACGGAATGTGGATGCAGGTGTGTATGCACAGTTTTGAGGAGCGATAAAGGTGGAGGTTCCCCATTAGGGTTTTGGCAGTTAGTTCGGCCAAAACCGTAATGTGGCACACTCAATAGGGTTTTGAAAATTCGTTTGGTCAAAACCATTTTGAGCCGGAGACATTGTTTACTAATCCTTTCAGTGATAGTTTAGTGATGGCTAATTGTATTGACCATTTGACCACTTAGAGCTCTCTTGACTTTGTTGACCCGTTGACCGTGTTGACCATTGACCTTCAAGAGAGATATACACTCTTCTTTCATTTTCTTTTTAATTCTTGAGTTATGATAATGGTCAATTCAATGTGCCATCAACTTTATCATGATAGGATTAGTAATGATGATTTTAGTGTATTATTGCAACCATGGTTCATTTCATTTGGCTTAATGTTTTCATTATTCTCTTCTCATTCTCTCTCTTGAAGTGAGAAGAAAAAGAAAAGCTCCATGGTTGCTAAGTTTCTCCTTCTTCTTCTCCTCTTGATCTCATCTTTTGATCTCATGTGTTGAGAGAAAAAAGATCCCACAAAGACAAACACATCCATACATCTCCTCTACACATCCTAGGGCTTCTTGGCTAGCAATCTCTTTGCCCTAGTTGCCTCGGCTCGAGGTGGAGCTCGGTGTACATCTCTCGGGTGGATCGTCTTCGACTCAAGGAGGCCGCGGAGGTGACCAAAGTCCGGATCAACCCTCGGAGAAAGTAAGGAGAAGAACAACAAGAAGAGAAGGAGTTCAAGTTGAGGTATAACCCCTAACCGAGTTGATAAATCTCTAGTTTGGATTCTAGTGCGTTTTTTAGCAAAGATCCGGCTTTTACGGTCCATGTTACCAAGTCTAGAAAAAATTTTGTTTTTACCGTTTCCGTAACCCCGAAAGTATCGGGAGAGGTAACGTGGACCTAACAACAGCACAACACAGAACATCAACGTGAATGTCACGTTCACAAATCCGTCTAAAAGGGCTATAGCAGTTTGACAGGATTTACCGATCAAATGACATTCACGGTCGCAGATATAATGTAAATACTATGAACTAACATGTTTAAAATTCTCGATCGATAAAATTTACCGAAGTGGGCCCCAAGCACTACTGTAGCACTCACAGAGAATCTGGGCCCAAAAAGAACATTCCAAAAACCCCATTTCCTTGTAGAAAGCCCTCTGTAAAATTTTGGTACGGTGTTGACTTGCTTCTACCAGGCGGAACCGCGGACCAAACTAGGGGTTTGGCCGCGTTTCCGCGGTCATACCAAAGCATCACCCAACCAAATTTTTGCAGAATTCTTAACATTCCCTGCTTATGTTTCTGCAATGTACTGAAAAATATTTCGAGCCAAAACAAAATAGACAGAAACCAGTGCACTTGAAATCGGGTTTTCGGAAAATCCGTTCGATCGAACTTTAAACACGTTAGAGCAAGCTAGACTTGGTTAATGGCGTGTCTCTAATACCAGTGTAAGTGCACGGCGGCGCCCCGGCCGTCAATCCGACGCCGGAATGCGGAAACGAAAAACTTTTCAAACTAGAAAACCGGCACCACCTGCGCACTGAAATCCCAGATCGGGGCATTAACCTAACACTAGCAAACTAGAATAGGAGTAGAGAAGCTATACCAAGCGATCCGTGTCCTTCGGTCTTCGCCTCCACTACGATCTCCTCGCGGAATCTCCGGTCGTCACCTCCTCGTCGAAACGGGCAACACATCGCCGGGTTCTTTTACGGGATCCCACCTCTGGACCGAGGCAACTCGGGCACGAAGTTGGAAAGCCGGCGTGCCTAAGAAGTTCTGTAGGCTAGTGTAGAAGCTTTGTCTCAATGGGTTGTGAAGTTGCCTTGATGGAGGAATAGAATGAACTTTAGAGTGATTTTTATGGCAAGTAGAGAAAATGAGATGATGGAATTTCCCTCCCAAAATGAAACCTCATCACCTCACACCCCTCAAGTGACCGGCCCCTACAAGAATGGGAGAGAAAATAAATCCCATGGAATAATGCAAGAGGAAAATGTATGATAAAAAAAAAGAAAAATGGTCACACCAAGGTCAAACCCAAATCCAACTCAATCCTATCTCCACTAATGCAAAGGATAAGATGGAAAAAGAATCGCATGATGCTTCAACCATCATGAAGCCACAAATGCGAGAAACCCCCTCCACAATACAAATTTGCACAATTGCAAATAACCCCCTCCATCGGAAAGTCCGGCCGTGAAGGAACAAAAGAAAACTGGCCGAAACGGAATGCAAACTGGCAACTTCAGAAAACTGATCCCGTAATAAATTATAGAAAACCCCGCGACTGTATATACATACCCGCATTTGTATTCCCACAGAACACAAATGCAAAGAGACAAAATCTACACAGTACAATACTAGGATCCGGCTTAAACAAAAGCCCGCTAGTAAAAACCGTCCGATCACGATCCGTGCAATACCGCACGTATCTGATCGAACCCTGCCATATCTCCATACGGCCTCTACAAGCGTTTCGCCCGAAACTTGAGAAACTGGTCTGTGGGTGACTCTAAAGACTCGTCAATACTTTGGCTGTGGATTTAACCACTAGCACGTCAGAGGTATTAGCTATACGTAACGGGCGACCAGGTATTGACCAAAAGGGATGTCTATGAGCGAACTCATGCTGACACCCTACTGAGCCTGTCAGTGACAATATCCATACAGTCCGGTCCGTTCGTCTATGAGAATCGCATGGCGGGCCTAGGGGGTTGGTAAAAGTCAGACCCCCAAAAGCGGTACAAGTCGTGTCGGAGTGTAGTCCAGAACACCCTGAGATACTACTGGAATGCCTACCAGTAAATCTACTGCCTTGGCCAAGGACTTCGTGTAATGGCTCTCCTAGACACAGCGCGACCTCACCAACAATACCGGGAGAGACGAACCCCTGCAGATCCGCTCACTGCCTCCATGTGGCTCGGGACTGTACCCAACGAAAAACCTGTTTGCACAACTCCTTTGAGCATGGTAGGGTAGTAATCTAAGTACAGCGGGAGCTCACACGAGACAAATGACGATCTCAGGTTGATGAACTAACCTGTACTATTCTCACCAGGGAACTGCTATCTGACATCAGGTATAATTCCAACTAGCATGTTCACGGCGAGTCCTGTCCGGTGTACTCATAACCCAATGAGCACCTGTATACATCTTAGGTGAACCAACTGACACCAGTGGCTTGTGAGACCGGCCACTGCCCCTCATCGGGGTCTCGACTGTATACACTAGTCTACTCTAGAGTATCGATGCCCAGTCTCGAAACTCCCTCGACTAGGACCTTTTAAGGATGTGCTTATAGACCCCAGCTCCCACGTATATGATCGCCCTCATACTGCTGGCAGTCAAGCAAGAATCCTAGGGGCTCTATCAACGCGCAATAGTGACCTCTAAGGTCACCTGAAGCAGTACACGATGATAAAGATAAACCAGATAGCATACTATCATCTTGAGTAAGACTGTCCTACTGGGACAGGTCCTCCCTCAATCATTGTAATCACGTGCCTGTGATCCAATAATTGACTCTGAGGGCACTATCTCCAACAGATTCGTTAGTTTTGAAATAGGTATGACTTAGTCTAGTATAACATCTACAAGTAACTACAGGACTAAACAAACATGCTAATTGAAACGGTACGGAAACCACCTAAATCTGAGTCGATACATATAAATATAATAGTCAGTGATCCCGCCTCAATAGTATCACATACGATACAATATATAACATGACATCCTCGAGTCAAGAGTGCGGATCTATAATCAATATAAAGCTCGTACGGTAAATCCATCGTGCAGCATCCCAATCTTGGTACGGGTCGAATCTCACATTTATCTCATAATTTATCTGGTATCCTTATCATCATATCCTGTATTAGGGGTACTGATCTAAGTCTAGTACAAACTGATACCATCTGCATACATATAAATATATATATATATATGCGTTTATGAAAACACACGCCTAAAGGCCCCCTAAAATCTCATGTCGTATCTCATAATACGAATCAAAACATATCATCGATCTTATAGCATCATGTCTAAACTCATCGACTCATCTCCAAATACCATGTACAATCCTCATCATCCATGTATATGTATACGTATATATATATACATAGTCACATACCTATGTGTGTGTGTGTATATATACATATCTCCATATACGCTCAAGTAAAACAAAGTACGCATGTGTGTGCGTGTGGATGTAAACCTTATTCTAGGGCTCGCGGCTAAACTAACTAACGACACTATCATCCAATTATACTGAAATTAACACATGATCTTCTAAGGTCGTACATATTAACCATCCAAGTTTCATAACACGTAATCATATATATATATATATATATCAAGGGCTATACTACGAACTGCGGGGGTGTTATACGCCATCCACCCGACTTCCCCCGTAGATATATATCTACTCACCTTGATCCTCGCTTGCAGGAGTCGATGACGCCACGCTCATCGTCACCGTCTTGAAGTCCACGTGGGGGTACCTACATATCACATATAGCATCGTAAACAGAAATCACGCACGAAAACCAGGTACTGGCAACACCTATATCTATTCTGACCTCATTCCGCCGCTTTTCCTCGGGAGACTGAGACTTCCTTTGAAACTGGGCATCAACCTCGCACGAATCACACATAGGTTAAAACCTATGGTCTACACATGCAAGATCAACCAAACAACTCTCGATATCGTCGTACAAACATCAAATGATCGAGGCAAACACAAATACTAAAATCCAAGTTCACAGAATTCACATTTTGAAATCAGAAATCATGAAAAGTACTTCCAGATTTTACCCTAGATCAAATTAGCCAATTTTGCACAAATGGACGGTCTATTTTACTGGTAATGAAGCCATGGACCAAACATTGACACAATTCACCCAACACTGGCCGCAAATTCCGGCCAGGAACAATAAATTTGCGGCCACAGTGAGAGGGTTGGGGATCAGGTCTTCAGGGTAGCTTCCTTGGTGCCTGCATGACTCTCTGTGATCGCTATAAAATTTCCAGGTACCCCGGGGTCATAGCAGATGTCAATATACCATCACTAAAGTCTACAAAATCCGATATCGGGGTTTCTAGGTTTGGGGTTTGGGATTTAATTCTATGGTTCAGTCCAATTTACCATCACTACAGGGGTTGTCTAGCCTGTACAAACCTTAATTAAACAATCACAACACAAGAATCCCTCAAAGCCTAACTTGAAATCTTCAAAGTTCACTAAACTGCATTAAAACACTTCTAAACTTGTATTGGTGCTAAAGAAAATGAAATACAACACTAATGGTGCAGAAATTACCTCATTTGGCAACGCAAGAATTTTCTTGAGTTGCCCCAGGTTCTCAAAATTCATCATTTTCTTGGTCCAAAGTGCTTGTGAGGAGCTTGTGCATGTTTTTAATGAAATGGAGATGGACTTTTGATGGGTTTTTGGGTGTGTTGTGATGAGGTAAAGGGGAATGGAGGAGATCGCTGCCATGGTGAGATGAGGGAGGGAAAGAATGATGAAGATGATGAAGGGGACAATGTGCTATGGTCCAAGGTTGACCCCTCACCTATCTCTCTTGCCCATACTCTATATTTTAACCTTTTCTTTTTTTTCTTTTCTTTTCTTAACTTTCCTTTTCATTTAAAATTAAAACTATGCATGATACAAGAAAAGACCATGTTGGAAAATGTAACAATGTGTAAAATGACAAGGTGCATGTCATGTGCACAAAACAAACTTAATGCACGATTAGCGATATTTAATCGCGATTAGCATTAAAATAGAATATAATTAATCATAAAGAATTTATAATTTTCTTAAGTCATAAAAAACACTCTCGTTTTCAGTAATTCCTATAATTTTCCAAATATTTCCCATTTTATCTATATTTTATTTTACCGCATTATCAAATATTCATAATATTTATTATTTAATTATATAATTTCCCAAAAATAATATTTTATTTTTCTGAAATGTTACAATCCTCCCCCCTTAAAGAAATTCGGTCCCCGAATTTAAATTTAAACCCCTCAAATATTAAAACATTTCAGTAAAAAAGGTTAAGTCGTCGGGGCTCTGAAATCATCAATACATAAATCACATCGTAGCGCAATGCATGCGCATAAAAAATGGGTATATACACCAAAATCAAAACACCGTTAAGCATCCCGCAATCATCGGAGTTATGGCGAAGACGCCAGTGTCAAAGCCCAATACAAAAACTTACATCAAACTATACATGTAAACATCATTAAAAACATCGGAAAGAAATGCATGCCAAACCTTTTCAAGTCACTGTGTGACGCGCGTATCCCTGCACAGTGGCGGACATATGTTATAAGAAAATAATTATATATATACATGCCCTCTGTTTAACGTATGCGTCCCACCGTTTCGAAAATAATTTAGAAGGGTTTCCTTTATTAAATGTCTTGTGTCACCTCGGACACATGGGTAAATACCGAGACTATTGCTCCTTTTTGGAAATCCTTTCGGTAACTATCAATGCATTCAAAAATATATTCAGGTACTGTCCTCGGACTAGCCCTGCTCAGCTACTATACCAAATAGTAAATATCAATAAAACGTACTACTCAAAGAAAATCAATCCCAAAATGTACATATGAATGCCACGTGCATCTTGTGCGCATGGAAATCGAAATCGATGAATCTGCCGTACATGTGCACAGAAACAAAATCTAAGTGCAACGGGCGTGCACAAAACACCTGCCAAAGGCAACGGGTGTGCCTGACAGCAATATCAGGTGCATCTGATATGCACGAAGAATCTCGATTTAGTGCATCTGGCGTGCACCAAAATCGCATCAAGCGCCCAAGTAAGCGCAAGAATCCAAGTCAAGTGCACAAGGTGCATGAAAACAAATATCGAATATCATAATCGAAATCAACAGTATACAACACATTTCAATCCAAATCCAAATCAGGTATACCGTGGTATATAATCTCACAACTATATGCATCAGTATGCACGAAATCGCATCAAAATACTAAAGCGCATGAAAAATATGCCGAAAGTATAAGTCAAATCACATACATACTATAGGTATGAAATCAAAATCAGCATCTCGAATGACATCAAATTGAAGTCATCTGCAACTGTGGTGCACAAAATCTCAATCAAGCAAATAAATCGCCCAAAAAACCGAAATAAAAAATGACGGATATAGTCCCGCTCTAGCACATCCTTTAAAGATCTCTGGCTAACTGTTATGGTCATACATAACATGTCTCGTCGACGATGCCGAACTCTGGCTGGCTGGGTGTGCACAATATGACCGATCCTGGGTCCAAGTCTTCTCGTATAATATTCCAGAAAGGTTCTGTCGAAGTCTCTCCTAAATCACTTTTCTGCCGAACTGCTCGGAAGTTATCCTCTTTTACTAAATCTATTTCTTGTTCCGGAACGGCTGCATACTCATCGCGACTCCTTCTAGAAGATATATCTATATAAAATGCCTCTGCATGCGTATCACATCTCTGATGTCAGCGGAGTGGAACGTCATCTCATCAAAATCTCGTATGAACCACTTACTCAACTTTTCTCTAATGTCGACTGATTCGGACTCGTCTCTTCATGACTGTATGGACTGCGCTCTAACGGCTATACTCGTATCTGGGAGCAATGTATCCAATCACATGATATCCGAACGACGCCAAACTTTTCGATCTATTCGTCAAAGTCTCATAATCCCCCAAGAGCTCAACTCTTGAGTATAGCTTAATAACATCCAGTACAGGCCACAGTACCTATAGACCAACGGCAGAAGGGAAAACCCAAGACTTATTAATGGCACCGCTGAACTACTGCAAACTCTAAAGATTTAAAGCGTTCTCATGGTCATTATATCAATTTAGGGTTTCATTCATCTAGAGGGTCCACGGAATTACGTGCATGTTTTTCCGAATACTTTCAACTTGGAAAATGGGTTTCTGACATTAGATCGTCTTCTATCGACTCTCAACGTACCTGCATGAAGTCGTCTCTTGCTGGAATCAATCAATCTGATGACCTCGCATCAGGATAGGAAACGAATCACATTTCCTAGTCATTCATCCTTGGGTGACAAGCGATCTTCTATCATATCTCTAAGTACAACTCGTGCGGCATTAGCTTCAAGCATCTGGGCGACATCTCGTCAGTCGCCAGCAACAACTGAATCATTTGTCCGCACGCTGAACAGAGCCTCAATCATCAAGTATAATCGGTGCATCGACGGTCATCAAATTCTGGCTGGCCTCTAGTAATGGCCCAATCCTCTAGTGCTGATCTGCATGACCGAGAAATATTGTAAAAGCGATCCATCAAACGCCCATAGCACGAAAATACAATTAAACGATACATCTATGCAATCGTGTGTCCCTGGAATCACGCCCTGGTCATTCCTCGTCCGTGACGAGCTCTTGCTGACGCAACTTTAGCCGTAGCTCTCTCTGCCCGTGTAATCGTGGCAGCAAAAACCATAAACCGAAATCGATGAGGATAGATCATAGGAATGAATATAATACTGTGCAAGGAAATGTACATCCTAAGGCTTCTTAAGCGGAGTAGCGTATCGTAAGTATGCCGCTGAACATACACACGGTACGTCATTCTCCTTAAGTCACCTACTCCATCAACCAAGGTCAACCTACGCGACGAAAGCTCGGGTCTAATACCCCCTTAACTAAGCCTAAGTTTCGTATAGTCAAGCCTAGATTCCATATATATACAAACGCCCTAGGCTCCGCATAGTCAATCATACACTCGAACCAAGGTTAACCTAGCGCTCTGATACCAACTTTGTCATGACCCGAAATTGTACGTGATTGGCACTTGAATCATATGAAGTCTATAGGACCCCATCTAGTTCAAGTAAGCCAAGAATCCCATAAATCTAAACCATTTTAAAGAAGAAGTGAAGAAAACTTGTTTTTAAAGAAAGTGTTTTTAATAGCATAAGCCGAAATATGCATTTTAAATTCTCAAGTCTTTTCTGAAAATTTCGGGGTGAGTTTCCTTTGTAAATACTGGCCCCAAAAGGGGTACAACATGCATAATATGAATAAAGGCATCCCCAAGCGGGAGCTAGCTCTTTGTCAATTGACGGTCAAAACCACATAAGCAATATAATATACAACGCCAAGGGCGATGATCAAAACACAAAAGGAAACTCAAAATCATCAAGAAAACCATAATAATACAATGCGCGACTCTAAGGTCGAAAGAATAAACAACTGGTTTTCTAAGTCTGAAATAAATATACAAGTCTTGTTGATGGAGTTTACTAGATACAACTGAATATAAATGTACAACGGTGGTCATGATGTGAGTGAACCCACCTACCAAAGCAATCACCCAGAATGGGAGCAGTGTTCTTGAAAGCCGCAATGAAGCCTGTACGGCAAAAACCTGGAAGAACTGTGGCACAACGGGGGTGAGTTGCCAACTCGTGAGTAGAAAACATCACAATGCAGAAATTGTATGTATGACTCAAACCTAGGTCAATACGATCAGTAATATATATCCTCAATATGATAAAGTCTGAAGCATGATAAGGTGTCAAGGGTAAACATCTATACAAAAGTGTAATACCGAGTGCTCGTGTCAGTGCCTCGGGTAGCAACATAACATAAATATGAGGTATGATCACTGTAGTCAACATGAAATCAGTGTCAACTATATACTCAAGTCTATAAGTATGTGGATATCATCCAACTATGTAATCAATGCCAGTATGCATGTGGATCTCGTCCACGTGTTAACCAATGACACAACAACATCATGCATGTAAATGTCATAAAAGCATATGTATGAAAGTATGAGGATATAAATCAACGTGTATCCCTCGTAGCACATCAAAATCATGGAACCTGAGTGTCCAAATCGACACTCAAAATATCATAAAACCCGTGTCCGGCATCGACACGTAAATCCTCATATATCTCAGGCTCCGTATCATCTGCGGGATCGGTCCGCAGGATCCGGCAGTACGGATCGGCCTATATCCATCTCATGACTCCGGTCGGTATCCACCGGATAACCGCCAGGTCCAAATACTATCACCGGTAGGTAGTGGTTCCTCTGCCAGGCTCACAGTCTACTGCACAGCAAATCCGTTCTCGCCCCGTGGTACCATACCGGGTCCACCATGTACCCGTAATCGGCCTCATCCAGCTCCTCAAATCGGGTATCACTGTTACACGTCTCAGAACCGAGAAAACGCATTGTGGACGCACTGAAATATCATATCAAGAGAAACCGGGTTTTTAAAATAGTACATACTTTCCTTTGAAATACCTACGGTTCTCAAATTCAGAAATCTCATGGAAACAGCATATCTCAATGCGTAAAGTCGTAAAGCAAGATGTATGCGACATCTAACAGAAATGTAAGCATATCCATATATCATTCAACATGGAACAATAATGTGCACATATCAAGGGAAAACCGCTCTTTCAAATGAATCCAGTTTTAAAATATATCTTGCGGTTCCCAACTTTTCCAAAGTCAAATGCAGCATAGTAAAAAGGTGCATATGTAACTATAGCAAGTAATTTGTGTAAGGAGTCATATCATAATGCAACAATCCTACTGTGTAATGACATGGCAATTACCGATGATGATGTATGTGAGCCGGCAGGTAAGTGTTCGTAGACATACGCATCATCAGTAATGGTACTGGTGTCCTGATACAATGGGTTTAATATAACAATAAACACATTTAAATATGCAATGCGCCGCGAGTGGTAAGAGTATGTGGAAAATGAATAATAGACGCAACAATAAAGGATCTACATCAATATATGTGAGTCACACAGTTTCGACATTTGAAATAACACGAATCGTGGTGTTTTTGGTAAATAGGGACTATGATGTTTTTACGAAAAGGTACGTCGTTTGAAATATCCGTAGAATCCATTGTCCTGTCTTTAAAATACTCATGATTCGTTAGTTTTGAAATAGGTATGACTCAACTCTAGTCTAACATCTACAAGTAACTACATGACTAAACTAACTGGCTAATCGAAAAGGTACGGAAACCACTTAAATCTGAGTCGATACATATAAATATAATAGTCGGTGATCCCACCTCAATAGTATCACATACGATACAATATATAACTTGACATCCTCGAGTCAAGAGTGCGGATCTATCATCAATATAAAGCTCATACGGTAAATCCATCGTACGACATCCCAATCTGGGTACGGGTAGAATCACACATTAATCTCATCATTTATCTGGTATCCTTATCATCATATCATGTACTGATCTAAGTCTAGTACAAAATGATACCATCAGCATATATATATATATATATACATAGTCCCATACCAATATGTGTGTGTATATACATATCCCCATATACGCACAAATAAAACAACATAAGCATATGTGTGCGTATGGGTGTAAACCTTATTCTAGGGCTCGCGGCTAAACTAACTAACGACACTATCATCCAATTATACTAAAATTAATCCACGATCTTCTAAGGCCGTACTTATTAACTATCCAAGTTTCATAACACGTAATCATATATATAACTATATAATATATATATATATATATATATATATATATATCAAGGGCTACAGTACGAACTGCGGGGCTGCTATACACCATCTACCCGACTTCTCCCGTAGATATATATCTACTCACCTTAATCCTCACTTACTGGAGTCGATGATGCCATGCTCATCATCGTCATCTCAAAGTCCACGTCGGGGTACCTACATATCACATATAGCATCATAAACGGATATCATGCACGAAAACGAAAACCTCGCACGAATCACACATAGGTTAAAACCTATGGTCTACACATGCAAGATCAACCAAACAACTCTCGATATCGTCGTACAAATGTCAAATGATCGAGTCAAACACAAATACTAAAATCCAAGTTCACAGATTTCACAATTTGAAATCAGAAATCATGAATAGTACTTCCAGGTTTTACACTTGATCAAATTAGCCAATTTTGATCACATGGGGGGTCTATTTTATTGGTAAAGAAGCCATGGACTAAACACTGACACAATTCACCCAACACAAGACGCAAATTGCGGCCAGGAACAATAAATTTGCGGCCACCGTGAGAGGGTTGGGGCTCAGGTCTTCAGGGTAGCTTCCTAGGTGCCTGCATGACTCTCTGTGATCGCTATAAAATTTTCAGGTGCCCCGGGTCATTTCAGATGTCAATATACCCTCACTAAAGTCTACAAAATCCGATATCGGGGTTTCTAGATTTGGGGTTTGGGGTTTAAGTTTATGGTTCAGCCCAATATACCATCACTACAGGGGTTGTCTAGCCTCTACAACCCTCAATTAAACAATCACAACACAAGAATCCCTCAAACCTTAGCTTGAGATCTTCAAAGTTCACTAAACCGCAATAAAACACTTCTAAACTTGTTTAGGTGCTAAAGAAAATGAAATACAACACTAACAGTGCAGAAATTATCTCATTTGGCAACTCAAGAATTTTCTTGAGTTACCCCTAGTGCTCAAAATTCATCCTTTCTTGTTCCACAGTGCTTGTGAGGAGCTTGTGCATGTTTTTAATGACATGGGGATGGACTTTTGATGGGTTTCTGGGTGTGTTGTGATGAGGTAGGGGGGAATGGAGGAGAGGGCTGCCATGGTGAGATGAGGGGGGGGGGAGGAAAGAATGATGAAGATGATGAAGGGGACAATGTGCTATGGTCCAAGGTTGACCCTTCACCTCTCTCTCTCTTGCCCATACTCTATATTTTAACCTTTTCTTTTTTTTTTCTTTTCTTTTCTTATCTTTCCTTTTCATTTAAAATTAAAACCATGCATGATACAAGAAAAGACCATGTAGGAAAATGTAACAAATTGTAAAATGACATGGTGCATGTCATGTACACAAAACAAGCTTAATGCACGATTAGCGGTATTTAATCGCGATTAGCATTAAAATAGAATATAATTAATCATAAAGAATTTATAATTTTCTTAATTCAAATAAAACACCCTCATTTCAGTAATTCCTATAATTTTCCAAATATTTCCCATTTTATCTGTATTTTATTTTACCGCATTATCAAATATTCATAATATTTATTATTTAATTATATAATTTCCTAAAAATAATATTTTATTTTTCTGAAATGTTACATCCATATACCTTAACTTCATTATGATATGAATCCATTCAATATCCAATATAGAAACAAAGTCACTGATTTAATTGGAACCAGATTCAAAATACATGTAGCCGTTTCCAGTGCCTATCGACTGAATGGAAGAAGGCCAAGCAGCATTACTCATCAAAGAGCGTTCGCACGGATGAGTAACCTGAAAAAGAAGTCAGTTCTCAAATATATTACTTACAACGGAATACCTAGCCTAAGTATCTACACCTTCAATCATCCCGAAGAATCCTGATACTTACAACGTATGGTTCTCTACTTTATTATTTTACCTATAACGTCTCAAAATTTGGACATTGTATTTCAACGAAATGCTTTTCTAAAACCAGAGAAGTCATAAGTAAATAGAATATAATACGAGTACCAACACCTTTGTCCTAATAGACACCGGACAACATACAATACTTTGTATAATTCCTCTAAGTTTAATAACTCAAACCATGTGCGTCGTGGGTAGAAAACTGTGTTATGGTTAAGAAGAATTACACCGTTGTTGAATGCACCTTACCTAACCATCAAACGATATTGGTAAACGTCATAAACATAATTTCAATAAGTCATATCTCACTTTATAAAATAAACGTACAGATATATCAGTTTGATATTGGTGCAAAACAATGGATATTCAAAATCAAATATTTGCCGTTAGGCAAATCCCAAACGATTTCCTCAAATATCCCCAATTACAAAGAATTCTGATATTGAGGATGTAATCACCCAATTCCCTCTGTTCTACTCTCACTCAGCATCTGTAATGCCATACAGATATGAGAATAAAGTCTGGTAAATACATACCCTGGTGTCAGAATCTAATTGGGAAAGCAGTTTTCAATTAACACCACACAGTAAGACTTAAACATGAAAATGTTTCGCAGGGTGGCCGGGTATTACGAGTAATGCCTCTTCCACCATCTAGATTCATGACAATAGTCGCAATTTTTCCTTGCCCTCACTTCAATCTTTTTATATGTCTTTACTTCCTACCTTCTGTACACCATACTTAGGCTAATTGGTTTTCTTCCTTCCCTACCTTTTGACACCTGCCTAAGGTTTGGAAGAAGACTATCCAATAAGCGTAATAAGTATACTCTCTTAATACTAGGATCCCTTACAATATGAGAGAAGGTAAAGAGAAAAGAAAACTGAATAATTTTATTCAATTTCTCGAGAACCAGAATCCAACCTCGATCAGAAACAAGTTTCTTTGAGTTCGTATGTATCTATACGATGGCATACCCAAGCAATATGGATCTTCATAGTGATACGGAGTGTTCTGGAGAAATGCAACTTGGAAGTAGGAGTGGCAGATGCAGCTTCATCATGAATGATAGTAGTCGCAATTTCCTTTGCCCTCACCCTAATCCATTTATATGACTTTACTTATTGCCTTCTGTACACTATATTTAGGCTAATTTGTCTTCTTCCTTCCCTACCTTTCGGCGCCTACCTATGGTTTGGAAGAAGACTAGCCAATAAGCGTAATAGGTGTGCTCTACTAATACTAGGAGCTCTCGCAATCTGAGAGAAGGTAAAGAGAAAAGACAACAGAATAATCCTATTCATTTTCTTCAGAACTGGAATCCATCCTCGAATTGAAACAAGCTTTTTCGAATTCCTATGTAACTATACGATAGCATACCCAAGCAATATAGATCTTCGTAGTAATACAGAGTGTTCTGGAGAAATCAAAAAGGGGAAGTAGGTGCGGCGGGGATATATGCGACTTTTTCGTGAATCATGTAACCCAAAAGCCTAAGTGTGTAAGAAGGTTCGGTTAACTTGGTTTATGAGTTTTATTTTAAGGTCAGGTCACAGTCGCTGCCAAAGAGAGAGAGAAAATAAATACTCAGTGTTCACTCTAATCTAGATTAGATTGGTTAATCACGTTATCTAATCAGGATGGCTACTACTGTTTCCTCGAATTTTCCTTCAAACCTTAAAAGGAGAACTAGCTGGGATCGTTAACGCCTTACAAGTTTGCTAACCGTTTAGCCAGGTCGGTGTTGGTACTCCGAGGTGAAAGTGCTTGTTAGCACCACCACTGGGTTCTACTCACATCAATCTTGCCAATTAAAAAAAATTTGGAGTGCTAATGAACACTAAACAAGATCTTAAACTAGATGATTAGGGTTTAACTATGATATCATAAAAACTATACTAAGAGAACGAAACTAGAACCTTTGTAGATCGTGTCCTTCTCTTCTGAAGCTCCGGGTTGTAATCCCTATGACTCCTCGTAGCTCCCCTTAAAGATGGTACAATCTCCCTTCGTGATCATTGTGCCAAAGACAATCCACCCGAAGCTTCTCTAATCAAGCTACCTCTTCACTAAAATCTCATTAGTGAAGGAAACACACTAGTTTAGAGTGCTAATCTAAACTAGGATTATGAGGGGGGTTTCTAAGCTCTTTAGGAAATATTCTAAGCCCTATGGTTCATATCATATGTGAGGGTTACGGCTTAGTATAAGGAGGAAGAAGAACATGGAAGATGGAGAGAGCCAGAATGGCTAAAGCAAAAATGAGCTCAAGAAAATAACTCAAGTGTAGAATGGCAAGTGAAAGTTCACACATTATTGATGTTAGTCATATGTATGCTCTAGAGGCCATTACTATACATGAGATGTATATTGTAGTGGATGCTTGGACATATATAGGGAGGACTTTCTTGTTCGACATGATAGTATGCTATCTGGTTACTCTTTACCTTAACGTGCATACTGATTGTCTCTCTGTTACATATTGGTAAAGCCCTTAGGATGTGTACTTGACTACCTGGACTATGATGCGGATCATACTAGTGGGGACATGGTAGTCCATAAGTACATCCTTCAAGGTCCTTAGTCGTGGGTGTATCGAGACGGGGCATCGATATACCAGAGTAGACTAGCGTATAGCTTCTCGTCCCATATTGATGGGCGATGGATGATCCCATATCCATTGGTGTTTAACATCAGATAAGATATACGGGTGCTCAGTGGAGACTAGGTATGCTGGACGGACTCGCCGAGAACTCCCAGATGGTATTATACCTCACGTCAGATGGCAGTTCTCTGGTGACACTGGTACAGGTTAGTCTGTAGACCCGAGATCGTCATAGAGTCTTGTGTGATTCACACTGTGGTTTGATTTCCACCTTACCACGTCTAAGAGGGCGTGCAAAACGGTGGTTTTTGGATACAGTCCCGAGTTACATGGAGGTTATGAGTGATAGGAGAGGTTTTGTCTCTCCCGGTATTGGGGGTTGATGTTGCGCTGTGCTCGATTGGGCATAACAGGGAAGTCCCTGGCCAAGGCTGGTTTAGAGATTTACTGGTAAGTGTTACCAGTAGTTTCTCGACCCGTTATGGGCCTCATATCGGCAAGACTTATCGGTTATTGGGGTCTGACGTTTACCACCCTTAGACTTGATTTGCGACATATCAGACGAGGAGACCGGACTGTACTGTAATGTCACTGTCAGGCTTTTGCAGGAGTTAGAGCGGGCTTGCTTGCTTATCTTCTGATCGTTCAATACCCGGGTAGCCGTTACGTCCAACTAGTACCACTGACGGCTTGTGGGTGTTTGATGTGATCATCACCTACTGCCGGCGTATTGACGAGTCTTAAGAGTCCTACATAGAGGTTTTACTGGCTCAGGCAAAACGAAATAGGAGCACATATGTGATATGTGCGGGACCGAGAATATTGCGTGTATGTGATACCATATTCTATTCTCACGATTTTTGTATCGGTCGGTTATATGAGATATAGCCGGGTTATCAAATCAAGGGTTGATTCGATAAGTCGATACATTGGATGTTAGTCGGTTATATGCGATATAATCGGATTATTAAGTCAAGTGTTGACTTAATAATTTAGTGTATAATTGTATATATGATATACTAATTTACATTAACTAACATTGGTTCACTTAAGCATTTGTTTTTCTCACTTGTGCACACTTATTATATATGTGATATATATTAATTGTGTTCATTTTGTATCATGGTTGTTGATATAACTTACATGGGTGTATAAGACTTATACCATACTAATTATAGTGTTAGGTTTTTTATATTTAAAGTAATTCTAAAATTAGTGGATGATGAGATCATATGCATGAAGCTTCATGAAGCTTATGGTTGCATTGACGTAGTCCACTAGTTTTGTTTTTACTTTAGATATAAATTAACCTAACCATTATAATGTAGCCATGGTTATGTCTCTACATGAGTTAGTATATAATACAAACTCACCCATGGTTCACTCTCTCCCTTGATTAGTTTTCATTCTCATTTTTCTTGAGCTCATCTTCTTCCTCCTTCAAAATGCTTCCTAGGGTATGAAAATGAGAGAGAAATATTGTGAGAAAAGAAATTCTAAAGTGAACCCATTTCCTATTTCTCCATCCTCTACTGGATTAGTACTTTAGTATAGGGTGTTTGCTTCACTTTGGTGAAGTAGTAGCTTGAGTTCGTATTCTCTCGATATAGATCATCTTCTGCCTTGAAGACTTCAAGCAAGACCGTTGCATACTTCTCATGGAGCCGTCCGAGAGTCCGGGAGCACGATGATCGCAGCGAAGGGATTACTACAAGGAGCATATGAAGTGAAGGACCAATCTACAATGGTTGTATGTCCTCTTCGCTTAGATAGTAAAAGGTTTACTAAATGTTTTCCGTATTATATTCTAGTTATCGATTCTTATTTAGAGTTCCTTGAAACGGCAAATTTTGGAAAATGGCATGAATGATGCCTCCCGAAACCTTACTGCCGTCGAGAGGATCCCTAAAGTGGTATCAGAACCTAGCTAGGATATAATACGGATAATGTTAGATTACGAACACGAAACAAACGCCGAACTTGAAACCCTAAAAATCATGTTTCTGTCGATTTTAAAACGAGCCATAATTTTTTTAAAAATAAGTACAGAGTCATATATATATGATAATATGAACACCGGTGAAATTTGGAGGCATTTGGCCAATTTTGGGCCGGCGAGACCCCCCCCCCCTAACGGCCATTTCCGAGCCCCCCTTCCAAATTTCTCAAGTGTTCTGTTACATGGGTTTTGGTGCTTCAGGTGTTGTTTATTTTTGCTAAATTGTCATGTGATGTTAATTTACTATAATAACAACTCGGAGTGTTTCGTATTCGTATTTTAACTGTTTTCGGGTAACTTTAGACGATATTAAAAAGTTCAATCGGATGTCAAATACCCACTTTTACCCTTGCCAGAAAAATTTCCAAGTGTTGGATTTTTCTCGTAGTTAAAAAGTTTTCAAAGATCATACAAGTTATGCTATGGACCCTCTAGAAGAACAAAACCTTAACTCGATTATGTCACCGTCAAAACCGCCACTGAACCCTCGGGTTTGTGGTGGTTCAAAGGTGCCACATGTGAGGCGTTGGTTTGGCCCTTCTACGGCTGGTTCATTGGTGTTGTGGCGTGTACTGAATTACTTTAAACTATGCTCAAGTGTTGAGCTTTCTGGGTAATTTTGGGTGTTTAATAATTCGATTGGAATGTTTAACATCATCTAGCTTTTTCTGTAATATGATACAATATGTGGAATTCGTACAGTTAGGCATGAAATACGAAGTATGTGATATTTCGAATATATGATGTCTAAGGTGTTTGTGGATTCCGAATGTTGTAGTTTTACAGTTTTTTTCTGCGACCGTAAGTGTAATATGTGATATCGCCGGTTTCGTTGCTATATGTCAACGACAATTGGGATGCGCATATTTACTTACGTTGATGACATGTGATGTTATGTGTTGCTGGATATGTTATATTGGATCGTCGCGTTTTGAATAGCCGGGGGTTTTATATGAGATGAGAGTTTTTATTTGTATTCATGTAAATTAAATGTATGTAATATTCTTTTATTGGGGCACTTCCGGGTTGAGGTTGATATCACCATATGTATATAATTTACTTTTCCGCACTAGGATAGACCGAAGGAGGAGAGCACAAGTAACTGGGTTCTAGAGTTCAGTGGGAGACCAACTCGAGGAGTCATGTCTCGGTCTCCTAACTCTAGAATTGGGAGGGTAGCTTGCCGCTTTCGTACGGGTCTAGGGATGTGGGTTTGGCTATTCATCGCGGCCGTGGAATCCATGTTTTATAGAGGCTCAAAATAAAATACGGACCTCCTAGTATATCCAATATTTCATATGTTTCTTCTGCTGCGATATCTGTGATGTGATCATTTGATATGTTCAGATGGATACTGTATATAGTATATATGATATATTATATAGACGTTACTTATGTTTTATACCCGCGCTAGCCCTGCTCCGCTCTGCCGTTAGTTACCTAACCTAACGGTGAACGAGTGGACATCGAGGCGAATGTGGATGGCATAAGCGTACGTTGTATTTATCTGTGATATTTTAGGTAACTTATATGATGGGACTTCATTAATGTGATTAATGAAAGACAATAAATCTAAAAGATGTTGTGGAATCGAATTTTAAAAAACAGGTAGCTACAGTTCTTGCTTTGCACAGCGGTGTTCCTTGTAGAACATCCTGCACCTTATTCGATATGGAAAGGGCCGAGATCCCTTCACCGGGATTGACCCCTTTTGCAATAACTGGAAGATGATACAACCCTCGGTTTGTATTTTGATTGCTTTTATAGTTTTTGCTTTGCATAGTGATATATGTGATATATCCTGCACCTCATTCGACGAGGAAAGAGCCGAGATCCCTTCACCGAGAGTGATCTCTTTAGCGAAACTAGCAAAAGCCTCAAAAACACTCCATTTTTAAATCATTTGATTCTACAACGATATCAAGTTCATTACGCAATAGGTTTTAAGAAAAACCTGTCATACCCCTCCGTCATTTCAGATAAGTCCTACTTAGTATTCATGCTGCGTTTGTTGACATTATCAAGACGTAGTGTGCGGTAGCTGACTAGTATTTATCTGCTTATGCATATGATGCAGATTGGATTAGGGTAGTCGTGCGGCCTTGCTGACCCTATCAAGGGTCATGCAGGTGGGTTTAATTCAATCAAGAAATGACGGGTTGAACTTGACTTGCGGTCTATGGTTTGTTGACCTTGTCAAGATCATAAATCATTTAGGGCAAAATTTTCGGGAATTTCAAGTGTTGAAATTTGCAATGAGATTGCATACCTTCTATGAGATAGTTGAATTCCGATACCCACTGCGAGTAATTGTTACTCTTGGGAGAGTTTTACACTTTAGAATTAGCAGATCAAGTAGGTGTCTAGAAAGGTGTCAACGGGGTTACTCCCCTGGGAAAACGAGTTTTATTTAATTAGGTTCGTGGGAAAGCACAGGTAACCTCCCTCAAAGTACCGGCACTGGCCTGGCTGAAAGATTGGCGAACTTGTAGGGTGTAATTAATCCCGTCTAGTCTTTCCTTTTAGGGTTTGAAGGAAGATTTGATAAAAAAAGTGGGAGCCATCCTGATTAGATAAAATAATAACCAATCTAATCTTGCAAGAGCGCACGCAGAGTGTTTTCTTCTCTCTATCTCTCCAGGTAGCGACCATATCATGGCTTAATCAAGATAATAATATGTATGTATTGACCGAACCCACTTGTTATACTGTGCTGGGGAAAGTTGGTCCCGCTCAAACTTATAATTGTTATAAGACTGAGCTGGAAATAGGGGATTACCAGGATTCCCGTGCTGCCCAAACGAAGAAAGTGCATACTGATGCATCATCTTCGGGTGTATTTATTACCGAGAACTGTTTCTCAGTATCCTCTATGTCCTGGGTATGAGATACCGGATCAGAATCCAACATATGTAATATGTTACATGGGCTACGATAGGTAGAGAACTGAGAACGGGTGATATTGTTTCAAGAGTTGAAAATGGTGCAATTGTTGCAGCCAAGATGTTGGCAGTTATCATCCTGTATTACCAAATACATTGATTCTGAACAAATGTTATTAGATACCGAACCTGATATGCAAACTCATATCAGTCTCTTTATTTAGTAAAGAAGGATATAATTTGGTATTGTTGGATAATGTTTTGAACATTTCCTATATCAAGTGTTGATCGGTTCAGGCACGTTATCTAAAAGCATATACGTTCTAAATCAAACTATAGTTCTTAACGTACAGAACACACACAAGAGAAAGAGTTCAGAAATGAACGAATCCTTCTTGAGGCATTATAGACTAGGTCATATCAATGCGACCAAACTAGCTGAAGTTACATAAAGATGCATATTTAAATCAGTTTGAATTTACATCTTGTGAAACTTGCCAGTCATGTCACAAAGATAAGATGACCATAGCTCCGTGGAAACAGAGAAAGAGTTGGTGAATTCTTGGGATTGATACATGATGATGTATGTAGGTCCCCAGTCTACACAAGACAGGACCGGTTCTTTGTACTTCAATACATTCACTGATGATCTCTCAAGATTCGGACATATATTCCTATTGAAACACAAGTCTGAACCTTTTGAGATATTCAATGAATATAAGTTTGAAGTAGAGAACCAAAACAGGTATAAGTATTATGTCCTTTGATGAGATCAGGGAGGCGAATACTTGAGCACGGAGTTCCTGGACTATTCTAAAGGAGAATGAGATTCCCTCTCAGCATTACTCCTCCGTATACACCACGGCGCAATGGCATATTGGGGCGGAGCAATTGCACCCTATGTGATATGGTGCGCTCTATGATGAGTATTACTGAGTTGTTTATTTCCTTTTGGGGGCTATGCACTTGTAAAGCTGCATACCTATTGAATGGCGTTCCAACCAAATCAGCTGCCTACCACTCCATAAGAGATATGGTTGTAGGGTTCCTAGGCATCCTAATGAGGTCTCACAAGGCATCAACCATGCCAATTTCAAAAAATCTAGGTGCCGGGAGACCCGACTACGGATCGTTTGCTAGAAAACTAGGCGAAAAAGCTAACTAGTTAACACTTAACTATGAGATACGGAAATACAACCTTTGTAGATCCGGTGCTCCACCTCCATAGCTCCTCAACGAAGTCGTCTCCGCTGTCCAAAAAGAATCCGGGCTCTAGTGTCGGCTTCGTCGGAGAAATGGCGAGCTAGGTCGTCGATGTCCTTGCCGAAGATGATCTACGTCGAGGCATCGATAGATCAAGCTCCACCTTCACCTAGCTTTGAAAACTTGTGAAGGAAACACACTCTACTACTTGGCAAGAGGTAGAGGATGAAGAAATAGGAAGTGGGTAGACTTTAGAATTGGATTTCTCACTCATTTCATCAATCCACCATTGATGCAATCAAGCTTTTTCAAGTGAAGAAAAGAAAGAAGAAGAAGAAGCTTGTTATGATTAGAATTAATTTAATTAGAAAAGAAACTCATTCTTATCATAACATGACCATGGTTAGTTGTAGAGAGTGAACTAGGGTTAGTGGAGTGGTTAGGGTTAAGCATGAGACAAAATGGTTAACTAAGTCAAAGCTTCATGAAGATTCATGAACAAAACAAAATAGCAACCACTTTTCCCTTTTTGGTTTTAATTTTCTTTTCCAAATGAATAACCAATAAATAAATAAATGAAAAAGAAAACATAACCCTAACCATTCACAACCATGGTTTAATCTTTACACTTAACCAATTTAGCATGCATCATCAAACATGATACAATCATGTGCATAAAATCATATCTCATATATAATGCGCACACCCGAGTGAGAAAATCCATTTTAAAGTGAACCGATACTAGTTAATGAAAAGTAATATATCAAATATATAATTATACATTAAATCATTAAATCAACACCTGATTTAACGATCCGGTCATATCGCATATAACCAACTAGTATCCAATGTATCAGCTGATCGAATCAATCCTTGATTCGATAACTAGGTTATATCACATATAACCATTCGATACATTCATCGCGAGAAAGGAATACGGCATCACATACACGCATTATTCTCGGTCCCGCACATATCTCATATGCGCTCCTATTTCGTTTCGCTTGAGCCAGGAAACCTCTGTATAGGACTCCAAAGACTCGTCAATACGCCAGCAGCAGATGATGATCATATCAAACATCCACAAGCCGCAAGCGGTCTGCTAAACGTAACGGCCACCCGGGTATTGAGCGATCAGAAGATCGACGAGCAAGCCCGCTAACACTCCTGCGAATCCGACCAGTAACAGTACCGTACAGTCCGGTCTGATCGTCTGATATGTCGCATATCTCGCCTAGGGGTGGTAAACGTCAGACCCCAATAGCTCAATAAGTCGTGTCGATATGAGGTCTATAACCGTTCGAGAAACTACTGGTAACACTTACCAGTAAATCTCAGCAACCCTGGCCAGGGATTTCCTGTTATAGCCAATCGAACACAGCGCAACATCAACCCCCTATACCGGGAGAGACGAATCCCCTCCTATCGCTCATTGCCTCCATGTAACTCGGGACTGTACCCAAAAACCACCGTTTTGCACGCCCTCTTGGACGTGGTAAGATGGAAATCAAAGCACAGTGGGAACCACACAAGACTCTATGACGATCTCGGGTCAACAGACTACTCTGTACCAGTGTCACCAGAGAACTGCCATCTGACGTGAGGTATAATACCATCTGGGAGTTCTCGGCGAGTCCGTCCAGTGTACCCAGTCTCTACTGAGCACCCGTATATCATCTCTGATGTCAAACACTAATGGATATGGGATCATCCATCGCCCATCTGTATGGGTCGAGAAGGTACACGCTAGTCTACTCTGGTATATCGATGTCCCGTCTCGATACACCCACGACTAGGGACTTTGAAGGATGTACTTATGGACTACTATGTCCCCACTAGTATGATCCGCATCACAGTCCAGGTAGTCAAGTACACATCCTAAGGGCTTTACCAACATGTAACAGAGAGACAATCAGTGTACACGTTAAGGTAAAGATCAACCAGATAGCATACTATCATGTCGAGCAAGAAAGTTCTCCCTATATATGTCCCAGCATCCACTACAATATACATCCAATGTACAGTAATGGCTTCTAGGGCATACATATAACTAACAATCTCCCACTTGCACTAGGGCCATCTGTAGCAGTGGTTGCAGTATCTCATACTCAACCATCCCATAAAAGTCTCTCTCTGGGAACAGGCCTTTGTGAGTGGATCCGCTGTGTTGTCCTCTGAGTCTACTCTCCTAACCTCGATCTCCCTGGAGATCAACCATCTCCATGATCAAGTGATACTGCCTTAGAATATGTCTGGATCACTGATGGGACGGACGTTCCTTGGCATAAGCCACAACTCCATTGTCACACAATGGGAGGAACTAAGTACATCTGATGAACCAATATACACCCAGACTGCCTCTTTGGTAGCATCTTAAGTAGCGATGTATCCTGCCTTTATCGTCTAGTATGTCACGGTATCTAGCTTGGAACTCTTCCAACATACCGTCCCTTTACTGAGGGTAAAGATAATGCCTGCGACTGACATTCAGTCGTCTTTATCACCCTGGAACCCTTCCAGTGATTCTCCCCAGGATCAACTGATACCATCTCACTACAGCTAGTGAGTATCCTAACATCCATTTAGATCTATCTCATAGATCCAAAACTCAGGATTTAGCAGGTATCATCATGATCCTATATGGAGAATCATTGTGATAAGCGGAGATTGATCGAGCGTAGCATAAGAAACCCCTTTCTTATCAAGAGTATGTCCTCCACGTACTTTACGAGGATCACCAGCATACTCCCTACTACCTTTTTGTTTATACAAGGTTCATCTACCATTTTGATGATGTCAAACTCTTTGACTACTACATCAAAACAGACGTTCCAACTCCGCGATGCCTGCTTTATCATACAAAACATCTTGCACACGTTTCTGCTGCTCCCACTGTCTACGAGGCTCTCTGGCTGTGTACTCATAGACGTTCTCTTCCAAAACATTATTTAGAAAAGTTGTCATGACACCCAACCACCAGATATCGTAGTCATGGTATGTAGCCGTGCCAAGTAGGATCTGGATGGACTTAAGTATAGCTCCTTAGAAAAAGTTTCATCATTATCCACGCCTGGTTGATGACGAAAACCTTTAACAAGTCTAGCTTTGAAAGTCTCAACTTTTCCATTTACACCAAGTAATCTTCTCAAGATATACTTGCTCCTGATGGGGATTTAACCCTTCAGATATAGCAGCTAAAGTCCATACTTTGCTGGTGTATAAGGATTCCATCTCAGATCACTAAGCATCCAGCCATTCTTACAGAGTCTTACTCCTGATGGCCAGCTCGAAGCTAGTTGGGTCATCATCTCATGATGCAATCCTCGCTCCCACTGTCATAGAGAAACCGAAGTAACTCTCAGGTGGGTGAGGAACCCTACTAGATCGGCGGAGAGGCTGAGGTTCGTTGGTATTTACTGAATCCTTTGGTTCTATCAAATCATCAGTTGCAGTTTGTATGGCTGGAACATTTCCAGTTCTACATAACTTACCTTGCCTCGAGCTTGTCCGGATTTTGCCTTTTAGACATAGGCCGGACAACCCCAAATCTTAACTAGCTTAAGACATGGGCTCTTCCCTTTCCATATCACATATGAAATGGTAGGCAACTTATTTGATTGGAACCCTATTCAATAGGTATGCAACTTCATAAGTGCATGACTCCCAAAAGGAAACAGGTAACTCGGTAGTACTCATCATAGAGCACACCATATCAAATAGGGTGTATCTGCTCCGCCCCGATATACCATCATGCTATGGTGTATACGGAGGTGTAATGCTGAGAGAGAATCTCATTCTCCTTTAGAATAGTCCAGGAATTCCGTGCTCAAGTATTCTCCTCCTCGATCACATCAAAGGACATAATACTTATACCCGTATTCTGGTTCTCTACTTCTCGCTTATATTCTGTGAATATCTTAAAAGGTTCGGACTTGTGTTTCAACAGGAACATAGGTCTGAATCTCGAAAGATCATCAGAGAACGTAATGAAGTACAAAGAACCAGTCTTGGCATGTGTAGACTGGGGACCTACATACATCAACATGTATCATCCCAAGAGTTCACTAACTCTTTCTCTGTTTCCAATAAACAGAGTTAGTGTCATTATATCTTTGTGACATGACTGGTAAGTTTCACAAGATGTAGATTCAAACTGATTTAAATATGCATCTACATGTAACTTCAGCTAGTCGGGTCACATTGATCTGACCTAGTCTACAATACCTCAAGAAGAATTCGTTCATTTCTGAACTCTTCCTCTTGTGTGTGTTCCATATACTAAGAACTGTAGTTTGATTTAGAACATCAACGCTTTTAGATAACGTGCCTGAACCGATCAACTTTTGATATAGGAAATGTTCAAAACATTATCCAACAATACAAAATTTTACCGTTTCTTTACTAATAAAGAGACAGATATGATTTTGTATATCAGGTTCGGTATCTAATAACATTCGTTCAGAATCAATGTATTGTAATACAGGGTGACAGTGACCAACAAACTTGGCTGCAACACTTGCCCCGTTTTCTGCCTCATGAAACTTATCACTCGTTCTCAGTTCTCTACCTATCTGTAGCCTTATGTAACATTTTACATATCTGGGATCCTGATCTGGTATCACATACCTAGGACGTAGAGGATACTGAGAAACAGTTCTGTATAATGAACACACCCGAAGATGATGCATCAGCATGCACTCTCTTCGTTTGGGCAGCACGGGAAATCTGGTATTCCCCAATTTCCTGCTCTGTCTTATAACAATTATAAGTTGGAGCGGGACCAACGTTCCCCAGCTCAGTATAACAAGCGGGTTCGGTCAATATTCCGTATTATTATCTTGATTAAGGCGTGATATGGTCGCTACCTGGAGAGAGAGAGAAGAAAACACTCAGCGTGCGCTCTGTCAAGAATAGATTGGTTTTTATTTTATCTAATCAGGATGGCTCCCACTGCTTTTTATCAAATCTTCCTTCAAACCCTAAAAGGAAAGACTAGCCGGGATTAATTACACACTAGAAGTTCGCCAATCTTTCAGCCAGGCCAGTGTCGGTACTTTGAGGGAGGTCCCCCGTGCTTTCGCACGAACCTAATTAATGTAAACCTCATTTTCCCAGAGGCGTAACCCCGTTGACACCTTTTTAGACACCTACTTGATCGGCTAATTGTAATGTATAAAACTCTCCCAGGAGTAACTCTTACTCGCAGTGGGTATCGGGATCCAACTATCTCATAGAAGGTATGCAATCTCATTGCAAATTTCAACACTTGAAATTCCCGATAATATTTTGCCCCTAGCGTCCTATGACCTTGACGCAGGCCAACAAACCATAGTCCGCTAGTCAAGTTCAACCCGTCATTTCCTGATTGAATTAAACCCACCCGCACGACCCTTGACGCAGGCCAACAAAGTCGCACGACTACCCTAATCCAATCACATCATATGCTTATGCAGATAAGCACCAGTTAGCTACCGCACACTACGCCTTGACGCAGGCCAACAAACGTAGCACGAATACTAACTACTACTTATCTGAAATGACGGAGGGCTACGACAGGTTTTTCTGAAAACCTATTGCGTAATGAACTTGATATCGTTGTAGAATCAAATGAATTTTGAAACGGAGTGTTTTTTTAGGCTTTTCTAGTTTTGCTAAAGGAGTCACTCCCGGTGAAGGGATCGTCGGTCCTTTCCTCGTCGAATGAGGTGCGGGATATATCATATATATCACTGTGCAAAGCAAAAACACTTAAAAGCAATCAAAAGACAAACCGAGTGTGTAGCATCTGCCAGTTATTGCTAAAGGAGTCACTCCCGGTGAAAGGATCTCGGTCCTTTCCTCATCGAATAAGGTGCAGGATATATCACATATACCTCTGTGCAAAGCAAGAACTGTAGCTACCTGTTTTATTTTGAAATTCGATTCTACAACATCTTAGGTTTCTTTTATTTCATTAATCACATTAATGAAGTCCTATCATTTAAGTACCTAAACATCACAGATAAATACGACGTACACTTATGCCATCCGCATTCGCCTCGATGTCCCCTCGTGCACCATTAGGTTAGGTAACTAACGGCAGAGCGGGGCAGGGCTAGCGCGGGTGTAAAACATAAGTAACGTCTATATAATATATCATATATACTATATACTGTATCTATCACAGAACATCACATGATCACATCACAGATATCGCAGCAGAAGAAACATATAAAATATTGGATATACTAGGACGTCCGTGTTTTCAATACGAGCCAGTATAAAACACGGATTCCACGGTCGTGATGAATAGCCAAACCCACACCCCTAGACCCCTACGAGAGCGGCAAGCAACCCTACCAATTCTGGAGTTAGGAGACCCGGACTCGACTCCTCGAGTTGGTCTCCCACTGGACTCCAGAACCCGGTTACTTGTGCTCCCCTCCTTGGGTCTATCCTAGTGCGGAAAAGTAAATAATATACAAAGGGTGACAACTTCCGCAACCTGGAAGTGCCCCAATAAAAGAATATTACATACAAGTTTTTACATGAATGAAAATGAAAAAACACTCATCTCACATAAAAACCCCCGGCTATTCAAACACGACGATCCAATATAACATATCCAGCAACACATAACATCACATGTCATCAACGTAAGTAAATATGCGCATCCCAATTGTCGTTGGCATATAGCAACGAAACCGGCGATATCACATATTACACTTACGGTCACAGAAAAGAAAGTGTAAAACTACAACAGTTGGAATCCGCAACCACCTCAGACATCGCATGCCTGACCAAATGAATTACTTAGACATCGCATGCCCAACAATTATAAACCCCGCATTTTAGTCTCAAAATCGAAAACTCTTTTCAATATCAAGTCGGGCAATTCAACAAGATTCCCGACATCCTGATCGAATACTCGTCGCAAACTTCAGTAGACGGCCGCACCCCCGATACCGTCGACGAAGTGCACCAAGGCGGAACCCCGCTACCGCGAGCACCCGGACGGATGCTTTCGGCGACGGGGTTCTCCTACAGTCACTTGGTCGGGGCTATGGAGTGAGGCTGTCTATTAAGTTTACCCGGCGAGTATCCGCGTACGCTACGTGATTGCGACGGACTTTTGATCGCATCAAAATTCCGTGGCAACCGATCAAGTGAGACTAAAGTGCTATGTTTATAACATTCATTCAGTTATCTCATAACTTTTTGTGAATTCCAATTATTGTATCCCATTCCAGATAAACAGAAAATGTTAAACTTTTCGATCGAACAATCTAACACCCAAGTTTTCCCGATACAGCTCAACACATGAAATAAGTCTAACAACATTCCGTTCGTGCCTCAGTACCAACGGTCCAGCCGTAGAAGGGTCAAGCCAACGCCTCACATGTGGCACGCCGTACTGCCCCAAACCCGAAGGTTCAAAGGGCAGTTCAAGATGGTCACATAATCGAGTTAAGGTTTGTTGTCTTCTAGAGGGTCCATCGAGTTACTTGCACTACTTAGAACGTCGTTAAACTACGGAAAAATCCAACACTTGGAAATTTCCCGACAGGGGAAAAATTGGGTATTTATATCCGGTCGAACTTTTTAACATATTCTAAAATTTATCCGGAAAGCCAAACAGACAAAATTTGATACTCCGATCGAAACACCGAATCCCCAAAACAACTCAGAAAAATTCAACTCTTGAAAAATTATTAAAAATACCCAGAAAGTCCAGTACTATCTATTAGGAGTTACTGTGTAAGATTCGCTGACCAATGATGCAGTACGGCCGCGGAACCGCCGCACGAGCCATGCTCGTGCCGCGGATCCGCGGCAGGTTGATGGAGTTAGACAGTCGAACTTCACAGTATCTCTTAAAATTGCCTGCTGATTTTTCTGCATATTTTTAATTCACAAAAATCCCTGTTTTTAGAAAAAGGACAGAGAGCATGTATAGGTTTTGGTTTTCGAGTCGTTCGGACTTCAAATTCCGTCTAGACTTCGCCTAAGGCTCTAGCTAGGCTCTGATACCACTGTAGGGTTCCTAGGCATCCTAATGAGGTCTCACAAGGCATCAACCATGCCAATTTCAAAAAATCTAGATGCCGAGAGACCCGACTACGGATCGTTTGCTAGGAAACTAGGCGAAAAAACTAACTAGTTAACACTTAACTATGAGATACGGAAATACAACCTTTGTAGATCCGGTGCTCCACCTCCATAGCTCCGCAACGAAGTCGTCTCCGCTGTCCAAAAAGAATCCGGGCTCTAGTGTCGGCTTCGTCGGAGAAATGGCGAGCTAGGTCGTCGATGTCCATGCCGAAGATGATCTACGTCGAGGCATCGATAGATCAAGCTCCACCTTCACCTAGCTTTGAAAACTTGTGAAGGAAACACACTCTACTACTTGGCAAGAGGAAGAGGATGAAGAAATAGGAAGTGGGTAGACTTTAGAATTGGATTTCTCACTCATTTCATCAATCCACCATTGATGCAACCAAGCTTTTTCAAGTGAAGAAAAGAAAGAAGAAGAAGAAGCTTGTTATGATTAGAATTAATTTAATTAGAAAAGAAACTCATTCTTATCATAACATGACCATGGTTAGTTGTAGAGAGTGAACTAGGGTTAGTGGAGTGGTTAGGGTTAAGCATGAGACAAAATGGTTAACTAAGTCAAAGCTTCATGAAGATTCATGAACAAAACAAAATAGCAACCATTTTTCCCTTTTTGCTTTTAATTTTCTTTTCCAAATGAATAACCACTAAATAAATAAATGAAAAAGAAAACATAACCCTAACCATTCACAACCATGGTTTAATCTTTACACTTAACCAATTTAGCATGCATCATCAAACATGATACAATCATGTGCACAAAATCATATCGCATATATAATGCGCACACCCGACTGAGAAAATCCATTTTAAAGTGAACCGATACTAGTTAATGAAAAGTAATATATCAAATATATAATTATACAATAAATCATTAAATCAACACTTGATTTAACGATCCGGTCATATCGCATATAACCGACTAGTATCCAATGTATCAGCTGATCGAATCAATCCTTGATTCGATAACTAGGTTATATCACATATAACCATTCGATACATTCATCGCGAGAATGGAATACGGTATCACATACACGCATTATTCTCGGTCCCGCACATATCTCATATGCGCTCCTATTTCGTTTCGCTTGAGCCAGGAAACCTCTGTGTAGGACTCCAAAGACTCGTCAATACGCCGGCAGCAGATGATGATCATATCAAACATCCACAAGTCGCAAGCGGTCTGCTAAACGTAACGCCAACCCGGGTATTGAGCGATCAGAAGATCAACGAGCAAGCCCGCGAACACTCCTGCGAATCCGACCAGTAAGACTACCGTACAGTCCGGTCTGATCGTCTGATATGTCGCATATCTCGCCTAGGGGTGGTAAACGTCAGACCCCAATAGCTCAATAAGTCGTGTCGATATGAGGTCTATAACCGTTCGAGAAACTACTGGTAACACTTACCAGTAAATCTCAGCAACCCTGGCCAGGGATTTTCTGTTATAGCCAATCGAACACAGCGCAACATCAACCCCCTATACCGGGAGAGACGAATCCCCTCCTATCGCTCATTGCCTCCATGTGACTCGGGACTGTACCCAAAAACCACCGTTTTGCACGCCCTCTTGGACGTGGTAAGATGGAAATCAAAGCACAGTGGGAACCACACAAGACTCTATGACGATCTCGGGTCAACAGACTACTCTGTACCAGTGTCACCAGAGAACTGCCATCTGACGTGAGGTATAATACCATCTGGGAGTTCTCGGCGAGTCCGTCCAGTGTACCCAGTCTCTACTGAGAACCCGTATATCATCTCTGATGTCAAACACCAATGGATATGGGATCATCCATCGCCCATCTGTATGGGTCGAGAAGGTACACGCTAGTCTACTCTGGTATATCGATGCCCCGTCTCGATACACCCACGACTAGGGACTTTGAAGGATGTACTTATGGACTACCATGTCCCCACTAGTATGATCCGCATCACAGTCCAGGTAGTCAAGTACACATCCTAAGGGCTTTACCAACATGTAACAGAGAGACAATCAGTGTACATGTTAAGGTAAAGATCAACCAGATAGCATACTATCATGTCGAGCAAGAAAGTCCTCCCTATATATGTCCCAGCATCCACTACAATATACATTCAATGTACAGTAATGGCCTCTAGGGCATACATATAACTAATAATGGTATGGGAAGTGCCCATATCTTAAGGAAGTTAAGATTTGGGGTTGTCCATCCTATGTCTAAAAGCAAAATCCGGACAAGCTCGAGGCAAGGCCTGTTCTGAGGAAGTTTGTTGGATATCCCAACCATTCGCAAGGGAATATCTTCAACCACACTGAGGAACAAAAAGGTGGTTTTGTTTCTCGGCATGCGAATTTATTTTGGAAAGAAATTTTTGGTCAAGAGGTAGAACCGGAAGGAGTTCCATCTATACAAACTGCAGCTGATGATTTGGTAGAACCGGAGGATTCAGTAGCTCCCAACGAACCTCAGCCTCTCCGCCGATCTAGTAGGGTTCCACACTGACCTGAGATACTTTGGTTTTTTCTATGACAGTGGGAGCGAGGATTGCATCATGTGATGATGACCAAACTATTTTCGAGCAGGCCATCAATAGTAGGGACTCTGTAAGAATGGCTGGATACTATGCGATCTGAGATGGAATCTATGTACACCAACGAAGTATGGACTTTAGTTGCTATATCTAAAGAGTTATATCCCCGTCAGGAGCAAGTATATCTTGAGAAGATTACTTGGTGTACATAGAAAAGTTGAGACTTTCAAAGCTAGACTTATTAAAGGTTTGCATCATCGACCAGGTGTAGCTTTTGATTAAACCTTTTCTAAGTGCCTATGCTTAAGTCCATCCAAACCCTACTTGCCACTGCTACATACCATGACTACGATATCTGTCGGTTGGGTATCATGACTGATGTTCTAAATAGTGATTTAGAAGAGAGCGTCTATAAGTACACAGCCAGAGAGCTTTGTAGACAGTGGGAGCAGCGGAAACGTGTGCAAGTTTCTTTACAGGTTAAAGCAGGCATCGTGGAGTTGGAACATCTGTTTTGATGTGGTAATCAAAACGTTTGACTTCATCAAAATGGTAGATGAACCTTGTATATACAAAAAGGCAGTAGAGAGTAAGGCCATCATCCTCGTATTGTACGTAGATGACATACTCTCGATAGGAAAGGTGTTTCCTATGCTACACTCGGTCAATCTCCTCTTATCACAAGGATTCTCCATATAGGATCAAGATGATACCTCCAAAATCCTGGGTTTAAGATCTACGAGATAGATCTAAATGGATGTTAGGACCCTCACTAGGTGTAGTGAGATGGTATCACTCAACCCTGGGGAGAATCACTGGATACCTTCCAGGGTGATAAGGTCGACTGAATGTCAGTCACAGGCATTGTCTTTACCCTCAGTGGAGGGACGGTATGTTGGAAGAGTTCCAAGCTAGATACCGTGGCATACTAGACGATATAGGCTGGATAAATCGCTACCAAAGATGCTACCAAAGAGAAACTCTAGGTGTATTTTAGTTCGTGAGATGAACTTCATTCCTACCATTGTGTGACAATGGAGTTGTGGCTTATACCTAGGAACACCCGTCCTATCAGTGATCCAGACATATTCTAAGGCAGTATAACCTGATCATGGAGATGGTTGATCTCCAGGGGATCGAGGATAGGAGTGTAGACTCAGAGGACAACACGGCGGATCCACACACAAAGGCCTTTTCCCAGAGAGAGACTTTTATAGGATGGTTGGGTATGTGATACTACAACTACTGCTATCAGATGCCCTAGTGCAAGTGGGAGATAGTTAGTTATATGTATGCCCTAGAGGCCATTACTTTACATGAGATGTATATTGTAGTGGATGCTTGGAGATATATAGGGAGGACTTTCTTGCATGACATGATAGTATGCTATCTGGTTCCTCTTTACCTTAACGTGCACACTGATTGTCTCTCTGTTACATGTTCGTAAAGCCTTTAGGATGTGTACTTGACTACCTGGACTATGATGCGGATCATACTAGTGGGGACATGGTAGTCTATAAGTACATCCTTCAAGGTCCCTAGTCGTGGGTGTATCGAGACGGGGCATCGATATACCAGAGTAGACTAGCGTATAGCTTCTCGACCCATATAGATGGGCGATGGATGATCCCATATCCATTGGTATTTGATATCAGAGATGATATACGGGTGCTCAGTGGAGACTGGGTACACTGGACGGACTCGCTGAGAACTCCCAGATGGTATTATACCTCACGTCAGTTGGCAGTTCTCTGGTAACACTGGTACAGGTTAGTGTGTAGACCCGAGATCGTCATAGAGTCTTGTGTGATTCCCACCGTGCTTTGATTTCCACCTTACCACGTATAAGGGGGCATGCAAAATGGTGGTTTTTGGGTACAGTCCCGAGTCACATAGAGGCAATGAGTGATAGGAGGGGTTTCGTCTCTTCCGGTATTGGGGGTTGATGTTGCGCTGTGCTTGATTGGCCATAACAGGGAAGTCCCTGGCCATGGCTGGTTTAGAGATTTACTGGTAAGTGTTACCAGTAGTTTCTCGATCCGTTATGGGCCTCATATCGGCATGACTTATCGGTTATTGGGCTCTGACGTTTACCACCCTTAGACTTGATATGCGACATATCAGACGAGGAGACCGGACTGTACGGTAGTGTCACTGTCAGGCTTTTGCATGAGTTGGAGCGGGCTTGCTTGCTGATTTTCTGATAGCTCAGTACCCGGGTAGCCGTTACGTCCAGCTAGTACCGCTGACGGCCTGTGGGTGTTTGATGTGATCATCACCTGCCAGCGTATTGACGAGTCTTTAGAGTCCTACATAGAGGTTTTACTGGCTCAGGCAAAACGAAATAAGAGCTTATATGTGATATGTGCGGGACCGAGAATAATGCGTGTATGTGATACCTTATTCTATTCTCACGACTTTTGTATCGGTCGGTTATATGAGATATAGCCGGGTTATCAAATCAAGGGTTGATTCGATAAGTCGATACATTGGATATTAGTCGGTTATATGTGATATAATCAGATTATTCAGTCAAGTGTTGATTTAATAATTTAGTGTATAATTGTATATGTGATATACTAATTTACATTAACTAACATTGGTTCACTTAAGCATTTGTTTTTCACACTTGTGCACACTTATTATATATGTGATATATATTAATTGTGTTCATTTTGTATCATGGTTGTTGATACAACTTACATAGGTGTAAAAGACTTATACCATACTAATTATAGTGTTAGGTTTTTTATATTTAAAGTAATTCTAAAATTAGTGGATGATGAGATCATATGCATGAAGCTTATGGTTGCATTGAATTAGTCCACTAGTTTTGTTTTTACTTTAGATATTAATTAACCTAACCATTATAATGTAGCCATGGTTATGTCTCTACATGAGTTAGTATATGATACAAACTCACCCATGGTTCTCTCTCTCTCTTGATTAGTTTCCATTCTCATTTTTCTTGAGCTCATCTTCTTCTTCCTTCAAAAAGATTGCTAGGGTTTGAAAAAGGGAGAGAAATATTGTGAGAAAAGAAATTCTAAAGTGAACCCATTTCCTACTTCTCCATTCTCTACTAGATTAGCACTTTACTATAGGGTGTTTGCTTCACATTGGTGAAGTAGTAGCTTGAGTTCGTATTCTCTCGACGTAGATCATCTTCGACCTCGAAGACTTCAAGCAAGACCGTTGCATTCTTCTCATGGAGCCGTCCGAGTGTCCGGGAGCACGATGATCGCAGCGAAGGGACTACTATAAGGAGCATATGAAGTGAAGGACCAATCTACAAAGGCTGTATTTCCTCTTCACTTAGATAGTAAATGGTTTACTATATTATATTCTAGTTATCGATTCTTGTTTAGAGTTTCTTGAAACGGCAAATTTTTGAAAATGGCATGAACGATGCCTCCCGAAACCTTGCTGCCGTCGAGAGGATCCCTACAATTGAAGCATAAAATTTTTAACCATTAAAAATTGTGACCATGATTCAATAGTGCAAGCAAATAAATAAAATAAATATCAAAGCCATGCTTGCCCATTCCACAAAAAGTCTCCCCATTTTCAACCTCATTTTCTATTTTCTAAAAATAGAAAATCCATGCCATGCTTCATATAATATATATATATTATGAAGAATAATTAGTGCACTAATAATATTAGTCAATATACAATTATATCAAATATAAATATATATCATATTATTAAATCAACACTTGATTTAATAATCCGGTTATTTCACATATAACCGACTAATATCATTTATCTGTATATCACATTATCAGGTCAACACTTGATTCAATAATCATGTTATATCACATATAACCTAACTGTTATCAAATAACCGCCAGATTAGAATACAGTATCACATATTCGTATTTAATCTGGCCCCCGCACATATCAACATACGTGCCCTACTTCGTTTCGCTTGAACTAGGAAACTTCTATGTGGGACTCTAAAGACTCGTCAATACGCCAGCAGTAGGTGATGATCACATCAGTCACCCACAAGCCGTCAGCGGTACTAGCTGGACGTAACGGCTACCCAAATAATGAGCGAATAGAAGATCAACAAACAAGCTTGTCCAAACTCTCATGAAGCCTGTAGGTAACACTTACCGTACAGTTCGGTCTCTTCGTCTGACATGTCGCATATCGAGTCTAGGGGCGGAATCGTCAGACCCCAGTAACTTGATAAGTCATGCCGATGTATGGCTCATAACGGTTCGAGAAACTACTGATAACTCTTACCAGTAAATCTCATCAGCATCGCTGGACAGGGACTTCCTATTATAGCCAATAGAGCATAGCGCAACATCAACTCCCAATACCGGGAGAGACGAAACCCCTCCTATCGCTCATTGCCTCCATGTGACTCGGGACTGTACCCAAATCCACCTGTTTGCACGACTCCTTTGAGCCATGGTAGAGAGGCTATCAAAGCACAGTGGGAGCCACACAAGACTCTATGACGATCTCGGGTCTACAGACTAACCTGTACTAGTGTCACCAAAGAACTGCTATCTGACGATAGGTATAATACCAACTAGGTGTTCTCGGCTAGTCCTGTTCATTGTACCCATTCTCTAATAAGAACCTGTGTACAATCTTCGATGTCAAACAACAATGGCTATGGGATAAACCATCGCCCCCATATATGGTCAAGAAACGTACACACTAGACTACTCTGGAATATCGATGCCCTGTCTTAATATACCGTTGACTAGGAACAATTAAAGGATGTGCTTATGGATTGCCCAGGTCCCAGTAGTATGATCCGCATCATAGTCCTGGTAGTCAATCTAACACCTTAAGGGCTTTATCAACATGGATAAGAGAGACAGTATAATAACACTAAGTGTAAATGTTAAGATAAAGAGTAACCAGATAGCATACTATCATGTCGAGCAAGAAAGTCATCTATATTTATGTCCAAGCATGCACTATAATATACATCAATGTACAATAATGGCCTCTAGGGCATACATATTCCAAACAATCTCCCACTTGAACTAAGGCCATGTGTTGTAGTATCTCATACCCAACATCCTAAAAAGTCTCTCAAACTGCGCCTGGGGGAGGGCCTTCATGAATGGATCTGCTACGTTGTCCATCATGTCAACTCTCCTGAACTTGATCTCCCGGCGATCTACTATCTCCCTGATCAGGTGATGCCGCCTAAGAATATGTCTGGATCTCTGATAAGACTGGGGTTCCTTGGCTAAAGCCACAGCTCCATTGTTATCACAATACACAGGTATTGGATGCTCAATGGATGGAACCACGCCTGGTTCATCAATAAACTTCTTCATCCAGACAGCCTCTTAGGGAGCATCGTTTGCAGCGTATCACATTCATTTCCGTGTGTCGTTTGGAGAAACAATACGCGTATCAATGAACTTAGTAAACCAGACACAGAAAAAACGACACGCGAAAATTCTTAACAATCAAATGGCGTCGTTTACCAAGACACTGTATCACTTTCATTTCCTGTGTCTGGTTTACCAAGTTCGGACTATCCATGTTTTCTCATGAATCTTGAGAGGTTTGACCCCATTTCTCAATGGGTTGATAGATTAGTACAATCGCTTTTTACACATCGGTCATTATAAATTGCACTCATTTATTCACTCTATTTTCACCCTTAAGTTCGTATTCCATTTCTTTTTCCCCTCCGCCTTTTTCCTCCACCGAGACCGTATCCCGCTTCCATCCCTATACGGTCATACGTATTCTCCATTTCTTTCCTCTCTGTATTCTTTCACCAACCTGGAAATTATAGCGATAGAATTTTTGAATGGTTGGTGCTAACCTTTGGCCTGTGTAAGACCTTGTATAGATTGAAACTATTCCATCCCCTAACCTTGAACTTCAACACTTAACAATGGAAAAACTGTTTCACTTAAGTTTGGGGGGGAGCGTTTTGTGTATATATATTTTGTTTTCTTTTTTCTGTTAATAAATAAATAAATGAAGGAAGAATTGACAATTTTAACCCTCATTGTGTAGCCTGACAGTGAGGGCACTGTCAAGTTTAAGTTTGGGGGTGTGCTCGGTAAGCATTTCTATCCTTCGCATTCATTTGTATATTCTGCATTTGCATACATATTCAAAAAACCATAAAAATCAGAAAATTTTACAAAAAATTTAAAAACTTTATCGTCAAGTTAGCTAATAGGGTAACTTAGATTTTGATTCCGAAAGTTTAGTTGATACGTTAGAAATAACTAAATCCTAAGCTTAGGAATTGAAAACCCTAAAAACAATCCTCCTTCTGTTTAACCTTGGTAATTATACGTCCGTGTAGTTTTTTTAGAAGTAGGTAATTTTGAGTACAGTTCTTGATTTAAGTCTAGATGAAGGGAATGTATTGAAAGCTTTAGAATGAAGTAGTATAATTAATAGTCGCACATTCAGTAATCGGCTGTTAGTGCCTCAAGAAGTATTAATAGTCGCATGAAAGGTGTGTGAGCAAAACCGTCGATCATCAACAAAAAGAAGTAATATTAGGCATTAGGGAAAGGGTACTATAACTTGAATTGAATTCTTAAGTGTAAGGGTGAAATTTTACACACACTTAGGGGTATACAATCAATGTTTGGAAGAATGATAGGAATAAAGAAAAAGATTTATGTTTTCCGTAAAGATGAAAAAAATCCCTGATTGGAGACCGCACACTAGAAGGAAAACTCAAGAGAATCCGAGATCTTTCTAAACTGTAAAAACGTGTAGGATCTGAAGTAGAATAATTAGGAGGCGTGAAACATAAAGGTTGAATATTTCTAACTTGGGATGATAGAATTTCTAACCACGATACTAAACTGTAAGAGTAGAATCGACGTTAACTTGTGAAACCAGCTTGACAGGATTTTGTGGGTGTAATACGCTGAAAACCCTCAGGAGACAACACTCCTCCTACTAAGGACACCTAGAGCTTTAACGGCTTGTTGCACGAGCTTAGTGCAATCGCGTTCCCTGCGAAATTGAGGTTAGAATTTTATGTTTTGTTCGGGACGAGCAAAACATAAGTTTGGAGGTATTTGTTCATCACAGAAAACTGCATTTTAATACCACTCTTTTATTATCTATTTTATTATATATCGGTATAATTAACCAAAGTCTGCTCAGTAAATACAGATTATAGGTATTCATGACAAAATACTAGAAACACATTCAAATTCATGGATATAACATTTGTAAGCCGACACTGCAACCAAGACTGCAAACCGATCGATATCCAAAGAGTTCTTTTGTAACAAATAAATGTGTACACAATTTTCGTCCAACACAATACAAGTGTTCACATAACTCTTTGGTATATGGAACATGGTGGGGCTGCCCATGGAACAAGTGGGTACAAGTGAGGTGATGTGAGATAAATGCTAAAAAGTTTTGATGTGATATAAAGTTACAAGTTTACCTCTAAATCCCTGAATACAAACCAGGTTCATATAAACAAATCAAACAGCACCAGTGGGATTATAGAGAGCACACAACATCACAGAACAAACACGATCCCAATTGACCCAACCAAAACCGGCGAGATGATAAAAAACCCCTACGCCGTCGGTCTTTTCATGTCCAATGAGCCCCATTTTTTTTTCTGGCTTTCCCTTGTTTTCACATCATCCATATTATATTGTTTGTTTAATCTTATTTTTTGCCTATAAATACCAGATCAGTGAGCTAGGGAAAGAGATACTTAGACTTGGATACACTTTTTGCAGTAGGTCAACTCTTTTTCACTTTCCATTTTGTTTTAGTTCTTCTACATAATAGTTTGTCTTAAGTTCATTGCCTTCTCTTGATCTTGCAAACTCTTCATTGAGCTTGCAGGTTTAAGTTTTGGTTATTGAACTCATGGTTTGTATCATCACTTAGAATTAATAAAGCTTTCATTTTGCACTTGGTTTCTCAGTATTCATTTTCTATCTCTTTTACTTACTTGCAATGTTGTGTTATTCCTTTTATTTCATTTCATTTGCACATTCTTTTGTTGTTTTGATGGTTTGTGAATAATGGTGCTGTTAGGAAAGAGAATGATATTGTAAGTTAGGAATTCCATTTGCTCATTTCCTTTTCCCAATATTTACCAATTGAACTCCGTCCAAACCTTACGCAAGCGCTTCGTTAGGCACCCTACCGTTCTAAGGTATCGGTGATCCGTAACTATGACCGGTTGCATTCGGTTTGGCCGGAAGCGAAAGTCAAGAGACAAGAACGGACGGAAAAGGGTCAATAATCTGGATTTCACAAATACCATGCTTAAGCACCCTAAACCACGTTGTTTCCGATTACTCTAGCTTCAATAGTCAAGCTCAGCATAAAGCATTTAGTACGGACTTCCCTAACTTACACTAACTTATCTCTATTCCTAACAGCTTATACTTTGCATATACAACACTTAAGTTAGAAACGAACCGTTCCGACCCTTGCTTAACTCGTGATAACAAGAACGTAAAATGCACCATCTCTCTGTGGACGACCCGTACTCATCGCGGCTAGCTACACGCGACGCCGTCTTTGATTGCGGTTGTTTCAAATTCTTTCTAAATACGACATGGTGAAAACGTCTTAATCACCACGCTTAGAATCTTCCATACTAAACCTTTTTAGTATGGTGCCTATGTATCTGGATTTGGACAATCCCAACATCTGCTTCAATCCATCTCTATAGATCTTTATCCTCAGGATGTAGGAGGCATCACCAAGATCTTTAAGGAGAACTTGTATGATAAGAAGAGCTTGACCGAGGGTAACATAGAAACATCGTTTCCTATCAAGAGTATGGCATCCACGTACAATACGAGGAAGACAACCTTACACTCTACAACCTTCTTGTATATATAAGGTTCATCTACATTTTTGATGATGTCAAACATTTTGATAGCTTCATCCGAACAGATGTTCCAACTCAGCGATACCTTCTTTAATTCGTAGATAGATTTAAGCAGCTTGCACACCTGTCCGCTGCTCCCACTGTCTACAAAGCCCTCTGGCTGAGTCATGTACACGCTCCCTTCTAAATCACCATTTAGAAAAGTGGTCTTACCGTCCATCTGCCAGATTTCGTAGTCATGTTACGCAACAATGGCAAGTAAAATCATGATGGACTTAAGCATAGCCACTGGAGAAAAGGTTTCATCATAATCGACATCAGGTCATTGACGAAAACCTTTTGCAACAAGTCTAGCTATGAAAGTCTCAACATTTCCATCTACACCAATTTTCTTCTTAAAGATCCACTTGCTTCCGATGGGTTTTACCCTTTCAGGAGCAACATCCAAAGTCCATACTTTGTTGGTGTACATAGATTCCATCTCTGATCGCATAGCATCCAGCCATTTCACAGAGTCCCCACTTGTGATGGCCTGCTCGAAACTAGTTGGGTCATCATCTTCCATGTTGCAATCCTCGCTCCCACCATCTACGAGAAAAACGTAGTATCTCTAAGGTGGATGAGGAACCCTACTAGATCTGTGGAGTGGCTGGGGTCCGTTTAATACTATTGGATCCTTCAGTTCTATCAAATCGTCAGTTGTAGTTTGTGCTGTTGGAACTTCTTCCAGTTCTACCTCATTACCAGTAATTTCTTTTACAAGAAATTCATTTTCTAAAAGGGTGGTATATTGAGAAACAAACTCCTTTTGTTCCTCAGTGTGGTAGAAGATATATCCATGTGAATTCTTTGGATATCCTACAAACTTACGTAGAACTGACCTTTCCTCGAGCTTTTCTGGATTTTGCTTTTTGATATAAGCCGGATAACCCCTTATCTTAACTCGTTTAAGATACGGTCTCTTTCCACTCAATATCTCATACGGTGTTTTAGACACAGATTTTGATGGAACTTGATTCAATAGGTATGTAGCTGTTTTAAGCGCATAATCCCAAAAGGAAATAGGAAACTCAGCAATACTCATCATAGAGCGCACAATATCTAATTGAGTGCGATTCGTCCGCTCCGATAATCCATTGTGCTGTGGTGTATACGGAGGAATGAGCTGCGAGAGAATCCCATTTTCTTTTAAGTAGTCTCGGAATTCCATGGTCAAATATTCTCCTCCCCGATTAGATCGACGGATTTTAATTCTTTTACCCGTTTGGTTCTCTACTTCGCACTTATATTCCTTGAATTTGTCAAAAGCTTCAGACTTGTGTTTCAACAAGAACACATGTCCGAATCTTGAGAGGTCATTGGTGAATGTAATAAAGTATGAGAAACCATTCCTGGCTTGAGTAGATATAGGACCGCATACATCACTATATATGAGTCCCAAGAGTTCAATAGCTCTTTCTCCATATCCAGTAAACGGAGTTTTGGTCATTTTACCTTTGAGACATGACTCGCAAGTTTCATAAGATGTAAATTTGAACGGATTCAAATATCCATCTTTATGTAACTTAGCTAGTCTTATTGCATTGATATGACCTAATCTACAATACCATAATTAGGTTTCATTCATTTCTGAACATTTCCTCTTGTGTGTGTTCTTTATGTTTAGAATTGTCGTTTGATTTAGAACGTATATACCATTACATAACGTGCCAAACCCAATCAACACTTGATTGTGAAAAATGTTCGTAACATTATCCTCTAATGTGAAATTATATCCTTCTTTAGTTAGCAAAGAAACTGATATAATATTGCACATCATCTTTGGTACGTAGTAACAGTCGTTCAGAATCAATATACTACCAGTTGGTAACACTAGGTAATATTCGCCAACTACTTTGGCTACAACAACTGCTCCATTCCCTACTACTAGAGACTTATCATCCTTTCCCAGTTCTCTACATCTCTTTAGTCCATGTACCAAATTACTTACGTAGAATCCTGATCCGGTATCCAATACCCAGAACATAGAGCAAACTGAGAAACATTTCTCGTTAATGAACACACCCGAAGAAGATGCATCAGTATGATCCTTCTTCGTTCGAGTGGCGTGGGAATCCGGGTATTCCCCTATTCCCTGCTCATAGATATGACAATCATAAGAAAATGCGGAACCAACGTTCCCCAGCTCAGTATAATAAGTGGGTTCAGTCAATAAATTCATATTATTATCTTGATTAAGGCATGTCATTGGTCGCTACCTGGAGAGAGAGAGAAAGAAATGTATTAGCATGCGCTCTTTGCAAGATTAGATTGGTTATTATCTTATCTAATCAGGATGGCTCCCACTATTTTTATCAAATCTTCCTACAAACCAAAAAAGGTAAGATTAGCAGGGATTAATTACACCCTACAAATTCGCCGATCGTTCGGCAAGGCAGGTATTGGTACTCCGAGGGAGTCTCCCCATGATTTCGAATGGACCTAATTAAATAACCTCGTTTTCGCAGGGGCATCACCCCGTTAACACCTTTCTTAGGCACCTAATGGATCGGCTAATTGTAAAGTGGAAAACTCTTTCAGGAGTAACTCTTACTCACAGGGGGTATTGGGATCCAACTATCTCATAAAAGGTATGCAATATCATTGCAAATTTCAGCACTTGAAATCCCCAATAACTATTTTCCTCCTAGCCACTTATGTCATTAACAAGGTCAACAAATCATAAGCGCTATCCAAGTTCAACCCGTCATTTCTTGATTGAATTAAACCCGCCCGTACAACCCTTAACAAGGTCAACAAAGTTGTATGACTACCCTAATCCAATCGCATCACATACAGCAGATAAGCACTAATTAGCTACCGCACACTACGCCTTGACAAGGTCAATAAACGCAGCACGGATACTAAATAGAACTTATCTGAAATGACAGAGGGCTACGACAGGTTTTTAATAAAACCTTTAACGTAATGAACTTGATATCGTTGTAGAATCTAGTGATTTGAAAAGGGGTGTTTTTTTGTAGCTTTTGCTACTTTCGCTAAAGAGGTCACTCCCGGTGAAGTGATCTCGGCTCTTTCTTCATCGAATGAGGTGCTGGATATTCATCAAGGAATACCACTATGGAAAGCAAGAACTAGAGAAGCTATAAAAACACAACCGAGTGGGTTGTAGCATTTAATGGTTTTGCTAAAGAGGTCACTCCCGGTGAAGGTATCTCGGCTCTTTCCTCATTGAATGACGTGCTGGATTTCATCAAGGAAAACTACTATGCATAGCAAGAACTAAAGCTACATTTAAAAAAAAAATTGGTGCTACAACATCTTTAGGTTTCTTTTCTTTTCATTAATTTTATTAATGAAGTTCCATCATTTAATGTTTCCATAAACATCGCAGAAAAAGAAACGAAAATAGAACGTACGCTTATGCCATCCGCAATCGCCAAGGGGTCCCGTCATGCACCGATAGGTTACTTAACTAACGGCAGAGCGGGGGATGGACTAGCGCGAGTGCAAAACATAAGCAACATTTATTATATATATCATATATATAGCATTCATCTTACGCAGTTATATGATCACATCACAGAACCAAGAAGCAGAAGTCAACTTATGAAATATTGGATATACTAGGAGGTCCGTTTTTAAATTCAGGCGGTAATGAAAAACACGGATTCCGAAGTCGTGATGAATAGCCAAACCCACATCCCTAGACCCCTACGAGAGCGGCAAGCAATCCTGCCAATTATAGAGTTAGGAGACCCAGACTCGACTCCTCGAGATGGTCTCCCACTGGACTCCAGAACCCGGTTACTTATGCTCCCCGCCTTGGGTCTATCCTAATGAATAAAAGTAAATAATATACATCAATAGTGACATCATCCTCAACCCGGAAGTGTTCCAATAAAAAAATATTACATAAAATTTTTACATGAATGAAAATTGTAAAACTCTCATCTCAAATAAAACCCCTGGCTATTCATTCACGACGATCTAATATAACATATCACAACAACATATAACATTACATTTCATCAACGTAAGTAAATATGCGTATCCCAAATTACGTTGACATATAGCAACGAGATTTGGGATACCCCATATATTACACTTACGGTCGCAAAAAAGAAATGAAAAAGTACAATAATTAGAATCCGCATTCCTTAGACATAATAAACCCGGAATATCTCATATTCCGAATTTCATACCTAACCTTATAAACCTTGCATTTTTGCCTCATATCGAAAACAATTTTTAATAACTTAGTCGGGTAATTCAACAAGATTCCCAACTGCCCGATAGAATACTTATCGGGAACATTAGTAGATGACCGCACCCCTGATGCCAACGACCAAGTGCACTTAGGCGGAGCACCATGGCCGTGAGCACCCAAATCGATGCTTTTGGCAACGGGGTTCTCCTAAAGTCACTTGGTCGGGGCTATGGGGTGTGGCTACCTAGTAAAGTTATCCGGCGAGTATTCGCGTACGATACGCAATTGCGACGGAGTTTCGATCCGAATCGAAAATTCCTGGCAATCGATCTACGGAGACTAAATTGCTAGATTTACAATTACAAACTAGTTTTCACAAAACTAATTAAATGTGGATTTCAACTAGTGTATCACATATCAAACTTAAACCCGAAACGGCGTTAAAATTGCGACTACAAAATACTTCGATTAGCCCTAACAGAATTGTTAACATCACATCCAAACTGGGCCATTTAAACATAACCTGAAACCCCAAAAACCAAGAAGATGGAAGATGGAGAAATCTAGATTGTCTAAGGAAAAAACGAGTTCAAGAAAATAACTCAAGTGTAGAATGGCAAGTCAAAGCTCACACATTTTTGAAGCATACAATTTTTAACCATTAAAAATTGTGACCATTCTTCAACAATGCAAGCAAATGAATAAAATAAATTTCAAAGCCATGCTAGCCTGTTCCACAAAAATGTCTTCCCATTTTCCACCTCATTTTCTATTTTCTAAAAACAGAAAATCCATGCCATGCTTCATATATATATATATATATATATATATATACATACTATGAAGAATAATTAGTGAGCTAATAATATTAGTCAATATACAATTATATCAAATATAAATATATATCATATTATTAAATCAACACTTGATTTAATAATCCGGTTATATCACATATAACCGACTAATATCATTTATCTGTATATCATATTATCAAATCAACACTTGATTCAATAATCTAGTTATATCACATATAACTTAACTGATATCAAATAACGACCAAATTAGAATACAGTATCACATATTCGTATTTAATCTGCCCCCCGCACATATCAACATATGTGACCTACTTCGTTTCGCTTGAACCAGGAAACTTCTATATGGGACTCTAAAGACTCGTGTAACTCGGGACTGTACCCAAAATCAACATGTTTGTACGAATCCTTTGAGCTGTGGTAGGGAGGAAATCAAAGTACAGTGGGAGCCACACAAGACTCTATGACAATCTCGCGTCTACAGACTAACCTGTACTAGTGTTACCAGAGAACTGCTATCTGACGATAGGTATAGTACCAACTAGGAGTTCTCGGCGAGTCCTGTTCTGTGTACCCATTCTCTAAAGAGCACCTGTGTACAATCTTTGATGCTAAACACCAATGGCTATGGGATCAACCATTGCCCACATACAAGGTCAAGAAACGTACACACTAGTCTACTCTGCAATATCGATGCCCTGTCTCGATATACCCTCGACTATGAACAATTAATGGATATGCTTGTACACTACCCAGGCCCCCGTAGTATGATCCGCATCATAGTCCTGGTAGTCAAGCTAACACCCTAAGGGCCTTATCAACATATATAAGAGAGATAGTATAATAATACTAAGTGTACATGTTAAGATAAATAGTAACCAGATAGCATATTATCATGTCGAGCAAGAAAGTCCTTTATATATATATATCTAACCATCCACTATAAAATACATCAATATACAATAATGGCCTCTAGGGCATACATATTCCTAACACAAGGGAGGTTCCCCGTTCTTTCACACGGACCTAATTAAAATAAAGCTCATTTCCGCAGAGGCGTAACCCCATTAGCACCTTTCTAGACAACTAATAGGTCAACTAATTGCGAAGTGAAAAATATCTCCCATGAGTAATACTACTCATCAGTAGGATCAGGATCCTGTGGGTTACTAGGCACTGTCACAGGGGTTTATTATGCATCAACCATGCCGTATTTAAAATTTTCAAGTGCCGAACAACCTAAAGCGAGGATCTTTGCTAGATAATTAGGGTTAACAAAGCATGTAAACATCTTTACATCTAAGAAAAAAGGAATTACAACCTTGGTAGTCCATTCCTTCGCTTCATAAGCTCCGAGTAGTAGTCCCTTCGCCGCGATCCATGAACTTCCGTACTCTAGAGAGGCTCCACAAGCCGAATGATCCATGCTTGCTTGAAATCTTCCTTTTCGAAGATGATCTACCTTGAAGAATCTTTAACCGAAGCTTACACTTCACTAAAAAACTTATTAGAGAAGTGAACACCCTAATCTATGTGGCTAGAATAGATGAGGATAATGAAGTAGGAATTTAGCTCTCTTTTATTTTCAATTTCTCACTTTAATTCATCACTTTACAAAAAGCTAGCAAGCTTTTTCAAGGAGGAAGAAGAAGAAGAAGTCTTTTGTGATGAATAATGAATTATTGCTATGGTTACAAATCAACCCTTGAGTTATGAATGAGTGGCTTAACTCGTGTAGAGAATTAACTAGGGTAAAGGGTTTGGGTTGGGTTAAGAAATATCTAAGCTTAAAACAAAAATAAAGCTTCTAAAAGCTTCATGAAAAAGCTAATCCAAATCAAACCCTAATCATGTTTAATCTCCACAAATCATGTTGCATTTGTAATCCTAACTTGTTACAATATTATATATCACATATATAATATATATTTGTTACAAAAGAAAATAATACAATTAACATATATCGCATATATATCAATGTATTATCCGGTGAGAAAATGAATCAATAAAGCGAGCTTATATTAGATAATGTAATATAATATATCACATATATAATTATACATTAAATCATCGAATCAACACTTGATTCGACAATCTGGCTATATCGCATATAACCGACTAATATAACAGGTACCGATTCATCGAATCAACACTTGATCCGATGACCCGGCTATATCACATATACCCGGCCGATATCATATATCGCGAGAATAGGATGCGGTATCTCATATCGTATTATCCTCGGTTCCGCACATATCACATATGTGCTCCTACTCCGTTTTGTCCGAGCTAGGAAACCTCTGTGTAGGACTCTAAAGAATCGTCAATACGCCGGCAGTTGGTGATGATCATATCAAACACCCACAAGCTGCAAGCGGTCAGCTAAACGTAACAGCCACCCAGATATTGAGCGATCAGAAGATCAACAAGCAAGCCTGTATATTCTCCTGTGAATCCAATCAGTTACACTACCGTACAGCCCGGTCTCTTCGTCTGATATGTCGCATATCTAGTCTAGGGGTGGTAAATGTCTTTCCCCAGTAACCGATAAGTCGTGTCGATGTAAGGCTCATAACAGGTCGAGAAACTACTGATAACACTTACCAGTAGCACTCTATATCAGCCGTGGCCAGGGACTTCCAGTTATAGCCAATCGAACACAGCACAATATCAACTTCCTATACCGGGAGAGATGAAACCCCTCCTATCGCTCATTGCTTCCATGTGATTCGTGACTGCACCCAAAAGCCACCGTTTTGTACGCCCTCTTGGATGTGGTATGATAGAAATCAATGCACAGTGGGAATCATACAAGACTCTATGACGATCTCGGGTCTACAGACTAACCTGTACCAGTGTCACCAGAGAACTGCCATCTGACGTGAGGTATAATACCATCTGGGAGTTCTCGGCGAGACCGTCCAGTGTACCCAGTCTCCACTGAGCACCCGTACACCATCTTCGATGTCAAACCCCGATGGATATGGGATCATCCATCGACCATCATATGGGTCAAGATGCCTATATGCTTGTCTACTCTGGTGTATCGATGCCCTGTCTCGATACACCCTTGACTAGGAACAACTATAGGATGGAATCATAGACTACCGTGGCCCTACTAGTATGATCTCATCATAGTCCCAGTAGTCGAGTATGTAAGTCCATATTGCGACCCCCGGTGCTTACGGGGAGGCGGAAACGGTATAAAAAATGAATTTTTATCACAAGAGGCAACATGGACTAAACAAGGTCGGGATCGTTGTCTAAACTAAAACTAGTATTCTAGCTAAAGAGAGTTAGCTACTATGGAAGATGGTTATACCTAAACTTGAACTCCTTCTTCTTCAAACCTTGTAGAGGTTGATGGTTCTCTTTTCGTCGCCTTCTCCCGTCGAAGATGGATCCACCTCGAAGGTTCGACTTTGGGCTCTTCCTCGATCTTTGAGTGAACTAGGGTTTCCGGCTTGCTAAACCTTCATCCTAGAATGAGTAGAGAGTGATTAGGGTTTGCTTTTCCTTTTAAAGAGAATGATTCTCAACACATGAGAAGGTTTCTCTTTGCTAGAGGAAGAAGAAGATGAAATGAGGAGAGAGAGAGGTTATGATAGAATGAGATATCTTTTCTCTTTCTTGCAACCATAATGCAAAAGAAAAATATTATCTAAATGATAATAATTGAAATAAGAATAGTTGATGGTAGTATTTGGAATGACCACAACCATGCTTCATTTAATAAAAAGTAAGCATGAATCAAGGAAGACTTTTTAAAGCATGATGGTAGTCAATGGTCAACAAGTCAACCATGGTCAACAAGTCAACAAAAAAATCAACCATAACATAATTCTTATTTAATTACTATTATTAATATATAAATCCATTAGGGTTTGGAAAATGAAGACTGTCAACTGTGCATACGCACCCGATCCGAAACCCTAATGAAAAACCTCATTCTCCGCCTCAAGCAACTGTGCATACACACCTGCATTCTCGTTCCGAGGAACAAGAATACCAAGATATAAAAGCAACCCCCAAAACATATACCAGTATCTGGCTCAAACCAGAGCCTGCCAGTATAATCCGTCCGGACTCCAAACGTGCACAAGTGCGCGGATGAGAACGAACCCTGTCGCAAAACCATGCGACCTCTACTCTGTTTTGCCCATAGGCGAATACCCTCTGTGTGGGACTCTAAAGACTCGACACTACGCTGGCAGTGGGTTTAACCACAGACCGCAAGCGGCACTAGCTGTGCGTAACGGTCCCCAGGTAGATGCCGACAAGAAGGCTGACGAGGTGAAACCCCATCTGAACTCCTACTGAGTCTGAATGTGACATTCTCCGTACAGTCCGGTCTGTTCGTCTGATACATCGCATGGCGGGCCTAGGGGGCGGTAAAACGTCAGTCCCCCAATAGCGGTACAAGTCGTGTCGGAGTGAAGCCCAAAACACCCTGAGATAACACTGGAAACCTACCAGTATATCTCGCTTGCCCTGGCCAGGGACTACTCGTGTAATGGCTCTCCTAGACACAGCGCGATGTCAACCCCCAATACCGGGAGAGACGAATCCTGTCTAACCGTCACTGCCTCCAAGTGCTTCGGGACTGCACCCAACCACCACCTGTTTGCACGACTCCTTTGAGCCGTGGTAGGGTAGTGATCAAAGTGCAGTGGGAACACACTCGAGGCGAAGTGTCAGTGTCAAGTCAGCGGACTAAGCTGTACTCATGTCACCTGGGAACTGATAACTGACGATAGGTATAATACCAACCTGTCAGTTCCCGACGAGTCCTGTCCAGTATACTCGTAACCCAACGAGCACCCGTATACTATCTCCAGTACGACGTACTGATGGCTGTGGGACAGACCATCTCCCACACTGGGATGAGAAGCGCATACGCTAGTCTACTCCGGAGTATCGATGCCCTGTCTCGATAGTCCTACGACTAGGGACCTGTATAAGGATGTGCCTATAGATTACCCAGCCCCCACTAGTGTGACTGCCATCACAACGCTGGTAATCAAGCAAAGATCCTAAGGGCTCCACTAATGCGTATAAGTGATATACTGAAATAAACACAAGTACACATTGAAGTAGAAACAAACCAAGTAGCATACTACTATATTGAGCAAGATTGTTTATACAAGGTGAATATCCCAAGCTTCCATCAAGTAATATACAAACTAGTATGATACAGTAATGGCCTCTAGGGCATATACACTAACAATCTCCCACTTGCACTAAGGCCATGTACTGGCGTATCGAAGACCTATCATCTCGATCAGCCGCTCGAACTGAGTCTGGGGTAGGGCCTTGGTGAATGGATCTGCAGTGTTCTCTTCTGAAGCAACCCTCCGAACCTCGATCTCCTTGCGATCCACGATCTCCCTGATCAGGTGATACCGCCTCAAGATGTGCCTGGATCTCTGATGGGACCTGGGTTCCTTTGCTAAAGCTATAGCCCCGTTGTTGTCGCAATACAGAGGTACTAGGTCAACAATGGACGGAACCACCTGAAGTTCTTTTAAGAACTTCCTTATCCAGACAGCTTCTTTTGCGGCATCAGATGCAGCGATGTATTCCGCTTCCATAGTCGAGTCTGCAACGGTTTCCTGTTTGGAACTCTTCCAACACACCGCCCCTCCATTGAGGGTAAAGACAAAACCCGACATGGACTTGGAATCATCCTTGTCACTCTGGAAGCTGGAGTCAGCAAAGGCCTCAATCTGGAGGTCTTTTCCGCCATACACCAAGAACATCTCCTTAGTCCTCCTCAGGTACTTGAGAATGTTCTTTACCGCTATCCAATGTTTCTCCCCAGGGTTTGACTGATACCGGCTTACTACACTCAGTGCATAAGCTACATCCGGTCTGGTACACAACATCGCATACATTATAGAGCCTACCGCAGAAGCGTAGGGTATAATAGACATGCGATCCCTCTCCAAATCAGTCTTGGGAGACATCTCTTTAGAGAGGGTGATCCCGTGACAAGCCGGTAGGTTACCGCGCTTGGAATCTTCCATACTGAATCTTTTCAGTACGGTGTCGATGTACCTGGACTGTGAAAGTCCTAATATCCTCTTGGATCTATCACGATGGATCCGGATCCCCAGGATGTAAGAGGCATCACCCAGGTCTTTCATGGAGAACCTGTGTGACAAGAAACCCTTGACAGATTGTAGCATAGGAATGTCATTTCCTATTAAGAGAATGTCATCCACGTATAAAACAAGGAATACTACAGTTCTCGCTACAAATCTACTATAGATGCATGGTTCATCTGGATTTTTGATAAAGTCAAATTCCTTGACCGTCTCATCAAAACAGATGTTCCAACTCCGCGATGCCTGCTTCAGTCCATAGATGGACTTAAGCAACTTGCACACCTTTCCGCTGCTCCCACTCTGAATGAAACCCTCTGGCTGATCCATATAGACACACTCCTCTAAACTTCCATTTAGAAAAGCGGTTTTTACGTCCATCTGCCAAATCTCATAATCGTGGAAGGCAGCAATGGCAAGAAGGATCCGAATGGATTTCAGCATAGCCACTGGAGAAAAGGTTTCGTCATAGTCCAAGCCAGGTCTTTGACGGAAACCCTTTGCTACAAGTCTAGCTTTATAGGTCTCAACCTGTCCATCTACACCAATCTTCCTTTTGAAGATCCACTTGCATCCTACGGGTTTTACCCCGTCTGGAGCAATGTCCAACGTCCATACTTTGTTGGTGTACATGGACTCCATTTCGGTCCGCATTGCATCCAGCCATTTTACCGAGTCAATGCTCTGAACGGCTTGCTGGAAGCTTGTAGGCTCATCATAGTCTATGATGCAATCCTCTCTATCCCCGTCTATGAGAAAACCGTAGTATCTCTCGGGCGGATGAGACTGCCTACTACTTCTGCGGAGCGGCATAGGAATGTCCTGTTCATTTGAACCCTCTGGTTCCATTAAGCTTTCAGTAATAGTCTATGGTTCTGGAATTTCTTCCAGTTCTATTGCGCTCCCACTTACTTCCTTTTCTAAGAACTGATGTTCCAGAAAATGGGCATTACGAGAAACAAGGACTTTTTGCTCCTCTGCGTAATAGAAAAGATACCCCCTGGAGTTCTTTGGGTATCCCACAAACTTGCACAGTACTGAGCGTGCCTCGAGCTTGTCCGTATGCTGCTTTTTGACATAAGCTGGACATCCCCAAATCTTCAGGTACTGAAGATAGGGTTTCTTCCCACTCCATAACTCATATGGTGTGGTAGGCACAGTCTTAGTAGGAACTCGGTTCAATAGGTATGCAGCTGTTTCTAGCGCATACCCCCAGAATGATCGCGGTAACTCAGCGTTACTCATCATGGACCGTACCATATCCAATAGGGTCCGATTCCGTCTCTCCGATACACCGTTATGTTGCGGGGTGTATGGAGGAGTAAGCTGAGAGAGAATCCCATTCTCTTTTAAGTAATTCAGGAACTCGGCACTTAAGTATTATCCACCTCGATCCGATCTTAGAATCTTGATACTTTTGCCGGTTTGTTTCTCTACTTCATTCTTAAATTCCTGGAATTTTTCAAAAGATTCTGACTTATGTTTCATTAAGAAGACATAACCGTATCTTGAAAAATCATCCGTAAAAGTAATGAAGTAAGAATAACCGCTTCGCGCATGTGTAGACATTGGACCGCACACGTCGCTGTGTACGAGTCCCAAGAGCTCGCTCGCTCTTACTCCGTGTCCAGTGAACGGAGTCTTTGTCATCTTTCCTTTGAGACAGGATTGACAAGTGGCATACGATTGATATTCGAACGGATCCAAATATCCTTCTGTATGTAACTTAGTCAACCTTCTCTCATTGATGTGACCCAGTCTACAATGCCATAAGAAAGTCTGATTGATATCTGGAGACTTTCTTTTGTGTGTATTCTGGACATTGAAAATCTGTGGTTGGTTTAATACGTATATACCATTGCTCAATGTACCTGACCCAATCAGAACTTGATTAAGGTGAATGTTAACAACATTACTTACAAACGCAAATTCATAACCTTCTTTAGAAACCAAAGATACAGAAATGATATTACAAGTTGCGTTGGGTACAAAAAAGCAATTACGCAAAACCAAAACATGCCCATCTGACATTCCCAGGTGATAGTCCCCCACGGCTTTAGCATCCATGCTAGCTCCGTTCGCAACTCTGAGGGTCATGTCACCTGCCTTCAAAACCCTACGGTTTCTCAACGCCTGTAAAGAATTACAGATATGAGATCCTGATCCGGTATCCAATACCCAGGAAGTAGAGTTTATAGAAAGACAGTTTTCAATAACATACACACCTGAAGCTGAAGCCGCAACCTGCTTCAGTTCCTGTGTCCTGGCTTTCCAAGCCCTGCAATCTTTCTTCCAGTGTCCACTCTTGTGACAATAGAAGCATTCCTCTTTACCAACAAGCTTCCCCGCTATCTTTGTTGCCTTTTCCTTTCCCTTCGCACCCACTTTACTAACACCGCCTCTTGGTTTGGCGGGGGCTTTCTTCCTCTTTCCCTTGGCTTTCGCCTTGGACCTAGAGGAAGAAGATCCTCCTACAAACAAAGTGGATGTATCCCTACCCTTCTGTAGGGTGCCCTCTGCGCTCCTCAGCAGGTTGAGGAGTTCTGAAAGTTCAACTTCTTTTTCTTGCAAGTTGAAATTCAGTATGAACTGGGCGTAAGTGGATGGAAGGGACTGGAGAATTATATCCGTATAAAGTTCACTGTCCAACGTGGTCCCAAGTTCCGCGAGCTCCTCAGTGTAGCCAATCATCTTAAGCACGTGGTCCGCTACCGATGATCCGACGGCCAACTTTGTCGAAAATAACTTCTTCGACACTTCGTATCTTGCGATACGAGACTGCTCTCCATACAGTTCTTTTGTATGAAGAAATATGGATTCCAAATCCATATTCTCGTGCCTCCTCTGATGGTCGTTGTCCATCGAGGCAAGTACGAGGCATCTGGCCTTCGCGCTGTCAATCTCCCAAGTCTTACGGATTTCCTTATCCGCGACGCTGGAGGTGGGACCTGGGACGGGGGGAGCTTTGGTGGTAAGAAGATACCCCAGCTTGTCGTAAGAGATTGCCAATTTGACATTCCTGAGCCAATCTTTGTAGTTTGGCCCTGTCAGTATGTTTTTATCTAGAAGTAACTTAAGTCCAGTCATTTCGATTTGGTCGCTGCAGGGGGAGAGAAGAAACACTTAGCACGATGCTCTTGCAAATTTAGAATGGTTTTTAATTTGTCTAAACAGGATGGCTCCCATTGTCTCTCGAATCCCTCCTCAAACCACAAAGGAAGAATTAGCCGGGATCAATCCCACCGTACAATACTTGCTTAACCGTTCAGCCAGGCCAGTGTCGGTACTTCGAGGGAGGTTTTCCAACGCTTTCGCGAAGTTCCTTAATTTAAGAACCTCTTTTCCCTGGGGGCGTAGCCCCGCTAACACCTTTCTAGGCACCTACTAGGTTTATAGCATTGATCGTTTAGTGAGAAATTTCCCGAGGAGTAGCATATACTCACAGTAGGATCGGGATCCAAATATCATCGCGTGACGAAAATGAAGGAATCCTACCATAATCATCACACTCCAAATGGTATGCAAATCTAGCAAGTTTCAGTACTTATGAAACTCCCGATGTGGATTTTTGCCCCATGCTCTTATGACCTTGGCGTGAGGTCAAAATGTCATAAGTCACATGTCAAGTTCTTCCCATCATTATCCCGGTTGATTTGAATCCACCCGTACCTACCCTTGACGTAGGCCAAAATGGTGGTACGACTGTCTCAAAACAACGCATTCTATCTATGCAACAGATAAATATCCGGTAGCTACCAATCACTATGCCTTGGCGTGAGGTCAAAATACATAGCTTGAATACTACCGTATATTTAACTGAAATGATGGAGGGCTACGAATGGTTTTGGCGAAACCGTGAACGTAGTGAACTTGATATAATCGATGGAACGAGATAGCTTTTAGAAGGAGTGGCTCAAGCTCCGCATTTAAAAGTTAGTTTTTGAAAAGAACCGAGTGGTTTTTCGAAAGTGTTCCATCGACTTAAACTTGGTTTATTATCTTGCATTAGTTCTTTTAATGCGTGATATTCTTGCATTAGTTCTTTTAATGCGTCCCATCATTTAATTCCTACCATTGCAGAAAACAACCAAAATATGACGTACGCTTATGCCATTCGCATTCGCCACGGGGTCCCATCATCACTCGTTAGGTTACTTAACTAACGACAGAGCGGGGGCTGGGCTAGCGCGGCTGTAAAACATAAGCAACGCCTAAATAGAAAGCAATGATAGACATTACAGATCACAGATGAATACATTGGATATACTAGCAATCCGCAATCCTTTCGAGCCTGAAACGAAAAGCGGATAACACGGTCGCGGTGAATAGCCAAATACCCCACCCAAGACCCCTACGGGTGCGGCAAACTACCCGCCAAGTACTCGGCAGTTTGTGCACCCCTCCATGGGTCTATCCTAGGAGCATAAACAGTAAAAAGAATTATACAATGACGGCTACAACCCCGACCCGGTTGTGCGGCCAAACAAATAATATTATTACATCAATTTACATTTACAATGAATGAAAGAAAAACAAAAGCTCATCTCACATCCACCCCGGCTATTCACCCGCGACATTCCAACACATTCATATACACATTCCAGCACATTACAGATCATGTATAACCCCGACTAATCGACTTATAGCGATTAGCCGACGTTCAATACATGCAAACATCACAGATATAACCAACATAGCCAAAGTGCAGTGAAGTTCGGAAAAAAAATACGGAATTATAGGACCCCAAAAGTGAATTTCTGTTCTGGAAAATCTGGGTACATATAATATATCTTAAAAATCCCAAAACCAACACAGAAGAACACTGCACGAAAAACGATGCAGAGAAGATAATAAAGCGCGGCGCTTCCGCGGCACATGCCTACCTCGTGCCGCGGAAGCGCGGCGGTTTAAGTGAATTAGTGCATCGTGTTTCTTGGCTGTTCAAACAAAACCCTGAGACGATTTTACAAGCATAAAGTTTTTCATTTTGAGCAGAAAAAAATTCAACAGAAACTTAGGGTTTTGGTTTTTCCGGTTTTGTGATTTTTCGGTTTCGAACTTCCATACACTTCGCTACCAAGCTAGTTTAAGTTTAGTTAGGCTCTGATACCAGTGTAAGTCCATATTGCGACCCCCGGTGCTTACGGGGAGGCGGAAACGGTATAAAAAACGAATTTTTATCGCAAGAGGCAACATGGACTAAACAAGGTCGGGATCGTTGTCTAAACTAAAACTAGTATTCTAGCTAAAGAGAGTTAGCTACTATGGAAGATGGTTATACCTAAACTTGAACTCCTTCTTCTTCAAACCTTGTAGAGGTTGATGGTTCTCTTTTCGTCGCCTTCTCCCGTCGAAGATGGATCCACCTCGAAGGTTCGACTTTGGGCTCTTCCTCGATCTTTGAGTGAACTAGGGTTTCCGGCTTGCTAAACCTTCATCCTAGAATGAGTAGAGAGTGATTAGGGTTTGCTTTTCCTTTTAAAGAGAATGATTCTCAACACATGAGAAGGTTTCTCTTTGCTAGAGGAAGAAGAAGATGAAATGAGGAGAGAGAGAGGTTATGATAGAATGAGATATCTTTTCTCTTTCTTGCAACCATAATGCAAAAGAAAAATATTATCTAAATGATAATAATTGAAATAAGAATAGTTGATGGTAGTATTTGGAATGACCACAACCATGCTTCATTTAATAAAAAGTAAGCATGAATCAAGGAAGACTTTTTAAAGCATGATGGTAGTCAATGGTCAACAAGTCAACCATGGTCAACAAGTCAACAAAAAAATCAACCATAACATAATTCTTATTTAATTACTATTATTAATATATAAATCCATTAGGGTTTGGAAAATGAAGACTGTCAACTGTGCATACGCACCCGATCCGAAACCCTAATGAAAAACCTCATTCTCCGCCTCAAGCAACTGTGCATACACACCTGCATTCTCGTTCCGAGGAACAAGAATACCAAGATATAAAAGCAACCCCCAAAACATATACCAGTATCTGGCTCAAACCAGAGCCTGCCAGTATAATCCGTCCGGACTCCAAACGTGCACAAGTGCGCGGATGAGAACGAACCCTGTCGCAAAACCATGCGACCTCTACTCTGTTTTGCCCAGAGGCGAATACCCTCTGTGTGGGACTCTAAAGACTCGACACTACGCTGGCAGTGGGTTTAACCACAGACCGCAAGCGGCACTAGCTGTGCGTAACGGTCCCCAGGTAGATGCCGACAAGAAGGCTGACGAGGTGAAACCCCATCTGAACTCCTACTGAGTCTGAATGTGACATTCTCCGTACAGTCCGGTCTGTTCGTCTGATACATCGCATGGCGGGCCTAGGGGGCGGTAAAACGTCAGTCCCCCAATAGCGGTACAAGTCGTGTCGGAGTGAAGCCCAAAACACCCTGAGATAACACTGGAAACCTACCAGTATATCTCGCTTGCCCTGGCCAGGGACTACTCGTGTAATGGCTCTCCTAGACACAGCGCGATGTCAACCCCCAATACCAGGAGAGACGAATCCTGTCTAACCGTCACTGCCTCCAAGTGCTTCGGGACTGCACCCAACCACCACCTGTTTGCACGACTCCTTTGAGCCGTGGTAGGGTAGTGATCAAAGTGCAGTGGGAACACACTCGAGGCGAAGTGTCAGTGTCAAGTCAGCGGACTAAGCTGTACTCATGTCACCTGGGAACTGATAACTGACGATAGGTATAATACCAACCTGTCAGTTCCCGACGAGTCCTGTCCAGTGTACTCGTAACCCAACGAGCACCCGTATACTATCTCCAGTACGACGTACTGATGGCTGTGGGACAGACCATCTCCCACACTGGGATGAGAAGCGCATACGCTAGTCTACTCCGGAGTATCGATGCCCTGTCTCGATAGTCCTACGACTAGGGACCTGTATAAGGATGTGCCTATAGATTACCCAGCCCCCACTAGTGTGACTGCCATCATAACGCTGGTAATCAAGCAAAGATCCTAAGGGCTCCACTAATGCGTATAAGTGATATACTGAAATAAACACAAGTACACATTGAAGTAGAAACAAACCAAGTAGCATACTACTATATTGAGCAAGATTGTTTATACAAGGTGAATATCCCAAGCTTCCATCAAGTAATATACAAACTAGTATGATACAGTAATGGCCTCTAGGGCATATACACTAACAGAGTACATATCCTAAGGGCTTTATCAACATGTGAGAGCAAGACTGTAAACTAATATAAGTCAACATGTTAAGACAAAGTGAAACCAAATAGCATACTATCATGTCGAGCAAGAAAGTCCTCTCTATATATATCCAAGCATCCACTATAATATACATCATATGTACAACAATGCCTCTAGGGCATATATATAACTAACAATCTCCCACTTGCACTAAGGCCAACTTTTGTAGTATCTCATACCCAGCATCCCGAAGAGTCTCTCAAAATTTATCTGGGGTATGGCCATCGTGAGTGGATCAGTAGTGTTGTCCTTCGTATCAATTCTCCTGACTTCGATCTCCCGGCGATCGACAATCTCCCGGATCAGGTGATACCGCCTCAGAATATGTCTGGACTTCTGATAGGACACGGGTTCCTTGGCCAAAGCCATAGCTCCATTGTTATCACAATATAAAGGTATTGGATGCTCAATGGATGAAACCACACCAAGTTCAGTAATGAACTTCTTCATCCAGACAGCCTCTTTTGCAGTATCGCTGACAGCGATGTATTCAGGCTCCATCGTCGAGTCTGCAACGGTTTCATATTTGGAACTCTTCCAACACACCTGTAGGGTTCCTAGGCACTCTCAAGAGGTCTCACAAGGCATCAACCATGCCAATTTCAAATTTTACAAGTGCCGAGAAACTCTAATACGGATCTCGGACTCTAGCATCGGCTTCATCGGAGAAATGAGCGGACAAGTCGTCGGCTACGATGCCGAAGATGATCTACGTCGAGGTTGCACTAGATCAAGCTCCAACTTCACCAAGTTGTGAAACTTGTGAAGAAAACACCCTATACTACTTGTCAAAAGGTAGAGGGTGAAGAAATAGGAGGTGGGTTTACTTTAGAATTGGATTTCTCACACTTTTGCTCAAGTTGCCATTGATGGTGGCAAGTTTTCTTTCTTGAAGAAGAAGATGAAGCTCAAGATAGAATATGATAAGTCTTCTCAAATGAAAAAGAAAAATGAATACTTATCATCTCCTAACTATGGTTATGTGTAGAGATTAGACCATAGTTATTTGGAATGGTTAGGGTTAAGCATGAAGACAAAATGGTCACATTAGTCAAACCTTCATGAAGTTTCAACAAGCTTCATGTTAGAATGAAACCATTTTGTTTTCTTTTATTTATTTTTCAAAAAGAATGAATAAATAAATAAGTGAATAAATCAAAAACCCTAACCATTATCATAACCATGGTATAAGTCTTAACACAAAGCCAAAATACATGTATCATCAAACATGATACAATCATGTGCACAAAAGTATATCACATATACAACTTGTGAACATCAAGTGAGAAAATCCTTTTAAAGTGAACCAATACTAGTTAATGCAAAGTAATATATCAAATATATAATTATACATTAAATCATTAAATCAACACTTGATTTAACGATCCGGTCATATCACATATAACCGACTAGTATCCTATGTATCGGCTTATCGAATCAATCCTTGATTCGATATCTAGGTTATATCGCATATAACCAATCGATACATTCATCGCGAGAATGGAATACGGTATCACATACACGCATTATTCTCGGTCCCGCACATATCTCATATGCGCTCCTATTTCGTTTCGCTTGAGCCAGGAAACCTCTGTGTAGGACTCTAAAGACTCGTCAATACGCCGGCAGCAGATGATGATCATATCAATCATCCACAAGCCGCAACGGTCTGCTAAACATAACGGCTACCCGGGTATTGAGCGATCAGAAGATCGACGAGCTAGATCGCTCACACTCCTGTGAATCCAACCAGTAACACTTACCGTACAGTCCGGTCTGTTCGTCTGATATGTCGCATATCAAGTCTAGGGGTGGTAAACGTCAGACCCCAATAACCGATAAGTCGTGCCGATGTGAGGCTCATAACGGGTCGAGAAACTACTGGCAACACTTACCAGCAAATCTCTGATCAGCCCTGGCCAGGGACTTCCCTATTACGGCCAATCGTGCACAGCGCAACATCAACCCCCAATACCGGGAGAGACGAAACCCCTCCTATCGCTCATTGCCTCCATGTGACTCGGGACTGTACCCAAAGACCACCGTTTTGCACGCCCTCATGGACGTGGTAAGGTGGAGATCAAAGCACAGTGGGAATCACACAAGACTCTATGACGATCTCGGGTCTACAGACTAACCTGCATAAGTGTCACCTGAGAACTGCCATCTGACGTGAGGTATAATACCATCTTGGAGTTCTCGGTGAGTCCGTCCAGTGTACCCAGTCTCCACTGAGCACCCGTATACCATCTCTGATGTCAAACACCAATTGATATGGGATCATCCATCGCCCATCTCATGGGTCGAGAAGCATATACGCTAGTCTACACTGGTATATCGATGCCCCGTCTCGATACACCCACGACTAGGGACCTTGAAGGATGTACTTATGGACTACCATGTCCCCACTAGTATGATCTGCATCATAGTCCAGGTAATCAAGTACACATCTTAAGGGCTTTACCAACATGTAACTATAAGACAGTTTAAAGAGACAAGTGCACATGTTAACATAAAGAGCAACCAGATAGCATACTATCATATCGAGCAAGAAAGTCATCTCTATATATGTCCAAGCATCCAATATAATATACATCATCTGTATAATACTGGTCTCTAGGGCATACATACAACTAACAATCTCCCACTTGCACTAGGGCCAGCTGCTGTAGTATCGCATACCGAGCATCCCGAAGAGTCTCTCAAACTGTATCTGGGGAATGGCCTTCGTGAGTGGATCCGCCGTGTTGTTCTTCGTGTCAACCCTCCTAACCTCGATCTCCCGGCGATCAACTATCTCCCGGATCAGGTGATACCGTCTCAGAATATGCCTGGATCGCTGATGGGACCTAGGTTCCTTGGCCAAAGCCACTGCTCCATTGTTATCGCAATACAAAGGTATTGGATGCTCAATGGATGGAACCACTCCAAGTTCAGTAATGAACTTCTTGATCCAGACAGCCTCTTTAGCAGCATCGTTGGCTGCGATGTATTCAGCCTCCATCGTCGAGTCTGCCATGGTTTCCTGCTTGGAACTCTTCCAGCTAACCGCCCCTCCGTAAAGGGTAAAGACAAATCCCGACTGCGACTTAGAGTCGTCCTTATCACTCTGGAAGCTCGAATCGGTAAAGTACTCCATTTGGAGTTCTCCGTTACCATACACCAAGAGCATCTCTTTAGTCCTTCGTAAGTACTTGAGAATGCTCTTCACAGCTGTCCAGTGACTCTCTCCAGGATCAGCTTGATACCTGCTCACTACACTTAGTGGGTATGCTACATCGGGTCTGGTACATAGCATCGCGTACATGATAGAGCCTACAGCCGAAGCATAGGGTATCCCTTGCATGCGAGCTCTCTCCAAATAAGTCTTGGGAGACATCTCTTTGGAGAGTGTGACTCCAGAGATCATGGGCAAATTCCCATGCTTGGATTCTTCCATACTAAACCTCTTTAGTATGGTGTCAATATACCTGGATTGGGACAATCCCAAAATCCGTTTGGATCTATCTCTATAGATCCTAATTCCCAATATGCAGGAGGCATCACCAAGATCTTTCATCGAGAATCTTTGTGATAAGAAGAGCTTGACTGATTGCAGCATAGGAATATCATTTCCTATCAAGAGTATGTCGTCCACGTACAATATGAGGAAGACAACCTTACTCTCTGCTACCTTCTTGTAGATACAAGGTTCATCTGGGTTTTTGACGAAATCAAACTCTTTGATAACGACGTCAAAGCAGATGTTCCAACTCCGCGATGCTTGCTTTAATCCATAAATGGATTTAAGCAGCTTGCACACCTTCCCGCCGCTCCCACTGTCTATGAAACCCTCTGGCTGAGTCATGTACACGCACTCTTCTAAATCATCGTTTAGAAAGGCGGTCTTAACATCCATTTGCCAGATTTCATAGTCATGATACGCAGCGATAGCAAGCATGATCCGGATGGATTTAAGCATAGCCACTGGAGAAAAGGTTTCGTCATAGTCCACACCTGGTCTTTGACGAAAACCCTTTGCAACAAGTCTAGCTTTGAAAGTCTCCACTTTCCCATCTACACCAAGTTTTTTCTTGAAGATCCACTTGCTCCCGATGGGTTTTACCCCTTCAGGAGCAACATCTAAAGTCCATACTTTGTTGGTGTACATGGATTCCATCTCGGACCGCATAGCATCCAGCCATTTCACTGAGTCCCTACTCGTGATGGCCTGCTCGAAGCTAGTTGGGTCATCATCCTCCATGATGCAATCCTCGCTCCCACCATCCATGAGAAAACCGTAGTATCTCTCAGGTTGGCGAGGAACCCTACTAGATCGGCGGAGTGGCTGAGGTTCATCGGGAGTTACTGAATCCTCTGGTTCCACTAAATCTTCAGTTTGAGTTTGTGTAGCCGGAATTTCTTCCAGTTCTACCTTATCCCCACTAATTTCTTTTGCAAGAAATTCCTTTTCCAAAAAGGTGGCATGTCGAGAAACAAACACTTTTTGTTCCTCTGCATGGTAGAAAAGATATCCATGTGAATGTTTGGGATATCCCACAAACTTGCATAGAACTGACCGTGCCTCGAGTTTGTCCGGATTTTGCCTTTTGACATAGGCCGGGCAACCCCATATCTTAACTCGTTTAAGACATGGTTTCTTCCCACTCCATATCTCATATGGTGTGGTAGGTACAGATTTAGTTGGAACTTGATTCAATAGGTATGCTGCTGTTTCCAGCGCATATCCCCAGAAGGAAATAGGTAACTCAGCTGTGCTCATCATAGAGCGCACCATATCTAATAGGGTGCGGTTCCTCCGTTCTGATACACCGTTGTGTTGTGGTGTATATGGAGGAGTCAGCTGAGAGAGAATCCCATTCTCTTTTAGGAAGTCCAGGAATTCATTGCTCAAGTATTCACCTCCTCGATCAGATCGTAGGATTTTAATACTTTTTCCGGTTTGGTTCTCAACTTTTTGTTTATATTCTCTAAATTTCTCAAAAGCTTCTGATTTGTGTTTCATCAGGAACACATACCCGAACCTAGAGAGATCGTCAGTGAATGTAATGAAGTATGAAGAACCATCCCTGGCATGTGTAGACATAGGACCGCATACATCACTATGTATCAGTCCTAAGAGTTCAGTAACTCTTTCTCCGTGTCCCGTAAACGGAGTTTTGGTCATCTTGCCTTTGAGACATGACTGGCAAGTGTCATAAGATGAAAATTCAAATGGATTTAAATATCCATCCTTATGTAACTTAGCCAGTCGTGTCGCATTGATGTGATCCAGTCTACAATGCCACAAGAAGGATTCGTTCAGTTCAGAACTCTTCCTCTTGTGTGTGTTTGTTATACTTAGAACTGTGGATTGATTTAGAACATAAATGCCATTGCACAACGTGCCTGATCCAACCAACTTTTGGTTACGGAAAATGTTCATAACATTATCCTGTAATACAAAATTATATCCCTCTTTACTCAATAAAGAAACTGATATAATGTTGCATATCAGGTTCGGCATGTAATAGCATTCGTTCAGAACCAATGTATTACCAGTTGGTAATGCAAGGTGATATTCCCCGACAGTCTTAGCTGCAACAATTGCACCATTTCCAACTCTAATGTCTTTATCACCTTCTCCAAGTTCTCTACCTTTCCTTAGCCCATGTAACTGATTACATATATGGGATCCTGACCCAGTATCTAATACCCAGGACGTAGAGCAAATGGAGAAACAGTTCTCAGTAACGAACACACCCGAAGAAAATGCATCAACATGTACTTTCTTCATTCGGGTGGCATGGGAATCCTGGTATTCCCCTATGTCCTGTTCATTCCTATAACTCTTATAAGAAAGAACGGAACCAACGTTCCCCAGCACAGTATAACATGCGGGTTCGGTCAATACATCCATATTATTATCTTTATTAGGGCATGAAATGGTCGCTACCTGGAGAGAGAGAGATAAGAAAACACTTTAGCGTATGCTCTTGCAAGATCAGATTGGTTATTATCTTATCTAATCAGGATGGCTCCTACTGGTTTTTATCAAATCTTCCTTCAAACCCTAAAAGGAAAGACTAGCCGGGATTAATTACACACTACAAGTTCGCAAATCTTTCAGCCAGGACAGTGTTGGTACTTTTAGGGAGGTCCCCCGTGCTTTCGCACGAACCTAATTAATGTAAACCTCGTTTTCCCAGAGGCGTAACCCCGTTGACATCTTTCTAGACACCTACTTGATCGGCTAATTGTAATATGTAAAACTCTCCCAGGAGTAACTCTTACTCGCAGTGGGTATCGGGATCCAACTATCTCATAGAAGGTATGCAATCTCATTGCAAATTTCAACACTTGAAATTCCCGATAATATTTTGCCCCTAGCGTCCTATGACCTTGACAAAGGCCAACAAATCATAGTCTGCTAGTCAAGTTCAACCCGTCATTTCTTGATTGAATCAAACCCACCCGTACGGCCCTTGACAAAGGCCAACAAGGTCGTACGACTACCCTGAAAGAATCTGCATCATATGCACAAGCAGATAAGTACTATTCAGCTACCGCACACTACGCCTTGACAAAGGCCAACAAACGCAGCACGAATACTAAACAGTTCTTATCTGAAATGACGGAGGGCTACGACAGGTTTTTCTGAAAACCTATTGCGTAATGAACTTGATATCGTTGTAGGATCAAATGAAGTTTTGAAATGGAGTGATTTTGAGGCTTTTCTAGTTTTGCTAAAGGGGTCACTCCCGTTGAAGGGATCGTCGGCCCTTTCCTCGTCGAATGAGGTGCGGGATATATCATATATATCACTGTGCAAAGCAGAAACTATAGAAGCAATCAAAAGCAGACCGAGTATGTAGCATCTGCCAGTTATTGCTAAAGGAGTCACTCCCGGTGAAGGGATCTCGGTCCTTTCCTCATCGAATAAGGTGCAGATATACCGCTATGCAAAGCAAGAACTGTAGCTACCTGTTTTGTTTAAAATTTGATTCTACAACATCTTTTAGGTTTCTTTTCTTTCATTAATCACATTAATGAAGTCCCATCATTTAAATACCTAAACATCACAGATAAATACGACGTACACTTATGCCATCCGTATTCGCCTCGATGTCCCCTCGTGCACCGTTAGGTTAGGTAACTAACGGCAGAGCGGGGCAGGGCTAGCGCGGGTGTAAAACATAAGTAACGCCTATATAATATATTATATATACTATATACTGTATCTATCACAGAACATCACATGATCACATCACAGATATCGCAGCAGAAGTAACATATGAAACATTGGATATACTAGGACGTCCGTGTTTTCAATACGAGCCAGTATAAAACACGGATTCCACGGTCGTGATGAATAGCTAATCCCACACCCCTAGACCCCGACGAGAGCGGCAAGCAACCCTACCAATTCTAGGGTTAGGAGACCCGGACTCGACTCCTCGAGATGGTCTCCCACTGGACCCTAGAATCCGGTTACTTGTGCTCCCCTCCTTGGGTCTATCCTAGTGCAGAAAAGTAAATAATATACAAAGGGTGACAACTTCCGCAACCTGGAAGTGCCCCAAATAAAAGAATATTACATACAAGTTTTTACATGAATGAAAATGAAAAACACTCATCTCACATAAAAACCCCCGGCTATTCAAACACGACAATCCAATATAATATATCCAGCAACACATAACATCATATGTCATCAACGTAAGTAAATATGCGCATCCCAATTGTCGTTGACATATAGCAACGAAACCGGCGATATCACATATTACACTTACGGTCACAGAAAAGAAATTGTAAAACTACAACAGCTGGAATCCGCAACCTCTTTAGACATCGCATGCCTAATCAAATGAAATACTTAGACATCACATGCCTAACAATTATAAACCCCGCATTTTAGTCCCATTATCGAAAACCCTTTTCAATATGAAGTGAGACTAAACCGCTAGATTTATAACATTCATTCAGTTATCTCATAACTGTGTGTGAATTCCAATTATTGTATCCCATTCCGGATAAATAGAAAATATTAAACTTTCCGATCGAACATTGGAACACCCAAGTTTTCCTGAAACCGTTCAACACATGAAATAGGTTCAAAGACATTCACTTCATGCCTCAGTACCAACGGACCGGCCGTAGAAGGGTCAAGCCAACGCCTCACATGTGGCACGCCGTACTGCCCCAAACCCGAAGGTTCAAAGGGCAGTTCAAGACGGTCACATAATCGAGTTAAGGTTTGTTGTCTTCTAGAGGGACCATCGCGTTACTTGCACTACTCAGAACGTCCTTAAACCACATAAAAATCCAACACTTGGAAATTTTTCCGGCAGGGGAAAAGTTAGGTATTTATATCCGGTCGAACTTTTTAACATATTCAAAAATTATCCGGAAAAATACATAGACGAAGTTTAATAATCCGATCGAATCAACGATTCCCAATGCAACCCCAGAACACTCAACTCTTGAGTCAAATTAAAAATTCCTAGAAAACTCAGCATCATAAAGTAGGAATTACTGTGCAAAAAGGGAATGATGATGTCATCATATGGCCGCGGAACCGCCGCAGATGCCAGGCTTCTGCCGCGGTTCCGCCGCGCTTTGAACTCATCTCTTGGAAAATTTTGCACCGTAATTCTTAGAATTCCCTGCTGAATTTTTTAAGCATTTTTAGTCTGGAAAAAACCCAGTTTTTAGAAAAAGTCCAGAGAGCGTGAAAAATATAGGGTTTCGGGTTCGATCGGGTTTCAAACATCGTCAAAGCATCGCCTAAGGCTCTAGCTAGGCTCTGATACCACTGTAGGGTTCCTAGGCACTCTCAAGAGGTCTCACAAGGCACCAACCATGCCAATTTTAAATTTTACAAGTGCCGAGAAACTCTAATACGGATCGTTAACTAGAATTTTAGGCGAAAAGATAAGCTAGTTAACAACTTAACTAAAGATAAGAAGCTACAACCTTTGTAGATCCGGTTCTCCACTTCCTTAGCTCCACGTAGACGTCCTCTCGCTGCCCTAGTCAGATCTCGGACTCTAGCATCGGCTTCATCGGAGAAATGAGCGGACAAGTCGTCGGCTACGATGCCGAAGATGATCTACGTCGAGGTTGCACTAGATCAAGCTCCAACTTCACCAAGTTGTGAAACTTGTGAAGAAAACGCCCTATACTACTTGGCAAGAGGTAGAGGGTGAAGAAATAGGAGGTGGGTTTACTTTAGAATTGGATTTCTCACACTTTTGCTCAAGTTGCCATTGATGGTGGCAAGTTTTCTTTCTTGAAGAAGAAGATGAAGCTCAAGATAGAATATGATAAGTCTTCTCAAATGAGAAAGAAAAATGAATACTTATCATCTCCTAACTATGGTTATGTGTAGAGATTAGATCATAGTTATTTGGAATGGTTAGGGTTAAGCATGAAGACAAAATGGTCACATTAGTCAAACCTTCATGAAGTTTCAACAAGCTTCATGTTAGAATGAAACCATTTTGTTTTCTTTTATTTATTTCTCAAAAAGAATGGATAAATAAATAAGTGAATAAATCAAAAACCCTAACCATTATCATAACCATGGTATAAGTCTTAACACAAAGCCAAAATACATGTATCATCAAACATGATACAATCATGTGCACAAAAGTATATCACATATACAACTTGTGAACATCAAGTGAGAAAATCCTTTTAAAGTGAACCAATACTAGTTAATGCAAAGTAATATATCAAATATATAATTATACATTAAATCATTAAATCAACACTTGATTTAACGATCCGGTCATATCGTATATAACCGACTAGTATCCTATGTATCGGCTTATCGAATCAATCCTTGATTCGATATCTAGGTTATATCGCATATAACCAATCGATACATTCATCACGAGAATGGAATACGGTATCACATACACGCATTATTCTCGGTCCCGCACATATCTCATATGCACTCCTATTTCGTTTCGCTTGAGCCAGGAAACCTCTGTGTAGGACTCTAAAGACTCATCAATACGCCGGCAGCAGATGATGATCATATCAATCATCCACAAGCCGCAAGCGGTCTGCTAAACGTAACGGCTACCCGGGTATTGAGCGATCAGAAGATCGACGAGCTAGCCCGCTCACACTCCTGTGAATCCAACCAGTAACACTTACCGTACAGTCCGGTCTGTTCGTCTGATATGTCGCATATCAAGTCTAGGGGTGGTAAACGTCAGACCCCAATAACCGATAAGTCGTGCCGATGTGAGGCTCATAACGGGTCGAGAAACTACTGGTAACACTTACCAGCAAATCTCTGATCAGCCCTGGCCAGGGACTTCCCTGTTACGGCCAATCGTGCACAGCGCAACATCAACCCCCAATACCGGGAGAGACGAAACCCCTCCTATCGCTCATTGCCTCCATGTGACTCGGGACTGTACCCAAAGACCACCGTTTTGCACGCCCTCATGGACGTGGTAAGGTGGAGATCAAAGCACAGTGGGAATCACACAAGACTCTATGACGATCTCGGGTCTACAGACTAACCTGCACAAGTGTCACCTGAGAACTGCCATCTGACGTGAGGTATAATACCATCTGGGAGTTCTCGGCGAGTCCGTCCAGTGTACCCAGTCTCCACTGAGCACCCGTATACCATCTCTGATGTCAAACACCAATGGATATGGGATCATCCATCCCCCATCTCATGGGTCGAGAAGCATATACGCTAGTCTACACTGGTATATCGATGCCCCGTCTCGATACACCCACGACTAGGGACCTTGAAGGATGTACTTATGGACTACCATGTCCCCACTAGTATGATCTGCATCATAGTCCAGGTAATCAAGTACACATCCTAAGGGCTTTACCAACATGTAACTATAAGACAGTTTAAAGAGACAAGTGTACATGTTAAGATAAAGAGCAACCAGATAGCATACTATCATATCGAGCAAGAAAGTCATCTCTATATATGTCCAAGCATCCAATATAATATACATCATCTGTACAATACTGGCCTCTAGGGCATACATACAACTAACAACACCACCCCTCCATTGAGGGTAAAGACAAATCCCGAGTGCTACTTAGAGTCGCTCTTATCACTTTGGAAGCTCGAATCGGTAAAGGACTCCACATGGAGTTCTCTGTTACCATACACCAAGAACATCTCCTTAGTTCTTCTGAAGTACTTGAGAATGTTCTTCACAGCTATCCAGTGACTCTCTCCAGGAACTGCTTGATACCTACTCACTACACTTAGTGTGTACGCTACATCGGGTCTGGTACATTGCATCGCGTACATGATAGAGCCAACTGCCGAAGCATAGGGTATCCCTTACAAGCGAGCTCTTTCTAAATTAGTCTTGGGAGATATCTCTTTGGAAAGAGTGTGTCCAGAGATCGTGGGTTGGTTTCCACGCTTGGATTCTTCCATACTAAACCTCTTTAGTACGGTGTCAATGTACCTGGATTGGGACAATCCCAGTATCCATTTAGATCTATCTCTATAGATCATAATTCCCAGTATGCAGGAGGCATCACCTAGATCTTTCATTGAGAATCTTTGTGATAAGAAGAGCTTGATCGATTGCAGCATAGGAACATCATTTCCTATCAAGTGTATGTCATCGACGTACAATACGACGAAGACAACCTTACTCTCTGCAACCTTCTTATATATACAAGGTTCATTTACGTTTTTTATGAAGTCAAACTCTTTGACTACAACATCAAAGCAGATGTTCCAACTCCGTGATGTCTGCTTTAACCCGTAGATGGATTTAAGCAACTTGCACACCTTTCCGCTGCTCCTACTATCTACGAAGCCCTTTGGTTGACTCATGTACATGCACTCTTCTAAATCACCATTTAGAAAGGCGGTCTTAACATCCATCTGCCAGATTTCGTAGTCATGATATGCAGCAATGGCAAGTAGGTTCCGGATGGACTTAAGCATAGCTACTGGAGAAAAGGTTTCATCATAATTCACACCTGGTCGTTAACGAAAACCGTTTGCAACAAGTCTAGCTTTGAAAGTCTCCACATTTCCATCTACACCAAGTTTCTTCTTAAAGATCCATTTGCTCCCAATGGGTTTTACCCCTTGAGGAGCAACTTCCAAAGTCCATACTTTGTTGGTTTACATGGATTCCATCTCAGATCGCATTGCATCCAGCCACTTCACAGAGTTCCCACTCGTGATGGCCTGCTTGAAGCTAGTCGGGTCATCATCTCCATGATGCAATCCTCGCTCCCACCATCAACGAGAAAACCGTAGTATCTTTCAGGTGGATGAGAAACCCTACTAGATCGGCGGAGAGGCCGGGGTCCGTCGGGGACTACTGAATCCTCTGGTTCTACTAAATCTTCTGTCGTAGTTTGTGTTGCTGGAACTTCTTCCAGTTCTAACTCTTGGCCACAAATTTCCTTTGCAAGAAATTCCTTTTCTAAAAAGGTGGCATGTCGAGAAACAAACACCTTTTGTTCCTCAGTGTGGTAGAAGATATACCCTTATGAGTTCATGGGATATCCTACAAACTTGCATAGGACAGACCTTGCCTCAAGTTTGTCCGGATTGTGCCTTTTGACATAGGCCGGACAACCCCATATCTTAACATACTTAAGATGGTCTCTTCCTCTTCCATATCTCATATGGAGTGGTTGGCACTGATTTAGTAGGAACCATATTCAATAGGTGTATGGCTGTCTCAAGCGCATACCCCAAGAAAGAAATAGGCAACTCAGCATTGCTCATCATGGAGCGCACCATATCTAATAGGGTGCGATTCCTTCGCTCCGATACACCGTTGTGCTGTGGTGTATAAGGAGTAGTAAGCTGAGAGAGAATCCCATTCTCTTTTAGATAGTCTAGGAACTCATTGCTCAAGTATTCTCCTCCTCGATCAGATCGAAGGATTTTAATACTTTTGCCCGTTTAGTTCTCTACTTCGTGCTTATATTCTCTGAATTTCTCAAAATCTTCATACTTATGTTTTATCAGGAACACATGTCCGTATCTTGAGAGATCGTCAGTGAATGTAATGAACTAAGAAGAACCGTTCCTGGCATGTGTAGACATGGATCCAAATAAATCACTATGTATCAGCCCCAAGAGTTCTGTAACTCTTTCTCCGTGTCCACTAAACGAAGTTTTGGTCATTTTGCCTTTGAGACATGATTGACAAGTATCATAAGATGATAATTCGAACGGATTCAAATATCCATCCTTATGCAACTTAGATAGCCATGTCGCATTGATATGACCTAGTCTACAATGCCATAAATAGGATTCGTTCATTTCTGAACTCTTCCTCATGTGTGTGTTTTGTACATTAAGTACTGTAGTTTGGTTGAGAAGGTATATTCCATTATTTAACGATCCTAATCCTATCAACTTTTGATTCAGGAATATGTTCATAATATTATCCTGTACTACAAAATTATATCCTTATTTATTTAATAAAGAAACTGATATAATATTGCATATCAGGGTCGGAATGTAATAGCACTCGTTCAGAACCAATGTATTACCATTTGGTAACACTAGGTGATATTCGCCAACTGCTTTGGCTGCAAGATCTGCACCATTCCCTACTCTTACGGAATGATCACCCATTCCCAGTTCTCTACCTTTACGTAGCCCATGTAACAAATTATATATGTGGGATCCCGATCCGGTATCTAATTCCCAGGACGTAGAGTGAACTGAGAAACAGTTCTCAATAACTAATACACCCGAAGAAGATGCAACAGCAAGCTTGTTCTTCGTTTGGGCGGAGTGAGAATCCATATATTCTCCTACTTCCTGCTCAGTCTTATAACACTTATAAGGAAGAACGGGACCAACGTTCCCCTGCTCAGTATAATAAGCGGGTTTAGTCAATACATCCATATTATTATCTTGATTAAGGCCTGATTTGGTTGCTACCTGGAGAGAGAGAGAAGAAAACACTTTAGCGTATGCTCTTGCAAGATTAGATTGGTTATTATTTTATCTAATCAGGATGTTTCCCACTGTTTTTATCAAATCTTCTTTCAAACCCTAAAAGGTAAGATTAGCCGGGATTAATTACACCTTACAAGTTCGCCAATCTTTCAACCAGGTCAGTGTTGGTACTTTGAGGGAGGTTCCCCGTGCTTTCGCACGGACCTAATTAAAGTAAACTCGTTTTCCCAGAGGCATAACCCCGTTAACACTTTTCTAGACACCTACTTGATCGGCTAATTGTCCTGTGTAAAATTCTCCTAGGAGTAACTCTTACTCGCAGTGGGTATCGGGATCCATCTATCTCATAGAAGGTATGCAATCTCATTGCAAATTTCAACACTTGAAATTCCCGATAGTGCTTTTACCCCTAACGTGTTATGACCTTGACGAATGCCAACAAACCATAGTCCGCTAGTCAAGTTCAACCCGTACATTTCTTGATTGAATTAAACCCACCCGCACGACCTCTGACGAAAGCCAACAAAGCCGTACGACTAGCCTAACCCAATCGCATCATATGCTACAGATAAGCAATAGTTAGCTACCGCACACTATGCCTTGACGAAAGCCAACAAACGTAGCACGAATACTAAGTATTACTTATCTGAAATGTCGGAGGGCTACGCAGGTTTTTCAGAAAACCATGAGCGTAATGAACTTGATATCGTTGTAGAAACAAGTGATTTTGAAAATGACTGTTTTTTAGGCTTTTCTAGTTTCGCTAAAGAGGTCACTCCCGGTGAAGGGATCTCGGCTCTTTCCTCATCGAATAAGGTGCTGGGTATATCATATATACCGCAGTGCAAAGCAAGAACTATAGAAGCAATCAAAAACTAAACCGTGAGTTTTGAAGCATATGCCTGTTTTTCTAAAGAGGTCACTCCCGGTGAAGGGATCTCGGCTCTTTCCTTATCGAATAAGATGCAGGGTATATCATATATACCGCTGTGCAAAGCAAGACTGTAGCTACCCTTTTTTTATAATGTTTTGATTCTACAACATCTTTTAGGTTTCTTTTCTTTTATTAATCTCATTAATAAATCCCATCAGTTATACTTCCTAAGCATCACAGAAGAAACGAAAGCAGTAATATTTATATATCATCATATATATTGTATAAGCATTCGTCTCAGGCAGTAATATGATCTCATCAAAGAACATTGCAGCAGAAGATAACATATGAAATATTGGATCTACTAGGACGTCCGTGTTTTATTTCGAGCCTATATAAAACACGGATTCCACGGTCGCGATGAATAGCCAAACCCACATCCCTAGACCCCTACGAGAGCGGCAAGTAACACTGCCAATTCTAGGGTTAGGAGACCCGGTCTCGACTCCCCGAGATGGCCTCCCACTGAACCCTAGAACCCGGTTATTTGTGATCCCCTCCTCGGGTCTACCTAATGCGGAAAAGTAAATAATATACAATGGTGACATCAACCTCAATCTGGAAGTGCCCCAATAAAAGAATATTACATACAATGAATTTTACATGAATGAAAATAAAAACCCTCATCTCACATAAAACCGCCGGGTATTCAGAACACGACGATCCAATATAACATATCACAGCAACACATAATATCTCATATCATCAACGTAAGCAAGTATGCATATCCCGATTGTCGTTGATGTATAGCAACGAAGCCGGCGATACACTACATACTATGCTTACAGTCACAGAAAAGAAAGTGTAAAACTATAACATTTGGAATCCACAATCACTTTAGACATCATAAATATGAAATATCACATAGTTCGCATTACATGCCTAACTATATGAATTCCACATTCCAGATAAATAGACAAAGTTAAAATTTCCGATCGAATAATCAAACACCCAAGATTTCCCAAATAGCTCAACACCTGAGCAGAGTTCAAAAATCCCAGAACATGTCACAGCCCCATTGAACCAGCCGTAGAGGGTCAAACCAACGCCTCACATATGGCAACACTAAACTACCACAAACCTTAGGGTTCAGTGGCTGTTTTGACGGTCACATAATCGAGTTAAGGTTACGTTCTTCTAGAGGGTCCACAGATATGCTTGCATGTTTTTCCGAAAGTTTCAAACTCAAGAAAAATTCAACACTTGAAAGTTTTTCGTGTCGGGAAAAAGTGAGTTATTGATATCCGTTCGAACATTTTAACACGTTCTAAATTATCCGGAAAAACTAAACGAAGTTAAACTTTCCGATCGAATCAACGAATTCTAAATATCTTCAGAAAACTCAACACTTGAGTAATATTAAAAATTTCCAGAAGCATTTAGTAATACCTACCGATTTTACCTAGAAGGATCTGTCCCTAATACCAAAGTACGGCCGCGGAACCGACGTGCAAAGCATGGTATTGCCGCGGTTCCGCGGCGCCTTGAGGGAATTAGGCGCTCGTATTTCACAGTTATCCATAGAATCGCCTGCTTAATTTTCTGAGTATTTTTAATAGAGAAAAAACCACCTTTTAAAAAAAATTCCAGAGAGGGGGTCAAAATTGACGTATCGGGGTTCGATCGGACTTTTAATTTCGTATACACGTCTCCTGATGCTCTAGCTAGGCTCTGATACCACTATAGGGTTACTAGGCACTGTCATAAGGGTCTATAAGGCATCAACCATGCCGTATTTAAAATTTTCAAGTGCCGAACAACCTAAAGCGAGGATCTTTGCTAGATAATTAGGGTTAACAAAGCATGTAAACATCTTTACATCTAAGAGAAAGGGATTACAACCTTTGTAGTCCGTTTCTTCGCTTCATAAGCTCCGAGTAGTAGTCCCTTCGCCGCGATCCATGAACTTCCGGACTCTAGAGAGGCTCCACAAGCCGAATGATCCATGCTTGCTTGAATTCTTCCTTTTCGAAGATGATCTACCATGAAGAATCTTTAACCCAAACTTACACTTCACTAAACAACTAATTAGAGAAGTGAACACCCTAATCTAAGTGGCTAGAATAGATGAGTATGAAGAAGTAGGAATTTAGCTCTCTTTTATTTTCAATTTCACACTTTAATTCATCACTTTACAAAAAGCTAGCAAGCTTTTTCAAGGAGGAAGAAGAAGAAGAAGTCTTTTGTAATGAATAATGAATTATTGCTATGGTTACAAATCAATCCTTGAATTAAGAATGAGTGGCTTAACTCATGTAGAGAATTAACTAGGGTAAAGGGTTTTGGTTGGGTTAAGAAATATCTTCACAAAATATCTAAGCTTAAAACAAAAATAAAGTTTCTAGAAGCTTCATGAAAAGCTAACCCAAATCAAACCCTAACCATGTTTAATCTCCACAAATCATGTTGCATTTGTAATCATAACTTGTTACAATATTATATATCACATATATAATATATATTTGTAACAAAAGAAAATAATACAATTAACATATATCGCATATATATCAATGTATTATCCGGTGAGAAAAAGAATCAATAAAGCGAGCTTATATTAGATAATATGATGTAATATATCACATATATAATTATACATTAAATCATCGAATCAATACTTGATCCGACAATCCGGCTATATCGCATATAACCGACTAATATAACAGGTATCGATTCATCGAATCAACACTTGATCCGATGACCCAGCTATATCACATATACTCGGCCGATACGATATATCGCGAGAATAGAATACGGTATCTCATATCGTATTATCCTCGGTTCCACACATATCACATATGTGCTCCTACTCCGTTTTTCCTGAGCTAGGAAACCTCTGTGTAGGAATCTAAAGAATCGTCAATACGCCGGCAGTTGGTGATGATCATATCAAACACCCACAAGCTGCAAGCGGTCAGCTGAACGTAACAGCCACCCAGGTATTGAGCGATCAGAAGATCAAGAAGGAAGCCTGTACATTCTCCTGTGAATTCAATCAGTAACACTACCGTACAGTCCGGTCTCTTCGTCTGATATATCGCATATCTAGTCTAGGGGTGGTAAACGTCAGACCCCAGTAACCGATAAGTCGTGTCGATGTGAGGCTCATAACAGGTCGAGAAACTACTGATAACACTTACCAGTAGCACTCTATATCATCCCTGGCTAGGGACTTCCAGTTATAGCCAATCGAACACAGCACAACATCAACTCCCTATACCGGGAGAGACGAAACCCCTCTTATCGCTCATTGCCTCCATATGATTCGGGACTGCACCCAAAAGCCACCATTTTGCACGCCCTCTTGGATGTGGTATGATGGAAATCAAAGCACAGTGGGAATCACACAAGACTCTATGACGATCTCGGGTCTACAGACTAACCTGTACCAGTGTCACCAGAGAACTGCCATCTGACGTGAGGTATTATACCATCTGGGAGTTCTCGGCATGTCCGTCCAGTGTACTGTTCATACCAGAATATTGCATTTTATACCGCCCATTCTTACGCTCGTTTATTTATAGGCAGGTGTTTTTAATCAGTGTTTGCTACATATTTGCAGAATACTGGTTCTCAACTCTAAACAGTGAAATCCATGGAAAAGTACGACAAATTCCGGATTACTGCCAACAACAGATAAAACACGGGTCTCCGCTCTCTATACGTGCGTTGCCATATACCAGTTAAGGGACAAAATGGCAAATCGATTGTCATGTCATGCACAAAGCTCAATGTCAACACAAGATCCAAGAAATCTACGCGGAGCTCGAGGAAATCATGGCAAAAGATCCACATCACATCACCTTTTGTTCTACTAAAATTCTGGAATAATTGTGAAGAGTTTCTGAGAAAAGTACTATACCATACTGAAGAGGACCACAAACCAGGAAAACCCACCAAATCTCATGGCCCAAGTCGCTAATAAGGCCGCGATTCCGCGGCATAAGCACGCTTAGGCCGTGGGACCGCGGCCATGTGGGCTCCGCACTGGGTCATCTTCTGGGGGCTTTTTTGTAACTTCCTATAGTGCCTGAATGTTGCCCTAGGTTCTCTGTTTCCTGCCTATAAATACCCCAGAATTTGCCAAGCCAAGGGTGAATTTTCATTGTTTCTCTTTTTGTTAGGATTTATTCTTTTTCTTCTTCTTCTTCATTCTTCCTCCATGAAAATGTAGTGAGAGCATTGAGTGGATGTTAATGAAGATGAGGGTTTTTGTATCATTCTCTTTTGTTTAACTTCCCCTTGAGATTTTTGCTTCCTCTTGATCTTTCAACATCTTCATTGAGCTTGAAAGGTTAAGGGTTAGTTATTGATCTCAAGGGTCGTATTTTCTTATGGAATTAGCGCTTCATTTCACATGCGTTCTCTACCCTTCTCTTTATCTTGCAACCTCTTGATTGAGCTTGCAAGTTTAAGGGTTGGCTATTGATCCCATGCTTGTCTTGAGTTCTAGTTTCTAGTTCTTTTTATTGCTTATTTATTACTTGCTTTTTATTACCTTGCTTTACTTATTTGCAATTTAAATTCATACACTTACTTACTTGTAATCTTTTCTTTTCTTTGTTCTTTTCTTTTGCTCTTTTTGGTTCTTTTTGTGAATGGTTGTAATTATTGTTGTTGTTAAGAATCAATACGATATTGTAAGTTAATACTTCCTTGCTCATTTTCTTTTCCCGTTATTTTCCATTGATCTCCGTCCAAACCATACGCAAGCGCTCCGTTAGGCACCCTACCCTAACAAGGTAACGGTGATTCCTAACCACGACCGGTTGCGTTCGGTTTGGCCGGAGGCGAAAGCAAGAGACAAGAACGGAAGGACAAGGGTAAATAAGCCGGATTCCACGAATACCGCGCTTAAATCCCCTAATCCACGTTGTTGCCGATTGCTCTAGCTTCAATTGGTCAAGACTCGGCTCAAAGGTTTTGAGTACGGATTTCTTTAGCTTACAATCTCGTATCTTTTTCTTAACAACTTTATACTTGCAAATAATACACATAGGTTAGATTGAACAAACTCATACAAATTCTTTATTGACTCGTCTAAAAGAAGAAAGGACATACAACCATCTCCCTATGGAACGACCCGTGCTCAACCGGCTAGCTGTATAGCGACACCGTCTTGATCGCGGTAAACTTTAGAACTTAGAACATCCGACACGCTTTTAGCCTGCGATCAAATGGCGCCGTTGCCGGGGAGACGGTAGCGTATTTTTTTCTTGTTATTCGGGTTAATATTCTTTTTGTATATATATAAAAAAATATATATATCTTTTTTTTTTATCATTTTTATGGGCAAGAGTGCAGATTTTTGCAGATTTGCAAACTGCGATTGTGGGGAGCAAAGTGTACATTCAAGGCTAAGGTGATTGCAAAGTACAGTGCCAAAGATCCGGGTAGTTTGACCCGCGCAAGCGGACTTTTCAAGCTTACCGGATTTGATTCAACGGGGGTTTCCTAACCCAAAAACTTAACGGTACGTACTTTACTAACACCTTCTTCTCAAATCCGACGCATCCAATATACTATTCTTTGCAGGATTCTTTGCAAGTTCGCTAACAAACGCTAAAAATTGACTAACCCGTATTTGTTGCAGTGCCGCGCTTAAACTAAAAAACGATTTTTTTGATTCTTTATAGAATTTTTATTGAATTGCGCATTGCATCAATTAATACGGACTTAAGGGCAAGCGAACCCCACAATATACGGTAAAGGATTTCATCACCTTTTCCGTGGCCCACAAATCAGGAACTTGAGCATAACGTTTACCCGCACAAAATTTAAAAGAAACTAGACTTTAAGCCTTAAGGACTTCGCGCTCACTAGGAGAAGTCAACTGTGTTTAGAACCTCGCTTAACGGTATATTGTTTACGGGGTGTCTAGGAAAGTGTTAACGGCGAAACCGCCAAAAGAGAAAGGGTTATTTAATTAAGGAACTTCGCGAAAGCGTTGGAAAACCTCCCTTTATCTCTGCACTTACCTGGCCTCGTGATCAGTGTATCTTGAGCCCGTTTCTCGACACAGTTTTACTTCGACAATCAAGTTCTGGAGCAGGTCTAGTTGACCTAGGTGAACCCTAGAACGATTAGGTGTGTGGTATTTTTGTGTCGTGATTGTTTTTGTCCATATTCTTTTTTGTGTGTATATTTCATTCTTTTGTTAATATCTAAAAAAAAATTTTTTTTTTTTAAAAAAAATATAAAAAATCACATTCTTTTCCCCCTCCTTTTCTCTTCCTTTCTTTCCTTCTCTCATCATATCATGGGTACCCCACCTCGCAAAACTCTTGCCGAACTTTGGTACCCACAACCAGACATTACATCTTACGGTTCTTGCTTTGGCCGAACATCGAACGACCCCTCCATGCCCAAAATCTCTTTGAAAGATCGGATAGACGCGTCTAGGACAAACACTTGCCCTTCGCAATCCACTTTGTATCAACCCTTTCAACCTCCCCCACCCTCTTATGTTGATACCCCTTTTGCAAGTCGTCCTTTGTCCATCGCTGAACGTATTGAACAATCCTGTAGCCGATCTTTCACTCCTTTCACCACTACAGATTCTTGGGATCAACAATTCCATTCACCTTCTTATCTAAATGTTGATCCTGCTCCTGTCCAGCCATTCAATTCCTATGAATACTACCCAACTTTTGCACCTTCCCTAGACATTGCTTCAGCACCGCCATTTGGGAGTTTTCAGTATCCAAACAACTTCGAATCTTTTACTGAAACTCCATCACAACACATGTCTAGTCTGGAACAGTCGTTGGAAGACTTTAGGGTAGCGTCATGCCAACAGATGATGGATTTGAATGCGTCCATGGCCGCCCTCATACAACCTAGTGACCCGGTAGCTAGTTTTCAACTAGTTCCAAATTTTCCAATGTATGAAGAGGCGGTAGGACAGGTTGAGAATTTGAGTGGAGAGAGTGAGCTGTACCCCCTTCCGAATCAAGCCTACCCGTTTCAACTTGCATCCCACAACTCCGGTTTTGAATGTCGATCTAGTGGTCCAAACGATTCATTGATTAGAGATAGAACAGATAATGAGTTGTGTGACTTTGTAGTGTTTGATTTGCCCGATTGTGAAGGGTCCCTTTCGAGTGAAACCACACCCAATCCTTTTGACCTCTACACCTCCACTCTAGAACCTGAATTGATTGAAATCCATGCTTTTGATGAGGTGTCTGAGAAAATTGACTTTCACTTGATTAAGGATATTGACGCCGGGAATATTTTGGATGATGAACCTGTAGATCTGGCAGAGTTTTTCTCTCCAATTCATCATCCCGAGTCATTCAAAATTTTTCCCGAACCCCATATGCGTCTGGATTTTGAAGAGAAATGCATGGATGTGCTAAATTTTGAGGAGAATTTTGAGGATAGCTTTGAGGATGAACCAGTTTTAATTGAAGAGTCGGATTTTCCAATTCATCCTGTTCCTTTCATTGACTGTGTACACCCTCCTGAACCTTTAACCGATAACCTTCCTCAATCACCTACCTCCATCCTTTCCATCGTTCCGACCTTGCAAGAACCCGTCTCACTTTCATTTCATATGTCTGGTTTACCAAGTTCGGCGTACCCATGGTTTCTCACGAATCTTGAGGGATTTGACCCCATTTCTCGACGGGTTAATAGATTAGCACAACCGCTTTTTACACATCGCTCATCACAAATTGTGCTAATCTATTCACTCCATTTGCACCCTCAAGTTCGTACTCCACTTCTTTTTCCCTTCCGCCATTCTTCTTCTTCTGATATACCAAAGACCGTATCCCGCTTCTATCTCCATACGGTCTCGCGTATTCTCCATTTCTTACCTCTCCGCGTTCTTTCACCAACCAGCACATTATAGAGATAAAATCTTTGAATGGTTGGTGCTCTCTTTTGGCCTTTGTAAGGCCTTGTATAGTTTGGTACTATTCTCTTTCCCCCCTAATCCTGATCTTCAACGCTTAACAGTGAAAACACTGTTTTACTTAAGTTTGGGGGGGACTCCTTTTTTGTATATATTTTTTGTTTTCTTTGTTGTATATAATTTGTTTCTAGGGAGCGCCGACAATTTTGACCATCTTGGTGTAGCCTAACAGTGAGGGCACTGTCAAGTTTAAGTTTGGGGGTATGCTCGGTAAGCTTTCTTCCTTCGCATTCATTTGTATATTTTGCATTTGCATACCTTATTAAAAACCCACAAAAATTGAAAATTTTCCAAAAAATATAAAAACTTTGTCGTCAAGTTAGCTAATAAGGTAACTTAGATCTTTATTCCGAAAGTTTAGTTGATATGATAGAAATAACTAAATTCTAGGCTTAGGGATTGAAAACCCTAAAAATAACCCTCATTCTGTCTAACTTTGGTAAGTATACGTCCTTACAGTTTTTTTGAGAAATAGGTAATCTTGAGTTCAGTTCTTGAGTTAAGTCAAAATGAAGGGAAAGTATTGAAGCTTTACTGGAGGATAAGTCTGAAAAATAGTTTTTTTTCTCGAGTTCAAATTTAGAAAGTATATACCCTACAAACTGCACTTACACGCACCTTGAAACTTGGGATAGTAGAGCATACCTAGAATACTCTTGCCTGAAAACCTAGTATGAAAGAAAAAACGGTATTTAAAGCTAAACACCAAAAGAGCATGTTGAAAAATATATCCGGTCTTGAAAAAGAAAAAGAAAAAGAAAAAAGAAAAAAAAATAGAATAAAGTCAAGACCTGGAAACTGCTATTTACGCTTTAAAGTTCACACATTCAGTAATCGGTCGTTAGTGCCTCAAGAAGCATTAATAGTCGCATGAAAAGTGTGTGAGCAAATCCGTCCATCCTTAATGAAAAGAAGTAGTATTAGGTATTAGGGCAAGGGTATTATAGCTTGAATTGAATTCTCAAGTGTAGGGGTGCAAAGATACACACACGTAGGGGTATACAATTGATGTTTGGATAAGAGATAGAAATAAAGAATAAGACTCGTGTTTTCTGTAAAGTTGATAAAAATCCCTGATTTGAGGCCGCACTTTAGAAGGAAAACTCAGGAGAACCGACATCTTTCTAAACTTTTTTGGAACGTATATGACCTAAGGTTAAATAGATAGGAGGTGTGAAGCATTAGGGTTGGATATTTCTAACTTAGGATGATAGAGTTTCTAATGTAAATACTAAACTGTAGGAGTAGAATCGATGTTAACTTATGACACTAGCCTGACAGGATTTTGTGGGTGTAATCCGCTGAAAACCATCAGGAGACAACACTCCTCCTACTAGGGACACCTAGAGGTTTAACGGCTTGTTGCACGTGCTCAGTGCAATCGCGTTCCCTGCGAAAGTGCGGTTAGAATCTTATACTTTTTTGTGAATAATTGGTTTTGCTCGGGACGAGCAAAAGTTAAGTTTAGGGGTATTTGTTCATACCAGAATATTGCATTTTATACCGCCCATTCTTACGCTCGTTTATTTATAGGCAGGTGCTTTTAATCAGTGTTTGCTACATATTTGCAGAATACTGGTTCTCAACTCTAAACAGTGAAATCCATGGAAAAGTACGACAAATTCCGGATTACTGCCAACAACAGATAAAACACGGGTCTCCGCTCTCTATCCGTGTGTTGCCACATACCAGTTAAGGGACAAAATGGCAAATCGATTGTCATGTCATGCACAAAGCTCAATGTCAACACAAGATCCAAGAAATCTACGCGGAGCTCGAGGAAATCATGGCAAAAGATCCACATCACATCACCTTTTGTTCTACTAAAATTCTGGAATAATTGTGAATAGTTTCTGAGAAAAGTACTATACCATACTGAAGAGGACCACAAACCAGGAAAACCCACCAAATCTCATGGCCCAAGTCGCTAATAAGGCCGCGGTTCCGCGGCATAAGCACGCTTAGGCCGCGGAACCGCGGCCATGTGGGCTCCGCACTGGGTCATCTTCTGGGGGCTTTTTTGTAACTTCCTATAGTGCCTGAATGTTGCCCTAGGTTCTCTGTTTCCTACCTATAAATACCCCAGAATTTGCCAAGCCAAGGGTGAATTTTCTTTGTTCCTCTTTTTGTTAGAATTTAGTCTTTTTCTTCTTCTTCTTCATTCTTCCTCCATGAAAATGTAGTGAGAGCATTGAGTGGATGTTAATGAAGATGAGGGTTTTTGTATCATTCTCTTTTGTTTAACTTCCCCTTGAGATTTTTGCTTTCTCTTGATCTTTCAACCTCTTCATTGAGCTTGAAAGGTTAAAGGTTAGTTATTGATCTCAAGGGTCGTATTTTCTTATGGAATTAGCGCTTCATTTCACATGCGTTCTCTACCCTTCTCTTTATCTTGCAACCTCTTGATTGAGCTTGCAAGTTTAAGGGTTGGCTATTGATCCCATGCTTGGCTTGAGTTCTAGTTTCTAGTTCTTTTTATTGCTTATTTATTACTTGTTTTTTATTACCTTGCTTTACTTATTTGCAATTTAAATTCATGCACTTACTTACTTGTAATCTTTTCTTTTCTTTGTTCTTTTCTTTTGCTCTTTTTGGTTCTTTTTGTGAATGGTTGTAATTATTGTTGTTGTTAAGAATCAATACGATATTGTAAGTTAATACTTCCTTGCTCATTTTCTTTTCCCGTTATTTTCCATTGATCTCCGCCCAAACCATACGCAAGCGCTCCGTTAGGCACCCTACCCTAACAAGGTAACGGTGATTCCTAACCACGACCGGTTGTGTTCGGTTTGGCCGGAGGCGAAAGCAAGAGACAAGAACGGAAGGACAAGGGTAAATAAGCCGGATTCCACGAATACCGCGCTTAAATCTCCTAATCCACGTTGTTGCCGATTGCTCTAGCTTCAATTGGTCAAGACTCGGCTCAAAGGTTTTGAGTACGGATTTCTTTAGCTTACAATCTCGTATCTTTTTCTTAACAACTTTATACTTGCAAATAATACACATAGGTTAGATTGAACAAACTCATACAAATTCTTTAATGACTCGTCTAAAAGAAGAAAGGACATACAACCATCTCCCTGTGGATCGACCCGTGCTCAACCGGCTAGCTGCATAGCGACACCGTCTTGATCGCGGTAAACTTTAGAACTTAGAACATCCGACACGCTTTTAGCGTGCGATCATGTACCCAGTCTCCACTGAGCACCCGCACACCATCTTTGATGTCAAACACCGATGGATATGGGATCATCCATCGCTCATCATATGGGTCAGGATGCGTATACGCTAGTCTACTCTGGTGTATCGGGGCCCTGTCTCGATACACCCTCGACTAGGAACAATTATAGGATGTACTCATAGACTACCGTGGCCCCACTTGTATGATCTCATCATAGTCCCAGTAGTCGAGTACATATTCTAAGGGCTTTATCAACATGTGAGAGCAAGAAAGTAAACTAATATAAGTCAACATGTTAAGACAAAGTGAAACCAAATAGCATACTATCATATCGAGCAAGAAAGTCCTCTCTATATATATCCTAGCATCCACTATAATATACATCATATGTACAACAATGGCCTCTAGGGCATATATATAACTAACAGATCCAACTATCATTTCGTGATAAACTAGATGGAAGCCACTCTAGTCACCACACTCCAGAAAGTATGCAACGCTAGCAAGTTTTCTGTATATTTGAAACTCCCGATGTGGCTTTTGCCCCTAACCACCTTTGACCTTAACAAGGTCAACAAATCATAAGTCGCTAGTCAATTTTAACCCGTCACTATCTTTATTAACCTAGACCCACCGGGATATGCCCTTGACAAGGTCAACAAGGCTATATGACTGTCTTAGTTAATTGCATCATATGCTACAAACAATCACCACTCAGCTACCGTACACTACGCCTTGACAAGGTCAACAAACGCAGCACGAATACTGAATACTACTCGTAAGAAATGACGGAGGGTTACGGCTGATTTTTAACGAAAACCTTTAACGTAATGAACTTGATATCGTTGAAGGAACTAAATAGTTTTGAAAACAGGTGGTTTAGGCTCCACTTTTTAAAATTTGTGGTTTTGATGAAAACCGAGTTATCTACAGTATCATAAACTTTCACTCAAGAGGTCACTCCTCGTGAAGGGATCTAGGCTCTTGCCTCCAAGAATGAGGTGCTGGATATTCCTGAACGAATACCACTATGCAAAGCATAAGAATACAACTATAGTTTTTCGAAATTTGTTCCGACAACATCTTTTAGGTTTATTTTTCCTTTTATTAATCAAAATTAATGCGGTCCTATCAATTAATCTCTATCACACTAGAAAATAACGAAAATACAATGTACGTATATACCATCCGCATTCGCTACGAGCCCCCGTCATGCACCGCTAGGTTACTTAACTAATGACAGAGAGGGGGCTGGACTAGCGCGGGTGCAAAACATATGCAACATCTACTAATGTGTGTGTGTGTATATATATATATATAACATTCTTCTCAGGCATGACATAAGCAACATCACAGAAAAGCAATAAGCAACACAGAATAACGGATACTCTACGATCCCCGAGTTTCATTTGAGCCGCAAATGAAACCCGACGTTCCCCGGTCATGGATAGCATGTGCAATGTATAACCAAGATCCCTACGAGTATGGCAAGTAACCTGCCAATCCCAGAAGTGAAGCAACCCCAATCAACAAAGTGAATGGGCCACCCAGCACTTCACGGAATCCGATAACTTGAGCACCCCTCTGTGGGTCATCCTATAACCCCAACGAGTGCGGCGAATAGTCCGCCAATTCTAGAGTGAGTCCTCCTCCCTCTCAGCGCCATGAGATGAGGGCCCGTTGCCTTTTAAAACCTGGCTATTCGAGCACTCCACCGCGGGGTAATCCTAGTACAGAAAATAAAAACATATATACAACGGTGACATTGACCTCAACCCGGTCGTGCCCCAAAAAAAGTGTTGGGTTATGCCAGTGCCCTGGCCATCAAACCGTGAAAGATTGCGGAACAAATTTTTTCAAAACTGGCGCTAGAACAACCCGAATTACGGATCGACCATTAACCCTAAAGCTAGCAAACTATAAAGAGAGGAGTGAAGAATGGTTATACCGAATGATCCGTGTCCTTCGGTCTTTAACCATCATCCCAAGCTCCTAGAGGCCTCCATGATCAAGCTTGATCTCCGGTCTCCCTCCATGGAAGATGATCCACCAGAGGATTTGTATTTCGTGCTCGAACCTTATAGCCGAGGTAACTAGGGTACCTAGTTCGCTAAACTAAATAGCTAAGAGGATGAAGAATCTAATGATGGATTAACTTATCTCCAAAGACCCTAGGTTTCTCAACATATGAGACTTGAAGGGTGGAGCTAGAAGATGAAGCTTGAGATTGAGAGTGTGAGGCAACTCAAGAAAAATGGCTAAGTGTTGTGTGTTATGTTGTGAGCAATAAATGAGGTAACCAATAAATATTTCAAGTCTCCAAAATATCTTAAGACCTCAAAATATCTTATGTCTCTAAAAAATCTCACAACAAAACAAAATATCAAGCATGCTAGAATAGTAACCATGAGTCACTACTAAGCCATGCTATAATATATGCAATAAACACCTCATCCCCTCCACCTCATTAACCATTGAATCCTAAATGGTTAAAACTAAATGAGGTGGCATCTTTAAGATGCACCATGTGATAAACTACAAGAATAACCCTCATCCGAATATACATACCCGTATCCGTATTCCGAAAAATACTGTTAGTTATATATATGCCCTAGAAGCAATTGTTGTACATATGATTTATATTATAGTGGATGCTTGGATATATATAGAGAGGACTTTCTTGCTCGATATTATAGTATGCTATATGGTTTCACTTTATCTTAACATGTTAACAAATACTGTTTTGTGATCACGTGCTAATAAAGCCCTTAGGATATGTACTCGACTACTAGGACAATGATAAAGATCATACTAGTGGGGCCAGGGTAGTCTACGAGTACATCCTATAACTGTTCCTAGTCGAGGGTGTATCGAGACAGGGCATCGATACTCCAGAGTAGACTAGCGTATACGGATCTTGACCCATATGATGGGCGATGGATGATCCCATATCCATTGGTGTTGGACATCAAAGATGGTGTACGGGTGCTCAGTGGATACTGGGTTCACTGAACCGACTCACCGAGAACTCCTGGATGGTATTATATCTATCGTCAGATAGCAGTTCTCCGGTGACACTGGTACAGGTTAGTCTGTAGACCTGAGATCGTCATAGAGTCTTGTGTGATTCCCACTACGCTTTGATTTCCACCATACCACGTCCAAGTGGGCGTGCAGAACGGTGGCTTTTGGGTACTGTCCCGAATCACATGGAGGCAATGAGCGATAGGAGGGGTTTCGTCTCTCCCGGTATTGGGAGTTGATGTTGTGCTGTGTTCGATTGGCTATAACTGGAAGTCCCTGGCCAGGGATGATATGAAGATTTACTGGTAAGAATTATCAGTAGTTTCTCGAACTGTTATGAGCCTTACATCGACACGACTTATCGGTTACTGGGGTCTGACGTTTACCACCCCTAGACTAGATATGCAACATATCAGACGAAGAGACCGGACTGTACGGTAATGTTTACTGATTGGATTCACAGGAGAATGCACAGGCTTGGTTGTTGATCTTCTGATTGCTTAATTCACAGGTGGCTGTTACATTTAGCTGACCGCTTGCAGCTTGTGGGTGTTTGATATGATCATCACCTACTGCTGGCGTATTGACGATTCTTTAGAGTCCTACACAGAGGTTTCCTGGCTCAGACAAAACGGAGTAGGAGCACATATGTGATATGTGCGGGACCGAGAATAATACGATATGAGATACCGTATTCTATTCTCGCGATAAGAGATATCGGCCGGGTATATGCGATATAGTCGGGTCATCGGATCAAGTGTTGATTCGACGAATTGGTACTTGTTATATTAGTCGGTTATATGTAATATAGACAGATTTTCGGATCAAGTGTTGATTCGATAATTTAATGTATAATTATATATGTGATATATTACATTACGTTAACTAATATAAGCTCGCTTTATTGATTCATTTTCTCACTGGATAATACATTGATGTATATGCGATATATGATAATTGTATTATTTTCTTTTGTTACAAAATATAATGTATATGTGATATATAATATTGTAACAAGTTAGGGTTACAAATGCAACATGGTTGTTAAGTTTAAACAAAATTAGTGTTTGGATTTAGATTAGCTTTTGGGTTAGCTTTTGGGTGAAGCTTCATGAAGCTTTCCTTTTGTCATTTTGCTTTGATATTTTGTGTAGATATTTGTTCACCCAACCCAAACCCTTAACTCTAGTTTATTCTCTACATGAGTTAAAGCCTTCATTTTATTAACTCATGGTTGTAATTTTAACCACAACAATAATTCATTATTAATCACAAAAGCTTTCTTCTTCTTCTTCCTCCCTGAAAAAGCTTTCTAGCTTTTTGTGTTGTGATGATTTAAAGTGAGAAATTGAAAATAAAAGTGAGAAAAATTCCTACTTCATCATCCTCATCTATTCTAGCCACTTATATTAGGGTGTTCACTTCACTAATACTTGATTAGAGAAGTGAGAGCTTGAGTTTGAGATTCTTTAAGGTAGATCATCTTCGAAAAGGAAGACTGCTAGCAAACATGGATCATTCGACTTGTGGAGCCTCTCTAGAGTCCGGAAGTTCATGGATCACGGCGAAGGGACTACTACTCGGAGCTTATAAAGCGAAGGAACGGACTACAAAGGTTGTAATCCCTCTCTCTTAGATGTAAAGTTGTTTACATGCATGTTAACCCCAATTCTCTAGTTAAGATCTTGGTTAGTGTTTGTTTAGCAACCCAAAAATTTTTAAGTAGCATGATTGATGTTTGCCAAAACCTTCACAAGGTGCTATGCTAACCCAACAGTGGTATCAAAGCCAAGTTAGAGCATTAGTAGTTGTCTAAATGAAGTTAGAAGTCCGATCGAACCCCGAAACCCCGGAACGACCCCTTTTCTGGAAATTTTTCAAAAGGTTGAAATTTTTCATATTAAAAATACTCAGAAAATCATGCAGGGAATTTTATGGACCCACCTGAACAACGAGTCCCTAACTCGCTACAGTGACCGCGTAACTGCGGCTAAAACAGGGTTTTGGCGGCGGTTCCGCGGCGCCACTGTGGAGGCTTGGGACGGGCCCTTCAGCGACGGTCCATAGGTGCTGGGGCATGCTACTGTGAATTTTTATTGCTACTCAAGTGTTAAGCTCACTATGGTATTTTGGGAATTCGTTGTATCTATCGAATTATATAACTTCGCCTAGTTATCTGTGATGTTTATGTATTGCTGTGATATATTATATTGGATCGTTGTATATTGAATAGTCGGGGGCTTTATGTGAGATGAGAGTTTTCTTTTTCAATCATGTAAAATTCATTTGTATGTAATATTCTTTTATTGGGGCACTTCCGGGTTGGGGATGATGTCACTATTATATATTATTTACTATTCCGCATTAGGATAGACCCAAGACGGATAGCAGAAGTAACCGGGTTCCAGGGTCCAGTGGGAGGCCATCTCGAGGAGTCGAGACCGGGTCTCCTAACCCTAGAATTGGCAGGGTTACTTGCCTCTCTTGTAGGGGTCTAGGAATGTGGGTTTGGCTATTCATCGCGACTGTGGAATCCGTGTTTTATATTGGCTCAAAATAAAACACGGACGTCCTAATATATCCAATATTTTATATGTTGACTTCTGCTGCAATGTTCTGTGATGAGATCATATTACTGCCTGAGAGGAATGCTTATACTATATATATGTGTTGACATATAAATATTACTGCTCTCGTTTCTTCTGTGATGCTTAGGAAGCTTAAATGATGGGTTTTATTAATGAGATTAATAAAAGAAAAGAAACCTAAAATATGATGTAGGATCAAATTTTCAAAAAGAGCAGCTACAGTTTTTGCTTTGCATAGCGGTATTCCTTGTAGAATATCCAGCACCTTATTCGATAAGGAAAGAGCCGATATCCTTTCACAGGGAGTGACCTCTTTAGAAAAACTGGCAGATGCTACAAACTTACGGTTTAGTTTTTGATTGCTTCTATAGTTCTTGCTTTGCACAGCGGTATTTATGAAATATCCTGCACTTTATTCGATGATGAAAGTGCCGAGATCCCTTCACCGGGAGTGACCTCTTTAGCAAAACTGGCAGATGCTACAAACTCATGATTTAGTTTTTGATTGCTTCTATAGTTCTTACTTTGCACAGCGGTATTTATGAAATATCCTGCACCTTATTCGATAAGGAAAGAGCCGAGATCCCTTCACCGGGAGTGACCACTTTAGCGAAATTAGAAAAGCCTAAAAAACATTCCTTTTTCAAAATCACTTGTTTCTACAATGATATCAAGTTCATTACACTTATGGTTTTCTGAAAAACCTGGATAGCCCTCCGTCATTTCAGATAAGTACTACTTAATATTCGTGCTACGTTTATTGACTATGTTAAGGCGTAGTGTGCGGTAGCTAATTAGTGCTTATCTGCTAAAACATGAGATGTGATTGGATTATGATAGTTGTACGACTTTGTTGACTATGTTAAGGGTCGTGCAGGTGGGTTTAATTCAATCTGGAAATGACGGGTTGAACATGGCTAGCAATTATGATTTGTTGACTATGTTAAGGTCATAAGTTGCTTGAGGCAAAAGCATTATTGGGAATTTCAAATGTTGAAATTTGCAATGAGATTGCATACCTTCTATGAGATAGATGGATCCCGATACCCACTGCGAGTAAGAGTTACTCTTGGGAGAATTTTACATAGGACAATTAGCCGATCAAATAGGTGTCTAGAAAGGTGTTAACGGGGTTTTGCCTCTGGGAAAAACAAGGTTTATACTAATTAGGTCCGAGCGAAAGCACGGGGAACCTCCCTCAAAGTACTAACACTGATCTGGCTGAATGATTGACGAAATTGTAGGGTGTAATTAATCCCGGCTAATCTTACCTTTTAGGGTTTGATGGAAGATTTGATTAAAACAGTAGGAGCCATCCTGATTAGATAAGATAATAACAAATCTAATTTTGCAAGAGCACACGCTAAAGTATTTTCTTCTCTCTCTTTCTCTCCATGTAGCGACCATGTTAGGCCTTAATCAAGATAATAACATTGATGTATTGACCGAACCAGCTTGTTATACTGAGCAGGGGAACGTTGGTTCCGTTCTTTCTTATAATTATTATAAGACTGAACAGGAAATAGGGGAATACCAGAATTCACACGCCGCCCAAACGAAGAATAAACATGTTGATGCATCTTCTTCGGATGTGTTAGTTACCGAGAACTGTTTCTCAGTTCACTCTACGTCCTGGGCATTAGATACCGGATCAGGATCCTACATATGCAATATATTGCATGGGCTAAAGAAAGATAGAGAACTGGGAATGGGTGATCATTTCGTAAGAGTGGGGAATGGTGCAAATGTTGTAGCCAAAGCAGTTGGCGATTACCACCTTGTATTACCAAGTGGAAATACATAGATTCTGAACGAATGCTATTATATACCGAACATGATATGCAACATTATATAAGTTTCTTTATTAAGTAAAGAAAAATATAATTTTGTAATACAGGATAATGTTATGAACATCTTCCTAAATCAAAAGTTGATTGGATCAGGCTCGTTACATAATGGCATATACGTTATAAATCAAAACACAGTTCTTAATATACAGAACATACACAAGAGGAAGAGTTCAGAAATGAACGAATCCTTCTTGTGGCATTGTAGATTAGGTCATATCAATGCAACACGGCTAGCTAAGTTACATAAGGATGGATATTTGAATCCGTTCGAATTTTTATCTTATGACACTTTCCAGTCATGTCTCAAAAGCTAGATGACCAAAACTCCGTTTAGTGGACACGGAACTCTTAGAACTGATACATAGTGATGTATGTAGTCCCATGTCTACACATGCCAGGAACGGTTCTTCCTACTTCATTACATTCACTGACAATCTCTCAAGATACGGACATGTGTTCCTGTTGAAACACAAGTCTGAATCTTTTAAGAAATTCAGGGAATATAAACACGAAGTCGAGAACCAAACGGGTAAAAGTATTAAAATCCTTCGGTCTGATCGAGGAGGAGAATACTTGAGCAATGAGTTTCTGGACTATTTAAAAGAGAATGGGATTCTCTCTCAGTTTACTCCTCCTTATACACCACAGCACAACGGTGTATCAGAGCGGAGGAATCGCACCCTATTAGATATGGTGCGCTCAATGATGAGCTCCGCTGAGTTGCCTATTTCCTTTTGGGGTTATGCGCTGGAGGCAGCAGCATACCTATTGAATCAAGTTCCATCTAAATCTGTACCTACCACACCATATGAGATATGGGGTGGGAAGAGACCATATTTTAAACGAGTTAAGATATGGGGTTGTCCGGCCTATGACAAAAGGCAAAATCCGGATAAACTCGAGGCACGATCAATTCTTTGCAACTTTGTGGGATATCCTAAGAATTCATAAGGATATATTTTCTACAACACTGAGGAACAAAAGGTGTTTGTTTCTCAATATGCCACCTTTTTGGAAAAGGAATTTCTTGCAAAATAAATTAGTGGCGAAGAGGTAGAACTAGAAGAAGTTCCAGCAGCACAAACTGCAACTGAAGATTTAATGGAACCAGAGAATTCAGTAGTTCCCGACGAACCCCCACCTCTCCGCCGATATAATAGAGTTCTTCATCCACCTGAGAGATACTACGGTTTTCTCATCGATGGTGGGAGTGAGGATTGCATCATGGAAGATGATGACCCAACTAGCTTCGAGCAGGCCATCACGAGTGGAGACTCTGTGAAATGGCTTGATGCAATGCGATCTGAGATGGAATCCATATACACCAACAAAGTATAGACTTTGGAAATTGCTCCTGAAGGGGTAAAACCCATTGGGAGCAAATGGATCTTTAAGAAGAAACTTGGTGTAGATAGAAAAGTTGAGACTTTCAAAGATAAACTTGTTGCAAAGGGTTTTCGTCAACGACCAGGTGTGGATTATGACGAAACCTTTTCTCCAGTGACTATGCTTAATTCCATCCGGATCTTACTTGCCATTGATGCATACTATGACTACAAAATTTGGCAAATGGATGTTAAGACTGCCTTTCTAAATAGTGATTTGGAAGAGTACGTGTACATGATTCAGCTAGAGGGCTTCGTAGACAGTGGTAGCAGCGGAAAGGCATGCAAGCTTCTTAAATCAATCTATGGGTTGAAGCAGGCATCGCGGAGTTGGAACATATGTTTTGATGTGGTAGCCATAGAGTTTGACTTCATCAAAAACATAGTTGAACATTGTATATACAAGAAGGTGGCAGAGAGTAAGGTTGTCTTCCTCGTATTATACGTGGATTTTGATAGGAAATGATATTCCTATGCTGCACTCGGTCAAGCTCTTCTTATCACATAGATTCTCAATGAAAGAGTTATGTGATGCCTCCTGCATTTTAGGAATTAAGATCTATAGAGATAGATCTAGACAAATACTTGGATTGTCCCAATACAGGCACATTGACACCATACTAAAGAGGTTTAGTATAGAAGAATCCAAGCATGGGAACTTACCCACGATCTCTGGACTCACTCTCTCCAAAGAGATGTCTCCCAAGACTGATTTGGAAAGAGCTCGCATGCAAGGAATACCCTATGCTTCGGCAGTAGGCTCTATCATGTACACGATACTATGTACCAGACCCGGTGTAGCATGCTCACTAAGTGTAGTGAGTAGCTGTCAAGCAGATCCTGGAAAGACTCACTGGGCAGCTGTGAAGAACATTCTCAAGTACTTGAGAAGGACTAAAGAGTTGGTAACGGAGAACTCCAGGTGGAGTCCTTTACCGATTCGAGCTTCCTGAGTGATAAGGACGACTCTAAGTTGCACTCGGGATTTGTCTTTACCCTAAATGGAGGGGCGGTTTGTTGGAAGAGTTCCAAACAGGAAACCGTGGCAGATTCGACGATGGAGGCTGAGTACATCGCTCCCAACGATGCTGCTAAAGAGGTTGTCTGGATAAAGAAATTCATCACTGAACTTGGTGTGGTTCCGTCCATTGAGCATCCAATAACTCTGTATTATGATAACAATGGAGCTGTGGCTTTGGCCAAGGAACCCAGGTCCCATCAGAAATCTTGACATATTCTGAGGCGGTATCACCTGATCCGGGAGTTAATTGATCGCCGCGAGATCGAGGTCAGGAGAGTTGATACGAAGGACAACACTGCGGATCCACTCACAAAGGCCATTCCTCAGATACAATTTGAGAGACTTTTCGGGATATTGGGTATGAGATAATACAACAGCTGGCCTTAGTGCAAGTAGGAGATTGTTAGTTATATATATGCCCTAGAGGCCATTGTTGTACATATGATGTATATTATAGTGGATGCTTGGATATATATAGAGAGGGCTTTCTTGCTCGATATGATAGTATGCAATCTAGTTTAACTTTATCTTAACATGTTAACAAATACTGTTTTGTGATCACGTGTTGATAAAGCCCTTAGGATATGTACTTGACTACAAGGACTATGATACAGATCATACTAGGGGGGCCAGGGTAGTTTGGGAGTACAACCTATAACTGTTCCTAGTCGACGGTGTATCGAGACAGGGCATCGATACTCCAGAGTAGACTAGCGTATACGCATCTTGACCCATATGATGGGCGATGGATGATCCTATATCCATTGGTGTTGGACCTCAAAGATGGTGTACGGGTGCTCAGTGGAGACTGGGTATACTGAACGGACTCGCCGAGAACTCCTGGATGGTATTATACCTATCGTCAGATAGCAGTTCTCCGGTGACACTGGTACAGGTTAGTCTGTAGACCCGATATCGTCATAGAGTCTTGTGTGATTTCCACTGTGCTTTGATTTCTACCTTACCATGTCTAAGAGGGCATGCAAAACGATGGCTTTTGGATGCAGTCCCGAATCACATCGAGGCAATGAGCGATAGGAGGGGTTTCGTCTCTCCCGGTATTGGGAGTTGATGTTGAGCTGTGTTTGATTGGCTATAACTGGAAGTCCCTGGCCAGGGCTGATATGGAGATTTACTGGTAAGAGTTATCAGTAGTTTCTCGACCAGCTATGAGCTTTACATCGACACGACTTATCGGTTACTGGGGTCTGACGTTTACCACCCCTAGACTAGATATGCAACATATCAGACAAAGTGATCGGACTGTATGGTAGTGTTTACTGATTGGATTCACAGGAGAATTTACAGGCTTCCTTGTTGATCTTCTGATTGCTCAATACACGGGTGGCTGTTACGTTTAGCTGACCGCTTGCAGCTTGTGGGTGTTTGATATGATCATCACCTACTGCCGGCGTATTGACGATTCTTAGAGTCCTACACAGAGGTTTCCTGGCTTAGACAAAACGGAGTAGGAGCACATATGTGATATGTGCGGGACCGAGAATAATACGATATGAGATACCGTATTCTATTCTCGCGATATGAGATATCGGCCGGGTATATGTGATATAGCCGGGTCATCGGATCAAGTGTTGATTCGATGAATTGGTACATATTATATTAGTCGGTATATGTAATATAGCCGGATTGTCGGATCAAGTGTTGATTCGATAATTTAATGTATAATTATAAATATGATATATTATATTACGTTAACTAATATAAGCTCGCTTTATTGATTCATTTTCTCACTGGATAATACATTGATGTATATGTGATATATGTTAAATGTATTATTTTCTTTTGTTACAAAATATATTGTATATGTGATATACAATATTGTAACAAGTTAGGGTTACAAATGCAACATGGTTGTTAAGTTTAAACAAAGTTAGGGTTTGGATTTGGGTTAACTTTTGGGTTAGCTTTTTCATAAAGCTTCATGAATCTTTCTTTTTGTCATTTTGCTTTGATATTTTGTGTATATATTTGTTAACCCAACCCAAACCCTTAACTCTAGTTTATTCTCTACATGAGTTAAAGCCTTCATTTTATTAACTCATGATTTTAATTGTAACCACAACAATAATTCATTATTCATCACAAAAGATTTCTTCTTATTCTTCCTCCTTGAAAAAGCGTTCTTGCTTTTTGTGTTGTGATGATTTAAAGTTAGAAATTGAAAACAAAAGAGTGCAAAATTCCTACTTCATCATCCTCATCTATTCTAGCCACTTAGATTAGGGTGTTCACTTCACTAATACTTGATTAGAGAAGTGAGATCTTGAATTTGAGATTCTTCAAGGTAGATCATCTTCGAAAAGGAAGACTTCTAGCAAGCATGGATCATTCGACTGGTGGAGCCTCTCTAGAGTCCGGAAGTTCATGGATCGCGGCAAAGGGACTAATACTCGGAGCTTATGAAGCGAAGAAACGGACTACAAAGGTTGTAATCCCTCTCTCTTAGATGTAAAGTTGTTTACATGCATGTTAACCCTAATTCTCTAGTTAAGATCTTGGTTAGGGTTTGTTTAGCACCCCAAAAATTTTAAAGTAGCATGATTGATGCTTTCCAAAACCTTCACAAGGTGCTATGCAAACCCAACAAATACGAATATAAAGATACGAAATAATCCAATAATATAATACTAGAATCCGGTCTTAACCAAATCCCACTAGTATTATCCGTCCGAATCATGATACGTGCACACGTGCAGGTATATGATCGAACCCTGCCGTAAAACCATATGGCATGTACATCGTTTCGCCCTAAGCATGTTAGTTATATGTATGCCCTAGAGGCCACTACTATACATACGATGTATATTGTAGTGGATGCTTGGATATATATAGTGAGGACTTTCTTGCTCGACATTATAGTATGCTATCTAGTTGCTCTTTATCTTAACATGTACTCTCATTGTCTCTATGTTACATGTTGATAAATCCCTTAGGATGAGTACTTGACTAGCACGACTATGATGCAGATCATACTGTTAGTGTATATGCCCTAAGGGCCATTGTTGTATCATACTAGTTTTTATATTACTTAATGGAAGCTTGGGATATTCACAGTTGTATAGACTGTCTTGCTCAAAATGGTAGTATGCTACTTCGTTTGTTTCTACTTCAATATGTGCATATGTTTCTTTTAGCACATCGCTAATACATATTGGTGGAGCACTTAGGATCTTTGATTGATTACTCGCGTTGTGATGACAGTCACAGTAGTGGGGGCTGGGTATTCTATAAATACATCCTTATACAGGTCCCTAGTCGTAGGATTATCAAGACGGGGCATCGATACTCCGGAGTAGACTCGCGTATACGCTTCTCATCCCATCAGGGGAGATGGTCTGTCCTACAGCCATTAGTACGTCGTACTGGTGGTAGTATGCGGGTGCTCGTTAGGTTACGAGTACATTAGACAGGACTCGTCGGGAACTGTTGGTTGGTACTATACCTATCGTCAGATAACAATTCCCAGGTGATAGGAGTACGGCTTAGTCCATCGACTTGACACTGCTACTTTGCCTCGAGTGTGTTCCCACTATACTTTGATTACTACCCAATCATGGCTCAAAGGAGTCATGCAAACAGATAGTAGTTGGGTGCAGTCCCGAAGCACTTGGAGGAAATAGCGGTTAGACAGGATTCGTCTCTCCCGGTATTGGAGGTTGATATCGCGCAGTGTCTAGGAGAGCCATTACACAAATTCCGTAGCCAAGGCAAGCGAGATTTACTGGTAGTGTTTCCAGTTGCTTCTCAAGGTGTTCCAGGCTACACTCTGGCACGACTTGTACAGCTATTAAGGGTCTGACGTTTATCGCCCCCTAGGCCCGACATACGATATTCTTAGACGAACAGACCGGACTGTACGGAGATTGTCACATTCAGGCTCAGTAGGAGTTTGGATGGGTTTACCTCATCGGCCTTCTTTATCGACATCTACCCGGGGACCGTTACGTACAGCTTGTGCCGCTTGCGGTCTGTGGTTAAACCCACTGCCAGCGTAGTGTCGAGTATTTAGAGTCCCACACAGAGAGTTTCCCTGTACTGAGCAAAAGGTGTAGAGGCCGTATGGTTTTATGGTAGGGCTACGATCACTTACGTGCACTTGTGCATGTATGATGTTCGGGCAGTCAATACTAGTGGGCTTTGGTTTAAGCCGGATCCTAGTATTGTATTGATGGATTAGTTTTGTCTTCTAGTATTCGTGTTCAACTGAATGCGGATGCGGGTGTGTATGCACGGATGTGAGGAGCGAAGAAGGAGGTGCCCCATTAGGGTTTTGACCATTGACTTGGTCAAAACCATTATGATGTGAGGAAAATGTTTACTAATCTTTTTAATGATAATTGTGTTATGGCTAATTGGTTTGACCATTTGACCATGCTTGACCATTTGGCCTAATTGACTATTGTTGACTTAGATAATTTATGAACACTAGACTCTTCTTTTGGCTTGGATTTAACTTGACATGGCAATGGTCAAATCAATTGTAACCATCACAATTTTCATGATAAAATATTCGTAATTATTTTTATTTTGGATCATTATCTAATTTGCTTTCTCTCTCATCAAAAGAGAGCTCCCATGGTTGCTCCTTCTTCTTCCTTACTAGCATTTCCTAATAGTCTCATGTGTTGAGCAAATTAGGTTCTAAATAGACAAACAAGTCCATCTTCTTCTTCTACATCACCTAGGACATCAAGCATAGCGAACTTGTTACCCTAGTTACCTCGGCTTGAGGTGGAGCTCGGACTATAGACTCTCGGGTGGATTGTCTTCGACTCTAGGAGGCCGAGGAGGTGACTAAGATCCGGATCGACCCTCGGAGCTCACATAGACGAGGAGGACATCGGAGAAAAGAACCGAAGGACTAGTTTCGTGAGGTATAATCGTCTATCACAGTAGATTAAACCTTCCGTAGTTCCGTTAGATATGGTTTGGCAATGATCATTTAGTGTTAGTCTATGTTGCTATGTAAGAAAGTTTTGATTTTTACTTGTTCCGCCTCCTCGCTAGCTTGCGGGGTGAGCGACATAGATTTACAGTGGTATCAGAGCCTCGCTAAACGATAACTAACAGTTAAACGACGCGTTAAACTACGAAACTGAAACAATTCGAAAATAACCGACCCAAAAGTTAAGTTTCTGTCGATTTTTTAATGCACTCTGAAAATTATTTAAATAAGTACAGAGTGTTATTTGAGCAGTAAAAAGAGCACAGAACAAAAATGGAGAATTTCCTCGAAGTTTGGGCCGGCCACATTGATGGCAAAACCGGTGAGCTCGATTTTGTAGTGGAGGAAATGGTTCAATTATTGTATTTGGCTTTTTAACTTATATCTTGGGTTTCAGGAGTTGTTTGCTTTCGCCGATTTTGATTTTACTGAAAGTTATTCACTGTAGCACTGCGGGTGTTTCGTAGTCATAACTTTAACGTCGTTTAATGTTTTAGTGTTTGTGAAATGATATATGTACTGAACGTCTACTAATCGCTGTATGTCGATTAGTGGGGGTTGTGCATATCTGTGATATGTGATGTTGGTTTGTGGATATGAACTTGTTGGATTATCGTGATGAATAGCCGAGGTGTGAGATGAGAGTTTTCATTTTTCATTCAATATAATATTTGTAATTTGATGTAATATTATTTTATGGGCACACATCCGGGTTGAGGTTGTAGCCACCATTGTATATTATTTCTTTCACTGTTTTTGTTCCTAGTATAGACCCAAGGTGGGGTGCACAAACTACCGGGTACTTTGAAATGCCTAGTGGACAACTCACGTTGTTGAGGGAGGTTGCTTCACTTCGGATATTTGGCGGGTATTTTTCCGCACAAGTAGGGGTCTAGGGTGGGGTTTTGCTATTCATCGCGACCGTGTAATCCGTCTTTCGTTGCAGGCTCGAGCGAAACGCGAATTCCTAACATATCCAATGTGTTCATCTGTGATCTGGAATGACTATCATTGCGTCTGACGAATATGTATATCTATATATGATATCTAGTAGGCGCTGCTTATGTTTTACATTCGTGCTAGTCTGTCCCCCGCTCTGTCGTTAGTTAAGTAAACTAACGGGTGATGACGGGGCCCAGTGGCGAATGCGGATGGCATAAGCGTATTTTCGATTTTTTCTGCAACGGTAGGATTAATTGATGGGACGCATTAAATTAATGCAAAGAAAACAAACAAAAGCTGAATCGTTGGAACAATTTCAAAACCACTCAGTTTTTCTAAAACAGAAAACTTTTAAAAAACGCGGAGCTTAAACCACTCCTTTTAAAAGCTATCAAGGTTCATTCGATTATATCAAGTTCACTACGTTCACGGTTTCGCCAAAACCATTCATAGCCCTCCGTCATTTTATATGTATATTCAATAGTATTCAAGCTATGTTTGTTGATCTTTGTCAAGGCATAGTGATTGGTAGCTGTTCGGTGTTCATATATAGCATAGATAGATGCGTTGGTTTGGGACAGTCATATTACCTTGTTGACCTTCGTCAAGGCTATATACGGGTGGATTCAAATTAACCTGGACAATGATGGGTAGAACTTGACATGTGACTTATGATTTGTTGACCTTCGACAAGGTCATAAGAGCATGGGGCAAAAATCCACATCGGGAGTTTCTAAGGAAATTGAAACTTGCTAGTGCTGCATATCATTTGGAGTTTGATAATGTTGGTAGGATTCCTTCAGCATTATCACACAATGATATTTGGATCCCGATCCTATTGTGAGTATTCTCTACTCCTCGGGAGATTTTATCACTTAACGATCAATGCTATACAACAAGTAGGTGTCTTGAACAGTGTTAGCGGGGCTACGCCTCTAGGGAAAAGTGGTTATTTAATTAAGGAAGTTCACGAAAGTGTCGTAAAACCTCCCTCGAAGTACCGACACTAGCCTGGCTGAACGGTTAAGCAAGTATTGTACGGTGAGATTAATCCTGACTAATTCTTCTTTTATGGTTTGAGGAAGGATTCGAGAAACAGTGGGAGCCATCCTGTTTAGATAAATTAAAAACCAATCTAAACTTTCAAGAGTATCATGCTAAGTACTTTCTTCTCTCTGTCTTAATTGCAGCGACCCAGTGACCAGGCATAGGTTACATCTAGATAATAAAATGACTGAATCTGACTATATTGACTGGCAATGGTCGGTCCAGATGCCCATTACCCATGACAAACTGGGACACCTCTTCACTAATCAAACCCCTGCCGTCTCAGGACCAGTTTCCATCGTCACGGATACTGATATCCGTAAGACATCGGAAAAAGACTGTATGAATGCCAAGTGCCTCGTGTCGGCCTCAGTTGATGGTGCATACCAGAGGCAGCACGAGAAGATGGACTTAGTTTCTGTCTTCCTCCATAACAAAGGTTTATATGGAGAGCAATCTCGTATCGCAAGATATGAGACCTCGAACGAATTGCTTTAAGTGAGGTTGGCTGTCAGGTCATCTGTAGGGGACAACGTCCTTACAGAGACTAGCTATTTTGATGAGCTCACGGACCTGAAGACCACGTTGAAGAACTTGTCAAATACTGACTTGTTTCTACAGTCTCTGCCCTCTACTTACACCCTGAAGGAAACAAGGGAAGTAGAAGGAAAGGGAAGGGCAAAAGTTTTGGGACTAGATATAGGGAAGGAGGGACGCCCCTATTGTTACGGGAAAGGATATTGGCAGAAGGATTGTAGGGCTTTGAAAGCCAGTAGCCAGGAATCGAAAAATGTTGTAATATAAAACTGTATGTCAATTACCTCTACTTCTTGGGTACTAGATATCAGATCAGGATCTCACATCTGTAATTCATTACAGGCATTGAGAAACCGTAGAGTTATCAGGTTATGGGATATGACTCTCAGGGTTGCTAATGGAATGAGCGTAGACGCTGAATCCGTAGGGGAATATCACCTTGGATTGACAAGTGGGCAGAAATTGATTCTACGTAACTGTTTGTATGTACCTAGTCTAGCTTGTAATATCATATCTGTATCCTTACTTTCTAAGGTAGGATATGATTTTACTTTTGTAAGCAATGTGGTACACATCCACCTAAATCAAGTTCTGATTAGGTCAGGTACATTAGAAAACGGAATATACGTATTAAATCAAGCTCAGGTTTTCAGTTCCAGAACACACATAAAAGAAAGTCTCCAGAAACAAATCAGGCTTTCTTATGGCATTGTAGACTAGGTCACATCAATGAGACACGGTTAACGAAGTTACATAAAGAGGGATATTTGAATCCGTTTGAGTATCCGTCTTATGCTACTGGTGAATCATGTCTCATGGGAAAGATGACAAAGACTCCGTTCACTGGACACGGAGTAAGAGCGAGTGAGCTCTTGGGACTCATACACAGTGACGAGTGTGGTCCAATGTCTACACATGCGCGAAGTGGTTATTCATACTTCATTACTTTTACGAATGATTTCTCTAGATATGGACATGTCTTCCTGATGAAACATAAATCCGAGGCCTTTGAAAAATTCTGGAAATACAAGAATGAAGTGGAAAAACAAACAGGCAAAAGTATCAACACACTGAGATCTGATCGAGGTGGTGAATACTTGAGTGCCGAGTTTCTGGGTTACTAAAAAGAGAATGGAATTCTCTCTCAGCTTACTCCTCCATACACACCACAACACAGTAGTTTATCGGAAAGGCAGAATCGAACCCTGTTAGATATGGTTCATTCCATGATGAGTAAGGCTGAGTTACCGCGATCATTCTGGGGTTATGCACTAGAAACAGCTGCATATCTTTTGTACAAGGTTCCAACCAAGGTTGTGCCTACCACACCATATCAGATGTGGAGTAGGAAGAAACCCTATCTTAAGTATCTTAAGACATGGGGATGTCCAGCTTTTGTAAAGAAGCAGCATGCGGACAAGCTCGAGATACGCTCAGTATTGTGTAAGTTCGTGGGATACCCCAAAAACTCCAGGGGTTATATTTTCTATTCCGCAGAGGAACAAAAGGTTTTTTTTTCTCAGCATCCCCACTTCTTGGAAACTGAATTTTTAGAAAATCAGATAAGTGGGAGCGCAATAGAACTGGAAGAAATTCCAGAACTACAAGCTATTACTGAAAGCTTGGTGGAACCAGAAGTTTCAGGAGAACCGGACATCCCAGCACCACTCCGCAGGAGTAGTAGGCAGTCTCATCCGCCCGAGAGATACTGCGGTTTTCTCATAGACGGGGATCGAGAGGATTGCATCAGTGAAAATGATGACCCTACTAGCTTCCAGCAAGCCATTCAGAGCGGTGACTAAGTAAAATGGCTGGAACAATACGGACCGAGATGGAGTCCATGTACACCAACAAAGTTTGGACTTTGGACATTGCTCCAGAAAGGGGTAAAACCCGTTGGCTGCAAATGGATCTTCAGAAAGAAGATTGGTGTAGATAGGCAGGTTGAAACCTATAAAGCTAGACTTGTTGCAAAGGGTTATCGTCAAAGACCTGGTTTGGACTATGACGAAACCTTTTCTCCAGTAGCTATGCTCAAATCCATTCGGATCCTTCTTGCCATTGCTGCCTTCCACGATTATGAGATCTGGCAGATGGACGTAAAGACGGCTTTTCTAAATGGAAATTTAGAAGTGTGCGTCTATATGGATCAGCCGGTGGGTTTCGTTCAGAGTGGGAGCAGCGGTAAAGTGTGCAAGTTGCTTAAGTTCATTTATGGACTAAAGCAGGTATCACGGAGTTGGAACATCTGCTTTGATGGTACTGTCAAAGAATTCGACTTTATCAAAAATCTAGATGAACTATGCGTATATAGTAAGATTGTAGGGAGAATTGTTGTATTCCTCGTCTTGTACGTTGATGACATTCTCTTTATAGGAAATGACAATCCTACCCTACAGTCAGTCAAAAGTTTCTTGTCACATAGGTTCTCAATGAAGGACCTGGGCGATGCCAACTTCATTCTGGGGATCCAGATCTATCATGATAGATCTAAGAGGATGTTGGGACTTTCATAGTCCAGGTACATCGACACCATACTGAAACGATTCAGTATGGAAGATTCAAAGCGCGGTAACCTACCGGCTTGTCACGGAATCACCCTTTCTAAAGAGATGTCTCCAAAGACTGATTTGGAAAGGGCTCGCATGTCATCTATACCCTACGCATCTGCGGTAGGCTCTATAATATATGCGATGTTGTGTACCAGACCAGATGTAGCATACGCACTGAGCGTTGTAAGCCGGTATCATTCTGACCCAGGGAAGAAATACTGGATAGCAGTAAAGAACATTCTCAAGTACCTGAGAAGGACTAAGGAGATGTTCTAGGTGTATCGAGGATAAGCCCTCCAGATTGAGGGCTCTACTGACTCCAGCTTACAGAGTGACAAGGATGACTCCAAGTCCATGTCGGGTTATGTCTTTACCATCAATGGAGGGGCGGTTTGTTGGAAGAGCTCCAAGCAGGAAACAGTTGCTGACTCAACGATGGAAGCGGAATACGTAGCTGCTTGCGATGCCGCAAAGGAAGCTATCTAGATGAAGAAGTTTCTCACGGAGCTTCAGGAGGTTCCTACCATTGTTGATCCAATACCGCTGTATTGCGACAACAACGGCGCTATAGCTTTTGCGAAGGAACCCAGATCCCATCAGAAATCTAGACCCATTTTGAGGCGGTTCCACCTGATCATGGAGATCGAGGTGAAGAGAGTAGATTCGGAGAATAACACTGCAGATACACTCACGAAGTCCTTACCCCAAACTCAATTCGAGCGGATGATCGAAATGATAGATCTTCGATACGCCAGTATATGTCCCTAGTGCAAGTGGGAGATTGTTAGTTTATATGCCCTAAGGGCCATTATTGTATCATACTAGTTTGTATATTACTTAATGGAAGCTTGGGATATTCATAGTTGTATAGACAGTCTTGCTCAAAATGGTAGTATGCTACTTGGTTTGTTTCTACTTCAATATATGCATATGTTTCTTTTAGCATATTGCTTATACATATTAGTGGAGCCCTTAGGATCTTTGCTTGAATACAGCGTTGTGATGTCAGTCACACTAGTGGGGGCTGGGTAATCCATAAACAGATCCTTATACAGGTCCCTAGTCATAGGATTATCGAGACGGGGCATCGATACTCCGGAGTAGACTAGTCTATATGGTTCTCAACCCAGTAGGGGAGATGGTCTGTCCCACAGCCATTAGTACGTTGTACTAGAGGTAGTATGCGGGTGCTTGTTAGGTTACGAGTACACTGGACAAGACTCGTCGGGAACTGTTTGTTAGTACTATACCTATCGTCAGATAACAGTTCCCAGGTGACAGGAGTACAGCTTAGTCCGTCGACTTGACACTGCTACATCGTCTCGAGTGTGTTTCCACTGTACTTTGATTACTACACTACCACAGCTCAAAGGAGTCGTGCAAACAGGTAGTAGTTGGGTGCAGTCCCGAAGCAGTTCGAGGCAGTTGCGGTTAGACAGGATTCTTCTCTCCCGGTATTGGGGGTTGATATTACACTATGTCTAGGAGAGCCATTACACAAAGTCCCTGGCCAGGGCAAGCGAGATTTACTGGTCGTGTTTCCAGTAGTTTCTCAGGTTGTTCTGGGCTACACTCCGGCATGACTTGTATCGCTATTAGGGGTCTGACGTTTACCTCCCCCTAGGCCCGACATGCGATACACTTAGACGAACAGACCGGACTGTTCGGAGATTATCACATTCAGGCTCAGCAGGAGTTCGGATGGGTTTACCTCATCGGCCTTCTTATCGACATCTACATGGGGACCATTACGTACCGCTAGTGCCACTTGCGGTCTGTTGTTAAACCCACTGCCAGCATAGTGTCGAGTCTTTAGAGTCCCACACAGAGAGTTTCCATGCACTAAGCAAAAGGTGTAGAGGCCGTATGGTTTTACGGCAGGGCTATGATCACTTACGTGCACTTGTGCACATATGATGTTCGGGGGGACAATACTAGTGGGGTATGGTTTAAGCCAGATCCTAGTATTGTTTTGATGGATTAGGTTTTTCTTCTAGTATTCGTGTTCTACGGAATGCGCATGCGGGTGTGTATGCACGGATGTGAGGAGCATAGAAGGAGGTGCCTCATTAGGGTTTTGACCATTGACTTGGTCAAAACCATTATGAGGTGAGGAAAATGTTTACTAATCTTTTTAATGATAATTGTGTTATGGCTAATTGGTTTGATCATTTGACCATGCTTGACTATTTGACCTAATTGACTATTGTTGACTTAGATATTTTGTGAGCACAAGACTCTTCTTTTGTCTTGGATTTAACTTGACATGATAATGGTAAAATCAATTGTCACCATTACAATTTTCATGATAAAATATTGGTAATTATTTTTCATTTGGATTATTATCTCATTTGCTTTCTCTCTCATCAAATGAGAGCTCCTATGGTTGCTCCTTCTTCTTCTTCCTCACTAGCATTTCCTAATAGTCTAATGTGTTGAGCAAATTAGGTTCTAAATAGACAAACAAATCCATCTTCTTCTACGTCACCTAAGACATCAAGTATAGCGAACTTGTTGCCCTAGTTACCTCGGCTTGAGGTGGAGCTCGGACTATAGACACTCGGGTGGATCGTCTTCGACTCTAGGAGGCCGCGGTGGTGACCAAGATCCGGATCGATCCTCGGAGCTCACATGGACGAGGAGGACAGCGGAGAAAAGAACCGAAGGACTAGTTTCGTGAGGTATAATCGTCTATCACAGTAGATTAAACCTCCCGTAGTTCCGTTTGATATAGTTTGGCAAAGATCCTTTAGTGTTAGTCTATGTTGCTATGTAAGAAAGTTTTGATTTTTACTTGTTCCGCCTCCTCGCTAGCTTACGGGGTGAGCGACATAGACTTACACATATTAGTGGGGACAGGTAGTCGCTAAGTACATCCTTCAAATATTCATAATAGTAGGTGTATCGAGACAGGGCATCAATATACCAGAGTAGACTAGCGTATAGCTTCTCGACCCATGTACATGGGCAATGGATGATCCCATATCCATTGGTGTTTGATATCAGGGACAGTATACGGGTGCTCAGTGGAGACAGGATACACTGAACGGACGCGCCGAGAACTCCCAGATGGTATTATACCTCACGTCAGATGGCAGTTCTCTGGTGACATTGGTACAGGTTAGTCTGTAGACCCGAGATCTTCATAGAGTCTTGTATGATTCCCACTGTGCTTTGATTTCTACCTTACCACGTTCAAGAGAACATGCAAAATGGTGGCTTTTAGGTACAGTCCCGAGTCACATGGAGGCAATGAGCGATAGGAGGGGTTTCGTCTCTCCCGGTATAGGGAGTTGATGTTGCGCTGTGCTCGATTGGCTATAACAGGAAGTCCTTGGCCAATGCTGCTTCAGAGATATACTGGTAAGTTATCAGTAGTTTCTCGACCCGTTATAAGACTCACATCGGCACGACTTATCGAGTTAGTGTGGTCTGACGTTTTCCACCCCTAGACGAGTTATGCGACATATCAGACGAAGAGACCGGAATATACGGTAGTGTTACTGATTGGATTCGCAGGAGCGAGAGTAGGGGTTGTAGGTGTTTGATATGATCATCACCTACTGCCGGCGTATTGACGAGTCTTTAGAGTCCTATACAGGGGTTTCCTGGCTCAAGCGAAACGGTGTAGGAGCACATATGTGATATGTGCAGGACCGAGATTGACACAATATGAGATACCGTATTCTATTCTCGCGAATTGTGACATTGGTCGGGTATATGCGATATAGCCAGGTTATCGGATCAAGTCTTGATTCGATAAGTTGTTACGCATGATATTAGTCGGTTATATATGATATAGCTGGATTATTAAATCAAGAGTTGATTTAATAATTTAATTTATAATTATATATTTGATATATTACATTACATTAACTAGTATTAGCTAACTTATGATTCTTTTCTGACTTGATGTGCACATTGTATATATGTGATATGCATATTTGTGTGCATATACTGTGTCATGCTTGATGATACATGATAGATGGGTGTATGAGACTTATACCATCATAAGGTTAAATTAAGGTTTTTATTTTCTTAAGAATAACAAAAGAGTAACACTTGGTCAATGTTGTCAAGCTTGATGAAGCTTGTAGAAACATTGACAAAGTCCATTCTTTTGTCATTCCTTAAGATATTAGTTAACCCAACCCTTAACCTTATACCTTGGTTAATTCTCTACATTAGTTATGAATGAGGGCTTAACTCACCCATTGTTGCATTATTCATTTGGATAAACTCATATGATGAGTTCTATCTTCATCTTCCTCTTCCTCTTCAAAAGCTTTCTAGCTTTAATGGAGGTATGAGAAAAAGTGTGAGAAAATCAATTCTAAAGTGTGCCCACTTACTACTTCATCAACCTCTACTACTTGCCATATAGTATAGGGTGTTCTCTTCACAATGTTCATGACCTAGTGAAGAGATAGCTTGGGTTAGTGTCTTCTCGACGTAGATCATATTCGGCCTCGAAGTCATCGAAGTAAGCACGTTCGTTTCTTCATGGACTCTCTCTAGATTCCAGAGTTTACGATCACGGCGAAGGGGGCTACTACACGTTGCTATTGAAGTGAAGGACTGGTCTACAAAGATTGTATTCCTTGCTCACTTAGATTGCAAAGTGTTTGCATATGTTATTCCGTATATTTCTAGTTTACGATTCTAGTTAGGGTTAGCTAAAAAGGCAAATTTTTGAATTTGGCATGGATGATGCCTCCCGAAACCTTGCTGCCGTCATATGTAACCCTGCAGTGGTATCAGAGCCATGCTAAAAATTAATACAGATTTTGTTAAGATTACGAAACCGAAATACTCCGAAACTTGCATCGCCAAAACCTGCTTGCTGTCGAATTTAAAAAGTTGTCAAAATTTTTTTTCAACAAGTACAGAGTGTTATAAATGATATAACATGAACACTGACAAATTTTGAGGCTATTTGGTGAAAATTGGGCCGAGCACAACCATGCCAATCTCGGCCAAATCCGAGCCCCCCCCCCCAATTTTTTTCAGTGTTCAAATGACTGGGTTTTGATGTTTCAGGTGTTGTTTATTTTTGCTAATTTAGCATATGATGTAATTTTACGCTATAAGCAATTCGGAGTGTTTCGTATTCGTAGTTTTAATATTGTTTCGGGTTGTTCGCATGTTGTCTAGGCGATGTTAGAAAGTTCGATCGAATGTCAAAAACCCATTTTTCCAAGTTTAACGTATTCGGAAAAACATGCAAGTGATTCCGTGGACCCTCTAGAAGAACGAACCCTTAACTCGATTATGTGGTCGTCAAAACCGCCACTGAACCCTAGGATTTGTGGTAGTTTAGCGTTGTCACATGTGAGGCGTTGGTTTGACCCTTCTACGGCTGGTTCATAGGTACTGTGGCATCTTCTGGGTATTATTAAAACTGTGCTCAAGTGTTGAGCTGTCGGGAAATTGTGGGACTTTGATGAATCGATCGAAGAGTTTATCGTCGTCCGGATATTATATGATGGGATACAATATTTGGAATCCATAAGTAGTTATGATATAACTAGTTTGAATGTTATAAACCTAGCAGTTTAGTCTCAATTGATTGGTTGCCACGGCATTTTGATGAGATCAAAAGTCCGTCGCAATCACGTAGCATATGTGGATACTCGCCGGGTAAACTTAATAGATAGCCATGCCCCTATAGCCCCGACCAAGTGACTGTAGGAGAACCCCGTCGCCAAAAGCATCCATTCGGGTGCTCGCGGCAGCGGTGTTCTGCCTTAGTGCCCTTCATCAACGGTATCGGGGGTGCGGCCATCTACTAAAGTTTCCAAAGAGCATTCAATCAGCATGTCGAGAATCTTGTTGAATTACCCGACTAGATATTAAAAATTGTTTTCAGGATCGAGACTAAAATGCGGGGTTTATAATTGTTAGGCATGCGATGTCTAAGGAATTCATTTGGTTAGGCATGCGACGTCTAAGGTGCTTGCGGATTCCAACTGTTGTAGTTTTTCACTTTCTTTTCTGCGACCGTAAGTGTAATATGTGGTGTATCACCGGTTTCGGTGGTATATGTCAACGACAACTGGGATACGTATATTTACTTACGTTGATGACATGTGATGTTATGTGTTGCTGTGATATGTTATATTAGATCGTCGTGATTGAATAGTCGGGGTTTTATGTGAGATGAGAGTTTTTCATTTTCATTCATTTAAAATTCATTGTATGTAATATTCTTTTATTGGGGCACTTCCGGATTGAGGATGATGTCACCATTGTATATTATTTACTTTTCCGCATTAGGGTAGACCCAAGACGGGGAGCATAAGTAACCGGGTTCTAGGGTCTAGTAGGAGACCATCTCGAGGAGTTGAGATCGGGTGTCCTAACTCTAGAATTGTTAGGGTTGCTTGCCGCTCTCGTAGGGGTTTAAGGGTGTGGGATTGGCTATTCATCACGATCATGGAAACCGTGTTTTATACAGGCTTAAAATAAAACCCGGAAATCCTAGTATATCCAATATTTCATATGTTGTTTTCTGCTGCGATATCTATGATGTGATCATTTGATATTTTTATGAGATGAATACAGGATATAGTATATGTGATATATTATATAGACGTTGCTTATGTTTTACACCCGCGCTAGAACTGCCCCGCTCTGCCGTTAGTTACCTAACCTAACGGTGCACGAGGGGGCATCGAGGCGAATGCGGATGGCATTAGCGTACGTTGTATTTATCTGTGATATTTAGGTAACTTATAATGATGGCACTTCATTAATGAGATTAATGAAATAAAAGAAACCTAAAGATGTTATGGAATCGAATTTTCAAAAACAGGTAGCTCTAGTTATTGCTTTGCATACCGGTGTTCCCTGTAGAACATCCAGCACCTTATTCGATAAGGAAAGAGCCGAGATCCCATCACCGGGAGTGACCTCTATAGCGAAACTAGCAGATGCTACAAACTCGGATTCTCTTTTGATTCCTTTTATAGTTTTTGCTTTGCATAGTGGTATTTGTGAAATATTCTGCACCTTATTCGATAAGGAAAGAGCCGAGATCCTTTCACCAAGAGTGACCTCTTTAGCAAAACTAGTAAAAGCCTAAAAAAACACTCCTTTTCAAAATCACTCGATTCTACAACGATATCAAGTTCATTACGCTCATGGTTTTCTTAAAAACTTGCGTAGCCCTCCGTCATTTCAGATAAGTACTTCATAGTATTCGTGCTACGTTTGTTGGCCTGCGTCAAGGCGTAGTGTACGGTACCTATTTATGCTTATCTGCTAAAGCATATGATGCGATTGAATTAGGGTAGTCGTGCAACTTTGTTGGCCTGTGTCAAGGGTCGTGTGGGTAGGTTTCATTCAATCGGGAAATGTACGGGTTGAACTTGACTAGCGGACTATGGTTTGTTGGCGTGCGTCAAGGTCATAGCACGCAAGGGGAAAAATATTATCGGGAATTTCAAGTGTTGAAATTTGCAATGAGATTGCATACTTCCTATGAGATAGTTGGATCCCGATACCCACTGCGAGTAAGAGTTACTCCTGGGAGAGTTTTACACATCACAATTAGCCGATCAAATAAGTGTCTAGAAAGGTGTCAACGGGGTTACGCCTCTGGGAAAACGAGGTTTATTTTAATTAGGTTCGTACGAAAGCACGGGGAACCTCCCTCAAAGTACCGGCACCGGCACTGGCCAGGCTGAAAGATTGGCGAAATTGTAAGGTGTAATTAATCCCGGCTAGTCTTTCCTTTTAGGGTTTGAAGGATGATTTGACTAAATAAGTGGGAGCCATCCTGATTAGATATATTAATAACCAATCTTATCTTGTAAGAGCATATGCTGAGTGTTTTCTTCTCTCTCTCCAGGTAGCGACCATGTCACGCCTTAATCAAGATAATAATATGGATGTATTGACTGAACCTGCTTGTTATACTAAGTTGGGGAACGTTGGTCCCGCTCCAACTTATAATCGTTATAAGACCGAGCAGGAAATAGGGGATTACCAGAATTCCCATGCCGCCCAAACGAAGAAAGTGTATGTTGATGCGTCTTCTTCGGGTGTGTTCATTACAGAGCACTATTTTGATGGGTTCCTAGGCACACCCATGAGGTTCTACAAGTGATCAAACATGGCCAATTCAAATTTTTAAGTGCCTACAAACCCTAATACGGATCGTTAACTAGATGTATAGATGATGCAATGCAAGTAAACAACTTTAACTAAAAGGAAAGGGGCTACAACCTTTGTAGATCCGGTCCTCCACCTCTATGGCTCCGTGATGAAGTCCCTCGCTGCGATCATCGGATCCCGGGCTCTAGCGTCGGCTTCATCGGAGAAATGGGCGGGCTAGGTCGTCGACTTCGATGCCGAAAATGATCTACGTCGAGGCAACACAAGATCAAGCTCCAACTTCACCAAGCCATGAAACTTGTGAAGAAAACACCCTATACTACTTGGCAAGTGGTAGAGAATGAAGAAATAAGAAGTGGGTTCACTTTAGAATTGGATTTCTCACTATTTTTCTCATGTTGCCATTGATGGAGGCAAGGTTTCTTCTTTGTTGAAGAAGAAGAAGAAGAAGAAGAAAGAATATGATGAGTATTATTTTAAAATAGAAAACAAAATGATACTTATCATAATCTCAACCATGGTTTAGTGTAGAGAATTAAATATGGTTTAGTTGAATGGTTAGGGTTAGGACATGAAGACAAAATGGTCACTTAGTCAAAGCTTCATGAAGCTTCAACAACAAAACAAACTAAGCCACCATTTCATTTTTGCCCAAAATGAATTAATGAATAATTAAATAAATGAATAAGTATGTAAATCAAAATCCTAACCATTAACATAACCATGGTTTAATTCTTTACACAAACCCAAGTTTGCATGTATCATCAAACATGATACAAACAAGTGCACAAAAGTATATCACATATACAACTTGTGTACATCAAGTGAGAAAATCCAATTTAAATGAACCAATACTAGTTAATGTAAAGTAATATATCAAATATATAATTATGCATTAAATCATTAAATCAATACTTGATTTAACGATCCGGTCATATCGCATATAACCGACTAATATCCAATGTATCGGCTTATCGAATCAATCCTCGATTCGATAACTAGGTTATATCGCATACAACCAATCGATACATTCATCACGAGAATGGAATACGGTATCACATACACGCATTATTCTCGGTCCCGCACATATCTCATATGCTCTCCTATTTCGTTTCGCTTGAGCCAGGAAACCTCTGTGTAGGACTCTAAAGACTCGTCAATACGCCGGCAGCAGGTAATGATCATATCAAACACCTACAAGCCGCAAGTGGTCTGCTAAACGTAACGGCCACCCGGGTATTGAGCGATCAAAAGATCGATGAGCAAGCCCGCTCACACTCTTGTGAATCCAACAAGTAACACTTACAGTACAGTCCGGTCCGTTCGTCTGATATGTCGCATATCTCGCCTAGGGGTGGTAAACGGCAGACCCTAATAACTCGATAAGTCATGCCGACGTGAGGTCCATAACAATCGTGAAACTACTGATAACTCTTACCATTATATCACTGCAACCCTGGCCAGGGATTTCCTGTTATGGCCAGTCGAGCATAGCGCAACATCAACCCCCAATACCGGGAGAGACGAATCCCCTCTTATCGCTCATTGCCTCCATGTGAATCGGGACTGTACCCAAAAAACCACCTGTTTGCACGACTCAGTAAAGTCGTGGTAGGGTGGAAATCAGAGCACAGTAGGAGACACACAAGACTCTATGACGATCTCGGGTCAACAGACTAAGCTGTACCAGTGTCACCAGAGAACTACCATCTGACGTGAGGTATAATACCATCTGGGAGTTCTCGGCGATTCCGCTCAGTGTACCCAGTCTCCACTGAGCACCCGCATACCATCTCTGATGTCAAACACCAATGGATATGGGATCATCCATCGCCCATCACATGGGTCGAGAAGATATACGCTAGTCTACTCTGGAATATCGATGCCCCGTCTCGATATTCCCACGACTAGGAACATTGAAAGATGTACTCATGGACTACCCAGGCCCCACTAGTATGATCTGCATCATAATCCTGGAAGTCGAGTACACATCCTAAGGGCTTTATCAACATGTAACAGAGAGACAGAAAGTACACATGTTAAGATAAAGAGCAACCAGATAGCGTACTATCATGTCGAGCAAGAAAGTCCTACCTATATATGACCCAGCATCCACTACAATATACATCTAATGTACAGTAATGGCCTCTAGGGCATACATATAACTAACAATCTCCCACTTGCACTAGGTTCATCTGTAGCAGTGGTTGAAGTATCACATACTCAACCATCCCATATAAGTCTCTCTCTGGGAAAGAGCCTTTGTGAGTGGATCTGCCGTGTTGTCCTCTAAGTCTACTCCCCCAACCTCGATCACCCTGGAGATCAACTATCTCCATGATCAGGTGATGCTGCCTCAGAATATGTCTGGCTCACTGATGAGACCTAGGTTCCTGGGCCGAAGCCACACTTCCATTGTCATACAATGGTAGGAACCTAGTTCATCTCATGAACCAATATACACCCAAACTGCCTCTTTGGTAGTATCTTTAATAGCGATGTTACCAGCCTTTATCATCTAGTTTTCCACGGTATCTAGCTTGGAACTCTTCCAACATACCGTCCCTCCACTGAGGGTGAAGACAATGCCTGTGACTGACATTCAGTCGTCCTTATCACCCTGGAACACTTCCAGTGATTCTCCCCAGGATCGATTGATACTATCTTACTACAGCTAGTGAGAATCCTAACATCCATTTAGATCTATCTCATAGACCCAAATCCCAGGATTTAGGAGGTATCATCTTTATCCTATATGGAGAATCCATGTGATAAGCGGAGATTGACCGTGCGTAGCATAGGAAACTCTTTTCTTATTAAGAGTATGTTGTCCACGTACAATACGAGGATAACCACTTTACTCTCTACTACCTTTTTGTATATACAAGGTTCATCTACCATTTTGATGAAGTCAAACTCTTTGGCTACCACATCAAAACAGATGTTCCAACTCTGCGATGCCTGCTTTATCCTGTAAAGCAACTTGCACATGTTTCCGCTGCTCCCACTGTTTAAGAAGCCCTCTGGCTGTGTACTTATAGACATTCTCTTCTAAATCATTATTTAGAAAAGTAGTCATGGCACCCAACCGCCAGATATCGTAGTCATGGTATGTAGCCGTGGAAAGTAGGATCCGGATGGACTTAAGCATAGCCACAGGAAAAGGTATCATCATTATCCACGTCTGGTCGATGACGAAAACCTTTAACAAGTATAGCTTTGAAAGTCTCAACTTTTCCATCTTCACCAAGTAATCTTCTCAAGATATACTTGCTCCTTATGGGGATTTAACCCTTCAGATATAGCAACCAAAGTCCATACTTTGTTGGTGTACATGGATTCCATCTCAGATCGCTAAGCATCCAGCCATTCTTACAGAGTCCCTACTCTCGATGACCTGCTCGAATCTAGTTGGGTCATCATCTCATGATGCAATCCTCGCTCCCACTGTCATCGAGAAACCGAAGTATCTCTCAAGCGGATGAGAAACCTTACCAGATCGGCGGAGAGGCTGAGATTCGTCAGGAACTATTGAATCCTTTGTTTCTGTCAAATCATCAGCTGCAGTTTTGTATAGCTGGAACCTTTCCAGTTCTACAGAACTGACATTGCCTCGATCTTGTCCGGATTTTGCTTTTGACATAGGCCGGACAATCCAAAATCTTAACTTACTTAAGAGATAGGCTCTTCCCATACCATATCTTATATGGAGTGGTAGGCACTGATTTGAATCGAACCCTGTTCAATAGGTATGCAACTTCATAAGTGCATAACTCCCTAAAAGGAAATAGGAAACTCAGTAGTACTCATCATAGAGCGCACCATATCATATAGGGTGTGATTGCTCCGCCCCGATATACCATCGTGTTATGGTGTATACGGAGGAGTAATGCTGAGAGAGAATCTCATTCTCCTTTAGAATAGTTCAGGAATTCTATGCACAAGTATTCTCCTCCCTGATCTCATCATAGGACATAATACTTATACCCGGTTATTGGTTCTCTACTTCTAACTTATATTCTATGAATATCTTAAAAGCTTCAGGCCTATGTTTCAACAGGAACATTTGTCTGAATCTTGAGAGATCATCAGAGAACGTAATGAAGTACAAAGAACCTGTCCTGGCATGTGTAGACAAGAGACCTTACATACATCATCATGTATCAGTCCCAAGAGTTTACTAACTCTTTCTCTGTTTCCAATAAACAGAGCTATGGTCATCTTAATTTTGTGTCATGACTGGCAAGTTTCACAAGATGTAAATTCAAACTGATTTAAATATGCATCTAAAATGTAACTTCAGCTAGTCGGGTCGCATTGATATGACCTAGTCTATAATGCCTCAAGAAGGATTCGTTCATTTCTGAACTCTTCCTCTTGTGTGCGTTCTGTATACTAGGAACTGTAGTTTGATTTAGAACATCAATGCTTTTAGATAACGTGCCTGAACCGATCAACTTTTGATATAGGAAATGTTCAAAACATTATCCAACAATACAAAATTATATCCTTTCTTTACTGATAAAGAGACTGATATGATTTTGTATATCAGGTTCGGTATCTAATAACATTCGTTCAGAATCAATGTATTGGTAATACAGGGTGACAGTGACCAAAAGACTTAGCTGCAACACTTGCCCCGTTTTCTGTCTCATGAAACTTATCACCCGTTCTCAGTTTTCTACCTTTCTATAGCCCTATGTAACAGATTACATATCTGGGATCCTAATCCGGTATCAAATACCCAGGATGCAGAGGATACTGAGAAACAGTTCTTTGTAACGAATACACCCGAAGGAGATGCATCATATGCACTTTCTTCGTTTGGGCGGCATAGGGATTCTGGTATTCCCCTATTTCCTGCTCTGTCTTATAACAATTATAATTTGGAGCGGGACCAACGTTCCCCATCTCAGTATAACAAGCGGGTTCGGTCAATACATCCATATTATTATCTTGATTAAGGCGTGATATGGTCGCTACATGGAGAGAGAGAGAATAAAACACTCTGCGTGCGCTCTTGCAAGATTAGATTGGTTATATATTTTATCTAATCAGGATGGCTCCCACTGTTTTTATCAAATCTTCCTTCAAACCTTAAAAGGAAAGACTAGCCGGGATTAATTACACTCTACAAGTTCGCTAATCTTTCAGCCAGGCCAGTGTCAGTACTTTGAGGGAGGTTCCCCGTGCTTTCGCACGGACCTAATTACAGTAAACCTCATTTTCCCAGAGGCGTAACCCCGTTGACACCTTTCTAGACACCTACTTGATCGGCTAATTGTAAAGTGCAAAACTCTCCAAGGAGTAACAATTACTCGCAGTGGGTATCGGGATCCAACTATCACATAGAAGGTATGCAATCTCATTGCAAATTTCAACACTTGAAACTCCCGATAAAGATTTTTACCCCTAGCACCCATGACCTTAACTATGGTCAACAAATCATAAGTACTAGTCAAGTTCTACCCGTCATTTCGTGATTAATTAGACCCACCCACATGACCCTTAACTAAGGTCAACAAAGTCATGCGACTGTCCTGACTAATCGCATCATATGCGGTGTAGGAAGACATCACTTAGCTACCGTACACTGTGCCTTAACTAAGGTCAACAAACACAGCACGAATACTAAGTACTCTATTTCCTAAAATGACGGAGGGTTGCGAATGGTTTTTATGAAAACCTTTAACGCTTTGAACTTGATCTCGTTGCGGAATCAAATGGTTTTTAAATGGAATGTTTTTTAGGCTTTTCTAGTTTTGCTAAAGGGTTCACTCCCGGTGAAGGGATCGTCGGCCCTTTTCTCGTCGAATGAGGTGCGGGATATATCATATATATCACTGTGCAAAGCAGAAACTATAGAAGCAATCAAAAGACAAACCGAGAGTTGTAGCATCTGCCAGTTATTGCTAAAGGAGTCACTCCCGGCGAAGGGATCTCGGTCCTTTCCTTATCGAATAAGGTGCAGGATGTTCTATAATGAACACCGCGATGCAAAGTAAGAACTGTAGCTACCTGTTTTATTTTGAAATTCGATTGCGCAACATCAATTAGGTTTATTTTCTTTCATTAATCTCATTAATGAATATCCCATCATTTAAGTCCACCTAAACATCACAGATAAATATAACGTACGCTTATGCCATCCGCATTCGCCTCGATGTCCCGTTTGCACCGTTTGGTTAGGTAACTAACGCCAGAGCGAGGCAGGGCTAGCGTGGGTGTAAAACATCAACAACGTCTATATAATATATCATATATACTATATACCATATCTATCTGAACAAATCACATGATCACATCACAGATAACGCAGCAGAAAATATCATATGAAATATTGGATATACTAAGACGTCTATGTTTTTAATACGAGCCAGTATAAAACACGGATTCCACGGTCGTGATGAATAGCCAATCCCACACCCCTAGACCCCTACGAGAGCGGCAAGCAACCCTACCAATTCTAGGGTTAGGAGGCCCGGACTCGACTCCTCGAGATGGTCTCCCACTGGACCCTAGAACCCGGTTACTTGTGCTCCCCTCCTTAGGTCTATCCTAGTGCGGAAAAGTAAATAATATACAAAAGGTGACATCTTCCGCAACCTGGAAGTGCCCCAATAAAAGAATATTACATACAAGTTTTTTACATGAATGAAAATGAAAAACACTCATCTCACATAAAAAAAACCCGGCTATTCAAACACGACGATCCAATATAACATATCCAGCAACACATAACATCACATGTCATCAACGTAAGTAAATATGCGCATCCTAATTGTCGTTGACATATAGCAACGAAACCAGTGATATCACATATTACACTTACGGTCACAGAAAAGAAAGTGTAAAACTACAACAGTTGGAATCCGCAACCTCTTTAGACATCGCATGCCTAATCAAATGAAATATTTAGACATCGCATGCCTAACAATTATAAACCCCGCATTTTAGTCTCAAAATCGAAAACACTTTTCAATATAAAGTCGGGCAATTCAACAGGATTTCCGACATCCTGATCGAATGCTCGTCGCAAACTTCAGTAGGGGGCCGCAACCCCGACGCCGTCGACAAAGTGCACCAAGGCGGAACACCGCTGCCGCGAGCACCCGAACGGATGCTTTCGGCGACGGGGTTCTCCTACAGTCACTTGGTCGGGGCTATGGGGCGAGGCTGCCTATTAAGTTACCCGGGGAGTATCCGCGTATGCTACGTGATTGCGACGGACTTTTGATCACATCAAAATTCCGTAGCAACCGATCAAGTGAGACTAAAGTTCTATGTTTATAACATTCATTCAGTTATCTCATAACTACTTGTGGATTACAAATATTGTATCATATTCCGGACAAGATAGAAATGTTAAGCTTTCTGATCGAACAATAGAACACCCAAGTTTTCCCGAAACAGCTCAACACATGAAATAAGTTCAAAGACATTCACTTCATGCCTCAGTACCAACGGTCCAGCCGTAGAAGGGTCAAGCCAACGCCTCACATATGGCACGCCGTACTGCCCCAAATCCTAAGGTTCAAGGGGCTGTTCAAGACGGTCACATAATCGAGTTAAGGTTTGTTGTCTTCTAGAGGGACCATCGCGTTACTTGCACTACTTAGAACGTCGTTAAACTACGGAAAAATCCAACAATTGGAAATTTCCCAGCAGGGAAAAAGTGGGTATTTATATCCGGTCGAACTTTTTTAACATATTCTAAAATTTCCTGAAAACACATAGACAAAGTTTGATAATCCGATCGAATCTACGAACTCCCAATACAACCCAGAAAACTCAACTCTTGAGTAAATATTAAAAATTCCCATAAAACTCAGCATTAAAATAAAGAAGTTACTGTGCAAAAATAATTGACTGAAGAGACTAATTGGCCGCGGAACCGCCCCATTAGCCATGCTAATGTCGCGGTTCCGCCGCCTTTTGATCGAATTACAGGTTTCGTTTTGTACAGTAATTCTTACAAACTCCTGCTGAGTTTTCTGCATATTTTTAATTCTCAAAAATCCCCGATTTCAAAAAATGTACAGAGAGCAATTTGGGATTAGGGTTTCGGTTCGATCGGACTTCTAACTCCGTCTACGCATCGCCTAAGGCTCTATCTAGGCTCTGATACCACTAATGGGTTCCTAGGCACACCCATGAGATTCTACAAGTGATCAAACATGGCCAATTCAAATTTTTATGTGCCGACAAACCCTAATACGGATCGTTAACTAGATGTATAGACGATGCAATGCAAGCAAACAACTTTAACTAAAAGGAAAGGGGCTACAACCTTTGTAGATCCGGTCCTCCACCTCCATGGCTCCGTGATGAAGTCCCCTCGCTGCGATCATCGGATCCCGGGCTCTAACGTCGGTTTCATCGGAGAAATGGGCGGGCTAGGTCGTCGACTTCGATGCCGAAGATGATCTACGTCGAGGCAACACAAGATCAAGCTCCAACTTCACCAAGCCATGAAACTTTTTTGTGGGTTTCTGCCGCGGATCCGCGGATCTTGACTCGGTGGAGTCTGAGGTTTTGGGGGCATTTAGGTCACTTCAAATGGGCACAGATAATTGCCCTAGGGTTTCAACTCTCCTCCTATAAATACCCCAGATCTGATCCATTGTAGGGGATCAATTCTTATGCCCTCTTTTTGTTAGTTTTTAGTTTAACTTCTTCTTCTCTTCATCTTTCCTCCATTAAATTGTTGTGAGAGCGTTTGAGTGGATGTTAAATGAAGATGAGGGGTATTTTGTATCATTCTTTTGCTTAGCTTCCCCTTGAGATCCTTGCTTTCTCTTGATCTTTCAACCTCTTCATTGAGCTTGAAGGTTTAAGGGTTGGTATTTGATCTCAAGGGTTGTATCATTTTGGAAGGAATAAAAGTCTCTTTTGTGCTTCATTTTGCCTTGGGTTTTTAGCTCTCTCTTGATCTTGCAACCTCTTAATTGAGCTTGCAATTTTAAATTTGGGTTATTAAACCCATGGTGTGTAACTTGTTCCATCGTTTCTAGTTCTCTTTCTTGCTTATTTCTTTCTTACTTTTTATTACTTTCTTTACATTCATGCTTTACTTTCATGCACATAAATTCCATGCACTTTTAATTACTTTCTTGTAATCTTTTCTTTTCTTTGTTTATCTTTTCTTTTGCTCTTTTTGGTTCGTTTTGTGAATGGTTGTAATATGTTGTTGTTAAGAATAAATACAATATTGTAAGTTAAGGTTTCATTCCTCATTTCCTTTTCCCGTTATTTTCCTTTGAACTCCGCCGAAACGTTACGCAAGCGCTCCGTTAAGCACCCTACCCTACCAAGGTAACGGTGATTCCTAACCGCGACCGGTTGCATTCGGTTTGGCCGGAGGCGAAAGCAAGAGATAAGAACGGAAGGATAAGGGTAAATAAGCCGGATTCCACGAATACCGTGCTTAAATCCCCTAATCCACGTTGTTGCCGATTTCTCTAGCTTTAATTGGTCAAGACTTGGCTCAAAGGTTTTGAGTGCGGATTTCCTTCGCTTACACTTTCGTATCTTTTTCTTAACAACTTTATACTTGCATATAACACTTAGGATAGAATTGAACAAACATATACACATTCTTTATTGACTCGTCTAAAACACGAACGGACATACAACCATCTCCCTGTGGATCGACCCGTGCTCAACCGGCTAGCTGCAAAGCGACACCGTCCTGATCGCGGTTATAACTTTAGAACTTTGAACATCCGACACGCTAAAAGCGTGCGATCATTGGACTTATCAAGACCCTAGCAGCATTCGTGGATATGGTGAACCGGATTTCTTCAGGCTGTTCCTCAACCAGTTTATTGTTGTGTCATTGATGACATTCTGGTCTATTCTAATGTGTCGTGAGGAACAGGAGCAATACTTGAGGATTTGTTTTGCAGACATTGGGAGAGCGCCGGCTGTTTGCTAGGTCCTCGGAGTGTTCCTTCAGGCTTGATTGTGTTGACTCCTAGGTCTTGTAGTTACGGGAGACAGTTTTCATATGGTCCCGAGGAAGATCGAGGCCGAATAGCTTTGGCCCTGACTTGTGTATGGGACGGAGGTCCGTAGATTTTTGGGCTTAGCAGGTTTTTACTGCCGTTTCGTGCAGTATTACTAGTGTATTGCTGCACCGTTGACTGAACTGACCGGAAGGGAGGTTCCTTTTTCTTGTACTGGGGCATGCGTGCGGAGTTTTCGGCAGTTGAAGACTCGGTTGACAAATACACCAGTTCTTTCTTTCTGGTTCGGGCGACTTTGTTGTTTAACTGTGATGTTTCACGAGTGGGGCTCGATTGTGTACTGATGTGGCACTATAGAGTTATCGCTTTTGCTTCCCGACAGTTGGAGGAAGTACGAGCAGGATATCCCACTCATGATCTGGAGATGGCCGCTGTGGTCGTACGTTGAAGATCTGAGGACACTACTTGTTCGGAGAGTCGTATCAGATTTTCACGGACCACCAGAGCTTGATGTACATCTTCCTGCAGCGGGTTTTGATTGTTGAGGCTGTCTTCTGCAGATTTACAGTTCTTGTATGATCATTGAGTACAGCTTATGTTCGTCTCTCCTGAGGGGACAACTTGCTCATGTCCGCGCCCGACCACTTTTCCTTAATCGCTTTCGCGAGGCACAGCCTGCCGATGCTCGTTCGTCAGAGATTCTTGAGCATACTCGGCAGGGTAAAGATTCAGAGACATTGATTTGTGACCAGATGTGCTACGTTTAGGGAAGTGTTTGTGTGTACCTGTTGCTGATGGGAAGAGACACGAAATCCTAGAGCAAGCAACTCAGTCAGCGTTCAGTGTTCATTCAAGTTCCACCAATTTGTAGCGTGACTTGTGAGATAGTTACGGGTGGACAGGGATGAAGAGTGAAGTTTCGGATTTCGTTTCAAGGTGTCTGTCTTGTTGTGAGCTAAGGTTGAGCATTTGAGACCGGCTGGAGAGTTGCAACCTTTAACCGTTCTGGAGTGGCAATGGGAGTAGATCTTCATGAATTTCGTTGTGGTGTCTATCCCGATTTAGTCAGGGTGTGACTCCATTTGGGTGTTTATTGTCCGGTTTTGCTCAGTTTTCTCAGTTGTTCTTTATTAAGTTTGTGCGTCTGTACGGAGTTCCTTCATTTGTTATATCCAATGGAGGCACTCTGTTCGCTTGCCGTCTTGGGCAGAAGCTTTAGGAAGCCTTAGGTACTGGTTGAGCTTTAGCTCCGCTTTCCATCCGTTGGTTGGTGGTTAGACAGAACGGACTATGCAGACTCTGGAAGATATGCTTGTAGTGTGCGTACTATTTGTTGTCGGAAATTGGGATCGTCACTTGCCATTGTTAGGATTCTCCTTCGATAGAAGTTATCAGGAGACATTCCAATTGGCAACCTTTACGTTTTTGTTTGGTAGGTCATGTCGATCGCTAGTCTGTTTTTCTGACTCTGCGAGAGTACGATTTTTGGACCCCAGCTAGTCTAGAGATTTCGGAGATGATCCAGTTGGTTCAGGTCAGGATGAGAGCAGCCCAGTGCAGACAGAGGTCATATGTCGACCGTGGTGGTCGCAAACTTGAGTTCGCAGTGGAAGATCATGTATTCCTACGGATTTTCCGATGAACGACGTTTGGAATTTTGGGAAACTTATCCCAGGATTGTAGGTCCTTTTGAGGTCCTTAAGCGAGTTAGTTCCATTGCCTATAAATTGGCACTTCCGCCCAGATTATTGAGTATTCACCCCGTATTTTCTTGTGTTGATACTTTGCAAATACCTTCATGACCTTTCTCACATGATTCAGCACCAGACCAATTAATTGGGACGCGATCTTTCATTCACCGGCAGCCAGGTGTGCTAATGGCTAGGCAGGTGGAGAAACTTCGGTCAAGGGTCTTGCTATATGTGAAGGTTCTTTGGCGTAACCGTATACTGAGGTGATCAGTTAAGAGGCTGCGAGAGAGATTTGGGTGTTTTTGTACTCATCTCTTTAAAAATATGCTTAGTAAGAATTTTAAATTCGGGGACCGAATTTCTTTAAGACGGAAGATTGTAACGTTTTAGAAATCGTTTTGCGAATTTTCCGTTTTTAGGGAAAAATAGTCGGTGTTTTCCGTTTTAACACAATTGTGATCAAAATTCTGTATAGACTTGTCGGCACCTTGTTTAGCTAGAATGAAACTAATGTGCGGGCTTTCGGGGTCAATTGGAAGTTTTGGTTCACATAGAATTTTTCCCTAATTAAATATTATTTTAATACTTTATTTATGCACTTTATTAGTGGTAATTACATTTTTATGTGGGTTAATTAGTACTAATGTGAATCTATGCTAACCTAATCACTAGAATTAGTTCAGAACCTTCTTACCAAAATATCTAGATATTTGGTTAAATTAATTGAATTTTCAAGAAAAGAAAATGATGACAAAAAGGTTTTCCTGTTTTATTATGCAATTATTGATGTTTTTTTCTAGATTTTTCTACAATTTTCCTCAAACCTCCACCTTTTTTTCCCAAGGTCGGCCACTTCTCCCCTTGCTGCCCTTCATTTTTTCCACCCCATTTCAACTCATTTTTCTTCAATAAAATCAACCAAAATCCTAAATAAATCACAAAAACTCAAATATAAATCAAACCCTTCTTTCTTCATCACAAAACAAGCTTTGTTCTGCTCTTAAGTGAGGATTTTTGGAGGCTAATCTTTGGATTTTCTAGTTTCAACTTGTGTTTCTTTGAAGGTATAAATCAAAACCCTAATCTCTTTATGTGGTGTTAATACTTTAATTTAGCTTATTTAGATGTTTAATTTAAGATTTTAATTTCATATTTAGAATTTGTAGTAAGGGTTTTATTAATTAAATTAGGGTTTTGATTAGTGAAATGGTTAGATGAAAATTTTAGTCTAATGCATACTAAACCAAGTTGCTAATTTGTTAAATGATATTTTCCTAATTGGTTAATTAAGCTAATTAGCAAACTAAACTTTTACTAATCCTAATAAAGTGAGATTTAAAATTATAGTGAAGGTTTAAATGGTTTAACCTTGCTATTTTGTAATGTTTGTAAATTCTTGTTTTGGTAAAGGTTGTAGTTTGGTGCTAAAATGATATATGTTGTTTACTAGATTTCGATAAGTTTTTGCGTGGGTTTTTTTGAACGTTGCGACGTTATTTATATTAGATTTCACGTTTATTATTGTGTTGTGAATGAGCGATCGGTACGATCAGGGTCTAGGCTTGGTAGTTGTGCCACTTTGCGTTCCTAATTAGGGTCGTGCCGATGTTGTTCGTGTCTTTGTGTAGTTTTTGTTCTTGAGTTGGTTTCGTAGTATCGCTACGTGCGTTAGCCACTTGACGAACACTTGAGAGTATGTTTTGAGTTGGTGTATCGGTCAAACGTAGTTGGTACGTGTTATTGATCGATTGCTAATATATACTTGTTATATTGTTATATGCTTTCAGGATTGCAGGCGGGGATTTCGGACGCTGCGAAGAAGGGAAAACAGGCGGTTGGCATTACTTAGCCAGGAGCGTTGGTGAGTAGATTTAACATCTAAAGGGGAATCGCCAGCATGACGTTATGAGTCTGGGCTAGAGATGTTATGAATTGTCGCATATTCTATTTCATATATAGAGTTACGCATACACCTTATTGATTAGTTATTTGTTGTGCTTGGACTTGTACCCTTAGAATACTGTGCTATTATTGACGGCTCATGTTGCACGTGCACTGATTGTATGTCACACACACCGTCAATAATTGCCATGACACGAACAATACACATACATATATGATATTGTTTGGTGTAACGTTTTAGAAATAATTAAATAAATAATTAAATGAATAAAATTGTTTGAGTGAATTTTATGAATTTCGGTAAAGTAAAATGTATTTTTCGTAAAATTAAACCGTGATTGTTTTTCATTATAATTTCAAAAATACATATTTTAATTATGTAATTACTAGTAAATGGTGTTTATTTAGCCATTTATAAATTTTTATTTTAATTAAATATTTTTCCTAAATTAAATATTTTAAATATTAACATAAGCTTTATTTTTTACACTAAATTAGTGTAAATTACAAATTTGAATGGTTTTAATTTGTAAAAATGAGCCATGGTATATTAGAATCAAGTGTGTAATATGCAAAATCTTTTCCAAAATCTCTTCATGGTTCTAGAAATTTCTAGGAAAAGGGTTAAATTGAAAAAGTTAGATAATAAAGGGTTTAAGTGAAAAAATGCATTATTTATGAACTTTCTACACAATACCACACATTTTTTCTCTCTCTCCACCCTCCTCCCTCTCCATGGCCGGCCTCCCCTCCATGGGTAGCCCCAAAATTTTCCCCCCATCATTTTTGCATTAAAAATCATCAAAATTCATCAAAAATTCCAAAAATAAATCTCAAAAATCAACATTCAACCTCTACCATTTTCCTTTGACCTATTTAGCATGGATTTTGGAGATGGAAAGCATGCATTTTGGAGGCTTATTTCATGTTTGGGTTTCATATTTTGGAGGTATAAGTTTCCTTCTTTTGATTTATTGGTATTAGATGTTCATTTAAGCATAATTAGATTTAATATATTAATTCTATTTGCTACTTTTAAAATTCAAGTTAGGGTTTGAAAAATCATGTTGTGATTTTTATTGATTAAATAAGGTTATAATAGCTAGTTTAACATTTTTAGAGTGGAAAAATCTTGCATGTTTGTCGAATTGTAAATTTTTTCATTTAAAATTGTTTAAATGAAGCTATTTAGCTAACTAGTTTTTGTAAAATATATATGTGGGTGATATAAAATTTCAATTAAGGTGGCTATTATTAGATTGTAGTTTTAGTGAGAACTTTAGCATGTTAATGGAAAGAAAAACTTAGTTTGATTGCTAGTTTCTATTGATAATTGATAAATTGTGATAAAAATTGCTATTTTGTAAACTAGATTTTAGAAATTTCTAAATAAATGTGATTAAAAATATAATTTATGGTTTCATTAAATCATTATCATTATGAATTATGGTTTAATACATTAATTCATGAAAAATCACGTTTTGTGGTGGAATTGTGGTATTTTGCTTGAAAATTGTTAAAAATTGTTAAAAGTTGCAAACTAGAAATTTCAAATAAATGCAAAATTGTGTAATAAAAATAAAGTAAGGGGTTGTATAGTCTAGTTATGCTATTTAATGAGTTTTATAACCATTGGTTTCATTTAAATATCAAGTTTTGAAGAAAAACGGTAAATTGGCATTTTCGGGTTTTACGAAATCGGGCGATTTTTGGATTTTAGGGTTTCGATGGATTTAATCATGTTTTATTATATAAGTAATGTGTTTTAAAACTACGAGTTATTTGTTAATGTTTATCTCGATCCATCGGAGTTTGTACGCCGATATGGAGCGATATTTGGTGCTTTTGCGTGGACGGGACATAGGTTTTAACCTATGCTTGTTCCTTGTATCGTTTGACTTTCGTATGTGATTCAGTTTAGGATGCTATTTATATGTTTGCGTCTAGGTACCCCTCACGTGGACTGCGGGCGATGAAGAGGAGGATGGCGACACTGTCTTCGGCAGACATGGACCAGGTGAGTAGATGCATATCTACGGGGGGAAGTCGGGTGGATGGCGTTTAGCACCCCCGCAACGTAGAATAGGAATAGTACTTATTGACATTAGGAAACAAGATGTGACCCTAGTAGGACCCTAGTATTAACCCTAGGCTGGACTAGACTGATTTAGGAAAACCATATCAGAGGATGAGTACCTTGGAAGAGATTCGTAGGTTTCAGATAGAAACACACCCACGCACACACTGAAACTCGACATGGGGTATACGTGTATGTGTATATATATAGAACTAGGTATACGTATATACATATATATACAACATGTATATGTGATTCATTGATGTGATATGATATCCGAGGTATGATGAAATAGTGTAACTGGGCTTGATGCCGTGATTCTTGGCTATACAGTCGTTTAAGTGTTAGCGGATCATTAGAGAATGAGATAATGAACATGTATATTTAAATTATAAGGGGTAGTGATGATATTGAGGTACATGGGACTCTAAAATAGTACCCGGACTATTACTTGTGATTGATCACGATATGGGATATGTATGACTTGATTACGATATGATACATATGACATGATATTTCTGAGGATAAACTAATGATGCATATTATGAGGGCAATGATATATGATTGATGTAGGCGATTACAGTTTAGTACCTTGATCATGAGATGTGTTGGTGATGACATTATACGAATGATGAGACACCTAGGAGATACTTGACCCGTACTCCGATATTGGGATGCCGTACGATGGATTTTACCGTACGAGGCATAAATATGATGATTGATCCGCTCTCTTGATTCGAGGAAGCCGTACTACGTATGTGACGCTATTGAGGCCGGATCGCCGACTATTCGAGATATTGATTCAGACCTTAGGTAGACTCTTGTTTCTTATTGACTAGTTTCTTAGGTTAAGTTCTTTAGGAGGTTAGATGGACACTAGTTTAGGTTCGATTGATATAGTGGTAGTGATAATTGTATATCAAATGAGTGGATAATGCACATCTGTCTTTGCATTCATACTGTAATCATCATGGTGCATGTTCTTTCATATGTTGCTATAATCAGTATAAACTTTACCTGTTAGGACACCAGCACCATTACCGATGATGCGCATATTCCACGCACACTTATTTTCCGGCTCACACACATCATCATCGGTAATTGCTATGTCACGTACACTTTAGATCATATTGTCTTTTATGGATAGAATCAGTTAACAACTAGACCGATATAATATTGTGATTATTCTCTGATGTTATTATAGACATGATATTTATTACTTAGACATTCATGCATTCATATTTTCATGTTATCATGCAGTATTTTGGGCATATGCCGACACTTATCATATAGTTACTTATGATTTTAAGATTTGGATTTCTATGAGATTTCTGGATTTTGGGGAAAACCGCAAGAATATATAAACAAACTTCTCTCTCTCTCCTCTTCTCTTTTTTTTTTAAAATAAGATGCGGTTTTCTCGTGATGTATGTGTCGTCCACCATGAGATTTCATGTTTTCTGATGGATTTCGAGACCCGATTCGAGGAGTGGATGAACCGTCTCGGGTACATGGTGGGCCCGGTATGGTACCCCGGGGCAAGAAGATCGAGTTGTAGACGATGAGCCTGGTAGGGGAAGGCTACCTACCGGTGATGTCTGGCGCGGCGGATATCCGGAGGATACCGACCGTTGTCGTGAGATTTGATGATATGGGCCGATCCGGACTGACGGAGCCCGAGATATTGAGACTTGAGATTACATGTGTGTGTCGATACTTGACACGGATTTCCATGGATTTCATTGTTGAGATTTCAGATTCTTATACACATTTTACTATGATAACACCTAAAGATTTCTTATACAGATATTTCTGGATTTCGGGATTGGTTATTTTATATTCATGATGCATGCATATCCATTCATATGACATAGTATTATATGAGGCACTGACACGAGCACGGAGTATCTGCATTTACATGTAGTTTTACCCTGCTATTACTATATGATTGGGATTTAATAGTGTAATATTATGACCTAGGATAGCGTCGTGCATTCGATTTCTTTTCGTAGATGTCTTCTACTCACGAGTTGGCAACTCACCCCCGTTGTGCCAAATTTTATTACAGGTACGATGTACAGGTTTCCCTGGCAGCTTGTTGGCACATCTTTTCTTCAGGGTGATTTGCACGGTAGGTTGGTTCACTTGTGTCTGAACAACCATTGTATTTTTTTATTCTTTCATTTTTATCTAGTAAGCTCCATCAACCATACTTGTATTACTTGATAAGTTTATTGGACCAGTCTTTTATTTCGACCTTAGAGTCGCGCATGTTTTATTCTGATATGGTGGTTTTGTTTTCTTTGAGTTTTGAGCCTCGCCCTTTGGCGTTGTATATTATTGTGCTTGTTGTGGTTGTTTCCGCCTGTTGGCGTTGATGCTAGCACCCGTTTGGGGATGCTTTTTATTGTTTATTTATATTATACTTGTTGTACCCGTCTGGGGGCCAGTTTTTACAGAGGAGACTCTGCCGAAATTTTTGGGAAAAATTGCTGATATTTTTAAACTTGTTTTTCTTCATGTTCTTTTACTTCTTCTTCTTATTTATGGTTTAGATTTCTGGGCTTCGGCTTACTTAGGTTACGTTGCGCCTCTAGACGCTTCGTAATCTAAGTGTCGATCACGTTCCGTACTTTCGGGTCGTGACAAAGTTGGTATCAGAGCGCTAGGTTTAACCTTGTATAAGTCTAGGTGACCCTTGGTTGATGGAGTAGGCGATTTAGGTAAAGTAACGTACCGTGGGTATGGTCCACGGCATACTTACGATACGCTACTCTGCTTAAGGAGCCCTAGGATGTACATTGTTTACACCGTATTTCATTCGTTCCCTTGATCTATCTTCGTCGATATCGGATGGTAGTTTCTGTTAACCACGGGCATACTGGCAGAAGGAGCTGCGGCTCGAATGCGATAACCATTAGAGTATTGGTTATTCTTGAGGTTTGAAGCATTGCGTAGCGTGTGGATAAAGGGTATTCACATGCCGTCCGGATGAAGTTAAAGGGTTTGAACGATTATCAGAAAACCATTTTCCCAAGTTTAAAGTATTTGGAAGAACATGCAGGTATTTCGATGGACCCTCTAGAAGAATGAAACCCTAACTCGACATAATGACCACGAGAACGCCCTTGAACCTTAGGGTTTACGGCAGTTCCGCGGTGCCATTAGTGAGGCTTGGGTTTGCCCTTCTACGGCTGGATCTGTAAGTGCACGGCGGCGCCCCGGCCGTCAATCCGACGGCCAAACGCGGAAACGGTGGTAAACTTTTATTTTTGCGGACTTAGCAAACCGGCACCACCGCGCACTAAACTCCGGATCGTGCCATTAAACTAGTCTAAGCTATCTAGAGAGGGGGTAGAGAAATATACCATACGATCCGAGTCCTCCGGTCTTCATCTCCACTCCGATCTCCTCGCGGGATCTCCGTCCATCTCCTCCTCGTCGGAAAGGGCACCACGAAGCCGGGTACTTTTACGGGCTCCCACCTCAATACCGAGGCAACTCGCGCATGAAGCCGGCAAATCGACATGCTCAAGATATGCTGTAGGAAGTGTAGTGTAGAATCATAGTCTCTTTTGGGGTTTGGTTGCCATTTGTGGATGATGGAGGAAACAAGACAAGAAAAATGGTGCTTGCATTTTTCTTAACATGAAATGAGATCAATCAAATGAAACACTCTCAAGGATGAAGATGAAACTCTCTTCTTCTCTTTTCTTTCTCTCTTTCTTTTTCTCAACCATGAACAAAAAACCTCTCATCAAGTGAGAATGAAAATGGTGGAGCAAAAAACAATATGATGACAAGAGGGAGGTGAGTGTAGGATGCAAAAAGTGGTGACCACAACCTAAAACATAATCATCACTAAATCAACATCAAACCTCTTTTCATTTCTAATCTCATAAAGCAAAGAAAAGAAAGAAAAAGGATCTCATCATGAAAAGCCATCATGATGCCACCAATATGCAAGATACCCCCTCCACAAGTGTTATTTGCACAATTGCAAATAACACCCTCCATCTGAAAAGTCCGGCCGGGAAAGAACAAAGGAAAACCGGCCGGAACGGAATGCAAACTGGCAACTCCAGAAAACTGGTCCCGTAATAAATTACAGGAAAACCCCCATACTGTGCATACACACCCGCATCTGTATTCCGTCCGGATACAAATGCAATGAGACAAAATCTACACTGTACTATACTAGGATCCGGCTTAAACCAAAGCCGGCTAGTAATATCCGTCCGATCCTGATCCGTGCAATACCGCACGTATCTGATCGAACGCTGCCATATAACTATACGGCCACTAGTACAAAACCGTCCGATCCTGATCCGTGCAATACCGCACGTATCTGATCGGACCCTGCCATATCTCCATACGGCCTCTACAGTGTTTCGCCCGAAACTTGAGTAACTGTAAGTGTGGTGGACTCTAAAGACTCGTCAATACTATGGCTGTGGATTTAACCACTAGCACGTCAGAGGTATAAGCCAATACGTAACGGGCCACCAGCTATTGACTAAAAGGGACGTCGATGAGCAAACTCATCCTGACACCCTACTGAGCCTGTCAGTGACAATATCCGTGCAGTCCGGTCCGTTCGTCTATGAGTATCGCATGGCGGGCCTAGGGGGTTGGTAAAAGTCATACCCCCAAAAGCGGTACAAGTCGTGTCGGAGTGTAGCCCAGAACACCCTGAGATACTACTGGAATACCTACCAGTAAATCTCCTTGCCTTGGCCAAGGACTTTGTGTAATGGCTCTCCTAGACACAGCACGACCTCACCCCCAATACCGGGAGAGACGAACCCCTGAAGATACGCTCACTGCCTCCATGTGGCTCGGGACTGTACCCAACTAAAACCTGTTTGCACGACTCCTTTGAGCCGTGGTAGGGTAGTAATCAAAGTACAGTGGGAACTCCCACGAGACAAATGACGATCCCCAGGTCGATGAACTAACCTGCACACATGTCACCAGGGAACTGCCATCTGACGTCTGGTATATGACCAACTAGCATGTTCCCGGAGAGTCCTGTCCGGTGTACTCATAACCCAATGAGCACCTGTATACATCTTAGGTGATCCAACTGACACCAGTGGCTTGTGAGACCGGCCACCGCCCCTCGTCGGGGTCTCGACTGTATACACTAGTCTACTAATGGAGTATCGATGCCCGGTCTCGAAACTCCCACGACTAGGGACCTTTTAAGGATATGCTTGTAGACCCCCAGCTCCCACTTATATGATCGCCCTCATACTGCTGGTGGTCAAGCAAGAATCCTAGGGGCTCTATCAACGTGTAATAGCGACGTGTCAGGTCACCTAAAACAGTACACGATGATAAAGGTAAACCAGATAGCATACTATCATCTCGAGTAAGACTGTCCTACCGGGATAGGTCCTCCCTCAATCATTACAATCACGTACCTGTGACCTAATAATTGACTCTGAGGGCACTATCTCCAACAATCTCCCACTTGCACTCAAGGCTAATTATTGCGATGTCGCATACTCACAGCCCGTGTGATACCGAACACCCAACTCCTCTACTAGTCAGTCTCACAAAGCTCGTTTGCGAAACTATTGCGTTCGAGGAATAGCCTCAGTGAGTGGATCCGCTTTGTTGTTTCTTTCCATGTCTCTCTATATCTCATGTTCGCGGAGAAAACCATCTCCCGAAATGAGCAATACCTGTCTTAGAATATGTCTGGATGTCTGATGGGACCTAGCTCATAAATGAACTCCAAATCCAAACTTCTTAGACTGTATCGTCAACTGAACTTAATCAGTATCCTGCGCGCCATGCCTCCCTCAGTATTGCCTTGGACCACCTGTCCAAAATACTGCCCCTCATCAGAAGGAAAACTATAACTCTGACAACCTCCTTGTCGTCCATGTCACCTTGGAAGCCTGGAATGATAACTGTCTCCTGAATGAGGCTGTCCTTATCATATCCCTAGAACATCCACTTATGTTCTAAAACTGCTTCCGATTGTTTCACCAGGATTGGATTAATGTCAACTTATTGCATCTAGTGCAAGAACAACATCTGGTGTGGTACTTGACATCTCATGATTGACTCAATTGCCTTAGCAAGTGATCTGCCAATCATGCCCGTCCCTCTCCCCTTAAGTCTATAAGACACCTTTAGAGAGGGTGACTCCATTATCTGCAGGTACACTACCGTGCCAGGAGTCGTCCATCCTAAATACTCTTAGAATGCCGTCAAGTACCCTGATTGGGAAACCACCCAAATCTAGATCTAAGACCATAGATCTAGTAACCAGTATGCCTGATATAAAATCCATGTCCTTTGTGGAGAAACCACTGTGTGACGACCAAAGTATAACCGATCGTAGTATAGGAGTTTCTTTTCCTACTTTGTGTATGTCATCCAAATACCATGACATCACATCCTACTACCTTCTCAACAGATCCATCCCCTATTCTGATGAAGTCAAACCCATGACTGTCACGTCAGAAATAGATGATCTATCTCCGCTACATCTGCTCTAGTCTATAAATAGACATAAGCTACCTGTCCACCAATGCTTCCGCTGCTCCTACTGACTACGACAACCCTCTGGCAGAGTCATATAGACGTACACTTCTAAAGCAAGTTTAGAATGACGCTATACTCATCCTCCTGCCGGGTCTCGCAGCCTGGAACAACAGTAATGGTAATTGTGGGTAAACAAAAACTTCCCTGTAACCGTCCTTGAGGCTACTGTAGTACCTCTCGGGTGCCTGAAGTTACCCACCTAATCTGCGGAGTGGCCAATGGAATGTCAATCCAGATTGAATCTTTAGGTTCCTTATCAAATCTTCAGTAATCGTTTGTGGTTCTGGAATCACTTCCAGTTCTACCATACTCCCACTACTGTTTTCTGAAAAAATCCATTTTTAATAAAACTGTGGCGAGTCTAGAACAATATTGCTATTGTTCATCCAGATGGTAGAAAGTCAACCCCCGTCATAGCCTGGGTCAACCCACAAACAGCCATTACAGAAATGTGCCTTGAGTTATCCAGTGTCTGGTTTTAATCATAAACCGGACAACTCCCCGTACCTTAACATCGTTAAGATATGAACTGTTCTATATCCAATATAAAAACAGAGGCACTGATTTAATTGAACCAGATTCAAATCATGCAGCTGTCCCCAGCGCATGTCAACTAAATGGAAGGAGGCCGATCAGCGTTACTCAACTTAGGAATGCTTCCAATTATGAGTAACCTGAAAGAGAAGCAATTTCTCTTAATCATCACTTTCAACTGAATACCACAAGTATCTATATCTTCGATCACCTTGAAGAATCCCGATACTTGCTATACCTGGTTCTCTACTCTATTCAAATACCTATAACTTCTCCAAATTCGGACCCTGTGTTTCCACGAAACACCTGTCTAAAAAATAGAGGAGTCATAAGTAAACTGAATATAGTACGAGGACCATCCCCTCTGTCCTGATGGACCCTGGACAACATACAATACTCTGTACAAGTCCCTTGAGTCTGATAACTCATTTACTGTGTGTCGTAGGTTGAAAACTGTACTTATGGTTAAGAAGAATTACACCGCTGTTTAATGCTCCTTACCTAACCATCCACTGATATAGGTAAATGTCATAGACATAATTTCAGAAAGGTATATCTCACTCTATGAAAATAGACGTACTGATATATCAATTTGAAATTGGTGCATAACAGCGGATATTCAAAACCAAATATTTGCCGACCGGCAAACAGCCCAGGTGATTTCCTCAAATATCACTGATTACAACGAATCCCGATATAATGAGGATGATCACCCAATTCCCAATAACTTACTCCCACTCATCATCTGTAAAACCATACAGATGTGAGAATCGTACCTGGTAAATACATACCCTGGAGTAAGTATCTAATCGGGTAATCAGTTTTCCTTTAACATTACACAGTGAAACTGAAACATTGAAATGTTCCGATGGGGTATCCTGGTATTCCTAGTAATGCCTCTTCCAGATTCACGATTGTAACCATATAATTCTTTGCCACCTCTCAAAATCCCTTCATATGTCTTTAGTCTTTACCTTCTGCACACCCTTTTAGGCCAAATGGTTTTCTTCCTTCCCTACCGTTCGGCACCAGCCTATGGTTTGGAAGAAGACTATCCAATAAGCATAATGGGTGTACTGTCCCAATCCTAGGAACACTCGCAATGAGAGAGGGTGAAGATAAAAGACAACCGAATAAACCTTATTCCTATTTCTCCTGAACCAGAATCCATCCCCGAACTGGAACAAATTCCATTCGAGTTCGTATATAACCATACGATGGAGTATCCAAATAAACTGTGGATCTTCGTAGTGATACGGAGTGTCCTGGAGAAATACAAAGGTGATGTGGGAGTGGTAACGAAATATTTGGTTTGGTCGTGAATAGCTGTTGCAATTTACTTTGCCCTCTTACTAATCCCTTGCTTTGTCTGAACTTAATACCTTCTGCACACCATTGTTATGCTAATTGGTTTTCTTCATTCCCTACCGGTCGGCACCAGCCTAAGGTTTGGAAGAAGACAATCCAATTTGCGTAATAGGTGTACTACCCCTAAACCAAGGAGTACTCGTAACCTGAGAGAGGGTAAAAGGAAAAGACAACTGAATAATCCTATCCGTTTTCTCCAGAACCGGAAACCATCCTCGAATAAATTCTTTCGAGTTCGTATCTAACCATACGATGGTTTTGTCCAATGGAAGTGGACGTTCGTAGTAAAACGGGGTGTCCTGGAGAAAAGGGTAAAAGTAGGAGTGGCAATGAGGTTTGCAACTCTGACAATCCAAAAGCCAGTGTTAAGAAGGTTCGGTTAATTTGGTCACTGAGTCATAGTCTTAGGTTCGGGTCAGTGGTCGCTGCCAAAGAGAGAGAGAAAAGAAACACTCAGCGTGCACTCTAACCTAGATCAGAATGGTCACCAATTTATCTAATCTGGAATCCTCCCACTGTACCTCAAATTCTCCTCCAAACCTGAAAGAAGAATTAGTCGGGGTCACCCGAGGAGTAAACTAACTCATCAGTGGGAATCGGGATCCAACTATCATCGCATGATAACGTGACGGAATCCGCTCACGGTATCACACTCCAGAAGGTATGCGCATATCTGGCAAGTTTCAGTTCTTTTGAAACTCCCGATGTGATTTCTGCCCCATGCTCTTATGACCTTGACTTTGGCCAACATATCATAAGTCACATGTCAAGTTCTACCCGTCATTCTCCAGGTTAATTTGAATCCACCCGTACATACCCTTGACTTTGGCCAAAATGGCAGCACGACTGTCCCAAACCAACGCATCTATCTATGCTGCATATGAATACCCCAATAGCTACCAATCACTGTGCCTTGACTTTGGCCAACATACACAGCTTGAATACTATTGACCACCCATATGAAACGACGGAGGGCTACGAATGGTTTCTGGCGAAAACCTTTAACGTAAAGAACTTGATATCGTCGAAGGAACGGATAGCTTTTAAGAAATATAGTGACGACAACTTCCGCTAAAGAGGTCACTCCCGGTGAAGGGATCTCGGCTCTTTCCCCGTAGAATGGGGTGCAGGATATTCCAAATGAATACCACGGTGCAAAGCAAAAGTAATCGGCTATAGTGAAGTTAATGCCCTGACGCAAACTTTTTGTCCAAGGGGTCACTCCCGGTGAAGGGATCTCGGCCCTTGCCTCGTCGACTGAGGAGCAGGATATTCTAAATGAATACCGCGATGCAAAACAAAAGTGAACGTCCTTGCAATAACAGCTTTTTGAAAAGTGTTCCAACAACATCAGATTAGGTTTGTTTTTAACTTTGCATTGATCCGAATCAATGCAGTCCCATCAATTGATCACACCACAAAGAACGAAAATATATTGACGTACGTATATGCCATCCGCATTCGCCACTGGGTCCCGTCATTACCCGTTAGGTTAGCTTACTAACGACAGAGCGGGGACTGGACTAGCGCGGATGCAAAACATATACAACATCTACTAATATATATACCAATATATTATATTTCGCTCAAGGCGTGAAAGAAATGCAACATCACAGAGAATGAACAGCATCACAGAAACAATACAGATATCTGGGATCCCCGGGTTTCACAGAGCCGCTGAAACCCGACGTTCCCCTGGTCGTGTGGATAGCCTGTGCAATGAAATCCTAGACCCCTACGGGCGCGGCAAGTCACCCGCCAAAACCTGAAGCGAGGCAGCCCCCTTCAGCGCCGTGAATGGACCACCCAGCACTTCACGGAATCCGGTAACTTGGGCACCCCTCCTGGGTCAACCTGTACCCCCTACGAGTGCGGCGAATAGCCCGCCAATCCTAGAGTGAAGCCCCCTCCGTCTCAATGCCATGAGATGCGGGCTTGTTGCCCTCCAGAACCCGGCTATCCGTGCACCCCTCCACGGGGCAATCCTAGTACAGAAAGTAAAATATACATACAACGGGTACATCGACCGCAACCAGGTCGTGCCCCAAAAGAATAATACAAACGGGCAGTGACGGCAGTCCACATGTCGGACGCTCGCCCCGCAATATCAAATGTACATAATACAACAAAACTGTACTAGCATTGCATCCAGGCTATCCCCCACGACCGATCCGCAACATCACAGCAAATACATAGAACATCAACGTGAAAGTCACGTTCGCAAATCCGTCTAACCGGGCTATAGCAGTTAGACAGGATTTACCGATCGAGTGACATTCACGGTCGCAGATATAATGTAAATACTGTGAAAAATGTGTTTAAAATTTTCCGATTGATCAAACAATTAACAAGTGGGCCCCCAATCAAAACTGTAGCACTCACAGAAATCCTGGGCCCAATTTAAATATTCCAAAACCCATATTTTAAGCCCAGAAGGACTCTGTAAAAAATTGGTGAAGTGATGTGAATAGTGCGCGGCGGAAGGGCCGCACAAATGGGGTTTTCGCGGCGGTTCCGCGCTCCAACTGTGGAGTTACTTCGTCAAATTTTTACAGAACTCTTATATTTTCCAGTACATCAATATTTTATAACCTGAAAAATTTTTCGAGACCAAAAATTTTCAACAGAAACTGATGCGAACTAAAATGCAGTTTTGGAACTTTTTGATCGATCGGAAATGCAAACACATTACACAAAGCTAGACTAAGTTAATGGCGAGGCTCTGATACCACTGTACGTGCACGGCGGCGCCCCGGCCGTCAATCCGACGGCCAAACGCGGAAACGGTGGTAAACTTTTATTTTTGCGGACTTAGCAAACCGGCACCACCGCGCACTAAACTCCGGATCGTGCCATTAAACTAGTCTAAGCTATCTAGAGAGGGGGTAGAGAAATATACCATACGATCCGAGTCCTCCGGTCTTCATCTCCACTCCGATCTCCTCGCGGGATCTCCGTCCATCTCCTCCTCGTCGGAAAGGGCACCACGAAGCCGGGTACTTTTACGGGCTCCCACCTCAATACCGAGGCAACTCGCGCATGAAGCCGGCAAATCGACATGCTCAAGATATGCTGTAGGAAGTGTAGTGTAGAATCATAGTCTCTTTTGGGGTTTGGTTGCCATTTGTGGATGATGGAGGAAACAAGACAAGAAAAATGGTGCTTGCATTTTTCTTAACATGAAATGAGATCAATCAAATGAAACACTCTCAAGGATGAAGATGAAACTCTCTTCTTCTCTTTTCTTTCTCTCTTTCTTTTTCTCAACCATGAACAAAAAACCTCTCATCAAGTGAGAATGAAAATGGTGGAGCAAAAAACAATATGATGACAAGAGGGAGGTGAGTGTAGGATGCAAAAAGTGGTGACCACAACCTAAAACATAATCATCACTAAATCAACATCAAACCTCTTTTCATTTCTAATCTCATAAAGCAAAGAAAAGAAAGAAAAAGGATCTCATCATGAAAAGCCATCATGATGCCACCAATATGCAAGATACCCCCTCCACAAGTGTTATTTGCACAATTGCAAATAACACCCTCCATCTGAAAAGTCCGGCCGGGAAAGAACAAAGGAAAACCGGCCGGAACGGAATGCAAACTGGCAACTCCAGAAAACTGGTCCCGTAATAAATTACAGGAAAACCCCCATACTGTGCATACACACCCGCATCTGTATTCCGTCCGGATACAAATGCAATGAGACAAAATCTACACTGTACTATACTAGGATCCGGCTTAAACCAAAGCCGGCTAGTAATATCCGTCCGATCCTGATCCGGGCAATACCGCACGTATCTGATCGAACGCTGCCATATAACTATACGGCCACTAGTACAAAACCGTCCGATCCTGATCCGTGCAATACCGCACGTATCTGATCGGACCCTGCCATATCTCCATACGGCCTCTACAGTGTTTCGCCCGAAACTTGAGTAACTGTAAGTGTGGTGGACTCTAAAGACTCGTCAATACTATGGCTGTGGATTTAACCACTAGCACGTCAGAGGTATAAGCCAATACGTAACGGGCCACCAGCTATTGACTAAAAGGGACGTCGATGAGCAAACTCATCCTGACACCCTACTGAGCCTGTCAGTGACAATATCCGTGCAGTCCGGTCCGTTCGTCTATGAGTATCGCATGGCGGGCCTAGGGGGTTGGTAAAAGTCAGACCCCCAAAAGCGGTACAAGTCGTGTCGGAGTGTAGCCCAGAACACCCTGAGATACTACTGGAATACCTACCAGTAAATCTCCTTGCCTTGGCCAAGGACTTTGTGTAATGGCTCTCCTAGACACAGCACGACCTCACCCCCAATACCGGGAGAGACGAACCCCTGAAGATACGCTCACTGCCTCCATGTGGCTCGGGACTGTACCCAACTAAAACCTGTTTGCATGACTCCTTTGAGCCGTGGTAGGGTAGCAATCAAAGTACAGTGGGAACTCACACGAGACAAATGACGATCCCCAGGTCGATGAACTAACCTGCACACATGTCACCAGGGAACTGCCATCTGACGTCTGGTATATGACCAACTAGCATGTTCCCGGCGAGTCCTGTCCGGTGTACTCATAACCCAATGAGCACCTGTATACATCTTAGGTGATCCAACTGACACCAGTGGCTTGTGAGACCGGCCACCGCCCCTCGTCGGGGTCTCGACTGTATACACTAGTCTACTAATGGAGTATCGATGCCCGGTCTCGAAACTCCCACGACTAGGGACCTTTTAAGGATATGCTTGTAGACCCCCAGCTCCCACTTATATGATCGCCCTCATACTGCTGGTGGTCAAGCAAGAATCCTAGGGGCTCTATCAACGTGTAATAGCGACGTGTCAGGTCACCTAAAACAGTACACGATGATAAAGGTAAACCAGATAGCATAATATCATCTCGAGTAAGACTGTCCTACCGGGATAGGTCCTCCCTCAATCATTACAATCACGTACCTGTGACCTAATAATTGACTCTGAGGGCACTATCTCCAACAGGATCATCGATGCTGGGGTATGTACCGGATATTTTAAACTATACTTGAGTGTTGAGCTCTCGGAGAATTATGGGATTTTGATGGATCGATCGAAAGGTTTAATGTAGTCCGGATATCAAGTGAAGGGATCGACTACGTGGGAGACTCTAGATATGAGTATTGCCGTTGGTAGCGCAGTCAGCACAGCTACGAAGAGACGAGTTCGAAGCAATCGACATCAGAGGAAAGAGGCGCACATTGACGATAGTGTTTACGATGTGACTTGGTGATTTGAATTTCATATTTCTGTTATTGGATTTTGGTATTTTGAGGATTTTGTTCTACGATTGGTATTTCTTATGTGTACCTTCATTGCATTCTATCCGTGTTTCACATATCAGCTGTATTGATGTTGCTTGGTATACACCCAGTACACTTGATTTGGTTTTATATATTTTGAGATTTTTTTTATTTGATTTCGTGCATATGGGTTACACATGATTTTGATATATGCTTCGACCTAGTTTTTATCCATTTTCGTATTGTGATTTCGATTCTGATATTCGATGTATGTTTTCGTGCACCATGTGCACCTGATTAGGATTCTTGCGCATACTTGGCGCACTTGATGCGATTTTGTGCACACCAGATGCACTAAATCGGGGTTTTGTGCAGATTAGATGCACCTGATAGTGAGTCGTGCACGCCCGTTGCACTTGACAGATGTTTTGGTGCACACCTGTTGCACTTATTTTGTTTTTGTGTGTATTCATGGTATCTGTATTTGGTTTCGATTTCAGTGCGCACCGGACGCACATGATATTTTATTGATGTGATTGGGATTGATTTCAGTTTGAGCAGTATGTTTCATAGTCATTATTATTTGATTTAGTAACGAGGCGGGACGTGTATGTTAAATAAAAGATATATATATATAGTTTTTTTTTTTAAAATAAACGTCCGCTACTTATGCCGTGACACGTGCATTGCACGGCGATTTTCAAGAGGGGTTTTCGTATGCTTCTTTATTATGATATTTAGGTGATTTCACTATGATGCACACTATATATAAGTTGTAGATTGATGTATATTATGTTCGTTTTCATATTGGGTTTTGATATTTTATTCTCGCCATAACTCCGATGATTGCGTTATGCTTGACGGAGTTGATTTTTGTTATGTATTGATGATTTCGGAGCCCCGACGATTTGAGTGTTTTGCTAAATATTTTAGTATTTGGTGGGGGAGTTTTAATTTAAATTCGGGGAACGAATTTCTTAAAGGGGGGAAGATTGTAATGTTTTAAAAATAATTAAATAAATAATTAAATGAATAAAATTGTTTAAGTGAATTTTATGAATTTCGGTAAAGTAAAATGTATTTTTCGTAAAATTAAACCGTGATTGTTTTTCATTATAATTTCAAAAATACATATTTTAATTATGTAATTACTAGTAAATGGTGTTTATTTAGCCATTTATAAATTTTTATTTTAATTAAATATTTTTCCTAAATTAAATATTTTAAATATTAACATAAGCTTTATTTTTTTACACTAAATTAGTGTAAATTACAAATTTGAATGGTTTTAATTTGTAAAAATGAGCCATGGTATATTAGAATCAAGTGTGTAATATACAAAATCTTTTCCAAAATCTCTCCATGGTTCTAGAAATTTCTAGGAAAATGGTTAAATTGAAAAAGTTAGATAATAAAGGGTTTAAGTGAAAAAATGCATTATTTATGAACTTTCTACACAATACCACACATTTTTTTCTCTCTCTCCACCCTCCTCCCTCTCCATGGCCGGCCTCCCCTCCATGGGTAGCCCCAAAATTTCCCCCCCATCATTTTTGCATTAAAAATCATCAAAATTCATCAAAAATTCCAAAAATAAATCTCAAAAATCAACATTCAACCTCTACCATTTTCCTTTGACCTATTTAGCATGGATTTTGGAGATGGAAAGCATGCATTTTGGAGGCTTATTTCATGTTTGGGTTTCATATTTTGGAGGTATAAATTTCCTTCTTTTGATTTATTGGTATTAGATGTTCATTTAAGCATAATTAGATTTAATATATTAATTCTATTTGCTACTTTTAAAATTCAAGTTAGGGTTTGAAAAATCAAGTTGTGATTTTTATTGATTAATATAATAGCTAGTTTAACATTTTTAGAGTGGAAAAATCTTGCATGTTTGTTGAATTGTAAATTTTTTCATTTAAAATTGTTTAAATGAAGCTATTTAGCTAACTAGTTTTTGTAAAATATATATGTGGGTGATATAAAATTCCAATTAAGGTGGCTATTATTAGATTGTAGTTTTAGTGAGAACTTTAGCATGTTAATGGAAAGAAAAACTTAGTTTGATTGCTAGTTTCTATTGATAATTGATAAATTGTGATAAAAATTGCTATTTTGTAAACTAAATTTTAGAAATTTCTAAATAAATGTGATTAAAAATATAATTTATGGTTTCATTAAATCATTATAATTATGAATTATGGTTTAATACATTAATTCATGAAAAATCACGTTTTGTGGTGGAATTGTGGTATTTTGCTTGAAAAATGTTAAAAATTGTTAAAAGTTGCAAACTAGAAATTTTAAATAAATGCAAAATTGTGTAATAAAAATAAAGTAAGGGGTTGTATAGTCTAGTTATGCTATTTAATGAGTTTTATAACCATTGGTTTCATTTAAATATCAAGTTTTGATGAAAAACGGTAAATTGGCATTTTCGGGTTTTACGAAATCGGGCGATTTTTGGATTTTATGGTTTCGATGGATTTAATCATGTTTTATAATATAAGTAATGTGTTTTAAAACTACGAGTTATTTGTTAATGTTTATCTCGATCCATCGGAGTTTGTACGCCGATATCGAGCGATATTTGGTGCTTTTGCATGGACGGGACATAGGTTTTAACCTATGCTTGTTCCTTGTATCGTTTGACTTTCGTATGTGATTCAGTTTACGATGCTATTTATATGTTTGCGTCTAGGTACCCCTCACGTGGACTACGGGCGATGAAGAGGAGGATGGCGACACTGTCTTCGGCAGACATGGACCAGGTGAGTAGATGCATATCTACGGGGGGAAGTCGGGTGGATGGCGTTTAGCACCCCCGCAACGTAGAATAGGAATAGTACTTATTGACATTATGAAACAAGATGTGACCCTAGTAGGACCCTAGTATTAACCCTAGACTGGACTAGACTGATTTAGGAAAACCATATCAGAGGATGAGTACCTTGGAAGAGATTCGTAGGTTTCAGATAGAAACACACCCACGCACACACTGAAACTCGACATGGGGTATACGTGTATGTGTATATATATAGAACTAGGTATAGGTATATACATATATATACAACACGTATATGTGATTCATTGATGTGATATGATATCCGAGGTATGATGAAATAGTGTAACTGGGCTTGATGCCGTGATTCTTGGCTATACAGTCGTATTAAGTGTTAGCGGATCATTAGAGAATGAGATAATGAACATGTATATTTAAATTATAAGGGGTAGTGATGATATTGAGGTACATGGGACTCTAAAATAGTACCCGGACTATAACTTGTGATTGATCACGATATGGGATATGTATGACTTGATTACGATATGATACATATGACATGATATTTCTGAGGATAAACTAATGATGCATATTATGAGGGCAATGATATATGATTGATGTAGGCGATTACAGTTTAGTACCTTGATCATGAGATGTGTTGGTGATGACATTATACGAATGATGAGACACCTAGGAGATACTTGACCCGTACTCCGATATTGGGATGCCGTACGATGGATTTTACCGTACGAGGCATAAATATGATGATTGATCCGCACTCTTGATTCGAGGAAGCCGTACTACGTACGTGACGCTATTGAGGCCGGATCGCCGACTATTCGAGATATTGATTCAGACCTTAGGTAGACTCTTGTTTCTTATTGACTAGTTTCTTAGGTTAAGTTCTTTAGGAGGTTAGATGGACACTAGTTTAGGTTCGATTCATATAGTGGTAGTGATAATTGTATATCAAATGAGTGGATAATGCACATCTGTCTTTGCATTCATACTGTAATCATCATGGTGCATGTTCTTTCATATGTTGTTATAATCAGTATAAACTTTACCTGTTAGGACACCAGCACCATTACCGATGATGCGCATATTCCACGCACACTTATTTTCCGGCTCACACACATCATCATCGGTAATTGCTATGTCACGTACACTTTAGATCATATTGTCTTTTATGGATAGAATCAGTTAACAACTAGACCGATATAATATTGTGATTATTCTCTGATGTTAGTATAGACATGATATTTATTACTTAGACATTCATGCATTCATATTTTCATGTTATCATGCAGTATTATGGGCATATGCCGACACTTATCATATAGTTACTTATGATTTTAAGATTTGGATTTCTATGAGATTTCTGGATTTTGGGGAAAACCGCAAGAATATATAAACAAACTTCTCTCTCTCTCCTCTTCTCTTTTTTTTTAAAAATAAGATGCGGTTTTCTCGTGATGTATGTGTCGTCCACCATGAGATTTCATGTTTTCTGATGGATTTCGAGACCCGATTCGAGGAGTGGATGAACCGTCTCGGGTACATGGTGGGCCCGGTATGGTACCCCGGGGCAAGAAGATCGAGTTGTAGACGATGAGCCTGGCAGGGGAAGGCTACCTACCGGTGATGTCTGGCGCGGCGGATATCCGGAGGATACCTACCGTTGTCGTGAGATTTGATGATATGGGCCGATCCGGACTGACGGAGCCCGAGATATTGAGACTTGAGATTACATGTGTTGTGTCGATACTTGACACGGATTTCCATGGATTTCATTGTTGAGATTTCAGATTCTTATACACATTTTACTATGATAACAGCTAAAGATTTCTTATACAGATATTTCTGGATTTCAGGATTGGTTATTTTATATTCATGATGCATGCATATCCATTCATATGACATAGTATTATATGAGGCACTGACACGAGCACGGAGTATCTGCATTTACACGTAGTTTTAGCCTGCTATTACTATATGATTGGGATTTAATAGTGTAATATTATGACCTAGGATAGCGTCGTGCATTCGATTTCTTTTCGTAGATGTCTTCTACTCACGAGTTGGCAACTCACCCCCGTTGTGCCAAATTTTATTACAGGTACGATGTACAGGTTTTCCTGGCAGCTTGTTGGCACATCTTTTCTTCAGGGTGATTTGCACGGTAGGTTGGTTCACTTGTGTCTGAACAACCATTGTATTTTTTTATTCTTTCATTTGTATCTAGTAAGCTCCATCAACCATACTTGTATTACTTGATAAGTTTATTGGACCAGTCTTTTATTTCGACCTTAGAGTCGCGCATGTTTTATTCTGATATGGTGGTTTTGTTTTCTTTGAGTTTTGAGCCTCGCCCTTTGGCGTTGTATATTATTGTGCTTGTTGTGGTTGTTTCCGCCTGTTGGCGTTGATGCTAGCACCCGTTTGGGGATGCTTTTTATTATTTATTTATATTATACTTGTTGTACCCGTCTGGGGGCCAGTTTTTACAGAGGAGACTCTGCCGAAATTTTTGGGAAAAATTGCTGATATTTTTAAACTTGTTTTTCTTCATGTTCTTTTACTTCTTCTTCTTCTTTATGGTTTAGATTTCTGGGCTTCGGCTTACTTAGGTTACGTTGCGCCTCTAGACGCTTCGTAATCTAAGTGCCGATCACGTTCCGTACTTTCGGGTCGTGACATTTGGTTAGGGACATTAAGACATTGATTCATATTTCTTTATGCATATGACATATAGCGTACCTGTATACCTACATGCTTACACATATGCCTTGACATGCTTATATGCTAGTTACCATTAGTGATAGGTATATTTCATACGTAATGACATAGCTACATGTATACCTTGTATACATACTTCACTTATACCTGGAAGGTATATTACATCATTATTGATAGGTAGATACATATACCTTGCTATACCTTTATGTTTACACATATATCTGGCAATAGCTACAAGTTACCTTTATTTGATGTTATATAGAACTGGAGAAATTAGGAACCGCATGATTTTTATTTTAACTTGCTGCGGTTAAATAGCGGCTTTCCTTCATATGCTCATATTACAGTTTTATGTTGCATATATTATATTCATGGATTTTTTAATTGAGACATGGATTTTTCATGATGATTTCTGAATTTGAGAACCGTGGTAGTTTCATGAAATTATGCATTGTTTGAAAAACCCGGTTTTTCTTGATATGATATTTCAGCATCCACCATGAGTTTTATCAGTTCTGATATATATAACCCATGCAAGGAGGAGTCAGGGGCCGTATGAGGGAATATGGCGGGGCCCGGAGGTACCCGGGGCAAGAAAGGGATTTTGATGTAACATGCCGATGATGCCTGACAAGGGAACCATACCTACCGGTGACAATACCTATGACTCGGCGGTTATCGTGGGGATACCGACGGGAGTCATATATGTATGGATACGCCGAGAGGCAGGGGTCAAAGATAGGCACTCGAGATTTCGGTATAGCGTATGATACGTACCTATCAGGGTGCTAGTCATGGTGACAGCACCTGATAGATCAGCCTTTATGTGTCGTGCTTGGCATAGATTTTCATGATATTTTTACTCCTAAGTATATATAAAAGTGGAATGGGACGCTGTGATATATATATATATATATATAAATATAAATATTTTAGTGGAATGGGACGCTAATATATATGTATACATATAAATTCATATACTTCATCATAATTATTCATGCAAATATACTTAGGATATATGAGATTCACTTGATATTGGATTTGGGATATAGGAGATTCATTTGAGATTGGATACATGATATATGATATTTACTTGAAATTCTACATCCAGGGTTTGTGAGACTTACATGATATGAGAGCCAATTTGAGGAATTGGGATTTGGATTGTTTTGATGGACTTTGGTCCTTCCACGATGTTAGGATTCCGTGGAAATGACATGTTTCATATCATACTTCGCATTTATTGATTATGCACTGCTTCATGTATTAGTAGTACCTGATAGAGTACCTTCCATGACTGTTGCATTTACATACTTTATTTTATATGCATTGCTTCATGTATTAGTTGTACCTGGTAGTGTACCTTTCATGACTGTTGCATATATACATTGTCATATCATTGTTTCATGTATTATTTGTACCTGATGGGGTACATTACATGACTGTTTCATACATTGTTCCCCGCCGGAAACCGGGAAGACAAACGTCTTGCCTGAATCTGAGGGCAGATGCTAATTGGTGCTATCCGTCCACCTCTCCGAGAATGCCAAGTTGATTTATGGCACAATGTATCGAAGGTTTAAACGGATACGGCCGATGTAGCAGACTTCGTCAGATTCCCCTTCGTTTGAGGGGTTTTTGATTGTGAGGACGCTCTTCCCTGCAGGTGCAAGCCCCTGCAGTTAATTACGCTACCGCATCGCGGTAACAACTTTCTCCTTCTCCAGATGGTCACTTCGTGTCGTGGGTGTTTTTTTTGTTTGTGGTTGCCCATGGATTGTATACGGAGACTAATTTATGTTGTCGCCCATAGGGCGTGGATTAGTCCAAATCCGTATCTCCTTAGATTTGGGTTTGGGTTTAAGGATACGTTAGCCTCATTTGAGACCTAGATCAACTTAAACGTATGTTAAGGATACGTTAGTCCAATTTTTAGACTAAGATCAACTCAACAGGATCATTTAGATCCAACAAGAATGCATTCGGCCTCTATTGTTTAGTTTAGGGACATTGCGGTCGATTACCAGTTTAAGGGCATGTTGGTCCAATGTTAGTTTAAGGACATCTCGGTCCATTGTTAGTTTAAGGATGTCTCGGTCCAGGTTAAGGACATCGTAGTACATGTGTTTAAGGACCCCACAGTCCGGTTTAGAGACATCATAGTCCATAAGGTTTAAGGACATCGTAGTCCATGAGTTTAAGGACCCCACAGTCCGGTTTAGAGACATCGTAGTCTATAAGGTTTAAGGACATCATAGTCCATGAGTTTAAGGACCCCACAGTCCGTAGTTTAAAGACATCGTAGTCTATAAGGTTTAAGGACATCGTAGTCCATGAGTTTAAGGACCCCACAGTCCGGTTTACAGACATCGTAGTCTATAAGGTTTAAGGAAATCATAACCCATCAGTTTAAGGACCCCACAGTCCGGTTTAGAGACATCGTAGTCTATAAGGTTTAAGGACATCGTAGTACAGGAGTTTAAGGACCCCACAGTCCGGTTTAGAGACATCATAGTCTATAAAGTTTAAGGACATCGTAGTCCATGAGTTTAAGGACCCCACAGTTCGGTTTAGAGACATCGTAGTTTATAAGGTTTAAGGACATCGTAGTCCATGAGTTTAAGGACCCTACAGTCCGTAGAAATGTGTGGTTGTCGGGACCCGTCACCTCTCTGAAGACGTTGAAGGATTGCAACGACAAATATCAGAGGAGTAAAGAGATGTATCCTCAAACCGGTGTGAATTGGTTGGAAGATTCGTAGTCCAGTTTGGGACTAAGATCTGTTGAAACATTCATGAGCAGATGGGCTCAGTTCAATATAAGTTGAGGACTTATGGCCAACATTGGGCTAAGTCCAATTAAAATGTTTAACATTTTTTATTCTGGCTATTGAGCCTATACTTGGGCTTGGCCCTTTTAATAATGCTAAGCATTAGGTCCTGACATTTTTTGTCTTGTGTTGAATGTATAGCATTCGTCAGAGCCTTGGCTCTTTAAAGAACAATTTCTGTTTACTGAGTGCAACATATGGTGTGCTAGGCGCTTTGCGCCAATCAAAAAAAATGCAGTGCGCTTCTGCCACGTGGCGCGCATGTAAGTGTTGCGCTCTGCGCTAAGCGCAGATGCCAGTGAGTGCTGAGCACTAGTCCATGAGCGCATTGCGCTGGCGCACATGTGAATGACACGTGTTGCGCTTGGCGCCGAGCGCCAGCCCATAAGTGCAGTGCGCTGTTTCAGAAGTGCAAAGCGCAAGTTGTATCTGTGGTTGACACGTGGCACGTCTTGGCGCTGAGCGCCGGTCCAAGGAGCGTACAGGCGCAGTTCATGAGTTCAAAGCACTTTTCAATAGCGCAAAGCGCATTTGATCAAATTTATGATCAGGGAACAAATTTATGTTCCTTTTAGAGGAGGCTTTGCCTCAAGTTTCAAGAACAATAGTTCTTATTTTTGAAAGGGCTTTGCCTTTGTAGATCAATGATCTGTGAATGAAGTAAATACTTCTTTTGTTTCTATGATGAGATCTTTTGAACTCTTTTTATAAAAGATCTTGGTCTTTTGTAGATCTATGATCTTTTTTAGAAGATAGTTCTTCTTGTCATGAGATGATTTCATCTCTGTGTTCAAGAATCATGTTCTGTACCTTGAAGAAATGATCTACTTTTTGCTAAAAGCTTGCTTTTCTTTCTTTGATTTTTCTCAAAGTTTGTAGGGGGGTTTCTCTATATCAAACATTAATTCATGGGGCCTTTATATATGGCAAATTGATTTGATAAATCGGTTAAAGAGATCTTTCTCTGACTGATTTGGGAATATTTCCCACCGTTGGGTCTTTGATCTTAGGGCTTCTGTTTTACAGAAGGCAGTTTTCTTGTTTTTAACAAGATTGGAAAAATCTTTCCATAACAGAATTTTAATTCTGATTAACTAATGATGTATCATTATTAGATCTTTTGATCTAACGGTGGGGAATTTTTAATTCCAGCGCTGGCGCACCCGTGCTTTGCACGTTGTGTGCTGCTCAGAGCGCAGCGCACTTTGCGCTAGCGCACCTACGTTTGACACGTGGCGCGCAGCACAGCATGCGCTAGCGCACCCGTGTTTGACATGTGGCGCGCAGCGCAGCCTGAGCTAACGCACCCGTGTTTGACACGTGGCGCGCAGCACTGGATCTGAAACGTTGCTTCAATTCTTTTGAATTTTGAATTTCAAAATAGAGCTTTGCTCTGATTGGGGGAAACAAATGCCCCCCACCGTTTCGCTCACGTGGCACACATGTGAGTGCAGCGGTGGCAGTATCTGAGCCCTTGGATCAACTCAGAAGTTGAAGAGGCGGTTCAATGCCTATAAATAGGACCTTGGTCCCCTTAGACGATCATCATCTTCTTTCTTTGAGAACTTTTGTTCAAAGCACAGCTCTTCTGTTTAAGAACTTCTCAAGAGTAAAACTCTTTCCAAACTTAGGTGAAGTTTTAAAATTTTTAATAAATTAGGGGTTTACCCATTAACAGAGCCTTACTCTTTATAGATCTTTGATCTACAGAAAACCCATTAAGGGTTTCATTAACAGAGCTTTGCTCTCATGAACCCATAGATCTAAAGAGATCTTTTCTTAGATTTCTTAGCCCATGAACAGAGCCTTGCTCTTTAGATTTCTTAATTTTTGATGAAGAACTCTTAAGAGTTTGTTCATGGATCTTGAGGATTCCAGAATTTTTTAATTCATAAAAATTAATTGATTTTAATTTTCTTAACGGATTTTTCCATCATCATTACAGAGCCAGGCTCATAAGAAATTTTATTCCTTCATGATCAGAGTTTAACAAGTGTCACTCTCTCATAGAGCTCTGCTCTCAAAGGGAGATTTTCTACTTTTCCCGAGGGATCTCTCATTCAATGAGAATTTTCTTGAGGACTTCTCATTAATTAACAGTCTCATCCAATGATGAGACTGTTTTATTAATTGATGCATTCTCATCTAGATTTTGTGGGTCCTCCTTTGGTCCCCTTTCCACTGCATTGCAGTGTGGTACAAATTTTAAAGTACCGAGTATCAGAATTTAAATTAAATTATATCACTGACAGTTGACTTTTGTCCCTTTTTGCGCAGGCGACATGTCTTTCGATCCCTTTTTTCCATTCGTTCATTCGGAAGGAGGATTCCCTGGAGCACCTGTAGACCGGGAAGTCATAGCTTTGATCAAAGATCATGATCCAGAATATAAGAATCTTTCATCTTTGGGGGACATGGTATAACCAGATTATTAAGGGTCGGCAAAGCTTTTCATGCGCGGTGCCCTCGGAGCCCATCATGGCGATCCATTACGCCTGCCCACCCCTGGTGAACTATACCATGGAAGAAGCGAACTAGACTTCGGGTGGTCATCTCCAGCCTGCTATGGCTTCGATACCCGTTCAGCCTCCCATGGCTTTGGATACCTTGGGACGACGTATTTGTCAAGGCGAGGCGCGGCCGTGGGGGGAACCAAATAATATAGGTCGGATTTCTCGTCATCCGACCGGTTATCTACAATGGGCCCGCTATATTCTGTCAGCGAAGAAGTTGCAATTGCTGAGGCTTGGGTTGTATCCCGCCATTTATGCCTCTCTCTTTCAGTATCCTACGCTTCCTACCTGGTGGGTTAAGGCATTTCTGGAACAGTGGAACATTCCTACCCACACCTTCCTCTCGCTGGACCGAGAAGTATCAATCTCCTTAGAGCAATTTGCAAAAGTTTCTGGCTTATCGGTTATATGGGAGCATTATGAGGAGCTGCTTCCCATGGACGAATATGTTTTTGGTGCCAAGCCAGTGATGACGGGCCTTACTCCGGTGAATGCCGTTCAACACCAATTTCCTAGTTTGATCAAAGTGTTGAATATCTATGAGGGCCTTTTTCTCGAATCTGGGAGCCGCGGGGTTAGTTTCGAGGATTTCATCGCTCGCTTCCTTCACCAAAAAGTCTTCTCGATGGAGGCCGTTAAATTCGCCACGCTTGACGACCCTTTCGGCTTAGGTTCAGACAACCTGCTAACGACGGAGGTAGATCAGAAGAGTTTCTTACTTCCCAACTCTCCAGTTGTTCCTTTCACGGAGATTGCAGTCGCGGAGATTGCAGTCCCTAGGATTTCTTGGGCTATGGTTGAGCTGGTTCGCGCTCCCGATGCACCTTCGCCGTATGAGGCCGTCTGTCTTTTTTCCGGCTCACCGAATGACTATTGGGGTGAAAGTGGCTGTCGGGGTAACCGGTTTAGCCCATCTGTATTACGGCCTTGGTCAAGCGGCGGATACCACTGAGCCCGGAGTGAAGCATGTGAACTTCTTGATGCATTACTTCATGTCGTGGATCGAGCTACATACACTTGGCGTTTTTGGTATCCATAAAAGGCCTTCATTTTATGACAGATGCGGCTTCCCCCGGATTATGCGATTAGTTGGCGCATCTATTGTAAACCCAGCACCGCGGGAAGCTAGAGGTTTGCTCCTTCGCCCTCGTATGGTTGGAGATGGCATGACTTTTACTGATAAGATCCTGACCATCGGCAAAGAGTCCGCAACCGCGGTGCAGCCATTGCGGGACATTTTCAAGGATGGAACCTCTGTTTTGAAAGCTCGTGAGATCCTTCATTTATATTCCATCAGACCGGGCTTTCTAGATGTAATACCCAGTTTTTCTTATACGTCTAAATCCGTATTTCTTTTACCTATAAGATTTATTTATAATTAATTATTTATTTTCAAAATCCTATTAAACCCAGATCTTATCTTTCTTTCCTCTGCCTCAGCCGTTTTCCTGTTATTGAATTTAGAACCCAAGACTAAATCATGTTCATTTGATTCCCCTTAGAACCCAAGACTAAATCTTGTTCATTTGATTCCCCCCCCCCCCCCGCAGCCGCTTCAACCCAAATCCAAACTATAATTATTTTCCCAAGCCCACTACCATTCTCTTACTTAATATTATAAAGGATCAAGCCCAGCCGTTTCTATTTTTCTAATTAATTTTCTTTTCTGTTCCCGGCCCTTTTCTATTCATTGTCCCTCAGTTTAAATTTCCAGCCGACTTAATTTTTCCTAATAACCCTATATTAGGCCCGGCCATCTCCTAATTAAAATATTTATTCCTTAAATTGTCCAGCCCACTCAGCCGGCCCACTCCCCTTAATTTCTCTATTTAACTTTCCTTTTATTCTGGCCCGGCCCACTCTTTTCCCCTCAGCAGCCCGCTCCCACGCTCCTGACCCGACCCGGTACTGTTCATCTCCTTTAAATCCCCAACGGCTCTCTCCGCCATTCTCGCGCGCCCGTTCCCCCTCCGTCGCCTACGCCCGCGCTCACGCCTGCGACGATTGCCACGCTCGCGAGCGTTATCCTCGACACTCGCCTCGTCTCCTTTCCTCCCTCCCTCACGTCTTCTCCCCTCACTCTCTCCACTCCCGTCCTCTCTTTCTCGAACCCACACCCTCGCCTCCACCTCGACACCACCAACAACCCACATACACCGAGCCAACTCTCTCCTCACCGCCGTTCAGCCGTTGCCATCGGGACCTCCTCTACTACTCCACCTCGTCACCTCGTCACCAAACCCCTCCTCCCCACATCAGCTCCCCTCCCCTGCAACCCATCACCCTCTCCCCTGCTTCTCTCTCTCTCTAATCTCATCCCCCTCTCACTTTCTGATATCTCTCTCCCTCACTCACTGATATCTCTCCATCAATCTCCCTGCATCAATCTCTCGATCACCCTCCTTCTCCTCCTTCAGTTTCTCGCTCTTTGTTTCTCTCTCTTTCCCTCAGTCTACTCTCTCCCTCTCTGCTACTCTCTCCCTCTCTGCTACGCTCTTTCTCTGTATCTTACCTCACTCTCTCTCTGTACACCTCTCTCTCTCTAACTCTCTCTCTCTCTCAACACTCTCTGTCTACTCCAGCTCTCTCTCTCTGTCTACACTCTCTCTCTCTCTCTCATTTCTCTCTCTCTCTCTCTCTAGCACTCTCTCTCTCTCCAAATCTCACCGTCTTTCCATCCTCTATCAACCTACACCACCGCACGACATTGCCCAAGCCCGCAACAGCCAACTCCGACAAGCTCGAGCCAGGATCGAGACTTTTGTCACTGTGGTGCCGTGCCGCGCGTGTGTTGCGTTCGTGCCATTACCATTGCCGTGCATCGCCTAGACGCCTCCAGACAAGTTCATTACTTGCTTACATGCTATTTTTTACCTAAGTTACAATCGCTAAGTATATAGATTATAACCTGCTCGACGCGTGTTCCCAAAGAAAATACTTTTCTAAATTGACGGAACTGGATTATTTACTTTGGCCCTTGCTGTGATGAATACCTTGTGCAAATTCCGTTGGATAATTTGATCGTTAACGACTAAAACGACTACCCCCAAGTTTAATCGTAAAACTGAAATCTTATTGTACCTGAAAATCGTTAAATTCACCATAAATCATATACATACTAGAATGGTACGCTCGAGGGCTCAATTCGAAGCCGACTCGACGAACTTTAACCCTATACCAGTTTCCAGACATACCTGTACTTAAATTGTGATGATATTCGTATCGGAGTGAGACTCTGGACTGCAGTCCAGAGCTACTCCAGTTGTTGCTTGCTGTTCCGTATTGGGTATTACATGATCTCCTTAACTCGTAGATTGCGGAACTCCGCTGCCTATTATAGGTAAACCTGTTAACTAGACAACACAAGTAGTTTCATTCTGTTTCGTCATCATTTGTTATTTATTCTATAATTTAAAATATCGGGACGCATAACAGTCCCAGCAGAATCAGAACTGACATATTAATGTTAAACAGAGTATATCTCCTGACGTACAGACGCGATTGAAGATCCGTCTATTGCGTTGAAAACCATACTGAAAACCCTAGAATTTATCCAACTGTAGCGTCACTAAAATCCGATCCCAACTGGGATCAAAATGCGTTGCAAAACGGACTTCTGATTCTGAAATTGGATTTCCAGCCGCGAGCGCTTAAAACGAAATTGTTATAATTAATGATCCTGAAACTCGATTGGCTCGAAACTAAATTTGATGGATAGATAACTGAACATACTAATTATTACCTATTTATAGTTTCGCTAAACTATATACGTACATTTCATGATAAATCGTGCAAGTGATAAAATACTGTTTCATAACATCCTAATCATGCTTATATACTGTTCACGCATCATATCATACCCATATCAGTGTAGTGATAACCTAGTGATATCGTGCATTTACCCAGTGTTAGATTTTTTTGTGATGACTGTGGCAAGTACGTCAGTGTTCGTGTATCCGTGATTAAGTGAAAGTGATACGTACTTGTACACAATCAGTGACCCTATTATTCTATTGCATTGTCGACGTTTGTGGGATACGTGTACGTGTGACTATAAGTGGTATGGGACACTTATGGAAGCGCTTGCACGGGTGTCACAGATAAGGCATCCGACTCTGCCATTTATCTTAGATATTAGTCGGGACGTGCTTGATGGAGGTCCTGCCTCCGGTTCTCGCGCAGACTTGTCACGGATCGATTAGTATTTAGGATTGTGGTTAGCGTTTGATGTAGACCACGGGGTGTGGGGTAGTTTAAGTGTGAGTTCAACAGAATCTCGGGAGTCCCATGCCGGCTTATATATTTAGGGAGATATATGGAGATTTACAGGGTATGTGATATACACCGTGATATACATGTTACATGCTGGGCCCGTGGTCCCTTGCCCTTGGGTTCTACCCTTGGGTGGAGGACACTCGCGAGTGGTTGACTCTCACACTTGGACTGACGATAGGCTTAGTGACCTGTACAGTGAGACTTAGAGACTGATAGAGATACTGGCATTTACATTCTTTCTATATTGTGTTGGCATACGTGACATCGTTCTATTGCTTTACATGTTCCGCTGCATTGATTACTGCACAGTCATATTAATGCTGTCATTGATTTACCGTTATTCATATCTATTACCACTGTTAGAACTGTTACTTGATTATATATATATTATATTGCTATTGTGTCGCTCTGACGACCTGAGTATGCATGCTCAGTGTGACGAGAAGACTTAGCCTGGACCAGTGCATCATAGACTTCTTGACTTGCCATTCCGAGTTACATTCATTTGTTCCACTTCAGGTCAGTTTTTACTTTGTTCCTTTCAGTTACTGCATTTCTCATTACCTGCGCATCATTTACTTTTTACCATGAAAAACTAGAAGCCGAAGTGTGACTACGGCAGAACATTTCCTTGACCGTAGGAGCATGGCTGGCCTTGTCTACCCCTCGTATCCCGTATTTTGGGAAGCGGGGCTTGACATGGTTTAGTTGGTATCAAAGCCAGGTTTTGCATCGTTTGGGATTGCAGTTTTCCGTGTAGAGCTTGACAATCTAAGGTATCCCTCAGTCTATTTTGTAAACTTGATATTCTTGATTCATATTCGCATTGAGCGTTCTGCTATCCATTCACTAGGATTCAGGTAACTTGGCAAGATTTCGTGGTTGTAATTGTGAACTACATCACGATTACACTACCATACTCTGTTTAAGTGACTTGGAGTCGTACGGTTGGTTCTCCATTTATAATAAATTCAGCACCTCTGATATTTTTGAATCCTTGTCCTATCCATATTATATTTTGATCCGGTTAGCCTGTGACTTATATCATTCGCAAAATTGTTGTTTCAGAATCATGTCTTTCAATGACTCTTCATCCATATCCGCTCCCCAGAATCAGACCATCGAGATTTTGAGTGTACTGCAAGGTCTAAAGGAAGCCCAGGAGCGAACAAACGACTTGTTGGCTGAAGGACTGAGAAGACAGATAAATCAGGCATCAACGACTGTCTCCAATCATAAAGGGATCCCCGTTAGACGAGGAAAAGAGAAAATGAAGAAGCGCCAATTTGTTTCCCCGCGACAGAAGCAGCAGAAGACCCCATGTTGTGGGTACTGTAAGAGGCCAGGACATCTTCAGAGGGATTGTCGCCGCGCCCAAAGGAAATGTCTGATATGCGGGTCCAACAAACATCTCATCAACGGCTGCCCAGAAAGGGAAGAACTACAAGGAGGAAACTCGTCCAAACTCCCCACTTCTGCCACATGAGGATTACCGCGTAGTTCGAACTTCGACGATAAGGCGGATCTAACGCAGGATTCAACTCACGCGACGAGAATGCAACGTTATAATAGTCGAAGAAGAATTGTCATGTTACCCTACCTTCAGTAATAATGTTGTCATCTTTTTATGAATATTTCTTTCCGTTTGAAATCATGTATCCTTTGAACTTTTAGTTGAATGCAATAAAGCTTGAATCGTAAAATATGTATCATTCTCTTGTCTTTCCCCTCATTTATACTATTCATTATCACAGCATTTTAATCTTGATTTTTCAGTTCCCGCCACCGCATATCTTCCTATGCTTCGTACACTTAACTATTCTTCTTGATGTATTCCACTGCTTAATCATGACTCTTTTCTTTCAGACCATGGCCCACCCTGGAGCAGCGCCGCATCTAGATGAGGATACACAGTCATGCGTTTCCTTAGATCACACACTGACGAGTTCTGATGATGAGGTCAACGGTCCCCAGGTCAACTTCGGGAACAACGATTCAGAAGACGAAGAAGTAGCCGCCCCAGAGTTTAACGTGTTAGCTGATTTCGACGAAGAAGAAGGAGATCCTGAAGAGAACCCTATAGAGGAAGATCCCGATGAAGACCCGATAGAAGAAAATCCAGTTGAGGAAAATCCCGTGGAAGAAAATCCAGAAGAAGAGAATCACATGGAATCGGACCTCGATGAAGAAGCTCCATCCGAGGAAGAAGGACCAGAAAATCCGGACCCTGCTGTAGAAGAACTTCCAGTGGCAATGCCTGCAAGACGATATGGAAATGGACGCCCCTACCTGAGTGCGCGAGCCTACCGCGACCTACTGAATCTCCACAACCGCGAGTGACGGAATTTCTTTTGATGTTGTCTTTCTGGCCAAATAAAATGTGTATAGTTTAGGGCCACTTTTCGTCTTTGAGAATGTCTTGTTTCAAATTTTCTTAAATGAAATAAATCTTCTTAATTCGTAAACCTTTTGATTATTGGTTCGCTTGATACTTGTTTATTGCCCATATCCATTTATTTTCTGCTGAGATCCCTGACTGTCCCTCCCTACTCATTGTATAGTTTTCACCCTCGAAAGTACCGCGCCCTGATCCTTGGAATAAGCCGCCATTCATCTTTCGTCTGTGCCTCGATTGAGATTCTTCTGGGAGGAGAAGTTCATAGTGAAATCCTAGAGTTAGCTAACCCTTCAAATTCTTGATTCATACGATGTATCGAAAGTTATCCTCCCCCATACCGTTTCCCTTGTAGTCCTTTGTGGCTCACCTTTACTTCTTGTGCTGACCAGATCCCAATTTCCTTGATCTTCAGCCTAAGGCCGTCATCCTTCGACCTTTTGTATCAGCCACATCCCATTGTAATCCCTACCTAGGCCTAAACATACTTGTGCTTTCCCTGCTACCCCAAATATATTTAGAGACATTATTATTCAAAAATTTAGTTTTCATTATTTTAAATTTATCAAAGAGTGTGTGTTATTGATTACTCCGTTTTATGTATTTTAAGTACATTATTATTATTCCCATTTTCAGTAGCGCGACCTTACACCGCGCATATTCTTGTTCCATATTTCTTATTTTCACTATATGAGTTTCCTAAATTAATTGACCGATGCAATTTCCTAAGATGTTTTGACCTACCGACAAATTTTTTTTTATTATCTTATTGTCGTTGTTTTATTTTCGAGTGTTGTGCCTATGCTTACTATTATGAGCGGTTGAGCCTTATATTTATTATCTCTGTTTGCTATTTTTGATATACTTAGATGTGCACACATTCGGGTTTCGATTTTATTGAACATGCATTGCTTATTTCCGTTCGTTATTGTTATCTATATCCTTGTGTACTTATAGTTCGTCCGTATAGTTGTTCCTGCCGCATACTTATTTAAATCCTTTCTGTTGTATGTTGTTCTTGCATATATATATATATATATATATATCTTCATAAATTTCATCCACCCATTTTAAGTAAAACATTATGAATTAGTTTATGATATGGTAGCTTTCGTTTTTGATTTTACAACTTATCGTTTAGTCTTAAATTTCGAGGACGAAATTTTTGTAAGGGTGGTATGATGTAATACCCAGTTTTTCTTATACGTCTAAATCCGTATTTCTTTTACCTATAAGATTTATTTATAATTAATTATTTATTTTCAAAATCCTATTAAACCCAGATCTTATCTTTCTTTCCTCTGCCTCAGCCGTTTTCCTGTTATTGAATTTAGAACCCAAGACTAAATCTTGTTCATTTGATTCCCCTTAGAACCCAAGACTAAATCTTGTTCATTTGATTCCCTCCCCGCAGCCGCTTCAACCCAAATCCAAACTATAATTATTTTCTCAAGCCAACTACCATTCTCTTACTTAATATAATAAAGGATCAAGCCCAGCCGTTTCTATTTTTCTAATTAATTTTCTTTTCTGTTCCAGGCCCTATTCTATTCATTGTCCCTCAGTTTAAATTTCCAGCCCACTTAATTTTTCCTAATAACCCTATATTAGGCCCGGCCATCTCCTAATTAAAATATTTATTCCTTAAATTGTCCAGCCCACTCAGCCGGCCCACTCCCTTTAATTTCTCTATTTAACTTTCCTTTTATTCTGGCCCGGCCCACTCTTTTCCCCTCAGCAGCCCGCTCCTACGCTCCTCACCCGACCCGGTACTGTTCATCTCCTTTAAATCCCCAACGGCTCTCTCCGCCATTCTCGCGCGCCCGTTCCCCCTCCGTCGCCCACGCTCGCGCTCACGCCTGCGACGATTGCCACGCTCGCGAGCGTTATCCTCGACACTCGCCTCGTCTCCTTTCCTTCCTCCCTCACGTCTTCTCCCCTCACTCTCTCCACTCCCGTCCTCTCTTTCTCGAACCCACACCCTCGCCTCCACCTCGTCACCACCAACAACCCACATACACCGAGCCGACTCTCTCCTCACCGCCGTTCAGCCGTTGCCATCGGGACCTCCTCTACTACTCCACCTCGTCACCTCGTCACCAAACCCCTCCTCCTCACACCACCTCCCCTCCCCTGCAACCCATCACCTTCTCCCCTGCTTCTCTCTCTCTCTCTAATCTCATCCCCCTCTCACTTTCTGATATCTCTCTCCCTCACTCACTGATATCTCTCCATCAATCTCCCTGCATCAATCTCTCGATCACCCTCCTTCTCCTCCTTCAGTTTCTCGCTCTCTGTTTCTCTCTCTTTCCCTCAGTCTACTCTCTCACTCTCTCCCTCTCTGCTACTCTCTCCCTTTCTGCTACTCTCTTTCTCTGTATCTCACCTCACTCTCTCTCTGTACACCTCTCTCTCTCTCTCTAACTCTCTCTCTCTCTCAACACACTCTGTCTACTCCAGCTCTCTCTCTGTCTACACTCTCTCTCTCTCTCTCATTTCTCTCTCTCTCTATCTCTCTCTCTCTCTCGCTAGCACTCTCTCTCTCTCCAAATCTCACCGTCTTTCCATCCTCTATCAACCTACACCACCGCACGACATTGCCCAAGCCCGCAACAGCCAACTCCGACAAGCTCGAGCCAGGATCGAGACTTTTGTCACTGTGGTGTCGTGCCGCGCGTGTGTTGCGTTCATGCCATTACCATTGCCGTGCATCGCCTAGATGCCACCAGGCAAGTTCATTACTTGCTTACATGCTATTTTTTACCTAAGTTACAATCGCTAAGTATATAGATTATAAGTTACGGTTTAAACTATTTATGTGCCATAACCTGCTCGACGCCTGTTCCCAAAGAAAATACTTTTCTAAATTGACGGAACTGGATTATTTACTTTGGCCCTTGCTGTGATGAATACCTTGTGCAAATTCCGTTGGATAATTTGATCGTTAACGACTAAAACGACTACCCCCAAGTTTAATCGTAAAACTAAAATCTTATTGTACCTGAAAATCGTTAAATTCACCATAAATCATATACATACTAGAATGGTGCGCTCGAGGGCTCAATTCGAAGCCGACTCGACGAACTTTAACCCTATACCTCTTTCCAGACATACCTGTACTTAAATTGTGATGATATTCGTATCGGAGTGAGACTCTGGACTGCAGTCCAGAGCTACTCCAGTTGTTGCTTGCTGTTCCGTATTGGGTATTACATGATCTCCTTAACTCGTAGATTGCGGAACTCTGCTGCCTATTATAGGTAAACCTGTTAACTAGACAACACAAGTAGTTTCATTCTGTTTCGTCATCATTTGTTATTTATTCTATAATTTAAAAGATCGGGACGCATAACAGTCCCAGCAGAATCAGAACTGACATATTAATGTTAAACAGAGTATATCTCCTGACGTACAGACGCGATTGAAGATCCGTCTATTGCGTTGAAAACCTTACTGAAAACCCTAGAATTTATCCAACTGTAGAATCACTAAAATCCGATCTCGACCGGGATCAAAATGCGTTGCGAAACGGACTTCTGATTCTGAAATTGGATTTCCAGCCGCGAGCACTTAAAATGAAATCGTTATAATTAATGATCCTGAAACCCGATTGGCTCGAAACCAAATTTGATGGATAGCTAACTGAACATACTAATTATTACCTGTTTATAGTTTCGCTAAACTATATACGTACATTTCATGATAAATCGTGCAAGTGATAAAATACTGTTTCATAACATCCTAATCATGCTTATATACTGTTCACGCATCATATCATACCCATATCAGTGTAGTGATAACCTAGTGATATCGTGCATTTACCCAGTGTTAGATTTTTTTGTGATGACTGTGGCAAGTACGTCAGTGTTCGTGTATCCGTGATTAAGTGAAAGTGATACGTACTTGTACACAATCAGTGACCCTATTATTCTATTACAATGTCGACGTTTGTGGGATACGTGTACGTGTGACTATAAGTGGTATGGGACACTTAAGGAAGCGCTTGCATGGGTGTCACAGATAAGGCATCCGACTCTGCCATTTATCTTAGATATTAGTCGGGACGTGCTTGATGGAGGTCCTGCCTCCAGTTCTCACGCAGACTTGTCACGGATCGATTAGTATTTAGGGTTGTTGTTAGCGTTTGATGTAGACCACGGGGTGTGGGGTAGTTTAAGTGTGAGTTCAACAGAATCTCGGGAGTCCCATGCCGGCTTATATATTTAGGGAGATATATGGAGATTTACAGGGTATGCGATATACACCGTGATATACATGTTACATGCTGGGCCCGTGGTCCCTTGCCCTTGGGTTCTACCCTTGGGTGGAGAACACTCGCGAGTGGTTGACTCTCACACTTGGACTGACGATAGGCTTAGTGACCTGTACAGTGAGACCTAGAGACTGATAGGGATACTGGCATTTACATTCTTTCTATATTGTGTTGGCATACGTGACATATCGTTCTATTGCTTTACATGTTCCGCTGCATTGATTACTGCACAGTCATATTAATGCTGTCATTGATTTACCGTTATTCATATCTATTACCACTGTTAGAAATGTTACTTGATTATATATATATTATATTGCTATTGTGTCGCTCTGACGACCTGAGTATGCATGCTCAGTGTGAGGAGAAGACTTAGCCTGGACTAGTGCATCATAGACTTCTTGACTTGCCATTCCGAGTTACATTCATTTGTTCCACTTCAGGTCAGTTTTTACTTTGTTCCTTTCAGTTACTGCATTTCTCATTACCTGCGCATCATTTACTGTTTACTATGAAAAACTAGAAGCCGAAGTGTGACTACGGCAGAACATTTCCTTGACCGTAGGAGCATGGCTGGCCTTGTCTACCCCTCGTATCCCGTATTTTGGGAAGCGGGGCGTGACACTAGAGTTTGGGCAAAATGATGTGGCGCTATTTATGAGATAAAACCCACACCGTTTAGCCCAGCAGCTGAGTTACAATCAGGGAGTCCGCTGGAGGCTTTCCTGCTAGAACCTGCTGCCACCAAAGATGGAATGCGAAATGCGCTACATCATTTTAAGTGTTTGAACATGGGGTCCAACTTCTTTACCAGCGAACCGAGCTGTATCCCGAAGGCCCTTAATGTGTACGCGGCGTGGTATCAGCATTCAATGGGCGCCATCATCAAGGAGGAGAAGCGATTGCTGCTCGATCACAAAGGTGCACCCCATGCCGGTGATCGAAACGTCTCTTTGAAGCAACGGGCCATTGTCCGTCCCCCATTAAGATAGGGTGTCGTAATTGAAGTCCCCCACGACAGGCCTGAGTTACCGGTGCCCTGTGCTACTTTGGAGACGGTTGATGTACCATCGGTGCCCCGCGTTCCCTTGGAGACGGTAAACGTAGCTTCCCCTGAGTCTGGCGTGGGCTCAGACAACGGGACTCGTCGCCCCAAGGTGCCTACCAAGCGTAAGCTGGTGTTAGCGGAAACCGGAGCTCGCTCGAAGAAGAGGAAGAAGAAGTCGCTCTTCTCTGCCGACGTCGTATTTGGTCAGGAGCCTCATGCTCCTTATAGTGAGGGCTCGAGCGAGTATGGGACAAATGAGGGCTTATTCATGCCGCCAGATGATACTAATCTGGCGGCTGCCATTGCAGCTTCTGAGCAATTGGCGAGCCACAAAGAGGGGTTGGCTATCCTCACGCGATCAGGTAATCATTACCTGGATTTTTCGCCATTGCATCGTATTTCTATTATCGTATTTTGACTGACGCTTTTCCTTCTTTAACAGGCATTTCCACTGAAGAAGCTCTCGCAGCTTCTCTCAAGACTTTTGAGGAAGAGGAAAGACTTCGAGCGTCCTTAGGAATCGGTATGCTTCGGTTTATCGTGTCTCCGCTCCTGTTTTTTTTTATAGGTGATCTGACCCAGCTTTATCTTATCACAGGGACTACAATGCCGATCCCCCAAGCTGATGCGGAGATTCTTCCCGGGCCAGCCACTGAAGTCCCGGCCTCCTCAGGATTTCCAAAAGAGGCTTTACTCAAGCAACCGATGACGGACACCGTAATGGCTCCAGAGGTAGCTCCTGGCATGGATGATGAAGTCCCATTGACGGAGGTCTTGAGAAGATCGGCTCTCACGGCCCGGGCGGAAAGGATGCGCCGAATGCGCGTGGCAAGGGAAAGTAGTGCTACCTTAGCCGTGGGTGCGGGTTCGAGCACCGCTACCCCTGCCCCTACTCCCTCAAAGGAATCTCCGGCTGCCTTGTCCACAGCCTACAGATGGGCAGCACGCGCGACTCGGGAAGCAAACGGAAGATCAACTCAAGGTAATGTGACATGGGGTTCCGTTGTCTAGGTTTTAAATTACCAGTTCTCGCATATCTTATCTTGCAGGGCCGAGTCCTACCGAAGAAGCGGCGGCGACCGCTGAGCCTGTGGTAGCGGTAGAGGAGGTAGCCGTGATTGCCGAACCCGAGGCGATTGTAGGCGAAATGGCTGCGATCGCCGAGCTCGAAGTAGTGGTGGATGAGACAGTCACGATTGCCGAGCATGAGATGGCGGTAAGTGAGACGACTACCATCGCCGAGCCTGAGATGGCTGTAGGTAAGATGACCACCCTTGCCGAGCCCGAGGCGGCGGCGGTTGAAACGGCTACAATTGCTATGCCCGAGGTAGCGGCGGGTGAGACAGCTACAATCCCTGAGCCCGAGGTGGCCGCTCTCTCTCAAGAGTCGGGCACCGCCCCAATCATCGCTCTTCCTGCCTACGGTTCTTTGCCATCTCCTGGCGTCGCAAGCGTTACGACGGTTCTCGTAGAGTCAGGGGATGAGGCGAGGGGTGGTGAGACCATCCCGATGGAGGAGGAAGAAGCCGTTGCTGTATCAAGTGGCGCCCTCGTCGCGGTTCCGACTGGCGACTCATCAGGTCGATTTTGGGTCATTGCTTTTCTTTTCATTCTGCAATCCTTTTTAATCATTCCTGACAGTATTTATCTTGTTTCTAATGCAGGTGTGGCGAGCGCTAAGGTCGCGCTACCCGAGGCAACGCCATCAGCTACCGTTTTGACGGTGACTCCTCCTCTACCTTCTCTCGCACCGTCTCAGACGTTGGAAGGTACGGAATTGTGACCCATCAGTCTTACTTCTAGGCTGTATGATTTACGCACTGACATTGCATTACTGGGTCTTTGCAGGAGTCCTTTTTGACCACCTGTATCAGGTGCTGCATCCACACTTCTCCTTCATGTCAGAGATTAGTCCGCCAGGTGGTGTCGGTGAGTATCTTTTCCAAACGACGTCCTCTCTTTAACGGGCAGTCACATTATCGCTAATCCTTCTTTGTATTGCTTGTAGCCCTACAAATCGAAGGCGGGGACGCGGCTATCATTGCGCCACCAGTACTCCCAGCTCTACCTCCAGTTGCAGCCGGTATAGTAGACTCTATTTGTGTATTTTTTTTATTTCTCAATCCGTGATCTGATTGTGATCTGTTTTGTAGCAGTCACATCGACTCCAGCCCCATTCGAGTCTCGCGTCATAATGCCGGCCGGTCCCTTTTCCAGACGTCCATCCTCGAAGGGTGCCGCAAATAGTCTATGCATGTTAAGAGACTATATTGAGGAGCTTGACGTGGAGACTCCCACATTTTCTGTGGACTTTGCTGCGGAGGTTAATCTAATGCTGGCGACGCTTATGTAGTTCCATAATGAAAACGTTGTCGAGTCCTGGGTTAACTACTGCCAAAAGATTGAGGCCTGCCTGCACGAGCTTGAGCTTATGTGTCCTGCCCCTGAGACTCAGGCTTTGAACTCCCAGAGGGAAGCATGGTTTGAGCAGAGCGTTCCATTCCTTCGCCATTTCAAACGAGAGGCAACCCTTAAGCGAAAGGAACGTGAGGGGACTTCCGCTGAATCTGTTCAACTGTGCGCTGAGGTTGTAGCAAATGCTATCCAGCTGAACTCCATCTTTGAAAACCTTCAACGATGTATCTCTGACGAGCTGGTGTTGAGGAAGAAGCATGATCTTAGTAAGCAGGTTGCGCAAAGTCAAGAAGCTGCTCAGCAAAAAATTAATCAGAAACTTTCATCCTGTCTGCAGCAACGAGCCCAAATTAAAGAAGAACTGGCCACGGCGGCTGATCGTGAGAAGGAGTTGAGAGGAGTGCCCGAGCAGCTGCCTGATTTATTGTAGAAGCCTCCCTCCTAGTAGCTGTTTTTGTATAGATCGAACACTTGTAATCTTTGAATAACATGTATCCATTTTTATTCTTTTATATGATTTGCCTTGTACTCAATTGAATTCAAGAATAAAAGATACACATTTTCTTTGTTCTAATGTTGCTTTCTTCTCCTTGTTGTGTTGTTGCCATGTGATTTTAGCAAGTGTAGCCTGTAGATGGTATATAGGTGTCCATCTTGGACTCTTTGTAGGGTGGTGATGGCTTAGGAAACAGGGTTAGGATCTGTCACCTAAGACTTTTCAATTTTATGAGCTGTGAGGGCCTCATAAAGACTTTTCTCTCCACAAGTCGTGAGGATCTCGTAGGCGTATTTTCTCCTTAGGAATCGTGAGGATTCCTAAGTGCGTTTTCCCTTATAAGTCGTAAGGATCTTATAAGAGAGTTTTCTTCCTTACGAATCGAGAGGACCCGTAAGTGTTTAGTGGGATTAACATGTAGATGACGTATTTTCGAAACGGGGTCATGTGGATGATGTATTTCCGCATGGGGTCATGTGGATGACGTATTTTCGAGCGGGGTCATATGGATGACGTATTTCCGAGCGGGGTCATATGGATGACGTATTTCCAAACGGGGTTATATGGATAACGTATTTCCGAGACGGGGTCATATGAATGACGTATTTCTGAGCGGGGTCATATGGATGACGTTTTTCCGAACGGGGTCATGTAAATGACGTTTTTCCAAACGGGGTCATGTGGATGACGTATTTCCGAGCGGGGCGGGGCCATATGGATGACGTATTTCCGAGCGGGGCCATATGGATGACGTATTTCCGAGCGGGGTCATGTGGATGACGTGTTTCCGAACAAGGTCATGTGGATGACGTGTTTCCGAACGGGGTCATGTGGATGACGTGTTTCCGAACGGGGTCATGTGGATGACGTGTTTCCGAGCGGGGTCATGTGGATGACGTCTTTCCGAACGAGGTCATGTTTATGACGTGTTTCCGAGCGGGGTCTTGTGGATGACGAGTTTCCGTGACGGGGTCATGTGGATGACGTATTTCCACGACGGGATCATGTGGATGACGTATTTCCGCGATGGGGTCTTATGGATGCTGTGTTTCTGCGACGGGGTCATTTGGATGACGTACTTCCGAGATGGGGTCATTTGGATGACGTATTCCCACGACGGGGTCATGTGGATGACGTATTTCCGAGACGGGGTCATTTGGATGACGTATTTCTGCGACGGGGTCATGTGGATGTCGTATTTCCGCGATGAGGTCATTTGGATGACGTATTTCCGATATGGGGTCATTTGGATGATGTATTTCCACGACGAGGTCATGTGGATGACTTATTTCCTTGACAGGGTCATTTGGATGACGTATTTCCGAGACGGGGTCATTTGGATGACGTATTTCCACGACGGGGTCATGTGGATGACGTGTTTCCGCGATGGGGTCATTTGGATGACGTATTTCCGAGACGGGGTCATTTAGATGATGTATTTCCGCAACGGGGTCATGTGGATGACGTATTTCCTACACGGGGTCATTTGGATGACGTATTTCCGCGACGGGGTCATGTGGATGACGTATTTCCGCGACGGGGTCATTTGGGTGACATTGCGTCCGTTGTAATGATACGAATATAGTAGTGCTCTCCAGGTTTTTTGGGAACCACCGAGATTTGGAGTAAGGGCTTTGCCGTAGCTCCAAGGTTGATTGCAGCGTCTGAATCCTGCTGGAATGGGGAAGAACGCTGTTGATGATCTCTAGGCTATCCCTGAATCGTCGAGATTTGGCTTCGTTTTCTGATGGAGCCTGGGGAGAGAAGGTGTGATTCTTTCTTTATTTGCATCCCTGGATTGTATACAGGGATTGATATGATATCACCTGTAGGGCATAAATTTCATCTCGTTTTATTTCTTTCCGCGATGCTCTATCATTTCAGCTTTTATATCGCGAAAGTCGCGATTGCCCAATCTTTTCGGCTATTTTTTAGCGGTGCCCAATCATTTCGGCTATTTATTTTATTTTTACTCGCTGCTTTTTATTGCAAGTTGCCCAATCATTTCGGCTATTTTGCATGCATACATTTTTACTTGCTGACCTTGTTGCAAGTTGCCCCATCATTTCGGCTATTTCGTATGCATGTGTGGCTTGCTAGTTTCTTATTGCAAACTTAGGATTAGACACCGATTTCGGCATCAGCACCGCTACAACTGGGATAGTTACAGGAGCGAATCATCATTTTCCTCTGTCGATGTCGAACAAAGGTGGCTTAGTTGACAGGGTTAGGATCCTGTCGACTAAGGCTTTTGACTTCAGGAGCCGTAAGGGTCTCATAATGGTTTTTCTCCCTGCGAGTCGTGAGGATCTCGTAGGTGCGTTTTCTCCTTAGTAATCGTGAGGACTCCTAAGTGCATGGTCTCTTATAAGTCGTAAGGATCTTACAAGAGTATTTTCTCCTCGTAAGTCGAGAGGGCTTACAAGGTAGTTCACCGTGCAAATATATCCCTAGTCACGGATGGGACTTTGTTAGGGAAATGTTTATTCACGCCTGTGGATCGTATACAAGGGTCACATTGAGCTGCTTGTAGGGCAGTGTTGGAGGTTGTGGTGGCTGCTTAAGAACAAGTTTAGATCCCTGTAGCTTAAGACTTTCAAATCTCATGAGCCGTGAGGGTCTCATAAGAGGGTTCTCCTTACGAGTCGTGAGGATCTCGCAAGTGTAATTTCTCCTTAGGAATCATGAGGACTCCTAAGTGTGTTGCTCCCTTGTGAGTCGTAAGGATCTCACGCAGGTGTTTTCTCCTCACAAGGTCGAGAGGACCTTGCAAGTGACTTTTAACGAGATTGCGCCCTTTCGGGTTTTCACAAAACTCGCCGGTAACCCTGCTGTTTTTACTCACGGAGCCCTTTCAGATTTTCATCCGTGCCCATTTTTCTTATGGACATAACGTTTTCTTTTTTTTCTCTTTTTTTTATTCTAACGAGGTTGCGCACTTTCGGGTTTTCACAAAACTCGCAGGTAGCCCTGCTGTTTTTACTTACGGAGCCCTTTCGGGTTTTCATCCGTGCCCATTTTGCTTATGGACATACCGTTTTCTTTTTTTTATTCTTTTTTTATATCATCTTTGGGACGCTGCAATCCACCGTAGTTTTCTCGACATCTCGGTCAACAGCTAGTTTTAGGACATAGTGGTCCATCGTTAGTTTAAGGACGTTTCGATCCGTTGTTAGTTTTAGGACGTTTCGGTCCGTCTTTAGTTTAAGGACGTTTCGATCCGCTGTTAGTTTAAAGACGTTTCGGTCCTGTAACGTTTTGAAAATCGTTTCGGTGAAATTTCGAAAAAACGGTAAAATAAGGGGGTTTTCTGTAAAAAGTCAAAATGCAAATATCTTTATTATAAAATTAAATATACATATTCTAGCTATGTAATTGCTAGTATTTGGTGTTTATTGAGCCACTACTGAAATTTCAAATTTTTTGAAAATTTTTCCGAAATTAATTATTTTAATATTATTTTAAGCCGGTAAGAAAATACATTAAATTAGCGATAAATACAAATTTAAATGGGCTAATTTTAATCTTTAAAATCATGTTAATTAAAATCTAGTTGTAATATAATTTTTTAGTATTTTATTTCAAGTTTTAATTGATTTATTTTATGGAAAACAAAAATATAGTTATTTTGAACTAATATTTGCAAATATGGTATTGTGGGGGGTCTTTTTGCATAGAATTTTTTTGTAAAGTCTCTCACACTCACCCTCACTCCCCTTGGCTAGCCCCACACTATAGTAGCAGCCCAAGAATTTTATTTCGCTCTTTTTGACCTTAAATCATGTGAGAAATGGGTTAAAATAAGGTTTTTATATACAGTAAAGTAGGTGGGGGTATTATGGTAATTTGGGAGGGGCTTTGACTTGGATTCATTTCCACAACTCCCCCACACCTCTCCCCACTCCCTCCTCAGCCGAAATTCCTGCAATAAACAGCCCCAAAATTTCCCCTCTCATTTTTCTTCTAAACTCATCAAAATTCCATTTAAACTTCACAATTTCAAGCCCATCCTTCATCCATTCTTCTTAACCTTTCTTGCATGGATTTTGGATGCTAGGAGGCCATCTTTAGAGTCAAAATTTCTTGCTAGATCTCTAGATATAGAGGTATAATTCTTACCCATTTAAATTCTTATGGTTAGATTTCTTTAAATGAGTTGTTTTAGTGTTAATATTGGTGCTATTTTCATCTAGGATCTTCAAGAGAATGGTTTGAGTTAAATTAGGGTTTTTAGCACACCATTATTAAGTTAATTATTATATTTTGCTATCTAGTGTTTTATACAAACCAAATCTAAGAGTTTAACTTACTTTTTGGGCTTCAAATTAGTGCTAATTTAGTGTTTCATGTATAGTTTGGGTTGGATTTTGTTAGTTATAAAATTGAAGAAAGGGTTTGAATGTAAGTTAGGGTTTTGTGAAATTGGTGTATGGTTGTGTAATGTATTAGGCTCTTATGGCTTGTTAAAATAAAGTTAGTAGCTAGTTGTTAATTGTTAGTTTAAAAATTATGATAATTACGCTAATTTGCTAACTAGCTATTTAAAATTGGTTAAATAATTGGGTTTAAAATGTAATTATGTTTTTATCACATCATTAACATTATTATGAGTGGTTTAATATCTTAGGTTATGCAAAACCAAGCTTAATTGTTGAATTGTGAATTTTACTTTAAAAGGTGTTAAAAATTGATATTTTTGCAAATTAGGATTTTGGAATTTATGCAAATTGATAAGAATAAATTATAGGAATGGTTTATATGACTTTGTTATGATATTTAGTGAATATTGTGGATGCTAGGTTCATTTATACATCGAGTTTTGTACTAAAACGGTGATTTGTGCTTGCTAGATTTTCGGAAAAATAACTTTTTAAGTGAAATTGGGGTTTTTGTGAATTTTAAGCTATTTTATATTATAATTAGTGCTTGTAATTGTACAAATGAGTGTGTTGGGAGTTTTCTCGATGGTTTGGCATTTGTACACCGACGTCGAGGGTTTTTGGGTCGATTTGTGAAAGCAGCCATAGGTTTTGACCTATGTGGGATTCGTGCGTCGTTTTGGTCATGAGTCGGATTTTAATGCGGTATGGTGCGTTATGATATGTAGGTACCCCATGTGGACTTCGAGACGACAAGCAAGCGCGTGGCGACGTCGGCACCGGCGAACGAGGACCAGGTGAGTAGATTTATATCTACGGGGAGAAGTCGGGTGGATGGCGTATAGCACCCCCGCAGTCCGTGGTGGTGTATAGGGATGCGTATACATACCAACAATTTATTATATGTTATTTGGGATTAATAACGATGTTTAGGATGGATATTGGTGTGTTGGATTATTTTAGTGTTGCGAACCCTAGGGTAGTGTTGCAGTACACATACACACCAACATACTTGCATACATTCCTATTTATATATGCTCATGGGATTCTTTATAGTTATGTGATCACATGGGTATGGGACTATGTGTTCACATACGGATTTGAGGATGATACTTGGGTTTGAGATGAGTCGATGAAATTTGTATTGAGGTTGTGAATTCGGTGATATGGCAGGATTCGTATTTGAGATACGACATGACGTTGTAGCGGGTCCTTGACGTAGTGTTTCACATACGTCCATGCATACATAGGCGGTATCAGTATTGTACTAGACGTAGATCAGTACCCCGATCATGATATTTGATAAAGAGGATACCAGGTGAATAGTATGATGAATGTGATATTGACCCGTACCCAGATTTGGGATGCCGTACGACGGATTTACGTACGAGCTTTATTGATGATTGATCCGCACTCTTGACTTGGGATGCCTGATTATAGATATGGTATCGGATATGATATTATTGAGGCGGGATCACCGACTATACATATACAGGTATGTATATGTATCGACTCAGATGATAGGCGGTTTCCTTACCTGTAGTTCAGCTTGTTAGTTCAGCCGTATAGTTTAGTGTAGTTGTTAGATTAGATTAGAGTCTTACCTATCTCAAAACTAGTGGATCGTGGGTATTTTAAAAGACAGGTCAAGGGATCTACGGATATTTCAAAAAACGTATCCTTTCTTAAAAACCACCGTAGCCCCTATTTTCAAAACCCCGCGATTCGTGTTATTTCAAAAGGCACCATTTGTAGGACTTATATTAGATTAATGCAGATTAGTTATAGTTGCGTCTAGTATTCAGCTCCCGCTCATTATTGTGGCTCGCTTCGCATCGCATGCTTATATTATGTTTCATACTCCATTATTGATATCATGCTGTTAGGACACCAGCACCATTACCGATGATGCATATGTACCACGTACACTTACTTGCCGGCTCACACACATCTTCATCGGTAATTGCCATGTCACGTACACCTTAGAAAATATTATTGCTTGACTTAGCTTGTTAGTTAGTAATTTGACATGATATTAGTGTGCCTGCCTTATATGCCAGCTTAACATTGTAGTTATTACTTGTCACTTCATGCATACTGTTATTCATTGTTATGCCTATATTCATGGTTTTTACATGCTATTGATGATTTGGATTCGGATTTCCATGAAATTTTCTGGATTTGGGGGGAAAACCGCAAAACTTATATAAACGGATTTCTCTCTTTTTAAATAAAAAGTGCGGTTTTTCCCATGATGTATGAGTCGTCCACCATGAGTTTGCTGATGGATTTCGAGACCCGATTCGAGGAGACGGATGAACCGTTTCGGGCACATGGTGGACCCGGTAAGGTACCCCGGGGCAAGAAGCGCGTGATGATGACGATGTGAGCCTGGCAGGGGAGCACTACCTACCGGTGATTTTACCCGACACGTCGGATATCCGGAGGATACCGTCGTGGTCTTGAGATGGATGGTAGGGGCCGGTCTGGACTGACGGCGCCCTAGATATTGTGATTGAGACATTGAGATTTCGAGATATTGAGGTACAAAGACTGTGATACAGAGATATCGAGATATTGGGATTACGTTTTGTGCCGATGCTAGGCACTGTTTTATGCTGATTTCATTATGATACCTCATTTTAAAAATACAAAGGAAATCTCACTAAATTATGAAAACGGTTCTTCATTTACATGTATTCTGTTTTCATGCATTCATACCTCATTCATATGATATATTGCTACCTGAGGCACTGACACGGGCACATGAGATTACACTCGGGTTAGATATTTACCCTAGCCTTGTTATAGGCTACGTGTTATTCATATATTTGAGGATATATTATGATCATTGACCCAGGTTGCGTTATTTATGCGATTTCTTTCCGTAGATGTTTTTCTATTCATGAGTTGGCAACTCACCCCCGTTGTGCCCCAGTTTCTTGCAGGTTTGCCGTACAGGTTTCTTTACGGCTTTGCGGGCATAGTTTCCTTCGGGTGATTTGCTAGTAGGTGGGTTTACTTGTATCGTACCCCCATTATATATCTTGTATATCATTATTCTGTTGTATTTAGAAATTCCATCAACCCAAACATGTATTTATTTAAGATAGAGACCAGTGATGTTTATTCTTGCGACCTTAGAGTCGCGCGTTGTATTTCTGTGGTTTTCTTGTGGTTTTTGAGTTTCCTTTTGAATTTTGATCCTCGCCCTTGGCGTTGTATATTATATTGCTTGTGTGGTTGTGACCGTCGATTGACGAAGAGCTAGCTCCCGCTTGGGGATGCCTTTTTATTGATTTCGTATACTATTCATGTTGTATCCCATTTGGGGGCTAGTATTTACAAAGGAGACTCTGCCGAAATTTTCGGGAAATTTTTGATGTTTTTAAAACCGCCTAATTCGGCTTATGCTATTGAAACTACTTGCTTTAAGTTGGTTTTTCCTGCACTCTACATCTTTCTTTGTTTGGATTTCTGGGTTTTTGGTTTACTTAGATTACGTACGCCTCGAGACGTTCGTAGTTTAAGTGTCGGTCATGTTCCGTACTTTCGGGTCGTGACAAAGTTGGTATCAGAGTGTTAGGTTTTACCTTCGGAGCGTAGGATGACCCTTGGTTGATGGAATAGGTGACTAAAGTAGAGTGACGTACCGTGGGTATGTTCCGCGGCATATTTACGATACGCTACTCCACTTAAGAAGCCTTAGGATGTACATTTCTTTGCTCAGTATTATATTCATTCCGATCTAGCCTCATCAGTACCAGTTATGGTTTTGCTGCCACGATTACGGGCGGGGAGAGCTACGGCTAGAGTTGCGGTCAGCACGAGCTCGTCACGAACGAGGACTGACCAGGGCAAAATTCCGGCAACACTCGATTGCGGAGATGTGTCTTTTTACTGTGTTTCCGTGCCACGAGCGTTTGGCGGATCGCCTTTATGAGATTTCTCGGACGTGCCGATCAGTATCAGAGGATTGGGCCACTGACAGAGGCCAGCCAGATTTTGATGACCGTTGGTGTGTTGCTTATTCATGATGGTCGAGGCACTGTTCAGCGTGCAGACGAGCGAGCCAGTTATTGCTGCGAACGATGAGATATTGCCCCAGATGCTGGCGTTAGTGCAGAACGAGTTGTACTAAGAGATGATAGAAGGTCGCTAGTCATCGAGGATGAATAACTAGGACATGTGGATCGTTCGCCTACCCCGATGCGAGGTCATCAGATAGATTGATTCCAGCTAGAGACGACTTCATGCGGAGACGTTGGGAGTCGACAGAGACGATCGAATGTCAGAAACCTATTATTCCAAGTTTAAAGTAGTTGGAAAGACATGCAGGCAATTCTATGGTCCCTCTAGAAGAATGAAACCCTAACTCGACTTAATGACCGTGTGAAAGCCTTTGAACCTTCGGGTTTGCGGCAGTTCTACGGCGCCATTAGTGTGGCTTGGGTTTGCTCTTCTACGGCTGGACCACCGATGCTGTGGTATGTACTCGATACTATTAAACTGTGCCCAAGATATTGAGCTCTTGGGGGATTATGAGGTTTTGTCGACTCGATCAGATGGCTCGACTTAATTCGGATCCTAGGTGGTGAGATGCATTTCTTGCGAGACTCCAGATACGAGGATAGCCGTTGGAGCTCAGTCCATGCAGCCGCAACGAGACGAGTCCAAAGAAGACGACATTAGAGGAAAGTGAAGTAAGAGGTTCGTACCAGATCTAGATGAGATGACGTTCCACTCCGCCGACATCAGAGATGCGATGCGCATGCCGAGGCATGGTACTTGGATTTACCTTCCAGAAGGAGTCGTGATGAGTATGCAGCCGTTCTGGAACGAGAACAGATCTAGTAAGGAATGATGACTTTCAGACAGTTCGGCAGAGGTGAGATTTGGGAGAGACCTCGACAGGACCTTTCTGGGACAAATTACGAGAAGACATGGACCCAGGAGTGGTCGTGTTACGCACACCAGCAGGCCAGAGTTCATGATCATCGACAAGACGTCCCACTAGTGACCGCGACAGTTGGTCCGAGATTCTTAGAGGATGCACTTGAGGGGTACTATTCCGCCATTATTGATTTCGATGTTTTGGGTGATTGATTCGCATGATTTGATTTTGATGATTGAGGATTTACGATCTTTGCACAGTGTTGCACTTGATATCGTTTTCGTGCTTGGTTCCACATGTTTGCGATTTTACGGTTTTAGACATTTGAGTTGATTTTGTGCGTATATACGCACACGATTTGGTTTTTCCACACGGTATAGTTCATATATGCTTGCAGTGCAGTGTTACGTATGTTGTGCATTTAGATGCCCTGGACTTTGATTTCGATGGTGACGTTCGATATTTGTTTTGTGCACCTTGTGCACCTAATTTGATTTTGCGCATGTTCGGCACTTGATATTGGATTTCATGATTTCGTGCACGATGGATGCACCTGATTTGGATTTTCGCGCATGTTGGGCGCATGTTTTGAAGTGTGATTTTGGTGCACACCAGATGCACTAAATCGAGATTTTTCGTGCATGTCAGATGCACCTGATTTTGCTGTCAGGCACACATGTTGCCTATGATAGATGTTTCGTGCACACCCGATGCACTTAGATGTTGTTTCTGTGCATATGTATGGCACATATTTGGATTTTGATTTCCGTGCGCACAAGACGCACGTAGTATTCATACGCGTATTTTGGGATTGATTTTTCTTATAGAGCAGTACGTTTTTATGATATTGCTATGTGTTTTCGTACTGAGCAGGACTAGTCAGAGGACAGTACCTGAATATATTTTACCCGTATAGTTTCGAGTTATATCATATTGGTTTTGCTTTGGATTTGGTATTGATGTCTTCCCCGTGACTCTGATGATTACGGGATGCTTGACGGAGTTCTGATTTGAATTATATGCTCATTTTTCATGCGCATGCGTTGCGCTACGATTTGTTTTATGTATTTATGATTTCGGAGCCCCGGCGATTTGATGGTTTTGGCTGAAATATTTTAGTATTTGGGGGAAGTTTTAATTTGAATTCGGGGACCGAATTTCTTTATGGGGGGAAGATTGTAACGTTTTGAAAATCGTTTCGGTGAAATTTCGAAAAAACGGTAAAATAAGGGGGTTTTCTGTAAAAAGTCAAAATGCAAATATCTTTATTATAAAATTAAATATACATATTCTAGCTATGTAATTGCTAGTATTTGGTGTTTATTGAGCCACTGCTGAAATTTCATATTTTCTGAAAAATTTTCCGAAATTAATTATTTTAATATTATTTTAAGCCGGTAAGAAAATACATTAAATTAGCGATAAATACAAATTTAAATGGGATAATTTTAATATTTAAAATCATGTTAATTAAAATCTAGTTGTAATATAATTTTTTAGTATTTTATTTCAAGTTTTAATTGATTTATTTTATGGAAAACAAAAATATAGTTAGTTTGAACTAAAATTTGCAAATATGGTATTGTGGGGGGTCTTTTTGCATAGAATTTTTTTGTAAAGTCTCTCACACTCACCCTCACTCCCCTTGGCTGGCCCCACACTATTGTAGCAGCCCAAGAATTTTATTTCCCTCTTTTTGACCTTAAATGATGTGAGAAATGGGTTAAAATAAGGTTTTTATATATAGTAAAGTAGGTGGGGGTATTATGGTAATTTGGGAGGGGCTTTGACTTGGATTCTTTTCCACAACTCCCCCACACCTCTCCCCACTCCCTCCTCAGCCGAAATTCCTGCAATAAACAGCCCCAAAATTTCCCCTCTCATTTTTCTTCTAAACTCATCAAAATTCCATTTAAACTTCACAATTTCAAGCCCATCCTTCATCCATTCTTCTTAACCTTTCTTGCATGGATTTTGGATGCTAGGAGGCCATCTTTGGAGTCAAAATTTCTTGCTAGATCTCTAGATCTAGAGGTATAATTCTTACCCATTTAAATTCTTATGGTTAGATTTCTTTAAATGAGTTGTTTTAGTGTTAATAATTGTGCTATTTTCATCTAGGATCTTCAAGAGAATGGTTTGAGTTAAACTAGGGTTTTTAGCACACCATTATTAAGTTAATTATTCTATTTTGCTATCTAGTGTTTTATACAAACCAAATCTAAGAGTTTAACTTGATTTTTGGGCTTCAAATTAGTGCTAATTTAGTGTTTCATGTATAGTTTGGGTTGGATTTTGTTAGTTATAAAATTCAAGAAAGGGTTTGAATGCAAGTTAGGGTTTTGTGAAATTGGTGTATGGTTGTGTAATGTATTAGGCTCTTATGGCTTATTAAAACAAAGTTAGTAGCTAGTTGTTAATTGTTAGTTTAAAAATTATGATAATTACGCTAATTTGCTAACTAGCTATTTAAAATTGGTTAAATAATTGGGTTAAAAATGTAATTATGTTTTTATCACATCATTAACATTATTATGAGTGGTTTAATATCTTAGGTTATGCAAAACCAAGCTTAATTGTTGAATTGTGAATTTTACTTTAAAAGGTGTTAAAAATTGATATTTTTGCAAACTAGGATTTTGGAATTTATGCAAATTGATGAGAATAAATTATAGGAATGGTTTATATGACTTTGTTATGATATTTAGTGAATATTGTGGATGCTAGGTTCGTTTATACATCGAGTTTTGTACTAAAACGGTGATTTGTGCTTGCTAGATTTTCGGAAAAATAACTTTTTAAGTGAAATTGGGGTTTTTGTGAATTTTAAGCTATTTTATATTATAATTAGTGCTTGTAATTGTACAAATGAGTGTGTTGGGAGTTTTCTCGATGGTTTGGCATTTGTACACCGACGTCGAGGGTTTTTGGGTCGATTTGTGAAAGCAGCCATAGGTTTTGATCTATGTGGGATTCGTGCGTCGTTTTGGTCATGAGTCGGATTTTAATGCGGTATGGTGCGTTATGATATGTAGGTACCCCATGTGGACTTCGAGACGACAAGCAAGCGTGTGGCGACGTCGGCACCGGCGAACGAGGACCAGGTGAGTAGATTTATATCTACGGGGAGAAGTCGGGTGGATGGCGTATAGCACCCCCGCAGTCCGTGGTGGTGTATAGGGATGCGTATACACACCAACAATTTATTATATGTTATTTGGGATTAATAACGATGTTTAGGATGGATATTGGTGTGTTGGATTATTTTAGTGTTGCGAACCCTAGGGTAGTGTTGCACTACACATACACACCTACATACTTGCATACATTCTTATTTATATATGCTCATGGGATTCTTTATAGTTATGTGATCACATGGGTATGGGACTATGTGTTCACATACGGATTTGAGGATGATACTTGGGTTTGAGATGAGTCGATGAAATTTGTATTGAGGTTGTGAATTCGGTGATATGGCAGGATTCGTATTTGAGATACGACATGACGTTGTAGCGGGTCCTTGACGTAGTGTTTCACACACGTCCATGCATACTTAGGCGGTATCAGTATTGTACTAGACGTAGATCAGTACCCCGATCATGATATTTGATAAAGAGGATACCAGGTGAATAGTATGATGAATGTGATATTGACCCGTACCCAGATTTGGGATGCCGTACGACGGATTTACGTACGAGCTTTATTGATGATTGATCCGCACTCTTGACTTGGGATGCCTGATTATAGATATGGTATCGGATATGATATTACTGAGGCGGGATCACCGACTATACATATACAGGTATGTATATGTATCGACTCAGATGATAGGCGGTTTCCTTACCTGTAGTTCAGCTTGTTAGTTCAGCCGTATAGTTTAGTGTAGTTGTTAGATTAGATTAGAGTCCTACCTATCTCAAAACTAGCGGATCGTGGGTATTTTAAAAGACAGGTCAAGGGATCTACGGATATTTCAAAAAACGTATCCTTTCTTTAAAACCACCGTAGCCCCTATTTTCAAAACCCCGCGATTCGTGTTATTTCAAAAGGCACCATTTATAGGACTTAAATTAGATTAATGCAGATTAGTTATAGTTGCGTCTAGTAATCAGCTCCCGCTCATTATTGTGGTTCGCTTCGCATCGCATGATTATATTATGTTTCATACTCCATTATTGATATCATGCTGTTAGGACACCAGCACCATTACCGATGATGCGTATGTACCACGTACACTTACTTGCCGGCTCACACACATCTTCATCGGTAATTGCCATGTCACGTACACCTTAGAAAAAAATATTATTGCTTAACTTAGCTTATTAGTTAGTAATTTGACATGATATTAGTGTGCCTGCCTTATATGCCAGCTTAACATTGTAGTTATTACTTGTCACTTCATGCATACTTCATGGTTTTTACATGCTATTGATGATTTGGATTCGGATTTCCATGAAATTTTCTGGATTTGGGGGGAAAACCGCAAAACTTATATAAACTGATTTCTCTCTTTTTAAATAAAAGGTGCGGTTTTTCCCATGATGTATGAGTCGTCCACCATGAGTTTGCTGATGGATTTTGAGACCCGATTCGAGGAGACGGATGAACTGTTTCGGGTACATGGTGGACCCGGTAAGGTACCCCGGGGCAAGAACCGCGTGATGATGACGATGTGAGCCTGGCAGGGGAGCACTACCTACCGGTGATTTTACCCGACACGTCGGATATCCGGAGGATACCGTCGTGGTCTTGAGATGGATGGTAGGGGCCGGTCTGGACTGACGGCGCCCTAGATATTGTGATTGAGACATTGAGATTTCGAGATATTGAGGTACAGAGATATCGAGATATTGGGATTACGTTTTGTGCCGATGCTAGGCACTGTTTTATGCTGATTTCATTATGATACCTCATTTTAAAAATACAAAGGAAATCTCACTAAATTATGAAAACGGTTCTTCATTTACATGTATTCTGTTTTCATGCATTCATACCTCATTCATATGATATATTGCTACCTGAGGCACTGACACGGGCACATGAGATTACACTCGGGTTAGATATTTACCCTAGCCTTGTTATAGGCTAAGTGTTATTCATATATTTGAGGATATATTATGATCATTGACCCAGGTTGCGTTATTTATGAGATTTCTTTCCGTAGATGTTTTTCTATTCACGAGTTGGCAACTCACCCCGGTTGTGCCCCAGTTTCTTGCAGGTTTGCCGTACAGGTTTCTTTACGGCTTTGCGGGCATAGTTTCCTTCGGGTGATTTGCTAGTAGGTGGGTTTACTTGTATCGTACCCCCATTATATATCTTGTATATCATTATTCTGTTGTATCTAGAAGTTCCATCAACCAAACATGTATTTATTTGAGATAGAGACCAGTGATGTTTATTCTTTCGACCTTAGAGTCGCGCGTTGTATTTCTGTGGTTTTCTTGTGGTTTTTGAGTTTCCTTTTGAATTTTGATCCTCGCCCTTGGCGTTGTATATTATATTGCTTGTGTGGTTGTGACCGTCGATTGACGAAGAGCTAGCTCCCGCTTAGGGATGCCTTTTTATTGATTTCATATACTATTCATGTTGTATCCCATTTGGGGGCCAGTATTTACAAAGGAGACTCTGCCGAAATTTTCGGGAAATTTTTGATGTTTTTAAAACCGCCTAATTCGGCTTATGCTATTGAAACTACTTGCTTTAAGTTGGTTTTTCCTGCACTCTACATCTTTCTTGGTTTAGATTTCTGGGTTTTCGGTTTACTTAGATTACGTACGCCTCGAGACGTTCGTAGTTTAAGTGCCGGTCATGTTCCGTACTTTCGGGTCGTGACAGGTCCGCTGCTAGTTTAAGGACGTTTCGGTCCGCTGTTAGTTTAAGGAGCAGCTGTTAGTTTAAGGACGTTTCGGTCCGCTGTTGGCTACTACTTATAGAGTTTGGGTTTAGGAAGATAGCGAGCGGACATAGTCGTCGTCATCTATCATTGACCTAGGCCGTGACTCGTCAGGCGTAGTACTTCTTCAGGAAGCGACCGTTTATTGGCCTGAAGTGTCTTTCCCCATTCATGTCCATGAGTAGATAGGCTACACCCTGGTAGACCTTGTCTAGGATATATGGGCGTTCATAGTTCGGCTCGAATTTCCCCCGTTTAGCACGATTCGGGATCATAGGTCTTTTGACCACTAGCACGAGTTCGTCTTGGCGGAATGTTCTCGGCCTAGTCAATCGTTCGTATGAGCGCGTCATCTTTGCTTTATAAGCCTCCAGACTTTGTTGCGCTATGAGCCTGGTTTCATCATGGGCATCGAACTCCTCAAGCCAAAGGTGAGCATTCTTTTCGTCCGTTAGCTCGTAATGAACTGCTACTCGTAGAGAGGGTAGCTCTATTTCGAGAGAGAAAACCGCCTCCGCACCAAATACCAACGCGTACGGCGTTCTGTTAGTGGCTGTTTTGAACGTAGTTCGATACGCCCAGAGAGCTTCATGCAGTCTTTCATGTCAGTCTTTCTTATTTCGAGACACCGTCTTTTTCACAATCTTCGTCAAGGTCTTGTTAAAAGCCTCAGCTAAACCGTTAGCTCGGGGATTATAAACTGAGGAGTATCTCCGGTCAATGTTATGCTGTTGTGCGAAGCGGCTGATCTTGTGGCTTCTGTAGGCTGGCCCGTTATCGGAGATGATCCGTCGTGGAGTTCCAAACCGATAAATGACATGTGTCTTGAAGAAATGGAGGATATTCTCCGTCTGCACATCCCTCAGTGGTACTGCTTATACTTATTTGGAGAAGTAATCAGTTGTCGCCAAGATGAATCGATGTCCTCTCGACGATGCTGGTTCGATGTGGCCGATTATGTCAGTTCCCCACATTTCGAACGGCCAGCTTGCCACTGTTGGATGTAGTGGATTTGGATGTTGATGGATGATGTCTCCATGAATCTGGCATGAGTGGCACTTCTTCGCATATTCAAGGCAGTCCAGAATCATCGTGGGCCAATAGTAGCCTATCCTTTTAATCTACAGCTTCATCTTCGCCCCGGCTTGGTGAGAACCACAGAGTCCGTCATGAGTTTCTTGGACAACTCTCTTTACCTCTTTAGGTCCCAAGCATCTTAACCACAAAGAATCAAATGACCTTTTATACAGAGTATCATTGACGTAAGCGAAAGATAGAGCTCCTTTCATGAGCTGATGTCTTGAGGATGCATCTTCAGGTGTTCGACGGGATTTGAAGTAGTCTATAAAGATTTCCTTCCAATCCTCAGCCTTTTCCTGGTCTTTTATTTGTAGAGTCATTTGCTCGGTCGCTCCTTTTTCTTCGGATGACTCCGGAGATATTTCTTCCGGTTCGAGAACCCGACGGCATTGCACAACGATCCTCACGTCATCGAGGTTTTCGTTAGCCAGTTCTTTAGCGAGCTTGGCTAATGCATCCGCTTTGCTATTTTCCGCGCGCGGTATGCTTTCCAAGGTGTAGGAAGGAATTTGAGCCAGCAGTTGTTGCACCCTCTCGCCTTACTTTACCAACTCAGGCTTGCATGTCTGATAGTCGCTGTTTACTTGACTGACGATCAGTTGGGAGTCTCCGTATACGAGGAGGTTTTCAATCCCATGTCGATGGCAATCTCAAGACCTTCTATCAAAGCTTCGTATTCGGCTTCGTTGTTCATCCTCGGCTTTGTTAAGGAGAAGGCAAAGCGCATTATCCCTCCTTGTGGAGTTACGAAGATGAGGCCTACCCCTGATTTGATTATGGGCGTGCTTTGTTTGCGCTTCTTCATGGAAGACGCTCTATCAAAATAAAGTTCCCACCGGGTATCACCCCCGTCGATCGTGTCAAACTCATGTTCGTCTGGCCGTTCGCAATTCAAAGGAGAATCGGCAGGTATTGGATGCTCAGCGGGGAAGTCGGCGATGGCCTGGCTTTTCACTGCCTTGAGCGGACTGTAAGTTATCGAGAATTCCATCAAGAGCAAGGCCCACCTAGCGAGTCGTCCTGTCAATATGGCCTTTGACATTAAATATTTGAGGGGATCCACCATTGATATGAGATGGACCTCATGTGCCAACGCATAGTGTCTGAGCTTTGTTATTGCGAAGATCAACGCCAGGCAGTGTTTTTCAATAGGAGAGTAATTGCTTTCTGCCCCCAGGAGAACTCTACTCAGATAATAAAGGGCTCTCCCTTTCCCTTGGTCATTCTTTTATGCGCACAACGCGCCTAAAGAACCTTCGAGGGCTGTTGTATACTTAATGAGAGGCTTTCCCTTGACCGGAGCGGTCAGCACCGGCGGATTCTGCAGGTATCGCTTAATTTCGTCCAGTGCGCTCTGGCATTTGTGATCCCAGACGAATGGGGTTCCATTCTTCATTAGGTGACTGTAAGGACGACACCTGCCTGAGAGATTGGCTATAAATCGCCGGATATACGCGAGCTTTCCTTGGAGAGACCGTAGCTATTTGAGAGTTCTTGGTGTTAGTGTATATGCCCTAGAGGCCATTACTGTATCATACTAGTTTGTATATTACTTGATGGAAGCTTGGGACATTCACAGTTGTATAGACAATCTTGATCAAAATGGTAGTATGCTACTTGGTTTGTCTCTACTTCAATATGTGCATGTGTTTCTTTTAGTATATCGCTTATACATATTAGTAGAGCCCTTAGGATCTTTGCTTGATTACCAGCGTTGTGATGGTAGTCACACTTATGGGGGCTGGGTAATCTATAAGCACATCCTTATACAGGTCCCTAGTCATAGGACTATCGAGACAGGACATCGATACTCCGGAGTAAACTAGCGTATGCGCTTCTCATCCCAGCTGGGGAGATGGTCTGTACCACAGCCATCAGTACGTCGTACTGGAGATAGTATGCAGGTGCTTGTTAGGTTATGAGTACACTGGACAGGACTCGTCGGGAACTGTTGGTTGGTATTATACCTATCGTCAGTTATCAGTTCCCAGGTGACATGAGTACAGCTTAGTCCGCTGACTTGACACTGTCACTTCGCCTCGAGTGTATTCCCACTGTACTTAGATTACTACCCTACCACGGCTCAAAGGAGTCGTGCAAACAGGTAGTAGTTGGGTGCAGTCCCGAAGCACTTAGAGGCAGTGACGGTTAGACAGGATTCGTCTCTCCCGGTATTGGGAGTTGATATCGCGCTTTGTCTAGGAGAGCCATTACACAAGTAGTCCCTGGCCAGGGCAAGCGAGATATACTGGTAGGTTTCCAATGTTATCTCAGGGCGTTCTGGGCTACACTCCGACACGACTTGTACCGCTATTAGGGGACTGACGTTTACCATCCCCCTAGGCCCGCCATGCGATATTCTCAGACGAACGGACCGGACTCTACGGAGATTGTCACATACAAGCTCAGTAGGAGTTTGGATGGGTTTACCTCATCGGCCTTCTTATCGACATCTACCTGGGGACCGTTACGTACAGCTAGTGCCGCTTGCGGTCTGCGGTTAAACCCCTGCCAGCGTAGTGTCGAGTCTTTAGAGTCCCACACAGAGAGTTTCCCTGCACTGATCGAAAAGTGTCGAGGACGTATGGTTTTACTGCAGGGCTACGATCACTTACGTGCACTTGTGTGCGTATGCTGTTCGGGCAGGCAATACTTGTGGGCTTTGGTTTAAGCCGGATCCTAGTATTGCACGGATGGATTTGTTTTGTCTTTTTTGCATTCGCATTCTATGGAATGCGGATGCTAATGTGTATGCACAGTTTTGAGGAGCGAAGAAGGAGGAGGTGCCTTATTAGAGTTTTGACAATTGATTCGGTCAAAACCATTTTAAGGCAGACTCATTAGGGTTTTGGCAGTTGGTTCGTTCAAAACCATTATGAGCCGGAGACATTATTTACTAATCTTTTTAGCGATAATTATGTTATGGCTAATTGCTTTGACCATTTGACCACACTTGACTTTGTTGACCGTTTGACCAAAGTTGACTTGGACCTTCATGAGAGGTCTAGAGCATTCTTTGGTTTTCTTTTTATTTTTGATATGAAAATGGTCAATTCAAATGTAACCATCAACTTTATCATGAAAGGATTAGTAATGATGGTGTTTGTGTATTATTGAACCATGGTTCATTTTCTTAGTTCATTCTTGATTTCTCATTCTCTCTCTTAGAAAATGAAATGAGAAAGCTCCATGGTTCTCCTTCATCTTCCTCCTCTTGAAAAATCCTTTGATCTCATGTGTTGAGAGAAAAAGGATCCAAATAGACAAAAACATCCATCTACATCTTCTACACATCCTAGGACATCAAGACTAGTGATCTTGTTGCCCTAGTTGCCTCGGATCGAGGTGGAGCTCGGAGCATAACTCTCGGGTGGATCGTCTTCGACTCAAGAAGGCCGCGGAAGTGATCAAGATCCGGATCGACCCTCGGAGTGTTGATGGATGAGCAGGACAGCGGAATGAAGACCCGAAGGACCGGTATCGTGAAGTATAATCTCTATGACATAGTAGATAGCACCTCATGTAGTTTGCTTGTTTGTAATTTAGCAAAGATCCTTCTTTTAGTCCATGTTGCCTTTGCGCCAAAAATTGTTTTTCGCCGTTTCCGCCTCCCCGTAAGAACCGGGGTGAGCAACGTGGACTTACAGTGGTATCTGAGCCTTTCTAAACATAAACCAGCAAGTTAGCGAAGTGTTTAGAATTTCGATCGGAAAAAAATCGCAAAACACGTCCGGAAAAACCATGTTTCTGCCGATTTTTTATACTGCTCTAAAAATGATTTAACATACATGAAAAATCGGCTCAGGGTTTTGTAAAAACACAGAACAAAAACGATCTAGTGACTCGGTCAAAGCGCCGCAGATCCGCGGCAAGAACATGCTTCCTGCCGTGGATCCGCGGCCGAGTTGACTCGGTCGTGGACCGGGTTTTGTGCAGTGTACTTATTTGGATGTTTTGGGATTTTTAGTATAGTTTGTTTCTGCCCAGATTTTCCAGAGAACAAATTTATTTTTGGGGTTGTTACAAATCCGTATTTTGATCGAAATTCCGTAGACTTTGGCTAATGGATATTATCTGTGATGTGATATATGTATTGAACGTCTGCTAATCGCTATACGTCGATTAGTGGGTGTTATGCATATCTGTGATCTGTAATGTTGATGGTTTGTGTATATGAACTCGTTGGATTGTCGCGGATGAATTGCCGGGTGGATGTGAGCTGAGAGTATTCTTTTTCTTTCATTCAATGTAAAATTTGTAATTGATGTAATATTATTTTATGGCCGCACATCCGGGATGAGGTTGTAGCCGCCATTGTATAATTTCTTTTACTGTTTTTGCTCCTAGGATAGACCCAAGGTTGGGTGCAAAACTACCGGGTATCTCAAAGTGCCGAGTGGCCTACTCACGTTGTTGAGGGAGGTTGCTTCGTTTCGGGTACTTGGCAGGTAGTTTGCCGCACCCGTAGAGGTCTAGGGTGGGGTTTGGCTATTCATCACGACCGTGTACTCCGCTTTTCGTTGCAGGCTCGAACGAATCGCCGATTCCTAGTATATCCAAAGTGTTCATCTGTGATCTGGAATGGCTATCATTGCATATGACGAATGTATATATCTATATATGATATCTATTTAGGCGTTGTTTATGTTTTGCATCCGCGCTAGTCCAGCCCCCGCTCTGTCGTTAGTTAAGTAACCTAACGCGTGATGACGGGACCCCGTGGCGAATGCGGATGGCATAAGCGTACGTCATATTTTCGTTGTTTTCTGCAATGGTAGGATTAAATGATGGGACGCATTAAATTTAATGCAAGAAAATAAACCAAGTAAAAGTCGTTGGAACACTTTCAAAACCACTCGGTTCTTTTCAAAAACCAACTTTTAAACGCGGAGCTTGAACCACTCCTTTTAAAAGCTATCTCGTTCCATCGATTATATCAAGTTCACTACGTTCACGGTTTCTCCAAAACCATTCGTAGCCCTCCGTCGTTTCATATGAATATCCAACAGTATTCAAGCTGTGTTTGTTGGCCCTAGTCAAGGCACAGTGTTTGGTAGCTGGTGGGTATTCATATGTTGCATAGATAGATGCGTTGGTTTGGGACAGTCGTATTACTTTGTTGGCCATAGTCAACTGTATATACGGGTGGGTTCAAATCAACCTGGACAACGAAGGGTAGAACTTGACATGTGACTTATGATTTGTTGGCCTTAGTCAAGGTCATAAGAGCATGGGGCAAAAATCCACATCGGGAGTTTCTAAAGAAACCGAAACTTGCTAGTGCTGCATACCATTTGGAGGGTGATGTTTCTGGTAGGATTCCTTCAGTTTTATCACACGATGATATTTGGATCCCGATCCTACTGTGAGTATATGCTACTCCTTGGGAAGTTTCTCACTTAACGATCAATGCTATAAACCAAGTAGGTGTCTAGAAAGGTGTTAGCGGGGCTATGCCCACAGGGAAAAGAGGTTACATAATTAAGGAACTTCACGAAAGCGTTGGAAAACCTCCCTCGAAGTACCGACACTGGCCTGGCTGAACGGTTAAGCAAGTATTGTACAGTGAGATTGATCCTGACTAAATCTTCCTTTATAGTTTGAGGAGGAATTCGAGAGACAGTGGGAGCCATCCTGTTTAGATAAATTAAAAACCAATCTAAACTTGCAAGAGCATCATGCTAAGTGTTTTCTTCTCTCTCTCTTAATTGCAGCGACCCAGTGACTAGACATAGGTTACATCTAGATAATAAAATGACTGAATCTGACTGTTATGACTGGCAAAGGTCTGTTCAGATGTCCATTGCCCATAACAAGCTGGGACACTTATTGACTGATCCAACCCCTGCCGTCTCAGGTCCAGTTTCCCCTGTCACGGATATTCATATCCGCAAGACATCGGAAAAAGACTGTGCGAAGGACAAGTGCCTCGTGTTAGCCTCAGTTGATGGTATATACCAAAAGCAGTACGAGAAGATGGACTTAGTTTCTATCTTCCTCCATAACAAAGATTTATATGGAGAGCAATCTCGTATCGCAAGATATGAGACCTCGAACGAATTTCTTCAATAGAGGTTGGCTATCGGGTCATCTATAGGGGGCAACGTCCTTACAGAGACCAGCTATTCTGAGCTCACGGACCTGAAGACCACATTGAAGAACGGGTCAGATGCTAACTTGATTCTACAGTCTCTACCTTCTACCCTGAAAGAAACCAGGGAAATAAAAGGTAAGGAAAGGGCAGAAGTTTCAGGACTGAATGTAGTAAAAGGCGGACGTTCCTATTGTTACGGGAATGAACATTGGCAGAAGGATTGTAGGGCTAGAAAAGCCAGTAGCCAGGATTCGAAGCATGTTGTGGCTTCGGTTCGGGTGTGTTTGTAATAGAGAACTGTATGTCAGTTAACCCTACTTCCTGGGTATTGGATACTGGATCAGGATCTCACATCTGTAATTCGTTACAGGCTCTGAGAAACCGTAGGGTTATCAAGATAGGTGATATGACTCTCAGGGTTGCTAACGGAATGAGCATGTACGCTGAATCCGTAGGGGAGTATCATCTTGGACTGACAACTGGGCAGATATTGATTCTCCGTGATTGTTTTTATGTACCAGGTGCGACTTGTAATATCAAATCCGTATCCTTACTTTCTAGGGAAGGATATGATTTTACTTTTGTAAGCGATGTGGTCAACATCCACCTAAATCAAGTTCTGATTGGGTCAGGTACATTAAAAAACGGGATATACGTATTGAATCAAGCTCAGATTTTCAATGTCCAGAACACACTTAAAAGAAAGTCTCCGGAATTAAATCAGGCTTTCTTATGGCATTGTAGACTGGGTCACATTAATGAGACACGGTTAACAAAGTTACATAAAGAGGGATACTTGGATCCGTTCGAGTATCAGTCTTATACCACTTGTGAATCTTGTCTCATGGGAAAGATGACAAAGACTCCGTTCACTGGACACGGAGAAAGAGCAAGCGAGCTCTTGGGACTCATACACAGTGACGTGTGTGGTCCAATGTCTATACATGCGCGAAGTGGTTATTCATACTTCTGTTAGTCATATGTATGCCCTAGAGACCATTACTGTACATGAGATGTATAATGTAGTGGATGCTGGGACATATATAGGGAGGACTTTCTTGCTCGACATGATAGTACGCTATCTGGTTGCTCTTTATCTTAACATGTATACTTATTGTCTCTCTGTTACATGTTGATAAAGCCCTTAGGATGTGTACTCGACTTCCAGGACTATGATGTAGATCATACTAGTGGGGCCTGGGTAGTCCATGATTACATCCTTCAATGTTCCTAGTCGTAGGAATATCGAGACGGGGCATCGATATTCCAGAGTAGACTAGCGTATATTTTCTCGACCCATGTGATGGGTGATGGATGATCCCATATCCATTGGTGTTTGACATCAGAGACGGTATGCGGGTGCTCAGTGGAGACTGGGTACACTAGACGGACTCGCCGAGAACTACCAGATGGTATTATACCTTACGTCAGATGGCAATTCTCTGGTGACACTGGTACAGCTTAGTCTGATGACCCGAGATCGTCATAGAGTCTTGTGTGTCTCCCACTGTGCTTTGATTTCCACCCTACCATGGCTCTACTGAGTCGTGCAAACAGGTGGTTTTTGGGTACAGTCCTGATTCACATGGAGGCAATGAGCGATAGGAAGGGATTCGTCTCTCCCGGTATTGGGGGTTGATGTTGCGCTATGCTCGACTGGCCATAACTGGAAATCCCTGGCCAGGCTTGCACTGATTTACTGGTAAGTGTTATCAGTAGTTTCATGCTTGTTATGGACCTTACATCGGCATGACTTATCAAGCTACTAGGGTCTGACGTTTACCACCCCTAGGCGAGATATGCGACATATCAGACGAACAGACCGGACTGTGCGGTAAGTGTTACTGGTTGGATTCGCAGGAGTGTGAGCAGGCTTGCTCGTTGATCTTCTGATCGCTCAATACCCAGGTGGCCGTTACGTTTAGCAGACCGCTTGCGGCTTGTGGGTGATTGATATGATCACCACCTACTGCCGGCGTATTGACAAGTCTTTAGAGTCCTACACAGAGGTTTCCAGGCTCAAGAGAAACGAAATAGGAGCGCATATAAGATATGTGCGGGACCAAGAATAATACCAGTATGTGATACTGAATTCTATTCTCGCAATTTGTATCATCGGACGGTTATATGAGATATAGCCGGGTTACCGAATCAAATGTTGATTCGATATATTGATACACTTGATATTAGTCGGTTATATGCGATATGACCGGATCATTAAATGAAGTATAGATTTAATGATTTAATGTATAATTATATATTTGATATATTACTTTACATTAACTACTATTGGTTCACTTAAGATTGATTTTCTCACTTGATGTACACAAGTTGTATATGTGATATATGTTTGTGCACTAGTTTGTATCATGATTGATGATACATGAAAACTTGGGTGTGCGTATGACTTACACCATGTTTAGGTTAATGGTTTAGGTTTTTATTTATTTTGGTAAAACAAAATGGTGGTTTTCTTTGTCTTTGCTTGAAGCTTCATGAAGCTTTCAAGCATCTTTAACAAAGTCTAACCATTTTGTTTTGCATGAGATTTTCGTTAACCTAACCATTAACTTAAACTCTAGTTTAGTCTCTACAAAGATTAACTCACCCATGGTTGCATTATGATAGACTTCACTTGATAATTCATTACTAATATTCTTATTCTTTTCTTCTTCTTCCTTTTCTTCAAGAAGAAGAAAAACCTTGCTTGAAATTTTTAAGTGAAGATTTAGAGTGAGAAATCCAAATCCAAAGTGAACCCACTTCCTTTTTCATCATCCTCTACTACTTGCCATTTGGTTTAGGGTGTTCTCTTCACAAAGTTTTTGACCTAGTGAAAATGGAGCTTGAGTTTGAGTCTCCTCGACGTAGATCATCTTCGGCCTCGATGTGAACTACCTAGCCCGCTCATTTCTCCGAAGAAACCATCGCTAGATTCCGGGATCCCGATGATCGCAGCAAAGGGATGTCAACACGGAGCTTTAGAAGCGAAGGACCGATCTACAAAGGTTGTAATCCCTTTCACTTGTAGTTAAAATGTTTTACTTGCTATTTTTCGCATAATCTCTAGTATACGATCTTGGTTAGGGTTGTTCGGCACATCTATTTTTTTGAATCGAGCATAGTTGATGCCTTGTAGAACCTTGTTAGAGTGCCTAGGAACTCTACACTGGTATCAGAGCTAAGCTAGAGCTTTACGCGAAGTCTAGACGAAGTTTGAAGTCCGATCGAACCCGTAAACCCCGACGAATACCCTTCTCTGTACATTTTTTGAAATCGTGATTTTTTTTGAATTAAAAATGCTCAGAAAATTAAGCAGGAAAAACTAAGAATTACTGTGAAGTACGGCCCACTGATTCGTCTATAGGACCGCGGAACTGCGGCCAAACCAAGGGTTTGGAGGCGGTTCCGCGACCCAAATTATGACTTAGTCCCTCATACTTTATATATTTATTCTTAGGTCCTTTCTTGTCAATTTTTTCTGGGAATTTTTTAATTCCACTCAAGTGTTGAGTTTTCTTAGGGTTGTATTGGGGACTCGTTGATTCGATCGGATAATTTAACTTTGTTTAGCTTGTCCGGGTAATTTTTAGATCGTGTTAAAAAGTTCGACCGGATATCAATAACTCACTTTTTCCCTTACTGGAAAATTTCCAAGTGTTGGATTTTTCCGAAGTTTAAGAACGTTCTAAGTCGTGCAAGTAACGCGATGGACCCTATAGAAGACAACAAACCTTAACTCGATTATGTGACCGTCTTGAACTTCCTTTTGAACCTCAGGGTTTGGGGGAGTACGGCGTGCCACATGTGAGGCGTTGGCTTGACCCTTCTACGGCTAGACTGTTGGTACTGTGGCATGAAATGGATGTTTTTAAACTTATTTCACGTGTTGAGCTATTTGGGAAAACTTGGGTGTTTGATAATTCGATCGAAAAGTTTAACATTGTCTATTTATCTGGAATGTGATACAATAATTGGAATCAACAACATTTGAATTTTATAAGTCTGGCAGTTTAGTCTCAGATGATCGGTTGCCACGGAATTTTGATGTGATCAAAAGTCCGTCGCAATCACGTAGCGTACGCGGATACTCGCCGGGTAAACATAATAGACAGCTACACCCCATAGCCCCGACAAAGTGACTGTAGGAGAACCCCGTCGCCAAAAGCATCCGTTCGGGTGCTCGCGGCAGCGGTGTTCCGCCTTAGTGCACTTCGTCGACGGTATCGAGGGTGTGGCCGTCTACTAAAGTTTGCGACGAGCATTTGATCAAAATGTCGGGAATCTTGTTGAATTGCCCGACATGATATTGAAAAGAGTTTTCGATAATGAGACTAAAATGCGGGGTTTATAAAAGTTAGGCATGCGATGTCTAAGAAATACATATAGTTAGGCATGCGATGTCTAAAGAGGTTGCGGATTCCAACTGTTGTAGTTTTGCACTTTCTTTTCCGCGACCGTAAGTGTAATATGTGATATCGCCGGTTTCGTTTCTATATGTCAACGACAATTGGGATACGCATATTTACTTACGTTAATGATATGTGATGTTATGTGTTGCTGGATATGTTATATTGTATCGTCGTATTTGAATAGCCGGGTTTTTTTTTATGTGAGATGAGTGTTTTTCATTTTCATTCATGTAAAAACTTGTATGTAATATTCTTTTATTGGGGAACTTCCGGGCTGAGGATGATGTCACCATTGTATATTATTTACTTTTCCGCATTTAGGATAGACCCAAGGAGGGGAGCACAAGTAACAGGGTTCTAGGGTCCAGTGGGAGACCATCTCGAGGAGTCGAATTCGGGTCTCCTAACTCTAGAATTGGTAGGGTTGCTTGCCACTCTCGTAGGGGTCTACTGGTATGGGATTGGCTATTCATCACGACCGTGGAATTCGTGTTTTATACAGGCTCAAAATAAAACACGGACGTCCTAGTATATCCAATATTTCATATGATATTTTCTGCTGCGTTATCTGTGATGTGATCATGTGATATGTTCAGATAAATACTGTATATAGTATATATGATATATTATATAGACATTGCTTATGTTTTACACCCGCGGTAGCCCGGCCCCGTTCTGTCGTTAGTTACCTAATCTAACGGTGCTGACGGGACATCGAGGCGAATGCGGATGGCATAAGTGTACGTTGTATTTATGTGTGACGTTTAGGTGGACTTAAATGATGGGACATTCATTAATGAGATTAATGAAAGAAAATAAACCTAAATGATGTTGTGGAATCGAATTTCAAAAATCAGGTAGCTCTAGTTGTTGCTTTGCATAGCGATGTTCCTTGTAGAACATCCAACTCCTTATTCGATAAGGAAAGTGCCGATATCCCTTCACCGGGAGTGACCTCTTTAGCAATAACTAGCAGATGCTTCAACCTTCGGTTTGTCTTTTGATTGCTTTTCTAGTTCTTGCTTTGCATAGTGGTATTGTGAATATCCTACACCTCATTCGACGAGGAAAGAGCCGAGATCCCTTCACCGGGAGTGACCTCTTTCGCGAAACTAGCAAAGGCCTCAAGAACACTCCATTTAAAAACCATTTGATTCAGCAACAAGATCAAGTTCAAAGCGTTAAAGGTTTTCTTAAAAAACATCCGCAACCCTCCGTCATTTTAGGAAGTACAGTACTTAGTATTCGTGCTGTGTTTGTTGACCATAGTCAAGGCACAGTGTACGGTAGCTAAGTGATGTTTTCCTACACAGCATATGATGCGATTAGTTAGGACAGTCGCGTGACTTTGTTAACCTTAGTTGAGGGTCATGTGGGTGGGTCTAATTAATCACGAAATGACGGGTAGAGCTTGACTAATGCTTATGATTTGTTGCCCATAGTTAAGGTCATAAGTGCTAGGGGTAAAAACCTTTATCGGGAGTTTCAAGTGTTGAAATTTGCAATGAGATTGCATACCTTCTATATGATATTTGGATCCCGATACCTACTGCGAGTAATTGTTACTTCTGAGAGAGTTTTGCACTTTACAATTAGTCGATCATGTAGGTGTCTAAAAAAGTGTCAACGGGGTTACGCCCCTGGAAAAACAAGGTTTATTTTAATTAGGTCCGTGCGAAAGCACGGGGAACCTCCCTCAAAGTACCGGCACTGGCCTGGCCGAAAGATTGGCGAACTTGTAGAGTATAATTAATCCCGGCTTGTCTTTCCTTTTAGGGTTTGAAGGAGGATTTGATAAAAACAGTGGGAGCCATCATGATTAGATAAAATATATAACCAATCTAATCTTGCAAGAGCACACGCAGAGTATTTTCTTCTCTCTCTCTCTCTCCAGGTAGCGACCATGTCACGCCTTAATCAAGATAATAATATGGATATATTAACCGAACCCGCTTGTTATACTGAGCTGGGGAACGTTGGCCCCGCTCCAACTTATAATTGCTATAAGACCGAGCATGAATTAGGGGAATACCAGGATTCCCATGCCGCCCAAACGAAGAAAGTGCATAATGATGCATCTTCTTCGGGTATGTTCATTACAAAGAACTGTTTCTCTGTATCCTCTACGTCCTGGGTATAAGATACCGGATCAGGATCCCGCAAATGTAATATGTTACATGGGCTACAGATAGGTAGAAAACTGAGAACGGGTAATAAATTTCATGAGATAGAAATGGTGCAAGTGTTGCAACCAAGTCTGTTGATTGTTATCACCCTGTATTACTAGAATACATTGATTATGAACGAATGTTATTAGATACCGAACCTGATATACAACATTATATCAATCTCTTTTTATTAAAGAAGATAATAATTTTGTATTGTTGGATAATGTTTTGAACATTTCCTATATCAAAAGTTGATTGGTTCACGCACGCTATCTAAAAGCATATACATTCTAAATCAAACCACAGTTCCTTATGTATAGAACACACATAAGAGGAAGAGTTCAGAAATGAACGAATTCTTCTTGAGGCATTGTAGACTAGGTCATATCAATGCGACCCGACTAGCTAAGTTACATTAAGATGCATATTTAAATCAGTTTGAATTTACATCTTGTGAAACTTGCTAGTCATGTCACAAAGATAAGATGACCGTAGCTCTGTTTACTTGAAACAGAGAAAGAGTTAGTGAACTCTTGGGACTGATACATAGTGATGTATGAAGGTCCCCAGTCTACATATGCCAGGACTGGATCTTTGTACTTCCTTACATTCACTGTTGATCTCTCAAGATTCGGACACATGTTCCTGTTGAAACACATGTCTGAAGCTTTTGAGAAATTCAAAGAATATAAGTCAGAAGTAGAGAACCAAAATGGGTATAAGTATTATGTCCTATGATGAGATCAGGGAGGAGAATACTTGTGCATGGAATTCTTGGACTATTCTAAAGGAGAATGAGATTCTCTCTCAGTATTACTCCTCCGTATACACCACAGCACAACGGTGTATCGGGGTGGAGCAATTGCACCCTATGTGATATGATGCGCTCTATGATGAGTACTACTGAGTTACCTGTTTCCTTTTGGGGGTTATGCACTTGAGAAGCTGCATACCTATTGAATTGGGTTCGAATCAAATCAGTGCCTACCACTCCATATGAGTTATGGTATGGGAAGAGCCCATATCTTAAGCAAGTTAAGATTTTGGGTTGTCCGGCCTATGTCAAAAGATAATCCGGACAAGATCGAGGCAAGGTCAGTTCTGTAGAACTGGAAGGATTTCCAGCTATACAAACTACAGCTGATGATTTGACAGAACAAAAGGATTCAATAGTCCCCGACGAACCTCAGCCTCTCCGCCGATCTAGCAGGGTTCCTCATCCGCCTGAGAGATACTTCGGTTTCTCGATGACAGTGGGAGCGAGGATTGCATCATGAGATGATGACCCAACTAGTTTCGAGCAGGCCATCGAGAGTAGGGACTCTGTAAGAATGGCTGGATGCTTAGCGATCTGAGATGGAATCCATGTACACCAACAAAGTATGGACTTTGGTTGCTATATCTGAAGGGTTAAATCCCCATCAGGAGCAAGTATATCTTGAGAAGATTACTTGGTGTAGATGGAAAAGTTGAGACTTTCAAAGCTAGACTTGTTAAAGGTTTTCGTCATCGACCAGGCGTGGATAATGACGAAACCTTTTCCAGTGGCTATGCTTAACTCCATCCGGATCCTACTTGCCATTGCTACATACCATGACTACGATATCTCGTGGTTGGGTGTCATGACTATTTTTCTAAATACTGATTTAGAAGAAAGCGTCTATAAGTACACAGCCAGAGGGCTTCGTAAATAGTGGGAGCAGCGGAAACGTGTGCAAGATGTTTTATGGGATAAAGCAGGCATCACGGAGTTGGAACATCTGTTTTGATGTAGTAGTCAAAGAGTTTGACTTCATCAAAATAGTAGATGAACCTTGTACATACAAAAAGGTAGTAAAGAGTAAGATGGTCATCCTCGTATTATACGTGGACAACATACTCTTGATAGGAAAAGAGTTTCTTATGCTACGCACGGTCAATCTCCTCTTATCACGATGATTCTCCAAATAGGATCAAAGTGATACCTCCTAAATCCTAGGTTTTATATCTATGAGATAGATCTAAATGGATGTTAGGATTCTCACTAGGTGTAGTGAATTGGTATCAATCGATCCTGGGAAGAATCACTGGATAGCTTCCAAGGATGATAAGCATGACTGAATGTCAGTCGCAGGCATTGTCTTTGCCCTCAGTAGAGGGACGGTATGTTGGAAGAGTTCCAAGCTAGATAACGTGGCAAACTAGACGATAAAGGCTGGTGACATCGCTATCAAAGATACTACCAAAGAGGCAGTTTGGGTGTATATTGGTTCATGAGATGAACTAGGTTCCTACTATTGTGTGACAATGGAAGTGTGGCTTTGGCCCCGGAACCCCGGTCACATCAGTGACCCAGACATATTCTGAGGCAGCATCACCTGATCATGGAGATAGTTGATCTCCAGGGAGATCAAGGTTAGGAGAGTAGACTCAGAAGACAACACGGTGGATCCACTCACAAAGGCCTTTTCCCAGAGAGAGACTTTTATAGGATGGTTGAGTATGAGATACTGCAACCACTGCTACAGATGGCCCTAGTGCAAGTGGGAGATTGTTAGTTATATGTATGCCCTAGAGGCCATTACTGTACATGAGATGTATAATGTAGTGGATGCTGGGACATATATAGGGAGGACTTTCTTGCTCGACATGATAGTACGCTATCTGGTTGCTCTTTATCTTAACATGTATACTTATTGTCTCTCTGTTACATATTGATAAAGCTCTTAGGATGTGTATTCAACTTCCAAGACTATGATGTAGATCATACTAGTGGGGCCTGGGTAGTCCATGAGTACATCCTTCAATGTTCCTAGTCGTAGGAATATCGAGACGGGGCATCGATATTCCAGAGTAGACTAGCGTATATCTTCTCGACCCATGTGATGGGCGATGGATGATCCCATATCCATTGGTGTTTGACATCAGAGACGGTATGCGGGTGCTCAGTGGAGACTGGGTACGCTGAACGGACTCGCCGAGAACTCCCAGATGGTATTATACCTAACGTCAGATGGCAGTTCTCTGGTGACACTGGTACAGCTTAGTCTGTTGACCCAAGATCATCATAGAGTCTTGTGTGTCTCCCACTGTGATTTGATTTCCACCCTACCACGGCTCTACTGAGTCATGCAAACAGGTGGTTTTTGGGTACAGTCCCGATTCACAAGGAGGCAATGAGCGATAGGAGGGGATTCGTCTCTCCCGGTATTGGGGGTTGATGTTGCGCTATGCTCGACTGGCCATAACTGGAAATCCCTGTCCAGGGTTGCACTGATTTACTGGTAAGTGTTATCAGTAGTTTCATGCTTGTTATGGACCTTACATCGGCATGACTTATCAAGCTACTGGGGTCTGACGTTTACCACCCTTAGGCGAGATATGCGACATATCAGACGAACAGACCGGACTGTGCGGTAAGTGTTACTGGTTAGATTCGCAGGAGTGTGAGCAGGCTTGCTCGTTGATCTTCTGATCGCACAATACCCGGGTGGCCGTTACGTTTAGAAGACAGCTTGCGGCTTGTAGGTGATTGATATGATCACCACCTACTGCCGGCGTATTGACGAGTCTTTAGAGTCCTACACAGAGGTTTCCTGGCTCAAGCGAAACGAAATAGGAGCGCATATGAGATATGTGCGGGACCAAGAATAATACCAGTATGTGATACTGAATTCTATTCTCGCGATTTGTATCATCGGACGGTTATATGAGATATAGCCGGGTTACCGAATCAAATGTTGATTCGATATATTGATACACTTGATATTAGTCGGTTATATGCGATATGACCGGATCAGTAAATGAAGTATTGATTTAATGATTTAATGTATAATTATATATTTGATATATTACTTTACATTAACTAATATTGGTTCACTTAAGATTGATTTTCTCACTTGATGTGCACAAGTTGTATATGTGATATATGTTTGTGCACTAGTTTGTATCATGATTGATGATACATGCAAACTTGGGTGTGTGTATGACATACACCATGTTTAGGTTAATGGTTTAGGTTTTTATTTATTTTGGTGAAACAAAATGGTGGTTTTCTTTGTCTTTGCTTGAAGCTTCATGAAACTTTCAAGCATCTTTGACAAAGTCTAACCATTTTGTTTTGCATGAGATTTTCATTAACCTAACCATTAACTTAAACTCTAGTTTAGTCTCTACAAAGGTTAACTCGCCAATGGTTGCATTATGATAGACTTCACTTGATAATTCATTATTAATATTCTTATTCTTTTCTTCTTCTTCCTTTTCATCAAGAAGAAGAAAAACCTTGCTTGAAATTTTTAAGTGAAGATTTAGAGTGAGAAATCCAAATCCAAAGTGAACCCACTTCCTATTTCATCATCCTCTACTACTTGCCATTTAATTTAGGGTGTTCTCTTCATAAAATTTTTGACCTAGTGAAAATGGAGCTTGAGTTTGAGTCTCCTCGACGTAGATCATCTTCGGCCTCGAAGTCAACGACCTATCCCGCTCATTTCTCCGAAGAAACCATCGCTAGAGTCCGGGATCCCGATGATCGCAGCGAAAGGACGTCAACACGGAGCTTTAGAAGTGAAGGACCAGATCTACAAAGGTTGTAATCCCTTTCACTTGTAGTTAAAATGTTTTACTTTCTATTTTTCGCATAATCACTAGTATACGATCTTGGTTAGGGTTGTTCGGCACATCTATTTTTTTGAATCGGACATAGTTGATGCCTTGTAGAACCTTGTTAGAGTGCCTAGGAACCCTACACTGGTATCAGAGCAAAGCTAGAGCTTTACGCGAAGTCTAGGCGAAGTTTGAAGTCCGATCGAACCCGTAAACCCCGACGAATACCCTTCTCTGTACATTTTTTGAAATCGTGTTTTTTTATTATTTAAAAATGCTCAGAAAATTAAGCAGGAAAAACTAAGAATTACTGTGAAGTACGGCCCACTGATTTTTCTATAGGACAGAGGAACCGCGGCCAAACCAAGTGTTTGGAGGCGGTTCCGCGGCCCAAATTATGACTTATTCCCTCATATTTCATATATTTATTCTTAGGTCCTTTCTTGTCAATTTTTTAATTCCACTCAAGTGTTGAGTTTTCTTAGGGTTGTATTGGGGACTCGTTGATTCGATCGGATAATTTAAGTTTGTTTAGTTTGTCCGGGTAATTTTTAGATCGTGTTAAAAAGTTCGACCGGATATCAATAACTCACTTTTTTCCCTGCCAGAAAATTTCCAAGTGTTGGATTTTTCCGAAGTTTAAGAACGTTCTAAGTCGTGCAAGTAACGCGATGGACCCTATAGAAGACAACAAACCTTAACTTGATTATGTGACCATCTTGAACTGCCTTTTGAACCTTAGGGTTTGGAGGAGTACGGCGTGCCACATGTGAGGTGTTGGCTTGACCCTTCTACGGCTGGACCGTTGGTACTATGGCATAAAATGGATGTTTTAAAACTTATTTCAAGTGTTGATCTATTTGGGAAAACTTGGGGGTTTGATTATTCGATCGGAAAGTTTAACATTGTTTATTTATCTGGAATGATACAATAATTGGAATCAACAACATTTGAATTTTATAAGTCTGGCAGTTTAGTCTCAGATGATCGGTTGCCACGGAATTTTGATGTGATCAAAAGTCCGTCGCAATCACGTAGCGTACGCGGATACTCACCGGGTAAACTTAATAGACGGCTACACCCCATAGCCCCGACCAAGTGACTGTAGGAGAACACCGTCGCCAAAAGCATCCGTTCGGGTGCTCGCGGCAGCGGTGTTCCGCCTTAGTGCATTTCGTCAACGGTATCGGGGGTGTGGCCGTCTACTAAACATTGCGACGAGCAATTGATCAGAATGTCGGGAATGAATTGCCCGACATGATATTGAAAAGAGTTTTCGATAATGAGACTAAAATGCGGGGTTTATAAAAGTTAGGCATGCGATGTCTAAGGAATTCATATAGTTAGGCATGCGATATCTAAAGAGGTTGCGGATTCCAACTGTTGTAGTTTTACACTTTCTTTTCTGCGACCGTAAGTGCAATATGTGATATCGCCGGTTTCGTTGCTATATGTCAACGACAATTGGGATACTCATATTTACTTACGTTGATGATATATGATGTTATGTGTTGCTGGATATGTTATATTGGATCATCGTGTTTGAATAGCCGGGGTTTTTTATGTGAGATGAATGTTTTTCATTTTTCATTCATGTAAAAACTTGTATGTAATATTCTTTTATTGGGGCACTTCCGGGCTGAGGATGATGTCACCATTGTATATTATTTACCTTTCCGCATTAGGATAGACCCAAGGAGGGGAGCACAAGTAACCGGGTTCTAGGGTCCAGTGGGAGACCATCTCGAGGAGTCGAATCCGGGTCTCCTAACTCTAGAATTGGTAGGGTTGCTTGCCACTCTCGTAGGGGTCTACGGGTATGGGATTGGCTATTCAACACGACCGTGGAATCTGTGTTTTATACAGGCTCAAAATAAAACACGGATGTCCTAGTATATCCAATATTTCATATGATATTTTCTGCTGCGTTATCTGTGATGTGATCATGTGATATGTTCAGATAGATACTGTATATAGTATATATGATATATTATATAGACGTTGCTTATGTTTTACACCCGCGGTAGCCCTGCCCCGCTCTGCCGTTAGTTACCTAACCTAACGGTGCAGATGGGACATCGAGGCTAATGCGGAATCGAACCCTATTAGATATGGTTCGTTCTATGATGAGTAAGGCTGAGTTACCGCGATCCTTCTGGAGTTATGCACTAGAAACAACTGCATATCTTTTGAACCAAGTTCCTACTAAGTCAGTGCCTACCACACCATATCAGATGTGGAGTGGGAAGAAACCTTGTCTTAAACACTTTAAGACATGGGGGTGTCCAGCTTTTGTTAAAAAGCAGCATGCGGACAAACTCGAGGCACGTTCAGTACAGTGTAAGTTTATGGGATACCCAAAGAACTCCAAGGGGTATCTTTTCTATTACGCAGAGGAACAAAAGGTTTTTGTTTCTCGTCATGCCCGCTTCTTGGAAACTGAGTTTTTGGAAAATCAGAAAAGTGGGAGCGCAATAGAACTGGAAGAAATTCCAGAACCACGAGCTATTACTGAAACCTTAGTGGAACCAGAAGGTTCAGGAGAACCGGATATCCCAGTGCCACTCCGCAAGAGTAGTAGGCAGTCTCATCCACCCGAGAGATACTACGGTTTTCTCATAGACGGGGATAGAGAGGATTGCACCATTGACTATGGTGAGCCTACTAGCTTCCACCAAGCCATTCGGAGCGATGACTCGGTAAAATGGCTGGATGCAATGTGGACAGAGATGGAGTCCATGTAGACCAACAAAGTTTGGACTTTGGACTTTGCTCCAGAAGGGGTAAAACCCATAGGCTGCAAATGGATCTTCAGAAAGAAGATTGGTGTAGATGGGCAGGTTGAAACCTATAAATCTAGACTTGTTGGAAAGGGTTTTCGTCAATGACCTGGTTTGGACTATGACGAGACCATTTCTCCAGTGGCTATGCTCAAATCCATTCGGATCCTTCTTGCCATTGCTGCCTTCCACGAGTATGAAATCTGGCTGATGGACGTAAAGACGGCTTTCCTAAATTGAAATTTAGAAGAGTGCGTCTATATGGATCATCCAGAGGGATTCATTCAGAATGGGAGCAGCGGTAAAGTGTGCAAGTTGCTCAAGTCCATCTATGGACTGAAGCAGGCATCGCGGAGTTGGAACATCTGCTTCGATGATACTGTCAAAGAATTCGGCTTTATCAAAAACCCAGATGAACGATGCATTTACAGTAATATTGTAGGGAGAACTGTGGTATTCCTCGTCTTGTTCGTGGATGACATTCTCCTAATAGGAATTGATATTCCTATGCTACAGTGAGTCAAAGGATTCTTGTCACAGAGGTTCTCCATGAAGGACCTGGGCGATGCCAACTACATTCTGGGGATCCAGATCTATCGTGATAGATCTAAGAGGATGTTGGGACTTTCTCAGTCCAGGTACATCGACGCCATACTGAAATGATTCAGTATGGAAGATTCCAAGCGCGGTAATTTACCGGCTTGTCACGGGATCACCCTCTCCAAAGAGATGTCTCCCAAGACTGATTTGGAAAGGGATCGCATGTCTATTATACCCTACGCTTCTGCGGTAGGCCCTATAATGTATGCGATGTTATGTACCAGACCAGATATAGCAGACGCATTGAGCGTTGTAAGCCGGTATCAGTCGGACCCAGGGGAGAAACACTGGATAGCGGTAAAGAACATTCTCAAGTACCTGAGGAGGACTAAGGAGATGTTCTTGGTGTATGGAAGAAAAGACCTCCAGATCGAGGCCTTTGCGGACTCCAGCTTCCACAGTGACAAGGATGACTCCAAGTCCATGTCGGGTTATGTCTTTACCCTCAATGGAGGGGCGGTTTCCTGGAAGAGTTCCAAGCAGGAAACCGTTGCTGACTCAACTATGGAAGCGGAGTACTGTTGGATATATGTATGCCCTAGAGGCCATTATGTGATAGTGGATGTATCTATACATGTATATATATTCAGTTTGCATTCTTGCTCGACATGATAGTATGCTATCTGGTTATTCTTTATCTGACATGTTTATTTGATCATGCTTCTATTCATTCATACATGCTGATAAAGCCCTAAGGATATCGGCTTGACTACTCTGATTATGATGGAGATCATACTAGTGGGACATCTGTAGTCTATAAGCATATCCTGGAACGTCCCTAGTCGTAGGTATATCGAGACGGGGCATTGATATACCAGAGTAGACTAGCGTATGTGATACTAGACCCATACGATGGGCGATGGATGTTCCCACATTCATCGATGTTTGACATCGAGATCATATACGGGTGCTCAGTGGTGACTGGGTACACTGGAAGGACTCACCGAGAACTCCTATATGGAATTATATCTATCGTCGGATAGCAGTTCTCAGGTGACACTGGTACAGGTTAGTCTGTAGACCCGAGATCGTCATGGAGTCTTGTGTGTTCTCCCACTGCACTTTGATTGCCACCCTAACACGGCTCTACTGAGTCGTGCAAACAGGTGGCCGTTGGGTACAGTCCCGAGACATACGAAGACGATGAGCGATAGGAGGGGTTTCGTCTCTCCCGGTATTGGGGGTTGATGTTGTGCAGTGCCCGACTGGTTATAACAGCAAGTCCCTGGCCAGGACTGCTGAGATTTGCTGATAAGTGTTATCAGTAGTTTCTCGATCTGTTATAGACCATTCATCGACACGACTTATTGAGTTATTGGGGTCTACGTCACCATCCCTAGGCTCAATATGCAGCATATCTGACGAAGAGACCGGACTGTACGGTAGTGTTGCCGGATGGCTCGACGGGAGTTGTAACAGGTTCGCTTGTTGTCTTCTGATCGCTCAATACCCGGGTGGCCGTTACGTTTAGCTGACCGCTTGCGGCTTGAGGGTACTTGATATGATCATTACCCTCTGCCGGCGTATTGACGAGTCTTAGAGTCCCACAAAGGAGTTGCTCAGTCCAGGCGAAACGTTGTGGTGCGCGTATGCGATATGCGCATGCACCCGATTGAAATGTGCGTATATGATACTGTACATTGATCGGGCGGCTTGCTTTTGGTAGGGTCATATGTGATATGGCCGGATTGATAAATCAAAAGTTGATTTATCATTTAACCATTAGTTTTTCTCACTTGAAAACCTTTTCAAGGATGATGGATGTGTGCATGCATGTGTGTTTATCTTTCTTTCTTTCATGCTAGTTTCTTGCACATATGGATGTGCATACATACACACATACATACAACCATCCATCATGGTTGTTAGCATATGGAAATGGTGGCAATGCTAGACTCACACCATAGATTATTTAATGGATTATTATTTGATTATGGATTTAAAAAGAAAATGAAAAGGAAAGGATAATTATGCTAGTTTCTACATGCTTCTTCTAACCTAACCATGCTCACTTACCACTAAACCATGGTTATCCTTTCCTTTATCATTCTAAACCCAAGTTAAATTAATCATCTATCATTTAATCATGGTTGGAGTCAAGAAGGAATAAATATATATAGTGATATTTATTTTCTTTTGCAAGCTTAACCTTATGGTTATCATTTTTACCTCTTGAAAAGAAATAGCCACCATTTTCATCCTCCTTCATCTTCTCCTCTCTAGTTTTTTCTAGTGAGTCAAACACAATCAAAGAAAGGTTTTTGAAGTGAGATCCAAAGCCACAACAACATTCTACACAAGCTTAGCCGTTTTGTTTAGAGTGTTATCTTCGGTTTGACGAAGTAGCGAGCTTGGACGGAAAACTCCGGGTGGATCGTCGTGGACGCAAGAGGACGACGAGTGAACCTTCTTCCAACACCCTAGAGCCTAAGGAGTCTTGCAAAGGGAAGCTACAAAGGTTGTAGCCTTCAAACCCTAGATTTTTCTAGTTTAAAGTTTACTAAACCTAATTTTCTAGGATCGATCCACTTGCGTGTTAGTTTAGCACCTTAAAAATCATAACTTTGGGTCATGTGATGCTTCAAAACACTTCATAGGGTGCTATACTAACCTTACATTGGTATCAGAGACGACCTAGAACATTAGGCGACCTTTTTGCGAAGTAAAAAGTCCGATCGAAACAAAAATACGACTTTTAAAGATGCTCTCTGGAAATTTTTTAAAAACTGACTTTTTTCAGAATTAAAAATTCTCAAAAAATAGAGCAGGTAAAAATTAGACAATCTGGAAAATTCGAGCCAGTGAACAGTAACTTTGGCCGCGGAAGCACGGCATAAGCAAGCTTAGGCCGCGCATCCGCGGCCATATAAGGGGCTCTTTGACAATTTTTTGCACAGTAATTTTCTTTACCTGTGTTAGTGTATATGCCCTAGAGGCCATTACTGTATCATACTAGTTTGTATATTACTTAATGGATGCTTGGGATATTCACCTTGTATATACAATCTTGCTCAAAATAGTAGTATGCTACTTGGTTTGTTTCTACTTCAATGTGTACTTGTGTTTATTTCAGTATATCACTTATACGCATTAGTGGAGCCCTTAGGATCTTTGCTTGATTACCAGCGTTGTGATGGCAGTCACACTAGTGGGGGCTGGGTAATCTATAAGCACATCCTTATTCAGGTCCCTGGTCGCAGGACTATCGAGACAGGGCATCGATACTCCGGAGTAGACCAGCGCATGCGCTTCTCATCCCAGTGTGGGAGACGGTCTGTCCCACAGCCGTCAGTACGTCGTACTTGAGATAGTATGCGGGTGCTCGTTAGGTTACGGGTACACTGGACAGGACTCGTCGGGAACTGACTAGTTGGTATTATACCTATCGTCAGTTATCAGTTCCCAGGTGACATGAGTACAGCTTAGTCCGCTGACTTGACACTGTCACTCCGCCTCGAGTGTGTTCCCACTGTACTTTGATCACTACCCTACCACGGCTCAAAGGAGTCGTGCAAACAGGTGGTGGTTGGGTGCAGTCCCGAAGCACTTGGAGGCAGTGACGGTTAGACAGGATTCGTCTCTCCCGGTATTGGGGGTTGACATCGCGCTGTGTCTAGGAGAGCCATTACACGAGTAGTCCCTGGCCAGGGCAAACGAGATATACTGGTAGGTTTCCAGTGTTATCTCAGGGTGTATTGGGCTTCACTCCGGCACGACTTGTACCGCTATTGGGGGACTGACGTTTACCGCCCCCTAGGCCCGCCATGCGATGTATCAGACGAACAGACCGGACTGTACGGAGAATGTCACGCTCAGGCTCAGTAGGAGTTCAGATGGGTTTCGCCTCGTCGGTCTTCTTGTCGGCATTACCTGGGGACCGTTACGCACAGCTAGTGCCGCTTGCGGTCTGTGGTTAAACCCACTGCCAGCGTAGTGTCGAGTCTTTAGAGTCCCACACAGAAAGCTTTTCGCCTTTAGGCAAAAGAGTAGAGGTCGCATGGTATTGCGACAGGTCGCATAGTTTTGCGACAGGGTTCGGTCACATCCGTGCACTTGTGCACGTACAGTGTCCGGACAGTTTACACTAGCGGGCTTTGGTTTAAGCCAGATCCTAGTGTACCTTATGGGATTGGATTTATCCAGTTTGCATTCGTGTTCCTCGGAACGCGGATGCGGGTGTGTATGCACAGTTGACAGGGAGGCAGAGGCAGTGGATTCTCATTAGGGTTGTTGACAGTTGACCGTTGACTTTTGACTTTTTGCTCAACCCTAATGAGAATATGATATGTGATTAACTATTATATTAATTAAGTATTATGGTGATATGGTTGTTGACTTGTTGACTTTTGTTGACTTGTTGACTTTGGTGACTTGTTGACTTTTGTTGACTTGTTGACCGGTTGACTAGGCTTGACTAGTTGACCATCATGATAACCATGGTTATCATTTCATGCCAAAGACTTTTTTCTTGCTTGCTTTTTGAGTAAAATGAGTGCATGATATGATAACCTTATGGTTGCTTCTAACCATCACCAAAAGACTTTTTTGATATGATGAGTTATGATCACTTTGGATTATGAGAGGGTGAGAGAGAAAAGAGAGCCTCATTCTTTCTTGCTCATTCTCTCTCTTGTTCTTGAGCTCTCCCCTTGCTCTCACCCTCAACCTCTTGCTCCCTCTCTTGATCTATGGTTCTCTTGTCTCATGAGTTGAGAATCAAGAACCATAGATAAAATCCCATTCTACTTCCTCTCTACTCATTCTAGTTCACTAGGTTTAGCAAACCAAGTGAACTAGTTTCTTCAAAGACCGAAGAAGGAGCTAAAGGTTGGAGCTTTCAAGTGGATCTATCTTCGGCGTACGGAGACGACGAGAAGGAGCCATCGGACCACCACCGGAGCTTGAAGAGAAGGAGTTCAAGACAAGTTTAGGTATAACCATCTTCATCCGAGTAGCTAAACATCTTTAGCTTAGTTTGCTAGTTTTAGTTTAGGTAACGATCCCGACCATAAGTTAGTCCATGTTGCCTCTTGCGATAAAAATTTTGATTTTATACCGTTTCCGCCTCCCCGTAAGAACCGGGGGTCGCAATATGGACTTACAGTGGTATCAGAGCCTAACTAAACTTAAACTAGCTAGGTAGTAAAGTGTAACGAAGTTCGGAACCGAAAAAAATCACAAAACCGGAAAACTACAAAAACTGAGTTTCTGTTGAAATTTTTTCTGGTCAAAATGAAAAACTTCATACTCCTAAATTCGTCTCAGGGTTTTGTTAGAACACCCATGAAAAACGATTCACCAATTCGTCTAAACCGCCGCGCTTCCGCCGCGTGACCCTTCTTGGCCGCCGCGGAAGCGCCGCGGTTTGTTGTCTTTAGTGCGTCGTTTTTCGTGCAGTGTGTGTCTGTGTTGGTTTTGGGATTTTTGAGATATATTATATGTGCCCAGATTTTACAGAAAAGAAATTTCCTTTTGGGGTCCTATAATTCCGTATTTTTTCCGAACTTCATTGCACTTTGACTATGATGGTTATATCTGTGATGTTTGCATGTATTGAACGTCGGCTAATCGCTATAAGTCGATTAGTCGGGGTTATACATGATCTGTAATGTGCTGGAATGTGTATATAAATATGTTGGATTGTCGCGGGTGAATAGCCGGGGGTTGTGAGACGAGAGTTTACTTTTCTTGCAATTCATGTAAATTTGTAAATTGATGTAATAATTATTTGTTTGGCCGCACAACCGGGTCGGGGTTGTAGCCGTCATTGTATAATTTCTTTTTACTGTTTTTGCTCCTAGGATAGACCCGTGGAGGGGTGCACAAACTACCGGGTATGCCGAAGTGTCGAGTGGCCTACTCATGGAGATGAGGGAGGTTGCTACGCTTCGGGTACTTGGCGGGTAGTTTGCCGTACCCGTAGGGGTCTTGGGTGGGGTATTGGCTATTCACCGCGACCGTGTTATCTGTTTTTGTTACAGGCTCGTACAAATTACAGATTACTAGTATATCCAATGTATTTATCTGTGATCTGAAATGTTTATCATTGCAGTATATCTATATAAGATATTATTTAGGCGTTGCTTATGTTTTACAGACGCGCTAGCCCAGCCCCCGCTCTGTCGTTAGTTAAGTAACCTAACGGGTAATGACGGGGCCCAGTGGCGAATGCGAATGGCATAAGCGTACGTCATATTTTGGTTGTTTTCTGCAATGGTAGGATTAAATGATGGGACGCATTAAAAGTACTAATGCAAGAATATCACGCATTAAAAGAACTAATGCAAGATAATAAACCAAGTTAAAGTCGTTGGAACACTTTCGAAAAACCACTCGGTTCTTTTCAAAACAAACTTTTAAAATACGGAGTTTGAGCCACTCCATTTTAAAGCTATCTCGTTCCATCGACCAAATCAAGTTCACTACGTTCACGGTTTTGCCAAAACCATCCGTAGCCCTCCATCATTTCAGTTAAATATTCGGTAGTATTCAAGCTATGTATTTTGACCTCACGCCAAGGCATAGTGATTGGTAGCTGCCGGATATTTATCTGTTGCATAGATAGAATGCGTTGGTTTGAGACAGTCGTACTGCCATTTTGGCCTACGTCAAGGGTATGTACGGGTGGATTCAAATTAACCTGGATAATGATGGGACGAACTTGACATGTGACTTATGACATTTTGACCTCACGCCAAGGTCATAAGAGCATGGGGCAAAAATCCACATCGGGAGTTTCATAAGTACTGAAACTTGCTAGATTTGCATACCATTTGGAGTGTGATGATTCTGGTAGGATTCCTTCAGTTTCGTCACGCGATGATATTTGGATCCCGATCCTACTGTGAGTATATGCTACTCCTCGGGAAATTTCTCACTTAACGATCAATGCTATAAACCTAGTAGGTGCCTAGAAAGGTGTTAGCGGGGCTACGCCCCCAGGGAAAAGAGGTTCTCTAATTAAGGAACTTCGCGAAAGCGTTGGAAAACCTCCCTCGAAGTACCGACACCGGCCTGGCTGAACGGTTAAGCAAGTATTGTACGGTGGGATTGATCCTGACTAATTCTTCCTTTATGGTTTGAGGAGGGATTCGAGAAACAGTGGGAGCCATCCTGTTTAGACAAACTAAAAACCACTCTAAACTTGCAAGAGCATCATGCTGAGTGTTTCTTCTTCTCTCTCCTAATTGCAGCGACCAATCAACATGACTGGACTTAAGTTACTCCTAGATAAAAACAAACTGACAGGGCCAAACTACAAAGATTGGCTCAGGAATGTCACGATAGCAATCACTTATGACAAGCTGGGGTATCTTCTTACCACCAAAGCTCCCCCTGTCCCTGGTCCAACTTCCAGCATCGCGGATAAGGAAATCCGTAAGACTTGGGAGATTGATAGCGCGAAGGCCAAATGCCTCCTGCTTGCCTCGATGGACAACGAACATCAGAGGAGGCATGAGAATATGGACATGGAGTCCATATTGCTCCATACAAAAGAACTGTATGGAGAGCAATCACGTATCGCAAGATACGAAGCGTCGAAAAGGTTATTTTCGACAAGAATGGCCGTCGGATCATCAGTAGCCGAGCATGTGCTAAAGATGATCGGCTTCATTGAGGAGCTCGCTGACCTAGGGATCACATTGGAGAGTGAGCTATATACGGATATAGTTCTCCAGTCCCTTCCTTCCACTTACGCCCAGTTTATACTGAACTTCAACCTACAAGAAAAAGAGGTTGAACTATCAGAGCTCCTCAACATGCTGAGGAGCGCAGAGGGCACCCTACAGAAAGGTAGGGAAACATCCACTTTGTTTGTAGGAGGATCATCTTCTTCTAGGTCCAAGGCGAAAGCCAAGGGAAAGAAGAAGAAGGCCCCCGCCAAACCAAGGGGCGGTGTTGGTAAAGTGGATACGAAGGGAAAAGGCAAAGCAACAAAGATAGCGGGGAAGCTTGTGGATAAGGAAGAATGCTTCTATTGTCATAAGAAAGGACACTGGAAGAATGATTGCAGGGCCTGGAAGGCCAGAACACAGGAATTGAAGCAGGTTGCAGCTTCAGCTTCAGGTGTGTATGTTATTGAAAACTGTCTTTCAATAAACTCTACTTCCTGGGTATTGGATACCGGATCAGGATCTCATATCTGTAATTCTTTGCAGGCGTTGAGAAACCGTAGTGTTTTGAAAGCAGGTGACATGACCCTCAGAGTTGCAAACGGAGCTAGCATGGATGCTAAAGCCGTGGGGGACTATCACCTGGGAATGTCAGATGGACATGTTTTGGTTTTGCGTAATTGCTTTTTTGTACCCAACGCAACTTGTAATATCATTTCTGTATCTTTAGTTTCTAAAGAAGGTTATGAATTTGCGTTTGTAAGTAATGTTGTAAACATTCACCTTAATCAAGTTTTGATTGGGTCAGGTACATTGAGTAATGGTATATACGTGTTAAACCAACCACAGATTTTCAACGTCCAGAATACACACAAAAGAAAGTCTCCAGAAATAAATCAGACTTTCTTATGGCATTGTAGATTGGGTCACATCAATGAGAGAAGGTTGACTAAGTTACATACAGAAGGATATTTGAATGCGTTCGAATATCAATCGTATGCCACTTGTCAATCTTGTCTCAAAGGAAAGATGACAAAGACTCCGTTTACTGGACAAGGAGTAAGAGCGAGCGAGCTCTTAGGACTCGTACACAGTGACGTGTGCGGTCCAATGTCTACACATGCCCGAAGCGGACATTCTTACTTCATTACTTTTACGGATGACTTCTCAAGGTACGGTTATGTCTTCTTAATGAAACATAAGTCCGAGGCCTTTGGAAAATTCCAGGAGTATAAGAATGAAGTAGAGAAACAGACCGGCAAAAGTATTAAGATTCTAAGATCGGATCGAGGTGGAGAATACTTAAGTGCCGAGTTCCTGGACTATTTAAAAGAGAACGGAATTCTCTCTCAGCTTACTCCTCCATACACCCCGCAACATAACGGTGTATCGGAGAGACGGAACCGCACCCTATTGGATATGGTGCGGTCCATGATGAGTAACGCTGAGTTACCGCGATCATTCTGGGGGTATGCGCTAGAATCAGCCGCATACCTTTTGAACCGAGTTCCCACTAAGACTGTGCCTACCACGCCATTTGAGATGTGGTGTGGGAAGAGACCCCATCTTAATCACATTAAGATATGGGGAAGTCCAGCTTTTGTCAAAAAGCAGCATACGGACAAGCTCGAGGCACGCTCAGTACTGTGCAAGTTTGTGGGATATCCAAAGAATTCCAAGGGATATTTCTTCTACTGTGAAGAGGAACAAAAAGTTCTTATTTCTCGACATGCCCACTTTCTAGAACACCAGTTCATAGGAAAAGAAATAAGTGGGAGCGCAGTAGAACTGGAAGAAATTCCAGAACCACAGACTGTTACTGAAAGCTTGATGGAACCAGAGGGTTCAACAGAACAGGACATTCCTACGCCGCTCCGCAGGAGTAGTAGGCAGTCTCATCCGCCCGAGAGATACTACGGTTTTCTCATAGACGGGGATAGAGAGGATTGCATCATAGATTATGATGAGCCTACTAGCTTCCAGCAGGCCGTTCAGAGCGTTGACTCAGTGAAATGGCTGGATGCAATGCGGACCGAAATGGAGTCCATGTACACCAACAAGGTATGGACGTTGGACATTGCTCCAGACGGGGTAAAACCCGTAGGATGCAAGTGGATCTTCAAAAGGAAGATTGGTGTAGATGGACAGGTTGAGACCTATAAAGCTAGGCTGGTAGCAAAGGGTTTTCGTCAAAGACCTGGCTTGGACTACGACGAAACCTTTTCTCCAGTAGCCATGCTGAAATCCATTCGGATCCTTCTTGCCATTGCTGCCTTCCACGATTATGAGATCTGGCAAATGGACGTAAAGACAGCTTTTCTAAATGGAAATTTAGAGGAGTGTGTCTATATGGACCAGCCAGAGGGTTTCATTCAGAGTGGGAGCAGCAGAAAGGTGTGCAAGTTGCTTAAGTCCATCTATGGACTAAAGCAGGCATCGCGGAGTTGGAACATCTGCTTTGATGAGACGGTCAAAGAATTTGGCTTTATCAAAAATCCAGATGAACCATGCATCTATAGTAGATTTGTAGCGAGAACTGTAGTATTCCTCGTTTTATACGTGGATGACATTCTCTTAATAGGAAATGATATTCCTATGCTACAATCTGTCAAGGGGTTCTTGTCACAAAGGTTCTCCATGAAAGACCTGGGTGATGCCTCATACATCCTGGGTATCCGGATCTACCGTGACAGATCCAAGAGGATATTAGGACTTTCACAGTCCAGGTACATCGACACCATACTGAAGAAATTCAGTATGGAAGATTCCAAGCGCGGTAACCTACCGGCTTGTCACGGGATCACCCTCTCTAAAGAGATGTCTCCCAAGACTGATTTGGAGAGGGATCGCATGTCTATTATACCCTACGCTTCTGCGGTAGGCTCTATAATGTATGCGATGTTGTGTACCAGGCCGGATGTAGCTTATGCACTGAGTGTGGTAAGCCGGTATCAGTCTAACCCTGGGGAGAAACACTGGATAGCGGTAAAGAACATTCTCAAGTACCTGAGAAGGACTAAGGAGATGTTCTTGGTGTATGGCGGAAAAGACCTCCAGATCGAGGCCTTTGCTGACTCCAGCTTCCAGAGTGACAAGGATGATTCCAAGTCCATGTCGGGTTTTGTCTTTACCCTCAATGGAGGGGCGGTGTGTTGGAAGAGTTCCAAACAGGAAACCGTTGCAGACTCGACGATGGAAGCGGAATACATCGCTGCATCTGATGCCGCAAAAGAAGCTGTCTGGATGAGGAAGTTCTTGAAAGAACTTCAGGTGGTTCCGTCCATTGTTGATCCAATACCTCAGTATTGCGACAACAACGGGGCTATAGCTTTAGCGAAGGAACCCAGGTCCCATCAGAAATCCAGGCACATCTTAAGGCGGTATCACCTGATCAGGGAGATCGTAGATCGCCAGGAGATCGAGGTTCGGAGAGTCGCTTCAGAAGATAACACTGCTGATCCATTCACCAAGGCCCTGCCCCAGACTCAGTTCGAGCGGCTGATCGAGATGATAGGTCTTCGATACGCCAGTACATGGCCTTAGTGCAAGTGGGAGATTGTTAGTGTATATGCCCTAGAGGCCATTACTGTATCATACTAGTTTGTATATTACTTAATGGATGCTTGGGATATTCACCTTGTATATACAATCTTGCTCAAAATAGTAGTATGCTACTTGGTTTGTTTCTACTTCAATGTGTACTTGTGTTTATTTCAGTATATCACTTATACGCATTAGTGGAGCCCTTAGGATCTTTGCTTGATTACCAGCGTTGTGATGGCAGTCACACTAGTGGGGGCTGGGTAATCTATAAGCACATCCTTATTCAGGTCCCTGGTCGCAGGACTATCGAGACAGGGCATCGATACTCCGGAGTAGACCAGCGCATGCGCTTCTCATCCCAGTGTGGGAGACGGTCTGTCCCACAGCCGTCAGTACGTCGTACTTGAGATAGTATGCGGGTGCTCGTTAGGTTACGGGTACACTGGACAGGACTCGTCGGGAACTGACTAGTTGGTATTATACCTATCGTCAGTTATCAGTTCCCAGGTGACATGAGTACAGCTTAGTCCGCTGACTTGACACTGTCACTCCGCCTCGAGTGTGTTCCCACTGTACTTTGATCACTACCCTACCACGGCTCAAAGGAGTCGTGCAAACAGGTGGTGGTTGGGTGCAGTCCCGAAGCACTTGGAGGCAGTGACGGTTAGACAGGATTCGTCTCTCCCGGTATTGGGGGTTGACATCGCGCTGTGTCTAGGAGAGCCATTACACGAGTAGTCCCTGGCCAGGGCAAACGAGATATACTGGTAGGTTTCCAGTGTTATCTCAGGGTGTATTGGGCTTCACTCCGGCACGACTTGTACCGCTATTGGGGGACTGACGTTTACCGCCCCCTAGGCCCGCCATGCGATGTATCAGACGAACAGACCGGACTGTACGGAGAATGTCACGCTCAGGCTCAGTAGGAGTTCAGATGGGTTTCGCCTCGTCGGTCTTCTTGTCGGCATTACCTGGGGACCGTTACGCACAGCTAGTGCCGCTTGCGGTCTGTGGTTAAACCCACTGCCAGCGTAGTGTCGAGTCTTTAGAGTCCCACACAGAAAGCTTTTCGCCTTTAGGCAAAAGAGTAGAGGTCGCATGGTATTGCGACAGGTCGCATAGTTTTGCGACAGGGTTCGGTCACATCCGTGCACTTGTGCACGTACAGTGTCCGGACAGTTTACACTAGCGGGCTTTGGTTTAAGCCAGATCCTAGTGTACCTTATGGGATTGGATTTATCCAGTTTGCATTCGTGTTCCTCGGAACGCGGATGCGGGTGTGTATGCACAGTTGACAGGGAGGCAGAGGCAGTGGATTCTCATTAGGGTTGTTGACAGTTGACCGTTGACTTTTGACTTTTTGCTCAACCCTAATGAGAATATGATATGTGATTAACTATTATATTAATTAAGTATTATGGTGATATGGTTGTTGACTTGTTGACTTTTGTTGACTTGTTGACTTTGGTGACTTGTTGACTTTTGTTGACTTGTTGACCGGTTGACTAGGCTTGACTAGTTGACCATCATGATAACCATGGTTATCATTTCATGCCAAAGACTTTTTTCTTGCTTGCTTTTTGAGTAAAATGAGTGCATGATATGATAACCTTATGGTTGCTTCTAACCATCACCAAAAGACTTTTTTGATATGATGAGTTATGATCACTTTGGATTATGAGAGGGTGAGAGAGAAAAGAGAGCCTCATTCTTTCTTGCTCATTCTCTCTCTTGTTCTTGAGCTCTCCCCTTGCTCTCACCCTCAACCTCTTGCTCCCTCTCTTGATCTATGGTTCTCTTGTCTCATGAGTTGAGAATCAAGAACCATAGATAAAATCCCATTCTACTTCCTCTCTACTCATTCTAGTTCACTAGGTTTAGCAAACCAAGTGAACTAGTTTCTTCAAAGACCGAAGAAGGAGCTAAAGGTTGGAGCTTTCAAGTGGATCTATCTTCGGCGTACGGAGACGACGAGAAGGAGCCATCGGACCACCACCGGAGCTTGAAGAGAAGGAGTTCAAGACAAGTTTAGGTATAACCATCTTCATCCGAGTAGCTAAACATCTTTAGCTTAGTTTGCTAGTTTTAGTTTAGGTAACGATCCCGACCATAAGTTAGTCCATGTTGCCTCTTGCGATAAAAATTTTGATTTTATACCGTTTCCGCCTCCCCGTAAGAACCGGGGGTCGCAATATGGACTTACAACCTGCTACAGTATATTTTGAGTATATTTAATCTGAATCTGCTGTTGAAAAATTCTGGAGATGTTTTTAGACTCGTGGTTTCGATCGGAATTTTCATTTCTCTTTCTTTTCCGGGCAAACTAGAAAGTATTGAAGTGTTTGAACGAATATCATTTACTCAATATTCACGGGGTTTAAATAGTTTGGAGATGCGTGCAAGTCTTTTTGCGGTGGTCCCTCTAGAAGACAACAAACCTTAACTCGATTATGTGACCGTCTCGAACTGCCCTTTGAACCCTAGGGTTTGGGGCAGTACGGCGTGCCACATGTGAGGCGTTGGCTTGACCCTCCTACGGCTGGACCGCCGCTACTGTGTCACACTCCGGATTTTTGAACCCTACTCAAGTGTTGAGCTTTAGTGAATCTTGGGTGCTTGATAGTTCGTTCGAAAACTTTAATACTGTCTGTTTATCTGGAATGTGATACAATATGTGGAATTCATATAGTGTAGGCATGAAATACGAAATATGTGATATTTCGCATTTATGATGTCTAAAGAGAATCTGGATTCCAAATATTGTAGTTTTACACTTTCTTTTCTGTGACCGTAAGTGTAGTATGTTAGATATCGCCGGTTTCGTTGCTATACATCAACGACAATCGGGGTACGCATACTTACTTACGTTGGTGATATGTGATATTCTGTGTTGCTGAGATATGATGTGTAGGATTGTCGCGATTGAATAGCCGGGGGGTTTTGTGAGATGAGAGCTTTATATTTTCATTCATGTAAATTCAAATGTAATGTAATATTCTTTTATTTGGGGCACTTCCAGGTTGCGGTTGTGTCACCAGTGTTGTATATTATTTACTTTTCCGCATTAGGATGGACCCAAGGAGGGGAGCACAGGTGACCGGGTTCTGGGGTTCAGTGGGAGGCCATCTCGAGGAGTCGAGACCGGGTCTCCTAAACTCCAGGATTGGTAGGGTCACTTGCCGCTCTCGTAGGGGTCCAGGGTGTGGGCTTGGCTATTCATCGCGACTGTGGAATCCGTATTTTCTATTCTGGCTAAATACTAAATACGGACGTCCTAGTATATCCCACGTTATATCTATATTTCTGCTGCCTGTGTTCTGTGAAATCTGAGACGAATGACTTATTATATATATATGATATATAGTAGACGTTGCTTATGTTTTACACCCGCGCTAGTCCCGTCCCGGTATGCCGTTAGTTAAGTAACCTAACGGTGCATAACGGAACATTGCGGCGAATGCGGATGGCATAAGCGTACGTGTTATTTTCGTTTCTTTTCTGTGATTGGCTTAAGGACTTAAATGATGGGATTACATTAATGTGATTAATGTAAAGAAAATAAACCTAAAAGATGTTGTAGAATCGGATTTAAAAACTACTCGGCTATTTATGAAAAAGCTATATTTCAAAACTGCGGAGCTTAAGCCACTCCTTTTGAAAACTGTTTGATTCTACAATGATATCAAGTTCAAAGCGTTAAAGATTTTCTTAAAAATCATTCGCAACCCTCCGTCATTTTAGGAAGTAGAGTACTTAGTATTCGTGCTACGTTTGTTGACTTTAGTTAAGGCGTAGTGTACGGTAGCTAAGTGATGTCTTCCTGCAATGCATATGATGCAGATTAATTAGGACATTCATGCGACTTTGTTGACCATAGTTAAGGGTCATATGGGTGGGTCTAATTGATCAAGAAATGACGGGTAGAACTTGACTGGTACTTATGATTTGTTGACCATAGTTAAGGTCATAAGTACTAAGGGTAAAAATTACATCGGGAATTTCAAGTGTTGAAATTTGCAATGAGATTGCATACCTTCCATGTGATGGTTGGATCCCGATCCCACTGTGGGCAATAGTTGCTCCTAGGAGAGTTTTACAGTTTACAATTAGCTAACTCATTAGGTGTCTAGAAAGGTGTTAACGGGGCTCCGCCTCTGGGAAAACGAGGTTTACTCTAATTAGGTCCGTGCGAAAGCACGGGGAACCTCCCTCAAAGTACCGACATTGGCCTGGCCGAACGGTTAGCGAAGTTGTAGACTGTAATTAATCCTGGCTAGTTTTTCTTTTTAAGGTTTGAAAGAAAAACTTGATAAAAAGCAGTGGGAAACATCGATTAGACAAGATAATAAACCAATCTAATCTGTGCAAGAGCTTTCGCTGAGTGTATTCTTTTCTCTCTCTTAATGGCAGATACCAATGACTGGACTTAAGCTTCTACTAGATAAAAACAAACTGAATGGGACCAACTATAAAGACTGGCTAAGGAATCTGAAGATCGCCTTGACTTATGATAAAGTATCATATGTCCTCACGGATTCAGCCCCGCCCGTCCCAGGCCCAAAATCCTCAGTTGCGGACATTGAAGTCCGCAAGACATGGGACGCTGACTGTGCCACGGCAAAATGCCTCGCGCTTGCATCGATGGACAACACACATCAAAAGCAGCACGAGGACATGGACATTCACGGGATACTGCTCCATACAAAGGAGTTGTATGGGGAGCAGTCCCGCGTATTACGATACGAAGCATCAAGGAAACTGTTTCACATGCGAATGGCCCCTGGCACACCAGTAGAAGACCATGTGTTGAAGATGATAGCTCTTATAGAAGAGCTTGAGGACCTGGGATGGACAATGGACAATGAACAATATATATATATTATTCTGCAGTCCCTCCCCTCCACCTTTGCTCAGTTCATAGTGAACTTCAACATGCACGGCATGGAGAAGGACCTCCCTGAACTCCTTAATATGTTAAGGAGTGCAGAGAGCACTATGAAGTCAGCAAAGACTCCCGTTATGACCATTGGACAGTCTTCTTCTTCTCGCCCAAAAGCTAAGGCCAAGGGAAAGAAAAAGAAGAAACCCATTAATCCTAAGGGTGGAGTCAAAAAGGTGAAGGGAAAGGGAAAGTCCACGGCTGGAAACCCAGGGAAAGGCGAATGTTTTCATTGCCACAAGACAGGACATTGGAAGCGCAATTGCACGGAGTACCTAAGTCTCAAGAAGAAGCATGGTGATGCTTCTGCTTCAGGTGCGTTTGTGACTGAAAACTGTTTTTCTATAAACTCTGCTTCCTGGGTATTGGATACCGGTTCAGGTTCTCACATTTGCAATTCTATGCAGGGGCTGAGAAATAACAAGGTTTTGAAGACAGGTGACCATACTCTCCGTGTTGGAAATGGTTCCAATGTACATACAGTCGCAGTGGGAGAGTATCACTTGGGGTTGCCATCTGGATGTATTTTGATTTTGAATCCATGTTATTTTGTACCAAGTATGCTATGTAATATAATATCCGTTTCTTTGTTGGACAATGAAGGATATAATTTTGTGTTGCAGAACAATGTTATGAACATTCACCTAAATCAAATGTTGGTTGGGTATGGTACGCTTAATAACGGAATATATGTCCTAAATCAACACACAGTTTTCAGTATACAACACACTAATAAAAGAAAACTTTCAGAATTAAATGAAGCTTTTATTTGGCACTGTAGACTTGGTCATATTAACGAAACAAGACTAAACAAGTTACACAAAGATGGATATTTAAATCCTTTTGAATATAAATCTTATGCGACTTGCCAGTCTTGTATCAAGGGTAAAATGACCAAAACTCCGTTTACCGGACACGGAGAAAGAGCTACTCAGCTCCTGGGCCTCATACATAGTGATGTATGTGGGCCTATGTCTACACAGGCTAGAGGCGGTTTTTCATACTTCATTACATTCACTGATGATTTCTCAAGATTCGGTCATGTATTTTTATTAAAGCACAAGTCTGACGCTTTCGAGAAATTCATTGAATATAAACAAGAAGTAGAAAAACAAACCGGCTTGAGTATTAAGATGCTTCGATCAGATCGAGGTGGAGAGTATCTCAGTACAGAATTTGCAAACTTCCTAAAAGAGAATGGGATTCTCTCTCAGCTCACTCCTCCTTACACACCACAGCACAACGGTGTGTCAGAACAACGGAATAGGACCCTATTAGATATGGTCCGGTCCATGATGAGTGACGCTGAGTTACCAGTCACGTTTTGGGGGCATGCATTGGAGACTGCGGCGTTTCTGCTAAACAGGGTTCCAACCAAAGCCGTGTCTACCACGCCATATGAGATATGGAATGGGAAGAGACCATCTCTTAAAAGAATGAAGATTTGGGGTTGCCCGGCCTATGTTAAAAAGCAGAATCCGGACAAACTCAAGACACGGTCAGTCATGTGTAACTTTGTGGGATATCCAAAGAATTCTTATGGGTATCTGTTCTACCACAAAGATGAACAAAAAGTGTTTGTTTCTCAGTATGCCACATTCTTGGAAAAAGAGTTTTTCACATATAGAGATGATGGCAAGGTGGTAGATCTAGAAGAGGTTCTGGAGACACAAACTACAAATGACGATTTGGTTGAACCGGCTGTTGCAACAGAAACTGAAGAACCTCGGCCACTCCGTAGGTCTGGTAGGACTTCTCGCCCACCGGAGAGGTACTACGGTTTCCTCATTGATGGTGACAGAGAAGACTGTATCATGGAAGATGATGATCCTACCAGTTTTCAGCAAGCTATCACGAGTGGTGACTCTGTGAAGTAGCTGGATGCCATGAGATCCGAAATGGAGTCTATGTACACCAACAAAGTATGGACTTTGGACGTTGTACCCCCTGGGGTAAAACCTGTAGGGTGCAAATGGATCTTTAAAAGAAAGATTGGTGTGGATGGGCAGGTGGAGACCTATAAGGCAAGACTTGTGGCGAAAGGTTTTCGTCAAAGACCAGGTTTGGACTATGACGAAACTTTTTCGCCCGTAGCCATGCTTAAATCCATTCGGATCCTACTTGCTATTGCTGCTCACTACGACTATGAAATCTGGCAGATGGACGTTAAAACAGCATTTCTGAATGGAGATTTAGAAGAATGCGTTTATATGGATCAGCCAGAGGGCTTTATTGACAGTGGGAGCAGCGAGAAAGCATGTAGATTGCTTAAATCCATATATGGGTTAAAGCAGGCATCTCGGAGTTGGAACATCTGTTTCGATGATGTTATCAAAGAGTTTGATTTCATCAAAAATCCAGATGAACCTTGTGTTTATAGGAAGGCTGTAGGAAGAGCTGTCACATTCCTCGTATTGTACGTTGATGACATTCTTCTGATAGGAAATGATATTCCTATGCTACAGTCGGTCAAATCATTCTTATCACTGAGGTTCTCCATGAAGGACCTGGGTGATGCCACATACATCCTGGGCATAAGGATCTATAGGGATAGATCCAAAAAGTTATTGGGACTGTCCCAAACCAGGTACATCAACACCATCCTAAAGAGGTTTAGCATGGAAGACTCCAAGCGGGGTGCCTTACCCGCTTGCCATGGAGTCACTCTCTCCAAGGATTCTTGTCCAAAGACCGATGAAGAGAGAGCTCGCATGAGCATTATACCTTATGCTTCGGCAGTAGGATCTATAATGTATGCGATGTTATGTACACGCCCAGATGTAGCTTATGCACTTAGTGTTGTAAGCAGGTATCAATCCAACCCAGGGGAGAACCACTGGACAGCTGTGAAGAACATTCTTAAGTACTTACGAAGGACTAAAGAATTGTTCTTGGTGTATGGTAATAAAGATCTCCAAATGGAGGCCTTTACCGATTCGAGCTTCCAGAGCGACAAGGATGACAGCAAATCTATCTCAGGGTTTGTATTTACCCTCAATGGAGGGGCGGTGAGTTGGAAGAGTTCCAAACAGGATACCGTTGCAGACTCTACGATGGAAGCTGAGTACATTGCTGCAAATGATGCTGCCAAGGAAGCCGTCTGGATGAGGAAGTTCGTCTCGGAGCTAGGAGTAGTTCCAACCATTATTGATCCAATACCTTTGTATTGTGACAATAATGGGGCGATGGCGTTAGCCAAGGAGCCCAGATCCCATCAGCGATCCAGACACATCCTGAGGCGCTTTCATTTGATCCGGGAGATTGTAGATCGCCGCGAGATCGAGATTAAGATAGTTGACACAAAGAACAACGCCGCGGATCCATTCACCAAGGCCCTCCCTCAGCCGCAGCATGAGCGACTTTTTGAGATGTTGGGTATGAGATACGCCAATAACTGGCCTTAGTGCAAGTGGGAGATTGTTGGATATATGTATGCCCTAGAGGCCATTATGTGATAGTGGATGTATCTATACATGTATATATATTCAGTTTGCATTCTTGCTCGACATGATAGTATGCTATCTGGTTATTCTTTATCTGACATGTTTATTTGATCATGCTTCTATTCATTCATACATGCTGATAAAGCCCTAAGGATATCGGCTTGACTACTCTGATTATGATGGAGATCATACTAGTGGGACATCTGTAGTCTATAAGCATATCCTGGAACATCCCTAGTCGTAGGTATATCGAGACGGGGCATTGATATACCAGAGTAGACTAGCGTATGTGATACTAGACCCATACGATGGGCGATGGATGTTCCCACATTCATCGATGTTTGACATCGAGATCATATACGGGTGCTCAGTGGTGACTGGGTACACTGGACGGACTCACCGAGAACTCCTATATGGAATTATATCTATCGTCGGATAGCAGTTCTCAGGTGACACTGGTACAGGTTAGTCTGTAGACCCGAGATCGTCATGGAGTCTTGTGTGTTCTCCCACTGCACTTTGATTGCCACCCTACCACGGCTCTACTGAGTCGTGCAAACAGGTGGCCGTTGGGTACAGTCCCGAGACATACGAAGACGATGAGCAATAGGAGGGGTTTCGTCTCTCCCGGTATTGGGAGTTGATGCTGTGCAGTGCCCGACTGGTTATAACAACAAGTCCCTGGCCAGGGCTGCTGAGATTTGCTGATAAGTGTTATCAATAGTTTCTCGATCTGTTATAGACCATTCATCGACACGACTTATTGAGTTATTGGGGTCGACGTCACCATCCCTAGGCTCTATATGCAGCATATCTGACGAAGAGACCGGACTGTACGGTAGTGTTGCCGGATGGCTCGACGGGAGTTGTAACAGGTTCGCTTGTTGTCTTCTGATCGCTCAATACCCGGGTGGCCGTTACGTTTAGCTGACCGCTTGCGGCTTGAGGGTACTTGATATGATCATTACCCTCTGCCGGCGTATTGACGAGTCTTAGAGTCCCATAAAGGAGTTGCTCAGTCCAGGCGAAACGTTGTGGTGCGCGTATGCGATATGCGCATGCACCCGATTGAAATGTGCGTATATGATACTGTACATTGATCGGGTGGCTTGCTTTTGGTAGGGTCATATGTGATATGGCCGGATTGATAAATCAAAAGTTGATTTATCATTTAACCATTAGTTTTTCTCACTTGAAAATCTTTTCAAGGATGATGGATGTGTGCATGCATGTGTGTTTATCTTTCTTTCTTTCATGCTAGTTTCTTGCACATATGGATGTGCATACATACACACATACATACAACCATCCATCATGGTTGTTAGCATATGGAAATGGTGGCAATGCTAGACTCACACCATAGATTATTTAATGGATTATTATTTGATCATGGATTTAAAAAGAAAATGAAAAGGAAAGGATACTTATGCTAGTTTCTACATGCTTCTTCTAACCTAACCATGCTCACCTACCACTAAACCATGGTTATCCTTTCCTTTATCATTCTAAACCCAAGTTAAATTAATCATCTATCATTTAATCATGGTTGGAGTCAAGAAGGAATAAATATATATAGTGATATTTATTTTCTTTTGCAAGCTTAACCTTATGGTTATCATTTTTACCTCTTGAAAAGAAATAGCCACCATTTTCATCCTCCTTCATCTTCTCCTCTCTAGTTTTTTCTAGTGAGTCAAACACAATCAAAGAAAGGTTTTTGAAGTGAGATCCAAAGCCACAACAACATTCTACACAAGCTTAGCCGTTTTGTTTAGAGTGTTATCTTCGGTTTGACGAAGTAGCGAGCTTGGACGGAAAACTCCGGGTGGATTGTCGTAGACGCAAGAGGACGACGAGTGAACCTTCTTCCAACACCCTAGAGCCTAAGGAGTCTTGCAAAGGGAAGCTACAAAGGTTGTAGCCTTCAAACCCTAGATTTTTCTAGTTTAAAGTTTACTAAACCTAATTTTCTAGGATCGATCCACTTGCGTGTTAGTTTAGCACCTTAAAAATCATAACTTTGGGTCATGTGATGCTTCAAAACACTTCATAGGGTGCTATACTAACCTTACAAGTACATAGCTACTTGGGATGCCGCAAAGGAAGCTGTCTTGATGAAGAAGTTCCTCACGAAGCTTCAGGTGGTTCCTACCATTGTTGTTCCAATACCGCTGTATTGCGACAACAACGGCGCTATAGCTTTAGCGAAGGAACCCAGGTCCCATCAGAAGTCTAGGCACATTTTGAGGCGGAACCACCTGATCAGGGAGATCGTAGATCGCCGGGAGATCGAGGTGAAGAGAATAGTTTCGGAGAATAACACTGCAGATCCACTCACGAAGGCCCTACCCCAGACTCAGTTCGAGCGGCTGATCGAGATGATAGGTCTTCGATACGCCAGTACATGGCCTTAGTGCAACTTGGAGATTGTTAGTGTATATGCCCTAGAGGCCATTACTGTATCATACTAGTTTGTATATTACTTGATAGAAGCTTGGGATATTCACAGTTGTATAGACAATCTTGCTCAAAATGGTAGTATGCTACTTGGTTTGTCTCTACTTCAATATGTGCATGTGTTTCTTTTAGCATATCGCTTATACATATTAGTAGAGCCCTTAGGATCTTTGCTTGATTACCAGCGTTGTGATGGCAGTCACACATGTTGGGGCTGGGTAATCTATAACCACATCCTTATACAGGTCCCTAGTCGTAGGACTATGGAGACAGGGCATCGATACTCCGGAGTAGACTAGCGTATGCGCTTCTCATCCCAGCTGGGGAGATGGTCTGTCCCACAGCCATCAGTACGTCGTACTGGAGATAGTATGCGGGTGCTCGTTAGGTTAGGAGTACACTGGACAGGACTCGTCGGGAACTGTTGGTTGGTATTATACCTATCGTCAGTTATCAGTTCTCAGGTGACATGAGTACAGCTTTGTCCATTGACTTGACACTGTCACTTCGCCTCGAGTGTGTTCCCACTGTACTTAGATTACTACCCTACCACAGCTCAAAGAAGTCGTGCAAACAGGTAGTAGTTGGGTGCAGTCCCGAAGCACTTGGAGGCGGTGACGGTTAGAAAGGATTTGTCTCTCCCGGTATTGGGGGTTGATATCGCGCTGTGTCTAGGAAAGCCATTACACAAGTAGTCCCTGGCCAGGGCAAGCGAGATATACTGGTAGGTTTCCAGTGTTATCTTAGGGTGTTCTGGGCTACACTCCGACATGACTTGTACCGCTATTAGGGGATACACGTTTACCACCTCCCTAGGCCCACCATGCGATATTCTCAGACGAACGGACCGGACTGTATGGAGATTGTCACATGCAGGCTCAGTAAGAGTTCAGATGGGTTTACCTCATCGGCCATCTTATCGACATCTACCTGGGGACCGTTACGTACAGCTAGTGCCGCTTGTGGTCTGTGGTTAAACCCACTGCCAGCGTAGTGTCGAGTATTTAGAGTCCCACACAGAGAGTTTCCCTGCACTGAGCGAAACGTGTAGAGGCCGTATGGTTTTACGGCAGGGCTACGATCACTTACGTGCACTTGTGTGCGTATGCTGTTCGGGCAGGCAATACTAGTGGGCTTTGGTTTAAGCCGGATCCTAGTATTGCACGGATGGATTTGTTTTGTCTTCTGTGCATTCGCATTCTACGGAATGCGGATGCGGGTGTGTATGCACAGTTTTGAGGAGCGAAGAAGGAGGAGGTGCCTTTTTAGGGTTTTGACAGTTGATTCGGTTAAAACCATTTTAAGACAGACTCATTAGGGTTTTGGCAGTTGGTTCGGTCAAAACCATTATGAGCCGGGGATATTATTTACTAATCGTTTTAGCGATAATTATGTTATGGCTAATTGCTTTGACCATTTGACCACACTTGACTTTGTTGACCGTTTGACCAAAGTTGACTTGGACCTTCATGAGAGGTCTAGAGTATTCTTTGGTTTTCTTTTTATTTTTGATATGAAAATGGTCGATTCAAATGTAGCCATCAACTTTATCATGAAAGGATTAGTAATGATGATGTTTGTGTATTATTGAACCAAGGTTCATTTTCTTAGTTCATTCTTGATTTCTCATTCTCTCTCTTAGAAAATGAAATGAGAAAGCTCCATGGTCCTCCTTCATCTTCCTCCTCTTAAAAATCCTTTGATCTCATGTGTTGAGAGAAAAAGGATCCAAATAGACAAAAACATCCATCTACCTCTTCTACACATCCTAGGACATCAAGACCAGCGATCTTGTTGCCCTAGTTGCCTCGGCTCGAGGTGGAGCTCGTAGCATAACTCTCGGGTGGATCGTCTTCGACTCAAGAAGGCCGCGGAGGTGATCAAGATCCGGATCGACCCTCGGAGCGTGGATGGACGAGCAGGAGAGCGGAATGAAGACCTAAAGGACCGGTATCGTGAGGTATAATCTCTATGACATAGTAGATAGCACCTCATGTAGTTTGCTAGTTTGTAGTTTAGCAAAGATCCTTCTTTTAGTCCACGTTGCCTTTGCGCAAAAAATTGTTTTTCGCTGTTTCCGCCTCCCCGTAAGAACCGGGGTGAGCAACGTGGACTTACAGTTGGCGGGGGCATTTCAATGATCGCCTTGATCTTCGACGGATCTATCTCAATGCCTCGGTGTCGGACGATGAATCCTAAGAATTTGCCCGTGGAGACTCCGAACGCGCATTTGAGAGGATTCAGCTTCAAGTTGTTTTACCGAAGGCGTTGAAATACGGTTTTCAGATGCTCTAAATGTTCCTCTTATGATTTGCTTTTTACTACGAGGTCGTCGATATAGCATTCGACGATTTCATGTATGAGGTCATCGAAGATCTTCGTCATGGCCCTCTGATAGGTAGCGCCGGCGTTATTTTGACCAAAAGGCATCACCTTGTAGCAGAATATGCCCAAAGGGGTCCGGAAAGTGGTATGTTTCTTGTCCTCAGGGTGCATCTTTATCTGATTGTATCCTAATGAGCCGTCCATAAGGAGAGAAAACTTCGTCAGTGGACGTGTTATCTATCATCAGCTCAGTGACAGGTACAGGAAAATCATCCTTCGGGCAAGCTTTATTGAGGTCCCGAAAGTCAACGCAGATGCGCACTGTCCCATATTTCTTCATCACTGCGATGATGTTAGCGATCCAGTCAGGATATTGAACCTCTTAGATGAAGCCGGAGTCGATTAACTTCTTGACTTCAGCGTTGATGCTCATCTCATGCTCGAGCCGCATTCTTCTCGGTGCTTGTTTGATCGGCTTAATGTCCGGGGATATCGCCAGTTTGTGGACAGCAATCTCTGGATCTAGTCCTGGCATCTCGGAATAGTTCCATGAGAACCAATCTTTATGCTGCATGAGCACGTCTTTTATCGTAGCTACCCTTTATTCCGACAACAGCTCACTGACGAACGTCGGCCGCGGGTCATTTGCCGTCCCCAAATCAATTTTCTTCAGGTTATCTGCAGTAATATGTATCCCATCTTCCAGCTCTTTTGGCACCGATGGAAACTCTGAGATTACCTCGTCGTCATCACTTTCGAAGCACCAAGGGTGTTCATCCATATTCTCGGGCTCTTCTTCTGACAGCGTTATCACGTGACAGGTACGAGTTCGCTTCCAAGACCGATGTGGATCTGGTCCTACCCTCGTAGATTTGGGTTCATGCTTTTGCGGCGGGGTTACCCTCCAGCTGCTGGATAGAGCAAACCTACCTTGCTGTACTGGTCTTCTACTCAGTCTTTAAATGTGAAGAAATCTTCAAGAGGATGTCCTATTGCCCTGTGATAGGAGCAATAGTCCAGGTGGGAGACATCGCCTGCTTGCTCAGGATGCTTGGACTCCAGGAGCGTCATCATCTGATGTTTTATGACAAGATCGAATATCTTCCTTGTCTTGTCTTGGGGAAAAGAATATGCTCGACCCATCTTTTTTGTAACAGACGAATCCGGACTGCTCGATTCCTGATCGCGCGGCTTCTTGGACCCGCTTTGTCGTTGTCGAACGCCTTTCCCGTTCTTTGGTTTGTTTCTGCCTCTGCGTCGGGCCTTTTGTATAACGGGTTGATAAGGAGGAGCATTTTCATTTTTCGCAGCTTGTTGAAGGAGGCGTTGCGTCCTGGCTTTCTCATAGATGGCCATTCGCGATTATGGTCGTCTCGAACCTTTTGGCCTGCTTCTCTTATAAGCTTGTCCATTTGTTCTTCGAATGACGGACTGGGCATTTTCAAAGCGGGAGCTCTTTCTGGTCCAGGGTTAGCATCTTCCCACAGAGCATCTACTTCTACATCAAAGTCGTGTATGACGTAACAGTCATGGAGTATCTCTCGTTTCTTGGATTGAACATATCCAAGCCCGGTCGTTTTCATTTTCCCGTTGGGCAACTTTCGTTGGGTTCCGGTGACGTTCTAGATCCTGTTATAGAACTGTGCTTGTCGCGCAGTTTGTTTAAGGGTTACACCTTGGCGTCTCAAGATTCTCTTTAGTCCGTCTGTGTTATATCTGGGCAAACGGATGGGCTGGAGCCTGTCAAGTGTAGAATCCGCACCATGCCAGATTTCTTTCTCCACTTTGGTTTCCCTATATCGGTAGAATAGGATTGCCTTTTCACCTTTTCGCCTGGGAGGGACGTAGAATGTCTGCAGTTCTTCCATACTGTAGGTATCAAGCGCGTCTAGCTCTTTATAATGCTTTGGCGGAACCATGGCAACTTGCAAACTTTGATCTTCATCAACGAAGGTTTGTATGGATGGCCGAGCAGAGAATATAGTATTGACTTCATCTTCCGTGTCGCTGCTGAAGATCAACATAAGAGCGGACGGTCCCGGCTTGTTGCACTGGGGCGAACCTGAGTAAACTATCTCCTCTTCCTCCTCGGTATCACTCCCGAAGACCGGAATAGTGGTGATAGCTTTGTTCTTCGGTTTGTGACATCTTTCCGTGTCCTCAAAATCTGGTAAGAAGTATTTTGCATCTTCGTACTTGCGGACTTTGTTCACGTAGAATGGGTTTAGCTCTCCTGTCACAGTATACTCAAGACCATCTTTGAAATACTTCATACACTAATGTTTTGTAAAAGGGATGATGTTGTACTCGTGTAACCAGGGCCGGCTGAGCAAAGCATTGTAGCACGTCTTGGCGTCAATGACGTGAAACTTAATGTCTGTGACAAGCAGCCCAAAGCGCAGTGTCAATATTACAGACCCAAGCATCCGTGATGACTGAGAGTCGAACTCGGAGATGGTGATTTTATCGCGAGCAAGGTGTTGAATACACATGCAGATTTCCATTAGCACTCTTACATTGAGGAGGTTAACGGAGGACCCATTATCAATCAGAATTTTACCTATCTTGATGTCATAATAGTATCCGGAGACATACAGGGGACGGTTGTGCTCGCATGTCCCAAGGAGAAGATCTTCATCGCCGAAGGTGATATCGGCTGTGTGTACTTCTTCCAGCTCGTCTTTCATCTCTTCTTCGGCAAGGAAAGCTTGGAATTGCTCGGGTTCCTGCAGTGCCTTGATTAAAGAATCTCTCGCCTCTTTGGATAGCAGAAGGGCATCGAGAATACTGAGCTGCGAGGGTATCTTCCTCAAGTGTGCCAGAACGTTGTAGTCCACCTTACTTTTCTTTGGCGGGTCCTTGGCTGTAAGCTTTTTGACGGCTTGGCCATCAAGGATAATATCCCCAGAGACCTTTTCTTTCCGCTTATCTTTTCTATTTGACCCACTGTTCGAGGGCCCAATATTCTTTTCGGGAAGCGTACGATTGCGTAGCTGAATGTTTTCACAGGTCCTTGGTTCTTCCCCTTTTCCCAAGATGGATTCTTTAAAGAGAGGGCCAAGAGCTATTTCTTCATCAGAGTCACTGCCGAAGGTGAGAACTTGCGATCCCCCGGCGTTGACCATGCGACAGTTGCCGGTAGTTCTTTTATGCTCCTCGGTCGTGCTTCTTCACTCCTGACGAGTTTTGCGTTTTATCCGCTTAAAATTTTGCCGGTGAGCTTGTAGGGTTCCTAGGCACACCCATGAGGTTCTATAAGTGATCGAACATGGCCAATTCAAAAATTTCCTATGTGCCAAGTGACCCTAAGCAAGATCGTAACTAGAGGTATAGGCGAAACAATATATGTTAACAACTTAACTAAGAGTAAACCGAAAATACAACCTTTGTAGATCCGGTCCTCCACCTCCATAGCTCCGTGTTGACGTCCCTCCACTGTACCCATCGGAATCCTAGACTCTTACGGTGGTTTCATCGGAGAAATGGGCGGGCTAGGTCGTCGACTTCGATGCCGAAGATGATCTACGTCGAGGCAACTCAAGATCAAGCTCCAACTTCACCAAGTCATGAAACTTGTGAAGAAAACACCCTATACTACATGGCAAGTGGTAGAGGATGAAGAAATAGGAAGTGGGTTCACTTTAGAATTGGATTTCTCACTCTTTTTCTCAAATCACCATTGAAGCTAGCAAGCTTCTTTCTTCTTGAAGAAGAAGAAGAAGAAGAAAAGAATATGATAAGTATTATTGAAAATAGAAAATAAAGTGATTCTTATCATATAGCAACCATGGTTAAGTGTAGAGAATAAACTAGGGTTAGGTTTAATGGTTAGGTTAAGGCTAAGAAACAAAATGGTCAAAGCTTCAAAGCTTCATGAAGTTTCAACAAAAGACAAAAGAAGCAACCATTTCATTTATTTCCAAAATAAATGAATAAATAAAAATAAATAGATAAGTAAATCAAAACCCTAACCATTAACATAACCATGGTTTAATCATACACACCCAAGATTGCATGTATCATCAAACATGATACAAACAAGTGCACAAAAAATATATCACATATACAATGTGCACATCAAGTGAGAAAATCAATCTTGAGTGAACCAATACTAGTTAATGCAAAGTAATATATCAAATATATAATTATACATTAAATCATTAAATCAACACTTGATTTAACGATCCGGTCATATCGCATATGACCGACTAATATCCAATGTATCGACTTATCGAATCAATCTTCGATTCGATAACTAGGTTATATCGCATACAACCATTCAATACATTCATCGCGAGAATAGAATACGGTATCACATACACGCATTATCCTCGTTCCCGCACATATCTCATATGCGCTCCTATTTCGTTTCGCTTGAGCTAGGAAACCTCTGTGTAGGACTCTAAAGACTCGTCAATAAGCCGGCAGCTGGTGATGATCATATCAAACACCCACAAGCCGTAAGCGGTCTGCTAAACGTAACGGACACTCGGGTATTGAGCGATCAGAAGATCGACGAGCAAGCCCTCTCACACTCCTGTGAATCCAACCAGTAACACTTACCGTACAGTCTGGTCTGTTCGTCTGATATGTTCCATATCTCGCCTAGGGGTGGTAAACGTCAGACCCCAATAGCTTGATAAGTCATGCTGACGTGAGGTCCATAACAAATGTGAAACTACTGATAACACTTACCAGTAGATCACTGCAACCCTGGCCAGGGATTTCCAGTTATGGCCAGTCAAGCATAGCGCAACATCAACCCCCTATACCGGGAGAGACGAATCCCCTCCTATCGTTCATTGCCTCCATGTGAATCGGGACTGTACCCAAAAACCACCTGTTTGCACGACTCAGTAGAGCCGTGGTAGGGTGGAAATCAAAGCACAGTGGGAGACACACAAGACTCTATGACGATCTCGGGTCAACAGACTAAGCTGTACCAGTGTCACCAGAGAACTGCCATCTGACGTGAGGTATAATACCATCTGGGAGTTCTCGGCGAGTCCGTTCAGTATACCCAGTCTCCACTGAGCACCCGCATACCATCTCTGATGTCAAACACCAATGGATATGGGATCATCCATCGTCCATCACATGGGTCGAGAAGATATACGCTAGTCTACTCTGGAATATCGATGCCCCGTCTCGATATTCCCACGACTAGAAACATTGAAGGATGTACTAATGGACTACCCAGGCCCCACTAGTATGATCTACATCATAGTCCCGGAAGTCGAGTACTCATCCTAAGGGCTTTATCAACATGTAACGGAGAGACAGAAAGTATACATGTTAAGATAAAGAGCAACCAGATAGCGTACTATCATGTCGAGCAAGAAAGTCCTACCTATATATGTCCCAGCATCCATTACAATATACATCCAATGCACAGTAATGGCCTCTAGGGCATACATATAACTAACAATCTCCCACTTGCACTAGGGCCATCTGTAGCAGTGGTTGCTGTATCACATACTCAACCATCCCATATAAGTTTCTCTCTGGGAAAAAGCCTTTGTGAGTGGATCCGCCGTGTTGTCCTCTGAGTCTACTCTCCTAACCTCGATCACCCTGGAGATCATCTATCTCTATGATCAGGTGATGCTGCCTCAGAATATGTTCGGGTCTCTGATGGGACCATGGTTCCTTGGCCAAAGCTACACTTCCATTGTCATACAATGGTAGGAACCTGGTTCATCTTATGAACCAATATACACCCAAACTTCCTCTTTGGTAGTATCTTTAATAGCGATGTTACCAGCCTTTATCGTCTAGTTTGCCACGGTATCTAGCTTGGAACTCTTCCTACATACCGTCCCTCTACTGAGGGTAAAGACAATGCCTGCGACTAACATTCAGTCGTCCTTATCACCGTGGAACCTTTCCAGTGATTCTCTCCAGGATCAACTGATACCATCTCACTACAACTAGTGAGAATCCTAACATCCATTTAGATCTATCTCATAAATCCAAAATCCAGGATTTAAGAGGTATCACTTTGATCCTATATGGAGAATCTATGTGATAAGAGGAGATCGACCGGTCGTAGCATAGGAAACTCCTTTCCTATCAAGAGTATGTCATCCACGTACTCTACGAGGATCATTACCATACTCCATACTACCCTTTTGTACATACAAGGTTCATCCACCATTTTGATGAAGTCAAACTCTTTGACTACCACATCAAAACAGATGTTCCAACTCCGCGATGCCTGCTTTATCCTGTAAAGCAACTTGAACACGTTTCCGCTGCTCCCACTGTTTACGAAGCCCTCTGGCTGTGTTCTTATAGACGTTCTCTTCTAAATCATTATTTAGAAAAGTAGTCATGGCACCCATCCACCAGATATCGTAGCAATGGCATGTAGAATCTGGATGGACTTAAGCACAGCTATTGGAAAAGGTTTCATCATTATCCACGCCTGGTCGATGACGAAAACCTTTAACAAATCTAGCTTTGAAAGTCTCAACTTTTCCATCTAAACCAAGTAATCTTCTCAAGATATACTTGCTCCTGATGGGGATTTAACCCTTCAGATATAGCAGCCAAAGTCCATACTTTGCTGGTGTACATGGATTCCATCTCAGATTGCTAAGCATCCAGCCATTCTTACAAAGTCCCTACTCTGATGGCCTGCTCGAAACTAGTTGGGTCATCATCTCATGATGCAATCTTCGCTCCCACTGTCATCGAGAAACCGAAGTATCTCTCAGGCGGATGAGGAACCCTACCAGATCGGCGGAGAGGCTGAGGTGCGTCGGAGACTATTGAATCCTCTGGTTCTGTCAAATCAGCTGCAGTTTTGTATGGTTGGAACCTTTCCAGTTCTACAGAACTGACCTTGCCTCGATCTTGTCCGGATTTTGCTTTTGACATAGGCCAGACAATCCCAAATCTTAACTTACTTAAGAGATAGGCTCTTCCCATACCATATCTTATATGGAGTGGTAGGCACTGATTTGATTTGAACCCAATTCAATAGGTATGCAACTTCTCATGTGCATAACACCCTAAAAGGAAATAGGTAACTCAGTAGTACTCATCATAGAGTACACCATATCTAATACGGTGCGATTGCTCCTCCCTGATACACCGTTGTGCTGTGGTCTATTCAGAGGAGTAATACTGAGAGAGAATCTCATTTTCTTTTAGAATAGTCCAAGAATTCCATGCACAAGTATTCTCCTCCCTGATCTTATCATAGGACATAATACTTATACGCGTATTTTGGTTCTCTACTTCTAACTTATATTCTGTGAATATCTCAAAAGGTTCGGACTTATGTTTCAACAGGAACATATGACTGAATCTTGAGAGATCATCAGAGAATGTAGTGAAGTACAAAGAGCCGGTCCTGGCATGTGTAGACAGGGGACCTTACATACATCATCATGTATCAGTCCCAAGAGTTTACTAACTCTTTCTCTGTTTCCAGTAAACGGAGCTATGGTCATCTAATCTTTGTGACATGATTGGCAAGTTTCACAAGATGTAAATTCAAACTGATTTAAATATGCATCTAAAATGTAACTTCAGCCAGTCGGGTCGCATTGATATGACCTAGTCTATAATGCCTCAAGAAGGATTCGTTCATTTCTGAACTCTTCCTCTTGTGTGTGTTCTGTATACTAGGAACTGTAGTTTGATTTAGAACTTCAATGCTTTTAGATAACGTGCCAGAACCGATCAACTTTTGATATAGGAAATGTTCAAAACATTATCCAACGATACAAAATTTTATCATTTCTTTAATAAATAAAGAGATTGATATGATTTTGTATATCAGGTTCGGTATCTAATAGCATTTGTTCAGAATCAATATATTGGTAATACAGGGTGACAGTGACCAACAGACTTGGCTGCAACACTTGCCCCGTTTTCTGTCTCATGAAACTTATCACCCGTTCTCAGTTTTCTACATTTCTGTAACCCTATGTAACAGATTACAAATCTGGGATCCTGATCCGGTATCAAATACCCAGGATGCAGAGGATACTGAGAAACAGTTCTTTGTAATGAACACACCCGAAGGAGATGCATCATATGCACTTTCTTCGTTTGGGCGGCATAGGAATTCTGATATTCCCCTATATCCTGCTCTGCCTTATAACAATTATAAGTTGGAGCGGGACCGACGTTCCCCAGCTCAGTATAACAAGCGGGTTCAGTCAATACATTCATATTATTATCTTGATTAAGGCGTGATATGGTCGCTACCAGGAGAGAGAGAGAAGAAAACACTCTGCGTGCGCTCTTGCAAGATTAGATTGGTTATATATTTTATCTAATCAGGATGGCTCCCACTGTTTTTATCAAATCCTCCTTCAAACCCTAAAAGGAAAGACTAGCCGGGATTAATTACACTCTACAAGTTCGCCAATCTTTCAGCCAGGCCAGTGTCGGAACTTTGAGGGACGTTTCCCGTGCTTTCGCACGGACCTAATTACAGTAAACCTCGTATTCCCAGAGTCGTAACCCCGTTGACACCTTTCTAGACACCTACTTGATCGGCTAATTGCAAAGTGCAAAACTCCCCCAGGAGTAACAATTACTCGCAGTGGGTATCGAGATCCAACTATCATATAGAAGGTATGCAATCTCATTGCAAGTTTCAACACTTGAAACTCCCGATAATGGTTTTTACCCCTAGCACTTATGACCTTAACTATGGTCAACAAATCATAAGCACTAGTCAAGTTCTACCCGTCATTTCGTGATTAATTAGACCCACCCACATGACCCTTAACTAAGGTCAACAAAGTCACGCGACTGTCCTAACTAATCACATCATATGCGGTGTAGGAAGACACCACTTAGCTACCGAACACTGTGCCTTGACTATGGTCAACAAACACAGCACGAATACTAAGTACTCTACTTCCTAAAATGACGGAGGGTTGCGGATGGTTTTTATGAAAACCTTTAACGCTTTGAACTTGATCTCATTGTGGAATCAAATGGTTTTTAAATGGAATGTTTTTGAGGCTTTTCTAGTTTTGCTAAAGGGGTCACTCCCGGCGAAGGGATCGTCGGCCCTTTCCTCGTCGAATGAGGTGCGGGATATATCATATATATCACTGTGCAAAGCAGAAACTATAGAAGCAATCAAAAGTCAAACCGAGGGTTGTAGCATCTGCCAGTTATTGCTAAAGGAGTCACTCCCGGTGAAGGGATCTCGGTCCTTTCCTCATCGAATAAGGTGCAGGATGTTTTATAATGAACACCGCGATGCAAAGCAAGAACTGTAGCTACCTGTTTTTATTTTGAAATTCGATTCCACAACATCAATTAGGTTTATTTTCTTTCATTAATCTCATTAATGAATATCCCATCATTTAAGTCCACCTAAACATCACAGATAAATATAACGTACGCTTATGCCATCTGCATTCGCCTCGATGTCCCGTCTGCACCGTTAGGTCAGGTAACTAAAGCCAGAGCGAGGCAGGGCTAGCGCGGGTGTAAAACATAAGCAACGTCTATATAATATATCATATATACTATATATAATATCTATCTGAACAAATCACATGATCACATCACAGATAACGCAGCAGAAAATATCATATGAAATATTGGATATACTAGGACATCCGTGTTTTCAATACGAGCCAGTATAAAACACGGATTCCACAGTCGTGATGAATAGCCAATCCCACACCCCTAGACCCCTACGAGAGCGGCAAGCAACCCTACCAATTCTAGGGTTAGGAGACCCGGACTCGACTTCTCGAGATGGTCTCCCACTGGACCCCAGAACCCGGTTACTTGTGCTCCCCTCCTTGGGTCTATCCTAATGCCGAAAAGTAAATAATATACAAATGGTGACATCATCCGCAACCTGGAAGTGCCCCAATAAAAGAATATTACATACAAGTTTTTTACATGAATGAAAATGAAAAACACTCATCTCACATAAAAAACCCGGCTATTCAAACACGACGATCCAATATAACATATCCAGCAACACATAACAACACATATCATCAACGTAAGTAAACATGCGTATCCCAATTGTCGTTGACATATAGCAACGAAACCGGCGATATCACATATTACACTTACGGTCACAGAAAAGAAAGTGTAAAACTACAACAGTTGGAATCCGCAAACTCTTTAGACATCGCATGCCTAACCAAATGAATTCCTTAGACATCGCATGCCTAACAGTTATAAACCCCGCATTTGTCACGACCCGCAGGGTACGGAACGTGACTGGCACTTAAGTTTACGAAACGTCTAAAGGCGTCCGTAAAATAAGTAAGCCAAAAGCCCAGAGAACAAAACCAATTAAGCAAAAGAGTGAAGAAAACCCAAACATTTGAAAGCAAGTTTATCAAATAAGTCATATAAAACCCCTTTTAAAAACAATACTAATTTTTCCGAAAATTTCGGCAGAGTCTCCTTTGTAAATACTGGCCCCCAAAAATGGGTACAACAAGAATATATGTAAAACGAACAAAAAGGCATCCCCAAGCGGGAGCTAGCTCTTCACCACAAGGCGGTCACAAATCCCACGCAATGTAAATGACAGCAAGCATAATAATCATAATAAAGCATAAGAAAACATCATGTCGACTCAAGTGAGCTCGACCCCAAAATACAGCATAAAAGTCCGCAAACCTCACAGTCTCATCCCTAGGTCAATATACAATAAATCTGGTAGAAACAGTAGATGGAGTACACTAGATACAAAGAATATACAAGGTGGTACAAAAATGATAACATAACCCACCTATGAGCAAATCTCGAGCTCAAGCAAAAGAGGCAAAAGAACAAGTGCGCCCGCCGCTACTGAACTGACGGAGCGGACCTGCAAAAGACTGTGGCACAACGGGGGTGAGTTGCCAACTCGTGAGTAATAAATAACATCTACAAAGGCTATCGTATGCATGCACACAAGCATCCTAGCATCTATAATACGGTATGACTGGATGCACTAGCAGGTGTGTATATAACATCAGTGTACTAATATGTATGCAACATGAATATCTGAGGTCTCAATAGGTATATATAAGAAATATTTTATCGCTTTTTGTTTTTTTGAAACTCTTTTAGAATGCCAGCATAATGTCAATGAATCGACGAAAATCGGTGTCCAGCAACGACACCCAAAAGCTGTCTCAAATCTCATAAATGTATCTCTGGCCTCAGCCGTCCGGCTGACCCATCTCAAATATCAATATCTCATCATCTAGCGGCCACGGTCGGTATCCTCTGGATATCCGCCGTCCCAAACAGTCACCGGTAGGTAATCCGTCCCCTGCCAGGCTCAACGTCATCACCACATTCCTCTTGCCCCGGGGTACCTTACCGGGCCCACCATGTACCCGTGCCGGTTCCTCCACTCCTCGACATGGATTTCCAAATCCACAGCAAACTTACATCACTAGAAAACCGCAATTTACATATTTTTAAAAAAAAATAATAAGTTTAGAAATTTTGCGGCTTTCCCTCGAAATCCAGCAATATCATAAAATCTCAAGAAATCCTCATAAGTGCATATATCAATGATAATGAATGCGTATGATATCAAAAATCAAGTTGCGATGTGTGATTAATGTATTAAGCATGAACGATTAATATGATGAAGTACATGCACATGAATAGCAATACTACGGTTTCATTTTTAAGGAATTAAAGGCAATAGTACCAGTTTAAGTATCAATTAGTAAAAGGTTTCAATTTAAAAGTTATTTAGTGTGGTGGCATGGCAATTACCAGGGTGTGTGTGTAAACATGAATAGTGCTCGTGCTGCATACAAAAACCCTGGTAATGGTGCAGGTGTCCTATGAAATGGTTTCGTATAGGTATATCAATATAATGCATGGAAGCATTTCACCCCTAATTACTAACATTACTAAGGATCTTGTAAGTTACTAAAACTATCGGGCGGCTTGCGCCATCCAACGATAGTCCCTCGTTGATGTTACATCTACTCACCGGGATCCCTGGCTAGCTGTGTCCAATCACCGCCTTTCCCTTTCGCGCCGCGTCTGACGTCTCCGCGACCGAACCTGGAATTAACATCAATACCAAATATAAGGTTACATATCAAGAACGACGCAAAACCCCAACGAAACTACTAAAGTTCGCTAGCTAGGTACAACGTGCACAAAGTGGGCGGGACACACGCGAAAATCGCAAAAACTGCCAAAAACGCCGATTTGGTCGCCCGGCAAAACTAAAACCCGACTACCCAAAAATCCGCACTCACGCATCCTAAAAGTCGTAGAAAAGCCATTACAATCATTAAGATATCAAAAATAATTCATCACATAATTTTTATACAAAACTAGTAAGCATTTGCATTCCAAAATCGGTGCAAAAATCGCCGATTTGCGACAAAACGACTACAATAAAGCATAATTACCCAAGCACACTACAAGCAATCTACAAACACTAATTACAACACAATAGCAATGATTCCAATCCTATTTTCCATAACCACCAATTCTTGAATTTATAACCTAGCAAAATCCAATCAATTTCCACACTTGAAAACTTAATTTAACACAACAAAAGCCCACATAAGAAAATTAATTTCTTAGATTAGGTTAGCAAAATACTAGATAACAATTTAGGTCTAAACAACTAAATAATATTTTCTAAACCCTAATCAACTCATTTATCAAGCTTCAAATACTATTTTCCATACATAAACCTTCTCTTGAAAATCCTAAAACAACAATTTCACACTTCTAAATTTAACTAAATTAGCATAATTTGAAGACCACAACAACAAGGTAACTTCTTTGATTTGTGTAGGAACTAGCAAGCAACATAAATTTAATTAACCACATAATGGTATGCTAACAAACTTTAGTTTAAAACAAACTACTCTTTATAAACTAGGTTAGAAATAAGCTAACTTTTAACACTAAACCATATAATTAAAGGAATTTAGCAAAAGAAAGTAATTTGATGGAAATTATACCTCTTGATCTATGGATCGAGCAAGAAAATTTTGCTCCAATTGATGGCCTCAAGCACCAAGATCCAAGCTAGGGAGGTGAATGAAAAGAAAGATGAAGGATGGTTTGAATTTGTAAGCTTGAAATTGAAATTTTGATGAATTAAACTTGAAGAATTGTGAAGAAATGAGAAGAAAATAGATGAAGAAGGGGGAGGTACAGTTACGGCCAGCAAGGGGAATGGGGGAGGGTGTGGGCAAGTGGGGAAAGTCATGGTCAAGTCCACAAAAGTCAATGCACCATACCTTATTCAATATAATTAAAATAAATCAAAAAAAACCCTTAAATCAACTCAAGAAAGCAACCAAAGAAAAGAGGCCAGAAATTTTTGGACTTGGTCAGGGTTGGGCTGTCCTAGGGCTGAGGGGAAGGAGAGAGGGGTTTTACAAAAGAAATTTTATGCAAAAAGGCCCCCTACAAGTCAAAAATTGCAAGTTTTAGCTCAAAATTCAATAAATTCGTTTCATACCATAAAAATTTGTTAAAAATCAAAATAAATTACTAAAAATTTATGTTATCACTAGATTATAATTATCATAATTTTAGAGATTAAAATTAGCCCGGAAAAATTTGTATTTATCGCTAATTTAATGTATTTTCTTACCGGCTTAAAATAATATAAAAAAATTGAAAAATTAGGGAAAATTTTTAAACGACCAGAATTTCATAATTAACTCATTAGATACTAAAAATAAGCAATTACCTATCCATTTTAAGTATAATTAGCCCTAACTGCAAAATAACGAGAAAGACGGTTTTCGGAAAAATACCGAATTTTCACCGAATTTCAGGAAAACACCAAAACGACTTTTCAAGACGCTACAATCTTCCCCCCTTAAAGAAATTCGGTCCCCGAATTTAAAAATATAGCTACGCGTACCTTCGAAGAGATGGGGATATTTCTTCCTCATCTCGCCCTCGGTCTCTCAGGTAACCTCCTCGCTGCTCGGGCTACGCCAAAGGACCTTGACGGTTGGTATAATCTTCGACCTCAACTTCTTCACCTACCGATCCAGGATGGCCACCGGCTGCTCTGCAAAAGAAAGGTCGCGCGCTAGCTGGACTGTCGGGTGCTGAATCGCATGCGAAGGGTCGTGAAGGTACTTGCGGAGCATCGAAACATGGAAGACGGGGTGAACATCGGGAAAGCTGGGAGGAAGAGCCAAACGATAAGCAACAGCGCCAACACGCTCGAGGATCTCGAAGGGACCTACGAATCTAGGGCTAAGCTTCCCCTTTCGCCCAAAACGCATCACGCCCTTCATCGGAGAGACCCTCAGAAAAACATGGTCGCCAACTGCGATCTCTAATCTGCGACGGTGCCTGTCAGCATAGGATTTCTGCCTGCTCTGAGCCGCTCTCATCCGGTCTCGGATCAGCTGGATCTTCGATGTCGTCTCCTCAACAAGCTGCGGCCCCAAAATGCTGCTCTCGCTGAGCTCTGTCCAACAAACGGGCGATCTGCATCTCCTCCCGTACAATACCTCGAAAGGTGCCATCTGAATAGTATCCTGGAAGCTGTTGTTGTAGGAGAACTCCACTAGAGGTAAATGACGATCCCAGCTACCACCAAAGTCTAAAACGCACGCTCTGAGCATGTCCTCGAGAGTCTGAATGGTTCGCTCTGACTGTCCGTCTGTCTGCGGATGAAACGCTGTTCTGAAGCTCAAACGAGTGCCCAAAGCCTCCTGAAGTCTCTGCCAAAGTCGGCTGGTGAACTGAGTGCCTCGATCTGACACGATACAAGTCGGTACGCCATGTAGTCGCACGATCTCGTCAATATAGAGCTGAGCATACTGAGCGAAGTTGAAAGTCGTCTTCACTGGAAGGAAGTGAGCCGCTTTCGTCAATCTATCCACGATCACCCAGATGGAGTCGTACCCTCGACTGGTCCTGGGTAGACCCACAACGAAATCCATCGAAATCTGCTCCCATTTCCACTCTGGAATGGGTAACGGCTGTAGCTCTCCTGCGGGCCTCTGGTGCTCGGCCTTGACTTGCTGACAAGTCAGGCATCTCGAAACGAACTCCGCAATGTCCCTCTTCATCCCGTCCCACCAGTAGGTCTCTCTCATATCATGGTACATCTTGGTGGAACCTGGGTGGACACTATACACTGATCGGTGTGCCTCCTCAAGAATGTCGCGCCGCAATCCATCAGCATCTGGTACGCACAGTCTAGATCCATATCATAAAATCCTCTGATCGTCAATCACGAACTCGGAAAATCTGCCCTGTCCCATCTGTGCCATGATCTCTGAGCAACGGTCGTCACTGCGCTGTGCCTCATATATACGGTCAAGCAACTGTGGGCGTGCACGAACATGCGCGAGCTGTCCCCCTGTCTGAGTGAACTCGAACTCAACTCGGCTGTCGCGTAACGTCTGCCAATCTGCTGACGACTGCCTCTGCACTGCGCGCAAAAAGGATAGACTACCCCCGGGCCTCCTACTCAACGCATCTGCCACCACATTCGCCTTGCCGGGGTGATATAAGATCTCGCAGTCGTAGTCTTTCACCAACTCCATCCAACGACGCTGTCTGAGGTTCAGGTCTCGCTGCTGAAATATGTACTTTAAGCTCTTGTGATCGGTGAATATCTGACACGACTCGCCGTATAGGTAATGTCGCCAAATCTTCAGTGCAAAGACCACTGCAGCCATCTCCAAATCATGAGTGGGGTAGTTCTGTTCATGCCTCTTCAACTGCCGAGAAGCATAAGCGATCACCCGGCCATGCTGCATCAATACGCATCCTAATCCCACTCGCGAAGCATCACAGTAGACAACAAATCCGCCTGATCCCGAAGGCAAAGATAATACCGGCGCCGTAGTCAAACATGTCCGCAGCTGCAAAAAACTGCGCTCGCACTCCTCTGTCCAAACGAAAGGAACTCCCTTCCGGGTCAAACCGGTCAACGGTGCAGCTATACGGGAGAAGTCCTGAACAAAACGCCTGTAGTAGCCCGCCAAGCCTAGAAAACTACGGATCTCAGTAACCGATGTAGGTCGGGGCCACTGCTGAACAGCCTCAATCTTCTTCGGGTCCACACAAATGCCGTCTCTCGTAACCACGTGACCCAAGAATCCGACGCTGTCCAGCCAGAATGCACACTTGGAGAACTTCACGAACAGCTGATGCTCCCTCAGAGTCTGTAACGTAATCCGCAAGTGCTGCTCGTGCTCCTCTCTGCTCCGGGAGTACACCAAGATATCGTCGATAAACACGATGATGAACAAGTCAAGATACGGCCTGAATGTACGGTTCATCAAATCCATAAATGCTGCTGGGGCGTTGGTGAGTCCGAACGACATCACCAAAAACTCGTAGTGGCCGTAGCGCGTGCGGAAAGCTGTCCTCGGTATATCCTCCTGTCGAACTCGCAGCTGATGGTATCCTGATCGCAAGTCGATCCTCGAAAAATACCCCGCACCCTGAAGCTGGTCGAACAAATCATCAATGCGCGGCAACGGATATCTGTTCCGAACGGTAACTTTGTTCAGCTGGCGGTAGTCGATACATAAGCGCAAACTTCCGTCCTTCTTCTTGACAAACAGGACCGGAGCACCCCACGGAGAAACACTCGGACGAATAAGCCCCTTATCCAACAAATCCTGCAACTGATCCTTCAGCTCTCGAAGCTCTGCCGGGGCCATCCGATAAGGCGGTACAGAAATAGGCCCCGAACCGGGAATCAAATCAATGCAGAACTCAACATCGCGCTCAGGCGGTAGCCCAGGTAGCTCATCAGGGAAAACATCAGGGAACTCATAAACTACCGGGACCCGGTCCAACGGAACCTCTGCAGCTCGAGTATCACAAATATACGCTAAGAATCCCTGACATCCCTTCCGCAAGAGCTGACCAGCGCGAAGAGACGAAATTAAGCTGGGAAGGGCGACACTACGGTCTCCCCAAATAACAAGGACTGGCTCTCCCGGAAAGCTAAATCTGACTGCCTTCTCACGGCAGTCCACCGAAGCATAACAAGTGGCTAGCCAATCCATGCCCAGAAGCACATCAAAGTCCAACATATCGAGGAGTATCAAATCAACTGATGAATCCCTCTCCCCGATACGAACGGAACACAAACGAAATACAAACCGAGCGACAAACGACTCGCCTACCGGAGTAACAACAACAAGCGGCTGATCTAACGACGATGACTCACGGCCCAACATCGGTGCAAAGTGTGTAGATACGTACGAATGTGTAGAACCTGGGTAGAATAATACCCGTGCGTCGAAAGAACAAACTGGCAAGGTACCTGTCACAACGGCATTGGATGCCTGCGCATCCTGCGGTGTCAAAGCAAAAACTCGGGCCTGTCCTCCACCGATAGCGGGCTGACCTCGACCTCGGCCTCTGCCTCCTCGTCCTCTCTGAACAGGACCGCCGCGTCCACGGCCTCTCGGTGCACCTAACTGGCGTGGAGCATCGCCTGGGGTAGGAAGTAGGGCTCTCTGAGGAGGGGGTGGTGATGGTGGTAGGGTCACATGCGGAACTGTCGCTGCTCCCTGTCGTCTCACCGGACAGTCTCTGACAAGATGGTGCAGACTCCCGCACCCAAAACATCCTGGCGACGGCTGCTGCCCCTGGGGATAAGAACCATATAACTGTCCCCGCCCAAATCCTCTGCCAGGCCTATCTCTCGGAAAGAATCTGGCGCGCTGCCTCTGAGACGGTACATCGGTGCGAATCCTCTTCGGCCCAGAAACGGCCGAAGTCCGCGATATGCGTGCCTCCATCCGCAATGCCGTATCCATAGCAGCTGAATAAGTGTCGTAGTGCTGGGCGCCAATGGCAAGATATAGCTGGGCATCAAGTCCCTGTACGAACCTCTTCACCATCTTCTCCTCGGTATCCACCAAATACTGAGAATATCGGGATAACTGTGTAAACTGGATGTCATACTCAGACACCGTCATCCCAGGTGTCTTGACTAAGGCCTCGAAGCTGCGAGCTCTGGCGTCACGAACGCTCTCTGGAAGGAAACGGGCTAGAAAGACCGCTGTAAACTCGGCCCAAGTCATAGGCGGTAGATCTGCAGCTCGACCTCTCAAGACTGACTCCCACCATATCTGCGCGAGACCCTCTAGTCAGAAACTCGCAAGGTCTACCCATCGATCATCCGAACATCTCAGCGAACGGCAGATCCTAGCTAAACTGTCAAGGAACGTCTGTGGGTCCTCCGCTGCCTCGGTGCCGGTGAATACTGGAGGTCTCAGCCTCATGAAATCCTGTAGTGAAACCGGAATGGCCACGGTGGTAGTAGTAGGAGCAGGTACCATGGTCTTCTGTGATGTAGTAGGTACGTCATCCGGCCTCGGTGTACGACTGGCTGCAACTAGGGATCCTACCATCTGACGTAGCTCCTGCATGCCTCCCATCATCTGTCGCAACTCCTCCATACCGGTCTCGAGCCTATCCATACGGCCTGGGGAAGGTGGATCGGTCTGTCCCTGCGGCGTAGGCATACCACCCTGCTCAGTCCTAGTCTCGGACGAGCCATCTCGAATCTCGTCTCTGGCGGCAGCCCTCTGTGCCCTCGTAGCCTTCGGCGGCATAGTGGCTGTTACAGGAAAATGGATAGTAAGGACAGTGCAAAAGGATTATAGGATACACGGAACTGAAGAAGGAATTTTTCAAGCAAGTATATCCTAAAGTCACTTAGGCGGAGTACCGTATCGTAAGTATGCCGCGGACATACGCACGCTACGTTACCCTGCTTAAGTCACTTACTCCATCTACCAAGGGTCATCCTACACTCACAAAGGTAAAACCTATCGCTCTGATACCAACTTTGTCACGACCCGCAGGGTACGGAACGTGACTGGCACTTAAGTTTACGAAACGTCTAAAGGCGTCCGTAAAATAAGTAAGCCAAAAGCCCAGAGAACAAAACCAATTAAGCAAAAGAGTGAAGAAAACCCAAACATTTGAAAGCAAGTTTATCAAATAAGTCATATAAAACCCCTTTTAAAAACAATACTAATTTTTTCGAAAATTTCGGCAGAGTCTCCTTTGTAAATACTGGCCCCCAAAAATGGGTACAACAAGAATATATGTAAAACCAACAAAAAGGCATCCCCAAGCGGGAGCTAGCTCTTCGCCACAAGGCGGTCACAAATCCCACGCAATGTAAATGACAGCAAGCATAATAATCATAATAAAGCATAAGAAAACATCATGTCGACTCAAGTGAGCTCGACCCCAAAATACAGCATAAAAGTCCCCAAACCTCACAGTCTCATCTCTAGGTCAATATACAATAAATCTGGTAGAAACAGTAGATGGAGTACACTAGATACAAAGAATATACAAGGTGGTACAAAAATGATAACATAACCCACCTATGAGCAAATCTCGAGCTCAAGCAAAAGAGGCAAAAGAACAAGTGCGCCCGCCGCTACTGAACTGACGGAGCGGACCTGCAAAAGACTGTGGCACAACGGGGGTGAGTTGCCAACTCGTGAGTAATAAATAACATCTACAAAGGCTATCGTATGCATGCACACAAGCATCCTAGCATCTATAATACAGGTATGACTGGATGCACTAGCAGGTGTGTATATAACATCAGTGTACTAATATGTATGCAACATGAATATCTGAGGTCTCAATAGGTATATATAAGAAATATTTTATCTCTTTTTGTTTTTTTGAAACTCTTTTAGAATGCCAGCATAATGTCAATGAATCGACGAAAATCGGTGTCCAGCAACGACACCCAAAAGCTGTCTCAAATCTCATAAATGTATCTCTGGCCTCAGCCGTCCGGCTGACCCATCTCAAATATCAATATCTCATCATCTAGCGGCCACGGTCGGTATCCTCTGGATATCCGCCGTCCCAAACAGTCACCGGTAGGTAATCCGTCCCCTGCCAGGCTCAACGTCATCACCACATTCCTCTTGCCCCGGGGTACCTTACCGGGCCCACCATATACCCGTGCCGGTTCCTCCACTCCTCGACTCGTATTTCCAAATCCACAGCAAACTCATGGTGGACGACACTTACATCACTAGAAAACCGCAATTTACATATTTAAAAAAAAATATAATAAGTTTAGAAATTTTGCGGCTTTCCTCCGAAATCCAGCAATATCATAAAATCTCAAGAAATCCTCATAAGTGCATATATCAATGATAATGAATGCGTATGATATCAAAAATCAAGTTGCGATGTGTGATTAATGTATTAAGCATGAACGATTAATATGATGAAGTACATGCACATGAATAGCAATACTACGGTTTCATTTTTAAGGAATTAAATGCAATAGTACCAGTTTAAGTATCAATTAGTAAAAGGTTTCAATTTAAAAGTTATCTAGTGTGGTGGCATGGCAATTACCAGGGTGTGTGTGTAAACATGAATAGTGCTCGTGCTGCATATAAAAACCCTGGTAATGGTGCAGGTGTCCTATGAAATGGTTTCGTATAGGTATATCAATATAATGCATGGATGCAGCAAAAAATCAATGAAGCATTTCACCCCTAATTACTAACATTACTAAGGATCTTGTAAGTTACTAAAACTATCGGGCGGCTTGCGCCATCCAACGATAGTCCCCCGTAGATGTTACATCTACTCACCGGGATCCCTAGCTAGCTGTGTCCAATCACCGCCTTTCCCTTTCGCGCCGCGTCTGACGTCTCCGCGACCGAACCTGGAATTAACATCAATACCAAATATAAGGTTACATATCAAGAACGACGCAAAACCCCAACGAAACTACTAAAGTTCGCTAGCTAGGTACAACGTGCACAAAGTGCGCGGGACACACGCGAAAATCACAAAAACTGCCAAAAACGCCGATTTGGTCGCCCGGCAAAACTAAAACCCGACTACCCAAAAATCCGCACTCACGCATCCTAAAAGTCGTAGGACAAGCCATTACAATCATCAAGATATCAAAAATAATTCATCACATAATTTTTATACAAAACTAGTAAGCATTTGCATTCCAAAATCGGTGCAAAAATCGCCGATTTGCGACAAAACGACTACAATAAAGCATAATTACCCAAGCACACTACAAGCAATCTACAAACACTAATTACAACACAATAGCAATGATTCCAATCCTATTTTCCATAACCACCAATTCTTGAATTTATAACCTAGCAAAATCCAATCAATTTCCACACTTGAAAACTTAATTTAACACAACAAAAGCCCACATAAGAAAATTAATTTCTTAGATTAGGTTAGCAAAATACTAGATAACAATTTAGGTCTAAAAAACTAAATAATGTTTTCTAAACCCTAATCAACTCATTTATCAAACTTCAAATACTATTTTCCATACATAAACCTTCTCTTGAAAATCCTAAAACAACAATTTCACACTTCTAAATTTAACTAAATTAGCATAATTTGAAGACCACAACAACAAGGTAACTTCTTTGATTTGTGTAGAAACTAGCAAGCAACATAAATTTAATTAACCACATAATGGTATGCTAACAAACTTTAGTTTAAAACAAACTACTCTTTATAAACTAGGTTAGAAATAAGCTAACTTTTAACACTAAACCATACAATTAAAGGAATTTAGCAAAAGAAAGTAATTTGATGGAAATTATACCTCTTGATCTATGGATCAAGCAAGAAAATTTTGCTCCAATTGATGGCCTCAAGCACCAAGATCCAAGCTAGGGAGGTGAATGAAAAGAAAGATGAAGGATGGTTTGAATTTGTAAGCTTGAAATTGAAATTTTGATGAATTAAACTTGAAGAATTGTGAAGAAATGAGAAGAAAATAGATGAAGAAGGGGGAGGTGCAGTTTCGGCCAGCAAGGGGAATGGGGGAGGGTGTGGGCAAGTGGGGAAAGTCATGGTCAAGTCCACAAAAGTCAATGCACCATACCTTATTCAATATAATTAAAATAAATCAAAAAAAACCCTTAAATCAACTCAAGAAAGCAACCAAAGAAAAGAGGCCAGAAATTTCTGGACTTGGTCAGGGTTGGGCTGTCCTAGGGCTGAGGGGAAGGAGAGAGGGGTTTTACAAAAGAAATTTTATGCAAAAAGGCCCCCTGCAAGTCAAAAATTGCAAGTTTTAGCTCAAAATTCAATAAATTCGTTTCATACCATAAAAATTTGTTAAAAATCAAAATAAATTACTAAAAATTTATGTTATCACTAGATTATAATTATCATAATTTTAGAGATTAAAATTAGCCCGGAAAAATTTGTATTTATCGCTAATTTAATGTATTTTCTTACCGGCTTAAAATAATATAAAAAAATTGAAAAATTAGGGAAAATTTTTAAACGACCAGAATTTCATAATTAACTCATTAGCTACTAAAAACAAGCAATTACCTATCCATTTTAAGTATAATTAGCCCTAACTGCAAAATAACGAGAAAGACGGTTTTCGGAAAAATACCGAATTTTCACCGAATTTCAGGAAAACACCAAAACGACTTTTCAAGACGCTACAGCATTTTAGTCTCATTATCGAAAAATCTTTTCAATATCAAGTCGAGCAATTCAACAAGATTCCCGACATCCTGAACGAATGCTCGTCGCAAAATTTAGTAGACGGTCGCACCCCCGATACCGTAGACAAAGTGCACTAAGGCAGAATACTACTACCGCGAGCACCCGAACGGATGCTTTCGGTGACGGGGTTCTCCTACAGTCACTTGGTCGGGGCTATGGGGTGAGGCTGTCTATTAAGTTTACCCGGCGAGTATCCGCGTACGCTACGCGATTGCGACGGACTTTTGATCACATCAAAATTCCGTGGCAACCGATCAAGTGAGACTAAACCGCTAGATTTATAACATTCATTCAGTTATCTCATAACTACTTGTGAATTCCAATTATTGTATCACATTCCGGATAAATAGAAAATGTTAAACTTTCCGATCGAACAATCAAACACCCATGTTTTCCCGAAACAGTTGAACACATGAAATAAGTTTAGAAACATCCACTTCATGCCTCAGTACCAACGGTCCAGCCGTAGAAGGGTCAAGCCAACGCCTCACATGTGGCACGCCGTACTGCCCCAAACCCTAAGGTTCAAAGGGCAGTTCAAGACGGTCACATAATCGAGTTAAGGTTTGTTGTCTTCTAGAGGGTCCATCGTGTTACTTGCACTACTTAGAACGTCATTAAACTACGGAAAAGTCCAACAATTGGAAATTTCCCGGCAGGCGAAAAAGTGGGTATTTACATCCGGTCGAACTTTTTAACATATTCTAAAATTACCCGGAAAAACACATAGACAAAATTAGGCAATCCGATCGAATCTACGAAGTCCCAATACAACCCAGAAAACTCAACTCTTGAATGATATTTAAAAATTCCCAGAAAATACAGCACCAAAATATAGGAATTACTGTGCAAACATTAATGGACGATGCGACTGTACGGCCGCGGAACCGCCGCAGAAGCCAGGCTTATGCCGCAGTTCCGCGGCGGTTTAGATGATTCAGGAGCTCGTTTTGCACTATAATTCTTATAACTTCGTGCTGAATTTTTTATGAATTTTTAATCTGGAAAAAACCCAGTTTTGAAAAAATGTACAGAGAGGGGTTATGGATTAGGGTTTCGGGTTCGATCGGGTTTCTAACTCCGTCCACACATCGCCTAAGGCTCTAGCTAGGCTCTGATACCACTGTAGGGTTCCTAGGCACACCCATAAGGTTCTACAAGTGATCAAACATGGCCAATTCAAAAATTTCCTATGTGCCAAGTGACCCTAAGCAAGATCATAACTAGAGGTATAGGCGAAACAATATATGTTAACAACTTAACTAAGAGTAAACCGAAAATACAACCTTTGTAGATCCGGTCCTCCACCTCCATAGCTCCGTGTTGACGTCCCTCCGCTGTACCCATCGGAATCATAGACTCTTGCGGTGGTTTCATCGGAGAAATGGGTGGGCTAGGTCGTCGACTTCGATGCCGTAGATGATCTACGTCAAGGAAACTCAAGATCAAGCTCCAACTTCACCAAGTCATGAAACTTATGAAGAAAACACCCTATACTACATGGCAAGTGGTAGAGGATGAAGAAATAGGAAGTGGGTTCACTTTAGAATTGGATTTCTCACTCTTTTTCTCAAATCACCATTGAAGCTAGCAAGCTTCTTTCTTCTTGAAGAAGAAGAAGAAGAAGAAGAAGAAAAGAATATGATAAGTATTATTGAAAATAGAAAATAAAGTGATTCTTATCATATAGCAACCATGGTTAAGTGTAGAGAATAAACTAGGGTTAGGTTTAATGGTTAGGTTAAGGCTAAGAAACAAAATGGTCAAAGCCTCAAAGCTTCATGAAGTTTCAACAAAAGACAAAAGAAGAAACCATTTCATTTCTTTCCAAAATAAATGAATAAATAAAAATAAATAGATAAGTAAATCAAAACCCTAACCATTAACATAACCATGATTTAATCATACACACCCAAGATTGCATGTATCATCAAACATGATACAAACAAGTGCATAAAAAATATATCACATATACAATGTGCACATCAAGTGAGAAAATCAATCTTGAGTGAACCAATACTTGTTAATGCAAAGTAATATATCAAATATATAATTATACATTAAATCATTAAATCAACACTTGATTTAACGATCCGGTCATATCGCATATGACCGACTAATATCCAATGTATCGACTTATCGAATCAATCTTCGATTCGATAACTAGGTTATATCGCATACAACTATTCAATACATACATCGCGAGAATAGAATACGGTATCACATACACGCATTATCCTCGGTCCCACACATATCTCATATGCGCTCCTATTTCATTTCGCTTGAGCCAGGAAACATCCGTGTAGGACCCTAAAGACTCGTCAATACACCGGCAGCAGGTGATTATCATATCAAACACCCACAAGCCGCAAGCGGTCTGCTAAACGTAACGGCCACCTGGGTATTGAGCGATCAGAAGATCGACGAGCAAGCCCGCTCACACTCCTGTGAATCCAACCAGTAACACTTACCGTACAGTCCGGTCTGTTCGTCTGATATGTCGCATATCTCGCCTAGGGGTGGTAAACGTCAGACCCCAATAGCTTGATAAGTCATGCTGACGTGAGGTCCATAACATGTGTGAAACTACAGATAACACTTACCAGTAGATCACTGCAACCCTGGCCAGGTATTTCCAGTTATGGCCAGTCGAGCAGAGAGCAACATCAACCCCCTATACCGGGAGAAACGAATCCCCTCCTATCGTTCATTGCCTCCATGTGAATCGGGACTGTACCCAAAAACCACCTGTTTGCACGACTCAGTAGAGTCGTGGTAGGGTGGAGATCAAAGCACAGTGGGAGACACACAAGACTCTATGATGATCTCGGGTCAACAGACTAAGCTGTACCAGTGTCACCAGAGAACTGCCATCTGACGTGAGGTATAATACCATCTGGGAGTTCTCGGCGAGTCCGTTCAGTGTACCCAGTCTCCACTGAGCACCCGCATACCATCTCTGATGTCAAACACCAATGGATATGGGATCATCCATCGCCCATCATATGGGTCGAGAAGATATACGCTAGTCTACTCTGGAATATCGATGCCCCGTCTCGATATTCCCACGACTAGGAACATTGAAGGATGTACTCATGGACTACGCAGGCCCCACTAGTATGATCTACATCATAGTCCCGGAAGTCGAGTACTCGTCCTAAGGGCTTTATCAACATGTAACAGTGAGACAGAAAGTATACATGTTAAGATAAAAAGCAACCAGATAGCGTACTATCATGTCGAGCAAGAAAGTCCTACCTATATATGTCCCAGCATCCATTACAATATACATCCAATGCATAGTAATGGCCTCTAGGGCATACATATAACTAACAGAGCCATATATCCCTGCCACCATATTGTAAAAGCGTTGCACTCTTCGGTGGGGTGCGCAATCTTTCGATAATATAAGTAGTAGCTAGGATGTGTTTCTGCTTTACCAAAGGCGTTCGCTTCGGGGGATGGTAGCTTCATTCCCATCGATATGGCTTTAGCGAACCTCTTTCTCGTCTTGAACCTGTTTTTATTTGCAATGGAGGTATTTTAATCTGGCGGGAATATTTCAGCCCTTTCGTCCAATCGCCGGCGTTTGGTCTTTTCAAATATGGCCATTTCACACTCCCGATTAGCTTTTCTTTTAAGAAGGGCTGTGTTCAGGAATGCATCGATCATTTGGTTTGATGGCCCTGGAAGTTCCGGTTCAGGATTCGCCCCCAGTTTCTTGGTGCAAGGAGCTTCTTCATCGTCTATCGATGAGTGAGAGATCGCATGGCAACTCGCCACGTAATCTTCATATTCATCTGACGAGTCCTGTTCCTCGTCTCCGTCCTCAAGGACGTGGCTGAGGAACTCTTGGAGCGTGATTGGAGTCCGCGCCTTCTGGTTATACACTTCCAGGACATCAATTTGCTTTTGCAGGTCAGTGCGCTTGTCGCCAGGCTTCACGGGCTTCTTGGATTTCTTTTTCCTCTTCGAAGATTTTGACGGCTGGGTGTGAGTGCTTTGGCTATCACCACCGATTTTTGGAGTTGGGCGCGGTTTCAGCATCCCCTCGATGATTTTAGGCTCCAGTGGATTCTTCCACCTAAATGCCGGACATGTGTGGAGATCCTTCAGCATTCTTTTTGTCTTGGATTAAAGAGTGACCTCCCATGGAGCTTCTTCTATGAAAGAGCATGATGCCCCCGGTGTATCTGTTTTCTTGGGATTGTGTGGCCGAGGCGGGTTCACCTTCCAATTCTCAGATAATACGAATTTTCCCTGTTGGTATTGATCTTCTATCTAGCTTTTGAAGATATAACAATGCTCGATTGGATGGCCCAACATTCGGTGATAAGGGCAGTAGTTAGGATTGCTAATGTCGCCGGGTTGCGCTGGGCGTCTTTGCTCTGGCAGATTGATGAGCCTGTTACGCAGTGCAAGCTCGAATAACCTCTTCGTCTTGTCTCTAGGGAACGAGTAAGGGCGACTCATTTTATCTTCAAGATATCGAGTCCTGTTATTTTGGAGATCAACGGGTCTTGGGCCACCGGGCTGCTGTTGAGCATTGGCGACGATGATCGCTTTTCCCTTTCCCTTCTCGTTTTGACAGTCCGGCTTTGGAGAAGACGGTCTATGACCCATCTGGTCTATTGGGGCTAGTTTGTCGATCAAGGCCTGGAAAGTAGTCGGCTTGAAGAACATCATGAACTGGGAGATGGTTGCAGGAGGGTCCAGAGTGCCCACGAACATACCCACCGCCGGTGCTTCTTCGATGCGTTGTTCACACTTCGACCACAGATTCCGCCATCGTATGGCGTATTGGACCCACGTCTTGCCTGGCTTCACCCTGGCATTGATCCATGCCGTTATCGGGGTGCGTTCACTAGCACTCGCGAATCGCTGGGTGAATAACAGCTCCATTTCCGCATATGTCTTGACGGAGTCGTTTGGAAGATCGGAGTACCATTCGAAGGCCGACTCCGACAAGCTGCCGATGAATTGACGGACCAAAAGCTTATCATCGCCCCCGGTGTTGCCGCAAAGAGCCCTGAACTGAGCGACTTGCTCGTGGGGATTGCCTGCCCCCTTGTACACGTGGAATTTAGGGATCGTGTATCCCGGCGGGTATTTTATTTGATCATACCAGTCTGGATACGGTCGTCCAGTTTTAACGACATGGTTGGTCGCTTCATTCTCCTGGTGAGCTCGTAACTGCTGAGCAATATAGTCATCCAGAGCGGCCTTGGAAATGGTTTCCTCTTTGGCTGCTGAAAAAGCCGGTGGAGAATTCGATGTCTCTCCTCTGTCGTCTTCAATGATGATAGGAGGGTCTTCAGCTGGAGGTTCTGGTTGTAACATCATCCCGACCATATCTTGGAAGAGAAGCGCCATTCGTTTTATATTAGCCGCTTGTTCTGCTGCTTCTCTATCCATCTTTTCGAGGACTCTGCGGAGGAAGTCGGCATCAGTTTCTTGTTCATGACGCTGCTCCGATGATGCCTCAGGGCTTTCTTTTGGCCCGGTGAGTGCGGCCATTGCAGTCAGCATCTCTTGAAGCTTCTGCTGTTGTTGTTCCTGAGCCCTTGTTATTGATCGGGTGAGCGATCAGTGGCCCGTTGAAGCGTGGCTTTCGTCTTTTCCAGAAACCATGTAAACAGTATGGACCGTTATGCCCCCAGACTTAGGGCGTTTGGGCTCAGCGACTTTGTGGACCGCCACATTCACAGGGGCTTTCTCTGGCCTCCTTCTCTTTTGAGTGGTTGACGTCGAGGGGGCCGTTACAGCGGGCACCCATGTAGTCATCGTCCTTTGTGGCTTGCCGGGACGGTTCTCTTCCTGCTGAATCTTCAGTTTCTTCTGTCGGCGGGTATAATCTTGATCAATCACCGACTCCTGGACCCGTCGCCAGACTTTGTAAAATTTGGAGGACAGCCGTTGAGGGGGCTGATCCGGCTTTATTTCTGTAAAATTCTCCATCGGTGGAGGAGATCTTTTCAGTACGGCGGTAGGAGAGTTCCTGCACACCTTGTTCAGCAGTTCAAAGCTGTTCCCGGTTGGAACAACAACATTGATTTCCACCATTGGAGCTGGTGGAGTTAGCCCAGAGGGGGAGTTTCCCCCAGCCTTCTTTACTCGGCGCCAGTAGCGACGTCGAGCACGTCAAGCTATTGGGATGGTTTCAGCTTGAGGGGCGACTTCGTCTTGCCTCCTGTTCAGGTGAGGCGCTGCCAGTACTAGCCTCTTGAAGACCGGCGTCCGTTGAGTAGCGGTATCCAATCTGTCAAATACAGACTTTTGAGCAGGAACGAGAGCCGGAGTGGGAGCCGGAACAGTCAGTCTTGTGAAGACCGACCCTTTGGCAGGAGAAGCCGCCTTGACGACTTCAGGAGCAGGGATGGCTATCCTCTTCGGAATAAACTGTTCTGGAATTGCAGGCTTCATCATGGAACCACATGAATTTTGGCCCAATCTGGCGAAGACTGAGGCGCTGGAGCTGGACGACCCGTTGAGAGGGGCCGCGGTAGTAGAAAGCCGATCAAAGACCGACTTCTTGGGAGCTTCTAGTGTTGGTATAGGGGTGCTGAAGCTCATCGGTGGGAGCATAGTCCCAAAGAACAATCCGGTGGAGGCCTGAGTCACCTGGTCCACCAGCATCGTGAACAAGGAGGCTGCTTGGGACCCGTAGGCTATGCCTCCAGATGAGGCGGAGCGCAAGTTACAATTGCAGTTAGAATACTTCACGCAAGTGGATTCCATTGATGTTTCACTTTCTGCGTCGAGCAAGAAACCAAATCTTAATACCTCGAACCCAAGGGCAACCATATAGAACCGCGATTCGTTCGCGAACACGACACACGAAGTGTGGAGTGGAAAGAGGAAAAGGTCCAACCAGGCGTGCCAGAATCTGTTCCCCGCCGGAAATCGGAAAGACAAACATCTTGCCTGAATCTGGGGGCAGATGCTAATTGGTGCTATCCGTCCACCTCTCCGAGAATACCAAGTTGATTTATGGCACCATGTATAGAATGTTTAAACGGATGCGGCCGGTGTAGCAGACTTCATCAGATTCCTCCTCCTTTGAGGGGTTTTTGATTGTGGGGACGCTCTTTCCTGCAGGCGCAAGCCCCTGCAGTTAATTACGCTACCGCAACGCGGTAATAACTTTCTCCTTCTCCAGATGGTCACTTCGTGTCGTGGGTGTTTGTTTTGTTTATGGTTGCCCGTGGATTGTATACGGAGACTAATTTATGTTGTCGTGCATAGGGCGTGGATTTGTCCAAACCCGTATCTTCTTAGATATGGATTTGGGGTTTGGGTTTAAGGATACGTTAGCCTCAATTGAGACAAAGATCAACTTAAACGTTTGTTAAGGATACGTTAGTCTAATTTTTAGACTAAGATCAGCTTAACAGGATCATTTAGATCCAACAAGAAAGCATTTGGCCTCTGATGTTTAGTTTAGAGACATTGCGGTCGATTACCAGTTTAAGGACATGCTGGTCCAATGTTAGTTTAAGGACATCTCGGTCCAGTGTTAGTTTAAGGACGTCTCGGTCCAGGTTAAGGACATCGTAGTCCATGAGTTTAAGGACCCCACAGTCCGGTTTAGAGATATCGTAGTCTATAAGGTTTAAGGACATCGCAGTCCATGATTTTAGGGACCCCACAGTCCGGTTTAGAGGCATTGTACTCTAAAAGGTTTAAGGACATCGTAGTCCATGAGTTTAAGGACCCCACAGTCCGTAGTTTAAAGACATCGTAGTCTATAAGGTTTAAGAACATCGTAGTCCATGAGTTTAAGGACCCCACAGTCCGTAGTTTAAAAACATCGTAGTCTATAAGGTTTAAGGATATCGTAGTCCATGAGTTTAAGAACCCCACAGTCCGGTTTAGAGACATCGTAGTCTATAAGGTTTAAGGACATCGCAGTCCATGAGTTTAAGGACCCCATAGTCCGGTTTAGAGACATCGTAGTCTATAAGGTTTAAGGATATCGTAGTCCATGAGTTTAAGGACCCCACAATCCGGTTTAGAGACATCGTAGTCTATAAGGTTTAAGCTGTAACGCCTTAGAATGTGTTTTGTGGCTAATTATATTTTTATATATAGTTTTTAATAAAAAAAATTACCGAATTGGTTTTTAATTATTTTATCCTATTTAATGATTATTTTATTAGGTTTTTCCTAGTCTTGCACACACTTATGCATGTTTACTAGGGTGCTAATTTGGAGGTTGACTATGATTAGCAATCATGGTAAGCTAACCATTTTTCTTTAAGCTAGTTTTAATAATTTGGTTAGGTACTTTTGGGTTTAATAGTGTATGGTTGTTCTTTTAAAAAAAATAAAAAGGGTTTTTAAAAATAAAATGAAAAAGGATTTAAAATTTGACTTTCTTTGTTGACCTTAGGAGAGAGAGAGTGAGGGCATGGTGCTACATGGCCCAAGCCATGCTTCATTAAATGAAGAAAGAGAAAGAGAATGGGAGGGGTTTTGTGTGTTCTCTCATTTCTCACTCATTTCTCTCATTTCTCTCACTCTCAAACACACACACCCCCCCCTACAACAGCAGAAGCAGCAGCCTCAGAACCAAGCAGCAGCAACACCAGAGGCAGCAACATCAGCAGCAGCCATCAGCAGCATCAGCATCAGCAAACAGCAGCAGCAGCAGCAGGCAGCAACAGTAGCAGCAGGAGCTCCAGCTACATGCAGCAGCTCTTCCTCCCCCATACACTTCTTCTCCTGCTTCTTAGGGTACCATAGGATATATTGTCTGAACGAAATTCCCCTTTTCCTAGCTTGTATGTAAAATTAGCTTCGGTTTGCATTTTAAGTAAGTTTAGTGCTAAATTATGGTGATTTGTGTGAGATGTTGACCAAGTGATGATTGTGTTAGTTAACCCTGATTATTTTAGTGTTATTAGGGTCACTTTAACTAAGAATTTCCCAGATTTCACTAAAATACCATAGGGTTTCTATTTTGTGCAAAATTGGTGTTTTTATGCGATATTTTAGCATTCTGTGATCTGCTATTGACCTGGATCCTTCAGAGTAAAATTGAGAAAACTGGGGCATGCTTATTAGGTCTAGAACACACCACCAGAACACGAGCCCCAAATGTTTCATCTTGGCCGCAGATTTAATAGGATTGGCCGCAAATTGCGGCCAGGTAGGGGGCAGGGGTTTTGGGGTCTTGGCTAGGGTTCTCTGCAGTGTTTTCTAGTGTTTTGGCATGTATAGTTTTGTAATATTTGACCTGTAGGAAAATCTGGGACAATATATCGTATTTTTAGTTCGTTGTGTTTGCGCGATACGCGCGATACATGAATGGGTTCTGCGATCCAGCGTGTCGCGGTAGTTTTAGACGCGTATACACACGTTTCACCGTATCGTGCACACGCACGTTTAGTTCGCGACGCGAGTTTCTCGTTTAGTGTCGATATCGAGTTTTGCGAGATATTTGCTTATATATATGTTTTCCTTGTCTAATTTTCAGGTTTGCAGGTGGGGACTACGGACACTGCTACAGGGAGAAACAGGTGGTAGGATTCACCTAGCTTGGAGCGTAGGGAAGTAGATTTAACATTTACAGGAAAATCGCCCGCATGGCGTTATGCGTCAGGGCTAGAATTCTAATACTTGTCGCATATTCTCCGTCATTGTTAGAATTGCGCCTTTACCCTATTACTTAGATATAGTTGTACTGTGACTAGTAGCCATAGGACACTGCACATATTATTGACGGTTCATGTTAGACGACCACGGATTGTATGCTACACACACACCGTCAATAATTGCCATGTCACACACAAACCATTATAGATATTATATTGCTTCGTTAGGGACTTTACGACATCGATTCACATTACTTATCACATTTGATATTTAGCTACACAGATACCTTGCTCATATTTTACTTATACCCAGTGGGGTATACCATATCATTTACTTATAGCTAGACACCTATACTTAGCTATACCTTGTTGATCTCACATACATTTGGTTTTAGCTACAGATATACCTTACTCATATATTCCACTTATACCCAGGGGGTATACTTCATCAGTTCTTATAGGTAGATACCTATACATTGCTACACCTGTATGTTACACATATATTCAGTTGCGGTTACATATTTACCTTTACTGATGTTACTTAGCAGTTTTCCTTTTATATGCTCGCATTTCAGTTTATGTCGCATATATTCTATTCATGGATTTGCGCATTGATATTTGGATTTTACATGATATTTTCTGGATTTGGGAACCGCGAGAGTTTATGAAATTATGCATACATTGAAAAACCCGTTTTCCTTGATATGATATTTTCGCATCCACCATGAGTTTTATCGGTGCTGATATATATATACCCCTACGAGGAGGCGTCGAGGCCGTAGAGGGTATATGGTGGGGCCCGGAGGTACCCCGGGGCAAGAAAGGGATGTCGATGTACCATGCCGATGAGCCTGGCAGGGGAGCCATACCATCCGGTGACAGTACCAATGACTCGGCGGGGATCATGGAGATACAGTTGGGAGTCATGTACATATGGATACGTGGGAAGGCGAGGGTCAGAGCTAGGCACTCATGCTTTCCTGGATAGCGTATGATACGTACCTATCAGGATGCTAGTCTTGGTGACAGCATCTGATAGATCAGGATTTCTGTGTCGATGCTCGGCACATTGTTTTCATGATATTTCTTTTAACACCTTTGTATATATAACAGGGGATTTAGCCATTGTTATATATACCCTTACACCAATATTAGTGGAGTGGGACGCTAATATATGTGTATTGACCCCATCATATTTATTTCTGCAAATCTATATATTTTGGATGTTAGAATTTTACTTGAGATTTGATTTGGGATATAGGTAATTCATTGAGATTGGATATTGGATATATATGAGATTGCTGATTTGTACATTCGGGATATAGGAGATCTATTCGATATTGTACATTGAGGAGATGTGAGACTTATATGATATGAGAGCCCAACTTGGGGCTGATTTGAGGAATTGCGAATTTGAGTGTCTTGATGGATTGTGATCCTACCACGATGTCAGGTTTCCGTGGAAATGACATATTTCACCCCATACCTCACACTTAGCTATTTATGCATTGTTCCATGTATTAGGAGTACCTGTTAGTGTACCGTTCATGATTGCTGCATATCTACATTCTCATATCCCTATTGCATGATTATTGCATACTATTGTCATGTTATTATTGCTTCACATACTGGTTGTACCTGCTAGTGTACATTCCATTATTCTGCATTCACATGACCTGTTATTACTGTAAATTGCATATCTTAGATTCATGCTGTACGTAAAAACCTGCGATTACCTGTATATATTATCTACTATTCATGAGTTGGCAACTCACCCCCGTTGTGCCACAGATGTTTTGCAGGGTGTTTCCCCAGAGTAGTCGAGGCAGGCTATTCACCCATCATCTTTTGCTACAGATACCACATCGGCTCACAGTGTACTATTTTGCTTAGGTGGGTTTGATGATTATCTGTATTTCATATTGTACATTCGTTGTATCTTGTACTCTCCATCTACAATTATGTTGTTGACTTAGAGACTTGGTGAGGACGATATTGTATATTATTTTTGGATTTGTTGTCTTTTATACAGCTTTATCTCCATTGTCTTTATTTCTTCGCTACAGCGTCGTATATTTGTGATGTGGATTGTTTTCCGCCTTTAGGCCAGTTTTTACAAAAAGGGATGTTTCCAAAATTTTAAGGAAAGAAAGTTGGACTTTTAAAAGAATTTGGGTTGCGATTTCAATTGTTTCAAAAACTTTTATTATCTTTTCCGTATTTTCATGGTTTAGATTTCTGGGTTTTGGCTTTCTTTTACTGCGTTACGTCTTTATGCGTTGCGTAGTATTAGGGCCGTCACGTGCCAATTTTGGGTCGTGACAAAGTTGGTATCAGAGCGCTAGGTTTTACCTTTCAGAGTGTAGGATGACCTTAGTATGATGGAGTAGGTAGCTTATGCAGGGTAACGTAGAGTGTGTATGTCTGCAGCATACCCATGATGAGGTACTTCGCCTTAAGTGACCTAAGTACAAATTGCTTGAAATTCCTTCCTTGATGATTCATATCCTTGTGATTCGATTTCCGTATCCTTATCGAAGCTCATCTTTATTTATAGCCTTGCCGCCGATGACAATGGGGACTCAGATTGATGTAGCGAGGGCCGAGATCAGAGTTGGCTCGGGAGAGACGAGCGCTGACCAGGATGGCACTCTAGTTGCACAGGTGCAAACTGATCAGCCTTCGACATATAGTATCGATAAGCTTGTGGCAGAGATGCAGGACTTCCGCCAGACTATGAGTTTTTTGGTTGATGTCGTTCGGGAGCTACGACAGGAGGTTGTCACCCCTGTTACTCAGTTGTTCCTTGGGATTAGCATGCAGCAGTCCGTCACCTACATAGCACCAGTGGTTGCAGCCCCAGTGGACGAGGCACATGTTAGTTATATGTATGCCCTAGAGGCCATTACTATACATAGGATGTATATTGTAGTGGATGCTGGGACATATATAGGGAGGACTTTCTTGCTCGACATGATAGTATGCTATCTGGTTGCTCTTTACCTTAACGTGTACACTGATTGTCTCTCTGTTACATGTTGGTAAAGCCCTTAGGATCTGTACTTGACTACCTGGACTATGATGCGGATCATACTAGTGGGGACATGGTAGTTCATAAGTACATCCTTCAAAGTCCCTAGTCGTGGGTGTATCGAGACGGGGCATCGATATACCAGAGTAGACTAGCGTATACCTTCTCGACCCTTACTGATGGGCGATGGATGATCCCATATCCATTGGTGTTTGACATCGGAGATGATATACGGGTGCTCAGTAGAGACTGGGTACACTGGACGGACTCGCCGAGAACTCCCAGATGGTATTATACCTCACGTCAGATGGCAGTTCTCTGGTGACACTGGTACAGAGTAGTTTGTTGACCCGAGATCGTCATAGAGTCTTGTGTGGTTCCCACTGTGCTTTGATTTCCATCTTACCACATCCAAGAGGGCGTGCAAAACGGTGGTTTTTGGGTACAGTCCCGAGTCACATGGAGGCAATGAGCGATAGGAGGGGATTCGTCTCTCCCGGTATAGGGAGTTGATGTTGCGCTGTGTTCGATTGGCTATAACAGGAAATCCCTGGCCAGGGTTGCTGAGATTTACTGGTAAGTGATACCAGTAGTTTCTCGAACAGTTATAGACCTCATATCGACACGACTTATCGAGCTATTGGGGTCTGACGTTTACCACCCCTAGGCGAGATATGCGACATATCAGACGATCAGACCGGACTGTACGGTAGTGTTACTGGTCGGATTCACTGGAGTGTGAGCGGGCTTACTCGTCGATCTTCAGATCGCTCAATACCCGGGTGGCTGTTACGTTTAGCAGACCGCTTGCGGCTTGTGGGTGCTTGATATGATCATCACCTGCTGCCGGCGTATTGACGAGTCTTTAGAGTCCTACACAGAGGTTTCCTGGCTCAAGCGAAACGAAATAGGAGCGCATATGAGATATGTGCGGGACCGAGAATAATGCGTGTATGTGATACCGTATTCCATTCTCGTGATGAATGTATCGAAAGGTTGTATGCGATATAACCTAGTTATCGAATCAAGGGTTGGTTCGATAAGCCGATACATAGAATACTAGTCGGTTATATGTGATATGACCGGATCGTTAAATCAAGTGTTGATTTAATGATTTAATGCATAATTATATATTTGATATATTACTTTGCATTAACTAGTATTGGTTCACTTTAAATGGATTTTCTCACTCGGATTGTACACATTGTATATGTGATATACTTTTGTGCACTTGATTGTATCATGTTTGATGATACATGTTATGCTAGGGTTTTTGTGTAAAGATCAAACCATGGTTACATGATTATGGTTAGGGTTTTGTTTTATTCACTTATTTATTTATCCATTTTCATTTTGGAAAATAAATGAGAAGAGAAAAGAATGGTGGCTTTATTTGTTGTTTAGTTGAAGCTTCATGAAGCTTTGACTTTGTCCACCATTCTTATCTCATCCTTAACCCTAACCATTCCTTTAACCCTTGGTTAATTCTCTACACATTACCATAGTTAAAATTATGATAAGAAATGATTATTCATTTTCTATTCTATTATTCTTATCATAACATTATCTTCATCATCTTCTTCTTCTTCCTCACAAGAAGAAAGCTCTTTTCATCAATGGTGATTGATGTTTTTGAGTGAGAAATCCAATTCTAAAGTGAACCCAACTCCTATTTCTTCATCCTCTACCTCTTGCCAAGTAGTAGAGTGTGTTTACTTCACAAGTTTCTTGACTTGGTGAAGGTGGAGCTCGATCTAGCGATGCCTCGACGTAGATCATCTTCGGCATGGACACCGACGACCTAGCTTGCCCATTCTCCGACGAAGCCGACGCTAGAGCCCGGATTTGATTTGGACAGCGGAGAGGACCTCATCTCGGAGCCGTGGAGGTGGAGGACCGGATCTACAAAGGTTGTATCTCCGTATCTCTTAGTTAAGTGTTAACTAGTTAGCTTTTTCGCCTAGTTTTCTAGCAAACGATCCGTAGTCGGGTCTCTCGGCACCTAGAATTTTTGAAATTAGCATGTTCGATGCCTTGTGAGACCTCACTAGGGTGTCTAGGGACCCTACAGTGGTATCAGAGCCTAGCTAGAGCCTTAGGCGAAGTCTAGACGGAATTTGAAGTCCGAACGAACCCGAAACCCCAATACAAAATGCTCTCTGTCCTTTTTCTAAAAACAGGGATTTTTCCAAATTAAAAATTACTAAAAAATTCAGCAGGGAAAAATAAGAATTACGATGCAAAAATATTTCGGTGAACAGTAATTAGTGCGGCGGAACCGCGGCAGAAGCCTACCTTCTGCGGCGGTTCCGCGGCTCTCTGGTGACGTCAGCCCTATATTTTTGCACAGTAATTCCTGATAAATTCTTCTGAGTTTTCTGGGAATTTTTAAAATTTATTCAAGAGTTGAATAATCTGGGATTGTTTTGGGGATTCGGTGTTTCGATCGGAGCATCAAATTTTGTCTGTGTGGCTTTCCGGACAAATTTTAGAATATGTTAAAAAGTTCGACCGGATATAAATACCCAATTTTTTCCCTGTCGGGAAATTTCCAAGTGTTGGATTTTTCCGTAGTTTAACGACGTTCTAAGTAGTGCAAGTAACGTGATGGTCCCTCTAGAAGACAACAAACCTTAACTCGATTATGTGACCGTCTTGAACTGCCCTTTGAACCTTCGGGTTTGGGGCAGTACGGCGTGCCACATGTGAGGCGTTGGCTTGACCCTTCTACGGCTGGACCGTTGGTACTGAGGCACGAACTGAATGTTGCTAGACTTGTTTCATGTGTTGATCTGTATCGGGAAAAGTTGGGTGTTCGATTGTTCGATCGGAAAGTTTGACATTTTCTATTTATCCGGAATGGGATACAATAATTGGAATTCACAAGTAGTTATGTGATAACTAAATGAATGATATAAACATAGCAGTTTAGTCTCACTTGATCGGTTGCCACGGAATTTTGATGTGATCAAAAGTCCGTCGCAATCACGTAGCGTACGCGGATACTCGCCGGGTAAACTTAATAGACAGCCTCACTCCATAGCCCCGACCAAGTGACTGTAGGAGAACCCCGTCGCCGAAAGCATCCCTCCAGGTGCTCGCGGTAGCGGTGTTCCGCCTTGGTGCACTTCGTCGACGGTATCGGGGGTGCAGCCGTCTACTGAAGTTTGCGATGAGCATTCGATCAAAATGTCGGGAATCCTGTTGAATTGCCCGACTTGGTATTGAAAAGTGTTTTCGATAAAGAGACTAAAATGTGGGGTTTATAATTGTTAGGCATGCGATGTCTAAGAAATTCATTTGGTCAGGCATGCGATGTCTGAGGTGGTTGCGGATTCCAACTGTTGTAGTTTTACACTTTCTTTTCTGTGACCGTAAGTGTAATATTTGATATCGCCGGTTTCGTTGCTATATGTCAACGACAATTGGGATGCGCATATTTACTTACGTTGAGGACATGTGATGTTATGTGTTGCTGGATATGTTATATTGGATCGTCGTGTTTGAATAGCCGGGGGTTTTTATGTGAGATGAGTGTTTTTCATTTTCATTCATGTAAAAACTTGTATGTAATATTCTTTTATTGGGGCACTTCCAGGTTGCGGAAGTTGTCACCGTTTGTATATTATTTACTTTTCCGCACTAGGATAGACCTAAGGAGGAGGGCACAAGTAACCGGGTTCTGGAGTCCAGTGGGAGACCAACTCGAGGAGTCGGGTCCGGGTCTCCTAACTCTAGAATTGGTAGGGTTGCTTGCCGCTCTCGTAGGGGTCTAGGGGTGTGGGTTTGGCTATTCATCACGACCGTGGAATCCGTGTTTTATACTGGCTCGTATTGAAAACACGGACGTCCTAGTATATCCAATATTTCATATGTTTCTTCTGCTGCGATATCTGTGATGTGATCATGTGATGTTCTGTGATAGATACAGTATATAGTATATATGATATATTATATAGGCGTTACTTATGTTTTACACCCGCGCTAGCCCTGCCCCGCTCTGCCGTTAGTTACCTAACTTAACGGTGCACGAGGGGACATCGAGGCGAATGCGGATGGCATAAGTGTACGTCGTATTTATCTGTGATGTTTAGGTATTTAAATGATGGGACATCATTAATGTGATTAATGAAAGTAAAAGAAACCTAAAGATGTTGTAGAATCGAATTTCAAAATTAAAACAGGTAGCTACAGTTTTTGCTTTGCACAGCGGTATATGTGATATATCCTGCACCTTATTCGATGAGGAAAGGACCGAGATCCCTTCACCGGGAGTGACTCCTTTAGCAATAACTGGCAGATGCTACACACTCGGTTTGTCTTTTGATTGCTTTTAAGAGTTTTTGCTTTGCACAGTGATATATATGATATATCCCGCACCTCATTCGACGAGGAAAGGACCGACGATCCCTTCACCGGGAGTGACTCCTTTAGCAAAACTGGAAAAGCCTAAAAAACACTCCATTTCAAAATTCATTTGATTCTACAACGATATCAAGTTCATTACGCAATAGGTTTTCAGAAAAACCTGTCGTAGCCCTCCGTCATTTCAGATAAGTAGTAGTTAGTATTCGTGCTACGTTTGTTGGCCTGCGTCAAGGCGTAGTGTGCGGTAGCTAACTGGTGCTTATCTGCATAAGCATATGATGTGATTGGATTAGGGTAGTCGTGCGACTTTGTTGGCCTGCGTCAAGGGTCGTGCGGGTGGGTTTAATTCAATCAGGAAATGACGGGTTGAACTTGACTAGCGGACTATGGTTTGTTGGCCTGCGTCAAGGTCATAGGACTCTAGGGGCAAAATATTATCGGGAATTTCAAGTGTTGAAATTTGCAATGAGATTGCATACCTTCTATGAGATAGTTGGATCCCGATACCCGCTGCGAGTAATTGTTACTCCTGGGAGAGTTTTATACATTACAATTAGCCGATCAAGTAGGTGTCTAGAAAGGTGTTAACGAGGTTACGCCTCTGGGAAAACGAGGTTTACATTAATTAGGTTCGTGCGAAAGCACGGGGGACCTCCCTCAAAGTACCAACACTGGCCTGGCTGAAAGATTGGCGAACTTGTAGTGTATAATTAATCCCGGCTAGTCTTTCCTTTTAGGGTTTGAAGGAAGATTTGATAAAAAGCAGTGGGAGCCATCCTGATTAGATAAAATAATAACCAATCTATTCTTGACAGAGCGCACGCTGAGTGTTTTCTTCTCTCTCTCTCCAGGTAGCGACCATATCACGCCTTAATCAAGATAATAATACGGAATATTGACCGAACCCGCTTGTTATATTGAGCTGGGGAACGTTGGTCCCGCTCCAACTTATAATTGTTATAAGACAGGGCAGGAAATTGGGGATTACCAGAATTCCCGTGCCGCCCAAACGAAGAGAGTGCATGCTGATGCATCATCTTCGGGTGTGTTCATTATACAGAACTGTTTCTCAGTATCCTTTAGGTCCTGGGTATGTGATACCAGATCAGAATCCCAGATATGTAATCTGTTACATAGGGCTACAGATAGGTAGAGAACTGAGAACGGGTGATAAGTTTCATGAGGCAGAAAACGGGGCAAGTGTTGCAGCCAAGTCTGTTGGTCACTGTCACCCTGTATTACAATACATTGATTCTGAACGAATGTTATTAGATACCGAACCTGATATACAAAATCATATCAGTCTCTTTATTAGTAAAGAAATGATAAAATTTTGTATTGTTGGATAATGTTTTGAACATTTCCTATATCAAAAGTTGATCGGTTCAGGCACGTTATCTAAAAGCATTGACGTTCTAAATCAAACTACAGTTTTTAGTATACATAACACACACAAGAGGAAGAGTTCAGAACTGAACGAATCCTTCTTGAGGCATTATAGACTAGGTCATATCAATGCGACCCGACTAGCTGAAGTTACATGTAGATGCATATTTAAATCAGTTTGAATTTACATCTTGTGAAACTTGCCAGTCATGTCACAGAGATAAGATGACCACAGCTCTGTTTATTGGAAACAGAGAAAGAGTTAGTGAACTCTTGGGATGATACATGTTGATGTATGTAGGTCCCCTGTCTACACATGCCAGGACCGGTTCTTCGTAATTCATTACATTCTCTGATAATCTCTCAAGATTCTGACATATGTTCCTGTTGAAACATGAGTCCGAGCCTTTTAAGATATTCACAGAATATAAGCGAGAAGTAGAGAACCAAAATAAGGGTATAAGTATTATGTCCTATGATGAGATCAGGGAGGAGAATACTTGTGCATGGAATTCCTGGAATATTCTAAAGGAGAATGAGATTCTCTCTCAGCATTACTCCTCCGTATACACCATAGCACGATGGTATATCGGGGCGGAGCAGATACACCCTATTTGATATGGTGTGCTCTATGATGAGTAATACTGAGTTACCTTTTTCCTTTTGGGAGTTATGCACTTACGAAGTTGCATACCTATTGAATAGGGTTCCAATCAAATCAGTTGCCTACCACTTCATATGTGATATGGAAAAGGAAGAGCCCATTTCTTAAGTTAGTTAAGATTTGGGGTTGTCCGGCCTATGTCTGAAAGCAAAATCCGGATAAGCTCGAGGCAAGGTCTGTAATGTAGAACTGGAAAGGTTCCAGCTATACGAACTACAGCAGATGATTTGATAGAACCAAGGGATTCAGTAGATACCAACGAACCTCAGCCTCTCCGCCGATCTAGTAGGGTTCCTCACCAACATGAGAGATACTTCGGTTTCTCTATGACAGTGGGAGCGAGGATTGCATCATGAGATGATGACCCAACTAGTTCCGAGCTGGCCATCAGGAGTGTGACTCTGTAAGAATGGCTGGATGCTTAGTGATCTGAGATGGAATCCATGTACACCAACAAAGTATGGACTTTGGTTGCTATATCTGAAGGGTTAAATCCCCATCAGGAGCAAGTATATCTTGAGAAGATTACTTGGTGTACATCGAAAAGTTGAGACTTTCAAAGCTAGACTTGTTAAAGTTTGCATCATTGACCAGGTGTGGATAATGATGAAACCTTTTCAAGCAACTATGCTTAAGTCCATCCAGATCCTACTTGCCACGGCTACATACCATGACTACGATATCTGGCGGTTGGGTGCCATTACTGCTTTTCTAAATGATGTTTTAGAAGAGTGCGTCTATAAGTACACAGCCAGAGGGCTTCGTAAACAGTGGGAGCAGCGGAAACGTGTGCGAGATGCTTTATATAGGATAAAGCAGGCATCGCGGAGTTGGAACATCTGTTTTGATGAAGTAGTCAAAGAGTTTGACATCATCAAAATGGTAGATGAACCTTGTATAAACAAAAAAAGGTAGTAGGGAGTATAGTGACGATCCTCGTAGAGTACGTGGATGACATACTCTTGATAGGGAGGGAGTTTCCTATGCTACGCTCGGTCAATCTCCGTTTATCACAATGATTCTCCATATAGGATCATAATGATACCTACTAACTCCTGGATTTTGGATCTATGAGATAGATCTAAATGGATGTTAGAATTCTCACTAGTTGTAGTGAGACGGTATCAACCGATCCTGGGGAGAATCACTGGAAGGGTTCCAGGGTGATAAAGACGACTGAATGTCAGTCACAGGCATTGTCTCTACCCTAAGCAAAGGGACGGTATGTTGGAAGAGTTCCAAGCTGGATACCGTGACATACTAGACGATAAAGGCTGGATGCATCGCTACTTAAGATGCTACCATAGAGGCAGTCTGGGTGTATAATAGTTCATGAGATGAACTTCGTTCCTACCATTGTGAGACAATGGAGTTGTGGCTTATGCCAAGGAACACCCGTCCCATCAGTGACCCAGGCGTATTCTGAGGCCGCATCACCTGATCATGGAGATAGTTGATCTCCAGGGTGATCGAGGTAAGGAGAGTAGATTCTGAGGACAACACAGCGGATCCACTAACAAAGGCCTGTTCCCAAAGAGAGATTTTTTTATGGGATGGTTGAGTATGAGATACTACAACCACTGCTACAGATGGCCCTAGTGCAAGTGGGAGATTGTTAGTTATATGTATGCCCTAGAGGCCATTACTATACATAGGATGTATATTGTAGTGGATGCTGGGACATATATAGGGAGGACTTTCTTGCTCGACATGATAGTATGCTATCTGGTTGCTCTTTACCTTAACGTGTACACTGATTGTCTCTCTGTTACATGTTGGTAAAGCCCTTAGGATCTGTACTTGACTACCTGGACTATGATGCGGATCATACTAGTGGGGACATGGTAGTCCATAAGTACATCCTTCAAAGTCCCTAGTCATGGGTGTATCGAGACGGGGCATCGATATACCAGAGTAGACTAGCGTATACCTTCTCGACCCATACAGATGGGCGATGGATGATCCCATATCCATTGGTGTTTGACATCGGAGATGATATACGGGTGCTCAGTAGAGACTGGGTACACTGGACGGACTCGCCGAGAACTCACAGATGGTATTATACCTCACGTCAGATGGCAGTTCTCTGGTGATACTGGTACAGAGTAGTCTGTTGACCCGAGATCGTCATAGAGACTTGTGTGGTTCCCACTGTGCTTTGATTTCCATCTTACCACGTCCAAGTGGGCGTGCAAAACGGTGGTTTTTGGGTACAGTCCCGAGTCACATGGAGGCAATGAGCGATAGGAGGGGATTCGTCTCTCCCGGTATAGGGAGTTGATGTTGCGCTGTGTTCGATTGGCTATAACAGGAAATCCCTGGCCAGGGTTGCTGAGATTTACTGGTAAGTGTTACCAGTAGTTTCTCGAACAGTTATAGACCTCATATCGACACGACTTATCGAGCTATTGGGGTCTGACGTTTACCACCCCTAGGCGAGATATGCGACATATCAGACGATCAGACCGGACTGTACGGTAGTGTTACTGGTCGGATTCACTGGAGTGTGAGCGGGCTTGCTCGTCGATCTTCAGATCGCTCAATACCCGGGTGGCCGTTACGTTTAGCAGACCGCTTGCGGCTTGTGAGTGCTTGATATGATCATCACCTGCTGCCGGCGTATTGATGAGTCTTTAGAGTCCTACACAGAGGTTTCCTGGCTCAAGCGAAACGAAATAGGAGCGCATATGAGATATGTGCGGGACCGAGAATAATGCATGTATGTGATACCGTATTCCATTCTCGCGATGAATGTATCGAAAGGTTGTATGCGATATAACCTAGTTATCGAATCAAGGGTTGGTTCGATAAGCCGATACATAGAATACTAGTCGGTTATATGCGATATGACCGGATCGTTAAATCAAGTGTTGATTTAATGATTTAATGCATAATTATATATTTGATATATTACTTTGCATTAACTAGTATTGGTTCACTTTAAATGGATTTCTCACTCGGATTGTACACATTGTATATGTGATATACTTTTGTGCACATGATTGTATCATGTTTGATGATACATGTTTTGCTAGGGTTTTTGTGTAAAGATCAAACCATGGTTACATGATTATGGTTAGGGTTTTGTTTTATTCACTTATTTATTTATCCATTTTCATTTTGGAAAATAAATGAGAAGAGAAAAGAATGGTGGCTTTATTTGTTGTTTAGTTGAAGCTTCATGAAGCTTTGACTTTGTCCACCATTCTTATCTCATCCTTAACCCTAACCATTCCTTTAACCCTTGGTTAATTCTCTACACATTACCATAGTTAAAATTATGATAAGAAATGATTATTCATTTTCTATTCTATTATTCTTATCATAACATTATCTTCATCATCTTCTTCTTCTTCTTCCTCACAAGAAGAAAGCTCTCTTCATCAATGGTGATTGATGTTTTTGAGTGAGAAATCCAATTCTAAAGTGAACCCAACTCCTATTTCTTCATCCTCTACCTCTTGCCAAGTAGTAGAGTGTGTTTACATCACAAGTTTCTTGACTTGGTGAAGGTGGAGCTCGATCTAGCGATGCCTCGACGTAGATCATCTTCGGCATGGACACCGACGACCTAGCTTGCCCATTCTCCGACGAAGCCGACGCTAGAGCCCGGATTTGATTTGGACAGCGGAGAGGACCTCATCTCAGAGCCGTGGAGGTGGAGGACCGGATCTACAAAGGTTGTATCTCCGTATCTCTTAGTTAAGTGTTAACTAGTTAGCTTTTTCGCCTAGTTTTCTAGCAAACGATCCGTAGTCGGGTCTCTCGGCACCTAGAATTTTTGAAATTGGCATGTTCGATGCCTTGTGAGACCTCACTAGGGTGCCTAGGGACCCTACAGCACATATTCCAGAGACTCTGAGAGTTCCACGACAGTGGAGGACTCGTACCAGTGTACCAGCCCAGAGACAGAGGTTTGGTCATCGAGACAGATTTCGTGGCCATCGCGGGAGTAGCAGAGGCTTAGGACGAGGACAGTCGTTCAGCTCTCATTCCCAAGAGGGTCAGCAGTCACCACGTGGATGTTTGCGATGCGGAAGCCTTCAGCTCTTCGTCAGGGATTGTTCCTCAGCACGGCGTCAGGATCGTATTTAGAGAGGCCGTGGACGTGGAAGGTTCGTTCAGAGGGCTCAGTCTACCAGAGAAGTTCAGCCAGTTGCTGGTAGGGGGCAGACACAGGAGTTTGCTTCTACTCATCGGGACGCGCAGGCGTCCAATGTGGAGTTTTCAGGTATCCTTAATTCGCATGTTCTTTTGATGTATTTGTTTGTTTTCCACACTTGTGCCGTGGTTGGGACGAGGGTCGTGTTAGGTAAATTAGCCGTTTGTTGTGTTAACTTCTGTCAGCGATTCTTTTGTTGCGCGACACGTATATCAGTTGTGTGCCAACCGGATAGGAGATAGAGATTCGTCCGTCATTTTGGTCCTTCTAGAAATGTTGGATTTGACGTTCTCCTGGGAACGGACTGGTTAGCCACGTGCTAGGCGTCTATGGACTACCGTGAGGAAACAGTCAGGTTTTGTTTTCCCCGACGAGTCAGTTCTTGTTGTGCAGGTGGATAGTTATGCCGCCTCTCACGACTTGAATTCAGCCTTTTTCGCTAGTCGGCTTTTGAGGAGATGCTGTGGATTCTTGGCGTTCATTTGTGATACCAAAATACAGTGGGTTTGTTCGACCGGTGTTCCTATTATGCAAGGGTTTTCCGACGTCGTTCCAGATGAGCCGGCGAAGCTTAGGGAGCTTAAGGATCAGCTGCAGAGTTGTTTGTTAGGGAGTTTTGTGCGTCTGAGTGTTTCGCTTTTAGAAGCTCCTATTTCTGTTCGTCAAGGAGAAAGACGGCAGTTTAAGGTTGTGTGTCGACGGATCGTTAATTGACTGGCTTACGGTGCTGATAGGTATCCTTTACCTCGCAGTGACAATTTCTTCGATCAGCTCCACAGTGCGAGACATTTTCTAAGTTTGTTCGGGATCAGGTCATCATTTTTGCGGTTCGGAGTGATGGCATTCCGAAGTTTGCCTTATGCGTGCTACGGGCTTTGTGTGTTTTGGTGAGTCATTGGATTCACTGATGCCCTGGCAGCATTCGTAGATATGATGAACCAGATTTCTTGAGGCCGTTTCTCGACCAGTTATTGTTGTGTTATTACGACATTCTGGTTTATTTAATGTGTCTTGAGGAACAGGAGTAGCACTTGAGGATTCGTTTTGCAGGCGTTGGGAGAGCCCCAGCGGTCTGCTAGATTCTTGGAGTGTTTCTTCAGGCTTGTTTGTGTTGACTCGTAGGTCTTGTAGTCACGGGAGACGGTTTCGTATGGTTCTGCGGAAGATCATGGTCGTACAGCTTAGGCCCAGACTTGTGTGCAGGACGGAGGTCCGCAGATTTGGGGCTTAGAAGGTTTTTACCGCCGTTTCGTGCAGGATTGCTAGAGTAGTGCTGCACCGTCGACCGAATTGACCGGAATGGAGGTTTCTTTACTTTGGACTGAGGCATGGGTGCAGAGTTTTCGGCAGTTGAAGATTCGGTTAACAACTGCATCAGTTCTTTCTTTGCTTTTGGTTCGGGCGACCTTGTTGTTAAACTATAATGTTTCTTGAGTGGGCTCGATTGTGTACTGAGGTGACACTATAGAGTTATCGCTTTTGCTCCCCTACATTTGGAAGAAGTACGAGAAGAATATTCCACTCATGATTTGGAGATGGCCGCGGTGGTTTTGCGTTGGGGATTTGGAGACACTTTTCGTTCGAGAGTCGTGTCTGATTTTCACGGACCACCAGAGCTTAATGTACATCTTCCTGCAGCGGATTTTGATTGTGGTGATAGTCTTCTGCAGATTTAGAGTTCTTGTGCGATCGTTGAGTACAGCTTAAGTTCGTCTCCACGGAGGGGACTACTTGCTCGAGTTCGCGCCTGACCACTTTTCTTTAATAGCTTTCGCAAGACACTGCCTGCCGATGCTCGTTCGTCAGAGATACTTGAGCATACTCGGCTGGGTAACGATTCGGAGTCCTTGATTTGTGGCAATGGGGTGCTAAGTTAGGGACGCGTTGTGTACCTGATATTATTGGGTAGAGACGTGAAATCCTAGAGCAAGCACATCAGTCAACTCTCTGTATTCATTCAAGTTCCACCAATATTGACGTGACTTGTGAGATAGTTACGGGTGGGCAGGGATGTAAAGAGAAGTTTCAGGTTTCGTTTGAAAGTGTTTGTCTTGTTGTGTGCTTGGGTCGAGCATCTGAGGCCGGCTTGAGAGTTGAAACCTTTAACCGTTCCGAAGTAGTAGTGGGAGCAGATCTCCATGAATTTCGTTATGGTGTCTACCCAGGGTTAGTCAGGGTATGACTCCATTCGGATTCTTGTCGTCTGGTTATACTCAGTTTGTTCAGTTTTTCTTTGTTAAGTTGTGCGTTTGTGTTAATGGTTGTCGGCAGTTGGGGGTCGTCAATCACCATTGTTAGGATTCTTCTTCGATTGCTATTATCAGGAGACACTCCAATTGGCAACCTTTAGGTTTAGGGGTTAGGTCGTGTCGATCACCAGTCTGTTATTCTTCTGACTCTGCGTAAGTAGGATTTTGGACCTCAGCTAGTCTAGAGACTTCGGAGATGATCCAGTTGATTCAGGTTAGGATGAGAATTGTTCATTGCGGACAGAGGTCTTATGCCGACTGTGTTGGTCGTACACTCGAGTTCGCAGGAACAGATCATGTATTCCTGCGGATTTCTCCGATAAATGACGTGTTGAGTTTTGGGAAGCTTATCCCAGGACGGTAGGTCTTTCGAGATCCTATAGGCGAGTTAGTTTCATTGCCTCTAATTTGGCACTTCCGCCCAGATTATTGGATTTTCAACCCGTATTCCTTGTGATGATACTTTACAATTACCTTCATTACCTTTCTCACATGATTCAGCACCAGACCATTTAGCTTGGACGCGATCTTTCGTTCACCAGCAGCCAATTGTATAATGGCTCGGCAGGTGGAGAAACGTCGGTCACGGGTCTTGCAATCTGTGAAGCGTTTTCTTGGACGTAGACGTATAGTGAGGTAATCATTTGGAGGATGCGAGCGAGATTTGAGAGTTGTAATCTTCTCTTTGAAGGTATGCATAGCAGTATATTTTTAAATTCGGGGACTAATTTCTTTTAAGGGGGGAGATTGTAACACCTTAGAATGTGTTTTGTGGCTAATTATATTTTTATATATAGTTTTTAATAATAAAGTTTACCAAATTGGTTTTTAATTATTTTATCCTATTTAATGAATATTTTATTAGATTTTTCCTAACCTTGCACACATTTGTGCATGTTAACTAGGGTGATAATTTGGAGGTTGACCATGATTAGCAATCATGGTGAGCTAACCATTTTTCTTTAAGCTAGTTTTAATAATTTGGTTAGGTGCTTTTGGGTTTAATAATGTATGGTTGTTCTTTAAAAAAAAAATAAAAAGGGTTTTTAAAAATAAAATGAAAAAGGATTTAAAATTTGACTTTCTTTGTTGACCATGGGAGAGAGAGAGTGTGAGGGCATGGTGCTACATGGCCCAAGCCATGCTTCATTAAATGAAGAAAGAGAAAGAGAATGGGAGGGGTTTTGTGTGTTCTCTCATTTCTCACTCATTTCTCTCATTTCTCTCACTCTCAAACACACACACACACCCTACAGCAGCAGAAGCAGCAGCCTCAGAAGCAAGCAGCAGCAACACCAGAGGCAGCAACATCAGCATCAGTATCAGCAAACAGCAGCAGCAGCAACAGCAGGCAGCAACAGCAGCAGCAGGAGCTCCAGCTACTTGCAGCAGCTTTTCCTCCCCCATACACTTCTTCTCCTACTTCTTAGGGTACCATAGGCTATATTTTCTGAACCCAATTCCCCTTTTCCTAGCTTGTATGTAAAATTAGCTTCGGTTTGCATTTAAAGTTAGTTTTGTGCTAAATTATGGTGATTTGTGTGAGATGTTGACCAAGTGATGATTGTGTTAGTTAACCCTGATTATTTTAGTGTTATTAGGGTCACATTAACTGAGAATTTCCTAAATTTCACTAAAATACCATAGGGTTTCTATTTTGTGCAAAATTGGTGTTTTTATGCGATATTTTAGCATTCTGTGATCTGCTATTGACCCGGATCCTTCAGAGTAAAATTGAGAAAACTGGGGCATGCTTATTAGGTCTAGAACACACCACCAGAACACGAGCCCCAAATGTTTCATCTTGGCTGCAGATTTAATAGGATTGGCCGCAAATTGCGGCCAGGTAGGAGGATAGGGTGTTGGGGTCTTGGCTAGGGTTCTCTGCAGTGTTTTGGCATGTATAGTTTTGTAAGATTTGACCTGTAGAAAAATCTGGGACAATATATCGTATTTTTAGTTCGTTGTGTTTGCACGATACGCGCGATACGTGAATGGGTTCTGCGATCCAGCGTGTCGCGGCGTGTCGCGGTAGTTTTAGACGCGTATACACAAGTTTCAGCGTATCGTGCACACACGCGTTTAGTTCGCGACGCGATTTTCTCGTTTAGTGTCGATATCGCGTTCTGCGAGATATTTGCTTATATATATGTTTTCCTTGTCTAATTTTCAGGTTTGCAGGCGGGGACTACGGACACTTCGACAGGGAGAAACAGGTGGTAGGATTCACGTAGCTTGGAGCGTAGTTGAGTAGATTTAACATCTACAGGGGAATCGCCCGCATGGCGTTAGGCGTCTGGGCTAGAATTCTAATATTTGTCGCATATTCTACGTCATTGTTAGAATTGCGCCTTTACCCTATTACTTAGATATAGTTGTACTGTGGCTAGTAGCCGTAGGACACTGCACATATTATTGACGGTTCATGTTAGACGAGCACGGATTGTATGCTACACACACACCGTCAATAATTGCAATGTCACACACAAACCATTATAGATATTATATTGCTTGGTTAGGGACTTTACGACATCGATTCACATTACTTATCACATTTGATATTTAGCTACATAGATACCTTACTCATATTTTACTTATACCCAGTGGGGTATACCATATCATTTACTTATAGCTAGACACCTATACTTAGCTATACCTTGTTGATCTCGCATACATTTGGTTTTAGCTACAGATATACCTTACTCATATATTCCACTTATACCCAGGGGGTATACTTCATCAGTTCTTATAGGTAGATACCTATACATTGCTACACCTGTATGTTACACATATATTCAGTTGCAGTTACATATTTACCTTTACTGATGTTACTTAGCAGTTTTCCTTTTATATGCTCGGATTTCAGTTTATGTCGCATATATTCTATTCATGGATTTGCGCATTAATATTTGGATTTTACATGATGTTTTCTGTATTTGGGAACCGCGGGAGTTCATGAAATTATGCATACATTGAAAAACCCGGTTTCCTTGATATGATATTTGCACATCCACCATGAGTTTTATCGGTACTGTTATATATATATACCCCTATGAGGAGGCGTCGAGGTCGTAGAGGGTACATGGTGGGGCCCGGAGGTACCCGGGGCAAGAAAGGGATGTCGATGTACCACGCCGATGAGCCCGGCAGGGGAGCCATACCATCCGGTGACAGTACCAATGACTCTGCAGGGATCATGGAGATACCGTTGGGAGTGATGTACGTATGGATACGTGGGAAGGCGAGGGTCAGAGCTAGGCACTCGTGCTTTCCGGGATAGCATATGATACGTACCTATCAGGATGCTAGTCTTGGTGACGGCATCTGATAGATCAGGATTTCTGTGTCGATGCTTGGCACATTGTTTTCATGATATTTCTTTTAACACCTTTGTATATATAACAGGGGATTTAGCCGTTGTTATATATACCCTTACACAAATATTAGTGGAGTGGGACGCTAATATATGTGTATTGACCCCATCATATTTATTTCTGCAAATCTATATATTTAGGACGTTAGAATTTTACTTTAGATTTGATTTGGGATATAGGTGATTCATTGAGATTGGATATTGGATATATATGAGATTGCAGATTTGTACATTCCGGATATATGAGATCTATTCGATATTGTACATTGAGGAGATGTAAGACTTATATGATATGAGAGCCCAACTTGGGGGCTGATTTGAAAAATTGTGAATTTGAGTGTACCCTTCATGATTGCTGCATACCTCACACTTATCTATTTATGCACTGTTCCATGTATTAGGAGTACCTGTTAGTGTACCCTTCATGATTGCTGCATATATACATTCTCATATTCCTATTGCATGATTATTGCATACTATTGTCATGTTATTATTGCTTCACATATTGATTGTACCTGCTAGTGTACTTTCCATTATTCTGCATTCACATGACCTGTTATTAATATAATTGCATATCTTAGATCCATGCTGTACGTACATACATGCGATTACCTGCATATGTTATCTACTATTCACGAGTTGGCAACTCACCCCCATTGTGCTACAGTTGTTTCGCAAGGTGTTTCCCCAGAGTAGTCGAGGCAGGCTATTCACCCATCATCTTTTGCTACAGATACCGCATCGGCTCACAGTGTACTATTTTGCTTAGGTGGGTTTGATGATTATCTGTATTTCATATTGTACATTCGTTGTATCTTGTACTCTCCATCTACTATTATGTTGTTGACTTAGATACTTGGTGAGGACGATATTGTATATTATTTATGGATTTGTTGTCTTTTATACAGCTTTATCTCCATTGTCTTTATTTCTTCGCTACGGCATCGTATATTTGTGATGTGGATTGTTTTCCGCCTTTAGGCCAGTTTTTACAAAAAAGGTTGTTGCCAAAATTTTAAGGAAAGAAAGTTGGACTTTTAAAAGAATTTGTGTTGCGATTTCAAATGTTTCAAAAACTTTTATTATCTTTTCCGTATTTTCATGGTTTAGATTTCTGGGTTTTGGCTTTCTTTTACTGCGTTACGTCTTTAGGCGTTGCGTAGTATTAGGGCCGTCACGTGCTAATTTCGGGTCGTGACATAAGCACATCGTAGTCCATGAGTTTAAGGACCCTACTGTCCGTAGAAATGTGTGGTTGTCGGGAACCAACACCTCTCTGAAGACGTTGAAGGATTACAACGACAAATATCAGAGGAGTAAAGAGATGTACCCTCGAACCAGTGTGTATTGGTTAGAAGATTCGTAGTCCAGTTTGGGACTAAGATCTGTTGAAACATTCATGAGCAGATGGGCTCAGTTCAATATAAGTTGAGGACTTACGGCCAATATTGGGCTAAGTCCAATTAAAATGTTTAACATTTTTTATTCTGGCTATTGAGCCTTTACTTGGGCTTGGTCCTTTTAATAATGCTAAGCATTAGGTCCTGACATTTTTGGTCTTGTGTTGAATGCATAGCATTCATCAGAGCCTTGGCTCTTTAAAGAACAATTTGTGTTTATTGAGCGCAACATATGGTGTGCTAGGCGCTTTGCGCCAATCAAAAAAATGCAGTGCGCTTCTGCCACATGGCGCGCATATAAGTGTTGCGCTCTGCGCTAAGCGCAGATGCCAGTGAGCGCTGAGCGCTAGTCCATGAGTGCATTGCGCTGGCGCACATGTGAATGACACGTGTTGCGCTTGGCGCCGAGCGCCAGCCTATGAGCGCAGTGCGCTGTTTCAGAAGTACAAAGCGCAAGTTGTAACTGTGGTTGACATGTGGCACGTCTTGGCGCTGAGCGCCGGTCCAAGTAGCGCACAGGTGCATTTCATGACTGCAAAACACTTTTCAATAGAGCAAAGCGCATTTGATCAAATTTATGATCAGAGAACAAATTTATGTTCCTTTTAGAGGAGGCTTTGCCTCAAGTTTAAAGAACAATAGTTCTTATTTTTGAAAGGGCTTTGCTTTTGTAGATCAATGATCTGTGAATGAAGTAAATACTTCTTTTGTTTCTATGATGAGATCTTGTGATCTCTTTTTATAAAAGACCTTGGTCTTTTATAGATCTATGATCTTTTTTAGAAGATAGTTCTTCTTGTCATGAGATGGTTTCATCTCCGTCTTCAAGAATCATGTTCTTTACCTTGAATAAATGATCTTCTTTTTGCTAAAAGCTTGCATTTCTTTCTTTGGGTTTTCTCAAAGTTTGTAAGGGGGTTTCTCTATATCAAACTTTAAGTCTTGGGGACTTTATATAGGGCAAATTGATTTGGTAAATCAGTTAAAGAGATCTTTCTCTAACTGATTTGGGAATATTTCCCACCGTTGGATCTTTGATCCTGGGGCTTCTGTTTTACAGAAGGCAATCTTCTTGTTTTTAGCAAGATTGGAAAGATCTGTCCATGACAGAATTTTAATTCTGATTAATTAATGATTTATCATTATTAGATCTTTTGATCTAACGGTGGGGAATTTTTAATTCCAGCGCTGGCGCACCCGTGCTTTGCACGTGGTGTACTGCTCAGAGCGCAACGCACTTTACGCTAGCGCACCTACGTTTGACACGTGGCGCGCAGCACAACCTGCGCTAGCGTACCCGTGTTTGACACATGGCGCGCAGCGTAGAGCGCAGCGCAGCCTGTGCTAACGCACCTGTGTTTGACACGTGGCACACAGGGCAGAGCGCTGGATCTCAAGCGTTGCTTCAATTCTTTTGAATTTTGAATTTCAAAACAGAGCTTTGTTCTGATTGGGGGAAACATACATATTGTCATATTACTGCTTCATGTATTATTTATACCTGCTAGTGCACCTTTCAGGACTATTGCGCAAATATGGGCATTTATTTCTATTAGCTTGCTTATGTTAGATTCGCGCTGTACGTGCATACTTGCGATTACCTGCATATGTTATTTACTATTCACGAGTTGGCAACTCACCCCCGTTGTGCCACAGTATTTTGCAGGTTATCCCCAGAGTAGTCGAGGCAGGCTATTCATCTATTTTATCATCTTTTGCTGCGGATACCGCTTCAACTCATAGTGTGTAGTTTTGCTTAGGTGGGTTTTGTGGTTATCCGTTTATGATTCATTGTATATTCGTTGTATCCTGTACTCTCTATCCACCATTATCTTGTATGACTTAGAGACTTGATGTGAGGATGATATAGTATATTATTTTGGTGACTTGGATGTCCTTTACGCAGTTTTACTTATAACGTTTTTTATTTCTTCGCTACGGCATCGTATATCTGTTGTAGTGGTTGTTTCCCGCCTTTGGGCGTGTTTTTGCTCCCGTTTGGGGATGCTTTACTTATATTTATGTTGTACCCATTTTTAGGGCTGCTTTTTACAAAGGAGGTGCTGTCAAAATTTTTAAGGAAATAAACTTGGACTTTTAAAAAATTTGGGTTAAGATTTCAAAGGTTTTGAAAATGCTATTATCACTTTCTTATTACTTTGATGGTTTAGATTGCTGGGTTTTCGGCTTACGTAAATTGCGTTACGCCTGTAAACGTTGCATAGCTTAAGGGCCGTCACGTGCCATTTTCGGGTCGTGACAACAATGGATATGGGATCAACCATCGCCCCATACAGGGTCAAGAAACGTACACACTAGTCTACTCTAGAATATCGATGCCCTATCTCGATATTCTCTCGATTAGGAACAATTGAAGGATGTGCTTATGGACTACCCAGGTCCCAGTAGTATAATCCGCATCATAGTCCTGGTAGTCAAGCCAACATCCTAAGGGCTTTATCAACATGTATATGAAGGACGGTATAATAATACCATTGAACATGTTAAGATAAAGGCAACCAGATAGCATATAATCATGTCGAGCAAGAAATTCCTCTATATATATGTCCAAGCATCCACTATATCATACAATAACAGCCTCTAGGGTATTCATATCACTAACAGTATATGATCGCCATCATAATGCTGGTAGTCAAGTAAGAATCCTATGGGCTCTTTCAACATGTAATAGTGATCTGTAATAGCACATAAAGCATGTACATAATGATAAAGACAAACCAGATATCATACTATTATTTTGAGTAAGACTGTTCTATCCGTATTGGTCCTCTCTCAATCTTCGCAATCGCGCGCCTGCGATTCAATAATTGACTTGATGGCACTGTAGCCAACAATCTCCGACTTGCAGTTAAGGCTAATTATTGCGGTGTCGCATACTCACAGCTCGTGTGATACCGAACACTCAACTTCTCTACTAATCAGTCTGACAAAGCTCATTTGTGATACTATTGTGTTCAAGAAACAGCTTCAGTGAGTAGATCCGCTCCAATGTTTCTTTCTATATCTCTCTGTATCTCAATTTCGCGGAGAAAGACTATCTCCCGAAATGAGCAATACCTATCTTAGAATTTGTCAGGATATCTGATGGGACCTAGTTCACTAATGAACTCCAAATCCAGCAAACTTCATAAACTGTACCATCCACTAAATTTAATCAGTATTCTGCGCCATGCCTTCCACAGTATCCACTTGGACCACCTGTCCAACGTACTGTCCCTTAAAAGAGGGGAAAAAATAACTCAGACAGCCACTTTGTCATCTAGGTCACCTTGGAAGCCTGAAATGATAAACGTCCCCCGAAGGCGGCTGCCGTTACCATATCCCAAGAACATCCACTTATGTTCATAACTGCTTCCCAACGTTTCTCTTAGATTAGATGAATACATATGCTTATTACAGCTAGTGTAAAAGCAATATCTGGTGTTGTACTTGACATCTCATGACTGACTCAATTGCCTAAGCAAGTGATATGCCAATCATGCAAATCCCTCTCCTCATCAGTCTAGAAGACATCTCTTTAGAGAGGGTGACTCCATCACCTGTGGGTACATCACCACGCCAGGAGTCGTCCACTCTAAAGCACCTTTAGAATAATGTCAAAGTACCCAAATTAGGACACTTTCCAAATCTAGATCTAAAACCATAGATCTAGTCACCAGAATCCTTGATGTTATATCCATATCATATGTGGAGAAACCACCATGTGACAACCACAGTATAACCAATCGTAGTATAGAAAAATCTCTTCCTATTAAGTGCATGTCATCCAAATAACTGGACATCACTCTCTACTACTATCTTACCAGATCCATCTCTTATTGTGATGAAGTCAAACCTATGACTGTCACATCAAAAAATAGATGATCTATCTCTGCTATATTTTCTTTAGTCTATAGATAGACATAAGCTACTTGTCCACTATGCTTCCGCTGCTCCCACTGACTACAATAACCCTCTGGCAGAGTCATATACACGTGCACTTCTAAAGCTAGTTTAGAATGACGTTATACTCATCCTCCTGCCAGACCTCATAGTCCAGAACAGCAGCAGTTAAAAGTAAGGGTAAACAAGAACCTCCCTGTCACCGTATTTGACAAGACTGAAGTACCTCTTGGGTGTCTGAGGTTACCCATCAAATATGAGGAGTGGCTAATGGATCGTCAAACCATTTGAATCCTTAGGTTCTATTAAATTTTCAATAATCGTTTGTGGTTCTGGATTCACTTCCAGTTCTACCATACTCCCACTAATGTTTTCTGAAAAGAATCCATTTTACTAGAAGTGGTGGCGAGTCAAGAACAATATAACTTTTGATCTTCCTGATGGTAGAAAGTTAACCCTCATCAAAGCCCGGGATAACCCACAAACTGCCATTACTGAAACGTGCCTAGAGTTTATCCGGATTCTGGTTTTAAGCATCAGCCGGACAACTCCATCTACCTTAACATCGTTAAGATATGAATCCATTCTACATATCCAATATAGAAACAAAGGCGCAAATTTAATTGGAACCAAATTCAAAAATCATGCAGCTGTTTCCAATGCATATCAACCAAATATAAAGAGACCATACAGTATTACTCATCAAGGAATACATCCTCGTATGAGCAACCTAAAAGAGAAGCAAGTTCTAAAAACTATTACTTACAGCGGAACACCAAACACAAGTATCTACATCTTCGATTACCTCGAAGAATCCTGATACTTCCAACAAATGGTTCTCTACTTTATTCTTATACCTATAATTTCTTAAAACTTGGACCCTGTATTTCAACGAAATATTTGTCTAAAACTAGAGAAGTCAAAAGTAAAAAGAATATAGTACGAGTACCAACTTTTTGCCTTGCAACATATGGTTCTCTACTTCATTCTTATACCTATAACTTCTCAAAATCCAGACCTCGTATTTCAACGAAATACTTGTTTAGAACTGGAGAAGTCATGAGTAAATAGAATACAGTAAAAGTACCAGTCCCTTTGTCCTAACGGACACCGGACAACATACAATACTTTGTATAAGTCCCCTGAGTTCACTAACTCAAACCCTGTGCGTCGTAGGTTCAAAAATTGTACTATGGTTAAGGAGAATTACACCATTGTTGAATGTGCCTTACCAGACCATCAACGGATATAGCTAAATGTCATAGACATAATTTTAAAAAGTTATATCTCACTTTATAAAATAAACGTATAGATATATCAGTTTGAAATTGGTGCATAACAATAGATATTCAAAACCAAATATTTGCCGTTAGGCAAAACCGAGGTGATTTCCTCAAATATCACCAATTACAAAGAATTCTGATATTTATTAAGGATCTAGTCACCCAATTCCCAATATCTTACTCCCACTCACCATCTATAACGCCATACAGATGTGAGAATCAAATCTGGTAAATATATACCCTGGAGTTAGAATATAATTAGGAAAACAGTTTTCACTTAACATCGCCGAGTAAATCTGAAACATGAAATTATTTCAAAAGGGTAGCCCGGTATTCCTAGTAATGCCTCTTCCACTATCCTGATTCATGATAGTAATCGAATACTTCCTTGCCCTCACTCCCATCCCTTTATATGTCTTTACTTATTACCTTCTGTACACCATACTTAGGCTAATTGATTTTCTTCCTTCCCTACCCTTCGGCACCAGCCTAAGGTTTGGAAGAAGACTATCAGTAAGCCCAATAGGTGTACTCTCCTAATACCAGGAGCCCTCGCAACCTGAGAGAAGGTGAAGAGAAAAGACAACTGAATAATCCTATTTTATTTCTCCTGAACCAGAATCCATCCTCAACTGGAACAAGTTCTTTCAAGTTCGTATGTAACTATACGATGGCATATCCAAGCTATATAGATTTTCGTAGTGATACGAAGTGTTATGGAGAAATGCAAAAGTGAAGTAAGAGTGGCAGGGGTGTAGGCAGTTTTGTCATGAATGATAGCAGTCGCAATTTCCTTTGCCCTTACTTTAATCCCTTTATATGTCTTTACTTATTACCTTCTGTACACCACACTTAGGCTAATTGATTTTCTTCCTTCCCTACCCTTCGGCACCAGCCTAAGGTTTGGAAGAAGACTATCCAAAAAGCCCAATAGGTGTACTCTCCTAATACCAGGATCCCTCACAACCTAAGAGATGGTAATGATAAAAGACAACCGAATAATACTATTCAATTTCTCCAGAACCAGATTCCATCCTCGTATTTGAACAAGTTACTTCGAGTTTGTATGTAACTATACGATGGATATATCCAAGAAATGTGGATCTTCTATCACGACCCGAAAATATTGTTCGTGACGGGCACTTAAACCACGCCACGTCTAAAGGCGTAACGTAATTCAAGTAAGCCGAAGCCCAGAAATCTAAACCTTTTTAGGAAAATAAAAGAGGTGAAGTTTTGAAATAATGGTATAATGAAATCAAATGTTTTATTAAATGCATAGATAAAGGAATATGAAAAATGCAAGTGGATTTTATTAGTTGAAAAACATGTTTCGTCTTTTAAAAATTTGGGCAGCACCTCCCTTGTATATTTTGATCCAAAACCACATATACGTGATAATATAAAATGCATCCCCAAGCGGGAGCTAGCTCTTCGCTAAACGGTGGAATCACAACCACGCAAGACAGAATATATGTATACGACGCCCAACGGTGAAGATCAACACAAAGAGTAAGGAATAAAGCTAGACATCAATCCAACAGGCAAGCATAAAACCCATCGCTCTAAGTCTCGCAACAAGTCTTGTTATGTCTTACTACATATACAAAAACTAGTTTCTGATTGATGGAGTTATCTAGATAAAACAGGAATAATAAATACAATAATGGTACGATCCAACATGTACCACCTACCAAAGCAATTCATCCGAATGCAAGCTGTGTGCCAACGATACCGCTAACGATCCATGCGGTCAACCTGCAAGAACTATGGCACAACGGGGGTGAGTTGCCAACACGTGAGTAGAAAAAATCATCAGGTAGAAATCGAATAAACAACGATTCCTAGGTAAACTATACCATAAAGGTAATACTATGATGTTTAGGATGACTGTATCTGCATATGTGCCAACAACATAATCAATGCCTATCAACAAGTGGATATCATCCAACCATATAATCAATGCCTCTATGCATGTGGATCTCATCCACGTGTCAACCAATGATACAAAAACATCATGCATGTAAATATCATGAAAGCATATGCCTGTAAATATGAGGATATAAATCAACGTGTGTCTATCAATGACACACCAAAATCACGGAACCTGGATGTCCAACATCGACACTCGAAACATCATGAAACTCATATTCAGCATCGACACGTAAATCCTCATATCTCGGGCTCCGTCAATCCGGAACGGCCCATGGGCTCCATCTGTCCGGATCGGCCCTCGGGCTCCGGCAGAACGTATCGGCCTATATCCATCTCTCTACTCTGGTCGGTATCCTCCGGATAACCGCCAGGTCCAACCAATCACCGATAGATAGTAGTCCCTCTGCCATGCTCATCTTCTACTGCACAACCATCCATTCTTGCCCCGAGGTGCCATACCGGGTCCACCATGAACTCGCAAGCGGATCATCCAACTCCTCGAATCGGGTTTCACATATTACACGTCTCAGAACCGAGAAAACGCATGGTGGACGCACTGAAATATCATATCAAGAAAAACCGGGTTTTTAAAACAATACATACTTTCTTTTGAAATAACCACGGTTCTCAAATCCAGAAATCTCATGAAAATAACATATCCCAAGGCATATAATCGTAAAGCATGATGTATACGACATATAACAGAATGTAAGCATACCCGTATATCATGCAACATGGAACAGCGATGTGAGCATGGGCATATCATCATAATGTGAGCATAGTAATATAATAGCATGAGGTAGCAATTCTACTGTGTGTGTGACATAGAAATTATCGATGATGAAGTGTGTGCGCCGGCCAATCTGTGTAAGTGTAATATACACATCATCGATAATAGTGTAGGTGTACTAGCACAGGTATATGTAATGCGATGAGAATGACAATAACGTGGCATAAGGTACATCGTACGCGAAATGCTAACAGGTATACGTATCTAAAATATATCCGAGTCGGTGACTCTATCTATTGGCATCCAGCCTCACAATATTACGTACGGTATAATCCATCATACGGCATCCTCTAGTCAAGGGTACGGATCAATCATCATAAAACTCATCACGTACGGTAAATCATCGTACGGCGGCATTAAACCATTAGGGATCTTATCAACCTATATGAAAATGAGGGTACGGACCTAATGTCTCGTGCGGCATATCACTCATGATTCACAACATTATATATATCTATATGCCTATATCCTAGGTCACATCCATAACAATCTCATATCAGGGGACCGGCAAAGGTATCAATCATCTCTTATCGACTCGCATCCGTATACCGACATATCAATCACGTCATCATATCACAACGTATATTCTTTTCATTACATTTATATCCCACATATCTAGTCATTTACATATATATATCCTATATTATAAATCTCATATCATGCTACTCTAAATCTCATACTTATTCACGTGGACTACCTATCTATATATCGTGATTCACGTTCACTTATCATATCCTTATATATGTATCAATCTGAGACATCATTTCTTTCATAACATGTCATACTAAACCATTAATGACATCCATAGGTTTCTAGAATAGGTTTCTCTAACCATATCCTATATATCGGTTTCAATCACAATTTGTAGGGGTGCTATACGCAATCCACCCGACTTCTCCCGTTGATATAAATCTACTCACCTGTGGAACTTCTTGTTCAGCCGTAGTCGATGACGCCATGCTCCGACATCTCAGAATCCACGCGAAGGTACCTACAATAAATACACAATCGCAATTGCTATTAACATCAAGTCCGGAAAACCAATACGACACACGGTGCGCTCATAGGTTAGAACCTATAGCCTACGCATGCACAAACAACCAAACAACCCTCGTCGTTGACATACAAACATCCAACGACCCAATACAATATCAAATACCAAAACCCTGTTGGATATACGTATGTCCTAGAGGCCATTATATGTATAGTGGATGCTGGGACATGTATATATGTATGGATAACTTTCTTGCTCGACATGATAGTATGCTATCTGGTTTCACTTTATCTTGACATATTTACTTGATATTGTTCATTGCATACATGTTGATAAAGCCCTAAGGATATATTCTTGAATTCCATGGTTATGATGGAAATCATACTAGTGGGGCATGCGCGGTCTATAAGCATATCCTTAAATGTTCCTAGTCGAGAGTATATCGAGACAGGGCATCGATATTCCAGAGTAAACTAGCGTATACGTTTCTTGACCCATATGATGGGCAATGGATGATCCCATATCCATTGGTGTTGTGACATCAAAGATTGTATACGGGTGCTCAGTAGAGACTGGGTACACTGAGCGGACTCATAGAGAACTCCTATATGGTATTATGTCTATCGTCGGATAGCAGTTCTCAGGTGACACAGGTACATGTTAGTTTGTAGACCCGAGATCGTCATAGAGTCTTGTGCGTTCTCCCACTATACTTTGATTTCCACCCTACCACGGCTTTACTGAGTCGTGCAAACAGGTGGATTTTGGGTACAGTCCCAAGACACATGAAGACAATGAGCGATAGGAGGGGTTTCGTCTCTCCTGAGATTGGGAGTTTATGTTGTGCTATGAGTGATTGGTTTTGACTCGAAGTCCCTGGCCAGGGCTAATGAGAATTACTTATAATTGTTATCAGTAGTTTCTCGACCGGTCCTAAGCCATATCAGCATAACTTATTAAGTTATTAGGGATCGACGATTCCACCCCTAGACTTGATATGCAACATATGAGACGAAGTGACCGGACTGTACGATAAGTGTTACCAATGGCTCGACGGGAGTTTTGACGGGTTCGCTTGTTTTTCTTCTGATCACTCAATACCCGGGTGGCTGTTACGTTTGCAGGGTTCCTAGGCACTCTAGTGAGGTCTCCAAAGCCATCAACCATGGCAATTTCAAATTTTATGGTGCCTACAAACCCTAAACTACGGATCGATAACTAGAGGTCTAGGCGAAAAGAACTAGTTAACAAATTAACTAATGAGAATACGGAAATACAACCTTTGTAGATCCGGTCCTCCACCTCCACGGCTCCGCAACGAGGTCGTCTCCGCTGTCCAAATCAAATCCGGGCTCTAGAGTCGGCTTCGTCGGAGAATGGGCAAGCTAGGTCGTCGATGTCCATGCCGAAGATGATCTACGTCGAAGCATCGCTAGATCAAGCTCCACCTTCACCAAACCGTGAAAAGTTGTGAAGGAAACACACTCTACTACTTGGCAAGAGGTAGAGGATGAAGAAATAGGAAGTGGGTTAACTTTAGAATTGGATTTCTCACTCATTTCCAACAATCACCATTGATGGACCTTGCTTTTCTTCACTTGAAGAATGAAGAAGAAGAAGGAAAAATGATATGATAAGTTAAAAGAAAATGAAAAGAAAATGAATTCTTATCATAATATTAACTAGAGTTAAGTGTAGAGAATGAATCATGGTTAGTGAGAATGGTTAGGGTTAAGGATGAGATAAGGATGGTTGACTTTATCAAAGCTTCATGAAGCTTCAACTAAACTCCAAATCTAGCAACCATTCTTTTCTCTTTTCTTTTTATTTTCCAAAGTGAATAAACAAATAAATAAATGAATAAATAAGTAATGGAAAATAAAACCCTAACCATTCTTTTAACCATGGTTTATTCTTTGCACTTAACCAAGTAAACTTGTATCATCAAACATGATACAATCAAGTGCACAAAATCATATCGCATATGTAATGTGCACACCCGAGCGAGAAAATCCATCTTATGTAAACCGATACTAGTTGATGCAAAGCAATATATCAAATATATAAATATGCATTAAATCATTAAATCAACACTTGATTCAATGATCCGGTCATGCGCACATAACCGACTGGTATCTAATATATCGGCTTATCGAATCAACGCTTGAATCGATAACTAGGTTATATCGCATACAACCATTCGATATATTTGTCGCGAGAATAGAATACGGTATCACATATACGCATTATTCTCGGTCCCGCACATATCTCATATGCGCTCCTATTTCGTTTCGCTTGAGCCAGGAAACCTCTGTGTAGGACTCTAAAGACTCGTCAATACGCCGGCAGCAGGCGATGATCATATCAAACACCCACAAGCCGCAAGCGGTCTGCTAAACGTAACGGCCACCCGGGTATTGAGCGATCTGAAGATCGACGAGCAAGCCCGCTCACACTCCAGTGAATCCGACCAGTAACACTACCGTACAGTCCGGTCTGATCGTCTGATCTGTCGCATATCTCGCCTAGGGGTGGTATACGTCAGACCCCAATAGCTCAATAAGTCGTGTCGATATTAGGTCTATAACTGTTCGAGAAACTACTGGTAACACTTACCAGTAAATCTCAGCAACCCTGGCCAGGGATTTCCTGTTATAGCCAATCGAACACAGCGCAACATCAACCCCCATATACCGGGAGAGACGAATCCCCTCCTATCGCTCATTGCCTCCATGTGACTCGGGACTGTACCCAAAAACCACCATTTTGCACGCCCTCTTGGACGTGGTAAGATGGAAATCAAAGCACAGTGGGAACCACACAAGACTCTATGACGATCTCGGGTCAACAGACTACTCTGTACCAGTGTCACCAGAGAACTGCCATCTGACGTGAGGTATAATACTATCTGGGAGTTCTCGGCGAGTCCGTCCAGTGTACCCAGTCTCTACTGAGCACCCGTATATCATCTCTGATGTCAAACACCGATGGATATGGGATCATCCATCGCCCATCTGTATGGGTCGAGAAGGTATACGCTAGTCTACTCTGGTAAATCGATGCCCCGTCTCGATATACCCACGACTAGGGACTTTGAAGGATGTACTTATGGACTACCATGTCCCCACTAGTATGAACCGCATCATAGTCCAGGTAGTCAAGTACAGATCCTAAGGGCTTTACCAACGCGTAACAGAGAGACAATCAGCATACACGTTAAGGTAAAGTGTAACCAGATAGCATACTATCATGTCGAGCAAGAAAGTCCTCCCTATATATGTCCCAGCATCCACTACAATATACATCCTATGTACAGTAATGGCCTCTAGGGCATACATATAACTAACAATCTCCCACTTGCACTAGGGCCTTCTGTAGCAGTGGTTGTAGTATCTCATACTCAACCATCCCATAAAAGTCTCTCTTTGGGAACAGTCCTTTGTGAGTGGATCCGCTGTGTTGTCCTCTGAGTCTACTCTCCAAACCTCGATCACCCTGGAGATCAATCATCTCCATGATCAGGCGATGCTGCCTTAGAATATGTCTGGATCACTGACGGGACGGACGTTCCTTGGCATAAGCCACAACTCCATTGTCTCACAATGGTAGGAACATAGTTCATCTCATGAACCATTTATACACCCAAACAGCCTCTTTGGTAGCATCTTAAGTAGCGATGTATCCTGCCTTTATCGTCTAGTATGTCACGGTATCTAGCTTGGAACTCTTCCAACATACCGTCCCTCCACTGAGGGTAAAGACAATGCCTGTGACTGACATTCAGTCATCTTTATCACCCTGGAACCCTTCCAGTGATTCTCCCCAGGATCGTTTGATACCGTCTCACTACATCTAGTGAGTATCCTAACATCCATTTAGATCTATCTTATAGATCCAAAATCCAGGATTTAGTAGGTATCACTTTGATCCTATGTGGAGAAACATTGTGATAAGCGGAGATTGACCGAGCGTAGCATAGGAAACTCCTTCCCTATCAAGAGTATGTCATCCACGTACTCTACAAGGATCGTCACCATACTCCCTACTACCTTTTTGTATATACAAGGTTCATCTACCATTTTGATGATGTCAAACTCTTTGACTGCTTCATCAAAACAGATGTTCCAACTCCGCGATGCCTGCTTTATCAGATAAAACATCTTGCACACGTTTCCGCTGCTCCCACTGTTTACGAAGCCCTCTGGCTGTGTACTTACAGACGCACTCTTCTAAATCATCATTTAGAAAAGCAGTCATGGCACCCAACCGCCAGATATCGTAGTCATGGTATGTAGCCGTGGTAAGTAGGATCTGGATGGACTTAAGCATAGATCCTTGAAAAGGTTTCATCATGATCGTCGCCTGGTCAATGAAGAAAACCTTTAACAAGTCTAGCTTTGAAAGTCTCAACTTTTCCATCTACACCAAGTAATCTTCTCAAGATATACTTGCTCCTGATGGGGATTTAACCCTTCAGATATAGCAGCTAAAGTCCATACTTTGCTGGTGTATAAGGATTCCATCTCAGATCACTAAGCATCCATCCATTCTTACAGAGTCTTACTCTCGATGGCCAGCTCGAAGCTAGTTGGGTCATCATCTCATGATGCAATCCTCGCTCCCACTGTCATAGAGAAACCGAAGCATCTCTCAGGTGGGTGAGGAAACCTACTAGATCGGCGGAGAGGCTGAGGTTCGTTGGTATCTACTGAATCCTTTGGTTCTATCAAATCATCTGCTGTAGTTTGTATAGCTGGAACCTTTCCAGTTGTACATAACAGATCTTGCCTCGAGTTTGTCCAGATTGTGCTTTTAAACATAGGCCGGACAACCCTAAATCTTAACTAACTTAAGATATGGGCTCTTCCCTTTCCATATCACATATGAAGTGGTAGGCAACAAATTTGATTCGAACCCTATTCAATAGGTATGCATCTTCGTAAGTGCATAACTCCCAAAAGGAAAAAGGTAACTCAGAATTACTCATCATAGAGCACACCTTATCACATAGGGTGTGATTGCTCCACCCCGATATACCATCGTGCTATGGTGTATTCGGAGGAGTAATGCTGAGAGAGAATCTCATTCTCCTTTAGAATAATCCAGGATTTTCGTGCTCAAGTATTCTCCTCCTTGATCTCATCATAGGACATAATACTTATACCCGTATTAGTTCTCTACTTCTAACTTATATTCTGTGAATATCTCAAAAGGTTCGGACTTGTGTTTCAACAGGAACATATGTCTGAATCTCGAGAGATTATCAGAGAATGTAATGAAGTACAAAGAACCAGTCCTGGCATTTGTAGACATGAGACGTTACATACATCATCATGTATCAGTCCCAAGAGTTTACTAACTCTTTCTCTGTTTCCAATAAACGGAGCTATGGTCATCTTATCTTTGTGACATGACTGGCGAGTTTCACAAGATGTAAATTCAAACTGATTTAAATATACATCTTTATGTAACTCTAGCTAGTCGGGTCACATTGATTTGACCTAGTCTACAATACCTTAAGAAGAATCCGTTCATTTCTGAACTCTTCCTCTTGTGTGTATTCCGTATACTAAGAACTGTAGTTTGATTTAGAACATTAATGCTTTTAGACAACGTGCCTGAACCGATCAACTTTTGATATAGGAAATGTTCAAAACATTATCCAACCATACAAAATTTTATCACTTCTTTACTTATAAAGAGATTGATATGATTTCGTATATCAGGTTCGGTATCTAATAACATTCGTTCAGAATCAATGTATTGGTCATACAGGGTGACAGTGACCGACAGACTTGGATGCAACTCTTGCCCCGTTTTCTGCCTCATGAAACTTATCACCCGTTCTCAGTTCTCTACCTTTCTGTAGCCCTATGTAACATTTTACATATCTGGGATCCTGATCTGGTATCATATACCCAGGACGTAAAGGATACTGAGAAACAGTTCTCTGTAATGAACACACCCGAAGATGATGCATCAGCATGCACTCTCTTCGTTTTGGCGGCACGGGAATTCTGGTAATCCCCTATTTCCTGCTCTGTCTTATAACATTTATAAGTTGGAGCGGGACCAACGTTCCCCAGCTCAGTATAACAAGCGGGTTCGGTCAAATATCCGTATTATTATCTTGATTAAGGCGTGATATGGTCGCTACCAGGAGAGAGAGATAAGAAAACACTCAACGTGCGCTCTGTCAAGAATAGATTGGTTATTATTTTATCTAATCAGGATGGCTCCCACTGCTTTTTATCAAATCTTCCTTCAAACCCTAAAAGGAAAGACTAGCCGGGATTAATTACACACTACAAGTTCGCCAATCTTTCAGCCAGGCCAGTGTCGGTACTTTGAGGGAGGTCCCCCGTGCTTTCGCACGAACCTAATTAATGTAAACCTCGTTTTCCCAGAGGCGTAACCCCGTTGACACCTTTCTAGACACCTACTTGATCGGCTAATTGTAATGTATAAAACTCTCCCAGGAGTAACTCTTACTCGCAGCGGGTATCGGGATCCAACTATCTCATAGAAGGTATGCAATCTCATTGCAAATTTCAACACTTGAAATTCCCGATAATATTTTGCCCTTAGCTCGCTATGACCTTGACGAATGCCAAACAACCCATAGTCCACTAGTCAAGTTCAACCCGTACATTACTTGATCGAATTAAACCCACCCGCACGACCCTTGACGAATGCCAAACAACGCCGTACGAATACCCTAATCCAATCTGCATCATATGCATAAGCAGATAAATACTAGTTAGCTACCGCACACTACGCCTTGACGAATGCCAAACTACCGTAGCACGAATACTAACTAGTACTTATCTGTAATGACGGAGGGCTACGACAGGTTTTTCTGAAAACCTATTGCGTAATGAACTTGATATCGTTGTAGGATCGAATGAATTTTGAAATGGAGTGCTTTTGAGGCTTTTCTAGTTTTGCTAAAGGAGTCACTCCCGGTGAAGGGATCGTCGGTCCTTTCCTCGTCGAATGAGGTGCGGGATATATCACATATATCGCTGTGCAAAGCAAAAACTCTTAAAAGCAATCAAAAAACAAACCGAGTGTGTAGCATCTGCCAGTTATTGCTAAAGGAGTCACTCCCGGTGAAGGGATCTCGGTCCTTTCCTCATCGAATAAGGTGCAGGATATATCGCATATACCACTGTGCAAAGCAAGAACTGTAGCTACCTGTTTTATTTTGAAATTCGATTCTACAACATCTCAGGTTTCTTTTATTTTCATTAATCACATTAATGAAGTCCCATAATTTAAGTACCTAATCATCACAGATAGATATGACGTACACTTATGCCATCCGCATTCGCCTCGATGTCCCCTCGTGCACCGTTAGGTTAGGTAACTAACGGCAGAGCGGGGCAGGGCTAGCGCGGGTGTAAAACATAAGTAACGTCTATATAATATATCATATATACTATATACTGTATCTATCACAGAACATCACATGATCACATCACAGATATCGCAGCAGAAGAAACATATGAAATATTGGATATACTAGGACGTCCGTGTTTTCAATACGAGCCAGTATAAAACACGGATTCCACGGTCGTGATGAATAGCCAAACCCACACCCCTAGACCCCTACGAGAGCGGCAAGCAACCCTACCAATTCTGGAGTTAGGAGACCCGACCTCGACTCCTCGAGTTGGTCTCCCACTGGACTCCAGAACCCGGTTACTTGTGCCCTCCTCCTTGGGTCTATCCTAGTGCAGAAAAGTAAATAATATACAACAGGTGACAACTCCCGCAACCTGGAAGCGCCCCAATAAAAGAATATTACATACAAGTTTTTACATGAATGAAAATGAAAAACACTCATCTCACATAAAAACCCCCGGCTATTCATACACGACGATCCAATATAACATATCCAGCAACACATAACATCACATGTCATCAACGTAAGTAAATATGCATACCCCAATTGTCGTTGACATATAGCAACGAAACCGGCGATATCACATATTACACTTACGGTCACAGAAAAGAAAGTGTAAAACTACAACAGTTGGAATCCGCAATCTGCATAGACATCGCATGCCTAATCAAATGAATACCTTAGACATCACATGCCTAAGAATTATAAACCCCGCATTTTAGTCTCATAATCGAAAACTCTTTTCAATATTAAGTCGGGCAATTCAACAAGATTCCCGACAGCCTGATCGAATGCTCGTCGCAAACTTCAGTAGACGGCCGCACCCCCGATACCGTTGACGAAGTGCACCAAGGCGGAACACCGTTGCCGCGAGCACCCGAACGGATGCTTTCGGCGACGAGATTCTCCTACAGTCACTTGGTCGGGGCTATGGAGCGAGGCTGTCTATTAAGTTTACCCGGCGAGTATCCGCGTACGTTACGTGATTGCGACGGACTTTTGATCACATCAAAATTCCGTGGCAACCGATCAAGTGAGACTAAATTGCTACGTTTATAACATTCATTCAGTCATCACATAACTTATTGTGAATTCCAATTATTGTATCCCATTCCAGATAAACAGAAAATGTTAAACTTTTCGATCGAACAATCGAACACCCAAGTTTTCCCGATACAATCCAACACATGAAATAAGTCTAACAACATTCAGTTCGTGCCTCAGTAGCAACGGTCCAGCCGTAGAAAGGTCAAGCCAACGCCTCACATGTGGCACGCCGTACTGCCCCAAACCCGAAGGTTCAAAGGGCAGTTCAAGACGGTCACATAATCGAGTTAAGGTTTGTGTCTTCTAGAGGGACCATCGCGTTACTTGCACTACTTAGAACGTCGTTAAACTACGGAAAAATCCAACACTTGGAAATTTCCCGACAGGGGAAAATTTGGGTATTTATATCCGGTCGAACTTTTTAACATATTCTAAGATTTATCCGGAAAGCCACACAGACAAAATTTGATATCCCGATCGAAACACCGAATCCCCAAATCAACTCAGAAAAATTCAACTCTGGAATAAATATTAAAAAAATACCCAGAAAAACCAGAATTAATAATTATGAGATACTGTGTAAAAATTATTGTATACAGTGCCCGTACCGCCGCGCAACCGCCGCACGAGGCTAGCTCGTGCCGCGGAAGCGCGGCAATATGGAGGAATCAGGGGCACGAATTTCACATTATTTCACATATTCACCTGCTGATTTTTCTGAACATTTTTAATGTGGAAAAAGACCAGATTTTAAAAATTGTACAGAGAGCATGTTTTGGGTTTCGGTTTTGTGTCGTTCGGACTTCAAATTCCGTCTACGCTTCGCCTAAGGCTCTAGCCAGGCTCTGATACCACTGCAGGGTTTCTAGGCACTCTAGTGAGGTCTCCAAAGCCATCAACCATGGCAATTTCAAATTTTATGGTGCCTACAAACCCTAAACTACGGATCGATAACTAGAGGTCTAGGCGAAAAGAACTAGTTAACAAATTAACTAATGAGAATACGGAAATACAACCTTTGTAGATCCGGTCCTCCACCTCCACGGCTCCGCAACGAGGTCGTCTCCGCTGTCCAAATCAAATCCGGGCTCTAGAGTCGGCTTCGTCGGAGAATGGGCAAGCTAGGTCGTCGATGTCCATGCCGAAGATGATCTACGTCGAAGCATCGCTAGATCAAGCTCCACCTTCACCAAACCGTGAAAAGTTGTGAAGGAAACACACTCTACTACTTGGCAAGAGGTAGAGGATGAAGAAATAGGAAGTGGGTTAACTTTAGAATTGGATTTCTCACTCATTTCCAACAATCACCATTGATGGACCTTGCTTTTCTTCACTTGAAGAATGAAGAAGAAGAAGGAAAAATGATATGATAAGTTAAAAGAAAATGAAAAGAAAATGAATTCTTATCATAATATTAACTAGAGTTAAGTGTAGAGAATGAATCATGGTTAGTGAGAATGGTTAGGGTTAAGGATGAGATAAGGATGGTTGACTTTATCAAAGCTTCATGAAGCTTCAACTAAACTCCAAATCTAGCAACCATTCTTTTCTCTTTTCTTTTTATTTTCCAAAGTGAATAAACAAATAAATAAATGAATAAATAAGTAATGGAAAATAAAACCCTAACCATTCTTTTAACCAAGGTTTATTCTTTGCACTTAACCAAGTAAACTTGTATCATCAAACATGATACAATCAAGTGCACAAAATCATATCGCATATGTAATGTGCACACCCGAGCGAGAAAATCCATCTTAAGTAAACCGATACTAGTTGATGCAAAGCAATATATCAAATATATAAATATGCATTAAATCATTAAATCAACACTTGATTCAATGATCCGGTCATGCGCACATAACCGACTGGTATCTAATATATCGGCTTATCGAATCAACGCTTGAATCGATAACTAGGTTATATTGCATACAACCATTCGATATATTTGTCGCGAGAATAGAATACGGTATCACATACACGCATTATTCTCGGTCCCGCACATATCTCATATGCGCTCCTATTTCGTTTCGCTTGAGCCAGGAAACCTCTGTGTAGGACTCTAAAGACTCGTCAATACGCCGGCAGCAGGCGATGATCATATCAAACACCCACAAGCCGCAAGCGGTCTGCTAAACGTAACGGCCACCCGGGTATTGAGCGATCTGAAGATCGACGAGCAAGCCCGCTCACACTCCAGTGAATCCGACCAGTAACACTACCGTACAGTCCGGTCTGATCGTCTGATCTGTCGCATATCTCGCCTAGGGGTGGTATACGTCAGACCCCAATAGCTCAATAAGTCGTGTCGATATGAGGTCTATAACTGTTCGAGAAACTACTGGTAACACTTACCAGTAAATCTCAGCAACCCTGGCCAGGGATTTCCTGTTATAGCCAATCGAACACAGCGCAACATCAACCCCCATATACCGGGAGAGACGAATCCCCTCCTATCGCTCATTGCCTCCATGTGACTCGGGACTGTACCCAAAAACCACCGTTTTGCACGCCCTCTTGGACGTGGTAAGATGGAAATCAAAGCACAGTGGGAACCACACAAGACTCTATGACGATCTCGGGTCAACAGACTACTCTGTACCAGTGTCACCAGAGAACTGCCATCTGACGTGAGGTATAATACCATCTGGGAGTTCTCGGCGAGTCCGTCCAGTGTACCCAGTCTCTACTGAGCATCCGTATATCATCTCTGATGTCAAACACCGATGGATATGGGATCATCCATCGCCCATCTGTATGGGTCGAGAAGGTATACGCTAGTCTACTTTGGTATATCGATGCCCCGTCTCGATATACCCACGACTAGGGACTTTGAAGGATGTACTTATGGACTACCATGTCCCCACTAGTATGAACCGCATCATAGTCCAGGTAGTCAAGTACAGATCCTAAGGGCTTTACCAACGCGTAACAGAGAGACAATCAGCATACACGTTAAGGTAAAGTGTAACCAGATAGCATACTATCATGTCGAGCAAGAAAGTCCTCCCTATATATGTCCCAGCATCCACTACAATATACATCCTATGTACAGTAATGGCCTCTAGGGCATACATATAACTAACAACGTTTAGCTGACCGCTTACGGCTTGTGGGTGTTTTGATATGATCATCACCTACTGCTGGCGTATTGACGAGTCTTAGAGTCCCACACAGGAGTTTCCTAGCTCAGGCAAAACGATGTGGAATGCATATGAGATATGTGCGGGAGCTCGATTAAATGCGTATATGTGATACCGTATTTTAATCAGGTGTTTACTATTGGTCGGGTCGTATGTGATATGACAGGTTTATTAAATAAAGATTTGATTTAATATTAAACTTTTAGCTCACTTTTATTAAACCATTTCTTTATGGATGTATGCTTATATATATATATATATATACATAGACATGATGATGTGTGTGCATACATACATGCATGCATGTGTGTCATGGTTGATGATACGTAGAAGATGGCAATGCAAGACTCACATGGTTATATTTAATATGTGGATTTTTATTTTGAGATAAAAGCATAAAGGAAATGAAAATTGTAACTCATTGTTTCTACACATTTCTTTGTTGACCATTGAATTTAACCCTAGTTTATTTTCCTTTGTTCTTTTAACTCACTACAAAATATCTATATATTTGCTTAACCATGGTTTGATGTGAGAATGTCTCACATAAATATCCTTTTTTTTTCTTTCTCATTAAAATTATCATTATCTTGAGAAAAGCTTTGCCATCTTCATCTTCCTCCTTCTTCAAGCTCTCTTGAGTTTTACAAAAAGTGAGGAACTTAAAAAGAAAGGGTTTTTAAGAGAGAACATAAACCATTTCATTATTCTACACTACCTTAGCCCTTTAGTGTAGGGTGTTTGCTTTACTTTTCCAAGATCAAGTTATGCTTGGAGCTTTGAGCAAAGGGACATCGGGTAGTTCGTCGTGGACAACGAAGGATTCAAGCGAGCTATTCCAAGATGTAGGAGACCTAAGGAGTCACTCAAGGAGGTCTACAAAGGTTGTAATTTCTCCACTTAGTGATAGATACTTGTAGCATGTGATACTATAAGTTTTGTTACCCTAACTTTCTAGTTTGATCCATGGATGATATTGTTTAGCACCCCTAAAATTTTGTTATAGCATGTTTGATGCAACCCAAACCCTAGGGGTGGTGCTAGAGAATCCCAACAGTGGTATCGGAGCCTAGCTAGAAACTTAGACGATGTTAAACGATACAAAACCGAAACAACTCCGCAAAATACGGATTTCTGGAACCTCAAATACTGCTCTCTGTTGTTTTTAAAATGATCTAAAAAAATTATTTAAACAAGTACAGAATATTGTATGTGATACATATAGAACACCAGTGAAATACGAGGCCCTTTGCTCGGAATTTGGCCGAGCACCAAGCCCCCAAATCCGGCGTCGCCAGCCCTCCCATGCTCCTTTTTGCCTCGTGTTTCACATGTGCTCTGTGCTGTAGATTTTGGTGTTAGTTATATGTATGCCCTAGAGGCCATTACTGTACTTTGGATGTATATTGTAGTGGATGCTGGGACATATATAGGTAGGACTTTCTTGCTCGACATGATAGTACGCTATCTGGTTGCTCTTTATCTTAACGTGTATACTTTCTGTCTCTCTGTTACATGTTGATAAAGCCCTTAGGATGTGTACTCGACTTCCATGACTGTGATGCAGATCATACTAGTGGGGCCTGGATAGTCCATGAGTACATCCTTCAATGTTCCTAGTCGAGGGAATATCGAGACGGGACATCGATATTCCAGAGTAGACTAGCGTATATCTTCTCGACCCATGCGATGGGCGATGGATGATCCCATATCCATTGGTGTTTGACATCGGAGATGGTATGCGGGTGCTCAGTGCAGACTGGGTACACTGAACGGACTCGCCGAGAACTCCCAGATGGTATTATACCTCACGTCAGATGGCAGTTCTCTGGTGACACTGGTACAGCTTAGCCTGTTGACCCGAGATCGTCATAGAGTCTTGTGTGTCTCCCACTGTGCTTTGATTTCCACCCTACCACGGCTCTACTGAGTCGTGCAAACAGTTGGTTTTTGGGTACAGTCCCGATTCACATGGAGGCAATGAGCGATAGGAGGGGATTCGTCTCTCCCGGTATTGGGGGTTGATGTTGTGCTATGCTCGACTGGCCATAACAGGAAATCCCTGGCCAGGGTTGCAGTGATATACAGGTAAGAGTTATCAGTAGTTTCACGAATGTTATGGACCTCAAGTCGGCATGACTTATCGAGCTACTGGGGTCTGACGTTTACCACCCCTAGGCGAGATATGCGACATATCAGACGAACAGACCGGACTGTACGGTAAGTGTTACTGGTTGGATTCACAGGAGTGTGAGCGGGCTTACCCGTCGATCTTCTGATCGCTCAATACCCGGGTGGCCGTTACGTTTAGCAGACCGCTTGCGGCTTGTGGGTGTTTGATATGATCATCATCTGCTGCCGGCGTATTGACGAGTCTTTAGAGTCCTACACAGAGGTTTCCTGGCTCAAGAGAAACGAAATAGGAGCGCATATGAGATATGTGCGGGACCGAGAATAATGCGTGTATGTGATACCGTATTTCATTCTCGCGATGAATGTGTCGAATGGTTGTATGCGATATAACCTAGTTATCGAATCAAGGATTGATTCGATAAGCCGATACCTTGGATACTAGCCGGTTATATGCGATATGACCGGATCATTGAATCAAGTGTTGATTTAATGATTTAATGTATAATTATATATTTGATATATTACTTTGCATTAACTAGTATTGGTTCACTTTAAATGGATTTACTCACTTGATTTGCACAAGTTGTATATGAGATATACTTTTGTGCACAAGATTGTATCATGTTTGATGATACATGCAAGCTTGGGTTTGTGTAAAGAATTGACCATGGTTATATGAATGGTTAGGGTTTCTTTTATTTACTTATTCATTTATCTATTTATTTTTTTAAAAGGTAAAGAAAACAAAATGGTTTCTTTTGGATGCTTCAAGCATCTTTGACCTTATGACCATTTTGTCTTCATCTCCTAAACCTAACCATTCTACTAACCTTAGTTGATTCTCTACACTAAACCATGGTTGTTGACATGATAAGTATCATATTGTTTTTATTTTTAAATAACACTTATCATAATTCTTTATCATCTTCTTCTTCATCTTCAACTTGAAGAAAGCTTGCACCATCAATGGCAACTAGCCAAAATGAGTGAGAAATCCAAATCTAAAGTCTACCCACTTCCTATTTCTTCATCCTCTACCTCTTGCCAAGTTGCATAGGGTGTTTCCTTCACAAGTTTTCAAGGCTTGGTGAAGTTGGAGCTTGTTCTTGTGATGCCTCGACGTAGATCATCTTCGGCATAGAACCGACGATCAAGCCCGCCCATTCTTCGATGATGCCAATGCTAGAGTCAAGGGTTCGATTTGGACAGCGGAGGAAGATCATCGCGGAGCTTAGGAAGTGGTGGACCGGATCTACAAAGGTTGTAGTCACTTTCCCTTAGCATTTAATTCGATTACATGCTTGCTTCGCCTATATATCTAGTTAACGATCCGTATTAGGGTTTGTAGGCACCCGTAAAATTTGATTTGTGCATGTTTGATCACTTGTGAGACTTCATTAGTGTGCCTAGGAACCCTACAGTGGTATCAGAGCCTAGCTAGAGCCTTAGGCGAAGTCTAGACGGAATTAGAACTCCGATCGAATCAAAACCTAAACCCTAATATTGCTCTCTGGACTTTTTCTGAATTTGTGGATTTTTTAGAATTAAAAATATGCAGAGAAATGTGCAGGAAATTCTAAGAAAAACTGCAGAAAACGACAGCCTAATTCTACAGTACGACCGCGGAACCGCGGCGTTAACCCCCCTTTTGCGGCGGTTCCGCGGCCGTCTGTGATGATCAGGCTGTGTGTTTTCTTCAGTTGTTTCTGTTGGTGTTTCTTGTGTGTTCTGGATGCTTTTAATATTTATTCCAGAGTTGTATTTTCTGAGTTGTATTGGGGACTCGGTGTATTCGATCGGACTGTCTAATTTTGTCGGTGTGCTTTTCCGGGTATTTTTAGAATATGTTAAAAAGTTCGACCGGATATAAATACCCAATTTTTTCCCTGCCGGGAAATTTCCAATTGTTGGATTTTTCTGTAGTTTAACGACGTTCTAAGTAGTGCAAGTAACGCGATGGACCCTCTAGAAGACAACAAACCTTAACTCGATTATGTTACCGTCTTGAACTGCCCTTTGAACCTTCGGGTTTGGGGCAGTACGGCGTGCCACATGTGAGGCGTTGGCTTGACCCTTCTACGGCTGGACCGTTGGTACTGAGGCACGAACTGAATGTTGTTAGACTTATTTCATGTGTTGAGCTGTTTCGGGAAAACTTGGGTGTTCGATTGTTCGATCGGAAAGTTTAACATTTTCCATTTATCCGGAATGTGATACAATAATTGGAATTCACAATAAGTTATGAGATAACTGAATGAATGTTATAAACATAGCAGTTTAGTCTCACATGATCGGTTGCCACGGAGTTTTGATGTGATCAAAAGTCCGTCGCAATCACGTAGCGTACGCGGATACTCGCCGGGTAAACTTAATAGACAGCCTCACCCCATAGCCCCGACCAAGTGACTGTAGGAGAACCCCGTCGCCGAAAGCATCCGTCTGGGTGCTCGCGGCAGCGATGTTCCGCCTTGGTGCACTTCGTCGACGGTATCAGGGGTGCGGCCGCCTACTAAAGTTTGCGACGAGCATTCGATCAGTTTTTCGGGAATCTTGTTGAATTGCCCGACTTGATATTGAAAAGTGTTTTCGATAATGAGACTAAAATACGGGGTTTATAATTGTTAGGCATGCGATGTCTAAAGAATTCATTTGGTCAGGCATGCGATGTCTGAGGTGGTTGCGGATTCCAACTGTTGTAGTTTTACACTTTCTTTTCTGTGACCGTAAGTGTAATATGTGATATCGCCGGTTTCGTTGCTATATGTCAACGACAATTAGGATGCGCATATTTACTTACGTTGATGACATGTGATGTTATGTGTTGCTGGATATGTTATATTGGATCGTCGTGTTTGAATAGCCGGGGGTTTTTTATGTGAGATGAGTGTTTTTTCATTTTCATTCATTTAAAAACTTGTATGTAATATTCTTTTATTGGGGCACTTCCAGGTTGCGGAAGTTGTCACCGTTGATGTATATTATTTACTTTTCCGCATTAGGATAGACCCAAGGAGGGGAGCACAAGTAACCGGGTTCTGGGGTCCAGTGGGAGACCAACTCGAGGAGTCGAGTCCGGGTCTCCTAACCCTAGAATTGGTAGGGTTGCTTGCCGCTCTCGTAGGGGTCTAGGGGTGTGGGCTTGGCTATTCATCACGACCGTGGAATCCGTGTTTTATACTGGCTCGTATTGAAAACACGGACGTCCTAGTATATCCAATATTTCATATGATTCTTTCTGCTGCGTTATCTGTGATGTGATCATGCGATGTTTTGTGCTCTGTTCAGACAGATATTTTATATAGTATATATGATATATTATATAGACGTTGCTTATGTTTTACACCCGCGCTAGCCCTGCCTCGCTCTGCCGTTAGTTACCTAACCTAACGGTGCAGACGGGACATCGAGGCGAATGCGGATGGCATAAGCGTACGTTATATTTATCTGTGATGATTAGGTGGACTTAAATGATGGGATATTCATTAATGAGATTAATGAAAGAAAATAAACCTAATTGATGTTGTGGAATCGAATTTCAAAATAAAAACAGGTAGCTACAGTTCTTGCTTTGCATCGCGATGTTCATTATAGAACATCCTGCACCTTATTCGATGAGGAAAGGACCGAGATCCCTTCACCGGGAGTGACTCCTTTAGCAATAACTGGCAGATGCTACAACCCTCGGTTTGTCTTTGATCGCTTCTATAGTTTCCGCTTTGCACAGTGATATATATGATATATCCCGCACCTCATTCGACGAGGAAAGGGCCGACGATCCCTTCACCGGGAGTGACCCCTTTAGCAAAACTAGAAAAGCCTCGAAAACATTCCATTTAAAAACCATTTGATTCCGCAACGAGATCAAGTTCAAAGCGTTAAAGGTTTTTCATAAAAACCATTCGCAACCCTCCGTCATTTTAGGAAGTAGAGTACTTAGTATTCGTGCTACGTTTGTCGACCATAGCCGAGGCGTAGTGTGCGGTAGCTAAGTGATGTCTTCCTACACAGCATATGATGCGATTAGTTAGGACAGTCATGTGGCTTTGTTGACCTTAGCCAAGGGTCATGTGGGTGGGTCTAATTAATCATGAAATGACGGGTAGAACTTGACTAGTACCTATGATTTGTTGACCTTAGCCAAGGTCATAGGTGCTAGGGGTAAAAACCATTATCGGGAGTTTCAAGTGTTGAAATTTGCAATGAGATTGCATACCTTCTATGTGATAGTTGGATCCTGATACCCACTGCGAGTAATTGTTACTCCTGGGAGAGTTTTGCACTTTACAATTAGCCGATCAAGTAGGTGTCTAGAAAGGTGTCAATGGGGTTACGCCTCTGGGTAAACGAGGTTTACTGTAATTAGGTCCGTGCGAAAGCATGGGGAACCTTCCTCAAAGTACCGACACTGGCCTGGCTGAAAGATTGGCGAACTTGTAGAGTGTAATTAATCCCGGCTAGTCTTTCCTTTTAGGGTTTGAAGGAAGATTTGATAAAAACAGTGGGAGCCATCCTGATTAGATAAAATACATAACCAATCTAATCTTGCAAGAGCGCACGCAGAGTGTTTTCTTCTCTCTCTTTCCTGGTAGCGACCATATCACGCCTTAATCAAGATAATAATACGGATGTATTGACCGAACCCGCTTGTTATACTGAGCTGGGGAACGTTGGTCCCGCTCCAACTTATAATTGTTATAAGACAGAACAGGAATTAAGGGAATACCAGAATTCCTATGCCGCCCAAACGAAGAAAGTACATATGATGCATCTCCTTCGGGTGTGTTCATTATGCAGAACTGTTTCTCAGTATCATCTGCATCCTGGGTATCTGATACCGGATCAGGATCCCAGATATGTAATATGTTACATAGGGCTACAAAAGGTAGAAAAACTGAGAACGGGTGATAAGTTTCATGAGACAGAAAACGGGGCAAGTGTTGCAGCCAAGTCTGTTGCTCACTGTCACCCTGTATTTACCAATACATTGATTCTGAACAAATGCTATTAGATACCGAACCTGATATACAAAATCATATCAGTCTCTTTATCAGTAAAGAAATGATAAAATTTTGTATTGTTGGATAATGTTTTGAACATTTCCTATATCAAAAGTTGATCGGTTCAGGCACGTTATCTAAAAGCATTGACGTTCTAAATCAAACTACAGTTGCTAGTATACAGAACACACACAAGAGGAAGAGTTCAGAAATGAACGATTCGTTCTTGAGGCATTGTAGACTAGGTCATATCAATGCGACCCGACTGGCTGAAGTTACATTTTAGATGCATATTTAAATCAGTTTGAATTTACATCTTGTGAAACTTGCCAGTCATGTCACAAAGATATAATGACACCAGCTCTGTTTACTGGAAGCAGAGAAAGAGTTAATGAACTCTTGGGACTGATACATGATGATGTATGTAAGGTCTCCTGTCTACACATGCCAGGATAGGTTCTTTATACTTCATTATATTCTCTGATAATCTCTCAAGATTCAGTCATATATTCCTGTTGAAATATAAGTCCGAACCTTTTGAGGTATTCACATAATATAACTAGGAAGTAGAGAACCAAAATACGGGTATAAGTATTATGTCCTATGATGAGATCAGGGAGGAGAATACTTGTGCATGGAATCCTTGGACTATTCTAAAGGAAAATGAGATTCTCTCTCAGTATTACTCCTCTGAATACACCACAGCACAACGGTGTATCGGGGCGGAGCAATCACACAATATTAGATATCGTGTGCTCTATGATGAGTATTACTGAGTTACCTATTTCCTTTTGGATGTTATGCGCTTGAGAAGCTGCATACCTATTGAATTAGGTTCGAATCAAATCAGTTGCCTACCACTTCATATGTGATATGGAAAGGGAAGAGCCCATATCTTAAGTTAGTTAAGATTTGGGATTGTCCGGCCTATGTCTAAAAGCAAAATCCGGACAGGCTCGAGACAAGGTCTGTAATGTAGAACTGGAAAGGTTCCAGCTGTACAAACTACAGCAGATAATTTGGTAGAACCAAAGGATTCAGTAGATTCCAACGAACCTCAGCCTCTCCGCCGATCCAGTAGGGTTCCTCACCCACCTGAGAGATACCTTGGTTTCTCGATGACAGTGGGAGCATGGAATACATCATGAGATGATGACCCAACTAGATTCGAGCAGGCCATCGAGAGTAGGGACTCTGTAAGAATGGCTGGATGCTTAGTGATCTGAGATGGAATCCTTACACCAACAAAGTATGGACTTTGGTTGCCATAACTGAAGGGTTAAATCCCCATCAGGAGCAAGTATATCTTGAGAAGATTGCTTGGTGTACATGGAAAAGTTGAGACTTTCAAAGCTAGACTTGTTAAAGGTTTTCGTCATCAACCAGGCACGGATAATGATGAAACCTTTTCCAGGGACTATGTTTAAATCCATCCAGATCCTACTTGCCACGGCTACATACCACGACTACGATATCTGGTGGTTGGGTGCCATGACTACTTTTCTAAATATTGATTTAGAAGAGAACGTCTATAAGAACACAGCCAGAGGGCCTCGTAGACAGTGGAAGCAGCGGAAACGTGTGCAAGATGCTTTATAGGATAAAGCAGGCATCGCGGAGTTGGAACATCTGTTTTGATGGATTAGTCAAAGAAGTTGACATCATCAAAAATGGTAGATGAACCTTGTATAAACAAAAAGGTAGTAGGGAGTATGGTGACGATCCTCGTAGAGTACGTGGATGACATACTCTTGTTAGGGAAGGAGTTTCCTATGCTACGCTCGATCAATCTCCGCTTATCACAATGATTTTCCATATAGGATCAAAGTGATACCTACTAAATCCTAAGCTTTGGATCTATGAGATAGATCTAATTGGATGTTAGGATACTCACTAGTTGTAGTGAGATGGTATCAATTGATCCTGGGGAGAATCACTGGAAGGGTTCCAGAGTGATAAAGACGACTGAATGTCAGTCACAGGCATTGTCTTTACCCTTAGTAAAGGGACGGTATGTTGGAAGATATCCAAGCTAGATACCGTGACAAACTAGACGATAAAGGCTGGTAACATCGCTATTAAAGATACTGCCAAAGAGGCAGTTTGGGTGTATATTGGTTCATAGGATGAACTAGGTTCCTACCATTGTGTGACAATGGAACTGTGGCTTTGGCCCTGGAACCCTGGTCCCATCAGTGACCCAGACATATTCTGAGGCAGCATCACCTGATCATGGAGATAGTTGATCTCCAGAGTGATCGAGGTTAGGAGAGTAGACTCAGAGGAGAACACGGCGGATCCACTCACGAAGGCCTTTTCCCAAAGAGAGACTTTATGGGATAGTTGAGTATGTGATAATGCAACCACTGCTACAGATGGCCCTAGTGCAAGTGGGAGATTGTTAGTTATATGTATGCCCTAGAGGCCATTACTGTACTTTGGATGTATATTGTAGTGGATGCTGGGACATATATAGGTAGGACTTTCTTGCTCGACATGATAGTACGCTATCTGGTTGCTCTTTATCTTAACGTGTATACTTTCTGTCTCTCTGTTACATATTGATAAAGCCCTTAGGATGTGTACTCGACTTCCATGACTGTGATGCAGATCATACTAGTGGGGCCTGGATAGTCCATGAGTACATCCTTCAATGTTCCTAGTCGAGGGAATATCGAGACGGGGCAACGATATTCCAGAGTAGACTAGCGTATATCTTCTCGACCCATGCGATGGGCGATGGATGATCCCATATCCATTGGTGTTTGACATCGGAGATGGTATGCGGGTGCTCAGTGCAGACTGGGTACACTGAACGGACTCGCCGAGAACTCCCAGATGGTATTATACCTCACGTCAGATGGCAGTTCTCTGGTGACACTGGTACAGCTTAGTCTGTTGACCCGAGATCGTCATAGAGTCTTGTGTGTCTCCCACTGTGCTTTGATTTCCACCCTACCACGGCTCTACTGAGTCGTGCAAACAGGTGGTTTTTGGGTACAGTCCCGATTCACATGGAGGCAATGAGTGATAGGAGGGGATTCGTCTCTCCCAGTATTGGGGGTTGATGTTGTGCTATGCTCGACTGGCCATAACAGGAAATCCCTGGCCAGGGTTGCAGTGATATACTGGTAAGAGTTATCAGTAGTTTCACGAATGTTATGGACCTCAAGTCGGCATGACTTATCGAGCTACTAGGGTCTGACGTTTACCACCCCTAGGCGAGATATGCGACATATCAGACGAACAGACCGGACTGTACGGTAAGTGTTACTGGTTGGATTCACAGGAGTGTGAGCGGGCTTGCTCGTCGATCTTCTGATCGCTCAATACCCGAGTGGCCGTTACGTTTAGCAGACCGCTTGCGGCTTATGGGTGTTTGATATGATCATCATCTGCTGCCGGCGTATTGACGAGTCTTTAGAGTCCTACACAGAGGTTTCCTGGCTCAAGCGAAACGAAATAGGAGCGCATATGAGATATGTGCGGGACCGAGAATAATGCATGTATGTGATACCGTATTTCATTCTCACGATGAATGTGTCGAATGGTTGTATGCGATATAACCTAGTTATCGAATCAAGGATTGATTCGATAAGCCGATACATTGGATACTAGTCGGTTATATGCGATATGACCGGATCATTGAATCAAGTGTTGATTTAATGATTTAATGTATAATTATATATTTGATATATTACTTTGCATTAACTAGTATTGGTTCACTTTAAATGGATTTACTCACTTGATTTGCACAAGTTGTATATGAGATATACTTTTGTGCACAAGATTGTATCATGTTTGATGATACATGCAAGCTTGGGTTTGTGTAAAGAATTGACCATGGTTATATGAATGGTTAGGGTTTCTTTTATTTACTTATTCATTTATCTATTTATTTTTTTAAAAGGTAAAGAAAACAAAATGGTTTCTTTTGGATGCTTCAAGCATCTTTGACCTTATGACCATTTTGTCTTCATCTCCTAAACCTAACCATTCTACTAACCTTAGTTGATTCTCTACACTAAACCATGGTTGTTGACATGATAAGTATCATATTGTTTTTATTTTTAAATAACACTTATCATAATTCTTTATCATCTTCTTCATCATCTTCAACTTGAAGAAAGCTTGCACCATCAATGGCAACTAGCCAAAATGAGTGAGAAATCCAAATCTAAAGTCTACCCACTTCCTATTTCTTCATCCTCTACCTCTTGCCAAGTTGTATAGGGTGTTTCCTTCATAAGTTTTCAAGGCATGGTGAAGTTGGAGCTTGTTCTTGTGATGCCTCGACGTAGATCATCTTCGGCATCGAACCGACGATCAAGCCCGCCCATTCTTCGATGATGCCAATGCTAGAGTCAAGGGTTCGATTTGGACAGCGGAGGGAGATCATCGCGGAGCTTAGGAAGTGGTTGACCGGATCTACAAAGGTTGTAGTCACTTTCCCTTAGCATTTAATTCGATTACATGCTTGCTTCGCCTATATATCTAGTTAACGATCCGTATTAGGGTTTGTAGGCACCCGTAAAATTTGATTTGTGCATGTTTGATCACTTGTGAGACTTCATTAGTGTGCCTAGGAACCCTACATTTGGGGTTTCAGGTATTGTTTGTTTAGTCCAAAATTGCATGAGATGTTAATTTGGATATGGGATAATTGCGGAGTGTTTCGTAGTCGTATATTTTAATATCGTATTGGTAACCAAGACAATGTTTAACAGTTCGAACGAACTTCAAACCCCACATCTGGAACCCTGCTGAAATTTTAAAGTGTTGTAATTTTCCTAAGTTAAAAGTATTCGAAAAATCGTATAAGTATCCCTATGGACCCTCTAGAAGATCAAAAATCTTAACTCGATTCTATGCCCTCGGAACTATGACCGAACCGTAGGGTTTGCCATAGTTTGGTGGTGTCATAGGTGAGGCTCTGGTTTGACCCTTCTACGGCTGGTCCATATATACTGTGGCACGTTTTTGGGTATTTTAATTCTGCTCAAGTGTTGAACTCTTGGGGAAATTTGTGGGTGTTTGTTGATTTGATCGGAACGTTTAACATTGTCTTGATTTATGTGATAATTGCAATTGTTGTTTTTCATTTTCTTTTCTACGACCGTAAGTGTAGTATACGGTGTATCACCGGTTTCATTGCTATATATCAACGACAATCGGGGTACGCATACTTACTTACGTTAATGATTAGTGATATTATATGTTGCTGAGATATATTGTGTAGGATTGTCATGATTGAATAGATGTGGGTTTTATGTGAGATGAGAGTTTTTATTTTTATTCATGAAATATTCAATGTATGTAATATTCTTTTATTGGGACACTTCCGGGTTGAGGATGATGTCACCATTGTTGTATATTATTTACTTTTCCGCATTAGGATAGACCCAAGGCGGGGAGCACAAGTGACCGGGTTCTGGGGTTCAGCGGGAGACCATCTTGAGGAGTCGGGACCGGGTCTCCTAAACTTTAGAACTGGTAGGGTCATTTGCCGCTCTCGTACGGGTCTATGTGTGTGGACGTGGCTATTCAGCACGACCGCGGAATCCGTATTTTCTATTGCTGGCTAAATACAAAATACGGACCTCCTAGATATCCTTTATTTTCATATTTGCTTCTGCTGTTGATATTCTGTGATGAGATTACTTTGTATCTGAGACGAATGGATTATTATTATATATATGATATGTAATAAATGTTGCTTATGTTTTACACCCGCGCTAGTCCCGCCCCGCTATGCCATTAGTTAAGTAACCTAACGGTGCATAGCAGGACAATGAGGCGAATGCGGTTGGCATAAGTGTACGTTCTATTTTCGTTTCTTTTATGTGATGGCTTAGGAACTTAAATGATGGAAATACATTAATGAGATTAATGTAAAGAAAAAGAAACCAAAGATGTTGTAGATTCTGATTTGAAACGCACTCGGCCTTTTTTATGAAAAATGCAAGTTTCAAAAGATGCAGAGCTTAGGCCACAACTTTCTAAAACAATTTTTGATTCTACAACGATATCAAGTTCAAAGTGTTAAGGTTTTCATAAAAACCATCCGCAGCCCTCCGTCACTTTAGGAAGCAGAGTATTTAGTATTCGTGCTACGTATGTTGATCATAGGCAAGGTGTAGTGTACAGTAGCTCAGTGATGTCTTCCTATAAAGCATATGATGCGGATTATTTAGGACATTCATGTGATTATGTCTGTAACACCCTAGTTCATTTATACCAGTTCTAGTTCAAGTATTTCTTTATTTATGGTATTTTCTTGATTTATTGTGTTTTGGGGTGCGAATAGTGTATTTGACATTTGTATTTGCATCTGACCCGACCTGCTTACATAAATCCTGTCTTGATTCATGTTTATGATCTACCCTGAGTTGTTACGTAGACTCGTGCACTTTCATTTTAATTTGTAAATTGCATACTCGCATTTAATCTACCATCTGCATTTTAATATAACATTTTAAGTCACATAAAATATTTTAAAAATACATTGCATGGCCTGCATGATACTCCTAATCCCGTGGTAGCATTCGCGCAACTTTTTCTCGTCCCGTTCAGTAAAACGGACTTGTTTGGATGGCTACGCGCACTTACGTGCATTCGTTCTTGGGGGTATGCATTTTCGTTACCCGGACATCTAATTTTAGTTTTGGTCGACACATATGTTTTTCGTATTTTGAAACTAAATTTTTAGTCCCGACCCGAGCGTGTTTTTGACAAAGTTTGTATTTACCGGAAAATCAAATTTTATTAATTTCAATTAATTAACACAGTTTAAAATTTTGTAACTAAAAATATATTTTTAAATTAAAATCTTAACTAATAAACAACCTCTCTCTCTCTCTATCCGCAGCTCTCTCCCCCTTCTCTCTCTCCTCTTTCTCTCTCCTCTCGCAACCTCTCGCTTTCATTGTGCACTTCTCGAGTGCGGTCACCTCCCCGTGCGCTACCGTCACCTCCCTTCATTCTTTTCCTTCTTTTTCTTTATAAAACCCATACTGCCTCCACAAGACAACTCTAACCCTAACTCCATCGCCATCGCCTCCACCTTCGCCTATCTCCCTGATCTCGTCCTCCTTCTCTCTCCTCCTCTCTTCCCTCCTCGACCACCACATCCTTCATCTCCACCGAACAACCCACTGCAAACCGCCACCGAGCAACCCTGCACCCCCGAGATGAGATCCCACCGAAACCCTAACCTTAACCCAAGCTACGATCCATCGTCCTCACAACCATCTCCCCAACTCCCTTCGACCTCGCCTTCACCACCTTACAACCTCTCTCTTCTTTCCCGACACATGCAAACCCTGTGTGAACACATCGTCATCACGCAGGCGACCCCTTCCCGCCGTCTCTCTCTCTCCTTTCTCCTATCTTCCTCTCCTTTGCACCGAGCCCGACCCAAGAAAATCTAAGCCCAAGATCCCTGCACACCAACAACCCTACCGGACACCCTTTGCCAAACCTCACTGCCTTTTACGTCGCCGAAAAACCCTCGTCTGTTTCACCCCCCTCGCTTTCTCTGAACCCTCGAGGCAACCCCAGATCACCAAACACCCATCCTTCTTCTTCTTCTTCTCTCTTCTTTCTTCCTTCTTTCTACATCGTGTTTCTCTTCCCGGTTATCGTCCGAGCTCCGACCCCGTCGGTCTCATCATCACCCCCTTACAGCCTCTTCTGACCCCAGAACACCGTCACAACCCGAACCAGCATTGTCATGCTCTTGCCTTTCCTGGACCCATCCCGTGCGCGCGTGTGGTTTTGCGACGTTTACCCGACGTCGGGCGTGCCACACGCATCCGTCGTGTGTTCCGTTCAGGAAAGTTAATCTTGCTATATGCTATACTACTATATTCTATATCCATTCGAATTATAACATCACATAATGATTAGTTATGTATCCCACATTATCATTTTGCATGTTTCAGCGTTTTCGGATATCTGTGTGCATCCATGCAAGTTATTTCATATCTAGTGGATGCAAATTTATCTTGATACATGCTAGACTACAATATACTGCACCTAATTGAATATTTACATTTCATATTGTTTAGTTGTACATCCCGCAATTACCAGTTTATCATTTTACTGTTATACGACGTCCGTACATATCAATATCATTATTTACATATCTAGTCGTATGCTAAATCATCTTGCTACATGCTAGGTATAGTATTATGCATCCATATGAGTAAAATGCTACCTGTTTATCACATTGTACATCCATACTAAAAGTTTACTATTTTCGGATACCCGTTTGCATCTATATCATTTAAGATATATATAACTGCATCTGTAAATCATATTATTTCATATTATTATTGTTGTAACACCCCTTGCTTAATAAAGTGCATCCTTATTAGTATTGGAACTGTAAATGTAACCCTAATCGATATTTGTGCATCCATACCATTAATTCTATATCTATTCGCATACCATGTCACATTATTACATATTGCTGTTATATTGACACCCTATGCTTGATATTGTGCACCCTACATAGCATGATGTAACCTCTGATCGATATTTGTGCATCCATGCTTTTATTTTACATCCGTACTTTCACCCTGATTCAATACTTGCTACAGTTTGATTATGAGCACCCGTTTGATACCTGTGCACTACTTGACATGACCTGATACACCACTACTTGACATGACTTGATACATGTACACTACTTGACGTGACCTGATGTAAGTCCATGTTACCAGTCCCGGTTCTTTCGGGGTTGTGGAAATGGTGAAAAACGATTTTTTCGGTGAAGGTAACATGGACTAGAAACCGGATCTTTGCTAAACAAACTATCTAACAACCTAACTAAGAGTTTAACTACTATGTTAGGGGTTATACCTAAACTTGAACTCCTTCTCTTCTTCTCCTTGTAGTGGTCGGATCGACCTCACCTCGTCGTCTCCTTGTGCCGAAGATGGATCCACCCGAAAGCTTCTACCTTTGGCTCCAACCTCAATCGAGAGGAAACTAAAATACTTGGCTTGCTAGACCTTATACTCTAGAGTGAGTAGAGAAGTGTTTTTAGGGTTTTATCTCAATGGTTCATGTTTCTCAACTCATGAGACAAGAGAACCATGAGCAAGAGGAAGAGGGAGAGCTTGGATGAGAGAGAGTGGAAATGATAGAATGAGAAAGACTTTTTACAACCATGCTCTCAAAAACAAAAATAATCATGATAATAATAATAATTAAGTATTTGTGATGGTTCATGTCAATGGCATTATCATTTCATGCACTCATTTTGTAAAGCACAACAAGCAAGCAAAAGTCATAGCAAGCAAAAGTCATAGCCATGAAATGATATCCATGAAATGATGATGGTTAACAAGTCCAACATAGTCAACCGGTCAACAAAGTCAACAAGTCAACAAAAGTCAAACTTTCAACTCAACCATGGCACAATAATACTTAATTAATATTATTATTAATCATATTACTTATTCTAATTAGGGTTTAGAAAAAGTCAACGGTCAACAACCCTAATGAGAATCCTCTGCCTCTGTCTCTGTCAATCCGTGCATACACACCCGCATCCGCGTTCCGAGGAACATGAATACAAACAAGATAAAACCAATCCCAAAATGTATACTAGGATCTGGCTTAAACCAAAGCCCGCTAGTAATATCTGCCAGGACACCAAACGTGCACAAGTGCACGGATGTGAACGAACCCTGTCGCAAAACCATGCGACCTCTACTCTGTTTTGCCCAAAGACGAATAGCTCTCTGTGTGGGACTCTAAAGACTCGACACTACGCTGGCAGTGGGCTTAACCATAGGCCGCAAGCGGTACTAGCTGTACATAACGATCCCCAGATAGATGCCGATAAGAAGACTGATGAGGTGAACCCATCCGAAGTCCTACTGAGCCTGAATGTGACAGTCTCCGTACAGTCCGGTCTGTTCGTCAGAGAATATCGCATGGCGGGCCTAGGGGGAGGTAAACGTCAGCCCCTTAATAGCGGTACAAGTCGTGTCGGAGTGTAGCCCAGAACACCCTGAGATAACACTGGAAACCTACCAGTATATCTCGCTTGCCCTGGCCAGGAACGACTATGTGTAATGGCTCTCCTTGACACAGCGCGATATCAACTCCCAATACCGGGAGAGACGAATCCTGTCTAACCATCACAGCCTCCAAGTGCTTCGGGACTGCACCCAACTACTACCTGTTTGCACGACTCTTTTGAGCCGTGGTAGGGTAGTAATCAAAGTACAGTGGGAACACACTCGAGGCGATGTGACAGTGTCAAGTCAGCGGACTAAGCTGTACTCATGTCACCTGGGAACTGATAACTGACGATAGGTATAGTACCAACCAACAGTTCCCGACGAGTACTGTCCAGTGTACTTGTAACCTAACGAGCACCCGCATACTATCTCAAGTACACGTACTCACGGCTGTGGGACAAACCGTCTCCCCTACTGGGACGAAAAGCGCATACGCTAGTCTACTCCGGAGTATCGATGCCCTGTCTCGATAGTCCTAAGACTAGGGACCTGTATAAGGATGTGCTTGTGGATTACCCAGCCCCACGAGTGTGACTACCATCAGAACGCTGGTAATCAAGCAAAGATCCTAAGGGATCCATTAATGTGTATAGGTGATATGTTAAAAGAAACACATGTACACATTAAAGTAGAAACAAACCAAGTAGCATACTACCATTTCGAGCAAGATTGTCTATACAACTGTGAATATCCCAAGCTTCCATCAAGTAATATACAAACTAGTATGATACAGTAATGGCCTCTAGGCCATATACACTAACAAACTCCCACTTGCACTAAGGCCATGTACTGGCCTATCGAAGACCTATCATTTCGATCAGCCGCTCGATCTGAGTCTGGGGTAAGGCCTTCGTGAGTGGATCTGCAGTGTTATCTTCCGAATTTACTCTCTTCACCTCGATCTCCCGGCGATCTACGATCTTCCTGATCAGGTGGTACCGCCTCAAAATGTGCCTGGACTTCTGATGGGACCTGGGTTCCTTCGCTAAAACTATAGCGCCGTTGTTGTCACAATACAGCGGTATTGGATAAATAATGGTAGGAACTACCTGAAGCTCCGAGAGGAACTTCTTCATCCAGACAGCTTCCTTTGCGGCATCGCAAGCAGCTATGTACTCCGCTTCCATAGTTGAGTCAGCAACGGTTTCCTGTTTGGAACTCTTCCAGCAAACCGCCCCTCCATTGAGGGTAAAGACATAACCCGACATGGACTTAGAGTCATCCTTATCACTCTGGAAGCCGGAGTCAGCAAAGGCCTCGATCTGGAGGTCTTTTCCGCCATACACCAAGAACATCTCCTTAGTCCTTCTCAGGTACTTGAGAATGTTCTTTACTGCTATCCAGTGTTTCTCTCCTGGGTTCGACTGATACCGGCTTACAACGCTCAATGCGTATGCTACATCTGGTCTGGTACATAACATCGCATACATTATAGAGCCTACCGCAGATGCGTAGGGTATAGATGACATGCGAGCCCTTTCCAAATCAGTCTTGGGAGACATCTCTTTGGAGAGGGTGATTCCGTGACAAGCCGGTAGATTACCGCGCTTGGAATCTTCCATACTGAATCGTTTTAGTATGGTGTCGATGTACCTGGACTGTGAAAGTCCCAACATCCTCTTAGATCTATCACGATAGATCTGGATCCCCAAAATGTAGTTGCCATCGCCCAGGTCCTTCATGGAGAACCTCTGTGACAAGAATCCTTTAACTGACTGTAGCATAGGAATATCATTTCCTATTAAGAGAATGTCATCCATGTACAAGACGAGGAATACCATAGTTCTCCCTACAATCTTACTGTAAATGCATGGTTCATCTGGGTTTTTGACAAAGTCGAATTCTTTGACAGTATCATCAAAGCAGATGTTCCAACTCCGTGATGCCTGCTTCAGTCCATAGATGGACTTGAGCAACTTGCACACATTACCGCTACTCCCACTCTTAATGAATCCCTCCGACTGATCCATATAGACACACTCTTCTAAATTTCCATTCAGGAAAGCCGTCTTTACGTCCATCTGCCAGATCTCATAATCGTGGAAAGCAGCAATGGCAAGAAGGATCCGAATGGATTTGAGCATAGCCACTGGAGAAAAGGTCTCGTCATAGTCTAAAGCAAGTCTTTGACGAAAACCCTTTGCAACAAGTCTAGCTTTATAGGTTTCAACCTGCCCATCTACACCAATCTTCTTTCTGAAGATCCATTTGCAGCCTGCGGGTTTTACCCCTTCTGGAGCAAAGTCCAAAGTCCAAACATTGTTGGTATACAGGGACTCCATCTCGGTCCGCATTGCATCCAGCCATTTTACTGAGTCACCGCTCTGAATGGCTTGCTGGAAGCTAGTAGGCTCATCATAATCAATGACGCAATCCTCTCTATCCCCGTTTATGAGAAAACCGTAGTAACTCTCGGGCGGATGAGACTGCCTACTACTCCTGCGGAGCGGCGCTGGAATGTCCGGTTCTCCTGAAACTTCTGGTTCTTCCAAGCTTTCAGTAATAGCTTGTGGTTCTGGAATTTCTTCCAGTTCTACTGCGCTCCCACTTATTCCTTTTTCTAAAAACTGATGTTCCAGAAAGTGGGCATGACGAGAAACAAAAACCTTTTATTCCTCTGCGTAATAGAAAAGATACCCCCTGGAGTTCTTTGGGTATCCCACAAACTTAAACAGTACTGAGCATGCCTCGAGTTTGTCCGCATGCTGCTTTTTAACAAAAGCTGGACATCCACATATCTTCAGATATTAAAGATGGGGTTTCTTCCCACACCACATCTGATATGGTATGGTAGGAACAGTCTTGGAGGGAACCTTGTTCAAAAGATATGCAGCTGATTCTAGTGCATAACCCCAGAAGGATCGCGGTAACTCAACCTTACTCATCATGGAACGAACAATATCCAATAGAGTTCGATTCCGCCTTTCCGATACACCGTTCTGCTGTGGTGTGTATGGAGGAGTAAGCTGAGAGAGAATTCTATTCTCTTTTAAGTAGTCCAGAAACTCGACACTCAAGTATTCCCCACCTCGATCAGATCTCAGTGTCTTGATACTTTTACCTGGTTGTTTATCAACTTCATTCTTGTATTCTCGAAATTTCTTAAAGGCCTCGGATTTATGCTTCATCAGGAAGACATGTCCATACCTAGAGAAATCATCTGTGAAAGTAATGAAGTATGAATAACCACTTCGCGCATGTATAGACATTGGACCACACACGTCACTTTGTATGAGTCCCAAGAGCTCGCTCGCTCGTGCTCCGTGTCTAGTGAACGGAGTCTTTGTCATCTTTCCCATGAGACAAGATTCACAAGTGGCATAAGACTAATACTCGAACGGATTCAAGTATCCGTCTTTATGTAACTTAGTTAACCGTGTCTCATTAATGTGACCCAGTCTACAATACCACAAGAAAGCCTGATTTAATCCCGTAGACTTTCTTTTAAGTGTGTTCTTGACACTGAAAATCTGAGCTTGATTCAATACGTATATCCCGTTTTCTAATGTACCTGACCCAATCAGAACTTGATTTAGGTGGATGTGGACCACATCGCTTACAAAAGTAAAATCATATCCTTCCTTAGAAAGTAAGGATACAGATATGATATTACAAGTCGCACCTGGTACATACAAACAGTTACGCAGAATCAATATCTACCCAGTTGTCAGTCTAAGATGATATTCCCCTACGGATTCAGCGTTCATGCTCATTCCATTAGCAACCCTGAGAGTTATATCTCCTATCTTGATAACCTTACGGTTTTTCAGAGCCTGTAACGAATTACAGATGTGAGATCCTGATCCGGTATCCAATACCTAGGAAGTAGGGTTAACTGACATACAGTCCTCTATTACAAACACATCCGAAGCCGAAGCCACAACATGCTTCGAATCCTGGCTACTGGCTTTGCTAGCCCTGCAATCCTTCTGCCAATGGTCATTCTCGTAACAATAGGAACGTCCATCTTTTACTACATCCAATCCCAAAACTTTTGCCATTCCCTTCCCTTCTACTCCCCTGGTTTCCTTCAGGTTATAAGCAGAAGGCAGAGACTGTAGAATCAAGTCAGTACACGACCTATTCTTCAACGTGGTCTTCAAGTCCGTGACCTCAAAATAGCTGGTCTCTGTAAGGACGTTGCCCCCTACAGATGACCCGATAGCCAATCTCGCTTGAAGCAATTCGTTCGAGGTCTCATATCTTGCAATACGAGATTGCTCTCCATATAACTCTTTGTTATGAAGGAAGATAGAAACTAAGCCCATCTTCTCGTGCTGCCTTTGGTATTCACCATTAACTGAGACTAACATGAGGCACTTGGCTTTCGCACAGTCTTTTTCCGATGTCTTACGGATATCACTATCCCTGACAGGGGAAACTAGTCCTGAGACGGCAGGGGTTTGATTAGTTAAGAGGTGTCCCAGCTTGTCATGGGCAATGGACATCTGGACAGACCTTTGCCAATCATAACAGTCAGATTCAGTCATTTTATTATCTAGATGTAACCTATGTGTGGTCACTGGGTCACTGCAATTAAGAGAGAGAGAAGAAAACACTCAGCATGACGCTCTTGCATGTTTAGATTGGTTTTTAATTTATCTAAACAGGATGGCTCCCACTGTTTCTCGAATCTTCCCTCAAACCAAAAAGGAAGAATTAGTCGGGATCAATCTCACGGTACAATACTTGCTTAACCGTTCAGCCAGGCCAGTGTCGGTACTTCGAGGGAGATTTTCCAACGCTTTCGCGAAGTTCCTTAATTAAAAAACCTCTTTTTCCTGGGGGCGTAGCCCCGCTAACACCTTTCTAGACACCTACTTTGTTTATAGCATTGATCGTTAAGTGAGAAATTTCCCGAGGAGTAGCATATACTCACAGTAGGATCGGGATCCAAATATCATCGTGTGATAAAACTGAAGGAATCCTACCAGAATCATCACACTCCAAATGGTATCCAGCGCTAGCATGTTTCAGTTTCTTTAGAAACTCCCGATGTGGATTTTTGCCCCATGCTCTTATGACCTTGACGAAGGCCAACATATCATAAGTCACATGTCAAGTTCTACCCGTCATTATCCAGATTAATTTAAACCCACCCGTACATACCCTTGACGAAGGCTAAAATAGTAGTACGACTGTCCCCAACCAACGCATCTATCTATGCTACAAATAAATATTCAGCAGCTACCAATCACTATGCCTTGGCGAAGGTCAAAATACATAGCTTGAATACTACTGAATATTTAACTGAAATGACGGAGGGCTACGGATTGTTTTGGTGAAACCATGAACGTAGTGAACTTGATATAATCGAAGAAATGAGATAGCTTTTAAAAGGAGTGGCTTAAGCTTCGCGTTTAAAAGTTGTTTTTAAAAAGAAACTGAGTGGTTTTGAAATTGTTCCAACAACTTTAACTTTGGTTTATTTTCTTGCATTAATTTAATGTGTCCCATCATTTAATCCTACCATTGCAGAAAACAACGAAAATATGACCTACGCTTATGCCATCCGCATTCGCCACGGGGCCCCGTCATTACCCGTTAGGTTACTTAACTAACGACAGAGCGGGGGCTGGACTAGCGCGGATGCAAAACATAAGCAACGCCTAAATAGATATCATATATAGATATATACATTTGTCAGATGCAATGATTGCCATTCCAGATCACATATGAACATATTGGATATACTAGGAATCCACGTTTCGTTCGAGCCTGCAACGAAAAGCGGATTACACGGTCGAGATGAATAGCCAAGACCCCACCCTAGACCCCTACGGGTGCAGCAAACTACCCGCCAAATACCCGAAGTGAAGCAACCTCCCTCAACAACGTGAGTAGGCCACTCGGCACTTCGAGGTACCCGGTAGTTTGTGCACCCCACCTTGGGTCTATCCTAGGAGCAAAAACAGTAAAAGAAATAATATACAATGGCGGCTACAACCTCATCCCGGATGTGCGGCCATAAAAATAATATTAAATCAATTACATATTACATCAAATGAAAAGTTAAAGAAAACTCTCATCTCACAACCCCCGGCTATTCATCCGCGACAATCCAACGAATTCATATACACAACCATCAACATTACAGATCACAGATATGTATAACCCCCACTAATCGACGTATAGCGATTAGCAGACGTTCAATACATATATCACATCACAGATATAACCCGTTAGCTAAAGTCTATAGAAGTTCGATCAAAATACGGATTTGTAACCACCCCAAACACAAATTTGTTTTCTGTAAAATCTGGGCAAAAACAACATATTCTAAAAATCCCAAAACAGCACACTGAGCACACTGCAGGAAAAATGAGCTACGGCCGAGTCAACTAGGCCGCGGATCCGCGGAAAGAAGCATGTTCTTGCCGCGGTTCCGCGGTGAGTTGGTCGACTCGTTGGCTCGTTTTTCTTCTGTGTTCATTTAAAACCCTGAGTCGATTTTTGGTATGTGTCAAATTATTTTTAGAGCGGTTTAAAAATCGACAGAAAGTTTAAATCTCGGGAGTATTTTGTGATTTTTTTCTCCGATCGAAATTGTAGATACTTTTCTAACATGCTGGATAGTGTTTAGCTAGGCTCTGATACCACTGTAAGTCCACGTTACCCATCCCGGTTCTTTCGGGGTTGCGAAAATGGTGAAAAACGATTTTTTCGGTGAAGGTAACATGGACTAGAAACTGGATCTTTGCTAAACAAACTATCTAACAACCTAACTAAGAGTTTAACTACTATGTTAGGGTTATACCTAAACTTGAAATCCTTCTCTTCTTCTCCCTGTAGTGGTCAGATCGGCCTCACCTCGTCGTCTCCTTGTGCCGAAGATGGATCCACCCGAAAGCTTCTACCTTTGGCTCCAACCTCAATCGAGAGGAAACTAAAATACTTGGCTTGCTAGACCGTGTACTCTAGAGTGAGTAGAGAAGTGTTTTTAGGGTTTTATCTCAATGGTTCATGTTTCTCAACTCATGAGACAAGAGAACCATGAGGAAGAGGGAGAGCTTGGATGAAAGAGAGTGGAAATGATAGAATGAGAAAGACTTTTTACAACCATGCTCTCAAAAACAAAAATAATCATGATAATAATAATAATTAAGTATTTGTGATGGTTCATGTCAATGGCATTATCATTTCATGCACTCATTTTGTAAAGCACAACAAGCAAGCAAAAGTCATACCAAGCAAAAGTCATAGCCATGAAATGATAGTCATGAAATGATGATGGTAAACAAGTCCAATATAGTCAACCGGTCAACAAAGTTAACAAGTCAATGATTGAAAGAATTAAAGTTAACTGCAATCAAGATGGTGTCGCTATGCAGCTAGCCGGTTGAGCATGGGTCGATCCACAGGGAGATGGTTGTATGTCCTTTCTTGTTTTAGACGAGTCAATAAAGAATGAGTATATGTTTTTTCAATCTAACCTATGTGTATTATTTGCAAGTATAAAGTTGTTAAGAAAAAGATACGAAATTGTAAGCTAAAGAAATCCGCACTCAAAACCTTTGAGCCGAATCTTGACCAATTGAAGCTAGAGCAATCGGCAACAGCGTGGATTAGGGGATGTAAGCGCGGTATTCATGGAATCCGGCTTATTTACCCTTGTCCTTCTGTTCTTGTCTCTTGCCTTCGCCTCCAGCCAAACCGAACGCAACCGGTCGCGGTTAGGAATCACCGTTACCTTGTTAGGGTAGGGTGCCTAACGGAGCGCTTGCGTATCGTTTGGGCGGAGTTCAATGGAAAATAACGGGAAAAAGAAATGAGCAAAGAAAATCTTAACTTACAATACCGTATTTATTCTTAACAACAACAATAATTACAACCATTCACAAAGAGAACCAAGAAGAGCAAAAGAAAAGAACAAAGAAAAGAAAAGATTACAAGTAAATAAGTGCATGAATTTAAATTGCAAATAAGTAAAGCAAGAAAATAAGAAGCAAGAAATAAATAAGCAATAAAAAGAAAACTAGAAACTAGAACTCAAGACAAGCATGGGATCAATAGCCAACCCTTAAACTTGCAAGCTCAATCAAGAGGTTGCAAGATCAAGAGAAGGGTAGAGAACGCATGTGAAATGAAGCGCTAATTCCATAAGAAAAATACGACCCTTGAGATCAATAACAAACCCTTAACCTTTCAAGCTCAATGAAGAGGTTGAAAGATCAAGAGAATGTAAGAATCTCAAGGGGAAGTTAAACAAAAGAGAATGATGCAAAAACCCCCATCTTCATTGATCATCCACTCAATGCTCTCACTACATTTTCATGGAGGAAAGATGAAGAAGAAGAAGAAGAACTATACTAAAACCTACAAAAGAGGAACAAAGAATGAACACCAAAAGCTTGGCAAGTTCTGGGATATTTATAGGAGGTGAACTGAAAACCTAGGGCAACAATCTGGCATAATATGAAGTCCCCAAATTGCCCCTGAAAAACGTTAGAGAGAGGAGCTTATATGGCCGCGGAACCGCGGCCTAGACCCCCTATTGGCCGCGGTTCCGCGGCCCTTTAGTGGACTTGGGTCATGGGGTTTTGTGGGTTTCCCTGGTTTGTAGTCCTCTTCAGTGTGGTATAGTACTTTTCTCAGAAACTCTTCACAATTATTCCAGAATTTTAGTAGAACAAAAGGTGATGTGATGTGGATCTTTTGCCATGATTTCCTCGAGCTCCGCGTAGATTTCTTGGATCTTGTGTTGACATTGAGCTTTGTGCATGACATAACAATCGATTTGCCATTTTGTCCCTTAACTGGTATGTGGCAACACACGGATAGAGAGCGGAGACCGTGTTTTATCTGTTGTTGGCAGTAATCCGGAATTTGTCGTACTTTTCCACGGATTTCACTGTTTAGAGTTGAGAACCAGTATTCTGCAAATATGTAGCAAACACTGATAAAAAGCACCTGCCTATAAACAAACGAGCGTAAGAATGGGCGGTATAAAATGCAATATTCTGGTATGAACAGTCAACAAAAGTCAAACTTTCAACTCAACCATGGCACAATAATACTTAATTAATATTATTATTAATCATATTACTTATTCTCATTAGGGGTCAGAAAAGTCAACAGTCAACAACCCTAATGAGAATCCTCTGCCTCTGTCTCTGTCAATCCGTGCATACACACCCGCATCCGCATTCCGAGGAACACGAATACAAATGAGATAAAACCAATCCTAAAACGTATACTAGGATCTGTCTTAAACCAAAGCCTGCTAGTAATAACTGCCCGGACACCAAACGTGCACAAGTGCACGGATGTGAACGAACCCTGTCGCAAAACCATGCGACCTCGACTCTGTTTTGCCCAAAGGCGAATAGCTCTCTGTGTGGGACTCTAAAGACTCAACACTACGCTGGCAGTGGGCTTAACCATAGGCCGTAAGCGGTACTAGCTGTACGTAACGGTCCCTAGGTAGATGCCGATAAGAAGACTAATGAGATGAACCCATCCGAACTCCTACTGAGCCAGAATGTGAAAGTCTCCGTACTGTCCGGTCTGTTCGTCTGAGAATATCGCATGGCGGGCCTAGGGAGGAGGTAAACGTCAGTCCCCTAATAGCGGTACAAGTCGTATCGGAGTGTAGCCCAGAACACCCTGAGATAACATTGGAAACCTACCAGTATATCTCGCTTGCCCTGGCCAGGGACGACTATGTGTAATGGCTCTCCTTAACACAGCGCAATATCAACTCCCAATACCAGGTGAGACGAATCCTGTCTAACCGTCACTGCCTCCAAGTACTTCGGGACTGCACCCAACTACTACCTGTTTGCACGACTCCTTTGAGTCGTGGTAGGGTAGTAATCAAAGTACAGTGGGAACACACTCGAGGCGAAGTGACAGTGTCAAGTCAGCGGACTAAGCTGTACTCATGTCACCTGGAAACTGATAACTGACGATAGGTATAATACCAACGAATAGTTCCCGACGAATCCTGTCCAGTGTACTCGTAACCTAACGAGCACCCGCATACTATCTCAAGTACGACGTACTGACGGCTATGGGACCGACCGTCTCCCCTGCTGGGATGAGAAGCACATACGCTAGTCTACTCCGGAGTATCGATGCCCTGTCTCGATAGTCCTACGACTAGGGACCTGTATAAGAATGTGCTTGTGGATTACCCAGCCCCCATGAATGTGACTGCCATCACAACGCTGGTAATCAAGCAAAGATCCTAAGGGCTCCACTAATGTGTATAGGTGATATGCTAAAAGAAACACATGTACACATTAAAGTAGAAACAAACCAAGTAGCACACTACCATTTCGAGCAAGATTGTCTATACAACTGTGAATATCCCAAGCTTCCATCAAGTAATATACAAACTAGTATGATACAGTAATGGCCTCCAGGGCATATACACTAACACCTGATATATCACTACTTGACATGTTACCTGATCCTATTCCTAATGCCGACAATCCTGACATGTTGTCTCGATGGACATATCCGGTTGTCTGTATAGACAAACCTGTACATGCTTGATCCTGTGTTGGCATTAGCTCCAGATTTATCAATACCTGACTTGAACACATAACTTGGGGGTATGGGGAAATCAATGATAAAACCTAACTTGTAACTCGACAGTTCGATACTTATACTGATCGGTTATGAGCTAGGCCAGCCCCGGGATGATGATGCTGACATCATTCGTCTGTACATGTTACCTGTTTACTGTCTAGCGGCACGTCTCAGATTCCGCCCGAGTGTCTTGACCGTGGTCCCGGCCACGCATGGGATACTATTGAGTTACATTGACGATTCATTAAATTGATTTCACAGACTTTAGAATAGATAACCTAGTAGCACAGTTTAAATTGATCGCTGCACGTCACTTATAATGATATACTTCGCTGTTATATATTTTTGTTGACTTGTTACTGTTCATACTCGTGCCTGCATGTCCTGCTACCCCTTGATTATATTATTGTTGATATTATGACGCACTGACGTCTGGGTTTTGCATTGCCCAGATCCTCTACCTTTGCAGCTGACCGATCAGGAGTATTTCAGTGTACAAGCTGAGCAGTGAGGACCTGTTAGTATTTTAGTTTAATTTCCTTTCAGCACTTTTCATTCCTGATGTGAGCCCATATTATGGGACGTACTTTCCAGATTGTCATTGTTACTTGAATTTATTGCTTCCGCATATTATTTCTTGACTCGTTATTTCTGGCTCATAGACATGTACTAGATAGTTTCTTTTATTTTTCCCGTTCTTGATATCTATAGACAGCCGTAATATGACTGTGGAGGGATGTTTCCTAGCCACAGGTAGCATGGTTGGCTCTGTCACGTGCCGATCTTAGCGCACTCTGGGAAGCGGGGCGTGACAATGTTGATCATAGTCAAGGGTCATAATGGTGGTTCTAGTTAATCATGAAATGACGGGTAGAACTTGACTAGTACTAATGATATGTTGACCATAGCCAAGGTCATAAGTTGCTGGGGGTAAAAACCATATCGATAATTTCAAGAGTTGAAATTTGCAATGAGATTGCATACCATCTATATGATTGTTGGATCCCGATCCCACAGTGAGTAAAAGTAACTCCCAGGAGAGTTTTGCACATTACAATTAGCTAATCCATTAGGTTTCTAGGAAGGTGTTAACGGGGCTACGCCTCTGGGAAGAGGAGGTTTATCTTAATTAGGTCCGTGCGAAAGCACGGGGAACCTCCCTCAAACTACCGACACTGGCCTGGTTGAACGGTTAGCGAAATTGTAAACTGTAATAAATCCTGGCTAGATTTTCTTTTTGAGGTTTGAAAGAAAATTTGACAAAGCAGTGGGAGACATCGATTAGATAAGATAATAACCAATCTGATCTTTGCAAGAGCATTTCGATGAGTGTATTCTTTCCTCTCTCCTAATGGCAGATACCAATGACGGGACTGAAACTTCTGTTAGAGAAAAACAAACTGACTGGACCGAATTATATTGAATGGCTAAGGAACCTAAACATTGCACTCACATATTGTCACGACCCGAGAGTACGGAACGTGACCGGCACTTAGATTACGAAGCGTCTAGAGGCTCCACGTAACCTAAGTAAGCCGAAGCCCAGAAATCTAAACCATATAAAAGAAGAAGAAGTAAAAGAAACATGAAGAAAAACAAGTTTAAAAGTATCAGCAAATTTTCCCAAAAATTTCGGCAGAGTCTCCTCTGTAAAAACTGGCCCCCAAATGGGTACAACAAGTATAATATACATAAACAATAAAAAGCATCCCCAAACGGGAGCTAGCATCAACGCCAATAGGCGGAATCAACCACAACAGGCACAATAATATACAACGCCAAAGGGCGAGGCTCAAAACTCAAAAGAAAACAAAACCACCAGATCAGAATAATACATGCGCGACTCTAAGGTCGAAATAAAAGTCTGGTCCAATAAACTTATCAAGTAATACAAGTATGGTTGATGGAGCTTACTAGATACAAATGAATGAATAAAAGTGCAATGGTGGTTCGGATACAAGTGAACCAACCTACCGTGCAAATCATCCTGAAAGAATAGATGTGCCAGCAAGCTGCCAGGGAAACCTGTACACCGAACTTGTAATAAAATTTGGCACAACGGGGGTGAGTTGCCAACTCGTGAGAAGAAGACATCTACAAAAAGAAATCGAATGCACGACGCTATCCTAGGTCATAATAATACACTATAATATCCTAATCATCTAGTAATAGCAGGGTATAACTACGTGTAAGTGCAGATACTCCGTGCTTGTGTCAGTGCCTCATATAATACTATGTCATATGAAATGAAATGCATGCACCATGAATGTAAAGTAACAAATCCTGAAATCCAGATATATATGTATAAGAAATCTTTAGCTGTTATCATAGTAAAATGTGTATAAGAATCTGAAATCTCAACAATGAAATCCATGGAAATCCGTGTCAAGCGTCGACACAACACATGTAATCTCAAGTCTCAATATCTCGGGCTCCATCAGTCCGGATCGGCCCATATCATCAAATCTCACGACAACGGTCGGTATCCTCTGGATATCCGCCGCGCCAGACATCACCGGTAGGTAGCCTTCCCCTGCCAGGCTCATCGTCTACAACTCGATCTTCTTGCCCCAGGGTACCATACCGGGCCCACCATGTACCCGAGACGGTTCATCCACTCCTCGAATCGGGTCTCGAAATCCATCAGAAAACATGAAATCTCATGGTGGACGACACATACATCACGAGAAAACCGCATCTTATGTTTTTAAAAAGAGAGGAGGAGGAGAGAGAGAAGTTTTTACATATTCTTGCGGTTTTCCCCAAAATCCAGAAATCTCATAGAAATCCAAATCTCAAAATCATGAGTAACTATATGATAAGTGTCGGCATATGCCCATAATACTGCATGATAACATGAAAATATGAATGCATGAATGTCTAAGCAATAAATATCATGTCTGTACTAATGTCAGAGAATAATCACAATATTATAGCGGTCTAGTTGTTAACTGATTCTATCCATAAAAGACAATATGATCTAAAGTATACGTGACATAGCAATTACCGATGATGATGTGTGCGAGCCGGCAAATAAGTGTGCGTGGAATATGCGCATCATCGGTAATGGTGCTGGTGTCCTAACAGGTAATTTTTATACTGATTATAGCAACATATGTAAGAACATGCACCATGATGATTACAGTATGAATGTAATACAGGTGTGCATTATCCACTCCTCCGCGATATACGAGTACAACTACCACTATGTGAGTCGAACCTAAACTAGTGTCCATCTAATATCCTAAGGAACTAACCTAAGAAACTAGTCAATAAGAAACAAGCAACTACCTAAGGTCTGAACCAATATCTCTAATAGTCGGCGATCCCGCCTCAATAGCGTCACGTATGTAGTACGGCTTCCTCGAATCAAGAGTGCGGATCAATCATCATATCTAAGCCTCGTACGGTAAAATCCATCGTACGGCATCCCAATATCGGGGTACGGGTCAAGTATCTCCTAGGTGTCTCATTATTCGTAATGTGTCATCATCAACACATCTCATGATCAAGGTGCTAAACTATAATCGCATACATAAATCATATATCATTGCCATCATGGAATAATCATTAGTTTATCCTCAGAAATATCATGTCACATGTATCATATTGTGATTAAGTCATACCGATATCTTATCGTCATCAAGTCACAAGCTACAGCCCAGGTACTATTTTAGCGTCCCATGTACCTCAATATCACCACCACCCTTCATAATTTATATATTCATGTTCATTATCTCATTCTCTAATGATCCGCTAACACTTTAATACGACTGTATAGCCAAGAATCACGGCATCAAGCCTAGTTACACTGTTTCATCATATCTCGGATATCATATCACATCAATGTATCCCATATACGTGTTGTATATATATGTATATACCTATACCTAGTTCTATATATATACACACATACACGTATACCCCATGTCGAGTTTCAGTGTGTGCATGTGTATGTTTCTATCTGAAACCTACGAACCTCTTCCAAGGTACTCATCCTCAGATATGGTTTTCCTAAATCAGTCTAGTCCAGCCTAGGGTCATTATTAGGGTCCTACTCATTAAGAATCTTGGTTCACATCTGGTTTCCTAATGTCAATAAGTACTATTCCTATTCTACGTTGCGGGGGTGCTAAACGCCATCCACCCGACTTCCCCCCGTAGATATACATCTACTCACCTGGTCCATGTCTGCCGAAGACAGTGTCGCCATCCTCCTCTTCATTGCCCGCAGTCCACGTGAGGGGTACCTAAACGCAAACATTTAAATAGTATCGTAAACTGAATCACATACGAAAGTCAAACGATACAAAGAACAAGCATAGGTTAAAACCTATGTCCCGTCCACGCAAAAGAACCAAATATCGCTCGATATCGGCGTACAAACTCCGATGGATCGAAATAAACATCAACAAATAACTCGTAGTTTTAAAACACCTTACTTATATTATAAAACATGATTAAATCCATCGAAACCCTAAAATCCATCAAACCGTCCAATTTCGTAAAACCCGAAAATACCAATTTACCGTTTTTCATCAAAACTTGACATTTAAATGAAACCAATGGTCATAAAACTCATTAAATAGCATAACTAGACTATACAAACTATTACTATATTTTTATTACACATATTTGTAGTAATTTGAAATTTCTAGTTTGCACCATTTAACAATTTTCAACATTTTTCAAGCAAAATACCACAATTCCACCTCAAAACATGATTTTATATAAATTAATGACTTAAACCACAATTTATGATGATAATGATATAATGAAACCATAATTATATTTTTAATCTCATTTATATAGGAATTTCTAAAATCTAGTTTACAAAATTAGCAATTTTTTTATCACAATTTATCAATTATCCATTGAAACTAGCAATCAAACTAAGTTTTTCTTTCCATTAACATGCTAACATTTCCACTAAAACTATAATCCAATGATAACAACTCAAATTAGAATTTTATATTAACCACAAACACATTTTGCAAAAACCTAGTTAACTAAATTCCTAATTTAAAACAATTTTAAATGAAAATTTTACAATTCAACAACCATGCAATATTTTCCAATTCTAAAAGTGTTAAACTAACTATTATAACCCTAAATAATTAACAAAAATCATAACTTGAATTTACAAACCCTAACTTGAATTTTTAAAAAAAACTTAGAATTAATTCATTAAATCTAATTATGCTTAAATGAACATCTAATAACAATAAATCAAAAGAAGGAAATTTATACCTCCAAAATATGAAACCCAAACATGAAATAAGCCTCCAAAATTCATGCTTTCCATCTCCAAAATCCATGCTAAATAGGTCAAAGGAAAATGGTAGAGGTTGAATGTTGATTTTTGAGATTTATTTTTGGAATTTTTGATGAATTTTGATGATTTTTAATGCAAAAATGATAGGGGAAAATTTTTGGGGCTACCCATGGAGGGGAGGCCGGCCATGGAGAGGGAGGAGGGTGGAGAGAGAGAAAAAATGTGTGGTATTGTGTAGAAAGTTCATAAATAATGCATTTTTTTCACTTAAACCCTTTATTATCTAACTTTTTCAATTTAACCCTTTTCCTCGAAATTTCTAGAACCATGGAGAGATTTTGGAAAAGATTTTGCATATTACACACTTGATTCTAATATACCATGGCTCATTTTTATAAATTAAAACCATTCAAATTTGTAATTTACACTAATTTAAATAAAAAAATAAAGCTTATGTTAATATTTAAAATATTTAATTTAGGAAATATATTTAATTGAACTAAAAATTTATAAGTGGCTAAATAAACACTATTTACTAGTAATTACATAATTAAAATAGGTATTTTTGAAATTATAATGAAAAACAATCACGGTTTAGTTTTTCGAAAAATACATTTTATTTTACCGAAAATCATAAAATTCACTTAAACAATTTTATTCATTTAATTATTTATTTAATTATTTTTAAAACGTTACACATATGATAAAGTATCATATGTCCTCACTACCAAAGCCCCACCCGTCCTAGGTCCTGAATCATCTATTTCGGATAAAGAGATCCGAAAAATATGGGATATTGATTGTGACATGGCCAAGTGCATCGCGCTTGCTTCTATGGACGGTATACATCAGAAACAACATGAGAAGATGGATGTTCAATCCATCTTTTTTCAGACAAAGGAGTTGTATGGAGAGCAATCTCGGACTTTACGATACGACGCATCTCGAAAGTTGTTTCAGATGTGGAAGGCCCCTGGCACATCAGTAGTTGAACATGTCTTGAAGATGATTGGTCTTATAGAAGAACTTGAGGACCTAGGATGGACCATGGACAAGGTGCAATATACTGATATTGTTCTACAGTCTCTCCCCGCTGCCTTTACTCCGTTCATTGTGAATTTCAATATAAACGATTTGTAGAAATCACTGCGTGAACTTCTCAATATGTTGAGAAGTGCAGAAAGCACGCTTAATATAGCGAGAACTCCCGCTCTGCTTACTAGACCATCTTCCTCTTCAATCCCAAAAGCCAAAGCCAAGGGAAGGAAGAAGAAGAAACCCACTAAGCCGACAGGTGGAGTGGTAAAGGCAAAAGGGAAAGACAAGTCTGGGGCCACGGGAAGTGGAAAAGGGGAATGTTTTTACTGCCACAAGTTGGGACACTGGAAACACAATCGTGCTTTGTACCTTGCTGATCTCAAGAAGAAGAAGCATACTGATGCTTCCGCTTCAGGTGTGTTTATAACTGAAAACTGTTTTTCATTAAACTCTGCATCTTGGGTATTAGATACCGGTTCTGGTTCTCACATCTGCAATTATGTGCAGGGATTGAGAAACAGTAGAGTTTTGAAGACTGGGGACCACACTCTGCGGGTTGGAAATGGTTCCAATGTACATGCTGTATCCGTAGGAGAATATCATCTGGGGTTGTTTTCACGATGTATTTTTGTCTTGAACTTTTGTTATTATGTACCTAGTATGTTGTGTAATATTATACCCGTTTCCTTGTTAGACAATGAAGGATATCATTTTGTGTTGCAAAATAATATTATGAACATTAATCTGAATCAACAGTTGATTGGGTATGGTACACTAAATAACGGTATTTACGTTCAAAACAAACACACAGTTTTCAACATACAAAATACACATAAAAGAAAGATTTCAGATATAAATGAATCTTTTCTTTAGCATTGTAGACTTGGTCATATTAATGAAATAAGACTAAATAAGCTACATAAATATGGATATTTGAAACCTTTTGAATATAAATCTTATGCAACTTGTCAGTCCTGTATCAAAGGTAAAATGACCAAAACTCCGTTTATTGGACACGGAGAGAGTGCTACAGAAATCTTAGGCCTCATACATAGTGATGTATGCGGACCAATGTCTACAAATGCTAGAGACGGTTTTTCATACTTCATCACTTTTACTGATGATTTCTCAAGATACGGACACATGTTTTGATTAAAACATAAATCCGAAACATTTGAGAAATTCAAGGAGTACGAACTTGAAGTAGAAAAACAAACTGGCTCGGGCATCAAGAAACTTCGATCTGATCGAGGTGGAGAGTATCTAAGCACTGAGTTTTCAGACTTCTTAAAAGAGAATGGGATTCTCTCTCAGCTCACTCCTCTTTACACACTACAGCACAATGGTGTGTCAGAACGGAGGAATTGTACCCTATTAGATATAGTACGTGTCACGACTCGAAATGGCACGCGACTGGCACTTGAAGTCTATAGGACCCCATCTAATTCAAGTAAGCCGAGAAATCCCAGAAATCTAAACAATTAAAAGAAAGAAGTGGAGAAAACATGTTTTAAAACAAGGGGTTTTCGAAATAACATAAGCCAAATATGCATTTTAAAATCTCAAGTCTTTTCTGAAAATTTCGGCAGAGTTTCCTTTGTAAATACTGGCCCTAAACGGGGTACAACATGAATAATATATGCACATTGATAAAAGGCATCCCCAAGCGGGAGTTAGCTCTTTGTCAATCGACGGTCACAGCCACGTAAGCAATATAATATACAACGCCGAAGGGCGAGGATCAAAACTCAAAGGAAACTCAAAAACATCAAGAAAACCATACTAATACAACGCGCGACTCTATGGTCGAAAGATTAAACAACTAGTTTTCTATGTCTGAAATAATATACAAGTCTGGTTGATGGAATTTTACTAGATACAACTGAAAATAAATAAGTACCATGGTGGTCATGATGCGAGTGAACCCACCTACCAAAGCAAATCACCCGGGATGGAAGCAGTGTGCCAGCAAAGCCGCAATGAAACCTGTACGACAAAACCTGCAAGAAACTGTGGCACAACGGGGTGAGTTGCCATCTCGTGAGTAGAAAACATCACAGAGCAGAAATCATATGTATGACACAATCCTAGGTCAAAACGATCAGTAGTATATATATCCTCAATATGATAAAGTCTGAAGCATGATAAGGTGGCAAGGGTAAACATCTATACATAAGTGTAATACCAAGTGCTCGTGTCAGTGCCTCATGTCGCAACATATCATAAATATGAGGTATCATCAATGAAATCAGTGCCAACTATAGCATCAAGTCTATAAGTATGTAGATATCATCCAACAATGTAATCAATGCCTGTATGCGTGTGGATCTCGTCCATGGATCAACCAATGACACAAAACATCATGCATGTAAATATCATAAAGCATATGCATGAAAGTATGAGGATATTAATCAACGTGTGTCCCACGTGACACATCAAAATCATGGAACCTGAGTGTCTAGCATTGACACTCGAAAGCATCATGAAACCCGTGCCCAGCATCGGCAAGTAAATCCTCATATATCGGGCTCCGTCAGTTCGGATCGGCCCACAGGCTCCGTCAGTATCATCTCTCATCTCCGGTCGGTATCCTCCGGATATCTGCCGAGCCTAAATTCTATCACCTGTAGATAGTGGTCTCTCTGCCAGGCTCACCGTCTTCAGCACAGCTATCCGTTCTTGCCCCGGGGTACCATACCGGATCCACCATGTACCCGCAATCGGCCTCATCTGACTCCTCGAATCGGGTTTCACATGTCAAACGTCTCAGAACCGAGAAAACGCATGGAGGACGCACTGAAATATCATATCAAGAGAAACCGGGTTTTTAAAACAGTGCATGCTTTCTTTTGAAATAGCCACGGTTCTCAAATCTAGAAATATCATGGAAACAACATATCTCAATGCGTATAATTATAAAGCATGATGTATGCGACATATAATATAAATGTAACCATATCAGTATATCATGCAACATAAAACAGTAATATGCACATATCGAGGGAAAACCGCTCTTTTAAATGAATCCAGTTTAAAAATATATCATGCGGTTCCCAAATTTCCAAAATTAAGCCAGAATCATCTATGTATGTGCAAATATGTATGTATGCAAGTATGAGTGTACAATATGTGTGTACAGAAGTATGGGTGTACAATATGTATGTACGCCAGTATGTCATACAAGGAGTCATATCTTGATGCAACAATCCTACTGTGTAGTGACATGGCAATTATCGATGATGAATTATGTGAGCCGGTAAGCAGGTGTACGTGGAACATACACATCATCGATAATAGTGCGGTGTCCTTACAGCATGGTTTTAATATAACAATAAACACATTTAAACATGCAATGCGATGCGAATAGCAATAATATGCGGAAAATGAATAATAAAAGCAACAGTGAAGAATCTACATCAATATATATGAGTCATACAGTTTTCCATTTGAAATAACACGAAACGTGGTGTTTAGAAAATAAGGGCTACGGTGTTTCTAAGAAAAGATGTGTCCTTTGAAAATATCCGTAGAATCCCTTGGCCTGTCTTTAAAATACTCACGATTCGTTAGTTTCGAAATAGGTATGACTCGAGTCTTGTCTAACATCAACTAAACTACTGGACTAATCGAAAGGTAAGGAAACCACCTAAATCTGAGTCGATACAATATAAATATAATAGTCGGTGATCCCGCCTCAATAGTATCACACGATATAATATACAATATGACATTCTCGAGTCAAGAGTGCTGATCTATCATCAATATATAGCTCGTACGGTAAATCCATCGTACGGCATCCCAAATCTGGGTACGAGTTAAATATCACATTCATCTCATTATTCATCTGGTATCCATTATCATCATATCCTATATTAGGGGTACTGATCTAAATCTAGTACATACTGATACCATCTATATATATGTGCGTGTATGAAAACACACGCCTAAAGGCCCGCTATAATCTCCTGTCGTATCTCATAATACGAATCAAAACATATCACCGATCTCATGGCATCATGCCTAATCTCATCGACTCATCTCCAAATACCATGTACAATCTTCATCATCCATGTGTAGGTATACATGTTTATACACACACACACACATACAGTCCCATACCTGTATACGTATCCCCATATACGCATCCCCATATACGCAAAAGTAATAATAATGCATGCAAGTCTGTGTGTGCGTGTGTGTGTGTATACGTATCCCCATATACGCAAAAGTAATAATAATGCATGCAAGTCTGTGTGTGCATGTGTGCAAACCTATTCTATGGTTCGCGCCTAAGAAATAAACTACGACACAATCATCAAAATTCACAACACATATGTAAATATATAACATATCATCAACTACAGTACGAACTGCGGGGGTGCTATACGCCATCCACCCGACTTCCCCCGTAGATATATATCTACTCACCTTGCTCTTCGCTTGCCGTTGCCGACGTCGCCACGCGCTTGCTTGTCGTCCCGAAATCCACATGGGGGTACCTACATGCCACAACGTATCGTATCATATTAAAATATAAATCAAAATCAAAACGACACGCTAAAAGCCTATAGGTTAGAACCTACGGACTACGCCTTTCAAACCACCAAACAACCCCTCAATATCGTCGTACAAACGTCAAGTGATCGAGGTAAAACACAAATACTAAAATACAGAATCCAAAATATAAAAAATATAACCCCGATACAAAACAGCAACTCATGAAAATAGTCCCTGATTTTACCCTAGGTCAAATTGGAAAATTTTGCATATATAAAGGGTCTAGTTTACTGGAGATGGAGCTACCGAACAATCACGAACCAAAATGAACCAGGTCTGGCCGCAAATTGTGGCTAGAAGGAATATATTTGCAGCCATGGAGAGGGTGTTGGGGATAGGGTCTTTAGGGTATGCTCTACATCACCTGCACATCTCCCTGTGTTTGCTAAATAAATTTTAGAGTCCCTGGGTATTAGCAGATAACCAAAAACTATCACAATTCCCACAATTTCCGTATCTATAGAATTTCAAAGTTCGTATTCGGAGTTTAAGTCTCAGGTTTTAGTCCAATATGATATCACTAAAGGGGGGTTTAAGGTCACTACTAACCTCAATTACACATCACAACTCAAGAATTCTCAAACCCTAACTTGGAATTTTCTAAGTTCACTAAACCGCACAATATCGATTCTAAGTTAACATGGATGCAAAGAAAATTGGAAAACTACACTAATGGTTAAGTGAATATCTTATTTGGAAACTCAAGAATTTTCTTAAGTTGCCTTAAGTCTTCAAAATCCGATTTTTCTTGGTCCAAAGGGTTTGTGAGAAGCTTGTGCATTATTTTAAGGAAAGGAGTGAGGTGTTTTGAGGTGGGAAATGAGGTGTTTTGAGTATGAAGGGGAAGGGGGGAGAGGGAGAGGCAGCCATGGAGTGAAAGGGAGAGAGAAAGAGATGAAGAAAATGAGGGGGACAAATGAGCATGGTTCTCTCTTGACCCCTCACACTCTCTCACTTGCCCATGCTTCATATTCTATTCTTTTCTTTTCTTTTCTTTTCTTCTCATTTCATTATTAAAACCAAACACATAAATCGCAAATGAAACCATGGTTATAAAATGTAACACAAGTGTAAAATACGACACGGTGCATGTCATGTGCACAAAACAAGCTTAATGCGCGATTAGCGATATTTAATCGCGATTAGCATTAAAACGGAAAATAATTAATCATAAAAATTTATAATTTGCTTAAATCTCATAAAACAGCTTCATTTTAGTAATTTCTATAATTTTCCAATTTTTTCCCAATTTATCGTTATTTAATTATCCCGCAATATTAAAATATTCAATATATTTATTATTTAATTATAAAAATTCCCAAAAATAATATTTTATCTTTCTAAAATGTTACAGTACGGTCCTTGATGAGTGATGCTGAGTTACCGCTTTTCTTTTGGGGACATGCATTAGAGACAACAATTTATCTATTAAACAGGTTTCCAACCAAGACCGTGTTTACCACTCCATATGTGATGTGGTATGGGAAGAGACGATCTCTTAAAAGAGTTAGGATATAGAGTTGTCCGGCTTTTGTCAAAAAGCAGAATCCGGATAAACTCGAGACACGATCGGTCATGTGTACTTTTGTGGGATATCCAAAACATTCATATGGACATCTATTCTACTACAAGGAGGAACAAAAGGTGTTTGTTTCTCAACATGTCATATTTTTAGAAAATGAAATTTTTACAGATAGTACTGAAGGCAATGTGGTAGAACTAGAAGAGGTTCTAGCGACACAAATTACTCATGAAGAATTGGTTGAACCTGATGTTGCAGTAGAACGTCAAGAACCTCAGCCGCTCCGAAGATCTAGTAGAACTTCTCGCCCACCGGAGAGATACTATTGTTTTCTCATAGATGGTGATAGAGAAGATTGCATGATGGATGATGATGACCCTAATAGTTTTCAGCAGGCTATCATGAGTGGTGACTCAGTGAAGTGGCTGGATGCCATGAGATCCGAAATGGAGTCCATGTACACCAACAATGTATGGACTTTGGACATTGCACCTCCTGGGAATAAACCTGTAGGGTGCAAATGGATCTTTAAGAGAAAGATTGGTGTAGATAGACAGGTAGAGACCTATAAAGCAAGGCTTGTAGCGAAAGGTTTTCGTCAAAGACCAGGACTGAACTATGATTAAACTTTCTTTCCTGTAGCAATGCTTAAATCCATTGGGATCCTACTTGCAATTTCTGCTCACTACGACTATGAAATCTAGCAGATGGACCTTAAAACTGCATTTCTAAATGGTGATTTAGAAGAATTCGTTTTTATGGATCAGCCAGAGGGCTTCATTGACAGTGGGAGCAGCGAAAAGGCATGTAGGTTGTTTAAATCCATTTATGGATTAAAGCAGGCATCTCGGAACTGGAACATCTGTTTTGATGATACAATCAAAGAGTTTGATTTTATCAAAAATATAGATGAACCATGCATTTATAAGAAGATTGTAGGGAGTACTGTCACTTTCTTCGTATTGTACGTGGATGACATTCTCTTGATAGGAAACGATAGTCCTATGCTACAATCGGTCAAGCTATTCTTATCACACAGGTTCTCCATGAAGGACCTGGGTGATGTCTCGTGCATTTTGGGCGTGTGGCATTAGGATCTATAGAGATAGATCCAAGAGGTTATTGGGATTGTCACAATCAAAGTACATTGAAACCATCCTAAAACGTTTAGTATGGAAGATTCCAAGCGTGGTCCCTTGCCGCCTGCCATGGAATCACTCTCTCCAAGGACTTCTGTCCGAAGACTGATGAAGAGAGAGCTCGCATGAGCATTTTACTCTACGCTTCAACCGTTGGATCTATAATGTATACAATGATATGTACTCACCCTCATATAGCTTATGCACTAGCTGTAGTAAGCAGGTATCAATCTAACCCTGGGGAGAAACACTGGATAGCTATGAAGAACATTCTTAAGTACTTACGAAGGACTAAAGAATTGTTCTTGGTGTATGGTAATGGCAATCTACAAATGGAGGCTTTTACCGATTCCAGCTTCCAAAGTGATAAAGATGATAGTGAATCTATCTTAGGTTTTGTATTTACCCTCAATAGAGGGGCGGTCTGTTGGAAGAATTCCAAACAGGATCCCGTTGCAGACTCCACAATGGAAGCTGAGTATATAGCTGCAAATGATGCTGCCAAGGAAGCCTCTGGATGAGGATGTTCGTCGCGGAACTAGGAGTAGTTCGAATCATTGTTAATCCAATACGAGTGTGTTATGATAATAATGGAGATACGGCAATGGCGAAAGAACCCAGATCGCATAAGAAGTCCAGACACATCTTGAGGCGATATCATTTGATCCGGGAGATTGTAGATCGCCAAGAGATCGAGATTCGGAAAGTAGATATAAACAATAACACCGCGGATCCACTCACCAAGGCCCATCCACATCCGCAACATGAGCGACTTTTTCAAATGTTGGGTATGAGATACGCTAATAATTGGCCTTAGTGCAAGTAGGAGATTGTTGGATATATGTATGCCCTAGAGGCTATTATATGTATAGTGGATGCTTGGACATGTATATATGTATGGATAACTTTCTTGCTCGACATGATAGTATGCTATCTGGTTTCACTTTATCTTGACAAGTTTACTTGATACTGTTCATTGCATACATGTTGATAAAGCCCTCAGGATATATGCTTGACTTCCATGGCTATGATGGAGATCATACTAGTGGGGCATGTGTGGTCTATAAGCATATCCTTAAATGTTCCTAGTCGAGGGTATATCGAGACAGGGCATCGATATTCCAGAGTAAACTAACGTATACGATTCTTGACCCATATAATGGGCAATGGATGATCCCATATCCATTGGTGTTGTGATATCAAAGATTGTATACGGGTGCTCAGTAGAAACCGGGTACACTGAACGGACTCATAGAGAACTCCTAAATAGTATTATGTCTATCGTCGGATAGCAGTTCTCAGGTGATACAGGTACAAGTTAGTCTGTAGACCCGAGATCGTCATAGAGTCTTGTGCGTTCTCCCACTATACTTTGATTTCCACCCTACCACGGCTCTACTGAGGCGTGCAAACAGGTGGCTTTTGGGTACAGCCCCGAGACAACGAGCAATAGGAGGGGTTTCGCCTCTCCCGATATTGGGAGTTGATGTTGTGCTATGCGCGATTGGTTTTGACTCGAAGTCCCGGGCCAGAGCTGATGAGATTTACTGATAAGTGTTATCAGTACTTTCTCGACCAGTCATAATCCATATCAGCATAACTTATTAACTTATTAGGGATCGACGATTCCATCCCTAGACTTGATATGCAACATATCAGGCGAAAAGACCGGACTGTACAGTAAGTGTTACCAATAGCCCGACTGGAGTTTTGACGGGTTCGCTTGTTTTTCTTCTGATCGCTCAATACCCCTATGGCCGTTACATTTAGCTGACCGCTTGCGGCTTGTGGGTGTTTTCATGTGATCATCACCTACTGCCGGCGTATTGACGAGTCTTAGAGTCCCACACAGGAGTTTCTTAGCTCAGGCAAAACGATGTGGAGTGCATATGAGATATGTGCGGGAGCTCAATTAAATGCATATATGTGATACCGTATTTTAATCAGGCATTTACTATTGGTCGGGTCGTATGTGATATGACCGGTTTATTAAATCATGTGTTGATTTAATATTAAACTTTTTGCTCACTTTTATTAAACCTTTTCTTTATGTATGTATGCATATATGTATATACATACACATGATGATGTCTGTGCACACATACATGCATGCATGTGTGTCATGGTTGATGATACATAGAAGATGGCAACGTAAGACTCACAAGGTTAGATTTAATATGTGGATTTTTATTTTGAGATAAAAGAATAAATGAAATGAAAATTGTGACTCATTCTTTCTACACAATTCTTTGTTGACCATTGACTTTAACCCTAGTTTATTTTCCTGTTCTTTTAACTCACTAAAAAATATTTAGATATTTGTTTAACCATGGTTTGATGTGAGAATGTCTCACATAAATATCCTTTGTTTTTCTTTTTCATTAGAATTATCATTATCCTGAGAAATGCTTTGCCATCTTCATCTTCCTCCTTCTTCAAGCTCTCTTGAGTTTTACAAAGAGTGAGGAACTTAAAAAGAAAGGGTTTTAAGAGAGAACATAAACCACTTCATCATTCTACACTACCCTAGCCCTTTAGTGTAGGGTGTTTTCTTTACTTTTTCCAAGATCAAGTGAATTTTGGAGCTTTGAGCAAAGGGACTTCGGGTGGATCGTCGTGGACAACGAAGGATTCAAGCGAGCTGTTCCAAACTCTAGGAGATCCAAGGAGTCACTCAAGGAGGTCTACAAAGGTTGTAATTTCTCCACTTAGTGATAGATACTTGAAGCATGTGATACTATAAGTTTTGTTACCCTAACTTTCTAGTTTGATCCATGGATGATATTGTTTAGAACCCCTAAAATTTTGTTATAGCATGTTTGATGCAACCCAAACCCTAGGGGTGGTGCTAGAGAATCCCAACAAACCCAAGTTTCATAATCGCAAAACACGAAAACAGCAACCTAGGAAAACCACTCCCAGATTCCACTATAGGACAAACTGGGGAATTTTGCATGATGGATTGGTCTAGATATGATATAAGGGAGCCACAGACCAAGAATCAACATATTTCACCCAGATGTGGCCGCAATTTGCGGCCAAAGGGAATTTTTTTGCGGCCAGATAATGAGGGGAGGTGCTTAGGTTTCAAGGGGTGATTCATGGTTGCCTGCACGTCTCACTGTCAAGGGAATTTAATTTATAGTGGTCTCGGGTCATTCCAGATTCCCATATACCAACAAAATCTGTCACACATCCGACGTTGGGAAATTCTAAATCCGTGTATTGGTTTCTAATCCGGGTCTTGGCCAGTAAAATATATGCTAAGGTCTTGTAACAACCCCTACACATCACCAATTCCACACCATCACCCTACCCTCTCTTGGGATTTTCCAAACATCACTAATCTAACAAGTTTAACTCTAAACTAAACTAGGATGCTTGGAAACTTAAAACTAAACTAAATGAAAGATAACTCATTTGGTCAACTCAAGAAAAACCCTAGCTTCTCAAAGTCTCCAAAATCCAAACTTGCAAGGTCCAATGTGTTGAGGATGAAGTGGGAATCATGTTTAATGAAGAAGGTGTAGGGTTTTAGCACGGTTTTTGAGATGAGAAATGGAGGTGGAAGTGGAAGGAGATGAGGTTGAAGGAGTTGAAGAAACAAACGGGAGGAAATGAATGGGCAGCCCTCTCTCTCTTTTTCTTATTCTCACCCTCTCACACTCATGCCATGTCACACTCTCTCCCCAATAATTCTCTTTTTCTCTTCTCATTTTTCTTTCTCACAATAATTCACATAACATTAATAAAATAACACAAATGAAACAACATGCAACAAAATGCAACATGACATGGTGCACTAGCCATGAAAAACTGTAGAAACACGGATTTGGCTTAATCGCGATTAGCAGTGCACTAATCAATTTTTATCCAAACTGCATATAATAAATTATAAAAATGTCAAATCTAATAAATATATTATTAAATGAATAAATCATTTTAATCTCCAAATATTTCACAATTATTGGTATATATTTATACCATTTTACGAAAATCCGAATTTCGCAAATCAGGTAGTTTTTGCGAAATATATTATTTTAATATTAAATTCCAAAAATAATATTTTAGATTTTCTGAAACGTTACAATCTTCCCCCCTAAATAAATTCGGTCCTCAAATTTAAATTTAAACTCCCCAAAGCTAAAACATTTCTATAATCAGCTCAAATCAACGGGGCTCCGAAATCACAGAAGATATAGAAATAACACAGCGCATCGCGTGCGCCTGAAGTCGAGTATGAAACTCAAAATCGAACTCTGTCAAGCGTCACGTAAATCATTAGATTTGCACACATATCATCGGAATTACAATGGAGATAAAGATCTCGAAATCCACTACTGAAATCCAATATGCACTAGTCAAATACTATAATATGTGTGTAGTATGCGTCCTTGGAAAAATCTTCTAAAATAGAATAACACACATGCAAAATCTTTTCTAAATCACCATGTGATGCGTAACTCACGGAAAAATTGACGGACACTCATTTGTAAAGTAATAAATATATATTCATATAGGTTCTGCTAAAATATACGTTCCGCCCTTTTAGAATATCCCAAAAGGTTTTTTTTTGTAAATGTTCGTGTCACTCGCGGACACGTAGGAAATAGCGAGACTATAGCTCCTTTACGAAAACCACTTGGTAAACTTTTTATGCATGCAAAGTACTCAGGTACTATCCTTGGATCAGTCATGTCCGGCTACTACACATATAGTACCCATCATGAAAACAAAGCGCTCAAGAGCAAAATCATCCCAAAAAAGCGTATCCAATAATCACGTGCGTCTGGTGCGCAAGGAAATCAAATCCAAATGAAAGTGCTACGAATGTGCACAAAAGCAAAACTAAGTGCAACGGGTGTGCACGAAAGCAAATGTCCAGTGCAACAGGTGTGCACGACAACATCTTTCCAGTGCAACGGGTGTGCACGACAACAACAGCTAGTGCATCTATAATGCACGAAAATCTCAATCCAATGCAACAAACATGCACGAATGATAATACCAATCGAGTGCATCCGGTGTGCACAAAATCACATCTCATATCATGCGCCCAACATGCATGAAAATCCAAGTCAAGTGCATCCGTCATGCATGAATGAAATCTAAATCAAGTGCATCCAACATGCACGAAAAAAAAATCTATGTTAAGTGCATCCGTCATGCACGAATGAAATCTAAATCAACTGCATCCAACATGCACGAATAAAAATCTAAGTCAAGTGCATCCGTCATGCACGAATAAAATCTCAATCAAGGGCATTCGACATACACGAATAAGATCTCACTTAAGTGCATCCGATGCGTACGAAATCCAGTACCAAGCACCTAATATACGCAAAAATCCAAATCAAACGCGTCAGGTCCATATAAAACATCTAGTGCAGTAGTATGCATGAATATGAATGTCATGTGCCAACGCGCACAAAAACACAAATCTGGTAACATAAATGCTCAGAGACATAAATCGGGTGCAACCAAGGTATGGAGTATAAATCCGGTGCAACCAATGCACGAAATACCAAGCTGGTGCAACAAATGCACGAAATGCAAATCTAGAGCAACAAATGCACGAAACAAAAATCTGGTGCATCCAGTGCATGAAAAACAAATCCGATGCATCCTGTGCACGAAATACAAATACAGTGCATCGAGTGCACGAAATACAAATCTAATGCATCCAGTGCACGAAATACAAATCTAGTGCATCCAATGCACAGAAATGCATTAATAACTCAAATACGTATAGAAACAACACCGAGTGTACCAAGGTGCATATAATCAAAAATGTGTGCAACTGCTTGCACAAAACACGTATCAATGCTCTGTAAGCACGTGTGAGCTATACCGAGTGCATAAACCAAATCGAGTGCGTACCACATGCACAAAAATCAAATCAACAGTATGAAATCCACGAAATCATAAACACGTGCAGCCAAGGCACAAAATCAATATCTAGTGCAATAGATATGCACAAATAGCAAACCGATGTAGCGGTGCATAAACATAAATCAAGTGCAATAACTGTGCACAAAATGTAAATGCCCAGTAGGTGCAACCATGGTGCACGAAATCAATATCATGAAACCCAATCATCAAAACTCAAATTCAAGAAATATAAGCGTGATACTCGGATCACAAATGCAAATCACAACAAATGACATTGAGGTACACCTCCTACAATGTCGGAAAAAAATGTCGGTGCGCCCAAAACTGGCAGAGCAAGAACATCCGCTTACCTCCTACTCACGGTCTAGCGTCTCTGTCTCTGGGTCCTCATTTTCTCTTTGGATTACCAATCTCGCAATCCATCGGCTCGTCGGCCCGGTCAGGTGTACTAACGGAAACGATTCCGTTCTGACACTCCTCTAGTCATCGGTCGACCAATTAATATGACTACTCGTAAAGTAGCACATCACAGGCGTCGACCTCTGGCCCTCTGAATACACGTGACACAACTGATTCTCGGTGCAAATCTTAGTGCAGCAGTGTCCTGGAAGGAATCTGCTCAAGGTCTCTTCCAATCTCGCCTATGCCGAACTGTACGAAGGCTGATACTCTTACATAATCCATTCTCGTTTTCTGGACATCTGTGTTGTTAGCACAGCTTTTCCTCGGGAACTGGCCGTATCCCAACACCTCTGTATACATATCCGATCTTTAATCTCAATGGGGAGTAACAACATCTCGTCAGGATCTCGCACGAACCTCTTATTCCACTCGTCTTTATTATCGTCCACTCCGATGTCACGTTATGCTATCTGCGTACGGCAAATGTTCTCGGCTACAGTAATCCGGAATCTCTCACACGGACTCGAAATCATGAACTCGGTATCTTCATCACTTTGTATAAGATATCTAGCCGAACACGTCCTTGGGAACTCGTCCCAACCATCGGACGGATACTGTATACTCGTCCGTTCTTGATCAACTCACAACGCATCTGGGTGAGTCCTCTATCCGAAGCTGGTCAACTTTCTGATCTCCTATCGGATCATCCAACGAACAACGTCATCTCGGGATCGATCTACTCTAGATCTGAGTAAGATTCTCCTCAATGGAAATCTTCAACTCAACTGGGCCTACGTCGGCGCATCAAATCAGACGAATCATCTCAGTCGCTCAACTCTACTCAAGATAGTCTAGCTATCATCTGTCGCATCTCTGCCTGAAAACTCTAGCAATCTCAGCTCGTAAGCTTTGGAAGCGACATCCCATCAATCTCAGCAACATCTGGTCATCTGTTTGCAAGGTAGACAACATCAGAAACTCTGAGGTAGGCTGTACATCAGCAGTCCTCTCATAACAGGCAACCTCTAACAATGGCCCGATCATCCAGTGCAAAACCGAACGCTCGCCTCAAATAAGAGGTCACAACACAAATACTAAATCGAGATGTTCCCATGTCACCAGAAATCACGATGGTCAGTCCTCGTCCATGACGAGCTCGCCCTGACCGCATCACTAGCAGCAGCTCAATCTGCACTCAAACCATGGTGACAGGAACCTCAATCATGTGTGGATGAAAACAAATCAAAGGAATGAAAGGAATCAACAGATCCAGAATGGATACATGATCATAAGGAGGAACGAAATCAATGAGAGTATGATCATGGAAACGAATAGAATCAAGGATCCCAAATGGATGTATAATCATGGGTACGAAGAGAATCACAGATCTCAAAATATGTACATCCTAAGGTTTCTTATGTGGAGTATCGTATTATAAATATGCCAAGGAACATATGTACGGTACGTCACTCTACTCAAGCTACCTACTCCATCAATCAGGGTCAGCCTATGTAATGAAACTTTGAGTCTAATACCCCATGTTCAAGTCTAAGTTCAGTAAGGTCTAGCCTAGTTTCCGAATAAATTACGCCCCAGACTCCACATAGTCAAACCTAGACTCGAACAATGATTAAACCGGGCTCTGATACCAACTTAGTCATGACCAAAAAATATTGTTCGTGACCGGCACTTAAACCGCGCCACGTCTAAAGGCGTAACGTAATTCAAGTAAGCCGAAGCCCAGAAATCTAAGCCTTTTTAAGAAAATAAAAGAGGTGAAGTTTTGAAATAAAGGTTTGATGAAATCAAATGTTTTCTTAAATGCATATATAAAGGAACATGAAAAATGCAAGTGGATTTTATTGGTGGAAAAACATGTTTCGTCTTTTAAAAATTTGGGCAACACCTCCCTTGTATATTTTGATTCAAAACCACATATACATGATGATATAAAAGGCATCCCCAAGCGGGAGCTACCTCTTCGCCAAACGGCGGAATCACAACCACGCAAGACAGAATATATGTATACGACGCCCAACGGTAAAGATCAACACAAAGAGTAATGAATAAAGTAAGACATCAACCCAACAAGCGAGCATATAACCCATCGCTTTAAGTCTCGCAACTACAAGTCTTGCTATGTCTTACTACATATACAAATACTAGTTTCTGATTGATGGAGTTAACTAGACACAACAGGAATAATAAATACAATATTGGTATGATCCAACATGTACACCCTACCAAAGCAAGTCACCCGATTGCAAGCTTTGTGCCAACGATGCCGCTACCGATCCATGTGGTCAACCTGCAAGAACTGTGGAACAACGGGGGTGAGTTGCCAACTCGTGAGTAGAAAACATCATCAGGTAGAAATCGAATAAACAACGATTCCTAGGTCAACTATATCATAAAGGTAATACTATGATATTTAGGGTGACCGTATCTATATATTTGCCAACATGATAATCAATGCCTATCAGCAAGTGGATATCATCTAACCATATAATCAATGCATGTATGCATGTAAATCTCATCCACGTGTGAACCAATGACACAATAACATCATGCATGTAAATATCATGAAAACATAGGCATGTAAATATGAGGATATAAATCAACGTGTGTCCATCAATGACACATCAAAATCATGGAACCTGAGTGTCCAACATCGTCACTCGAAACATCATGAAACCCGTGTCCAGTATCGACACGTAAATCCTCATATCTCGGGCTCCGTCAGTCCGGATCGGCCCACGGGCTCCGTCTGTCCGAATTGGCCCTCGGGCGCCGGCAGAACGGATCGGCCCATATCCATCTCTCGACTCCGGTAGGTATCCTCCGGATAACCGCCAGGTCCAACCAATTACCGGTAGGGAGTAGCCCCTCTGCCAGGCTCACTGTCTACTGTACAACTGTCACGACCCGAAAAATTAGCTCGTCACCAGCACTTAAATCACGCAACGTCTAAAGGCGTAACGTAATTCAAGTAAGCTGAAACCCAGAAATCTAATCCTTTTTAAGAAAAATAAAGGAGGTAAGGTTTTGAAATAAGGGTATAATGAAATCAAGCTTTCTTAATGCATAGAAAAGGAGCATGACAATGCAAGTGGAATTTACTAGTTTGAAAACATGTTTCGTCTTTTAAAAATTTGGGCAGCACCTCCTTTGTATATTTTGATCCAAAACCACATATACAAGATAATGATAAAGGCATTCCCAAGCGGGAGCTAGCTCTGTTAGTGTATATGCCCTAGAGGCCATTACTGTATCATACTAGTTTGTATATTACTTAATGGAAGCTTGGGATATTCACAGTTGTATATACAATCTTGCTCGAAATGGTAGTATGCTACTTGGTTTGTCTCTGCTTTAATATGTGCATGTGTTTCTTTTAGCATATTGCGGGTATACATATTAGTAGAGCCCTTAGGATCTTTGCTTGATTACCAGCGTTGTGATGGCGCTCGCACTCGTGGGAGCTGGGTAATCTATAAGCACATCCTTATACAGGTCCCTGGTCGTTGGACTATCGAGACAGGGCATCGATACTCCGGAATAGACTAGCGTATGCGCTTCTCATCCCAGTGTGGGAGACGGTCTGTCCCACAGCCGTTAGTACGTAGTACTTGGGATAGTATGCGGGTGCTCGTTAGGTTACGAGTACACTGGACAGGACTCGTCGGGAACTGTTGGTTGGTAATATACCTATCGTCAGTTATCAGTTCCCAGGTGACATGAGTACAGCTTAGTCCGCTGACTTGACACTGTCACTTCGCCTCGAGTGTGTTCCCACTGCACTTTGATTACTACCCTACCACGGCTCAAAGGAGTCGTGCAAACAGGTAGTTTTTGGGTGCAGTCCCGAAGCACTTGGAGGCAGTGACGGTTAGACAGGATTCGTCTCTCCCGGTATTGGGGGTTGACATCGCGCTGTGTCTAGGAGAGCCATTACACGAGTAGTCCCTGGCCAGGGCAAGCGAGATATACTGGTAGGTTTCCAGTGTTATCTCAGGGTGTTCTGGGCTACACTCCGACACGACTTGTACCGCTATTAGGGGACTGACGTTCACCGCCCCCCTAGGCCCGCCATGCGATGTATCAGACGAACAGACCGGACTGTACGGAGACTGTCACATACAGGCTCAGTAGGAGTGCAGATGGGGTTCACCTCGTCAGTCTTCTTATCGACATCTACCTGGGGACCGTTACGTACAGCTAGTGCCGCTTGCGGTCTGTGGTTAAACCCACTGCCAGCGTAGTGTCGAGTCTTTAGAGTCCCACACAGAGAGCTATTCGCCTTTAGGCTAAATGAGTAGAGGTCGCATGGTTTTGCGACAGGGTTCGTTCACATTCGCGCACTTGTGCACGTTTGCTGTCCGGACAGCTTATACTAGCGGGCTTTGGTTTAAGCCGGATCCTAGTATATGATTTGAGATTGGTTTTTCTCATTGTGTTCGTGTTCCTCGGAGCACGAATGCGGGTGCGTATGCACAGTTGCTTGAGATTGAGGGAGAGGACCTTGATTAGGGTTAATGGCTATTGTCATTTTATTAACCCTAATATTTATGTGTGTGTTATTGTTAATTAGTAATTAGTTTAATAATTATCCATGATTGTGGTTGTTGACCATTTGACTTCTTTGACTTGTTGACCTAGGTTGACACTTTGACCATCATCATTTCTTTTGGAAGATGCTTTTTGATCTTTGCAAATTGAAATGATAATGGTCATGTCATGATTTACCATGATAATTATCTAGCTAATTATTCAATTAAATTAATTCACACATATTAGTGAGAATGGCTCTATTATTTTCTCATTCTCTCATATCATTTCTCTCTCTTGTTCATCCTCTCCCTCAAGCTCTCTCCCTCTCATGTGTTGAGAAACAAAAAGCTTGAGAAAAACCTTCACTTGATCTTCTCTACTCTCTTCTAGGGTTCAAGTCTTAGCATTTCTTGCACTCTAGTTACTCCTAGCTTGGAGTTGAAGCTAAAGGTCGAGGCTTTCGGATGGATCCTTCTTTGACGGGAGAAGACAAGCAAGGTGACCTCTTTCTACCATTCCTAGGAGCAAGGAGAGAAGGACTTAAAGACCAAAGGTATAACCTTTCCATCACTTAGCTACTTTGTAGTTAGGGTTAGCAAGTTTATGTTTAGCAAAGATCCTCACAAGCTTGGTCCATGTTGCCTAAGTCATTAAAAATCCGATTTTTATTATGTTTTCCGCCTCCCCGTAAGCACCGGGGTGGGCAACACGGACTTACAAGCTCTTCGCCAAACGGCGGTTCATAACCACGCAAGACAGTATATATAAGTATACGACGCCCAACGGCGAAGTTCACCACGAAAGATAAATAAATAAGCAAGACATCAACCCAAAATGCGAACATAAAACCCATCGCTCAAGCCTCGCAACTACAAGTCTTGCTAAGTCTCATTACTTATACAATTACTAAATTTGATTGATGGAGTTAACTCGATACAATATGAAATATAGATACAATAGTGGGTACGATACAAATGTCCCACCTACCAAGAAAATCACCCAAAAGTAGCTATGTGCCAGCGATGCCGCTACGGATCCATGCGGTCAATCTGCAAGAACTATGGCACAACGGGGGTGAGTTGCCAACTCGTGAGTAGAAAAATATCTACAAGTAGAAATCCAATAAACAACAACTCCTAGGTCAACTATATCATAAAAGGAATAGTATGATATCTACGGTGACCGGGTCTGTATATGTGCCAACACTAATATCAATATCAATATGCATGCGGATATAATCCAACGATATAACCCATATCTGTATGCGTGGGGATCTCGTCCAACCATATAATCAATGTATGTATGCATGTGGATCCCGTCCAACCATATAATTAATGTCTATATGCACGTAAATATCATAAATGAGTGTGCATGAAAGTATGAGGGTATAAATCAACGGTGTCCCTCGCGACACATCAAAATCATGGAACCTGGGGGTCCAGCATCGACACCCGAAAGCATCATGAAACTAGTGTTCATCTTCGACACGTAAATCCTTATATCTCGGGCTCCGTCAGTCCGGATCGGCCCACGGGCTCCGTCATTCCGGATCGGCTCATATCATCTCTCGACTCCGGTCGGTATCCTCCGGATATCCGCCGAGCCCAAATACTATCACCGGTAGGTAGTAGTCCCTCTGCCAGGCTCACTGTCTGTATACACAGCATCCATTTCTTGCCCCGGGGTACCATACCGGATCCACCATGTACCCACAATCGGCCTCATCCAGCTCCTCGAATCGGATTTCACATGTCACACGTCTTATAACCGAGAAAACGCATGGTAGACGCACTGAAATATCATATCAATATAAACCTGGTTTTTAAACAATGCATACTTTCCTTTTCAAAAAGACCACGGTTCTCAAATCCAGAAATCTCATAAAATTAGCATATCTCAATGCGTAAAATCATAAAGCATGATGTATACGATATATGATGGAAATGTAAGCATACCCGTATATCATGCAACATGGAACAGTGATGTATCATGTTAAGAGAAACCGCTCTTTTAAATGATTCCAGTTTTGAAAATATGCCTTGCGATTCCCAATATCTCCAAAGTCAAATGCAACATCGTATATAAGTGCACAGGTAACTATAGCAAGTAAATTATCCTAAGAGTCATATCATGATGCAGCAATCCTACTGTGTAGTGACATGGCAATTATCGATGATGAAGTGTGTGAGACGGCAAATCTGTGTACGTGTAACATACGCATCATCGATAATGGTGTAAGTGTACTAACACTGGTATATGCAATGCAATGATAATATCATGAATGCTGCATAAGGTAAATCACCAGCTAAAAGCTATAAGCTATACGTAATTATCATATGTCTGAGTTGGTGAATCTATCCATCGGCAACTAGCCTCACAGTATCACGTACAGTATAATCCATCATACGGCAACCTCTAGTCAAGGGTATGGATCAATCATCAAGTCAACTCATCACGTACGGAAAATCATCGTACGACGGCATAATACCAATAGGGATCCTATCAACCTTTACGACAATGAGGGTACGGACCTAACGTCTCGTACGGCTATCAATCATGATTCACAACATATATAAATTTATTTATATACCTATGTCTCAGGTCACATCCATAACAATCTCATATTAGGGGACCGGCAAGATATCAATCATCTCAATCAACCCGCATCCGTATACCAACATATCACCAAATCATCATATCGCGTCATATATCCTTTTCATCGCATTTATATCCCTCATCAAGTCACTTTTACAATACATTCTACCTTTACTATAAGCATAAGTATCTAATCTAACATACACACCCGAACCATACAATCAGCTTTTAAAAAATGCGAATCGTAGTTTTGAAAGTAGGGGATACGGTGTTTTTATGAAAAAGATATCATTTGAAAACCCGTAACGTTCCTCACGGTATATGTTTAAAAGATGCATACGATTCTTCAGTTTAGAAATAAGTATGGTTTGGATGACGCATCTATGTCGACTATCTAGTCCTATAGTACCCTAAACGGCAATATCATCAAATATCATCCTCAAGTCCCATCATCACATATTAGCCGTATCATATAACTTCTAGTTTCAATTATGGTTCTCCAAATACCTTTTTACTCTATCTAGTTTTCTATTAAAGATTTCATTAACCATTTACTATGAATCGGTTTCCATCAAAGACTTACGGGGGTGCTATACGCCATCCACCCGACTTCCCCCGTGGATATAGATCCACTCACCTTGCTTCTTGCTTACTGAAGTCGATGACGCCATGCTCCATCACCTTGGAATCCACGTGAAGGTACCTACAATAATAAACAATCGCAATGCGTATTAAACTCAAGGCGGAAAACCAAAACGGCACACGTTTCGCTCATATGTTAAAACCTATAGCCTAGCATGCAAAACACGACCAATAACCCTGGTCGTTGACGTCCAACGCCACACGACGGAAACACAATACCAAATACCAAATTCAAATTCATTAAAAGCCGCAAAACAATTTCAAAAACTAAGTAAAACACTCCCAGATTTTCCCCAGGTGACAATTAGCCAATTTTGCATACAGGAGGGGTCTAACTTATTACAAAAGGAGCCATGGACCAAACCTGGGACCCTAATTCCCTGCTCTGGCTGCAAATTGAGGCCAGAATGGATATAATTGCGGCCTGGTTTTGGGGGTTGGGGCTCGGGTCTTCACGGTACACTCTAGGTTGCCTGCACGACTCCCAGTATTCGCTAAATAATTTTTAGTGTCTCCGGGTTACTCCAGATTCCCATATACCCTCACAATTTAACACAAAACCGACATAATCAATTCCTACATCCATATTCTGGTTTCTATACTCAACCTAGGTCTAAAATGGCCACTCAACAGCCACTCAATCATCACCAATCCACAATTTCACTCAAACCCTCACTAGAATTTTCCAAGTTCACAAATCCACATCTTAAACCCATTTCTAACTAACTAGAATATAAAGAAACTTAGAATTATCTAAATGGTAGAAATTATACCTCATGGATTCAACTCAAGAAAAACCCTAGCCCCTCAAAGTTGTCAAAAATCTAACTTTTCTTGGTCCAATGTATAGAGGAGAAGGAGGTGATCAATTTTAATGAAAGGGGTTTAGGGTTTTGTTGGATATTTTGATATGATATCATGTGGTGAAGGTGGAGGGATGTGAGGAAGAAGAATGAGAAGAAAATGATCGGGGAGGTGAAAATGAGGCAGCCCCTCTCTCTCTCCTCTCTTATTCTCACCCACTCTTTCATCTATTTACCCTTTTACCTTTTTCTCTTTTCTTTTCTCGTTTCTTTTAAAACCAAACCATAAAATACCCAAAACAACACAAGAAAACAAGTTGTAACCAAAATGCAACATGACATGGTGCACTAGCCATGAAAAACTGTAAAAACACGGATTTGGTTTAATCCCGATTGGCAGTGCACTAATCAGGCTTTTATCAAAACTGCATATAAAAATTTTTAAAATGCTAAATACTTTAAATATACTATTAAATGAATAAATTATTTTAATTTCCATTTATTTCACAATTATTGCAATATATTTATACCCTTTTTCGAAAACCCCAATTTCGCAAATCGGGCAGTTTCAGGAAATATATTATTTTAATATTAAATTCCAAAAATAATATTTTATATTTTCTGAAATGTTACAATCTTCCCCCCTTAAATAAATTTGGTCTCCAAATTTAAATTTAAACCCCCAAAATCTAAAACATTTCTGTAATCAGCTCAAATCAACGGGGCTCTGAAATCATGGAAAACGCAAAAGTAACACAGCGCGTCAAGTACGCATGAAAACGAGGACAAAACTCAAAATCGAACTCCGTCAAGTGTCATGTAAATTATCGGATTTGTACGCATATCCTCGGAGTTACAATAGAGATACAGATCTCGAAATCCACTACTGAAATCCAATATACATTAGTCAAATACTATAATACGTGTATAGTACGCATCTTTGAAAACCCCAAAATCTGAATAAAATACATGCAAAATCTTTTCTAAATCGCCGCGTGAATGCGTAACTCACGGCATAACTGACGGATGCTCATTTTAAAATAATAATATATGTCCATATATGTTTTCCTAAATACACGTTCCGTCGTTTTCAAAATATCTTAAAAGGTTTTCCTTTATAAACGTTCGTGTCGCTCACGGACACGTATGAAATAGCGAGACTATAGCTCTTTTTGAAAATGTTGGGTTACTAGGCACTGTCACAAGGGTCAATAAGGCATCAACCATGCCCGATTTAAAATTTACAAGTACCGAAGAACCAAAAGCAAGGATCTTTGCTAGATAACTAGGATAAAAAAAGCATGTAAACATCTTTACATCTAAGAGAAATGGATTACAACCTTTGTAGTCCATTCCTTCGCTTCATAAGCTCCGAGTAGTAGTCCCTTCGCCGCGATCCATGTACTTCCGGACCCTGGAGAGGCTCCACAAGCCGAACAATCCATGCTTGCTTGAAGTCTTCCTTTTCGAAGATGATCTACCTTGAAAAATCTTTAACTCAAGCTCTCACTTCTCTAATCAAGTATTAGAGAAGTGAACACCCTAATCTAAGTGGCTAGAATAGATGAGGATGATGAGATAGGAATTTAGCTCTCTTTTATTTTCAATTTCTCACACTAAATCATCACAAAACCAAAAACTAGAAAGCTTTTTATGGAGGGAGAAGAAGATGAAACCTTTTGTGATGAAATAATGAAATTCTTTTTATGGTTACAAAACAATCTTGAGTTAATAATATCAAGTATTAACTCATGTAGAGAATTGACTAGGGTTAAGGGTTTGGGTTGGGTTAAATAATATCTCCAAAATATCATAACAAAATATCTTTGCTTAAAACAAAACATAAAACTTCTAGATGCTTCATGAAAATGCTAACCCAAATCAAACCCTAACCATGTTCAATCTCCACAAATCATGTTGCATTTGTAATCGTAACTTGTTACAATATTATATATCACATATATAATATATTTTTGTAACAAAAGAAAATAATACATTTAACATATATCGCATACATATCAATGTATTATCCGGTGAGAAAATGAATCAATAATGCGAGCTTATATTAGATAATGTAATGTAATATATCACATATATAATTATACATTAAATTATCGAATCAACACTTGATCCGACAATCCGTCTATATCGCATATAACCGACTAATATAATATGTACCGATTTATCGAATCAACACTTGATCCGATGACCCGGCTATATTATATATCGCGAGAATAGAATACGGTATCTCATATCGTATTATTCTCTGTCCCACACATATCACATATGTGCTCCTACTCCGTTTTTCCTGAGCCAAGAAACTTCTATGTAGGACTCTAAAGAATCATCAATACGCCGGCAGTAGGTGATGACCATATCAAACACCCACAAGCTGCATGCGGTCAGTTAAACGTAACAGCCACCCAGGTATCGAGCGATCAGAAGATCAACAAGCAAGCCTGTACATTCTACTGTGAATCCAATCAGTAACACTACCGTACAGTCCGGTCTCTTCGTCTGATATGTCGCATATCCAGTTTAGGGGTGGTATACGTCAGACCCCAGTAACCGTTAAGTCGTGTCTATGTGAGGCTCATAACAGATCGAGAACCTACTAATAACACTTACCAGTAGTACTCTATAACCGCCTTGGCCAGGGACTTCCAGTTATTGCCAATCGAACACAGCACAACATCAACTCCCCATACCGGGAGAGACGAAACCCCTCCTATCGCTCATTGCCTCCATGTGATTTGGGACTGTACCCAAAAGCCACCATTTTGCACGCCCTCTTGGACGTGGTATGATGGAAATCAAAGCACAGTGGGAATCACACAAGGCACTATGACGATCTCGGGTCTACAGACTAACCTGTACCAGTGTCACCAGAGAACTGCCATCTGACGTGAGGTATAATACCATATGGGAGTTCTCGGTGAGTCCGTTCAGTGTACCCAGTCTCCACTGAGCATCCGTACACCATCTTTGATGTCAAACACCGATGGATATGGGTTCATCCATCGTCCATCATATGGGTCAAGATGCGTATACGCTAGTCTAATTTGGTGTATCGATGCCCTGTCTCGATACACTCTCGACTAGGAACAGTAATAGGATGTACTCGTTGACTACCCTGGCCCACTAGTATGATCTCATCATAGTCCCAGTAGTCGAGTACTGTCACGACCCGAAAGTACGGAACATGACCGACACTTAAACTACGAAACGTCTCGAGGCGTACGTAATCTAAGTAAGCCGAAAACCCAGAAATCCAAACCAAGAAAAGTAGTAGAGTGGAGGAAAAACCATGTTAAATCAGATAGTTTGCAACATACGCTGAAATGTGCATTTAAAAATCACAAGTTTTTTCTAAAAATTTCGGCAGAGTTTCCTTTGTAAAAACTGACCCCAAACGGGTACAAAATCTGATAAAGCATATATAATGGAAAATGTATCCCCATGTCACGACCCGAAAGAGCACGTGACTGGCCCTTGAACCATATGAAGTCTATAGGACCCCATCTAACCCAAGTAAGCCAAAAGCCCAGAAATCTAAAACCATTTAAATAGTAAATAAGGAAAACTGGTTTTAAGAAGTAAGGACATGTTTCGAAAATCGAAGTTTTTAAATAACTAAGACGAAAATGCATTTTTAAAATGTGTAACCTTTCCTGAAAATTTCGGTAGAGTTTCCTTTGTAAAAACTGGCCCCGAACGGGGTACAACAAGAATAATATATATGAAATGATAAAAGGCATCCCCAAGCGGGAGCTAGCTCTTCGTCAATCGACGGTCACAACCACGCAGGAAATAATAATATACAACGCCAAAGGGCGAGGATCAAAACCCAAAAAGAAACTCAAAACAGCCAGAAAACCGTAATACTACAAGCGCGACTCTAAGGTCGAAATAATACAACACTGTTTTCTAAGTCTGAAACAATATACAAGTTTTGGTTGATGGAATTTCTAGATACAATGAATAAATAATGTACAATGGCGGTTCTGATACAAAGAACCCACCTACCAAAGCAAGTCACCCGTAATGGAAGCAATGTGCCGAAAAGCCGCAATGAAATCTGTACGGCAAAACCTGCAAGGACTGTGGCACAACGGGGGTGAGTTGCCAACTCGTGAATAGAAAATATCTACAAACAGAGATCGAATGCATGACATAATCCTAAGTCAAACGATCAGATATAATAAACCTCCATATGAATAAGTCTGAAGCATGCAAAACTGGCAAGGTAATCTCTATGCATGAGTGTAGTGCCAAGTGCTCATGCCCGTGCCTTAGGTAATAGCATATCATAAATGTGAGGTATGATCAATGTAATCAAATCTGCATGTACGTGGATCCCGTCCACTCGTCACCCAATGACAATCACCATCATGCATGTAAATATCATAAAGCATGTGCATGGGAATAATATGAGGATATAAACCATCCGTGTCCATCGCGACACGTCAAAATCATGGAACCGGAGTGCACAGCATCGACACTCGAAAACATCACGAAAACTGTGCCCAGCATCGGCACGTAAATCCTCATATATCGGGCTCCATCAGTCCGGATCGGCCCCCGGCAGCACGCCCATATCCATCTATCGACTGTGGTCAGTATCCTCCGGATAACCGCCAGGTCCAACCAATCACCGGTAGGTACTCGCCACCCTGCCAGGCTCATCGTCTACTCCACGAAAAACATTTCTTGCCCCGGGGAACCATACCGGGTCCACCATGTACCCGCAATCGGCCTCATCCGCTTGCTCGAATCGGTTTCACATGTCGCTCTCAGCACCGAGAAAACACATGGTGGACGCACTGAAATATCATATCAAGGGTAACCGGGTTTTAAAACAATTACTTAATCTCTTTTTTGAAACATCCACGGTTCCCAAAAACCAGAAATATCATGGAAACAACATATCTCAATGCGTATAAACAGAAAGCATGATGTATGCGACATGTAAAGAAATGTAAGCAACATACACTGAATGCAACAGTACTACAGTTTAGTGACATGGCAATTATCGATGATGAAGTGTGTGAGCTGGCAAACAAGTGTACGTGGAACATACGCATCATCGATAATGGTGCTGGTGTCCTAGCAGCATGACTGAAATATATCAACAATACAAGCGATGCGATGCAAATAGCATGAATATGTGGAATCGAATAATCAACGCAATAGTAAAGAACCTGCCTCAATAGATATATCATGCAACATTGCCTTTTGAAATAAGACGAATCAGGGCTTTTGGTAAAATAAGGGCTACGGTATTTTAAGAAAAGATGCGTCTCTTGAAAATATCCGTAGAATCCCTTTTGCCTATCTTTAAAATATCCCCGATTCGTTTGTTTTGAAATATGTATGACATTGGGTCTAGTCTAACGCCTACTATACGAACTACGAACCTAACAATCAAGTCAATCGGGAGGGGTATGGAAACCACCTAAATCTGAGTCGATATACATATATATATATAGTCGGTGATCTCGCCTCAATAGTATCAAGTACGATACAGTATATCATATAACATCCTCGAGTCATGAGTGCGGATCTAACATCAATATAAAGCTCGTACGGTAAATTCTTATACTAAACCAATACATACTTATCACCAATAATACCATTATTACCATCAATAATCCTAACAACACATAATAAATATATGTGTGTATACGTATTCGTATACATCACCACGGACTGCGGGGGTGCTATACGCCATCCACCCGACTTCTCCCCGTAGATATAAATCTACTCACCTTGCTTCTCGTGTGCCAATGCTGATGTCGCTATCTTCATCTTCTTTACCTCAACATCACGTGGGGTACCTACAAGGATATCACAAATGCTAAAGCACATGAAAATCACATCGGAAACCAAAACGGCACACGCTACGCCTATAGGTAAAAACCTATAACCTCGCATGCAAACACGATCAATATCCACTTGTCGTTGACGTCCAAACGCCACCCGACAGGAACGAAACACCAAATACCAAAATCCATGCTAAAATAAGTCGTAAACCATGCACCAACAGAGGAAAATCAACCCAGATTTTACCCTAGATGGAATCAGTCAAAACTAGACATACCCAGGGTCAAGAATAGAGGAAATAGGGCCATGCACAAAAATCGAAGCAATTCCCTCCTGCTCTGGCTGCAATTTGCGGCCAGAAGGAATAAATTGGCGGCCGTACATTTGAGTTGGGGGCTAGGGTTTGGTGTGGTGGTTCCATGGTGCCTGCACATCTCACTGTCAACTCAGTTTTATTTTTGGGGTCTCGGGGTGATAGCAGATTCCTAATTACGATCACAGATTCACAGTTTTTCTCCGACATCGTCTCATAAATCCGTATTCTGGTTTCAAGTTCAGGTTTGGGTCTAAATTAGCATCACACAAGGGGTTCTAAGGTCACCACCATCCTCAATTTCATCTTGATTTCAGTTTTACCCTAAACCCTAACTTAAAGTTTCACAATTCCACCAAACGACAACATATCGACATGAAACTAGAATGGATGCAATAAGAATTGAATTACTACTCTAATAGGTGCAGAAATTACATCCTTTGGAAACTCAAGAAAATTCTTGAGTTGCTCAAAGTCCTTCAAATCCAATCTTTCTTGGTTCAATGTGTAGCTAGTGAGCTTGGGAGCAAGTTTTGTGAAGTGGGAATGGGGTTTTGGCTTTGTTTTCATGGTGGATCTAGGGTTTCATGAAGAGGGAGAGAAAGGGAAAGGGAGCAGCAGCAGCTCAAGGTGAGGAAGAGGAGAGACAATGAGAAGGGGAAATGATAGGAGCATGGTTCAAAAAGTGGGGTTGACTTGGTCTCTCTCTCTCTCATCATCACTTACTTTTTCCTTTTATTTTCTTTTCCTTCACACTCCAATAGTGAACCCAAAAGAACAACCATGGCAAAAGAAATGTAACACAAGTGTAACAAGTGTGGAAAATGATATGTGCACATTTTTGCACAAAAAAGCTAAAAATCCAATTAGCGATTTTTAATCGCGATTAGCACTAGATTATCATATAACTAATCTTAAAAACTTTAAAATGGCATAATTCCATAAAATACCCTATTTTAGAATTTTCTATAATTTTCCAAATTTTTTCCCTATTTATTTGTATTTAATTATACCAGAATATTAAAATATTCATTAAAATAATATTAAATTATAAAAATTCCTAAAAATAATATTTTACTGTTTTGAAACGTTACAATCTACCCCCCTTAAAGAAATTCGGTCCCCGAATTTAAATTTAAAACCCCCAAATACTAAAACATTTCGATAAAAATTCCAAGTCGTCGGGGCTCCGAAATTAGCAATACATAAAACATATCATAGCGCAATGCATGCGCATGAGTACTGAGCAGATAACTCAAAAGCAACACTCCATTAAGCATCCCGCAATCATCGGAGTCATGGTGAAGACACAAATTTGAAATCCAATCCAAAACCAATATGATATAAATCAGAACTATACATGTAGACATCCAATCTATACATGTGAACAGCTGATGTAAATGCATGCCAAATCTTTTTGAGTCGCTGTGCGATGTGCGTAACACTGCACAGTGGTGGACGTTTTTCATAAGAAATAACTATATACGTATATATATATATATCCTTTGTTTAATAGGTACGTTCCGCCGTTTTGAAAGCAATTTAGAAGGGTTTCCTTATTTTTAAAACGTTTCGTGTCATATTGGACACGTAGGTATATATATATCGAGACCATAGCTCGCTCTTTGGAAATCTCTTCGAACTATGAATGCATACAAAATATATCCAGGTACTGTCCTCTGACTAGTCCTGCTCAGTATGAAAACAAATATCCAATATCATAAAAATGTACTGCTCCAAAAGGAATAAATCCCAAAAATGCACATAACACCACCCTGTGCGTCTGGTGCGCACGGAAATCAAAATCCATATATATGCCATACAGGTGCACAAAACAACATCTAGGTGCAACGGGTGTGCACGAAGCATCTGTCATAGGCAAAGTGTGTGCCTGACAGCCAAAAATCCGGTGCATCTGACATGCACGAAGAATCTCGATTTAGTGCATCGGGTGTGCACCAAAATCGTATCTCAAAACATGCGTCCAACATGCGTGAAAATCCAAAGCGGTGCATCCATCGTGCACGAATGAAAAACTAAACTCTGCGCACTCAATCATGCACGGAATCACGAAATCCAATAGCGAACGTCGAACATGCGTAAGTCCAATCAAAAGCACGGAGTGCAAGAATCAATCATCAATATCAGGGTCAAAATCGACGATATAAAATGCGGCTTAATCAAGATCAAGTGTACCGCGATGGAAATCTCACAACCGTGTGCATCAGCGTGCACAAATCAAATCAAAACACGAAAAGTACATGAAAACTTTGCTGGAAGCGTAAATCAAATCACCGGCATAAAATAGGCATGAAATCATAATCAATACCTCAAGAGTAATAACTCCGCACAAAACATGAATACCCAGTAAGTGCAACCATGGTGCACAAAATCAAATATCATGGAACTCAGTCATCAAGACTAATCATGCGAATAGATCGCCCAAAATACCGAAATCCAAGATGACGGATACGTGATAATCAAATCACAAAATCGCAAATAATAAATACCGTCGTCGGTATATCCTCCATCGAGGTCGAGAAGGTGCCGGTACATCCAATGCTAGCGGCGCAAGATATCCACTTGCCTCTAGCTCGCGGCTGGCGTCCTCTGCCTCTGGTTCTTGATCTTTCCTGTAGATTACCGATCTCACAATCCATCGGCTCATCGGCCCGGTCAGGTGTGCTGACAGGAACGATTCCGTTCTGGCACTTTTCAGGTCATCACTCGGTCAATCCTCACGACCGCTCGTAACGCAGCACATCTCTGGCGCCGACCTCGGGTCCTCTGAATGCACATCACGCATCTGCTCCTGGTGCAAATCTTATTGCAGTAGTGTATTGGAAGGAATCCCTGCTCAAGGTCTCTTCTGATTTTTTAATCTTAACGGGGTGTACTACCAGCTCTTCTGCATCTCGCACGAACTTCTTGTCCCGCTTGTCTGTATCATCGACCATTTCGACATCGCGTCTCTATCTGCGCACTGCAATGTCCTCGGCTACGGTCCCTCCGAAGTCTCTAACACGGACTCGAAATCACGAACTCGGTATCTTCGTCACTCAGTAGGAGATATCTAGCTGATCACGTCCTCAGCGTGCGTATCGCATCTCTGATGTCAGCGGAGTGGAATGTCATCTCGTCGAAATCTCATGCGAACTCTACTCCATTCTGCTTCTATGTCGACTGATTCGGACTCGTCTCATCGTGGCTACACAGGCTGCACTCCAACGGCTATGCTCGTACCTGGAGTCTCCTAAGCAATGTATCCCAACACATGATATCCGAACGATGTCGAATCGTCCGATCGACTCGTCAGAACCTCATAATCCCCCAAGAGCTCAACATCTCGGGTACAGTTTAATAGTATCGAGTACATACCACAGCATCGGTGGTCCAGCCGTAGAAGGGCAAACCCAAGCCTCACTAATGGCGCCGAGGAACTGCCGCAAACCCTAAGGTTCAAAGGCTTTCACACGGTCATTATGTCGAGTTAGGGTTTCATTCTTCTAGAGGGTCCATGGAATCGCTTGGATGTCTTTCCGAATACTTTAGACTTGGAAATGGGTTCCTGACATTCGATCGTCTCAATCGACTCTCAACGAATCTGCCTGAAGTCGTCTCTAGCTGAAATCAATCTATCTGATGACCTCGCATTGTGTAAGCGAACGAACCATATGTCCTAGTCATTCATCCTCGGTGACTAGCGACTCACCATCATATCTCTAAGTATATACCCATGCTGTAGTAGCTCCAATCATCTGGGCGATTTTTCATCATTTGCAGCAACAACTGGCTCATTCATCCGTACGCTGAACAACGCCTCAATCCTCCAGGAAAGGCGATACATTGGCGGCCATCTCTAAATCGGTCGGCTCTAGATCTGAGTAAGACTCTCCATACTGGAAATCTTCAACTCCACCGAGCCTGCTCCGGCGCATAAATCGGACGAATCACCTTCGTCTCTCAAATCGGGGTAGACTAGCTACCAACTGTCTCATATCTGCCTGGAAGCTCCAGCGATCTCAGCTCGTAAGCTCCGGAAGCGACATCCTATCAATCTCAGCAACAGCTGGTCCATCTGTCTGCACGGTAGGCGACACCATAATCTCTGAGGTATGCTGTACCTCAACAGTCCTCTCTCAACTGGCAGCGCTAACAATGGCCCGATCATCCGGTGTAAAACCAAGCACTCGCCTCCATAAGAGGTCACAATCATCATGAACAAGCGATATCTCATTGGTCATCACATCCTGGCTGGCCTCTATCAGTGGCTCAATCCTCTGGTACCGATCGGTACGCCCGAGAAATCTCGTAAAAGCGATCAGTCCAACGCTCACGGCGCGAAAACACAATAAACAAGCCTCTAGATGCAATCGTATGTCTCTGGGATCACGCCCTGGTCAGTCCTCGTCCACGACGAGCTCATGCTGACGCAACTCGAGCCGTAGCTCACTCTGCCCGTGTAATCGTGGCGGCAAAACCATAACCAGTATCGATGAGGATAGATCATAGGAAGGATTATAATACGATGCAAGGAAATGTACAACCTAAGGTTTCTTAAGCGGAGTGGCGTGTCGTAAGTATGCCGCGGAACATACCCACGGTACGTCACTCTACTTTAGTCACCTATTCTATCAACCAAGGGTCATCCTACGCGATGAAAGTTCGGGTCTAATACCCCCTCGACTAGGCCTAAGTTCCGTAAGGTCAAGCCTATGTTCTGTATATAGATAACGCCCTAGGCTCCACATAGTCAAACTTAGACTCGAACCAAGGTCAACCTAGCGCTCTGATACCAACTTTGTCACGACCCGAAAGAGCACGTGACTGGCCCTTGAACCATATGAAGTCTATAGGACCCCATCTGACCCAAGTAAGCCAAAAGCCCAGAAATCTAAAGCCATTTAAAGAGTAAATAAGGAAAACCGGTTTTAAGAAGTAAGGAAATCATGTTTCGAAAATCAATGTTTTTAAATAACTAAGCCGAAAATGCATTTTTAAAATGTGTAACCTTTCCTGAAAATTTCGGCAAAGTTTCCTTTGTAAAAACTGGCCCCGAACAGAGTACAACAAGAATAATATATATGAAATGATAAAAGGCATCCCCAAGCGGGAGCTAGCTCTTCGTCAATCGACGGTCACAACCACGCAAGCAATAATAATATACAACGCCAAAGGGCGAATATCAAAACCCAAAAAGAAACTCAAAACAGCCAGAAAACCGTAATACTACAAGCGCGACTCTATGGTCGAAATAATACAACACTGTTTTCTAAGTCTGAAACAATATACAAGTTTTGGTTGATGGAATTTCTAGATACAATGAATAAATAATGTACAATGGCGGTTCTGATACAAAGAACCCACCTACCAAAGCAAGTCACCCGTAATGGAAGCAATGTGCCGAAAAGCCGCAATGAAATCTGTACGGCAAAACCTGCAAGGACTGTGGCACAACGGGGGTGAGTTGCCAACTCGTGAATAGAAAATATCTACAAGCAGAGATCGAATGCATGACATAATCCTAAGTCAAACGATCAGATATAATAAACCTCCATATGAATAAGTCTGAAGCATGTAAAACTGGCAAGGTAATCTCTATGAATGAGTGTATTGCCAAGTGCTCGTGCCAGTGCCTCAGGTAATAGATTATCATAAATGTGAGGTAAGATCAATATAATCAAATCTGCATGTACGTGGATCCCGTCCACTCGTCACCCAATGACAATCACCATCATGCATGTAAATATCATAAAGCATGTGCATGGGAATAATATGAGGATATAAACCATCCGTGTCCATCGTGACACGTCAAAATCATGGAACCGGAGTGCCCAGCATCGACACTCGAAAACATCATGAAAACTGTGCCCAGCATCGGCACGTAAATCCTCATATATCGGGCTCCGTCAGTCCGAATCGGCCCACGGGCTCTGTCTGCGGTATCGGCCCTCGGCCCCGGCAGTACGCCCATATCCATCTATCGACTCTGGTTAGTATCCTCCGGATAACCGCCAGGTCCAACCAATCACCGGTAGGTACTCGCCACCCTGCCAGGCTCATCGTCTACTCCACGAAAAACATTTCTTGCCCCGGGGAACATACCGGGTCCACCATGTACCCGCAATCGGCCTCATCCGCCTGCTCGAATCGGGTTTCACATGTCGCTCTCAGCACTGAGAAAACACATGGTGGACGCACTGAAATATCATATAAAGGGTAACCGGGTTTTAAAACAATTACTTAATCTCTTTTTTGAAACACCCACGGTTCCCAAAAACCAGAAATATCATGGAAACAACATATCTCAATGCGTATAATCAGAAAGCATGATGTATGCGACATGTAAAGAAATGTAAGCAACATACACTGAATGCAACAGTACGACAGTGTAGTGACATGGCAATTATCGATGATGAAGTGTGTGAGCCGGCAAACAAGTGTACGTGGAATATACGCATCATCGATAATGGTGCTGGTGTTCTAGCAGCATGACTGAAATATATCAACAATACAAGCGATGCGATGCAAATAGCATGAATATGCAGAATCGAATAATCAACGCAACAGTAAAGAACCTGCCTCAATAGATATATCATGCAACCTTGCCATTTGAAATAAGACGAATCTGGGCTTTTGGTAAAATAAGGGCGACGGTGTTTTAAGAAAAGATGCGTCGCTTGAAAATATCCGTAGAATCCCTTTTGCTTATCTTTAAAATATCCCGATTCGTTAGTTTTGAAATAGGTATGACATCGGGTCTAGTCTAACGCCTACTATGCGAACTACGAACCCAACAATCAAGTCAATAGGGAGGGGTATGGAAACCACCTAAATCCGAGTCGATATACATATATATATATAGTCGGTGATCTCGCCTGAATAGTATCACATACGATACAGTATATCATATAACATCCTCGAGTCATGAGTGCGGATCTAACATCAATATAAAGCTCGTACGGTAAATTGTTGTACGGCATCCCAATAGCTGGGTACGGGTCAATATCATATTCATCTCATCACATATCCGGTATCACTACCATCATATCACATCACAAACCTCATCGACTCATCTCAAACCCATGCATCATCCTCAATCCCGTATATGAACACATAGTCCCATACCCATGTGTAAATATACACAGCTCTATATGCGCACAGATAAATGAAAGAATGCATGCAAGTATATGTGTACGTGTATGTGTGGGTGCTACCACTACTCTAGGGTATCGCACTATACTAAACCAATACATACTTATCACCAATAATACCATTATTACCATCAATAATCCTAACAACACATAATAAATATATGTGTGTATACGTATTCGTATACATCAGTTAGTTGTATGTATGCCCTAGAGGCCAGTATTGTACAGATGATGTATATTATATTGGATGCTTGGACATATATAGAGATGACTTTCTTGCTCGATATGATAGTATGCTATCTGGTTACTCTTTATCTTAACATGTACACTTGTCTCTTTGCACTGTCTTATAGTTACATGTTGGTAAAGCCCTTAGGATGTGTACTTGACTACCTGGACTGTGATGTAGATCATACTAGTGGGGACATGGTAGTCCATAGATACATCATTCAAGGTCCCTAGTCGTGGGTGTATCGAGACGGGGCATCGATATACCAGAGTAGACAAGCGTATACGCTTCTCGACCCATGAGATGGGCGATGGATGATCCCATATCCATTGGTGTTTGACATCAGAGATGATATACGGGTGCTCAGTGGAGACTGGGTACACTGGACGGACTCGCCGAGAACTCCCAGATGGTATTATACCTCACGTCAGATGGCAGTTCTCAGGTGACACTTGTACATGTTAGTCTGTAGACCCGAGATCGTCATAGAGTCTTGTGTGATTCCCACTATGCTTTGATCTCCACCTTACCACGTCCATAAGGGCGTGCAAAACGGTGGTCTTTGGGCACAGTCCCGAGTCACATGGAGGCAATGAGCGATAGGAGGGGTTTCGTCTCTCCCGGTATTGGGGGTTGATGTTGCGCAGTGCTCGATTGGCCGTAACAGGGAAGTCCCTGGCCAGGGATGATCAGAGATTTGCTGGTAAGTGTTACCAGTAGTTTCTCGACCCGTTATGAGCCTCACATCGGCACGACTTATCGGTTATTGGGGTCTGACGTTTACCACCCCTAGACTTGATATGCGACATATCAGACGAACAGACCGGACTGTACGGTAAGTGTTACTGGTTGGATTCACAGGAGTGTGAGCGGGCTAGCTCGTCGATCTTCTGATCGCTCAATACCCGGATGGCCGTTACGTTTAGCAGACCGCTTGCGGCTTGTAGGTGCTTGATATGATCATCATCTGCTACCGGAGTATTGACGAGTCTTTAGAGTCCTACACAGAGGTTTCCTGGCTCAAGCGCAACGAAATAGGAGCGCATATGAGATATGTTCAGGACCGAGAATAATGCGTGTATGTGATACCGTATTTCATTCTCCCGATGGATGTATCGATTGGTTATATTCGATATAACCTAGATATCGAATCAAGGATTGATTCGATAAGCCGATACATAGGATACTAGTCGGTTATATGCGATATGACCGGATCGTAAAATCAAGTGTTGATTTAATGATTTAATGTATAATTATATATTTGATATATTACTTTGCATTAGCTAGTATTAGTTCACTTTAAATGGATTTTCTCACTTGATGTGCAAGTTGTATATGTGATATACTTTTGTGCACATGTTTGTATCATGTTTGATGATGCTTGCTCATTTGGTTAAGTGTATAGAATTAAACCATGGTTAAGTTAATGATTAGGGTTTCGCTTTTTCATTTATTTATTTATTTGTTTATTTATTTATTTGGAAAAGATAGAGATGAGAATGGTGGCTTTCTTTGTTTCTTATTGAAGCTTCATGAAGCTTTGACTTAGTCACCATTCTTGTCTCATGCTTAACCCTAACCATTTGAACTAACCCTAGTTCATTCTCTACACTTAACTGTGGTTAAGATTATGATAAGTTTTCATTTTCTTTTTCATTTTAGAAGACTTGTCATATTCTTTCTTCTTCTTCATCATCTTCTTCTTCAGGAAAAGCTTAAGTCTATCAATGGGAACTTGAGCAAAAGTGAGAGAAATCCAAATCTAAAGTGAACCCACCTCCTATTTCTTCACCCTCTACCTCTTGCCAAGTAGTATAGGGTGTTTTCTTCATAAGTTTCACAACTTGATGGAGTTGGAGCTTGAACTTGTGATGCCTCGACGTAGATCATCTTCGGCACGAAACCGACGACCTAGCCCGCCTATTTCTCCGATCAAGCCGACGATTGAGTCCGGGATTCGAGATGGACAGCGAGAGGATGTCTACGTGGAGCTAAGGAAGTGGAGAACCGGATCTACAAAGGTTGTAGCCTCTCTCCTTTAGTTAAATTGTTAACTAGTTTTCGTTTTTCGCCTAAACTTCTAGTCAACGATCCGTATTAGGGTTTCTCGGCACCCGTAAAATTTAAAATTGGCATGGTTGATGCCTTGTGAGACCTTTTGAGAGTGCCTAGGAACCCTACAGTGGTATCAGAGCCTAGCTAGAGCCTTAGGCGAAATCTAGACGACGTTTGAAACCCGAATACACATCGAAACCCTAACACATCATGCTCTCTGGACTTTTTCTAAAACCTGGGATTTTTCCAGATTAAAAATTCTTAAAAAATTCAGCCGGGAATTCTATGAACTACGGTGCAAAATTTACCTCATGAACAGTCAAAGGTGCGGCGGAACCGCGGCAGAAGCTTGGCTTCTGCGGCGGTTCCGCGGCCAACTGATGGGATTTTCCTGTAATATTTGCACAGTAATTCATCATTTCAGCAGATGAGTTTTATGGGTATTTTTAATATTTATTCAAGAGTTGAGTTTTCTGAGATGTTTTAGAGCTTCGATGTTTCGATCGGATTATCAAGCTTTGTCTATGTGGCTTTCCGGATATTTTTTGAATATGTTAAAAAGTTCGACCGGATATAAATACCCAATTTTTCCCCTGTCGGGAAATTTCCAAGTGTTTGATTTTTCCGTAGTTTAACGACGTTCTAAGTAGTGCAAGTAACGCGATGGTCCCTCTAGAAGACAACAAACCTTAACTCGATTATGTGACCGTCTTGAACTGCCCTTTGAACCTTAGGGTTTGGGGCAGTGCTGCGTGCCACATGTGAGGCGTTGGCTTGACCCTTCTACGGATGGACCGTTGGTACTGAGGCACGAACTGAATGTTTTTAGACTTGTTTAATGTGTTGGATGGTTTCTGGGAAAACTTGGGTGTTCGAATGTTCGATCGGAAAGTTTAATATTTTCTATTTGTCCGGAATGGGATACAATAATTGGAATTCACAAACAGTTATGAGATAACTGGATGAATGTTATAAATCTAGCGGTTTAGTCTCACTTGAAATTGAAAAGAGTTTTCGATAATGGGACTAAAATGCGGGGTTTATAAATGTTAGGCATGTGATGTCTAAGTATTTCATTTGATTAGGCATGCGATGTCTAAAGAGGTTGCGGATTCCAACTATTGTAGTTTTACACTTTCTTTTTCTTGTATATAATATTCTTTTACTGGGACACTTCCAGGTTGCGGAAGATGTCACCCTATGTATATTATTTACTTTTCCGCATTAGGATAGACCCAAGGAGGGGAGCACAAGTAACCAGGTTCTAGGGTCCAGTGGGAGACCATCTCGAGGAGTCGAGTCCGGGTCTCCTAACCCCAGAATTGGTAGGGTTGCTTGCTGCTCTCGTAGGGGTCTAGAGGGTGTGGGATTGGCTATTCATCACGACCGTGGAATCCGTGTTTTATACTGGCTCGTATTGAAAACACGGACGTCCTAGTATATCCAATGTTTCATATGTTTCTTCTGCTGCTTTATCTGTGATGTGATCATGTGATGTTCTGTAATAGATACAGTATATAGTATATATGATATATTATATAGACGTTACTTATGTTTTGCACCCGCACTAGCCCTGCCCTGCTCTGTCGTTAGTTACCTAACCTAACGGTGCACGAGGGGACATCGAGGCGAATGCGGATGGCATAAGTGTACGTCGTATTTATCTGTGATGTTTTAGGTGACTTAAATGATGGGACTTCATTAATGTGATTAATGAAAGAAAAGAAACCAAATGATGTTGTAGAATCAAATTTCAAATAAAACAGGTAGCTACAGTTCTTGCTTTGCATAGCGGTATATATGATATACCCTGCACCTTATTCGATGAGGAAAGGACCGAGATCCCTTCACCGGGAGTGACTCCTTTAGCAATAACTGGCAGATGCTACACACTCGGTTTGCTTTTGACTGCTTTTGAATTCTTGCGTTGCACAGCGAAATATATGATATATCCCGCACCTCATTCGACGAGGAAAGGGCCGACGATCCCTTCACCGGGAGTGACCCCTTTAGCAAAACTAGAAAAGCCTCAAAATCACTCCATTTCAAAACTTCATTTGATTCTACAACGATATCAAGTTCATTACGCTCATGGTTTTCAGAAAAACCTGCGTATCCCTCCGTCAATTCAGATATGTAATATTCAGTATTCGTGCTACGGTTGTTTGGCATGCGTCAAGGCGTAGTGTACGGTAGCTGATTATTACTTATCTGTAGCATGAGATGCGATTGGATTAAGGTATTTGTACGGCGTTGTTTGGCATGCGTCAAGGGTCGTACGGGTGGGTTTAATTCGATCACGAATTGTACGGGTTGAACTTGACTAGCGGACTATGGGTTGTTTGGCATGCGTCAAGGTCATAGCACGCTAGGGGCAAAATATTATCGAGAATTTCAAGTGTTGAAATTTGCAATGAGATTGCATGCCTTCTATGAGATAGTTGGATCCCGATACCCATTGCGAGTAAGAGTTACTCCTGGGAGAGTTTTACACATTGCAATTAGCTGATCAAGCAGGTGTCTAGAAAGGTGTCAACGGGGTTACGCCTCTGGGAAAACGAGGTTTACATTAATTAGGTTCGTGCGAAAGCACGGAGGACCTCCCTCAAAGTACCGACACTAGCCTGGCTGAAAGATTGGCGAACTTGAAGTGTGTAATTAATCCCGGCTAGTCTTTCCTTTTAGGGTTTGAAGGAAGATTTGATAAAAACAGTGGGAGCCATCCTGATTAGATAAGGTAATAACCAATCTGATCTTGCAAGAGCATACGCTAAAGTGTTTTCTTCTCTCTCTCTCCAGGTAGCGACCATGTCATGCCCTAATAAAGATAATAATATGGATGTATTGACCGAACCCAAATGTTATACTGTGCTGGGGAACATTGGTTCCGTTCTTTCTTCTAAGAGTTATAGGAATGAACTGGATATAGGGGAATACCAGGATTCCCATGCCACCCGATTGAAGAAAGTACATGATGATGCATTTTCTTCGGGTGTGTTCGTTACAGAGAACTGTTTCTCCATTTGCCCTACGTCCTGGGTATTAGATACCGGGTCAGGATCCCATATATGTAATCAGTTACATGGGCTTAGAAAAGGTAGAGAACTTGGAGAAGGTGATAAAGACATTAGAGTTGGAAATGGTGCAATTGTTGCCGCTAAGACTGTCGGGGAATATCACCTTGAATTACCTACTGGTAATACATTGGTTCTGAATGAATGCTATTACATGCCGAACCTGATATGCAACATTATATCGGTTTCTTTATTAAGTAAAGAAGGATATAATTTTGTATTACAGGATAATGTTATGAACATTTTCCGTAACCAAAAGTTGGTTGGATCAGGCACGTTGTGCAATGGCATTTATGTTCTAAATCAATCAACAGTTCTGAGCATAACAAACACACACAAGAGAAAGAGTTCTGAACTGAACGAATCCTTCTTGTGGCATTGTAGACTGGGTCACATCAATGCGACACGACTAGCTAAGTTGCATAAAGATGGATATTTAAATCCGTTTGAATTTTCATCTTATGACACTTGCCAGTCATGTCTCAAAGGAAAGAAGACCAAAACTCCGTTTACGGGACACGGAGAAAGAGTTACCGAACTCTTGGGACTAATACATAGTGATGTATGTGGTCCCATGTCTACACATGCCAGGGATGGTTCTTCGTACTTCATTACATTCACTGACGATCTCTCTAGATTCGGATATGTGTTCCTGATGAAACACAAATCAGAAGCTTTTGAGAAATTTAGAGAATATAAACAAGAAGTCGAGAACCAAACCGGAAAAAGTATTAAAATCCTTCGATCTGATCGAGGAGGTGAATACTTGAGCAATGAATTCCTGGACTTCCTAAAAGAGAATGGGATTCTCTCTCAGCTAACTCCTCCATATACACCACAGCACAACGGTGTATCTGAACGGAGAAACTGCACCCTATTAGATATGGTGCGCTCAATGATGAGTACAGCTGAGTTGCCTATTTCCTTCTGGGGATATGCGCTTGAGATAGCCATGGACCTATTGAATAGAGTTCCTACCAAATCAGTGCCTACCACTCCATATGAGATATGGAAAAGGAAGAGACCACATCTTAATTATGTTAAGATATGGGGTTGTCCAGCCTATGTCAAACGACAAAATCCGGACAAACTCGAGGCAAGATCAGTCTTATGTAAGTTTATAGGATATCCCAAAAATTCACAAGGGTATATCTTCTACCATTCCGAGGAACAAAAGGTGTTTGTTTCTCGACATGCCACTTTCTTAGAAAAAAGTTTTCTTATGAAACAGATAAGTGGCATTGAGGTAGAACTGGAAGAGGTTCCAGCGACACAAACTATAACAGAAGACTTGGTAGAACCAGAGGATTCAGTAGTACCCGATGAACCCCAGCCTCTCCGCCGATCTAGTAGGGTTCCTCGCCAACCTGAGAGATACTACGGTTTTCTCAGGGATGGTGGGAGCGAGGATTGCATCATGGAGGATGATGACCCAACTAGCTTCGAGCAGGCCATCACGAGTAGGGACTCAGTGAAATGGCTGGATGCTATGCGGTCCGAGATGGAATCCATGTACACCAAAAAAGTATGGACTTTGGATGTTGCTCCTGAAGGGGTAAAACCCATCGGGAGCAAGTGGATCTTCAAGAAAAAACTTGGTGTAGATGGGAAAGTGGAGACTTTCAAAGCTAGACTTGTAGCAAAGGGTTTTCGTCAAAGACCAGGTGTGGACTATGACGAAACCTTTTCTCCAGTGGCTATGCTTAAATCCATCCGGATCATGCTTGCCATCGCTGCATATCATGATTACGAAATCTGGCAAATGGATGTTAAGACCGCCTTTCTAAATGGTGATTTAGAAGAGTGCGTGTACATGACTCAGCCAGAGGGCTTCGTAGACAGTGGGAGCAGCGGGAAGGTGTGCAAGCTGCTTAAATCTATTTATGGATTAAAGCAAGCATCACGAAGTTGGAACATCTGCTTTGACGTCGTTATCAAAGAGTTTGATTTCGTCAAAAACCCAGATGAACCTTGTATTTACAAGAAGGTGGCAGAGAGTAAGGTTGTCTTCATCGTATTGTACGTGGACGACATACTCTTGATAGGAAATGATATTCCTATGCTGCAATCGGTCAAGATCTTCTTATCACAAAGATTCTCAATGAAAGATCTTGTTGATGCCTCCTGCATATTGGGAATAAGGATCTATAGAGATAGATCCAAACGGATTTTGGGATTGTCCCAATCCAGGTACATTGACACCATACTAAAGAGGTTTAGTATGGAAGAATCCAAGCGTGGGAACTTGCCCACGATCTCTGGAGTCACTCTCTCCAATGAGATGTCTCCCAAGACTGATTTGGAGAGAGCTCGCATGCAAGGGATACCCTATGCTTCGGCTGTAGGCTCTATCATGTATGCGATGCTATGTACCAGACCCGATGTAGCATACTCACTAAGTGTAGTGAGCAGGTATCAAGCTGATCCTGGAGAGAGTCACTGGAAAGCTGTGAAGAGCATTCTCAAGTACTTACGAAGGACTAAAGAGATGCTCTTGGTGTATGGTAATGGAGAACTCCAAGTGGAGTCCTTTACCGATTCGAGCTTCCAGAGTGATAAGGACGACTCTAAGTCGCAGTCGGGATTTGTCTTTTCCCTTTACGGAGGGACGGTTAGCTGGAAGAGTTCCAAGCAGGAAACCGTGGCAGACTCGACGATGGAGGCTGAATACATCGCTGCCAACGATGCTGCTAAAGAGGCTGTCTGGATCAAAAAGTTCATTATTGAACTTGGAGTGGTTCCATCCATTGAGCATCCAATACCTTTGTATTGCGATAACAATGGAGCGGTGGCTTTGGCCAAGGAACCCAGGTCCCATCAGCGATCCAGGCATATTCTGAGGCGGTATCACCTGATCCGGGAGATAGTTGATCGCGGATCTAACATCAATATAAAGCTCGTACGGTAAATTGTTGTACGGCATCCCAATAGCTGGGTACGGGTCAATATCACATTCATCTCATCACATATCCGGTATCACTACCATCATATCACATCACAAACCTCATCGACTCATCTCAAACCCATGCATCATCCTCAATCCCGTATATGAACACATAGTCCCATACCCATGTGTAGATATACACAGCTCTATATGCGCACAGATAAATGAAAGAATGCATGCAAGTATATGTGTACGTGTATGTGTGGGTGCAACCACTACTCTAGGGTTTCGCACTATACTAAACCAATACATACTTATCACCAATAATACCATTATTACCATCAATAATCCTAACAACACATAATAAATATATGTGTGTATACGTATTCGTATACATCAGTTAGTTGTATGTATGCCCTAGAGGCCAGTATTGTACAGATGATGTATATTATATTGGATGCTTGGACATATATAGAGATGACTTTCTTGCTCGATATGATAGTATGCTATCTGGTTACTCTTTATCTTAACATGTACACTTGTCTCTTTGCACTGTCTTATAGTTACATGTTGGTAAAGCCCTTAGGATGTGTACTTGACTACCTGGACTGTGATGTAGATCATACTAATGGGGACATGGTAGTCCATAGATACATCCTTCAAGGTCCCTAGTCGTGGGTGTATCGAGACGGGGCATCGATATACCAGAGTAGATTAGCGTATACGCTTCTCGACCCATGAGATGGGCGATGGATGATCCCATATCCATTGGTGTTTGACATCAGAGATGATATACGGGTGCTCAGTGGAGACTGGGTACACTGGACGGACTCGCCGAGAACTCCCAGATGGTATTATACCTCACGTCAGATGGCAGTTCTCAGGTGACACTTGTACAGGTTAGTCTGTAGACCCGATATCGTCATAGAGTCTTGTGTGATTCCCACTATGCTTTGATCTCCACCTTACCACGTCCATAAAGGCGTGCAAAATGGTGGTCTTTGGGCACAGTCCCGAGTCACATGGAGGCAATGAGCGATAGGAGGGGTTTCGTCTCTCCCGGTATTGGGGGTTGATGTTGCGCAGTGCTTGATTGGCCGTAACAGGGAAGTCCCTGGCCAGGGCTGATCAGAGATTTGCTGGTAAGTGTTACCAGTAGTTTCTTGACCCGTTATCAGCCTCACATCGGCACGACTTATCGGTTATTAGGGTCTGACGTTTACCACCCCTAGACTTGATATGCGACATATCAGACGAACAGACCGGACTGTACGGTAAGTGTTACTGGTTGGATTCACAGGAGTGTGAGCGGGCTAGCTCGTCGATCTTCTGATCGCTCAATACCCGGATGGCCGTTACGTTTAGCAGACCGCTTGCGGCTTGTAGGTGCTTGATATGATCATCATCTGCTACCGGAGTATTGACGAGTCTTTAGAGTCCTACACAGAGGTTTCCTGGCTCAAGCGAAACGAAATAGGAGCGCATATGAGATATGTACAGGACCGAGAATAATGCGTGTATGTGATACCATATTTCATTCTCGCGATGGATGTATCGATTGGTTATATTCGATATAACCTAGATATCGAATCAAGGATTGATTCGATAAGCCGATACATAGGATACTAGTCGGTTATATGCGATATGACCGGATCGTTAAATCAAGTGTTGATTTAATGATTTAATGTATAATTATATATTTGATATATTACTTTGCATTAGCTAGTATTAGTTCACTTTAAATGGATTTTCTCACTTGATGTGCAAGTTGTATATGTGATATACTTTTGTGCACATGTTTGTATCATGTTTGATGATGCTTGCTCATTTGGTTAAGTGTATAGAATTAAACCATGGTTAAGTTAATGATTAGGGTTTTTCTTTTTCATTTATTTATTTATTTGTTTATTTATTTATTTGAAAAAGATAAAGATGAGAATGGTGGCTTTCTTTGTTTCTTATTGAAGCTTCATGAAGCTTTGACTTAGTCACCATTCTTGTCTCATGCTTAACCCTAACCATTTGAACTAACCCTAGTTCGTTCTCTACACTTAACTGTGGTTAAGATTATGATAAGTTTTCATTTTCTTTTTCATTTTAGAAGACTTTTCATATTCTTTCTTCTTCTTCATCATCTTCTTCTTCAAGAAAAGCTTAAGTCTATCAATGGCAACTTGAGCTAAAGTGAGAGAAATCCAAATCTAAAGTGAACCCACCTCCTATTTCTTCACCCTCTACCTCTTGCCAAGTAGTATAGGGTGTTTTCTTCATAAGTTTCACAACTTGATGGAGTTGGAGCTTGAACTTGTGATGCCTCGACATAGATCATCTTCGGCACGAAGCCGACGACCTAGCCCGCCTATTTCTCCGATCAAGCCGACGATTGAGTCCGGGATTCGAGATGGACAGCGAGAGGATGCCTACGTGGAGCTAAGGAAGTGGAGAACCGGATCTACAAAGGTTGTAGCCTCTCTCCTTTAGTTAAATTGTTAACTTGTTTTCGTTTTTCGCCTAAAATTCTAGTCAACGATCCGTATTAGGGTTTCTCAGCACCCGTAAAATTTAAAATTGGCATGGTTGATGCCTTGTGAGACCTCTTGAGAGTGCCTAGGAACCCTACAACATCACCACGGACTGCGGGGGTGCTATATGCCATCCACCCGACTTCTCCCCGTAGATATAAATCTACTCACCTTGCTTCTCGTGTGCCAATGCCGATGTCGCTATCTTCATCCTCTTTGCCTCAACATCACGAGGGGTACCTACAAGGATATCACAAATGCTAAAGCACATGAAAATCACATCGGAAACAAAAACGGCACACGCTATGCCTATAAGTAAAAACCTATAACCTCGCATGCAAACACGATCAATATCCACTTGTCGTTGACGTCCAAACGCCACCCGACAGGAACGAAACACCAAATACCAAAATCCATGCTAAAACAGGTCGTAAACCATGCACCAACATAGCAAAATCAACCCAGATTTTACCCTAGATGGAATCAGTCAAAACTAGACATACCCAGGGTCAAGAATAGAGGAAATAGGGCCATGCACAAAAATCGAAGCAATTCCCTCCTGCTCTGGCCGCAATTTGCGGCCAGAAGGAATAAATTGGCTGCCGTACATTTGAGTTAGGGGCTAGGGTTTGGTGTGGTGGTTCCATGGTGCCTGCACATCTCACAGTCAACTCAGTTTTATTTTTGGGGTCTCGGGGTGATAGCAGATTCCTAATTACGATCACAGATTCAAAGTTTTTCTCCGACATCGTCTCATAAAACCGTATTCTAGTTTCAAGTTCAGGTTTGGGTCCAAATTAGCATCACACAAGGGGTTCTAAGGTCACCACCATCCTCAATTTCATCTTGATTTCAGTTTTACCCTAAACCCTAACTTAAAGTTTCAAAATTCCACCAAACGACAACATATCGACATGAAACTAGAATGGATGCAATAAGAATTGAATTACTACTCTAATAGGTGCAGAAATTACCTCCTTTGGCAACTCAAGAAAATTCTTGAGTTGCTCAAAGTCCTTCAAATCCAAACTTGCTAGGTTCAATGTGTAGCTAGAGAGCTTGGGAGCAAGTTTTGTGAAGTGGGAATGGGGTTTTGGCTTTGTTTTCATGGTTGATCTAGGGTTTCATGAAGAGGGAGAGCAAGGGAACGGGAGCAGCAGCAGCTCAAGGTGAGGAAGAGGAGAGAGAATGAGAAGGGGAAATGATAGGTGCATGGTTCAAAAAGTAGGGTTGACTTGGTCTCTCTCTCTCTCATCATCACTTACTTTTTCCTTTTCTTTTCTTTTCCTTCACACTCCAATAGTGAACCCAAAAGAACAACCATGGAAAATGAAATGTAACACAAGTGTAACAAGTGTGGAAAATGATATGTGCACATTTTTGCACAAAAAAGCTAAAAATCCAATTAGCGATTTTTAATCGCGATTAGCACTAGATTATCATATAACTAATCTTAAAAACTTTAAAATGGCATAATTCCATAAAATACCCTATTTTAGAATTTTCCATAATTTTCCAAAAATTTTCCCCATTTATTTGTATTTAATTATACCAGAATATTAAAATATTCATTAAAATAATATTAAATTATAAAAATTCTCAAAAATAATATTTTATTGTTTTGAAACGTTACACCCCAAGCGGGAGCTAGCTCTTCGTCAATCGACGGTCACAACCACGCAAGCAATATGATATACAACGCCGAAAGGCGAGGATCACAACAGAAAATGAAACTCAAAACAGCATGAAATCCAAAGAAATATAACGCGCGACTCTAAGGTCGAAAGAATAAACAACACTGGTCTCTATCTGAAATAATTACATGTTTGTTTGATGGAACTTCTAGATACAATTGAATAATAATATACAAAATATACTGATGGTCACGATACAAGTGAACCCACCTATTAGCAAATCACCCGGAAACGGAAATTGTGCCAGCAAAGCCGTAATGAAACCTGTATGGTAAAACCTGCAAGAAACTATGGCACAATGGGGGTGAGTTGCCAACTCGTGAGTAAAAAACATCTACGAACAGAAATCGCATGAACAACGCAATCCTAGGTCATATGATCGTAATATATCCTCAAATATATAACCTGCAGCCTATAACAATGGCTAGGGTATGCCTCTAAACAACTGTAATACCAAGTGCTTGTGTTAGTGCCTCAGGTAGCAACATATCATATGGATGATGTATGAATGCATGAAAATAGAATGCATGTATTAAAGAAACTGCTTTCATAATTTAGTGAGATTTCTGTATTTTTAAAATGAGGTATCATAATGAAATCAGCATAAACAGTGTCTAGCATCGACACAAAACATAAATCCCAATGTCTCAAAATCTCAGGCTCCGGCTACCCGGACTGGCCTGTATCATCAAATCTCAGTACCTCAATATCTCGAAATCTCAATATCTCAATCTCACTATCCAGGGCGCCGTCAGTCCAGACCGGCCCCTAACATCAATCTCATGACCACGACGGTATTCTCCGGATATCCGACGCGTCGGGTAAAATCACCGGTCGGTAGTGCTCCCCTGCCAGGCTCAACGCCATCCTCTACGACCTTCTCCCCCCGGGGTACCGCACCGGGCCCACCATGTACCCGAAACGGTTCATCCAACTCTTCGAATCGGGTCTCGAAATCCATCAGCAAACTCATGGTGGACGACTCATATATCATGGGAAAACCACACTTTTCATTTAAAAAGAGAGAGAAAAGAAGTTTATAAATGTTTTTGCGGTTTTCCCCCAAATCCAGGAAATCTCATGAAAATCTGAATCCAAATCATCAATAGCATGTAAACAGTGAATATAGGCATAAAAATCCATGAATGCGGCATAACAGTGAATAATAACATGCATGAAGTAGCAAGTAATAACTACAATGTCTAAACTAGCGTATAAGGCAAGTACACTAACATCATGTCTAAACTATTAGCTAACAAACTATGTCAATGAAATAGTATTTTCTAAAGTATTCGTGACATGGCAATTACCGATGAAGATGTGTGTGAGCCGGCAAGTAAGTGTATGTGGTACATACACATCATCGGTAATGGTGCTGGTGTCCTAACAGCATGATATCAATAACGGTATATGAAAAACACAATATAAGTATGCGATGCGGAGCGAACAGCAATAATGTGCGGGAGCTGAATACTAAACACAATGATAACAAATCAGCATTTAATCTCATATAAGTCATACAGCTACACTAAACTATAAGGCTGAGCTAACAGGCTAACTGAAGGTAAGCAAACCGCCTAACATCTGAGTCGATACATATATATATATATATATATATATATTAGTCGGTGATCCCGCCTCGATAACATCACATCCGATACCGTATCTATAATCAGACATCCCAAGTCAAGAGTGCGGATCAATCATCAATATATAGCTCGTATGTAAATCCGTCGTACGGCATGCCAAATCTGGGTACGGGTCAATATCACATTCATCACATTATTCATCTGGTATCCTTTTTATCAAAGATCATAATCCGGGGTACTGATCTACATCTAGTACAATACTAATATCATCAATATAATCATGATCTGACCACTGATCGACAGTCTCGTACAAACCGATATCATCCGCACATATCATCATAAAGAAGTATACATCGCCCAATGCGACCCATTATAGCTATCTTAACATATCTTATCTCATGTCTCGATCACAAGTCAACTATTCTATCTATATCACCATTCACATGATATCGTTGTCCAAAGATCCGCTAAAACATCATGACGTATCTCAAATACGGATTCTGCCATACCACCGATCTCATGGTCTCACATCAAATCTCATCGACTCACCTCAAATCCCAAATACTATCCTCAAATCCAGTATATGATCACATAGTCCCATACCCATGTGAACACATAAATATATAATCCCATATACGCACATATGAAAGAAGAATGTATGCAAGTATGGGTGTGTGTGTGTGTGGTGCAACCACTACTCTAGGGTTTCGCAACACTAAACCGATCCTATCACACCAAATATCCATCTTTATCATCAATAATCTCAAACAATATATATAATCAATATATGTATGTATACGTATTCGTATACATCACCACGAATTGCGGGGGTGCTATACGCCATCCACCCGACTTCTCCCCGTAGATATAAATCTACTCACCTAGCTTCTTGTGTGCCGATGCCGATGTAGCCATCTTTATCTTCAATGCCTCGACGTCACGTGGGGTACCTACAAGGATATCACAAATGCTAAAGCACATGAAAATCACATCGGAAACCTAAACGGCATACACTACGCCCATAGGTAAAAACCTATAGTCTCGCATGCAAAAACGATCAATAACCCTTTGCCGTTGACGTTCAAACGCCACCCAACAGAAACGGATCACCAAATACGAAAATCCATGCTAAAACAAGTCGTAAACCATTCACCAACATATGAAAACTACCCCAGATTCTACCCTAGGTGGAATCATTCAAAGTTGCATATGCCAAGGGTCTATTTTATAGGGTATGAAGCTACAGAACAAGAACGGACCCCAGAACCCATGCTCTGGCCACAAATTGCGGCCAGAAGGGATTTATCTGCGGCCTGAACAGGGTGTTAAGGAATAGGGCTTTAGGTGGTGGTTCTAGGGTGCCTGCACATCTCACTGTCAAACCAAAATTATTTTAGGAGTCTCGGGGTGAAAGGAGATTTCAAAACACACTCACAGAATTACAGTTTTTCCCGATATCGATTCTATAAATCCGTATTCTGGGTTCTAACCTCTAGTTTGGTCTAATGTAACATCACACTAAGGGTTGTAGTCCCTAATTACTGTAAGTCCACGTTACCCGTCCCCGGTTCTTTGGGGTTGCGGAAATGGTGAAAAACGATTTTCACGGTGGGGCTAACATGGACTCAAAAACGGATCTTTGTTAAAAAAAACTATCTAACAACCTAACTAAGAGTTTAGCTACTAGGTTAGGGGTTATACCTAAACTTGAACTCCTTCTCTTCAACTCCTTGTGGTGGTCGGATCGGCCTCACCTCATCGTCTCCTTGTGCCGAAGATAGATCCACCCGAAAGCTTCTACCTTTTGTCTCCAACCTCAATCTAGAGGAAACTAGAATACTTGGTTTGCTAGACCTTGTACACTAGGATGAGTAGAGAAGTGTTTTGGGTTTTATCTCTATGGTTCTTGTTTCTCAACACATGAGACAATAGAACCAAGAGCTAAAGAGAGAGCAAGAGGAAGAGGGAGAGCTTGAGGATGAGAGAGAATCAATATGATAGAATGAGCAAGACTTTTTCCACCCATGCTCTCATAACACAAAATAATCATAACAATAACAATAATTAAGCATATTGTGATGGTTTATGTCAATGGCTTTATCATTTCATGCATTTAATGCATTTTGTGAACAAACAAGCAAGCAATGGTCAATGCCATGAAATGATAGCCATTGTCATGATGATGGTCAACAAGTCCAACCTAGTCAACCGGTCAACAAAGTCAACGAGTCAACAAAGTCAACCTTTCAACCCAACCATGGCACAATAATACTTAATTAATATTATTATTAATCATATTTCTAATTCTCATTAGGGTTTAGCAAAAGTCAACAGTCAACAACCCAAATGAGAATCCTCTGCCTCTGTCTCTATCAACTGTGCATAAACACCCGCATCCGTGGTCCGTAGAACACGAATTAAAACGAGATAAAACCAATCCCAAAACGTATACTATGATCTGGCTTAAACGAAAACCCGCTAGTAATAACTGCCCGGACACCAAACGTGCACAACTGCGCGGATGTGACCGAATCCTGTCGCAAAACCATCCGACCTCTACTCTTTTGCCTAAAGGCGAATAGCTCACTATGTGGGACTCTAAAGACTCAACACTACGCTGGCAGTGGGTTTAACCACAGACCGCAAGCGGCACTAGCTGTGCGTAACGGCCCCCAGATAGATGCCGATAAGAAGACTGACGAGGTGAAACCCATCCGAACGGGCCTAGGGAGCGGTAAACATCAGTCCCCTAATAGCGGTACAAGTCGTGTCGGAGTGTAGCCCATAACACCCTGAGATAACACTGGAAAACTACCAGTGTATCTCGCTTGCCCTGGCCAGGGACGACTGTGTGTAATGGCTCTTCTTGACACAGCGCTATATCAACTCCTAATACCGGGAGAGACGAATCCTGTCTAACCGTCACTGCCTCCAAGTGTTTCTGGACTGCATCCAACTACTACCTGTTTGCATGACTCCTTTGAGCCGAGGTAGGATAGTAATCAAAGTACAGTGGGAACACACTCGAGGCGAAGTGACAGTGTCAAGTCAGCGGACTAAGCTGTACTCATGTCACCTGGGAACTGACAACTGACGGTAGGTATAGTACCAACCAATCAGTTCCCGATGAGTCCTGTCCAGTGTACTCGTAACCTAATGAGCACCTGCATACTATCTCAAGTACGACGTACTGACGGCTGTGGGACAGACCGTCTCCCCTGCTGGGATGAGAAGCGCATACTCTAGTCTACTCCGGAGTATCGATGCCCTGTCTCGATAGTCCTACAACTAGGGACCTGTTTAAGGATGTGCTTGTGGATTACCCAGCCCCCACGAGTGTGACTGCCATCACAACGCTGGTAATCAAGCAAAGATTCTAAGGGCATCACTAATGTGTATAGGTGATATACTAAAAGAAACACATGTACACATTAAAGTAGAAACAAATCAAGTAGCATACTACCATTTTGAGCAAGATTGTCTATAGAACTGTGAATATCTTAAGCTTCCATTAAGTAATATACATACTAGTATGATACAGTAATGGCCTCTAGGGCATATACACTAACAATCTCCTACTTGCACTAAGGCCATGTACTGGCGTATCGAAGACCTATCATCTAGATCAGCCGCTCGAACTGAGTCTGGGGTAAGGCCTTCGTGAGTGGATCAGCAGTGTTATCTTCTGTAGCAACCCTCCGAACCTCGATCTCCTGGCAACCCACGATCTCCCTGATCAGGTGATACCGCCTCAAGATGTGTCTGGACTTCTGATGGGACCTGGGTTCCTTCGATAAAGCTATAGCCCCGTTGTTGTCGCAATACAGAGGTATTGGATCAACAATGGACGGAACCACCTGAATTTCTGTCAAGAACTTCCTCATCCAGACGGCTTCTTTTGCGGCATCAGCAGCAGCGATATATTCCGCTTCCATCGTCGAATCAGCAACGGTTTCCTGTTTCGAACTCTTCCAACACACGACCCCTCCATTGAGGGTAAAGACAAAACCCGACATGGACTTGGAATCATCCTTGTCACTCTGGAAGCTGGAGTCAGCAAAGGCCTCGATCTGGAGGTCTTTTCCGCCATACACCAAGAACATCTCCTTAGTCCTTCTCAGGTACTTGAGAATATTCTTTACCGCTATCCAGTGCCTCTCCCCAGGGTTTGACTGATACCAGCTTACCACACTCAGTGCATAAGCTACATCTGGTCTGGTACACAACATCGCATACATTATAGAGCCTACCGCAAAAGCGTAGAGTATAATAGACATGTGATCCCTTTCCAAATCAGTCTTGGGAGACATCACTTTGGAGAGAGTGATCCCGTGACAAGCCGGTAGATTACCGCGCTTGGAATCTTCCATACTGAATCTTTTTAGTATGGTGTCGATGTACCTGGACTGTGAAAGTCCTAATATCCTCTTGGATCTATCACGATAGATCCGGATCCCCAGAATGTAAGAGGCATCACCCAGGACTTTCATGGAGAACCTGTGTGACAAGAACCTTTTGACAGATTGTAGCATATGAATGTCATTTCCTATCAAGAGAATGTCATCCACGTATAAAACGAGGAATACGATAGTTCTTGCTACAAATCTACTATAGATGCATGGTTCATCTGGATTTTTGATAAAGCCAAAATCTTTGACCGTCTCATCAAAATAGATGTTCCAACTCCGTGATGCCTGCTTTAGTCCATAGATGGACTTAAGCAACTTGCACACCTTTCCGCTGCTCCCACACTGAATGAAACCTTCTGGCTGGTCCATATAGACACACTCCTCTAAATTTCTATTTAGAAAAGCGGTATTTACGTCCATCTGCCAAATCTCATAATCGTGGAAGGCAGCAATGGCAAGAAGGATCCGAATGGATTTCAGCATAGCCACTGGAGAAAAGGTTTCGTCATAGTCCAAACCGGTCTTTGACGAAAACCCTTTGCAACAAGTCTAGTCTTATAGATCTCAACCTGTCCATTTACACCAATCTTCTTCTTGAAGATCCACTTGCATCCTACGGGTTTTACCCCATCTGGAGCAATGTCCAAAGTCCATACTTTGTTGGTGTACATGGACTCCATTTCGGTCCGCATTGTATCCAGCCATTTTACTGAGTCAACGCTCTGAATGGCCTGCTGGAAGCTAGTAGGCTCATCACCATCAATGATGCAATCCTCTCTATCCCCGTCTATGAGAAAACCGTAGTATCTCTCGGGCGGATGAGACTGCCTACTACTCCTGCGGAGCGGCGTAGGAATGTCATGTTCTTTCGAACCCTCTGGTTCTTCTAAGATTTCAGTAATAGCCCGTGGTTCTGGAATTTCTTCCAGTTCTATTGCTCTCCTACTTATCTGATTTTCCAAAATCTCAGTTTCCAAGAAGCAGGCATGATGAGAAACAAAAACCTTTTGTTCCTCATCGTAGTAGAAGAAATATACCTTGGAGTTCTTTGGATATCCCACAAACTTGCACTGTACTGAGCGTGCCTCGAGTTTGTCCGCATGCTGCTTTTTAACAAAAGCTGGATATTCCCATGTCTTAATGTACTTAAGATAGGGTTAATGTGCTTAAGATAGGGTTTCTTCCTACACCATATCTGATATGGTGTGGTAGGCACAATCTTAGTTGGTACTCGGTTCAAAAGATATGCAGCTGATTCTAGTGCATAACCCCAGAATGATCGCGGTAACTCAGCGTTACTCATCATGAAACGTACCATATCCAATAGTGTCCGGTTCCGTCTCTCCGATACACCGTTATGTTGCGGAGTGTATGGAGGAGTAAGCTGATAGAGAATTCCATTCTCTTTTAGGTAATCCAGGAACTCGGCACTCAAGTATTCACCACCTCGATCAGATCTCAGTGTCTTGATACTTTTGTCGGTTTGTTTTTCTACTTCATTCTTATATTCCTGGAATTTTCCAAAGGCTTCGGATTTATGTTTCATTAAGAAGACATATCCGTACCTTGAAAAGTCATCCGTAAAAGTAATGAAGTAAGAATAACCGCTTCGTGCATACGTAGACATTGGACCGTAAATGTCGCTGTGTACGAGTCCCAAGAGCTCGCACGCTCTTACTCTGTGTCCAGTGAACGGAGTCTTTGTCATCTTTTCTTTGAGACAGGATTGACAACTTGCATATGAATGATATTCGAACGGATCCAAATATCCTTCTGTATGTAACTTAGTCAACCTTCTCTCATTGATGTGACCCAGTCTACAATGCCATAAGAATGCCTGATTTGTTTCCGGAGACTTTCTTTTGTGTGTATTCTGGACATTGAAAATATGTGGTTGGTTTAATACGTATATACCATTGCTTAATGTACCTGACCCAATCAAAACTTGATTAAGGTGAATGTTTACAACATTGCTTACAAATGCAAAGTCATAACCTTCTTTAGATAATAAAGATACAGATATGATATTACAAGTTGCATTGGGTACAAAATAACAATCACGCAAAACCAAAACATGTCCATCTGACATTCCCAAGTGATAGTCCCCCACGGACTCAGCATCCATGCTAGCTCCGTTTGCAACTTTGAGGGTCATATCACCTGCCTTCAAAACCCTACGCTTTCTCAGTGCCTGCAAAGAAATATAGATATGAGATCCTGATCCGGTATCCAATACCCAGGAAGTAGAGTTTATTGATAGACAGTTTTCAATAACATACACACCTGAAGCCGAAGCCGCAACTTGCTTCGCATCCTGGTTCTTGGCCTTCCAAGCCCTGCAATCCTTTTTCCAGTGTCCTTTCTTATGACAATAGAAGCACTCTTCCTTTCCAACAAGTTGCCCCGCTACCTTTGTTGCTTTTGCTTTTCCCTTCGTTTCCACTTTACTAACACCGGCCCTTGGTTTGGCGGGGGCTTTCTTCTTGTTTCCCTTGGCTTTTGCCTTGGACTTAGAATAGGAAGATCCTCCTACAAACAAAGTGGATGTTTCCCTACCTTTCTGTAGGGTGCCCTCTGCACTCCTCAACATGTTGAGGAGCTCCGGATGTTCAACTTCTTTTCCTTGCATGTTGAAGTTCAGGATAAACTGAGTGTAAGTGGAAGGAAGAGACTGGAGAATCAAGTCCGTATAGAGCTCGTTCTCTAACGTGGTCCCAAGGTCCGCGAGCTCTTCAATGAAGCCAATCATCTTAAGCACGTGTTCCGCTACTGATAATCCGATGGCCAATCTCGTCAAAAACAACTTTTTCGAAACTTCGTATCTAGCGATACGAGATTGCTCTCCATATAGTTCCTTAGTATGGAGAAATATGGATTCTAGGTCCATATTCTCGTGTCTCCTCTGATGTTCATTGTCCATAGAGGCAAGCACGAGGCACTTGGCCTTCGCGCAATCCATCTCCCAGGTCTTACGGATTTCCTTATCCGTGACGCTGGAGGTGGGACCTGGGACAGGGGGAGCTTTGGTGGTAACGAGATACCCCAGCTTGTCGTAAGTGATTGCCATTTTGACATTCCGGAGCCAATCTTTGTAGTTTGGCCCTGTCAGTATATTTTTATCTAGAAGTAACTTAAGTCCGGTCATGATGATTGGTCGGTGCAATTAGGAGAGAGAGAAGAAACACTCAGCATGATGCTCTTGCAAGTTTAGAGTGGTTTTTAATTTGTCTAAACAGGATGGCTCCCACTGTTTCTCGAATCCCTCCTCAAACCAAAAAAGGAAGAATTAGTCGGGATCAATCTTACCGTACAATACTTGCTTAACTGTTCAGCCAGGTCAGTGTCGGTACTTCGAGGGAGGTTTTCCAACGTTTTCGTGAAGTTCCTTAATTAAATAACCTCTTTTCCCTGGGGGCGTAGCCCCGCTAACACCTTTCTAGACACCTACTTGGTTTATAGCATTGATCATTAAGTGAGAAATTTCCCGAGGAGTAGCATATACTTACAGTAGGATCGGGATCCAAATATCATCGTGTGATAAAACTGAAGGAATCCTACCAGAATCATCACACTCCAAATGGTATGCTGCGCTAGCAAGTTTCTGGTTCTTTAGAAACTCCCGATGTGGATTTTTGCCCCATGCTCTTATGACCTTGACTTTGGCCAACAAATCATAAGTCGCATGTCAAGTTCTACCCGTCATTCTCCAGGTTAATTTAAACCCACCCATACCTACCCTTGACTTTGGCCAACAAGGCAGTACGACAGTCCCAAACCAACGCATCTATCCATGCTGCATATGAATACCCAATAGCTACCAAACATTGTGCCTTGACTTTGGCCAACAAACACAGCTTGAATACTATTGACTATCCATATGAAATGACGGAGGGCTACGAATAGTTTTGGCGAAACCGTGAACGTAGTGAACTTGATATAATCGATGGAACGAGATAGATTTTAAAGGGAGTGGTTCAAGCTCCGCGTTAAAAAGTTGGTTTTTGAAAAGAACCGAGTAGTTTTGAAAGTGTTCCAACGACTTTACTTTGGTTTATTTTCTTGCATTAATTTTAATGCGTCCTATCAATTAATCCTACCATTGCAGAAAACAACGAAAATATGACGTACGCTTATGCCATCCGCATTCGCCACGGGGCCCCGTCATTACCCGTTAGGTTACTTAACTAATGACAGAGCGGGGGCTGGACTAGCGCGGATGCAAAACATAAGCAACGCCTAAATAGATATCATATATAGATATATACATTCATCAGATGCAATGATAGTCATTCCAGATCACAGATGAACACATTGAATATACTAGGAATCCGCATTCCGTACAAGCCTGTAACGAAAAGCGGATTACACGGTCGCGATGAATAGCCAATACCCCACCCTAGACCTCTACGGGTGCGGCAAACTATCCGCCAAATACCCGAAGTGAAGCAACCTCCCTCAACAACGTGAGTAGGCCACTCGGCACTTCAAGGTACCCGGTAGTTTGTGCACCCCCTCCTTGGGTCTATCCTAGGAGCAAAAAACAGTAAAAAGAAATTATACAATAGCGGCTACAACCTCATCCCGGATGTGCGGCCATAAAAATAATATTACATCAATTTACATATTACTTGAATTGAAAGATAAAGAAAACTCTCATCTCAAAACCCCCTGGCTATTCATCCGCGACAATCCAATGAATTCATATGCACATACCATAAACATTACAGATCACAGATATGTATAACCCCCACTAATCGACGTATAGCGATTAGCAGACGTTCAATACATATATCACATCACAGATATAACCCGTTAGCTAAAGTCTTCAGAAGTTCGATCAAAATATGGATTTTTAACCACCCCAAAAACAAATTTTGCTTTCTAGAAAATCTGGACAGAAAAATCATATTTTAAAAATCCCAAAACACCCCAATAAATACACTGCAGCAAAACCGATCCACGGCCGAGTCAACTCGGCCGCGGATCCGCGGCAAGAAGCTCTTCTTGCCGCGTTTCCGCAGTGAGTTGGTCGGTTCAGTGGATCATTTTTCTTTTTCTGCACTGTTCACTAAAAACCCTGAGCCGATTTTTGGTATATGTCAAATAATTTTTACAGCAGTTTAAAAATCGACAGAAAGTTCATGTCCCGGGCGTGTTTTGTGATTTTCTTTTCGATCGAACTTCTAGTTACTTTCCTAACATGTTAGATAGTGTTTAACTAGGCTCTGATACCACTGTAAGTCCACATTACCCGTCCTCGGTTCTTTGGGGTTGCGGAAATGGTGAAAAACGATTTTTACGGTGGGGGTAACATGGACTCAAAAACGGATCTTTGTTAAACAAACTATCTAACAACCTAACTAAGAGTTTAGCTACTAGGTTAGGGGTTATACCTAAACTTGAACTCCTTCTCTTCAACTCCTTGTGGCGGTCGGATCAGCCTCACCTTGTCGTCTCCTTGTGCCGAAGATGGATCCACCCGAAAGCTTCTACCTTTTGGCTCCAACCTCAATCTAGAGGAAACTAGAATACTTGGTTTGCTAGACCTTGTACACCAGGATGAGTAGAGAAGTGTTTTGGGCTTTATCTCTATGGTTCTTGTTTCTCAACACATGAGACAATAGAACCATGAGCTAAAGAGAGAGCAAGAGGAAGAGGGAGAGCTTGAGGATGAGAGAGAATCAATATGATAGAATGAGCAAGACTTTTTCCACCCATGCTCTCATAACACAAAATAATCATAACAATAACAATAATTAAGCATATTGTGATGGTTCATGTTAATGGCTTTATCATTTCATGCATTTAATGCATTTTGTGAACAAACAAGCAAGCAAAGGTCAATGCCATGAAATGATAGCCATTGTCATGATGTTGGTCAACAAGTCCAACCTAGTCAACCGGTCAACAAAGTCAACAAGTCAACCTTTCAACCCAACCATGGCAAAATAATACTTAATTAATATTATTATTAATCATATTTCTAATTCTCGTTAGGGTTTAGCAAAAATCAACAGTCAACAACCCTAATGAGAATCCTCTGCCTCTGTCTCTGTCAACTGTGCATACACACCCGCATCCGTGTTCCGTGGAACACGAATACAAACGAGATAAAACCAATCCCAAAATGTATACTAGGATCAGACTTAAACCAAAGCCCGCTAGTAATAACTGCCCGGACACCAAACGTGTACAAATGTGCGGATGTGACCGAACCCTGTCGCAAAACCATGCGACCTCTACCCTTTTGCCTAAAGGCGAATAGCTCTCTGTGTGGGACTCTAAAGACTCGACACTACACTAACAGTGGGTTTAACCACAGACCGCATGCGGCACTAGCTGTGCGTAACGGCCCCCAGGTAGATGCCGATAAGAAGACTAACGAGGTGAAACCCATCCGAACTCCTACTGAGCCTGAATGTGACAGTCTCCGTACAGTCCGGTCTGTTCGTCTGAGAATATCGCAGGCGGGCCTAGGTGGGCGGTAAACGTCAGTCCCCTAATAGCGGTACAAGTCATGTCGGAGTGTAACCCAGAACACCCTATGATAACACTAGAAACCTACCAGTGTATCTCGCTTGCCCTGGCTAGGGACGACTGTATGTAATGGTTCTCCTTGACACAGCGTGATATCAACTCCCAATACCGGAAGAGACGAATCCTGTCTAACCGTCACTGCCTCCAAGTGCTTCGGGACTGCACCCAACTACTACCTGTTTGCACGACTCCTTTGAGCCGTGGTAGGGTAGTAATCAAAGTACAGTGGAAACACACTCGAGGCGAAGTGACAGAGTCAAGTCAGCGGACTAAGCTGTACTCATGTCACCTATGAACTAACAACTGATGATAGGTATAGTACCAACCAATCAATTCCCGACGAGTCCTGTCCAGTGTACTTGTAACCTAATGAGCACCCGCATACTATCTCAAGTATGACGTACCGACGGCTGTGGGACAGACCGTCTCCCCTGCTGGGATGAGAAGTGCATACGCTAGTCTACTCCGGAGTATCGATGCCCTATCTCGATAGTCCTACGACTAGGGACCTGTATAAGGATGTTCTTGTGGATTACCCAGCCCCCACGAGTGTGACTGCCATCACAACGCTGGTAATCAAGCAAAGATCCTAAGGGCTCCACTAATGTGTATAGATGATATACTAAAAGAAACACATGTAAACATTAAAGTAGAAACAAACCAAGTAGCATACTACCATTTTGAGCAAGATTGTCTATACAACTGTGAATATCCCAAGCTTCCATTAAGTAATATACAAACTAGTATGATACAGTAATGGCCTCTAGGGCATATACACTAACAATTACACCTCAATTCATCTTTGATTTCAGATCAAACCCTAAACCCTAACTTGAATTTTCCAAAGTCCATCAAAACACACAATATCGACATGAAAGAAGTATTGATGCGCAAGGAATCGAAATGCTTCTCTAAGGGTGCAGAATTTACCTCCTTTGGCAACTCAAGAAAATTCCTGAATTGCTCAATGTCCTCAAAACCATCTCTTTCTTAGTCCAATGTGTAGCTAGTGAGCTTGGGAACAATATTTGTGAAGTGGGAATAGGGTTTTCGGGTGAATTTCATGGTGGATCTAGGCTTGAAGAGGGAGGAGGAAGAGGGAAAGGGGCAGGAGCAGCAGCAGCTCATTTGAAGGGGGAAAGAGAAATGGGTTAAAGAAATGATGGAGGAATGGTTCAAAAAGAAGGGTTGACTCTTACTTTCTCTCTCATCATCATAAATTCACTTTTTCTTTTCTTTTCCTTTTCTCACAATGGTGACCCTAGGCAACCATACACCAACAACATGTAAGAAAATGTGACAAGTGTGGAGAAATGATATGTGTATGTTTTGCACAAAAAGCTAAAAACCCGATTAGCGATTTTTAATCGCGATTAGCACTAAATTAACATATAATTAATCTTAAAAACTTAAAATGGCATAATTCCATAAAATACCCTATTTTAGAATTTTCCGTAATTTTTCCAAAATTTTGCCCATTTATCGGTATTTAATTATACCGAAATATTAAAATATTCATTAAAAATTAATATTAAATTATAAAAATTCCCAAAAATAATATTTAATTTTTTTGAAATGTTACAATCTTCCATCCTTAAAGAAATTCGGTCCCCGAATTTAAATTTAAACCTCCAAATTCTAAAACATTTCAATAAAATGTCCAAGTCGTTGGGGCTCCGAAATCATCAATACATAAAACGCATCATAGCGCAATGCATGCACATGAGTAATGAGCGGATAACTCAAAATTGAACTCCGTCAAGCATCCCGCAATCATCGGAGTCATGGTAAAGTCACGAATACCAAAACGAAAGCAAAACCAATATGATATATAAGTCAAAACTATACATTTAAATATCGAAAGGTAATGCATGCCAAATCTACTAAAGTCGATGTGCAATACGCATAGAACTGCACAGTGGCGGACGTCTCTCGTAAGAAAATACCTATATACGTATATATCTTTTGTTTAATGTGTACGTTCCGCCGTTTTGGAAACAATTTAGAAGGGTTTCCTTGTTTTAAACGTTTCGTGTCATATCAGACACGTAAATAAATACTGAGACTATAGCTCGCTTTTTGGAAATCCCTTCGATAACTATCAATGCATGCAAAATATACTCAGGTACTATAATCTGACTCGTCCTGCTCAGTATGAAAATACATAGCAAATATCATAAAAACGTACTGCTCAATAAGAAATCAATCCCAAAAGTATGCATATGAATACTACGTGCGTCTGATGCGCACAGAAATCAAAATCCATGAATGTGCCATACATGCGCACAGAAACAATATCTAAGTGTATCGGGTGTGCACGAAACATCTGTCAAGGGCAACAGGTGTGCCTGACAGCAAAATTAGGCGCATCTGACGTGCACGAAGAATCTCGATTTAGTGCATCTGGTGTGCACCAAAATCACATCTCAAAACATGCGCTCAACATGCGCGAAAATCCAAATCCGGTGCATCCATCTTGCACGAAATCATGAAATCCAATATCAAGCGCCGAACATGCGCAAAATCCAATCAGGTGCACAGGGTGCACAAAACAAATATCGAACATCACAATCGAAATCGAAGTCCAGTGCAACTAAGTGCACAAAATACGAATCACTGCACTGCAAGCATATGTGAACTATACCGAGTGCAAGAACCAAATCGTGTGCGTACATATGCACAAAATCAACTCAACTGTATAAAACCCATAAAACTATAAACATGTGAAACCAAGGCACGGAAATTATATTAAGTGCAACAACTGTGCAAAAATCGTAAATACCCAGTAGGTGCAACCATGGTGCATGGAAACAAATAACATGAAACTCAATCATCAAAATCAGTCATGCGAATAGATCGTCTAAAATACCGAAATCAAGTATGGCGGAATAGTCCCGCACAAGCACATCCTCTAAGTGTCTCTGGCCAACTGTCGTGGTCACTCATAGCATGTCTCGTCGACGATCCTGAATTCTGGCCTGCTGGTGTGCGTAACATGACCACTCCTGGGTCCAAGTCTTCTCGCAATTTATTCCAGGAAGGTCTTGTCGAGGTCTCTCCCAAATCTCGTCTCTGCCTAACTGTCCGGAAGTCATCGTCCTTTACTATATCTGTTCCTTGTTCCGGAACGGCTGCATACTCATCGCGATTCCTTCTGGAAGGCATATCCAAGTACAATGCTTCGGCATGCGTACCGCATCACTGATGTCGACGGAGTGGAACGTCATCTCATCCAGATCTGGTATGAATCTCTTACTCCACTTTTCTCTAATGTCGACAGCTTCGGACTCGTCTCGTAGTGGCTGCATGGACTGAGCTCCAACGGCTATCCTCGTATCTGGAGTCTCCCAAGAAATGCATCTTACCACCTGGCATCCGAATGAAGTCGAACCATTTGATCGATTCGTCAAAACCTCATAATCCCCCAAGAGCTCAACATCTTGGGTACAGCTTAATAGTATCGAGTACAGACCACAGCATCGGTGGTCCAGCCGTAGAAGGGCAAACCCAAGCCTCACTAATGGCGCCGCGGAACTGCCGCAAACCCTAAGGTTCAAAGGCTTTCACACGGTCATTATGTCGAGTTAGGGTTTCATTCTTCTAGAGGGTCTATAGAATTTCCTGTATCTCTTTCCGAATACTTTAAACTTGGAATAATAGGTTTCTGACATTCGATCGTCTCTGTCGACTCTCAACGTCTCCGCGTGAAGTCGTCTGTAGCTGGAATTAATCTAACTGATGACCTCGCATCGGGGTAGGCGAACGAATCACATGTCCTAGTCATTCATCCTCGGTGACATGCGACTTTCTATCATCTCTTGGTACAACTCGTACTGCAGTAGCTCCAACATCTAGGGCGATATCTCGTCATTCGCAGCAACAACTGGCTCACTTGTCTGCACGCTGAACGGTGCCTCAATCATCATGAGTAAGCAATACATCGACGGTCATCAAAATCTGGCCGGCCTCTATCAGTGGCTCAATCCTCTGGTGCTGATCTGTATGTCCGAGTAATCTCATACAGCGATCCACCAAATGCTTATGGCGCGAAGACACAGTAAAAAGACACATCTCTGCAATCGTGTGTCGCCGGAATTATGCCCTGGTCAGTCCTCGTTCGTGATGAGCTCGTGCTGACCGCAAGTCTAGTCATAGCTCTCCCTGCCCGTAATCGTGGCAGCAAAACCATAAATGGTACCGATGAGGCTAGATCATGAATGAATATAATACTGGGCAAAGAAATGTACATCCTAAGGCTTCTTAAGTGGAGTAGCGTATCGTAAATATGCAGCGGAACATACGTACGGTACGTCACTCTACTCAAGCTATCTACTCCATCAACCAAGGGTCATCCTACGCTTCGAAGGTAAACCTAATGCTCTGATACCAATTTTGTCACGACCCGAAAGTACGGAACATGACCAGCACTTAAACTACGAAACGTCTCGAGGCGTACGTAATATAAGTAAGCCGAAAACCCAGAAATCCAAACCAAGAAAAGTAGTAGAGTGGAGGAAAAGCCATGTTAAATCAGATAGTTTGCAACATACGCCGAAATGTGCATTTTAAAATCACAAGTCTTTTCTAAAAATTTCGGCAGAGTTTCCTTTGTAAAAACTGACCCCAAACGGGTACAAAACCTGATAAAGCATATATAATGGAAAATGCATCCCCAAGCGGGAGCTAGCTCTTCGTCAATCGACGGTCACAACCGCGCAATAAATATGATATACAACGCCGAAAGGCGAGGACCACAACAGAAAAGGAAACTCAAAACAGCAAGAAATCCAAAGAAATATAACGCACGACTCTAAGGTCGAAAGAATAAACAACACTGGTCTCAATCTGAAATAATTACATGTTTGGTTGATGGAACTTCTAGATACAACTGAATAATAATATACAAAATATATTGATGGTCACGATACAAGTGAACCCACCTATTAGCAAATCACCCGGAAAAGGAAGTTGTGCCAGCAAAGCCGTAATGAAACCTGTACGGCAAAACCTGCAAGAAACTGTGGCACAACGGGGGTGGGTTGCCAACTCATGAGTAGAAAATATCTACGAACAAAAATCGCATGAACAACGCAATCCTAGGTCATATGATCGTAATATATCCTCAAATATATAACCTGCAGCCTATAACAATGGTTAGGGTATGACTCTAAACAACTGCAATACCAAGTGCTCGTGTCAGTGTCTCAGGTAGCAACATATCATATGGATGATGTATGAATGCATGAAAATATAATGCATGTACTGAAGAAACTGCTTTCATAATTTTGTGAGATTTCTGTATTTTTAAAATGAGGTATCATAATGAAATTAGCATAAAAAGTGTCTAGCATCGACACAAAACATAAATCCCAATGTCTCAAAATCTCAGGCTCCGGCTACCCGGACTGGCCTGTATCATCAAATCTCAGTACCTCAATATCTCGAAATCTCAGCATCTCAATCTCACTATCCAGGGCGCCGTCATTCCAGACCGGCCCCTAACATCAATCTCAAGACCACGACGGTATCCTCCGGATATCCGACGCGTCGGGTAAAATCACCGGTCGGTAGTGCTCCCCTGCCTGGCTCAACGCCATCCTCTGCGACCTTCTCTTCCCGGGGTACCGCACCGGGCCAACCATGTACCCGAAACGGTTCATCCAACTTCTCAAATCAGGTCTCGAAATCCATCAGCAAACTCTTGGTGGACAGCTCATACATCATAGGAAAACCGCACTTTTCATTTAAAAAGAGAGAGAAAAGAAGTTTATAAATGTTTTTGCGGTTTTCCCCCAAATCCAAGAAATTTCATGAAAATCCGAATCCTAATCATCAATAGCATGTAAACAGTGAATTTAGGCATAAAAATCCATGAATGCGGTATAACAGTGAATAATAACATGCATGAAGTAGCAAGTAATAACTACAATGTCTAAACTAGCGTATAAGGCAAGTACACTAACATCATGTATAAACTATTAGCTAACAAACTATGTCAACGAAATAGTATTTTCTAAAGTGTTCGTGACATGGCAATTACCGATAAAGATGTGTGTGAGCCGGCAAGTAAGTGTACGTGGTACATACGCATCATCGGTAATGGTGCTGGTGTCCTAACAGCATGATATCAATAACGGTATATGAAAAACACAATATAAGTATGCGATGCGGAGCGAACAGCAATAATGTGCGGGAGCTGAATACTAAACACAATGATAACAAATCTGCATTTAATCTCATATGAGTCATACAGCTACACTAAACTATAGGGCTGACCTAACAGGCTAACTAAAGGTAAGGAAACCGCCTAACATCTGAGTCGATACATATATATATATATATATTAGTCGGTGATCCCGCCTCGATAATATCACATCCGATACCGTATCTATAATCAGACATCCCAAGTCAAGAGTGCGGATCAATCATCAATATATAGCTCGTACATAAATCCGTCGCACGGCATCCCAAATCTGGGTACGGGTCAATATCACATTCATCTGGTATCCTCTTTATCAAAGTTCATAATCCGGTGTACTGATCTATGTCTAGTACAATACTAATATCATCAATATAATCATGATCTGACCACTGATCAACAGTCTCGTACAAACAGATATCATCAGCACATATGATCATAAAGAAGTATACATCGCCCAATGCGACCCATTATAGGTATCTTAACATATCTTATCTCTTGTCTCGATCACAAGTCAACTATTCTATCTATATCACCATTCACATGATATCGTCGTCCAAAGATCCGCTATAACATCATGACGTATCTCAAATACGGATTCTGCCATACCACCGATCTCACGGTCTCACATCAAATCTCATCGAATCACCTCAAATCCCAAATACTATCCTCAAATCCAGTTTATGATCACATAGTCCCATACCCATGTGAACACATAAATATATAATCCCATATACGCACATATGAAAGAAGAACGTATGCAAGAATGGGTGTGTGTGTGTGTATGTGTGGTGCAACCACTACTCTAGGGTTTTGCAACACTAAACCGATCCAATCACACCAAATATCCATCTTTATCATCAATAATCTCAAACAATATATATAATCAATATATGTGTGTATACGTATTCGTATACATCACTATGAACTGCGGGGGTGCTATACGCCATCCACCCGACTTCTCCCTGTAGATATAAATCTACTCATCTTGCTTCTTGTGTGCCGATGCCGATGTCGCCATCTTTATCTTCAATGCCTTGACATCACGTGGGGTACCTACAAGGATATCACAAATGCTAAAGCACATGAAAATCACATCGGAAACCAAAACGGCATACGCTACGCCCATAGGTAAAAACCTATAGTCTCGCATGCAAACACGATCAATAACCCTTTGCCGTTGACGTTCAAACGCCACCCGACAGAAACGGATCACCAAATACCAAAATCCATACTAAAACAAGTCGTAATCCATGCACCAACACATGAAAACTACCCTAGATTCTACCCTAGGTGGAATCAGTCAAAGTTGCATATACCAAGGGTCTATTTTATAGGGTATGAAGCTACAGAACAAGAACGGACCCCAGAACCCATGCTCTGGCCGCAAATTGCGGCCAGAAGGGATTTATCTGCGGCCTGAACAAGGTGTTAGGGGCTAGGGCTTTGGGTGGTGGTTCGAGGGTGCCTGCACATCTCACTGTGAAACCAAAATTATTTTAGGTGTCTCGGGGTGAAAGCAGATTTCAAAACACACTCACAGAATTACAGTTTTTCTCGATATTGATTCTATAAATCCGTATTCTGGGTTCTAACCTCTAGTTTGGTCTAATGTAACACCACACCAAGGGTTGTAGTCCCTAATTACACCTCAATTCATCTTTGATTTCAGATCAAACCCTAAACCCTAACTTAAATTTTCCAAAGTCCATCAAAACACACAATATCGACATGAAAGAAGTAATGATGCGCAAGGAATCGAACTGCTACTCTAAGGGTGCAGAATTTACCACCTTAGGCAACTCAAGAAAATTCTTGAGTTGCTCAAAGTACTCAAAACCATCTCTTACTTAGTCCAATGTGTTGCTAGTGAGCTTGGGAACAATATTTGTGAAGTGGGAATAGGGTTTTCGGGTGAATTTCATGGTGGATCTAGGCTTGAAGAGGGAGGAGGAAGAGGGAAAGGGGCAGGAGCAGCAGCAGCTCATTTGAAGGGAGAGAGAAATGGGTTAAAGAAATGATGGAGGAATGGTTCAAAAAGAAGGGTTGACTCTCACTTTCTCTCTCATCATCATACATTCACGTTTTCTCTTCTTTTCCTTTTCTCACAATGGTGACCCTAGGCAACCATACACCCACAACATGTAAGTAAATATGACAAGTGTGGAAAAATGATATGTGTATGTTTTGCACAAAAAGCTAAAAACCCGATTAGCGATTTTTAATCGCGATTAGCGCTAAATTAGTATATAATTAATCATAAAAACTTTAAAATGGCATAATTCCATAAAATACCGTATTTTAGAATTTTCCGTTATTTTTCCAAAATTTTCCCCATTTATCGGTATTTAATTATACCGAAATATTAAAATATTCATTAAAAATTAATATTAAATTATAAAATTCCGAAAAAAAATATTTAATTTTTATGAAATGTTACAAGTACATATCCTAAGGGCTTTGTCAACATGTGAGAGCAAGACAGTAAACTAATATATGTCAACATGTTAAGACAAAGTGAAACCAAATAGCATACTATCATGTCGAGCAAAAAAGTCCTCTCTATATATATCCAAACATCCACTATAATATACATCATATGTACAACAGTGGCCTCTGGGGCATATATAACTAACAATCTCCCATTTGCACTAAGGCCAGCTGTTGTTGTATTTCATACCCAGCATCCCGAAGAGTCTCTCACACTGTGTGTGGAGAATGACTTTCGTGAGTGGATCCGCAGTGTTGTCCTTTGTATCAACTCTCCTGATCTCGATCTCCCGGCGATCAACTATCTCCCTGATGAGGTGATATCGCCTCAGAATATGTCTGAACTTCTGATGGGACCTGGGTTCCTTGGCCAAAACCACAGCTCCATTGTTATCACAATACAAAGGTATTGGATGCTCAATGGATGGAACCACACCAACTTCAGTAATGAACTTCTTCATCCAGACAGGATCTTTTGCAGCATCGTTGGCAGCGATGTATTCTGCCTCCATCATCGAGTCTGCAACGGTTTCCTGTTTGGAACTCTTCCAACAACCGCCCCTCCATTGAAGGTAAAGACAAATCCCGAGTGCGACTTAGAGTCGTCCTTATCACTTTGGAATCTTGAATCAGTAAAGGACTCCACCTGGGGTTCTCCGTTACCATACACCAAGAACATCTTTTTAGTCCTTCTCAAGTACTTAAGAATGTTCTTCACAGCTATCCAGTGACTCTCTCCAGGATCTGCTTGATACCTACTCATTATACTTAGTGAGTATGCTACATCGGGTCTGGTACATAGCATCACATATATGATAGAGCCTACTGCAGAAGCATAGGGTGTCCCTTGCATGCGAGCTCTCTCCAAATCAGTCTTGGGAGACATCTCTTTGGAGAGAGTGAGTCCAGAGATCGTGGGTAGGTTCCCATGGTTGGATTCTTCTATACGAAACCTCTTTAGTATGGTGTCAATGTACCTGGATTGGACAATCCCAGTATCCGTTTAGATCTATCTCTATAGATCTTTATTCACAGTATGCACAAGGCATCACCTAGATCTTTCATTAAGAATCTTTGTGATAAGAAGAGCTTGACCGAGTGCAGCATAGGAACATCATTCCTTATCAAGAGTATATCATCCACGTACAATACGAGGGAGACAATCTTACTCTCTACAACCTTTTTATATATACAAAGTTCATATACGTTTTTGATGAAGTCAAACTCTTTGACTACAACATCAAAGCAGATGTTCCAACTCCGCGATACTTTCTTTAACCCGTAGATGGATTTAAGCAGGTTGCACACCTTTCCGTTGCTCCCACCGTCTACGAAGCCCTCTGGCTGAGTCATGTACACGCACTCTTCTAAATCACCATTTAGAAAGGCGGTCTTAACATCCATTTGCCAGATTTCGTAGTCATGGTATGCAGCAATGGCAAGTAAGATCCGCATGGACTTAAGCATGGCCACTGGAGAAAAGGTTTCGTCATAATCCACACCTGGTCGTTGACGAAAACCCTTTGCAACAAGTCTAGCTTTGTAAGTCTCAACTTTTCCATCTACACCAAGTTTCTTCTTAAAGATCCATTTGCTCCCAATGGGTTTTACCCCTTCAGGAGCAACTTCCAAAGTCCATACTTTGTTGGTGTACATGGATTCCATCTCAGATCGCATTGCATCGAACCAGTTCACAGAGTCCCCATTCGTGATGGCCTGCTCGAAGCTAGTCGGGTCATCATCTTCCATGATGAAATTCTCGCTCCCACCATCAACGAGAAAACCGTAGTATCTCTCAGGTGGATGAGAAACCCTACTAGATCGGCAGAGAGGCTGAGGTTCGTTGGGAACTACTGAATTATCTGGTTCCACTAAATCTTCAGTTATAGTTTGTGGTGCTGGAACCTCTTCCAGCTCTACCTCTTCGCCACTAATTTCTTTAACAAGAAATTCCTTTTCTAAAAAGGTGGCATATTGAGAAACAAACACTTTTTGTTCTTCAGCATGGTAGAAAAAATATCCTTGTGAATTCTTAGGGTATCCCACAAACTTGCAAAGAACTGATTGTGCCTCGAGTTTGTCTAGATTTTGCCTTTTGACATAGGTCGGACAACCCCATATCATAACTCGTTTAAGATACTGTCTCTTCCCACTCCATATCTCATATGGTATGGTAGGTACAGATTTAGATGGAACTTGATTAATAGGTATGCTGCTGTCTCAAGCGCATAACCCCAAAAGGAAACAGGTAACTCATCAGTGCTCATCATAGAGCGCACCATATCTAATAGGGTGGGATTCCTCCGCTCCGATACACCGTTGTGCTGTGGTGTATAAGGAGGAGTAAGCTAAGATAGAATCCCATTCTCTTTTAGATAGTCCAGGAACTCATTGCTTAAGTATTCTCCTCCTCGATCAGATCGAAGGATCTTAATACTTTTGCCCGTTTGGTTCTCTACATCGTGCTTATATTCCCTGAATTTCTCAAAAGCTTCCGACTTGTGTTTCATCAGGAACACATGTCCGTATCTTGAGAGATCGTCAGTGAATGTACTGATGTAGGATGAACCGTTCCTGGCATGTGTAGACATGGGACTACATACATCACTATGTGTCAGCCCTAAGAGTTCTGTAACTCTTACTCCGTGTCCAGTAAACCGAGTTTTGGTCATTTTGCCTTTGAGACATGACTGGCAAGTGTCATAAGATGAAAATTCGAACTGATTCAAATATCCATCCTTATGTAATTTAGCTAGCCGTGTCGCATTGATATGACCTAGTCTACAATGCTACAAGAAGGATTCGTTCATTTCTGAACTCTTCCTTTTGTTTGTATTCTGTACATTACGAATTGTAGTTTGAACGTACATGCCATTATTTAACGATCCTGATCCTATCAACTTTTGATTCAGGAATATGTTCATAACATTATCCTGTATTACAAAATTATATCCTTCTGTATTCAATAAAGAAACTGATATAATATTGCATATCAGGGTCGGAATATAATAGCATTCGTTCAGAATCAATGTATTACCTTTTGGTAACACAAGGTGATATTTGGCAACAGCTTTGGCTGCAACATTTGCACCATTCCCTACTGTTACGGAATGATCACCCATTCCCAGTTCTCTACCTTTACATAGCCCACGTAACATATTACATATATGGGATCCTGATCCGGTATCTAATACCCATGACGTAGAGTGAACTGAGAAACAGTTCTCAATAACTAACACTTCCGAAGAAGATGCATCAGCATGCTTGTTTTTCGTTTGGGCGGTGTGAGAATCCAGATATTTTCCTATTTCCTGCTCAGTCTTATAACACTTATAAGAAAAAATGGGACCAACGTTCCCCTGCTCAGTATAATAAGCGGGTTCAGTCAACACATCCATATTATTATCTTGATTAAGGCCTGACATGGTCGCTACCTGGATAGAGAGAGAAGGAAACACTTTAGCGTATGCTCTTGCAAGATTATATTAGTTATTATTGTATCTAATCAGGATGGCTCCCACTGTTTTTATCAAATATTCCTTTAAACCCTAAAAGGAAAGACTAACCGGGATTAATTACACCTTACAAGTTCGCCAATCTTTCAGCCAGATCAGTGTTGGTACTTTAAGGGAGGTTCCCCGTGCTTTCGCACGGACCTAATTAAAATAAACCTCGTTTTCCCATAGGCATAACCCCGTTAACACCTTTCTAGTCACCTACTTGACCCGCTAATTGTCTTGTGTAAAACTCTCCCAGGAGTAACTCTTACTCGCAGTGGGTATCGGGATCCATCAATCTCATAGAAGGTATGCAATCTCATTGCAAATTTCAACATTTGAAATTCTCGATAATGCTTTTACCCCTAGTGACTTATGACCATAACTATGGTCAACAAATCATAAGCACTAGTCAAGTTCTACCCGTCATTTCTTAATTAATTTAGACCCATCCACATGACCCTTAACTATGGTCAACAAAGTCATATGACTATTCTAATTAATCAAATCATATGTTATATAGGAAAATATCACTCAGTTACCATACACTGCGCCTTAACTATGGTCAACAAACGCAGCACGAATACTAAGTACTCTATTTTCCTAAAATGATGGAGGGTTACGCAGGTTTTTCAGAAAACCATGAGCGTAATGAACTTGATATCATTGTAGAAACAAGTGATTTTTGAAAAGGAGTGTTTTTTAGGCTATTCCAGTTTCTCTAAAGAGGTCACTCCCGGTGAAGGGATCTCGTCTCTTTCCTTATCGAATAAGGTGCAGGATATTTCACAAATACCGCTGTACAAAGCAAGAATTATAGAAGCAATCAAAAACTAAACCGCGAGTTTGTAGCATCTTCCAGTTTTGCTAAAGAGGTCACTCCCGGTGAAGGGATCTCGGCTCTTTCCTCATCGAATAAGGTGCAGGGTATATCATATATACCGCTGTGCAAAGCAAGACTGTAGCTACCCTTCTATAAAGTTTTTGATTCTACAACATCTTTTAGCTTTCTTTTCTTTTATTAATCTCATTAATAAAACCCATCAGTTATGCTTCCTAAGCATCATAGAAGAAACGAAAACTGTAATATTTATATATCATATATATAGTATAAGCATTCGTCTCACGCAGTAATATGATCTCATCACAGAACATTGCAGCAGAAAATAACATATGAAACATTGGATATAGTAGAACGTCCGTGTTTTATTTTGAACCTGTATAAAACAAGGATTCCACGGTCGCGATGAATAGCCAAACCCACATCCCTAGACCCCTACGAGAGCGGCAAGCAACTCTGCCAATTCAAGGGTTAGGAGACCCGGTCTCGACTCCTCGAGATGGCCTCCCACTGTACCCTAGAACCCGGTTACTTGTGCTCCCCTCCTTGGGTCTACCTAATGCGAAAAAGTAAATAATATACAATGGTGACAACAACCTCAACCCGGAAGTGCCACAATAAAAGAATATTACATACAATGAATTTTACATGAATGAAAATAAAAACCCTCATCTCACATAAAAACCCCGGCTATTCAGAACACGACGATCCAATATAACATATCACAGCAACACATAATATCTCATATCATCAATGTAAGCGAGTATGTGTATCCCGATTGACGTTGATCTATAGCAACGAAACCGGCGATACACCACATACTACGCTTACGGTCGCAGAAAAGAAAGTGTAAAATTACAACATTTGGAATCCACAATCACTTTAGACATCTTAAATACGAAATATCATATACTTCGCATTTCATGCCTAACTATATGAATTCCACATATTGTATCAAATTCCAGATAAATAGACAATGTTAAACTTTCCGATCGAATAATCGAATACCCAATATTTCCTAAATAGCTCAACACTTGAGCGGAATTCAAAAATCCTAGAACATGTCACAGCCCTAATGAACCAGCCGTAGAAGGGTCAAACCAACGCCTCACATGTGGCAACGCTAAACTACCACAAACCCTAGGGTTCAGTGAAAGTTTTGACGGTCACATAATCGAGTTAAGGTTACGTTCTTCTAGAGGGTCCACAGATATGCTTGCATGTTTTTCCGAAAGTTTTAAACTCAAGAAAAATTCAACACTTGAAAGTTTTTCGTGTCGGGTAAAAGTGGGTTATTGATATCCGTTCGAACATTTTAACATGTTCTAAATTACCCGAAAAACTAAACGATGTTAAACTTTCCGATCAAATCAACGAATTCTAAAGTTCTCCAGAAAACTCAAAACTTGATAAAATTAAAAATTCCCAGAAGCATGTAGTAATACCTACGGATTAACCCTAGAAATATCGATCACTGACACCCAAGTACTGCCGCGGAACCGCCGCCAAAAGCATGGTAAGGCCGCGGTTCTGCGGCGACTTAAGGGCTACAGTGACTCTTATTTCACAGTAATCCATACAATTACCTGCTTGATTTTTTGAGTATTTTTAATGTTGAAAAAACCACCTTTTAAAAAATTTCCAGAGAGGGGGTCATTTTTGACGTTTCGGGGTTTGATCGGACTTTTAACTTCGTATACACGTCACCTAATGCTCTAGCTACGCTCTGATACCACTGTTGGGTTACTAGGCACTGTCACAAGGGTCAATAAGGCATCAACTATGCCCGATTTAAAATTTACAAGTGCCGAAGAACCTAAAGCGAGGATCTTTGCTAGATAATTAGGGTAAACAAAGCATGTAAACATCTTTACATCTAAGAGAAAGGGATTACAACCTTTGTAGTCCATTCCTTCGCTTCATAAGCTCCGAGAAGTAGTCCCTTCTCCGCAATCCATGAACTTCCGGACTCTAGAGAGGCTCCACAAGCCGAACGATCCATACTTTCTTGAAGTCTTCCTTTTCGAAGATGATCTACCTTGAAGAATGTTTAACTCAAGCTCTCACTTCTCTAATCAAGTATTAGAGAAGTGAACACCCTAATCTAAGTGGCTAGAATAGATGAGGATGATGAGGTAGGAATTTAGCTCTCTTTTATTTTCAAATTCTCATACAAAATCATCACAAAACCAAAAGCTAGAAAGCTTTTCAAGGAGGAAGAAGAAGATGAAACCTTTTGTGATGAAATAATGAAATTCTTTTTATGGTTACAAAACAACCTTGAGTTAATAATATCAAATATTAACTCATGTAGAGAATTGACTAGGGTTAAGGGTTTGGGTTGGGTTAAATAATATCTCCAAAATATCATAACAAATTATCTTTGCTTAGAACAGAACATAAAGCTTCTAGTGTTGGATATAGTGCCCTCAGAGTCAATTATTGGATCACAGGCACGTGATTGCAATGATTGAGGGAGGACCTATACCGGTAGGACAGTCTTACTCGAGATGATAGTATGCTATCTGGTTTACCTTTATCATCGTGTACTGCTTTAGGTGACCTTACAGGTCACTATTGCACGTTGATAGAGCCCCTAGGATTCTTGCTTGACTACCAGCAGTATGAGGGCGATCATATACGTGGGAGTTGGAGTCTATAAGCAAATCCTTAAAAGGTCCCTAGTCGTGGGAGTTTCGAGACAGGGCATCGATTCCCCAGAGTAGACTAGTGTATACAGTTGAGACCCCGACGAGGGGCGGTGGCCGGTCTCATAAGCCACTGGTGTCAGTTAGTTCACCTAAGATGTATACAGGTGCTCATTGGGTTATGAGTACACCGGACAGGACTCGCCGGGAACCTGCTAGTTGGGATTATACCAGACGTCAGATAGCAGTTCCCAGGTGATATGTGTACAGGTTAGTTCATCGACCTGAGTTCGTCATTTGTCTCGTGTGAGTTCCCACTGTGCTTTGATTACTACCCTACCATGCTCATAGGAGACGTGCAAATAGGTTTTAGTTGGGTACAGTCCCGAGCCACATGGAGGCAGTGAGCGGATCTGCAGGGGTTCATCTCTCCCGGTATTGGGGGTGAGGTCGCGCTGTGTCTAGGAGAGCCATTACACAAAGCCCTCGGCCGAGGCAGGAGATTTACTGGTAGGTATTCCAGTAGTATCTCAGGGTGTTCTGGGCTACATTCCGACACGACTTGTACCGCTATTGGGGGTCTGACTTTTACCAACCCCCTAGGCCCGCCATGCGATACTCATAGACGAACGGACCGGACTGTACGGATATTGTCATTGATAGGCTCAGTAGGGTGTCAGGATGAGTTCGCTCACAGACGTCCCTTTTGGTCAATAGCTGGTGGCCCATCACGTATGGCTGATACCTCTGACGTGCTAGTGGTTTAATCCACGGCCATATTATTGACGAGTCTTTAGAGTCCCCCACACACAGTTTCTCAAGTTTCGGACGAAACGCTGTAGAGGCCGTATGGAGATATGGCACGGTTCGATCAGATACGTGCGGTATTGCACGGATCGTGATCGGACGGATTTTACTTGCTGGCTTTGGTTTAAGACGGATCCTAGTATTAGACAGTGTTGTTTTGTCTCTTTGTAGTTGAATTCAGTGGGAATACAAATGTGGGCATGTATATGCAGTAGCGGGGTTTTCCTGTAATTTATTACCGGATCAATTTTCTGAAGTTGCCAGTTTGCATTCCGTTCCGGCCGGTTTTTCTTTGTTCCTTCCCGGCCGGACTTTTCGATGGAGGGGGGTTATTTGCAAGTGTGCAAATAACATTTGTGGGAGGGAGTTTATTTTGATTGTGGCTTCTTCATGATGAGATTCTTTTTCCATCACATTGCTTGCATTTATGAGATTAGAATGTGATTAGAAATGGATGGGATTTGTTTTTGGCCTGAGTGTGATTCTTTTATTCACATTATCATTTCTTTTCTTCTCTTGGAAAATTCATTTTTCTTTCCCTCCACCATAATGAGGGGCCGGCCACTTCATGGAGAGGATGAGAGAGGTTTCATTTTGGATGAGGGAAATTGATACATCCCATTTTGTTGCTCACAAAATCCTTAACACTTCTCCAAAGTTCATTCCTTCTCTCCTCCATCACCAATGGCAACATAAACCCCAAAAGAGACATAGTATTCTACACTGCACCTACAGTACCCTTGGACGCGTCGGCTTGCCAACTTCGCACCCGAGTTGCCTCGGTCTAAAGGTGGGAGCCCGTAAAAGAAAACGGCTACGTGGTGCCCTTTCCGACGAGGAGGTGACGGACGGAGATTCCGCGGGAGATCGGGAGGACGACGAGAAGACCAAAGGACACGGATCGCTCGGTATATCTCTTTTCCCATCTTTTAGTTTGCTATTCGCTAGGTTAATGGCCCGATCCGGGTTAATAGTGTGCGGTGGTGCCGGTTTGCAAGTTTCGCAAAGTTTTTTGTTTCTGCGTTTCCGGCGTCGGATCGACGACCGGGGCGCCGCCGTGCACTTACATCTAGAAGCTTCATGAAAATGCTAACCCAAATCAAATCCTAACCATGTTTAATCTCCACAAATCATGTTGCATTTGTAATCATAACTTGTTACAATATTATATATCACATATATAATATATTTTGCAACAAAAGAAAATAATACATTTAACATATATCGCATACATATCAATGTATTATTCGGTAAGAAAATGAATCAATAAAGCGATCTTATATTAGATAATATAATGTAATATATCACATATATAATTATACATTAAATTATCGAATCAACACTTGATCCGACAATCCAGCTATATCGCATATAACCGACTAATATAATATGTACCGATTCATCGAATCAACACTTGATCCGATGACCCGGCTATATTATATATCGCGAGAATAGAATACGGTATCTCATATCATATTATTCTCGGTCCCGCACATATCACATATGTGCTCCTACTCCGTTTTGCCTGAGCCAAGAAACTTCTGTGTAGGACTCTAAAGAATCGTCAATACGCCGGCAGTAGGTGATGATCATATCAAACACCCACAAGCTGCAAGCAGTCAGCCAAACGTAACAGCCACCCAGGTATTGAGCGATTAGAAGATCAACAAGCAAGCCTGTACATTCTCCTATGAATCCAATCAGTAACACTACCGTACAGTCCGGTCTTTTCGTCTTATTTGTCGCATATCCAGTCTAGGGGTGGTATACGTCAGACACCAGTAACCGATAAGTCGTGTCGATGTGAGGCTCATAACAGGTCGAGAACCTACTGATAACACTTACCAGTAGTACTCTATATCCGCCCTGGCCAGGGACTTCCAGTTATAACCAATCGAACACAGCACAACATCAACTCCCTATACCGGGAGAGACGAAACCCCTCCTATCGCTCATTGCCTCCATGTGATTCGGGACTGTACCCAACAGCCACCGTTTTGCACGCCCTCTTGGACGTGGTATGATGGAAATCAAAGCACAGTGGGAATCACACAAGACTCTATGACGATCTCGTGTCTACAGACAAACCTGTACCAATATCACCAAAGAACTGCCATCTGACGTGAGGTATAATACCATCTGGGAGTTCTCGACGAGTCCGTGCAGTGTACCCAGTATCCACTGAGCACCCGTACACCATCTTTGATGTCAAACACCGATGGATATCGGATCATCCATCGCCCATCGTATGGGTCAAGATGCGTATACGCTAGTCTAATCTGGTGTATCGATGCCCTGTCTCGATACACCCTCGACTAGGAACAGTTATAGGATGTACTCGTTGACTACCCTGGCATACTAGTATGATCTCATCATAGTCCCAGTAGTCGAGTACATATCCTAAGGGCTTTATCAACATGTGAGAGCAAGACAGTAAACTAATATAAGTCAACATATTAAGACAAAGTGAAACCAAATAGCATACTATCATGTCGAGCAAGAAAGTCCTCTCTATATATATCCAAGCATCCAATATAATATACATCATATGTACTACAATGGCCTCTAGGGCATATATATAACTAACAGAAAACCCTTATGGTAATCTTTTAATGCATGCAAAGTACTCAGGTACTGTCCTCAGATCAGTCATGTTTGGCTACTACACAATATAGTACTCAATACGAAAGCAAAGTGCTCAAAAGAAAAATCAACCACAAAAGGCATATCCAACAATCACATGCGTCTAGTGCGCATGGAAATCAAATCCAAATACAGGTGCCACAATATGCACAAAAGCCAAAACTAAGTGCAACAGGTGTGCACGAAAACATCTGCCCAGGGCAACGGGTGTGCACGACAACACATCAGGCGCATTTATTGTGCACGAAAACAACATCCGGTGCATCAAATGCACGAAATACAATCAATAACTCAACGCATAAAAGCAACACCGAGTACACCAAGGTGTATAAAATCATTAACGTGTGCAACTGCGTGCACAAAATACAATCAATGCACTGCAAGCACATATAGCTATACCGAGTGCAAAAATCACTTCATCCGTATGAAATCCATGAAATCATAAACACATGCTACGAAGGTACAAAATCGACATCAAATGCAATGGATATGCACAAATGGAAAATCAACACAACAGTGTATAAAAAACATATCTCAAGTGCAATAACTATGCACAAAATGTAAATACCCAGTAGGTGCAGCCATGGTGCACGAAATCAATATTAGGAAACTGGTCATCAAAACTCAAATCCAAGCGATATAACCATGATACTCAGATCACAAACGCAAATCGCAACAATCGACATTGAGGTACACCTCCTACAATGTCGAAAAATAAATCGGTGCGCCTAAAACCAACAGAACAAGAATATCCGCTTGCCTCTTGCTCACGGTCTGGCGTCCTCATTCTTTGGGTCCTTATCTTCTCTGTGGATTTACCAATCTCGCAATCCATCGGCTCATCGGCCTAGTTAGGTGAGCTAACGGGGACGATTCCATCCTGGCACTTCTCTGGTCATTTCTCGGTCAATCATCATGACCACTCGTAAGGCAGCACGTCACTGGAGTCGGCCTCTGGCCCTCTGAATACTCGCGACACAACTGATCCTGGGTGCAAATCTCATTGCAGCAGTGTCCTGGAAGGAATCCTGCTCAAGGTCTCTTCCGATCTCGCCTATGCCGAACTGTACGGAGGCTGGTACTCTGTAACGTTTTGAAAATCGTTTAGGTGAAATTTCGAAAAATCGGTAAAATAACGGGTGTTTTCCGTAAAAATCAAGATATAAATATCTTTTAATATAAAATTAAATATACATATTCTAGTTATGTAATTGCTAGTATTTGGTGTTTATTAAGCCACTAGTAAAATTTCTAATTTACTGAAAATTTTCCGAAATTAATTATTTTTATATTATTTTAAGCCGTCACTAATACATTTAATTAGGGATAATTATAAATTGAAATGGGTTAATTTTACAAATATGAATCATGGTAACTTAGAAACAAATTGTAACATGCTCCTTGTTTTTAAATGTGCCTCCACAATTCTAGAAAAGTCTAGGATTTATTTAGAAAAGGAAATAAATTAGTAAGAGAGAGAGTTAATGTATAATGGATGGGGGTGATTTCTTTACTTGGAAAATTATTCTCTCACCCACCCACACCCACACTATCCCTGGCCGAAAATGCAGCCTCCCCAATTCCCACTTCAAATTTTGATAAAAAGGAAAAGGAAAAATTAATAGAATAAAGAATAGGGTAATAAGGTATGGTGTTGGATAATTAAAGTATGGGGTATTGTTGACTTGTGATATTTTTCCACACACAACACAATCATTCTCTCTCTCCCCCCTCCAATTATGGCCGAGCCCTTCCCCTCCAGCAGCCCAAAACTTCCCCATCCCATTTCACCTCTTAAATCCTAATGAAATTCATCAAAAATTTCCTCAAAATCCATCAAAAATCCCAAAAATTCCAATTCTAATCCCTACCCATTTCTCCTTGGCCTATTCTAACCTAGATCTTGGAGGAAAGTTGATGTTTTGGAGGCTAATTTCCAAGCTAGATCTATGGTTATGAGGTATAAATCCTAACCAAGTTACTAAATTGTTGCTATCATACATCAATTGAAGCTAATTAGGTGTTTAATTAGGTTTAGTTGTTAATTTGGAAATTCAAGATTTAGGGTTTTTAAATCAATTAGGGGTTTTATAAAATATTTATGATTACATGGTGTAGGTAGCATGCTAAGACAAAAAAAACTTAATCTTGTTGCTTATCTGTGAATTGCTACATTTAAAATTGTCCAAATTGCATAATATTTCAAATTAGGGTTTTTAAATAATATAAATAGGAGAGATAAAAAATTCTAGTGCGGGTTTTATGAATTCAAGATTTGGGTTTGATCACTTGGTGCTAGTTACGATGTCTAGTTTAACATCTTAATTTATGCAAAACCTAGTTTAGTTGTTAAATAGTGTATTATTACTTTAAAATGGTTAAAATTGGATGATTTCGTAAACTAAATTTTATCGATTAATACAAAATGGTGTGATAAAAATCTAGTAAATGTTTATGTGGCCTAATTAAGATAATTAGTGAATAGTGTGACCACTAGTTTTGTACTAAAACGGTTAATTTTGCTTGCTAGCTTTTCGGAAAAATAGCTTTTAAAGTGAGTTTGGGGTTTTTGTCAACTTTAACCTATTTAATATTATAATTAGTGTTTGTGAATGTGCAAATGGGTGCGTTTGGGTTTTATCTCGATCAATTGGCGTTTATACGCCGATGTCAAGGGATATTTGGTTCTTTTACTTAAGCGGATCCCAGGATTTTACCTATATGAAATTTGTATGCTGTTTTGGACTTTCATCCTCGATTTCAGTTTACGATACTATATGTTTACATGTAGGCACCCCTATGTGGATTTCAAGACGACAGGCAAGCGCGTGGCGATGTTAGCATCAGCAAACGAAGCTCAGGTGAGTAGATATATATCTACGGGGGAAGTCGGATGGATGGCGTATAGCACCCCCACAGTTCGTAGTATAGTTATGATATATATATGTTTATATATGTGATTCATGATACTTGGATGTTTATCAAGAGATGATTATTGTGTTCAAGGTTTAGTTTAGGGTAATTAGAAGTAAACTAGCATAGCTTCTTAGTCGCGAACCCTAGAATAGGTTCACACCCACACGCACAAACGCATTTGCATACATCTATTTTACATGTGCGTATATGGGGATATGTATGTACACACACACACACACATGGGTATGTGACATGTATATATGTATATACGTATACATAGACATGGATTTTGAGGATAAGTACTTGGGATTGGAGACGAGCCGATGAGATTAGGCTTGGGGCCATGAGATCGGTGATATGATATGGTTCGTATTTGAGATACAACATGATATTTTAGGGGGTCTGTAGGCGTGGTGTTTTCATACACACGCATGCATTACATAGATGGTATCAGTTTTGTACTAGACTTAGATCAGTACCCCCAGATCATGTTATATGATGGAAAGGATACCAGACGAATAATGAGATAAATGTGATATTTGACCCGTACCCGGATTTTGGAGGCCGTACGAAAGATTTACCGTACGAGCTATATATTGATGATAGATCCACACTCTTGACTCGAGGATGTCATATTATATAGGGCATCGTATGGGATACTATTGAGGCGGGATCACCGACTATTACACACACACACATATCGACTCAGATTTAGGTAGTTTCCATACCCTTTCCGATTGGTTGTTAGCTAGACCTGTAGTTACCTAGTAGATGTTAGACTGCACCCGAGTCATACTATTTCCAAAACTAACGAATCGTGATGATTTTAAAGACATGTCAAGGGATACTACGGATAATTCAAAAGACATACCTTTTCTTAAAAACACCGTAGCCCATATTTTCAAAACACCATGATTCGTACTATTTCAAACGGCAAAACAGTATAACACAGGTGTAGCGATGTAGATTCTTATTGTTACGTTATCATTCATGTTCCACATATTATTGTTGCAATTACTATTCACTGCCATTTATCATGTTGTTATCGTCTCATTGCATGATTATTGTGTACTTAATGTTTATGAAACCCTGCTGTCAGACACCAGCACCATTACCGATGATGCGTATGTTACACGTACACCTACTTGCCGGCTCACATACATCATCATCGGTAATTGCCATGTCACGTACACTTTAGAGAATATTATTTCATTGACATAGCTTGCTAGCTGATAGTTGCAATTTGTTATCACTTTCATATGCTAGTTTAACTATTGCACTCATTGCGTAATATTAGATGCATTCATATATTCATTGGTTATGCAATATTATGGAGATTTATGCCGGTTTTCACTGTTTATTGATATGGTGATTTGATGATTTCGGATCCTTCTTGAGATTATTTTCTGGATTTGGAAACCGCATGTGAAAGTTTATTTAAACTGATGAATTGTTTTAAAGAGAAAGATGCGGTTTTCCTTGATATAATGAGTCTTGTCCACCATGATGTTTTTCTCGGTTCTGAGATGGTTTTCGAGACCCGATTCGAGAAGTTGGATGAACCGTCTGCGGGTACATGGTGGACCGGGTATGGTACCCCGGGGCAAGAAGCTCGAGTTGTAGACGATGAGCCCGGCAGGGGCAGACTGCCTACCCGTGATTTTCTGGCGCGGCGGATATCCGGAGTATACCGTTCGTGGTCGTGAGATTGATGATATGGGCCGATCCGGACTGACGGAGCCTGAGGTTTTTAGATATTGAGATTTGAGACACTGAGATATTGAGATTAGTGTTTTGTGTCGATTCTTGACATGGATTCTATGTTGATTTCATTGATGATATCTCGATTTATATACATTCAGAAATCTCATTGATTAAAGAAAAACAGTTCTTCGATTCATGATGTACTCTATTCACATTATCTGCATTGCACATCATTTTAGTGACATATTGTTACCTGACATTTGTACATCATATTCGTGGCATGTTTTTATCTAAGGCGTTGACACGAGTACTTAGTATTGCGTTTAGGGACAGATGTTTACCCTTACCATTATATTATGCTTTAGGCTATATTATTATTTTTGAGGATATTACTGATCGTATGACCTATGATTGCGTTTTACATGCGATTTGTGCTTGTAGATGCTTTCTGCTCACGAGTTGGCAACTCACCCCGTTGTGCCACAGTTCCTTGCAGGTTTTTCCGTACAGGTGCCGTTGCGGCTTTGCTGGCACACTGTTCTTTCCGGGTGATTGCTTTGACAGGTGGGTTCTTTGCATCAGGACCACCTTTGAGTATTTGTTATTCCAGTTGTATCTAGTAAAACTCCATCAACCAGATTGTATATTTGATAGAGATAGAAGATCGGACTTGTTATTCTTTCGACCTTAGAGTCGCGCGTTGTATTATTATGTTTTTCTTGCTGATTTTGGGTTTTCTTTTGAGTTTTGATCCTCGCCCTTTGGCATTGTATATTATATTGCTTGCATGGTTGTGACCGTCGATTGATGAAGAGCTAGCTCCCGCTTGGGGATGCCTTTTTACTTTTTTCGTATACTATTCATATTGTATCCCATTTGGGGCAGTATTTACAAAGGAGACTCTGCCGAAATTTTCAGAAAATACTTCAGATTTTAAAAATACATACTTCGTCCTATGTTGTTAAAACTACTTGCTTTAAATTAGTTTTCCCTTCACTCTACTGCTTCTTTGGTTTTGATTTCTGGATTTTGGCTTACTTAGATTACGTACGCTTCGAGACGTTTCGTAATTTATATGCTGGTCATGTTCCGTACATTTCGGGTCGTGACAAAGTTGGTATCAGAGCGTTAGGTTTTACCTTCGGAGTGTAGGATGACCCTTGGTTGATAGAGTAGATAGCTTGAGTAGAGTGACGTACCGTATGTATGTTCCGCTGTATATTTACGATATGATACTCCGCTTAAGAAGCCTTAGGATGTACATTTCTTTGCACAGTATTATATTCATTCCTATGATCTAGCCTCATCGGTACCAGTTTATGATTTTGTTATCACGGTTGTACGGGCAGAGAGCTACGGCTACAGTTGTGGTCAGCACGAGCTCGTCCTGGACGAGATCCGACCAGGGCGTAATTCTGGCGACACACGATTGCTGAGATGTATCGTTTATTTGTGTTTTCATGCTATGATCGTTTGATGGATCGCTTTTTCGAGATTTTTCGGACGTGTAGATCAGCACTAGAGGATTGGGCTACCGTTAGAGGCCAGCCAGAATGTGATGACCGTTAATGCACCGTATTTTTATGATTTAGGCATTGTTCAGCATGCAGATGGAAGATTCAGTTGTTCTTGCGATTGACGAGATATCGCCCCAGATGTTTGAAGCTAATGCCGCACGAGTTATACTTCGAGATATGATAGAAGATCGCTAGTCACCAAAGATGAAGGACTAGGACATGTGATTTATTGTCTACCCCGATGCGAGGTCATTAGATAGATTGATTCCAACTAGAGATGACTTCATGCTGTTACGTTGAGAGTCGATCCCTTCTACGGTTGGTCCATAGGTGCTGTGGCATATATTCGATACTATTAAACTGTACCCAAGATATTAAGCTCTTGGGGGGTTATGGAACCTCGACGAATCGATCGAAAAGTTCGACATCATTCGGATATCATATGATGGGATACATGGCTGGGGAGACTCCAGATACGAGTATAGCCGTTGGAGCACCGTCCATGCAGCCACGAAGAGACGAGTCCGAAGCAGTCGACATTAGAGAAAAGTGGAGTAAGAGGTTCGTACGAGATCTTGATGAGATAACGTTCCACTCCGCCGACATCAGAGATGAGATACACATTCAGAGGCATTATATATGGATATATCTTCCAGAAGGAGTCGTGATGAGTATGCGGCTGTTCTGGAACAAGAAATAGATATAGTAAGAGGATGATAACTTCCGGGTAGTTCGGCAGAAACAAGACTTGGGAGAGACTTCGACAGGACCTTTCTGGAAATACTGAACGAGAAGACCTGGACACAGGAGCGGTCATATGACGCACACCCAGTAGGCCAGAGTTCGGCATCGTCGACGAGACATTTTATGAGTAACCATGATAGTTGGCCAGAGATCTTTAGAGGATGTGTCAGAGCGGACTGTTCCGTTATCGTTTCTATATTGGACCGTTGAGCCGAGGAGCTATGTACTTAGCAATTTGCAGTGAGAGACGAGAGCCTAAGGGCCCTAGGCGACAGGCCATGATCAGAAGCCAAGTAGATATATTGCTCTGCTTGCATTTGATGCACCGACACCTTCTTGACTTTGAAGGACGGACATATCGACGACAGCATTTATGATTTGTGATTTTGTGATTGACTATCACGTATCCGTCACATTGGATTTCAGTATTTTCGGTGATTTATTTCATGATTGAGTTTTGATGACCGAGTTTCATGATATTTTATTTCATGCCTAGGGCATGCATATGATTTGACTTACGCGTTCGGCATAGTTTTCAAGCACTTTTAGTATTTTGATTTTTTTTTGTGCACGCTGATGCACAGGATGGTGAGATTTTATACCACGGGATACCTGATTGGGATTTTGATTGAAATGTGTTGTATACTATCGATTTCGATTGTGATATTCAATATTTGTTTTCTTGCACATTGTGCACTTGATTGGATTTTGCACATACTTAAGGCGCTTGATGCGATTTAGGTCCACACCAGATGCACTGAATCGAGATTCTTCGTGCATATCAGATGCACCTGGTTTTGCAGCCAGGCACATAGGTTGCCCTTGACAGGTGTTTTCGTGCACACCCATTGCACTCAGATTTTCTTTATGTGCACATGTATGGCACATTCATAGATTTCGATTTCCGTGCACACCAGACGCACGTGGCATTCATATATATTTAGGATTGATTCCTTTTGGAGTAGTATACTTTTATGATACTTACTATTTGGTTTAGTACTGAGCAGGACTAGTCAGAGGACAGTACCTGAGTATATTTTTGCATGCATTGATAGTTATCGAAGGGATTTCCAAAGAGGATCTATAGTCTCAGTATTTACCTACGTGTCCGTGATGACACGAAACTGTTTAAAAGAGAAACCCTTCAAAATTGTTTTCAAAACGGCGGGACGTGTATGTTAAACAAAGGATATATATATATATATATATATATATATATATATATATATAGTTATTTTCTGACAATGGACGTCCGCCACTGTGCAGTGATACACACATCTCACAGCGATTTGAAAAAAAGGTTTGGCATGCATTACTTCCCGATGTTTTAATGATCTTTACCTGTATAGTTCTGACGTTTACAGGTATTGTTTTGATATATATCATATTGATTTTCGTTTTAGTTCTTGACATTGGTGTCTTCACCATAACTCCGATGATTGCGGGATGCTTGACGGAGCTTTTATTTTGGCTTATATATCTATTTTTCATGCGCATGCATTGCGTTACGATATGTTTTATATATTTATGATTTCGGAGCCCCGATGACCAGATGGATTTGCTGAAATATTTTAGTATTTGGGGGAGTTTCAATTTAAATTCGGGGACCGAATTTCTTTGAAGGGGGAAGAATGTAACGTTTCGAATATCATTTAGGTGAAATTTCGGAAAATCGGTAGAATAACGGGTGTTTTCCGTAAAAATCAAGATATAAATATCTTTTAATATAAAATTAAATATACATATTCTAGCTATGTAATTGCTAGTATTTGGTATTTATTGAGCCACTTGTAAAATTTCTAATTTACTAAAAAAAATTCCAAAATTAATTATTTTAATATTATTTTAAGCCGTCAATAATACATTTAATTAGGGATAATTACAAGATGAAATGGGTTAATTTTACAACTACGAATCATGGTAATTTAGAAACAAATTGTAACATGCTCCTTGTTTTTAAATGTGTTTCCATAATTCTAGAAAAGTCTAGGGTTTATTTAGAAAAGGAAACAAATTAATAAGAAAGAGAGTTAATGTATAATGGATGGGGGTGATTTCTTTACTTGGAAAATTATTCTCTGACCCACCCACACCCACACCATCCCTGGCCGAAAATGCAGCCTCCCCAATTCCCACTTCAAATTTTGATAAAAAGGAAAAGGAAAATTAATGGAATAAAGAATAGGGTAATAAGGTATGGTGTTGGATACTTAAAGTATGGGGTATTGTTGACTTGTGATATTTTTCCACACACAACACAATCATTCTCTCTCTCCCCCCTCCAATTATGGCTAAGCCCTTCCCCTCCAGCAGCCTAAAACTGTTAGTTATATGTATGCCCTAAAGGCCATTACTATACATAGGATGTATATTGTAGTGGATGCTTAGACATATATAGGGAGGACTTTCTTGCTCGACATGATAGTATGCTATCTGGTTGCTCTTTACCTTAACGTGTACACTGATTGTCTCTCTGTTACATGTTGGTAAAGCCCTTAGGATGTGTGCTTGACTACCTGGACTATGATGCGGATCATACTAGTGGGGATATGGTAGTCCATAAGTACATCCTTCAAGGTCCCTAGTCGTGGGTGTATCGAGACGGGGCATCGATATACCAGAGTAGACCAGCGTGTACCTTCTCGACCCATACAGATGGGCGATGGATGATCCCATATCCATCGGTGTTTGACATCAGAGATGATATACGGGTGGTCAGTAGAGACTGGGTACACTGGACGGACTCGCCGAGAACTCCCAGATGGTATTATACCTCACGTCAGATGGCAGTTCTCTGGTGACACTGGTACAGAGTAGTCTGTTGACCCGAGATCGTCATAGAGTCTCGTGTGGTTCCCACTGTGCTTTGATTTCCATCTTACCACGTCGAAGAGGGCGTGCAAAACGGTGGTTTTTGGGTACAGTCTCGAGTCACATGGAGGCAATGAGCGATAGGAGGGGATTCGTCTCTCCCGGTATAGGGGGTTGATGTTGTGCTGTGTTCGATTGGCTATAACAGGAAATCCCTGGCCAGGGTTGCTGAGATTTACTGGTAAGTGTTACCAGTAGTTTCTCGAATTGTTATAGACCTCATATCGACACGACTTATCGAGCTATTGGGGTCTGACGTTTACCACCCCTAGGCGAGATATGCGACATATCAGACGATCAGACCGGACTGTACGGTAGTGTTACTGGTTGGATTCACTGGAGTGTGAGCGGGCTTGCTCGTCGATCTTCAGATCGCTCATTACCCGGGTGGCCGTTACGTTTAGCAGACCGCTTGCGGCTTGTGGGTGTTTGATATGATCATCGCCTGCTGCCGGCGTATTGACGAGTCTTTAGAGTCCTACACAGAGGTTTCCTGGCTCAAGCGAAACGAAATAGGAGCGCCTATGAGATATGTGCGGGACCGAGAATAATGCGTGTATGTAATACCGTATTCTATTCTTGCGATGAATGTATCAAATGGTTGTATGCGATATAACCTAGTTATCGAATCAAGGATTGATTCGATAAATCGATACATTGAATACTAGTCGGTGGTGTGTGACATGACCGGATCATTGAATCAAGTGTTGATTTAATGATTTAATGCATAATTATATATTAGATATATTACTTTGCACTAACTAGTATTGGTTCACTTTATATGGATTTTCTCACTTGGATTGCACAAGTTGTATATGTGATATACTTTTGTGCACTTGATTGTATCATGTTTGATGATACATGTTTACTTGGTTAAGTGTATAGAATTAAATCATGGTTAAACTTATGATTAGGGTTTTATTTCCTTTTCTCATTTATTTATCTATTTATTAATTTTGGAAATAAATAAAAAGGCATAAAGAGAAAAATGGTGGCTAATTTTGTTTCATATTGAAGCTTCTTGAAGATTTGACCAAGTGACCATTTTTGTCTCATGCTTAACCCTAACCATTCCTTTCAACCATGATTAAATCTCTACACTTGACCATGGTTCATTATATGATAAGTATTGATTTTCTTTTCAAAACAATTAACTTATCATAACAATTAGCTTCTTCTTCTTCATCTTCTTCAAGGAAGAAAAGCTTGCTTCATCAATGGTGATTGATGAAAACAAGTGAGAAATCCAATTCTAAAGTCTACCCACTTCCTATTTCTTCATCCTCTACCTCTTGCCAAGTAGTAGAGTGTGTTTCCTACACAAGTTTTCTTGACTTGGTGAAGTTGGAGCTTGATCTAGCGATGCTTCGACGTAGATCATCTTCGGCATGGACATCGACGACCTAGCTCGCCTATTCTCCGATGAAGCCGATGCTAGAGCCCGGAATTTGTTTTGGACAGCAAGAGGACTTCATTGCGGAGCTATGGAGGTGGAGCACCGGATCTACAAAGGTTCTATTTCCGTTTCCTTATAGTTAAAGTCGTTAACTAGTTATCTTTTCGCCTAGAAATCTAGCCAACGATCCGTTCTAGGGTTTCTCGGCACCGTTTAAATTTGAAATTGGCATAGTTGATGCCTTGTGAGACCTCATTAGGGTGCCTAGGAACCCTACAGAAACTTCCCCATCCCATTTCACCTCTTAAATCCTAATGAAATTCATCAAAAATTTCCTCAAAATCCATCAAAAATCCCAAAAAATCCAATTCTAATCCTACCCATTTCTCTTTGGCCTATTCTAAGTTGGATCTTGGAGGAAAGTCGATGTTTTGGAGGCTAATTTCCAAGCTAGATCTATGGTTATGAGGTATTAATCCTAACCAAGTTACTAAATTATTGCTATCATACTTCAATTGAAGCTAATTAGGTGTTTAATTAGGTTTAGTTGTTAATTTGGAAATTCAAGATTTAGGTTTTTTAAATCAATTAGGGTTTTTATAAAATGTTTATGATTACATGGTGTAGTTAGCATGCAAAGACATAAAAAAAATACTAAATCATGTTGCTTATTTGTAAATTGCTACATTTAAAATTGTCCAAATTGCATAATATTGCAAACTAGGGTTTTTAAATAATATAAATAGGAGAGAGATAAAAAATTCTAGAGAAGGTTTTATGAATTCAAGATTTGGGTTTGATCACTTGGTGCTAGTTATGACGTCTAGTTTAACATCTTAATTTATGCAAAACCTAGTTTAGTTGCTAAATAGTGTATTATTACTTTAAAATGGTTAAAATTGGATAATTTCGCAAACTAAATTTTATCGATTAATACAAAATGGTGTGATAAAAATCTATTAAATGTTTATGTGGCCTAATTAAGATAATTAGTGAATAGTGTGACGACTAGTTTTGTACAAAAATGGTTAATTTTGCTTGCTAGGTTTTCGGAAAAATAGCTTTTAAAGTGAGTTTGAGCTTTTTGTGAATTTTAACCTATTTCATATTATAATTACTGTTTGTGAATGTGCAAATGGGTGCGTTTCGGTTTTAACTCGATCGATTGGCGTTTATACGCCGATGTCGAGGGATATTTGGTTCTTTTACTTGTGCGGATCCTAGGTTTTAACCTATGTGAAATTCGTATGCTGTTTTAGACTTTCATCCGCGATTTCGGTTTACGATACTATATGTTTACATGTAGGCAACCCTATGTGGACTTCAAGACGACAAGCATGCACGTGGCGACATCAGCATCTACAAACGAAGCTCAGGTGAGTAGATATATATCTACGGGGGAAGTTGGGTGGATGGCGTATAGCACCCCCGCAGTTCGTAATATAGTTATGATATATATTTTTATTTATGTGATTCATGATACTTGGATGTTTATCAAGAGATGATTATTGTGTTCATGGTTTAGTTTAGGATAATTAGAAGTAAACTAGCATAGCTTCTTAGTCGCGAACCCTAGAATAGGTTTGCACCCACACGCACACACGCATTTGCATACATCTATTTTACATGTGCGTATATGGGGATATGTATACACACACACACACACATGGGTATGGGACTATGTATATATGTATATACGTATACATATACATGGATTTTGAGGATAAGTACTTGGGATTGGAGACGAGTCGATGAGATTGGGCTTGGGGCCATGAGATCGGGGATATGATATGGTTCGTATTTGAGATACAACATGATATTTTAGCGGGTTCTGTAGGCGTGGTGTTTTCATACACACGCATGAATTACAGAGACGGTATCAGTTTTGTACTAGACTTAGATCAGTACCCCAGATCATGTTATATGATGGAAAGGATAACAGACGAATAATGAGATAAATGTGATATTTGACCCGTACCCGGATTTGGGAGGCCGTACGACGGATTTACCGTATGAGCTATATATTGATGATAGATCCGCACTCTTGACTCGAGAATGTCATATTATATAGGGTATCGTATGGGATACTATTGAGGCGGGATCACCGACTATTATACACACATATATATATCGACTCAGATTTAGGTAGTTTCTATACCCTTTCCGATTGGTTGTTGGTTAGATCTGTAGTTACCTAGTAGATGTTAGACTGGACCCGAGTCATACCTATTTCCAAAACTAACGAATTGTGAGGATTTTAAAGACATGTCAAGTGATACTACGGATATTTTAAAAGACATAACTTTTCTTAAAAACACTGTGGCCCGTATTTTCAAAACACCACGATTCGTACTATTTCAAATGGCAAAACAGTATAACACAGGTGTAGCGATGTAGATTCTTATTGTTACGTTATCATTCATGTTCCGCATATTATTGTTGCAATTACTATTCACTGCCATTTATCATGTTGTTATCGTCTCAGTGCATGATTATTGTGTACTTAGTGATTATGAAACCCTGCTGTCAAGACACCAGCATCATTACCGATGATGCGTATGTTCCACGTACACCTGCTTGCCGGCTCACACTCATCATCATCGGTGATTTCCATGTCACGTACACTTTAGTGAATATTATTTCATTGACATAGCTTGTTAGCTGATAGTTGCAATATGTTATCGCTTTCATATGCTAGTTTAACTATTGCACTCATTGCGTTATATTAGATGCATTCATATATGCATTGGTTATGCAGTATTATGGAGATTTATGCCAGTTTTCACTGTTTATTGATATGGTGATTTGATGATTTCAGATCCTTCTTGAATTTTTTTTCTGGATTTGGAAACCGCATGTGAAAGCTTATTTACAATGATGAATTGTTTTAAAGAGAAAGATGCGGTTTTCCTTGATATGATGAGTCTTGTCCACCATGATGTTTTTCTCAGTTCTGAGATCGTTTTCGAGACCCGATTCGAGGAGTTGGATGAACCGTCTATGGGTATATGGTGGACCCGGTATGGTACCCTCGGGCAAGAAGCTCGAGTTGTAGACGATGATCCCGACAGCGGCAGACTGCCTACCGGTGATTATCTGGCACGGCAGATATCCGGAGGATACCGTTCGTGGTCGTGAGATTGATGATATGGGCCGATCCGGACTGACGGAGCTCTAGGTTTTTAGATATTGAGATTTGAGACACTAAGATATTGAGATATTGAGATTAGTGTTTTGTGTCGATGCTTGACACGGATTCTATGTTGATTTCATTGATGATATCTCGATTTATATACATACAGAAATCTCATTGATTATAGAAAAATAGTTCTTCGATTCATGATGTACTCTATTCTCATTATATGCACTGCACATCATTTTAGTGACATATTGTTACCTGACATTTGTACATCATATTCGTGGCATGTTGTTACTTAAGGCACTGACACGAGTACTTGGTATTACACTTAGGGACAGATGTTTACCCTTACCATTATATTATGCTTTAGGCCATATTATTATTTTTGAGGATATTACTGATCGTATGACCTAGGATTGCATTTTACATGCGATTTCTGCTGGTAGATGTTTTCTACTCACGAGTTGGCAACTCACCCTCGTTGTGCCACAGTTCCTTACAGGTTTTGCCGTACAGGTGCCGTTGCGGCTTTGCGGGCACGCTGTTCCTTCCGGGTGATTACTTTGATAGGTGGGTTCTTTGGATCAGGACCACCTTTGTATATTTGTTATTCCAGTTGTATCTAGTAAAACTCCATCAACCAGATTGTATATTTGATAGAGATAGAAGACCGGACTTGTTATTCTTTCGACCTTAGAGTCGCGCGTTGTATTATTATGGTTTTCATGCTGATTTTGGTTTTTCTTTTGAGTTTTGATCCTCGCCCTTTGGCGTTGTATATTATATTGCTTGCGTGGTTGTGACCGTCGATTGACGAAGAGCTAGCTCCCGCTTGGGGATGCCTTTTTACTTATTTCGTATACTATTCATGTTGTATCCCGTTTGGGGCCAGTATTTACAAAGGAGACTCTGCTGAAATTTTCAGAAAATACTTGAGATTTTAAAAATACATACTTTGGCCTATGTTGTTAAAACTAGTTGCTTTAAATTAGTTTTTCCTTCACTCTACTGCTTCTTTGGTTTTGATTTATGGGTTTTGGCTTACTTAGATTACGTACGCCTCGAGACGTTTCGTAATTTAAGTGTCGGTCATATTCCGTACTTTTTGGGCCATGACATACTCTTACATAATCTTTTTCTCGTTTTCTGGACATCTGCATTCTCAGCACAGCATTTACTCGGAAATTGGCCGTATCCCAACGCCTCAGTATACTTATCAGATCTCTAATCTCGACGGGGAGTAACAACAGCTCGTCAGTATCTCGTATGAAGCTCTTGTTCCACTCGTCTTTATCATCATCCACTTCGATGTCACGCCATGCTATCTGCGCACTGCAACTGTCCTTGGCCACGGTCAATCCAGAGTCTCTCACACGGACTCAAATTTACGAACTCGGTATCTTCGTCACTCTATCGAAGATATCTGGCCGAACACGTCCTCGGGAACTCGTCCCAACCATCAGAGAAATACTCAATACTCATCCGTCCTCGATCAACTCACAACGCATCTGGGTGAGGTCCTCTATCCGAAGCTGGTCAGTTTACTGGTCTCTTATCACATGATATCCGGACGACATCAAACTTTTCGATCGAGTCATCAAGGTCCCAAAATTTCCCGAAGGGTCAACACCTGAGCTCAGTCAAAAAATATCTGGTGTATACCACAGTACCTCTGGACTAGCCGTAGAAGGGAAAACCCAAGCCTCGCTGATGGCACCGCTAAACTACTGCAAACCCTAAGGTTTAAAAGCGGTTCCTTGGTCATCATGTCGAGTTAGGGTTTCATTGTTCTAGAGGGTCCACAGAATTACCTGCATGTTCCTCCGAACACTTTAAACTTGGGAAAAATAGGTTTCTGACACTCGCTCGAACTTTTTAACTTCGCCTAGCCGACATGCGAATACCCTCCGTCCGCACGCTAAACAATGCCTCAATCCTCCAGGAAAGGCGATATATCGGCGGTCATCTCTGGATCGGTCTGCTCTAGAACTGAGTAAGACTCTCCACACTGGAAATCTTCAACTCAACTGGGCCTACGTCGGCGCATCAATTTGACGAATCACCTTTGTCTCTTAACTCGGGGTAGGCTAGCTATCATATGTCGCATTTCTTCTTGGAAGCTCCGGAGATCTCAGCTCGTAAGCTCTGGAAGCGACATCCGATCAATCTCAGCAACAGCTGGGTTATCTGTCTGCACGGTAGGCGACATCATAAACTCTGACGTATGCTGTACATCAACAGTCCTCTCACAACTGGCGGCTCTAACAATGACCCGATCATCCGGTGCGAAACCAACCACTCGCCTCAACAAGAGGTCACAACATAACACTATATCGAGACGTTCCCATGTCACCAGAAAACACAATAGTCAGCCCTCGTACCAGACGAGCTCGTCCTGACCGCAACACTAGCAGCAGCTCAAACTGCGCTCAAACCTGGTGACAGAAACCTCAATCGTGTATCGAAGAGAGAAGATCAACGGCAAGAAAGGAAATGACAGATCCAGAATGGATACATGATCATAGGAAGGAACAGCATCAATGAGAGTATGATCATGGAAACGAATAGAATCAAGTATCTCAAAATATGTACATCCTAAGGTTTCTTAAGTGGAGTATCATATCGTAAATATGCCGTGGAACATACGTACGGTAAGTCACTCTACTCAAGCTACCTACTCCATCAAGCAGGGTCAGCCTATGAAACGAAAGTTCGGGTCTAATACCCCCCCCGCTCAAGTCTAAGTTCCGTAAGGTCAAGCCTAGGTTCTGAAATACATACCCGCCCTAGACTCCGCATAGTCAATCATAGACTCGAACCAAGGTTAAACCTAACGCTTTGATACCAATTTTGTCACGACCCGAAATATTAGATCGTGACCAGCACTTAAATCACGCAACATCTAAAAGCGTAACGTAATTCAAGAAAGCTGAAACCCAGAAATCTAAATCTTTTTAAGAAAAATAAAGGAGGTGAGGTTTTGAAATAAGGGTATAATGAAATCAAGCTTTCTTAAATTGCATAGAAAAGGAACATGACAATGCAAGTGGAATTTACTAGTTTGAAAACATGTTTCGTCTTTTAAAAATTTGGGCAGCACCTCCTTTGTATATTTTGATCCAAAACCATATATACAAGATAATGATAAAGGCATCCCCAAGCGGGAGCTAGCTCTTCGCCAAACGGCAGTTGACAACCATGCAAGACAGTATATATAAGTATACGACGCCCAACGGCGAAGTTCACAACAAAAGATAAATAAATAAGCAAGACATCGACCCAAAATGCGAACATAAAACCCATCGCTCAAGTCTCGCAACTACAAGTCTTGCTAAGTCTCATTACTTATACAATTACCAAATTTGATTGATGGAGTTAACTAGATACAATATGAAATATAGTTAAAAGAGTGGGTACGATACAAATGTCCCACCTACCAAGCAAATCACCCAAAAGTAGCTATGTGTCAGCGATGCCGTTACGGATCCATGCGGTCAACCTGCAAGAACAGTAGCACAACGGGGGTGAGTTGCCAACTCGTGAGTAGAAAAACATCTACAAGTAGAAATCGAATAAACAACAACTCCTAGGTCAACTATATCATAAAGGGAACACTATGATATCTAGGGTGACCGGGTCTGTATATGTGCCAACACTAATATCAATATCAATATGCATGCGGATATAATCCAACAATATAACCCATGTCTGTATGTGTGTGGATCTTGTCCAACCATATAATCAATGTATGTATGCATGTGGATCCCGTCCAACCATATAATCTCTGTCTGTATGCACGTAAATATCATAAAAGAGTGTGCATAAAAGTATGAGGATATAAATCAACGGTGTCCCTCGCGACACATCAAAATCATGGAACCTGGGTGTCCAACATCGACAACCGAAAACATCATGAAACTCGTGTCCAGCAACGACACGTAAATCCTCATATCTCGGGCTCCGTCTGTCCGGATCGGCCGACGGGCTCCGTCAGTCCGGATCGGCCAATATCATCTCTCGACTCCGGTCGGTATCCTCCGGATATCCGCCAACCCCAAATACTATCACCGGTAGGTAGTAGTCCCTCTGCCAGGCTCACCGTCTGTATACACAGCATACCTTTCTTGCACCGGGATAGCATACCAGGTCCACCATGTACCCGCAATCTGCCTCATCCATCTTTTCGAATTGGGTTTCACATGTCACACGTCTCAGAACCGAGAAAACGCATGGTGGATGCACTGAAATATCATATCAAGAGAAACCGGGTTTTTAAACCATGCATACTTTCCTTTTTAAAATGACCACGGTTCTTAAATCCAGAAATCTCATGAAAATAGCATATCTCAATACGTAAAATCATAAAGCATGATGTATGCGACATATGATGGAAATGTAATCATACCTATATATCATGCAACATGGAACAGTGATGTATCATATTAAGGGAAACCGCTCTTTTAAATGATTCCAGTTTTGAAAATATGTCTTGCGGTTCCCAATATCTCCAAAGTCAAATGCAACATCGTATATAAGTGCACAGGTAACTATAGCAAGTAAATTATGCAAAGATTCATATCATGATGCAGCAATCCTACTGTGTAATGACATGGCAATTATCGATGATGAAGTGTGTGAGCCAGAAAATCTGTGTACGTGTAACATAGGCATCATCGATAATGGTGTAAGTGTACTAACACAAGTATATGCAATGCAATGATAATATCATGAATGCAACATAAGGTAAATCACTAGCTAAAAGCTATAAGGTATACGTAACTATCATATGTCTGAGTCGGTGAATCTATCCATCGGCATCGAGCCTCACAGTATCACGTACGGTATAATCCATCGTACGGCAACCTCTAGCCAAGGGTATGGATCAATCATTAAGTCAACTCATCACGTACGGAAAATTATCGTACGGCGGCATAATACCAATAGGGATCCTATCAACCTTTACGACAATGAGGGTACGGACCTAACGCCTCGTACGACTATCAATCACGATTCACAACATATATAAATTTATTTATATACTTATGTCCCAGGTCACATCCATAACAATCTCATATCAGGGGACCGGCAAGGTATCAATCATCTCAATCGACTCGCATCCGTATACCAACATATCACCAAATCATCATATCGTGTCATATATCCTTTTCATCGCATTTATATCCATCATCAAGTAACTTTTACAATACATTCTACCTTTACTATAAGCATAGGTATCTAATCTAACATACACATCCGAACCATACAATCAGCTTTTAAAAGATGCGAATCGTAGTTTTGAAAGTAGGGGATACGGTGTTTTTAAGGAAAAGATATCATTTGAAAATCCGTAACGACCCTCACGGTATCTATTTAAAAGATGCATACGATTCTTCAGTTTATAAATAAGTATGTTTCGGATGACACATCTACGTCGACTATCTAGTCCTATAGTACCCTAAACGGCAATATCATCAAATATCATCCTCAAGTCCCGTCATCACATATTGGCCATATCATATCACTTCTAACTATTCTTTAGTTTCAATTATGGTTCTCTAAATACCTTTTTACTCTATATAGTTTTCTATTAAAGGTTTCATTAACTATTTACTATGAATCGGTTTCCATCAAAGATTTGCGGGGGTGTTATACGCCATCCACCTGACTTCCCACGTGGATTAGATCCACTCACCTTGCTTCTTGCTTGCCGAAGCCGATGACGCCATGCTCCGTTGCCTCGGAATCCACATGAAGGCACCTACAATAATAAACAATCTCAATGTGTATTAAAATCAAGGCGGAAAACCAAAACGGCACACGTTTCGCTCATCGGTTAAAACCAATAACCTAGCATGCAAAACAAGACCAATAACCCTGGTCGTTGACGTCCAAATGCCACAAGACGGAAACACAATACCAAATACCAAATTCAAATTCATTAAAAGACGCAAAACAATTTCAGAAACTAAGTAAAACACTCCCGGATTTTCCCCAGGTGACAATTAGCAAATTTTGCATACAGGAGGGGTCTAATTTATTGCAAAAGGAGTCATGGACCAAACCTGGGACCCTAATTCCCAGCTTTGGCCACAAATTGCGGCCAGAATGGATATAATTGCGGCCTGGTTTTGGGGGTTGGGGCTCAGGTTGTAACATTTAAAAAAAATAGAATATTATTTTTGGGAATTTTCAGAATTTAATATTAAGTTTTAATGAATATTTCAATAGTCGGTATAATTAAATACCGATAAATGGTGAAAATTTTGGAGAAAATTATGGAAATTCTAAAATAGGTTATTTTGTGGAAATATGCCATTTTACAGTTTTTATGATGGATTATATGTTATTTCGGTGTTAATCGCGATTAAAAATCGCTATTTGGATTTTTGGCTTTTTGTGCAAAGATGTGCACATAACATTTCTACACTTGCTACACTTGTTTCATGTTTTGGACTCATGATGGCTTAGGGTTGAACCATGTTGAGATGACCATGGTGGATTGAACCAATTGGTTAGGTTAGTGGGGTTACTTAAGGGTTGTTAGCTTTGTGTTAGGGTGATTAGGGTTAGGTTGACTTGTATAGGAGAGAGGGTGAGCCATGATGGCTTGAGCAAGCAACATTAAGAGAGAGAGGTGGTTAGGGTGTGCCATGATCCATATCATTCCATAATCCCCTGTGTTCTTTTACCCCCTCTCACACATCATCCCCAACTGCTCCAACTTCAGCCCCATAGCAACATCAGCAGCTGAACCAATATTTCAACCAACCCTACACCTGCTCCTAACACCTTAGCCCAACACGTACACACCCTACATCAGCCACAGCAGCAACCTCAGCCAAACAAAAGCATCAGCCACATCAAACTGCTGCAAACAGCAGCTGATGTAACAGCTTCAGCCCCCCATTATCAACACTTCAGCCCCCAATCTTGCATCAGCACACTCCAGCAGAAGCTACATCAGGTCCCTTCACCCTAAAACAGCCCCCAACTTTCCCACTTCAGCCACCTTCAGCAGCCATTACCTCAGCAGCAGTAACATCAGCCTCAGCCTGAACTGCATCAGCAGTGATGATAATTCAGCAGTCAACAGCAGCTGCACACACCATAGCCCCACACCTATACACCCCTATCAACACTTTTTAGCCCCCAAAGCAACACATTTAGCCCTGACCAACATCAGTTTCTGCCAGGAAAACATCAGCTCAGCACAACTTCAGCCAATTTTCATCAGCATCAGCAACCCCATCATATACCACAACCCACACCCTTATCAAACCTAACAAAAAAACAACCCTTCACAACACCAAAACCACAGCCACACACATGTAGCAGCTGCTGCAATGCAGCAATAGAAAAATAAAACAACAGTAGCAGCTGTAGCCCAAACGACAACAACTCCACACCATCATACCACTTAACCACAACCCTAACAACACAAAAACAACAACAGCAGTATCTGCTGCTCAGCAAAAGGGAAAGAAGAAAATTGCAAGCAGCAACAGCAGCACCAAGCCAAAACATCAGCTGCAGCAGCTACAGATCCAACTTCAGCTCAGCCACTTCAGCACTAACCCACTTCTCCTTCCCATCTCCTTCATTCCAGGACTCCCTTGAGGTATAATCTCATAACCAAATACCTATCTTGCAAGTTATAGTGTCTAGCTGAAAGTTACTGTTATATTTGAGATCTAGTGCTAGTTTTAGTGAAATTGAGTGAGGTTTGGCCAAGAGATGGTTTCGATTGTCAGGGTAACCTTATTAGGTGTATTTGAGACCATTGTAACCAAGAAACCCTAGATCTCTAGTTAGTTACCAGAGTTGTTCGACTTGGTGTAAATTAGCGTTTTCGTCGATTTTGTGACCTTTCTGAGACCTGCTTTCACCCGGGACCTCCTAGAGTAAAATTGACTTGGCAGTGAGCTGTGCAGGCACCCTGGAACCACTACCCAAAGCCTTAGCCACCATCTCAAAGTCTCGGCCGCAAATTTAATCCCCCTGGCCGCAATTTACGGCCAGAGCAGGGTAAAACTGCCTCGTTTTGCGTGCACAGCCCTATTTCATGTAAACTTGACCCCCGGTATGTCTAGTTTGACTGTTTCCTGTTAGGGTAAAATCTGGGTTGAATTTCATGAGTTGGCGTATGATTTACGACTCGTTTTCGTATGGATTTTGATTTTCGATGATTCGTATCTGTCGGGTGGCGTTTGGACGTCAACGACAGTGGTGATTGGCTGTGTTTGCACACAAGGTCACAGGTTTTTACCTATGGGCGTAGTGTGCACCATTTTGGTTTCCGACATGGTTTTCATGAGTTTTAGCGTGTGATATCCTTGTAGGTACCCCACGTGGCGTCGAGGCGTTGGAGATGCAAACGGCGACATCGGCACCGGCACACATAACTAGGTGAGTAGATTTATATCTAGGGGGAGAAGTCGGGTGGATGGCGTATAGCACCCCCGCAGTCCGTGGTGATGTATATGGATGCGTATACACGCCAACAATTTATTATATGTTGTTGGGATTTATTATTGATGATTTAAGATGGATATTGGTGTTGGATTGGTGCATGGTTACGAAACCTTAGGTAGTGGGTGCACTACACTTACATATACACACATACATACTTGCATACATCCATATTCATATGTGGTTATGGGATTCTATATAGATATGTGTTCACATGGGTTTGGGAGTATGTGCTCACATACGGATTTGAGGATGACATGGAATTGATATGAGTCGATGAGTTTGATATGAGATTATGATATAGGTGATATGATTAAATTCATGAGTAAGATTCGTCTTGATGCTTTAGAGGATTTTGGGAATAATAACGCCATAGGAATGGTGATATAAATATATAATGATCGACATGTGGTTATGATATACGATATGATATGATATGATATGATATGTTAGGATACTTATGATAGGCCGCCTTGGGCAATGTATACTCTTGTGATGATATATAAGGATAATATCGATTTATACTAGACTGTCGATCAGTAATCAGATCTTCATTATAGTGATGATGATAGCGTAGTACTAGACGTAGGTCAGTACCCCAGATTATGATATTTGATAAAGAGAATACTTGATGAATGACATGACGAATGTGATATTGACCCGTACCCAGATTTGGGGAGGCCATACGACGGATTTACGTACGAGCTATAATTTGATGTTTGATCCGCACTCTTGATTTAGGAATAACTGATTATAGAGGTATGTTATCGGATGTAATATTATTGAGGCGGGCTCATCGACTATATGTATATATTTATATGTATCGACTCAGAAATTAGGCGGTTTCCCTTACCTACTGTTAGCTTTAGTTCAGCCTTGTAATAGTGTAGCTATGTGACTTTTATGACCTTAGATATAGTTTGGCGATCATGGTGTTCAGTATTTCAGCTCCCGCATATTATTATTGTTGCTCTGCATCGTATACTGTTGTGATTCATATTCTACTATTGATATCCTGCTGCTAGGACACCAGCACCATTACCGATGATGCGTATGTACCACGTACACTTATTTGCTGTCGCACACACATCATCATCGGTAATTGACATGTCACGTACACTTAGAGAATATTATTGCCTGATTTAGCTTGTTAGCTAGTAGTGACATGATATTAGAGCATTGCCTTATATGCCAGCTTGACATTGTAGCTATTGCTTGTCACATCATGCATACTGTTGTTCATTATATGCCGCATTCATGGATTCTCATGCTTATATTCATGGTTTACATACTATTGATGATTCGGATTTCCATGATGTTTTCTGGATTTGGAGGAAAACCGCAAAACATATATATACTGCTTTCTCTCTTTTAAATAAATGCGGATTTTCCATGATGTTTGAGTCGTCCACCATGAGTTTTGCTGATGGATTTCGAGACCCGATTCGAGGAGGCGGATGAACCGTTTCGGGTATATGGTGGGCCCGGTGTGGTACCCCGGGGCAAGAAGATCGCAGGAGATGGCGTTGAGCCTGGCAGGGGAGCACTACCGACCGGTGATTTTACCCGACACGTCGGATATCCGGAGGATACCGTCGTAGTCATGAGATGGATGGTAGGGGCCGATCTGGACTGACGGCGCCCTGGATATTATGATTGAGACATTGAGATTTGAGATACTGAGGTACAGAGATTGTGATACAGAGATATCGAGATATTGAGATTTTTGTTTTGTGCCGATGCTAGGCACTGTTTTATGCTGATTTCATTATGATACCTCATTTTAAAAATACAGAAATCTCACAATGTTACAAAAGCAGTTTTCTTCAGTACATGCATTCTGTTTCATGCATTCATACATCATTCATATGATATATCGCCACCTGATACACTGACACAGGCACATGGGTTTACACTTGGGTTAGATATTTACCCTAGACATGGTTAGAGATTGCTGGTTATATATTTGAGGATTATATATTATGATCGTATGACCTAGGATTGCGTCATACATGCGATTTTCTGTTCGTAGATCTTTTTCTACTCACGAGTTGGCAACTCATCCCCGTTGTGCCCCAGTTTCTTACAGGTTTGCCGTACAGGTTTCATTACGGCTTTGCGTGCACTGTACCTTTCGGGTGACTTGCCAGTAGGTGGGTTTATTGTATCTTACCCATCATTATACCTTGTATATTATATTTCAGTTGTATCTAGAAGTTCCATCAACCAAACATGTACTTATTTGAGATAGAGACCAGTGATGTTATTCTTTCGACCTTAGAGTCGCGTGTTATATTTCCATGGGTTTCTGGCTGGTTGAGTTTCCTTTTCTGTTGTGATCCTCGCCTTTAGGCGTTGTATATTATGTTGCATTCAGGTTGATCTGATATGGTTCTTCCTACACTCTACTACTTCTCTTGGTTTAGATTTCTGGGTTCGGCTTACTTAGCATAAGTACGCCTTGAGACGTTCGTAGTCTAAGTGCCGGTCATGTTCCGTACTTTTGGGACGTGACAAAGTTGGTATCAGAGCGTTAGGTTTTACCTTCGGAGTATAGGATGACACTTGGTTGATGGACTAGGTGACTAAAGTAGAGTGACGTACCGTGGTATGTCCGCGGCATATTTACGATACGCCACTCCACTTAAGAAGCCTTAGGATGTACATTTCCTTGTCCAGTATCATATTCCTTCCTGATATAGCTTCATCGGTACCAGTTATGGTTTTGCTGCCACGATTATGGGCAGGGAGAGCTATGGCTAGAGTTGCGGTTAGCATGAGCTCGTTACGAACAAGGACTGACCAGGGCGTAATTCCGGCGACACATGATTGCGGAGATGTGTCTTTTTATGATGTTTTCGCGCCACGAGCGTGGATGGGTCGCCGTATGAGGTTACTCGGACATGCAGACTAGCACCAAAGGATTGAGCCACTGATAGAGGCCGGGCAGATTTTTATGACCGTTGATGTATTGCTCATTCATGATGATTGAGGCACTGTTCAGCGTGCAGACGAGTGAGCCAGTTACTGCTACGAACGATGAGATATCGCCCCAGATGTTGGAGCTATTGCAGTACGAGATTGTACTAAGAGATGATAGAAGGTCGCTAGTCACTGAGGATGAATGACTAGGACATGTGGATCGTTCGCTACCCCGATGCGAGGTCATCAGATGGATTGATTCCAGCTAGAGACGACTTCACGTGGAGACGTTGAGAGTCGACAGAGATGATCGAATGTCAGAAACCTATTATTCCAAGTTAAAAATATTCGGAAAGACATGCAGGCAATTCTATGGTCCCTCTAGAAGAATGAAACCCTAACTCGACTTAATGACCGTGTGAAAGCCTTTGAACCTTAGGGTTTACGGCAGTTCTGCGGCGCCATTAGTGAGGCTTGGGTTTGCCCTTCTACGGCTGGACCACCGATGCTGAGGTATGTACTCGATACTATTATATTGTACCCAAGATGTTGAGCTCTTGGGGGATTATGAGGTTTCGACGACTCGATCGGATGGCTCGACTTAATTCGGATGCTAGGTGGTGAAATGCATTTCTTGGGAGACTCCAGATACGAGGATAGCCATTGGAGCCCAGTTCATGCAGCCACGACGAAACAAGTCCGAAGCAGTCGACATTAGAGGAAAGTGGAGTAAGAGGTTCGTGCCAGATCTAGAGGAGATGACGTTCCACTCCGCCGACATCAGAGATGCGATGCGCATACCGAGGAATTATAATTGGATATACCTTCCAGAAGGAGTCGCGCTGAGTATGCAGCCGTTTCGAAGCAAGAAGCAGACATGGTAACGGACGATGACTCCCGGACAATTGGCAGAGATGAGACTTGGAAGAGACCTTGAGCAGGATTCCTTCCAAGACACTGCTGCAATGATACTTGCACCCAGGATCAGATGTGCCATGTACATTCAGAGAGCCAGAGGCCGACGCCGGTGACATGCTGCCTTACGAGTGGTCACGATGATTGACCGAGAGATGACTAGAGAAGTGCCAAAACGGAATTGTCCCCGTTAGCACACCTGAAAGGGGCGATGAGCCGATGGATCGTAAGATTGATAACCTACAGGGAAGACGAAGACCTTTCTGGAATGAATTACGAGAAGACTTGGACCCAGGAGTGGTCATGTTACGCACACCAGCAGGCCAGAGTTCAGGATCGTCGACGAGACGTCCCACTAGTGACCGTGACAGTTGGCCCGATTCTTGGAGGATGCGCTTGAGCGGTACTATTCCGCCATAATTGATTTCGATGTTTTGGGTGATTTATTCGCATGATTTGATTTTGATGATTGAGAATTTACGATTTTTGCACAGTTGTTGCACTTGATATCGTTTTCGTGCCTTGGTTTCACATGTTTGTGATTTTATGGGGTTTAGACATTTGAGTTGATTTTGTGCGTATGCACGCACACAATTTGGTTTTTGCACTCGGTATAGTTCACATATGCTTGCAGTGCAGTGACATGTATTTTGTGCACTTGGATGCACTGGACTTCGATTTCGAGGGTGATGCTCGATATTTGTTTTGTGCATTATATGCACCTGATTGGATTTTGCGTGTGTTCGGCGCTTGATATTGGATTTCATGATTTCATGCATGATGGATGCATCGGATTTGGATTTTTAGCGCATGTTGGGCGTCTGCTATGAGATGCGATTTGGTGCACACCAGATGCACTAATTCGAGATTTCTCGTACATGTCAGGTGCACCTGATTTTACGGTCAGGCACGCACGTTGCCTGTGACCGATGTTGCGTGCACACCCGTTGCACCTTGATGTCGTTTTTGTGCACCTGCTTTGCACATGTAGGGATTTTGATTTCCGTGCGCGCCGGACGCACAGGGTCTTCATATGCACTTTTGGATTGATTTCTATGGAGCAGTACGTTTTTATGATATTTGCTATGTGTTTTCGTACTGAGCATGACTGATTAGATGACAGTGCCTGGATATATTTTGCATGCATTAATAGATTTCAAAGGAATTTCCAAAAGCGAGTTATAGTCTCATTATTTACATACATGTGTGATATGACACGAAACGTTTAAAAAGAGGAAAACCCTTCTAAATTGTTTTCAAAACGGCGGGACGTGCATATTAAACAAAAGATATATACATATATGATTATTTTCTTATAGAGACGTCCGCCACTGTGCAGTATTATGCGCATTGCACATCGATTTTTAAAGAAATTTGGCATGCATTTCCTTCATATATTTACACGTATAGTTCCGGTTTATAGCATATCGGCTTTGTTTGGATTTGGCATTTGTATTTCACCTTGACTCCGATGATTGCGGGATGCTTGCCGGAGTTTTGATTTCGAGTTATCTGCTCGTTACTCGTGCGCATGTATTGCGCTATGATGCCTTTTATGTATTGATGATTTCGGAGCCCCGTTGACTTGGACATTTTATTGAAATGTTTTAGAATTTGGGAGTTTAAATTTAAATTCGGGGACCGAATTTCTTTAAGGAGGGAAGACTGTAACAATTCAAAAAAATAGAATATTATTTTTGGGAATTTTCAGAATTTAATATTAAGTTTTAATGAATATTTCAATAGTCGGTATAATTAAATACCGATAAATGGTGAAAATTTTGGAGAAAATTATGGAAATTCTAAAATAGGTTATTTTGTGGAAATATGCCATTTTACAGTTTTTATGATGGATTATATGTTATTTCGGTGTTAATCGCGATTAAAAATCGCTATTTGGATTTTTGGCTTTTTGTGCAAAGATGTGCACATAACATTTCTACACTTGTTATACCTGTTTCATGTTTTGGACTCATGATGGCTAAGGGTTGAACCATGTTGAGATAACCATGGTGGATTGAACCAATTGGTTAGGTTAGTGGGGTTACTTAAGGGTTGTTAGCTTTGTGTTAGGGTGATTAGGGTTAGGTTGACTTGTGTAGGAGAGAGGGTGAGCCATGATGGCTTGAGCAAGCAACATTAAGTGAGAGAGGTGGTTAGGGTGTGCCATGATCCATATCATTCCATAATCCCTTGTGTTCTTTTACCCCCTCTCACACATTAGCCCCAAATGCTCCAACTTCAGCCCCATAGCAACATCAGCAGCTGAAGCAATATTTCAGCCAACCCTACACCTGCTCCTAACACCTTAGCCCAACACGTACACACCCTACATCAGCCACAGCAGCAACCTCAGCCAAACAAAAGCATCAGCCACATCAAACTGCTGCAAACAACAGCTGATGTAACAGCTTCAGCCCCCCATTATCAACACTTCAGCCCCCAATCTTGCATCAGCACACTCCAGCAGAAGCTACATCAGGTCCCTTCACCCTAAAACAGCCCCCAACTTTCCCACTTCAGCCACCTTCAGCAGCCATTACCTCAGCAGCAGTAACATCAGCCTCAGCCTGAACTGCATCAGCAGTGATGATAATTCAGCAGTCAACAGCAGCTGCACACACCATAGCCCCACACCTATACACCCCTATCAACACTTTTCAGCCCCCAAAGCAACACATTTAGCCCTGACCAACATCAGTTTCAGCCAGGAAAACATCAGCTCAGCACAACTTCAGCCAATTTTCATCAGCATCAGCAACCCCATCATATACCACAACCCACACCCTTATCAAACCTAACAAAAAAACAACCCTTCACAACACCAAAACCACAGCCACACACATATAGCAGTTGCTGCAATGCAGCAACAGAAAAATAAAACAACAGCAGCAGCTGTAACCCAAACAACAACAACTCCACACCATCATACCACTTAACCACAACCCCAACAACACAAAAACAACAACAGTAGTAGCTGCTGCTCAGCAAAAGGGAAAGAAGAAAATTGCAAGCAGCAACAGCAGCACCAAGCCAAAACATCAGCTGCAGCAGCTACAGATCCAACTTCAGCTCAGCCACTTCAGCACTAACCCACTTCTCCTTCCCTTCTCCTTCAGTCCAGGACTCCCTTGAGGTATAATCTCATAACCAAATACCTATCTTGCAAGTTATAGTGTCTAGCTGAAAGTTACTGTTATATTTGAGATCTAGTGCTAGTTTTAGTGAAATTGAGTGACGTTTGGCCAAGAGATGGTTTCGATTGTCAGGGTAACCTTATTAGGTGTATTTGAGACCATTGTAACCAAGAAACCCCAGATCTCTAGTTAGTTACCTGAGTTGTTCGACTTGGTGTAAATTAGCGTTTTCTTCGATTTTGTGACCTTTCTGAGACCTGCTTTCACCCGGGACCTCCAAGAGTAAAATTGACTTTGCAGTGAGCTGTGCAGGCACCCTGGAACCACTACCCAAAGCCCTAGCCACCATCTCAAAGTCCCGGCCGCAAATTTAATCCCCCAGGCCGCAATTTGCGGCCAGAGCAGGGTAAAACTGCCTCGTTTTGCATGCACAGCCCTATTTCATGTAAACTTGACCCCCGGTAAGTCTAGTTTTGACTGTTTCCTGTTAGGGTATAATCTGGGTTGAATTTCATGAGTTGGCGTATGATTTACGACTCGTTTTCGTATGGATTTTGATATTCGATGATTCGTATCTGTCGGGTGGCATTTGGACGTCAACGACAGTGATGATTGGCTGTGTTTGCACACAAGGTCACAGGTTTTTACCTATGGGCGTAGTGTGCACCATTTTGGTTTCCGACAAGGTTTTCATGAGTTTTAGCGTGTGATATCCTTGTAGGTACCCCACGTGGCGTCGACGCATTGAAGATGCAAACGGCGACATCGGCACCGGCACACATAACTAGGTGAGTAGATTTATATATACGGGGAGAAGTCGGGTGGATGGCGTATAGCACCTCCGCAGTCCGTGGTGATGTATATTGATGCGTATACACACCAACAATTTATTATATGTTGTTGGGATTTATTATTGATGATTTATGATGGATATTGGTGTTGGATTGGTGCATGGTTACGAAACCTTAGGTAGTGGGTGCACTACACTTACATATACACACATACATACTTGCATACATCCATATTCATATGTGGTTATGGGATTCTATATAGATATGTGTTCACATGGGTTTGGGAGTATGTGCTCACATACGGATTTGAGGATGACATGGGATTGATATGAGTCGATGAGTTTGATATGAGATTATGATATAGGTGATATGATTAAATTCATGAGTAAGATTCGTCTTGATGCTTTAGAGGATTTTGGGAATAATAACGCCATAGGAATGGTGATATAAATATATAATGATCGACATGTGGTTATGATATACGATATGATATGATATGATATGATATGTCAGGATACTTATGATAGGCCGCCTTGGGCAATGTATACTCTTGTGATGATATATAAGGATAGTATCGATTTATACTAGACTGTCGATCAGTAATCAGATCTTCATTATAGTGATGATGATAGCGTAGTACTAGACGTAGGTCAGTACCCCAGATTATGATATTTGATAAAGAGAATACTTGATGAATGACATGACGAATGTGATATTGACCCGTACCCAGATTTGGGGAGGCCGTACGACGGATTTACGTACGAGCTATAATTTGATGTTTGATCCGCACTCTTGATTTGGGAATAACTGATTATAGAGGTATGTTATCGGATGTAATATTATCGAGGCGGGATCACCGACTATATGTATATATTTATATGTATCGACACAGAGATTAGGCGGTTTCCCTTACCTACTGTTAGCTTTAGTTCAGCCTTGTAGTGGTGTAGCTATGTGACTTTTATGACCTTAGATACAGTTTGGCGATCATGGTGTTCAGTATTTCAGCTCCAGCATATTATTATTGTTGCTCTGCATCGCATACTGTTGTGATTCATATTCTATTATTGATATCCTGTTGCTAGGACACAAGAACCATTACCGATGATGCGTATGTACCACGTACACTTATTTGCTGTCGCACACACATCTTCATCGGTAATTGACATGTCACGTACACTTTGAGAATATTATTGCCTGATTTAGATTGTTAGCTAGTAGTGACATGATATTAGTGCATTGCCTTATATGCCAGCTTGACATTGTAGCTATTGCTTGTCACATCATGCATACTGTTGTTCATTATATGCCGCATTCATGGATTCTCATGCTTATATTCATGGTTTACATACTATTGATGATTCGGATTTCCATGATGTTTTCTGGATTTGGAGGAAAACCGCAAAACATATATATACTGCTTTCTCTTTTTTAAATAAATGCGGTTTTTCCATGATGTTTGAGTCGTCCACCATGAGTTTTGCTGATGGATTTTGAGACCCGATTCGAGGAGGCGGATGAACCGTTTCGGGTACATGGTGGGCCCGGTGCGGTACCCCGGGGCAAGAAGATCGCAGGAGATGGCGTTGAGCCTGGCAGGGGAGCACTACCGACAGGTGATTTTACCCGACACGTCGGATATCCGGAGGATACCGTCGTAGTCATGAGATGGATGGTAGGGGCCGTTCTGGACTGACGGCGCCCTGGATATTATGATTGAGACATTGAGATTTGAGATACTGAGGTACAGAGATTGTGATACAGAGATATCGAGATATTGATATTTATGTTTTGTGCCGATGTTAGGCACTGTTTTATGCTGATTTCATTATGATACCTCATTTTAAAAATTCAGAAATCTCACAATGTTACAAAAGCAGTTTTCTTCAGTACATGCATTCTGTTTCATGCATTCATACATCATTCATATGATATATCGCCACCTGATGCACTGACACAGGCACATGGGTTTACACTTGGGTTAGATATTTACCCTAGACATGGTTAGAGATTGCTGGTTATATATTTGAGGATTATATATTATGATCGTATGACCTAGGATTGCGTCATACATGCGATTTTCTGTTCGTAGATTTTTTTCTACTCACGAGTTGGCAACTCACCCCCGTTGTGCCCCAGTTTCTTACAGGTTTGCCGTACAGGTTTCATTACGGCTTTGCGGGCACTGTACCTTTCGGGTGACCTGCTAGTAGGTGGGTTTATTGTATCTTACCCATCATTATACCTTGTATATTATATTTCAGTTGTATCTAGAAGTTCCATCAACAAAACATGTACTTATTTGAGATAGAGACCAGTGATGTTATTCTTTCGACCTTAGAGTCGCGTGTTATATTTCCATGGGTTTCAGGCTGGTTGAGTTTCCTTTTCTGTTGTGATCCTCGCCTTTAGGCGTTGTATATTATGTTGCATTCAGGTTGATCTGATATGGTTCTTCCTACACTCTACTACTTCTTTTGGTTTAGATTTCTGGGTTCGGCTTACTTATCATACGTACGCCTTGAGACGTTCGTAGTCTAAGTGCCGGTCATGTTCCGTACTTTTGGGATGTGACACGGGTCTTCAGGGTACGCTGCTGGTTGCCTGCACGACTCCCAGTATTCGCTAAATAATTTTTAGTGTCTCCGGGTTACTCCAGATTCCCATATACCCTCACAATTTAACACAAAACTGACATAATCAATTCCTACATCAGTATTCTGATTTCTATACTCAACCCAGGTCTTAAACGGCCACTCAACAGGCACTCAATCATCACCAATCCACAATTTCACTCAAACCCTCACTAGGATTTTCCAAGTTCACAAATCCACATCTTAAACCCATTTGTAACTAACTAGAATATAAAGAAACTTAAAATTATCTAAATGGTAGAAATTATACCTCATGAATGCATCTCAAGAAAAACCAACTCAAGAAAAACCCTAGCCCCTCAAGGTTGTCAAAAATCTAACTTTTCTTGGTCCAATGTCTAAAGAAGAAGGAGGTGATCAATTTTATTGAAAGGGTTTAGGGTTTTGTTGGATATTGTGAGATGATTTCATGGGGTGAAGATGGAGGGAAGTGAGGAAGAAGAAGGAGATGAAAATGATGGGGGAGGTGAAAATGAGGCAGCCCCTCTCTCTTTCCTCTCTTATTCTCACCCACTCTTTCATCTATTTACCCTTTTACCCTTTTCTCTTTTCTTTTCTCATTTCTTTTAAAATCAAACCATAAAATACCCAAAATGACACAAGAAAACAACATGTAACCAAAATACAACATGACATGATGCACTAGCCATGAAAAACTGTAAAAACACGGATTTGGCTTAATCGCGATTAGCAGTACACAAATCGAGTTTTTATCGAAACTGCATATAAAAATTTTTAAAATGCCAAATCCTTTAAATCTACTATTAAATAAATAAATCATTTTAATTTCCATTTATTTCACAATTATTGGTATATATTTATACCCTTTTTCGAAAAACCCAATTTCGCAAATCGGGCAGTCTTCGGTAAATATATTATTTTAATAATAAATTCCAAAAATAATATTTTATATTTTCTGAAATGTTACAAAAACCATCCATTCTCGCCCCGGGGTACCATACCGGGTCAACCATGTACCCGCAAAAGGATCATCCAACTTCTCGAATCGGGTTTCACATATCACACGTCTCAGAAACGAGAAAACGCATGGTGGACGCACTGAAATATCATATCAAGAGAAACCGGGTTTTTAAAACAATACAAACTTTCTTTTGAAATAACCACGGTTCTCAAATCAAGAAATCTCATGAAAACAGTATATCTCAATGCGTATAATCGTAAAGCATGATCTATGCGATATTTAGCAGAATGTAAGCATATCCGTATATCATGCAATATGGAACAGTGATATGAGCATGGGTATATCATCATAATTTGAGCATAGCAATATAATAGCATGATGTAGCAATTCTACTGTATGAGTGACATAGCAATTATCGATAATGAAGTGTGTGAGCCGGCCAATTTGTGTAAGTGTAACATACGCATCATCGATCATGGTGCAGGTGTACTTGCACAGGTATATATAATGCAATGAGAATGACATGAACGTGGCATATGGTACATCGTACGTGAAATGCTAACAGGTATACGTATCTACAATATATCCGAGTCGGTGAATCTATCCATCGGCATCTAGCCTCACAATATCACGTACGGTATAATTCATCGTACGACATCCTCTAGTCAAGGGTACAAATCAATCATCATAAAACTCATCACGTACGGTAAATCATCGTACGGCGGCATTAATCCATTAGGAATCCTATCAACCTATATGACAATGAGGGTACGGACCTAACATCTCGTACGGCATATCACTCATGATTCATAACATTATATATATCTATATGCCTACATCCATAACAATCTCATATCAGGGGACCGGCAAAGGTATCAATCATCTATTATCGACTCGCATCCGTATACAGACATATCAATCAAGTCATCATATCACATCGTATATTCTTTTCATCACATTTATATCCCACATCAAGTCATTTACATATATATATCCTATCTTATAAATCTCATGTCATGCTACTCTAAATCTCATACTTATTCTCGTGCACTACCTATCTATATATCGTGATTCACTTTCACTTATCATATCCTTATATATGTATCAATCCGAGACATCATTTCTTTCATATCATATCACACTAAACCTTTAATCACATCCATAGGTTCCTAGAATAGGTTTCTCTAACCATATCCTATATATCGGTTTCCATCACAATTTGCGGGGGTGCTATACGTCATCCACCCGACTTCTCCAGTAGATATAAATCTGCTCACCTACGGAACTCCTTGTTCAGCCGTAGTCGATGACGCCATGCTCCGTCGTCTCGGAATCCACGCGAAGGTACCTACAATAAATACACTGTAACACCTTAGAAATGCGGTTAGTGTTAATTAAGCTTTAATGCGGGTTTTTGTGGAAAAGTTTACCAAATCGGTTTCCTCATATTTTATAGCAATTAATTAATGTTTTATTATTATTTGTTATGGCTTGCACACACATGTGCTTGTTAATGTAAGGGTTAGTTAATGTTAATCTTGTTAAGTGACCATGACACCTTAAGCAATCCTTGCCTTAATCTAACCTTGCCTATGATATTTTGTGTGAGAAATATCTACTCAGTTGTTTTGGATTGAGAGAGAGAGGGGTGGCTAGGTGAGTCATGGAAGCTTTAATGACGCATTAATGGTTGCATTAATGGATGTGAGGGAGAGAGTAAGATCATGAGATAACTTCACCCTACACTCACCCCTCACCAATAATTCCCCTCACTCTCTCATTCTTCTCTCGTTTCAATTATTTGTTCATCCCCTCAACCCTAAACTGAACCCTTACTACCCCATCACCAAATCCTTGCAAAACTTCATAAAAATCCCATTTAAACACTTCAAAAGTCTTGGTTTGGCCACTAAGTTGCCTTGGAGCTTGGAAAGCTAAGATTTTTTAGCAAGAGTGGCTATAAATGACCTCTAACTGTAAATTATGAGTTATATTGTTGTGATGCCTTGTAGTTATGGTTTGGAACACTAAAGGTAGCGTTTTGTGAAATGTCGTATTTTTAGTGTCAAATCGGAGTCTCTGTGAATCTGCTGTTGTTCCAGGTTGTTGTTTTAGAGGTTCCCATCACAGTGACCTAGTGTTGAGATATGCAACCCACCATAAAAACCTGAGACCACCCCTTCAATTCGAGGCCGTAAATTTAATGGTTCTGGCCGCAAATTGCGGCTAGAGCGGGGGCTGGGGTGTTGCGTTTTGGGCGTAGGGTCTCTGGGGTTGTGTGTAGTCTCGTGGAACTTGCAACTTTCACTATTTGTCTGTGTAGCAAAATCTGGGATCACTTTGCTATAATCTAGTGTTTTGAATACACGCGTTACGTTATCCGACACGGTTCGTGGTCTTGTGCAGCTGTTGCACTTGGGTTGGTTTTGGTGTGTCGCCACGCACGTCAGCCATTAGATGAAAACTTGTGAGTTGGATTGGAGTTGGTGCGTTGGTCAGACGTAAGTGGGGACTTCGGACGCTGCGAAGAAAGGGAAGCAGGTGATTGGATTTACCTAGCCCGCGATTGTCGGTGAGTAGATTTAACATCTACGGGGAAATCGCGCCGTATGGCGTTAAGCGTCAGGGCTAGATATGATATGATATTAGCCGCATGTTTATATGCACATATAGAGATGGTGCATGAACTTTATTGCATATAGTTACTTGTTGTCTTGAACCTGTACCCATTGTACACTGCACTATTATTGACAGTCCATGTTGCACGAGCACTCATTATATGCTACACACACACTGTCGGTAATTGACATGATACGCACAACATAAATATTCATATGATATACCTTGCTATTGGTTAGCGACATTGAGGCACTGATTCTTGTGCGGTTGCCCACATGAAATATACCATACCTGTATACCTACATGCTTACACACATGCCTTGCTATGCTACGGCAACACTTATACCTATATGGTATTGTATCATTATTGACAGGTGTATACACATATGAGATATAGCTACATGTACATCATGAATACATAGCAACATGTTAACCGTTATATCATGTTGCGTTGGATTTGGATAATTAGGAACTACGTGATATATTTATCGACTTGGTGCATTTAAATAGCGAAATTTTCCCCTTGATATGCTCATATTGTCGTTCTATGTTGCATACATCATATTACATGGATTTACGCATTGAGATGTGGATTTCATATGATTTTCCGGATTTAAGAACCGTGGGGATATTTCAAGAAATGTGTCTTGTTTTGAAAACCCGATTTCTCTTGATTTGGGAATTTCGAGTGTCGATGTTGGGCACTTATATTCCAAGAGATATATTGATTAGGGGATTTCGAGTGTCGATGTTGGGCACTTATGTTCCAAGAGATATATGGATTTGGGGATTTCAAGTGTCGATGTTGGACACTTATGTTCCGAGAGATATATTGATTTGGGAATTTCGAGTGTCGATATTGGGCACTTATTTTCCAAAAGATATATGGATTTGGGGATTTCGAGTGTCGATGGTGGGCACTTATGTTCCGTGAGATGCACGGATATGGTGATTGCGACTGTCGAGGTTGGACATTCAGGTTTCGAGGATTTCGAGTGTCGGGTTGGACATTCAGGTTCCGTGTGATTTACAGGTACAATATGTGGATTTACGTGTCGATATTGGACATGATTATTTTATGTTGTTTTCGGGTGCTTATGTTGAGCACTCAGGTTCCATGAGACTTACAGGTTATGAAGGCCGATCTGAGGGCCGATTTTGAGGAAATTTGGGAATTTGATTGTCTTGATAGACACTGATCCTGCCACAATGAGGATTCCGTGAGGATGACATGTTTTATCCCATACTCCGCCTTTATTTGATATGCATTTGATTCATGTAGATATAGTACTCTGGTGGTGTACCTTGATCATGATAGTTGCATATTCATATTGCCATACTTATGCTATCTGATTACTTGTGATAGATTATCGCTGTTAGTGCATAATTGCGATTACAATATGATATTATTTTCTATTCACGAGTTGGCAACACACCCCCGTTGTGCCGCAGTGTTTTGCAGGTCTGATCCTCAGAGTAGTTGCGGCAGGGCGCCTTATATTCTCTATTTTTGCGGATACCGCTACGGTTGGCTGTGAAGCCCTTTTGCTTTAGGTGGGTTGCGGTTATCCGATGATGTAGATTGTATCTTTTTTGCATCTAGTATTCTCCATCTACCACCTTCATGTATTGACTTAGAGACGAGTTGTAAGGATCGATGTTGTATATTCTTATGACTCTGGTTGTCGTGCTCGTGTGAGCCGGCCTTTATTTATGTGGATTATCTCATTTCTTCGCTACGGCGTCGTATTTCTGTTGTGGTGGTTGTTTCCGCCGTTGGGCAAGATTTGCTCCCGTTTGGGGATGCTTTACTTATACCTTATGTTTGTACCCGTTTCAGGGCTAGCTTTTACAGAGGAGGTGCTGCCGAAATTTTTATGAAAACAAACTTAAGCTTAAGGTTTTGCATCGAGATTTTAAATGTGTTCTATCTTTTCCTTCTTATAATAGTTTAGATTGCCGGGTTTTTCGGCTTACTTAAATTGCGTTACGCCTATTGACGTTACGTAGTCTAAGTGCCGGTCATGTGCCTAAATTGGGTCGTGACAAAGTTGGTATCAAAGCGCTTGGTTTTACCTTTCGGAGTGTAGTATGACCTTGGTATGATGGAGTAGGTAGCTTAAGCAGAGTAACGTAATGTGTGTATGTTCCGCGGCATACTTACGACACGGTACTCCGCCTAAGTGATCTTATGACTTATTGTTTGAAATTCCTTCCGTGATTGTATACATCCTTGTGATTCGATTTCTGTGGCCTTATCGAATCATGTTTCCATTTTCAGCCCTTATGCTGCCGAAGACTATTAGGGCGCAGAGAGCGGCCACGAGGGCCGAGATTAGAGTTGACTCGTTTGAGACGAGGACTGACCAGGGAGGTACGCCCATTGTGCAGGAGCAGATTGTTCCACCTTCGACAGACCATATGGCTATGCTAGAGTCTGGTATTCAGGATTTGCGCCAGATGATGGGATCGTTAGTTGAGACCATTCGAGCGCAGGGGCAGGCGGTTGTTGCACCCGTTACGGGGACAGTGTTGGTGCCTACTTTTCCTACAGTCGTACCTGCAGCTACGGAGGTGATCACCGTGTCGTTATCGGAGTTCATAAGGCTGAGGCCTCTGGTTTTCACTAGCACCGATGCAGCTGAGGATCCGCAGTCGTTTATCGATCGGATGGCCAGGATATGTCGTTCGCTCAGATGCTCCGACGGGAGATGGGTGGAGTTCGCGAGCTTTCGTCTGGAGGGTTTGGCCCAGAAGTGGTGCGAGTCCTTAGAGAAGGGCAGAGCCGCAGGTCTTCCTCCTATGACCTAGGCTGAGTTCGTGATGGTGTTTCTTGCGCGTTTTCTTCCGCTGAGCATCAGGGATGCTCGAGCGTGTAGTTTCGAATCGTTACGCCAGACTCAGGGTATGACGGTGGCCGAGTAAGATGTGCAGTTTACCGAGCTGTTTGTGTATGCTCTGTATTTGGTGGCTACGGAGGAGATGAGGACAAAGAGGTTTGTTCGAGGCCTGCTTACCCAGTTTTTCCTCGCTATCAGCGTACAGTATTGTGACACATATGCAGCAGCGGCGGACGCAGCCCTATTGGCTGAGGAGCGTCTTTCCGAGACGTTGATTGTTCCTGAACCGAAGAGGGTTCGTGCTGGTGTGTCAGCACAGAGGCAGGCGTTTAGATGCCGTGACAGATCCCGTTCAGATACTGAGGCTAGTGGAGGCTCGGGACGAGGCCATCTTTTTAGCTCTTATACTCAGGAGAGTCACCAGTTTGCTTCTAGATGTTTTCGGTGCGGGAGTTTATGTTATCGCGTTCGAGATTGTACCGAGCCACATGAGGGCGGGACAGTTGTACCATATGTTACCCTACCACCTTCCCCACCTCAGAGGGCGTTGCCTCTTATGCCTGTTGTTGCTCCGCGTTAGACTTATGTTCAGGGAGGTCGTGGTCACGGTGGTTTTGTACCGAGAGGGCGGGGTGGTAGAGGCAGAGGTCAGCTAATCGCCGGTAGAGGGCAGTCTCGGGTGTATGCCTTGACTCATCAGGATGTGCAGGCGTCCAATGCAGTGGTTTCAGGTACTCTTTCTGTATGTTCTTTCGATGCACGTGTTTTATTTGGTCTGAGATCTACGCATTCGTATGTTTCTATTCTATGCACTTTATGCCGAGGTTGGGCCGACAGTCGTGTTTGCTAGATCAGTCGCTTGTTGTGATTACTCCTGTTGGCGATTCTTTCGTCGCGCGATTTGTGTTTCGGTCGTGTGCCGTTTGTATTGAAGATAGAAATTCGTCCGTCGACTTGATCCTTCTAGATATGTTGGACTTCGACGTTCTCCTTGGCATGGACTAGTTATCTACTTGCTATGTTTCCATGGACTGCCGTGAGAAGACAGTCAGTTTTAGTTTTCCAGGCGAGTCTATTCGGGTTGTGCAGGGGGACCGTGGTGCCGCCCCTTACAGTTTGATTTCAGCCCTTTGTGCTAGTCGGCTTTCATTTGTGATGCTGGAGCCACAGTAGAGTCGTTGGACCGGGTTCCTATAGTGCGAGAGTTTCCCGACGTTTTCCCCGATGAGTTACCTGGTTTTCCACAAGAGTGCGATATTGAGTTTTGCATTGATCTGATTTCTGGCACGGGGCCTATTTCTATACCGCCTTACCGGATGGCTCCGGCAGAACTTAGAGAGATTAAAGATCAATTGCAAGTGATGCTTGATCAGGGAATTATGCGTCCGAGTGTTTCGCCTTAGGGAGCTCTTGTGCTGTTCGTCAAGAAGAAGGACAGCAGTTTGAGGTTGTGTATTAATTATCGTCAATTGAACCGAGTTACGGTGCGGAATAGGTATCCTTTACCTCGCATTGACGATTTGTTAGATCAGCTCCAGGGTGCGAAACATTTTTCTAAGATTGATTTGCGTTCGGGTTATCATCAGTTGCGGGTTCGGAATGATTGCATTCTGAAGACTGCTTTTCATACATGCTACGGGCATTATGAGTTTCTGGTGATGTCGTTCGGACTCACTAATACTCCAGCAGCTTTCATGGATCTGATGAACCGGATTTTCAGGCCGTTCCTCGACCAGTTTATTATTGTCTTTATTGATGACAATCTGGTCTACTCTAGGAGTAGTGAGGAGCATGAGCAGCACTTGAGAATTTCTTTGCAGACATTTAGAGAGCACCAGCTGTATACTAAATTCTCAAAGTGCGCATTTTGGCTTGATAGAGTTGACTTCCTGGGTCATGTGCTGATGGGAGATGGTATTCTTTTCGACCCAAGGAAGATCGAGGCTGTACAGCTTTGGCCCAGACCTGTATCCGTGACAGTGGTCTGCAGGTTTTTGGGTTTAGCTGGTTATTACCGCCGCTTCATGCAGGATTTTTCGAGTATCGCAGCACCGCTGACCGGACTGACCCGGAAGGGGGTTCCTTTTCTTTGGACTGATGCGTGCGAGCAGAGTTTTCAGCAGTTGAAGACTCGGTTGACGACGACACCAGTTCTATCTTTGCACTTTTGATCGGGTGGCTTTGTTGTTTACTGCGATGCGTCTCGAGTGGGGCTCGGTTGTGTATTGATGCAGCATGATAGAGTGATTGCTTATGCTTCTAGGCAGCTGAAGAAGCATGAGCAGAATTACCTTACTCATGATCTTGAGATGGTCACGGTGGTCTTTGCGTTGAAGATTTGGAAACACTACTTGTATGGGGAGTCGTGTCAGATTTTCACGGACCACAAGATCTTGAAGTACATCTTCCAGCAGCGGGACCTGAATTTAAGACAACGCCGGTATATGGAGCTTGTGAAGGATTATGATTGTGAGATCCTTTATCACCCGGGAAAGCGAATGTGGAAGCTGATGCTTTGAGTCGTAGGCATGGGGGTAGCTTGTCCCAGTTGAGCGCAGTTCAGAGGCAGTCTTCTGCAGATTGGCAGATCTTGTGCGATGGTAGAGTTCGGTTTGAGTTCACTTCCACTGGGGGACAACTTGCTCATGTCCGCGCCCGTCCACTTCTACTTGATCGTATCTGTGAGGCGCAGCCCAGTGATGCCCGTTTTTCTGAGATTCATGAGCTTGTTTGACAGGCTACAGATTCGGAGTTCGCGATTGATGACAGGGTGTGCTACGTTACGGCATTCACTTGTGTGTACCAGATATTGATGGGTTGAGACGCGAGATCCTAGAGCAGGCACATCAGTCAACCTTTAGCGTTCATCCAGGTTCCATCAAGATATACCGTGACTTGAGAGACATTTACTAGTGGGAAGGGATGAAGCGCGATGTTTCAGACTTCGTTTCGAGATGCCTGACTTGTCAGCAAGTCAAGGCTGAGCATCAGAGACCGGCTGGAGAGTTACAGCCTTTACCCGTTCCTGAGTGGAAATGGGAGCAGATTTCCATAGACATTGTTGTGGGTCTACTCAAGACCAGTCGGGGGTATGACTCCATTTGGGTGATTGTTGACCGGTTGACAAAAGCAGCTCACTTTCTTCCAGTGAAGACCACTTTCGGTTATGCTCAGCATGCTCAGTTGTATATAGATGAGATTGTGCGTTTGCACGGCGTTCCCACTTGCATTATATCCGACAGGGCACCCAGTTTACTAGCCGGTCTTTGGGAGAAGCTTTAGGAATCTTTGGGTACCCGATTGAGTTTTAGCACTGCTTTCCATTCGCAGACCGGTGGTCAGTCAGAGCGGACGATACAGACTCTAGAGGATATGCTTCGGGCGTGTGTGCTTGATTTTGGTGGCAGTTGGGATCGTCACTTGCCGTTGATTGAGTCTCTTACAACAACAGGTTTCAGGAGACTATTCGGATGGCAATTTTTGAGGCTTTATATGGTAGAAAGTGTCGATCGCCAGTCTGTTGGACCGAACTCAGTGAGAGTAAGGTTTTGGGTCCCCAGCTAGTTCAGGATACTACGCAGAAGATCCAGCTAATTCAGGAAGGATAAGAACAGCCCAGTGCAGACAGAAATCATATGCCGACCGTCGTCATCGCAGACTTGAGTTCACAGTGGGGGATCATGTATTCCTGCGGATTTCTCCGATGATGGGCGTTATGAGTTTTGGGAGAAAGGGGAAGCACTGTCCCGATTTGTAGGTCCTTTCGAGATCCTTGACCGAGTTGGTACCGTTGCTTATCGTTTGGCGCTCCCACCCAGTTTTCCGAACGTTCACCCCGTATTCCATGTGTCGATGCTTCGTAGATACCTTCATGATCCTTCTCACATGATTCAACACCAGACCGTTCAGCTTGAGCGCGATCTTTCATTCACCGAGTAGCCGGTAATTATTTTAGATCGGCAGGTGAAGAAACTTCAGTCAAGGGTCTTGCCATCTGTGAAGGTTCTTTGGCGTAGCCCGACTAGTGAGGAGATCACTTGGGAGGCCGAGAGTGAGATGCGAAAGATGTTCCCTCATCTCTTTAAAGGTACGCTTAGAAAGAATTTTAATTCGGGGACGAATTTTCTATAAGGGGAGATTGTAACACCTTAGAAATGCGGTTAGTGTTAATTAAGCGTTAATGCGGGTTTTCGAGGAAAAGTTTACCAAATCGGTTTCCTCACAATTTATAGCAATTAATTAATATTTTATTATTATTTATTATGGCTTGCACACACATGTGCATGTTAATGTGAGGGTTAGTTAGTGTTAATCTTGTTAAGTGACCATGACACCTTAAGTAATCCTTGCCTTAATCTAACCTTGCCTTAGATATTTTGTGTGAGAAATATCTACTCACTTATTTTGGATTAAGAGAGAGAGAGAGAGAGAAAGAGGTGGCTAGGTGAGTCATGGAGGCTTTAATGAGGCATTAATGGTTGCATTAATGGAGGTGAGGGAGAGAGTAAGATTAAGAGATAACTTCACCCTACACTCACCCCTCACCAATAATTCCCCTCACTCTCTCATTCTTCTTTCATTTCAATTATTTGTTCATCCCCTCAACCCCAAACTGAACCCTCACTACCCCATCACCAAATCCTTGCTAAACATTAAAAAATCCCATTTAAACACTTCAAAAGTCTTGGTTTGGCCACTAAGTTGCCTTGAAATATGGAAAGCTAGGATTTTTTAGCAAGAGTAGCTAGGTAATGACCTCTCTCTGTAAATTAGGAGTTATATTATTGTGTTGCCTTGTAGTTATGGTTTAGAACACTAAAGGTAGCGTTTTTATGAAATATCGTATTTTTAGTATCAAATCGGAGTCTCTGTGAATCTGCTGTTGTTCCAGGTTGTTGTTTTAGAAGTTCCCATCACAGTGACCTAGTGTTGAGGTATGGAACCCCCCATAAAAACCTGAGACCACCCCTTCAATTCGAGGCCGCAAATTTAATGGTTCTGGCCGAAAATTGCAGTCAGAGTGGGGGCTGGGGTGTTGGGTTTTAGGCGTAGGGTCTCTGGGGTTGTGTGTAGTCTTGTGGAACTTGCAACTTTCACTATTTGTCTGTGTAGCATCTGGGATCACTTTGATATAATCTATTGTTTTGAATACATGCGTTACATTATCCGACACGGTACGTGATTTTGTATAGCTGCTGCACTTGGGTTAGTTTTGGTGTGTCACCACGCAAGTTAGCCATTAGACGAATACTTATGAGTTGGATTGGAGTTGGTGCGTCGGTCAAACGTAGTGTGTACGTGATATTGATTGATTTCTGAGATTTGCCCTTGCTATGTTTTGTGTTAACAGGATCGCAGGCGGGGACTTCGGACGTTGCGAAGAAAAGGAAGCATGTGATTGGATTACCTAAACCGCGACTGTCGGTGAGTAGATTTAACATCTACGGGGAAATTGCCCGTATGGCGTTAAGCGTCAGGGCTAGATATGATATGATATTAGCCGCATGTTTATATGCACATATAGAGATGGTGCATGAACTTCATTTCATATAGTTACTTGTTGTGCCTGAACCTGTACCCATTGTACACTGCACTATTATTGACAGTCCATGTTGCACGAGCACTCATTGTATGCTACACACACACCGTTGGAAATTGCCATGATACGCACATCGCAAATATTTATATGATATACCTTGCTATGGGTTAGCGACATCAAGGCATTGATTCTTGTCCGGTTGTGCACATGAAATATACCATACCTGTATACCTACATGCTTACACACATGCCTTTCTATGCTACGGCTACACTTATATCTATATGGTATTGTATCATTATTGACAGGTGTATACACATATGAGATATAGCTACATGTACATCATGAATACATAGCTACATGTTCACCGTTATATTATGTTGCGTTGGATTTGGATAATTGGGAATCACGTGATATATTTAATGACTTGGTGCATTTAATTAGAGAAATTTTTCCCTTGAAATGCTCATATTGTCGTTCTATTTTGCATACATCATATTACATGGATTTACGCTTTGAGATATGGATTTCATGTGATTTTCTGGATTTGAGAACCGTGGGGATATTTCAAAAAATGTCTATTGTTTTGAAAACCCGGTTTCTCTTGATTTGGGGATTTGGAGTGTCGATGTTGGGCACTTATGTTCCGAGAGATATATGGATTTAGGGATTTCGAGTGTCGAGTTTGGGCACTTATGTTCCGAGAGATAGGGTTTTGGCGATTTCGAGTGTCGATGTTGGGCACTTATGTTCTGAGAGATATATTTATTTGGGGATTTCGAGTGTCGATGTTGGGCACTTATGTTCCGAGAGATATACGGATTTGGGAATTTCGAGTGTCGATGAGATATACGGATTTGGGATTGCGAGTGTCGAGGTTGGACATTCAGGTTCCGGGGATTTCGAGTGTCGGATTGGACACTCAGGTTCCATATAATGTACAGGTACGGTATGTGGATTTACGTGTCGATGTTGGACATGAGTATTTCTAGATTTTTTCGGGTGCCGATGTTGGGTACTCAGGTTCCATGAGACTTACAGGTTATGAAGGCCGATCTGAGGGCCGATTTTGAGGAAATTTGATTGTCTTGATGGACACTGGTCCTGCCACGATGAAGATTCCGTAAGGATGACATGTTTTATCCCATACTCCGCCTTTGTTTGATATGCATTTGATTCATGTAGATATAGTACTCTGGTGGTGTACCTTGATCATTATAATTGCATATTCATATTGCCATACTTATGCTATCAGATTACTTGTGATAGATTATCGTTGTTAGTGCATACTTGCGATTACAGTATGATGTTATTTTCTATTCTCGAGTTGGCAACTCACCCCCGTTGTGCCGCAGTGTTTTGTAGGTTTGATCCTCAGAGTAGTCGCGGAAGGGCGCCTTATTATCTCTACTTTTGCGGATACCGCTACGGTTGGCTGTGAAACCCTTTTGCTTTAGGTAAGTTGTGGTTATCCGATGATGTACATTGTATCACTTTTGTATCTAGTATTATCCATCTACCACCTTCATGTATTCACTTAGAGACGAGTTGTGAGGATCGATGTTGTAAATTCTAATGACTCTGGTTGTCGTACTCGTGTGAGCCGGCCTGTATTTATGTGTAATATCATATTTCTTCGCTACGCTGTCGTATATCCGTTGTGGTGGTTGTTTCCTCCGTTGGGCAAGATTTGCTCCCTTTTAGGGTTGCTTTACTTATACCTTATGTTTGTATCCGTTTCGGGGCTAGCTTTTGTTGGGTTAGCCTAGCACCTCATCAAGGGTTTGGAAGCATCACATGAACCAAAGGTGGAGTCTTTAGGGTGCTAAGTTAACGAACATAGAATCGTTCCTAGAAAAATTAGGGTTTCAAATTTTTCACATCATCATATGAAAGAAAAGCTGGGGTTTAAGGAGTACAACCTTTGTAGCTCCCTACGCTAGACTCCTCGGCTACTTGGGGTTTGAAAAAGCTCCGCTTGAACTACTCGAGGTCACCGATGATCCACCCGGAGTCCGCTTTGTCCAAGCTTGCAACTTTATCCGATCAAGTGAACGAAATCAAGCTAACACTCCAAACAAGTGGGCTAGACTTGTGTAGAATGGTGTTGTGGTTCTCTTTCTCACTTCAAAATCCTACCTTGATGATTATATTGCTCACTACAAAAATCTAGAGAGCAAAATGAGAGAGGATGATGAAGATGATGGCTTTTTAGAAGAAGAGAAGAAAAAACTCTCTATAGAAAAATGAAAAATATAAGTATATATATTTTCCATCTCTCATTTCAAACCATGGTTAATTATATAGATATTATTGTAATGGAGTTAAAAGCACAAAAGGAAAATAAACCAAGGGTTAAAAGGTAGGTGAGCATGGTAAGGTAAAGAAGATTGTAGAAACATTCTATCATTTAACCCATTTTCTTTTCCTTTTTGTTTTAATTCAAAAGCAATAAAAATCCATATAATAACCATGGTGTGATTCTTATATTGCCACCATTCTCAGTGTATAAGCAACCATGATGTATGTATGTATGTATGTATGTACGTATGTGTATATGTACATCCATATGTGCATGAATCAAAAAGGAATGCATACATGCATCCATACATCCATAGAAACAAGAAAGGATTTCTATTGAGAATCTAATGGTTAAATGATAAATCAATACTTGATTTATCAATCCGGCCATATCACATACGACCCCTACCAAAAGCAAGCCGCCCGATCAATATACGGTATCCTATACGCGCATTTTAATCGGGTCCATGCGCATATCGCATACGCGCACCACAACGTTTCGCCTGGACTAGGAAACTCCATTGTGGGACTCTGAGACTCGTCAATACGCCGGCAGTGGGTGATGATCATATCAAACACCCCCAAGCCACAAGCGGTCAGCTAAACGTAACGGCCACCCGGGTATTGAGCGATCAGAAGAGAACAAGCGAACCTGCTACAACTCCCGTCGAGCCAATCGGCGACACTACCGTGCAGTCCGGTCTCCTCGTCTGATATGTCTCATATCAAGTCTAGGGGTGGTAAACGTCAGACCCCAATAACCGATAAGTCGTGCCGATGTGAGGCTCATAACGGGTCGAGAAACTATTGGTAACACTTACCAGCAAATCTCTGAATCAGCCCTGGCCAGGGACTTCCCTGTTACGGCAAATCGAGCACAGCGCAACATCAACCCCCAATACCGGGAGAGACGAAACCCCTCCTATCGCTCATTGCCTCCATGTGACTCGGGACTGTACCCAAAAACCACCGTTTTGCACGCCCTCATGGACGTGGTAAAGTGGAGATCAAAGCACAGTGGGAATCACACAAAACTCTATGACGATCTCGGGTCTACAGACTAACCTGCACAAGTGTCACCTGAGAACTGCCATCTGACGTGTGGTATAATACCATCTGGGAGTTCTCGGCGAGTCCGTCCAGTGTACCCAGTCTCCACTGAGCACCCATATACCATCTCTGATGTCAAACACCAATGGATATGGGATCATCCATCGCCCATCTCATGGGTCGAGAAGCGTATACGCTAGTCTACACTGGTATCTCGATGCCCCGTCTCGATACACCTATGACTAAGGACCTTGAAGGATGTACTTATGGACTACCATGTCCCCATTAGTATGATCTGCATCATAGTCCAGGTAGTCAAGTACACATCCTAAGGGCTTTACCAACATGTAACTATAAGACAGTTTAAAGAGACTAGTATTGTCACGTCCCGAAAGTACGGAATATGACCGGCACTTAAACTACGAAATGTCTCGAGGCGTACGTAATCTAAGTAAGCCGAAAACCCATAAATCCAAACCAAGGAAAGTAGTAGAGTGAAGGAAAACCAATTTAAAATCAAGTAGTTTTAATAGCATAAGCCGAGTTATGCGGTTTTAAAAACATCAAGTATTTCCTAAAAATTTCGGCAGAGTCTCCTTTGTAAATACTGGCTCCCAAACGGGATACAACATGAATAGTATACGAAATCAATAAAAAGGCATCCCCAAGCGGGAGCTAGCTCTTCGTCAATCGACGGTCACAACCACACAAGCAATATAATATACAACGCCAAGGGCGAGAATCAAAACTCAAAAGGAAACTCAAAACAGCAAGAAATCCAAAGAAATACAACGCGCAGCTCTAAGGTCGAAAGAATAAACATCACTGGTCTCTATCTGAGATAAATACAAGTTTGGTTGATGGAACTTCTAGATACAACAGAATAATAATATACAAGATATATAATGGGGGTACGATACAAGTAAACCCACCTACTAGCAAATCACCCGAAGGAAACTATGCCCGCAAGCCGTAAAGAAACCTGTACGGCAAACCTGCAAGAAACTGGGGCACAACGGGGGTGAGTTGCCAACTCGTGAATAGAAAAAACATCTACGTACAGAAATCGCATAAATAACGCAACCTAGGTCAATGATCATAATATATCCTCAAATATATGAATAACATGCAGCCTATAACAATGGCTAGGGTAATATCTAACCCGAGTGTGATCTCATGTGCCCGTGTCAGTGCCTCAGATAGCAATATATCATATGAATGAGGTATGAATGCATGAAAACAGAATACATGTAAATGAAGAAACTGTTTTCATAAATTAGTGAGATTTCCTTTGAATTTTTAAAATGAGGTATCATAAATGAAATCAGCATCAACAGTGCCTAGCATCGACACAAAACATAAATCTCAATGTCTCAAAACCTCAAGCTCCGGCTATCCGGACTGGCCTGTATCATCAAATCTCAGTACCTCAATATCTCGAAATCTCATTGTCTCAATCTCAATATCTAGGGCGCCGTCAGTCCAGACCGGCCCCTACCATCCATCTCAAGACCACGACGGTATCCTCCGGATATCCGACGCGTCGGATAAAATCACCGGTAGGTAGTCTCCCCCTACCAGGCTCATCGTCATCACCACGAGCTTCTTGCCCCGGGGTACCTTACCGGGTCCACCATGTACCCGAAACGGTTCATCCAACTCCTCGAATCGGGTCTCGAAATCCATCCGCAAACTCATGGTGGACGACTCATATATCATGGGAAAAACCGCGCTTTTCATTTAAAAAGAGAAAGAAGAAGTTTGTATATGTTTTGCGGTTTTCCCCAAATCCAGAAAATCTCATGGAAATCCGAATCCAAAACCTCAATAGCACGTAAAAAGTTAATATATGCATGAGAATCCATGAATGCGGTATAACAATGAATAACAGTATGCATGAAGTAGCAGGTAATAACTACAATGTCTAGACTAACATATAAGGCAAGTACACTAATATCATGTCTAAACTACTAGCTAACAGGCTATGTAAAGCAATAATATTTTCTAAGGTGTACGTGACATGGCAATTACCGATGAAGATGTGTGTGAGCTGGCAAGTAAGTGTACGTGGTACATACGCATCATCGGTAATGGTGCTGGTGTCCTAACCACAAGATATCAACAGTAGAATATGAAGCATAATATAAGCATGTGATGCGGAGCGAACAACAATAATGAGCGGGAGCTGAATACTAGACGCAACGATAACTAATCTGCATTAACCTAATATAAGTCCTACAATGGTGCCTTTTGAAATAACACGAATTGTGGGGTTTTGAAAATAGGGGCTACGGTGTTTTTAAGAAAAGATACTTTTTTTGAAATATCCGTAGAATCCCTGGACTTGTCTTTTAAAATACGCACGATTCATAAGCTTTGAAATAGGTAGGAACCGAATCTAATCTAACAACTAACTAAACTAAAGGGCTAAGCTACATGCTAGACTAAAGGTAAGGAAACCGCCTAACATCTGAGTCGGTACATATACATACCTGTATATATATTAGTCGGTGATCCCGCCTCAATAATATCATATCCGATACGATATCTATAATCAGACATCCCAAGTCAAGAGTGCGGATCAATCATCAAGATATAGCTCGTACGTAAATCCGTCGTACGGCATCCCCAAATCTAGGTACGGGTCAATATCATATTCCTCACACTATTCCTCTGGTATCCTCTTTATCCAAGATCATAGTCTAGGGTACTGACCTATGTCTAGTACAATACTAATATCCTCAATATACTCATGATCTGACTACTGATCGACAATCTCGTACAAACCGATATCGTCATCACATATCATCATCAAGGGGTATACATCGCCCGATACGGCGTAATATCAATATCCTAGCATATCATGCCTCATATCACGATCACATGTCGACCATTTTATTTATAACACTATTCACCCGTATCGCCGCCCTAAGATCCGCTATGACACCAGGACGTACCTCAAGTACGAATCCTGCCATATCACCGATATCACAACCTCAACACAAATCTCATCGACTCATCTCAATCCCAAGTATCATCCTCAAATCCGTATGTGAACACATAGTCCCATATCCATGTGAACACATAACTATATATATTCCCGTAAACACAAATGGAAGAAGAATGTATGCAAGTATGGGTGGGTGTGTGCATGTATGGTGCGACCACTACTCTAGGGTTTCGCGATAATAAACCATCCATATTTATCATCAATAAACTCAAACAAAATATAATCAATAATGTGTGTATACTTATTCGTATACATCACCACGAACTGCGGGGGTGCTATACGCCATCCACCCGACTTCTCCCCGTAGATATAAATCTACTCACCTGGTCCTCGCTCGCCGGTGCCGACGTCGCCACGCGCTTGCTTGTCGTCTCGAAGTCCACATGGGGTACCTACACATCATAACGCACCATATCGCATTAAAATCCGACTCATGACCAAAACGTCCCACATAGGTCAAAACCTATGGTTGCTTTCACAAATCAACCCAAAAACCCTCGACGTCGGCGTACAAACGCCAAACCATCGAGAAAAACCTAAACACACTCATTTGTACAATCACAAGCACTAATTACAATATAAAATAGCTTAAAATTCACAAAAACCCCAAATTCACTTTAAAAGCCATTTTTTCCGAAAATCTAGCAAGCACAAATTACCCGTTTTTGTACAAAACTCGATGTTTAAACAAATCTAATGGCCATAATACTTATTAAACATCTTAAATAAGTCATAAAAACCATTTCCATAATTTAATCTCATAAATTTGCATAATTTCCAAAATCATAGTTTGCAAAAATATCAATTTTTAACACCTTTTCAAGCAAAATTCACAATTCATCAATTAAGCTTGGTTTTGCATGATCCAAAATCATTAAACCACTCATTATAATATTAATAATGACATGAAACCTTAATTTAGATTTTAATCCCAATATAAAACAATTTCAAAAAAACCTAGTTAGCAAAAAGCACATTTATCACAATTTCCAACTAACAAATTTTGAAATTAGTAACTAGATTAGGTTTTAGCAAGAATTAACATGTCAATCTACTCATGGCAACCTTAATGAAGTGAGAAAACCCTATCTTGATTTTAATCTCACATATAACCATTAACCCCACAATTCAAGTTTGCAATATGTACACAAATTAAACACCAAATTTAGTTAAATTGGAGTAGTTAACCAACAATTAAGACATGGGTTAAGATTTATACCTCCCAATTAGAGATCTAGCAAGGATCTAAGCCTCCCAAATTGCTCTCTTGCTCCCAAAATCCATGCTAGATAGGCAAATAAATAATGGGTAGGAGTTGGATTTCGGTTTTGAGTTTTAGTTGATTTTTCATGAAATTTTTTGTGAATTTTTTTGGAGAAAAGATGAGATGAGGAATGAGAGGGGAGGGGCTGCTAAAAATGTGCAGGTTTCGGCCAGCATGGGGGGGGAATGGGTGAGGGAGGAGAGAGAGTGAGGTGGGGAAAGTTGAATTTAGTCAAAGTCCACTCTATTCTTGTCATTTTCTACTCTTTTCTTTTCTTTTCTTTTGAAAAAAAAGAAGTGATTGGAGAGAGGGAGAGGGGGAGGGCTGTCATGGTGGGGCCGGCCATATGGGGAGAGGGTGAGGTGTGGGTGTGTGGGTTAGGAAAAAGATAAATGCTATACCCCAATTCCCATTAACACTAATTTCACCGAAAAAAGACTTTTTCTTCGATATTTTCTAAACCGTTTTGGCAAACGATTTCATTTCAAAAACCACATGATAAAATTTTATTTAAAGTTTTATGATGCACAAAATTTGTTTCAACTCATTCCAATTTGTAATTTTCCCTAATTAAATATATTAGTGACGGCTTAAAATAATATTAAAATAATTAATTTCGGAAAAATTTTCAGAAAATTTAAAATTTCAACAGTGGCTCAATAAACACCAAATAATAGCAATTACATAGCTAGAATATGTATATTTAATTTTTATAATAAGATATTTGCATTTTGACTTTTTACAGAAAACCCCCATATTTTACCGATTTTCCGAAATTTCACCGAAACGATTTTCAAAACGCTACAATCTTCCCCCCTTAAAAAAATTCGGTCCCCGAATTTAAAGTAAAACTCCCCCCAAATACTAAAACATCTAAACCAAAATCATCAAGTCGTCGGGGCTCCGAAATTGTAAATACATAAAACAAATCGTAGCGCAGCGCATGCGCATGAAAAATGAGCATATAACTCAAATCAAAACTCCGTCAAGCATCCCGCAATCATCGGAGTCACGGGGAAGACATCAATACCAAATCCAAAGCAAAACCAATATGATATAACTCGAAACTATACATGTAAATATCGAATCTATATATGTAAGTATCTGAAGGAAATGCATGCCAAATCTCTTTAAGTCGCTGTGCAACATGTATAACACTGCACAATGGCGGACGTCTATCATAAGAAAATAACTATATACATATATACCTTTGTTTGAAATGTACGTTCCGCCGTTTTGGAAACAATTTAGAAGGGTCTCATTGTTTTAAACATTTCGTGTCATATCAGACACGTAGGTAAATGCTGCCGCTATAGCTCGCTTTTTGGAAATCACTTCAATAACTATCAATGCATGCAAAATATATTCAGGTACTATCCTCTGACTAGTCCTGCTCAGTACGAAAACACATAGCAATATCATAAAAACGTACTTTTCTATAAGAAAAATCAATCCCAAAATACGCGTATGAATACTACGTGCGTCTGGTGCGCACGGAAATCAAAATCCATGAATGTGCCATACATGCGCGCAAAAACAATATCTAAGTGCATCGGGTGTGCACGAAACATCTGTCAATGGCAACAGGTGTGCCTGACAGCAAAACAGGTGCATCTGACATGCACGAAGAATCTCGATTTAGTGCATCTGGTGTGTACCAAAATCGTATCTCAAAACCTGCGCTCAACATGCGCGAAAACCCAAAACTAGGGGCATCCATCATGCACGAAATTATGAAATCCAATATCAAGCGCCGAACATGCGTAAAATCAAATCAGGTGCACAAGGTGCATAAAACAAACATCGAGTATCACAATCGAAATCGAAGTCCAGTGCATCTAAGTGCACAAAATGCGTATCACTGCACTGCAAGCATATGTGAACTATACTGAGTGAAAAAACCAATTCGTACTCGTACATACGCACAAAATCAATTCAACTGTATGAAACCCATAAAATCATAAACATGCGAAACCAAGGCACGAAAATGATATCAAGTGCAACAACTGTGCAAAAATCGTAAATACTCAGTAGGTGCAACCATGGTCCATGAAAACAAATATCATGAAACTCAATCATCAAAATCAATCATGCGAATAGACCGCCCAAAATACGCAAAATCAAGTATGGCGGAATAGTCCCGCTCAAGCACATCCTCCAAGAATCTCTGGCCAACTGCCGTGGTCACTCATAGCATGTCCCGTCGATGATCCCGAACTCTGGCCTGCCGGTGTGCATAACATGACCACTACTGGGTCCAAGTCTTCTCGTAATTTATTCCAGAAAGGTCCTATCGAGATCTCTCCCAATCTCGTTTCTGCCGAACTGTCCGGAAGTCATCGTCCCTTACTAGATCTGTTCTCTTTCTGGAACAGCTGCATACTCAACGCGACTCCTTCTGGAAGGTATATCCAAGTACAATGCCTCGGCATACGTATCGCATCTCTGATGTCGGCGGAGTGGAACGTCGTTTCATCTAGATCTGGTACGAACCTCTTACTTCACCTTTCTCTAATGTCGACCGCTTCGGACTCGTCTCGTCGTGGCTGCATGGACTGAGCTCCAACGGCTATCCTCGTATCGGGAGTTTCCCAAGAAATGCATCTCACCACCTACCATCCGAATTAAGTCGAGCCATCCGATCGAGTCGTCAAAACCTCATAATCCCCTAAGAGCTCAACATCTTGGGCATAGTTTAATAGTATCGAGTACATACCACAGCATCGGTGGTCCTGCCGTAGAAGGGCAAACCCAAGCCTCACTAATGGCGCCGTAGAACTGCCGCAAACCCGAAGGTTCAAAGGCTTTCACACGGTCATTAAGTCGAGTTAGGGTTTCATTCTTCTAGAGGGACCATAGAATTTCCTGCATGTCTTTCCGACTACTTTAAACTTGGAATAATAGGTTTCTGACATTCGATCGTCTCTGTCGACTCCCAGCGTCTCTGCGTGAAGTCGTCTCTAGCTGGAATCAATCTATCTGATGACCTCGCATCGGGGTAGGCGAACGAATCACATGTCCTGATCATTCATCCTCGGTGACTAGCGACCTTTTATCATCTCATAGTACAACTCGTACCGCAATAGCTCCAACACCTGGGCGATATCTCGTCGTCCGCAGTAACAACTGGCTCACTCGTCCGCACGCTGAATAGTGCCTCAATCATCATGAGTAAGCAATACACCAACGGTCATCAAAATTTGGCTGGCCTCTGTCAGTGGCTCAATCCTCTAGTGTCGATCAGCACATCCGAGCAACCTCATAAAGGCGATCCGCCAAACGCTCGTGGCACGGAAACACAGTAAAAAGACACATCTCCGCAATCGTATGTCGCCGGAATTTCGCCCTAGTCAGTCCTCGTTCGCGACGAGCTCGTGCTGACCACAACTCTAGCTGTAGCTCTCCCTGCCCGTAATCGTGGCAGCAAAACCATAACTGGTACTGATGAGGCTAGATCGGAATGAATATAATACTGAGCAAAGAAATGTACATCCTAAGGCTCCTTAAGCGGAGTGGCGTGTCGTAAGTATGCCGCGGAACATACCCACGGTACGTCACTCTACTTTAGTCACCTATTCCATCAACCAAGGGTCATCCTATGCTCCGAAGGTAAAACCTAACGCTCTGATACCAACTTTGTCACGTCCCGAAAGTACGGAATATGACCGGCACTTAAACTACGAAACGTCTCGAGGCGTACGTAATCTAAGTAAGCCGAAAACCCATAAATCCAAACCAAGGAAAGTAGTAGAGTGAAGGAAAACCAATTTAAAATCAAGTAGTTTTAATAGCATAAGCCGAGTTATGCGGTTTTAAAAACATCAAGTATTTCCTGAAAATTTCGGCAGAGTCTCCTTTGTAAATACTGGCTCCCAAACGGGATATAACATGAATAGTATACGAAATCAATAAAAAGGCATCCCCAAGCGGGAGCTAGCTCTTCGTCAATCGACGGTCACAACCACACAAGCAATATAATATACAACGCCGAGGGCGAGGATCAAAACTCAAAAGGAAACTCAAAACAGCAAGAAATCCAAAGAAATACAACGCGCGACTCTAAGGTCGAAAGAATAAACATCACTGGTCTCTATCTGAGATAAATACAAGTTTGGTTGATGGAACTTCTAGATACAACAGAATAATAATATACAAGATATATAATGGGGGTACGATACAAGTAAACCCACCTACTAGCAAACCACCCGAAGGAAACTATGCCCGCAAGCCGTAAAGAAACCTGTACGGCAAACCTGCAAGAACCTGGGGCACAACGGGGGTGAGTTGCCAACTCGTGAATAGAAAAAACATCTACGCACAGAAATCGCATAAATAACGCAACCTAGGTCAATGATCATAATATATCCTCAAATATATGAATAACATGCAGCCTATAACAATGGCTAGGGTAATATCTAATCCGAGTGTGATCTCATGTGCCCGTGTCAGTGCCTCAGGTAGCAATATATCATATGAATGAGGTATGAATGCATGAAAACAGAATACATGTAAATGAAGAAACTGTTTTCATAAATTAGTGAGATTTCCTTTGTATTTTTAAAATGAGGTATCATAAATGAAATCAGTATCAACAGTGTCTAGCATCGACACAAAACATAAATCTCAATGTCTCAAAACCTCAGGCTCCGGCTATCCGGACTGGCCTGTATCATCAAATCTCAGTACCTCAATATCTCGAAATCTCAATGTCTCAATCTCAATATCTAGGGCGCCGTCAGTCCAGACCGGCCCCTACCATCCATCTCAAGACCACGACGGTATCCTCCGGATATCCGACGCGTCGGGTAAAATCACCGGTAGGTAGTCTCCCCCTGCCAGGCTCATCGTCATCACCACGAGCTTCTTGCCCCGGGGTACCTTACCGGGTCCACCATGTACCCGAAACGGTTCATCCAACTCCTCGAATCGGGTCTCGAAATCCATCCGCAAACTTATGGTGGACGACTCATACATCATGGGAAAAACCGCGCTTTTCATTTAAAAAGAGAAAGAAGAAGTTTGTATTCGTTTTACGGTTTTCCCTAAATCCAGAAAATCTCATGGAAATCCGAATCCAAAACCTCAATAGCACGTAAAAAGTGAATATATGCATGAGAATCCATGAATGCGGCATAACAATAAATAACAGTATGCATGAAGTACCAGGTAATAACTACAATGTCTAGACTAACATATAAGGCAAGTACACTAATATCATGTCTAAACTACTAGCTAACAGGCTATGTCAAGCAATAATATTTTCTAAGGTGTACGTGACATGGCAATTACCGATGAAGATGTGTGTGAGCCGGCAAGTAAGTGTACGTGGTACAAACGCATCATCGGTAATGGTGCTGGTGTCCTAACCACAAGATATCAACAGTAGAATATGAAGCATAATATAAGCATGTGATGCGGAGCGAACAACAATAATGAGCGGGAGCTGAATACTAGACGCAACGATAACTAATCTGCATTAACCTAATATAAGTCCTACAATGGTGCCTTTTGAAATAACACGAATCGTGGGGTTTTGAAAATAGGGGCTACGGTGTTTTTAAGAAAAGATACGTTTTTTGAAATATCCGTAGAATCCCTTGACTTGTCTTTTAAAATACGCACAATTCGTAAGCTTTGAAATAGGTAGGAACCGAATCTAATCTAACAACTGGCTAAACTAAAGGGCTAAGCAACAAGCTAGACTACAGGTAAGGAAACCGCCTAACATCTGAGTCGATACATATACATACATGTATATATATTAGTCGGTGATCCCGCCTCAATAATATCATATCCGATACCCTATCTATAATCAGACATCCCAAGTCAAGAGTGCGGATCAATCATCAAGATATAGCTCGTACGTAAATCCGTCGTACGGCATCCCCAAATCTGGATACGGGTCAATATCATATTCCTCACACTATTCCTCTGGTATCCTCTTTATCCAAGATCATAGTCTAGGGTACTGACCTATGTCTAGTACAATACTAATATCCTCAATATACTCATGATCTGACTACTGATAGACAATCTCGTACAAACCGATATCGTCAGCACATATCATCATCAAGGGGTATACATCGCCCGATACGGCCTAATATCAATATCCTACCATATCATGCCTCATATCACGATCACATGTCGACCATTTTATTTATAACACTATTCACCTGTATCGCCGCCCCAAGATCCGCTATGACACCAGGACGTACCTCAAGTACGAATGTTGCCATATCACCGATATCACAACCTCAACACAAATCTCATCGACTCATCTCAATCCCAAGTATCATCCTCAAATCCGTATGTGAACACATAGTCCCATACCCATGTGAACACATAACTATATATATTCCCGTAAACACAAATGGAAGAAGAATGTATGCAAGTATGGGTGGGTGTGTGCATGTATGGTGCGACCACTACTCTAGGGTTTCGCGATACTAAACCATCCATAATTATCATCAATAAACTCAAACAAAATATAATCAATAATGTGTGTATACGTATTCGTATACATCACCACGAACTGCGGGGGTGCTATACGCCATCCACCCGACTTCTCCCCGTAGATATAAATCTACTCACCTGGTCCTTGCTCGCCGGTGCAGACGTCGCCACGCGCTTGCTTGTCGTCTCGAAGTCCACATGGGGTACCTACACATCATAACGCACCATATCGCATTAAAATCCGACTCATGACCAAAACGTCCCACATAGGTCAAAACCTATGGTTGCTTTCACAAATCAACCCAAAAACCCTCGACGTCGGCGTACAAACGCCAAACCATCGAGAAAAACCTAAACACACTCATTTGTACAATCACAAGCACTAATTATAATATAAAATAGCTTAAAATTCACAAAAACCCCCAAATTCACTTTAAAAGCCATTTTTTCCGAAAATCTAGCAAGCACAAATTACCCGTTTTTGTACAAAACTCGATGTTTAAACAAATCTAATGGCCATAATACTTATTAAACATCTTAAATAAGTCATAAAAACCATTTCCTTAATTTAATCTCATCAATTTGCATAATTTCCAAAATCCTAGTTTGCAAAAATATCAATTTTTAACACCTTTTAAAGCAAAATTCGCAATTCATCAATTAAGCTTGGTTTTGCATGATCCAAAATAATTAAACCACTCATTATAATATTAATAATGACATGAAACCTTAATTTAGATTTTAATCCCAATATAAAACAATTTCAAAAAAACCTAGTTAGCAAAAAGCACATTTATCACAATTTCCAACTAACAAATTTTGAAATTAGTAACTAGATTAGGTTTTAGCAAGAATTAACATGTCAATCTACTCATGGCAACCTTAATGATGTGATAAAACTCTATCTTGATTTTAATCTCACATATAACCATTAACCCCGCAATTCAAGTTTGCAATATGTACACAAATTAAACACCAAATTTAGTTAAATTGGAGTAATTAACCAACAATTAAGACATGGGTTAAGGTTTATACCTCCCAATTAGAGATCTAGCAAGGATCTAAGCCTCCCAAATTGCTCTCTTGCTCCCAAAATCCATGCTAGATAGGCAAATAAATAATGGGTAGGAGTTGGATTTCGGTTTTGAGTTTTAGATGATTTTTCATGAAATTTTTTGTGAATTTTTTTGGAGAAGAGATGAGATGAGGAATGAGAGGGGAGGGGCTGCTGAAAATGTGCAGGTTTCGGCCAGCATGGGGGGGGGGAATGGGTGAGGGAGGAGAGAGAGTGAGGTGAGGAAAGTTGAATTTAGTCAAAGTCCACTCTATTCTTGTCATTTTCTACTCTTTTCTTTTCTTTTCTTTTGAAAAAAAAGAAGTGATTGGAGAGAGGGAGAGGGGGAGGGCTGTCATGGTTGGGCCGGCCACATGGGGAGAGGGTGAGGTGTGGGTGTGTGGGTTAGGAAAAAGATAAATGCTATACCCCAATTCCCATTAACACTAATTTCACCGAAAAAAGCATTTTTCTTCGATATTTTCTAAACCGTTTTGGCAAACGATTTCATTTCAAAAACTACATGATAAAATTTTATTTAAAGTTTTATGAACCACAAAATTTGTTTCAACTCATTCCAATTTGTAATTTTCCCTAATTAAATATATTAGTGACGGCTTAAAATAATATTAAAATAATTAATTACGGAAAAATTTTCAGAAAATCTAAAATTTTACCAGCGGCTCAATAAACACCAAATAATAGCAATTACATAGCTAGAATATGTATATTTAATTTTTATAATAAGATATTTGCATTTTGACTTTTTACAGAAAACCCCCTTATTTTACCGATTTTCCGAAATTTCACCGAAACGATTTTCAAAACGCTACAAGTATACATGTTAAGATAAAGAGCAACCAGATAGCATACTATCATATCGAGCAAGAAAGTCATCTCTATATATGTCCAAGCATCCAATCTAATATACATCATCTGTACAATACTGGCCTCGAGGGCATACATACAACTAACAATCTCCCACTTGCACTAGGGCCAGCTGCTGTAGTATCGCATACCGAGCATCCCGAAGAGTCTCTCAAACTGTATCTGGAGAATGGCCTTCGTGAGTGGATCCGCCGTGTTGTTCTTCGTGTCAACCCTCCTGACCTCGATCTCCCGGCGATCAACTATCTCCCGGATCAGGTGATATCGCCTCAGAATATGCCTGGATCGCTGATGGGACCTAGGTTCCTTGGCCAAAGCCACCGCTCCATTGTTATCGCAATACAAAGGTATTGGATGCTCAATGGATGGAACCACTCCAAGTTCAGTAATGAACTTCTTGATCCAAACAGCATCGTTGGTAGCGATGTATTCAGCCTCCATCATCGAGTCTGCCACGGTTTCCGGCTTGGAACTCTTCCAGCTAACCGCCCCTCCGTAAAGGGTAAAGACAAATCCCGACTGCGACTTAGAGTCGTCCTTATCACTCTGGAAGCTCGAATCGGTAAAGGACTCCACTTGGAGTTCTCCATTATCATACAACAAGAGCATCTCTTTAGTCCTTCGCAAGTACTTGAGAATGCTCTTCACAGCTGTCCAGTGACTCTTTCCAGGATCAGCTTGATACCTGCTCACTACACTTAGTGAGTATGCTACATCGGGTCTGGTACATAGCATCGCATACATGATAGAGCCTACAGCCGAAGCATAGGGTATCCCTTGCATGAGAGTTCTCTCCAAATCAGTTTTGGGAGACATCTCTTTGGAGAGAGTGACTCCAGAGATCGTGGGTAATTTCCCATGCTTGTATTCTTCCATACTAAACCTCTTTAGTATGGTGTCAATGTACCTGGATTGGGACAATCCTAATATCCGTTTGGATCTATCTCTATAGATCCTGATTCCCAATATGCAGGAGGCATCACCAAGATCTTTCATTGAGAATCTTTGTGATAAGAAGAGCTTGACCGATTGCAGCATAGGAATGTCATTTCCTATCAAGAGTACGTCGTCTACGTACAATACGAGGAAGACAACCTTACTCTCTGCTACCTTCTTGTAGATACAAGGTTCATCTGGGTTTTTGACGAAATCAAACTCTTTGATAACGACGTCAAAGCAGATGTTCCAACTCCGCGATGCTTGCTTTAATCCATAAATGGATTTAAGCAGCTTGCACACCTTCCCGCTGCTCCCACTGTCTTCGAAGCCCTCTGGCTGAGTCATGTACACGCACTCTTTTAAATCACCATTTAGAAAGGCGGTCTTAACATCCATTTGCCAGATTTCGTAGTCATGATATGCAGCGATGGCAAGCATGATCCGGATGGATTTAAGCATAGCCACTGGAGAAAAGGTTTCGTCACAGTCCACACCTGGTCTTTGACGAAAACCTTTTGCAACAAGTCTAGCTTTGAAAGTCTCCACTTTCCCATCTACACCAAGTTTTTTCTTGAAGATCCACTTGCTCCCAATGAGTTTTACCCCTTCAGGAGCAACTTCCAAAGTCCATACTTTGTTGGTGTACAAGGATTCCATCTCGGAACGCATAGCATCCTGCCATTTCACTGAGTCCCTACTCGTGATATCCTGCTCGAAGCTAGTTGGGTCATCATCCTCCATGATGCAATCCTCGCTCCCACCATCCATGAGAAAACCGCAGTATCTCTCAGGTTGGTGAGGATCCCTACTAGATCGGCGGAGAGGCTGATGTTCGTTGGGAGCTACTGAATCTTCTGGTTCCACTAAATCTTCAGTTACAGCTTGTGTATCTGGAACCTCTTCCAGCTCCACCACTTTGCCACTAATTCCTTTTACAAGAAATTCCTTTTCTAAGAAGGTGGCATATTGAGAAACAAACACCTTTTGTTCTTCAGCATGGTAGAAAAAATATCCTTGGGAATTCTTAGGATATCCCATAAACTTGCAAAGAACTGACCGTGCCTCGAGTTTGTCTGGATTTTGCTTTTTGACATAGGCCGGACAACCCCATATCTTAACTCGTTTAAAATATGGTCTCTTCCGACTCCATATCTCATATGGTGTGGTAGGTACATATTTAGATGGAACTTGATTCAATAGGTATGCTGCTGTTTCCAGTGCATATCCCCAGAAGGAAATAGGTAACTCAGCCGTGCTCATCATAGAGCGCACCATATCTAATAGGGTGCGGTTCCTTCGTTCTGATACACCGTTGTGCTGTGGTGTATATGGAGGAGTCAGCTGAGAGAGAATCCCATTCTCTTTTAGGAAGTCCAGGAATTCATTGCTCATGTATTCACCTCCTCGATCAGATCGAAGGACTTTAATACTTTTTCCGGTTTGGTTCTCGACTTCTTGTTTATATTCTCTAAATTTCTTAAAAGCTTCTGATTTGTGTTTCATCAGGAACACATATCCGAATCTAGAGAGATCGTCAGTGAATGCAATGAAGTACGAAGAACCATCCCTGGAATGTGTAGACATGGGACCGCATACATCACTATGTATCAGTCCCAAGAGTTCGGTAACTCTTTCTCCGTGTCCCGTAAACGGAGTTTTGGTCATCTTGCCTTTGAGACATGACTGGCAAGTGTCATAAGATGAAAATTCGAACGGTTTCAAATATCCATCTTTATGCAACTTAGAAAGTCGTGTCGCATTGGTGTGACCTAGTCTACAATGCCACAAGAAGGATTCGTTCAAATCTGAACTTTTCCTCTTGTGTGTGTTTGTTATACTTAGAACTGTTGATTGATTTAGAACATAAATGCCATTGCACAACATGCCTGATCCAACCAACTTTTAGTTACGGAAAATGTTCATAACATTATCCTGTAATACAAAATTATATTCCTCTTTACTTAACAAAGAAACCGATATAATGTTGCATATCAGGTTCAGTATGTAATAGCATTCGTTCAGAATCAATGTGTTACCAGTTGGTAATGTAAGGTGATATTCCCCGACAGTCTTAGCTGCAACAATTGCACCATTTCCAACTCTTATGTCTTTATCACCTTCTCCAAGTTCTCTACCTTTTCTAAGCCAATGTAACTGATTACATATATGGGATCCTGACCCGGTATCTAATACCCAGGACGTAGGGCAGATGGAGAAACAGTTCTCTGTAACGAACACACCCGAAGAAAATGCATCAACATGTACTTTCTTCATTCGGGTGGCATGGGAATCCTGGTATTCCCCTATGTCCTGTTCATTCCTATAACTCTTATAAGAAAGAACGGAACCAACGTTCCCCAGCACAGTATAACTTGCGGGTTCAGTCAATACATCCATATTATTATCTTGATTAAGGCATGACATGGTCGCTACCTGGAGAGAGAGAGAAGAAAACACTTTAGCGTATGCTCTTGCAAGATCAGGTTGGTTATTATCTTATCTAATCAGGATGGCTCCCACTGGTTAATATCAAATCTTCCTTCAAACCCTAAAAGGAAAGACTAGCCGGGATTAATTACACCCTACAACATCGCCGATCTTTCAGCCAGGCCAATGTCGGTACTTTGAGGGAGGTTCCCCGTGCTTTCGCACGGACCTAATTAAAGTAAACCTCGTTTTCCGAGAGGCGTAACCCCATTGACACCTTTCTAGACACCTACTTGATCGGCTAATTGTAGTGTGTAAAACTCTCCCAGGAGTAACTCTTACTCGCAGTGGGTATCGGGATCCAACTATCTCATAGAAGGTATGCAATCTCATTGCAAATTTCAACATTTGAAATTCCCGATAATATTTTGCCCCTAGCAGCTATATGACCTTAACATAGTCAACAAATCATAAGTGCTAGTCGAGTTCAACCCGTCATTTCCTGATTGAATTAAACCCACCCGCACGACCCTTAACATAGTCAACAAAGTCGCACGACTACCCTAATCCAATCGCATCATATGCTTATACAGATAAGCACTAATCATCTACCGCACACTACGCTTTAACATAGTCAACAAACGTAGCACGAATACTAACTAGTACTTATCTGAAATGACAGAGGGCTACGACAGGTTTTTCTGAAAACCTATTGCGTAATGAACTTGATATCGTTGTAGAATCAAGTGAAGTTTTGAAATGGAGTGATTTTGAGGCTTTTCTAGTTTTGCTAAAGGGGTCACTCCCGGTGAAGGGATCGTCGGCCCTTTCCTCGTTGAATGAGGTGCGGGATATATCATATATATCACTGTGCAAAGCAGAAACTATAGAAGCAATCAAAAACAAACCGAGTCTGTAGCATCTGCCAGTTATTGCTAAAAGGGTCACTCCCGGTGAAGGGATCTCGGCCCTTTCCTCATCGAATAAGGTGCAGGGTATATCATATATACCGCTATGCAAAGCAAAACTGTAGCTATCCTTTTTATTTGAAAATTTGATTCTACAACATCTTTTAGGTTTCTTTTCTTTCATTAACCACATTAATGAAGTCCCATCATTTAAGTCACCTAAACATCACAGATAAATACGACGTACATTTATGCCATCCGCATTCGCCTCGATGTCCCCTCGTGCACCGTTAGGTTAGGTAACTAACGACAGAGCAGGGCAGGGCAGGGCTAGTGCGGGTGTAAAACATAAGAAACGCTTATATAATATATCATATATACTATATACTGTATCCATCAGAACATATCAAATGATCACATCACAGATATCGCAGCAGAAACATAAATATAATGTGGGATATACTAGGACGTCCGTATTTAGTATTTAGCCAAAATAGAAAATACGGATTCCACAGTCGCGATGAATAGCCAAGCCCACACCCTGGACCCCTACGAGAGCGGCAAGCGACTCTACCAATTCTGGAGTTTAGGAGACCCGGTCTCGACTCCTCGAGATGGCCTCCTACTGAACCCCAGAACCCGGTCACCCGTGCTCTCCTCCTTGGGTCCATCCTAATGCGGAAAAGTAAATAATATACAATACAGGTGGCATCAACCTCAACCCGGAAGTGCCCCAAATAAAAGAATATTACATTATATTTGAATTTACATGAATGAAAATATAAAACTCTCATCTCACATAAAAAAAAACCCGGCTATTCAATCGCGACAATCCTGCACATCATATCTCAGCAACACATAATATCTCATATCATCAATGTAAGTAAGTATGCATACACCGATTGTCGTCGACGTATAGCAACGACAATCGGCAATACCACTACATACTACACTTACGGTCACAGAAAAGAAAGTGTAAAATAGCAATATCTGGAATCCACATTCTCCTTAGACATCGTAAATGCGAAATATCACATACCTCGTATTTTATGTCTTATAATATGAATTCCACACATTGCATCACATTCCAGATAATTAGACAGTATTAAAGTTTTCGAACGAACGATCAAATACCCAAGATTCCCTAAAGCTCAACACTTGAGCGGAGTTCAAAAACTTGGAGTGTGACACAGTAGTAGCGGTCCAGCCGTAGAAGGGTCAAGCCAACGCCTCACATGTGGCACGCCGTACTGCCCCAAACCCTAAGGTTCAAAGGGCAGTTCAAGATGGTCACATAATCGAGTTAAGGTTTGTTGTCTTCTAGAGGGACCACCACAAAACTTGCACGAACCTCCGAAGGATTTAAACCCCATGAAAAGTGAGCAAATGATAGTCGTTCGAACACTTCAATACTTTCTAGATTTACCCGGAAAAGCCACGAAATCAAAATTCCGATCGAACGGTCGAGTCCAAAACTATCTCCAGAATTTTCAGCACTAAATTCAGATTAAAAATATCCTAAAAAATATACAAGCAGAATCCAGCATTACTGTACAAAATTTATTCAGTGAATGATGTGTACGGCCGGGGAACCGCGGCCTAAGCAAGCTTAGGCCGCGTTCCCGCGGCAAGAATAACAGTTCATTGAATAATTTTTATACCGTAATTCTTATATTTTCCTGCTGAATTTTTTACATATTTTTAATTCTGAAAAACAGCAGTTTTTAAAAAATGTCCAGAGAGCACTCAAAATTCCGTATTTTCGTTCGATCGGAGTTTTAACTTCGTTAAAGTGTCGCCTAATGTTCTAGGTCGGCTCTGATACCATTGTTGGGTTAGCCTAGCACCTCATCAAGGGTTTAGAAGCATCACATGAACCAAAGGTGGAGTCTTTAGGGTGCTAAGTTAGCGAACATAGAATCGTTCCTAGAAAAATTAGGGTTTCAAATTTTTCACATCATCATATGAAAGAAAAGCTGGGGTTTAGAGAGTACAACCTTTGTAGCTCCCTACGCTAGACTCCTCGGCTGCTTGGGGTTTGAAAAAGCTCCACTTGAACTCCTCGAGGTCACCGATGATCCACCCGGAGTCCGCTTTGTCCAAGCTTGCAACTTTATCCGATCAAGTGAACGAAATCAAGCTAACACTCCAAACAAGTGGGCTAGACTTGTGTAGAATGGTGTTGTGGTTCTCTTTCTCACTTCAAAATCCTAACTTGATGATTATATTGCTCACTACAAGAATCTAGAGAGCAAAATGATAGAGGTTGATGAAGATGATGGCTTTTTAGAAGAAGAGAAGAAAAAACTCTCTATAGAAAAATGAAAAATATAAGTATATATATTTTCCATCTCTCATTTCAAACCATGGTTAATTATATAGATATTATTGTAATTGAGTTAAAAGCACAAAAGGAAAATAAACCAAGGGTTAAAAGATAGGTGAGCATGGTAAGGTAAAGAAAATTGTAGAAACATTCTATCATTTAACCCTTTTTCTTTTCCTTTTTGTTTTAATTCAAAAGTAATAAAAATCCATATAATAACCATGGTTTGATTCTTATATTGCCACCATTCTCAATGTATAAGCAACCATGATGGATGTATGTATGTATGTATGTGTATATGTACATCCATATGTGCATGAATCAAAAAGGAATGCATACATGCATCCATACATCCATAGAAACAAGAAAGGATTTCAAGTGAGAATCTAATGGTTAAATGATAAATCAACACTTGATTTATCAATCCGGCCATATCACATACGACCCATACCAAAAGCAAGCCGCCCGATCAATATACGGTATCCTATACGCGCATTTTAATCGGGTCCATGCGCATATCGCATACGCGCACCACAACGTTTCGCCTGGACTAGGAAACTCCATTGTGGGACTCTGAGACTCGTCAATACGCCGGCAGTGGGTGATGATCATATCAAGCACCCCCAAGCCGCAAGCGGTCAGCTAAACGTAACGGCCACCCGGGTATTGAGCGATCAGAAGAGAACAAGCGAACCTGCTACAACACCCGTCGAGCCAATCGGCGACACTACCGTGCAGTCCGGTCTCCTCGTCTGATATGTTGCATATCAAGTCTAGGGGTGGTAAACGTCAGACCCCAATAACCGATAAGTCGTGCCGATGTGAGGCTCATAACAGGCCAAGAAACTATTGGTAACACTTACCAGCAAATCTCTGAATGAGCCCTGGCCAGAGACTTCCCTGTTACGGCCAATTGAGCACAGCGCAACATCAACCCCCAATACCGGGAGAGACGAAACCCCTCCTATCGCTCATTGCCTCCATGTGACTCGGGACTGTACCCAAAAACCACCGTTTTGCATGCCCTCATGGACGTGGTAAGGTGGAGATCAAAGCACAGTGGGAATCACACAAAACTCTATGACGATCTCGGGTCTACAGACTAACCTGCACAAGTGTCACCTGAGAACTGCCATCTGACGTGAGGTATAATACCATCTGGGAGTTCTCGGCGAGTCCGTCCAGTGTACCCAGTCTCCACTGAGCACCCGTATACTATCTCTGATGTCAAACACCAATGGATATGGGATCATCCATCGCCCATCTCATGGGTCGAGAAGCGTATACGCTAGTCTACACTGGTATATCGATGCCCCGTCTCGATACACTTACGACTAGGGACCTTGAAGGATGTACTTATGGACTACCATGTCCCCACTAGTATGATCTGCATCATAGTCCAGGTAGTCAAGTACACATCCTAAGGGCTTTACCAACATGTAACTATAAGACAATTTAAAGAGACTAGTATACATGTTAAGATAAAGAGCAACCAGATAGCATACTATCATATCGACGAGCAAGAAAGTCATCTCTATATATGTCCAAGCATCCAATATAATATACATCATCTGTACAATACTGGCCTCTAGGGCATACATACAACTAATAATCTCCCACTTGCACTAGGGCCAGCTGCTGTAGTATCGCATACCAAGCATCCCGAAGAGTCTGTCAAACTGTATCTGGGGAATGGCCTTCGTGAGTGGATCCGCCGTGTTGTTCTTCGTGTCAACTTTCCTGACCTCGATCTCCCGGCGATCAACTATCTCCCGGATCAGGTGATACCGCCTCAGAATATGCCTGGATCGCTGATGGGACCTGGGTTTCTTGGCCAAAGCCACCGCTCAATTGTTATCGCAATACAAAGATATTGGATGCTCAATGGATGGAACCACTCTAAGTTCAGTAATGAACTTCTTGATCCAGACAGCCTCTTTGGCAGCATCGTTGGAAGAGATGTATTCAGCCTCCATCGTCGAGTCTGCCACGGTTTCCTGCTTGGAACTCTTCCAGCTCACCGCCCCTCCGTAAAGGGTAAAGACAAATCCCGACTGCGACTTAGAGTCGTCCTTATCACTCTGGAAGCTCGAATCGATAAAGGACTCCACTTAGAGTTCTCCATTACCATACACCAAGAGCATCTCTTTAGTCCTTCGCAAGTACTTGAGAATGCTCTTCACAGCTGTCCAGTGACTCTCTTCAGGATCAGCTTGATACCTGCTCACTACACATAGTGAGTATGCTACATCGGGTCTGGTACATAGCATCGCATACATGATAGAGCCTACAGCCGAAGCATAGGGTATCCCTTGCATGCGAGTTCTCTCCAAATCAGTTTTGGGAGACATCTCTTTGGAGAGAGTGACTCCAGAGATCGTGAGTAAGTTCCCACGCTTGGATTCTTCCATACTAAGCCTCTTTAGTATGGTGTCAATGTACCTGGATTGGGACAATCCCAATATCCGTTTGGATCTATCTCTATAGATCCTTATTTCCAATATGCAGGAGGCATCACCAAGATCTTTCATTGAGAATCTTTGTGATAAGAAGAGCTAGACCGATTGCAGCATAGGAATGTCATTTCCTATCAAGAGTATGTCGTCTACGTACAATACGAGGAAGACAACCTTACTCTCTGCTACCTTCTTGTAGATACAAGGTTCATCTGGGTTTTTGACGAAATCAAACTCTTTGATAACGACGTCAAAGCAGATGTTCCAACTCCGCGATGCTTGCTTTAATCCATAAATGGATTTAAGCAGCTTGCATACCTTCCCGCTGCTCCCACTGTCTACGAAGCCCTCTGGCTGAGTCATGTACACGCACTCTTCTAAATCACCATTTAGAAAGGCGGTCTTAACATCCATTTGCCAGATTTCGTAGTCATGATATGCAGCGATGCCAAGCATGATCCGGATGGATTTAAGCATAGCCACTGGAGAAAAGGTTTCGTCATAGTCCACACCTGGTCTTTGACGAAAACCTTTTGCAACAAGTATAGATTTGAAAGTCTCCACTTTCCCATCTACACCAAGTTTTTTCTTGAAGATCCACTTGCTCCCAATGGGTTTTACCCCTTCAGGAGCAACTTCCAAAGTCCATACTTTGTTGGTGTACATGGATTCCATCTCGGACCGCATAGCATCCAGCCATTTCACTGAGTCCCTACTCGTGATGGCCTGCTCGAAGCTAGTTGGGTCATCATCCTCCATGATGCAATCCTCGCTCCCACCATCCATGAGAAAACCGTAGTATCTCTCAGATTGCTGGTTTTTTCGGCTTACTTAAATTGCATTACGCCTGTTGATGTTACGTAGTCTAAGTGCCGATCATGTGCCTAAATTGGGTCGTGACATACACAATCGCAATCGCTATTAACATCAAGTCCGGAAAACCAATACGGCATACGGTGCACTCATAGGTTAGAACCTATAGCCTACGTATGCAAAACAACCAAACAACCCTCGTCGTTGACGTACAAACATCCAACGACCCAATACAATATCAAATACCAAAACCCAAGTTTTAGAATCGCAAAACACGAAAACAGCAACCTAGGAAAACCACTCCCAGATTCCAGTATAGGACAAACTGGTGAATTTTGCATACTGGGTTGGTCTAGATATAATCTAAAGGAGATACAGACTAAGAATCAACATCTTTCACCCTGATGTGGCCGCAATTTGCGGCCACAGGGAATTTATTTGCGTCCAGATAATGAGGGGAGGGGCTCAGGTTTCAAGGGGTGATTCATGTTTGCCTACACGTCTCACAGTTAAGGGAACTTAATTTATAGTGGTCTCGGATCATTCCGGATTCCCATATACCAACAAAATCTGTCAAAAATCCAACGTCGGGAAATTATAAATCTGTGTATTGGTTTCTAATCCGGGTCTTGGCCAGTAAAATCAACGGTAAGGTCTTATAACATAAACTAAACATCACCAATCTGTAACATCCCCTAAACATGACCTAACCTTCTCTTGGGATTTTCCAAACATCACTAATCTAACAAGTTTAACTATATACTAAACTAGGATGCTAGGAAACTTAAAACTAAACTAAATGAAGGAAGATATACTTCATTTGGGCAACTCAAGAAAAACCCAAGCTTCTCAAAGTCTCCAAAATCTGAATTTGCAAGGTCCAATGTGTCGAGGAAGAAGTGTGGATCATTTTTAATGAAGAGCGTGTAGGGTTTTAGCAAGGCTTTTGAGATGAAAAATGGAGGTGGAGGTGTAGGGAGATTGTAACATTTCAAAAAATATAAAATATTATTTTGGAATTTAATATTAAAATAATATAACTCCCGAAAACTGCCCGATTTGCGAAATTGGGGTTTTCGAAAAAGGGTCTAAATATATTCCAATATTTGTAAAATAAATGGAAATTAAAATGATTTATTCATTTAAAAATATATTTACCGGATTTGGAATTTTTATAATTTATTATTTGCAGTTTGGATAAAAATTGATTAGTGCACTGCTAATCGCGATTAAGCCAAATCCGTGTTTCTACAGTTTTCCATGGCAGGTGCACCATGACATGTTACATGTTGCTTTACTTGCATTTGTGATATTCGGTTTTGTCTGTGAGAAGAAAAGAGAAAAGAAAAGAAATGAATTATTGGAGAGAGAGATGGGACACAATGATGAAGGGTAAGCATGCAATGAGAGAGAGTGAGGTGTGAATTAGAGATGGAGAGAGAGAGAGAGGGCAGCCACATTAGTTCCTCCCCATTTGTTTTCCTTCACCTTCTTCTTCAACTCATTTCCCTCCATCTCCAAATATTCATCCAAACCCTATACTCTCTTCACAAAAGTTGATCCCCATCTCACCCTCATTACATTGGACCCATCAAAGTTGGATTTTGTAGACTTTAGATTTTTAGGGTTTTGCTTGGTTGCATTCATGAGGTATAATCCGTTTCAATTAGTTTAGTTTAAGTTTCCCTAGCTTTCTAGTTAGTTTTGAATTGGTTTAAAGTGTGGATTGTGATCTTGGATTTTCTCAAGTTGCTGTTGAGGGACAAGTAGGGGTGTAAGGAGTGCTTTAAGACCTTAGGGATTGATTTCAAGACCTGGGTATGAGAGTAAAACCCGATACACGATCTTAGGAATTGTTCCGTATCAATTTTATGACATTTAGCATGCCTACGGGGAATCTGGGATGACCCGGGAAGTTTCTGAGTAAAGAAAACAATACCAGAGACCTGGTGGGACCAATAGGAAGCTACCCTGCAAGTACAAGCCCATTCCCTCACCTTTTGGCCGAGCTCACCGGAATTTGGAGAAATGTGGCCGGCCTAAATGTTGGTGTTTGGGTCTAGGCTGGTCCAGCAGCTCACTTATTTTATATACAAAGCCACTGCATTGTTTGTTTTGTCTCTTTTCACCCGACTGAATATCTTGGAGCACATTGGTGTGATTTTTGGATATGTTTTCCGTATTTTGAATGCTTGGTTTCGGTAATTGGTATTGTATTTGGTTGTTGGGCATTTGTACATCAACAACAAGGGTGTATGGTTGTTTTTGCATGCGTAGGCTATAGGTTCTAACATATGAGCGCACCGTGTGCCGTATCGGTTTTCCGGATTTGATTTTAATAGTGATTGCGATTGTGTATTATTGTTGGTACCTTCGCATGGATTCCGAGGCGATGGAGTATGGCGTCATCGACTTCGGAAAGTAAGGATCAAGGTGAGTAGATCTATATCTACGGGGGAAGTCGGGTGGATGGCGTATAGCACCCCCGCAAGTTTTTGATAGAAACCGATCTATAGGATACCGTCGTAGAAACCTAGATTAGGAAACTGGGGATATGGCTAAAGGGATAGTTAGAAGTGATATTATATGATTAATACGTGATTAATAAGTGATATGATATGATTAGACAAGATTTGAGGATGATGATTGACGATATTGCCGTATTGGGTAGGTGTAAGTGTGTCATCCGAACCATACCTATTTTGAAACTGAAGAATCATATGCATCTCTTAAACAGATAACTTGAGGGACATTACGGATTTTCAAACGATATCTTTTCCTTAAAAACACCGTAGCCCTTACTTTCAAAACTACGATTCACATCTTTTAAAAATCGATCGTAAGGTTCGTGTGTGGATGTTAGATTAGATACGTATGCTTATAGTAAATTTAGAATGTAGAAATATAAGATGACTTAGTGTGATGAAAAGGATATACGATGCGATATGACGACTTGATTGATATGTCGGTATACGGATGCGAGTCGATTGAGATGATTGATACCTTTGCTGGTCCTCCGATATGAGATTGTTATAGATGCAACCTGTGATGTAGGTATATAGATTTATAAAATGTTGTGAATATTGAGTGATATGGCGTATGACACGTTAGGTCCGTACCCTCATCGTCATATAGGTTTATAAGATCCCTAATGGTTTAATGCCGCCGTACGATGATTTACCGTACGTGATGAGTTTTGTGATGATTGATCCATACCCTTGACTAGAGGATACAATAAGATGTATTGTACCGTACGTGATACTGTGAGGCTAGATGCCGATTGTTAGATTCACCGACTCGGATATATGGTAGATATGTATACCTGGTAGCGTTTCACATAGGATACATTATGCTACGTTCATGTCACTCTCATTGCATTTCATATACCTGTGCTGGTACACCTACACCATTATCGATGATGCGTATGTTACACTTACACAGATTGGCCGGCTCACACACTTCATCATCGATAATTGCCATGTCACTACACAGTAGAATTGCTGCATCATGATATGACTCCTTGCAAAATTTACTTGCTATAGTTACTTATGCACCTTTATACGATGTTGCATTTGACTTTGGAGAAATTGGGAACCGCAGAATATATATTTTGAAACTGGAATCATATAAAAGAGCGTTTTTCTCTTGAAATGTGCATATTACTGTTCCATGTGCATGATATACGGATATATTTACATTTCTATTATATGTCACATACATCATGCTTTATGATTATACGCATTGAGATATGCTGTTTTCATGAGATTTCTTGATTTGAGAACAGTGGTTATTTCAAAAGAAGTATGTACTGTTTTAAAAACCCGGTTTCTCTTGATATGATATTTCAGTGCAACCACCATGCGTTTTCTCGGTTTTGAGACGTGTGACAGTGATACCCGATTCGAGGAGCTGGATGAGGCTGTTTGCGGGTACATGGTAGACCAGGTATGGTACCCCAGGGCAAGAACGAATTGTTGTGCAGTAGAAGATGATCCTGGCAGAGGGACTACTACCTACCGATGATTGGTTGGACCTAGCGGTTATCCGGAGGATACCGACCGGAGTCGAGAGATAGATAGGGGCCGACCAGTTTTGCCGGAGCCCGAGGGACGATCCCGCAGACGGAGCCCGTGGGCCGATCCGGACTGACAGAGCCCGAGATATGAGGATTTACGTGTCGATGCTGGACACTCAGGTTCCATGATTTTGATATGTCGCGAGGGACACATGTTGATTTATATCCTCATACTTTCATGCATATACTTTTATGATAATTACATGCATGATGTTGTTGTGTCATCGGTGGATACGTGGATGAGATCCACATCCATACAGGCATTGATCATATGGTTGGATGATATCCACATGCTGATAGGCGTTGATTATATTGTTGGCACAATTACAGATACGGTCACCCTAGATATCATAGTATTACCCTTATGATATAGTTGACCTAGGAATCGTTGTTTATTTGATTTCTACCTGTTGATGTTTTTCAACTCACGTGTTGGCAACTCATCCCAGTTGTGCCACAGTTCTTGATGGTTGACCGCATGGATCAGTAGCGGCATCGCTGGCACACAGCTGCATTCGGGTGTTTTGCTTTTGGTAGGTGGTATATGTTAGATCGTACCCATCTTGTATTTATTATTTCTATTGTAACTAGTCAACTCCATCAATCAAACTAGTATTTGTATAAGTAATGAGGCTCAATGAGACTTGTGGTTGCGAGACTTGGAGCGAGGGGTTTTCCGCTACCAGTGGTTTTGATGTCTTGCTTATTTCTTTATCTTTTGTGGTGATCTTCTCCGTTGGGCGTTGTATACTTATATTTATGCTTTGTGTGGTTGTGGATCCGCCGATTGGCGAAGTCCTAGCTCTCTCTTGGGGATGCCTTTTTTATTACTATGTATTATGGCTTTGGATCAAAATATACAAACGATGTGCTGCCCAAATTTTTAAAAGACGAAACTTGTTTTCAACTAGTAACACCCACTTGCATTTTTTTTTCATGTTCCACTATTTATGCATCTAAGAAAACTTTTGATATCATTATACCGTATTTCAAAACTTCACCTCTTTTATTTTTTTAAAAAGGGTTTATATTTCTGGGCTTCGGCTTACTTGAATTACGTTATGCCTTTAGACGTGGCGTGATTTAAGTGCTGGTCATGAGCTAATTTTGGGTCATGACAAAGTTGGTATCAGAGCGCTAGTTTTAACCTTGGTTCGAGTCTAGATTTGACAATGTGGAATCTGGGGCGTGATTTATTTTGGAACCTAGGCTTGACCTTATAGAACTTAGACTTGAACGGGGGGTATTAGACCCGAACATTTGTTTCATAGGGTGACCCTGATTGATGGAGTAGGTAGCTTGAGTAGAGTGGCGTACCATACGTATGTTCCGCAGCATATTTACGATACGATACTCCACTTAAGAAAACTTAAGATGTACATATTTTGAGATCTGTGATTCTCTTCGTACCCATGATTATACATCCATTTGAGATCCTTGATTCTGTTCGTTTCCATGATCATACTTTTATTGATGTTGTTTATTCTTATGATCATGTATCCATTCTGGATCTGTCGCTTTCTTTCATGCCCTTGATCTATTTTCATCGATAAACGCTTGAGGTTCCTGTCAACATGGTTTGAACGCAGATTGAGCTGCTGCTGGTGTTGCGGTCAGGGCGAACTCGTCATGGACGAGGACCGGACATTGTGTTTTCTGGTAACATGGGAACGTCTCGATTTAGTGTTTGTGTTGTGACCTCTTGTTGAGGCGAGTGTTTTGTTTTACACCAGATGATTGGTCCATTGTTAGAGCTGCTATTTGTGAGAGGACCGTTGATGTACAGCCTGCCTCAGGGATTGTGATGTCGTCTACCGTGTGGACAGATGACCCGGCTGTTGCTGAGATTGATGTGATGTCGCTTTCAGAGCTTACGAGCTGAGATCGCTAGAGCTGAGATCGCAGAAATGCGACAGATGATAGCTAGTCTATCCCGAGTTGAGAAACGAAGGAGATTCGTCAGATTGATACGCCGACGCAGGCCCAGTTGAGTTGAAGATTTCCAGTGTGGAGAGTCTTACTCAGATCTAGAGTAGACCGATCCAGAGATGACCGTTGATGTATCGTCTTTCCTGGAGGATTGAGGCATTGTTTAGCATGCGGACGAAGGGTATTCGCGTGTCGTCTTGGCGAAGTTAAAAGGTTCGAACGAATGTCAGAAACCCATTTTTCCAAGTTTAAGGTATTCGGAGGAAAATACGAGTAATTCTTCGGATCCTCTAGAAGAATGAAACTCTAGCTCGACATGATGATCATGGAACTACTTTTGAACCTTAGGGTTTGCGGCAGTTTAGCAGTGCCATCAGTGAGGCTTGGATTTGCCTTCTACGGTTGGTCTATAGGTACTGTGACATGTACTGGATATTATTAAACTATGCTCATGTGTTGAGCTTTCGGAGAATTATGGGACTTTGATGAATCGATCGAAAAGTTGGACGTCGTCCGGATATCATATGATAGGAGACCAGTAAGTTGACCAGCTTCGGATAGGAGGACCTCACCCAGATGCGTTGTGAGTTGATCGAGAACGGACGGGTACAGAGTATTACTCCGATAGCTGGGATGAGCCCCCGAGGACGTGTTCGAATAGATATCTTCTACAGAGTGATGAAGATACCGAGTTCGTGATTTTGAGTCCATGTGAGAGATTCGGGATTGACGGTAGCGGAGAAGATTTGCAGTGCGCAGATAGCAAGACGGGACGTCGAAGTGGACGATGATACAGACGAGCTGTTGTTACTCCCCGACGAGATTAAAGATCTGATATGTGTACAGGGGCGTTGAGATACGACCAGTTCCCGAGGAAATGTTGTGTGGAGAATGCAGATGTCCAGAAGACGAGAAAAGATTATACAAGAGTACTAGCCTCCGTATAGTTCGTCATAAGCGAGATAGGAAGAGACCTTGAGCAGGTTCCTTCCAGGACACTGCTGCGATAAGATTTGCACACAGGATCAGTTGTGTCGCATATATTCAGAGGACCAGAGGCCGACTCCAGTGACGTGCTGCTTTACGAATGGTCATGCTAATTGGCCGAGAGAAGACCAGAGGAGTGTCAGAGCGGAATCATTTCCGTTAGTACACCTGACCGGGCTAATGAGCCGATGGATTGCGAGATTTGTAATCCACAGAGAAAATGAGGACCCGGAGATAGAGGATGCCAGACCGTGAGCAGAAGGCAAGAGGATGTTCTTGCTCTGCCAGTTTTGGGTGCACCGATATTTTTCGACATTGTAGGAGGTGTACCTCTATGTCATTTGTTGCGATTTGCGTTTGTGATCCGAGTATCACGCTTACATCGCTTGGATTTGAGTTTTGATGATTGAGTTTCATGATATTATTTTCGTGCACCATGGCTGCACCTACTAGGTATTCACCTTTTTTGCATAATTATTGCACTTGATATATGTTTTTATACACCGTAGTGATGGTTTATGATTTGTGCATGTCTATTGCACTTGATATTGATTTTGTGCTTTGACTGCACATGTTTATGATTTCGTGGATTTCATACAGTTGCCTTGATTTTGTGCATGTGGTATGCACTCAATTTGATTTTTGCACTCGGTATAGCTCACATATGCTTGCAGTGCACAGATACGTGTTTTGTGCATGCAGTTGCACGCGTTTATGATTTTATACACCTTGGTACACTCGGTGTTGTTTTTTATACGCATTTGAGTTATGGATTTGTATTTCGTGCACTGGATGCACCATATTTGTATTTCATTCACTGGATGCACTGTATTGTATTTCGTGCACCGGATACACTGTATTTGTATTTCGTGCACTGGATGCACCATATTGGATTTTGTGCACTTGATGCACCAGATTTGCACTTCGTGCATTTGTTGCACTAGATTTTCATTTTGTGCATTGGTTGCACAAGATTGTTATTTTGTGCATTTGTTGCACCGGACGGGTATTCGTGCATTAGTTGCACTAGATTTTTATTCCATATATTGGTTGCATCCGATTTATGTCTTTGAGCATTTGTTTTAACAGACTTATGTTTTTGCGCGCGTTTGCACTTGATGTTCGTTTTCGTTCATGATACTGCACTAGATGTTTTATACGAACCTGACGCACTTGGGTTGGATTTTTGCGCATATTAGGCATTTGATATTGGATTTTGTGCGCATCGGATGCACTTGAGTGAGAATTTACTCGTGCATGTTGGATGCCCTTGATTCATATTTTATCCGTGCATATTGGATGCGATTTTATTCGTGCATGACGGATGCACCTGATTTGGATATTTGCGCATGTTGGGCACATGATATGAGATGTGATTTTGTGCACACCGGATGCACTCGATTGGGATTTTCGTTCGTGCATGTAAGTTGCACTGGATTGAGATTTTCGTGCCCTCTAGATGCACTTGACATTGTTGTCGTGCACACCCGTTGCACTGGACTGATGCTTTCATGAACACTCGTTGCACTTAGTTTTGGTTTTTTGCACATTCGTAGCACCTGTATTTGGATTCGATTTCCGTGCACACAAGACGCACGTGATTATTATATACGCCTTTCGAGGCTGATTTCGCTCTTGAGCATCTTGTTTTCATGATGAGCACTATGTTACGTAGTAACCAAACATAACTGATCTGAGGACAGTACCTGAGTACTTTGCATGCATTAAAAGTTTAAAAAGAGGTTTTCAAAAAGGAGCTATAGTCTCGATATTTCCTATATGTCCGTGAGTGACACGAACGTTTACAAAGGAAAACCTATTGGGATATTTCAAAATGGACGAGACGTATATATGAGCAAAACATATACGAAACTATATTTATTATTTTACAAATGAGCGTCCGTCACTTGTGCCGCGAGTTACGCATCACACGGCGATTCAGAAAAGATTTTGCATGTGTTTTATTCAGTTTAAAGGATTTTTCCAAGGATGCGTACTATATATGTATTATAGTATTCGACTAGTGCATATTGGATTTCAGTAGTGGATTTCAAGATCTGTATCTCCATTGTAACTCCGATGATATGCGTGCAAATCCGATGATTTGCATGATGCTTGACGGAGTTCGATTTTGAGTTTCGTACTCGTTTTCATACCCACGCGTTGCGCTGTGGTATTTCTATATCTTCCGTGATTTCGGAGCCCTGTTGATTTGAGCTGATTATTGAAATGTTTTAGATTTTGGGGGTTTAAATTTAAATTCAGGGACCGAATTTATTTAAGGGGGGAAGATTGTAACATTCCAGAAAATATAAAATATTATTTTTGGAATTTAATATTAAAATAATATATCACCCGAAAACTACCCGATTTGCGAAATTGGGGTTTTCGAAAAAGGGTATAAATATATACCAATATTTGTGAAATATATGGAAATTAAAATGATTTATTCATTTAAAAATATATTTACCGGATTTGGCATTTTTATAATTTATTATATGCAGTTTGGATAAAAATTGATTAGTGCACTGCTAATCGCGATTAAGCCATATCCGTGTTTCTACAGTTTTCCATGGCTAGTGCACCGTGACATGTTACATGTTACTTCATTTGCATTTGTGATATTTGGTTTTGTTTGTGAGAAGAAAAAATGAATTATTGGAGAGAGAGAGGGGACACAATGATAAGGGGTAAGCATGCTATGAGAAAGAGTGAGGTGAGAATTAGAGAGGGAGGGAGAGAAGGCAGCCACATTAGTTCCTCCCCATTTGTTTTCCTTCATCTTCTTCTTTAACTCATTTCCCTCCACCTCTAGCCCATGATCCATCTCCAAATATTCATCCAAACCCTATACTTGTAAGTCCACGGTAGCGCCCCGGCCGTCTAACAGACGCCAAATGCGGAACAAAAACTTTTTAGAAACTGGCGCTATCGTGTACCGTAACCCGGATCTGCCATTAAAGCTAAACTAACAAACTACAAAGTGGGTAGAAGAGTTATACCGAACGATCCGAGTCTTTCGGTCTTCAACCATCATCCCACGCTTGTTGCGGCTGCTCCGATCTCCTCGATCTCCAATCTTGTCGTCCAGGTGGCACCACGTCGACGGATCTTTAAACGGGCTCCCGCCTCTGAACCGAGGCAACTCGATCGTCAAGTTGTAGGGTTCCTAGGCACACTCAAGAGGTTCCACAGGGCATTAACCATGCCAAATTAAAAAATTTCGGTGCCAAAAAACCCTAAACTAGATCGTTAACTAGAGATTAGGCGAAAAGTAAAGCTAGCAAACGACTTTGCTACTAAGTGAAAGGGATTACAACCTTTGTAGATCCGGTCCACCACTTCTTTAGCTCCGTGTTGACGTCCCTCCGCTGCGATCATCGGATCCCGGACTCTCGCGATGGTTTCGTCGAAGAAATGATCGAGCTAGGTCATTGACTTTGAGGCCGAAGATGATCTACGTCGGGGAGAGTCAAACTCAAGCTATTCCTTCACTTGGTCGAAAACTTTATGAAGAGAACACCCTATACTACATGGCAAGTGGTAGAGGATGAAGAAATAGGAAGTGGGTTCACTTTAGAATTGGATTTCTCACTCTTTTTACCATGGCACCATTGGAGCTCTCAAGCTTTTGTGAGCTTGATGAAGATGAAGAAGAAGAAAAAGGAATTATCTCCAAATGAAAACTTATCCAAAAAGAATAATAGCACCATGGTTGAGTTAAGCCCTCATGCTTAACTCATGTAGAGAATTAACCAAGGCTTTAGGTTAAAGGTTAGGTTAAGGAATATCAAAAGAAATGACAAAAGAGTGGACTTTGTCAAAGCTTCTCCAAGCTTCTTCAAGCTTGATAACTTTGACTAAGTTAAACCCTTTGTTAAATCTTAAGATGAAACAATAACCCTAATCTTTACCCTAATCTTGGCATGGGTCTCATACACACATCTAGTATGTATCATCAAACATGATACAAACATATTGTAGGGCTCCTAGGCTTACTAATGAGGTCTCACAAGGCATCAACCATGCCAATTTCAAATTTAAACGGTGCCGAGAAACCGTAGAACGGATCGTTGGCTAGATTTCTAGGCGAAAATTAAACTAGTTAACACTTAACTACAAGAATACGGAAATACAACCTTTGTAGATCCGGTGCTCCACCTCCATAGCTCCGCAATGAAGTCCTCTTGCTGTCCAAAACAAATTCCGGGCTCTAGCATCGGTTTCATCGGAGAATAGGCGAGCTAGGTCGTCGATGTCCATGCCGAAGATGATCTACGTCGAAGCATCGCTAGATCAAGCTCCAACTTCACCAAGTCAAGAAAACTTGTGAAGGAAACACACTCTACTACTTGGCAAGAGGTAGAGGATGAAGAAATAGGAAGTGGGTAGACTTTAGAATTGGATTTCTCACTCATTTCCATCAATCACCATTGATGGAGCTTGCTTTCTTCAAGTGAAGAAAGGAAGAAGAAGAAGAATTATGTTATGATAAGTTATCTCAAAAGAATAATAAAAATGGAAACTTATCATAATCTTAACCTTAGTTAGTTGTAGAGAATAGACCATGGTAAGTTATGATGGTTAGGGTTAAGTAAGAGACAAGAATGGTTAACTAAGTCAAAGCTTCATGAAAGTTCATGAACAAACAAAGAAAGCCACCATTATCCTCTTATGCCAATTATTTTATTTCCAAAAAGAATAAATGAAAAAGATAAATAAATGAATAAGGAAAACCAAAACCCTAACCATTTAAATAACAATGGTTTAATTCTTTACACAAACCAAGTAAGTATGCATCATCAAACATGATACAATCAAGTGCACAAAATCATATCGCATATGCAATGCGCACACCCGAGTGAGGAAATCCATTTAAAGTGAACCAATACTAGTTATTGCAAAGTAATATATCAAATATATAATTATGCATTAAATCATTAAATCAACACTTGATTCAATGATCCGGTCATGTCGCACATAACCGACTAGTATCCAATGTATCGGCTTATCGAATCAATCCTCGATTCGATAACTAGGTTATATCGCATACAACCTTTCGACACATTCATCGCGAGAATGAAATACGGTATCACATACACGCATTATTCTCGGTCCCGCACATATCTCATATGCGCTCCTATTTCGTTTCGCTTGAACCAGGAAACCTCTGTGTAGGACTCTAAAGACTCGTCAATACGCCGGCAGCAGGTGATGATCATATCAAACACCCACAAGCCGCAAGCGGTCTGCTAAACGTAACGGCCACCCGGGTATTGAGCGATCAGAAGATCGACGAGCAAGCCCGCTCACACTCCAGTGAATCCAACCAGTAACACTACCGTACAGTCCGGTCTGATCGTCTGATATGTCGCATATCTCGCCTAGGGGTGGTAAACGTCAGACCCCAATAGCTCGATAAGTCGTGTCGATATGAGTTCTATAACTGTTCGAGAAACTACTGGTAACACTTACCAGTAAATCTCAGCAACCCTGGCCAGGGATTTCCTGTTATAGCCAATCGAACACAGCGCAACATCAACCCCCTATACCGGGAGAGACGAATCCCCTCCTATCGCTCATTGCCTCCATGTGACTCGGGACTGTACCCAAAAACCACCGTTTTGCACGCCCTCTTGGACGTGGTAATATGGAAATCAAAGCACAGTGGGAACCACACAAGACTCTATGACGATCTCGGGTCAACAGACTACTCTGTACCAGTGTCACCAGAGAACTGCCATCTGACGTGAGGTATAATACCATCTGGGAGTTCTCGGCGAGTCCGTCCAGTGTACCCAGTCTCCACTGAGCACCCGTATATCATCTCTGATGTCAAACACCAATGGATATGGGATCATCCATCGCCCATCTGTATGGGTCGAGAAGGTATACGCTAGTCTACTCTGGAATATCGATGCCCCGTCTCGATATTCCCACGACTAGGAACAATGAAGGATATACTAATTGACTACCCAGGCCCCACTAGTATGATCTGCATCATAGTCCTGGAAGTCGAGTATACATCCTAAGGGCTTTATCAACATGTAATCAGAGAGACAGAAAGTATACATGTTAAGATAAAGAGCAACCAGATAGCATACTATCTTGTCGAGCAAGAAAGTCCTACCTATATATGTCCCAGCATCCACTACAATATACATCCAATGTACAGTAATAGCCTCTAGGGCATACATATAACTAACAATCTCCCACTTGTACTAGGGCCATCTGTAGCAGTGGTTGCAGTATCACATACTCAACCATCCCATAAAGTCTCTCTTTGGGAAAAGGCCTTCGTGAGTGGATCCGCCGTGTTCTCCTCTGAGTCTACTCTCCTAACCTCGATCACCTTGGATATCAACTATCTCCATGATCAGGTGATGCTGCCTCAGAATATGTCTGGGTCACTGATGGGACCAGGGTTCCAGGGTCGAAGCCACGCTTCCATTGTCATACAATGGCAGGAACCTAGTTCATCTTATGAACCAATATACACCCAAACTTCCTCTTTTGGTAGTATCTTTAATAGCGATGTTACCAGCCTTTATCTTCTAGGTTGCCACGGTATTGAGCTTGGAACTCTTCCAACATACCGTCCCTTTACTGAGGGTAAAGACAGTGCCTGTGACTGACATTCAGTCGTCTTTATCACCCTGGAACACTTCCAGTGATTCTCCCCAGGATCGATTGATACCATCTCACTACAACTAGTGAGTATCCTAACATTCAATTAGATCTATCTCATAGATCCAAAGCTTAGGATTTAGTAGGTATCACTTTGATCCTATATGGAAAATCTTTGTGATAAGCGGAGATTGATCGAGTGTAGCATAGGAAACTCCTTCCCTAACAAGAGTATGTCATCCACGTACTCTACGAGGATCGTCACCATACTCCCTACTACCTTTTTGCTTATACAAGGTTCATCTACCATTTTGATGATGTCAACTTCTTTGACTAATCCATCAAAACAGATGTTCCAACTCCGCGATGCCTGCTTTATCCTATAAAGCATCTTGCACACGTTCCCGCTGCTCCCACTGTCTACGAGGCCCTCTGGCTGTGTTCTTATAGACATTCTCTTCTAAATCATTATTTAGAAAAGTTGTCATGGCACCCAACCACCAGATATCGTAGTCATGGTATGTAGCCGTGGCAAGTAGGATCTGGATGGACTTAAGCATAGTCCCTGGAAAAGGTTTCATCATTATCCGTGCCTGGTCGATGACGAAAACCTTTAACAAGTCTACCTTTGAAAGTCTCAACTTGTCCATCTACACCAAGTAATCTTCTCAAGATATACTTTCTCCTGATGGGGATTTAACCCTTCAGATATCGCAACCAAAGTCCATACTTTGTTGGTGTATATGGATTCCATCTCAGATCGCAAAGCATCCAGCCATTCTTACAGAGTCCCTACTCTTGATGGCCTGCTCGAAACTAGTTGGGTCATCATCTCATGATGCATTCCTTGCTCCCACTGTCATCGAGAAACCGAGGTATCTCTCAGACGGACGAGGAACCCTACTAGATCGGCGGAGAGGCTGAGGTTCGTCGGGAATCTACTGAATCCTTTGGTTCTACCAAATTATCTGCAGTTTTGTACAGCTGGAACCTTTCCAATTCTACAGAACTGATCTTGCCTCGATCTTGTCCGGATTTTGCTTTTGACATAGGCCGGACAATCCCAAATCTTAACTTACTTAAGAGATAGGCTCTTCCCATACCATATCTCATATGGAATTGTAGGCACTGATTTGATTCGAACCTAATTCAATAGGTATGCAGCTTCTCAAGTGCATAACTCCCAAAAGGAAATAGGTAACTCAGTAATACTCATCATAGAGCACACGATATCTAATATTGTGTGATTGCTCCGCCCCGATACACCGTTGTGCTGTGGTGTATTCAGAGGAGTAGTACTGAGAGAGAATCTCATTTTCCTTTAGAATAGTCCAAGGATTCCATGCACAAGTATTCTCCTCCCAGATCTCATCATAGGACATAATACTTATACCCGGTTATTGGTTCTCTACTTCTAACTTATATTCTGTGAATACCTCAAAAGGTTCGGACTTATGTTTCAACAGGAACATATGACTGAATCTTGAGAGATTATCAAAGAATATAATGAAGTAAAAAGAACCAGTCCTGGCATGTGTAGACAGGAGACCTTACATACATCATCATGTATCAGTCCCAAGAGTTTACTAACTCTTTCTCTGTTTCCAGTAAACAGAGCTGGTGTCATTATATCTTTGTGACATGACTGGCAAGTTTCACAAGATGTAAATTCAAACTGATTTAAATATGCATCTAAATGTAACTTCAGCCAGTCGGGTCGCATTGATATGACCTAGTCTACAATGCCTCAAGAATGATTCGTTCATTTCTGAACTCTTCCTCTTGTGTGTGTTCAGTATACAAGGAACTGTAGTTTGATTTAGAACGTCAATGCTTTTAGATGACGTGCCTGAACCGATCAACTTTTGATATAGGAAATGTTCAAAACATTATCCATCAATACAAAATTATATCATTTCTTTACTAATAAAGAGACCGATATGATTTTGTATATCAGGTTCGGTATCTAATAGCATTTGTTCAGAATCAATGTATTGGTAATACAGGGTGACAGTGACCAACAGACTTGGCTGCAACACTTGCCCCGTTTTCTGCCTCATGAAACCTATCACCCGTTCTCAGTTTTTCTACCCTTTTGTAGCCCTATGTAACATATTACATATCTGGGATCCTGATCTGGTATCATATACCCAGGATGCAGAGGATACTGAGAAACAGTTCTTTGTAATGAACACACCCGAAGGAGATGCATCTCATGCACTTTCTTCGTTTGGGCGGCATGGGAATCCTGGCTTTCCCCTATTTCCTGCTCTGTCTTATAACAATTATAAGTTGGAGCGGGACCAACGTTCCCCAGCTCAGTATAACAAGTGGGTTCGGTCAATACATCCATATTATTATCTTGATTAAGGCGTGATATGGTCGCTACCAGGAGAGAGAGAGAAGAAAACACTCAGCGTGCGCTCTTGCAAGAATAGATTGGTTATTATTTTATCTAATCAAGATGGCTCCCACTGCTTTTTATCAAATCTTTCTTCAAACCTTAAAAGGAAAGACTAACCGGGATTAATTACACACTACAAGTTCGCCAATCTTTCAGCCAGGCCAGTGTCGGTACTTTGAGGGAGGTCCCCCGTGCTTTCGCACGAACCTAATTAGTGTAAACCTCGTTTTCCCAGAGGCGTAACCCCGTTGACACCTTTCTAGACACCTACTTGATCGGCTAATTGTAATGTATAAAACTCTCCCAGGAGTAACTCTTACTCGCAGCGGGTATCGGGATCCAACTATCTCATAGAAGGTATGCAATCTCATTGCAAATTTCAACACTTGAAATTCCCGATAATATTTTGCCCCTAACCTCCTATGACCTTGACAAAGGCCAACAAACCATAGGATGCTAGTCAAGTTCAACCCATCATTTCTTGATCGAAATAAACCCACCCGCACGGCCCTTGACAAAGGCCAACAAGGTCGCACAACTACCCTAATCCAATCTGCATCATATGCATAAGCAGATAAGCACCAGTTAGCTACCGCACACTGCGCCTTGACAAAGGCCAACAAACGCAGCACGAATACTAACTACTACTTATCTGAAATGACGGAGGGCTACGACAGGTTTTTCTGAAAACCTATTGCGTAATGAACTTGATATCGTTGTAGGATCGAATGAATTTTGAAATGGAGTGTTTTTGAGGCTTTTCTAGTTTTGCTAAAGGAGTCACTCCCGGTGAAGGGATCGTCGGTCCTTTCCTCGTCGAATGAGGTGCGGGATATATCATATATATCACTGTGCAAAGCAAGAACTGTAGCTACCTGTTTTATTTTGAAATTCGATTCTACAATATCTTAGGTTTCTTTTTCTTTCATTAATCACATTAATGAAGTCCCATCATTTAAGTACCTAAACATCACAGATAAATACGACGTACACTTATGCCATCCGCATTCGCCTCGATGTCCCCTCGTGCACCGTTAGGTTAGGTAACTAACGGCAGAGCGGGGCAGGGCTAGCGCGGGTGTAAAACATAAGTAACGTCTATATAATATATCATATATACTATATACTGTATCTATCAGAGAACATCACATGATCACATCACAGATATCGCAGCAGAAGAAACATATGAAATATTGGATATACTAGGACGTCCGTGTTTTCAATACGAGCCAGTATAAAACACGGATTCCACGGTCGCGATGAATAGCCAAACCCACACCCCTAGACCCCTACGAGAGCGGCAAGTAACCCTACCAATTCTAGAGTTAGGAGACCCGAACCCGACTCCTCGAGTTGGTCTCCCACTGGACCTCAGAACCCGGTTACTTGTGCTCCCCTCCTTGGGTCTATCCTAGTGCGGAAAAGTAAATAATATACAAAGGGTGACAACTACCGCAACCTGGAAGTGCCCCAAATTAAAAGAATATTACATACAAGTTTGTACATGAATGAAAATGAAAAACACTCATCTCACATAAAAACCCCCGGCTATTCAAACACGACGATCCAATATAACATATCCGGCAACACATAACATCACATGTCATCAACGTAAGTAAATATGCGCATCCCAATTGTCGTTGACATATAGCAACGAAACCGGCGATATCACATATTACACTTACAGTCACAGAAAAGAAAGTGTAAAACTACAACAGTTGGAATCCGCAATCTCCTCAGACATCGCATGCCTGACCAAATGAATTACTTAGACATCGCATGCCTAACAATTATAAACCCCGCATTTTAGTCTCAAAATCGAAAACTCTTTTCAATATCAAGTCGGGGAATTCAATAAGATTCCCGACATCCTGATCGAATGCTCGTCGCAAACTTCAGTAGACGGCTGCACCCCCGATACCGTCGACGAAGTGTACCAAGGCGGAACACCGCTACCGTGAGCACCCGGACGGATGCTTTCGGCGACGGGGTTCTCCTACAGTCACTTGGTCGGGGCTATGGAGTGAGGCTGTCTATTAAGTTTACCCGGCAAGTATCCGCGTACGCTACGTGATTGCAACGGACTTTTGATCGCATCAAAATTCCGTGGCAACCGATCAAGTGAGACTAAACTGCTATGTTTATAACATTCATTCAGTTATCACATAACTTTTGTGAATTCCAATTGTTGTATCACATTCCGGATAAACAGAAAATGTTAAACTTTCCGATTGAACATTCGAACAGCCAAGTTTTCCCAATATAGATCAACACATGAAACAAGTCTAAAAACATTCAGTTCGTGCCTCAGTACCAACGGTCCAGCCGTAGAAGGGTCAAGCCAACGCCTCACATGTGGCACGCCGTACTGCCCCAAACCCGAAGGTTCAAAGGGCAGTTCAAGACGGTCACATAATCGAGTTAAGGTTTGTTGTCTTCTAGAGGGTCCATCGAGTTACTTGCACTACTTAGAACGTCGTTAAACTACGGAAAAATCCAACACTTGGAAATTTCCCGACAGGGGAAAAATTGGGTATTTATATCCGGTCGAACTTTTTAACATATTCTAAAATTATCCGGAAATCCACATAGACAAAATCTGATACTCCGATCGAAACACCGAATCCCCAAACCAACCCAGAAAATAAAACTCTGGAATAAATATTAAAATATTCCCAGGAAAACCAGCACTGACAATTATTGATTATGGTGCAAATTTCGATGAGCAATACGACAAAACGGCCGCGGATCCGCCGCACGAGCCATGCTCGTGCCGCGGATCCGCACCTTAATAATGGAATTAGGTCATCAAAATTCACCGTAACTCTTAGATATCCCTGCTGATTTTTCTGCATATTTTTAATGTCGAAAAAACCACATTTTACAGAAAAGTCCAGAGAGCATTTTTCAAGTCGGGTTTTGGGTCGATCGGACTTCTGATTCCGTCGGGACTTCGCCTAAGGCTCTAGCTAGGCTCTGATACCACTGTAGGTCAGGCAGCCACCCCATCCAATGGGGTCGCCGTGGCACCAACGGGTCCCTCAGCCGCTACTTTTTACGCATGCCCCCTCGCGAGGACTACAACCCGCCGGAACACCTTCCGGTCTCGGGACACCCTGGGGGTAAGAGCCTATGCTTCGCCACACTGTCACACAGTGAGAACCCCCTATAGGTCGACATCCAATGCCTAGTAGCTCTGATACCACTGTAGGGCTCCTAGGCTTCCTAATGAGGTCTCACAAGGCATCAACCATTCCAATTTCAAATTTAAACGGTGCCGAGAAACCCTAGAACGGATCGTTGGCTAGATTTCTAGGCGAAAATTAAACTAATTAACACTTAACTACAAGAATATGGAAATACAACCTTTGTAGATCCGGTGCTCCACCTCCATAGCTCCGCAATGAAGTCCTCTTGCTGTCCAAAACAAATTCCGGGCTCTAGCATCGGCTTCATCGGAGAATAGGCGAGCTAGGTCGTCGATGTCCATGCCGAAGATGATCTACGTCGAAGCATCGCTAGATCAAGCTCCAACTTCACCAAGTCAAGAAAACTTGTGAAGGAAACACACTCTACTACTTGGCAAGAGGTAGAGGATGAAGAAATAGGAAGTGGGTAGACTTTAGAATTGGATTTCTCACTCATTTCCATCAATCACCATTGATGGAGCTTGCTTTCTTCAAGTGAAGAAAGGAAGAAGAAGAATTATGTTATGATAAGTTATCTCAAAAGAATAATAAAAATGGAAACTTATCATAATCTTAACCTTAGTTAGTTGTAAAGAATAGACCATGGTAAGTTATGATGGTTAGGGTTAAGTAAGAGACAAGAATGGTTAACTAAGTCAAAGCTTCATGAAAGTTCATGAACAAACAAAGAAAGCCACCATTATCCTCTTATGCCAATTATTTTATTTCCAAAAAGAATAAATGAAAAAGATAAATAAATGAATAAGGAAAACCAAAACCCTAACCATTTAAATAACCATGGTTTAATTCTTTACACAAACCAAGTAAGTATGCATCATCAAACATGATACAATCAAGTGCACAAAATCATATCGCATATGCAATGCGCACACCCGAGTGAGAAAATCCATTTAAAGTGAACTAATACTAGTTATTGCAAAGTAATATATCAAATATATAATTATGCATTAAATCATTAAATCAACACTTGATTCAATGATCCGGTCATGTCGCACATAACCGACTAGTATCCAATGTATCGGCTTATCGAATCAATCCTCGATTCGATAACTAGGTTATATCGCATACAACCTTTCGACACATTCATCGCGAGAATGAAATACGGTATCACATACACGCATTATTCTCGGTCCCGCACATATCTCATATGCGCTCCTATTTCGTTTCGCTTGAACCAGGAAACCTCTGTGTAGGACTCTAAAGACTCGTCAATACGCCGGCAGCAGGTGATGATCATATCAAACACCCACAAGCCGCAAGCGGTCTGCTAAACGTAATGGCCACCCGGGTATTGAGCGATCAGAAGATCGACGAGCAAACCCGCTCACACTCCAGTGAATCCAACCAGTAACACTACCGTACAGTCCGGTCTGATCGTCTGATATGTCGCATATCTCGCCTAGGGGTGGTAAACGTCAGACCCCAATAGCTCGATAAGTCGTGTCGATATGAGGTCTATAACTGTTCGAGAAACTACTGGTAACACTTACCAGTAAATCACAGCAACCCTGGCCAGGGATTTCCTGTTATAGCCAATCGAACACAGCGCAACATCAACCCCCTATACCGGGAGAGACGAATCCCCTCTTATCACTCATTGCCTCCATGTGACTCGGGACTGTACCCAAAAACCACCGTTTTGCACGCCCTCTTGGACGTGGGAAGATGGAAATCAAAGCACAGTGGGAACCACACAAGACTCTGTTGGAGATAGTGCCCTCAGAGTCAATTATTAGGTCACAGGTACGTGATTGCAATGATTGATGGAGGACCTATCCCGGTAGGACAGTCTTACTCGAGATGATAGCATGCTATCTGGTTTACCTTTATCATCGTGTACTGCTTTAGGTGACCTGACAAGTCGCTATTACACGTTGGTAGAGCCCCTAGGATTCTTGCTTGACCACCAGCAGTATGAGAGCGATCATATAAGTGGGAGCTGGGGTCTATAAGCATATCCTTAAATAGTCCCTAGTCGTGTGAGTTTCGAGACAGGGCATCGATACTCCAGAGTAGACTAGTGTATACAGTCGAGACCCCGACGAGGGACGGTGGCCGGTCTCACAAGCCACTGGTGTCAGTTGGATCACCTAAGATGTATACAGGTGCTCATTGGGTTATGAGTACACCGGACAGGACTCGCCGGGAACATGCTAGTTGGTCATATACCAGACGTCAGATGGCAGTTCCCTGGTGACATGTGTACAGGTTAGTTCATCGACCTGGGGATCGTCATTTGTCTTGTGTGAGTTCCCACTGTACTTTGATTACTACCCTACCACGGCTCAAAGGAGTCGTGCAAACAGGTTTTAGTTGGGTACAGTCGCGAGCCACATGGAGGCAGTGAGCGTATCTTCAGGGGTTCGTCTCTCCCGGTATTGGGGGTGAGGTCGTGTTGTGTCTAGGAGAGCCATTACACGAAGCCCTCGGCCGAGGCAAGGAGATTTACTGGTAGGTATTCCAGTAGTATCTCAGGGTGTTCTGGGCTACACTCCGACACGACTTGTACCGCTTTTTGGGGTCTGACTTTTACCAACCCCCTAGGCCCGCCATGCGATGCTCATAGACGAACGGACCGGACTGTACGGATATTGTCACTGACAGGCTCAGTAGGGAGTCAGGCTGAGTTCGCTCACAGACGTCCCTTTTGGTCAATACCTGGTAGCCCGTTTTGTATTGGCTTATACCTCTAACGTGCTAGTGGTTAAATCCACAACCAAGGTGTTGATGAGTCTTTAGAGTCCCCCACATTCAGTTACTCAGCTTTCGGGCGAAAAGTTGTAGAGGCCGTATGGAGATATGGCAAGGTCCGATCAGATACGTGCGGTATTGCACGGATCAGGATCGGACAGTTTGTACTAGTGGCCGTATGGATATATGGCAGGGTTCGATCAGATACGTGCGGTATTGCACGGATCAGGATCGAACGGATATTACTAGCCGGCTTTGGTTTAAGCCGGATCCTAGTATAGTACAGTGTAGATTTTGTCTCATTGCATTTGTATTTCGGTCGGAATACAAATGCGGGTGTGTATGCATAGTATCGGGGTTTTCCTGTAATTTATTATGGGACCAGTTTTCAGGAGTTGCCAGTTTGCTTTCCGTTTCGGCCGATTTCCTTTGTATCGTTCATTGGCCGAAGTTTGGTGGAGGAGGGCTTATTTGCATTGTTGCAAATAAGTGGTTGTGGAGGGGGTCTTTGCATTTTTGTTTTATCATGATGGTTTTCATGATGAGCACCATCACTTGACTTCTTCTTCTCATGATGGCTTGACTTTTTGAAGCCATCATGCATGAGATGATGGTTGCCTTGGAGTGTTGGATTTGTTGTGATCATTCCCTTTTGCATGATAACCATTCTTCTCTCTCTCTCTTGCTTGACATGAGAATGGCTCCCATTTTTGATACACTCTCTCCACTCTCTCATTTCTCTTGACCACCAAGACATGGCCGGCCACTAGGGGAGGGGGCTGTCCAAAATTCTTGGGGTGGGATTTTTATCATTCTAGCTTTGTAAAATCCCACATGTTTCATCTCCACAAGCTCATATCATTTCCTCCACCAAAAGGCAATTCCTACAACCCCAAAGTGAGACTTGAGGACTACATATTCTACAGCGAATCTTGGGCACGTCGAGTAGCCGGCTTCGTGCCCGAGTTGCCTCGGCATTGAGGTGGGAGCCCGTAAAAGAAGTAGGCGATGTGGTGCACTTCCGGCGACGAGGAGGAGACGGGACATTCCGCAGGAGATCGGGACGACGACGAGAAGACCGGAGGACTTGGATCGTCGGTATATCTCTATTCCCTTTCTTGTAGATAGCTAGGACTAATTAATGGTTCGATCCGGGTATTAGTGCGCGGCGGTTTGCCAGTTCAAGAAAAATTTAAGTTTATCACCGCTTCCGCATTTGGCCGTCGGATTGACGGCCGGGGCGCCGCCGTGCACTTACAGTGGTATCAGAGCCTCGCCATTAACTTAGTCTAGCTTGGTGTAATGTGTTTTTCTGTTTCGATCGATCGAATGTTCCAAAACTGCATTTTAGTTCGCATCAGTTTCTGTTGAAAATTTTTGGTCTCCAAAAATTTTTAAGGTAATTGCAGAATGATGTACAGAGTACCCTAAGACCCCTGGAAAATTTTGGTTCCCTGAACCCTCTGTACAACCGCGGAACCGCGGCCATAACCCCTTGTTGGCCGCGGTTCCGCCGCAGGTAGTTGGGTTCAGCTCACCAGCTTTTTCCAGAGGGCTTGTGGGCTTAAAATATGGGTTTTGGAATATTAATTTTGGGCCCAGATTTTCTTGATGTGCTACAGTTGTACTTGGGGGCCCACTTGTTAAAGTTTGATCGATCGGATATTTTAAACACATTATTTCACAGTATTTACATTATATCTGCGACCGTGAATATCACTTGATCGGTAAATCCGGTCTAACTGCTATAGCCCGGTTAGACGGATTTGCGAACGTGACTTTCACGTTGATGTTTTGTTTTTGCTGTGATGTTGCGGATCGGTCGTGGGGGATAGCCTGGATGCAATGCTAGTACAGTTGTGGTTGTATTATGTACATTTGATATTGCGGGGCGAGCGTCCGACATGTGGACTGCCGTCACTGCCTGTTTGTATTATTATTTTGGGGCACGACCTGGTTGCGGTCGATGTACCCGGTGTATGTATATTTTACTTTCTGTACTAGGATTGCCCCGTGGAGGGGTGCACGGATAGCCGGGTTCTAGAGGGCAACAAGCCCGCATCTCATGGCATTGAGATGGAGGGGGCTTCACTCTAGAATTGGCGGGCTATTCGCCGCACTCGTAGGGGGTACAGGTTGACCCAGGAGGGGTGCCCAAGTTACCGGATTCCGTGAAGTGCTGGGTGGTCCATTCACGGCGGTGAAGGGGGCTGCCTCGCTTCAGGTTTTGGCGGGTGACTTGCCGCTCCCGTAGGGGTCTAGGTTCTCATTGCACAGGCTATCCACACGACCAGGGGAACGTCGGGTTTCAGTAGTGGCTCTGTGAAACCCGGGGATCCCAGATATCTGTATTGTTCTGTGATGCTGTACATTTTCTGTGATGTTGCATTTTATCACGCCTTGAGCGAGTATAATATATTGGTATATATATTAGTAGATGTTGTATATGTTTTACATCCGCGCTAGTCCAGTCCCCGCTCTGTCGTTAGTTAGCTAACCTAACGGGTAATGACGGGACCCAGTGGCGAATGCGGATGGCATATACGTACATCAGTATATTTTCGTTCTTTGTGGTGTGATCTATTGATGGGACTGCATTGATTCGGATCAATGCAAGTTAAAAACAAACCTAATCTGATGTTGTTGGAACACTTTTTCAAAAAGCTGTTATTGCAAGGACGTTCACTTTTGTTTTGCATCGTGATATTCAGTTGGAATATCCTGCTCCTCAGTCGACGAGGCAAGGGCCGAGATCCCTTCACCGGGAGTGACCCCTTGGACAATAAGTTTGCGTCAGGGCATTAACTTCACTATAGCCGATTACTTTTGCTTTGCACCGTGGTATTCAGTTGGAATATCCTGCACCCCATTCTACGGGGAAAGAGCCGAGATCCCTTCACCGGGAGTGACCTCTTTAGCGGAAGTTGTCGTCATTATATTTCTAAAAGCTATCCGTTCCTTCAACGATATCAAGTTCATTACGTTAAAGGTTTTCGCCAGAAACCATTCGTAGCCCTCCGTCGTTTCATATGGGTAGTCAATAGTATTCAAGCTGTGTTTGTTGGCCAAAGTCAAGGCACAGTGTTTGGTAGCTGTTGGTTATTCATATGCAGCATAGATAGATGCGTTGGTTTGGAACAGTCGTACTGCCTTGTTGGCCAAAGTCAAGGGTATGTACGGGTGGATTCAAAACAACCTGGAGAATGACGGGTAGAACTTGACATGTGACTTATGATTTGTTGGCCAAAGTCAAGGTCATAAGAGCATGGGGTAAAAATCACATCGGGAGTTTCAAAAGAACTGAAACTTGCCAGATATGTGCATACCTTCTGGAGTGTGATGACGTGAGCGGATTCCGTCACGTTATCATGCGATGATAGTTGGATCCCGATTCCCACTGATGAGTTGGTATACTCCTCGGGTGATCCCGACTAATTCTTCTTTCAGGTTTGGAGGAGAATTTGAGGTACAGTGGGAGGATTCCAGATTAGATAAATTGGTAACCATTCTGATCTAGGTTAGAGTGCACGCTGAGTGTTTCTTTTCTCTCTCTCTGGCAGCGACCATTGACCCGATCCTAAGACTATGACTCAGTGACCAAGTTGACCGAACCTTCTTAAACACTGGCTTTTGGATTGTCAGAGTTGCAAACCTCATTGCCACTCCTACTTTTACCCTTTTCTCCAGAACACCCCGTATTACTACGAACGTCCACTTCCATTGGACAAAACCATCGTATGGTTAGATACGAACTCGAAGGAATTTATTCGAGGATGGTTTCAGGTTCTGGAGAAAACGGATAGGATTATTCAGTTTTCTTTTCCTTTTACCTTCTCTCAGGTTGCGAGTACTCCTTGGTTTAGGAGATAGTACACCTATTACGCAAATTGGATAGTCTTCTTCCAAACCTTAGGCTGGTGCCGACCGGTAGGGAATGAAGAAAACCAATTAGCCTAACGATGGTGTACAGAAGGTATTAAGTTAAGACAAAGCAAGGGATTAGTAAGAGGGCAAAGTAAATTGCAACAGATATTCACGACCAAACCAAGTATTCCTTCGCCAATCCTAAAATCACCTTTGTATTTCTCCAGGACACTCCGTATCACTACGAAGATCCACAGTTTATTGGATACTCCATCGTATGGTTATATGCGAACTCGAAAGGAACATGTTCCAGTTCGGGGATGGATTCTGGTCCAGGAGAAATAGGAATAAGGTTTATTCGGTTGTCTTTTATCTTCACCCTCTCTCATTGCGAGTGTTCCTAGGATTGGGACAGTACACCCATTATGCTTATTGGATAGTCTTCTTCCAAACCATAGGCTGGTGCCGAACGGTAGGGAAGGAAGAAAACCATTTGGCCTAAGGGGTGTACAGAAGGTAAAGACTAAAGACATATAAAGGGATTTGGAGAGGTGGCAAAGAATTATACGGTTACAATCGTGAATCTGGAAGAGGCATTACTAGGAATACCGGGATACCCCATCGAAACATTTCAATGTTTCAGTTTCACTGTGTACTGTTAAAGGAAAACTGATTTTCCGATTAGATACTTACTCCAGGGTATGTATTTACCAGGTACGATTCTCACATCTGTATGGTTTTACAGATGATGATGTTAGTGTATATGCCCTAGAGGCCATTACTGTATCATACTAGTTTGTATATTACTTAATGGATGCTTGGGATATTCACCTTGTATATACAATCTTGCTCAAAATAGTAATATGCTACTTGGTTTGTTTCTACTTCAATGTGTACTTGTGTTTATTTCAGTATATCACTTATACGCATTAGTGGAGCCCTTAGGATCTTTGCTTGATTACCAGCGTTGTGATGGCAGTCACACTAGTGGGGGCTGGGTAATCTATAAGCACATCCTTATACAGGTCCTTAGTCGCAGGACTATCGAGACAGGGCATCGATACTCCGGAGTAGACTAGCGTATGCGCTTCTCATCCCAGTGTGGGAGATGGTCTGTCCCACAGCCATCAGTACGTCGTACTGGAGATAGTATACGGGTGCTCGTTGGGTTACGAGTACACTGGACAGGACTCGTCGGGAACTGACTAGTTGGTATTATACCTATCGTCAGTTATCAGTTCCCAGGTGACATGAGTACAGCTTAGTCCGCTGACTTGACACTGGCACTTCGCCTCAAGTGTGTTCCCACTGCACTTTGATCACTACCCTACCACGGCTCAAAGGAGTCGTGCAAACAGGTGGTGGTTGGGTGCAGTCCCGAAGCACTTGGAGGCAGTGACGGTTAGACAGGATTCGTCTCTCCCGGTATTGGGGGTTGACATCGCGCTGTGTCTAAGAGAGCCATTACACGAGTAGTCCCTGGCCAGGGCAAACGAAATATACTGGTAGGTTTCCAGTGTTATCTCAGGGTGTTTTGGGCTTCACTCCGACACGACTTGTACCGCTATTGGGGGACTGACGTTTACCGCCCCCTAGGCCCGCCATGCGATGTATCAGACGAACAGACCGGACTGTACGGAGACTGTCACATTCAGACTCAGTAGGAGTACAGATGGGGTTTCACCTCGTCAGCCTTCTTGTCGACATCTACCTGGGGAACGTTACGCACAGCTAGTGCCGCTTGCGGTCTGTGGTTAAAACCACTGCTAGCGTAGTGTCGAGTCTTTAGAGTCCCACACAGAGGGTATTCGCCTCTGGGCAAAACAGAGTAGAGGTCGCATGGTTTTGCGACAGGGTTCGTTCTCATCCGCGCACTTGTGCACGTTTGGAGTCCGGACGGATATTACCAGTGGGCTCTGGTTTGAGCCGGATACTGGTATAGTATTTGGGGTTGCTTTTATCTCTCAGTATTCATGTTCCTCGGAACAAGAATGCAGGTGTGTATGCACAGTTCTTTTTGAGGAGGAGGAAGATGATTTTTCATTAGGGTTTCGGAACGGGTGCGTATGCACAGTTGACAGTTGTATTTTTCCAAACCCTAATGGATTTGTATTATATCATTTAATAATATATAATAAAATGAAATTGTGTCATGGTTAGTTTTTGTTGACTTGTTGACCATGGTTGACTTGTTGACCATGGTTGAACATTTGACCATTATCATTACAAGAGAAAGATGCTCTTGATTCTTGCATTTTCATTTAATGCTTGTAATGATATTAGTCATTCTAAAACTTTCCATCAACCTTTTCATTTTGATTATTATTATTTGATAATTCATTTTCTTTTTGCATTATGGTTGCAAGAAAGGAAATGAGAGCTCATTCTATCATATTCACTCTCTCTCTTCACTTCATCTTCTTCTTCCTCTAGCCAAGAGAAACCTTCTCATGTGTTGAGAATCCTTCTCTTGAAAAACAAAAGCAACCCTTAGACACTCTCTACTCACTCTAGGATCAAGGGTTTAGCAAGCCGGCGATTCTAGTTCACTCCAAGTATAAGAAAGAGCCCAAAGGTTGAGCCTTCGAGGTGGATCCATCTTCGACGGAAGAAGGCGACAAAGGAGAACCATCAACCTCTACAAAGTTTGAAGACGAAGGAGTTCAAGTCTAGGTATAACCATCTCCATTCGAGTAGCTAACTCTCTTTAGCTAAGTTTGCTAGTTTTAGTTTAGGTAACGATCCCGACCATAGTTTAGTCCATGTTGCCTCTTGCGTTAAAATTTTGATTTTATACCGTTTCCGCCTCCCCGTAAGAACCGGGGGTCGCAACGTGGACTTACAGTGGTATCAGAGCCTAACTAAACTTAAACTAGCTTGGTAGTGAAGTGTAACGAAGTTCGGAACCGGAAAAATCCAAAAACCAAACTTTACAAAAACCTGAGTTTCTGTTGAAATTTTTTCTGGTCAAAATGAAAAACTTTACACTTGTAAATTCGGCTCAGGGTTTTTTGTGAACACCCAAGAAAAACGATGCAGTAATTCCTCCAAGCCGCCGCCCATCCGCCGCGTGAGCCCTGTATTCGCCGTGGAAGCGCCGCGAGTTGTAGTCCTCTGTGCATCGTTTTTCGTGCAGTGTGTGTCTGTGTTGGTTTTGGGATTTTTGGAATATATTATATGTGCCCAGATTTTCCAGAAAAGAAATTTCCTTTTGGGGTCCTATAATTCCGTATTTTTCCGAACTTCACTGCACTTTGACTATGATGGTTATATCTGTGATGTTTGCATGTAGTGAACGTCGGCTAATCGCTATAAGTCGATTAGTCGGGGTTATACATGATCTGTAATGTGCTGGAATGTGTATATAAATATGTTGGATTGTCGCGGGTGAATAGCCGGGGGTTGTGAGACGAGAGTTTACTTTTCTTGCAATTCATGTAAATTAGTAAATTGATGTAATAATTATTTGTTTGGCCGCACAACCGGGTCGGGGTTGTAGCCGTCATTGTATAATTTCTTTTTACTGTTTTTGCTCCTAGGATAGACCCATGGAGGGGTGCACAAACTACCGGGTATGCCGAAGTGTCGAGTGGCCTACTCATGGAGATGAGGGAGGTTGCTACGCTTCGGGTACTTGGCGGGTAGTTTGCCGCACCCGTAGGGGTCTTGGGTGGGGTTTTGGCTATTCACCGCGACCGTGTTATCTGTTTTTGTTACAGGCTCGTACAAATTACAGATTACTAGTATATCCAATGTATTTATCTGTGATCTGAAATGTTTATCATTGCAGTATATCTATATATGATATTATTTAGGCGTTGCTTATGTTTTACAGACGCGCTAGCCCAGCCCCCGCTCTGTCGTTAGTTAAGTAACCTAACGGGTAATGACGGGGCCCAGTGGCGAATGCGAATGGCATAAGCATACGTCATATTTTGGTTGTTTTCTGCAATGGTAGGATTAAATGATGGGACGCATTAAAAGTACTAATGCAAGAATATCACGCATTAAAAGAACTAATGCAAGATAATAAACCAAGTTAAAGTCGTTGGAACACTTTCGAAAAACCACTCGGTTCTTTTCAAAAACAACTTTTAAATGCGGAGTTTGAGCCACTCCTTCTAAAAGCTATCTCGTTCCATCGATTAAATCAAGTTCACTACGTTCACGGTTTCGCCAAAACCATTCGTAGCCCTCCGTCGCTTCGCATGAATAGGCAATAGTATTCAAGCTATGTATTTTGGCCAAAGTCAAGGCATAGTGATTGGTAGCTATTGGGTGTTCATGTGTAGCATAGATAGATGCGTTGGTTTGGGACAGTCGTGCTGCCATTTTGGCCAAAGTCAAGGGTATGTACGGATGGATCCAAATTAACCTGGATAGTGACGGGCAGAACTTGACATGTGACTTATGATATTTTGGCCAAAGTCAAGGTCATAAGAGCATGGGGCAAAAATCCACATCGGGAGTTTCATAAGTACTGAAACTTGCTAGATTTGCATACCATTTGGAGTGTGGTGATTCTGGTAGGATTCCTTCAGTTTCGTCACGCGATGATATTTGGATCCCGATCCTACTGTGAGTATATGCTACTCCTCGGGAAATTTCTCACTAAACGATCAATGCTATAAACCTAGTAGGTGCCTAGAAAGGTGTTAGCGGGGTTACGCCCCCAGGGAAAAGAGGTTATTTAATTAAGGAACTTCGCGAAAGCGTTGGAAAACCTCCCTCGAAGTACCGACACCGGCCTGGCTGAACGGTTAAGCAAGTATTGTGCGGTGGGATTGATCCCGGCTAATTCTTCCTTTATGGTTTGAGGAGGGATTCGAGAAACAGTGGGAGCCATCCTGTTTAGACAAATTAAAAACCATTTTAAACTTGCAAGAGCATCATGCTGAGTGTTTCTTCTTCTCTCTCCTAATTGCAGCGACCAATCAACATGACTGGACTTAAGTTACTCCTAGATAAAAACAAGCTGATAGGGCCAAACTACAAAGATTGGCTCAGGAATGTCAAGATAGCAATCACTTATGACAAGCTGGGGTATCTTCTTACCACCAAAGCTCCCCCTGTCCCTGGTCCAACTTCCAGCGTCGCGGATAAGGAAATCCGTAAGACTTGGGAGATTGATAGCGCGAAGGCCAAATGCCTCCTGCTTGCCTCGATGGACAACGAACATCAGAGGAGGCATGAGAATATGGACATGGAGTCCATATTGCTCCATACAAAAGAACTGTATGGAGAGCAATCACGTATCGCAAGATACGAAGCGTCGAAAAAGTTATTTTCGACAAGAATGGCCGTCGGATCATCAGTAGCCGAGCACGTGCTAAAGATGATCGGCTTCATTGAGGAGCTCGCTGACCTAGGGATCACATTGGAGAGTGAGCTATATACGGATATAGTTCTCCAGTCCCTTCCTTCCACTTACGCCCAGTTTATAATGAACTTCAACCTACAAGAAAAGGAGGTTGAACTTTCAGAGCTCCTCAACCTGTTGAGGAGCGCAGAGGGCACCCTACAGAAAGGTAGGGAAACATCCACTTTGTTTGTAGGAGGATCATCTTCTTCTAGGTCCAAGGCGAAAGCCAAGGGAAAGAAGAAGAAAGCCCCCGCCAAACCAAGGGGCGGTGTTAGTAAAGTGGATACGAAGGGAAAAGGTAAAGCAACAAAGATAGCGGGGAAGCTTGTGGATAAGGAAGAATGCTTCTTTTGTCATAAGAAAGGACACTGGAAGAATGATTGCAGGGCCTGGAAGGCCAGAACACAGGAATTGAAGCAGGTTGCAGCTTCAGCTTCAGGTGTGTATGTTATTGAAAACTGTCTTTCAATAAACTCTACTTCCTGGGTATTGGATACCGGATCAGGATCTCATATCTGTAATTCTTTGCAGGCGTTGAGAAACCGTAGGGTTTTGAAGGCAGGTGACATGACCCTCAGAGTTGCGAACGGAGCTAGCATGGATGCTAAAGCCGTGGGGGACTATCACCTGGGAATGTCAGATGGACATGTTTTGGTTTTGCGTAATTGCTTTTTTGTACCCAACGCAACTTGTAATATCATTTCTGTATCTTTAGTTTCTAAAGAAGGTTATGAATTTGCGTTTGTAAGTAATGTTGTAAACATTCACCTTAATCAAGTTTTGATTGGGTCAGGTACTTTGAGTAATGGTATATACGTGTTAAACCAACCACAGATTTTTAATGTCCAGAATACACACAAAAGAAAGTCTCCAGAAATAAATCAGACTTTCTTATGGCATTGTAGATTGGGTCACATCAATGAGAGAAGGTTGACGAAGTTACATACAGAAGGGTATTTGAATGCGTTCGAATATCAGTCGTATGCCACTTGTCAATCCTGTCTCAAGGGAAAGATGACAAAGACTCCGTTTACTGGACATGGAGTAAGAGCGAGCGAGCTCTTGGGACTCGTACACAGTGACGTGTGCGGTCCAATGTCTACACATGCCCGAAGCGGACATTCTTACTTCATTACTTTTACGGATGACTTCTCAAGGTACGGTTATGTCTTCTTAATGAAACATAAGTCCGAGGCCTTTGGAAAATTCCAGGAGTATAAGAATGAAGTAGAGAAACAGACCGGCAAAAGTATTAAGATTCTAAGATCGGATCGAGGTGGAGAATACTTAAGTGCCGAGTTCCTGGACTATTTAAAAGAGAACGGAATTCTCTCTCAGCTTACTCCTCCTTACACCCCGCAACATAACGGTGTATCGGAGAGACGGAACCGCACCCTATTGGATATGGTGAGGTCCATGATGAGTAACGCTGAGTTACCGCGATCATTCTGGGGGTATGCGCTAGAATCAGCCGCATACCTTTTGAACCGAGTTCCCACTAAGACTGTGCCTACTACGCCATTTGAGATGTGGTGTGGGAAGAGACCCCATCTTAATCACATTAAGATATGGGGAAGTCCAGCTTTTGTCAAAAAGCAGCATGCGGACAAGCTCGAGGCACGCTCAGTACTGTGCAAGTTTGTGGGATATCCAAAGAATTCCAAGGGATATTTCTTCTACTGTGAAGAGGAACAAAAAGTTCTTGTTTCTCGTCATGCCCACTTTCTAGAACACCAGTTCATAGAAAAAGAAATAAGTGGGAGCGCAGTAGAACTGGAAGAAATTCCAGAACCACGGACTATTACTGAAAGTTTAATGGAACCAGAGGGTTCGGAAGAACAGGACATTCCTACGCCGCTCCGCAGGAGTAGTAGGCAGTCTCATCCGCCCGAGAGATACTACGGTTTTCTCATAGACGGGGATCGAGAGGATTGCATCATAGATTATGATGAGCCTACTAGCTTCCAGCAGGCCGTTCAGAGCGTTGACTCAGTGAAATGGCTAGATGCAATGCGGACCGAAATGGAGTCCATGTACACCAACAAGGTATGGACGTTGGACATTGCTCCAGACAGGGTAAAACCCGTAGGATGCAAGTGGATCTTCAAAAGGAAGATTGGTGTAGATGGACAGGTTGAGACCTATAAAGCTAGGCTGGTAGCAAAGGGTTTTTTTCAAAGACCTGGCTTGGACTACGACGAAACCTTTTCTCCAGTAGCCATGCTGAAATCCATTCGGATCCTTCTTGCCATTGCTGCCTTCCACGATTATGAGATCTGGCAAATGGACGTAAAGACAGCTTTTCTAAATGGAAATTTAGAGGAGTGTGTCTATATGGACCAGCCAGAGGGTTTCATTCAGAGTGGGAGAAGCGGAAAGGTGTGCAAGTTGCTTAAGTCCATCTATGGACTAAAGCAGGCATCGCGGAGTTGGAACATCTGTTTTGATGAGACGGTCAAGGAATTTGGCTTTATCAAAAATCCAGATGAACCATGCATCTATAGTAGATTTGTAGCGAGAACTGTAGTATTCCTCGTTTTATACGTGGATGACATTCTCTTAATAGGAAATGACATTCCTATGCTACAATCTGTCAAGGGGTTCTCCATGAAAGACCTGGGTGATGCCTCATACATCCTGGGGATCCGGATCCATCGTGATAGATCCAAGAGGATATTGGGACTTTCTCAGTCCAGGTACATCGACACCATAGTGAAAAGATTCGCTATGGAAGATTCCAAGCGCGGTAACCTACCGGCTTGTCACGGGATCACCCTCTCTAAAGAGATGTCTCCCAAGACTGATTTGGAGAGGGATCGCATGTCTATTATACCCTACGCATCTGCGGTAGGCTCTATAATGTATGCGATGTTGTGTACCAGACCGGATGTAGCTTATGCACTGAGTGTGGTAAGCCGGTATCAGTCAAACCCTGGGGAGAAACACTGGATAGCGGTAAAGAACATTCTCAAGTACCTGAGAAGGACTAAGGAGATTTTCTTGGTGTACGGCGGAAAAGACCTCCAGATCGAGGCCTTTGCTGACTCCAGCTTCCAGAGTGACAAGGATGATTCCAATTCCATGTCGGGTTTTGTCTTTACCCTCAATGGAGGGGCGGTGTGTTGGAAGAGTTCCAAACAGGAAACCGTTGCAGACTCGACGATGGAAGCGGAATACATCGCTGCATCTGATGCCGCAAAAGAAGCTGTCTGGATAAGGAAGTTCTTGAAAGAACTTCAGGTGGTTCCGTCCATTGTTGACCCAATACCTCTGTATTGCGACAACAACGGGGCTATAGCTTTAGCGAAGGAACCCAGGTCCCATCAGAGATCCAGGCACATCTTGAGGCGGTATCACCTGATCAGGGAGATCGTGGATCGCAAGGAGATCGAGGTTCGGAGAGTCGCTTCAGAAGACAACACTGCAGATCCATTCACCAAGGCCTTGCCCCAGACTCAGTTCGAGCGGCTGATCGAGATGATAGGTCTTCGATACGCCAGTACATGGCCTTAGTGCAAGTGGGAGATTGTTAGTGTATATGCCCTAGAGGCCATTACTGTATCATACTAGTTTGTATATTACTTAATGGATGCTTGGGATATTCACCTTGTATATACAATCTTGCTCAAAATAGTAGTATGCTACTTGGTTTGTTTCTACTTCAATGTGTACTTGTGTTTATTTCAGTATATCACTTATACGCATTAGTGGAGCCCTTAGGATCTTTGCTTGATTACCAGCGTTGTGATGGCAGTCACACTAGTGGGGGCTGGGTAATCTATAAGCACATCCTTATACAGGTCCCTAGTCGCAGGACTATCGAGACAGGGCATCGATACTCCGGAGTAGACTAGCGTATGCGCTTCTCATCCCAGTGTGGGAGATGGTCTGTCCCACAGCCATCAGTACGTCGTACTGGAGATAGTATACGGGTGCTCGTTGGGTTACGAGTACACTGGACAGGACTCGTCGGGAACTGACTAGTTGGTATTATACCTATCGTCAGTTATCAGTTCCCAGGTGACATGAGTACAGCTTAGTCCGCTGACTTGACACTGGCACTTCGCCTCAAGTGTGTTCCCACTGCACTTTGATCACTACCCTACCACGGCTCAAAGGAGTCGTGCAAACAGGTGGTGGTTGGGTGCAGTCCCGAAGCACTTGGAGGCAGTGACGGTTAGACAGGATTCGTCTCTCCCGGTATTGGGGGTTGACATCGTGCTGTGTCTAGGAGAGCCATTACACGAGTAGTCCCTGGCCAGGGCAAACGAGATATACTGGTAGGTTTCCAGTGTTATCTCAGGGTGTTTTGGGCTTCACTCCGACACGACTTGTACCGCTATTGGGGGACTGACGTTTACCGCCCCCTAGGCCCGCCATGCGATGTATCAGACGAACAGACCGGACTGTACGGAGACTGTCACATTCAGACTCAGTAGGAGTACAGATGGGGTTTCACCTCGTCAGCCTTCTTGTCGACATCTACCTGGGGACCGTTACGCACAGCTAGTGCCGCTTGCGGTCTGTGGTTAAAACCACTGCCAGCGTAGTGTCGAGTATTTAGAGTCCCACACAGAGGGTATTCGCCTCTGGGCAAAACAGAGTAGAGGTCGCATGGTTTTGCGACAGGGTTCGTTCTCATCCGCGCACTTGTGCACGTTTGGAGTCCGGACGGATATTACCAGTGGGCTCTGGTTTGAGCCGGATACTGGTATAGTATTTGGGGTTGCTTTTATCTCTCAGTATTCATGTTCCTCGGAACAAGAATGCAGGTGTGTATGCACAGTTCTTTTTGAGGAGGAGGAAGATGATTTTTCATTAGGGTTTCGGAACGGGTGCGTATGCACAGTTGACAGTTGTATTTTTCCAAACCCTAATGGATTTGTATTATATCATTTAATAATATATAATAAAATGAAATTGTGTCATGGTTAGTTTTTGTTGACTTGTTGACCATGGTTGACTTGTTGACCATGGTTGAACATTTGACCATTATCATTACAAGAGAAAGATGCTCTTGATTCTTGCATTTTCATTTAATGCTTGTAATGATATTAGTCATTCTAAAACTTTCCATCAACCTTTTCATTTTGATTATTATTATTTGATAATTCATTTTCTTTTTGCATTATGGTTGCAAGAAAGGAAATGAGAGCTCATTCTATCATATTCACTCTCTCTCTTCACTTCATCTTCTTCTTCCTCTAGCCAAGAGAAACCTTCTCATGTGTTGAGAATCCTTCTCTTGAAAAACAAAAGCAACCCTTAGACACTCTCTACTCACTCTAGGATCAAGGGTTTAGCAAGCCGGCGATTCTAGTTCACTCCAAGTACGAGAAAGAGCCCAAAGGTTGAGCCTTCGAGGTGGATCCATCTTCGACGGAAGAAGGCGACAAAGGAGAACCATCAACCTCTACAAAGTTTGAAGACGAAGGAGTTCAAGTCTAGGTATAACCATCTCCATTCGAGTAGCTAACTCTCTTTAGCTAAGTTTGCTAGTTTTAGTTTAGGTAACGATCCCGACCATAGTTTAGTCCATGTTGCCTCTTGCGTTAAAATTTTGATTTTATACCGTTTCCGCCTCCCCGTAAGAACCGGGGGTCGCAACGTGGACTTACAGATGAGTGGGAGTAAGTTATTGGGAATTGGGTGATCATCCTCATTATATCGGGATTCGTTGTAATCGGTGATATTTGAGGAAATCACCTGGGTAGTTTGCCGGTCGACAAATATTTGGTTTTGAATATCCGCAGTTATGCACCAATTTCAAATTGATATATCTGTACGTCTATTTTCATAGAGTGAGATATACCTTTCTGAAATTATGTCTACGACATTTAACTATATCAGTGGATGGTTAGGTAAGGAGCATTAAACAGCGGTGTAATTCTTCTTAACCATAAGTACAGTTTTCAACCTACGACACACAGTGAATGAGTTTTCAAACTCAAGGGACTTATACAGAGTATTGTATGTTGTCCAGGGTCCATCAGGACAGAGGGGTTGGTCCTCGTACTATATTCGGTTTACTTATGACTTCTCTAGTTTTTAGACAGGTGTTTCGCGGAAACACAGGGTCTGAATTTTGAGAAGTTATAGGTATGTGAATAGAGTAGAGAACCAGGTATAGCAAGTATCGGGATTCTTCAAAGAGATCGAAGATGTAGATACTTGTCTATGGTATTCAGTTGATAGTAATGATAAAGAGATCTTGCTTCTTTTTCAGGTTACTCATAATTGGAAGCATTCCTAAGTTGAGTAACGCTGATCGGCCTCCTTCCATTTAGTTGACATGCACTGGAGACAGTTGCATGATTTGAATCTGGTTCAGTTAAATCAGTGCCTCTGGTCCTATATGGGATATAGAACAGTTCATATCTTAACGATGTTAAGGTACGGGGAGTTGTCCAGCTTATGCTTAAAACCAGACACTGGACAACTCAAGGCACGTTTCTGTAATGGCTGTTTGTGGGTTGACCCAGGCTATGACGCGGGTTGACTTTCTACCATCTGGATGAACAATAGCAATATTGTTCTAGACTCGCCACAGTTTTAATAAAAATGGATTTTTTCAGAAAACAGTAGTGGGAGTATGGTAGAACTGGAAGTGATTCCAGAACCACAAACGATTACTGAAGATTTGATAAGGAACCTAAAGATTCAATCTGGATTGACATTCCATTGGCCACTCCGCAGATAAGGTGGGTAACTTCAGGCACCCGAGAGGTACTACGGTAGCCTCAAGGACGGTGACAGGGAAGTTCTTGTTTACCCACAATTACCATTGCTGTTGTTCCAGGCTGCGAGACCCGGCGGGAGGATGAGTAAAGCGTCGTTCTAAACTAGTTTTAGAAGTGGACGTCTATATGACTCTGCCAGAGGGTTGTCGTAGTCAGTGGGAGCAGCGGAAGCATTGGTGGACAGGTAGCTTATGTCTATTTATAGACTAAAGCAGATATAGCGGAGATAGATCATCTATTTCTGACGTGACAGTCATAGGTTTGACTTCATCAGAATAGGGGATGGATCTGTTGAGAAGGTAGTAGGGTGTGATATCCTGGTATTTGGATGACATACACAGAGTAGGAAAAGAAACTCCTATACTACGATCGGTTATACTTTGGTCGTCACACAGTGGTTTCTCCACATGGGACTTGGACATTATATCAGACAAACTGGTTACTAGATCTATGGTTTTAGATCTAGATTTGGGTGGTTTCCCAATCTGGGTACTTAGACAGCATTCTAAGAGTATTTAGAATGGACGACTCCTGGCACGGTAGTGTACCTGCAGGTAATGGAGTCACCCTCTCTAAAGGTGTCTTACAGACTAAAGGGGAAGGGGATGTGCATGATTGGCAGATCACTTGCTCAGGCAATTGAGTCAATCATGAGATGTCAAGTACCACACCAGATGTTGTTCTTGCACTAGATGCAATAAGTTGACATTGATCCAATCCTGGAGAAACGGTCGGAAGCAGTTTTAGAACATAAGTGGATGTTCTAGGGATATGATAACGACAGCCTCATGCAGGAGACAGTTATCAATCCAGGCTTCCAAGGTGACATGGACGAATATAGTTTTCCTTCTGATGAGGGGCAGTATTTTGGACAGGTGATCCAAGGCAATACTGAGGGAGGCATGGCGCAGGGTACTGATTAAGTTCAGTTGACGATACAGTCTAAGAAGTTTGGATTTGGAGTTCATTTATGAGCTATGTCCCATCAGACATCCAGACACATTCTAAGACAGGTATTGCTCTTTTCGGGAGATGGCTTTCTCCGCGAACATGAGATATAGAGAGACATAGAAAGAAACATCAAGGCGGATCCACTCACTGAGGCTATTCCTCGAACGCAATAGTTTCGCAAACGAGCTTTGTGAGACTGACTAGTAGAGGAGTTGGGTGTTCGGTATCACACGGGCTGTGAGTATGCGACATCGCAATAATTAGCCTTGAGTGCAAGTGGGAGATTGTTGGAGATAGTGCCCTCAGAGTCAATTATTAGGTCACAGGTACGTGATTGCAATGATTGATGGAGGACCTATCCCGGTAGGACAGTCTTACTCGAGATGATAGTATGCTATCTGGTTTACCTTTATCATCGTGTACTGCTTTAGGTGACCTGACAAGTCGCTATTACACGTTGGTAGAGCCCCTAGGATTCTTGCTTGACCACCAGCAGTATGAGGGCGATCATATAAGTGGGAGCTGGGGTCTATAAGCATATCCTTAAATAGTCCCTAGTCGTGTGAGTTTCGAGACAGGGCATCGATACTCCAGAGTAGACTAGTGTATACAGTCGAGACCCCGACGAGGGGCGGTGGCCGGTCTCACAAGCCACTGGTGTCAGTTGGATCACCTAAGATGTATACAGGTGCTCATTGGGTTATGAGTACACCGGACAGGACTCGCCGGGAACATGCTAGTTGGTCATATACCAGACGTCAGATGGCAGTTCCCTGGTGACATGTGTACAGGTTAGTTCATCGACCTGGGGATCGTCATTTATCTTGTGTGAGTTCCCACTGTACTTTGATTACTACCCTACCACGGCTCAAAGGAGTCGTGCAAACAGGTTTTAGTTGGGTACAGTCCCGAGCCACATGGAGGCAGTGAGCGTATCTTCAGGGGTTCGTCTCTCCCAGTATTGGGGGTGAGGTCGTGCTGTGTCTAGGAGAGCCATTACACGAAGCCCTCGGCCGAGGCAAGGAGATTTACTGGTAGGTATTCCAGTAGTATCTCAGGGTGTTCTGGGCTACACTCCGACACGACTTGTACCGCTTTTGGGGGTCTGACTTTTACCAACCCCCTAGGCCCGCCATGCGATGCTCATAGACGAACGGACCGGACTGTACGGATATTGTCACTGACAGGCTCAGTAGGGAGTCAGGCTGAGTTCGCTCACAGACGTCCCTTTTGGTCAATACCTGGTAGCCCGTTATGTATTGGCTTATACCTCTAACGTGCTAGTGGTTAAATCCACAACCAACGTGTTGATGAGTCTTTAGAGTCCCCCACATTCAGTTACTCAGCTTTCGGGCGAAAAGTTGTAGAGGCCGTATGGAGATATGGCAAGGTCCGATCAGATACGTGCGGTATTGCACGGATCAGGATCGGACAGTTTGTACTAGTGGCCGTATGGATATATGGCAGGGTTCGATCAGATACGTGCGGTATTGCACGGATCAGGATCGAACGGATATTACTAGCCGGCTTTGGTTTAAGCCGGATCCTAGTATAGTACAGTGTAGATATTGTCTCATTGCATTTGTATTTCGGTCGGAATACAAATGCGGGTGTGTATGCATAGTATCGGGGTTTTCCTGTAATTTATTACGGGACCAGTTTTCAGGAGTTGCCAGTTTGCTTTCCGTTTCGGCCAATTTCCTTTGTATCGTTCATTGGCCGAAGTTTGGTGGAGGAGGGCTTATTTGCATTGTTGCAAATAAGTGGTTGTGGAGGGGGTCTTTGCATTTTTGTTTTATCATGATGGTTTTCATGATGAGCACCATCACTTGACTTCTTCTTCTCATGATGGCTTGACTTTTTGAAGCCATCTTGCATGAGATGATGGTTGCCTTGGAGTGTTGGATTTGTTGTGATCATTCCCTTTTGCATGATAACCATTCCTCTCTCTCTCTCTTGCTTGACATGAGAATGGCTCCCATTTTTGATACACTCTCTCCACTCTCTCATTTCTCTTGACCACCAAGACATGGCCGGCCACTAGGGGAGGGGGCTGTCCAAAATTCTTGGGGTGGGATTTTTATCATTCTAGCTTTGTAAAATCCCACATGTTTCATCTCCACAAGCTCATATCATTTCCTCCACCAAAAGGCAATTCCTACAACCCCAAAGTGAGACTTGAGGACTACATATTCTACAGCGAATCTTGGGCACGTCGAGTAGCCGGCTTCATGCCCGAGTTGCCTCGGCATTGAGGTGGGAGCCCGTAAAAGAAGTAGGCGATGTGGTACACTTCCGGCGACGAGGAGGAGACGGGACATTCCGCAGGAGATCGGGACGACGACGAGAAGACCGGAGGACTTGGATCGTCGGTATATCTCTATTCCCTTTCTTGTAGATAGCTAGGACTAATTAATGGTTCGATCCGGGTATTAGTGCGCGGCGGTTTGCCAGTTCAAGAAAAATTTAAGTTTATCACCGCTTCCGCATTTGGCCGTCGGATTGACGGCCGGGGCGCCGCCGTGCACTTACAGACTCTATGACGATCTCGGGTCAACAGACTACTCTGTACCAGTGTCACCAGAGAACTGCCATCTGACGTGAGGTATAATACCATCTGGGAGTTCTCGGCGAGTCCGTCCAGTGTACCCAGTCTCCACTGAGCACCCGGATATCATCTCTGATGTCAAACACCAATGGATATAGGATCATCCATCGCCCATCTGTATGGGTCGAGAAGGTATACGCTAGTCTACTCTGGAATATCGATGCCCCGTCTCGATATTCCCACGACTAGGAACAATGAAGGATGTACTTATTGACTACCCAGGCCCCACTAGTATGATCTGCATCATAGTCCTGGAAGTCGAGTATACATCCTAAAGGCTTTATCAACATGTAATCAGAGAGACAGAAAGTATACATGTTAAGATAAAGAGCAACCAGATAGCATACTATCATGTCGAGCAAGAAAGTCCTACCTATATATGTCCCAGCATCCACTACAATATACATCCAATGTACAGTAATGGCCTCTAGGGCATACATATAACTTGTAGGGTTCCTGGGCACTCTAGTGAAGTCTCACAAGTGATCAAACATGCACAAATCAAATTTTACGGGTGCCTACAAACCCGACTACGGATCGTTTACTAGATATTTAGGCGAAAACATAAACTAGTTAACATTTTAACTAAGGGAACGGATATACAACCTTTGTAGATCCGGTCCACCACCTCCACGGCTCCGCAATGAAGTCCCCTCGCTGTCCAAATCATGTCTTGGGCTCTAGCGTCGGCATCATCGAAGAATGGGCGGGCTTGATCGTCGGTTCGATGCCGAAGATGATCTACGTCGAGGCATCGCTAGAACAAGCTCCAACTTCACCAAGTCGGAAAAACTTGTGAAGGAAACACCCTATACTACTTGGCAAGAGGTAGAGGATGAAGAAATAGGAAGTGGGTAAACTTTAGTTTTGGATTTCTCACTAGATTTCATGACTTGCCATTGGAGTAGCAAGCTTTCTTCATTGTTGAAGAAGATGAAGAAGAAGAAGAAGATATGATAAGTTTATTAAAAATGAGATAATTAAATCAATACTTATCATGACTTCAACTATAGTTAAGTATAGAGAATTAACTTGGGTTAGTTAAATGGTTAGGGTTAAGTATAAGACAAGAATGAAGACTAAGTCAAAGCTTCAAGAATCTTCAACTAAAAACAAAATAAGCAACCATTCATTTATCTTTTTCATTTTCCAAAATGGATATAAATAAATAAGATAAATGAATAAGTAATCAAAACCCTAATCATTAACTTAAACCATGGTTTGATTCTTTACACTTAACCAAGTAAGCATGTATCATCAAACATGATACAAACATGTGCACAAAACTATATCGCATATACAATGTGCACAATTCAAGTGAGAAAATCCATTTAAAGTGAACCAATACTAGTTAATGCAAAGCAATATATCAAATATATAATTATACATTAAATCATTAAATCAACACTTGATTCAATGATCCGGTCATATCGGATATAACCGACTAGTATCATATGTATCGGCTTATCGAATCAATCCTTGATTCGATAACTAGGTTATATCGCATATAACCATTCGACACATTCATCGCGAGAATGAAATACGGTATCACATACACGCATTATTCTCGGTCCCGCACATATCTCATATGCGCTCCTATTTCGTTTTGCTTGAGCCAGGAAACATCTGTGTAGGACTCTAAAGACTCGTCAATACGCCGGCAGTAGATGATGATCATATCAAGCATCCACAAGCCACAAGCGGTCTGCTAAACGTAACGGCCACCCGGGTATTGAGCGATCAGAAGATCGACGAGCAAGCCCGCTCACACTCCTGCGAATCCAACCAGTAACACTTACCGTACGGTCCGGTCTGTTCGTCTGATATGTCGCATATCTCGCCTAGGGGTGGTAAACGTCAGACCCCAATAGCTTGATAAGTCATGCCGACGTAGGGTCCATAACATTCGTGAAACTACTGATAACTCTTACCAGTATATCACTGCAACCTTGGCCAGGGATTTCCTGTTATGGCCAGACGAGCATAGCACAACATCAACCCCCAATACCGGGAGAGACGAATCCCCTCCTATCGCTCATTGCCTCCATGTGAATCGGGACTGTACCCAAAAACCACCTGTTTGCACGACTCAGTAGAGCCGTGGTAGGGTGGAAATCAAAGCACAGTGGGAGACACACAAGACTCTATGACGATCTCGGGTCAACAGACTAAGCTGTACCAGTGTCACCAGAGAACTGCCATCTGACGTGAGGTATAATACCATCTGGGAGTTCTCGGCGAGTCCGTTCAGTGTACCCAGTCTCCACTGAGCACCCGCATACCATCTTCGATGTCAAACACCAATGGATATTGGATCATCCATCGCCCATCGCATGGGTCGAGAAGATATGCGCTAGTCTACTCTGGAATATCGATGCCCCGTCTCGATATTCCCTCGACTAGGAACAATTTCAAGGATGTACTCATGGACTACCCAGGCCCCACTAGTATGATCTACATCATAGTCCTGGAAGTCGAGTACACATCCTATGGGCTTCATCAACATGTAATCAGAGAGACAGAAAGTATACATGTTAAGATAAAGTGCAACCAGATAGCGTACTATCATGTCGAGCAAGAAAGTCCTACCTATATATGTCCCAGCATCCACTACAATATACATCCAATGTACAGTAATGGCCTCTAGGGCATACATATAACTAACAATCTCCCACTTGCAATAGGGCCATCTGTAGCAGTGGTTGCAGTATCACATACTCAACCATCCCCTAAAGGTCTCTCTTTGGGAACAGGCCTTCGTGAGTGGATCCGCCGTGTCGTCCTCTGAGTCTTCTCTCCTATCCTCGATCACCCTGGAGATCAACTATCTCCATGATCAGGTGATGCTGCCTCAGAATTTGTCTGGGTCACTGATGGGACCAAGGTTCCAGGGCCGAAGCCACACTTCCATTGTCATACAATGGCAGGAACCTAGTTCATCTTATGAACCAATATACACCCAAACTTCCTCTTTGGTAGTATCTTTAATAGCGATGTTACCAGCCTTTATCGTCTAGTTTGCCACGGTATCTAGCTTAGAACTCTTCCAACATACCGTCCCTCTACTGAGGGCAAAGACAATGCCCGTGACTGACATTCAGTCGTCTTTATCACCCTGGAACTCTTCCAGTGATTCTCCCCAGGATCGATTGATACCATCTCACTACAACTAGTGAGTATCCTAACATCCAATTGAATCTATCTCATAGATCCAAAGCTTAGGATTTAGTATGTATCACTTTGATCCTATATGGAAAATCATTGTGATAAGCGGAGATTGATCGAGCGTAGCATAGGAAACTCCTTTCCTAACAAGAGTATGTCATCCACGTACTCTACGAGGATCGTCATTATACTCCCTACTACCTTTTTGTTTATACAAGGTTCATCTACCATTTTGATGATGTCAATTTCTTTGACTAATCCATCAAAACAGATGTTCCAACTCCGTGACGCCTGCTTTATCCTATAAAGCATCTTGCACACGTTTCCGCTGCTCCCACTGTCTACGAGGCCCTCTGGCTGTGTTCTTATAGACGTTCTCTTCTAAATCAATATTTAGAAAAGTAGTCATGGCACCCAACCACCAGATATCGTATTCATGGTATGTAGCCGTGGCAAGTAGGATCTGGATGGACTCAAGCATAGTCCCTAGAAAAGGTTTCATCATTATCCACACCTGGTTGATGACTAAAACCTTTAACAAGTCTAGCTTTGAAAGTCTCAACTTGTCCATCTACACCAAGTAATCTTCTCAAGATATACTTGCTCCTGATGGGGATTTAACCCTTCAGATATCGCAACCAAAGTCCATACTTTGTTGGTGTATATGGATTCCATCTCAGATGGCTAAGCATCCAGCCATTCTTACAGAGTCCCTACTCTTGATGGCCTGCTTAAATCTAGTTGGGTCATCATCTCATGATGCAATCTTCGCTCCCGCTGTCATCGAGAAACCGAGGTATCTCTCAGGTGGGTGAGGAACCCTACTAGATCGGCGGAGAGGCTGAGGTTCGTCGGGAACTATTGAATTTTTTTTTTCTGGTTCTGTCAAATCATTAGCAGTTTTGTACAGCTGGAACCTTTCCAGTTCTACAGAACTGATCTTGCCTCGATCTTGTCCGGATTTTGCTTTAAACTTAGGCCGGACAACCCCAAATCTTAACTCGCTTAAGAGATGGGTTCTTCCCATACCATATCTTATATGGAGTGGTAGGCAGTGATTTGATTCAAACCTAATTCAATAGGTATGCAGCTTCTCAAGTGCATAACCCCAAAAGGAAATTGGTAACTCAGTAATACTCATCATAGAGCACACCATATCTAATATTGTGCAATTGCTCCGCCCTGATACACCGTTGTGCTGTGGTGTATTCAGAGGAGTAACACTGAGAGAAAATCTCATTCTCCTTTAGAATAGTCCAGGAATTCTATGCACAAGTATTCTCCTCCCTGATCTTATCATAGGACATAATACTTATACCCGGTTATTGGTTCTCTACTTCTAACTTATATTCTGTGAATACCTCAAAAGGTTCGGACTTATGTTTCAACAGGAACATATGACGGAATCTTGAGAGATTATCAGAGAATATAATGAAGTATAAAGAACCAGTCCTGACATGTGTAGACAGGAGACCTTACATACATCATTATGTATCAGTCCCAAGAGTTTACTAACTCTTCCTCTGTTTCCAATAAACAGAGCTATGGTCATCTTATCTTTGGGACATGACTGGCAAGTTTCACAAGATGTAAATTCAAACTGATTTAAATATGCATCTAAAATGTAACTTCAGCCAGTCGGGTCGCATTGATATGACCTAGTCTACAATGCCTCAAGAATGATTCGTTCATTTCTGAACTTATCCTCTTGTGTGTGTTCAGTATATAAGGAACTGTAGTTTGATTTAGAACGTTAATGCTTTTAGATAACGTGCCTGAACCGATCAACTTTTGATATAGGAAATGTTCAAAACATTATCCATCAATACAAAATTATATCCGTTCTTTACTAATAAAGAGACTGATATGATTTTGTATATCAGGTTCGGTATCTAACAGCATTTGTTCAGAATCAATGTATTCGTAATACAGGGTGACAGTGACCAACAGACTTGGCTGCAACACTTGCCCCGGTTTCTGTCTCATGAAACTTATCACCCGTTCTCAGTTTTTCTACCTTTTTGTAGCCCTATGTAACAGCTTACATATCTTGGATCCTGATCCGGTATCATATACCCAGGATTCAGAGGATACTGAGAAACAGTTCTTTATAATGAACATACCCGAAGGAGATGCATCATATGCACTTTCTTCGTTTGGGCGGCATAGGAATTCTGGTATTCCCCAATTTCCTGCTCTGTCTTATAACAATTATAAGTTGGAGCGGGACCAACGTTCCCCAGCTCAGTATAACAAGCGGGTTCGGTCAATATTCCGTATTATTATCTTGATTAAGGCGTGATATGGTCGCTACCTGGAGAGAGAGAGAAGAAAACACTCAGCGTGCGCTCTGTCAAGAATAGATTGGTTATTATTTTATCTAATCAGGATGGCTCCCACTGCTTTTTATCAAATCTTCCTTCAAACCCTAAAAGGAAAGACTAGCCGGGATTAATTACACACTACAAGTTCGCCAATCTTTCAGCCAGGCCAGTGTCGGTACTTTGTGTTAGTTATATGTATGCCCTAGAGGCCATTACTGTACATAGGATGTATATTGTAGTGGATGCTGGGACATATGTAGGGAGGACTTTCTTGCTCGACATGATAGTATGCTATCTGGTTGATCTTTACCTTAACGTGTATACTGATTGTCTCTCTGTTACATGTTGGTAAAGCCCTTAGGATCTGTACTTGACTACCTGGACTATGATGCGGATCATACTAGTGGGGACATGGTAGTCCATTAGTACATCCTTCAAAGTCCCTAGTCGTGGGTGTATCGAGACGGGGCATCGATATACCAGAGTAGACTAGCGTGTACCTTCTCGACCCATACAGATGGGCGATGGATGATCCCATATCCATCGGTGTTTTACATCAGAGATGATATACGAGTGCTCAGTAGAGACTGGGTACATTGGACGGACTCGCCGAGAACTCCCAGATGGTATTATACCTCACGTCAGATGGCAGTTCTCTGGTGACACTGGTACAGAGTAGTCTGTTGACCCGAGATCGTCATAGAGTCTTGTGTGGTTCCCACTGTGCTTTGATTTCCATCTTACCACGTCCAAGAGGGCGTGCAAAACGGTGGTTTTTGGGTACAGTCCCGAGTCACATGGAGGCAATGAGCGATAGGAGGGGATTCGTCTCTCCCGGTATATGGGGGTTGATGTTGCGCTGTGTTCGATTGGCTATAACAGGAAATCCCTGGCCAGGGTTGCTGAGATTTACTGGTAAGTGTTACCAGTAGTTTCTCGAACAGTTATAGACCTCATATCGACACGACTTATTGAGCTATTGGGGTCTGACGTTTACCACCCCTAGGCGAGATATGCGACATATCAGACGATCAGACCGGACTGTACGGTAGTGTTACTGGTCGGATTCACTGGAGTGTGAGCGGGCTTGCTCGTCGATCTTCAGATCGCTCAATACCCGGGTGGCCGTTACGTTTAGCAGACCGCTTGCGGCTTGTGGATGTTTGATATGATCATCATCTGCTGCCGGAGTATTGACGAGTCTTTAGAGTCCTACACAGAGGTTTCCTGGCTCAAGCGAAACGAAATAGGAGCGCATATGAGATATGTGCGGGACCGAGAATAATGCGTGTATGTGATACCGTATTCTATTCTCGCGATATATATATCGAATGGTTGTATGCGATATAACCTAGTTGTCGATTCAAGCGTTGATTCGATAAGCCGATATATTAGATACCAGTCGGTTATGTGCGCATGACCGGATCATTGAATCAAGTGTTGATTTAATGATTTAATGTATAATTATATATTTGATATATTACTTTGCATTAACTAGTATCGGTTCACTTTAGACGGATTTTCTCACTCGGATGTGCGCATTGTATATGCGATATACTTTTGTGCACTTGATTGTATCATGTTTGATGATACATGTCATGCTAGGGTTCAAGTGTAAAGATTAAACCTTGGTTAATGAAATGGTTAAGGTTTCTTATTTGTTATTCATTTATCTTATTTTGTTATCCTTTTATTTTTGATAAATGAATAAAAGAAATGAGAAAAGAATGATGGCTAAATTTGTTCTTTAGTTGAAGCTTCATGAAGCTTTGTTCAAGTCAACCATCCTTATCTCATCCTTAACCCTAACCATTCCCACTAACCATGATTCATTCTCTACACTTAACTCTAGTTAGAATTATGATAAGAATTGATTTTCTTTTCTTTTTCTATTAACATATCTTATCATTTTCCTTCTTCTTCTTCATGCTTCAAGTGAAGAAGCTTGAAGTCCATCAATGGTGATTGATGCATATGAGTGAGAAATCCAATTCTAAAGTCTACCCACTTCCTATTTCTTCATCCTCTACCTCTTGCCAAGTAGTAGAGTGTGTTTCCTTCACAAGTTTCATGACTTGTTGAAGGTGGAGCTTGATTCATCGATGCTTCGACGTAGATCATCTTCGGCATGGACATCGACGACCTAGCTTGCCCATTCTCCGACGAAGCCGACTCTAGGGCCCGGATTTGATTTGGACAGCGGAGACGACCTCGTTGCGGAGCCGTGGAGGTGGAGGACCGGATCTACAAAGGTTGTATTTCCATATTCTCATTAGTTAACTGTTAACTAGTTCTTGTTCGCCTAGACTTCTAGTATACGATCCGTTGTTTAGGGTTTGTAGGCACCATAATTTTTGAAATTGCCATGGTTGATGGCTTTGGAGACCTCACTAGAGTGCCTAGGAACCCTGCAGTGGTATCAGAGCCTAGCTAGAGCCTTAGGCGAAGTCCAGACGGAAATTGAAGTCCGAACGAACCCGAAACCCCGATTCAAAGTTGCTCTCTGTACAATTTTTAAAATCTGGTCTTTTTCTACATTAAAAATATTCAGAAAAACATGCAGGAAAATATAAGATTAACTGTGCAACCCGTAGCCCTAACTCCATTAAAGAGCCGCGCTTCCGCGGCGCGAGCATGGCTCGTGCGGCGGAAGGGCGGCCGTTTTGTCGTATTCTGTGGTTTGGTTTGCACAGTAACTCCTATTTAGTTGTGCTGAGTTCTCTGGATATTTTTAAAATATTTATTCAAGTGTTGAATAATCTTAGATGATTTGGGGATTCGGTATTTCGATCGGGTATCAAATTTTGTCTGTGTGGCTTTCCGGATAAATTTTAGAATATGTTAAAAAGTTCGACCGGATATAAATACCCAATCTTTCCCCTGTCGGGAAATTTCCAAGTGTTGGATTTTTCCGTAGTTTAACGACGTTCTAAGTAGTGCAAGTAACGCGATGGTCCCTCTAGAAGACACAAACCTTAACTCGATTATGTGACCGTCTTGAACTGCCCTTTGAACCTTCGGGTTTGGGGCAGTACGGCGTGCCACATGTGAGGCGTTGGCTTGACCCTTCTACGGCTGGACCGTTGGTACTGAGGCACGAACGGAATGTTGTTATACTTGTTTCATGTGTTGATCAGTTTCGGGAAAACTTGGGTGTTCGATTGTTCGATCGAAAAGTTTGACATTTTCTATTTATCTGGAATGGGATACAATAATTGGAATTCACAAGTAGTTATGAGATAACTAAATGAATGTTATAAACATAGCAGTTTAGTCTCACTTGATCGGTTGCCACGGAATTTTGATGTGATCAAAAGTCCGTCGCAATCACGTAGCGTACGTGGATACTCGCCGGGTAAACTTAATAGACAGCCTTACCCCATTGCCCCGACCAAGTGACTGTAGGAGAACCCCGTCGCCGAAAGCATCCGTTCGGGTGCTCGCGGTAGCGGTGTTCCGCCTTGGTGCACTTCGTCGACGGTATCGGGGGTGCGGCCGTCTACTGAAGTTTGCGGCGAGCATTCGATCTGGCTGTCGGGAATCTTGTTGAATTGCCCGACTTGATATGGAAAAGTGTTTTCGATAATGAGACTAAAATGCGGGGTTTATAATTGTTAGGCATGCGATGTCTAAGGAATTCATTTGGTCAGGCATGCGATGTCTGAGGTGATTGCGGATTCCAACTGTTGTAGTTTTACATTTTCTTTTCTGTGACCGTAAGTGTAATATGTGATATCACCGGTTTCGTTGCTATATGTCAACGACAATTGGGGTATGCATATTTACTTACGTTGATGACATGTGATATTATGTGTTGCTGGATATGTTATATTGGATCGTCGTGTTTGAATAGCCGGGGGTTTTTATGTGAGATGAGTGTTTTTCATTTTCATTCATGTAAAAACTTGTATGTAATATTCTTTTATTGGGGCGCTTCCAGGTTGCGGAAGTTGTCACCGTTTGTATATTATTTACTTTTCCGCACTAGGATAGACCCAAGGAGGAGAGCACAAGTAACCGGGTTCTGGAGTCCAGTGGGAGACCAACTCGAGGAGTCGAGTCCGGGTCTCCTAACTCTAGAATTGGTAGGGTTGCTTGCCGCTCTCGTAGGGGTCTAGGGGTGTGGGTTTGGCTATTCATCACGACCGTGGAATCCGTGTTTTATACTGGCTCGTATTGAAAACACGGACGTCCTAGTATATCCAATATTTCATATGATTCTTCTGCTGCGATATCTGTGATGCGATCATGTGATGTTCTTTGATAGATACTTTATATAGTATATATGATATATTATATAGACGTTACTTATGTTTTACACCCGCGCTAGCCCTGCCCTGCTCTGTCGTTAGTTACCTAACCTAACGGTGCACGAGGGGACATCGAGGCGAATGCGGATGGCATAAGTGTACGTCGTATTTATCTGTAATGTTTAGGTACTTAAATGATGGGACTTCATTAATGAGATTAATGAAATAAAAGAAACCTAAAGATGTTGTAGAATCGAATTTCAAAATAAAACAGGTAGCTACAGTTCTTGCTTTGCACAGCGGTATATATGATATATCCTGCACCTTATTCGATTAGGAAAGGACCGAGATCCCTTCACCGGGAGTGACTCCTTTAGCAATAACTGGCAGATGCTACACACTCGGTTTGTCTTTTGATTGCTTTTAAGAGTTTTTGCTTTGCACAGTGATATATGTGATATATCCCGCACCTCATTCGACGAGGAAAGGACCGACGATCCCTTCACCGGGAGTGACTCCTTTAGCAAAACTAGAAAAGCCTCAAAAGCACTCCATTTCAAAATTCATTTGATTCTACAACGATATAAAGTTCATTACGCAAAAGGTTTTCTTAAAAACCTGTCGTAGCCCTCCGTCATTTCAGATAGGTACTAGTTAGTATTCGTGCTGCGTTTGTTGACTCAGTCAAGGCGTAGTGTGCGGTAGCTGATTATTGCTTATCTGCAAAGCATATGATGCGATTGGATTAGGGTAGTCGTGCGGCCTTGTTGACTCAGTCAAGGGTCGTGCGGGTGGGTTTAATTCAATCGAGAAATGACGGGTTGAACTTTACTTGCGGTCTATGGTTTGTTGACTCAGTCAAGGTCATAGATCGCATGGGGCAAAATATTATCGGGAATTTCAAGTGTTGAAATTTGCAATAAGATTGCATACCTTCTATGAGATAGTTGGATCCCGATACCCGCTGCGAGTAAGAGTTACTCCTGGGAGAGTTTTATACATTACAATTAGCCGATCAAGTAGGTGTCTAGAAAGGTGTCAACGGGGTTACGCCTCTGGGAAAACGAGGTTTACAGTAATCAGGTTCGTGCGAAAGCACGGGGGACCTCCCTCAAAGTACCGACACTGGCCTGGCTGAAAGATTGGCGAACTTGTAGTGTGTAATTAATCCCGGCTAGTCTTTCCTTTTAGGGTTTGAAGGAAGATTTGATAAAAAGCAGTGGGAGCCATCCTGATTAGATAAAATAATAACCAATCTATTCTTGCAGAGCGCACGCTGAGTGTTTTCTTCTCTCTCTCTCCTGGTAGCGACCATATCACGCCTTAATCAAAATAATAAAACGGAATATTGACCGAACCCGCTTGTTATACTGAGCTGGGGAACGTTGGTCCCGCTCCAACTTATAAATGTTATAAGACAGAGCAGGAAATTGGGGAATACCAGAATTCCCGTGCCGCCCAAACGAGGAGAGTGCATGATGATGCATCATCTTCGGGTGTGTTCATTATACAGAACTGTTTCTCAGTATCCTTTACGTCCTGGGTATATGATACCGGATCAGGATCCCAGATATATAATCTGTTATATAGGGCTACAGAAAGGTAGAGAACTGAGAACGGGTGATAAGTTTCATGAGGCAGAAAACGGGGCAAGAGTTGCAGCCAAGTCTGTCGGTCACTGTCACCCTGTATTACCGATACATTGATTCTGAACGAATGTTGTTAGATACCGAACCTGATATACAAAATCATATCAGTCTCTTTATTAGTAAAGAAAGGATAAAATTTTGTATTGTTGGATAATGTTTTGAACATTTCCTATATCAAAAGTTGATCGGTTCAGGCACGTTATCTAAAAGCATTAATGTTCTAAATCAAACTACAGTTCTTAGTATACGGAACACACACAAGAGGAAGAGTTCAGAAATGAACGAATCCTTCTTGAGGTATTGTAGACAAGGTCTGATCAATGCGACCCGACTGGCTAGAGTTACATATAGATGTATTTTTAAATCAGTTTGAATTTACATCTTGTGCAACTCGCCAATCATGTCACAAAGATAAGATGATCATAGCCCTGTTTACTAAGAAACAGAGAAAGAGTTAGTGAACTCTTGGGATGATACATGTTGATGTATGTTAGGTCCCCTGTCTACACATGCCAGGACTGGTTCTTTGAACTTCATTACATTCTCTGATAATCTCTCAAGATTCAGACATATGTTCCTGTTGAAACACAAGTCCGAACCTTTTGAGATATTCACAGAATATAAGCGAGAAGTAGAGAACCAGAATACGGGTATAAGTATTATGTCCTTTGATGAGATCAAGGAGGAGAATACTTGAGCACGGAATTCCTGGATTATTCGAAAGGAGAATGAGATTCTCTCTCAGCATTACTCCTCCGCATACACCATAGCACGATGATATATCGGGGTGGAGCAGATACACCCTATTTGATATGGTGTGCTCTATGATGAGTACTACTGAGTTACCTTTTTCCTATTGGGTGTTATGCACTTGTGAAGTTGCATACCTATTGAATAGGGTTCGAATCAAATCAGTATCCTACCATTTCATATGTGATATGGAAAGGGAAGAGCCCATGTCTTAAGCCAGTTAAGATTTGGGGTTGTCCGGCCTATGTCTAAAAGCAAAATCCGGACAAGCTCGAGGCAAGGTTAGTTATGTAGAACTGGAAAGGTTCCAGCCATACAAACTACAGCACCTGATTTGATAGAACCAAAGGATTCAGTAGAAACCAACGAACCTCAGCCTCTCCACCGATCTAGTAGGGTTCCTCACCCGCCTGAGAGATACTTCGGTTTATCTATGACAGTGGGAGCGAGGATTACATCATGAGATGATGACCCAACTAGTTTCGAGCTGGCCATCGAGAGTAAGACTCTATAAGAATGGCTGGATGCTTAGTGATCTGAGATGGAATTCTTATACACCAGCAAAGTATGGACTTTAGCTGCTATATCTGAAGGGTTAAATCCCCATCAGGAGCAAGTATATCTTGAGAAGATTACTTGGTGTACATGGAAAAGTTGAGACTTTCAAAGCTAGACTTGTTAAAAGTGTGGATCATTGACCAGGTGTGGATAATGATGAAACCTTTTTCAAGTAGCTATGCTTAAGTCCATTCGGATCCTACTTGCCACGGCTTCATACCATGACTACGATATCTGGCGGTTGGGTGTCATGACAGCTTTTCTAAATGATGTTTAGAAGAGAGTGTCTATAAGTACACAGCCAGAGGGCTTCGTAGACAGTGGGAGCAGCGGAAACGTGTGCAAGATGCTTTATAGGATAAAGCAGGCATCGCGGAGTTGGAACGTCTGTTTTGATGAAGTAGTCAAAGAGTTTGACATCATCAAAATGGTAGATGAACCTTGTATAAACAAAAAGGTAGTAGGGAGTATGGTGGTGATCCTCGTAGAGTACGTGGATGACATACACTTGATAAGAAAGGAGTTTCTTATGCTACGCTCGGTCAATCTCCGCTTATCACTAGAATTCTCCATATAGGATCAAAGTGATACCTACTAAATCCTGGATTTTGGATCTATGAGATAGATCTAAATGGACGTTAGAATTCTCACTAGATGTAGTGAGACGGTATCAAAACGATCCTGGGGAGAATCACTGGAAGGGTTCCAGGGTGATAAAGATGACTGAATGTCAGTCACAGGCATTGTCTTTACCCTCAGTGGAGGGACGGTATGTTGGAAGAGTTCCAAGCTAGATACCGTGACATACTAGACGATAAAGGCAGGATACATCGCTACTTAAGATGCTACCAAAGAGGCTGTTTGGGTGTATAATTGGTTCATGAGATGAACTATGTTCCTACCATTGTGAGACAATGGAGTTGTGGCTTATGCCAAGGAACGTCCGTCCCGTCAGTGATCCAGACATATTCTAAGGCAGCATCGCCTGATCATGGAGATGATTGATCTCCAGGGTGATCGAGGTTTGGAGAGTAGACTCAGAGGACAACACAGCGGATCCACTCACAAAGGCCTGTTCCCAGAGAGATAGACTTTTATGGGATGGTTGAGTATGAGATACTTCAAACCACTGCTAAAGATGGCCCTAGTGCAAGTGGGAGAATGTTAGTTATATGTATGCCCTAGAGGCCATTACTGTACATAGGATGTATATTGTAGTGGATGCTGGGACATATGTAGGGAGGACTTTCTTGCTCGACATGATAGTATGCTATCTGGTTGATCTTTACCTTAACGTGTATACTGATTGTCTCTCTGTTACATGTTGGTAAAGCCCTTAGGATCTGTACTTGACTACCTGGACTATGATGCGGATCATACTAGTAGGGACATGGTAGTCCATAAGTACATCCTTCAAAGTCCCTAGTCGTGGGTGTATCGAGACGGGGCATCGATATACCAGAGTAGACTAGCGTGTACCTTCTCGACCCATACAGATGGGCGATGGATGATCCCATATCCATCGGTGTTTGACATCAGAGATGATATACGGGTGCTCAGTAGAGACTGGGTACACTGGACGGACTCGCCGAGAACTCCCAGATGGTATTATACCTCACGTCAGATGGCAGTTCTCTGGTGACACTGGTACAGAGTAGTCTGTTGACCCGAGATCGTCATAGAGTCTTGTGTGGTTCCCACTGTGCTTTGATTTCCATCTTACCACGTCCAAGAGGGCGTGCAAAACGGTGGTTTTTGGGTACAGTCCCGAGTCACATGGAGGCAATGAGCGATAGGAGGGGATTCGTCTCTCCCGGTATATGGGGGTTGATGTTGCGCTGTGTTCGATTGGCTATAACAGGAAATCCCTGGCCAGGGTTGCTGAGATTTACTGGTAAGTGTTACCAGTAGTTTCTCGAACAGTTATAGACCTCATATCGACACGACTTATTGAGCTATTGGGGTCTGACGTTTACCACCCCTAGGCGAGATATGCGACATATCAGACGATCAGACCGGACTATACGGTAGTGTTACTGGTCGGATTCACTGGAGTGTGAGCGGGCTTGCTCGTCGATCTTCAGATCGCTCAATACCCGGGTGGCCGTTACGTTTAGCAGACCGCTTGCGGCTTGTGGATGTTTGATATGATCATCATCTGCTGCCGGAGTATTGACGAGTCTTTAGAGTCCTACACAGAGGTTTCCTGGCTCAAGCGAAACGAAATAGGAGCGCATATGAGATATGTGCGGGACCGAGAATAATGCGTGTATGTGATACCGTATTCTATTCTCGCGATATATATATCGAATGGTTGTATGCGATATAACCTAGTTATCGATTCAAGCGTTGATTCGATAAGCCGATATATTAGATACCAGTCGGTTATGTGCGCATGACCGGATCATTGAATCAAGTGTTGATTTAATGATTTAATGTATAATTATATATTTGATATATTACTTTGCATTAACTAGTATCGGTTCACTTTAGACGGATTTTCTCACTCGGATGTGCGCATTGTATATGCGATATACTTTTGTGCACTTGATTGTATCATGTTTGATGATACATGTCATGCTAGGGTTCAAGTGTAAAGATTAAACCTTGGTTAATGAAATGGTTAAGGTTTCTTATTTGTTATTCATTTATCTTATTTTGTTATCCTTTTATTTTTGATAAATGAATAAAAGAAATGAGAAAAGAATGGTGGCTAAATTTGTTCTTTAGTTGAAGCTTCATGAAGCTTTGTTCAAGTCAACCATCCTTATCTCATCCTTAACCCTAACCATTCCCACTAACCATGATTCATTCTCTACACTTAACTCTAGTTAGAATTATGATAAGAATTGATTTTCTTTTCTTTTTCTATTAACATATCTTATCATTTTCCTTCTTCTTCTTCATGCTTCAAGTGAAGAAGCTTGAAGTCCATCAATGGTGATTGATGCATATGAGTGAGAAATCCAATTCTAAAGTCTACCCACTTCCTATTTCTTCATCCTCTACCTCTTGCCAAGTAGTAGAGTGTGTTTCCTTCACAAGTTTCATGACTTGTTGAAGGTGGAGCTTGATTCATCGATGCTTCGACGTAGATCATCTTCGGCATGGACATCGACGACCTAGCTTGCCCATTCTCCGACGAAGCCGACTCTAGAGCCCGGATTTGATTTGGACAGCGGAGACGACCTCGTTGCGGAGCCGTGGAGGTGGAGGACCGGATCTACAAAGGTTGTATTTCCATATTCTCATTAGTTAACTGTTAACTAGTTCTTGTTCGCCTAGACTTCTAGTATACGATCCGTTGTTTAGGGTTTGTAGGCACCATAATTTTTGAAATTTCCATGGTTGATGGCTTTGGAGACCTCACTAGAGTGCCTAGGAACCCTGCACTTTGAGGGAGGTCCCCCGTGCTTTCGCACGAACCTAATTAATGTAAACCTCGTTTTCCCAGAGGCGTAACCCCGTTGACACCTTTCTAGACACCTACTTGATCGGCTAATTGCAAAGTGCAAAACTCTCCCAGGAGTAACAATTACTCGCAGTGGGTATCGGGATCCAACTATCACATAGAAGGTATGCAATCTCATTGCAAATTTCAAAACTTGAAACTCCCGATAAAGGTTTTTACCCCTAGCACCTATGACCTTAACTATGGTCAACAAATCACAAGTACTAGTCAAGTTCTACCCGTCATTTCGTGATTAATTAGACCCACCCACATGACCCTTAACTAAGGTCAACAAAGTCACGCGACTGTCCTAACTAATCGCATCATATGCGGTATAGGAAGACATCACTTAGCTACCGTACACTGTGCCTTGACAATGGTCAACAAACACAGCACGAATACTAAGTACTCTACTTCCTAAAATGACGGAGGGTTGCGGCTGGTTTTTGTGAAAACCTTTAACGCTTTGAACTTGATCTCGTTGCGGAATCAAATGGTTTTTAAATGGAATGTTTTTTAGGCTTTTCTAGTTTTGCTAAAGGGGTCACTCCCGGTGAAGGGATCGTCGGCCCTTTCCTCGTCGAATGAGGTGCAGGATATATCATATATATCACTGTGCAAAGCAGAAACTATAGAAGCGATCAAAAACAAACCGAGTGTGTAGCATCTGCCAGTTATTGCTAAAGGAGTCACTCCCGGTGAAGGGATCTCGGTCCTTTCCTCATCGAATAAGGTGCAGGATGTTCTATAATGAACACCACAATGCAAAGCAAGAACTGTAGCTACCTGTTTTATTTTGAAATTCGATTCCAAAACATCAATTAGGTTTATTTTCTTTCATTAATCTCATTAATGAATATCCCATCATTTAAATCCACCTAAACATCACAGATATATATAACGTACGCTTATGCCATCCGCATTCGCCTCGATGTCCCGTCTGCACCGTTAGGTTAGGTAACTAACGCCAGAGCGAGGCAGGGCTAGCGCGGGTGTTAAACATAAGCAACGTCTATATAATATATCATATATATACTATAATATCTGTCACAGAGCACAGAACATCGCATGATCACAGATAAAACACAGCATAAGAAACATATGAAATATTGGATATACTATGACGTCCGTGTTTTCAATACGAGCCAGTATAAAACACGGATTCCACGGTCGTGATGAATAGCCAATCCAACACCCCTAGACCCCTACGAGAGCGGCAAGCAACCCTACCAATTCTAGGGTTAGGAGACCCGGACTCGACTCCTCGAGTTGGTCTCCCACTGGACCCCAGAACCCGGTTACTTGTGCTCCCCTCCTTGGGTCTATCCTAGTGCAGAAAAGTAAATAATATACAAATGGTGACAACATCCGCAACCTGGAAGTGCCCCAATAAAAGAATATTACATACAAGTTTTTACATGAATGAAAATGAAAAACACTCATCTCACATAAAAACCCCCCGGCTATTCAAACACGACGATCCAATATAACATATCCAGCAACACATAACATCTCATGTCATCAACGTAAGTAAATATGCGCATCCCAATTGTCGTTGACATATAGCAACGAAACCGGAGATATCACATATTACACTTACGGTCACAGAAAAGAAAGTGTAAAACTACAACAGTTGGAATCCGCAACCTCCTCAGACATCGTATGCCTGACCAAATGAAATCTTAAGACATCGCATGCCTTATAATTATAAACCCCGCATTTTAGTCTCATTATCGAAAACTCTTTTCAATATCAAGTCGGGCAATTCAACAGGATTCCCGACATTCTGATCGAATGCTCGTCGCAAACTTTAGTAGGCGGCCGCACCCCCGACGCCGTCGACGAAGTGCACCAAGGCGGAACACCGCTACCGGGAGCACCCGAACGGATGCTTTCGGCGACGGGGTTCTCCTACAGTCACTTGGTCGGGGCTATGGGGTGAGGCTGTCTATTAAGTTTACCCGGCGAGTATCCGCGTACGCTACGTGATTGCGACGGACTTTTGATCACATCAAAACTCCGTGGCAACCGATCAAATGAGAATAAACTGCTATGTTTATAACATTCATTCCGTTATCTCATAACTATTTGCGAATTCCAATTATTGTATCACATTCCGGATAAATAGAAAATGTTAAACTTTCCGATCGAACAATCGAACACCCAAGTTTTCCCGATACAGCTCAACACATGAAATAAGTCTAACAGCATTCAGTTCGTGCCTCAGTAGCAACGGTCCAGCCGTAGAAGGGTCAAGCCAACGCCTCACATGTGGCACGCCGTACTGCCCCAAACCCGAAGGTTCAAAGGGCAGTTCAAGACGGTCACATAATCGAGTTAAGGTTTGTTGTCTTCTAGAGGGTCCATCGCGTTACTTGCACTACTTAGAACGTCGTTAAACTACGGAAAAATCCAACAATTGGAAATTTCCCGGCAGGGGAAAAATTGGGTATTTATATCCGGTTGAACTTTTTAACATACTCTAAAAATACCCGGAAAAGCACACCGACAAAATTAGACAGTCCGATCGAATACACCGAGTCCCCAATACAACACAGAAAATACAACTCTGGAAAAATTATTAAAAATTCCCAGGAAAATCAGCACAGAAGAATAAGAATTACTGTGCAGAAATAGATGCACAAAACGACAAAGTGGCCGCGGATCCGCCGCATGATCCTTCTTTAAGGCCGCGGATCCGCGCCTACTTTGTGGAATCAGGGTTACGAATTGCACAGTTACTCTTATATTTTCCTGCTGATATTTCTAGATATTTTTAATACGGAAAAATCCTCGAAATTAAAAAAAGTACAGAGAGCATATTCTTAGTCGGGGTTTTGGGTCGATCGGACTTCTGATTCCGTCGGGACTTCGCCTAAGGCTCTAGCTAGGCTCTGATACCACTGTAGGGTTCCTGGGCACTCTAGTGAAGTCTCACAAGTGATCAAACATGCACAAATCAAATTTTACGGGTGCCTACAAACCCGACTACGGATCGTTTACTAGATATTTAGGCGAAAACATAAACTAGTTAACATTTTTACTAAGGGAACGGATATACAACCTTTGTAGATCCGGTCCACCACCTCCACGGCTCCGCAATGAAGTCCCCTCGCTGTCCAAATCATGTCTTGGGCTCTAGCGTCGGCATCATCGAAGAATGGGCGGGCTTGATCGTCGGTTCGATGCCGAAGATGATCTACGTCGAGGCATCGCTAGAACAAGCTCCAACTTCACCAAGTCGGAAAAACTTGTGAAGGAAACACCCTATACTACTTGGCAAGAGGTAGAGGATGAAGAAATAGGAAGTGGGTAAACTTTAGTTTTGGATTTCTCACTAGATTTCATGACTTGCCATTGGAGTAGCAAGCTTTCTTCATTGTTGAAGAAGATGAAGAAGAAGAAGAAGATATGATAAGTTTATTAAAAATGAGATAATTAAATCAATACTTATCATGACTTCAACTATAGTTAAGTGTAGAGAATTAACTTGGGTTAGTTAAATGGTTAGGGTTAAGTATAAGACAAGAATGAAGACTAAGTCAAAGCTTCAAGAATCTTCAACTAAAAACAAAATAAGCAACCATTCATTTATCTTTTTCATTTTCCAAAATGGATATAAATAAATAAGATAAATGAATAAGTAATCAAAACCCTAATCATTAACTTAAACCATGGTTTGATTCTTTACACTTAACCAAGTAAGCATGTATCATCAAACATGATACAAACATGTGCACAAAACTATATCGCATATACAATGTGCACAATTCAAGTGAGAAAATCCATTTAAAGTGAACCAATACTAGTTAATGCAAAGCAATATATCAAATATATAATTATACATTAAATCATTAAATCAACACTTGATTCAATGATCCGGTCATATCGGATATAACCGACTAGTATCATATGTATCGGCTTATCGAATCAATCCTTGATTCGATAACTAGGTTATATCGCATATAACCATTCGACACATTCATCGCGAGAATGAAATACGGTATCACATACACGCATTATTCTCGGTCCCGCACATATCTCATATGCGCTCCTATTTCGTTTTGCTTGAGCCAGGAAACCTCTGTGTAGGACTCTAAAGACTCGTCAATACGCCGGCAGTAGATGATGATCATATCAAGCATCCACAAGCCACAAGCGGTCTGCTAAACGTAACGGCCACCCGGGTATTGAGCGATCAGAAGATCGACGAGCAAGCCCGCTCACACTCCTGCGAATCCAACCAGTAACACTTACCGTACGGTCCGGTCTGTTCGTCTGATATGTCGCATATCTCGCCTAGGGGTGGTAAACGTCAGACCCCAATAGCTTGATAAGTCATGCCGACGTAGGGTCCATAACATTCGTGAAACTACTGATAACTCTTACCAGTATATCACTGCAACCCTGGCCAGGGATTTCCTGTTATGGCCAGTCGAGCATAGCACAACATCAACCCCCAATACCTGGAGAGACGAATCCCCTCCTATCGCTCATTGCCTCCATGTGAATCGGGACTGTACCCAAAAACCACCTGTTTGCACGACTCAGTAGAGCCGTGGTAGGGTGGAAATCAAAGCACAGTGGGAGACACACAAGACTCTATGACGATCTCGGGTCAACAGACTAAGCTGTACCAGTGTCACCAGAGAACTGCCATCTGACGTGAGGTATAATACCATCTGGGAGTTCTCGGCGAGTCCGTTCAGTGTACCCAGTCTCCACTGAGCACCCGCATACCATCTTCGATGTCAAACACCAATGGATATGGGATCATCCATCGCCCATCGCATGGGTCGAGAAGATATGCGCTAGTCTACTCTGGAATATCGATGCCCCGTCTCGATATTCCCTCGACTAGGAACAATTTCAAGGATGTACTCATGGACTACCCAGGCCCCACTAGTATGATCTACATCATAGTCCTGGAAGTCGAGTACACATCCTATGGGCTTCATCAACATGTAATCAGAGAGACAGAAAGTATACATGTTAAAATAAAGTGCAACCAGATAGCGTACTATCATGTCGAGCAAGAAAGTCCTACCTATATATGTCCCAGCATCCACTACAATATACATCCAATGTACAGTAATGGCCTCTAGGGCATACATATAACTAACATAACTAACACATATGTACACAAATATATATCATATATACACTTATGCACAAACTAGTAAGAAAACAAATCTTAAGTGAACCAATACTAGTTAATGTAAAGTAATATATCAAATATATAATTATACATTAAATCATTAAATCAACACTTGATTTAACGATCCGGTCATATAGCATATAATCGACTAATATCAAGTGTATCATTGTATCGAATCAACACTTGATTCGGTAACCCGGCTATATCACATATAACCGACCGATGATACAAATCGCGAGAATAGAATACAGTATCACATACTAGTATTATTCTCGGTCCCGCACATATCTCATATGCGTTCCTATTTCGTTTCGCTTGAGCCAGGAAACCCCTGTGTAGGACTCTAAAGACTCGTCAATACGCCGGCAGTAGGTGATGATCATATCAAACACCCACAAGCCGCAAGCGGTCTGCTAAACGTAACGGCCACCCGGGTATTGAGCGATCAGAAGATCAACGAGCAAGCCCGCTCACACTCCTGTGAATCCAACGAGTAACACTACCGTACAGTCCAGTCTGTTCGTCTGATATGTCGCATATCTCATCTAGGGGTAGTAAACGTCAGACCCCAATAACTCGATAAGTCGTGTCGATATGAGGCTCATAACGGGTCAAGAAACTACTGGTAACACTTACCAGTAAATTCCTAAAGCAGCCTTGGCCAAGGACTTCCTGTTATAGCCAATCGAGCACTGCGCAACATCAACTCCCTATACCGGGAGAGACAAAACCCCTCCTACCGCTCATTTCCTCCATGTGATTCGGGACTGTACAAAAGCCACCTTTTTGCACGCCCTCTTGGACGTGGTATGATGGAAATCAAAGCATAGTGGGAATCACACAAGACTCTATGACGATCTCGGGTCTACAGACTAAGCTGTACCAGTGTCACCAGAGAACTGCCATCTGACGTAAGGTATAATACCATCTGGGAGTTCTCGGCGAGTCCGTCCAGTGTACCCAGTCTCCACTGAGCACCCGTATATCATCTCTGATGTCAAACACCAATGGATATGGGATCATCCATCGCCCATCTTTATGGGTCGAGAAGCTACACGCTAGTCTACTCTGGTATATCGATGCACCGTCTCGATACATCCACGACTAGGGACTTTGAAGGATGTACTTATGGACTACCATGTCCCCACTAGTATGATCCGCATCATAGTCCAGGCAGTCAAGTACACATCCTAAGGGCTTTACCAACATGTAACAGAGATACAAACAGTGTACACGTTAAGGTAAAGAGTAACCAGAGAGCATACTATCATATCGAGCAAGAAAGTCATCCCTATATATGTCCAAGCATCCACTACAATATACATCCTATGTATAGTAATGGCCTCTAGGGTATACATATAACTAACACAAGTTTGCTAAAAGAGACGACCAAGAAGAAGTAGAAAATGAGTAGAACACTTTGTCTCGTTACGTCCAAGGCTATGGACGAACAGTTATGGAAGTTGCCTTTTGGATCGGATGAAATGAGAAAGAGGCTATCTAATTTTCATGAACCCGAATCTATCATAATCTTTTTCCTAGTGAACAACAACCATGAGCCAAGAGAGGGGGGAGGTCGGCCACTTATAGAGAGGGAGGGAGTTGAGTGTAGGAGGGGGAAGGAGACCATAAGCACAAACTTATCATAACACCTAGTATGAACACAATAATGTAAAGCATGACTCATTAACCTTAGTCATCAAAACATTAATGGAACAATTAATGATAACAATGAATCATCAAGCCTTGTCACCAAATCTAGAACCTTCTAGAACCATGACTCACCCTCATCAAGAAAAGATAAATCCGCATTTAACTGAATGTCAAAATACGGCTGATAGAAAACTGGAAACTGGCAACTTCCAAAAGTGATCCTGAAACGAATTTCAGGACAACCCCGTAATGGTATAAATATACCCGCATTTGTATTACGACCAAATACAAATGCATCTGAGACAAAGATATTATATCTACACGGTATAATACTGGGTTCCGGCTTAAACCAAACCCTACCAGTATTATCTGTCCGAAAAATGACACGTGCGAAAACGCACGTGCTTTTTCCGAACCTTGCCATATCACCATACGGCCTCTACAACGTTTCGCCCGAACTTGGGAAAGTGTCTGTGGGGGGACTCTAATTACTCATCAACATACTGGCACTGGGTATAACCCCTAGCACGTCAGAGGTACTAGCTGCACGTAACATTTTGCCTATGTATTGATTGGAAGGGAAGATGACGAGCGAACTCATCTATAAACCCTACTGAGCCTGACAGTGACAATGTATATACATTCCGGTCCATTCGTCTAAAGATCATCGCATATCGAGTCTAGGAGGGTGGATAAAGTCAGACCCCTAATAACGCGATAAATCGTGTCGGCATGAAGCCCATCACCACCTGAGAAACTACTGATCCAAATCAGTAATTCTCCACTACCTCGGCCAAGGATTCCTAGTGATGGCCACCCATGCACTGCGCGACATCAACCCCCGATACTGGGAGAGACGAATCCCCGACGATCCGCTCACTTGCCTCCAATGTGGCTCGGGACTGTACCCAACTAAAACCTGTTTGCACAACTCCTTTGAGCGTGGTAGGGTAGTAATCTAAGCACAGTGGGAACTCACACGAGACAAATGACGATCTCAGGTCGATGAACTAACCTGTACTCATGTCACCAGGGAATTGCTATCTGACGATATGTATAATACCAACTAGCAGATTCCCGGCGAGTCCTGTCCGGTGTACTCATAACCTAATGAGCACCTGTATACATCTTAGGTGATCCAACTGACACCAGTGGCTTGTGAGACCGGCCACCGCCCCTCGTCGAGGTCTCGACTGTATACACTAGTCTACTCTGGAGTATCGATGCCCTGTCTCGAAACTCCCACGACTAGGGGCACTTTTAAGGATGTGCTTACAGACCCCAGCTCCCATGTATATGATCGCCATCATACTGCTGGTAGTCAAGCAAGACTCTTATGGGCTCTATCATCATGCAATAGTGAACTAAAGCATGTATACGATGATAAAGACAAACCAGATAGCATACTATCATCTTGAGTAAGACTGTCATATCGGTATAGGTCCTGCCTCAATCATTGCAATCACGTACCTGCGATCCAATAATTGACTTTGAGGGCACTATCTCCAACAATCTCCCTCTTGCACTCAAGGCTAATTATTGTGATGTCGCATACTCATAGCCCGTGTGATACCGAACATCCAACTCCTCTACTAATCAGTTTCACAAAGCTAGTTTGTAAAACTCTTGTGTTTGAGAAATAGCCTTAGTGAGTGGATCCGCCCTGATGTTTCTTTCTATATCTCTCTAAATCTCAAGTTCGCGGAGAAAGCCATCTCCCGAATCGAGTAATACCTGTCTTAGAATATGTCTGGATATCTGATGGGACCTAGTTCATAAATGAATTCCAAATCCAAACTTCTTAGACTGTATCGATAATTGAACCTAATCAGTATCCAGCATCATGCCTCCCACAGTATCCTCTTTGACCACCTGTCCATAATACTGTCCCTCGTCAGAGGGAAAACTATAACTCTGACAATTACTCTGTCATCCATGTTACCTTTGAAGCCTGGAATGATAACCGTCTCCTGAAGGAGGCTGCCGTCATCAATTCCGTAGAACATGCACATATGTTCTTAAACTGCTTCCTTATGTTTCGTCAGGATTGGATTAATATAAACTTATCGCATCTAGTGCAAAAACAACATCTGGTGTGGTACTTGACATCTCACAGTTGACTCAATTGTCTAAGCAAGTGATCTGTCAATCATTAATATCCCTCTCCCCTTTAGTCTGTAAGACACCTTTAGAGAGGGCGACTCCATCACCTGCAGGTACACCACCATGCCTGGAGTCATCTATTCTAAAATACTATTAGAATATTGTCAAAGTACCCACATTGGGAAATTACCCAAATCTAGATCTAAAACCATAGATCTAGTAACCTGAATGTCAGATATTATATCCATATTCTGTGTGAAGAAACAACTGTGTGACGACCACAGTACAACCGATCGTAGTATAGGAATTTTACTTCCTTCTCTGTGTATGTCATCCAAATACCAGGACATCACACCCTACTACCTTCTCAACACATCCATCCCCTATTCTGATGAAGTCAAAGCCATGATTGTTACATCAAAATTAGATGATCTTATCTCCGCTATCTTTGCTTAAGCCTATAAATAGACATAAGCTACTTGCCTACTATGCTTCCGCTGCTCCCACTAACTACGGCAACCCTCTGGCAGAATAATATATACGTATACTTCTAAAGCTAGTTTAGAACGACGTTATACTTATCCTCTTGCCGGGTCTCATAGTCTGGAACAACAGTAGTATCAATTCTGGGTTAACTAGAACCTCCCTGTCACCGTCCTTGAGGCTACCGGAGTACCTCTCGGGTGTCTGAGGTTACCCACCATATCTGCGGAGTGGCTATTTGAATGTCAAACCTGTTTGAATATATAGGTCCTATTAAAATTTCCGTAATCGTTTGCGGTTCTGGAATCACTTCCAGTTCTACCATACTCCCATTACTGTTTTCTGAAAAAATCCATTTTAATAAAACTGTGGTGAGTCTAGAACAATATCACTATTGATCTCCCAGATGGTAGAAATGTCAACCCTCGTCAAAGCCAGGGTCAACCTACAAACAGCCATTACAGAAACGTGCCTTGAGTTATCAAGTGTCTGGTTTTAAGCATAAGCTGGACAACTCCCCGTATCTTAACATCGTTAAGATATGAACCATTCTATATCCAATATAGAAATAGAGGCACTAATTCAATTGGAACTAGATTCAAATCATGCAGCTGTCTCCAGTGCATAACAACTTAATGGAAAGTGGCTACTCAGTATTACTCAACTTAGGAATCCATCCAATTATGAGTAACCTGAAATAGAAACGAGTTCCTCGAAACCATTACTATCATCTGAATACCGATCACAAGAATCTGTATCTTCAATCTCTTTGAAGAATCCCGATACTTGTGATACCTGGTTCTCTACTTTATTCTTATACCCACAACTTCTCAAAACATAGACTTTGTATTTCTACGAAACACTTGTCTAAAAACTAGAGAAGTCATAAGTAAACAGAACACAGTACGAGGACCTACCCCTTTGTCCTGACGGACACTGGACAACATACAATACTCTGTATAAGTCCGTTGAGTTTAATAACTCAAAAAACTGTGCATCGTAGGTTGAAAACTGTACCCTAGCAATTTCCTCAAATATTACCAATTACAACGAATTCCGATATAATGAGGATGATCACCTAATTCCCAATAATTTACTCCCACTCATCATCTGTAAAACCATACAGATATGAGAATGAAACTTGGTAAATACATACCCTGGAGTAAGTATCTAATCGGGAAATCATTTTTCTTTTAACAATGCGCAGTGTAACTGAAACATTAAAATGTCTCGTAGGGGTATCCTGGTATTCCTAGTAATGTCTTTTCCATAATCCAATTCATGACTGTAACCGTATATTTTTTTGCCATCTCTCCAAATCCCTTTATTTGTCTTTAGTCATTTCCTTCTGTACACCATCGTTAGGCTAAGTGGTTTTCTTCCTTCCCAACTGTTCGGCACCAGCCTATGGTTTGGAAGAAGACTATCCAGTAAGCATAATAGGTGTACCCTCCTAATCCTAGGAGTACTCGCGACATGAGAGAAGTTGATGATAAAAGACAATCTGAATAATACCTTATTCTATTTCTCCCGAACTGGGGAAAAAGCAAAGGTGAAATAGGAGTGGCTATGAAGTACGCGGTTTGGTCGTGAATGATAATAGTCGCAATTTACTTTGCCCTCTTTCTAATCCCTTTTATTTTATCTTTACATATTACCTTCTGTACACCTTACTTAGGCTAATTGGTTTTCTTCATACCCTACCTTTCGGCACCTGCTTATGGTTTGGAATAAGACTATCCAATAAGCGTAATAGGTGTACTCTCCTAAACTAAGGAGCCCTCGCAACCTGAGAGAAGGTGATAATAAAAGACAACTGAATAAACCAATTCTCTTTCTCCTAAACCTGGATCCATCCTCGAAGAAATCCCTTCGAGTTCGTATATAACCATACGATGGATCTATCCAATGGAAGTGGATACCCGTAGTAATACGGGGTGTTCTGAGAAATGTAAAAGGGTAAAAGAAGGAGCGGCAATGACTTATGCAACTTAGACAATCCAAAAGCCAGTATTTTAATAAGGTTCGGTCAAGTTGGTCACTGAGTCATAGTCTAGGGTCTATCAAAGGTCGCTGCCAAAGAGAGAGAGAGAAAAGAAACACTCTGTGTGCACTCTAACCTAGATCAGAATGGTTATCACTTTATTTAATCAGGAAACCTCCCACTGTAATCTCAAATTCTCCTCCAAAAGAATTAGTCGGGATCACCCGAAGAGTATACCAACTCATCAGTGAGAATCGGGATCCAACTATCATCGCATGATAACTTGATGGAAGCCACTCAAATTATCACACTCCAGAAGGTATGCGCATATCTGGCAAGTTTCAGTTTCTTTAGAAACTCCCGATGTGATTTTTGCCCCATGCTCTTATGACCTTGGCGTTGGTCAAAATATCATAAGTCACATGCTAAGTTCTACCCGTCACTATCCAGGTCAATTTGAACCCACCTCCACATCCCTTAACGTTGGCCAAAATGGCAGAACGACTGTCCCAAACCAACTCATCTATCTATGCAACAGATGAATACCCAGCAGCTACCAAACACTATGCCTTGGCGTTGGTCAAAATACATAGCTTGAATACTACTGACCATCCATAAGAAATGACGGAGGGCTACGACTGGTTTTTGGCGAAAAACCATTAACGTAATGAACATGATCTCGTTGAAGGAAACTGATAGCTTTTTATAAAATATAGTGACGAAAACGTTTTGCTAAAGAGGTCACTCCCGGTGAAGGGATCTCGGCTCTTTCCTCGTGGAATGAGGTGCAGGATATTCCAACTGAATACCGCGATGCAAAGCAACTTGTAATCGACTATATTGAAGTTATCACCCTGACATAAACTTCTGCCCAAGGGGTCACTCCCGGTGAAGGGATCTCGGCCCTTGCCTCGTCGAATGAGGTGCGGGATATTCTAACTGAATATCACTATGCAAAACAAAAGGAAACATCTTTGTAATAACACCTTTTTAAAATTTGTTCCAACAACATCAAATATTGGTTTGCTTTATCCTTGCATTGATAAGAATCAATGCAGTCCCATCAATCAATCATACCAGAAAAGAACGAAAATAAAATGTACGTATATGCCATCCGCATTCGCCACTGGGTCCCATCATCACCCGTTAGGTTACTTAACTAACGACAGAGCGGGGGCTGGACTAGCGCGGGTGTAAAACATATACAACATCTAATAGTATATATACCAATATATAATAATCGCTCCAGGCGTGATAATATGCAAAATTACAGAAAAGTAATAAGTATCAAAGAATAATACAGATAATCTGGGATCCCCGAGTTTCACTAAGCCACTGCTGAAACCCGACGTTCCCCTGGTCGTGTGGATAGCCTGTGCAATGAAACCTAGACCCCTACGGGTGCGGCAAGTTACCCGCCAAAACCTGAAGCGAGGTAGTCCCCCACAGCATAGTGAATGGAACACCTGACACTTCACGGAATCCGGTAAATTGAGCACCTCACCTTGGGTCAACCTGTACCCCCTAAGAGTGCGGCGAATAGTCTGCCAATTCTAGAGTGAGGTCCCTTTGCCTCTCAATGCCATGAGATACGGACCCGTTGCCCTCCAGACCTGGCTATCCGTGCACTCCTTCGCAGGATAAACCTAGTACAGAAATAAAAAAATGTACAACGGATACATCGACCTCGACCCAGTCGTGCCCCAAAAGAATATTATACAAACAGGCAGTGACGGCAGTCCACATGTTGGACGCTCGCCCCGCAACATCAAAAGTACAAATAAATTGAAACTGCACTATCATTGCACCCAGCTATCCACCACGACATATCCGCAACATCACAGCACAACACAGAACAACAACGTGAAAGTCACGTTCGCAAATCCGTCTAAAAGAACTATAGCAATCAGACGCGGTTTACCGATCAAATGACATTTCCGGTCGGAGATATAATGTAAATACTGCATACTAACAAGTTTAAAATTTCGATCGACAAAATTTCCTAAAGTGGGCCCACAAACATCTGTTGTACAGTAACAAAATATGGGCCCAAAAGAAATATATTAAAAGCCACAATTTCCCAAGTAGAACTCACTGTAGAAATTTGGAGTGCCAATTTCACAAAACTGCGGCGGATCCGCGGCCAAACCCTTGTTTGGGCCGAGGATCCACGGCGGTTCTGTGCAATTGGGCCTCCAAATTTCACCAGTTTTCTAATAAAAGCCTGCTCTGTTTTCTGGTATGTTCAAAATAATTTTTGGGCCCTGTTAAATATCGACAGAAACTTTGAACATGGAAATTGCAGTTTTTGAAAAATGGTTCGATCGACGTTTTAAACGTGTTAGCACAAGTTAGTATAGCTTAATGGTGAGGCTCTGATACCACTGTAAGTCCACGGTAGCGCCCCGGCCGTCTAACAGACGCTAAATGCGGAACAAAAACTTTTTAGAAACTGGCGCTATCGTGTACCGTAACCCGGATCTGCCATTAAAGCTAAACTAACAAACTACAAAGTGGGTAAAAGAGTTATACCGAACGATCCGAGTCCTTTGGTCTTCAACCATCATCCCACGCTTGTTGCGGCTGCTCCGATCTCCTCGATCTCCAATCTTGTCGTCCAGGTGGCACCACGACGACGGATCTTTAAACGGGCTCCCACCTCGGAACCGAGATAACTCGATCGTCAAGTTTGCTAAAAGAGACGACCAAGATGAAGTAGAGTATGAGTAGAATACTTTGTCTCATTACGTCCAAGGCTATGGACGAACGGTTATGGAAGTTGCCTTTTGGATCGGGTGAAATGAGAAAGAGGCTATCTAATTTTCAGGAAACCGAATCTATCATAACCTTTTTCCTAGTGAACAACAACCATGAGCCAAGAGAGGGGAGAGGCCGGCCACTTATAGAGAGGGAGGGAGGTGAGTGTAGGAGGGGGAAGGTGACCATAAGCACAAACTTATCATAACACCTAGTATGAACACAATAATGTAAAGCATGACTCATTAACCTTAGTTATCAAAACACTAATGGAACAATTAATGCTAACAATGAATCATCAAGCCTTGTCACCAAATCTAGAACCTTCTAGAACCATGACTCACCCTCATCAAGAAAAGATAAATCCGCATTTAACCGAATGTCAAAATACGGTTGATAGAAAACTGGAAACTGGCAACTTCCAAAAGTGATCCTGAAACGAATTTCAGGACAACCCCGTAATGGTATAAACATACCCGCATTTGTATCACGACCGAATACAAATGCATCTGAGACAAAGATATTATATCTACACGGTATAATACTGGGTTCCGGCTTAAACCAAACCCTACCAGTATTATCTGCCCGAAAAATGACACGTGCGAAAACGCACGTGCTTTTTCCGAACCTTGCCATATCACCATACGGCCTCTACAACGTTTCGCCCGAACTTGGGAAAGTGTCTGTGGGGGGAGTCTAATGACTCATCAACATACTGGCACTGGGTATAACCCCTAGCATGTCAGAGGTACTAGCTGCACGTAACGTTTTGCCTATGTATTGATTGGAATGGAAGCTGACGAGCGAACTCATCTATAAACCCTACTGAGCCTGACAGTGACAATGTATATACAGTCCAGTCCATTCGTCTAAAGATTATCGCATATCGAGTCTAGGGGGGTGGATAAAGTCAGACCCCTAATAACGCGATAAATCGTGTCGGCAAGAAGCCCATCAACATCTGAGAAACTACTGATCCAAATCAGTAATTCTCCACTACCTCGGCAAAGAATTCCTAGTGATGGCCACCCGTGCACTGCGTGACATCAACCCCTAATACCGGGAGAGACGAATCCCCGACGATCCGCTCACTTGCCTCCATTGTGGCTCGGGACTGTACCCAACTAAAACCTGTTTGCACAACTCCTTTGAGCGTGGTAGGGTAGTAATCTAAGCACAGTGGGAACTCACACGAGACAAATGACGATCTCAGGTCGATGAACTAACCTGTACACATGTCACCAGGGAATTGCTATCTGACGATATGTATAATACCAACTAGCAGATTCCCGGCGAGTCCTGTCCGGTGTACTCATAACCTAATGAGCACCTGTATACATCTTAGGTGATCCAACTGACACCAGTGGCTTGTGAGACCGGCCACCGCCCCTCGTCGGGGTCTCGACTGTATACACTAGTCTACTCTGGAGTATCGATGCCCTGTCTCGAAACTCCCACGACTAGGGACACTTTTAAGGATGTGCTTACAGACCCCTGCTCCCACGTATATGATCGCCATCATACTGCTGGTAGTCAAGCAAGACTTCTATGGGCTCTATCATCATGCAATAGTGAACTAAAGCATGTATACGATGATAAAGACAAACCAGATAGCATACTATCATCTTGAGTAAGACTGTCATATCGGTATAAGTCCTGCCTCAATCATTGCAATCACGTACCTGCGATCCAATAATTGACTTTGAAGGCACTATCTCCAACAATACTCCCTTCACAAAAGTTGATCCCCATCACACTCTCATCACATTGGACTTATCAAAGTTGGATTTTGGAGAATTTAGACTTCTATGGTTTTGCTTGGTTGTATTCATGAGGTATAATCCCTTTCAATTAGTTTAGTTTAAGTTTCATTAGCTTTCTAGTTAGTTTTGAATTGGTTTAAAGTGTGGATTGTGATCTTGGATTTTTCCAAGTTGCTGTTGAGGGACAAGTAGGGGTGTAGTGAGTGTTTTAAGACCTTAGGGATTGATTTCAATACCAGGGTATCAGAGTAGAACCCGATACACGAACTTAGGAATTATTCTGTATGTGTTTTGTGATATTTAACATGCCTATAGGGAATTTAGTATAACCCGGGAAGTTTCTGAGTTAAGAAAACAATACCAGAGACCTAGTGGGACCGATAGGATGCCACCCTGCAAGTACGAGCCTGTTCCCTCACCTTTTAGCCGAGCTCACCGGAATTTGGAGAAATGTGGCCGGCCCAAATGTGGGTGTTTGGGTCTAGGTTGGTCCAGTAGCTCACTTATCTTATATAAAAAGCCACTGCATTGTTTGTTTACGCTCTTTTCACCCGACTGAAAATCTGGAAGCACATTGGTGTGATTTTTGGATATGTTTTCCGTATTTTGAATGCTTGGTTTTGGTAATTGGTATTGTATATTGTTGTTGGGCGTTTGTACATCAACAACAAGGGTTGTATGGTTGTTTTTGCATGCGTAGGCTATAGGTTCTAACCTATGAGCGCACCGTGTACCGTATCGGTTTTCCGGAATCAATTTTAATAGAGATTTCAATTATGTATTATTATAGGTACCTTCGCGTGGATTCTGAGGCGACGGAGCATGGCGTCGTCGACTTCGGAAAGCAAGGATCAAGGTGAGTAGATCTATATCTACGGGGGAAGTCGGGTGGATGGCGTATAGCACCCCCGCAAGTTTTTGATGGAAACCGATTTATAGGATACCGTCGTAGAAATCTAGATTAGGAAACTAGGGATATGGCTAAATGGATAATTAGAAGTGATATGATATGATTAATACGTGATGACACGATTTGAGGATGATGATTGACGATATTGCCGTATTGGGTACTATAAGACTAGATAGCCGACGTTAGTGTGTCATCCGAACCATATCTATTTCCAAATTGAAGAATCATATGCATATCTTAAACAGATAACTTGAGGGACGTTACGGATTTTGAAACGATATCTTTTCCTTAAAAACACCGTAGCCCTTACTTTCAAAACTACGATTCGCATCTTTTAAAAACTGATCGTATGGTTTGTGTGTGAATGTTAGATTAGATACGTATGCTTATAGTAAAGGTAGAATGTATATATAAGATGACTTAGTGTAATGAAAAAGATATACGATGTGATATGATGATATGGGGACTTGATTGATATGTCGGTATACGGATGCGAGTCGATTGAGATGATTGATACCTTTGCCGGTCCCCCGATATAAGGTTATTATAGATGCGACCTGGGATGTAGGTATATAAATTTATAAAATGTTGTGAATTTTAATTGATATGCCGTACGAGACGTTGGATCCGTACCCTCATCGTCATATAAGTTTATAGGATCCCTAATGGTTTAATGCTGTCGTATGATGATTTACCGTACGTAATGAGTTTTGTGATGATTGATCCATACCCTTGACTAGAGGACACCGTATGATGTATTATACCGTACGTGATACTGTGAGGCTAGATGCCGATTGTTAGATTCACCTACTCAAATATATGGTAGATACGTATACCTGGTAGCGTTTCGCATACGATTTACATTATGCTACGTTTATGTCACTCTCATTGCATTTCATATACCTGTGCAAGTACACCTACACCATTAACGATAATGCGTATGTTACACATACACAGATTAGACGGCTCACACACTTCATCATCGATAATTGTCATGTCACTACACAGTAGAATTACTGCATCATGATACGACTCCTTGCAAAATTTACTTGCTATAATTACCTATGCACTTTTATACAATGTTGCATTTGACTTCAGAGAAATTGGAAACCCCAGGATTTATTTTAAAACTGGAATCATTTAAAAGAGAGGTTTTCCCTTGATATGTGCATATTGCTGTTCCATGTGCATGATATACGGATATGTTTACATTTCTATTATATGTCGCGTACATCATGCTTTATGATTATACTCATTGAGATATGCTGTTTTCATGAGATTTCTATATTTGAGAACCGTGGTTATTTCAAAAGAAGTATGTACTGTTTTAAAAACCCATTTTCTTTTGATATGATATTTCAGTGAGTCCACCATGCGTTTTCTCGGTTCTGAGACGTGTGACAGTGATACCCGATTCGAGGAGCTGGATGAGGCCGTTTGCGGGTACATGGTGGACCCGGTATGGTACCGCGGGGTGAGAACGGATTGTTGTGCAGTAGATGATGAGCCTGGCAGAGAGACTACTATCTACCAGTGATTGGTTGGACCTAGCGGTTATCTAGAGAATACCGACCGGAGTCGAGAGATGGATAGGGGCCGACCCGTTCTGCCGGAGCCCGAGGGCCGATCCCGCAGACGGAGCCCGTGGGCCGATCCGGACTGACAGAGCCCGAGATATGAAAATTTACGTGTCGATACTAGAAACGGGTTTCATGATGTTTCGAGTGTCGATGCTGGACACTCAAGTTCCATGATTTTGATATGTCACGAGGGACACATGTTGATTTACATCCTCATACTTTCATGCATATACTTTTGTGATATTTACATGCATGATATTGTTGTGTCATTGGTTGACATATGGACGAGATCCACATGCATACAGGCATTGATCATATGGTTGGATGATATCCACATGCTGATAGGCGTTGATTATATTGTTGGCACATTTACAGATACTGTCACCCTAGATATCATAGTATTACCCTTATGATATAGTAGACCTAGGAATCGTTGTTTAATCGATTTCTACCTTTTGATATTTTTCTACTCACGAGTTGGCAACTCACCCCCATTGTGCCACAGTCCTTGCAGGTTGACCGCATGGATCGGTAGCGGCATCGCTGGCACACAGCTGCATTCGGGTGTTTTGCTTTTGGTAGGTGGTATATGTTGGATCGTACCGCTCCTTTATTTATTATTTCTATTGTATCTAGTCAACTTTATCAATCAAACTAGTATTTGTATAAGTAATGAGGCTTAGTGAGACATGTGGTTGCGAGACTTAGAGCGAGGGGTTTTCCGCTACCAGTGGTTTTGATGTCTTGCTTGTTTCTTTTTCTTTTATGGTGATCTTCACCGTTGGGCGTCGTATACTTATATTTATTCTTTGCGTGGTTGTGGATCCGCCGATTGGCGAAGAGCTAGCTCCCTCTTGGGGATGCCTTTATTATTACTATGTATTATGACTTTGGATCAAAATATACAAAGGAGGTGCTGCCCAAATTTTTGAAAGACGAAACATGTTTTAAACTAGTAACACCCACTTGCATTTTTTTTCATGTTCCACTATTTATGCATCTAAGAAAAACTTTTGATGTCATTATACCGTATTTCAAAACTTCACTTCTTTTATTTTCTTAAAAATGTTTATATTTTTGGGTTTCGGCTTACTTGAATTACGTTACGCCTCTAGACATGGCGTGATTTAAGTGCCGGTCACGAGCTAATTTCGGGTCATGACAGAGATGAGGTTGAAGGAGATGAAGAAACAAAGGGGAGGAAATGAATGGGCAGCCCTCTCTCTCTCTCTTTCTCTATCTCTTTCTTAATCTCACCCTCTCACACCTATATGCCATGTCACACTCTCTCTCCAATAATTCCCTTTTGCTCTTCTCATTTTTCTTTCTCACAATAATTCACATAACACTAATAAAACAATACAAATGAAACAACATGCAACAAAATGCAACATGACATGGTGCACTAGCCATGAAAAACTGTAGAAATACGGATTTGGCTTAATCGCGATTAGCACTGCACTAATCAATTTTTATCCAAACTGTATATAATAAATTATAAAAATGCCAAATCCAATAAATATATTATTAAATGAATAAATCATTTTAATCTCCAATTATTTCATAAATATTGGTATATATTTATACTATTTTACGAAAACCCCAATTTCGCAAATCGGGTAGTTTTTGCGAAATATATTATTTTAATATTAAATTCCAAAAATAATATTTTATATTTTTGGAAATGTTACATCTTCATAGTGATACGGAGTGTTCTGGAAAAATGCAAAGGTTATATAGGAGCGACAATGATATATGCGACTATGACAATCCAAACACCAAAGTGTTTTAAGATGGTTCGGTTTAACTTGCTTCATGAGTTTTAGTCTAGGGTCGCACCATGGTCGCTGCCAAAGAGAGAGAGAAAAGAAACACTCAGCGTGCACTCTAACAAAGATCAGAATGGTTAATTACTTTATCTAATCAGGATGGCTCCTACTGTTTCCTCGAATTCTCTTTCAAACTCTAAAAGGAGAATTAGTCGGGAAAATCTAATAACACCTGTCACTACCTGAAAGTACGGAGGGCACTTAAATTACGAAACGGCTCGAGGCGTACGTATTCTAAGTAAGCCAAAGCCCAGAAATCAATACCAATTAAAGAAGTAGAGTGAAGAAAAACCAATTTATAGAAAGCGATTTATAACCAAATAAGTCGCATCAAACCTTTAAAAGCAATGTCGCATTCTTTCAGAAAATTTCGGCAGAGTCTCCTTTATAAAAACTGGCCCCAAATGGGTACAAAACAAGAATATATGTACATAAAGAAATAAGGCATCCTCAAGCGGGAGCTAGCTCTTCGCCAAAGGCGGAATCATAATCACACGCAATATATATCATCACTGTGCAAAATAACATAAAAAGGCACAAAAGTAATAAGGAATCATGTCGACTCAAGCGAGCTCGACCCTAGAGAAACAACATAAAAAAATACAAGTCTCACTGTCTCATCTCTAAGTCAGAAATACAACGTCAAAGTAATAGATACGGTAGATGGAGTATACTAGATACAGTAATAATATAAGGTGTAAACAAAATATCCTCGCAGCCCACTTACGAGCAATTCCGTGAGTCCAAGAAAAAGAAGCAAATAAGGTAGTGCGCCCGCCGCTACTATGCTGAGGGGTCGGACCTGCAAAACACTGTGACATGATGGGGTGAGTTGCCAACTCATGAGAAATAAGTAACAACTAATAAAGTTATCATAAGCATGCACACAATTTCGTCACAGCCTACATATACTAATATAATGCGATGCACTAGTATGTATGCAACATGAATGCAATAAACAACACGATATTTGAATATGATTAACATGGGAAATCTATATTCTTATCATAGTAAAACTTCTGTAATTTAGCTGTAGTTTCATCAATGAAATCAATATAAATTCGTGTCAAGCATCGATACCAAATATGAATATCATAATTATCTTGGGCTCCGGCAATTCAGACTGGCCCATATATCTGATCTCGGGCTCCGGCAATTCGGACTAGCTCATATATCTGATCTCAAGACTGTTAGTTATATGTATGCCCTAGAGGCCATTACTGTACATTGGATGTATATTGTAGTGGATGCTGGGACATATATAGGTAGGACTTTCTTGCTCGACATGATAGTACGCTATCTGGTGGCTCTTTATCTTAACATGTATACATGCTGTCTCTCTATTACATGTTGATAAAGCCCTTAGGATGTGTACTCGACTTCCAGGACTATGATGCAGATCATACTAGTGGGGCCTGGGTAGTCAATGAGTACATCCTTCAATGTTCCTAGTCGTGGGAATATCGAGACGGGGCATAGATATTCCAGAGTAGACTTGCGTATATCTTCTCGATCCATGTGATGGGCGATGGATGATCCCATATCCATTGGTGTTTGACATCAGAGATGGTATGCGGGTGCTCAGTGGAGACTAGGTACACTGAACGGACTCGCCGAGAACTCCTAGATGGTATTATACCTCACGTCAGATGGCAGTTCTCTGGTGACACTGGTACAGCTTAGTCTGTTGACCCGAGATCGTCATAGAGTCTTGTGTGTCTCCCACTGTGCTTTGATTTCCACCCTACCACGGCTCTACTGAGTCGTGCAAACAGGTGGTTTTTGGGTACAGCCCCGATTCACATGGAGGCAATGAACAATAGAAGGGGATTCGTCTCTCCCGGTATAGGGGGTTGATGTTGCGCTATGCTCGACTGGCCATAACTGGAAATCCCTGGCCAGGGTTGCAGTGATCTACTGGTAAGTGTTATCAGTAGTTTCACACATGTTATGGACCTCACGTCAGCATGACTTATCAAGCTATTGGGGTCTGACGTTTACCACCCCTAGGCGAGATATGCGACATATCAGACGAACAGACCGGACTGTACGGTAAGTGTTACTGGTTGGATTCACAGGAGTGTGAGCGGGCTTGCTCGTCGATCTTCTGATCGCTCAATACCCGGGTGGCCGTTACGTTTAGCAGACCGCTTGCGGCTTGTGGGTGTTTGATATGATCATCACCTGCTGCCGGCGTATTGACGAGTCTTTAGAGTCCTACACAGAGGTTTCCTGGCTCAAGCGAAATGAAATAGGAGCGCATATGAGATATGTGCGGGACCGAGAATAATACCAATATGTGATACTGTATTTGATTCTCACGATTTGTAACATTGATCGGTTATATGCGTTATAGCCGTGTTATCGGATCAAGTGTTGATTCGATAAGTTGTTACTATTGATATTAGTCGGTTATATGCGATATGACCGGATCGTTAAATCAAGTATTGATTTAATGATTTAATGTATAATTATATATTTGATATATTACTTTACATTAACTAGTATTGGTTCACTCAAGATTGACTTTCTCACTTGAAATGCACAAGTTGTATATGTGATATATTTTTGTGCACTTGTTTATATCATGTTTGATGATACATGCAAACTTGGGTTTGTGTAAGACTTAAACCATGTTTAGTGAATGGTTAGGGTTTCATTTCACTTATTTATTTATCTATTTATTTTGGTTAAAAGAAAAAGGAAAAAAAATGGTTGCTTTCATACAAGAAGCTTCTTGATGCTTCATGCATCTTTGACTAAGTGACCATTTTTGTCTTCATCTCCTAACCCTAACCATTCAACTAAACCCTAGTTAATTCTCTACACTAAACCATGGTTGCAAATATGATAAGTATCATTTTATTTTCTATTTTCTATATACTTATCATATTCTTTTTCTTCTTCTTCTTCTTCAACATGAAGAAAGCTTGCTACCATTAATGGCAACATGAGAAAAAGAGTGAGAAATCCAATTCTAAAGTGAACCCACTTCCTATTTCTTCATCCTCTACCACTTGCCAAGTAGTATAGGGTGTTTTCTTCATAAGTTTCATGACTTGGTGAAGTTGGAGCTTGATCTTGAGTTGCCTCGACATAGATCATCTTCGGCATCGAAGTCGACGACCTAGCCCGATCATTTCTCCGACGAAACCTTCGCCAGAGTCCGGATTCCGATAGGTACAGTAGAGGGACGTCATCACGGAGCCTAGGAAGTGGAGGACCGGATCTACAAAGGTTGTAGTCACTTTCCTTTAGCAATAAAGTTGTTTACTTGCTTGCATCGCCTTATCATCTAGTTAACGATCCGTATTACGGTTTGTAGGCACATGAAAAAATTTGAATTGGGCATGTTTGATCTGTTGTGAGACCTCATTAGTGTGTCTAGGAAGCCTACAGTGGTATCAGAGCCTAGCTAGAGCCTTAGGCGATACGTAGACGGAGTTAGAAGTCCGATCGAACCGAAACCCTAATGCAAAATCGCTCTCTGTACGTTTTTTGAAATCGGGGATTTTTTCGAATTAAAAATATGCAGAAAAATCAGCAGGTGTTTGTAGGAGTTACTGTGAAATTCGAGCGGCTAAATCGATCAAACCGCCGCGATTCCGCGGCACGAGCATGGCTCGTGCGGCGGTTCCGCGGCGGTACGGAAGCATAATTCATTTTAATTTGCACAGTAATTCCTATATTGTTGTGCTGTATTTTCTGGGAATTTTTAACTTCTACTCAAGAGTTTAGTTTTCTGGGTTGTATTGGGAGTTCGTAGATTCGATCGGATTATCAAACTTTGTCTATGTGTTTTTCCGGATAATTTTAGAATATGTTAAAAAGTTCGACCGGATATAAATACCCACTTTTTTCCCTGCCGGGAAATTTCCAATTGTTGGATTTTTCCATGGTTTAAAGACGTTCTAAGTAGTGCAAGTAACGCGATGGACTCTCTAGAAGACAACAAACCTTAACTCGATTATGTGACCATCTTGAACTGCCCTTTGAACCTTAGGGTTTGCGGCAGTACGGCGTGCCACATGTGAGGCGTTGGCTTGACCCTTCTACGGCTAGACCGTTGGTACTGAGGCATGAAGTGAATGTTTTTAAACTTGTTTCATGTGTTGAGCTGTTTCCGGAAAACTTGGGTGTTCGATTGTTCGATCGGAAAGTTTGACATTTTCTAATTATCCGAAATGTGATACAATAATTGGAATTCACAAATAGTTATGAGATAACTAATATGAATGTTATAAACATTGCAGCTTAGTCTCACTTGATCAGTTGCCATGGAATTTTGATGTGATCAAAAGTCCGTCGCAATCACGTAGCGTACGCGGATACTCGCCGGGTAAACTTAATAGACAGCCTCACCCCATAGCCCCGACCAAGTGACTGAAGGAGAACCCCGTCGCCGAAAGCATCCGTTCGGGTGCTCGCGGCAGCGGTGTTCCGCCTTAGTGCACTTCGTCGACGGCAACGGGGGTGCGGCCACCTACTAAAGTTTGCGACAAGCATTCGATCAGGATGTCGGGAATCTTGTTGAATTGCCCGACTTGATATTGAAAAGAGTTTTCGATAATAAGACTAAAATGCGGGGTTTATAATTGTTAGGCATGCGATATCTAAGTATTTCGTTCGATTAGGCATGCGATGTCTAAAGAGTTTGCGGATTCCAACTGTTGTAGTTTTACACTTTCATTTCTGTGACCATAAGTGTAATATGTGATATCGCCGGTTTCGTTGCCATATGTCAACGGCAATTGGGATGCGCATATTTACTTACGTTGATGACATGTGATATTATGTGTTGCTGGATATGTTATATTGGATCGTCGTGTTTGAATAGCCGAGGGGTTTTTATGTGAGATGAGTGTTTTTCATTTTCATTCATGTAAAAACTTGTATGTAATATTCTTTTATTGGGGCACTTCCAGGTTGCGGATGATGTCACCATTTGTATATTATTTACTTTTCCGCATTAGGATAGACCCAAGGAGGGGAGCACAAGTAACCGGGTTCTGGGGTCCAGTGGGAGACCATCTCGAGGAGTTGAGTCCGGGTCTCCTAACCCTAGAATTGGTAGGGTTGCTTGCCGCTCTCGTAGGGGTCTAGGGGTGTGGGATTGGCTATTCATCATGACCGTGGAATCCATGTTTTATACTGGCTCGTATTAAAAACGCGGACGTCCTAGTATATCCAATATTTCATATGATATTTTCTGCTGCGTTATCTGTGATGTGATCATGTGATTTGTTCAGATAGATATGGTATATAGTATATATGATATATTATATAGACGTTGCTTATGTTTTGCACCCGCACTAGCCCTGCCTCGCTCTGGTGTTAGTTACCTAACCTAACGGTGCAGACGGGACATCAAGGCGAATACGGATAGCATAAGCGTATGTTATATTTGTTTGTGATGTTTAGGAGGACTTAAATGATGGGACATTCATTAATGAGATTAATGAAAGAAAATAAACCTAAAAGATGTTGTGGAATCGAATTTCAAAATAGAACAGGTAGCTACAGTTCTTGCTTTGCATCGCGGTGTTCCTTGTAGAGCATCCTGCACCTTATTCGATAAGGAAAGGACCGAGATCCTTTCACCGGGAGTGACTCCTTTAGCAATAACCGGCAGATGCTACAACCCTCGGTTTGTCTTTTGATTGCTTCTATAGTTTCTGCTTTGCACAGTGATATATATGATATATCCCGCACCTTATTCGATGAGGAAAGGGCCGACGATCCCTTCACCGGGAGTGACCCCTTTAGCAAAACTAGAAAAGCCTAAAAAACACTCCATTTAAAAACCATTTGATTCCGCAACGAGATCAAGTTCAAAGCGTTAAAGGTTTTCATAAAAACCATTCGCAACCCTCCGTCATTTTAGGAAGTAGAGTACTTAGTATTCGTGCTGTGTTTGTTGACCATAGTCAAGGCACAGTGTACGGTAGCTAAGTGATGTCTTCCTACACCGCATATGATGCGATTAGTTAGGACAGTCGCGTGACTTTGTTGACCTTAGTTAAGGGTCATGTGGGTGGGTCTAATTAATCACCAAATGACGGGTAGAACTTGACTAGTACTTATGATTTATTGACCATAGTTAAGGTCATAGGTGCTAGGGGTAAAAACCTTTATCGGGAGTTTCAAGTGTTGAAATTTGCAATGATATTGCATACCTTCTATATGATAGTTGGATCCCGATACCCACTGCGAGTAATTGTTACTCCTGGGAAAGTTTTGCACTTTGCAATTAGCCGATCAAGTAGGTGTCTAGAAAGGTGTCAACGGGGTTACGCCTCTGGGAAAACGAGGTTTACTGTAATTAGGTCCGTGCGAAAGCACGGGGAACCTCCCTCAAAGTACCGACACTAGCCTGGCTGAAAGATTGATGAACTTGTAGAGTGTAATTAATCCCGGCTAGTCTTTCCTTTTAGGGTTTGAAGGAAGATTTGATAAAAACAGTGGGAGCCATCCTGATTAGATAATATAAATAACCAATATAATCTTGCAAGAGCGCACGCAGAGTGTTTTCTTTTCTCTCTCTCCTGGTAGCGACCCTATCACGCCTTAATCAAGATAATAATATGGATGTATTGACCAAACCCGCTTGTTATACTAAGCTGGGGAACATTGGTCCCGCTCCAACTTATAATTGTGATAAGACAGAGCAGGAAATAGGGGAATACCAGAATTCCTATGCCGCCCAAACGAAGAAAGTGCATATGATGCATCTCCTTCAGGTGAGTTCATTACAAAGAACTGTTTCTCAGTATCCTCTGCATCCTGGGTATATGATACCGGATCAGGATCCCAGATATGTAATCTGTTACATAGGGCTACAAAAGGGTAGAAAACTGAGAACGGGTGATAAGTTTCATGAGACGGAAAACGGGGCAAGTGTTGCAGCCAAGTCTGTTGGTCACTGTCACCCTGTATTACCAATACATTGATTCTGAACAAATGCTATTAGATACCGAACCTGATATACACAATCATATCAATCTCTTTATTTATTAAAGAAATGATAAAATTTTGTATTGATGGATAAAATTTTGAACATTTCCTATATCAAAAGTTGATCGGTTCAGGCACGTTATCTAAAAGCATTGACGTTCTAAATCAAACTACAGTTCCTAGTATGCAGAACACACACAAGAGGAAGAGTTCAGAAATGAACGATTCCTTCTTGAGGTATTGTAGACTAGGTCATATCAATGTGACCCGACTGGCTGAAGTTACATTTAGATGTATATTTAAATCAGTTTGAATTTACATCTTATGAAAACTTGCCGGTCATGTCACAAAGATTAGATGACCATAGCTCTGTTTATTGGCAACAGAGAAAGTGTTAGTAAACTCTTGGGACTGATACATGATGATGTATGTAAGGTCCCCTGTCTACACATGCCAGGACTGGTTCTTTGTACTTCATTATATTCTCTGATAATCTCTCAAGATTCGGTCATATGTTCCTGTTGAAACATAAGTCCGAAGCTTTTGAGGTATTCACAGAATATAAGTTGGAAGTAGAGAACCAAAATACGGGTATAAGTATTATATCCTTTGATGTGATCAGGGAGGAGAATACTTGTGTATAGAATTCCTGGGAATGAGATTCTCTCTCCGTACTACTCCTCTGAATACACCACAGCACAACGGTGTATCGGGGTGGAGCAATCGCACCATATTTGATATAGTGTGCTCTATGATGAGTACTACTGAGTTACCTATTTCCTTTTGGGGTTGTGCACTTGAGAAGCAGCATACCCATTGAATTAGGTTCAAGTCAGATCACTGCCTACCACTCCATATAAGATATGGTATGGGAAGAGCCTATCTCTTAAGTAAGTTATGATTTGGGATTGTCCGGCCTATGTCAAAAGCAAAATCCGGACAAGATCGAGGCAAGGTCAGTTCTGTAGAACTGGAAAGGTTTCAGATATACAAAACTGCAGCTAATGATTTGGTAGAACCAAAGGATTCAATAGCAACCAACGAACCTCAGCCTCTCCGCCGATCTAACAGGGTTCCTCATCCGCCTGAGAGATACTTTGGTTTCTCGATGACAGTGGGAGCGAGGATTGCATCATGAGATGATGACCTAACTAGTTTCGAGCTGGCCATCAGGAGTGAGACTCTGTAAGAATGGCTGGATGCTTAGCGATGTTAGATGGAAAAGTTGCGACTTTCAAAACTAGACTTGTTAAAGGTTTTCGTCATCGACCAGGCGTAGATAATGATGAAACCTTTTCCAATAGCTGTGCTTAAGTCCATCCAGATTCTACTTGCCATTGCTACATACCATGACTACGATATCTGGTGGTTGGGTGCCATGATTACTTTTCTAAATAATGATTTAGAAGAGAACGTCTATAAGAACACAGCCAGAGGGCTTCGTAAACAGTGGGAGCAGCGGAAACGTGTGCAAGTTGCTTTACATGATAAAGCAGGCATCGCGGAGTTGGAACGTCTGTTTTGATGTGATAGTCAAAGTGTTTGACTTCATCAAAATGGTAGATGAACCTTGTATATACAAAAAGGTAGTAGGGAGTATGGTTGTGATCCTCGTAGAGTACGTAGATGACATACTCTTGATAGGAAAAGAGTTCCCTATACTACGATCGGTCGATCTCCTCTTATCACATGGATTCTCCAATATGATAAAGGTGATACCTCCTAAATCCTGGGTTTTGGATCTATGAGATAGATATAAATGGATGTTAGGATTCTCACTAATTATAGTGAGATGGTATCAGTTGATCCTGGGGAGAATCACTGGAAACGTTCCAGGGTGATAAGGATGACTGAGTGTCAGTCACGGGCATTGTCTTTACCCTCAGTAGAGGGACGGTATGTTGGAAGAGTTCCAAGCTAGATACCGTGGCAAACTAGACGATAAAGGCTGGTAACATCGCTATTAAAGATACTACCAAAGAGGCAGTTTGGGTGTATATTGGTTCATAAGATGAACTAGGTTCTTACCATTGTATGACAATGGAAGTGTGGCTTTGGCCAAGGAACCCCGATCCCATCAGTGACCCAGACATGTTCTGAGGCAGTATCACCTGATCATGGAGATAGATGATCTCCAGGGTGATCGAGGGTAGGAGAGTAGATTCAGAGGACAACACGGCGGATCCACTCACAAAGGCTTATTCCTAGAGAGAGACTTATATGGGATGGTTGAGTATTAGATACTGCAACCACTGCTATAGATGGCCCTAGTGCAAGTGGGAGATTGTTAGTTATATGTATGCCCTAGAGGCCATTACTGTACATTGGATGTATATTGTAGTGGATGCTGGGACATATATAGGTAGGACTTTCTTGCTCGACATGATAGTACGCTATCTGGTTGCTCTTTATCTTAACATGTATACATGCTGTCTCTCTATTACATGTTGATAAAGCCCTTAGGATGTGTACTCGACTACCAGGACTATGATGCAGATCATACTAGTGGGGCCTGGGTAGTCAATGAGTACATCCTTCAATGTTCCTAGTGGTGGGAATATCGAGACGGGGCATCGATATTCCAGAGTAGACTTGCGTATATCTTCTCGACCCATGTCATGGGCGATGGATGATACCATATCCATTGGTGTTTGACATCAGAGATGGTATGCGGGTGCTCAGTGGAGACTGGGTACACTGAACGGACTCACCGAGAACTCGCAGATGATATTATACCTCACGTCAGATGGCAGTTCTCTGGTGACACTGGTACGGCTTAGTCTGTTGACCCGAGATCGTCATAGAGTCTTTTATGTCTCCCACTGTGCTTTGATTTCCACCCTACCACGGCTCTACTGAGTCATGCAAACAGGTGGTTTTTGGGTACATTCCCGATTCACATGGAGGCAATGAACGATAGGAGGGGATTCGTCTCTCCCAGTATAGGGGGTTGATGTTGCGCTATGCTCGACTGGCCATAACTGGAAATCCCTGGCCAGGGTTGCAGTGATCTACTGGTAAGTGTTATCAGTAGTTTCACACATGTTATGGACCTCACGTCAGCATGACTTATCAAGCTATTGGGGTCTGACGTTTACCACCCCTAGGCGAGATATGCGACATATCAGACGAACGGACTGGACTGTACGGTAAGTGTTACTGGTTGGATTCACAGGAGTGTGAGAGGGCTTGCTCGTCGATCTTCTGATCGCTCAATACCCGGGTGGCCGTTACGTTTAGCAGACCGCTTGCGGCTTGTGGGTGTTTGATATGATCATCACCTACTGCCGGCGTATTGACGAGTCTTTAGAGTCCTACACCGAGGTTTCCTGGCTCAAGCGAAATGAAATAGGAGCGCATATAAGATATGTGCGGGACCGAGAATAATACCAGTATGTGATGCTGTATTCGATTCTCGCAATTTGTAACATTGATCGGTTATATGCGTTATAGCCGGGTTATCGGATCAAGTGTTGATTCGATAAGTTGTTACTATTGATATTAGTCGGTTATATGCGATATGACCGGATCGTTAAATCAAGTATTGATTTAATGATTTAATGTATAATTATATATTTGATATATTACTTTACATTAACTAGTATTGGTTCTCTCAAGATTGACTTTCTCACTTGAAATGCACAAGTTGTATATGTGATATATTTTTGTGCACTTGTTTGTATCATGTTTGATGATACATGCAAACATGGGTTTGTGTAAGACTTAAACCATGTTTAGTGAATGGTTAGGGTTTCATTTCACTTATTTATTTATCTATTTATTTTGGTTAAAAGAAAAAGGAAAAAAAATGGTTGCTTTCATACAAGAAGCTTCTTGATGCTTCATGCATCTTTGACTAAGTGACCATTTTTGTCTTCATCTCCTAACCCTAACCATTCAACTAAACCCTAGTTAATTCTCTACACTAAACCATGGTTGCAAATATGATAAGTATCATTTTATTTTCTATTTTCAATATACTTATCATATTCTTTTTCTCTTTCTTCTTCTTCTTCAACAAGAAGAAAGCTTGCTACCATTAATGGCAACATGAGAAAAAGAGTGAGAAATCCAATTCTAAAGTGAACCCACTTCTTATTTCTTCATCCTCTACCACTTTCCAAGTAGTATAGGGTGTTTTCTTCACAAGTTTCATGACTTGGTGAAGTTGGAGCTTGATCTTGAGTTGCCTCGACGTAGATCATCTTCGGCATCGAAGTCGACGACCTAGCCCGATCATTTCTCCGACGAAACCTTCGCCAGAGTCCGGATTCCGATAGGTACAGCGGAGGGACGTCATCACAGAGCCTAGGAAGTGGAGGACCGGATCTACAAAGGTTGTAGTCACTTTCCTTTAGCAATAAAGTTGTTTACTTGCTTAGATCGCCTTATCATTTAGTTAACGATCCGTATTAGGGTTTGTAGGCACATGAAAAAATTTAAATTGGGCATGTTTGATCTGTTGTGAGACCTCATTAGTGTGCCTAGGAACCCTACAAAGACTACGTCGGTATCCTCCGGATATCCGTCGCATAACAAATAACCGGTCGGTAGTGCTCCCCTGTCGGGCTCAACGCCATCATCTGCGACCATCTTGCCCCAGGGTACCGCACCGGGTCCACCATGCACCCATAGACGGCTCCTCCTCCTCCTCGAATCGGGTGTATGATACCGCTTAAGAACCGAGAAATATCATGGTGGATGATATATACATCATATCACGAGAAAACCGCAATTTACATTTTTTAAATGGTAATATGTTCTTAAATCCTTGTGGTTTCTCCAAATCTATAAATCTCGTAAATGCAGAAATCCTCAAAAAGAATTATAATACATGAATGTCTATGATATCAACAATATGAAATGTGATGCGGAACTAGAAAACTATGCATGACCGATGATGCAATGAGATATATGCACATGACTAACAATCCTACGTATCCATCCTGATGAATTGAATATATATCTACAGGTTTATTAATTATAATTCACGCGATTGATAAGATTCGGATTTAAACAAGCTATATGGTGTTCGTGGCATAGCAATTACCAAGGCGTGTGTGTCCCCATGAATAGTGCTCGTCAGCATGAACCAATTGTAATAGTGCGAGTGTCCTATGAGATCATATCATATATATATTTAAAAGATGATGCGATGCAACGAGATTAATAACTAGAAACTACTCATATTACTTCAAGTACTAATCGAAATTCTAACTATCGGGCGTCTTGCGCCATCCAAACGATTCCCCCGTAGATGTGTACATCTACTCACCAGAGCGTCTCAGCTAGTCTGACCCAATCACTGCTTTTCCTTTCCGTGCCGCGTCCGATGTCTCCGCGACCAATCCTAGAATCACAAAATGCAACACACATAAGGCTAATATCCTGCAAAACGCGATATCAAGACCATACGAGAAAACTAGCGTCACAAGCTAAACGCGCATGCACTCGAATTACCAAAAACATGTGTGCCAAAGTCAGAAACTACCCCGATTGGCTGTGGTACACTGCGAACACAAAACCCAGGCTCAGAATGTACGTGTCGTGTAAGTCACACTACTATAATTATAGGTAATTGGTCCCAGATTTTATCTGGAGCAGAAATCAAGAAAACAAGCAATACCATAAAACACCTACAGACAACAACCTGCAAAGTTTCAACACCCAAAACGACAGGGGGCCGGCAAGCTCGGAAAAAGGGAGTTCTCGCCAGTTCTGGTGTGGTGAAACGGGTCCGTATGTCACGTCCCGAAAAGTACGGAACATGACCGGCACTTAAATTACGAAACGTCTCGAGGCGTATGTAATCTAAGTAAGCCAAAACCCAGAAATCAAAACCAAAGAAACAGTAGAGTGAAGGAAAAACCAATTTAAAGCAAATAGTTTTAACAACATAGGACGAAGTATGTATTTTTAAAATATCAAGTATTTTCTGAAAATTTTGGTAGAGTCTCCTTTGTAAATAATGGTCCCAAACGGGATACAACATGAATAGTATACGAAATAAATAAAAAGGCATCCCCAAACGGGACCTAGCTCTTCGTCAATCGATGGTCACAACCACGCAAGCAATATAATATACAACGCCGAAGGGCGAGGATCAAAACTCAAAAGAAAACCCAAAATCAGCATGAAAACCATAACAATACAACGCGCGACTCTAAGGTCGAATGAATAACAAGTCTGGTCTTCTATCTCTATCAAATATATAATCTGGTTGATGGAGTTTCTTTATACAAATGAAATAATAAATAAACAATGGTGGTCCTGATGCAAAAGAACCCACCTACCAAAGCAATCACCCGGAAGGAACAGTGTGCCAGCAAAGCCGCAACGAAACCTGTACGGCAAAACCTGCAAGGAACTGTGGCACAACGGGGGTGAGTTGCCAACTCGTGAGTAGAAAACATCTAGGAGTAGAAATCGCATGCATAACGCTATCCTAGGTCATATCAGGTAATATCCTCAAATAATATCCCGATCCATCTATATATAAGTGCAATACCACGTGCTCGTGTCAGTGCCTCAGATAGCAACATATCAGATATATATGATGTATGAATGCATTACGAATGGAACATAATATATCATGAGTGAGACAACTGTTTTCTTTAATCAGTGAGATTTCTATATATATATGTAAATCGAGTAACATAAATGAAATCAACTGAGAAATCCATGTCAAGAATCGAAACAAAACATAATCCAAATATCTCAGTGTCTTAAATCACAAATCTCAATATCTCAAATCTCAAATATCAATATCACAGGCATCCGTATCATCTACGGGATCGGCCCGCGGGCTCCGGCAGAACGGATCAACCTGTATCCATCTCATGACTCGGGCCGGTATCCTCCGAATAATCGAAGAGTCCAAATAATATCACCGGTAGGTAGTGCTCCCCTACCAGGCTCATCGAATACAACTCGAGCTTCTTGCCCCGGGGTACCATACCGGGCCCACCATGTACACGAAACGTTTCATCCAACTTCTCGAATCGGGTCTCGAAATCCAACAACAATCCTGAAAACTCATGATGGACGACTCATACATCACGGGAAAACCGCAATTTGCATTTTAAAATGATGATACTAAGCTTTTATTAAGTTCTTGCGGTTTTCCCCCAAATCCAGAAATCTCATGTAAATCCGAAATCATCAAAATCATGATACCAATAAACAGTGAATACCGGTATAAATCTCCATAATACTGCATAACCAATGAATATATGAATGCACCTGATATCATGCAATGAATGCAGTATTTAAACTAGCATATGGAAGCTATAACATATTGGGACTATCAGCTATCAAGCTATGTCAATGAAAAGGTATTTTCTAAAGTCTACATTGCATGGCAATTACCGATGATGATATGTGTGAGCCGGCAAGTCAGTGTATGTGGAACATACGGATCATCGGTAATGGTGCTGGTGTTCTGACAGCATGGTTCATAATCACTAAGTACACAATAAACATGTAATGAGTGGATAATGTAAGTGCACGGCGGCGCCCCGGCCGTCGATCCGACGCCGGAATGCGGAAGCGGTGAATAACTTTAATTTTTGCGGACTTAGCAAACCGGCACCACCGCGCACTAAACACCCGGATCGTAACCATTAACAAGTCTAAGCTACTTAACAAGATGGGTTAGAGATATACCGACGATCCAAGTCCTCCGGTCTTTTCGCCATCGTCCGGATCTCCTGCGGAAAAGTCCCGTCTCCTCCTCGTCGCCGGAAGTGCACCACATCGCCTACTTTGTTTACGGGCTCCCACCTCAATGCCGAGGCAACTCGGGCACGAAGCCGGCTACTCGACGTGCCCAAGGTTCGCTGTAGAATACGTAGTCCTCAAGTCTCACTTTGGGGTTCATGGAGATGCCATTTTAGGTGGAGGGATGATACAAGAACAATGTGGAGGAACTTGGGGATTTTTCTAACATCAAGAGAGCAAAAAATCCCCACTACAAAAATGGGCAACCCACCCTCATGGTGGCCGGCCATGACAAGAGGAGAAGGAGAGTGAAAAGAGAGAGAGAGCTCAAAAAAAATGGGAGCCATTCTCATCTCCAAAAACAAGAGAGAGAGAGGAATGGTTATCATATGAACCAAATGATAACAAAGCAAAACCAACACTCAACTAACAACCATCTCTCATCATCAACAACCATCATCAAAACCATGATGATAAAGAAAGTCAAGCTATCATGAAGCTAGAAGTCAAGGTCAATGAGAGGCTATCATGATACAACAATAAGCAAAGAACCCCTCCACAAACACTTATTTGCAACAATGCAAATAAGCCCTCCTCCACCAATCTTCGGCCAATGAACGGAACAATGGAAATTGGCCGAAACGGAAAGCAAACTGGCAACTCCAAAAACTGGTCCCGTAATAAATTACAGGAAAACCCCGATACTGTGCATACACACCCGCATTTGTATTCCGACCGAAATACAAATGCAATGAGACAAAATCTACACTGTACTATACTAGGATCCGGCTTAAACCAAAGCCGGCTAGTAATATCTGTTCGATCCTGATCCGTGCAATACCGCACGTATCTGATCGAACCCTGCCATATAACCATACGGCCTATAGTACAGACTGTCCGATCCTGATCCGTGCAATACCGCACGTATCTGATCGGACCTTGCCATATCTCCATACGGCCTCTACAACCTTTCGCCCGAAAGCTGAGTAACTGAATGTGGGGGACTCTAAAGACTCATCAACACCTTGGTTGTGGATTTAACCACTAGCACGTTAGAGGTATAAGCCAATACATAACGGGCTACCAGGTATTGACTAAAAGGGACGTCCGTGAGCGAACTCAGCCTGACACCCTACTGAGCCTGTCAGTGACAATATCCGTGCAGTCCGGTCCGTTCGTCTATGAGTATCGCATGGCGGGCCTAGGGGGTTGGTAAAAGTCAGACCCCCAAAAGCGGTACAAGTCGTGTCGGAGTGTAGCCCAGAACACCCTGAGATACTACTGGAATACCTACCAGTAAATCTCCTTGCCTTGGCCAAGGACTTTGTGTAATGGCTCTCCTAGACACAGCACGACCTCACCCCCAATACCGGGAGAGACGAACCCCTGAAGATACGCTCACTGCCTCCATGTGGCTCGGGACTGTACCCAACTAAAACCTGTTTGCACGACTCCTTTGAGCCGTGGTAGGGTAGTAATCAAAGTACAGTGGGAACTCACACGAGACAAATGACGATCCCCAGGTCGATGAACTAACCTGCACACATGTCACCAGGGAACTGCCATCTGACGTCTGGTATATGACCAACTAGCATGTTCCCGGCGAGTCCTGTCCGGTGTACTCATAACCCAATGAGCACCTGTATACATCTTAGGTGATCCAACTGACACCAGTGGCTTGTGAGACCGGCCACCGCCCCTCGTCGGGGTCTCGACTGTATACACTAGTCTACTAATGGAGTATCGATGCCCAGTCTCGAAACTCCCACGACTAGGGACCTTTTAAGGATAAGCTTATAGACCCCAGCTCCCACTTATATGATCGCCCTCATACTGCTGGTGGTCAAGCAAGAATCCTAGGGGCTCTATCAACGTGTAATAGCAACGTGTTAGGTCACCTAAAGCAGTACACGATGATAAAGGTAAACCAGATAGCATACTATCATCTCGAGTAAGACTGTCCTACCGGGATAGGTCCTCCCTCAATCATTACAATCACGTACCTGTGACCTAATAATTGACTCTGAGGGCACTATCTCCAACAATCTCCCACTTGCACTCAAGGGTAATTATTGCGATGTCGCATACTCACAGCCCGTGTGATACCGAACATCCAACTCCTCTACTAGTCAGTCTCACAAAGCTCGTTTGCGGAACTATTGCGTTCGAGGAATAGCCTCAGTGAGTGGATCCGCTCAGTTGTTCCTTTCTATGTCTCTCTATATCTCAAGTTCGCGGAGAAAGCCATCTCCCGAAAAGAGCAATACCTGTCTCAGAATATGTCTGGATATCTGATGGGACCCAGCTCATATATGAACTCCAAATCCAAACTTCTTAGACTGTATCGTCAACTGAACTTAATCAGTATCCTGCGCGCCATGCCTCCCTCAGTATTGCCTTGGACCACCTGTCCAAAATACTGCCCCTCATCAGAAGGAAAACTATAACTCTGACAACCTCCTTGTCGTCCATGTCACCTTGGAAGCCTGGAATGATAACTGTCTCCTGAATGAGGCTGTCGTTATCATATCCCTGAACATCCACTTATGTTCTAAAACTGCTTCCGACTGTTTCTCCAGAATTGGATTAATGTCAACTTATTGCATCTAGTGCAAGAACAACATCTGGTGTGGTACTTGACATCTCATGATTGACTCAATTGCCTTGGCAAGTGATCTGCCAATCATGCACGTCCCTCTCCCCTTTAGTCTGCAAGACACCTTTGGAGAGGGTGACTCCATTACCTGCAGGTACACTGCCGTGCCAGGAGTCGTCCATCCTAAATACTCTTAGAATGTTGTCAAGTACCCTGATTGGGAAACCACCCAAATCTAGATCTAAGACCATAGATCTAGTAACCAGTATGTCTGATATAAAATCCATTTCCATTGTGGAGAAACAACTGTGTGACGACCAAAGTATAACCGATCGTAGTGTAGGAGTTTCCTTTCCTACTCTGTGTATATCATCCAAATACCAGGATATCACACCCTACTACCTTCTCAACAGATCCATCCCCCATTCTGATGAAGTCAAACCCATGACTGTCACGTCAGAAATAGATGATCTATCTCCGCTACATCTGCTTTAGTCTATAAATAGATATAAGCCTGATGTCCACCAATGCTTCCGCTGCTCCCACTGACTACGACAACCCTCTGCCAGAGTCATATAGACGTGCACTTCTAAAACTAGTTTAGAACGACGCTATACTCATCCTCCTGCCGGGTCTCGCAGCCTGGAACAACAACAATGGCAAGTGTGGGTAAACAAGAACTTCCCTGTCACCGTCCTTGAGGCTACCTGAGTACCTCTCGGGTGCCTGAAGTTACCCACTTTATCTGCGGAGTGGCCAATGGAATGTCAATCCAGATTGAATCTTTAGGTTCCTTATCAAATCTTCAGTAATCGTTTGTGGTTCTGGAATCACTTCCAGTTCTACCATACTCCCACTACTGTTTTCTAAAAAAATCCATTTTTATTAAAACTGTGGCGAGTCTAGAACAATATCGCTATTGTTCATCCAGATGGTAGAAAGTCAACCCTCGTCATAGCCTGGGTCAACCCACAAACAGCCATTACAGAAACGTGCCTTGAGTTGTCCAGTGTCTGGTTTTAATCATAAACCGGACAACTCCCCGTACCTTAACATCGTTAAGATATGAACTGTTCTATATCCCATATAGGACCAGAGGCACTGATTTAATTGAACCAGATCCAAATCATGCAACTGTCTCCAGTGCATGTCAACTAAATGGAAGGAGGCCAGATCAGCGTTACTCAACTTAGGAATACTTCCAATCATGAGTAACCTGAAAGAGAAGCAAGATCTCTTTATCATTACTATCAACTGAATACCATACACAAGTATCTACATCTTCGATCTCTTTGAAGAATCCCGATACTTGCTTTACCTGGTTCTCTACTCTATTCAAATACATATAACTTCTCCAAATTCAGACCCTGTGTTTCCACGAAACACCTGTCTAAAAATTAGAGGAGTCATAAGTAAACCGAATATAGTACGAGGACCATCCCCTCTGTCCTGATGGACTCTGGACAACATACAATACTCTGTAAAAGTCCCTTGAGTCTGATTACTCATTCACTGTGTGTCGTAGGTTGAAAACTGTACTTATGGTTAAGAAGAATTACACCGCTGTTTAATGCTCCTTACCTAACCATCCACTGATATAGGTAAATGTCGTAGACATAATTTCAGAAAGGTATATCTCACTCTATGAAAATAGACGTACAGATATATCAATTTGAAATTGGTGCATAACAGCGGATATTCAAAACCAAATATTTGCCGACCGGCAAACAACCCAGGTGATTTCCTCTAATATCACCGATTACAACGAATCCCGATATAATGAGGATAATCACCCAATTCCCAATAACTTACTCCCACTCATCATCTGTAAAACCATACAGATGTGAGAATCGTACCTGGTAAATACATACCCTGGAGTAAGTATCTAATCGGGAAATCAGTTTTTCTTTTAACAGTACACAGTGAGACTGAAACATTGAAATGTTCCGATGGGGTATCCTGGTATTCCTAGTAATGCCTCTTCCAGATTCACGATTGTAACCGTATAATTCTTTGCCATCTCTCCAAATCCCTTCATATGTCTTTAGTCTTTACCTTCTGTACACCCCTTTAGGCCAAATGGTTTTCTTCATTCCCTACCGTTCGGCACCAGCCTATGGTTTGGAAGAAGACTATCCAATAAGCATAATGGGTGTAATGTCCCAATCCTAGGAACACTCGCAATGAGAGAGGGTGAAGATAAAAGACAACCGAATAAACCTTATTCCTATTTTTCCTGAACCAGAATCCATCCCCGAACTGGAACAAGTTCCTTTCGAGTTCGTATATAACCATACGATGGAGTATCCAATAAACTGTGGATCTTCGTAGTGATACGGAGTGTTCTGGAGAAATACAAAGGTGATTTGGGAGTGGTAACGAAATACCTGGTTTGGTCGTGAATATCTGTTGCAATTTACTTTGCCCTCTTACTAATCCCTTGCTTTGTCTTAACTTAATACCTTCTGCACACCATCGTTATGCTAATTGGTTTTTTTCATTCCCTACCGGTCGGCACCAGCCTAAGGTTTGGAAGAAGACAATCCAATTTGCGTAATAGGTGTACTACCCCTAAACCAAGGAGTACTCGTAACCTGAGAGAGGGTAAAAGGAAAAGACAACTGAATAATCCTATCCGTTTTCTCCAGAACCGGAAACCATCCTCGAATAAATTCTTTCGAGTTCGTATCTAACCATACGATGGTTTTGTCCAATGGAAGTGGACGTTCGTAGTAATACGGGGTGTCCTGGAAAAAAGGGTAAAAGTAGGAGTGGCAATGAGGTTTGCAACTCTGACAATCCAAAAGCCGGTGTTTAAGAAGATTCGGTAAACTTGGTCACTGAGTCAAAGTCTTAGGGTCGGGTCAATGGTCGCTGCCAAAGAGAGAGAGAAAAGAAACACTCAGCGTGCACTCTAACCTAGATCAGAATGGTAACCAATTTATCTAATCTGGAAACCTCCCACTGTACCTCAAATTCTCCTCCAAACCTGAAAGAAGAATTAGTCGGGGTTACCCGAGGAGTAAACTAACTCATCAGTGGGAATCGGGATCCAACTATCATTGCATGATAACGTGACGGAATCCGCTCACGCTATCACACTCCAGAAGGTATGCGCATATCTGGCAAGTTTCAGTTCTTTTGAAACTCCCGATGTGATTTCTGCCCCATGCTCTTATGACCTTGACTTTGGCCAACATATCATAAGTCACATGTCAAGTTCTACCCGTCATTCTCCAGGTTAATTTGAATCCACCCGTACATACCCTTGACTTTGGCCAAAATGGCAGCACGACTGTCCCAAACCAACGCATCTATCTATGCTGCATATGAATACCCCAATAGCTACCAATCACTGTGCCTTGACTTTGGCCAACATACACAGCTTGAATACTATTGACCACCCATATGAAACGACGGAGGGCTACGAATGGTTTCTGGCGAAAACCTTTAACGTAAAGAACTTGATATCGTCGAAGGAACGGATAGCTTTTAAAAATATAGTGACGAAAACCGTTGCTAAAGAGGTCACTCCCGGTGAAGGGATCTCGGCTCTTTCCCCGTAGAATGGGGTGCAGGATATTCCAAATGAATACCGCGATGCAAAGCAAAAGTGATCGGCTATAGTGAAGTTATTGCTCTGACGCAAACTTTTGTCCTAGGGGTCACTCCCGGTGAAGGGATCTCGGCCCTTGCCTCGTCGACTGAGGAGCAGGATATTCTAAATGAATACCGCGATGCAAAACAAAAGTGAACGTCCTTGCAATAACAACTTTTTGAAAAGTGTTCCAACAACATCAGATTAGGTTTGTGTTTAATTTGCATTGATCCGAATCAATGCAGTCCCATCAATTGATCACACCAAAAAGAACGAAAATATACTGATGTACGTATATGCCATCCGCATTCGCCACTGGGTCCCGTCATTACCCGTTAGGTTAGCTTACTAACGACAGAGCGGGGACTGGACTAGCGCGGATGCAAAACATATACGACATCTACTAATATATATACCAATATATTATATTTCGCTCAAGGCGTGAAATAAAATGCAACATCACAGAAATGTACAGCATCACAGAAACAATACAGATATCTGGGATCCCCGGGTTTCACAGAGCCGCTGAAACCCGACGTTCCCCTGGTCGTGTGGATAGCCTGTGCAATGAAATCCTAGACCCCTACGGGCGCGGCAAGTCACCCGCCAAAACCTGAAGCGAGGCAGCCCCCTTCAGCCCCGTGAATGGACCACCCAGCACTTCACGGAATCCGGCAACTTGGGCACCCCTCCTGGGTCAACCTGTACCCCCTACGAGTGCGGCGAATAGCCCGCCAATCCTAGAGTAAAGCCCCCTCCGTCTCAATGCCATGAGATGCGGGCTTGTTGCCCTCCAGAACCCGGCTATCCGTGCACCCCTCCGCGGGGCAATCCTAGTACAGAAAGTAAAATATACATACACCGGGTACATCGACCGCAACCAGGTCGTGCCCCAAAATAATAATACAGTCAGGCAGTGACGGCAGTCCACATGTCGGACGCTCGCCCCGCAATATCAAATGTACATAATACAACAAAACTGTACTAGCATTGCATCCAGGCTATCCCCCACGACCGATCCGCAACATCACAGCAAATACATAGAACATCAACGTGAAAGTCACGTTCGCAAATCCGTCTAACCGGGCTATAGCAGTTAGACCGGATTTACCGATCGAGTGACATTCACGGTCGCAGATATAATGTAAATACTGTGAAAAATGTGTTTAAAAAATTTCCGAATGATCAAACAATTAACAAGTGGGCCCCAAAGAAAACTGTAGCACTCACAGAAACAATTGGCCCAACTTTAATATTCCAAAGCCCATATTTTAAGCCCAGAAGGCCTCTGTAAAAAAATGGTGAAGTGATGTGAATAGTGCGCGGCGGAAGGGCCGCACTAATGGGGTTTTCGCGGCGGTTCCGCGCTCCAACTGTGGAGTTACTTCATCAAATTTTTACAGAACTCTTGGATTATCCAGTACATCAATATTCTACAACCTGAAAAATTTTTCGAGACCAAAAATTTTCAACAGAAACTGATGCGAACTAAAATGCAGTTTTGGAACTTTTTGATCGATCGGAAATGCAAACACATTACACAAAGTTAGACTAAGTTAATGGCGAGTCTCTGATACCACTGTAAGTGCACGGCGGCGCCCCGGCCGTCGATCCGACGCCGGAATGCGGAAGCGGTGAATAACTTTAATTTTTGCGGACTTAGCAAACCGGCACCACCGCGCACTAAACACCCGGATCGTAACCATTAACAAGTCTAAGCTACTTAACAAGATGGGTTAGAGATATACCGACGATCCAAGTCCTCCGGTCTTTTCGCCATCGTCCGGATCTCCTGCGGAAAAGTCCCGTCTCCTCCTCGTCGCCGGAAGTGCACCACATCGCCTACTTTGTTTACGGGCTCCCACCTCAATGCCGAGGCAACTCGGGCACGAAGCCGGCTACTCGACGTGCCCAAGGTTCGCTGTAGAATACGTAGTCCTCAAGTCTCACTTTGGGGTTCATGGAGATGCCATTTTAGGTGGAGGGATGATACAAGAACAATGTGGAGGAACTTGGGGATTTTTCTAACATCAAGAGAGCAAAAAATCCCCACTACAAAAATGGGCAACCCACCCTCATGGTGGCCGGCCATGACAAGAGGAGAAGGAGAGTGAAAAGAGAGAGAGAGCTCAAAAAAAATGGGAGCCATTCTCATCTCCAAAAACAAGAGAGAGAGAGGAATGGTTATCATATGAACCAAATGATAACAAAGCAAAACCAACACTCAACTAACAACCATCTCTCATCATCAACAACCATCATCAAAACCATGATGATAAAGAAAGTCAAGCTATCATGAAGCTAGAAGTCAAGGTCAATGAGAGGCTATCATGATACAACAATAAGCAAAGAACCCCTCCACAAACACTTATTTGCAACAATGCAAATAAGCCCTCCTCCACCAATCTTCGGCCAATGAACGGAACAATGGAAATTGGCCGAAACGGAAAGCAAACTGGCAACTCCAAAAACTGGTCCCGTAATAAATTACAGGAAAACCCCGATACTGTGCATACACACCCGCATTTGTATTCCGACCGAAATACAAATGCAATGAGACAAAATCTACACTGTACTATACTAGGATCCGGCTTAAACCAAAGCCGGCTAGTAATATCTGTTCGATCCTGATCCGTGCAATACCGCACGTATCTGATCGAACCCTGCCATATAACCATACGGCCTATAGTACAGACTGTCCGATCCTGATCCGTGCAATACCGCACGTATCTGATCGGACCTTGCCATATCTCCATACGGCCTCTACAACCTTTCGCCCGAAAGCTGAGTAACTGAATGTGGGGGACTCTAAAGACTCATCAACACCTTGGTTGTGGATTTAACCACTAGCACGTTACAGGTATAAGCCAATACATAACGGGCTACCAGGTATTGACTAAAAGGGACGTCCGTGAGCAAACTCAGCCTGACACCCTACTGAGCCTGTCAGTGACAATATCCGTGCAGTCCGGTCCGTTCGTCTATGAGTATCGCATGGCGGGCCTAGGGGGTTGGTAAAAGTCAGACCCCTAAAAGCGGTACAAGTCGTGTCGGAGTGTAGCCCAGAACACCCTGAGATACTACTGGAATACCTACCAGTAAATCTTCTTGCCTTGGCCAAGGACTTTGTGTAATGGCTCTCCTAGACACAGCACGACCTCACCCCCAATACCGGGAGAGACGAACCCCTGAAGATACGCTCACTGCCTCCATGTGGCTCGGGACTGTACCCAACTAAAACCTGTTTGCACGACTCCTTTGAGCCGTGGTAGGGTAGTAATCAAAGTACAGTGGGAACTCACACGAGACAAATGACGATCCCCAGGTCGATGAACTAACCTGCACACATGTCACCAGGGAACTGCCATCTGACGTCTGGTATATGACCAACTAGCATGTTCCCGGCGAGTCCTGTCCGGTGTACTCATAACCCAATGAGCACCTGTATACATCTTAGGTGATCCAACTGACACCAGTGGCTTGTGAGACCGGCCACCGCCCCTCGTCGGGGTCTCGACTGTATACACTAGTCTACTAATGGAGTATCGATGCCCAGTCTCGAAACTCCCACGACTAGGGACCTTTTAAGGATAAGCTTATAGACCCCAGCTCCCACTTATATGATCGCCCTCATACTGCTGGTGGTCAAGCAAGAATCCTAGGGGCTCTATCAACGTGTAATAGCAACGTGTTAGGTCACCTAAAGCAGTACACGATGATAAAGGTAAACCAGATAGCATACTATCATCTCGAGTAAGACTGTCCTACCGGGATAGGTCCTCCCTCAATCATTACAATCACGTACCTGTGACCTAATAATTGACTCTGAGGGCACTATCTCCAACAGATAATAACAAGATAAATGGCTATGAAAAGTAGTTGCAACAATAATATGCGGAACTTGAATGTTAACGTAACAATAAGGAATCTATATCGCTACACCTGTGTTATACTGTTTTGCCGTATGAAATATTACTAATCGTGGTGTTTTGAAAATAAGGGCTACGGTGTTTTTAAGAAAAGGTACGTCTTTTGAAATATCCGTAGTATCCCTTGACATGTCTTTAAAATCCTCACGATTCGTTAGTTTTGGAAATAGGTATGACTCGGGTGCAGTCTAACATCTACTCGGTAACTACAGGTCTAACTAACAACCAATCGGAAGGGGTATGGAAACTACCTAAATCTGAGTCGGTATATTTATATGTGTATAATAGTCGGTGATCGCACCTCAACAGTATCCCATACGATACCCTATATAATATGACATTCTCGAGTTAAGAGTGTGGATCTATCATCAATATATGGCTCGTACGGTAAATCCGTCGTACGGCCTCCTAAATCTGGGTACGGGTCAAATATCACATTTATCTCATTATTCGTCTGGTATCCTTTCCATCATATATCATGATCTGGGGTACTGATCTAAGTCTAGTACAATACTAATACCATCTATGTAATGCATGCGTGTGTATGAAAACACCATGCCTAAAGAACCCGCTAAAATATCATGTCGTATCTCAAATACGAACCATATCGTATCACCGATCGCATGGCCCCAAGCCCAATCTCATCGACTCATCTCAAATCCCAAGTACTATCCTCATAACCTATGTATATGTATATGTATATGTATATATATATATCCATAGTCCCATACCTATGTGTGTGTGTGTATACATATCCCATATACGCACATGTAAAAAAATGTATGCAAATGCATGTGTGCGTGTGGGTGTGAACCTATTCTAGGGTTTGCGACTAAGAAGCTATGCTAGTTTACTTCTAATTACCCTAAATTAAACCATGAACACAATAATCATCTCTTTATTAACATGCACGTATCATAAATCACATAAATAAACATATATATAAATCATAACTATACTACGAACTACGGGGGTTCTATACGCCATCCACCCGACTTCTCCCGCAGATATATAACTACTCACCTGGTCCTCGCTTGCCGAAATCGATGTCGCCACGCGCTTTATTGTTGTCTCAAAGTTTTCGTGAGGGTACCTACATATCATAACGCACCACATCACATTAAAGTCCGACTCATGACCAAATTGACACACGAATCTCACATAGGTCAAAATCTATGGTTCGCTCTCTCAAATCAACCCAAAACCCTCGACATCGGCGTACAAATGCCGAGTGATCGAGAAAAACTCAAACACACCATTCGTGGTTTCACAACCCACAAAATATATATATAATAGGGTTTACATCATCAAAATTTCAAATTCGCTTTAAAAGCTATTTTCCCGAAACTCTAGTAAGCAAAAATTTAACCGTTACTACAAAACTTGATGTTTAAACAAATCTAGCGGCCACAATGTTCACTAATTAGCTTAATTAGGCCACATAAATATTTACTAGATTTTATCACACTAATTTGTATTAAACCAACATTTTTAGTTAGCACATTAATCCAATTTTAACCATTTCGAAGCAACAATACACAAATCCACAACTAGACTAGGTTTTGCATGCTCTACAGTGTTAAACCACACATTATATTGCTAATGATGTGATAAAAACCCTAACCATATTTTAATCTCACATTTTGAATTAAATCTAAAAACCTAGTTTGCAATTTAAGCTATTTAGACAAATTCTCAAGTAACAATTTCATATTTAGCAACAAGATTATATTTTCTATGTCTTAGCATGTTAACTACACCATGTAACCATGAACATTTTATAAAAACCCTAACTTGATTTTAAAAACCCATTTCTAGAATTTCTAAACCCTAATCTTGAATTTGGACTTGCAATTTAAAATCTAATTTATATCCTTCATTAACTTAGTTTGAAGCAAAACAAACAATTTAGCAAAAAATCAAGATTTTATACCTCACAATCCATGGATCAAACCTTGCAATCTAGCCTCTCAAATGCAAACTTTTCTCCAAGATTCAAGTTAGAATGGGCTAAGGAAAAATGGGTAGGGCTTGGATTTTAATTTTGTTTGGATTTTCGATGAAAATTGATGAATTTTTTGATGGAAAAAGAGATGGATTTGGGGGGCGGGGACTGCTGCAGTTTGGGGAGGGGGAGATTGGCCAGAAATTGAGGGGAGTGAGGAAAAAGAGTGGGGTGTTGAAAGTTAAAAGAAAAAACAAAGCCCACACCTCATTGACTTTCTTTGTTTATTCTTTCCTTTTTCTTTTCTTTTCATTTTTTTTCTTTCGAAATGAGGTGAAGGAATTTGGGGTGGGGGGTTCCCTTGCTAGGCTCGGCCAGGTAGGGAAGGAAAAGGGTGTGGGTGTGAGGAAAAAATGATATACACTAAAACCCCCAAGTCAATAAGTCCAAGCCTCAATTACCTTTAATTTATTTTCACAATTAAGCCTATTTCTTTTACATTTTTCTATAACCATCTTAAAATTTCTTTTCATTTCAAAAACCATATTTTACATGTTAGTTCAATGTGTCGTGATGCACAAAATTCGTATCAACCCATTCCAATTTGTAATTATTCACAATTAAATGTATTAGAGACGGCTTAAAATAATATTAAAATAATTATTTTCGGAAATTTTTTCAGTAAATTAGAAATTTTACAAGTGGCTCAATTAACACCAAATACTAGCAATTACATAGCTAGAATATATATATTTAATTTTATATTAAAATATATTTATATCTTGATTTTTACGGAAATCACTCATTATTTTACCGATTTTTCGAAATTTCACCTAAACGATTTTCAAAATGTTACAATCTTCCCACCTTAAAAAAATTCGGTCCCCAAATTTAAATTAAACCTCCCCCAAATACTAAAACATTTCAGCAAAACAATCAAGTCGTCGGGGCTCCGAAATCATAAATACATAAAACACATCGTAGCGCAATGCATGCGCATGAAAAACAGATATATAAACCAAAATCAAAACTCCATCAAACATCCCGCAATCATCGGAGTTATGGAGAAGACATCAATGTCAAGATCCAATACGAAAACCAACATGATATACATCATTAAAACATCTGGAAGCAATGCATGCCAAACCTTTTTCAAATCGCCGTGCGATGTTCGCAACACTGCACAGTGGCAGACGTCTATTGTAAGAAAATAACTATATATATATATATCCTTTGTTTAATATGCACGTCCCACCATTTTGAAAGCAATTTTAGAAGGGTTTCCTTTATAAAATGTTTCGTGTCATCTCGGACACGTAGGTAAATACTGAGACTATAGCTCATCTTTAGAAATCCCTTCGATAACTATCATTGCATGCAAAAATATACTCAGGTACCGTCCTCTGACTAGTCCATCTCAGTACTAAACCAAATAGTAAGTATCATAAAATATACTGCTCCAAAAAAAAATCAATCCCAAATATATATAAGAATGCCACGTGCGTCTGGTGCGCACGGAAATCGAAATCCATGAATGTACCGTAAACAAAAAACTGAGTGCAACGGGTGTGCACGAAAACACCTGTCAAGGGCAACGTGTGTGCCTGACAGGAAAACCAGGTGCATCTGATATGCACGAAAAATCTCGATTTAGTGCATCTAGTGTGCACCATAATCGCATCAAACGCCTTAATTATGCGCAAAATCCAAATCAAGTGCACAATGTGCACGAAAACGAATATCGAATATCACAATCGAAATCGACGGTATACAACACATTTCAATCAAAATCCCAATCAGGTATACCGTGGTATAAAATCTCACCATCCTGTGCATCGGCGTGCACAAAAGCAAATCAAATACTAAACGTGCATGAAAACTATGCCGAAAGCATAAGTCAAATCATATGCTTGCCCTAGGCATGTAATCAAATATCATGTAACTCGGTCATAAAAACTCAATCATGAAATAAATCACCCAAAAATACTGAAATCCAAAGTGACGGACAAGAGATAGTCAATCATAAAATTACAAATCATAAATACTGTCGTCGATGTGTCATTCCTTCAAAGTCGAGAAGGTGTCGGTGCATCCAATGCTAGCAGAGAAAGATATCTACTTGCCTCCTGATCATGGCATGTCGCTTGGTACCCTTAGGCTCTCGTCTCTCACTGCGAATTGCTAAGTACATAGCTCCTCGGCTCAACGGTCCAATATGGAAACGATAATGGAAGTAGTCCGCTCTGGCACATCCTCTAAATAACTCTGGACAACTCTTATGGTCACTCATAACATGTCTCGTCGACGATGTTGAACTCTAGCCTGCTGGGTGTGTGCAATATGACCGATCCTGGGTCCAAATCTTCTCGTATAGTATCCCACAAAGGCTCCGTCGAAGTCTCCCCCAAATCTCGTTTCTGTCGAACTGCCCGGAAGTCATCATCCTTACCAAATCTATTTCTTGTTCCGGAACGGCTGCATACTCATCATGACTCCTCCTGGAAGATATATCCATAGTCAACGCTTCTGCTTGCGTATCACATCTCTGATGTCGGCGGAGTGGAACGTCATCTCATCAAGATCTCGTACTAATCTCTTACTCCACTTTTCTCTAATGTCGACTGATTCGGACTCGTCTCCTCGTGGCTGCATGGACTATGCTCCAACGGCTATACTCGTATCTGGAGTCTCCCAAGCAATGTATCCCATCATATAATATCCGAATGATGTCGAACTTTTCGATCGATTCGTCGAGCTTCTATAATCCCCCAAGAGCTCAACATCTTGGGTACAGTTTAATAGTATCGAAAATATTCCATAGCACCTATGGACCAACCGTAGAAGGGCAGACCCAAGCCTCACTAATGGCACCGCTGAACTACCGCAAACCCTAAGGTTCACTGGCGTTCCATGGCCATTAAGTCGAGTTAAGGTTTCATTCGTCTAGAGCATCTGTAGAATTGCTTGCATTGTTTTCCGAATACTTTAAACTTAGAAAATAGGTTCCTGACATTCGATAGTCTCTATCGACCCTCAACTTATCAGCGTGAAGTCAACTCTAGCTGGAATCAATCTATCTGATGACCTCGCATCGGGGTAGGCAATGAATCACATGTCCTATTCTTTCATCTCTGGTGACTAGCGCTCTTCTATCATATCTCTAAGTATAACTCGTGCGGCGTTAGTTTCAAACAACTGGGGAGATATCTTTTCAATCGCTAAAATCACTGGCTCATTCGTCCGCATGCTGAACAGTGCCTCAATCAACAAAATAATCTGTGCTCTGACGGTCATCACAATCTGGCTGGCCTCTTGAAGCGGCCCAATCCTTTGGTGCTGATCTGCCCGTCCGAGAAATCTCATAAAAGCGATCCATCAAACGCTCGTGGCACGAAAACACAATAAAATGGCGTCTCTATGCAAACCGTATGTCTCTGGAATCACGCCCTGGTCATTCCTTATTCGTTACGAGCTCGTGCTGACCGCAACTCTAGCCGTAGCTCTCTCTGCTCGTACCATCATGATAACAAAACCATAAACTGGTACTGATGAGGCTAGATCATAGGAATGAATATAATGTTGTGCAAAGAAATGTACAACCTAAGGCTTCTTAAGTGGAGTATCGTATCGTAAATATGCCGCGGAACATACGTACAGTACGTCACTCTACTCAAGCTACCTACTCCATCAACCAAGGGTCATCCTACACTCCGAAGGTAAAACCTAATGCTCTGATACCAACTTTGTCACATCCCGAAAAGTACGGAACATGACCGGAACTTAAATTACGAAACGTCTCGAGGCGTACGTAATCAAAGTAAGCCAAAACCAAGAAATTAAAACCAAAGAAACAGTAGAGTGAAGGAAAAACCAATTTAAAGCAAGTAGTTTAAACAACATAGGCCGAAATATGTATTTTTAAAATCTCAAGTATTTTCTGAAAATTTCGGCAGAGTCTCCTTTGTAAATAATGGTCCCAAACAGGATACAGCATGAATAGTATACGAAATAAATAAAAAGGTATCCCCAAGCGGGAGCTAGCTCTTTGTCAATCGACGGTCACAACCACGCAAGCAATATAATATACAACGCCGAAAGACGAGGATCAAAACTCAAAAGAAAACCCAAAATCAGCATGAAAACCATAATAATACAACACGCGACTCTAAGGTCGAAAGAATAACAAGTCTGATCTTCTATCTCTATCAAATATACAATCTGGTTGATGGAGTTTCTAGATACAGCTGAAATAATAAATAAACAATGGTGGTCCTGATGCAAAAGAACCCACCTACCAAAGCAATCACCCGGAAGGAACAGTGTGTCACCAAAGCCGCAACGAAACCTGTACGTCAAAACCTGTAAGGAACTGTGGCACAACGGGGGTGAGTTGCCAACTCGTGAGTAGAAAACATCTAGGAGTAGAAATCGCATGCATAACACTATCCTAGGTCATATCAGGTAATATCCTCAAATAATATCCTGATCCATCAACATATAAGTGCAATACCACGTGCTCGTGTCAGTGCCTCAGATAGCAGCATATCAGATTTATATGATGTATGAATACATTACGAATGGAACAAAATATATCATGAGTGAGACAACTGTTTTCTTTAATCAATGAGATTTCTTTAAGTATATAAATCGAGTAACATCAATGAAATCAACTGAGAAATCCGTGTCAAGTATCGACCCAAAACATAAATCCAAATATCTCAATATCTCAGTGTCTCAAATAACAAATCTCAATATCTCAAATCTCAAATCTCAATATCTCAGGCATCCGTATCATCTGCGGGATCGGCCCGCGGGCTCCGGCCGAACGGATCAGCCTGTATCCATCTCATGACTCCGGCCGGTATCCTCCGGATAACCGACGAGTCTAATTAATATCACCGGTAGGTGGTGCTCCCCTGCCAGGCTTATCGAATACAACTCAAGCTTCTTGTCCCGGGGTACCATACCGGGCCTACCATGTACCCAAGACGGTTCATCCAACTCCTCGAATCGGGTCTCGAAATCCAACAGCAATCCTAAAAACTCATGGTGGACGAATCATACATCACTGGAAAACCGCAATTTGCATTTTAAAATGATGATACTATGCTTTTATTAAATTCTTGCGGTTTTCCCCCAAATCCAGAAATCTCATGTAAATCCGAAATCATCAAAATCATGATACCAATAAACAATGAATACCAGCATTAATCTCCATAATACTGCATAACCAATGAATATATGAATGCACCTAATATCATGCAATGAATGCAATATTTAAACTAGCATATGGAAGCTATAACATATTGTGACTATCAGCTATCAAGCTATGTCAATGAAAAGGTATTTTATAAAGTGTACGTGGCATGGCAATTACCGATGATGATGTGTGTGAGCCGGCAAGTAAGTATATGTGGAACATATGCATCATCGGTAAAGGTGCTGGTGTCCTGACAGAATGGTTCATAATCACTAAGTACATAATAAACATGCAATGAGACGATAATAACAAGATAAATGGCAATGAAAAGTAGCTGCAACAATAATATGCGGAACTTGAATGATAACGTAACAATAAGGAATCTATATCACTACACTTGTGTTATACTGTATTGCCGTTGGAAATATTACGAATCGTGGTGTTTTGAAAATAAGGGCTACAGTGTTTTTATGAAAAGGTACGTCTTTTGGAAAATCCGTAGTATCCCTTGACATGTCTTTAAAATTCTCACGATTCGTTAGTTTTGGAAATAGGTATGACTCGGGTCCAGTCTAACATCCACTAGGTAACAACAGGTCTAACTAACAACCAACCGGAAGGGGTATGGAAACTACCTAAATCTGAGTAGGTATATTTATATGTGTATAATAGTCAGTGATCCCGCCTCAATAGTATCCCATACGATACCCTATATAATATGACATCCTCGAGTTAAGAGTGCGGATCTATCATCAATATATAGCTCGTACGGTTAATCTGTCGTACGGCCTCCCAAATCTTGGTACGGGTCAAATATCACATTTATCTCATTATTCGTCCGGTATCCTTTTCATCATATATCATGATCTGGGGTACGGATCTAAGTCTAGTACAATACTGATACCATCTATATAATGCATGCGTGTGTATGAAAACACCATGCCTAAAGAACCCGCTAAAATATCATGTCGTATCTCAAATACGAACCATATCGTATCACCGATCTCATGGCCCCAAGCCCAATCTCATCGACTCATCTCAAATCCCAAGTACTATCCTCATAACCCATGTGTGTGTGTGTGTGTATACATAGTCCAATACCCATGTGTGCATATATATATATATATATATATATATACATACATATCCCCATATACGCACATGTAAAAAGATGTATGCAAATGCGTGTGTGCTTGTGGGTGTGAACCAATTCTAGGTTTCACGACTAAGAAGCTATGCTAGTGTACTTCTAATTACCCTAAACTAAACTATGAACACAATAATCTTCTCTTGATTAACATCCATGTATCATAAATCACATATATAAATCATAACTATACAACGAACTGCGGGGGTGGTAGACGCCATCCACCCGACTTCCCCCGTAGATATATATCTACTCACCTGGTCCTCGCTTGCTGAAATCGATATCGCCACGCGCTTGCTTGTCGTCTCGAAGTCTTCGTGAAGGTACCTACATATCATAACGCACCGCATCGCATTAAAGTCCGACTCATGACCAAATCGACACACGAATCTCACATAGGTCAAAACATATGGTTCGCTCTCTCAAATCAACCCAAAACCCTCGACATCGGTGTACAAACGCCGAGTGATCGACAAAAACACAAACGCACCATTCGTGATTTCATAACCCACAAAATATATATATAATAGGGTTTACATCATCAAAACTTCAAATTCGCTTTAAAAGTTATTTTCCCGAAACTCTAGTAAGCAAAAATTTAACCGTTTGTACAAAATTTGATGTTTAAACAAATCTAGCGGCCGCAATGTTCACTAATTAGCTTAATTATGCCACATAAACCTTTACTAGATTTTATCACACTAATTTGTATTAAACCAACATTTTTAGTTTGCACATTAATCCAATTTTAACCATTTCGAAGCAACAATACACAAATCCACAACTAGACTAGGTTTTGCATGCTCTAAAGTGTTAAATTACACATTATATTACTAATGATGTGATAAAAACCCTAACCATATTTTAATCTCGCATTTTTAATTAAATCTAAAAATCTAGTTTGCAATTTAAGCAATTTGGACAAATTCTCAAGTAACAATTTCAAATTTAGCAACAAGATTACATTTTCTATGTCTTAGCATGTTAACTACACTATGTAACCATGAACATTTTATAAAAACCCTAACATGATTTTAAAAACCCATTTCTAGAATTTCCAAACCCTAATCTTGAATTTGGACTTGCAATTTAAAACCTAATTTAAACCCTTCATTAACTTAGTTTGAAGCAAAACAAACAATTTAGCAAAAACTCAGGGTTTAATACCTCACAATCCATTGATCAAACCTTGCAATCTAGCCTCTCAAATGCAAACTTTTCTCCAAGATTCAAGTTAGAATGGGCTAAGGAAAAATGGGTAGGGCTTGGATTTGAATTTTGTTTGGATTTTCGATGAAAATTGATGAATTTTTTGATGGAAAAAGAGATGGATTTGGGGCGGGGCTGCTGCAGTTTAGGGAGGGGGAGCTCGGCCAGAAATGGAGGGGAGTCAGGAGAGAGAGTGAGGTGTTGAAAGTGAGAAGAAAAAACAAAGCCCACACCTCATTGACTTTCTTTCTTTATTCTTTTCTTTTCATTTGTTTTTCTTTCCAAATGAGGTGAAGGAATTTTGGGGGAGGGGATCCTTTGATGGGCTCGGCTAGGTTGGGAGGGAAAAGGGTGTGGGTGTGAGGAAAAAAAGATATACACCAAAACCCCTAAGTCAATAAGTCCAAGCCTTAATTACCTCTAATTTATTTTCACAATTAAGCCTATTTCTTTTACATTTTTCTATAACCATGTTAAAATTTCTTTTCATTTCAAAAACCATATTTTACATGTTAGTTTAATGTGTCATGATGCACAAAATTCGTATCAACCCATTCCAATTTGTAATTATCCCTAATTAAATGTATTAGAGACGGCTTAAAATAATATTAAAATAATTATTTTCGGAAATTTTTTCAGTAAATTAGAAATTTTACAAGTGGCTCAATAAACACCAAATACTAGCAATTACATAGCTAGAATATGTATATTTAATTTTATATTAAAAAATATTTATATCTTTATTTTTACGGAAATCACTCGTTATTTTACCGATTTTCCGAAATTTCACCTAAACGATTTTCAAAACGTTACACTGTATCGATATACAACACTCTACTCACAAGGTATAGTCTACTGTCTAAGTTTGTTTACCCTAAACTTTACCACAGAAACAGTAGATACTCCGTATCCTAACTCTTGATTTTAAAACGTTTTAAAACACTAATTAGCGACATTAGGGTATTTAAGTGAAAACTGGTGAAAAGACTTGTATTATAAGACACAAGCAACACTTAATTAACCTACCCAAGCCATAAAAACCCTATCTCAACCTAATCTCCTCTTAAAACACATAATTATCACTAATATACTACATAAACACTATATTATGCTAAATAATCTAAAAGTTTAGCAAAATATGTATTGGGTTCATGCTATACCTCAAGATGGTTGAGAAGGTGATCCAAACAAGGTAGCACTTAAGGAGACTTGGCCAAGAACCATGCTTGATTGCAACAAAGGAGACCAGTGATGATTTTTGCTAGAATTCTTGGATTTTCTTTGAATTGGTGGCTTGAATCTTTTTGAGAAGAAGAAGAAGAAGAAAGGGGGCTGCTGGCTTGGAACCGAGCTGGGGGGGGGGAGAGAAAGTGTGAGGCCGTGTGTGTGTGAATGTCAACCCCACCCCCATGCCTCATTAATGACACCATCCCACCACTTTTTCCCATTTCATTTTCTTATTTATTTCTTTGTTTTGTTTTAACAAGGATTTTAGAACCACAAAGAATTAAAATGAAAGGCATGCAACAATATTAGTGTTAAGTTGTCAGGGTTGCTAAGCACATATTAACCTAAGGTAATACTAGATTAGTGCATGTTTAATTAAAAATCTAGCTTAGTAAATAATAAATTACAAAATAGATAAATAAGTGAACAATAATTTAAATGTTAATTAATAAAACACAATAAATATGTAATTACATAATTTCACAATTAAAATAGATTTATTCTGGTCGACATGGAAAATAATTATTAATGAGGTTTTACGGTAGTTGCGTATTATCGCTAATTAACACGAAATTAACCTAAATGAGTTTTCAAAGGGTTACAATTTTCTCCCTTAAAAAAATTTGGTCCTGGAATTTAAAAATCTAGCTGCGCGTAAGTTCGAAGAGATGGGGATGTTCCTTCCTCATCTCGTCCTCGGCCTCCCAGGTGACCTCTTCGCTGCTCGGGACACGTCAAAGAACCTTTACGGACGGCATAACCTTTGACATCAATTTCTTCACCTGCCGATCCAAAATGACCACCGACTGCTCGGTGAAAGAATGGTCGCACTCCAACAGGATCGTCTGGTGCTGAATCAAATGAGAAGGGTCATGAAGGTACTTGCGGAGTATCGATACATGGAATACGGGATGAACATCTGAGAAACTGGGCGGAAGAGCCAACCGATAAGCAACTGTGCCAACACGCTCGAGGATCTCGAAGGGGCCCACATATCTAGGACTAAGCTTCCTTTTCCTCCCAAATCTCATCACGCCCTTCATCGGAGAGACCCTCAAGAATGTTGGATATAGTGCCCTCAAAGTCAATTATTGGATCGCAGGTACGTGATTGCAATGATTGAGGGAGAACCTATACCGGTAGGACAGTCTTACTCGAGATGATAGTATGTTATCTGGTTTAACTTTATCATCGTGTACAGCTTTAGGTGACATGATCACTATTACACGTTGATAGAGCCCTTAGGATCCTGCTTGACTACCAACAGTATGATGGCGATCATATATATGAGAGTTGGGTAGTCTATAAGCACATCCTTAAAAGTGGTCCCTAGTCGTGGAAGTTTTGAGACAGGGCATCGATATTCCGGAGTAGACTAGAGACCCCGACGAGGGGCGGTGGCCGGTCTCACAAGCCACTGGTGTCAGTTGGTTCACCTAAGATGTATACAGGTGCACATTGGGTTATGGGTGCACCGAACAGGACATGCCGGGAACCTGCTAGTTGGTATTATACCTAGCGTCAGATAGCAGTTCCCTGGTGACATGTGTACATGTTAGTTCGTCGACCTGAGATCGTCATTTGTTGCGTGTGAGTTCCCACTGTGCTTTGATTATTACCCAACCACGGCTCAAAGGAGTCGTGCAAATAGGTTTTAGTTGGGTACAGTCCCCAGCCATATGGAGACAGTGAGCGGATCGGCAGGGGATTCGTCTCTCCCGGTATTGGAGGTGAGATCGCGCTGTGTCTAGGAAAGCCATTATACAAAGCCCTCGGCCGAGCTAGGAGATTTACTGGTAGGTACTCCAGTAGTATCTCAGGGTGTTCTGGGCTACACTATGACACGACTTATACCGCTATTGGGGGTCTGACGTTACCATCCCTCTTGGGCCCATATGCGATTCTCACAGACGAACGGACCGGACTGTACAGATATTGTAACAGATAGGCTCAGTAGGGTTCCTGGATGAGTTCGCTCATCAGCTTCCCTTTCGGTTAATACATGGGCAGCCGTTACGCACAGCTAGTGCCGCTGATGTGCTTGTGGTTAAACCCACTTCCAGGGTATCGACGAGTCTTTAGAGTCCCCCACATATAGTTTCCCAAGTTCGAGCGAAACGCTGTAGAGGCTGTATGGTTTTATGGCAGGGTTCGAACATGCACGTGCACTTGTGCACGTATCATGGTTCGGACAGATAATTCTAGTGAGCTTTGGTTTAAGCCGGATTCTAGTATTATATTGTGTAGGAGTATTTTTGTCTCATTGCATTTTGTATTCGGTCGGAATACAAATGCGGGTATGTATATATAGTTGTGGCGTAATCTTATAATTCGTTATGGGATTACTTTTGAAGTTGCCAAATATATTTTCTCAGTTTAAACTTTTATTTTAAAGATTAATTAAGTTGATTTTCTGGGTAATGTTTTTAAAGCTTAATTTTCATGTGTGTGCATATTTCGGAATGGGGGGGCTGCCATTTTTCATGGCCGAGCACATTGTGGGGTGTGGGGTTTCATCTTCTAGATTGTGGGTGAGTCATTGTTTTGTTGTTCTAGAAGAGCATGGTTCATTTGTGGCTCACCTTTAGCATTTATTAATTCTTGTCTAGCTTTAGATATTTGCTAAGGATATTTAGTTTAGATATTATCCTTATAATCACCTCTTCCTTTTTGTTGTGCTCACCCTCCCCCATCAAATTGGCAGTAAACATTTCCTCTGTTGAAAAAAGCAGTGGCCGGCCACACAAATGTGTGTGGGCTGAATTTTGATTTTGCATGCACAAAATTTCCTTTGCAAAATTTTCATAGCTCATTTCATCATAACTCCAAAAGGCAACTTCGTTTACCTTGAGACAAAATATTCTATACTATCTCTACTTCAACCTTGGATATGTCGGCTAGCAAATTTCATGTCCGAGTTGCCTCGGTTTAGAGGCGGGAGCCCGTATAAATATCCGTTGACGTGGTGCCACCTCGACGAGGAGACCGGAGATCGAGCGAGATCAGAGATTCCGCGAGGAGCGTGAGATGATGGCTAAAGACCGAAGGACACGGATCGATCGGTATAGCCTTTCTACCCTCTTTGTAGTTGCTAGTTCAGTGTTAATGGCCCGATCCGGGTTTCAGTCTATGTTAGCGCCAGTTTACGAAAAGTTTTTATTGCGCGTTTGGTCTCAGATTATTGGCCGGGCCGCTGGCGTAGACTTATATGGTATCAGAGCCACGCCATTAACCTTTACTAGCTTGTTCTAACATGTTTAAAATATCGATCGAACGAAATTTCCAAAACCGCATTTTCAATGTTAAAGTTTCTGTCGAAATTTTAAACTGGTCTAAAAATTATTTTGGGTATGTCAGAAAATCGTGCAGGCTTTTTTAAGACTACTGTAGAAATTTGGTCGACTGAACCTTCAAGACCGCCGCGGAACCGCCGGACAATCCTTGTATTGGCCGTGGTTCCGCTGCCGTTTTGGAGCAACAGTGTACCATTTTTCTTCTTGGTGTCTTTCATGTGAAATTGTGCTTTCTGGAATATTTTGTTTGGGCCCAGATTTTGTTTGAGTACTGGATATGTACTTGGGGCCCACTTCGGGAAGTTTTGTCGATCGAGATTTTAAATACGTTAGTTTACAGTACTTACATTATATCTCCGACCGTGAATGTCATTCGAGCGGTAAATCGTGTCTAATTGCTATAGTCCTTTTAGACAGGTTTGCGAACGTGACATTCGCGTTGATGTTCTGTGTTGTGCTGTGATGTTGCAGATTTGTCGTGGTGGATAGCTGTGTCCAATAGTAGTGCAGTTTGGATTTATTTGAACATTTGATATTGCGGGGCGAGCGTCCAACATGTGGACTGCCATCACTGCCTTTTTGTATATTTTTCTTTTGGGGCACGACCGGGTTGAGGTCGATATACCCGTTATACATATTTTCTTTTCTGTACTAGGTTTACCCCGCGACGGAGTGCACGGATAGCCGGGTTCTGGAGGGCAACGGGTCCGCATCTCATGACTTTGAGAAGGAATGGGCCTCACTCTAGAATTGGCCGACTATTCGCCGCACTTGTAGGGGGTACAGGTTGACCCAAGGTGGGGTGCTCAAGTTACCGGATTCCGTGAAGTGCCGGGTGGTTCAATCACTTTGGTGAAGGGGGCTGCCTCGCTTCAGCTTTTGGCGGGTAACTTGCCACACCCGTAGGGGTCTAGGTTTTCATTGCACAGGCTATCCACTCGACCAGGGGAACGTCGGGTTTCAGTTACGGCTCTGTGAAACCCGGGGATCCCAGATTATCTGTATTGTTCTGTGATACTTATTACTTTTCTGTAATGTTTTCTTTATCACCCCTAGAGCGATTATTGTATATTGGTATATATACTAGTTGATGTTGTATATGTTTTACACCCGCGCTAGTCCAGACCCCGCTCTGTCGTTAGTTAAGTAACCTAACGGGTGATGACGGGACCCAGTGATGAATGCGGATAGCATATACGTTCATTTTATTTTCGTTCTTTTCTGGTGTGATTAATTGTTGGGACTGCGTTGATTCTGATCAATGCAAAGAAAAACAAACCTGTATGACGTTGTTGGAACAGTTTTCAAAAAGTGTTATTACAAGGACATTTTCTTTTGTTTTGCACAGTGGTATTCAGTTGGAATATCCTGCACCTTATTCGACGAGGCAAGGGCCGAGATCCCTTCACCGGGAGTGACCCCTTGGGCAGAAATTTGCGTCAGGGTAATAACTTCACTATAGTCGATTACTTGTTGTTTTGTATCGCGGTATTCAGTTGGAATATCCTACACCTCATTCCACGAGGAAAGAGCCGAGATCTCTGTAAGTCTACGGTAGCGCCCCGGCCGTCTGTCCGAGGCCAAAATGCGGAAACGAAAACTTTTTCAAAACTTGAAACTGGCGCTATCGTATACTATAAATCCGGGTCGAACCATTAACCTAAAACTAGCTAACAAGAGAAGGGTTGGAAAAGCTATACCGATCGATCCGTGTCCTTCAGTCTTGGCCACCATCCCAAGCTCCTCACGGCATCTCCGATCTCCGGTCTTCTCGTCGGAAAGGGCACATCTTCGAGTCTTTTTACGGGCTCCCGCTTCATCCGAAGCAACTCGGGCATGAAGTTCGCTAGCCGACGTGTCCAAGGCGATATAAATGTGTGTGATAACTTTGTCTCAAGCATCCATTGATTCTTATCACATGAGAGTGTATGGATGGAGGTTAGAGATGATGCCATTAATGGAGGTTGTGAGCTAGAGCAAGAAGAAGAAGAAGAGCCTTTTTTCTTATGTGTTTCTTATGATGAAATGAGAGAGTGAGAAGTAAAAAATACAAGAACAAACTTCCCTCTTGGCTGCCCCCTCTCTCTTTTCTCATCATATCAACACAAAATCAATCAAATAATGTGACATTAGCACAAGAAAAGAGACCATGAGTCACTAATGAAGTCTATGTCACATTAAATGCTCAAAATGATGATTTCTAGCTCACAATTTCCATTTGTAAACATTAATGTTTACAATAATAAAAGGATACGGCAACATCTAAAGTAAACTCGTGACGGATCACAAGGATACCCCTCACCTGTATATACATACCTGCATCCGCATTCCGACTGAATGCGAATGCGATGAGACTAAAGTAATCCAACAAATCTAATACTAGGATCCGGCTTAAACCAAAGCCCACTAGTTTGATCCGCCCGATCATGATCCGTGCACTACTGCACGTATATGATCGAACCCTGCCATATATCATACGGCCTTTACATTGTCTCGCCCGAAACTTAAAAACTGTCTATGGGGGACTCTAAAGACTCGTTAATACTTTGGCTGTGGATTTAACCACTAGCACGTCAATGGTACTAGCCGTACGTAACGGGCTACCAGGTATTGACCAAAAGGGAGGTCGATGAGCGAACTCATCCTGACACCCTACTGAGCCTGTCAGTGACAATATCCGTACAGTCTGGTCCGTTCGTCTATGAGCATCGCATGGCGGGCCTAGGGGGTTGGTAAAAGTCAGACCCCTAAAAGCGGTACAAGTCGTGTCGGAGTGTAGCCCAGAACACCCTGAGATACTACTGGAATACCTATCAGTAAATCTCCTACCTTGGCCAAGGACTTCGTGTAATGGCTCTCCTAGACACAGCGCGATCTCACCCCCAATACCGGGTGAGACGAAACCCCTGCCGATCCGCTCACTGCCTCCATGTAGCTCGGGACTGTACCCAACTAAAACCTGTTTGCACGACTCCTTTGAGCCGTGGTAGGGTAGTAATCAAAGCACAGTGGGAACTCACACGAGACAAATGACGATCTCAGGTCGATGAATTAACCTGTATACATGCCGCCAGGGAACTGCTATCTGGCATCAGGTATAATACCATCTAGAATGTTCCCGGGAGTCCTGTCCGGTGTACTCATAACCCAATGAGCACCTGTATACATCTTAGGTGATCCAACTGACACCAATGGCTTGTGAGACCGGCCACCGCCCCTCGTCGGGGTCTCGACTGTATACACTAGTCTACTAATAGAGTATCGATGCCCATTCTCGAAACTCCCACAACTAGGGACCACTTTAAGGATGTGCTTATAGACCCTAGCTCCTACGTATATGATTGCCATCATACTGCTGGTCGTCAAGCAAGAATCCTAAGGGCTCTACCAACGTGCAATAGTGACATGTAATGTCACCTAAAGCATGTACACGATGATAAAGAAAAACCAGATAGCATACTATCATCTCGAGTAAGACTGTCCTACCGGCTTAGGTCCTCCCTCAATCATTACAATAGCGTGCCTGCGATCCAATAATTGACTCTGAGGGCACTATATCCAACAATCCCTTCACCGGGAGTGACCTCTTTAGCAAAGGTTTTCGCCACTATATTTTTGTAAAAAGCTATCAAGTTCCTTCACCGAGATCAAGTTTATTACGTTAAAGGATTTTCGCCAAAAACCAGCCGTAGCCCTCCGTCATTTCATATGAATGGTCAGTAGTATTCAAACTATATTTGTTTGGCCCTTAGTCAAGACATAGTGATTGATAGCTGCTGGGGTGTTCACATGTTGCATAGATAGATGTGTTGTTTTGGGACAATCGTATTACTTTGTTGGACCTTAGTCAAGAGTATGTACGGGTGTGTTCAAATCAAGCTGGATAATGACCGGAAGAACTTGACATGTGACTTATGATTTGTTGGTCCTTAGTGAAGGTCATAAGAGCAAGGGGCAAAAATCCACATCGGGAGTTTCTAAAGAAACTGAAACTTTCCAGGCATGCGCATACCTTCTGGAGTATGATAACGTGAGTGGATTCCTTCAAGTTATCATGCGATGAGAGTTGGATCCCGATTCCTACTGATGATTTGGTTAACTCTTCGGGTGATCCCGACTAATTCTTCTTTCAGCTTTGGAGGAGAATTTGACGGTACAGTGGGAAGTTTCCTGATTAGATAAAGTTATAACCATTCTGATCTAGGTTAGAGTGTATGCAGAGTGTTTCTTTTCTCTCTCTCTTTGGCAGCGACCTTTGGCCGAACCTAGACTATGACTCAGTAACCAAGTTGATCAAACCTTCTTATAAACATATTGGCTTTTGGATTGTCTGAGTTACATACATCATTGCCGCTCCTTCTTTTACCCTTTTCATTTCTCCAGAACACCTCGTATCACTACGAACATCCATTTCCATTGGATAAATTCATCGTATGGTTATATACGAACTCGAAGGAACTTGTTCCAGATTCGAGGATGAATTCAGGTTCAGGAGAAATTGAATTAGTTTATTCAGTTGTCTTTTATTATCACCTTCTCTCAGGTTGCGAGGGCTCCTTGGTTTAGGAGAGTACACCTATTACGCTTATTGGATAGTCTTCTTCCAAACCATAGGCAGGTGCCGAAAGGTAGTGAATGGAGAAAACCAATTAGCCTAAAGTGTGGTGTGAAGAAGGTAATAAGTAAAGACATATGAAGGGATTGGAAAGAGGGCAAAGTAAAATGCGACAGGTATCATTCACGACCAAACCGCGTAGTTCATCGCCACTCCTATTTCTCCTTTGCTTTTCTCCAGTTGAGGAGGTATATAATAAGGTTTATTCAGTTGTCTTTTATCATTACCTTCTCTCAGGTTCCGAGTACTCCTAGGATTAGGAGAGTACACCTATTATGCTTACTGGATAGTCTTCTTCCAAACCATAGGCTGGTGCCGAACGGTAGGGAATGAAGAAACCATTTAGCCTAACGATGGTATACAGAAGGTAACGACTAAAGACAAATAAAGGGATTTGGAGAGATGGTAAAGAAATATACGGTTACAGTCATGAATTGGATTATGGAAGAGGCATTACTACGAATACCCGGATACCCCTTCGAAACATTTTTATGTTTCCGTTTCACTATGCGTTGTTAAAGGAAAACTGTTTTCCCGATTAGATACTTACTCCAGGGTATGCATTTACCAGCTATAATTCTCACATCCGTATGGTTTTACAGATGATGAGTGGAAGTAAGTTATTAGGAATTAGGTGATTATCCTCATTATATCGGAATTCGTTGTAATTGGTGATATTTGAGGAAATTGCCTGGGTTCTTTCCTGACGGCAAGTATTTGGTTTTGAATATCCGTTGTGATGCACCAATTTCAAATTGATATATCTATACATTTATTTTCATTAAGTGAGATATATCTTTTGAAATTATGTCTGTGATATTTACCGATATCAGTTGACGATTGTGTAAGGAGCATTGAACAGCGGAGTAGTTCTTAACCATAAGTACAGTTTTCAACCTACGATGCACAGGTTTTGAGTTATTCAACTCAGCGGACTTATACAGAGTATTGTATATTGTCCAGTGTCCATTAGGACAAAGGGGCTGGTCCTCATACTATGTTCTTTTTACTTGTGACTTCTCTAGTTTTTAGGCAAGTGTTTCGTAGAAATACAAGGCCTAAGTTTTGAGAAGTTATAGGTAAAAGAATAAAGTAGAGAACCAGGTGTAGCAAGTATTGGGATTCTTCAAGGTGATCGAAGATGTAGATACTTGTGAATGGTATTCAGTTGATAATAATGGTTTTGAGAAACTTGTTTCTCTTTCAGGTTACTCATAATTGGATGAACTCTTAAGTTGAGTAATGCTGATTAGCCTCTCTCCATTTTGTTGACATGCACTGGAGACAGCTGCATGATTTGAATCTGGTTCCAATTAAATTAGTGCCAAAGTTTCTATATTGGATATAGAATGGTTCATATCTTAACGATGTTAAGGTACGGGAAGTTGTCCGGCTTATGCTTAAAACCAGACTCTGGATAACTCAAGGCATGTTTCTGTAATGGCAGTTTGTGGGTAGATCCAGGCTATGACGAGGGTTGACTTTCTACCATCTAGAAGATCATTGGTGATATTGTTCTTGACTCGCCACAGTTTTAGTAAAATGGATTTTTTCAGAAAACAGTAGTGGAAGTACGGTAGAACTGGAAGAGATTCTAGAACCGCAAACGATTTCAGAAAATTTAATAGAAGCTAAAAATTCAATCATGTTTGACATTCCATTAGCCACTCCGCAGATATGGTGGGTAACCTCAGACACCCGAGTGGTACTCAAGTAGCCTCAAGGATGGTGACAGGAAGGTTCTTGTTTACCCAAACTTGCCATTGCTGCTCTTCCAGACTATGAGACCCGGCAGGAGGATGAGTATAGCGTCGTTCAAAACTAGCTTTACAAGTGTACGTGTATATAATTCTGCTAGAGGGTTGTTGTGGTCAGTGGGAGCAGCGGAAGCATAGTGGGCAAGTAGCTTATGTCTATTTATAGACTTGAGAAGATATAGCGGAGAGAGATCATCTATTTTTGATGTGACAGTCATGGGTTTGACTTCATCAGAATAGGGGATGGATCTGTTAAGAAGGTAGTAGGGTGTGATGTCCTGGTATTTGGATGACATACACAGAGTAGGAAGTAAAATTCATATAATACGATCGGTTATACTTTGCTTGTCACACAGTAATTTCTCCACACAGGATATGGATATAATATCAGACATTCTGGTTACTAGATCTATGGTTTTAGATCTAGATTTGAGTAGTTTCCCAATCTGGGTACTTTGACAGTATTCTAAAGGTATTTAGAATAGATGACTCCTGGCATGGTGGTGTACCTGCAGATGATGGAGGCACCCTCTCTAAAGGTGTCTTACAGACTAAAAGGGAGAGGGATGTGCATGATTGGAAGATCACTTGCTTAGGCAATTGAGTCAATCATGAGATGTTAAGTACCACATCAGATATTGTTCTTGCACTAGATGCAATAAGTTGAGATATTAATCCAATCCTAGAGAAACATTCGAAGGTAGTTTTAGAATATGAGTGGATGTTTTATGGATTTGATAACAGCAGCCCATTTTAGGAGACGGTTATTATTCCAAGCTTCCATGGTGACATGGTTGACAGAGTGATTGTCAGAGTTATAGTTTTCCCTCTGACGAGGGGCAGTAGTTTGGACAGGTGGTCCAAGCGGATACTGTGGGAGGCATGGTGTAGGATACTGATTAGGTTCAGTTGACGATACAGTCTAAGAAGTTTGGATTTGGAGTTCATTTATGAACTAGGTCCCATCAGATATCCAGACATATTCTAAGATAGGTATTACTTAATTCAGGAGATGGCTTTCTCCGCGAACTTGAGATTAAGAGAGACATAGAAAGAAACATCATGGCGGATCCACTCACTGAGGCTATTTCTCGAACACAATAGTTTTACAAACGGGCTTTGTGAAACTGATTAGTAGAGGAGTTGGATGTTCGGTATCACACGGGCTGTGAGTATGCGACATCCCAATGATTAGCCTTAAGTGCAAGTAGTAGATTATTGGATATAGTGCCCTCAAAGTCAATTATTGGATCGCAGGTACGTGATTGCAATTATTGAGGGAGGACCTATACTGGTAGGACAGTCGTACTCGAGATGATAGTATGATATCTTGTTTAACTTTATCATCGTGTACAGCTTTAGGTGACATGATCACTATTACTCGTTGATAGAACCCTTAGGATCCTGCTTAACTACCAACAGTATGATGACGATCATATACGTGAAAATTGGGTAGTCTATAAGCACATCCTTAAAAGTGGTCCCTTGTCGTGGGAGTTTCGAGACAGGGCATCGATACTTCGGAGTAGAATAGTGTATACAGTCGAGACCCCGATGAGGGGCGGTGGCCGGTCTCACAAGCCACTGGTGTCGGTTGGTTCACCTAAGATGTATACAGGTGCTCATTGGGTTATGAGTGCACCAGACAAGTGTAACGTTTTAAAAATAATTTTAAAAAAATTAGATAAATAAAACCTTTTAAGTGAATTTTCTGATTTTCGGTAAAATAAAACGTATTTTTCGTAAAATTTAACCATAATTATTTTTCATCAAAAATTCCAAAAATAAACCTCAAAAATCAACATTCAAGCTCTACCATTTTCCTTTGACCTATTTAGCATAGAATTTGGAGTTGGAAACTATTATTTTGGAAGCATATTTTCATGTTTGGATCTCATGCTTTGAAGGTATAATTTTTATTCTTATGATTAATTGTTGTTAAATGTTTTTATTTAGCATATTTAGATTTTCTTAATTAATTCTATTTGCAAGTTTAAAATTCATGATAGGGTTTCTAAAATCAAGTTAGGGTTTTTATTAATTAAGTGGGGTTATAATAAGTAGCTTAACATTTTTAGAAGGGAAAAATCTAGCATGGTTGATGTATTAAATTTGTGCATTCAAAATTGTTTAAATTAAGCAATTTTGCTAACTAGATTTTTATAAATTATATATATTGGTGTGTTAAAATTCTAATTAAGGTTTTTATCATTATATTGTGGTTTTAATGAGAATATTAACATGTTAAATGAATGAAAGACCTAATATAATTATTAGTTTCAAATTGTTAGTTAATATAATGTGATAAATATGCTATTTCGGTAAACTAGGTTTTAGAAATTAATTTAAAATGTAGTATTAAAAAACTAATTAGGGCTTTAGCTCATTCTTAAGGTTTCATGGAGTGGTTTAAAACTTTAATATATGCAAAATCAAGTTTAGTAGTTGAATTGTGAATTTTTGCTTAACAAGTGTTAATTTTGGCTAATTTGCAAACTAGAAATTTTAAATTAAGACAAAATGGTGTGAGAAAAATATGGTAATGGTTTCTATAATCTAGTTATGTTATTTAATGAATATTATGACCATTAGTTTCTTTTAAACATCATGTTTTGAAGTAAAACGGTAAATTGACATTTTCAAGGTTTTGCGGAATTGGACGTTTTGATCGATTTTAGGGTTTCGATGAATTAAATCGTGTTTTATATTATAAGTAATGAGTTTTAAAACTACGAGTTGTTTGTTGGTGTTTCATCTCGATCAATCGGCGTTTGTATGCCGATATCGAGCGATATTTGGTTCTTTTGCATGAGCGGGTCATAGGTTTTAACCTATGCGCGTTTCGTGCGTCGTTTGAGTTTTGTCCGTGATTCAGTTTACGTTATTATATATGTTTGCGTATAGGTACCCCTCGCGTGGACTTCGGATGAGGAAGAAGAGGAGGGAGACATCGTCTTCGGCAGACAAGGACCAGGTGAGTAGATGTATATCTACGGGGGAAGTCGGGTGGATGGCCTTTAGCACCCCCGCATACGTAGAATAGGGATATTGCTTATTGTCATTAGGAAGTCGGACGTGACCTTAGATTCTTAGCGAGTAGGACCCTATTAAAGACCTTAGGTTGGACTAGACTGATTTAGATAGACTTTACCAGAGGAGGAATGTCTTGGAGGAAATTCGTAAGTTTCAGGTAGACACACACACGCACACACAGAAACTTGGCTTGCTGTATATGTGTATGTGTATATATAAGTAGGAATGTGTGTAGGTGTATATATACACAACATGTATATGTGATATAAGGATGTTATATGATACATGGGGATGAGACGATATGACTAGGCTTGATGCTGTGATCTCTTGGCTATACAGTCATATTATGATCTTAGCGGATCATTGGAAAATGAGAGAATGGATATGTATACATAAACAATAATAGGTGATGATGACATTGAGATATACGAGACTCTAGAATATGATATGATATATGCGTGACTTGGTTATGATATGATATATGTATGACTTGATTACGATATGATATATGTGTGACCTGATTACGATATGATATATATGACATGATATTTCTGAGGAACAATTGACGACGTATATGTTCGCAGACAATGATATATGATTGATGATATTGGGATGTATGCGATTACAGTAAAGTACCTTTGATCATGACATTATTTGATGATGATATTATACGAATGATGATGTACGTAGGTGATACTTGACCCGTACCCCGATATTGGGATGCCGTACAATTGATTTTACCGTACGAGGCATAGATGTGATGATTGATCCGCGCTCTTGATTTGAGGAAGCCGTACTACGTACGTGACGCTATTGAGGCTGGATCGCCGACTATTACAGATATGGACTCAGACCTTAGGTGGATTCTTATTTTCTATCGACTAGTTTCTTTAGTTTAGTTCCTTAGGGGGTTAGATAGATACTAGCTGAGGCTCGAGTCATATAATTGTAGTTAGATTTGTATATTCCAAATGAGTGTTTAGTACACATTTTACCTTTACATTCAGATTGAAATCATCAAGTTGCATGTTCATACATATGTTTCTTTAGTCAGTATGAAACTCTGCATGTTAGGACACCAGCACCATTACCAATGATGCGCATATCCCACGTACACTTATTTGCCAGCTTACACACACATCATCAGTAATTGCCATGTCATGTACACTTTAGAACATATTATCTTTTATGATAGAATCAGCTAAAGTCTAGATCAATATACTATTGTGATTACTCTCAGGTGTTAGTCTAGACATTGCATTTATTACTTAGACATTTCATGCATTCACATTTTCATGTTATCATGCAGTATTATGGGGCTTATGCCGACACTTACCATTTACTTACTCATGATTTTGGGATTTTGGATTTCTATGAGATTTCTGGATTTTGGAGAAAACCGCAAGAATATATATAAAAACTTCTCTCTTTCTCCCTCTCTTTTTAAAATATAAGTTGCGGTTTTCTCGTAATGTATGTGTCGTCCACCATGAGATTTCATGTTTTCTGTTGGATTTCGAGACCCGATTCGAGGAGTGGATGAACCGTCTCGGGTACATGGTGGGCCCAGTATGGTACCCCGGGGCAAGAAGATCGAGTTGTAGATGATGATCCTGGTAGGGGAAGTCTACCTACCGGTGATGTCTGGCGCGGCGGATATCCGGAGGATACCGACAGTTGTCGTGAGATTTGATGATATGGGCCGATCCGGACTGACGGAGCCCGAGATATTGAGACTATGAGGTATTGAGACTTGAGATTTACATGTTTTGTGTCGATGCTTGACACGGATTTCCATGGATTTCATCGATGATGTTTCAGACTTCTATACAAATTTTACTATGGTAAAAGTTAAAGACTTTTTATACAGATATATCCAGATTTCATGGTTGATTGTTTTACATTCATGGTGCAAGCATACTCATTCACATGATATATTACTATTTGAAGCACAGACACGAGTACGGAGCATTTGCACATCCGCGTAGTTTATTACCCTGAACTACTAGATGACTAGTGATATATTAGTATATTATTATGACCTAGGACAGCGTCGTGCATTCGATTTCTTTTCACAGATGTCTTCTACTCACGAGTTGGCAACTCACCGCCGTTGTGCCAAATTTTTTTACAGGTTCGATGTACAGGTTTCCTTGGCAGCTTGCTGGCAGATCTTTTCATTCAGGGTGATTTGCACGATAGGTTGGTTCATTTGTATCAGGACCGCCGTTGTACTTTATTTATTTCATTGGTATCTAGTAAGCTCCATCAACCAAACTTGTATTACTTAATAAGTTTAAAGGACCAGTTATTTATTTCGACCTTAGAGTCACGCTTGTATTATTATGGTATCTGATGGATTTGTTTTCTTTTGAGTTTTGAGCCTCGCCCTTTGGCGTTGTATATTATTGTGCTTGGTGTGGTTGTTTCCGCCTGTTGGCGTAGAGCTAGCTCCCACTTGGGGATGCCTTTTTATTGCTGTATATATATTATTCTTGTTTGTACCCGTTTGGGCCCAGTTTTTACAAAGGAGACTGTGCCGAAATTTTTGAGAAAATTGGATGTTGGTTTAAAACTTGTTTTTCTACATGTTTTCCTTCACTTGTTCTTTTATATGGTTTAGATTTCTGGGCTTCGGCTTACTTAGATTACGTTGCGCCTCTAGACGCTTCGTAATTTAAGTGCCGGTCACGTTCCGTACCTTCGGATCGTGACAAAATTGGTATCAGAGCGCTAGGTTTAACCTTTGTATAAGTCTAGGGTGACCCTTGGTTGATGGAGTAGGTGACTTAGGTAGAGTGACGTACCGTGGGTATGATCCGCGGCATACTTACGATACGCTACTCTGCTTAAGAAGCCTTAGGATTTACATTTCTTTGCACCGTATTTCATCTATTCCTTTGATCTATCTTCGTCGATATCGGATGATGTTTCTGTTACCACGGTCGCACGGGAAGAGGGAGCTGCAGCTCGAATGCGATAACCATTAGGGTATCCTTTATTCTTGAGGATTGAAGCATCGTTGAGCGTGCGGAAGAAGGGTATTCACATGCCGTTGTTCATAACATAATATTGCATTTTGTATTCCCCATTCTTATGCATTTTACAATGAAAACAGGTGCTTTTGACCCATGTCTGCTACATGTTACAGGTTATAGGTTCTTGGCGCGAAAACAGTGAAAAACACAAAAGACGACACAAAAGAAGGACTTTTGACCAACAAATAGAAGGATCCTAATCAAGCCTAGACGAAGAACAGTTCAAAATCAATAAGGCAGTGCAAGGTCCAAAATGTTAAGGCAGACGGTTAAAAGACCGCTACAAATTGTTCACTGAAGATCTGGAATTAATACAGAAGCCAAATTGATAAAAGGAATGAAGAACCAGGAAGCCCAAAAGAAACCAAGGCAGCCCAGAAAAATTGATAAGTTGAACTTACCATTGGGCCGCGGAACCGCGGCCCAAGCACGCCCATGCCGCGGTTCCGCGGCCATATGAAGCCTGTATGCGGAGAAAAATTTACCATAATTCTGAGGCGGCTCTAAAAAGATTTCCTGAGGGTATATTTGTAATTGTAGACATGCGGATCAGCTGTAGCCCTAGGGTTTCTATGTCCTATAAATAGAAACCAAGTCCTTGTATTTTCTTATGCCTCTACTCATGAATAAAATTCTGTTTTCTTGAAGTTAGAGCGCATCAAAAGTAAGTAGGTTATTTTTCTTGCAGTAGTTGTGTTTTTTTTTCATCTCTGCCCTAGGTAAATTACTTTCTTGCCTTAGTTTAAATTAGTTTAGTTTTTATTAACTTGCAATAAATGTTTTCTTTCTTTAATAAAATCATGTTTTTCTTCATCCCCTCAATGAGCGAGTAGTTTCCTCGCTTGTTAGGGTTAGGAATAGGGAAGGATTTGAGAGATGAAGATCTCTCATCTCTTTTCGTTGCCAAACTTTTATGAACATTAGAACTCCATGCATACCTTCTTATTCCGCTCCCTACGGCACTTCTACCCTCGAGGTAGCGGTGATTCCGTAGTCTAAAGGCCCGGATTTTAAGGTTTTCCATGGAGGTTAGGGTGAAGATTAATAAAGGAAGGACAAGGATCTAGAGGAAGAATCAATCATCCCAATCGTCCTAATCCCCTTTATGAATATTTACCATAACACTAATATGATAGATTTAATTAATGGCAATGGAAAGAGATGTAGATCTTTGTTTACCAAACTTAACCTAAACCTAATCCTAGCAAGTTTCTAATCCTAGTATCATACAACTTCAATTTTTAGGTTTAATTATAAATCCAAACACCATTTGGAATTAACTCGTAAGAACTTAAAGGAAATTTACACATCCCTGTGGACCGACCCGTATTCACCGGCTAGCTTCAAGCGACGCCGTTCTTGATTGCGGTAAATATTTTTGATCGACAAAACATCTCTTAATCAAATGGCGCCGTTGCCGGGGATGGCGTAGAATTTTCTTTTCGCAATTTCGGGTTAATCATAAAAATTTAAAAATCTGAAAAATCAAAAATATATAAAAATATATATCATTTGTTATTTTTGGAAGGGATACTTTGTGGTTGAATTTTTGCAGGATATACAAATTCGGATCTGTAGATTTTCAGAAAGCAAAACAGGAAATAAAATATCGGAACAGAAGAGATTTTGAACAACAGAACAGTGCAAATTTTTTTTGAGCAGTGAAACCCCCATACCGCCGCGATTCCGCGGCCAAAACCCACCTTAGGCCGCGGAACCACGGCCTTCTTGTCGAATCGTCGCACCAAAATTTTTCTGGGGATCCAAACAGTTCAGAGGACCGCGGAACCGCGGTGTTAAAGCGTATTTGCTGCGGAATCGCGGCTATCTTGAGGCTTCATCTTGGAAATTTTTTTCTGTAAGCCCCACTGTTTCTTCTCTGTATATTTTGAAATATCTTTTCTGAAAATTCCTGCAGGATTCCGTGCGCTATAAAAATATTTTCGCTTCCAAATAACAATTTTGTGCAGGATTTTTGGGCCCCGCTTGAACTAAATTGATTGCAAGAAATATTTTGTTGTTGCATATCTTTTCTCGAATATCTTTTTGCAACAATTTTTTCCAAATAAAGATTCTTGTGATATGCTTCAAATAATAACCAATTGCAAGTTATATTTTGCTGTTGCATATCTTTTCTATAAAATATTTTGCTGTTGCATATCTTTTCTCTAAAATCTTTTTGCAACAAAATTTTTTCCAAATAAAGATAAAGAAAGAAAAAATGAAAATAAAAAGGTCAAATATTTTATAGAACTTGCAAAATTTTTTAGCCCCAAATAAATCATTGCACCACCCAACCTTCCTTCTTGTCACCTTTCTTCTTCTAAGATGGGTACCCCACACAATAAATCATTAGCCGAACTTTGGTATCCCGAACCTAATTTTGCGTCATATGTCAATGTGTTCGGTCAATTTAAAGACGATCCTTCCATGCCTAAAAAATCTTTGAAAGATCACATAGAGGAGTCTAGGAGAAACATTTTGACTTTTCAACCCACTTTGTGTCAACCAAGTCAACCTTCACCACTTCCATATGTTGATACCACTCTTTCGAGTCCTTCTGACACTCCTAGGCCGATGTCCATTGCTGAGCACATTGCTCAATCTCGCAGCCGATCTTTCACCCCTCTCCACACATCTAGTTCTAGGGATCCACAAGATTATTCACATTTTTATCCACATGTAGACCCTACCCCTGTCCTACCACACACTTCCTATCAGTCCTACCCGACGTTACCACCTTCACTAGACATTGATTCTACACAGCCAATAGGGAGTTTTGCATATCCACACGATTTCGAATCTTTTACCGAAACCCCTTTACCACCAAAGTCTAGTTTGGAAGAGGCGTTGGAGGAGTATATCGCAGCAACTAACAAAATGGTTAGGAATGTGGAAGCATCCGTGACCGCCCTTATGCAACCTAGTGAACCGGTAGCTAGTGTCCCGCTAGCTCCAAATTTTTCAATGTATGAGGCGGTAGTTGGACAAGATGAGAATGAGAGAGGATTTTCAAATCAAACCTACCCTTACCCAATTGAAGCCCACAACTCCTGTTTTCCATCGATTGCCCTAAATAGTTCACCTGTTGAAAATAAAAATGAGTTGTGTGATTTTGTAGTGTTTGATTTGCCAAATTGTGAAGAACCCCATTCGAGTGAAACCGCACTTAATCCTTTCGATCTTCACACCTCCACTCTAGAACCTAAATCGATAGATATCCATGCTTTTGATGAGGTGTCTAAAGAAATTGATTTTCACTTGATTGAGGATATAGACGCCGGGAATATTTCGGATGATGAACCTGTCGATTTGCTTGAAATTTTATGTTCAAATCATCATCCTGAGTTATTAAATGTTTCTCCCGAACCTCATATGCGTCTTGATTTTGATGATATTGGCATGGATGAGCAAATTTTTGAGAAAAATATTGAGGAGAATTATGAGGATAGTACTGAGGATAATATTGAGGTTGAACCATTTTCGTTTGATGTGTCGAATTTTCCAATACACCCTCCTAAATCCTTAACTGACACCCTTCCTCACTCACTTCCTTCCATCCTTCCTATTGTTCCGACCGTACAAGTGACCGTTACGCTTTCATCTCCTATACCAAGTTCGGCGTACCCATGTTTTCTTGCGAATCTTGAGGGATTTGATCCCATTTCTCGACGAGTAGATAGGTTAGCGCAATCGCTTATAACATATCGGTCATCACATATTGCGCTAATTTATTCACTCAATTTACACCCTCAAGATTGTACTCCACTTCCTTCTTCTTTTCTCCATTCTTCTCCCCCACCGAGACCGTATTCTACCATTCTTCTTTCCACACGGTCTCGCGTGCTTCTCATTTTCTTGCACCAACTATACCATTTTCACGATAAGATTTTTGAATGGTTGGTGCTAACCTTTGGCTTGTGTAAGGCCAAGCTTAAGTTTGGGGGGGATGCTTGTTGTATATATGTATATATCTTTTTCTTTTCTTTTTTCTATAAAAAAAATTCAAAAAATAAAAAAATAAAAACAAAAAAATTTATAAATAAATAAACAGGGGAGTGCCGACATTTTGACCCTCTTGGTTTAGCATGACAGTGAGGACACTGTCAAGTTTAAGTTTGGGGGTATGCTCGGTACGTCTTCTTCCTTCGCATTCATTTGTACATATTTTTGCATTTGCATATTTATTTGAAAACCCATAAAAATTTGAAAATTTTCAAAAATTATAAAAAAATATTGTATTCAATATTGGCTAATTGACTTGAGTTTGACAAATAGGTTAACTGGCTAGGAACAACTAGATCTTAGACATAGTGAATTAAAAACCCTAAAAATAACATTCCTTAAAATTTAACGGTAGAAAGTATATGTCTTTGTAGATTATTTAGAAATAGGCAAATTTTGGGTTCACTTCTTGGGCTAAGTCGAAACGAAAGAAAAGTATTAAAACTTTTATTAGAGTATAAGTTTGAAAAATAGTTCCTAGCTTAAGTCTAGATTCTGAAAACATGTACCCTACAAAATGCACAAACACGCACCTTGAAACTTGGATTAGTAGAAGAGACCTTGAAATACTCTTGTCTAAGTCCTTAGCATAATGAAAATAAAAATAAAAAAAAGTGAATAAAAAAAAAATGGACACTGGTTTTTATGATTACTTAAGGCTGTAAAAATAGAAAAATATTTAGCGAGGGTGCTTCATCAACTAGTGCCTTAGACCAACTGGTTTGGGAGCCACTGCTAAAAGCCTTGGGTGTTGCAAAACTAGGAAGTACGCTTTAAAACGCTAACGCATCTTGTAATCGGTTGTTGGTACCTCAAGAAGTATTAACGGTCGCATGAAGGATGTGTAAGCAAAAATTCAATTAAAAATTCACCTATTAATAAGTGCTTTGGACAATGGACGAGAGTACGATTGCTTGATTTGAATTTCCAAGTGTAGGGGTGATTTTTACACACACGTGGGGATATGTGATTGGAGTTTAGATGAGAGAAAGGAATGAAGAATAGAACTTGTATCTTTAGTAGAGTTGATAAAAATTCCTAAGTGGAGATGGAACCCTGGAAGGAAAACTTAAGAGATGCCGAAAGCTAAGTAGGTCTGCAGAACATATATAATCTTAAGTTAAATGATGAGGAAGTGTGAAGAATATGGGTGGATAATTTATGAGTCGATGATAATAGAATTCTTTGTTGGAAAACCTAATTGGAGAACAAAAGTAAATGGGCCAAATTGATAGGATTTTGTGGGTGTAATCCGCTGAAAACACTCAGGAGACAACACTCCTCCTACTAGGGACACCTAGAGGTTTAATGGCTTGTTGCACGTGCTCAGTGCAATCGCGTTTCCCTGCGAAAGTGTGGCTAGGTTAGATTTTTATCGAGAATAAATAAAATAATAAGTTTGCTCGAGGGCGAGCAAAAGATAAGTTTGGGGGTATTTGTTCATTACATAATATTGCATTTTGTATTCCACATTCTTATGCATTTTACAATGAAAACAGGTGCTTTTGACCCATGTCTGCTACATGTTACAGGTTACAGGTTCTTGGCGCGAAAACAGTGAAAAACACAAAAGACGACACAAAAGAAGGACTTTTGACCAACAAATAGAAGGATCCTAATCAAGCCTAGACGAAGAACAGTTCAAAATCAATAAGGCAGTGCAAGGTCCAAAATGTTAAGGCAGACGGTTAAAAGACCGCTACAAATTGTTCACTGAAGATCTGGAATTAATACAGAAGCCAAATTGATAAAAGGAATGAAGAACCAGGAAGCCCAAAAGATACCAAGGCAGCCCAGAAAAATTGATAAGTTGAACTTACCATTGGGCCGCGGAACCGCGGCCCAAGCACGCCCATGCCGCGGTTCTGCGGCCATATGAAGCCTGTATGCGGAGAAAAATTTACCATAATTCTGAGGCGGCTCTAAAAAGATTTCCTGAGGGTATATTTGTAATTGTAGACATGCGGATCAGCTGTAGCCCTAGGGTTTCTATGTCCTATAAATAGAAACCAAGTCCTTGTATTTTCTTATGCCTCTACTCATGAATAAATTCTGTTTTCTTGAAGTTAGAGCGCATCAAAAGTAAGTAGGTTATTTTTCTTGCAGTAGTTGTGTTTTTTTTCATCTCTGCCCTAGGTAAATTACTTTCTTGCCTTAGTTTAAATTAGTTTAGTTTTTATTAACTTGCAATAAATGTTTTCTTTCTTTAATAAAATCATGTCTTTCTTCATCCCCTCAATGAGCGAGTAGTTTCCTCGCTTGTTAGGGTTAGGAATAGGGAAGGATTTGAGAGATGAAGATCTCTCATCTCTTTTCTTTGCCAAACTTTTATGAACATTAGAACTCCATGCATACCTTCTTATTCCGCTCCCTACGGCACTTCTACCCTCGAGGTAGCGGTGATTCCGTAGTCTAAAGGCCTGGATTTTAAGGTTTTCCATGGAGGTTAGGGTGAAGATTAATAAAGGAAGGACAAGGATCTAGAGGAAGAATCAATCATCCCAATCGTCCTAATCCCCTTTATGAATATTTACCATAACACTAATATGATAGATTTAATTAATGGCAATGGAAAGAGATGTAGATCTTTGTTTACCAAACTTAACCTAAACCTAATCCTAGCAAGTTTCTAATCCTAGTATCATACAACTTCAATTTTTAGGTTTAATTATAAATCCAAACACCATTTGGAATTAACTCGTAAGAACTTAAAGGAAATTTACACATCCCTGTGGACCGACCCGTATTCACCGGCTAGCTTCAAGCGACGCCGTTCTTGATTGCGGTAAATATTTTTGATCGACAAAACATCTCTTAATCAGCCGTCCAGACGAAGTTAAAGGGTTCAAACGATTGTCAGAGACCTATTTTCCCAAGTTTAAAGTATTTGGAAGAACATGCAGGTATTTCTATGGACTCTCTAGAAGAATGGAAACCCTAACTCGACATAATGACCACGAGAACGCCTTTGAACCTTAGGGTTTACGGCAGTTCCGCGGTGCCATTAGTGAGGCTTGGGTTTGCCCTTCTACGGCTGGTCCACATATGCTGGGGTATGTACTGGATATTTTTAAACTGTACTTGAGTGTTGAGCTCTCGGGGAATTATGGGATTTTGATGAATCGATCGAAAAGTTTAACGTGGTCCGGATATCAGGTGAAGGGATAGATTACGCGGGAGGCTCTCGATATGAGCATAGCCTTTTGCAGCACAGTCAGCACCGTGATGAGGAGACGAGTCCAAATCAGTTGATATTAGAAAGGTGCACATTGACGATAGTGTTTACGATTGTGATTTGGTGATTTAAATTTCATATTTCCGTTGTTTGGATTTTGGTATTTTGAGGATTTTTTCCACGATTGGTATTTCTTATGTGTACATTCATTATACTCTATTCGTGTTTCATATATCAGTTGTATGGATGTTGTTTTGTACATACCCAGTGCACTTGATTTGGTTTTATACCTTTTGAGATATTGATTTGGTTTCGTGCATATCGGTTGCACATGATTTTGACGTATGCTTCGACATAGTTTTCAGGCATTTTTTTTCGTACCGTGATTTCGATTTTTATATTCGGTGTATGATTTTCGTATACCATGTGCACTTGATTGAGATTCTTGCGCACACTTGACGCACTTGATGCGATTTTGTGCACACCAGATGCACTAAATCGGAGTTTTGTGCAGATTAGATGCACCTGATATTATTGTCGTGCACGCCTGTTGCACTTGACAAATATTTTTGGTGCACACCTGTTGCACTCAGTTTTGTTATGTGCGTATTCGAGGCATCTGTATTTGGTTTCGGTTTTCGTGCGCACCGGACGCACACGATATTTTTATGCGGTGATTGGGATTGATTTCATTTTGAACAGTATGTTTTTATAATGATTACTATTTGGTTTAGTAACCAGGCGGGACGTGTAGGTTAATTAAAAGATATATATATGTATAGCTATTGTTTTAAAATAAACGTCCGCTACTTATGCCGTGACACGTGCATCACACGACGATTTTAAAAAGTGGGTTTTGCATGCTTCTTTATTAAGATGTTTAGACGATTTTGCTATGATGCGCACTATATATAAGTTATAGATTTGATGTATATTATGCTGGTTTTCGTATTGGGCTTGGATATTCTATTTTCACCATAACGCTGATGATTGCGTTATACTTGACGGAGTTGATTTTTGTTATGTATTGATGATTTCGGAGCCCCGACGATTTGAGTGTTTTGGCTGAATGCTTTAGTAATTAGGGGGAGTTTTAATTTAAATTCGGGGACCGAATTTCTTAAAGGGGGGAAGATTGTAACGTTTTAAAAATAATTATAAAAAAAATTAGATAAATAAAACCCTTTAAGTGAATTTTCTGATTTTCGGTAAAATAAAACGTATTTTTCGTAAAATTTAACCATAATTATTTTTCATTATAAATTTAGAAAGACCTATTTTAATCATGTAATTACTAGTAAATGGTGTTTATTTAGTCACTTATAAATTTTTAGTTTAATGAAATATTTTTCCTAAATTAATTATTTTAAATATTAACATAAGCTTTTAAATATACATTAAATTAGTGTAAATTACAATTTGCAATGGGTTTATTTTTCAAAAGTGAACCATGACATATTAGAATTAGGTTTTTAGTATGCTAATCTCTTCTTGAATTGTCTTTAAAATTCTAGAGTTTTCTATGATGAATTGAATTAAGAAAATTAATAAAATAAAGAAATTATGAAAAGACATAAAAGGTGTATTTCTTTGGAGAATGTTCTACACTATTCTTCATTCCTTCTTCCTCTCTTTTCCTCACCTCATGGCCGGCCTCACCTCCATGGGCAGCCCCAAAATTTCCCCCCCATCATTTATGCAATAAAAATCATCAAAATTCATCAAAAATTCCAAAAATAAACCTCAAAAATCAACAGTCAACCTCTACCATTTTCCTTTGACCTATTTAGCATGGAATTTGGAGTTGGAAACCATTATTTTGGAAGCATATTTTCATGTTTTGATCTCAAGCTTTGAAGGTATAATTTTTATTCTTATGATTAATTGTTGTTAAATGCTTTTATTTAGCATATTTAGATTTTCATAATTAATACTATTTGCAAGTTTAAAATTCAAGATAGGGTTTCTAAAATCAAGTTAGGGTTTTTATTAATTAAGTGGGGTTATAATAAGTAGCTTAACATTTTTAGAAGGGAAAAATCTAGCATGGTTGATATATTATAATTTGTGCATTCAAAATTGTTTAAATTAAGCAATTTTGCTAACTAGATTTTGATAAATTATATATATTGATGTGTTAAAATTATAATTACGGTTTTTATCATTATATTGTGGTTTTAATGAGAATATTAACATGTTAAATGAATAAAAGACCTAATATAATTATTAGTTTCAAATTGTTAGTTAATATAATGTGATAAATATGTTATTTCGGTAAACTAGGTTTTAGAAATTAATTTAAAATGTAGTATTAAAAATCTAATTAGGGATTTAGCTCATTCATAAGATTTCAAGGAGTGGTTTAACACTTTAATATATGCAAAATCAAGTTTAGTAGTGGAATTGTGAATTTTTACTTAACAAGTGTTAATTTTGGCTAATTTGCAAACTAGAAATTTTAAATTAAGACAAATTGGTGTGAGAAAAATATGGTAATGGTTTCTATAATCTAGTTATGTTATTTAATGAATATTATGACCATTAGTTTCTTTTAAACATCAAGTTTTGAAGTAAAACGGTAAATTGACATTTTCAAGGTTTTGCGGGATTGGACGATTTGATCGATTTTAGGGTTTCGATGAATTAAATCGTGTTTTATATTATAAGTAATGAGTTTTAAAACTAAGAGTTGTTTGTTGGTGTTTCATCTCGATCAATCGGCGTTTGTACGCCGATATCGAGCGATATTTGGTTCTTTTGCATGAGCGGGTCATAGGTTTTAACCTATGCGGGTTTCGTGCGTCGTTTTGGTTTTGTCCGTGATTCAGTTTACGATATTATATATGTTTGCGTATAGGTACCCCTCGCGTGGACTTCGGACGAGGAAGAAGAGGAGAGCGACATCATCTTCGGCAAACAAGGACCAGGTGAGTAGATGTATATCTACGGGGGAAGTCGGGTGGATGGCGTTTAGCACCCCCGCAAACGTAGAATAGGGATATTGCTTATTGTCATTAGGAAGTCGGACGTGACCTTAGATTCATGGCGAGTAGGACCCTATTAAAGACCTTAGGTTGGACTAGACTGATTTAGATAGACTTTACCAGAGGAGGAATTCTTGGAGGAAATTCGTAGGTTTCAGGTAGACACACACACGCACACAGAGAAACTTGGCTTGGTGTATATGTGTATGTGTATATATAAGTAGGAATGTGTATAGGTGTATATATACACAACATGTATATGTGATATAAGGATGTTATATGATACATGGGGATGAGACGATATAACTGGGCTTGATGCCGTGATCTCTTGGCTATACAGTCATATTATGATCTTAGCGGATCGTTGGAAAATGAGAGAATGGATATGTATATATAAATGATAATAGGTGATAATAACATTGAGATATACGAGACTCTAGAATAGAACCCGGACCGTAACCTGTGACTTGATTACGATATGATATATGTGTGACTTGGTTATAATATGATATATGTGTGACTTGATTACGATATGATATATGTATGACCTGATTACGATATGATATATATTACATGTTATTTCTGAAGAACAATTGATGACGTATATGTTCGTAGACAATGATAGATGATTGATGATATTGGGATGTATGCGATTACATTATAGTACCTTTGATCATGACATTATCTGATGATGATATTATACGAATGATGTTGTACGTAGGTGATACTTGACTCGTACCCCGATATTTGGATGCCGTACGATGGATTTTACCGTACGAGGTATAGATGTGATGATTGATCAGCGCTCTTGATTTGAGAAAGCCGTAGTACGTACGTGACGCTATTGAGGCTGGATCGCCGACTATTACAGATATGGACTCAGACCTTAGGTGGATTCTTATTTCCAATCGACTAGTTCCTTTAGTTTAGTTCCTTAGGGGGTTAGATAGATACTAGTTGAGTCTCGAGTCATATAGTTGTAGTTAGATATGTATTTTCCAAATGAGTGTTTAGTACACATTTTACCTTTACATTCAGATTGAAATCATCAAGTTGCATGTTCATACATATGTTTCTTTACTGAGTATGAAACTCTGCCTGTTAGGACACCAGCACCATTACCGATGATGCGCATGTCCCACGTACACTTATTTGCCGGCTCACACACATCATCAGTAATTGCCATGTCATGTACACTTTAGAACGTATTATATTTTATGATAGAATCAGCTAAAGGCTAGATCAATATACTATTGTGATTACTCTCAGGTGTTAGTCTAGACATTGCATTTATTACTTAGACATTTCATGCATTCACATTTTCATATTATCATGCAGTATTATGGGGCTTATGCCGACACTTACCATTTACTTATTCATGATTTCGGGATTTTGGATTTCTATGAGATTTCTGGATATTGGGGAAAACCGCAAGAATATATACAAAAACTTCTCTTTCTTTCTCCCTCTCTTTTTAAAATATAAGTTGCGGTTTTCTCGTGATGTATGTGTCGTCCACCATGAGATTTCATGTTTTCTGTTGGATTTCGAGACCCGATTCGAGGAGTGGATGAACCGTCTCGGGTACATGGTGGGCCCGGTATGGTACCCCAGGGCAAGAAGATCGAGTTGTAGACGATGAGCCTGGCAGGAGAAGACTACCTACCGGTGATATCTGGCGCGGCGAATATCCGGAGGATACCGAACGTTGTCGTGAGATTTGATGATATGGGCCGATCCGGACTGACGGAGCCCGAGATATTGAAACTGTGAGATATTGAGACTTGAGATTTACATGTTTTGTGTCGATGCTTGACACGAATTTCCATGGATTTCATCGATGATGTTTCAGACTTCTATATAAATTTTACTATGGTGAAAGTTAAAGACTTTTTATACAGATATATCCAGATTTCTGGGTAGATTGTTTTACATTCATGGTGCATGCATACTCATTCACACGACATATTACTATTTGAAGCACTGATACGAGCACGGAGCATTTGCACTTACGCGTAGTTTATTACCCTGCACTACTAGATGACTAGTGATATATTAGTATATTATTATGACCTAGGACAGCGTCGTGCATTCGATTTCTTTTCGCAGATGTCTTCTACTCAAGAGTTGGCAACTCACCCCCGTTGTGCCAAATTTTATTACAGGTTCGATGTACAGGTTTCCTTGGCAGCTTGCTGGCACATCTTTTCATTCAGGGTGATTTGCACGGTAGGTTGGTTCATTTGTATCAGGACCGCCGTTGTACTTTATTTATTTCATTGGTATCTAGTAAGATCCATCAACCAAACTTGTATTACTTGATAAGTTTAAAGGACCAGTTATTTATTTCGACCTTAGAGTCACGCTTGTATTATTATGGTATATGATGGATTTGTTTTCTTTTGAGTTTTGAGCCTCGCCATTTGGCGTTGTATATTATTGTGCTTGGTGTGGTTGTTTCTGCCTGTTGGCGTAGAGCTAGCTCCAGCTTAGGGATCCCTTTTTATTGCTGTATATATATTATTCTTGTTTGTACCCGTTTGGGCCCAGTTTTTACAAAGGAGACTCTGCCGAAATTTTTGAGAAAATTGGATGTTGCTTTTAAACTTGTTTTTCTACATGTTTTCCTTCACTTCTTCTTTTATATGGTTTAGATTTCTGGGCTTCGGCTTACTTAGATTACGTTGCGCCTCTAGATGCTTCGTAATTTAAGTGCCGGTCACGTTCCGTACCTTCGGGTCGTGACAACAGGACTCGCCGGGAAACTGCTAGTTGGTATTATACCTAGCGTCAGATAGCAGTTCCCTGGTGACATGTCTACAGGTTAGTTCATCAACCTGAGATCGTCATTTGTCGTGTGTGAGTTCCCACTGTGCTTTGATTATTACCCTACCACGGCTCAAAAGAGTCGTACAAACAGGTTTTAGTTGGGTACAGTCCCGAGCCACATGGAGGCAGTGAGCGGATCGGCAGGAGATTCGTCTCTCCCGGTATTGGAGGTGAGATCGCGCTGTGTCTAGGAGAGCTATTACACAAAGCCCTCGGCCGAGGAAGGAGATTTACTGGTAGGTACTCCAGTAGTATCTCAGGGTGTTCTGGGCTACACCCTGACACGACTTATACCTCTATTGGGGGTCTGATGTTACCAGCCCCCTAGGCCCGATATGCGATGCTCATAGACGAACGGACCGGACTGTACAGATATTATCACTGATAGGCTCAGTAGGGTTTCTGGATGAGTTCGCTCATCAGCTTCCCTTTCGGTCAATATATGAGCCGTTACGCACAGGTAGTGCCGCTGACGTGCTTATAGTTAAACCCACTGCCAGGCTATTGACGAGTCTTTAGAGTCGCCTACAGATAGTTTCCCAAGTTCGGACGAAACGTTGTAGAGGCCGTATGGTTTTATGGCAGGGTTCGAACATGTACATGCACTTGTGCACGTGTCATGGTTCGGACAGATAATACTAGTGGAATTTGGTTTAAGCCGGATTCTAGTATTATATTGTGTAGGAGTATTTTTGTCTCATTGCATTTTGTAGTCGGTCGGAAAACAAATACGGGTATGTATATATAGTTGTGGGGTAATCCTATAATTCGTTACAGCATTACTTTTGAAGTTGCCAAATATATTTTCTCGGTTTAAACTTTTGGTTTAAAGTTTAATTAAGTTGATTTTCTGGGTAATGTTTTTAAAGCTTAATTTTAATGTGTGTGCATATTTCGAAATGGGGGGGCTGCCATTTGTCATGGCCGAGCACATTATGGGGTGTGGGGTTTCATCTTCTAGATTGTGGGTGAGTCATTGTTTTGTTGTTCTAGAAGAGCATGGTTCATTTGTGACTCTCCTTTAGCATTTATTAATTCTTGTCTAGCTTTTGATATTTGCTTAGGATATTTAGTTTAGATATTATCCTTATAATCACCTCTTCCATTTTGTTGTGCTCACACTCCCCCATCAAATTGGCAGTAAACATTTCCTTGTTGAAAAAAGCAGTGGCCGGCCACACAAATGTGTGTGGGCTGAAATTTGATTTTGCATGCACAAAATTTCCTTTGCAAAATTTTCATAGCTCATTTCAACACATGTCACGACCCGAAAGGTACGGAACGTGACTGGCTCTTAAATTACGAACGTCTCAAGGCGGACGTAATCTAAGTAAGCCAAAATCCAGCAATCAAAACCAAATAAGCAGTAGAGTGAAGGAAAACCAATTTATTGAAAGCGATTTTTAATCAAATAGTCACATCAAGCCTTTTAAAAGAAACATTTATTTTTCCGAAAATTTCGACAGAGTCTCCTTTGTAAATACTGACTCCTAAACAAGTACAAAATAGGAATATATATGAATACAAGAAATAAGGCATCCCCAAGCGGGAGCTAGCTCTTTGCCCCAAGGCGGACACAAATCCCATGCAATATAAAAATGCAATGTGCAAAATAAGCAAAAGAGAGCACAAGTAATAAGCAACATGTCGGCTCAAGTGAGCACGACCCAAAGAAACAATATACATGCCCACAAATCTCACTCGTCTCTAAGTCAATATATTTCAGTACTGGTAGATGATACAGTAGATGGAGTACACTAGGTACAATGAATGTACAAGGTGGAAGACAAAGTAAACATATAATCCACCTACGAGCAAAAATCCTCAAATCCACGCAAAAAGAGGAAGTTCATCCGCCGGTATAGTACTGACGGATCGGACCTGCAAAAAGGCTGTGGCACAACGGGGGTGAGTTGCCAACTCGTGAGTAATATGTATCATCTATAAAGACTATCGTAAGCATGTACGCAGAGTATCACAATTCTACAATATTGATATGATATGAAGTACTAGCATGTATGCGACATGAATGCAATGTAACACATGATATGAATATGCTGAAATGAAGAGATCATTATTTTCATCTTAGGAAACATTTCTGTGAAATATTTGAAGAAATATCATATGAAACCAACAGAAATCCGTGTCAAGCATCGACACCCCAAATGAATAACTCAATGTCCCAAAGTATTTGTATCCAATATCCCGGCCCCAGCCGTCCGACTGGTCCATCTCAAAATATCAATATCTCAATATCTCACGGCCACGGTCGGTATCCTCTGGATATCCGCCGCGCCAACAATCACCGGTAGGTAGTCTGCCCCTGCCAGGCTCATCGTCTACTACTCGAACTTCTTACCCCGGGGTACCTTACCGGGCCCACCATGTACTCGAGACGGTTCATCCAACTCCTTGAAACGGGTCTCGAAAAACAACAGAAAACTCATGGTGGACGACATATGTATCATGTCACGAGAAAAACCGCAATTTTCAATGTTTAAAATAATATTAGGTTTATTAAATCCTTGCGGCTTTTCCCCGAAATCTCATAAATCTCAAATATTGAAATCCTCCAGAAGAATGTAGCATGAGTATACATGTCAATGATGATGAATGCCTTTGGTATCAACAGTGCGACTGCAATATATGACATAAAGACTATGAATGACCGAATGATGTAATGAGATACATGCATAACTAGAAATTCTACATGTTCATCTTGCGGAATTTACTATATTAGTACTGGTTTATATGTCTTATATGGTGAAATTATTCTAAATTCCAGTTTAAACAAGTTATCTAGTGTTTGTGGCATAGCAATTACCAAGGGCGCGTGTGTTCGCATGAATAGTGCTCGTGCAGCATAAAACCCTGGTAATGGTGTAAGTGTCCTATGAGATGAAGTTGCACAATTATATATAATGAATTAAACAAGCCAATTATTTACTGTGTCGCATATCTCATTTAATGGTTTCAATGGTTTTTATATGATGAATTTAACCCAAATATGGATATACATTCATGCAGTGCCGTAAAATAAGTAACTAGGAACTACATGCAACAAACTGGTATTACTTGAAATTCTAAATTATCGGGTGCCTCGCGCCATCTAAATGATTCTCCCCGTAGATGTATACATCTACTCACCGGAAATCCCCAGCTAGCTCGATCCAATCACCGCTTTCCCTCTTCGTGCCGCGTCCGAAGTCTCCGCGACCGACCCTGAAATTGCATAACACAAAACATAAGGTTACACATCATGAAACGACGCATGTCACAAAATGAAAGGGTCAACGTCAACGAGTTAGGCACATTGTGCACAAGGTGTGCGGAACACATACGAAAACACCACAGCCTTAACTAAAATTGTTGTTTCGGACCAACCGCCAAAACTAAAACCCGCTTAACCCAAATTCCGCATTCACACCTCCTAAATGTCGTAGGAGATGACAACAATATACTCACGATAACTAATATAATTCACCACTTAAATTTTGCGAAAACATAGTAAGCATGATAACTAGAAAATTGACGCAAATATCGCGGATTTGCGACAAAAAGACTACAATTTTGCATGAACAACCAATCCATACTACAAGCAATCTACAACACTCAAATAACCCACATGAAATGTTTCAAATCCCTATTTTGCATAAACAAATCCTTTCTTGATTTCATAAACTAGCACTTCCAATTAAAAACCATACTAGAAAAACCTAGATTCACACTAATTTGAAGCCCAATAAACAAGCCAACCTCTTAGATTAGGTTTGAATAACAACTAGATAGCAAAATAGAATTAATTAACTTAGTAATGGTTTTCTGAAACCCTAGTTTAAACTCAAACCATTCACTTTAAAAAAACTAGGTTATAAATTAATACTAAACTTAACACTAAAACGATTTCATCAAGGAAACAAACCATAAGTATTTAAATGGGTCAAGATTATAGCTCAATTTTCTAGGGATCTTGCAAGAGAATTTGCCTCCAATGATGGTCTCATAGCACCAAGATTCAAGCTAGAGAAGCCAAGGAGAATGGGAATTAAATTGTGAGATTTAATTTGGATTTTGAAGCAATTTTTGATGAAAATTAAAGGGAAATGAAGAGAGGAAAATGGAGGGGATTTCTATAGGGAACTCTCGGCCAGCAGGAGGAGAATGGGGAGGGTATGTGTGGGTTGTGGAATTTTATCCAAAGTCAAAGCCATCCATTCCCAATCACAAATTAATATAAATTAATCAATTCACATTATGTTTCATCTCAAGTGAGTTGAAGGGACAAATTTGAAGAGGGTTTCCTGCTGTGGGCTCGGCCTAGGTGGAGGGGTAAGGAAGTGTGAGAGAGTGCACAAAAAAATTCTATGCAAAAAGACCCACCCCCAGCTGAAAATTGCAAGTTTTAGTTTAATTATTTAAAATTTTAATTTCCTTTCATTATAAGCAATTAGAACTTGAAAATAAATGCTAAAAATTTATATTACCCACTAGATTTTAGTTGTCATGGTTCTAAAGAAAGTAATTAGCCCATTCAAATTTCTATTTATCGCTAATTTAATGTATTTTTAACAGCTTAAAATAATATTAAAAATAGTAAAATAGAGAAAAAAATTTAAACGACCAAAAATTTATAAGTAACTCATTAGATACTAAAAACTAGCAATTACCTATCCAAATTAGGTAAAATTAGGCCTATAATGAAAAATAATTATAATGGCGATTTACGGAAAAATACCAAATATTTGCCGATTTTCGGGAAAATACCAAAACGACTTTTCAAAGCGTTACAATCTACCCCCCATAAAGAAATTCGGTCCCCGAATTTAAAAAAAAATCTAGCTACGCGTACCTTCAAAGAGATGGGGATAGTTCTTCCTCATCTCGCCCTCGATCTCCCAAGTGACCTCCTCGCTGCTCGGGCCACGCCGAAGGACCTTGACGGTCGGTATAACTTTCGATCTCAATTTCTTCACCTGCCGATCCCGGATGACCACCGGTTGCTCTGCAAAAGAAAGGTCACGCTCCAGCTAGATCGTCGGGTGCTGAATCGCATGAGAGGGGTCGGGAAGGTACTCGCGGAGCATCGAAACGTGGAAGACGGGATGAACATCAGGAAAGCTGGATGGAAGAGCCAAACGATACGCAACTGCGCCGACACGTTCGAGGATCTCGAAGGGACCCACAAATCTGGGGCTAAGCTTTTCTTTTCGCCCAAACCTCATCACGCCCTTCATTGGAGAGACCCTCAAAAAAACATGATCGACAACTGCGAACTCTAGTCTGCGACGGCGTCTGTCCGCATACGATTTCTGCCTGCTCTGAGCCGCGCTCATCTGGTCTCGAATCAACTGTATCTTCTCAGTCGTTTCCTACACGATCTGCGGCCCTAAAATACCGCTCTCGCCGAGCTCTGTCCAACAGACGGGCGATCTGCATCTCCTCCCTTACAAGGCCTCGAAAGGTGACATCTGAATAGTATCCTGGAAGCTGTTGTTGTAGGAAAACTCCACTAAGGGTAAATGATGATCCCAGCTACCTCCGAAGTCTAAAACGCACGCTCGAAGCATGTCCTCAAGAGTCTGAATAGTCCGCTCTGACTGGCCGTCGGTCTGCGGATGAAATGCTGTGCTGAAACTCATTCGGGTGCACAACGCCTCCTGAAGTCTCTACCATAGTCGGCTGGTAAACTGGGTGCCTCTGTCGGACAGGATACAAGTCAGGACGCCATGCAACCGTACGATCTCGTCGATGTAAATCTTTGCATACTGAGCAAAACCGAAAGTGGTCTTCACTGGCAGGAAGTGAGCCGCTTTCGTCAATCGATCCACGATCACCCAAATGGAGTCATACCCTCGACTGGTCCTAGGTCGACCCACGATGAACTCCATAAAAATCTGCTCCCATTTCCACTCCGTAATAGGTAAAGGCTGTAACTCTCCCGCGGTCCTCTGGTGCTCGGCCTTGACTTGCTAACAAGTCAGGCATCTCGACACGAAATCTGTGACGTCCCTCTTCATTCCATCCCACCAGTAAACGTCTCGAAAATCGTGGTACATCTTAGTGGAACCGGGATGAACGCTATACATCGATCTATGGGCCTCCTCAAGAATCTCACGCCGCAGTCCCTCAGAATCTGGTACGCACAATCGAGTCCCAAATCGCAGTACTCCCTGATCATCGATCATGAACTCGGAAACTCTGCCCTGCCAAACCTGCTCTATGATCTCTGAAAGATGGTCATCACTGGGCTGTGCCTCTCGAATACACTCAAGCAACTGCGGACATGCACGAACATGCGCAAGTTGTCCCTCTGTCGGAGTAAGCTCGAACTCAACTCGGCTGTCGCATAAAATCTGCCAATCTGCTGACGACTGCCTCTGTACGGCGCTCAAACAGGATAAACTACCTCTGGGCCTCCTACTCAAAGTATCAGCCACCACGTTCGCCTTTCCCGGATGGTAAAGGATCTCGCAATCATAGTCTTTCACCAGCTCCATCCAACGGCGCTGTCTCAGATTCAGGTCTCGCTGCTGAAATATGTACTTCAAGCTTTTGTGGTCCGTAAATATCTGGCACGACTCGCTGTATAGGTAATGTCTCCAGATATTGAGTGCAAACACCACTGCAGCCATTTCTAAATCGTGCGTAGGATAGTTCTGTTCATGTGTCTTCAGCTGCCGAGAAGCATACGCAATAACCCTGTTGTGTTGCATCAATACGAACCTAGTCCCACTCGAGAAGCGTCGCAATAAACTTTTAGTTATATGTATGCCCTAGAGGCCATTACTGTACATACGATGTATATTGTAATGGATGCTTGGACATATATAGGGAGGACTTTCTTGCTTGACATGATAGTATGCTATCTCGTTGTACTTTATCTTAACATGTACTCTGATTGTCTCTATGTTACATGTTGATAAAACCCTTAGGATATGTACTCGACTACTGGGACTATGATGAGATCATACTAGTGGGGCCACGGTAGTCGACGAGTACATCCTATAACTGTTCCTAGTCGAGGGTGTATCGAGACAGGGCATCGATACACCAGAGTAGACTAGCGTATACGCATCTTGACCCATATGATGGGCGATGGATGATCCCATATCCATCGGTGTTTGACATCAATGATGGTTTACGGGTGCTCAGTGGAGACTGGGTACACTGGACGGACTCGCCGAGAACTCCCAGATGGTATTATACCTCACGTCAGATGGCAGTTCTCCGGTGACACTGGTACAGAGTAGTCTGTTGACCCGAGATCGTCATAGAGTCTTGTGTGATTCCCACTGTGCTTTGATTTCCATCATACCACGTCCAAGAGGGCGTGCAAAAAGGTGGCTTTTGGGTACAGTCCCGAATCACATGGAGGCAATGAGCGATAGGAGGGGATTCGTCTCTCCCGGTATAGGGAGTTGATGTTGTTCTGTGCTCGATTGGCTATAACCGAAAATCCCTGGCCAGGGTTGCTGAGATTAACTGGTAAGTGTTATCAGTAGTTTCTCAAACTGTTATAGACCTCATATCGACACGACTTATCGAGTTACTGGGGTCTGACGTTTCCCACCTCTAGGCGAGATATGCAACATATCAGACGACGAGACCGGACTGTATGAGAGTGTTACTGATTGGATTCACAGGAGAATATACAGGCTTGCTTGTTGATCTTCTGAGCGCTCAATACCTGGGTGGCTATTACATTTAGCTGACCGCTTGCAGCTTGTGGGTGTTTGATATGATCATCACCTACTGCCGGCGTATTGACGATTCTTTAGAGTCCTACAAAGAGATTTCTTGACTCAGGCAAAACGGAGTAGGAGCACATATGTGATTTGTGCGGGACTGAGGATAATGCGATATGAGATACCGTATTATATTCTCACGATATTTGATATCAGCCGGGTCATTGGATCAAGTGTTGATTCGATGAATCGGTACGGATAAATATTAGCCGGTTATATGCGATATAGCCGGATTGTCGGATCAAGTGTTGATTCGATAATTTAATGTATAATAATATATATGATATATTAAATTGCATTAACTAATATTAGCTCACTAAAAGATTCTTTTTCTCACTCGGGTAATACATTGATATATATGCGATATACGTTAATTGTATTAAATTGTTTTGTTACAATAAATATTATATATGTAATATATAATATTATAACATGATATGGTTGTTAATGCAACATATTTAGTGGAGATTAAACATGGTTAGGGTTTGATTAGGGTTAAGCATTTCAAGATGTTTCTAGAAGCTTTGTTTTTTTTTTTGGAAAAGATTTTTATGCAAGATATTTTCCTTAACCCAACCAAACCTTTAACCTTAGTCAAATCTCTACAAGGGTTAGTTTGACCATGGTTGCATTATTCAATCTTATCATAACTTTGCATTATTCATCACAAAATGATTATGAATTCTTCTTCTTCTTCTTCCTTCTTCTTTTCATGGAAAAAGCTTACTAGGTTTTTTCCGAGTGATGAATGAGTGTGAGAAAAAGATAATAAAAGAGAGCAAAAATCCTACTTCATCATCCTCATCTATCCTTGCCATTTAGATGAGGGTGTTCACTTCATTTAGTGAGTGTTAGCTTGTGTTAATGAAACTTCAAGGTAGATCATCTATGTTATCGAAGATCGGAAGCAAGACTGCATCTTTCTCTTCATGGAGCCTCTCGAGAGTCCGGAACTCGATGATCACAGCGAAGGGACTTCAACACGGAGCTTAAGAAGTGAAGGACCGGATCTACAAAGGTTGTAATCCCTCTCACTTAGTGTTAAAGTGTTTAACATGCTTACTTTTGCCTAAACCCTAGTTTAAAGATCCGGCTTTGGGTTGTTCGGCATGGCTAAAATTTTAATCGGGCATGGTTGATGCCTCGTAGACCCTTGTGCGTGTGCCTAGCAACCTTACAGTGGTATCAGAGCCAAGCTAGAGCTTTAGGCGAAGTCTGAGCGAAGTTTAAAGTCCGATCGAATCCGGAAACCCCGACGAATACCCTTCTCTGGATATTTTTCAAAAATATGATTTTTTATGAATTAAAAATTCTCAGAAAAATAAGCAAGAAAAACTAATAATTACTGTGAAGTACGGTCCACTAAGTCGCTCACGTGACCGCGGAACCGCGGCCAAACCAAGGGTTTGGCGGCGGTTCCGCGGCCAAAATTGTGAATTAGTCCCTGAAACATCATATATTTATTCTTAGGTCCTTTCTTGTCATTTTTTTCTGGGAATATTTTAATTCCACTCAAGTGTTGAGTTTTCTTGGGTTGTATTGGGGACTCGTTGATTCGATCGGATAATTTAACTTCGTTTAGTTTTGTCCGGGTAATTTTTAGAACGTGTTAAAAAGTTCGAACGGATATCAATAACTCACTTTTTCCCCTGTCAGAAAATTTTCAAAAGTTGGATTTTTTCTCGAGTTTAAGAACGTTCTAAGTCGTGCAAGTAACGCGGTGGACCCACTAGAAGACAACAAAGCTTAACTCGATTACGTGACCGTCTTGAACTGCCTCTAAACCTTAGGGTTTTGGGCAGTACGACGTGCCACATGTGAGGCGTTGGCTTGACCCTTCTACGGCTGGACCATTGGTACTGTGGCATGTGATGGATGTTTTTAAACTGATTTCAAGTGTTGAGATATATTGGCGAAATCTTGGATGTTTGATTATTCGATCGGAAAGTTTAACACTTTCTTTTTATCTGGAATGTGATACAATATTTGGAATCCACAAGTAGTTATGAGATAACTAATTTGAATGTTATAAATCTAGCAGTTTAGTCTCAGATGATCGGTTGTCATGGAATTTTGATGTGATCAAAAGTCCGTCACAATCACGTAGCGTACGCGGATACTCGCCGGGTAAACTTAATAGACAGCCACGCCCCAAAGCCCCGACCAAGTGACTGTAGGAGAACCCCGTCGCCAAAGCATCCGTTTGGGTGCTCGCGGTAGCGGTGTTCCGCCTTAGTGCACTTCGTCGACGGCATCTGGGGGTGCGGCCGTCTACTAAAGTTTGCGACGAACATTCGATCAGGATGTCGGGAATCTTGTTGAATTGCCCGACTTGATATTGAAAAGAGTTTTCGATAATGAGACAAAAATACGGGGTTTATAATTGTTAGGCATGCGATGTCTAAGGAATTCATATGGTTAGGCATGCGATGTCTAAGGAGGTTGCGGATTCCAACTGTTGTAGTTTTACACTTTCTTTTCTGTGACCGTAAGCATAGTATGTGGTGTATCGCCGGCTTCGTTACTATACATCAACGACAATCGGGATACGCATACTTGCTTACGTTGATGATATGAGATATTATGTGTTGCTGTGATATGTTATATTGGATCGTCGTGTTCTGAATAGCCGGGGTTTTTATGTGAGATGAGAGTTTTTCTTTTTCATTCATGTAAAATTCATTTGTATGTAATATTCTTTTATTGGGGCACTTCCGGGCTGAGGATGATGTCACCATTGTATATTATTTACTTTTCCGCATTAGGTAGACCCAAGGCGGGAAGCACAAGTAACCGGATTCTAGGGTCCAGTGGGAGACCATCTCGAGGAGTCGAGACCGGGTCTCCTAACCCTAGAATTGGCAGTGTTACTTGCCGCTCTCGTATGGCTCTAGGGATGTGGGTTTGGCTATTCATCGCGACCGTGGAATCCGTGTTTTATACAGGCTCGTATTGAAAATACGGACGTCCTAGTATATCCAATATTTCATATATGTTCTTCTGCTGCAATGTTCTGTGATGAGATCATATTACTGCCTGAGACGAATGTTTATATTATATATATGAGATATATATTATATATTGTTGATTTCGTTTCATATCAGATGCTTGTGAAGCATAATAAAATGAGACTTCATTAATGAGATTAATGAAATAAAAGAAACCTAAGATGTTGTAGAAACTTGTTTAAAAACTGGTAGCTCTAGTTCTTGCTTTGCATAGCGGTGTTCCTTGTAGAACATCCAGCACCTTATTCGATAAGGAATGAGCCAAGATCCCTTCACCGGGAGTGACCTCTTTAGTAAAACTAGCAGATGCTACAAACCCGGTTTGTCTTTTGATTCCTTCTATAGTTTTTGCTTTGCATAGTGGTATATATGATATACCCTGCACCTTATTCGATGAGGAAAGAGCCGACGATCCCTTCACCGGGAGTGACCCCTTTAGCAAAACTAGAAAAACCTAAAAAACACTCCATTTAAAATCACTCGATTCTACAACGATATAAAGTTCATTACGCAAAAGGTTTTCTTAAAAACCTGTCGTAGCCCTCCGTCATTTCAGATAAGTAATAGTTAGTATTCGTGCTGCGTTTGTTGACTCGGTCAAGGCGTAGTGTGCGGTAGCCGATTAGTGCTTATCTGCGAAGCATATGATGTGATTGGATTAGGGTAGTCGTGCGGCCTTATTGACTCAGTCAAGGGTCGTGCGGGTGGGTTTAATTCAATCGGGAAATGACGGGTTGAACTTTACTTGCGGTCTATGGTTTGTTGACTCAGTCAAGGTCATAGATTGCTTGGGGCAAAATATTATCGGGAATTTCAAGTGTTGAAATTTGCAATGAGATTGCATACCTTCTATGAGATAGTTGGATCCCGATACTCGCTACGAGTAAGAGTTAATCCTGGGAGAGTTTTATACATTACAATTAGCCGATCAAGTAGGTGTCTAGAAAGGTGTCAACGGGGTTACGCCCCTGGGAAAACGAGGTTTACTTTAATTTGGTCCGTGCGAAAGCACGGGGAACCTCCCTCAAAGTACCGGCACTGGCCTGGCTGAAAGACTGGCAAACTTGTAGCGTGTAATTAATCCCGGCTAGTCTTTCTTTTTAGGGTTTGCAGGAAGATTTGACAAAAAACAGTGGAATACATCCTGATTAGATATATTAGATAACCAATCTAATCATACAAGAGTATACGCTGAGTGTTTTCTTCTCTCTCTCTCTCCAGGTAGCGACCATATCACACCTTAATCAAGATAATAATACAGATATATTGACCGAACCCGCTTGTTATACTAAGCTGGGGAACGTTGGTCCCGCTCCAACTTATAATTGTTATAAAACAGAGCAGGAAATTGGGGAATACCAGATTTCCCGTGCCGCCCAAACGAAGAAAGTGCATGCTGATGCATATTCTTCGGGTGTGTTCATTACAGAGAACTATTTCTCAGCATCCTTTACGTCCTGGGTATGAGATACCGGATCAGGATCCCGCATATGTAATTAGTTACATGGGCTACAGAAAGGTAGAAAACTGAGAAAGGGTGATAAGTTTCATGAGACAGAAAATGGTGCAAGTGTTGTAGCCAAGTCTATTGGTCACTATCACCCTGTATTACCAGAATACATTGATTCTGAACGAATGTTATTAGATATCGAACCTGATATACAAACATCATATCAGTCTCTTTATTAGTAAAGAAGGATATAATTTTGTATTGTTGGATAATATTTTGAACATTTCCTATATCAAGAGTTGATGGTTCAGGCACATTATCTAAAAGCATTGACGTTCTAAATCAAACTACAGTTCTTAGTATACAGAACACACATGAGAGGAAGAGTTCAGAAATGAACAAATCCTTCTTGAGGCATTGTAGACTAGGTCATATCAATGCGACCCGACTAGCTGAAGTTACATTAAGATGCATATTTAAATTTGTTTGAATTTACATCTTGTGAAACTTGCCGGTCATGTCACAAAGATAATATGACCATAGCTCTGTTTATTAGAAACAGAGAAAGAGTTAGTGAACTCTTGGGATTGATACATGCTGATGTATGAAGGTCCCTTATCTACACATGCCAAGACCGGTTCTTTGTACTTCATTAGATTCACTGATTATCTTTCAAAATCCGGACATATGTTCCTGTTGAAACACAAGTCTGGAACTTTTGAGAAATTCAATGAATATAAGTTAGAAGTAGAGAACCAAAAACGGGTATATGTATTATGTCCTTTGATGAGATCAAGGAGGAGAATACTTGAGCACGAAAATCCTGGACTATTCTAAAGGAGAATGAGATTCTCTCTCAGCATTACTCCTCCGTATACACCATAGCACGATGGTATATCGGGGCGGAGCAATAACACCCTATGTGATATGGTGTGCTCTATGATGAGTACTACTGAGTTTCCTATTTCCTTTTGGGAGTTATGCACTTGAGAAGCTGCATACCTATTGAATAGGGTTCAAATCAAATCAGTTGCCTACCACTTCATATGTGTTATGAAAAGGGAAGAGCCCATATCTTAAGTTAGTTAAGATTTGGGGTTGTCCGGCCTATGTCTAAAAGAAAAATCCGGACAGGCTCAAGGCAAGGTCAGCTCTATAAAACTGGAAGTAGTTCCAGCTATACAAACTGCAGCTGATGATTTGGTAGAACCAAAGGATTCAGTAGTTTCCAATGAACCTCAGCCTCTCCGTCGATCTAGTATGGTTCTTCACCCACCAGAGAGATACTTTGGTTTCTCTATGACAGTGGGAGCGAGGATTGCATCATGAGATGATGACCCAACTAGTTTCGAGCTGGCCATCAGGAGTGGGACTCTGTAAGAATGGCTGGATGCTTAGTGATCTGAGATGGAATCCTTATACACTAACAAAGTATGGACTTTGGTTGCTTTATCTGAAGGGTTAAATCCCTATCTGGAGCAAGTATATCTTGAGAAGATTACTTGGTGTACATGGAAAAGTTAAGACTTTCAATGCTATGCTTTAGTCCATCCAGATCCTACTTGCTACGGCTACATACCATGACTACGATATCTGGTGGTTGGGTGTCATGACTGCTTTTCTAAAATGATGTTTTAGAAGAGAGCGTCTATAAGTACACAGCCAGAGGGCTTCGTAGACAGTGGGAGCAACGGAAACGTGTGCAAGATGCTTTATAGGATAAAGCAGACATCGCGGAGTTGGAAGATCTGTTTTGATGTGGTAGTCAAATAGTTTGACTTCATCAAAATGGTAGATGAACCTTGCATAGACAAAAAGGTAGTAGGGAGTATGGTGGTGATCCTCGTAGAGTACGTGGATGACATACTCTTGATAGGGAAGGAGTTTCCTATGCTACGCTCGGTCAATCTCCGCTTATCACAAGGATTCTCCATATAGGATCAAAATGATACCTCTTAAATCCTGGGTTTTGGATCTATGAGATAGATCTAAATGGATGTTAGGATACTCACTAGTTGTAGTGGGATGGTATCAATCGATCCTGGGAAGAATCACTGGAAAGGTTCCAGGGTGATAAGTACGACTGAATGTCAGTCGCAGGCATTGTCTTCACCCTCAGTGGAGGGACGGTATGTTGGAAGAGTTCCAAGCTAGATACCGTGACTTACTAGATGATTAAAGGCAAGATACATCGTTACCAAGGATGCTACCAAAGAAGCAGTCTGGATATATATAAGTTCATGAGATGAACTTCGTTCCTACCATTGTGTGACAATGGAGTTGTGGCTTTAGCCAAGGAACTACCGTCCCATCAGAAATCCAGATATAATTCTTAGGCAGTATCGCCTGATCATGGAGATGGTTGATCTCCAGGGAGATCGAGTTTAGGAGAGTAGACACAGAGGACAACATCGCGGATCCACTCACAAAGGCCTTTTTCCCAGTTGAGACTTTTTTGGGATGGTTGAGTATGAGATACTTCAACCGCAGCTAATTGTTGGGTATGTGATACCACAACAGATGGCCCTAGTGCAAGTGGGAGATTGTTAGTTATATGTATGCCCTAGAGGCCATTACTGTACATACGATGTATATTGTAATGGATGCTTGGACATATATAGCGAGGACTTTCTTGCTCGACATGATAGTATGCTATCTGGTTGTACTTTATCTTAACATGTATTCTGATTGTCTCTATGTTACATGTTGATAAAGCGCTTAGGATATGTACTCGACTACTGGGACTATGATGAGATCATACTAGTGGGGCCACGGTAGTCGACGAGTACATCCTATAACTGTTCCTAGTCGAGGGTGTATCGAGACATGGCATCATACACCAGAGTAGACTAGCGTATACACATCTTGACCCATATGATGGGCGATGGATGATCCCATATCCATCGGTGTTTGACATCAACGATGGTTTACGGGTGCTCAGTGGAGACTGGGTACACTGGACGGACTCGCCGAGAACTCCCAGATGGTATTATACCTCACGTCAGATGGCAGTTCTCCGGTGACACTGGTACAGAGTAGTCTGTTGACCCGAGATCGTCATAGAGTCTTGTGTGATTCCCACTGTGCTTTGATTTCCATCATACCACGTCCAAGAGGGCGTGCAAAAAGGTGGCTTTTAGGTACTGTCCCGAATCACATCGAGGCAATGAGCGATAGGAGGGGATTCGTCTCTCCCGGTATAGGGAGTTAATGTTGTGCTGTGCTCGATTGGCTATAATCGGAAATCCCTGGCCAGGGTTGCTGAGATTTACTGGTAAGTGTTATCAGTAGTTTCTCAAACTGTTATAGACCTCATATCGACACGACATATCAAGCTACTGGGGTCTGACGTTTACCACCCCTAGGCGAGATATGCAACATATCAGACGACGAGACCGGACTGTACGGGAGTGTTACTGATTGGATTCACAGGAGAATATACAGGCTTGCTTGTTGATCTTCTGAGCACTCAATACATGGGTGGCTGTTACGTTTAGCTGACCGCTTGCAGCTTGTGGGTGTTTGATATGATCATCACCTACTGCCGGCGTATTGACGATTCTTTAGAGTCCAACACAGAGGTTTCTTCACTCAGGCAAAACGGAATAGGAGCACATATGTGATATGTGCGGGACCGAGGATAATGCGATATGAGATACCGTATTATATTCTCGCGATATTTGATATCAGCCGGGTCATCGGATCAAGTGTTGATTCGATGAATCGGTACGGATAAATATTAGCCGGTTATGTGCGATATAGCCGGATTGTCGGATCAAGTGTTGATTCGATAATTTAATGTATAATAATATATATGATATATTAAATTGCATTAACTATTATTATCTTACTAAAATATTCTTTTTCTCACTCGGATAATACATTGATATATATGCGATATATGTTAATTGTATTATATTGTTTTGTTACAATAAATATTATATATGTGATATATAATATTGTAACATGATATAGTTATTAATGCAATATATTTAGTGGAGATTAAACATGGTTAGAGTTTGATTAGGGTTAAGCTTTTCTAGATGTTTCTAGAAGCTTTGTTTTTTGTTTTGGAAAAGATTTTTATGCAAGATATTTTCCTTAACCCAACCAAACCTTTAACCTTAGTCAAATATCTACAAGGGTTAGTTTGACCATGGTTGCATTATTCAACCTTAATATAACTTTGCATTGTTCATCACAAAATGATTATGAATTATTCTTCTTCTTCTTCCTTCTTCTTTTCATGGAAAAAGCTTACTAGCTTTTTTCCAAGTGATGAATGAGTGTGAGAAAAAGATAATAAAAGAGAGCAAATATCCTAGCTCATCATTCTCATCTATCCTTGCCATTTAGATGAGGGTGTTCACTTCATTTAGTGAGTGTTAGCTTGTGTTAATGAAACTTCAAGGTAGATCATCTATGTTATCGATGATCGGAAGCATGGCTGCATCTTTCTCTTCGTGGAGTGATTTTGATGAAATTCTTGATGTGTAGTAAAAGCAAGTATCGAATCAATTGTTTCCCGATAATTGTTTCATTTGATCGATAACAGTATCTTGTATCAGTATTTAGAAAATTGTATACAGAAATCACAACCAAAGAATTATATTTGACCGCAATCAACTACGGTGTCAGTTGTAGATCGTAAGCGAGTGCGGATCGTCCACAGGGATTATGCGATTCGTTTCAATGTTTGATTTGTTTGAATTGAAAAGTTAATCGAAAAGAAAAGAAAGCATGATTCAAGATTTATCAAATGTTTCAAGTGTCACTATTCTATTGAAGAATCAAGAAAAAGATAAACAATCAAGATCGGGTTTCGATGATATTTCCAACCAAATGTCAAGAATCTAAATGAGGCTCGTAGAAATCGATCGGATCTATAGACGTGATGTAATCTCAAGATATCGTGTTCTTGTCCTTCGAAGAATTGATACTAGATCGATGATGATCGACGAGAGTTAGGGCTTTCTCGTGATACTAGGGTTTCATCATTTAACCCTTGTTCTTTCGTCGATATCATTCACATTCTAGCCTCTAGCAATTTCAAGAAACGATCGTAACTCCCCAATTTCGAGCGATATCAATCAAGAAAGCATAGCAACAAAATTGGGTCGTCGATTCTTGAACTTGCTAGGGTTTACAAAACTCGTAGGAATCAAGAATCGTTTTCAGATATATTACATCATCATTATATTGATCGTCTCGACTCCTCGACGAGCGGAGTTTATTCACACATCATCACACAGAAAGCATTCAAGAATTGAAAAGATATCATGATGCAAGAATTTAAAGAAAACAAGATAAAAGAATTTCACCTTTTATTTATATCAACAATTTGATCACAGTCGCTCAAGAACTACATGAGGAAGAAATCGATTGTTGAATTGGCTTCGCTTTTTTTCGTGAGTCGTGGATCGGCTTGGACCACTTGCTCTGTTGAAGATCGGTTCCGCTCATAAAAGGTTGAAGGGCTTCTTGCTTGATTTGGTACTCGGGATCTTGTCTTTTGATTGGAATTAGGGTTAGGGTTTCACACAAGCCTTCTCACTAGACTTGTGGAAGAAGATGAAGAATGAGGTAGAATGGCTCTAAATTAGCTACTAAAATGAACTAATGGAGGGATCAATTGAATGAATACAATTGAATGAATAATCCCTTTACAAGTGAGCCTAGGGTCCTATTTATAGATTTCCCAAATCCTAAGCCTTGAGTTTAAAATAGAAGTTCCCTCCAAAAGTTTGTTGAAAGACTTCTAGAAGTAGTTAGTTAGGCTTAGCTTAGGGTTTAAGCTAGGGTTTAGGGAGAAGTTTCTAGAATACAAGGCTAGTTTAGTGTAGATCCCAAAGCTTGCTGATCTGGGTCTTTCTGGAAAATGTTGTGTCATTCTGAGCTGTAGGCATTGAGATAGAAGTTGTGGTGCAAAGCTGAGGTTGTGAAGTCGACAAGCCGCCGCGGTTCCGCCGCATTAGCTGGCTTAGGCAGCGGAACCGCAGCCATTTTGGCTCCTTGGGGATTCATCTTTCTGGTGTTGGCTTCTGCTGTATTTTGATGTATTTTCTGATATGTTAAATCTCTGAATGCCTCTTAGAACAATACCAGATCCCAAATCTATGAGTTGGCGTATCTTTTAGTGGTGTAGATTTGAGCAAGCTTCTGATTTTCCTGCATAGACTTCGAAACACGGGTTGCGATATATAGAAATGATGCCATGTTATGAAATGCAGTCAATTTCCCTAGAAATGCCGGTTTTAAGTTCTAACACATGCAATTTGATATTTTACGACTTTTTTGCTAATATGTGCTATATGAATGCCGAACACTTCTATATGAATGCAATTGATGAGGAAATTGCCGGCTAAAAGATGCAATATTTTCGACTAATCAAATTCCCCCAAACTTAATTTCGATCGTCTCGAGCGAACTTTTTTTTATTAAAAAGAGAAGGAGAAAATAAAGAAAGAGAAAAAAACTAACTAGCACACTTTCGTAGGCAACACGATTGCATTGAGCACGTGCAACAAGCCTTTAAACCTCTAGGTGTCCCTAGTCGGAGGAGTGTTGTCTCCTGAGGGTTTTCAGCGGATTGCACCCACAAAATCCAATAATAAAAGAAAGATCATGAATATTACATTTAAAGAAAAGAATTGTAAAAGAAAAGCCTTGAAAATTAGGGTTTCCAACTAAGCTAGCTTTTCGGTTGTCATGAGCCCTATCTTAATGGTCATGAAAAAATGTCGGAAATCACGTCCTCCCTCAATAAAACATCGTCTTATTCTTCATTCATATCTTTCTTCCAAAACATCGAACATATCACCCTGCGTGTGTGTAAAGGACATCCCTACACCCGGAGAATTCAATTCAAGCTATCATACTCTTGCCCATCAGCCTCAGTACTTTTTACTTAATGAATATTTAGACGAATTTTCTCACACACTTTCATGCGACCGTTAATACTTCTTGAGGTACTAACCGACCGATTACTCATGTGCTTGCTTATTTGGTGTATTTTTCTCATCTTGCACCACCTCAGAGATAGCAGTGACTCCCAGACCAGTTGGCCTTAGGGCACTAGGTGAAGAGGTACCCTCGCTATACATTTTTATTGCCCTCGGTGATAACAAAACCAGTGTTCATTTTTCTCACCATTATATATTTTTTTATTCATTTTTTTCTTTTTATTTCCTTCATACATCGGCTTTAAGACAAGAGCATTTCAAGGTATCCTCTACTATCCCAGGCTTCAAGACGTGTGTAAGTGCGAATAGCAGGGTAGCAACGTTCAAAATATTTGGCTTCCAGAATAGAAACTATTTTTCATACTTAGTTTTATCCTCAGATTAGTGACGTCCTTCATCTTACTAACCCTTGGGACAACGGCTCATAACTACTTATTACTAGTTCGTATAAGAAAACTTCTAATTTTCTTAGTTTTCTTAAATTTTTCTAATCTCAAGGTTGTAATTGTTCATTATCTAAACTTTTATTATCTTATTTATGTACAAAAAAGTAGTTTAAATATTAAAATATTTTTATATTTGAAAATTTTTAAATTTTTATGGGTTTTGAAAATTTTTAAATTTTTATAGATTTTTAAAAGAAATGTTTTGTGCTTATGCAGATGATATGCAAATGATGCAAAATTAAGCACAAACCTTCCCCAAACTTGATTTCAACAGTGTCCTCACTGTTGCCAATCGCTATACCTACAAAAACTTGTAAGCCTGGGGGGAATTATTAGTGGGGGCAAAATATATAAGTGAAGAAGTTCCCCCAAACTTATTCTTTTCACTCACCTCCATCCAAAAGATGATGCAATGATATATAGGATATGAAGGTGAGACGGAGGAATTTTAATCCAAATAAACTGGTTCTTTTAAGAACAAGAGCTCTTCCGTGGGGTCAGTGGAAAAATACGGTTTTAGTCTATGTCCATTCACTTTGAAAAATGTGCCGTTTTTAACATTTTCTACTTCTACTGCCCCGTGCGGGTATACAGACCGCACAATAAAAGGTCCCTTCCACCAAGATCGGAGCTTACCCACGTGAAGATGTAATCGTGAATCATAAAGAAGGACTTGTTGACCAGGTGAAAATGTTTTCCTCAAAATGTTTTTATCGTGAAAAACCTTAGTCCTATTCTTTACAATTACAGCGTTATCATAGGCTTCATCGCGGAGTTCGCTTAGCTCATTTAGTTGCAGCTTCCGAAAGTTGCAGGCTTGGTTTAGATCAAAATTTATTTCCTTAATAGCCCACAATGCTTTATGCTCTATCTCGACGGGTAAGTGACATGCCTTCCCAAACACTATCCTATATGGAGACATCCCTAGGTCGGTTTTATATGCAGTTCTCAATGCCCAAAGAGCATCTGTCAGTTTGGTCGACCAGTCTTTTCTATTCTAAGCAACAGTCTTCTCCAGGATAAGTTTGATTTGTCTGTTTGAAATTTCAGCCTGCCCGCTCGTTTAGGGTGTAGAAAGTCGGTGGTTGATTCCGTATTTCCGCATCAGAGTCTCGAAAGATCTGTTGCAGAAATGTGTCCCATTATCGCTAATGATAGCGCATGGGTGTCCAAATCGCGAAAAGATATTCTCTTTTAAGAACTTAATGACAACTTTCTTGTCATTAGTGCGACATGGAATAGCTTCTACCCACTTGGAGACGTAATCAACCGCCAGCAGTATGTACAAATTCCCAAAGGAGTTGGGAAAAGGACCCATAAAATCAATGCCCCAAACATCGAATATTTCAACAACCAGAATGGGTTGCTGAGGCATTTCATTTCTCCGGGAGATTCTACCCGTGTACTGACTCTGTGTACAGGTTTTGCAATGCTCAAATGCGTCCTTGAATAAGGTCGGCCAATAAAATCCACACTGCAAAACCTTTTCCGCCGTCTTTTTAGGACCGAAGTGACCCCCACAGGCCTGATCATGACAAAAAGAAAGAACACTCTCGAACTCTTCATTCGGGACACACCGGCGAATGATCTGATCAGGACAATATTTAAACAAGTAGGGATCATCCCAGTAAAAGTGTTTTACTTGGGATAGAAAACGGTATTTGTCCTGTTTTGACCAATCGCTCGGTATAAGTCCCGTGACAAGATAGTTCACAATATCCCTGAACCATGGTTCATTGGATACGTTCAAGAGTTGTTCGTCTGGAAAGGAATCATTGATCGGCAGGGTCACAGGGGAAGAAGAGATGCTTGAAAGATGGTTGGCTACTACGTTTTCACATCCTTTCTTATCTTTGATAACAAGATCAAATTCTTGTAACAGGAGGATCCAACGTATTAGTCGACCTTTTGCATCTTTCTTCGCCAAAAGATGTTTTAGGGCGGAATGGTCAGTGTCCACAACTATAGGTGAGCCAATTAAGTAAGGCCTGAATTTTTCTAATGCAAATACAACCGCTAAAAGTTCTTTCTCGGTGGTTGTATAGTTGATTTGTGCATCGTTCAGGGTCTTACTTGCATAGTAGATCACGTATGGCATCTTTTCGATATGCTGTCCTAAGACTGCACCTACTGCAAAGTCGGATGCGTCACACATCAGCTCAAAGGGGAAGTCCCAATTTGGAGACGATAGAACGGGGGCTGAAGTGAGTTAGTGTTTAAGTGAGTCGAAAGCTGTCTCACAGTCCGAGTCAAAGTGGAAGGTCGTATCCTTGGCCAGGAGAAGAGTTAAAGGTCTAGCAATTTTGCTAAAGTCCTTAATGAATCTCCTATAAAAGCCTGCATGGCCAAGGAAAGATCGAATATCTTTGACGCTTTTGGGATGAGGGAGGTTTTGAATGACATCTATCTTAGCTCTATCAACCTCAATGCTTTTCTGTGAAATAACATGTCCAAGTACAATTCCTTCTTGGACCATGAAATGGAATTTTTCCCAGTTCAAGGTTAAGTTCTTCTCTTTGCAACGAGTAAGAACTGCGTCAAGATTCGATAGGCAATCAGAAAAAGAGTCTCCAAAAATCGAGAAATCGTCCATAAAGATCTCCAAAAAATTCTCTACTATATCAGAGAATATCCCCATCATACACCGCTGAAAGGTAGCGGGAGCATTGCATAGCCCAAAGGGCATGCGACTGTAAGCAAAGGTACCAAAAGGACAAGTAAAAGTAGTTTTATCTTGATCCTTTTTGGCGATGGGGACCTGATTATAGCCTGAGTATCCGTCCATAAAACAATAATACTCTCGTCCCGCTAAGCGTTCCAGCATCTGATCAATGAATGGTAGAGGAAAGTGGTCTTTCCTCGTGGAAGCATTGAGTTTTCTATAATCAATACATACACGCCACCCAGTTTGGGTGCGTGTCTGAATCAACTCATTTGCCTCATTGGTTATAACAGTGATGCCGGATTTCTTAGGGACGACATGTATAGGACTCACCCATTGGCTATCGGAGATGGGGTATATAATACCATTATCTAGGCATTTGACGATCTCTTTCATCACCGCTTCCTTCATGACGGGATTCAACCGTCTTTGTGGTTCTCGGGTTGGTCTGGCATCATCCATCACATGTATATGATGTTCAACTATCAAGGGACTAATCCCTTTGATGTCCAACCAAACGCCTCTTTATTAGATCTCAATACCGATAAAAGTGCATTCTCTTGCTCTCATGCAAGAGAAGCGGAAATGATAACCGGTAAAGACTCATTCTCACCTAAATAAGCATATTTAAGATGAGAAGGTAAAATTTTGAGATCTAATTCAGGCGGAGAAATGATAGAAGGAGGGATCATCGAGTGATTTTTGGAATTACAAAGAAGCTCAGTGCCTATGAAAGATACAGACTCGGGTGGAGAAAGGTCAGGAGTGCAGGACTCAAGTGTAGGAAAAGTGTCCTCACGAAGATCATGTGTGAGATCAAGCAGAGATGTGGTAATGTCGTCGAGATCTAGAAAGCAAAGATCCTCAGCTCCACAACTATCGGGAGCGATCTCGTGGACAGAGCACACATCTAGAATATGAGCAGAGGGTTCTGATGGCTGACTTCCAACTTTGAAGATGTTTAGTTCAATGGTCATATTTCCAAATAATAAGTTCATTGAACCATTTCTATAGTTTATAACAGCATTGGAAGTGGCAAGGAAAGGACGACCCAGAATCACCAGAATTTGGCCCCGGGGGTTTGCTACAGGCTGTGTATCGAGTACAATGAAGTCTACAGGGAAAACAAATTCCCCGACCTTTATCAACACATCCTCTAGTTCATCCCTTAGTTTGGTGATTGAACGGTCTGACATTTGGAGAGTGCAGTGAGCAGGTTTCAACTCTCCAATCCCTAATTGCTCATATACAGAATATGGAAGTAGGTTAACACTTGCGCCAAGGTCTAAAAGAGCACGATTTATGTTTTTACCCCCAATAGAAATCGATATTGTAGGACATCCTGGGTCCTTATGTTTCTTTGGTAGCTGGGGAATAAAAGCAGTGCTAATATTATTAGACATAAAGACCTTCTTCGGCACTTGAGTCTTCCTCTTCCTAGTGCACAAGTCCTTAAGAATTTTCACATAAGCGGGGACTTGCTGAATCGCATCTAGGAGAGGGATATTGATGTTAACCTGTTTAAACATTTCCATAATTTTCTCCATATGTGGACTCGTTTTATTACCCCTTAACCGATTTGGGTAAGGTGCGTTCGCAATGAGCGTCGGGTCCATCATAGGAGAAGGAAGAGGGGGTAGACGAGATCCCAAAAGAGGTGTGGGGATCGTCTATGGAGAACTAGAAGGGCTATACTGAGGTGTCGAGCCTAGTGGGAAATGGAGAATAGGCTCGCGAGAAGGTGGTGGGGTAGAAGAACAAGGATCAGAAGGAGAAATGTGTGTTGTGGAAAGGTCTCAGCCGGGGTGTTGATATGATTTCCAATATCATCAACTTCTTCCCCAACATGGTTGTTCAGCACTCTTCCCGATCTCAACGTTGTGACGGCATTTACATTGTAATGCCCAGGATTCTGTAGGGGTTGAGAGGGAAGTTTCCCTTTTTCTCTCGCACTCATTTCGGCTTTAAGTCGTGCGATTTCAGCTTCCATCGTTCTGATACTCTCAGCTTGGGAAACTGAGTTTTTCTTTATCTCACCGACGGAAGATCTAACCTCAGCCGAAACCTCTATGAAATTTGACAAAAGTGATTTCATGGTTTGAGTGAATTGAGAGAACTCGTCAGAACAGGTCATAGGATTAGACTGTGCAGGAGTGTTGACCAGATTTTGGAAGTTTTGTGACTGATAGGGGTGCTGAGTGAGTTGAAGGGGTTGCTGTGGTGGAGGAAGAGCCCTTTGAAATTGATTCGTTTTTGGAACCGTGTTTTGAGATTGGTTTTGGTTCCAAGCAAAATTTGGGTGATTCCTCCAACCCTGATTGTACGTGGAAGAATATGGATCGTTTCTAGGTCTTTGAAATGCGGCATTAGAATGCTCGTGACCTTGAAACGTAGAGTTTAATGGACATTCTTCCGTTAAATGAGACGGATCAGAACAGCACCCACAAACAATTTTGGGGAGCGACATTGGGTTTAGGGAGGCTGCTGCAAATTTGTGTTCCATAGCGTCGAGCTTCTTTTGCATTGCTGCCATCTCAGCTCGAACACCTATGGACACATCTATTTGGTGTACGCCACCCCTATTCAATGGTTGGGTTCCACTCTCCCACTGTAGTGATTTTTCAGCGAACTCTTCTAAATACTTCCAAGCTTCCCCATCATCTTTGGTCATAAAAGTATCTTGACACATGTTTTCAAGGCTCTGTTTAGTGTTTGGGTTAATACCCTCATAAATGATTCGGCACAATTCCTATCTCGGGATGCCGTGATGAGGACACTGAACCAATAGATCCTTGAAACGTTCAAAGCATTTAGAGAATGGTTCAGTAGGGAGCTGGGCAAATTGATTCAGTTCGCTACGGATTCGAGCTGTCTTTTGTATTGGGTAAAATTTCTTAAGGAATGCAGCGACGAATTCTTCCCAATTCGTAATAGAGTGTGCGGTAGTGTTATATAGCCACTTCTCGGCTATATCGCACAAAGCAAATGGAAGAAGTCGTAGACGCATAGCATCCACTGAAAGTTGTGACGTACCCATCATTGCGCATACATTTTCAAATTTGGTAATGAAAACGTAAGCGTCCTCAGTCTCGAGTCCGTGGAATTTGGGTAAAAGATTGATATACTGGGGCTTAATCTCAAAGCTATCCCCGTTGGCTGGTGGTGTGGATAAGCAGGTCGAAAGAGGATCTCGAATAGGGTAGCACCTCTCCTGGAGAAAGATGCGGGGTGGATTCTGCGCACCAACGGACGGCAGCAGATTAGGGTTAAAGAAGTTTGATGGAGGTGGATCCATCGAAGTGGGTGTGGTAGTGGGTGAAGGAAAGGTAAATGGAGAAATATCGACTTCGGAGTCGATATAGGGTACGCGGACTAAACGGGCACTAGAATCCCGTATCCAGCCTATCTTGCACTAAAAAGGGTTAGTACAAGTGGCAGCGTGAATTTATAATTAGGGGTAAATGAATGCGGTGTTTGCTTTTGAAAAAGGGACGGATTTTTGAAAAAATGATGCGACACAACAAATGCAGCAACAAAAACCCTAGAATCTAGTGGTCACCTAGGTCCGGCTCTAGACCACTCCTAACTGCCAAAAGACAAGTCGCAGGATAGAATCCTCCACTGCCTCCTTGTCCCCCTGTGGCAGGTAAGTGGGAAGGTACTCCACTACGTAAGTAGTGGGCCTAATTAATAACCACTAGCCTTCGACACACTTGCCTAGGCACCACAAGAAAACGCGGATAAGCAATGAATTACCCACGGCCTTCTTCTGTCCTAAGTGAGTGCGACGGTCCTTAGAGTCATCTCTAGATATTTTTTAATTAATGTGGGTCAATGCGGATGGAAGTTTTGCGATTTTCGGGGCCTAGGAAGGGTAATGAAATCCCCACCTAATTTGGATTTGGCTGTGCCCCTTAATATTTGTATTTAGAATGCAAACAATCAAGAAACAAAATCACGCACAAATTTAATTTTGCAATTTGCGAGCTGCGATTATTTGCAAAGAAACCTGCAGAAAATTATTAGTTGGAGCTAAAAAGAGGAGAGAGGAGAAGGTAAGAAATCACCTGAAGCAAAAATTTTATAGAGAACTCTCCAAGATGCCGCGGTTCTGCCGCAATTGATGGCTAATGCCACCCTTCCGCGGTAGAATGATGGAATCACTGCACCAAAATTTTTCAGAGAGGCTCGGTAGACTCCTTCTGCTCTCTGGTATGTTCTAAATTTTTTTTCCAATTTCCAGCAATCTCCAGATCTCCTTGCAATGAACCACAACAAATCGTTTAGGGTTTGCACGAATTTTGATCTCAAAAATCACAATGGAATAAATCTTTCAATTCAAACTTTAATATGAAACGAATTAGCGCGCGATCCCCGGCAACGGCGCCATTTGATTTTGATGAAATTCTTGATGTGTAGTAAAAGCAAGTATCGAATCAATTGTTTCCCGATAACGGTTTAATTTGATCGATAACAGTATCTTGTATCAGTATTTAGAAAATTGTATAAAGAAATCACAACCAAAGAATTATATTTGGCCGTAATCAACTTCGGTGTCAGTTGTAGATCGGAAGCGAGTGCGGATCGTCCACAGGAATTGTGCGATTCGTTTCAATGTTTGATTTGTTTGAATTGAAATGTTAATCGAAAAGAAAAGAAAGCATGATTCAAGATTTATCAAATGTTTCAAGTGTCACTATTCTATTGAAGAATCAAGAAAAAGATAAACAATCAAGAATCGGGTTTCGATGATATTTCCAACCAAATGTCAAGAATCTAAATGAGGCTCGTAGGAATCGATCGGATCTATAGACGTGATGTAATCTCAAGATATCGTGTTCTTGTCTTTCGAAGAATTGATACAAGATCGATGATGATCGACGAGAGTTAGGGCTTTCTCGTGAAACTAGGGTTTCATCATTTAACCCTTGTTCTTTCGTCGATATCATTCACATTCTAGCCTCTAGCAATTTCAAGAAACGTTCGTAACTCCCTAATTTCGAGCGATATCAATCAAGAAAGCATCGCAACAAAATTGGGTCGTCGATTCTTGAACTTGCTAGGGTTTACAAAACTCGTAGGAATCAAGAATCGTTTTCAGATATATTACATCATCATTCTATTGATCGTCTCGACTCCTCGACGAGCGGAGTTTATTCACACATCATCACACAGAAAGCATTCAAGAATTGAAAAGATATCATGATGCAAGAATTTAAAGAAAACAAGATAAAAGAATTTCACCTTTTATTTATATCAACAATTTGATTACAGTCGCTCAAGAACTACAAGAGGAAGAACTCGATTGTTGAATTGGCTTCGCTTTTCTTCGTGAGTCATGGATCGGCTTGGACCACTTGCTCTGTTGAAGATCGGTTCCGCTCATAAAAGGTTGAAAGGCTTCTTGCTTGATTTGGTACTCGGGATCTTGGCTTTTGATTGGAATTAGGGTTAGGGTTTCACACAAGCCTTCTCACTAGACTTTTGGAAGAAGATGAAGAATGAGGTAGAATGGCTCTAGATTGGCTACTAAAATGAACTAATGGAGGGAACAATTGAATGAATACAATTGAATGAATAATCCCTTTACAAGTGAGCCTAGGGTCCTATTTATAAATTTCCCAAAACCTAAGCCTTGAGTTTGAAATAGAAGTTCCCTCCAAAAGTTTGTTGAAAGACTTCTAGAAGTAGTTAGTTAGGCTTAGCTTAGGGTTTAAGCTAGGGTTTAGGGAGAAGTTTCTAGAATACAAGGCTAGTTTAGTGTAGATCCCAAAGCTTGCTGATCTGGCAGAAGGTTCTGGGTCTTTCTGGAAAATGTTGTGTCATTCTGAGCTGTAGGCATTGAGATAGAAGTTGTGGTGCAAAGCTGAGGTTGTGAAGTCGACAAGCCGCCGCGGTTCCGCCGCATTAGCTGGCTTAGGCCGCGGAACCGCGGCCATTTTGGCTCCTTGGGGCTTCATCTTTCTGGTGTTGGCTTCTGTTGTATTTTGATGTATTTTATGATATGTTAAATCTCTGAATGCCTCTTAGAACAATACCAGATCCCAAATCTATGAGTTGGCGTATCTTTTTGCGGTGTAGATTTGAGCAAGCTTCTGATTTTCCTGCACAGACTTCGAAACACGGGTTGCGATATATAGAAATGATGCCATGTTATGAAATGCAGTCAATTTCCCTAGAAATGCCGGTTTTAAGTTCTAACACATGCAATCTGATATTTTACGACTGTTTTGCTAATATGTGCTATATGAATGCCGAACACTTCTATATGAATGCAATTGATGAGGAAATTGCCGGCTAAAAGATGCAATATTTTCGACTAATCATGGAGCCTCTCGAGAGTCCGGAACACGATGGTCGCAGCGAAGGGACTTCAACACGGAGCTTAAGAAGTGAAGGACCGTATCTACAAAGGTTGTAATCCCTCACTTAGTGTTAAAGTGTTTAACATGCTTACTTTCGCTTAAACCCTAGTTTAAAGATCCGGCTTTGGGTTGTTCGGCACGGCTAAAATTTTAATTGGGTATGGTTGATGCCTCGTAGACCATTGTGCGTGTGCCTAGCAACCCTACAGAAACCACGAATCCGCCCGATCCCGAAGGCAATGACAACACTTGTGCAGTAGTCAGACGAGTCTTCAACTGCTGGAAGCTATACTCGCACGCCTCGGTCCAATCAAAAGGAACTTCCTTCCGGGTCAACCCGGTCAACAATGCAGCAATACGGGAGAAGTCCTGAACAAATCATCGGTAGTAGCCAGCCAGGCCTAGGAAACTGCGGATCTCCGTAACTGATGTCGGTCTGGGCCAATGCTGAAGGACCTCGACCTTCTTCGGGTCAACACATATGCCATCTCTCGTAATCACGTGACCCAAGAAATCAACGCTGTCAAGACAAAACACGCACTTGGAAAATTTCGCGAACAGCCGGTGCTCCCTCAAAGTCTGCAATGTGATCCGCAAGTGCTGCTCGTGCTCCTCTCGGCTCCGGGAATACACAAAAATGTCGTCAATAAACACGATGATGAACAGATCTAGATACGGCCTAAAAATGCGGTTCATCAAATTCATAAACGCGGCTGGAGCATTGGTGAGTCCGAACAACATCACCAAAAACTCAAAGTGCCAGTAACGTGTGTGAAAAGCCGTCCTCGGAATATCCTCCTGCCGCACCCGCAATTGATGGTAACCCGATCGCAAGTCCATCCTCGAAAAGTATCCCGCACCGTGAAGCTGGTCAAACAAATCATCGATACCTGGTAAGGGATATCTATTCCGTAAGGTAACTCTATTCAGCTGGTGGTAATCAATGTACAAGCGCAAACTGCCGTCTTTCTTCTTGACGAACAGGACAGGAGCACCCCACGGAGACACACTAGGTCGAATAAGCCTTTTATCTAATAAATCCTGCAACTGATCTTTCAGCTCTCTAAGCTCCGTCGGGGCCATCCGATAAGGCGGTATAGAAATAGGCCCCGAGCCGGGAATCAAGTCAATGCAGAACTCAACATCGCGCTCAGGCGGTAACCCAGGAAGCTCGTCAGGGAAAACATCAGGGAACTCACTAACAATCGGGACCTGGTCTAAAGGAACCTCTGCACCTCGAGTATCACAAACATAAGCTAAGAATCCCTGACATCCTTTCCGCAAGAGCTGACCAGCGCGAAGAGTCGAAATCAAGCTGGGAAGGGTGACGCTGCGATCCCCTTTAAAAACAAGGACTGGTTCTCCCGGAAAGCTAAATCTGACTGCCTTCTCACGGCAGTCCACAGATGCATAATAAGTGGCTAGCAAGTCCATGCCCATAAGCACATCAAAGTCCAACATATCGAGGAGAATTAAATCAACCGACGAATCCCTCTCCCCGATACGAACGGAACACAAACGAATCACAAAACGAGCGACAAACGACTCACCTACTGGAGTAAGAACAACAAGCGGCTGATCTAACGACGATGACTCACGGCCCAACACCGGTGCAAAGTGTGTAGATACATACGAATGTGTGGAACCTGGGTCGAATAATACTCGCGCGTCGAAAGAACATGCTGGCAAGGTACTTGTCACAACGGCGTTGGATACCTGCGCATCCTGCGGAGTCAAAGAGAACACTCGGGCCTGTCCCCCACCAATAGCTGGCTGTCCTCGGCCTCGGCCTCGGCCTCCTCGTCCTCTCTGAATAGGACAGTCATGTCCACGGCCTCTGGGGGCGTCTAACTGACGTGGAGCACCACCGGGGGCAGGAACTAGAGCTCTCTGAGGAGGTGGTGAAGGTGGTAAAGTCACGTGTGGAACTGTCGCCGCTCCCTGTCGTCTCACCGGACAGTCTCTGATACGATGGTGCAGACTCCCACACCCAAAACATCCCGGCGACGCCTGCTGGCCTTGCGGATAAGAACCAAATAGCTGACCCCGTCTAACTCCTCTGCCGCCACCATCTCTCGGATAGAATCTGGCACGATGCCTCTAAGCTGGCATATCGGTACGAATCCTCTTTGGCCCAGAAACAACCGAAGTCTCTGAAATGCGCGCCTCTATCCGTAAGGCCGTGTCCATAACAGCTGCATAAGTGTCAAAGTGCTTAGCGCCGATGGCAAGAAATAACTGTGTCGAGTCCCTGCACAAACCTCTTTACCATCATCTCTTCAGTATCAACCAAGTACGGAGCATATCGGGACAACTGAGAAAACTGGATATCATACTCGAACACTGTGATCCCTGGGGTCTTGATCAAAGCCTCAAAACTATGAGCCCGCGCATCACGAATGCTCTCTGGAAGGAAACGGGCTAGAAATACTGCTGTGAACTCAGCCCAAGTCATAGGAGGTAGACCTGTAGCTCGACCTCTCTTGACTGACTCCCACCATATATGTGCAAGGCCCTCGAGACGGAAACTCGTAAGCTCCACCTATCCATCGTCGGAACATGTGAGCGAACGGCAAATCCTAGCTAAATTGTAAAGGAATGCCTGTGGGTCCTCCGCTGCATCGGTGCCGGTGAAGACTGGGGGTCCCAGTCTCATGAAATCCTGTTGTGATACTGGAATAGCCACTGTAGTAGTAGGAGCGACTGTCTGGGCAGCAGGTACTATCGAAGTCTGTGCTGTGGTAGGTATATTCTCCGATCTCGGTACACGACTGGCCTCTACTGCGGATCCCACCATCTGTCGTAACTCCTGCAAACCTCCCATCATCTGTTGTAACTCCTCCATACCAGACTTTAGCCTATCCATACGGCCTGAGGAAGGCGGATCAGTCTGTCCCTGAGGTGTAGGTACGCCACCCTGCTCGGTCCTCGTCTTGGACGAGCCTGCTCGGATATCATCTCGGGCGGCAGCCCTCTGCGCTCTCGTAGCCTTCGGCGGCATAGTGGCTGGTACAAGAAATAGGATAATAAGAATAGTGCAATAAAATCATAGGATACACGGAATTGATGAAGGAATTTTCAAGCAAGTATATCTTAAAGTCACCTAGGCGGTGTACTGTATTGCAAGTATGCCGCGGACATACACACGCTACGTTACCCTGCTTAAGTCACTTACTCCATCTACCAAGGTTCATCCTAAACTCAGAAAGGTAAAACATATAGCTCTGATACCAACTTTGTCACGACCCGAAAGGTACGGAACGTGACTGGCACTTAAATTACGAATGTCTCAAGGCGGACGTAATCTAAGTAAGCCAAAACCCAGCAATCAAAACCAAATAAGCAATAGAGTGAAGGAAAACCAATTTATTGAAAGCGATTTTTAATCAAATTGTCACATCAAGCTTTTTAAAAGAAACATTCATTTTTCCGAAAATTTCGGCAGAGTCACCTTTGTAAATACTGGCCCCCAAACGGGTACAAAACATGAATATATATGAATACAAGAAATAAGGCATCCCCAAGCGGGAGCTAGCTCTTCGCCCCAAGGCGGACACAAATCCCACGCAATATAAAAATGCAATGTGCAAAATAAGCGAAAAAAGCACAAGTAATAAGCAACATGTCAGCTCAAGTGAGCACGACCCAAAGAAATAATATACATGCCCACAAATCTCACTGCCTCGCCTCTAATTCAATATACATCAGTACTGGTAGATGATACAGTAGATGGAGTACACTAGATACAATAAATGTACAAGGTGGAAGACAAAATAAACATATAACCCACCTACGAGAAAAAATCCTCAAATCCACGTAAAAAGAGGAAGTGCGTCCGCCAGTACAGTACTGACGGATCGGATCTGCAAAAAGGCTGTGGCCCAACGGGGGTGAGTTGCCAACTCGTGAGTAATATGTATCATCTATAAAGACTATCGTAAGCATGTACGCAAAGTGTCACAATTCTACAATATTGATATGGTATGAAGTACTAGCATGTATGCGACTTGAATGCAATGTAACATGTGATCTGAATATGCTGATATAAGGAGATCATTATTTTCATCTTAGGAAAAATTTCTGTGAAATATCTGAGGAAATATCATATGAAACCAACAGAAATCTGTGTCAAGCATCGACACCCAAAATGAATAAGTCAATGTCCCAAAGTATTTGTATCCAATATCCCGGCCCCTGCCGTCCAACTGGTCCATCTCAAAATTCAATATCTCAACATCTCACGGCCACGGTCGGTATCCTCTGGATATCCGCCGCGCCAACAATCACCGGTAGGTAGTCTGCCCCTGCCAGGCTTATCGTCCACTACTCGAACTTCTTTCCCCGGGGTACCTTACCGGGCGCACCATGTACCCGAGACGGTTCATCCAACTCCTCGAAACGGGTCTCGAAAACCAATAGAAAACTCATGGTGGACGACACAAGTATCATGTCACGACAAAAACCGCAATTTTCAATGCTTAAAATAATCTCAGGTTTATTAAATCCTTGCGGCTTTTCCCCAAAATCTCATAAATCTTAAATACTGAAATCCTCCAGAAGAAAGTAACATGAGTATACATGTCAATGATGATGAATGCCTATGGTATCAACAATGCGACTGCAATATATGACATAAAGACTATTAATGACCGAATGATGTAATGAGGTACATGCATAACTAGAAATTGTACATGTTCATCTTGCGGAATTTACTATATTAGTATTGGTTTATATGTCTTATATGGTGAAATTATTCTAAATTCCGGTTTAAAAAAGTTATCTAGTGTTTGTGGCATAGCAATTACCAAGGGTGTGTGTGTTCGCATGAATAGTACTCGTGCAGCATAAAACCCCGGTAATGGTGCAAGTGTCCTATGAGATGAAGTTGCACAATAATATATAATGAATTAAGAAAGCCAGTTATTTACTGTGTCGCATATCTTATTTAATGGTGTTGGTTCTCTCGATCGTATACTTTAGCGAGATTCATATTGCTCCCAAGAAAGGACCTTAATTGGCTCGCTGTGGTTTTTATATGATGAATTTGACCAAAATATGGATATACAAGTCATGCAGTGCCGTAAAATAGGTAACTAGGAACTACATGCAACAAGCTGGTATTACTGGAAATTCTAAATTATCGGGCGCATCGCGCCATCCAAACGATTCTCCCCATAGATGTATACAGCTACTCATCGGAAATCCCCAGCTAGCTCGATCCAATCACCGCTTTCCCTTTTCATGCCGCTTCCGAAGTCTCCGCGACCTACCCTGAAATTGCATAACACAAAGCATAAGGTTACACATCATGAAACAACGCATGTCACAAAATGAAAGGGTCAACGCCAACGAGTTAAGCATATTATGCACAAGGTGTGCGGAACAAACACGAAAACACTACATCCTTAACTAAAATTGTTGTTTCGGACCAACCGCCAAAACTAAAACCCGCTTAACCCAAATTCCGCATTCACACCTCCTAAATGTCGTAGGAGATGCCAACAATATACTCACGATAACTAATATAATTCACCATTTAAATTTGGTGAAAACCTAGTAAGCATGGAAACTAGAAAATTCACGTAAATATCGCGGATTTGCGAAAAAAAGACTACAATCTAGCATGAACAACCAATCCACACTACAAGCAATCTACAACACTCAAATAACCCACATAAAATGCTTCAAATCCCAATTTTCCATAAACAAACCCTTTCTTGATTTTATAAACTAGCACTTCCAAATAAAAACCATACTAGAGAAACCTTGATTCATACTAATTTGAAGCCCAATAAGCAAGCTAACCTCTTAGATTTGGTTAGAATAACAACTAGATAGCAAAATAAAATTAATTAACTTAGTAATGGTTTTCTAAAACCCTAGTTTAAACTCAAACCATTCACTTTAAAAAAACTAGGTTAGAAATTAATACTAAACTTAACACTAAAACAATTTCATCAAGGAAACAAACCATAAGTATTTAAATGGGTCAAGATTATTCCTCAATTTCCTAGGGATCTAACTAGAGAATTTGCCTCCAATGATGGCCTCATAGCACCAAGATTCAAGCTAGAGAAGCCAAGGAGAATGGGATGAAGAATGAGAATTAAATTGTGAGATTTAATTTGGATTTTGAAGCAATTTTTGATGAAAATTGAAGGAAAATGAAGAGAGGAAAATGGAGGGGATTTCTGTAGGGAACTCTCGGCCAGCAGGAGGAGAATAGGGAGGGTATGTGTGGGTTGTGGAATTTTATCCAAAGTCAAAGCCATCCATTCCCAAAGTACACCATACTCACAAATTAATATAAATTAATCCATTCACATTATGTTTCATCTCAAGTGAGTTGATGGGACAAATTTGAAGTGGGCTTCCTGCTATGGGCTCGGCCTAGGTGGAGGGGTGAGGAAGTGTGAGAGAGTGCACAAAAAAATTCTATGCAAAAAGACCCCCCCTCCCCGCCAAGCTCAAAATTGCAAGTTTTAGTTTAATTATTTAAAATTTTAATTTCCTTTGATTATAACCAATTAGAACTTGAAAATAAATGTTAAAAATTTATATTACCCACTAGATTTTAGTTGTCATGGTTCTAAGGCAAGTAATTAGCCCATTCAAATTTGTATTTATCGCTAATTTAATGTATTTTTAACAGATTAAAATAATATTAAAAATAGTAAAATAGGGAAAGTTTTTAAACGACCAGAAATTTATAAGTAACTCATTAGCTACAAAAAACTAGAAATTACCTATCCAAATTAGGTATAATTAGGCCTATATTGAAAAATAATTATAATGACGATTTACGGAAAAATACCAAATATTTGCCGATTTTCGGGAAAATACCAAAACGACTTTTCAAGGCGTTACATCACAACTCCAAAAGGCAACTTCATTTACCTTGAGACAAAGTATTCTACACTATCTCTACTTCAATCTTGGACATGTCGGCTAGCAAACTTCTTGTCCGAGTTGCCTCGGTTAAGAGGCGGGAGCCCGTATAAAGATCCGTTGGAGACCGGAGATCGAGCGAGATTAGAGATTCCGCGAGGAGCGTTGGATGATGGCTAAAGACCAAAGGACATGGATCGATCGGTATAGCCTTTCTACCCTCTTTGTAGTTTGCTAGTTTAGTGTTAATGGCCCGATCCGGATTACAGTCTATATTAGCGCCAGTTTACGAAAAAGTTTTTATTCCGCGTTTGGCATCAGATTATTGGCCGGGGCGCTGGCGTAGACTTAAAAAGAAAACATGATTGCCTACAGTAAACTCAAGTTTGCGCTGACGTCGGTCCGCATAAGATTTCTGCCTGCTCTGGGCCGCTCTCATCCTATCACGAATCAACTGGATCTTTGCGGTCATCTCCTGCACAATCTGCGGCCCTAAAATACTGCTCTCGCTGAGCTCTGTCCAACATACGGGCGATCGACTTCTCCTCCCATATAACGCCTCGAAGGGTGCCAACTGAATCGTCTCTTGGAAGCTGTTATTGTAGGAGAACTCTATCAAGGGAAAATGATGATCCCGGCTGCCACCGAAATCTAAAACGCATGCTCGGAGCATGTCCTAGAGTCTGAATAGTCCGCTCTGACTGACCGTCGGTCTACGGATGAAAAGCTATGCTGAAACTCAATCGAGTGCCCAAAGCCTCCTGATATCTCTGCCATAGTCGGCTGGTGAACTGGGTACCTCGGTCGGACACAATTCAAGTCGGGACTCCATGCAGTCGCACAATCTCATCAATGTATATCTGGGCATACTGAGCAAATCCGAAAGTGGTCTTCACTGGCAGAAAGTGAGTAGCTTTCATCAATCGATCCACGATTACCCAATTAGATTCATACCCTCGACTGGTCCTGGGTAGACCCACAATGAAGTCCATAGAAATCTGTTCCCATTTCCACTCCAGAATCGGCAAAAGCTGCAACTCTCCCGCTGTCCTCTGGTGCTTGGCCTTGACTTGCTGACAAGTCAGGCATCTCGAAACAAAGTCCGTGACATCTCTCTTCATCCCTTCCCACCAGTAAACGTCTCTCAAATCATGATAACATCTTGGTGGAACCCGGATGAACACTGTACACTGATCGATGTTCCTCCTCAAGGATCTCACACCTCATTCCCTCAGAATCTGGTATGCATAGTCGAGTCCTAAATCGTAGTATCCCCTGATCATCGATCACGAACTCAGAATCTCTGCCCTATCTAACCTGCTCCATAATCTCTGAAAAATGGTCATCATTGTACTGTGCCTCATGGATACAGTCAAGTATCTGTGGATGTGCACGGATATGCGCAATCTGTCCCTCGGTCGTCGTAAACTCGAACTGCACTCGACTGTCGCATAAAACCTGCCAATCCACCGACGACTGCCTCTGAACTGCACTCAAAAAAGATAAACTGCCTCCGGGCCTCCGACTCAAAGCATCTGCCACTACATTCGCCTTGCCCGAATGATAAAGGATCTCACAATCATAGTCCTTCACTAGCTCAATCGAACGACGTTGTTTCAGATTTAGATCTCGCTGCTGAAAGATATACTTCAAGCTCTTGTGGTTTGTGAATATCTGGCACGACTCGCCTTATAGGTAATGCCTCCAGATCTTTGGTGCAAAAACTACCGCAGCCATGTCTAAGTCATGAGTGGGATAGTTCTGTTCGTGCTTCTTCAGCTGCCGAGAAGCATAAGCGAAGACCCTACCGTGCTGCATCAACACACAGCTTAGCCCCACTCGATAAGCATTACAATAAACTACAAAACCGCCCGATCCCGAAGTCAATGATAACAATGGTGCAGTAGTCAAACGAGTCTTCAACTGATGGAACCTATGCTCGTACGCCTTGGTCCAAACAAAAAGAACTCCTTTCCGGGTCAACCCGGTCAACGGTGCAGCGATACATAAGAAATCCTGAATAAAACGTCGATAGTAGCCGGCCAGGCATAGAAAGCTGCGGATCTCCGTAACTGATGCTGTTTGGGCCAATGCTGAATGGCCTCGATCTTCTTCGGGTCTACACGCATACCATCTCTCGTAACCACGTGACCCAAGAAATCAACACTGTCAAGCTAGAATGCACACTTGGAGAATTTTCCGAACAGCTGGTGCTCCCTCAATGTCTGCAATGTGATCCATAAGTGCTGCTCGTGCTCCTCTCGGCTCCATGAATATACTAAAATGTCATCAATGAATACGATAATAAACTGATCAAGATACGGCCTGAATATGTGGTTCATCAAGTCCATAAACGCTTCTAGGGCATTGGTGAGCCCAAACGACATCACCAAGAACTCGTAGTACCCGTAACGGGTGTGAAAAGCGGTCTTCGGAATATCGTCCTGTCGGACCCGCAACTGATGGTAACCTTATCGCAAGTCAATCTACGAGAAGTGTCCCGCACCCTCGAGCTGGTCAAACAAATCATCAATATGAGATAAAGGATATCTGTTCCGTACTGTAACCCGGTTCAGCTGACGATAATCAATACACAAACGCAAACTTCCGTCCTTCTTCTTGACTAACAGGACAGGATCACCCCAAGGTGACACACTCGGTCGAATAAGCCCTTTATGTAGCAAATCCTGCAACTGGTCCCTCAGCTCTCTAAGCTCCGCCGGGGCCATCCGATAAGGCTGTATGGAAATAGGCCCCGTGCCGGGGATTAAGTCGATGCAGAACACAATATCGCACTCAGGCGGTAACCCAGGCAGCTCTTCAGGAAAGACATCAGGAAACTCGCTCACAATCGAAACCTGGTCCAACGGGACCTCTGCAGCTCTAGTATCACAAAAATACGGTAAGAATCCCTGACAGCCTTTCCTCAAGAGCTGACCCGCGCGAAGAGAAGCAATCAAGCGGGGAAGGGTGACGCTACGGTTTCCCTGAATAACAAGAACTAGCTCGGAAAACTAAATCTGACTGCCTTCTCACGGCAGTCCACGGATGCATAGCAAGTGGCTAGCCAGTCCATGCCCCGAAGAATGTCAAAGTCTAACATATCGAGGAGAATCAAATCAACCGAAGAATCCCTCTCCCCGATACAAACATAGCACAATCGAAACACAAATCGAGCGACAAATGACTCGTCTGCCGGAGTAATAACAACAAGCATCTGATCTAACGACGATGACTTTCGGCCCAACATCGGTGCAAAGTATGCAGATACATACAAATGTGTGGAACCTGGGTCGAATAATACCCGTGCATCGAAAGAACATACTAGCAAGGTACCCGTCACAACGGCATTGGATGCCTGTGCATCCTGCGGAGTCAAAGCGAACACTCGGGCCTGCCCCCCATTAATAGCTGGCTTCCTCTACCTCCTCGTCCTCTCTGAACAGGACCGCCACGTCCATGGCCTCTGGGTGCGTCTTCCTGGCGTGGAGTACCACCAGGGGTAGGAAGTAGAGCTCTCTGAGCAGGGGGTCAGGGTGGAAGGGTCACATAAATAACTGTCGGCTCACCCTGGGGCCTCAAGGTACAATTCTTGAAAAGGTGACCTGGACTCCCGCACCAATAACATACTGGCGGTGGCCACTGACCTGGTGAATAGGAACTGAACAACTGGCCTCGCATCATGCCTCGACCACCACCACGGCCTGGAAAGAATCCGCCACCACCTCTGCCTGCCATGCCTCTGCAAAACTGTACTGGAGCTGGTATATCTGTATGAATCCTCTTCGGTCCCAAAACGACTGAAGTCTACGAAATACGCTTCTCCAAAAGTAAGGTTGCATCCACCGCGGCTGCGTAGGTGTCGAAGTGCTAGGCGCCAATAGCAAGAAATAACTGTGTGTCTTATCCCCGCACAAACCTCTTTACACATTTCACTTCGGTGTCCACCAGGTAAGGAGCATATCAGGACAACTGAGTAAACTGGATATCATACGCGGACACTGTCATCCCTGGAGTCTTGCGCAAAACCTCAAAACTACGGACTTGAGCATCCCGGATGCTCTCCGGAAGGAAACGGACAAGAAATACCGCTGTGAACTCATCCCAAGTCATAGGAGGTAGCCCTGTAGCTCGGCCTCTCTTGACTGACTCGCACCACGTCTGAGCAAGACCCTCAAGACGAAAACTCACAAGCTCCACTCATCTATTGTCAGAACATCTCAGCGAACGGTAAATTCTATCCATCCTGTCGATGAATGTCTGCGGATCCTCCGCTGCATCTGTGCCGGTAAAGACTGGAGGCCTCGCCCTCATAAACTCCTGTAATGTTACGGGAATGGTCTCGGTAGTAGTAGGAACATTTTTCTGGGCAGCAGGTACAATCGTGGTCTGTGCAGTGGGAGGAACATCCTCAAATCTCTGTGCCCAACTAAGCTCAACTAACGATCCCATCATCTGACGTAACTCCTGCATACCTGACTCTAGCCTTTCAATGCAGCCTGGGGAAGGCGAACCAATTTTTCCCCGAGGGGTAGGCATAGCGTCATGATCGGTCCTCGTCTCAGACGAGCCCGCTCAAATCTCATCTCTGGCGGCATCCCTCTGAGCCCTCGTGGCCTTCGGCGGCATAATGGCCGGTACAGGAAACAGGATAATAGGAACAGTGCAATAGACTCATGGGATATAAGGAATCGAAGATAGAATTGCAAGCAATTATATCCTAAGGTCATTCAGGCGGAGTACTGTATCGTAAGTATGCTATGGAACATACACACGCTACATCACTCGGTTTAAGTCACCTACTCCATCTACTAAGGGTCATCCTACACTCAGAAAGGTAAAACCTAACGCTCTGATACCAACTTTGTCACGACCCAAACATATGGAGCGTGACTGGCACTTAAATTACAAAACGTTTCGAGGCATACGTAATCTAAGTAAGCCAAAGCCCAGAAATCAAAACCAATTAAAGAAGTAGAGAGAAGGAAAACCAATTTATAAAAAGCAATTTTTAACCAAATAAGTCGCATCAATCCATTAAAAGCAACGTCAGATTCTTTCCGAAAATTTCGGCAGAGTCTCCTTTGTAAAAACTGGCCCCAAACAGGTACAAAACAAGAATATATGTACATAAAGAAATAAGGCATCCCCAAGCGGGAGCTAGCTCTTCGCCAAAGGCAGAATCACAATCACACGCAATATATATCATCACCGTGCAAAATAACATAAAAAGGCACAAAAGTAATAAGGCATCATGTCGGCTCAAGTGAGCTCGACCCTAGAGAAACAACATAAAAATAATACAAGTCTCACTATCTCATCTCCAAGTCGGAAATACAACGTCAAAGTAATAGATACGGTAGATGGAGTACACTAGATACAATAATAATACAAGGTGGAAATAAAATATCCTCTCATCCCACCTAGGAGCAATGCCGCGAGTCCAAGCAAAAGAAGCAAATATGGTAGTGCGCCCGCCGCTACTGTGCTGACAGGTCTGACCTACAAAACACTGTGGCACGACGGGGGTGAGTTGTCAACTCATGAGTAATAAATAACATCTAATAAAGCTATCGTAAGCATGCACACAATTTCGTAACATCCTACATATACTAATATGATGCGATGCACTAGTATGTATGCAACATGAATGCAATAAACAACACGAGATTTGAATATAATTAACATGGGAAATTTGTATTCTTATATTATTTAAACTTGAGTAATTTAGTTATAGTTTCATCAATGAAATCAATATAAATCTGTGTCAAACATCGACACCAAATATGGATATCTCAATTATCCCGGGCTCCGGCAATCCGGACTGGCCTATATATCTGATCTCGGGCTCCGGCAATCTGGACTGGCCCATATATCTGATCTCAAGACTACATCGATATCCTCCGGATATCCGCCGCGTCATAAATAACCGGTCAGTAGTGCTCCCCTGCCGGGCTCAACGCCATCATCTGCGACCATCTTGCCCCGGGGTACCGCACCGGGTCCACCATGCACCCACAGACAATTCCTCCTCCTCCTCGAATCGAGTGTATGATACCGCTCAAGAACCGAGAAATCTCATAATGGACGATATATACATCATATCACGAGAAAACCGCAATTTACATTTTTTAAATGGTAATACGTTCTTAAATCCTTATGGTTTCTCCAAATCCATATATCTCGTAAATGCAGAAATCCTCGAAAAGAATCATAATACATGAATGTCTATGATATCAACAATATGAAATGCGATGCGGAATAAGAAAAATATGCATGAACGATGATGCAATGAGATATATGCACATGACTAACAATCCTACGTATCCATTCTGATGAATTGAATATATATATATATATACAGGTTTATTAATCATAATTGGTGCGATTGATAAGATTTGTATTTAAACAAGATATATAGTGTTCGTGGCATAGCAATTACCAAGGCGTATGTGTCCCCATGAATAGTGCCCGTGCAGTATGAACCAATGGTAATAGTGCGAGTGTCCTATGAGATCATATCAAATATATATTTAAAAGATGATGCGATGCAATGAGATTAATAACTAGGAACTACGCATATTAGTCCAAGTACTAATCGAAATTCTAACTATCGGGTGTCTTGCACCATCCAAACGATTCCCCCGTAGATGTGTACATCTACTCACCGGAGCGCCTCAGCTTGTCTGACCCAATCACCGCTTTTCCTTTCCGTGCCGTGTCCGATGTCTCCGCGACCGACCCTAGAATCACATATGCAACACACATATAGCTAATATCCAGCAAAACTCGATATAAAGACCATACTAGAAAACTAGCGTCATAAGCTAAACGCACGTACACTCGATGTACCAAAAACGTGTGTGCCAAAGTCAGAAACTACCCTGATTGGCTGTGGTACACAACGAACACAAAACCCAAGCTCGGAACGTACGTGTCACGCAAGTCACAACTATAATTATAGGTAATTGTTCCCAGATTTTATCTGGAGCAGAAATCAAGAAAACAAGCAATACCAAATACCATAAAACACCTGCAGACAACTACCTGCAAATTTTCAACACCCAAGACGATAGGGGGGCCGGCCATCTCGGAAAAATGGAGGTTCTCGGCAGTTCTGGTGTGGTGAAACTGGTCCGTATCGATATACAACACTCTACTCACAAGGTATAGTCTACTGTGTAAGTTTGTTTACCCAAAAATTTGCCACACAAACAGCAGATACTCCGTATCCTAACACTTGATATAAAAACGTTTTAAAATACTAATTAGCGATATTAGGGTATTTTAGTGAAAACTGGTGAAAAGACTTGGATTATAAGAAACAAACAACACTTAATTAACCTACCCAAGCCATAAAAACCCTATCTTAACCTAATCTCCTCTTAAAACACATAATTAGCACTAATATACTACTTAAACACTACATTAAGCTAAATAAACTAAATGTTTAGCAAAATAAGTATTGGGTTCATGCTATACCTCAAGATGGTTGAGAAGTTGATCCAAACAAGCTAGCACCTAAGGAGACTTAGCCAAGAACCATGCTTGATTGCAACAAGGGAGAGTAGTGATAATTTTTGCTAGAATTCTTGGATTTCCTTTGAAATGGAGGCTTAGATCTTTTTGAGAAGAAGAATAAGAAGAGAGGGGGTTGCTGGCTTGGAACCGAGCTGAGGGAGGGAGAGAGAGTGTGAGGGTGTGCGTGTATGAATGTCAACCCCTCCATGCCTCATTAATGACACCATGCAACCTCTTTTTCCAATTTCATTTTCTTATTTATTTTTTTGTCTTGTTTTTACAAAGATTTTAGAACCATAAAGAATTAAAATGAAAGGCATGCTACAATATTAGTGTTAAGTTGTCATGGTTGCTAAGCACATATTAACCAAGGGTAATACTAGATTAGTGCATGTTTAATTAAAAATCTAGCTTAGTAAATAATAAACTAGCAAATAAATAAATAGGTGAACAATAATTTAAATGTTAATTAATAAAACACAATAAATATGTAATTACATAATTTCACAATTAAAATAGATTTATTCCGGTCGACGTGGAAAATAATTATTAACGAGGTTTTACGGAAGTCATGTATTATCGCTAATTAACACGAAATTAACCTAAACGAGTTTTCAAAGCATTACAACACCCGAGGAGTAATCCTACTCATCAATGGAAATCGGGATCCAACTATCATCGCTTGATAACTTGATGGAAGCCACTCAAGTCACCACACTCCAGAAGGTATGTGCATGCCTGGCAAGTTTCCGGTACGTTTGAAACTCCCGATGTGATTTTTACCCCTAGGACCCAGCTGACCTTGACATAATCAACAAATCAAAGAGTCCTAGTCAAGTTCAACCCATCATTATCCCGGATCGCATTAAACCCACCCGTACGAGCACTTGACACAGTCAACAAACCCACACAACTGTCTTAACCAATCGCATAGATATATGCCATAAAGAAGCACTACTTAACTACTGCACACTACGCCTTGACACAGTCAACGAACGCAACACGAATACTAAGCAACATTTGTAAAAAATGACTGAGGGCTATGGCTGGTTTTTGGCGAAAACCTTTAACGTAATGAACATGATCTCGTTGAAGGAACCGAGTGGTTTTACAAATATATAATGGCGCAAACTTTTGCTAAAGAGGTCACTCCAGGTGAAGGGATCTCGACTTTTTCCTCATCGAATGAGGTGCAGGATATTCCAAACTGAATACTAGGATGCAAAGCAAAAGATTCGACTATAGTGCAGTTATTACGATGACGCAAACTTTTGCTAAAGAGGTCACTCCCGATGAAGAGATCTCGGCTCTTTCCTCGTCGAATAAGGTGCAGGATATTCCCAATTGAATACCACCGTGCAAAGCAAAAGAAAGCGTCTGTAATATCCATTTTCAAAAAACTTGGTTCCAACAACATTAAATAGGTTTGTTTTATCTTTGCGTTAATCAAAATTAACACAGCCCCATCAATTAAACATATCACACCAAATAAAGGAACAGAAATAAAATGTACGTATATGCCATTCGCATTCGCCACTGGGCCCCGTCATCACCCCTTAGGTCACTTAACTAACGGCAGAGCGGGGGCTGGACTACCACGGGTGTAAAACATGTATAACTTCTACTAGTATATATAAATATATATAACATTCGTCATAAGCATGATATAAAGCAACATCACAGAATCGTAGCCAACAACATAGAATGGTGGATAATCCTGGAGCCTTGGGTTTCACTTGAGCTACAAATGAGACCCTATTTTCCCTGTAATGTTGATAGCCTATGCAATGAATACCTGGACCCATACAAGCGCGGAATGTTACCCGCTAATCCAAGAAGTGAGGCAACCCAAATCAACAACGTGAATGGGCCAACCAGCACTTCACGGAATCCGGTAACTTGGGCACCCCTCCATAGGTGAAGCTATAACCCTTACGAATGCAGCGAATAGCGCACCAATTCTAGAGTGAGGCCCCTTCTGTCTCAATGTAACGTTTTGAAAATCGTTTAAGATAATTATATGTTAATTTGTGATAATATGTTTTTTCTATAAAACTTAGTTAATAATTATTTTCCACATAGACTTGAGTATACCTATTTTAATTATGTAAATGCTTATTTTATTGGTATTTATTAGTTAATTATTTAATTACTTGATCACTTAATCAATTTCCTTATTTATTAATTATTTAAAAATTATTTTCACATGCACACACGCTAATCTTGTGATAATCCTAGGTTAGTTAAGTGTTGATACAAGTTTTAATGCACCATGGCAACCTAAACATTTTTAACATGTTCTTTGTATATTTGAAGATGGTTCTAGATAATTTTAGAAAAATAACAAAAAAATGAAAATAAAAAGATATGAGGCATGGGGCATTAATTGCATGGCATGGTTCCCTCTCTCTCTCATACTCTCTAGAGTTTTCTCTCTTCTTCTTCTTTCTCTCTTCTTCTCTCATACTAAAAATCTCTCTATCTTACAACAAAACTCTACAAAATCAACACTAATCCTTGTGCAAATCATCTCAAAAAACCTATATTTCAAAACACTTTTATAGATCTTAAAGCAAGTTTTGTGGCAATCCTTTTCAAGTTAGGATCACCCTCTAATCTCTTTCAAGGTATGAAACCAAGTTTTGTTATGTTTCAATAATTCTTATTTTGGTTTAATCATAAGTAGGTGTTAAAAGTAGTATTAGTGTATGTTTAGAATATTAAAGAAAGGGTTAGGCCATGTTAATGCTTTTATGGCTTAATTAGGGTAATTAAGAGTACTTAGTGACTAATAGACTTACTAATCCGCCTAGTTTGCACTAGTATACCACAATTTCATCAATCTATTTTTAAATCAAACAATATAGTAGTGTAGTGTATTGATCCCTGAGTAGACCACTAACACCCAAACCCAAACCTTTGTAGTTCGACTGGCGAGATTCGTGAATTCCCCGGCGCCGCCGGTCCCCCTAAGGAACTAGATGTTGGGGATTTGTAGGATGCTCTGTGTGTTTCTTTTATGGTATTTGGTCTTGTTTGATTTTCCTAGTTCAGCTTCAGCTAAAATCCGGGACCATTTTCCTACAATGTACGTGTTTTCTTATTATGTGATACGCACGATTCGATTCTAGGTTTGGCGTTTACTGTGTGTAGCAGCCCCTAGGTGTAGGATGTGACGATATCCCGTGCATTTTGTACACCAAGTGCACCCTTGTTTAACTAGTGCGCATTAGTTGCTTCGTATCGTTTTGTCTTCGCGTTTTATCGAGTATTTAGTCTTATGTGTTATAATTGTGTGATTCAAGGATCGGTTGCGGAGACGTCAGATGCGGCAAAGAAATGCAAGGCGGTGGTCGGATTCGATTAGCCGAGGCATTCCGGTGAGTAGATGTACCATCTCTGGGGAAATCACTTGGATGGTGTAAATTGCCCGATAGTTAGGATTTAGTTATAACTCTTGTGTTCACATGCGTATGTCATATTCTTGTAGCATTTGCATCTTCATATACATCGATATTATTACCTAGGACACTTACACTATTACCAATGGTTTATTCTACACGCGCACTATTTTATGAAAGTCTAACCTAGCACCACCATGAGGTCTAAGTGACATCAAGCATACAAAATTCAAATTTTTATGGTGCGAAGCTAGACTAAACAATATCTTTAGCTAGCTGATTAGGGTTTTAGTTTTGATATCTACTAAACTTCAAGAAGTAAAAGATGGTTATACCCTTGTAGATCGAGTCCTTCACTTCACATACTCCGTATAGTAGTCCAGCGACTCCACTAGGCTCCACTTGAGATTTTGGACAAACTTCCTCCGATGACCTTCGTGCCGAAGATGATCCACGTGAACTCTCTCCAACTCAAGCTACCTCTACACTAAACTCTTTACTGTAGGAAACACACTACACTCGATCGCTAGTCAAGTATAGGTTGGTGAAGTAGGGGATAAGAAAGCTCATAAGTTTGTGTTCAAGCTTCATGGTTCACATCACATGTGAGGGTTGAAGCTTGAACCATGACATTAAGGAAGAAGAAGATGCTAGAGAGCATGAGAGCAAAATGGGAGTAACTCAAGGAAAAATGGCTAAGTGTTGAGAATGAGATTAGAATGAATGGCAACCCTTGACCCCCACTCATTCAAGTATGGAATTTTGCAATATAAAATTTCAACCATGCTTGAATAGTGAGTTAAGATGATTAAACAAATATAAAGCCCATGCTTGCTACCATGCTCTCATTTTCCACCTAATTTATATTTTTCTCAAAAATATTAATCATGCTATATATATATATATACATACATATATATACACACACACACACACACACATATATATATATATATATCATATATATTAATACATATAAGAAAATATTTAGTGAGCTAATGATATTAGTTAAAGACATAATTATATCACATATAATATATTTCACATTATTAAATCAGCACTTGATTTATTAATCCGGTTATATCATATATAACCGTCTAATATCATTTATCTGTATATCACATTATCAAATCAACCCTTGATTCGACAATCTAGTTATATCATATATAACTGAACCGATAACAGATAACTTCCAGATTATAATACTGTATCACATACACGTATTTAATCAGGCCCACATACATATCACATATGTGTCCTACTTCGTTTCATTTGAAACATGGAACTTCTGTGTTGGACTCTAAAGAATCGTCAATACGCCAGCAGTAGTTGATGAACACATCAGTCACCTACAAGCCGTCAGCGGTACTAGCTGGACGTAACGGCTACCCAGATATTGAGCGATATGAAAATCAACAAGAAAGCCTGTCCATAGTCTCCATGAAGCCTATCAGTAACACTACCGTACAGTCCGGTCTCTTTGTCTGATATGCCTCATATCATGTCTAGGGGTGGTAAACGTCAGACCCCAGTAACGTGATAATTCATGCCGATGTCTGGCCTATAACGGTTCGAGAAACTACTGATAACACTTATTAGTAAATCTCAGCAGCAGCCCTGGCTAGAGACTTCCAGTTATAGCCAATCGTGCATAGCGCAACATCAACCTCCAATACCGGGAGAGACGAAACCCTTCCTATCGCTCATTGCCTCCATGTGACTCGGGACTGTACCCAAAATCCAGATGTCTGCACAACTCCTCTTGAGCGTGGTAGGGAGGAAATCAAAGCACAGTGGGAGCCACACAAGACTCTATGACGATCTCGTGTCTATAGACTAACCTGTCCCAGTGTCACCAGAGGACTGCTATCTGACGATAGGTGTACTACTAACTAGGAGTCCTCGGCGATTCCTTTCGGTGTACCCATTCTCCAATGAGCACCTTTGTACAATCTTTGATGTCACGCACCAATGGTTATGGGATCAACCATCGCCCTCTAAGGGACAAGAAATGTACACACTAGTCTACTCTAGAATATCGATTTCTTAGTCTCGATATTCCTTCGACTATGAACTAATTAAAGGATGTATGATTGAAAGAATAATAATTAACCGCAATCAAGACGATGTTGCTTTGCAGCTAGCCGCAATGAGCACGGGTCGATCCATAGGGAGACGGAGCGTTTACGTTCTTGTTACGACGAGTTAATGCGCGTGGGTGGAAAGTTCTTTATCTACCCTATATGTTATATGCAAAGTATAAAATTGTTAGGCAATAGTGTAAGCTAAGGGAAATCCGTAATCAAATCCTTTGAGCCGAACTTAACGATTGAAGCTAGAACAATTGGCAACAACGTGGATTAGGGTGCTTAAGCATGGTATTCGTGGAATCCGGCTTATTAACCCTTGTCCGTCCGTTCTTGTCTCTTGCTTTCGCCTCCTGCCAAACTGAACGCAACCGGCTGTGGATAGGAATCACCGTTACCTTAGTAGGGTAGGGTGCCTAACGGAGCGCTTACGTAACGTTTGGACGGAGTTCAATGGAAAATACGGGAAAAGGAAATTAGCAAAGAAACCTTAACTTACAATATCGTATTTATTCCTAACAACACCATATTAATAACCATTCACAACACAAACCAAAAAGAGCAAAAGAAAAGAACATAAAAAGAAAAGAGCATTATAAAGAAGTGCAAGGAATTTAAAGAGCAAGTAAGTAAAGCATGGTAAGAAATTGCATGAATATAAAGCAAGTAAGAAAAATGCTAGAAAGAAATAAGCAAGAAAGAAAATACTAAGAACCAAATATCAAAACACAAGACATGGACTCAATAACCTACACTTAAATTTGCAAGCTCAATTAAGAGCTTGCAAGATCAAGTGATGGCAAAGAACTCATGGTGAATGAGGCACAAAAAGAGAACTTTATTAATCTTCAAGAAGATACAACCCTTTAGATCAAATACCAACCCTTAAACCTTCAAGCTCAATGAAGAAGTTAAAAGTTCAAGAGAAGGCAAGGATCTCAAGAGGGAGCTAAGAAATTTATAAGAGAGTGAAAACAAAATGAAAAGAATGATACAATGTATGGCAAAATTGGACAAAGTGAGACCCTTGAACCCTTGCCTACTGCCTGCTATATATAGGCACAAAAAATGAATAAACAAAAAATAACAAAATGATGACAAGACAGCAAGGGAGGGCCCACAGCAGAATGGGGCACATTGGAGCATATGGGGCTGGCGACCTCGGATTTTGGGGGCATGTGCTCGGCCAAAATCTGAGCCCCTAGGGTCGTGCTTGTAGTGTGGTATTGTGTTGTCTCCTTCAGTCCACTGGTCTTGTTTGCTTGGTCTAAAAAATTCTGTGTTGCACTCAGGGCTTGGAGGGAAACAAGTAGATATGAATCACATCAACACTTTATTGCATTTAATGCACTTCACATCATGCTCACTTGTTCTAGTCCACTTGAGTGTGTCATGGCAGCCCCCTAGGTCTATAGTCCAAGCTCCAAGAGTTAGTGTGTACACATGCTATGTGTTGGACCAAAATATTGTGCACACACTTGTTTGCAAAATAACTCTTGGGATATCGGTTGGTTTGTTGTTCTAGTTGCAGTGTCAACTCATAAATGATATATCCGTGATTCTGGATGTATTTCTAGTGTTTTGTTACGGATACCTGTAATCTGTATTACTGAGCAAACACCGGTTAATAGTACCGATATATACAAAAAATAGATAATGAAGGAGCGGTATTCAAATGCAATATTCTGGTATGAACAAATACCCCGAACTTATCTTTTGCTCGTCCCGAGCAAAACAAAATCCTAGCCTCACTTTCCCAGAGAACGCGATTTCACTGAGCGCATGCAACAAGTCGTTAAAACTCTAGATGTCCCTAGTAGGAGTGTTGTCTCTTGAGGGTTTTTTGCGGATACTACCCATAAAATCCCGTTAAGCTAGTTTCATAAGTTAACGTCGATTCTACTCCTACAGTTTAGTATCTAAGTTAGAAATTCTATTATCCTAAGTTAGAAATATCTAACCCTAATGTTTCACGCCTCTAATCTATTTAACCTTAGATCCTATACGTTCTAAAAAAAGTTTAGAAAGATCTTGGTATCTCCCGAGTTTTCCTTCTAAAGTGAGGTCTTAAATCAGGAATTTTTATCAACTTTACAGAAAACATAAGTCCTGTTCTTTATTTCTATCTTTCATCCAAATATCGATTGTATACTCCTACGTGTGTGTAAATTTTCACCCCTATACTCAAGAATTCAATTCAAGCTATAGTACCCTTGCCCTAATACCTAATAATACTTCTTTTCATTAATTATGGACTGTGTTGCTTACACACTTTTCATGCGACTATTAATGCTTCTTGAGGTGCTAACGGCCGATTACTGAATGTGTGAGCTTTAAAGCGTAAATAGTAGTGTCCAGGTCTTGACTTTATTTATTTTTTTCTTTTTCTTTTTTCTTTTTTTTCAAGATCGGATATATTTTTTCAATGATGCTCTTTTAGTTTTTAGCTTTAATTACCGTTTTTTCTTTCATACTAGGTTTTCAGGCAAGAGTAGTTCTAGGTATCCTCTATTATCCCAAGTTTCAAGGTGCGTGTATGTGCAATTTGTCGGGTATATACTTTCTAAATTTGAACTCAAGAATAGAAACTATTTTTCAAACTTATCCTTCAGTAAAGTTTCAATACTTTCCCTTCATCTTGACTTAACTCAAGAACTGAACTAGGATTACCTATTTCTCAAAAAAAAACTGTAAGGACGTATATTTACCAAGGTTAAACAGAAGGAGAGTTATTTTTAGGGTTTTCAATTCCCAAGCCTAGAATTTAGTTATTTCTAATGTATCAACTAAACATTTGGAATAAAAATCTATGTTACCCTATTAGCTAACTTGGCGACAAAGTTATTATATTTTTGGAAAATTTTCGATTTTTGTGGGTTTTTAAAATAGGTATGCAAATGCAAAATATACACATGAATTCGAAGGAAGAAAGCTTACCGAGCACACCCCCAAACTTAAACTTGACAGTGCCCTCACTGTCATGCTACACCAAGGGGGTCAAAATTGTCGGTGCCTCCCCAAAAACAAATTATATACAAAAATAAAAACCAAAATTATGTACACCAAAAGTCGCCCCCCCCAAACTTAAGTAAAACAGTGTTTCCACTGTTAAGCGTTGAAGTTCAGGATTAGGGGGGAGAGAACAGTGTCTATCTATACAAGGCCTTACACAGGCCAAAAGTGAGCACCAACCATTCAAAGATTTTATCTCTATAATGTCCAGGTTAGTAAAAGAATACGATGAGGAAAGAAATGTAGAATACGTGAGACCGTATGGAGATAGAAGTGTTATACGGTCTCGGTATATGAGAAGAAGAATGTCGGAAGGGAGAAAGAAGAGGAATACGAACCTGAGGGTGAAAATGGAGTGAATAAATTAGTACAATTTATGATGATCGATGTGCAAAAAGAGATTGTACTAATCTATTAACCCATCGAGAAATGGGGTCAAATCCCTCAAGATTCGTGAGAAAATATGGGTACGCCGAACTCGGTAAACAAGACATAGTAAATGAAAGTCATACGGCTTCTTGTAAGGTCAGAACGATGGAAAGGATAGAGAGAAGTGATTGAGGAGGGGTATCAGGTAAAGGTTCAGGAGGGTGTACACAGTTAATGACAGGGATAGGATGAATTAGAAAATCCGACTCATCAAGCAAAACGGGTTCATCCTCAATACTATCCGCGAAATTCCCCTCAAAAGTTATCTCATCCATGTATTTATCATCAAAATCAGGACGTATATGAAGTTCGGGAAAAACATTTAATGAATTGGAGAGAAAAACTCTGCCAAATCTGCGGGTTCATCATCCAAAATATCCCCAGAGTCGATATCCACAATCAAGTGAAAATCAATATTCTCAGACACCTCATCAAAAGCGTGGATTTCAATAAATTCTTGTTCTAAGATGGAGGTGTAGAGGTCAAAAGGATTGGGTGTGGTTTCACTCAAAAGGGACCCTTCACAATCGGGCAAATCAAACACTACAAAGTCGCACAACTCATTATCTATTCTATCTTCAATTGATGAATCGTTTTGAACACTAGATAGATATTCAAAACCGGAGTTGTGGGATTCAAGATGAAACGGGTAGGTTTGATTTGGAAGGGTATACAGCTCACTCCCTCCACTCAAATTCTCAACCTGTCCAACCGCCTCATCATACATTGGAAAATGTGGAGCTAGTTGGAAACTAGCTACCGGGTCACTAGGTTGTATGAGGGCGGCCATGTACGCATTCAAATCCATCATCTATTGGTACGACGCTACCCTAAAGTCTTCCAACGACTGTTCCAGACTAGACATGGGTTGTGAAGGGGTTTCAGTAAAAGATTGAAAGTTTGTTGGATACTGGAAACTCCCAAAAGGCTGTTCAGAAGCAATGTCTAGGGAATGTGCAAAAGTTGGGTAAGATGGATAGGAATTGAATGGTTGGACAGGAGTAGGATCAACATTTGGATAAGAAGGTTAATAGAATTGTTGATCCCAAGAACTGGAAGTGGTGAAAGGAGTGAAAGATCGGCTACGGGATTGTTCAATATGTTCAGCAATGGACATGGGTTTCGGAGTTACAACCGGACTCTCAAAAAGGTTATCAACGTAAGAAGGGGTGAATGTTTGAAATGGTTGATACGAAGTGGATTGCGGAGTCCAATTGTTTATCCTAGACGCGTCTATCCGATCTCTCAATGAAATTTTGGGCAAGGATGGATCGTTCGAGGTTCGGCCAAAACAAGAACCGTAAGAAGAAATGTCTGGTTATGGGTACCAAAGTTCGGCAAGAGTTTTTCGAGGTGGGATACCCATGATATGATGAGAGAAAGGAGAAGAAAAAGAATGTTATTTTTTTAGTTAGTTATTAACAAAAGAATGAAATATACACACAACAAAAATAATCACGACACAAAAATACCACACCCCTAATCGGTCTAGGGTTCACCTAGGTCAACTAGACCTAATCAAGAACTTAATTGTCGAAGTAAAACTGTGTCGAGAAACGGGCTCAAGATATACTGATCACGAAGCCTGGTAAGTACAGATATAAGGGGAGGTTTTCCGACGCTTTCGCGTAGGTCCTTAATTAAATAACCCTTTCTCTTTTGGCGGTTTCGCCGTGAACACTTACCTAGACACCCCGCGAACGATATGCCGTAGCGGTGTTCTAAACACAGCTATCTTCTCCTAGTGAGCGCGAAGTCCTTAAGGCTTAAAGTCTAATTTCTTTTAAAATTTGTGCGGGTAAACGTTTATGCACAGTTTAGTGATTTGTGGGCCACGGAAAAGGGGATGAAATCCTTTACCGTATGTTGTAGGGTTCGCTTGTATGCAATGCGCAATTCAATAAAAACTCAAAGAATGAAACACTCGTTTTTTTATATTAAGCACGGCACCGCAACAAATATGGGTTTTTCAATTTTAGCGTTTGCTAGCGAACTTGCAAAGAATCCTGCAAAGATAGAAAATTGGATGCTTCGGATTTGAGAAAGAAGGTGTTAGTAAAATACGTACCGTAAATTTTTAGGTTAAGAAACCCCCATTGAAGCTAAATCCGAATAGCTTGGAAAGTTCGCTTGCGCGGGTCAAACTACCAGGATCTTTGGCACTGTACTTCGTAATCACCTTCGCTTTGAATGTGCACTTTGCTCCCCACGTTCGTAGTTCGCAAATCCGCAAAAATCTGAAATATCGGAAAACGGATATTTGTGCGAAAAAGCGATACGAATGCCTAAATACCTGCACACTAAAAATTATAAAAAAACAAACAATAAAAATAGGACAAAAATATAACACCAGAGCACAAAGGAGAAATTGGAAGCAGAAGGAGGCAAAGGGGCCGGCGAGCTCGAATGGGAGGGGTATGTCGACGGTTTTCCTTTGGAGAATGGCCACCAATCTTCTTCTGTTGTCACAATGTTCTATAGGTATCTCACTGGTATTGTTTGATTTTTCAATTTAGTTCCAGGGTGTGAGCAGGTAAGAATTCCAGAGAACAAAACAAAGTTAGCTAAGTTAGTTTTTTGTTTGGTTTTGAAAATTTTGAGATTTTTAGTTGATTTTGAAAATAGGGTTAGATGTATAAATGAGATATACAATGATTAATCCGAAATAACAAGAATTAAAACGTTACCGTCTCCCCGGTAACGGCACTATTTGATTGAAAGAATTAAAGTTAACCGCAATCAAGACGGTGTCGTTTTGCAGCTAGCCGCGATAAGCACGGGTCGATCCACAGGGAGACGGAGCATTTTACGTTCTTGTTACGACGAGTTAATGCGCGTGGGCGGAAAGTTCTTTATCTACCCTATGTGTTATATGCAAAGTATAAAGTTGTTAGGAAAAGTTACAATAGTGTAAGTTAAGGGAAATCCGTATTCAAGTCCATTGAGCCGAACTTAACGATTGAAGCTAGAACAATTGGCAATAACGTGGATTAGGGTGCTTAAGCATGGTATTCGTGGAATCCGGTTTATTGACCCTTGTCCGTCCGTTCTTGTCTCTTTCTTTCGCCTCCGGCCAAAACGAACGCAACCGGTCACGTTTAGGAATCACCGTTACCTTGGTAGGGTAGGGTTCCTAACGGAGCGCCTGCGTAACGTTTGGACGGAGTTCAATGGAAAATACGGGAAAAGGAAATGAGCAAAGAAACCTTAACTTACAATATCGTATTTATTACTAACAACACCATATTAACAACCATTCACAACACAAACCAAAAAGAGCAAAGAAAGGAACAAAGAAAAGAAAAGAGCATTATAAGTAAGTGCAATGAATTTAAAGAGCAAGTAAGTAAAGCATGGTAAGAAATTGCATGAATGTAAAGCAAGTAAGAAAAATGCAAGAAAGAAATAAGCAAGAAAGAAAATACTAAGAACCAAAGATCAAAACACAAGTCAAGGACTCTATAACCTACACTTAAACTTGCAAGCTCAATTAAGAGGTTGCAAGATGAAGTGATGGCAAAGAACTCATGGTGAATGAAGGCACAAAAAAGAACTTTATTAATCTTCAAGAAGATACAACCCTTGAGATCAAATACCAACCCTTAAATCTTCAAGCTCAATGAAGGGGTTGAAAGATCAAGAGAAGGCAACGATCTCAAGGGGGAGCTAAGCTATTTAGAAGAGAGAGAAAACAAAATGAAAAGAATGATACAAAGTATGGACAAATTTGACAAAGTGAGACCCTTGAACCCTTGCCTACTGCCTGCTATATATAGGCACAAAAAATGAATAAACATACAATAACAAAATGATGAAAAGACAGCAAGGGAGGGCCCACAGCAGAATGGGGCACATTGGAGCATATGGGGCTGGCGACCTCGGATTTTGGAGGCATGTGCTCGGCCAAAAATCCAACCCCTAGGCTCGTGCTTGTAGTGTGGTCTTGTGTTGTCTCCTTCAGTCCACTGGTGTTGTTTGCTTGGTCTAAAAAGTTCTGTGTTGCACTCAGGGCTTGGAAGGAAACAAGTAGATATGAATCACATCAACACTTTATTGCATTTAATGCACGTCACACCATGCCCACTTGCTCTAGCCCACTTGAGTGTGTCATGGCAGCCCCCCTAGGTCCATGGTCCAAGCTCCAAGAGTTAGTGTGTACACAAGCTATGTGTTGGACCAAAATATTGTGCACACACTTGTTTGCAAAATAACTCTTGGGATATCGGTCGGTTTGCGGTTCTGGTTGCAGTGTCAGCTCACAAATAATATATCTGTGATTCTGGATATATTTCTAGTATTTTGTCACGGATACCTGTAATCTGTATTACTGAGCAAACACCGGTTAATAGTACCGATATATACAAAAAATAGATAATGAATGAGCGGTATTAAAATGCAATATTCTGTTATGAACAATGTACTTTTGGACCACCCAGGCCCTATTAGTATGATCTCATCATAATCCTGGTAGTCACATACATATCCTAAGGGTTTTATCTGTTAGATATGTATGCCCTAGAGGCCTGTATTGTATAGGATACTAGGCATGTATATTTACAGAAACGATCATTGCTCGAAATGATAGTATGCTATCTGGTTTATCTTCATCTTAACTTGTGTAATATTTCATATCTTTATATGCATGTTGATGAAGCCCTTAGAATTATGCTTGACTACCAGGATTATGATGAGATCATATTAGTAGGGCCTGGATAGTCTATAAGCACATCCTTTAATGGTTCCTAGTTGAGGGTATATCGAGACAGGGCATCGGTATTACCAAGTTAGACTAGTGTGTACGTTTCCTGACCCTGGGGGGCGATGGTTGATTCCATAACCATTGGTGTTTGACATCAAAGATTGTACACAGGTGCTCATTGGAGAATGGGTACACCGAACAGGACTCGCCGAGAACTCCTAAATGGTATATATACCAATTGTCAGATAGCAGTTCTCAGGTGACACTTGTACAGGTTAGTCTGTAGACCCGAGATCGTCATGGAGTCTTGTGTGGTTCCTACTGTACTTTGATTTCCACCCTACCAATCTCTATTGAGTCGTGCAAACAGGTGGACTTTAGGTACAGTCCCGAATCCCATGGAGATAGTGAGCGATAGGAGGGGTTTCGTCTCTCCCGGTATAAGGAGTTGATGTCGCGCTATGTTTGATCGGCTATAACACCTAAATCCCTGGCCGGGGTCCTCGAGGTTTACTGATAAGTGTTATCAGTAGTTCCTCGAACTGTTATGAGCCATAAATCAGCATGACTTATAAAGTTACAGGGGTCTGACATTTACCACCCCTAGACTTCATATGCGACGTATCAGACGAAGAGACCGGACTGTACGGTAAGTGTTGCTTGCAGGCTCGTTGGGGTTGTGATGAGTTCGCTCGTCGGCCACCTTTTCGTCATGTACCTGGGTAGCCGTTACGTACAGCTAGTGCGGCTGACGTGCTTGTGGTCAAACCCACTGCTAGTGTACTGTTGATTCTTTAGAGTACCACACAGAGGGTTCCCTCATTCAGGCGAAAGATGTAGAGGCCGTAAGTTGTTACGGCAGCCGTAAGGTGTTGCGGCAGGGTTTCGATTATGTTTGTATAATTGTTACAGGAATAATAATCGGAACGATAATACTTGTAGGCTTTGGTTTAAGCCGGAGACCGATATTATATTATTGGATTATTGGTATTCGTATTTTTCGGAATTCGGATACGGGTATACGGGATACAGTATACGGAGGAGGGGTATTCTTGTAATTGTTACAAGAATACCTTCTAGAAGATGCCACCTCATAATACATTATTTATTTTATGAAAATGAATAAATGAGGTGGAAATTAGAAAGTCCAAGCATGATTGAAAGAATGGGTTATTTTGTTTCATATTCTTTTGGAGTTACTATTGAAGCATGGTGCAAATTTTATAATGCATGCTTCAATTATTACACTTGAGCCATATCTAGTTTCCATGCTTGAATTTTTTCATAATGAAAAACTCTTTCTCTCTCCTTCTTCTCTCCTCCTACTTCTTCCTTACTTTAACACTCACATGAGATGTGAATCAAAAGCCAAGGATCAAAGATAATCCAATACACTAATCTCTACATCATCCTAGTGAACATTTTTGGCAAACTTGATCTCTAGGTTTAGCTCTTGAGAAGGGTTTTAGCTTGCACGACAACTCTCGCATGGATCATCTAGGTCTTGGGGTGGCCGGAGATCGAGCATACCGACAACATCCAAGGAGCCAAGGAGACCGTCAAAGAAGACCCGAAGGACCGGATCATCAAGGTATAACCCCTAACATAGTAGATAAGACCTCTAGTTAGGGTTTTCTAGTTGTGGTTTAGACAAGATCTAATGGAAAGTGCGTGTTGTATGCAAAGAAAATTTTTGTTTATCACTTCTGCTGCCTCACAAGAGTTGTAGGAGCATGCAACATGCACCAACATGGTATCAGAGCCTAACTGAACTATAATTAGATTATTAACCAAAAGTTAGAACTTCGATCGACGAATTTTTCCCGAAAAAACACATTTTCTGTCCCCGTTTTCTGTCGATTTTTAAAGTGTTCAAAAAATCAATTCAGTGGCCTTAAAAATATATGCAGTGTTTTCTAAACACGCTGTAGAAAAACGAGACTCTAACTCGCCAGGAACGTGGCGGATCCACGGCCAAACTCAGTGTTTGGCCGCCGATCCGCGGCCGAGTCATGACCGAGTTAACTCGTTTTTCAGCAGTTTGTTTAGATTAAGAAAATTGTGTTTTTGGGATAGCTGGAATTTACACAAAGTTGTTTGTGCTCTGGATTATGACAAGTGTTGGCATGGTTTAAAATTATCGATCGAAATTCTAAACTGCTTGGCTAATTGGGTCCTCTTGGATAATGATATGTGGGTTTGAAACGTCGACTAATTGCTATAAGTCAATTAGTCGGGGTTGCACACTTCTGTAATGATATCATGAGATGGTATGTGTATATGAATATGTTGGATCGTCGTGATGAATGGCCGGGGGATGTGAGAAGAGCGTTTTTCTTTTCTTTCATTCAATATAATTTGTAAAAAGTAATGTAATATTATTTTGTGGGGCACATCCGGGTTGAAGTTGTAGCCACCGCTGTATAATTTCTTTTTACTATTTTTGCTCTTATGATAGACCCAAGTTGGAGTGCACAAACTACCGGGTTTTCGAAGTGCCGAGTGGCCTACTTACTTTGTTGAGAGAGGTTGCTCCACTTCAGGAATTTGGCGGGTAGTTTGCCGCACCCGTAGGAGTCTAGGGTGGGGTTTTGGCTATTCATCACGACCGTGGAACCCATCTTTCATTAAGGCTTGAATGAAATGCGGAATTCCTAGTATATCCAATATATTCATTTGTGATCTGTAATGGCTATATTAATATATGAGATATATAATAAATGTTGCTTATGTTTTGCACCCGCGCTAGTCCAGCCCCCGCTCTGCCATTAGTTAAGTAACCTAACGGTGCATGACGGGGCCCAGTGGCGAATGCGGATAGCATAAGTGTACGCTCTATTTTCATTTCTTTTCTGTGATGTATAGGAAACGTAAATGATGGGACAGCATTAATGTGATTAATGTGAAGAAAAAGAAACCTGAAGATGTTGTAGAATCAAATTTTTAAAATGGGTAACTCTAGTTTTTGCTTTGCATAGTGGTATTCTTGAATAAGCTGCACCTCATTCGATGAGGAAAGGGCCGAGATCCCTTCACCGGGAGTGACCCCTTTAGCGAAACTTGCAAATGTTACAAAGAACTTGATTGTTTTTATAGTTGATCTAACTTTTGCTTTGAATCGTGGTATTCATGAATATCCTGCACCTCATTCGATGAGGGAAGAGCCGAGATCCCTTTACCGGGAGTGACCTCTTTAGCAAAATTAGAAAGATACTACAAAACCACTCGCTTTTTAAAGCCGGAGCCTAAACCACTCCTTCTCACTCGATTCTACAATGATATCAAGTTCAAAATGTTAAGGGTTTTCATAAAAACCATTCGTTGCCCTCCGCCATTTTAGGAAGCAGAGTACTTAGTATTCGTGCCACGTTTGTTGACTATAGTTAAGGCGTGTTGTACGGTAACTAAGTGATGTCTTCCTACAAAGAATTTGATGCGATCGATTAGGACATTCGCATGACTTTGTTGAACATAGTTAAGGGCTATGCGGGTGGGTCTAAATCAATCCTGAAATGGCGGGTATAACTTGACTAGTGGTTATGATTTGTTGACCATAGTTAAGGTCATAAGATACTAGGGGCAAAAATCATATCGGGAATTTCAAGACTTGAAATTTACAATGAGATTGCATACCTTCTATATGATAGTTGGATCCCGATCCCACTGTGAGTAAAGGTTACTCCCGGGAGAGTTTTGCACTTTACAATTAGCTAATCCAGTAGGTGTCTAGAAAGGTGTCAACGGGGTTACGCCTCTAGGAAAACGAGGTTTACTTTAATTAGGTCCGTGCGAAAGCACGGGGAACCTCCCTCGGAGTACTGACACTGGCCTAGCCGACCAGTTAGCGAACTTGTAGATTGAAATTAATCCTGGCTAGTTTTCCCTTTAAAGGTTTGAAGGAAAATTTGATAAAAAGCAGTGGGAGACATCAGTTAGATAAGATTAATAACCTATCGAATTATACAGAGCAATCGCTGAGTGTCTTCTTTACTCTCTCCTAATGGCAGATACCTATGACGGGACTTAAGCTTTTATTAGACAAAAATAAACTCACGGGACCGAATTACAAAGATTGGCTAAGGAACGTGAATGTTGCCCTGACCTATGATAAGGTCGGATACGTCCTGACTACTCCAGCCCCTCCTATCCCAGGCCCTGATTCTTCAGTTGCGGATAAAGAAATCCGCAAGACATGGGATATAGACTGCGCCACAGCCAAGTGCCTCGCTCTTGCTTCTATGAACAATGAACATCAGAAGCAGCACGAGAAGATGGATGTTCAATCCATCTTTCTCCATACAAAGGAGTTGTATGGAGAGCAATCTCGTACTCTCCGATATGAGGCATCTCGAAAATTGTTTCAGATGCGAATGGCTGTTGGCACGTTTGTAAGTGACCATGTATTGAAGATGATTGGACTTATCGAAGAACTTGAGGATCTGGGTTGGACCATGGAGAACGAGCAGTATATTGATATTGTTCTACAGTCCCTTTCCCCTGCCTTTGATTAATTCATTGTAAACTTCAACATGCACAACATGGAGAAGTCAATGCCTGAACTCCTCATTATGTTGAGGAGTGCAGAGAGCACACTAAAGGTAGCGAAAACTCCCGCTCTTATTGCTGGGCCATCTTCTTCCTCTGTCCAAATAGCCAAATCTAAGGGAAAGGGAAAGAAAAAGAAGAATCCCATCAAGCAGAGAGGCGGAGTGAAAAAGGCACTGGGAAAGGACAAGAAAGGGGCTGCTGCGACAAGACGAGGGGAATGTTTCCACTGCCACCAGACTGGGCACTGGAAGAGAAACTTCGTTGGATACTTGGCCGACCTCAAGAAGAAGAAGCAAGGTGAAGCTTCTACATCAGGTGTGTTTGTAATAGAAAACTTTTTTTCAATTAACTCTGCTTCCTGGGTATTAGATACTTGGTCAGGATCTCACATCTGCAATTGTCTGCAGGGGCTGAGAAATAGCTAGTTTTTGAAGAAAGGTGATCACACTCTCTAGGTTGGGAATGGTTACTCAGTACATGCTACAGCAGTGGGAGAGTATCACCTTGGTTTGCAGTCGGGTTGTATATTGGTCTTGAACCCATGTTATTTTGTACCCTCTAAGTTATGTAATATTATATCTGTATCGGTGTTGGACAATGCATGATATAATTTAGTATTGCAATCTAATGTTATGAATATTAACCTAAATCAAGAGTTGATTGGGTCTGGTATATTAAATAACGGGATATACATCCTAAACCAACATATAGTTATTAACGTACAACACACAAACAAAAGAAAGGTTTCAGACATAAATGATGAATTCATTTGGTATTGTAGACTTGGTCATATTAACGAAACAAGACTAACCAAGCTACATAAAGATGGATATTTGAACCCGTTTGAATATAAATCTTATGCGACTTGCCAGTCCTGTATTAAGGGTAAAATGACCAAAACTCCGTTTACTGGACACGGAGAGAGAGCTACTGAACTCTTAGACCTCATACATAGTGATGTATGTAGACCAATGTCTACACATGCAAGAGGTGGTTTTTCGTACTTCATAACCTTCACTGATGATTTATCGAGATTCGGGCACGTGTTCTTGTTGAAACATAAGTCCGAAGCCTTCGAAAAATTCATGGAGTATAAATCTGAAGTAGAAAAACAAACAGGCTTAAGTATCAAGAAACTTCGATCAGATCAAGGAGGAGAGTATCTAAGCTCAGAGTTTCTAGATTTCCTAAAAGAGAATGGGATTCTCTCTCAGTTCACTCCTCAGTACACACCACAGCACAACAGTGTATCGGAAAGGAGGAATCGTACCCTATTAGATATGGTACGATCTATGATGAGTGATGCTGAGTTACCAATATCATTCTGGGGGCATGCATTGGAGACTGCGATTTATCTATTGAACAGGGTTCCGACCAAAACTGTGTCTACCACTCCATATGAGATATGGTATGGGAAGAGACCATCTCTTAAAAGAATTAAGAGATGGGGTTGTCCGGCTTATGTGAAAAAGCAGAATCCGGACAAACTTGAGACACGATCGGTAGATTTGTGGGATATCCAAAACACTCATATGGATATTTTTTCTATCACAAAGAGGAACAAAGGGTATTTGTTTCTCAGTAAGCCACATTTTTAGAAAATGAATTTTTTACAAATGATACTGTTGGCAATGCGGTAGAACTGGAAGAAATTCCAGATACACAAACAATTACCGATGATTTGATTGAACCTGAGATTTCAATAGAACCTGACGAACCTCAGCCACTTTGTAGATCTAGTAGGACTTCTCGCCCACCTGATAGATACTACGGTTTTCTAATTGATGGTGATAGGGAAGATTGCATCATGGATGATGATGACCCTACTAGTTTTCAGCAAGCTATCATGAGTGGTGACTCAGTGAAGTGGCTGGATGCCATGAGATCTGAAATGGATTCCATGCACACCAACAAAGTATGGACTTTGGAAGTTGCACCTTCTGGAGTAAAACCTATAAGGTGCAAATGGATCTTTAAAAGAAAGATCGGTGTGGATGGTCAGGTAGAGACCTATAAAGCTATGCTGGTAGCAAAAGGATTTCTTCAAAGACCAGGCATGGACTATGATGAAACCTTTTCACCAGTCACGATGCTCAAATCCATTCAGATCCTGCTTGCTATAGCTGCTCACTATGATTATGAGATCTGGCATATGGATGTTAAAACGGCAATTCTAAATGGTGATTTAGAAGAATGCGTTTTTATGGATCAGCCAGAAGGCTTCTTTGATAGTGGGAGCAGCGGAAAGGCATGCAGGCTGCTTAAATCCATCTATGGATTAAAGCAGGCATCACGGAGTTGGAACATCTGCTTTGATGATTCAATCAAAGAGTTTGGTTTTATCAAAAATGTGGATGAGCCATGTATTTATAAAAGGATTATAGAGAGTACTGTTACATTCCTCGTATTGTACGTGGACGACATTCTCTTGATAGGAAATCATATTCCTATGCTACAATCGGTCAGACTATTCTTATCACAGAGGTTCTCCATGAAAGACCTAGGCGATGCCTTGTACATTCTGGGAATTAAGATCTATAGAGATAGATCTAAGAAATTATTGGGATTGTCCCAATCGAGATACATTGACGTCATACTAAAGAGGTTTAATATGGAAGATTCCAAGTGGGGTAATTTACCCGCTTGTCACGGGATCACCCTCTCCAAAGAGATGTCTTTGAAGACTGATAAGGAGAGGGCTCGCATGAGCATTATACCCTTCGCTTCGGCAGTAGGATCTATAATTTATGCAATGTTATGTACTCTCCCAGATGTAGCTTATGCACTGAGTGCAGTAAATAGATATCAATCTAACCCATGGGAGAAACACTGGACTGCTGTGAAGTACTTGAGAAGAACTAAAGAAATGTTCTTAGTGTATGGTAATGGAGATCTCAAGATGGAGGGATTTACCGACTCCAGCTTCCAGAGTGACAAGGATGATAGTAAGTCCATCTCAGGGTTTGTATTTACCCTAAATGGAGGGGCGGTATGTTGGAAAAGTTCCAAGGAAGATACCGTCGTTGACTCCACGATGGAAGCTGAGTATATTGCTGCTAATGATGCCGTAAAAGAGGCAGTCTGGATGAGGAAGTTCATTTCTGAACTTCAGGTGGTTCCATCCATTGCTAATCCGATACCTCTGTATTGCGATAACAATGGAGCCATGGCTTTGGCAAAGGAACCAAGGTCCCATCAGAAATCCAGACATATCTTGAGGCGGTACCACCTCATCAGGGAGGTAGTGGATCACCAGGATATCGAGGTATGGAGAGTAGACACGAAAGACAACACAGCAGATCCATTCACAAAGGCCATCCCTCAAGTCCAGTTTGAGAAACTGCTCAAGCTGTTGGGCATGCGTACACCGGCAACTGGTTCAAGTGCAGACAGTGGGTACTTATTACATAAACTACAGGCCTTAGTGCAAGTGGGAGATTGTTAGATATGTATGCCATAGAAGCCTGTAATGTATAGGATACTAGGCATGTATAAGTACATAAAAGATCTTTGCTCGAAATGATAGTATGCTATCTTGTTTATCTTCATCTTAACTTGTGTAATATTTCATATCTTTATATGCATGTTGATGAAGCCCTTAGGATTATGCTTGACTACCAGGATTATGATGAGATCATAGTAGTGGGGCATGGATAGTCTATAAGCATATCCTTTAATAGTTCCTAGTCGAGGATATATCGAGACTGGGCATCGGTATTACCAAGTTAGACTAGTGTGTACGTTTCCTGTCCGTGGGGGGCGATGGTTGATTCCACAACCATTGGTGTTTGATATCAAAGATTGTACACAGGTGCTCATTGGAGAATTGGTACACCGAACAGGACTCGTCGAGAACTCCTAGATGGTATATATACCAATTGTCAGATAGCAGTTCTCAGGTGACACTTGTACAGGTTAGTCTGTAGACCCGAGATCGTCATGGAGTCTTGTGTGGTTCCCACTGTACTTTGATTTCCACCCTACCACGGCTCTATTGAGTCGTGCAAATAGGTGGACTTTAGGTATAGTCCCGAATCACATGGAGACAGTGAGCGATAGGAGGTGTTTCATCTCTCCCGGTATAGGGAGTTGATGTCGCGCTATGTTTGATCAGCTAAAACACCTAAATCCCTGGCCAGGGTTCTCGAGGTTTACTGATATGTGTTATCAGTAGTTCCTCGAACTGTTATGAGCCGTAAATAAGCATGACTTATAAAGTTACTGGGTTTTGACATTTACCACCCCTAGACTTCATATGCGACGTATCATACAAAGCGACCGGACTGTACGGTAAGTGTTGCTTGCAGGCTCGTTGGGGTTGTGATGAGTTCGCTCGTCGGCCACCTTTTCGTCATGTACCTGGGTAGCCGTTATGCACAGCTAGTGCCGCTACGTGCTTGTGGTTAAACCCACTGCTAGCGTACTATCGAGTCTTTAGTGTCCCACACAGAGGGTTCCCTCGTTCAGGCAAAAGATGTAGAGGTCGTAAGTTGTTACGGCAGCCGTAAGGTGTTGCGGCAGGGTTTCGATTATGTTCGTGTAATTGTTACAGGAATAATAATCGGAATGATAATACAGGTAGGCTTTGGTTTAAGCCGGATAACGGTATTATATTATTGGATTATTGGTATTCGTATTTTTTGGAATTCGGATACGGGTATACGGTATACGGGATACGGTATACGGAGGGGGGTATTCTTGTAATCGTTACAAGAATACCTTCTAGAAGATGCCACCACATAATACATTATTTATTTTATGAAAATGAATAAATGAGGTGGAAATTAGAAAGTCCAAGCATGATTGAAAGAATGGGTTATTTTATTTTATATTGTTTTGGAGTTACTATTGAACTATGGTGCTAATTTTATAATGCATGCTTCAATTATTTCACTCGAGCCATATCTAATTTCCATTCTTGAATTTTTTTCATAATGAAAAACTCTCTCTCTCCCCTTCTTCTCTCCCCCTTCTTCTTCCTTGCTTTACACTCACATGAGATGTGAATCAAAAGCCAAGGATCAAAGATAATCGAATACACTAATCTCTACATCATCCTATTGACCATTTTTGGCAAACTTGATCTCTAGGTTTAGCTCTTGAGAAGGGTTTTAGCTTGCAAGACAACTCTCGCGTGGATCATCTAGGTCTTGGGGTGGCCAGTGATCGAGCACACCGACAACATCCAAGGAGCCAAGGAGATCATCAAAGAAGACCCGAAGGACCGGATCATCAAGGTATAACCCCTAACATAGTGGATAAGACATCTAGTTAGGGTTTTCTAGTTCTGGTTTAGACAAGATCTAATGGAAAGTGCGTGTTGTATGCAAAGAAAATTTTCGTTTATCACTTCCGCTGCCTCACAAGAGTTGTGGGAGCATGCAACATGCACTAACATTATCAACATGTACGAGACAAACAGTGTAAATACCAGTCTACATGTTAAGATAAAGGTAACCTGATAGCATACTATCATGTCGAGCAAGAAAGTCCTCTCTATATATGTCCAAGCATCCACCATATCACCAATAATGGCCTCTAGGGCATATATATTCCTAACAATCTCCTACTGGCACTAAGGCCAGTTGTTGTAGTATCTCATACCAAACATCCCAAAAGTCTTTCGAATAGCATCTGGGGGATGGCATCGGTGAGTGGATCCTCTGTGTTATCCTCTGTGTCAACTCTTTTGACCTCGATCTCCCGGAGATCAACTATCTCCCTGATCAGGTGATACTGTCTTAGAATATGTCTGGATCATTGACGAGACCGGGGTTCCTAGTCCAAAACCACAGTTCCATTGTCATCACAATACACATGTATTGGATGCCCAATGGTAGAAACCAAGTTCATCCTATGAACTTATTCATCGAGACAAGATCTTTGGCAGCATCGTTGGTAGCGATGTAATTAGCCTCTATCAACGAGTCTGCTACGGCATATAGCTTGGAACCATTCCAACATACCGTCCCTCCACTGAGGGTGAAGACAAAACCCTAGACTGACTTTCATTCGTTCTTGTCACTCTGGAAGCTCGAATCGGTAAAGGACTCCATCTAAAGTTCACCGTTACAATACACCAAGAACATCTCTTTAGTTCTTCTTAAGCACTTAAGAATGTTCTTCACAGCTGTCCAGTGGTTTTCCCAAAGATCTTTTCGATACTTACACACTACACCTAGTGAGTAAGCTACATCTGTTCTGCTATATAACATCGCATACATGATTGACCCGTCTGCCAAAGCATAGGGCATCCTTTTTATGTGAGCCCTCTCCAAATCTGTCTTGAGAGATATCTCTTTGGAGAAAGTGATTCCTGGACAAGCAGGTACATTACCACGTTTAGAATCATCTATACTAAACCCCTTTAGTATGGTATCTATGGATTGGGACAATCCCGAATCCATTTAGATCTATCTCTATATCCCCAAGATGTAGGAGGCATCAGTTAGATCTTTTATGGGGAACCTGTGTGATAAGAGGTGCTTGACCGAGTGTAGCATAGGAACATCGTTTCCAATCAAGAGTATGTCATCCACGTACAATACGAAGAAGACAACCATACTCTCTACAACCTTCTTATTTATACATGGTTCATCTACCTTTTTGATGAAGTCAAACTATTTTACAGCTTCATCAAAACAGATGTTCCATCTCCGCGATGCCTGCTTTAACCCATAGATGGATTTGAGCAGCTTGCACACGCTTTCGCTGCTCCCACTATCTACGAAGCCCTCTGGCAGTGTCATATACACGCTCACTTCTAAATAACCATTTAGAAAAGCGGTTTTGACGTGAAGTCTGCTAAATTTCGTAGTTGTGGTATGCAGCAATGGCAAGTAGAATCCTGATGGACTTAAGCATAGATTTGAAAGTTTCAACATATTGCTAATAGATATTGGGGCACCCTATGAGATTTGAAAGTTTCAACATATCGCTAATACATATTGCTGCATACCATCAGTCCCCGAAAGGAATTAGGCAACTTAGCAGTACTCATTATAGGGCGCACCATATCTCATAGGGTGCGACTCCTCCACCCCGATATAGCATTGTGTTGTGGTGTATACGGAAGGGTAAACTGAGAGAGATTCTTATTCTCTTTTAAATAATCACGGAATTCCGTGCTCAAGTATTCTCTTCCCCGATCATATCGAAGGACTTGAATACCTTTACCCATCTTGTTCTCATCTTCGTACTTATATTCCTTGAAATTCTCAAAAGATTCAGATTTGTGTTTCAACAAGAACACATATCCGTACCTTTAGAGAACATCAATGAATGTAATAAAGTACGCAGAACCATCCCTGGCATGTGTAGATATAGGACCGCATACATCACCATCTATCTGTCCAAGAGTTCAGTGGCTCTTTTCTCTATTTCCAATAAACAGAGATTTGGTCACCTAGACTTTGAGACATAACTGGCAAGTTTCATAAGATGTAAATTCGAACGGATTCAAATATGCATCCTTATGGAACTTTAGCAAGTCTTGTCTCATCGACAAGACCTAGTCTACAATGCCTTGAGACAACTTCGTTCATTTCTAAACTGTTCCTCTTGTGTGTGTTCTGTACGTTTTGAACTGTAGTATGATACAAAACGTGTACACTGTTATACAACATACCTTACCCAATCAACACTTGATTTAGGAAAACATTCACAATATTTTGGTACAGAATAACAGTCGGTTAGAATCAATGTATTACCAACAGATAACACTAGGTGATATCTGCCAACTGCTTTAACTGGAAAAATTGCACCTTTCTCAGTTCTCTACCTATCTGTAGCCCATGTAACAAATTACATATATGGGATCCCGATCCGGTATCCAATACCTAGGACGTAGACCAAACCGAGAATTAGTTCTTGGTTACGAACACACCCGAAGACTATGCATCAGCATACTTTTTCTTCGTATGGGTGGCGTGGGAATCCGAATATTCTCCTATTTCTTGCTCAGACTTATGACAATCATAAGATAGAGCAGAACTTAATCCGGTATAATAAGTAGGTCCGGTCAATAATCCATATTATTATCTTGATTAAGGCATGTCATTGGTCGCTACCAGGAGACAGAGAAGGATAATTATTTTGCGTGCGCTCTTTGTAAGATTAGATTGGTTATTTTATCTAATCATGATGGCTCCCACTGTTTTTATCAAATCTTTTTTCAAACCCTAAAAGGTAATGCTAGCCGTGATTAATTATACCCTACAAGTTCGCCAATCGTTCGGCCAGGCTAGTGTCGGTACATTAAGGGAGGTTCCTCGTGCTTTCGAACGGACCTAATTAAAATAAACCTCGTTTCCCTAGAGACATAACCCCGTTGACACCTTTCTAGACACCTACTGGATTAGCTAATTGCAAAGTGCAAAACTCTCGCAGGAGTAACTCTTACTCTTATTGGGTATCGCGATACAACTATCATATAGAAGGTATGCAATCTCATTGCAAATTTCAACACTTAAAATTCCCGATAATGTTTTTACCCCTAACGTCCTATGACCTTGACGCAGGCCAACAAACCATAAGGCGTTAGTCAAGTTCAGCCCGTTCATTTCTTGATTGAATTAAACCCACCCGCATGACCCTTGACAAAGGCCAACAAAGTCGCATGACTACCCTAATCCAATCGCATCACATGCTGCAGATAAGCACTAATTCAGCTACCGCACATTACGCCTTAACGCAGGCCAACAAACGTAGCACGAATACTAAAATAGCACTTATATGAAATGACGGAGGGCTACGCAAGTTTTTAAAAAAACCATGAGCGAAATGAACAAGATATCGTTGTAGAATCTAGTGATTTTGAAAAGGAGTGTTTTTTAGTCTTTTGCTAGTTTCGCTAAGTGGTCACACCCAGTGAAGGGATCTCGGCTCTTTCCTCATCGAATAAGGTGCAAGATATTCAGGAATACCACTATGCAAATCAAGAACTAGAGAAGCAATAAAAAACAAAACCGAGTGAGTTGTAGCATTTTCTAGTTTCGCTAAAGTGGTCACTCCCGGTGAAGGGATTTCGGCTTTTTCCTGATCGAATGAGGTGCTGGATTTTCATCAAGGAATACCTCTATGCAAAGCAAAAAAGTAAAGCTACCTCTTTTTGAAAATTTGATTCTACAACATCTTTAGGTTTCTTTCTTTTCATTAATCTCATTAATGAAGTCTCATCATTTATTGTTTCCTAAACCTTACAGAAAAGTAAAACGAAAATAGAACGTACGCTTATGCCATCAGCATTCGCCACTGGGCCCCGTCTTGCACCGTTAGGTTACTTAACTACCGGCAGAGCGGGGGCTGGACTAGCACGGGTGCAAATCATAAGGAACGTTTATTATATATCATATATATAATACAACATTCGTCTTACGCAGTTATATGATCAACATCACAGAACCAAGCAGCAGAAGCAACATATGAAATATTGGATATACTTGGATTTCTGCGTGTTAAATTTAGCCAGTAATGTAAAACACGGATTCCACGGTCGTGATGAATATCCAAACCCACATCTCTAGACCCCTACGAGAGCGGCAAGTAACCCTGCCAATTCTAGAGTTAGGAGACCCGGTCTCAACTCCTTAAGATGGTCTCCCACTGGACTCTAGAACCCGAATACTTGTGCTCCCCGCCTTGGTTCTATCCTAATGCGGAAAAGTAAATAATATACAACAGTGGTTACATCATCCTCAACCCGGAAGTGCCCTAATAAAAGAATATTACATACATATTTTACATGAATGAAAATTGAAAAACTCTCATCTCACATAAAACCATCGGCTATTCAATCACAACGATCTAATAAAACATATCAGCGACACATAATATCACATATCATCAACGTAAGTAAATACGCGTATCCCAAATTCCGTTGACATATAACAACGAGATTTGGGATACCCCACGTATTACACTTACGGTCGCAGAAAAGAAATGTAAAACTGCAATAATTAGAATCCGCATATCCTTAGACATCATAAACCCCGAATATCTCACATTCCGAATTTCATCCCTAACTTTATAAACCCCGCATTTTAGTCTCATATCAGAAACACTTTTCGATAATTTAGTCAGGTAATTCAATAGGATTCCCGACTACCCGATCGAATACGCGTCGGAAACTATAGTAGATGGCCGCACCCCCGATGTCGTATATGTTAGTGTAATATGCCCTACAGGCCATTATTGTATAATACTAGTTTGTATATTACATTTTGGAAGCTTAGGATATATACACGGATTTATGACAGTCTTTCTCGATATAGTAGTATGCTACTTGGTTTGTATCTATCTTAATATGTGTATATGTTTCTTTTAACATATCGCTAATACATATTGATAGAGCCCTCAGGATCTTTGCTTGACTACCAGCGTTGTGATGGCAGTCACACTAGTGGGTGCTGGGAAGTGTATAAGCACATCCTTATACAGGTCCCTAGTTATAAGATTATCGAGACAGGGCATCGATGCTCCAAAGTAGAATAGTGTATACGCTTCTCATCCCAGCAGGGGAGATGGTCTGTCCCACAGCCATCAGTATGTCATACTAGAGATAGTATGCAGGTGCTCATTGGGTTATGAGTTACACTGGACGGACTCGTGGGGTACTGCTGGTTGGTACTATACCTATCGTCAGGTAGCAGTTCCCAGGTGACGTGGGTACAGCTTAGTCCGTTGACTTGACACTGCTACTTCGCCTTAAATGTGTTCCCACTATTTTTAGATTACTATCCTACCACGGCTCTGCTGAGTCGTGCAAACAGGTAGTAGTTGGGTGCAGTCGCGAAGCACTTGGAGGCAGTGGCGGTTAGATAGGATTCGTCTCTCCTGGTATTGGGGCTTGATGTCGCACTGTGTTCGGAAAGTCGTTACACAAAGTCCCTGGCCAGGACAAGCGAGATTTACTGGTAGGTACTCTAGTTGTTTCTCAGGGTGTTTTTGGCCGCACTCCGACATGACTTATTGAACTATTAGGGGTCTGAGGCTTGCCGCCCCTAGGACCGATATGCGACACTCTTAGACGAACAGACCGGACTGTATGGAGGACTGTATAAAGATTGCCACAGACAGGCTCAGTAGGAGTTTGGATGAGCTTGCTCATCGGCCTTCTTATCGACAGATACCTATGTAGCCGTTACGTGCAGCTAGTACCGCTGACGTGCTTGTGGTTAAACCCACTGCCAGCGTACTGTCGAGTCTTTAGAGTCCCACACAGAGGGTTTCCCAGCTTCGGGCGAAACAATGTAGAGGTCGTATGGTTTTGCGACAAGGTTCGATCACATGCGTGTACTTGTGCGCGTGTGATGTTCGAGCGGACCATACTAGTGGGCTTTGGTTTAAGCCGGATCCTAGTATTTGATTATTGGATTAGTTTCGTCTCATTGTATTCGAGTTTCTCGGAAAACGGATGCGGGTATGTATATACAAATGAGAGGGGGTATAGAAGGAGACACCACATTAAGGTTTTGATCATTGACTTGGTCAAAACAAATATGAGGTAGAGAAAAGTTTTTGTTATTTTTGGTAAATGATAATTTTGTGGCATGTCTACTTATGTTGACCATTTGACTTGTATTGACTTTTTGACTTTAGATATTTTTGTGAGATATTTTGAGACTTAGATATTTTGATGAGATATTTTATTGTGCCATGCTTATGGTCATGTCAAGCTAGCCATTCCATTGATCAATTATTATTTATAAAGAACATTTCTCTTTCCTCAAAAGTTCACTCTCTCCTTCTCCCTCTCAAATCTTAGTGTCTCATGTGTTGATAATCAAGGGTTAGTGAGACCAAGCTACCCAAAATCACACTCTACTCATTCTAGGTTACTTAGTTTAGCACACCATGTGATCTAGTTGCCTCAAATTGGAGGTTTAGCTCAAGGTTGGAACTTATGGGCGGATCTTCTACTACTTAGAGAAGCCAACGAGGAGGTGCTATCCATTTCAACTCCAAGGAGCTCGCGAAGTGAAGGAGGACAGCAAGAAGAGAAGAAGGACTTGAAACTTTAGGTATAATCTTCTTACATAGTAGATAAAACCTCTATTTAGTTTATTAGTTATGGTTTCGCTAAGATCTTGGAGTTCAAGTCGATGTTACCTTGTTAGAAAAATCGTTTTTTACCCGTTCCGCCTCCCCGCAAACTAGTGGGGTGTGTAACGTCAACTTACAGTCTACCAAGTGCACTTAGGCGGAACACCGTAGCCGCGAGCACCCAAGTGGATGCTATTGGCAATGGGGTTCTCCTACAGTCACTTGGTTGGGGAAACAGGATGAGGTTATCGAGTAAACTTATTTGGCGAGTATTCGCATATGATACGTGATTGCGACGGAGTTTCGATCCGATTCGAAACTTCATGGCAATCGATCTACCGAGACTAAAACGCTAGATTTATAATCACTAACTAGTTTTCACAAAACTAATTAAATGTGGATTCCAACTACTGCATCCATATCAAACTAAACCCGAAACGACGAAACAATTACGACTACGAAACACTCCGTATCAGCTCTAATAGAACTGTTAACATCACATGCAAACTGGGTTAATCAAACAATACCTGAAACCCCAAAATCAAGTCCACAGAACACAAAAAAATTTCGAGCCAAAACGAAGTTTAGAAAACCGGTGAGGCCTGTTTTTCGTGGGTTTTCGCCCGGTCAAATTTGATGTTTTGGCCTCAAATTTCTGCAGTGTTCTAGTTGTATCACATACAACATTATCCAGTTGCTTAAAAAATTTTTAGAGATCATTTTAAAATTGACAGAAACTTGATTTATGGTTTTTGGTGTTTCGGAGTTTTTCGGTTTCGTGGTTCTTATTATATTGTCTAATCTTCTAGCTTAGGCTCTGATACCATTCATATCTACCTTAGCACCACCATGAGGTCCAAGTGACATCAAGCATGCCAAATTCATATTTTTATGGTGCTAAGCCAGACTAAACAAGATCTTTAGCTAGTTGATTAGGGTTTTAGTTTTGATATCTACTAAATTTTAAGAAGTGAAAAAAGGCTATACCCTAGTAGATCGAGTCCTTCACTTCACATGCTCCGTGTAGTAGTCCCACGACTCCACTAGGCTCCACTTAAGGTTTTGGACGAGCTTCCTCCGATGACCTTCGTGCCGAAGATGATCCACGCGAAGTCCCTCCAACTCAAACTACCTCTACACTAAACTCTTTAGTGTAGGAAACACACTATACTCGATCGCTAGTAAAATGTAGGATAGTGAAGTTGGGGATAAGAAAGCTCATAAGTTTGGGTTCAAGCTTCATGGTTCACATCACATATGAGGGTTGAAGCTTCAACCATGACATTGAGGAAGAAGAAGAAGCTAGAGAACATGAGAGCAAAATGAGAGCAACTCAAGAAAAAATGGCCAAGTGTTGAGAATGAGCTTAGAATGAATAGCAACCCTTGACCCCCACTCATTCAAGCATGTAATTTTGCAATATAAAATTGCAACCATGCTTGAATAGTGAGTCAAGATGAATAAACAAATATAAAGCCCATGCTTGCAACCATGCTCTCATTTCCACCTCATTTCTATTTTTCTCAAAAATAGAAGTCATGCCATGCAACACACACACACACACACACATATATATATTAATACATATAAGAAAATATTTAGTGAGTTAATGATATTAGTTAAGACATAATTATATCACATATAATATATATCACATTATTAAATCAACACTTGATTTAATAATTCAGTTATATCACATATAACCGTATAATTTCATATATCTGTATATCACATTATCAAATCAACACTTGATTCGACAATCAGGTTATATCACATCTAACCGAACCGATAAAAGACAACTGCCAGATTACGATACGGTATTACATACACGTATTTAATCAGGCCCACACACATATCACATATATGTTCTACTTTGTTTCGCTTGAACCAGGTAACTTCTGTGTGGGATTCTAAAGACTCGTCAATACGCCAGCAGTAGGCGATGATCACATCAGTCACCTACAAGCCGTCAGCGGTACTAGATGGACGCAACGGCTACCCGGGTATTGAGCGATATGAAGATAAACAAGCAAGCTTGTCTATAGTCTCCATGAAGCCTATCAGTAATACTACCGTAAAGTCTGGTCTTTTCGTCTGATATGTCTCATATTATGTCTACGTCAGACCACAGTAACGTGATAAGTCATGCCGATGTCTGGCCTATAACGGTTAGAGAAACTAATGATAACACTTATCAGTAAATCTCAACAGTAGCCCTGGCCAGGGACATCCAGTTATAGCCAATCGAGCATAGCGCAACATCAACCCCAAATACCGTAGAGACGAAACCCCTCCTATCCCTCATTTCCTCCATGTCTTAGGACTGTACCCAAAATCCACCTCTTTGTAAAACTCCTCTTGAGCATGGTAGGGAGAAAATCAAAGCAAAGTGGGAGCCATACAAGACTCTATGACGATCTCGGGTCAACAGACTAACCTGTACCAGTGTCACCAGAGGACTGCTATCTGACGATAGGTATACTACCAACTAGGAGTCATGGCGAGTCCGTTCGGTGTACCTATTCTCCAATGAGCACCTGTGTAAAATCCTTGATTTCACACACCAATGGTTGTGGAATCAACCATCGCCCTCTAAGGGACAAGAAACGTACACACTAGTCTACTCTGGAATATCGATGCCTTAGTCTCGTTATTCCCTCGACTAGGAACTGATTAAAGGATGTACTTTTGGACCACCCCGGCCCCATTAGTAAGATCTCATCATAATCCTGGTAGTCAAGTACATATCCTAAGGGCTTTATCAACATGTAAGAGACAGACAGTATAAATACCAGTCTACATGTTAAGATAAAGGTAACTTGATAGCATACTATCATGTCGAGCAAGAAAGTCCTCTATATATATGTCCAAGCATCCACTATATCACCAATAATGGCCTCTAGGGCATAAATTATTCTAACATTTTATACGAACACACACGCCATTGGTATTTGTTATGTCACGAACACTTTAGAACTTGTTTAATAATCATTATCTGTGAATTTGCATCATGTAAGATATGTAGTCTTCTAGTCGTATATTTCATTGCATCAGGATGGATATGTATATTTCTACTCATATACTTCATTGTGTCATCATTCGTATATAGTCTTCTAGTCATACATCGTATTGCATATCATTGATATGATAAACACCATCATTACTCACATATGCATATATTATGATTCTCTTGGAGATTTCAGTATTCCTGAGATTTCTGGATTTGGGGAAAACCGCAAGAATTTTATAAACTTATTATCATTTTAAAATGCAAGTCGCGGTTTTCTCATGATATGATGTGTGTGGCGTCCATTATGAGTTTTCTCGGTTCTTGAGCCACGTAAGTACGTATACCCGATTCTAAGAGTGAGGAGGAACCGTCTGCGGGTACATGGTGGACCTGGTGAGGTGCCCCGGGGCAAGAAGGTCGTATAGAGAGACGTTGAGCCTGGCAGGGAACACTACCTACCGGTGATTATTGACCCGGCGGTCATCCGAAGGATACCGACCGGAGTCGTGTGATTTGGCAGATTTGAGGGCCGATCTAAGAGACGGCTACCGAGATTTGATATATATATTGTGTCGATAGTTGACATGGATTTCTGTCAATTTAATTTGATGATACTCCAATTTTATTATACAAAAATTTTACTAAGATAATAACACAGATTTTTCTCATACCAGATATATCCAGATTTCGTGTTTGGTCATTAATTCATGTCGCATTCATACTAGTGCATTCGCATCTTAGTTATATACATAGGGTGTGAAGCATTTGCGTGCATGCTTGCGATAGCCTTATTAGATGTTACTTACTACTCACGAGTTGAAAACATACCCTCGTTGTGCAACAATGTCTTGCAGGACCGACCCATCAGCATAGCAGCGGCGGGCGCACTTCTTCTTTGCTTCGACTTGAGAGCTTTGCTTGTAGGTGGGTTTTGTGAGGATATTCTTTTGTTCCCACCATGTATATTTACCTTGCATCTAGTACACTCCATCTACCATTTCTATATGTGGCTTAGAGACTGGGCTGTGAGGCTTGAATTATTTTGTTTTCTAGTGTCGAGCTCATGTGAGCCGACTTGATGTTTTCTTATTCTTGCTTTTTATAAGGTTTTTCATATGATTATGATATATCTTGCATGTGGTTGTGTTCCTCTATTCGGCGAAGAGCTAGCTCCCACTTGGGGATGCTTTTATTCATTACTTATACATATTCATGTTTTGTACCCGTCTGGGGCCGGTTTTTACAAAGGAAACTCTACCGAAATTTTCAGAAAACTTGATGCTTTTAAAACGCTTTGATGTAACTCTAATTTTTGTTAAAATCACTTTTTAAAAAAACAAGTATTTCTTCACTCTAATGCATTTTAATGGTTTAGATTTCTGAGCTTTGGCTTACTTAGATTACGTTACGCCTGAAGACGTTGCGTAATTTATGTGCCAGTCATGTTCCACACATTCGGGTCGTGACAAAGTTGGTGTCAGAGCGTTAGGTTTTATCTTTCTAACTGTAGGATGACCCTTGGTATGATGGAATAGGTGACTTAAGCAGAGTGACGTAGCGTGTGTATGTTCCGTGGCATAATCACGATACGATACTCCGCCTAAGTAACCTTGGGATATATATTTTCTTTTAATTCCTTCCTTGATTCCATATATCCTTTGATTGATTCTAATATTCTTATCAAATCCTATTTCTTCTTCCAGCCACTATGCCACTGAAGAGTATGAGGGCCCAGAGGGCTGCCGCCCGAGATTTTGTTAGAGCAGGCTTGTCCGAGACGAGGACCGACCAGGGCAGTACGCCTACCCTTCAGGGACAAATTGATCCCCCTTCTCCAGGCCAGATAGCTAGGCTGGAGGTGAGCATTAAGGATTTGCGCCAGATGGTTAGATCCTTAGTTGAGGCCATCCAGCACTGAGATCCAAGGATGTTCCTCCTACTACGGGGGCTGTGATCGTACCTACTGCCCAGACAGCTGTACCTGCTGCTACCAAGACTATCCCAGCATCACTACAAGAGTTTAGGAGGCTGAAGCCTCCAGTTTTCACAGGCAAAGACGCAGCGGAGGATCCATAGATATTCCTCGACAGGATGGCCAGGATTTTCCGTTCATTGAGATGTTCCGATGAGAGATCATTCGAGCTTGCGAGCTTTCATATGGAGGGTCTTGCTCAGACATGGTGCGAGTCAATCGAGAGAGGCCGAGCTACAGGCCTACCTCCTATGACCTGGGATGAGTTCACGGCGGTGTTTCTTGCTCATTTCCTTCTATAGAGTGTCAGAGATGCTCGAGCCTGTAGTTTTGAGTCTTTGCGCAAGACTCCTGGTATGGCAGTGTCCGAGTATGACGTTAAGTTCACTCGGCTATCCAGATATGCTCCTTACCTGGTAGACACTGAAGAGAAATGCATAAAGAGATTCGTACGAGGACTTGACACACATCTCTTTCTTGCTATCGGCGCCCAGCACTTTAATACATACGCAGCAATGATAGACGCACCCATTTTAGTGGAGGAGCGCATCTCTGAGGCTACAGTGCCGAAGCAGATTTGTACAGGTATATCATCTCCAGTACGTTTTGGCAGAGATATGATAGGCAGAGGCTATCGTGGTAGTCTAGGAATGATGCGAGGCCAGTTGTTCAGGTCTTATTTACCGGGTCAGCAGCCATCACCAAGATGTTTCCGATGTGGGAGTCCGCAGCACCGTGTCAGACATTTTACCATGAGGCGACAAGGTGAGGCCACCGTTCCACATGTGACTTTACCACCTTCACCCCCTCCCCCGAGCAAATTACCTCCTACACCTGTTGTTGCTCCATGGCAGATCGATGCCCCAAGTGGCCATGGACGTGGCGGTTAAAAGTCTACCCTAGCACCACTATGAGGCTGTAGTAGCATCAAGCATGGAAAATTTAAATTTTTCTAGGCGCTAAATTAGACTAAGATAATAACTAGAAGATTATGGTTTCCTATGGTGATATCATGGAACTAAAGAGAAAGAAAGAGCATACAACATTTGATGACTTTTTCCTTCTCTTTTAAAGCTCCAGATTGTAGTCCACGCAACTCCACTAGGCTCCTCTTCAAGTTTGAACGAGCCTCCTCCGTGATCTTCGCGCCGAAGACGATCCACCCGAAGTCCCTCTAGCTTAAACTAACTCTTCACTAAACAATCTTTAATGAAGGAAACACAGTATCTTTAGTGAAGGAAACAAACTACACTTGATTGCTAATCAAGTGTGGATGGTGGAGTAGGGGTTTGGTTTAGCTCACTAGTTTGATCAAAACACCATGGTTCACATCACATGTGAGGGGTTGGAGTTTTGATGCATGAAGAGAAAGAAGAAGAAGAAGTAGAGAGCTCAAGAGAGCAAAACAAGAAAATAATGCAAGTGAAGAATGATATGAGTATGGCTACCCCCTTGACCCTCACTTATTCAAGCATGGAATAAATTGCAATATAAAATTGCAACCATGCTTGATTAGTGAGTCAAGAGTAATAAACAAATAATAAATCCCATGCCTCACATTCCTCCTCTTTTTATGTTTTCCAAAAATAGAAATTCATGCCATGCTTCATATATATATATATATATATATATATATATATATATCACACACACACACATACACACACACATATATATATTAATGTATATAAGAAAATATAAAGTGAGCTAATAATATTAGTTAAGATATAATTATATCAAATATAATATATATCACATTATTAAATCAACACTTGATTTAATAATCCAGTTATATCACATATAACCGACTAATTTCATTTATCTATATATCACATTATCAAATCAACACTTGATTCGATAATCCGGTTATATCACATATAATCTGACCGATATCAGATAACTGCCAGATTACAATACGGTATAACATACTCGTATTTAATCAGGGCCCCTCGCACATATCATCATATGTGCCCTACATCGTTTCGCTTGAACCAGGAAACTTCTGTGTGGGGTTCTAAAGACTCGTCAATACGCCAGCAGTCGGTGATGATAACATCAGTCACCCATAAGCCGTCAGCAGTACTAGCTGGACGTAACGGCTACCCAGGTATTGAGCGATATGAAGATCAACAAGCAAGCTTGTCCATACTCTACATGAAGCCTATCAGTAACACTTACCGTACAGTCCGGTCTCTTCATCTGATATGTCGCATATCGAGTCTAGGGGTGGTAAGCGTCAGACCCCAGTAACATGATAAGTTATGCCGATGTATGGCCTATAACGGTTCGAGAAACTACTAATAACTCTTATCAGTAAATCTCAGCAGCAGCCCTACCCAGGGACTTTCAGTTATAGCCAATCGAGCATAGCACAACATCAACCCCCAATACCGGGAAAGACGAAACCCCTTCTATCGCTCATTGCCTCTATGTGACTCGGGACAGTACCCAAAATCCACCTGTTTGCACGACTCCTATGAGCCATGGTAGGGAGGAAATCAAAGCACAGTTGGAGCCACAAAAGACTATATGACGATTTCGGGTCTCAGACTAACCTGTACCAGTGTCACCAGAGGACTGCTCGCTGATGATAGGTATACTACCAACGAGGAGTCCTTGGTGAATCCTGTTCGGTGTACCCATTCTCTAATGAGCACATGTGTACAATCTTTGATGTCAAACACCGATGTCTATGGGACCTGATTGATACGTTTTTATCGTGTTATATTTAGAAAGAATTTTGAAATTACCGCAATCAAAAACGGTGTCGCGTGTAGCGAGCCGTGATGAGTATGGGTCGTCCGCAGGGAGATGGTAGGTTTATTTAGGCTTGTTTTAAGGAGTTAGTATTGTAACTTGGTTTGTTGTTTACACTAAGTGTTGTAACAATGATATGTTTAATAAAAAGACTTGTTAAGGATAGTTTTAGGTTAGCTTGCAGGAGGATGATGTTTGCTTGTTCCTTATAGACCCAACTTTGATATTGATACGAAGGCAATAGGCAACAACGTGGATTGGGAAATTGAAATACGGTATTTGCGATTTTGAGCAAAATGCGTATTCCTTGTTCCTTGTCCTTCCGTTGATGTCTCTTGACCTTAGCCTTTGGCAAAACACTTGCAATCCGGTCACGATTAGGATTCACCGCTATCGTGGTTGGATAGGATGCCTAATGGAATGGAATAGCAAATAGTTTGCTCGGAGTTTCAAATGCAAAGTTAAGGTCTTTAAGGTTTTAGCAAAAAAAATCTCCTAACACAAACCATATTCTACCCTTAACAAGTAAATCGATTACTCACACATGATACCAAAATAAAAAAAGAAACGAGTAAGGCAACATAAAAAATAGCAAGAAAAGAAAAGTTAAAGTTAGAAAGTTAAGAACCGGTAAATTCAATGTGCAAATATCGTCAGTTGTTCTTTAATCCCATACCAATGTGAAATCAAAATACCAAACTTTAAGATTACAAGCTCACTAAAGAGGTTGCAAGATCAAAGTAAAGCAATGATTTCACAAGTTCAAAGTATGCAGAAAGAAAGACATATGTAATGAATTGAGAACTTTATTGAATTTCAAACATGATTCAACTAATCTTAAAGTCAAGAACCTAAATCTTAAGCTTACAAGTTCAATGAAGAAGTTGCAAAGTCAGGACAAAGGGGCAAGAGCTCAAAGGTTCGAAAGAAAAGCAAGTTTCAAATTACAAGAGTTCTAAAGAAAAACTAAAGAAAAAGTATCCATTCCCCTTGCACCTTGATCTGGTATTTATAGGCTTCAATCTCAAGTAAACAAACAATAAAAATAACATGATGTGACCCAGATAAACCACTAGAAGAAAAATGGGGCAAATTGGAGCAAGAAAAACTGGTGGCGCCGGTTTTTGGGGAGGTCTCACCGGTTTTTTGTAGGCCAATGGGTCTCGTCTTGGTTCTGTGATGTTGTGTGTGTAGGTTTACTAGGCACTCTCACAAGGGTCTATAAGGCATCAACCTTGCCCGATTCAAAATTTAGACATGCCGAACAACCCTAACCAAGATCTTTAAACTAGAGATTAGGCGAAACAAAGCATGTTAAACACTTTAACATATATGAGTTTGGGATTACAACCTTTGTAGTCCGGTCCTTCACTTCATAAGCTCCGTGTTGAGGTCCCTTCGCTGCGATCATCATGTACCCGGACTCTAGAGAGGCTCCACGAAGAGAATGATGCAAGCTTGCTTCCGATCGTCGATAACAAAGATGATCTACCTTGAAGTTTCATTAACACAAGCTCTCACTTATAAATGAAGTGAACACCCTAATCTAAATGGCTAGGATAGATTAGGATGATGAAATAGGATTTTAGCTCTCATTTATTTTCATTAACTCACTCATTTTCATCATTTCATAAAAAGCTAGAAAGCTTTTCATGCAAGAAGCAAAAAGAAGAAGAATGAATCCTTTTGTGATGAACAATGAATAAAACCCATGGTTACAAATACAACCCTTGAGTTACTTTAACTCATGTAGAGATTTAACCTAGGGTGAAAGGTTTGGGTTGGGTTAAATAATATCTTGCAAAAATATCAACACATAATATCTTTGTAAGAAACAAAACACAAGCTTCTAGAAGCTTCAAGAAGAAGTTAACCCAAATCAAACCCTAACCATGTTTAATCTCCACTAATCATGTTGCATTAATAACCATAACATGTTACAATATTATATATCACATATATAATATTTATTGTAACAAAATAAAATAATACAATTAAAATATATCGCATATATATCAATGTATTACCCGAGTGAGAAAAAGAATCTTTTAGTGAGCTTATATTAGTTAATGTAATTTAATATATCAAATATATAATTATACATTAAATTATCGAATCAACACTTGATCCGATAATCCGGCTATTTCAAAAATAACCGACAAATATAATCTGTATCAGTTCATCGAATCAACACTTGATCCGATGACCCGGCTATATCACATATACTCGGCCGATATCTCATATCGTGAGAATCTAATACGGTATCACATATCGCATTATCCTCGGTCATGCACATATCACATATGTGCTCCTACTCCGTTTTTCCTGAGCCAAGAAATCTCTGTGTAGGACTCTAAGGAATCGTCAATACGCCGGCAGTAGGTGACGATCATATCAAACACCCACAAGCTGCAAGCGGTCAAATAAACGTAACAGCCACCCAGGTATTGAGCGATCAGAAGATCAACAAGCAAGCCTGTACATTCTCCTGCGAATCTAATCAGTAACACTCCCGTACAGTCCGGTCTCTTCGTCTGATATGTCGCATATCTCGCCTAGGGGTGGTAAACGTCAGACCCCAGTAGCTTGATAAGTCGTGTTGATATGAGGTCTATAACAGTTCGAGAAACTACTGATAACACTCACCAGTAAATCTCAGCAACCCTGACCAGGGATTTCCAGTTATAGCCAATCGAGCACAGCACAACATCAACTCCCTATACCGGCAGAGACGAATCCCCTCCTATCACTCATTGCCTCCATGTGATTCGGGACTGTATCCAAAAGCTACCTTTTTGCACGCTCTCTTGGACGTGGTATGATGGAAATCAAAGCACAGTGGGAATCACACAAGACTCTATGACGATCTCGGTTCTACAGACTAACCTGTACCAGTGTCACCAGAGAACTGCCATCTGACGTGAGGTATAATACCATCTGGGAGTTCTCGGCGAGCCCGTCCAGTATACCCAATCTCTACTGAGCACCCGTACACCGTCCTTGATGTCAAACACCGATTGATATGGGATCATCTATCGCCCATCATATGGGTCAAGATGCGTATACGCTAGTCTACTCTGGTGTATCGATGCCCTGTCTCGATACACCCTCGACTAGGAACAGTTATAGGATGTACTCTTCGACTACCATTGCCCCACTAGTATGATCTCATCATAGTCCCAGTAGTCGAGTACATATCCTAAGGCTTTATCAACATGTAACATAGAGACAATCAGAGTATATGTTAAGATAAAGTGCAACCGGATAGCGTACTATCATGTTGAGCAAGAAAGTCCTCCCTATATATGACCAAGCATCCACTACAATATACATCATATATACAGTAATGGCCTCTAGGGCATACATATAACTAACAGTGTGCACTCCACAAGTCTACTGGAATTGCTAGATTTCTTGATAACAACCTGGGCTGCTTAGTAGCTTTTGGAGGGAAATCTTAATGCTTCAAATCACATCAACTCTTTTAGCATTTAATGCACTTGTTCCCTATGTAAGTCCACGTTGCGACCCCCGGTTCTTACGGGGAGGCGGAAACGGTATAAAATCAAAATTTTAACGCAAGAGGCAACATGGACTAAGCTAGGTCGGGATCTTTACCTAAACTAAAACTAGCAAACTAAGCTAAAGATATTTAGCTACTCGGATGAAGATGGTTATACCTAAACTTGAACTCCTTCTCTTTAAGCTCCGATGGTGGTTCGATGGCTCCTTCTCGTTGTCTCCGTACGCCGAAGATAGATCCACTTGAAAGCTCCAACCTTTAGCTCCTTCTTCGTTCTTTGAAGAAACTAGTTCACTTGGTTTGCTAAACCTAGTGAACTAGAATGAGTAGAGAGGAAATAGAATGGGATTTTATCTATGGTTCTTGATTCTCAACTCATGAGACAAGAGAACCATAGATCAAGTGAGGGAGCAAGAGGTTGAGGGTGAGAGCAAGAGGAGAGCTCAAGAACAAGAGAGAGAATGAGCAAGAAAGAATGAGCAACTCTTTTGTCTTTCACCCTCTCATAATCCAAAGTGATCATAACTCATCATATCAAAAAAGTCTTATGTGATGGTTAGAAGCAACCATAACCTTATCATGTCATGCACTCATTTTCCTCAAATGAGCAAGCAAGTAAAAGTCTTTGGCATGAAATGATAACCATGGTTATCATGATGGTCAACTAGTCAAGCCTAGTCAACCGGTCAACAAGTCAACAAAAGTCAACAAAAGTCAACAAAGTCAACAAGTCAACAAAAGTCAACAAGTCAACAACCATATCACCATAATACTTAATTAATATAATAGTTAATCACATATCATATTCTTATTAGGGTTGAGCAAAAAGTCAAAAAGTCAACGGTCAACTGTCAACAACCCTAATGAGAATCCGCTGTCTGTGCCTCCCTGTCAACTGTGCATACACACCCGCATCCGCATTCCGAGGAACACGAATGCAAACTGGATAAATCCAATCCCATAAGGTACACTAGGATCTGGCTTAAACCAAAGCCCGCTAGTGTAAACTGTCCGGACACTGTACGTGCACAAGTGCACGGATGTGACCGAACCCTGTCGCAAAACCATGCGACCTGTCGCAATACCATGCGACCTCTACTCTTTTGCCTAAAGGCGAAAAGCTTTCTGTGTGGGACTCTAAAGACTCGACATTACGCTGGCAGTGGGTTTAACCACAGACCGCAAGCGGCACTAGCTGTGCGTAACGGTCCCCAGGTAATGCCGACAAGAAGACCGACGAGGCGAAACCCATCTGAACTCCTACTGAGCCTGAGTGTGACATTCTCCGTACAGTCCGGTCTGTTCGTCTGATACATCGCATGGCGGGCCTAGGGGGCGGTAAACGTCAGTCCCCCAATAGCGGTACAAGTCGTGCCGGAGCGAAGCCCAAAACACCCTGAGATAACACTGGAAACCTACCAGTATATCTCGTTTGCCCTGGCCAGGGACTACTCGTGTAATGGCTCTCCTAGACACAGCGCGATGTCAACCCCCAATACCGGGAGAGACGAATCCTGTCTAACCGTCACTGCCTCCAAGTGCTTCGGGACTGCACCCAACCACCACCTGTTTGCACGACTCCTTTGAGCCGTGGTAGGGTAGTGATCAAAGTACAGTGGGAACACACCCGAGGCGAAGTGACAGTGTCAAGTCAGCGGACTAAGCTGTACTCATGTCACCTGGGAACTGATAACCGACGATAGGTATAATACCAACTAGTCAGTTCCCGACGAGTCCTGTCCAGTGTACCCGTAACCTAACGAGCACCCGCATACTATCTCAAGTACGACGTACTGACGGCTGTGGGACAGACCGTCTCCCACACTGGGATGAGAAGCGCATGCGCTGGTCTACTCCGGAGTATCGATGCCCTGTCTCGATAGTCCTGCGACCAGGGACCTGCATAAGGATGTGCTTATAGATTACCCAGCCCCACTAGTGTGACGGCCATCACATCGCTGGTAATCAAGCAAAGATCCTAAGGGCTCTACTAATGTGTATAGGCGATATACAAAAATAAACACATGTACACATTGAAGTAGAAACAAACCAAGTAGCATACTACTATTTTGAGCAAGATTGTATATACAAGGTGAATATCCCAAGCATCCATTAAGTAATATACAAACCAGTATGATACAGTAATGGCCTCTAGGGCATATACACTAACAATCTCCCACTTGCACTAAGGCCATGTACTGGCGTATCGAAGACCTATCATCTCGATCAGCCGCTCGAACTGAGTCTGGGGCAGGGCCTTGGTGAATGGATCAGCAGTGTTATCTTCTGAAGCGACTCTCCGAACCTCGATCTCCTGGCGATCTACGATCTCCCTGATCAGGTGATACCGCCTTAAGATGTGCCTGGATCTCTGATGGGACCTGGGTTCCTTCGCTAAAGCTATAGCCCCGTTGTTGTCGCAATACAGAGGTATTGGATCAACAATGGACGGAACCACCTGAAGTTCTTTTAAGAACTTCCTCATCCAGACAGCTTCTTTTGCGGCATCAGATGCAGCGATGTATTCCGCTTCCATCGTCGAGTCTGCAACGGTTTCCTGTTTGGAACTCTTCCAACACACCGCCCCTCCATTGAGGGTAAAGACAAAACCCGACATGGACTTGGAATCATCCTTGTCACTCTGGAAGCTGGAGTCAGCAAAGGCCTCGACCTGGAGGTCTTTTCCGCCATACACCAAGAACATCTCCTTAGTCCTTCTCAGGTACTTGAGAATGTTCTTTACCGCTATCCAGTGTTTCTCCCCAGGGTTAGACTGATACCGGCTTACCACACTGAGTGCATAAGCTACATCCGGTCTGGTACACAACATCGCATACATTATAGAGCCTACCGCAGAAGCGTAGGGTATAATAGACATGCGATCCCTCTCCAAATCAGTCTTGGGAGACATCTCTTTAGAGAGGGTGATCCCGTGACAAGCCGGTAGGTTACCGCGCTTGGAATCTTCCATACTGAATCTCTTCAGTATGGTGTCGATGTACCTGGACTGAGAAAGTCCTAATATCCTCTTGGATCTGTCACGGTAGATCCGGATACCCAGAATGTATGAGGCATCACCCAGGTCTTTCATGGAGAACCTGTGTGACAAGAACCCCTTGACAGATTGTAGCATAGGAATGTCATTTCCTATTAAGAGAATGTCATCCACGTATAAAACGAGGAATACTACAGTTCTCGCTACAAATCTACTATAGATACATGGTTCATCTGGATTTTTGATAAAGCCAAATTCTTTGACCGTCTCATCAAAGCAGATGTTCCAACTCCGCGACGCCTGCTTTAGTCCATAGATGGACTTAAGCAACTTGCACACCTTTCCGCTGCTCCCACTCTGATTGAAACCCTCTGGTTGGTCCATATAGACACACTCCTCTAAATTTCCATTTAGAAAAGCGGTCTTTACGTCCATTTGCCAGATCTCATAATCGTGGAAGGCAGCAATGGCAAGAAGGATCCTAATGGATTTCAGCATGGCTACTGGAGAAAAAGTTTCGTCATAGTCCAAGCCAGGTCTTTGACGGAAACCCTTTGCTACCAGCCTAGCTTTATAGGTCTCAACCTGTCCATCTACACCAATCTTCCTTTTGAAGATCCACTTGCATCCTACGGGTTTTACCCCGTCTGGAGCAATGTCCAACGTCCATACCTTATTGGTGTACATGGACTCCATTTCGGTTCGCATTGCATCCAGCCATTTCACTGAGTCAACGCTCTGAACGGCTTGCTGGAAGCTAGTAGGCTCATCATAATCTATGATGCAATCCTCTCTATCCCCGTCTATGAGAAAACCGCAGTATCTCTCGGGCGGATGAGACTGCCTACTACTCCTGCGGAGCGGCGTAGGAATGTCCTGTTCTGTTGAACCCTCTGGTTCCACTAACCTTTCAGTAATAGTCTGTGGTTCTGGAATTTCTTCCAGTTCTACTGCGCTCCCACTAATTTCCTTTTCCAAGAACTGGTGTTCTAGAAAGTGGGCATTACGAGAAACAAGGACTTTTTGTTCCTCTGCGTAGTAGAAAAGATACCCCCTGGTGTTCTTTGGGTATCCCACAAACTTGCACAGTACTGAGCGTGCCTCGAGTTTGTCCGCATGCTGCTTTTTGACAAAAGCTGGACATCCCCAGATCTTCAGATATTGAAGATAGGGTTTCTTCCCACTCCACATTTCATATGGGGTGGTAGGCACAGTCTTAGTCGGAACTCGGTTCAAAAGGTATGCAGTTGATTCTAGCGCATACCCCCAGAACGATCGCGGTAACTCAGCGTTACTCATCATGGACCGCACCATATCCAATAGGGTGCGGTTCCGTCTCTCCGATACACCGTTATGTTGCGGGGTGTATGGAGGAGTAAGCTGAGAGAGAATTCCGTTCTCTTTTAAATAGTCCAGGAACTCGGCACTTAAGTATTCTCCACCTCGATCCGATCTTAGAATCTTAATACTTTTGCCGGTCTGTTTCTCTACTTCATTCTTATACTCCTGGAATTTTCCAAAGGCCTCGGACTTATGTTTCATCAAGAAGACATAACCGTACCTTGAGAAGTCATCCGTAAAAGTAATGAAGTAAGAATGTCCGCTTCGGGCATGTGTAGACATTGGACCGCACACGTCACTGTGTACGAGTCCTAAGAGCTCGCTCGCTCTTACTCCTTGTCCAGTAAACGGAGTCTTTGTCATCTTTCCTTTGAGACAAGATTGACAAGTGGCATACGATTGATATTCGAACGCATTCAAATATCCTTCTGTATGTAACTTAGTCAACCTTCTCTCATTGATGTGACCCAATCTACAATGCCATAAGAAAGTCTGATTTATTTCTGGAGACTTTCTTTTGTGTGTATTCTGGACGTTGAAAATCTGTGGTTGGTTTAACACGTATATACCATTACTCAATGTACCTAACCCAATCAAAACTTGATTAAGGTGAATGTTTACAACATTACTTACAAACGCAAATTCATAACCTTCTTTAGAAACTAAAGATACAGAAATGATATTACAAGTTGCGTTGGGTACAAAAAAGCAATTACGCAAAACCAAAACATGTCCATCTGACATTCCCAGGTGATAGTCCCCCACGGCTTTAGCATCCTTGCCAGCTCCGTTCGCAACTTTGAGGGTCATGTCACCTGCCTTCAAAACCCTACGGTTTCTCAACGCCTGCAAAGAATTACAGATATGAGATCCTGATCCGGTATCCAATACCCAGGAAGTAGAGTTTATTGAAAGACAATTTTCAAGAACATACACACCTGAAGCTGAAGCTGCAACCTGCTTCAATTCCTGTGTTCTGGCCTTCCAGGCCCTGCAATCATTCTTCCAGTGTCCTTTCTTATGACAATAGAAGCATTCTTCCTTATCCACAAGCTTCCCCGCTATCTTTGTTGCTTGTGCTTTTCCCTTCGTATCCACTTTACTAACACCGCCCCTTGGTTTGGCGGGGGCTTTCTTCTTCTTTCCCTTGGCTTTCGCCTTGGACCTAGAAGAAGATGATCCTCCTACAAACAAAGTGGATGTTTCCCTACCTTTCTGTAGGGTGCCCTCTGCGCTCCTCAGCATGTTGAGGAGCTCTGAAAGTTCAACCTCTTTTTCTTGTAAGTTGAAGTTCAGTATAAACTGGGCGTAAGTGGAAGGAAGGGACTGGAGAACTATATCCGTATATAGCTCACTCTCCAATGTGATCCCTAGGTCAGCGAGCTCCTCAATGAAGCCGATCATCTTTAGCACGTGCTCGGCTACTGATGATCCGACGGCCATTCTTGTCGAAAATAACTTTTTCGACGCTTCGTATCTTGCGATACGTGATTGCTCTCCATACAGTTCTTTTGTATGGAGCAATATGGACTCCATGTCCATATTCTCATGCCTCCTCTGATGTTCGTTGTCCATCGAGGCAAGCAGGAGGCACTTGGCCTTCGCGCTATCAATCTCCCAAGTCTTGCGGATTTCCTTATCCGCGACACTGGAAGTTGGACCAGGGACAGGGGGAGCTTTGGTGGTAAGAAGATACCCCAGCTTGTCATAAGTGATTGCTATCTTGACATTCCTGAGCCAATCTTTGTAGTTTGGCCCTGTCAGTTTGTTTTTATCTAGGAGTAACTTAAGTCCAGTCATGTTGATTGGTCGCTGCAATTAGGAGAGAGAAGAAGAAACACTCAGCATGATGCTCTTGCAAGTTTAGAGTGGTTTTTAGTTTGTCTAAACAGGATGGCTCCTACTGTTTCTCGAATCCCTCCTCAAACCATAAAGGAAGAATTAGTCAGGATCAATCCCACCGTACAATACTTGCTTAACCGTTCAGCCAGGCCGGTGTCGGTACTTCGAGGGAGGTTTTCCAACGCTTTCGCGAAGTTCCTTAATTAAAGAAGCTCTTTTCCCTGGGGGCGTAGCCCCGCTAACACCTTTCTAGGCACCTACTAGGTTTATAGCATTGATCGTTAAGTGAGAAATTTCCCGAGGAGTAGCATATACTCACAGTAGGATCGGGATCCAAATATCATCGCGTGACGAAACTGAAGGAATCCTACCAGAATCATCACACTCCAAATGGTATGCAAATCTAGCAAGTTTCGGTACTTATGAAACTCCCGATGTGGATTTTTGCCCCATGCTCTTATGACCTTGGCGTGAGGTCAAAATGTCATAAGTCACATGTCAAGTTCGTCCCATCATTATCCAGGTTAATTTGAACCCACCCGTACATACCCTTGACGTAGGCCAAAATGGCAGTACGACTGTCTCAAACCAACGCATTCTATCTATGCAACAGATAAATATCCGGCAGCTACCAATCACTATGCCTTGGCGTGAGGTCAAAATACATAGCTTGAATACTATCGAATATTTAACTGAAATGATGGAGGGCTACGGATGGTTTTGGCAAAACCGTGAACGTAGTGAACTTGATTTGGTCGATGGAACGAGATAGCTTTTAAATGGAGTGGCTCAAACTCCGTATTTTAAAAGTTTGTTTTGAAAAGAACCGAGTGGTTTTTCGAAAGTGTTCCAACGACTTTAACTTGGTTTATTATCTTGCATTAGTTCTTTTAATGCGTGATATTCTTGCATTAGTTCTTTTAATGCGTCTTATCATTTAATCCTACCATTGCAGAAAACAACCAAAATATGACGTACGCTTATGCCATTCGCATTCGCCACGGTGCCCCGTCATTACCCGTTAGGTTACTTAACTAACGACAGAGCGGGGGCTGGGCTAGCGCGTCTGTAAAACATAAGCAACGCCTAAATAATATCATATATAGATATACTGCAATGATAAACATTTCAGATCACAGATAAATACATTGGATATACTAGGAATCTGTAATTTGTACGAGCCTGTAACAAAAACAGATTACACGGTCGCGGTGAATAGCCAATACCCCACCCAAGACCCCTACGGGTGCGGCAAACTACCCGCCAAGTACCCGAAGCGTAGCAACCTCCCTCATCTCCATGAGTAGGCCACTCGACACTTCGGCATACCCGGTAGTTTGTGCACCCCTCCATGGGTCTATCCTAGGAGCAAAAACAGTAAAAAGAAATTATACAATGACGGCTACAACCCCGACCCGGTTGTGCGGCCATACAAATAATTATTACATCAATTTACAAATTTACATGAATGGCAAGAAAAGAAAACTCTCGTCTCACAACCCCCGGCTATTCACCCGCGACAATCCAACATATTTATATACACATTCCAGCATCAAACACAGATCATGTATAACCCCGACCAATCGACTTATAGCGATTAGCCGACGTTCAATACATGCAAACATCACAGATATAACCATCATAGTCAAAGTGCAGTGAAGTTCGGAAAAAATACGGAATTATAGGACCCCAAAAGGAAATTTCTTTTCTGGAAAATCTGGGCACATATAATATATTCCAAAAATCCCAAAACCAACACAGACACACACTGCACGAAAAACGATGCACAGAAGACGACAAAGCGCGGCGGTTCCGCGGCGGCTGCCTAGCTCGCGCGGCGGAAGGGCGGCGGTTTGGACGAATTACTGTATCGTTTTTCTTGGGTGTTCACACAAAACCCTGAGCCGAATTTACAAGTGTAAAGTTTTTCATTTTGAGCCAAAAAAATTTCAACAGAAACTCAGTTTTTGTAAAAGTTTGGTTTTTGGATTTTTCCGGTTCCGAACTTCGTTACACTTCACTACCAAGCTAGTTTAAGTTTAGTTAGGCTCTGATACCACTGTAAGTCCACGTTGCGACCCCCGGTTCTTACGGGGACGCGGAAACGGTATAAAATCAAAATTTTAACGCAAGAGGCAACATGGACTAAGCTAGGTCGGGATCTTTACCTAAACTAAAACTAGCAAACTAAGCTAAAGATATTTAGCTACTCGGATGAAGATGGTTATACCTAAACTTGAACTCCTTCTCTTTAAGCTCCGATGGTGGTTCGATGGCTCCTTCTCGTTGTCTCCGTACGCCGAAGATAGATCCACTTGAAAGCTCCAACCTTTAGCTCCTTCTTCGTTCTTTGAAGAAACTAGTTCACTTGGTTTGCTAAACCTAGTGAACTAGAATGAGTAGAGAGGAAATAGAATGGGATTTTATCTATGGTTCTTGATTCTCAACTCATGAGACTAGAGAACCATAGATCAAGTGAGGGAGCAAGAGGTTGAGGGTGAGAGCAAGAGGAGAGCTCAAGAACAAGAGAGAGAATGAGCAAGAAAGAATGAGCAACTCTTTTGTCTTTCACCCTCTCATAATCCAAAGTGATCATAACTCATCATATCAAAAAAGTCTTATGTGATGGTTAGAAGCAACCATAACCTTATCATGTCATGCACTCATTTTCCTCAAATGAGCAAGCAAGTAAAAGTCTTTGGCATGAAATGATAACCATGGTTATCATGATGGTCAACTAGTCAAGCCTAGTCAACCGGTCAACAAGTCAACAAAAGTCAACAAGTCAACAAAGTCAACAAGTCAACAAAAGTCAACAAGTCAACAACCATATCACCATATTACTTAATTAATATAATAGTTAATCACATATCATATTCTCATTAGGGTTGAGCAAAAAGTCAAAAAGTCAACGGTCAACTGTCAACAACCCTAATGAGAATCCGCTGTCTGTGCCTCCCTGTCAACTGTGCATACACACCCGCATCCGCGTTCCGAGGAACACGAATGCAAACTGGATAAATCCAATCCCATAAGGTACACTAGGATCTGGCTTAAACCAAAGCCCGCTAGTGTAAACTGTCCGGACACTGTACGTGCACAAGTGCACGGATGTGACCGAACCCTGTCGCAAAACCATGCGACCTGTCGCAATACCATGCGACCTCTACTCTTTTGCCTAAAGGCGAAAAGCTTTCTGTGTGGGACTCTAAAGACTCGACACTACGCTGGCAGTGGGTTTAACCACAGACCGCAAGCGGCACTGGCTGTGCGTAACGGTCCCCAGGTAATGCCGACAAGAAGACCGACGAGGCGAAACCCATCTGAACTCCTACTGAGCCTGAGTGTGACATTCTCCGTACAGTCCGGTCTGTTCGTCTGATACATCGCATGGCGGGCCTAGGGGGCGGTAAACGTCAGTCCCCCAATAGCGGTACAAGTCGTGCCGGAGCGAAGCCCAAAACACCCTGAGATAACACTGGAAACCTACCAGTATATCTCGTTTGCCCTGGCCAGGGACTACTCGTGTAATGGCTCTCCTAGACACAGCGCGATGTCAACCCCCAATACCGGGAGAGACGAATCCTGTCTAACCGTCACTGCCTCCAAGTGCTTCGGGACTGCACCCAACCACCACCTGTTTGCACGACTCCTTTGAGCCGTGGTAGGGTAGTGATCAAAGTACAGTGGGAACACACCCGAGGCGAAGTGACAGTGTCAAGTCAGCGGACTAAGCTGTACTCATGTCACCTGGGAACTGATAACTGACGATAGGTATAATACCAACTAGTCAGTTCCCGACGAGTCATGTCCAGTGTACCCGTAACCTAACGAGCACCCGCATACTATCTCAAGTACGACGTACTGACGGCTGTGGGACAGACCGTCTCCCACACTGGGATGAGAAGCGCATGCGCTGGTCTACTCCGGAGTATCGATGCCCTGTCTCGATAGTCCTGCGACCAGGGACCTGCATAAGGATGTGCTTATAGATTACCCAGCCCCACTAGTGTGACGGCCATCACATCGCTGGTAATCAAGCAAAGATCCTAAGGGCTCTACTAATGTGTATAGGCGATATACAAAAATAAACACATGTACACATTGAAGTAGAAACAAACCAAGTAGCATACTACTATTTTGAGCAAGATTGTATATACAAGGTGAATATCCCAAGCATCCATTAAGTAATATACAAACCAGTATGATACAGTAATGGCCTCTAGGGCATATACACTAACACCCTATTTGCACAATTTCATCATGTCATGTAGCCAAGGCATCCCCACCATAGTCCATGTGCATATTTGCATTGTGTTGGACCAAAATTGTGTGCACACATTTATTTGCAAAAAGAACTCTTTGGACAATGATCAGTTTTCTGTTCTGTTTGCCGTGTCGGCTTCTAAACGTTATATTCGTGATTTTTAGTGTGTTTCCAGTATTTTATCATGAACACCTATAATTTGTATTACTGTTCAAACACTGGTTAATAGTACCGATATATAGCAAAATAGAGAATGAATGAGCGGTATTAAAATGCAGTTTTTAGTGTTAAACAAATACCCCCAAACTTATCATTTGCTCGTCCCGAGCAAAACAAAAAATTCTAACCTCACTTTCTCAAAGAACGTGATTGCACTGAGCTGGTGCAACAAGCCGTTAAACCTCTAGGTGTCACTAGTAGGAGGAGTGTTGTCTCCTGAGGGTATTCAGCGGATTTCACCTAAAAAATCCCGTCAAGCTTGTTTCGCGAGATAACTGTGATTCTAACCCTAAGGTTCTGTTTCAAAGCTAGCAAATCTATTATCTTAAGTTAGAAATATCGAACCCTTATTTTTCACACCTCACTTCTTATTTAATATGAAGATCTTATATATCTTTACGTGCAGTGCAAATAGTGCCATTTAATTTCAAAAGGATCGATTAAAGTAGTCATGTCGCAAAATAAAACCTAGATAAAAACTTAAAAAGGATCACACAAGCTTTATAAAGAGTAAAGTATTTTTCAAGTTCCGTTTTCCGGTTAGGATTTAAATTCAGAATTTCTATCTTTCTTAATAGGAAACTAGGTATTATTTTTCACTCCAGCTTTTACTCGTATTCGTTTCATACACACCTCTGTGATTGTGCTATAGTCTTCATCATAAGATAAAACCTTCATATCTCCGTTAAAAATATTTTTATAAAAACCTATATTTTGTCAAGATTATTCTCGCACAAAGAACCGTTAGGAATTTTAACTCAAATAGAACACTTGCTTGACTTTGTTTTAATTTGGACTTTCTAGGCTTCTTAGCGAGCTTTGGGTCAATGTTCCCAAACCAGTTGGTCCTAGGGCATTAGGTGTTGAGACACCCCGACGGACTTAATTGCTCAAGTTACCTAGGTCCTAAAACAAAAAGACTCATTTTGGTGTGAAAATCATAACGATTTAATACGAATGGAGATATAACCGGTTGTTCAATTATTTTTGGATAAACGACGTGTTTAGTGGATTAGGTGTATAATCACTCCAACCAAGTTCAATATGTTCTTTTTTTCAGAATTAGTTCCTATTAAGGCATCAATAAGATCCTTTCATATCCACTTCTCTTCCGAAACTATTCTTGATAGTACTTATTTCAGAACAAACCTATTTGATCCTAAAAAATAGTTTATCAATTTTAAAAGATTTCAGACATTTTAGACTTCTCATCTAGTTTTCAAAACTCACGACACGTGTAGTGTGTTGTAAAGATGTAGATTAGCTACAGTTAAACTTAAAGGAGGGTTATCTTTCAGGTTTTTAAAATCTAAAAATAGGATTTAGTTGTTCCTATCTTATCAAACAAAACCGTCAAAATATCGAATCTAAGTTCTCCCACTAGCTAACTTGACGACAAAGTTTTTATAATTTTGTAAATTTTTTCGATTTTTATGGGTTTTTAAATAAGTATGCAAATGCAAAATATACATATGAATGCGAAGGTTAGAAATGCGTACCGAGCGCACCCCCAAACTTGAACTGGACAGTGCCCTCACTGTCAATGTACATCAAGAGGGCAAAAATATTGATGGTCAAAGGCGGTTTTCCTCAATTTTTTTCTTTTCTTTTCTTTTTTTTATGAAAAGATTGAGCATCACAAGACAAGAATGCTCGTCAAAAAGAAAATGGATATGCACAGGACAAGAATATCTACATATATATACAAAGAATAATATATACATACCTCCAAACTTATTTGAAACAGTGTTTCCACTGTTTATGGCTGGATAACCGAAGTTTGGTAGTAAACAGAGAAAGAATATGCAGGGTAAACCGGCTCCTGCAATATCAGGAGCTCCTCTGATGGTACTGCACTAAGGAACGGTTTCAATATGTGTCAGTTTACAATGAAAAACGAACCGTCCCTTGGATTCTCCAAATCCACTGCGCCGTGCGGGTACACACACCGCACAAGAAAAGGTCCCTTCCAGCGGGATCAAAGTTTACCGGGATGGAAATGGAATCGGGTGTCATAAAGAAGTACTTGTTGTCCATGTGTGAAGGTTTTGCGCATAAGGTGTTTATCATGAAACACCTTCATTCGGTTCTTTATAATAACCGTGTTGTCGTAAGCCTCATCCCGAACCTCGTTCAGTTCGTTCAGTTGCAGCTTCTGATAAATGCCCGCATCTTTAAGATTGAGATTCATCTCTTTGATCGCCCAAATAGCACGAAGTTCGATTTCCACAGGGAGGTGGCAAGCCTTTCCGTACACAAGCCGATAAGGAGAAATGCCATGATCAGTCTTATATGCAGTTCGAAATGCCCAAAGGGCATCGGTTAGTTTCAAAGACCAATCATTACGGTTCTTGGAAACTGTTTTCTCCAAAATCTGCATGATCTGCCGATTCGAAACTTTAGCTTGTCTATATGTTTGGGGGTTGTAGGGCGTGGATAGCTTATGATTGATTGAGTATTTCCGCATCAATGCTTCGAAAGACCTAATGCAGAAATGCGTCCCACTATCTCTAATGATAGCGCCAGTCTGCCCGAACCGGGAAAAGATGTTTTCTTTCAGGAATTTAACGACAACCTCGTTGTCTTTAGTCCGGCTTGGCACTGCCTTGACCCATTTGGAGACATAATCAACAGCTACGAGAATGTACATGTTTCCAAAAGAGTTGGGAAACGGGCCCATGAAATCTAACCCCCATACATCGAACATCTCAACAACCAAGATTGGTTGGAGCGGCATCTCATTTATCCTGGAAATTCGGCCTAAATGTTGGCACCGAGAGCAAGTCTTGCAGTATTCATGTGCATCTTTGAAAAGTTTTGTCCAGTAAAAGCCACATTGCAAGACTTTCTCAGCTGTCTTTCTTGGGCCAAAGTGCCCGCCACATGCTTGATCGTAGGAAAAAGACAACACACTCCTGAATTCGTTTTCCGGAACACACCGACGGATGATTTGGTCTGGACAGTACTTGAACAGGTAGGGCTCGTCCCAGCAAAAGTGTTTTACTTGGGATAAAAATCAAAGTCTGTCCTGACTCGACCAATCGTCAGGTATGAGTCCAGTCACCAGGTAGTTCACAATATCTGCGAACCACGGTTCGCAAGATATCGTCAAGAGTTGTTCATCAGGGAAAGTATCGTTGATTGGGAGAGGGAGCGTCGGTGAAGAAGGAAGTCATGAAAAATGATCGGCTCCTACATTTTCAAATCCTCTTTTGTCTTTGATGACAAGGTCAAATTCTTGATGTATGAGGATCCAATGTATTAGTCGAGATTTTGCATCCTTTTTCGTAAAAAGGTGTCACAGAGATGAATGATCGGTGTAGACAATGACTGTGGAGCCGATCAGATAGGGCCTGAATTTCTCTAAAGCAAACACAATAGCCAAGAACTCTTTCTCGGTTGTAGTGTAATTCATTTGGGCGTCATTCAGGGTCCGGCTCGCATAGTAGATTACGTGCAGCATCTTATCGATGTGCTATCCTAAGACCACACCGATAGCAAAGTCGGATGGATTGCACATAATCTCGAATGGATGCGTCTAGTCGGGTGAAGAAAGAATGGAAGCAGTGGTGAGTGAGCTTCTCAGTGATTCGTAAGCAGTCAAACAGCTCAAATTTGAACATGGTATCCTTGGCCATAAGAAGAGTCAAGGGTCTAGCAATATTGCTAATGTCCTTGATAAACCGTCTGTAAAAACTGGCATGGCCATGGAAGGATCGGATATCTTTAACGCATTTGGGAGGGGAGAGGTTGGAAATGACATCAATCTTTGCTTTGTCAACCTCAATGCCATTCTGCGAAATGATATGTCCTAGGACAATATCTTCGCTCACCATGAAATGGCATTTTTCCCATTTTAAAGTGAGATTTTTATCCTTACATCGGGTAAGGACAGCGTCAAGATGTTGCAGACCCTCATTGAAAGAATCGCCAATGATGGAGAAATCATCCATGAATATCTCCAAATATTTCTCAACCATGTCAGAGAAAATTCCTATCATACACCGCTGGAAGGTAGCGGGAGCTTTGCATAGCCCAAAGGGTATGCTGCGATATGCGAACGTGCCGAAAGGACAAGTGAAAGTGGTCTTGTCCTGGTATTTCTCAGCGATGGGAATATGGTTGTAGCCTGAGTAATCGTCCAGAATACAGTAATACTCATGTCCAGCTAATTTTTCAAGAATTTGGTCAATGAATGGCAGTGGAAAGTGATCCTTGCGCGTTGCGGCATTAAGTTTTCGATAATCATTGCATACTCGCCACCCGGTCTGGGTGCGAGTAGGGATCAACTCATTCGCCTCGTTTGTGATGACCGTAATGCCCGACTTCTTATGGACAATGTGTATAGGACTGACCCATTGGCTGTCTGAAATAGGGTAAATGATACCACTATCCAGACATATGACGATCTCCTTTTTCACAGCCTCCTTCATGACCGGATTTAATCGCCTCTGTGGATCCCGAGCTGGTTTTGCATGATCCATCAGGTGAATGTGATGTTCAATGATCAGGGGACTAATCCCCTTGATGTCCGCTATTATCCAGCCGAAAGCTTGCCGATTGGATTGCAAGACCGTGAGAAGGGCTTTCTTTTGCTCCAGAGCTAGAGAAGCTAAGATGATGACTGGGAGGGTCTCGTTTTCAGCTAAGTAAGTATACTTGAGGTCAGACGACAGAGGCTTCAGTTCGAGCGTAGGAGGTGAAATGACTGAAGGCAAGATTGGAGAAAATGTCTCGAACTCAAAAGATTCCAACAGGGGCTCAAAGTGAGTGTATACGACCGAGTCGGATGGTTCAACTAACGCATCCGAAAACTCAAAAGATTCAAACTCGGGCGGCAACAAGCCAAGATTGTTCGAAAACCTGAAGCACTCGTAATCGTTGTCGGGAGCAGAAGTAGCAGGTTCAATCAAGGATGCACTAGTGGCGTCAAGATCACTGTGATCAAACGAGAATTGCTCAAATTCACAGTCCTCGGGGGTATTCTCCTGAATGGAGCAAACATCTAGTATATGAGCACTTGGTTCGGATGGCTGATTCCCTAACCTAAAAATGTTGAGTTTAATTTTCATGTTGCCAAAAGATAGGTTCATCGAACCATTTCAAAAATTGATCACAGCATTTGAGGTTGCAAGGAATGGGCGATCGAGTATCACCTGAATTTGATTCTGGGGGTTAGCTATAGGTTGTGTGTCTAAAATAATGAAGTCAACGGGGAATATGAAATCCCCAACCTTTATTAACACATCCTCTAGCTTACCCCTAAGATGGGTGATAGATCGGTTGGCCATTTGAAGAGTACAATGTGTAGGTTTCAGTTCTACTACACCTAGTTGCTCTTATACAGAATAAAGAAGCAGGTTAACACTGGCACCAAGATCCAAAAGAGCGCGGTTGATGTTCTTATCCCCAATGGTTATTGAAATCGTAGGACAGCCAGGGCCCTTGCGTTTTTGAGGTAAAGCTTGGGTAAGAGCATCACTCATGTTACTAGCCAAGAAAACCTTTTTAGGTATCTGAGATTTCCTCTTCTTAGTGCAGAAGTCCGTCAAGAATTTTGCGTAGTAAGGGACTTGTTGAACTGCATCTAAGAGGGGAATGTTGATGTTAACCTGTTTGAACAACTCCAGAATCTTCTCCATTTGTGGATTTTATTTATTGGACCTCAACCGGTTTGGAAATGGAACGTTTTTGAAATTGGTTGAGTCCAATGCTTGTGGAGGAGATTATGGAGTTGGAACGGATCCCAGAACTGGAGTTTGAGTGGAGTGAGATGTGGATCCGTTCGGAGCAGCGGTTGATGAAGAAGAGCCTTTCGAAGAATGGAGAATAGGCTCAGAAGAAAAGTAGGAGTAGAAGAAACGGCCGGGATGGCATCATCATCAACAATTTGTGTGCCGATGTTGTTGTTCAGCATTCTTCCAGATCTTAACATACTCATGGCACTCACATTATGGTTCTGTTGTTCAAGAGCAACATGTACATTATGTGGGTGGCCAGGATTTAGGAGTGGTTGAGATGGAAGCCTTCCTTTCTCTCGCTCGCTTAACGCCGCGTTCAGCTGTGCAATCTAGGCTTCGATGGTCTTGATGCTTTGCCCGTGTGCAGTAGTGTGTTACACTAGAGACTGAATAGAAGACTGGATATTGGCGGTGGATTGAGTCAATTTCTTTAAAAAACCTCTAGAATCCGTTCTAGAGAGGAAACCTTATCGTTATTTGATGGAACAAAGTTTTTTTGAGGAAAAGAATTGTTGCAGCGGGCAAAGTTGTTCGTCGGATTTTAAAAATGTTGGGGTTGGAAGGGCTGCTGAAATTGTTGTTGAGTTTATTGCTGATCTTGTTGTTGAGGAGGAGGAGGCCTCTGGAAGTTGTTGTGGCCTTAGAATTAATGTTGGTTCTGATTCCAAGCGAAATTGGGGTGGTTCGTCCAACCGGGATTGTATATGGAAGAGTATGGATCGTTTCTTGGTCTTTGTTGAAATGCAGCATTAACCTGATCATGTCCTTGAGATGGTAGATTATAAGGACACTCTTCGGTCAAATGAGATGGATCCGAATAACAACCACAAATGGTACGAGGGGGAGGAACAGGGGCAGGAAATGGAGATGAAAATTTTCTTTCAATTGCTTCCAGTTTCCGCATGATTGCAGCCATCTCCGCCTTCATTGCAATTGAGATATAGAGTTGATGAATGCCTGCCGTAGATTGACCAGAAGAAGTAGAAGAAGAAGAAGTGCTCGGTCTGGTGCTCTCACATTGAAGCGTTGTTGGGAATTCACCCCCACGCGCGAATGCGTATATTTTGGAAATGAAAATGTTTTAAGGAAATGGATGCGCACACGAACTAGTTCTCATTTTAAAATTAATAAACCGCAAGTGCACGATGCGTTGTAGCAAGATGGAAAGTATGGGTCGATCCGCAGGGAATTGTATATTTCGTAATATTGTTTAAGGTTCAACAAATAACGAATGGTTTGGTTTGTCATTAAAAATAGAAAGAATACGAAAACAAGATAACGAAGAAAACAAGTTGAGAAAGAAGTAGTTGTGGCTTTGGCTCGGAAGGTCGAATTGCGACGATTCCTTCGACGCTCCCTTGATCACGAGTTGTTCGTCCTTATGTCGATCCCGACATGAAATATGACTTGTCAAGACGGTTGTGAAGCACAAATCATCAAATTCTGATATTCGCCGCCAAACACAAAACGAGTCCATTTTGTTCACTTACCGTTTGTATGTCCAAGCTTGGGGTATCAATCACTAAGCACGAGGGTTAGCAAGCATACCACAACATCAAAAACTTAAATTAGTGAATGAAAGCAAATGATTTTAGTGTTGAGTTTGCTAAGTGTTTATGAAAGTATATCGTATATGAAACCAAGCGATTGTCAAGCACTTGATCACAAAATACCATATCTCGACTTAGCAAACTTAACACCAAATTGATTTTTAACTTAAACATTAAAATGGGGAAAGGAAGTGAATATGGTATATGAAGAGGTTACAAAGTAACCATGTTTCAAATACCATATCACATCAATACATAAACAAACTTTAAGTTGGAATCATATATATAAGCACATTAAACATTTACAAGATGAGGAGGAGGCAAAACCTTTCATCTCATTTCCTCACCATTACCACAACCAAAGAAAGATTAGTTACACATCATAATGAAAAGAAAGCAAGAAACAAAAGAAGTAAGGTAAACAAAACGAAACAATATTATTAACACTTGAAGAAGTTTAGGTACAAGATATTAGTATCTTGTTCAACCTCCATAATGAATCTCTCAAAAGAAAGCTTCAAGAGGGAAGAAGAAGAAGAAACCAAGTTGAAACCCACTCAACTCTCAAGCTAAACCAAAACTAAAAAAAATGGAAAAAGGTATATAATATCATGCACCCTTTCACTCTAATCTGTTCTGGTATTTATAGGCCTCAAACCAGAATAAACAAACAATAAAAATGGACTGATGTGGCCCTAATAAATAGCCAGAAGAAATATGGGGACACGAGGGACAAGGGAGGCCGGCAATGCCGGTTTTTGGTCTTGTTTCGTCGGTCCAATATTGGGTTTTGGAGCTCGTGTTAGTATGGTGAACTTTTGTGCTCTCCACTATCACTCTGGTGCTGATTTGTCTATATAAACTTGGTTTGCATTCAGGGATTTGGAAGGAAACTTGTAGCTTTATATCACATCATAACTTTTTGCATTTATCATTCATGTCCCCTATATATGCCTACTTCCACAACATGTTGTGTCATAGCAGCCCCCACCATAGTCCATGTACCAAAGACCATATCCACACTTGCATTGTGTTGGACCAAAAATGTGTACAGATGTTTATTTGCAAAAGAACTCTTTGGACATCGATCGGGTTTCTGTTCTGATTGGATTATCGACTCCTAAACATTATATCCGTGATTTTGAGTATATTTTCCGGTATTTGTCATGGAAATCTGTAATCTGTATTTACTGAGCAGACACTGGTTAATAATACCGATATATAACAAAATGGATAAAGAATGAGTGGTATTAAAATGCAGTTTTCTGAGATGAACAAGCGTCTGTTCTGCAAGATCATCGAAGAATTGCCAAGCTTCCTCGTCAGATTTGGATAGGAAGTGGCCTTGACAAATGGTTTCCAGCAACTGCTTAGTTGCTGGATTCAGGCCCTCATATAAAGTTTAGCAAATTTGCCATCTCTCAATACCGTGATGAGGGCACTGAACAAGAAGGTCTTTTTATCGATCAAAGCACCTCCAAAAATGTTCGGTAGGAAGCTGGGAAAATTGGTTAATTTCGTTTCGAATCCGTGCGGTCTTATGATTTGGGTAGAATTTCTTTAGAAACGCTTTCACAAACTCGTCCCAACTGTTTATCGAATGAGATGTGGTGCTATACATCCACTTTTCAGTAAGGTCGCATAAAGTGAAAGGAATAACTCGTAGCCGTATAGCAACGTCAGACAGTTGAGTCGTCTTCATCAATGCACAAACGTTCTGGAATTTTTTGATGAAGATGTAGGCATCTTCAGATTCAAGCCCGTGAAATTTGGGCAACATGTTGATGAAGTGGGGCTTAATTTCAAAATTATCCCTATTGGCCAGTAGAAGTGAAAGACAGGTAGGGAGTGCGATGCGGGTGGGATAGAATCAACCTTGGAGCGCAATTGGGTGAAAGTGAAGGTGAAGAAGTATGGACAGAATCACGGTCAACATTGGAGTTGACTGGTAAGGGTAAAGGTGAAAGAGGCGTGGAAGGAGTTTCGACTGCGGTGTCGATCGTGTAGTCCGTAGCGACTAATGAAACACTGACTAAATGGGCACTAGGGTCCCTAGTCCAAGCGGACATACACTAAACGAATTTAGTGTAATCAAAGCATAGAATGTGAGGGTAAGAAAGCGTAAATGGAGAAAAATTGGGTGAAGGTGGTAAAAGTGGCGAACTTGTGTTTGTTTCGTAAGAATGTGAAAATGAAATGACAGTTTGACAAACACAATCACAAATGCACAGTCACAAATGCACAATCAACAACTATACTAGAGTCCTCTAAGTCCACTAGACCTGCTCCTAACAGTTCCAAAGCGAGAAATTTTGAGATAACCCTCAAATCGCCTCTTCACAGCCAGTTGTGGCCAGGTAAGCACAAGTGACGTAAGGAGGGTTCCGCTCATGAATCACTGTGAGACGGGCCTTTTAAAGTTACCTCCTCACTTGTCTAGCCTAGGCACCACAAAAGTCATGTTTAGATAAACGACCGAATGCCCACAATCTTCCTTAGTCCTATTGAGTGCGACAAGTCCTTAATTGGCTGAGTCTAGATTTTTTTATTAAGCTTGAGGTGACACTTATGCAATTAGTGATTTCCGGGGTCTTAAGAAGGGTGATGAAATCCCCACCCAATCTGGATTGGTGTTATAGCCCCTTAAGTCTGTATTAAATGATGCAATGCGCAAATCAACAATGTTTTGTTTTCAAACAATCAATCAATTTGTTGTTTTACTTTTACTTTAAATGTGGCGCTGCAACAAATACGGTTAGTTTTTCTTTGGCTTTTTGCAGCAATGTTTCTAAGAATCATGCAAAGACAAGAATATTAGAGCGTCGGGTTTTAGAAGAGGAAGTTTAGAAAAATACGTACCAAAAAGTGTTGAGTTTAAGAAACTCGTGTCAATATTGTCTTCGAGTGGTTGAATGGATCGATTGTGCGAGTCCAACTATACGGGTCTTTGGCACTAAGTGTTCAATCCCCTTATAATTCAAAAATGCCCCCTGCTCCGTACAATCGCTACCCATTAATCCGTCAAATCTGCTATTGCCGGAAAAATATGGATATTTGAGCTAGAAAGCGATTGAGCGGAGCAGAGGGCGTTTTTCAATTATTTCTGTGAAGAACAGGTAAATTCAATCCCCTTAATTGCAAAAATACAGGTAAATTCAATGTGCAAAAATCGTCACTTGTTCTTTAATCCTGTAGCAATGTGAAATCAAAATACCAAACTTTAAGGTTACAAGCTAACTTAAGCGGTTGCAAGATCAAAGTAAAGCAATGATTTCACAAGTTCAAAGTATGTAGAAAGCAAAACATATGTAATGAAATGAGAACTTTATTGAATTTCAAACATGATACAACTAATCTTGAAGTCAAAAACCTATATCTTAAGTTTGCAAGTTCAATGAAGAAGTTGCAAGGTCAAGACAAAGGGGCAAGAGCTCAAGAGTTCAAAGGAAAAGCAAGTTACAAATTAAAAGAGCTCTAAAGCAAAACAAAAGAAAAAGTATCCCTTCCCCTTGCCCCATGATCTGGTATTTATAGGCTTCAATCCCAAATAAACAAACAATAAAAATAACATGATGTGACCCAGATAAACCACCATAAGAAAAATGGGGCAAATTGGAGCAAGAAAACCGGTGACTCCGGTTTTTGGGGTGGTCTTGCCGGTTTTTTGTTGGCCAATGGGTCTCGTCTTGGTTCTGTGATGTTGTGTGCACTCCATAAGTCTACTGGCAGTGCTTGATTTCTTGATAAAAACATGGGCTGCTTAGTAGCATTTGGAGGGAAATCTTGATGCTACAAATCACATCAACTCTTTTAGCATTTAATGCACATATTCCCTACTTAGACAATTTCATCATGTCATGTAGCCAAGGCAGCCCAACCATGGTCCATGTGCATATTTGAATTGTGTTAGACCAAAATTGTGTGCACACATTTATTTGCAAAAAGAACTCTTTGGACAATGATCGGTTTTCTATTCCGTTTGCAGTGTCGGCATCCAAACGTTATATTCATAATTTTGAGTGTGTTTCTTGTATTTTATAACGAACACCTGTAATCTGTATTACTGAGCAGACACTGGTTAATAGTACCGATATATAGCAAAATAGATAATGAATGAGCGGTATTAAAATGTAGTTTTTAGTGATGAACATGACCAACCATTGCCCTCATACAGGGTCAATTAACGTACACACTAGTCTACTCTGGTAATATTGATGCCCTCTCTCGATATACCCTCGAATAAGAACAGCTGAAGGATGTGCTTGTGGACTACCCAGGTCCCAATAATATGATCTGTATCATAGTCGTGGTAGTCAAGCAAACACCCTAAGAGCTTTATCAACATGTAAGAGATAGACAGTATAGTACCAGTCTACATGTTAAGAAAAAGTGTAACCAGATAGCATACTATCATGTCGAGCAAGAAAGTCCTCTATATATATGTCCAAGCATCCACTATATCATACAGTAATGGCCTCTAGGTCATACATATTCCTAACAATCTCTCACTTGCACTAAGGCCAGTTGTTGTAGTATCTCATACCCAATATCCTAAAAATCTCTCGAATTGCGTCTGGGGGAGGGCCTTCATTAGTGGATCCGCTACGTTGTCCTTCGTGTCAACTCTCCTGACCTCGATCTCCTGGCGATCTACTATCTCCCTGATCAGGTGATATCGCCTAAGAATATGTCTGGATCTCTGATAGGATCGGGGTTCCTGGGCTAAAGCCACATCTCCATTGCTATCACAATACACAGGTATTGGATGCACAATGGATAGAACCACACCAAGTTCAGCTAAGAACTTCTTCATCCAGACAGCCTCTTTGGCAGCATCGTTTGCAGCGATGTATTCAGCCTCCATCGTCGAGTCTGCTATGGTATCTTGCTTGGAACTCTTCCAACATACCGTCCCTTCGTTGAGGGTAAAGATAAAACCCGAGACCGACTTACTGCCATCCTTATCACTCTGGAAGCTTGAATCGGTAAAGAACTCCACATGGAATTCACCGTTACCCTACACCAAGAACATTTCATTAGTCCCTCTCAAGTACTTAAGAATGTTCTTCACAGCTATCCAGTGTTTCTCCCCAAGATCTGATTGATACCTACTCACTACACCTAGTGAGTAAGCTACATCCGGTCTGGTACATAACATCGCATACATGATTGACCCGACTGCCGAAGCATAGGGTATCTCTTGCATGCGAACCCTCTCCAAATCAGTCTTGGGAGACATCTTTTTAGAGAGAATGATTCCTGAGCATGCGGGTAAGTTACCTCGTTTAGAATCTTTCATACTAAACCTCTTTAGTATGGTGTCTATGAACCTGGATTGGGACAATCCCAGCATCCGTTTAGATCTATCTCTATAGATCTTTATCCCCAGGATGTAGGAGTCATCACCTAGTTCTTTCATGGAGAACTTATGCAATAAGAAGATCTTGACCGAGTGTGGCATAGGAACATCGTTTGCTATCAAGAGTATGTCATCCACGTACAATATGAGGAAGACAGCCTTATTCTCTACTACCTTCTTGTATATACACGGTTCATCTACTTTTTTGATGAAGTCAAACTCTTTGGCAGCTTCATCAAAACAGATGTTCCAGCTCCGTGTTTTCTCGAAGTAGATCATCTTGGATTTTGAAGACTTCAAGCAAGCATGCGTCATACACCGTATGGAGCCTCTCAAGATTCCGGGAGCTCGATGATTGCAGCGAAGGGACCACAACTTGGAGCTATAGAAGTGAACGAGAGGACTACAAAAGTTGTAATCCCTAATCACTTAGAAGTAATGTTGTTTACTTGGTGTTTCCGCATGAATCTCTAGTTAAAGATCTTGTTTAAGGTTGTTTAAGCATGGCAAAATTTTTATTTGGAAAGGATGATGCTACCCGAAACCTTGCTGTCGTGCTTAGGAACCCAACAGTGGTATCAGAGCCAAGCTAGAGCTTTAGACATATTCTAGACGAAGTTATAAGTCCGATCGAACCCCGAAAGCCCAATTTTGGACACCTCCCTTGAAATTTTTCCAAAAGTTGGATTTTTTTTTAAAAATACTCTAAAAATCGTGCAGGTAATTCCATGGACCAACCTGAAGAATGAGTCCCTAACTCGTCTAAGTGACTGCGGAACCGCGGTCAAAACATGGTTTAGGCGGTGGTTCCGCGGTGCCACTTGAGAGGCTTGGGACGGACCTTCAGCTGCTAGTCTATAACCACTTAACAGTGCTCAAGTGTTGAGCTTTCTGGGAAATTTAGGAATTCGTTGATTCGATCGAATTGTTTAAACTACGCCTAGCTTTTTGGAATATTATACAATATGTGGAATTCACATAATTAGGCATGAAATCCGAAGTATGTGATATTTCGGGTTTACGATGTCTAAGGTGATTGTAGATTCCAAATGTTGTAGTTTGTCATTTTCTTTTCTGCGACCGTAAGAGTAATATGTGGTGTATCGTGGGTTTCGTTGCTATATGTCAATGACAATTAGGATACGCATATTTACTTACGTTGATGACATGTGAAGTTATGTGTTGCTGTAATATGTTATATTGGATCATCGCTTCTGAATAGCCGGGGGTTTTTATGTGAGATGAGAGTTTTTATTTTCATTCTTTTAAAATTCATTGTATGTAATATTCTTTTATTGGGGCACTTCCGGGTTAAGGAAGTTGTCACCATTGTTGTATATTATTTACTTTTCCACATTAGGATAGACCCAAGGTAGGGAGCACAAGTAACTGGGTTCTAGGGTCCAGTGGGAGGCCATCTCGAGGAGTCGAGACCGGGTCTCCTAACTCTAGAATTGGTAGGTTGCTTGCCGCTCTCGTATGGGTCTAGGGATGTGGGTTTGGCTATTCATCGCGACCGTGGAATCCGTGTTTTATACAGGCTCAAAACAAAACACGGACCTCCTAATATGTCCAATATTTCATATGTTATCTTTTGCTGCTGATATTTTGTGATGTAATCACTTTATATGCGTGAGACGAATGCTTTATTATTATTTATATGATATATAATAAACGTTGCTTATGTTTTACACCCGCGCTAGTCCCGCCCCGCTATGCCGTAAGTTAAGTAACCTAACGGTGCATTACGGGACACTGAGGCAAATACGGATGGCATAAGCGTACGGTATATTTTTGTTTCTTCTGTGATACTTAAGAAGCATAAATGATGGGACTTCATTAATGAGATTAATGAAAGAAAAGAAACCTAAAAGATGTTGTAGAATCAAATTTATAAAAAAAAGGGTAGCTCTAGTTTTTGCTTTGCATAGCGGTATTCCTTGCAAAATATCCAGCACGTTATTCGATAAGGAAAGAGCCGAGATCCCTTCACCGGGAGTGACCACTTTAGCGAAACTAGAAGATGCTACAACTCACTCAGTTTTGTTTTTGATTGCTTCTATAGTTCTTTCTTTACATAGTGATATTTATGAAATATCCTGCACCTTATTCGATAACGAAAGAGCTGAGATCCCTTCACCGGGAGTGACCTCTTTAGCGAAACTAGTAAAAGTCTAAAAAAACACTCCTTTTCAAAATCACTTGTTTCTACAACGATATCAATTTCATTACGCAAAAGGTTTTCATGAAAACCTATCGTAGCCCTCCATCATTTCAAATAAGTCCTACTTAGTATTCATGCTATGTTTGTTGACTATGTTAAGGCGTAGTGTGCGGTAGTTAATTAGTGTTTATCTGCTAAAGCATGAGATGCGATTGGATTACGGTAGTCCTACGACTTTGTTGACTATGTTAAGGGTCGTACGGGTAGGTTTAATTCAATCAGGAAATGACGGGTTGATCTTGGCTAGCGCTTATGATTTGTTGACCATGTTAAGGTCATAAGTTGCTAGGGACAAAAGATTATCGGGAATTTCAAGTGTTGAAATTTGCAATGAGATTGCATATCTTCTATGAGATAGTTGGATCCCGATACCCACTGCGAGTAAGAGTTACTCCTGAGAGAGTTTTACACATCACAATTAGCAAATCAAGTAGGTGTCTAGAAAGGTGTTAACAGGGTTACGCCCTAGTGAAAACGAGATTTATTTTAATTAGGTCCGTGCGAAAGCACGGGGAACCTCCCTCAAAGTACCGACACTGGGCTGGTTGAAAGATTGGCGAACTTATAAGGTGTAATTAATCCTGGCTAGTCTTACCTTTTAGGGTTTGAAGGAAGATTTAATATAAACAGTGGGAGCCATCCTGATTAGATAAGATAATAACCAATCTAATCTTGCAAGAGTATACGCTAAAGTGTTTTCTTCTCCCCCTCTCTCTCTCTCTCCAGGTAGCGACCATGTCAGGCCTTAATCAAGATAATAATATGGATGTATTGACCGAACCAGCTTGTTACACTGAGCAGAAGAACATTGGTTCCGTTCTTTCTTATGATTGTTATAAGACTGAGCGGGGAATAGGGACATATCCTGACTCCCATGCCGCCCAAACGAAGAATAAGCATGTTTATGCACCTTCTTCGGTTGTATTTGTTATCGAGAACTGTTTCTCAGTTCATTTTACGTTCTGGGTATTAGAACCTAGATCGGGATCCCTCATATGTAATATATTACATGGGCTAAGGAAAGGTAGGGAACTGGGAGAGGGGATCATTCCATAAGAGTAGGGAATGGTGCAAATATTGCAGCCAAAGCAGTTGGCGAATATCACCTTGTATTACCAAATGGTAATACATTGATTCTGAACGAATGCTATTACTTTCCGACCCTGATATGCAATCTTATATCTGTTTCTTTATTGAGTAAAGAAGGATATAATTTTGTATTACAGGATAACGTTATGAACATCTTCCTAAATCAAAAGTTGATTAGATCAGGCTCGTTAAATAATGGCATATACGTTCTAAATCAAACCACAGTTCTTAATATACAAAACACACACAAGAAGAAGAGTTCAGAAATGAACAAATCCTTCTTGTAACATTGTAGACTAGGTCATATCAATGTGACACGACTAGCTAAGTCACATAAAGATGGATATTTGAATCCGTTCGAATTATCATCTTATGAAACTTGTCATTCATGTCTCAAAGGAAAGAAGACCAAAACTCCGTTTAATGGACACGGAGAAAGAGTTACGGAACTCTTAGGACTGATACATAGTGATGTATGTGGTCCTATGTCTACACATGCCAGGAATGGTTTCTCGTACTTCATTCCATTCACTGACGATCTCTCAAGATACGGACATGTGTTCCTGTTGAAACACAAGTCTGTAGCTTTTGAGAAATTCAAAGAATATAAGCACGAAGTCGAGAACCAAACGGGTAAAAGTATTAAGATCCTTCAATCTGATCGAGGAGGAGAATACTTGAGCAATGAGTTCCTAGATTATCTAAAAGAGAATGGGATTCTCTCTCAGCTTACTCCTCCATATACACCATAGCACAACGGTGTATCAGAACGGAGGAATCGCACTCTATTAGATATGGTTCGCTCCATGATGAGCACTACTGAGTTGCCTATTTCCTTTTGGGGTTATGCGCTTGAGACGGCATCATACCTATTGAATCAAGTTCCTTCTAAATCTGTACCTACCACACCATATAAGATTTGGAGTGGGAAGAAACCATATCATTAACGTGTTAAGATATGGGGTTGTCCGGCCAATGTCAAAAGTCAAAATCAGGACAAACTCGAGGCACGATCAGTTCTATACAAGTTTGTGGGATATCCAAAGAATTCACAAGGATCTATTTTCTACCACGCTGAGGAACAAAAGGTTTATGTTTCTCAATACGCCACCCTTTTAGAAAAAGAAATTTCTTGTAAAAGAAATTAGTGGCGAAAGGTAGAGCTGGAAGAAGTTCCAACAGCATAAACTGCAACTGAAGATTTAGTGAAACCAGAGGATTCAATAGTTCCCGACGAACCTCAGCCGCTCCACCGATATAGTAGGGTTCCTCATCCACCTGAGAGATACTACGGTTTTCTCATTGATGGTGGGAGAGAGGATTGCATCATGGAAGATGATGACCCAACTAGTTTCGAACAGGCCATCACTAGTGGGGACTCTGTGAAATGGCTAGATGCAATGCAATCTGAGATGGAGTCCATGTATACCAACAAAGTATGGACTTTGGAAGTTGCTCCTGAAGGGGTAAAACCCATCGGGAGAAAATGGATCTTTAAGAAGGAACTTGGTGTAGATGGAAAAGTTGAAACTTTCAAAGCTAGACTTGTTGCAAATGGTTTTCGTTAACGACCAGGTGTAGATTTTGATGAAACCTTTTCTCCAGTTGCTATGCTTAAGTCCATCGGGATTCTACTTGCCATTGCTGCATACCATGACTACGAAATCTGGCAAATGGATGTTAAGACAGCCTTTCTAAATGGTGATTTTGAAGAGTGCGTATACATGACTCAGCCAGAGGGCTTCGCAGACAGTGGGATCACCGGGAAGGTATGCTAGCTGCTTAAATCCATCTACGGGTTAAAACAGGGATTGCAGAGTTGGAACATCTGTTTTGATGTGGTAGTCAAAGAGTTTGACTTCATCAAGAACGCAGATGAACCTTGTATATACAAGAAGGTGACTGAGAGTAAGGTTGTCTTCCTCATATTGTATGTGGATGACATACTCTTGATAGGAAATGATGTTCCTATGCTGCACTCGGTCAAGCTCTTCTTGTCACATAGATTCTCAATGAAAGATCTAGGTGATGCCTCCTGCATCTTGGGGATTATGATCTATAGAGATAAATCTAAACGGATATTGGGATTGTACCAATCCAGGTACATTGACACCATACTAAAGAGGTTTAATATGGAAGAATCCAAGCGTGGGAATTTACCCACGATCTCTGGACTCACTCTCTCCAAAGAGATGTCTCCCAAGACTGATTTGGAGGGAGCTTGCATGCAAGGGATACCCTATGCTTCGGCAGTAGACTCTATCATGTACACGATGCTATGTACCAGACCCGATGTAGCATACACACTAAGTGTAGTAGGTATCAAGCAAATCCAGGAGAAAGTCACTGGACAGCTGTGAAGAACATTCTCAAGTACTTGAGAAGGACTAAAGAGTTGTTCTTGGTGTATGGTAATGGAGAACTGCAGGTGGAGTCCTTTACCGATTCGAGCTTCCAAAGTGATAAGGACGACTCTAAGTCCCATTCGGGCTTTGTCTTTACCCTCAATGGAGGGGCGATTTGTTGGAAGAGTTCTAAACAGGAAACCGTGGCAGACTCGACGATGGAGGCTGAATACATCGCTGCCAACGATGCTGCCAAAGAGGTTGTCTGGATGAAGAAGTTCATAAACAAACTTGGAGTGGTTCCGTCCATTGAGCATCCAATACCTTTGTATTGTGATAACAATGGAGCTGTGGCTTTGGTCAAGGAACCTAGGTCCCATCAGAGATCCAGGCATATTCTGAGGCGGTATCACCAGATCGGGAAGATAGTTAATCGCCGGGAGATTGAGGTCAGGAGAGTTGACACGAAGGACAACACTGCGGTTCCACTCACGAAGGCCATACCCCAGATACAATTTGAGAGACTCTTCGGGATGTTGGGTATGAGATACTACAATAGCTGGCCTTAGTGCAAGTGGGAGATTGTTAAATATGTATATGCCCTAGAGGCCATTATTGTACATATGATGTAAATTATAGTGGATACTTGGATATATATAGAGAGGACTTTCTTGCTCGATATGATAGTATGCTACCTGGTTGCACTTTGTCTAAACATGTCGACTTGTATTGTGTTACTGTGTCGCTCTCACATGTTGATAAAGCCCTCAGGATATGTACTTGACTACTAGGACTATGATGGAGATCATACTAGTGGTGCCAGGGTAGTCCACGAGTACATCCTATAATTGTTCCTAGTCGAGTGTGTATCGAGACAGGGCATCGATACTCCAGAGTAGACGAGCGGATATGCATCTTGACCCATTTGATCGGCGATGGATGATCCCACATCCTCTGGAGTTTGACATCCAAGATGGTGTATGGGTGCTCAGTAGAGACTGGGTACACTGAATGGACTCGCCGAGAACTCCTAGATAATATTATACCTACCGTTAGATTGCAGTTCTCTGGTGACACTGGTACAGGTTAGTCTGTTGACCCGAGATCGTTATAAAGTCTTATGTGATTCCCACTGTGCTTTAATTTCCACCTTACCACGTTCATGAGAACGTGCAAAATGGCAGCTTTTGGGTACAGTCCGGAATCAAATGGAGGTAATGAGCGATAGGAGGGGTTTTGTCTCTCCCGGTATTGGGGGTTGGTGTTGCGCTGTGCTCGATTGGCTATAACTGGAAGTCCCTGGCCAGGGCTGATATAGAGATCTACTGGTAAGTGTTATCAGCAGTTTCTCGACCCGTTATGAGTCTCACATTGACACGACTTATCGGTTACTGGGATCTGACGTTCACCACCCCTAGATTGGATATGCGACATATCAGACGAGGAGACCGGACTGTACGGTAGTATTACTGGTTGGATTCGCAGGAGTATGTATAGGCTTGCTTGTTGATCTTATGATCACTCAATACCTGGGTGGCCGTTACGTTTAGCTGACTGCTTGCAGCTTGTGGGTGTTTGATATGATCATCACCTACTGCCGGCGTATTGACGAGTCTTTAGAGTCTTATACAGAGGTTTCCTGGCTCAGGCGAAATGGAGTAGGAGTATATATGAGATATGTGCGGGACCGAGATTAATACGCGTATGTGATACCGCATTCTATTCTCGTGACTTATGACATTGGTCGGTTATATGTGATATAGCCGGGTTATCGGATCAGGTGTTGATTCGATAATTTGTTGCATTTGATATTAGTCGGTTATATGTAATATAGCCGGATTATTAAATCAAGTATTGATTTAATAATTTAATGTAGAATTATATATTTGATATATTAAATTACATTAACTAATATTTGCTCACTTAAGCATTACTTTTTCTCACTTGATGATACACTGATATATATATATATATATATATGTGATATATGTTAATTGTATTATTTTCTTTTGTTCACAAATAATATAAATATGATATATATCATTGTGACATGCTAGGTTACACATGCAACATGTATGTATGAGACTCACACCATGCTAGGTTAATATTAGGGTTTTATATTTATTTATTAAGTAATTCAAAATTGGTGGATTTTATCATGGTTGATCTTTTTGTGGAAGTTAGTCGAACATTGACTAAGTCCACTTCTTTTGTTTTACTTAAAGATATTTATTAACCCAACCATTAACCACACACCATGATTTATTCTTTACAAGGGTTAAGGCATGACATAACTCACCATAGTTGCATTTCTAACCTCACAAGTTTTATTCTTTCATCACTTCATCTTCTTCTTCCTCATAAAAGCTTGCCAGCTTTTTTCCATGTGATGAAAATAAAGTGAGAAAAAGAAAACTAAAGAGAGCCCATTTCCTACTTCATCATCCTCTTCTATACTAGCCATTTAGATTAGGGTGTTAGCTTCACTAATTCTATATTAGTGAAGTCATAGCTTGAGTTCGTGTTTCCTTGAAGTAGATCATCTTGGATTTTGAAGACTTCAAGCAAGCATGCGTCATACACTGTGTGGAGCCTCTCAAAAGTCTGGGAGCTTGATGATTGCAGCGAAGGGACCACAACTTGGAGCTATAGAAGTGAAGGAGAGGACTACAAAGGTTGTAATCCCTAATCACTTAGAAGTAATGTTATTTACTTGATGTTTCCGCATGAATCTCTAGTTAAAGATCTTGTTTAGGGTTGTTTAAGCATGGCAAAAATTTTATTTGGCATGGATGATGCCACCCGAAACCTTGCTGTCGTTCTTAGGAACCCAACAACACATGCATTGTGTTGGACTAAAAATGTGTACACATGTTTATTTGCAAAAGAACTCTTAGGATATCGATCGGTTTTCTGTTCTGATTGCAGTATCGGCTCCCAAATGTTATATCCGTGATTTTGAGTATGTTTTCCAGTTTCTCACGGATATCTGTATTCTGTATTTACTGAGCAGACACTGGTTAGTAATACCGATTTATAACAAAATAGATAAAGAATGAGTGGTAATAAAATGCAGTTTTCTGAGATGAAAAAATACCTCCAAACTTATCTTTTTCTCGTCTCGAGCGAAACAAAAATCCTAGCCTCACATTCACAGGGAACGTGATTGCACTGAGCATGTGCAACAAGCCGTTAAACCTCTAAGTGTCCCTAGTAGGAGGAGTGTTGTCTCCTGAGGGTTTTTAGCGGATTGCACCCACAAAATCCAATCAAGTTAGCGTTGCGAAGAGACTGTTGATTCTAATCTTAAGTTAGAGATCAAAGTTAGAAGTTCTATCACCCAAGACAGGAACGTTAAACCCTATTTTTCACTCCTCACAATTTGTTTAACATAAGCTTATATGCATCTTTTCGTGGTTGTGCAAGTAGTGTCGACAAGTTTTTGAAGAATTTGATTAGGGTCATCATGTCATAAATATAGGACAGGATAGACTTCTAAAGGATCACACGAGTTTGGAAAGAGTTTAGAATTTCTCAAGTTTCATTTTCTAGTTAGGTTTCAAGTCAGAATTTATATCGTTTTTAACAGAGAATCTAAGTCTTATTCTTCACTCCTACCTTTCACCTATTTCTGTTCATATACACCCAAGTTTTCGTGCAAAACATCTTCTATAAATATATCTTTATATCTCCGTGAAAAAACAGTTTTAATAGAAAACTCTTCTCCGCCAAGATTATTCTCCCACAAAGAACCATAAGGTCTTTTAACTCGTAGAGAACACTTGCTTAGCTTGCTTTATTTGGTGATTGGAAACTTAGCGAGTTTTGGGTCAATGACTCTCAAACTACATGGTTTAGGGCATTAGGTGTGGAGACACCCCAAGGACTTAATTACCCAAGTTACGAAGGCCACAAAACAAAAGACTCATTTTATTTAAAATATTCTGAACTTAGTGAAAACGGAGATATAGCCAGCATTTCTTTTAAATCCAAAGACGTTACATGTGGATATGGTGTGTAATTACTCCAATAAGGTTCAGATGGGTTATTTTTCAGACTTATAGCTTCTATTAAAACCACAATAATACCCTTCATATTCACCTTACTTTATGAACTATTCTTGATATTACTTAACTCAAAACAAATCTGTTTAATCCTAAAAATGTTCATCAATTTTTAAAAGTTTTACTGACATGTCAGACTTTTATCTAATTCTCAAAAACAAACGACACATGTCAAGGGAATGAAAGACGTATATTAGCTACGGTTAAAAGCAAAGGGGGGTTATCTTTCTGGTTTCAATCTCTCAAAAAAGATTTAGTTATTTCCATCGTATCAACCGAACAGTCGGACTTCGAATCTAACTTCCCCCGCTAGCTAACATGACAAAAAAGTTTTTATGTTTTGATTAAATTTTTCAATTTTTATGGGTTATTCAATATGTATATAATGCCGATTATACGCATGATGCAGCAAAATAAACGCAGTGCTCACCCCCAAACCTGAGTTTTACGATGTCCTCATCATTGCCCCCGTCTCCGGTAGCTAGACTTAGACATCAGGGCGAGAATTTATTCAAAAAAGAAAAAACCTAAGACTAATTACAGCATATACAAGTTAAAAGATTGGGTTTGTCCAGATCTTAATACCATCCATTTAAAAAACTTGTCGATATAATGCAAGAGCCGGTAAAAGAATACGTATATAAAAAAGAAAAAGAAAAGGAATGTGTTAGTTGTTAGTGAAGGGCATGGGTGTGTATAAGTAGGGATCAGAAGATGCTGAATGCAAAGATGAAGTTTTGAAGGAATCAAAGAATTGTTACCCGAATGAATTGAATGTTCAAAAAGCACGTGTTGAGTTCCGAGGTCAGGTTCGCTTAAAAACTGGAGTTCATCCTTAAAAAATTCAGAAAAAGAAAGGTTCAAAGGATGTTCCCAAATTGATCCTATCTTAAACTCATCTAGGATATCAAGTTCATCCGCAAATAATTCCTCAAAGCTCTGTATGAAAGGCCATTTTTCCAGACTGTCTTCCTCCCTATAATTCTGCACAATCTTACACTCGCTGCTATAGCTCACTGTACCCAAAACGAGTTCTCCTTCCTCACATTCAGATCAGGGTAGGTTCATGTTATCTAAAAAGCTAGGTTCCCACACTAATGTTTCTTCCGAAACAATATCAACAGGTGATACAAAAATTGTGGGTTCCTGATCATTGATCTCTTCTAACAATCTATCCCAACCATACCCGTCAAATTCACAAGCTCCCTCCTTTAAAATTGGAATGCAAAAATCAGGAGGTTCATGAATTTCTTCATCAAGTAATATTTCAGTTAAATCAACCTTAAAATCACAAGTGACAGGAGGTTCCGTAGGTACCTGAAAGTTAGTGTCGGACTGACTCGGAGGTTTTTCTTATGTGTCCGGATAACACTTAGTCAATTCATTTGCATCGTCATCTATGAAATCATAAAAATTCAATTGATCGTTTATCTTACTTGGGTGACTTCCTAGATGACAAATATTGACATAATGTGGTTTTAATTGACTGTGTTCACTCTTTAGAATCACTACAGCTACATGCTCTTCAAATCTAGACAAAGATTGAGCTTGAGCGTGAAACAATTATGCAGACTGCTGTATAAACAGGGCTAGCGTAGCAGCTGTTTGATTCTCAACCGCAATCATCACTTCAATACCTTTCTCTAAAGCGGTCAACCTAGCATCCATCTTACCATCATTCCCAAAAGGCGGGTCAGTTGTTTCAGGAAGAGAGGGTTGTGACGGTGGCGATGCTAAAGCAGTTACCCTGTCGACCTCTTTATCTAAATCTTCAATCATTAGGTTTATAATTGAAGTGGGATTGGGTTCAAGAGTGTTAGGTGGGTGACCATTATCAAAAATCTGGGACGGTTGGTCACCCCCTAGAAAAGGACAACTTTCATGAATGTGGAAAGAATCATGGGAATTTGAACAAAAGAATTGGGACTGAATATAAACAGAGGAATAAGAATCGTGAAAAATTGAATTAAATCGTGTATCACCCATATCAACAAGAATTCATAAATATCACAAAAACCAAGAGTATCACACCCATAGCAGTCTATGTTATGCTAAGTCAACTAGGCCTGCTCAAGAACCTAATTGTTGAAATAAAATTGTGTCGAGAAACGGGCTCAAGATATACGGATCATGAAGCCAGGTAAGTGCAGAGATAAGGGGAGGTTTTCCAACGCTTTTGCGAAATTCCTTAATTAGAATAACCCTTTTCTCTTTTGGTGGTTTTGCCGTGAACACTTGCCTAGACACCCCGTGAACGATATACCGTTAAGCGGTGTTCTGAACACAGTCAACTTCTCTTAATAAGCACGAAGTCGAAGTCCTTAAAGTCAATGTTCTAATTGATTTTAAATTACTGTGGGTATGCAAGAATACAGTTTTGTGATTTGTGGGCTACGGAGAAAGGTGATGAAATCCATTACCGTATCTTCTTTGGTCATGCCCTTAACATCCTATTAAGATGCAAATGCACAATTCAATAAAAGAATTTAAGAAATCAAGTAATTTAAGCAATTCTTTTTCGTTTAGGCTTAAGCGCTGCAACAAATACGGGTTACTTCTCTGTGCAATTGGTGGAAAGTTTGTGCGAAGAATCCTGCAAATGATAGAGTATTGGAATGCGTCATATTTGAGCGAAGGTGTTAGAAAATACGTACCGATGTGATTGTGGGATTTTAGAAACCCCTTTGAAGTGATTGCGGGTATTTGAATGTTCGCTTGCGTGGGTCAAACTACCCGGATCTTTGGCGCTGTTCTTTACTAACGTCTTGCACTGGAATTTGAACCTCGCTCCGCACGATCGCTGGTCGTAATTCCGTCAAAACCTGAAAATGTCGAAAAATACGATATTTAGTGTTAAAAGAGATATATCTGCCCCAATTCCTACACACTCAAAATTAAAAAAATTAAACAATACCACCGGAACACTAACTATCAACTGGAGACACCACAAAAGAAAAAATTCCAAAACATCACCAAATACCCGGCGGTGCCATATATTTTAGAAATGTCTCCAGTCCTTTTTAGGAGTTAGGTGCTCGAATTTTTGGTGGGTTCCCTAGGTTAGTTAAGTGTTCTTATAGTATAACTTGATTTTTAAAATAAATTTCAGGGTGTAGCAGGTTATAACAACAGAGAGTAAAGTAAGAAAAATGTGTGTTTTGTTAGTTTTGAAAAAAAATTGAATTAGTAATTAGTGAGTTAGTAAAAACCAGAAATAACAATTCCGAATAACTACCAACGCCCCAGCAACAGCACCAAAAACTTGTTGGGAATTCACCCGCGCGCGCAAACGCGTATGTTTTGGAAATGGAAATGTTTTAAGGAAATGGATGCGCACGCGAGCTAGTTCTCGTTTTAAAATTTACAAACCGCAAGTGCACGGCGCGTTGTAGCAAGCCGGCAAGTACGGATCGATCCGCAGAGAATTGTGTATTAGGTTTTGTTGTTTAAGGTTCAAATAACGAATGGTTTGGTTTGTCACTAAATAGAAAGAATACGAAAACATGATAACAAAGAAAACAAGTTAAGAAAGAAGTGGTTGTGGCTTTGGCTCGGAAGGTCGAATTGTGACGATTCCTTCAACGCTCCCTTGATCATGAGTTTTCCGTCCTTACGTTGATCCCGGCTTGAAGTATGACTTGTTAAGGCGGTTGCGAAGCACAAATCATCAAATTCCGATATTCGCTCCAAAACACGAAACGAGTCTGTTTTGTTCACTTACCGTTTGTATGTCCAAGCTTAGGGTATCAATCACTAAGCACGAGGGTTAGCAAGCATACCACAACATCAAAACACAAATTAGTGAATGAGAGCAAATGATTTTAGTGTTGAGTTTGCTAAGTATTTGTGATAGTATATCGTATATGAAACCAAGCGATTGTCAAGCACTTGATCACAAAATTCCATATCTCAACATAACAAACTTAATACCAAATTGATTTTTAACTTAAACATTGAAATGGGGAAAGGGAGTGAATATGGTATATGAGGAGGTTGCCAAGTAACCGTGTTTCAAAATACCATATCACACCAAAACGTAAACAATCTTTAAGTTAGAATCATACATATAAGCACATTAAACATTAACAAGAGGAGGAGGAGGAGGTAAAGCCTTTCATCTCATTTTCTCACCATTACCACAACCAAAGAAAGATTAGTTACACATCATAATGAAAAGAAAACAAGAAACAAAAGAAGCAAGGTAAACAAAAAGCAACAATATTATTAACACTTGAAGAAGTTTAGGTACAAGATATTAGTAACTTGTTCAACCTCCATAATGAAGCTCTCAAAAGAAAGCTTCAAGAGGGAAGAAGAAGAAGAAACCAAGTTGAATCCCACTCAACCCTCAAGCTAAACCAAAACTAAACAAAATGGAAAAAGGTATATAATATCATGCACCCTTTCACTCTAATATGTTCTGGTATTTATAGGCCTCAAACCAGAATAAACAAACAATAAAAATGGACTGATGTGACCCTAATAAATAGCCAGAAGAAATTTGGGGACAAGAGGGACAAGGAGGGCCGACCATGCCGGTTTTTGGGCTTGTTTCGCCGGTCCAATATTGGGTTTTAGGGCTCGTGTTAGTATGGTGAACTTGTGTGCTCTCCACTATCACTCTAGTGCTGTTTGATTTGTCTATATGAACTTGGTTTGCATTCAGGGATTTGGAGAGAAACTTGTTGCTTTATATCACATCATAACTTTTTGCATTTATCATTCATGTCTTCCATATGTGCCCACTTACAGAACATTATGTCATGGCAGCCACCACCATGGTCCATGTACCAAAGAGCATGTGCACATTTGCATTGTGTTGAACCAAAAATTTGTATACATATTTATTTGAAAAAGAACTCTTTGGACATCAATCGATTTCCTGTTCTGATTGCAGTATCGGCTCCAAATCGTTATATCCATGATTTTGAATATGTTTTCCAGTATTTGTCACGGATATCTGCAATCTGTATTTACTGAGCAGACACTGGTTAACAATAACGATATATAACAAAATAGATAAAGAATGAGTGGTATTAAAATGCAGTTTTCTGAGATGAACAAGCATCTGTTCCTCAAGATCATCGAAGAATTGGCAAGCTTCCTCGTCAGATTTGCATAGGAAATGGCCTTGACAAATAGTTTCCAGCAACTGCTTAGTTGCTGCATTCAGGCCCTCATATAAATTTTGGCAAAGTTACCATCTCTCAATTCCGTGATGAGGGCACTGAACAAGAAGGTCTTTGTATCGGTCAAAGCACTTCCAAAAAGGTTCTGTAGGAAGCTGGGAAAATTGGTTAATTTTGTTTCGAATCCATGCGGTCTTATGATTTTGGGAAGAATTTCTTTAGAAACGCTTTCACAAACTCGTCCCGACTGTTTATCGAATGAGATGCGGTGCTATACATCCACTTTTCAGCAAGATCTCATAAAGTGAAACGAATAACTAGTAGCCGTATAGCATCGTCAGACAGTTAGGTCGTCTTCATCATTGCACAAACGTTCTGAAATTTATTGATGAAGATATAGGCATCTTCGGATTCAAGCCCGTGAAATTTGGGCAACATGTTGATGAAGTGGGGCATAATTTAAAAATTATCCCCATTGGCCGGTGGAAGTGAAAGACAGGTAGGGAGTGCGGCGCGGGTGGGATAGAATCGATCTTGGAGCACAATTCGCTGTGGCGCTTCAACAAGAGGAGGTCGCGGGTTATTCGCACCTAAAGGAGGTTGAATAATTCCCGGGAGAGGCAAAGGGATGTTAGGAGGAAATCCCGACATCTCAGAAGAAGAGTCTGGTGAAAGTGATGGTGAAGAAGTATGGACAAAATTATGGTCAACGTCGGAGTTGTCCGGTAAGGGTAAAGGTGAAAGAGGCGTGGAAGGAGTTTCGACTGCGGTGTCGATCGCGTAGTCCATAGAGACTAACGAAATGCGGACTAAACGGGCACTAGGGTCCATAGTCCAAGCGGATATACACTAAACGAATTTAGTGTAGTCAAAGCATAGAATGTGAGGGTAAGAAGCGTAAATGGAAAAAAATTGGGTGAAGGTGGTAAAAGTGGTGAACTAGTGTTTGTTTCGTAAGAATGTGAAAATGAAATGACAGTTCGACAAACACAATCACAAATGCACAGTCACAAATGCACAATCAACACCTAGACTAGGGTACTCTAAGTACACTAGACCTACTCCTAACTGTTCTAAAGCGATAAATTTTGAGATAACCCTCAATCGCCTCTTCACAGCCTATTGTGGCCAGGTAAGCACAAGTGAGGTAAGGAGGGTTTCGCTCACGAATCACCGTGAGACGGGCCTTTTAAAGTTACCTCCTCGTTTGTCTATCCTAGGCACCACAAAAGCCATGTTTAGATAAATGACCGAATGCCCACGATTTTCATTTGTCCTATTGAGCGCGACAAGTCCTTAATTGGTTGAGTCAAGATATTTTTTATTAAGCTTGAGGTGACACTTATGCAATTAGCGATTTCCGGGGTCTTAGGAAGGGTGATGAAATCCCCACCAAATCTTGATTGGTGTTATAGCCCCATAAGTCCTTATTAAATGATGCAATGTGCAAATCAACAAGGTTTTCTTTTCAAACAATTAATCAATTTATTGTTTTAATTCTACTTTAAATGTGGCGCTGCAACAAATACGGTTGGTTTTTCTTTGGCTTTTTGCGGCGATGTTGCTAAGAATCGTGCAAAGACAAGAATATTGGAGCGTCGGCTTTGAGAGGAGGAAGTTTAGAAAAATACGTACCAAAAAGTGTGGAGTTTAAGAAACTCGAGTCGATATTGTCTCCGAGTGGTTGAATGGTTTGATTGTGCGGGTCCAACTGCCCGGGTCTTTGGCTCTAAGTGTTCAATCCCCTTATACTTGAAAAACGCCCCGTTCTTCGCACAATCGCTTCCCATTAATCCGTCAAATCTACAATTGTCGGAAAAATACGGATATTTGAGCTAGAAAGCGATATAGATAGCCAAAGTTCCTAGCACAAATAATTAAGAAAATCAAACAATAAAAATGGGAAACTAACAGAACACTGGAGGCAACACAAAAAAACAACTTTCAAACCCCCCCCCCCGAAAATCGGCGAGATTGGGAATTACCAAGATGTCGCCGGCCAAATTTACAAGTTTGGTGCTCAAATTTTGTGTGTTTCCGCTATGTAATAATAGTATTCCACTTTTATACCTTGATTTTCTTTTTAAAATTTAGTGTGCCGGCAGAATACAAATCCAGAGAACATTCTGTTTTTAGTTTTTGTGTCGATTTAAAAGAATGTGTTTTATCAGTTGAATCTGTTAGAAAGTTAGTTTTGTACAAAATAATCACAAATTAACCCGAGACTACAAGTGTAAAAGCGTTGCCGTCTCCCCGGCAACGGCGCCATTTGATTTATACGTTTTTACCGTGTCATATTTAGAATTTTTTTTGAAATTACCGCAATCAAAAACAGTGTCGCGTATAGCGAGCCGTGATGAGTACAGGTCGTCCGTAGGGAGATGGTTGGTTTTTTTAGGCTTGTTTTAACGAGTTAATATTGTAACTTGGTTTGTTGTTTAGACTAAGTGTTGTAACATTGATATGTTTAATAAAAAGAATTGATAAGGGTAGTTTTAGGTTAGCTTGCATGAGGATGATGTCTGCTGGTTCCTTATAGACCTAACTTTGATATTGACACTAAGGCAATAAGCAACAACGTGAATTAGGTGTTAGTTATGTATATGCCCTAGAGGCCATTGTTGTACATATGATGTATATTATAATGGATGCTTGGATATATATAGAGATGACTTTCTTGCTCGTCATGATAGTATGCTATTTGGTTTCACTTTATCTTAACATGTTGACTTGTATTGGTTTACTGTTTTACTCTCATATGTTGATAAAGCCCTTAGGATCTGTACTCGACTACTGGGACAATGATGAGATCATACTAGTGGGGCCACGATAGTCGATGAGTACATCCTATAACTGTTCCTAGTCGAGGGTATATCGAGACAGGGCATCGATACACCAGAGTAGACTAGCGTATACGCATCTTGACCCATATGATGGGCGATGGATGATCCCATATCCATCGGTGTTCAGACATCAGAGATGGTGTACGGGTGCTCAGTAGAGACTGGGTACACTGGACGGACTCTCCGAGAACTCCTAGATGGTGATATACCACACGTCAGATGGCAGTTCTCCGGTGACACTGGTACAGGGTAGTTTGTAGACCCGAGATCGTCATAGAGTCTTGTGTGATTCCCACTGTGCTTTGATTTCCACCTTACCACGTCCAAGAGGGCGTGCAAAACGGTGGCTTTTGGGTACAGTCCCGAATCACATGGAGGCAATGAGCGATAGGAAGGGATTCGTCTCTCCCGGTATAGGGAGTTGATGTTGTGCTGTGTTCGATTGGCTATAACTAGAAGTCCCTGGCCAGGGCTGATATAGAGATTTACTGGTAAGTGTTACTAGTAGTTTCTCGACCCGTTATGAGCCACACATCGACACGACTTATCGGTTACTGGGGTCTGACGTATACCACCCCTAGACTTGATATGCGACATATCAGACGAACAGACCGGACTGTACGGGAGTGTTACTGATTGGATTCACAGGAGAACGCACAGGCTAGCTTGTTGATCTTCTGATCGTTCAATACCTGGGTGGCTGTGACGTTTAGCTGACCGCTTGCAGCTTGTGGGTGTTTGATATGATCATCACCTGCTACCGGCGTATTGACGATTCTTTAGAGTCCTACACAGAGGTTTCTTGGCTCAGGCGAAACGGAGTAGAGGCACATATGTGATATGTGCATGACCGAGAATAATGCGATATGAGATACCGTATTATATTCTCGCGATATTTAGAAATGAACTGGGTCATCGGATCAAGTGTTGATTCGATGAATCGGTACATGATATATTAGTCGGTAATATTCGATATAGCCGGATCGTCGGATCAAGTGTTGATTCGATAATTTAATGTATAATAATATATATGATATATTGTATTACATTATCTAATATTGGCTCGCTTTATTATTTCATTTTCTCACTGGATGATACATTGATATATATGCGATATATGTTAATTGTATTATTTTCTTTTGTTGCAAATATATAATATATATGTGATATATATTATTGTGACATGATATGATTAATTGTTAAACATGTTTAAGGATGATTAATTGAGGTTAGGGTTTGATTAGGGTTAGATGCTTCATGCACCTTCTAGAAGCTTTTTCTTTTGTCATTCTTAAGATATTTTTGGATGACACATTCTTAACCCAACCAAACCCTAACTCTAGTTTATTCTCTACTAAATCTTGACCACTCATCCTTGACCATGGTTTATAAATCAATCATATAGTCTTCTTTCTATTCATCACAAAAGAAAACAATTCATTATCTTTTCGATTATCATCTTCTTCTCTCTTGAAGAAAGCTTACTTGATTTTCTTTATGTGATGAATAAATATGAGAAAATGATTTAAAAAGAAAGCAAAATTACTACTCTCTCATCCTCATCTCATCTAGCCCATGAGATTAGTGTGTTCATCTCTTTCGAGTGAGAAAGCTTAAGTCTTTGCAACTTCGAGGTAGATCATCGGAGATTTGGAATATTTCAAGCTAGCATGGATCGTTTGAGTCGTGGAGCCTCTCATGAGTCCGGGAGATCGTGGATCGCGGCAAAGGGACTTCTACTCGGAGCTTGTGAAGCGAAGGAGCGGACTACAAAGGTTGTAATCCCTCACACTTAGATAAAAGTTATCATCTTGCATGTTAAACCCTAATAATCTAGCAAAGATCCCGGCTTTGGGTTGTTCGACACGTCTAAATTTTTATCCGGGCATGTTTGATGCCTTATGAACCTTCACAAGAGTGCCTAGGAACCCTACAGTGGTATCAGAGCCTAGCTAGAGCATTAGGCGATGTGTTTACGAAGTTAAAACTCTGATCGAACCCGAAATGACAAAATTGGACCCCTCTCTGGAAATTTTTTAAATTTTGGGATTTTTCTGAATTAAAAATATGTAAAAAAATCAGCAGGGAATTCTAAGAATTACCATAAAACCCGATCCCCCAATTCGACCAAACGGCGGCGGAACCGCGGCGCAAGCATGCTTGCGCGGCGGTTCCTCGGCGGATTCATCGATTGGCGACACGTGGCTTTTCTGGTAATGTCCGTAGGTGCTTGTTGATGCTTCTGGATATTTTTAAAAGTGATTCCAGTGTTGTTTAAATCTGGGGTTTATTTTGTAATCGTTGATTCGATCGGAATATTTAAATTCGTATATCTTTCCGGATATTTAGAAACTGTTAAACTATTTGAACGGATATCATTAACTCACTGTTTCCCGGTACGGCAAACTTTCAAGTGTTGAAATTTTTTCGGGTTTAAATCTTTCGGAAAAATTGTACAAGTTATGCGGTGGACCCTCTAGAAGACAACAAACCTTAACTCGATTATGTGACCGTCTTGAACTGCCTTTTGAACCTTCGGGTTTGGGACAGTACGGCGTGCCACATGTGAGGCGTTGGCTTGACCCTTCTACGGCTGGATCACTGGTACTTTGACATATTCTGGGATTATTTGAACTCCGCTCAAGAGTTGAGCACTTTGGGAAATTTTGGGTATTTGATTATCTGTTCGAAAAGTTTAATACTGTCTATTTATCTGGAATGTGATACAATATGTGGAATTCATAGTGTTAGGCATGAAATGCGAAGTATGTGATATTTCGGATTTACGATGTCTAAAGTGATTGTGGATTCCAAATGTTGTAGTTTTACACTTTCTTTTCTGTGACCGTAAGTGTAATATGTGATATCACCGGTTTCGTTGCTATATGTCAACGACAATTGGGATGCGCATATTTTCTTACGTTGATGATATGTGATATTATGTGTTGCTGTGATATGTTATATTGGATCGTCGCGTTCAGAATAGCCAGGGGTTTTATGTGAGATGAGGGTTTTTATTTTCATTCATGTAAAATTCATTTGTAATGTAGTATTCTTTTATTTGGGGCACTTCCAGGTTGCGGTTGCTATCACCAGTGTATATTATTTACTTTTCCGCATTAGGTAGACCCAAGGAGGGGAGCATAAGTAACCGGGTTCTAGGGTCCAGTGGGAGGCCATCTCGAGGAGTCGAGACCGGGTCTCCTAACCCTAAAATTGGCAGTGTTACTTGCCGCTCTCGTAGGGGTCTTGGGATGTGGGTTTGGCTATTCGTCGCGACCGTGGAATCCGTGTTTTATACAGGCTCGTATTGAAAACACGGACGTCCTAGTATATCCAATATTTCATATATGTTCTTCTGCTGCAATGTTCTGTGATGAGATCATATTACTGCCTGAGACGAATGCTTATACTATATATATATGCTGATATATAAATATTACTGCTTTCGTTTCTTCTGTGATCCTTAGGAAGCATAAGCTGATGGGATTTTTATTAATGTGATTAATAAAAGAAAAGAAACCTAAAGATGTTGTAGAATCAAAAACTTTATAAAAAGGGGTAGCTACAGTTTTGCTTTGCACAGTGATATATATGATATATCATGCACCTTATTCGATGGGGGAAAAGCCGACGATCCCTTCACCGGGAGTGACCTCTTTAGTGAAACTGGCAGATGCTACAAAACGCGGTTTGTCTTTTGAATGCTTTTAGTGTTTTGCTTTGCACAGCGGTATATATGATATATCCTGCACCTTATTCGATGAGGAAAGGGCCGACGATCCCTTCACCGGGAGTGACCCCTTTAGCGAAACTAAGAAAAGCCTCAAAAACACTCCTTTTCAAAACTTCACTCGATTCTACGACGATATCAAGTTCATTACGCTCAGGGTTTTCTGAAAAACCTGCGTAGCCCTCCGTCATTTCAGATAGATATTATTTAGTATTCGTGCTATGTTTGTTGACTTAGTTAAGGCATAGTGTACGGTAGCTAAGTAATGTTTATCTGCTAAAACATGAGATGTGATTGGATTAGGGTATTCGTACGGCCTTGTTGACTCAGTTAAGGGTCGTACGGGTGGGTTTAATTCAATCGGGAAATGTACGGGTTGAACTTGACTTGCGATTTATGGTTTGTTGACTTAGTTAAGGTCATAGATCGCTAGGGGCAAAATATTATCGGGAATTTCAAGTGTTGAAATTTGCAATGAGATTGCATACCTCCTATAAGATAGTTGGATCCCGATACCCACTGCGAGTAAGAGTTACTCCTGGGAGAGTTTTACACAAGACAATTAGCCGATCAAGTAGGTGTCTAGAAAAGTGTTAACGGGGTTACGCCTCTGGGAAAACGAGGTTTACTTTAATTAGGTCCGTGCGAAAGCACGGGGAACCTCCCTCAAAGTACCGACACTGATCTGGCTGAAAGATTGACGAAGTTGTAGGGTGTAATTAATCCCGGCTAATCTTACCTTTTAGGGTTTTAAGGTAGATTTGATAAAAACAGTGGGAGACATCCTGATTAGATAAGATAATAACCAATCTAATCTTGCAAGAGCATACGCTAAAGTGTTTTCTTCTCTCTCTCTCCAGGTAGCGACCATGTCATGCCATAATCAAGATAATAATATGGATGTATTGACTAAACCTAATTATTGTACTGAGCAAGGGAACGTAAGACCCGTTCTTTCTTATAAGAGTTATAAGACTGAACAGGAAACAGGAGAATATCTGGATTCTCAAGACGCCCAAAAGAACATGCATGTTGATGCATCTTCTTCGGGTGTGTTAGTTATTGAGAACTGTTTCTCAGTTCACCCTACGTCCTGGGTATTAGATACCGGATCAGGATCCCACATATGTAAACAGTTACATGGGCTGCGAAAAGGTAGAGAACTAGGAAAAGGTGATCATTCCATTCAAGTAGGGAACGGTGCAAGTATTGTAGCCAAAGCAGTTGGCGAATATCACCTTGTATTACCAAGTCGTAATACACTGATTCTAAATGAGTGCTATTATATACCGAACATGATGTGCAACATTATATCAGTCTCCTTATTAAGTAAAGAAGGATATAATTTTATAGTAAAGGATAATGTTATGAACATATTCCTAGATCAAAAGTTGATTGCATCAGGCTCGTTACATAATGGCATATTCATTCTAAATCAGAATACAGTCCTGAATATACAAAACACACACAAGAGGAAAAATTCAGAAATGAACGAATCCTACTTGTGGCATTGTAGACTTGGTCATATCAATGCGACACGACTGGCTAAGTTACATAAAGATGGTTATTTGAATTCATTCGAATTATCATCTTATGATACTTGCCATTCATGTCTCAAAGGAAAAATGACCAAAGCTCCGTTTAGTGGACACGGAGAAAGAGTTACCGAACTCTTAGGACTGGTACATAGTGATGTATGCGGTCCCATGTCTACGCATGCCAGGAACGGTTCTTCCTACTTCATTACATTCACTGACGATCTCTCTAGATTCGGACATGTGTTCCTGATGAAACACAAGTCTGAAGCTTTTGAGAAATTCAGAGAATATAAGCACGAAGTAGAGAATCAAACGGGCAAAAGTATTAAGATTCTTCGATATGATCGAGGAGGTGAATACTTAAGCGGTGAGTTCCTAGATTATCTAAAAGAGAATGGGATTCTCTCTCAGCTTACTCCACCTTATACACCACAGCACAACGGTGTATCGGAACGAAGGAATCGGACCCTATTAGATATGGTGCGATCTATGATGAGCGATGCTGAGTTACCTATTTCCTTTTGGGGGTATGCGCTTGAGACAGCCATATACATATTGAATCTAGTTCCGTCTAAATCTGTACCTACCACACCATATGAGATATGGAGTGGGAAGAGACCATATTTTAAACGAGTTAAGATATGGGGTTGTCCGGCCTATGTCAAACGACAAAATCCAGACAAACTCGAGGCACGATCAGTTCTTTGCAAATTTGTGGGATATCCTAAGAATTCTCAAGGATATATTTTCTATCACGCTGAGGAACATAAGGTGTTTATTTCTCAATATGCCACCTTTTTAGAAAAGGAATTTCTTGAAAAAGAAATTAGTGGCAAAGAGGTAGAACTGGAAGAGGTTCCAGCACCACAAACCGCAACTGAAGATTTAGTGGAACCAGAGGATTCAGTAGTACCCGACGAACCCCAGCCTCTCCGCCGATCTAATAGGGTTTCTCGTCCACCTGAGAGATACCACGGTTTTCTCATTGATGGTGGAAGCGAGGATTGCATCATGGATGATGATGACCCGACTAGTTTCGAGCAGGCCATCACGAGTAGTGACTCTGTGAAATGGCTGGATGCAATGCGATCTGAGATGGAATCCATGTACACCAATAAAGTATGGATTTTGGAAAATGCTCCTGAAGGGGTAAAACCCATTGGGAGCAAGTTGATTTTTAAAAAGAAATTTGGTGTAGATGGAAAAGTTGAGACTTTCAAAGCTAGACTTGTAGCAAAGGGTTTTCGTCAACGACCAGGTGTGGATTATGACGAAACCTTTTCTCCAGTGGCTATGCTTAAGTCCATCCGGATCTTACTTGCCATTGCTGCATACCATGACTACGAAATCTGGCAAATGGATGTTAAGACCGCCTTTCTAAACGGTGATTTAGAAGAGAGCGTGTACATGACTCAGCCAGAGGGCTTCGTAGATAGTGGGAGCAGCGGAAAGGTGTGCAAGCTGCTTAAATCCATTTATAGGTTAAAGCAAGCATCGCGGAGTTGGAACATCTGTTTTGATGTTGTAGTCAAAGAGTTTGACTTCATCAAAAATATAGATGAACCTTGTATCTATAAGAAGGTAGCAGAGGGTAAGGTTGTCTTCCTCGTATTGTACGTGGATGACATACTCTTGATAGGAAATGATATTCCTATGCTGCAATCAGTCAAGCTCTTCTTATCACAGAGATTCTCAATGAAAGATCTAGGTGATGCCTCCTGCATATTGGGAATCATGATCTATAGAGATAGATCTAAACGGATACTGGGATTGTCCTAATCGAGGTACATTGACACCATACTAAAGAGGTTTAGTATGGAAGAATCCAAGCGTGGGAACCAACCCACGATCTCTGGACTCACTCTCTCCAAAGAGATGTCTCCCAAGACTGATTTGGAGAGAGCTCGCATGCAAGGGATACCCTATGCTTCGGCAGTAGGCTCTATCATGTATGCGATGCTATGTACCAGACCCGATGTAGCATACTCACTAAGTGTAGTGAGTCGGTATCAAGCAGATCCTGGAGAGAGTCATTGGACAGCAGTGAAGAACATTCTCAAGTACTTACGAAGGACTAAAGAGATGTTCTTGGTATATGGTAACAGAGAACTCCAGGTGGAGTCCTTTACCGATTCCAGCTTCCAAAGTGATAAGGACGACTCTAAGTCGCATTCGGGTTTTGTCTTTACCCTCAATGGAGGGGCGGTATGTTGGAAAAGTTCCAAACAGAATACCGTTGCAGACTCGAAGATGGAGGCTGAATACATCGCTGCCAACGATGCTGCCAAGGAGGCTGTCTGGATAAAGAAGTTCATTAGTGAACTTGGTGTGGTTCCATCCATTGAGCATCCAATACCTCTGTATTGCGATAACAATGGAGCTGTGGCGTTAGCCAAGGAACCCAGGTCCCATCAAAAGTCCAGACATATTCTGAGGCGGTATCACCTGATCAGGGAGATAGTTGATCGCCAGGAGATCGAGGTCAGGAGAGTAGATACGAAGGACAACACTGCGGATCCATTCACGAAGGCTATTCCCCAGATACAGTTTGAGAGATTATTCGGGATGCTAGGTATGCAATACTACAGCAGCTGGCCTTAGTGCAAGTGGGAGATTGTTAGTTATGTATATGCCCTAGAGGCCATTGTTGTACATATGATGTATATTATAATGGATGCTTGGATATATATAGAGATGACTTTCTTGCTCGTCATGATAGTATGCTATTTGGTTTCACTTTATCTTAACATGTTGACTTGTATTGGTTTACTGTTTTACTCTCACATGTTGATAAAGCCCTTAGGATCTGTACTCGACTACTGGGACTATGATGAGATCATACTAGTGGGGCCACGATAGTCGATGAGTACATCCTATAACTGTTCCTAGTCGAGGGTATATCGAGACAGGGCATCGATACACCAGAGTAGACTAGCGTATACGGATCTTGACCCATATGATGGGCGATGGATGATCCCATATCCATCGGTGTTCAAACATCAGAGATGGTGTACGGGTGCTCAGTAGAGACTGGGTACACTGGACGGACTCGCCGAGAACTCCCAGATGGTGATATACCACACGTCAGATGGCAGTTCTCCGGTGACACTGGTACAGGGTAGTCTGTAGACCCAAGATCGTCATAGAGCCTTATGTGATTCCCACTGTGCTTTGATTTCCACCTTACCACGTCCAAGAGGGCGTGCAAAACGGTGGCTTTTGGGTACTGTCCCGAATCACATGGAGGCAATGAGCGATAGGAGGGGATTCGTCTCTCCCGGTATAGGGAGTTGATGTTGTGCTGTGTTCGATTGGCTATAACTGGAAGTTCCTGGCCAGGGATGATATAGAGATTTACTGGTAAGTGTTACTAGTAGTTTCTCGACCCGTTATGAGCCACACATCGACACTTATCGGTTACCGGGGTCTGACGTATACCACCCCTAGACTTGATATGCGACATATCAGACGAACAGACCGGACTGTACGGGAGTGTTACTGATTGGATTCACAGGAGAACGCACAGGCTAGCTTGTTGATCTTCTGATCGCTCAATACCTGGGTGGCTGTTACGTTTAGCTGACCGCTTGCAGCTTGTGGGTGTTTGATATGATCATCACCTGCTACCGGCGTATTGACGATTCTTTAGAGTCCTACACAGAGGTTTCTTGGCTCAGGCGAAACGGAGTAGAGGCACATATGTGATATGTGCAGGTCCGAGAATAATGCGATATGAGATACCGTATTATATTCTCGCGATATTTAGAAATGAACCGGGTCATCGGATCAAGTGTTGATTCGATGAATCGGTACATGATATATTAGTCGGTAATATTCGATATAGCCGGATCGTCGGATCAAGTGTTGATTCTATAATTTAATGTATAATAATATATATGATATATTGTATTACATTATCTAATATTGGCTCGCTTTATTATTTCATTTTCTCACTGGATGATACATTGATATATATGCGATATATGTTAATTGTATTATTTTCTTTTGTTGCAAATATATAATATATATGTGATATATATTATTGTGACATGATATGATTAATTGTTAACATGTTTAAGGATGATTAATTGAGGTTAGGGTTTTATTAGGGTTAGATGCTTCATGCACCTTCTAGAAGCTTTTTCTTTTGTCATTCTTAAGATATTTTTGGATGACACATTCTTAACCCAACCAAACCCTAACTCTAGTTTATTCTCTACTAAATCTTGACCACTCATCCTTGACCATGGTTTATAAATCAATCATATAGTCTTCTTTCTATTCATCACAAAAGAAAACAATTCATTATCTTTTCCATTATCATCTTCTTCTCTCTTGAAGAAAGCTTACTTGATTTTCTTTATGTGATGAATAAATATGAGAAAATGATTTAAAAAGAAAGCAAAATTACTACTCTCTCATCCTCATCTCATCTAGCCCATGAGATTAGTGTGTTCATCTCTTTAGAGTGAGAAAGCTTGAGTCTTTGCAACTTCGAGGTAGATCATCGGAGATTTGGAATACTTCAAGCTAGCATGGATCGTTCGAGTCGTGGAGCCTCTCATGAGTCCGGGAGATCGTGGATCGTGGCAAAGGGACTTCTACTCGGAGCTTGTGCAGCGAAGGAGCGGACTACAAAGGTTGTAATCCCTCACACTTAGATAAAAGTTATCATCTTGCATGTTAAACCCTAATAATCTAGCAAAGATCCCGGCTTTGGGTTGTTCGGCACGTCTAAATTTTTATCCGGGCATGTTTGATGCCTTATGAACCTTCACAAGAGTGCCTAGGAACCCTACATTAGGGAACTTGAAATACAGTATTTGAAATTTTGAACTAAATCTGTATTCCTTGTCCCTTGTCCTTCCGTTGATGTCTCTTGACCATAGCCTTCGGCAAACCACTTGAAATCCGGTCACGATTAGGATTCACCGCTATCTTGGTAGGATAGTATGCCTAATGGAGCGGAATTGCGAATGGTTTGCTTGGATTTTCAATTGCAAAGTTAAGCTTTTTAAGGTTTTAGCAAAAAAAAATCTCCTAACACAAACTAAGCATATTCTACCGTTAACAAGTAAATCGATTACTCACACATGATACCAAAATAAAAAAAGAAAAGAGTAAGGCAACATAAAAAATAGCAAGAAAAGAAAAGTTAAAGTTAGAAAGTTAAGAACCGGTAAATTCAATGTGCAAATATCGTCACTTGTTCTTTAATCCCGTACTAATGTGAAATCAAAATACCAAATTTTAAGGTTACAAGCTCACTTAAGAGGTTGCAAGATCAAAGTAAAGTAATGATTTCACAAGTTCAAAGTATGTGGAAAGCAAGACATATGTAATGAAATGATAACTTTATTATATTTCAAACATGATACAACTAATCTTGAAGTCAAGTACCTAAATCTTAAGCTTGCAAGTTCAATGAAGAAGTTACAAGGTCAATACAAAGGGGCAAGAGATCAAGAGTTCAAAGGAAAATCAAGTTACAAATTACAAGAGTTTTAAAGCAAAAGAAAAGAAAAAATATCCCTTCCCCTTGCCCCTTGATATGGTATTTATAGGCTTCAATCCCGAATAAACAAACAATAAAAATAACATGATGTGACCCAGATAAACCACCATAAGAAAAATGGGGCAAATTGGAGCAAGAAAAACCGATGGCGCCGGTTTTTGGGGAGGTTTCGCTTGTTTTTTGTAGGCTAATGGGTCTCATCTTGGTTTTGTGATGTTGTGTGCACTCCACAAGTCTACTGGCATTGCTTGATTTCTTAATAATAACCTGGGCTGCTTACTAGCTTTTGGAGGGAAATCATGATGCTACAAATCACATCAACTCTTTTATCATTTAATGCACATGTTCCCTACTTGCACAATTTCATCATGTCATGTAGCCAAGGCAGCCCCACCATGGTCCATGTGCATACTTGCATTGTGTTGGACCAAAATTGTGTGCACACATTTATTTGCAAAAAGAATTGGACAATGATCGGTTTTCTGTTCCGTTTGCAGTGTCGGCTTCCAAACGTTATTTTCATGATTTTGAGTGTGTTTCCAGTATTTTATCACGAACACCTGTAATCTGTATTACTGGGCAGACACTGGTTAATAGTACCGATATATAGTAAAATTGATAATGAATGGCGGTATTAAAATGCAATTTTTAGTGATGAACAGGACCAACCATCGCACCTATATAGGGTCAAGAAACGTACACCCCCGTCTACTCTGGTAATATTGATGCCCTGTTTCGATAGACCCTCGACTAGGAACAACTGAAGGATGTACTTATGGACTACCCAGGTCCCAATAATATGATCTGCATCGTAGTCCTGGTAGTCAAGCGAACACCCTAAGGGCTTTATCAAGATGTATGAGATACACAGTATAATACCAGTCTGCATATTAAGATAAAGAGTAACCAGATAGCATACTATCATGTCGAGCAAGAAAGTCCTCTATATATAAGTCTAAGCATCCACTATATCATACAGTAATGGGCTCAAGGGCATACATATTCCTAACAATCTCCCACTTGCACTAAGGCCAGTTGTTGTAGTATCGCATACCCAACATCCCAAAAATCTCTCGAATTGCGTCTGGGGGAAGGCCTTCGTTAGTGGATCCGCTACGTTGTCCTTCGTGTCAACTCTCCTGATCTCGATCTCCTGTTGATCTATTGTCTCCCTGATCAGGTGATACCGCCTAAGAATATGTTTGGATCTCTGACGAGACCGGGGTTCTTTGGCTAAAGCTACATCTCCATTGTTATCACAATACACAGGCATTGGATGCTCAATGGATGGAACCATACAAAGTTCCGCGATGAACTTCTTCATCCAGACAGCCTCTTTGGAAGCATCGTTGGCAGCGATGTATTCAGCCTCCATCGTCGAGTCTGCTACGGTATTTTGCTTGGAACTCTTCCGACAAACCGCCCTCCGTTGAGGGTAAAGACAAATCCCGATACTGACTTACTGTCATCCTTATCACTCTGGAATCTCGAATCGGTAAAGTACTCCACATGGAGTTCACCATTACCATACACCAAGAACATTTCTTTAGTCCTTCTCAAGTACTTAAGAATGTTCTTCACAGCTATCCAGTGTTTTTCTCCAAGATCTGATTGATACCTACTCACTACACCTAGTGAGTAAGCTACATCCGGTCTTGTACATAACATCGCATACATGATTGACCTGACTGCCGAAGCATAGGGTATCCCTTGCATGCGAGCCCTCTCCAAATCAGTCTTGGTAGACATCTCTTTGGAGAGAGTGATTCCTGAGCATGCGGGTAAGTTACCTCGTTTAGAATCTCCCATACTAAACCTCTTTAGTATGGTGTCTACGAAACTGGATTGGGACAATCCCAGCATCCGTTTAGATCTATCTCTATAGATCTTTATCCCCATGATGTAGGAGTCATCACCTAGATCTTTCATGGAGAACTTATATGATAAGAAGAGCTTGACCGAGTGTAGCATAGGAACATCGTTTCCTATCAAGACTATATCATCCACGTACAATACGAGGAGGACAACCTTACTCTCTACTACCTTCTTGTATATACACGGTTCATCTACATTTTTTATGAAGTCAAACTCTTTGGCAGCTTCATCAAAACAGATGATCCAGCTCCGCGACGCCTGCTTTAATCCGTAGATGGATTTAAGCAGCTTGCATATCTTTCCGCTACTCCCACTGTCTACGAAGCCCTCTGGCTATATCATGTACACGCTCTCTTCTAAATCACCATTTAGAAAAGCGGTCTTGACGTCCATCTGCCAGACTTCATAGTCATGGTATGCAGCAATGGCAAGTAGGATTCTAATGGACTTAAGCATAGCGACAGGTGATAAGGTATCATCATAATCAATACCAGGTCGATGACGAAAACCTTTTTCTACAAGTCAAGCTTTGAAAGTCTTAACTTTTCCATCTACACCAATCTTCTTTTTGAAGATCCACTTGCTCCCAATGGGTTTTACCCCTTTAGGAGCAACATCCAAAGTCCATACTTTGTTGGTGTACATGGATTCCATCTCGGATTGCATAGCATCCAGCCATTTCATAGAGTCTCCACTTATGATGGCGTGCTCGAAACTAGTTGGGTCATCATATTTCATGATGCAATCCTCGCTCCCACCATCTACGAGAAAACCGTAGTATCTCTCAGGTGGATGAAGAATCCTACTAGATTTGCGGAGTGGCCGGGGTTCGTTGGGTACTATTAGATCCTCTGGTTCCACCAAATCGTCAGTAATAGTTTTTGTAGCTGGAACATCTTCCTGTTCTACCTCACTGCCACTAATTTCTTTTACAAGAAATTCCTTTCCTAAAAAGGTGGCATGTTGAGCAACAAACACCTTTTGTTCCTCAGTGTGGTATAAGATATATCCATGTGAGTTCTTTGGATATCCTATAAATTTACATAGAACTGACCTTGCCTCGAATTTGTCCGGATTTTGCTTTTTAACAAAGGCCGGACAACCCTATATCTTAACTTGTTTAAGATACGGTCTCTTTCTACTCCATATCTCATATGGTGATTTAGGCACTGACTTTGATAGAACTTGATTCAATAGGTATGCGGCTGTTTTAAGCGCATAACCCTAAAAAGAAATAGGTAACTCAGCAGTACTCATCATAGAGCACACCATATCTAATAGGGTGCGATTCCTCCGCTCCGATACATCGTTGTGCTGTGGTGTATACGGAGGAGTAAGATTGGAGAGAATCCCATTCTCTTTTAGATAATCTCAGAATTCCGTGCTCAAGTATTCTCCTCCCCAATCAGATCGAATGATTTTAATATTTTTACCCGTTCGGTTCTCCAATTCGTACTTAAATTCCTTGAATTTCTCAAAAACTTCAGACTTGTGTTTCAACAAGAACACTTGTCCGAACCTTGAGAGATTATCGGTGAATGTAATAAAGTATGTGTAAGCAATCCTGGGATGTGTTGACATAGAACCGCATACGTCACAATGTATTAGTCCCAAGAGTTCAGTAACTCTTTCTCCGTGTCAAGTAAATGGAGTTTTGGTCATTTTACCTTTGAGACACGACTCGCAAGTTTCATAATATGTAAATTCACTAGTCTTGTCGCATTGATATGACCTAGTCTACAATGCCATAAGTAGGCTTCGTTCATTTCTGAACTTTTCCTCTTGTTCATGTTCTGTATACTTAGAACTGTGGTTTGATTTAAAACGTATATAACGTTACACAACGTACCAAATCCAATCAACACTAGATTTTGGAAAATGTTCATAACATTATCCTCTAATGTGAAATTATATCCTTCTTTAGTTAGCAAAGAAACTGATATAATGTTGCACATCATCTTTGGTACGTAGTAACAGCCGTTCAGAATCAATGTATTACCATTTAGTAATACTAGGTGATATTCGCCAACTGCTTTGGCTGCAATAATTCCACCATTCCCTACTGTTAGATATTTATCACATTTTCCCAGTTCTCTACCTTACTTTAGCCCATGTAACAAATTATATACGTGGGATCTTGATCCGGTATCCAATACCCAGGACGTGGAACATACTGAGAAATAGTTCTCGGTTATGATCACACCCGAAGACGATGCATCAACATGCTTATTCTTCGTACGGGTGGCGTGGGAATCCTGATATTCCCTTATTCCTTGCTCAGACTTATGACAGTCATAAGATAGAGAAAAACCTAGCCAAGTATAATAACTAGGTTTAGTCAATACATCCATATTATTATCTTGATTAAGGCGTGTCATTGGTCGCTACCTGGAGAGAGAGAGAAGGATACGCATTAGCGTGCGCTCTTTGCAAGATTAGATTATTTTTTATCTTATCTGATCTGGATGGCTCCCACTGTTTTTATCAAATCTTCCTTCAAACATAAAAGGTAAGATTAGACGGGATTAATTACATTCTACAAGTTCGCTCACCGGTCAGCCAGGCTTCATATATATATATATATATATATATATCACAAATATATGTATATATTAATGTATATAAGAAAATATTAAGTGAGCTAATAATATTAGTTAAGATATAATTATATCAAATATAATATAAATCACATTATTAGATCAACATTTGATTTGATAATCCGGTTATATCACATATAACCGACAAATATCATTTATTTGTATATCACATTATCAAATAAACACTTGATTCGATAATCCGTATTTAATCAGCCCCCCCCGCACATATCATCATATGTGCCCTATACCGTTTCGCTTGAACCAGAAAACTTCTGTGTGGGACTCTAAAGACTCGTCAATACTCCAACAGTGGGTGATAATCACATTAGTCACCCATAAGCCGTCAGCGGTACTAGCTGGACATAACAGCTACCCAGGTATTAAGCGATATGAAGATCAACAAGCAATCTTATCCATACTCTCCATGAAACCTATCAGTAACACTTACCGTACAGTTCGGTCTCTTCGTCTGATATATCGCATATCGAGTCTAGGGGTGGTAAACGTCAGACCCCAGTAACTTCATAAGTCATGCCGATGTCTGGCCTATAACGGTCAGGAAACTACTGATAACACTTATCAGTAAATCTCAGCAGAAACCCTGGCTAGGGACTTCCAATTATAGCCAATCGAGCATAGCGCAACTTCAACCCCCAATACCGGGAGAGACAAAACCCCTCCTATCGCTCATTGCCTCCAGGTGACTCGGTAAAGCACCCAAAATCCACCTGTTTGCATGACTCATTTGAGCCGTCGTAGGGAGAAAATCAAAGCACAATGGGAGCCACACACGACTCTATGATGATCTCGGGTCTACAGACTAACCTGTACCAGTGTCACCAGAGGACTGCTATATGACTATAGGTATACTACCAACTAGGAGTCCTCGGCGAGACCTGTTCGGTATACCCATTCTCTAATGAGCACCTGTGTACAATCTTTGATGTCAGACACCAATGGCTATGGGACCAACCATCGCCCCTATACAAGGTCAAGAAACGTACACAGCGGTCTACTCTGGTAATATCGATGCCCTGTCTTGATATACCCTCGACTCGGAACAATTGAAGGATGTGATTGTGGACTACCCAGGTCCTGGTAGTATGATCTGCATCATAGTCCTGGTAGTCAAGCAAACACCCTAAGGGTTTTATCAACATGTAAGAGATAAACAATATTGTTAGTTGTATGTATGCCCTAGAAGCCATTATTGTAAATGATTGTATATTATAGTGGATGCTTGGACATATATAAATAGGACTTTCATGCTCGACATGATAGTATGCTATCTAGTTGCTCTTTATCTTAACATGTATACTTGTATCTTTATACTGTCTCTCTGTTACATGTTGATAAAGCCCTTCGGATGTGTACTTGACTACCAGGACTGTGATGGAGATTATACTAGTGGGGCTAGGGTAGTCCATAAGTCCATCCTTTAATTGTTCATAGTCGTGAGAGTATCGAGACAGGGCATCGATATTCCAAAGTAGACTAGCGTATACGTTTCTTGATGCATTTGATAGGCGATGGATGATCCCACAGCCATTGGTGTTTGACAACAAAGATTGTATACGGGTGCTCAGTGGAGACTGGATACACTGAACAGGGCCCACCGAGAATTCCTAGATGGTATTATACCTATCGTTAGATAGCACTGCTGAGTTGCCTGTTTAGATATGGTGCGCTCTACGATGAGTACTGCTGAGTTTCCTGTTTCCTTTTAGGGTTATGCGCTTGAGACAGACGCGTACCTATTGAATCAGGTTCCATCAAAATCGGTGCCTAAAACACCGTATGAGACATGGAGTGGAAAGATACCATATCTTAAACGAGTTAAGATATGGGGTTGTCCAGCCTATGTCAAAAAGCAAAATCTGGACAAACTCGAGGCAAGATCAGTTCTTTGCAAGTTTGTGGGATATCCAAAGAATTCATATGGATATATCTTCTACCATAGTGAGGAACAAAAGGTGTTTGTTGCTCAACATGCCACCTTTTTAGAAAAGGAATTTCTTGTAAAAGAAATTAGTGATAATGAGGTAGAACTGGAAGAAATTCCAGCCGCACAAACAACAACTGATGATTTGATAGAACTAGAGGATCCAATAGTACCCAATGAACCCCAGCCATTCCGCAGATCTAGTAGGGTTCCTCATCCGCCTGAGAGATAATACGGTTTTCTCATTGACGGTGGGAGCGAGGATTGCATCATGGAAAATGATGACCCAACTAGTTTCGAGTAGGCCATCACGAGTGGGGACTCTATGAAATGGCTGGATGCAATTCGATCTGAGATGGAATCCAAGTACACCAACAAAGTATGGACTTTGGAAGTTGCTCCTGAAGGGGTAAAACCAATTAGGAGAAAGTGGATCTTTAATATGAAACTTGGTGTAGATGGAAAAGTTGAGACTTTCAAAGCTAGACTTATGGCAAAAGGTTTTCGTCAACGACTAGGTGTGGATTATGATGAAACCTTTTCTCCAGTTGCTATGCTTAAGTCCATCCAAATCCTACTTGCCATCGCTGCATACCATGACTACGAAATCTGGCAGATGGACATCAAGACCCCTTTTCTAAATGGTGATTTAGAAGAAAGCGTGTATATGACACAGCTAGAGGCTTCATAGATAGTGGAAGCTGCAGAAAGGTGTGCAAGCTCCTAAAATCAATCTACGGATTAAAGCAGGCATCGTGGTGTTGGAACATCTGTTTTGATGTGGCAGTCAAAGAGTTTGACTTCATCAAAAACATAGATGAGCCATGTTTATATAAAAAGGTTGCAGAGGGTAAGGTTGTCTTCCTCGTATTGTACGTGGATGACATACTCTTGATAGTAAATGATGTTCCTATGCTGCACTAGGTCAAGCTCTTCTTATCACAAAGATTCTCCATGAAGGATCTGGGTGATGCCTCCTACATCCGTGGGATTAAGATCTATAGAGATAGATCTAAACGGATGTTGGGATTGTCCCAATCCAGGTACATTGACACTATACTAAAGTGGTTTAGTATGGAAGATTCCAAGTGTAGGAATTTACCCACGATCTCAGGAATCACTCTCTCCAAAGAGATGTCCCCCAAGACTGATTTGGAGAAGGCTCGCATGCAAGGGATACCCTATGATTCGGCAGTCGGGTCTATCATGTATGCGATGTTATATACCCGACCGGATGTAGCATACGCACTTAGTGTTGTAAGTAGGTATCAATCAGATCCTGGGTAGAATCACTGGACAGCTGTGAAGAACATTCTTAATTACTTCAGAAGGACTAAAGAAATGTTCTTGGTGTATGGTAACAGTGAACTCCAAGTGGAGTCCTTTACCGATTAGAGCTTCCAAAGTGATAAGGACGACTCTAGTTCGGTCTCTGGTTTTGTCTTCACCCACAATGGAGGGGTGGTAGGTTGGAAGAGTTCCAAGCAAGATACCGTGGCAGACTCAACGATGGAGGTTGAATACATCATTGCCAACGATGCCGCCAAAGAGGCTGTCTGAATGAAGAAGTTCATAACAAAACTTGGTGTGGTTCTGTCTATCTAGCATCCAATACCTTTGCGTTGTGTTAACAATGGAGCGGTGGCTTTGACCAAGGAACCCAGGTCCCATCAGCGATCCAGACATATTCTTAGGCGGTATAACCTGATCCGGGAGATAGTTGATCACCGGGAGATCGAGGTCAGGAAAGTTGACAAGAAGAATAACACGGCGGATCAACTCATGAAGGACATACCCCAGATACAGTTTGAGAGACTCTACGGGATGTTGGGTTTGAGATACTACAATAACTGGCCTTAGTGCAAGTGGGAGATTGTTAATTGAATGTATGCCCTAGAGGCCGTTATTGTACATGATTGTATATTATAGTGGATGCTTGTGTTAGGTTTACCTAGCACCCTATGAGAGGTTTGGAAGCATCACATGTCTCAAAGATTAAATTTTTAATGTGCTAAGTGAACACACAAAGAATCAATCTTAGAAAATTAGGGTTTCACAACTTTAAACCACATCACAAGCAACAAAGACTAGGGTTTTGAGAGTAAAACCTTTGTAGCTCCCTACGCTAGAGTCCTTTGCCACTTAAGGGTTGGAAAAGGGTTCGCTTGAGGTCTTCTTGTGTCCACGACGATCCACCCGAAACTCCTTTGTCCAAGCTTGCAACTTCACTTGATCAAAAGAAAGAAATGAAGCTAACACTCTAAACAAGTGGGCAAGACTTGTGTAGAATGATGTTGTGGTGGTTTTTCTCACTTCAAAATCCTAACTTGGTGAGTAATTTGCTCACTAGAGAAATCTAGAGAGCAAAAGAAGAAGGAGGAGGAAGATGATGGCCTTTTTTAGAACAAGAGAAAAGATATTGTTTAATGGAAAAATGGAAAATATATGTATAAATATTTTTTACTTCTCATCTCAAACCATGGTTAAATGATAAAGATATTATTGTATTTGAGTTTAAAACACAAAAGAAAGATTAACCCATGGTTAATAAGTAGGTGAGCATGGTTAGTTGAAGAAGAGTGTAGAAACCATGTATTAATCTTTATCTTTTCTTTTGTTTTTAAAACAAATACAAATGTAATAATAATCCATATATAAAACCATGGTGTGAGTCTTATATTGCCACCATTTTCTATGTATATACAACTATGAAGGATGATGTATGTATGTATGTGTGCATGCACATCCATATGTGCATGAACAAGAAAAAAAATGCATACATGCATGCATACATCCAATAATACAAGAAAGGATTTCTAGTGAGAAATTAATGGTTAAATGATAAATCAACAATTGATTTATCAATCCGGCCATATCACATACGACCCAACCAAAAGTAAGCCGCCCGATTAATATACGGTATCTTATACGCGCATTTTAACCGGGTCCATGCGCATATCGCATACGCGCACCACAACATTTCACCTGGACTAGGTAACTCCTTTGTGGGACTCTAAGACTCGTCAGTACGCCGGCAGTGGGTGATGATCATATCAAGCACCCCCAAGCCGCAACCGGTCAGCTAAACGTAACGGCCACCCGGGTATTGAGCGATCAGAAGAAAACAAGCGAACCTGCTACAACTCCCGTCGAGCCGACTGGCAACACTACCGTACAGTCCGGTCTCTTCGTCAAATATGCTGCATATCAAGCCTAGGGATGGTCACGTCGACCCCAATAACTCAATAAGTCGTGCCGGTGAATGGTCTATAACAGATCGAGAAACTACTAATAACACTTATCAGTAAATCTCAGCAGACCTGGCCAGGGACTTACTGATATAACCAGTCGAGCACAGCACAGCATCAACTCCCAATACCGGGAGAGACGAAACCCCTCCTATCGCTCATCGCCTTCGTGTGTCTCGGGACTGTACCCAACGGCCACCTGTTTGCACGACTCAGTAGAGCCGTGGTAGGGTGGTAATCAAAGTACAGTGGGAGAGCACACAAGACTCTATGATGATCTCGGGTCTACAGACTAACCTGCACTAGTGTCACCTGAGAACTGATATCCGACGATAGATATAATTCCATATAGGAGTTCTCGGTGAGTCCGTCCAGTGTACCCAGTCACCACTGAGCACCCGTATATGATCTTGATGTCAAAATATCGATGAATGTGGGAACATTCATCGCCCATCATATTGGTCTAGTATCATATACGCTAGTCTACTCTGGTATATCGATGCCCCGTCTCGATATACCTACGACTAGGGACATTTCAGGATATGCTTATAAACTACAGATGTCCCACTAGTATGATCTCTATCATAATCACAGTAGTCGAGCCAATATCCTCAGGACTTTATCAGCACGTGCGAATGAATAAAAGCACGATCAAATCAACATGTCAGATAAAGAAGAATCAGATAGCATATTATCATGTCGAGCAAGAATGTACACTGAATATATATACATGTATAGATACATCCACTATCATATAATGGCCTCTAGGGCATACATATATCCAACAATCTCCCACTTGCACTAAGGCCAGTTATTGTTAGTTATATGTATGCCCTAGAGGCCATTACTGTACATAGGATGTATATTGTAGTGGATGCTGGGACATATATAGGGAGGACTTTCTTGCTCGACATGATAGTATGCTATCTGGTTGCTCTTTACCTTAACGTGTATACTAATTGTCTCTCTGTTACATGTTGGTAAAGCCCTTAGGATGTGTGCTTGACTACCTGGACTATGATGCGGATCATACTAGTGGGGACAAGGTAGTCCGTAAGTACATCCTTCAAAGTCCCTAGTCGTGGGTGTATCGAGACGGGGCATCGATATACCAGAGTAGACTAGCGTATACCTTCTCGACCCATACAGATGGGCGATGGATGATCCCATATCCATTGGTGTTTGACATCAGAGATGATATACGGGTGCTCAGTAGAGACTGGGTACACTGGACGGACTCGCCGAGAACTCCCAGATGGTATTATACCTCACGTCAGATGGCAGTTCTCTGGTGACACTGGTACAGAGTAGTCTGTTGACCCGAGATCGTCATAGAGTCTCGTGTGGTTCCCACTGTGATTTGATTTCCATCTTACCACGTCCAAGAGGGCGTGCAAAACGGTGGTTTTTGGGTACAGTCCCGAGTCACATGGAGGCAATGAGCGATAGGAGGGGATTCGTCTCTCCCGGTATAGGGGGTTGATGTTGCGCTGTGTTCGATTGGCTATAACAGGAAATCCCTGGCCAGGGTTGCTGAGATTTACTGGTAAGTGTTACCAGTAGTTTCTCGAACAGTTATAGACCTCATATCGACACGACTTGTCGAGCTATTGGGGTCTGACGTTTACCACCCCTAGGCGAGATATGCGACATATCAGACGATCAGACCGGACTGTACGGTAGTGTTACTGGTTGGATTCACTGGAGTGTGAGCGGGCTTGCTCGTCGATCTTCAGATCGCTCAATACCCGGGTGGCCGTTACGTTTAGCAGACCGCTTGCGGCTTGTGGGTGTTTGATATGATCATCGCCTGCTGCCGGCGTATTGACGAGTCTTTAGAGTCCTACACAGAGGTTTCCTGGCTCAAGCGAAACGAAATAGGAGCGCATATGAGATATGTGCGGGACCGAGAATGATGCGTGTATGTGATACCGTATTTCATTCTCGCGATGTGACATTGATCGGTTATATACGATATAGCCGGGTTATCGGATCAAGTGTTGATTCGATAAGTTGTTACTGAAGATACCAGTCGGTTATGTGCGACATGACCGGATCATTGAATCAAGTGTTGATTTAGTGATTTAATGCATAATTATATATTTGATATATTACTTTGCATTAACTAGTATCGGTTCACTTTGAATGGATTTTCTCACTCGGGTGTGCGCATTATATATGTGATATGATTTTTGTGCACTTGCTTGTATCATGTTTGATGATACATGCTTTTTGGTTAAGTGTAAAGTATTAAACCTTGGTTAATGAAATGGTTAGGGTTTACTATTTGTTATTCATTTATCTTATTTAATTATCCATTTATTTTTGATAAATGAATAAAAGAAAAGAGAAAAGAATGGTGGCTAATTTTGTTTCATGTTGAAGCTTCTTGAAGCTTTGATCAAGTCAACCATTCTTATCTCATCCTTAACCCTAACCATTCCCACTAACCCTAGTTTAATCTCTACACTTGACCATGGTTTAGATTATGATAAGTTTTCATTTTCTTTTCTTTTTTAAATAACTTATCATATATTTCTTTCTTCTTCTTCTTCATGAGCAAGGAAGAAAAAGCTTTCTTCATCAATGGTGATTGATGATAAAGAGTGAGAAATCCAATTCTAAAGTCTACCCACTTCCTATTTCTTCATCCTCTACCTCTTGCCAAGTAGTAGAGTGTGTTTCCTTCACAAGTTTTTAGGGCTTGGTGAAGGTGGAGCTTGATTTAGCGATGCCTCGACGTAGATCATCTTCGGCATGGACATCGACGACCTAGCTCGCTTTTTCTCCGACGAAGCCGACTCTAGAGCCCGGATTCCTTTTGGACAGCGGAGATGACTTCGTTGCGGAGCTATGGAGGTGGAGCACCGGATCTACAAAGGTTGTATTTCCATTAAACTTTTAGTTAAGTGTTAACTAGATTTCTTTTTCGCCTAGATTTCTAGCAAACGGTCCGTATTAGGGTTTCTCGGCACCTAGATTATTTGAAATTGGCATGGTTGATGCCTTGTGAGACCTCTTGAGAGTGCCTAGGAACCCTACAGTGGTATCAGAGCCTAGCTAGAGCCTTAGGCGAAGTCTAGACAGACTTTGAAGTCCGATCGAACCTAAAATCCGAACCCAAAATAGCTCTCTGGACTTTTTCCAAATTCTGGGATTTTTCCAAATTAAAAATTGCTAAAAAATTCAGCAGGCAAATATAAGAATTACGGCACAAAATTTTTCCCATGAATAGTAAATACCGCGGCGGAAACGCGGCATATGCCTGCCATATGCGGCGGTTCCGCCGCAACTTGATGACGTCATCCTCCACTTTTTATACAGTAATTCATTTTGTCTGATGCTGAGTTTTCTGGGAATTTTTAAAATTTATTCAAGAGTTGAATTTTCTGGAGTTGTTTTGGGAATTCGGTGTTTCGATCGGGGTATCAAATTTTGTCTATTTGGCTTTCCGGATAATTTTTTGGAATATGTTAAAAAAGTTCGACCGGATATAAATACCCAATTTTTTCCCTGTCGGGAAATTTCCAAGTGTTGGAATTTTCCGTAGTTTAACGACGTTCTAAGTAGTGCAAGTAACGCGATGGTCCCTCTAGAAGACAACAAACCTTAACTCGATTATGTGACCGTCTTGAACTGCCCTTTGAACCTTCGGGTTTGGGGCAGTACGGCGTGCCACATGTGAGGCGTTGGCTTGACCCTTCTACGGCTGGACCGTTGGTACTGAGGCACGAACGGAATGTTGTTAGACTTATTTCATGTGTTGAGCTGTATCGGGAAAACTTGGGTGTTCGATTGTTCGATCGAAAAGTTTAACATTTTCTGTTTATCTGGAATGGGATACAATAATTGGAATTCACAAAAGTTATGTGATAACTGAATGTTATAAACATAGCAGTTTAGTCTCACTTGATCGGTTGCCACGGAATTTTGATGTGATCAAAAGTCCGTCGCAATCACGTAGTGTACGCGGATACTCGCCTGGTAAACTTAATAGACAGCCTCACTCCATAGCCCCGACCAAGTGACTGTAGGAGAACCCCGTCGCCGAAAGCATCCGTTCGGGTGCTCGCGGTAGCGGTGTTCCGCCTTGGTGCACTTCGTCGACGGTATCGGGGGTGCGGCCGTCTACTTAAGTTTGCGACGAGCATTCGATCAAAATGTCGGGAATCCTGTTGAATTGCCCGACTTGATATTGAAAAGAGTTTTCGATTTTGAGACTAAAATGCGGGGTTTATAATTGTTAGGCATGCGATGTCTAAGTAATTCATTTGGTCAGGCATGCGATGTCTGAGGTGGTTGCGGATTCCAACTATTGTAGTTTTTCACTTTCTTTTCTGTGACCGTAAGTGTAATATGTGATATCGCCGGTTTCGTTGCTATATGTCAACGACAATTGGGATGGACATATTTACTTACGTTGATGACATGTGATGTTATGTGTTGCTGGATATGTTATATTGGATCGTCGTGTTCGAATAGCCGGGGGTTTTTATGTGAGATGAGTGTTTTTCATTTTCATTCATGTAAAAACTTGTATGTAATATTCTTTTATTGGGGCGCTTCCAGGTTGCGGAAGTTGTCACCCTTTGTATATTATTTACTTTTCCGCACTAGGATAGACCCAAGGAGGGGAGCACAAGTAACCGGGTTCTGGAGTCCAGTGGGAGACCAACTCGAGGAGTCGAGTCCGGGTCTCCTAACTCTAGAATTGGTAGGGTTGCTTGCCGCTCTCGTAGGGGTCTAGGGGTGTGGGTTTGTCTATTCATCGCGACCGTGGAATCCGTGTTTTATACTGGCTCGTATTGAAAACACGGACGTCCTAGTATATCCAATATTTCATATGATTCTTCTGCTGCGATATCTGTAATGTGATCATGTGATGTTCTATGATAGATACAATATATAGTATATATGATATATTATATAGATGTTACTTATGTTTTACACCCGTGCTAGCCCTGCCCTGCTCTGCCGTTAGTTACCTAACCTAACGGTGCACGAGGGGACATCGAGGCGAATGCGGATGGCATAAGTGTACGTCGTATTTATCTGTGATGTTTAGGTACTTAAATGATGGGACTTCATTAATGTGATTAATGAAATAAAAGAAACCTAAGATGTTGTAGAATCGAATTTCAAAATAAAACAGGTAGCTACAGTTCTTACTTTGCACAGAGGTATATATGATATATCCTGCACCTTATTCGATAAGGAAAGGACCGAGATCCCTTCACCGGGAGTGACTCCTTTAGCAATAACTGGCCGATGCTACACACTCGGTTTGACTTTTGATTGCTTTTAAGAGTTTTTTCTTTGCACAGTGATATATATGATATATCCCGCACCTCATTCGACGAGGAAAGGACCGACGATCCCTTCACCGGGAGTGACTCCTTTAGCAAAACTAGAAAAGCCTCAAAAACACTCCATTTTAAAAATCATTTGATTCTACAACGATATCAAGTTCATTACGCAATAGGTTTTCAGAAAAACCTGTCGTAGCCCTCCGACATTTCAGATAAGTTGTATATAGTATTCGTGCTGCATTTGTTGGCTTTCGTCAAGGTGCAGTGTGCGGTAGCTATATGCTGCTTATCTGCAGCATACGATGCGATTGGATTAGGGTAGTCGTGCGGCTTTGTTGGCTTTCGTCAAGGGTCGTGCGGGTGGGTTTAATTCGATCAAAAAATGTACGGGTTGAACTTAACTAGCGGGCTATGGTTTGTTGGCTTTCGTCAAGGTCATAGCACGTTAGGGGCAAAATTTTATCGGGAATTTCAAGTGTTGAAATTTGCAATGAGATTGCATACCTTCTATGAGATAGTTGGATCCCGATACCCGCTGTGAGTAAGAGTTACTCCTGGGAGAGTTTTATACATTACAATTAGCCGATCAAGTAGGTGTCTAGAAAGGTGTCAACGAGTTTACGCCTCTGGGAAAACGAGGTTTACATTAATTAGGTTCGTGCAAAAGCACGGGGGACCTCCCTCAAAGTACCGACACTGGCCTGGCTGAAAGATTGGCGAACTTGTAGTGTGTAATTAATCCCGGCTAGTCTTTCCTTTTAGGGTTTGAAGGAAGATTTGATAAAAAGCAGTGGGAGCCATCCTGATTAGATAAAATAATAACCAATCTATTCTTGCAAGAGCGCACGCTGAGTGTTTTCTTCTCTCTCTCTCCAGGTAGCGACCATATCACGCCTTAATCAAGATAATAATACGGAATATTGACCGAACCCACTTGTTATACTGAGCTGGGGAACGTTGGTCCCGCTCCAACTTATAATTGTTATAAGACAGAGCAGGAAATTGGGGAATACCAGATTTCCCGTGCCGCACAAACGAAGAGAGTGCATGCTGATGCATCATCTTCGGGTGTGTTCATTATAAAGAACTGTTTCTCAGTGTCCTTTACGTCCTGGATATGTGATACCAGATCAGGATCCCAGATATGTAATCTGTTACATAGGGCTAAAGATAGGTAGAGAACTGAGAACGGGTGATAAGTTTCATGAGGCAGAAAACGGGGCAAGTGTTGCAGCCAAGTCTGTTGGTCACTGTCACCCTGTATTATCAATACATTGATTCTGAACGAATGTTATTAGATACCGAACCTGATATACAAAATCATATATGTCTCTTTATTAGTAAAGAAACGGTAAAATTTTGTATTGTTGGATAATGTTTTGTACATTTCCTATATCAAAAGTTGATCGGTTCAGGCACGTTATCTAAAAGCATTGATGTTCTAAATCAAACTACAGTTCTTAGTATATGGAACACACACAAGAGGAAGAGTTCAGAAATGAACGATTCCTTCTTGAGGTATTGTAGACTAGGTCAAATCAATGTGACCCGACTAGCTAGAGTTACATAAAGATGCATATTTAAATTAGTTTGAATTTACATCTTGTGAAACTCGCCAGTCATGTCACAAAGATATGATGACCATAGCTCCGTTTACTGGAAACAGAGAAAGAGTTAGTAAACTCTTGGGATGATACATGTTGATGTATGTAGGTCCCCAGTCTGCACATGCCAAGACAGGTTCTTTGTACTTCATTACATTCTCTGATAATCTCTCAAGCTTCAGACATATGTTCCTGTTGAAACATGAGTCCGAACCTTTTGAGATATTCACAGAATATAAGCGAGAAGTAGAGAACCAAAATAAGGGTACAAGTATTATGTCCTTTGACGTGATCAAGGAGGAGAATACTTGAGCACGGAAATCCTGGATTATTCTAAAGGAGAATGAGACTCTCTCTCAGAATTACTCCTCCGAATACACCATAGCACGATGGTGTATCGGGACGGAGCAATCACACCCTATATGATATGGTGTGCTCTATGATGAGTATTACTGAGTTACCTATTTCCTTTTAGGGGTTATGCACTTGAGAAGCTGCATACCTATTGAATAGGGTTCGAATCAAATTAGTTGCCTACCATTTCATATGTGATATGGAAAGGGAAGAGCCCATGTCTTAAGCTAGTTAAGATTTAGGGTTGTCCGGCCTATGTCTGAAAAGCAAAATCCGGACAAGCTCGAGGCAAGGTCAGTAATGTAGAACTGGAAAGGTTCCAGCTATACAAACTGCAGCTGATGATTTAAAAGAACCAAAGGATTTGATAGTTACCAACGAACCTCAGCCTCTCCGCCGATCTAGTAGGGTTCCTCACCCACCTGAGAGATACTTCGGTTTCTCTATGACAGTAGGAGCGAGGATTACATCATGAGATGATGACCCAACTAGTTTCGAGCTGGCCATCAGGAGTAAGACTCTGTAAGAATGGCTGGATGCTTAGCGATCTGAGATGGAATCCTTATACACCAACAAAGTATGGACTTTGGTTGCAATATCTGAAGGGTTAAATCCCCATCAGGAGCAAGTATATCTTGAGAAGATTACTTGGTGTACATCGAAAAGTTGAGACTTTCAAAGCTGGACTTGTTAAAAGTTTGCATCATTGACCAGCTGTGGATAATGATGAAACCTTTTCAAGTAGCTATGCTTAAGTCCATCCAGATCCTACTTGCCACGGCTACATACCATGACTACGATATCTGGCGGTTGGGTGCCATGACTGCTTTTCTAAATATTGATTTAGAAGAGAACGTCTATAAGTACACAGCCAGAGGGCTTCGTAGACAGTGGGAGCAGGGGAAACGTGTACAAGATGTTTTATATGATAAAGCAGGCATCGCGGAGTTGGAACATCTGTTTTGATGAAGTAGTCAAAGAAGTTGACATCATCAAAATGGTAGATGAACCTTGTATAAACAAAAAGGTAGTAGGGAGTATGGTGGTGATCCTCATAGAGTACGTGGATGACATACTCTTGATAGGGAAGTAGTTTCCTATGCTACGCTCGATCAATCTCCGATTATCACAATGATTCTCCGTGAAGGATCAATGTGATACCTCCTAAATCCTGAGTTTTGGATCTATGAGATAGATTTAAATGGATCTTAGGATTCTCACTAGTTGTAGTGAGATGGTATCAATCGATCCTGGGGAGAATCGCTGGAAGGGTTCCAGTGTGATAAAGACGACTGAATGTCAGTCACAGGCATTGTCTTTACCCTCAGTAAAGGGACGGTATGTTGGAAGAGTTCCAAGCTGGATACCGTGACATACTAGACGATAAAGGAAGGATACATCGCTACTTAAGATGCTACCAAAGAGGATGTTTGGGTGTATATAGGTTCATGAAATGAACTATGTTCCTACCATTGTGTGACAATGGAGTTGTTGCTTATGCCAAGGAACGCCAGTCCCATCAGTGATCCAGACATATTCTAAGGCAGTATCACTTGATCATGGAGATGGTTGTTCTCCAGGGAGATCGAGGTTAGGAGAGTAGACTCAGAGGACAACACAGCGGATCCACTCACGAAAGGCCTTTTCCCAGAAAGAGACTTTTATGGGATGGTTGAGTATGAGATACTGCAACCACTGCTACAGATAGCCCTAGTGCAAGTGGGAGATTGTTAGTTATATGTATGCCCTAGAGGCCATTACTGTACATAGGATGTATATTGTAGTGGATGCTGGGACATATATAGGGAGGACTTTCTTGCTCGACATGATAGTATGCTATCTGGTTGCTCTTTACCTTAACGTGTATACTGATTGTCTCTCTGTTACATGTTGGTAAAGCCCTTAGGTTGTGTGCTTGACTACCTGGACTATGATGCGGATCATACTAGTAGGGACAAGGTAGTCCGTAAGTACATCCTTCAAAGTCCCTAGTCGTGGGTGTATCGAGACGGGGCATCGATATACCAGAGTAGACTAGCGTATACCTTCTCGACCCATACAGATAGGCGATGGATGATCCCATATCCATTGGTGTTTGACATCAGAGATGATATACGGGTGCTCAGTAGAGACTGGGTACACTGGACGGACTCGCCGAGAACTCCCAGATGGTATTATACCTCACGTCAGATGGCAGTTCTCTGGTGACACTGGTACAGAATAGTCTGTTGACCCGAGATCGTCATAGAGTCTCGTGTGGTTCCTACTGTGCTTTGATTTCCATCTTACCACGTCCAAGAGGGCGTGCAAAACGGTGGTTTTTGGGTACAGTCCCGAGTCACATGGAGGCAATGAGCGATAGGAGGGGATTCGTCTCTCCCGGTATAGGGGGTTGATGTTGCGCTGTGTTTGATTGGCTATAACAGGAAATCCCTGGCCAGGGTTGCTGAGATTTACTGGTAAGTGTTACCAGTAGTTTCTCGAACAGTTATAGACCTCATATCGACACGACTTATCGAGCTATTGGGGTCTGAAGTTTACCACCCCTAGGCGAGATATGCGACATATCAGACGATCAGACCGGACTGTACGGTAGTGTTACTGGTTGGATTCATTGGAGTGTGAGCGGGCTTGCTCGTCGATCTTCAGATCGCTCAATACCCGGGTGGCCGTTACGTTTAGCAGACCGCTTGCGGCTTGTGGGTGTTTGATATGATCATCGCCTGCTGCCGGCGTATTGACGAGTCTTTAGAGTCCTACACAGAGGTTTCCTGGCTCAAGCGAAACGAAATAGGAGCGCATATGAGATATGTGCGGGACCGAGAATGATGCGTGTATGTGATACCGTATTTCATTCTCGCGATGTGACATTGATCGGTTATATGCGATATAGCCGTGTTATCGGATCAAGTGTTCATTCGATAAGTTGTTACTGAAGATACCAGTCGGTTATGTACGACATGACCGGATCATTGAATCAAGTGTTGATTTAGTGATTTAATGCATAATTATATATTTGATATATTACTTTGCATTAACTAGTATCGGTTCACTTTGAATGGATTTTCTCACTCGGGTGTGCGCATTATATATGTGATATGATTTTTGTGCACTTGCTTGTATCATGTTTGATGATACATGCTTTTTGGTTAAGTGTAAAGTATTAAACCTTGGTTAATGAAATGGTTAGGGTTTACTATTTGTTATTCATTTATCTTATTTAATTATCCATTTATTTTTGATAAATGAATAAAAGAAAAGAGAAAAGAATGGTGGCTAATTTTGTTTCATGTTGAAGCTTCTTGAAGCTTTGATCAAGTCAACCATTCTTATCTCATCCTTAACCCTAACCATTCCCACTAACCCTAGTTTAATCTCTACACTTGACCATGGTTTAGATTATGATAAGTTTTCATTTTCTTTTCTTTTTTAAATAACTTATCATATATTTCTTTCTTCTTCTTCTTCATGAGCAAGGAAGAAAAAGCTTTCTTCATCAATGGTGATTGATGATAAAGAGTGAGAAATCCAATTCTAAAGTCTACCCACTTCCTATTTCTTCATCCTCTACCTCTTGCCAAGTAGTAGAGTGTGTTTCCTTCACAAGTTTTTAGGGCTTGGTGAAGGTGGAGCTTGATTTAGCGATGCCTCGACGTAGATCATCTTCGGCATGGACATCGACGACCTAGCTCGCTTTTTCTCCGACGAAGCCGACTCTAGAGCCCGGATTCCTTTTGGACAGCGGAGATGACTTCGTTGTGGAGCTATGGAGGTGGAGCACCGGATCTACAAAGGTTGTATTTCCGTTAAACTTTTAGTTAAGTGTTAACTAGATTTCTTTTTCGCCTAGATTTCTAGCAAACGGTCCGTATTGGGGTTTCTCGGCACCTAGATTATTTGAAATTGGCATGGTTGATGCCTTGTGAGACCTCTTGAGAGTGCCTAGGAACCCTACAGTTATTGGCTTATCTCATACCCAACATCTCAAAAAGTCGCTCATGCTGCGGCTGAGGGAGGGCCTTGGTGAATGGATCCGCGGCGTTATTCTTTGTGTTTACTCTTCTAATCTCGATCTCGCGGCGATCTACAATCTCCCGGATCAAATGAAAGCGCCTCAGGATGTGTCTGGACCGCTGATGGGACCTGGGTTCCTTGGCTAACACCATATCCCCATTATTATCACAATACAATGGTATTGGATCAATAATGGTTGGAACTACTCCTAGCTCCGAGACGAACTTCTTCATCCAGACAGCTTCCTTGGCGGAATCATTTGCAGCAATATACTCAGCCTTCATCGTAGAGTCTGCAACGGTATCCTGTTTGGAACTCTTCCAACTTACCGCCCCTCCATTGAGGGCAAATACAAACCGAGAGATAGATTTGCTGTCGTCCTTATCGCTCTGGAAGCTCGAATCGGTAAAGGCCTCCATTTGGAGATCTGCATTACCATACACCAAGAACAATTCTGTAGTCCTTCGTAAGTACTTAAGAATGTTCTTCACAGCTGTCCAGTGACTCTCCCCTGGGTTGGATTGATACCTGCTTACAACACTAAGTGCATAAGCTACATCTGGGCGTGTACATAACATCGCGTACATTATAGATCCTACTGCCGAAGCATAGGGTATAATGCTCATGCGAGCTCTCTCTTCATCGGACTTTGGGCAAGAGTCCTTGGAGAGAGTGACCCCATGGCAAGCGGGTAAGGCACCCCGTTTGGAGTCTTCCATACTAAACCTTTTTAGGATGGTGTTGATGTACATGGTTTGGGACAATCCCAATAACCTTTTGGATCTATCCTTATAGATCCTTATGCCCAGAATGTATGTGGCATCACCCAGGTTCTTCATGGAGAACCTTATTGATAAGAAAGATTTGACCAACTGTAGCATAGGAATATCATTTCCTATCAGAAGAATGTCGTCCGCGTACAATACGAGGAATGTGACAGCTCTCCCTACAGCCTTCTTATAAATACAAAGTTCATCTGGATCTTTGATGAAATCAAACTCTTTGATGACATCATCGAAACAGATGTTCCAACTCCGTGATGCCTGCTTTAACCCATATATGGATTTAAGCAATTTACATGCTTTCCCGCTGCTCCCACTGTCAATGAAGCCCTCTGGCTGATCCATATAAACGCATTCTTCTAAATTTCCATTTAGAAATGCTGTTTTAACGTCCATCTGCCAGATTTCATAATCGTAGTGAGCAGCAATAGCAAGTAGGATCCGAATGGATTTAAGCATGGCTACGGGAGAAAAAGTCTCATCATAGTCTAAACCTGGTCTTTGACGAAAACCCTTCGCCACAAGTCTTGCCTTATAGGTCTCCACCTACCAATCTACACCAATCTTTCTTTTAAAGATCCATTTGCACCCTACAGGTTTTATCCCAGGGGGTACAACGTCCAAAGTCCATACTTTGTTGGTGTACATAGAATCCATTTCGGATCTCATGGCATCCAGCCACTTCACAGAGTCTCCACTCGTGATAGCTTGCTGAAAACTGGTAGGATCATCATCATCCATGATGCAGTCTTCACCGTCACCATCAATGAGGAAACCGTAGTACCTCTCCGGTGGGCGAGAAGTCCTACCAGACCTACGGAGTGGCCGAGGTTCCTCAATTTCTATTGCAACAGCCGGCTCAACCAAGTTGTCATTTGTAATTTGTGTCTTTAGAACCTCTTCTAGATCCACCACCTTGTCATCATCTTTATCTGTGAAAAACTCTTTTTCCAAGAATGTGGCATGCTGAGAAACAAACACCTTTTGTTCCTCCTTGTGGTAGAATAGATATCCATAAGAGTTCCTTGGATATCCCATAAAGTTACACATGACTGACCGTCTCTCGAGTTTGTCCGGATTCTGCTTTTTAACATAGGCCGGGAAACCCCAAATCTTAATTCTCTTAAGAGATAGTCTATTCCCATGCCATATCTCATATGGCGTGGTAGATACGGCTTTGGTTGGAACCCTGTTTAGTAGAAACGCTGCAGTCTCCAATGCATGCCCCCAAAATGAGACGGGTAACTCAGCATCACTCATCATGGAACGAACCATATCTAATAGGGTCCGATTCCGTCGTTCTGACACACCGTTGTGCTGTGGTGTGTAAGGAGGAGTGAGCTGAGAGAGAATCCCATTCTCTTTTAGGAAGTTTACAAATTCCGTACTGAGATACTCTCCACCTCGATCTGATCGAAGCATCTTGATACTCAAGCCGGTTTGTTATTCTACTTCTTGTTTATATTCAATGAATTTCTCGAAAGTTTCGGACTTGTGCTTTAATAAAAATACATGACCGAATCTTGAGAAATCGTCAGTGAATGTAATGAAGTATGAAAAACCTCCTCTAGCCTGTGTAGACATTGGCCCGCATACATCACTATGTATGAGGCCTAGGAGCTCAGTAGCTCTTTCTCCGTGTCTGGTAAACGGAGTTTTGGTCATTTTACCCTTGATACAAGACTGGCAAGTCGCATAAGATTTATATTCAAAAGAGTTTGAATATCCATCTTTGTGTAACTTGTTTAGTCTTGTTTCGTTAATATGACTAAGTCTACAGTGCCAAAGAAAAGCTTCATTTAATTCTGAAAGTTTTCTTTTATTAGTGTGTTGTATACTGAAAAATGTGTGTTGATTTAGGACATATATCCCGTTATTAAGTGTACCATACCCAACCAACATTTGATTCACGTGAATGTTCATAACATTGTTCTGCAATACAAAATTATATCCTTCATTGTCTAACAAAGAAATGGATATTATATTACAAAGCATACTTGGTACAAAATAACATGGGTTCAAAACCAATATACACCCAGATGATAACCCCAAGTGATACTCTCCCACTGCGACTGTATGTACATTGGAACCATTTCCAACGCGGAGAGTATGGTCACCTGTCTTCAAAACCTTGCTATTTCTCAGCCTCTGCATAGAATTGCAAATGTGAGAACCTGAACCGGTATCCAATACCCAGGAAGCAGAGTTTATTGAAAAACAGTTTTTTCTCACAAACGCACCTGAAGCAGAAGCATCCCCATGCTTCTTCTTGAGATTTAAGTACTCCGTGCAGTTGCGCTTCCAATGTCCTGTCTTGTGGCAATGAAAACATTCCCTTTTCCCCGAGTCTCCAGCTTTGGACTTTTCCTTTCCCTTCACCTTTTTAACTCCACCCTTAGGATTGGTGGGCTTCTTCTTTTTCTTTCCCTTGGCCTTAGCTTTTGGGCGAGAAGAGGAAGACTGTCCAACAGTCATAATGGTAGTTTTTACTGATTTCATAGTGCTCTCTGCACTCCTTAACATATTAAGGAGTTCAGGAAGTTCCTTCTCCATGTTATGCATGTTGAAGTTCACTATGAATTGAGCAAAGGTGGAGGGGAGGGACTGCAGAATAATATCCGTATATTGTTCATAGTCCATCGTCCATCCAAGTTCCTCAAGCTCTTCTATAAGAGCTATCATCTTAAGAACATGGTCCCGTACTGGTGTGCCAGGGGCCATTCGCATCTGAAACAATTTCTTTGATGCTTCGTATCGTAATACACGGGATTGATCTCCATACAACTCCTTTGTATGGAGCAATATGGTTTGAATGTCCATATTCTCGTGCTGCTTTTGATGTGTATTGTCCATCGATGCAAGCGCGAGGCATTTGGCCGTGGCACAGTCAGCATCCTATGTCTTGCGGACTTCAATATCCGCAGCTGAGGATTTTGGACCTGGGGTGGGCGGGGCTGAAGCCGTGAGGACATATGATACTTTATCATAAGTCAAGGCTATTTTGCAGATTCCTCAGCCAGTCTTTTTAATTGGTCCCATTCAGTTTGTTTTTATCTAGTAGAAGCTTGAGCCAGTCATGGGTATCTGCCATTAAGAGAGAGAAAAGAATACACTCAGCGAAGCTCTTGCAAAGATCAGATTGGTTATTATCTTGTCTAATCGATGTCTCCCATTGCTTTAATCGAGTTTTTCTTTCAAACCTTAGAAAGAAAAACTGGCCAGGATTAATTACAGTTTACAACTTCGCTAACCGTTCAGCCAGGCCAGTGTCGGTACTTGAGGGAGGTTCCCCGTGCTTTTGCACGGACCTAATTAAAGTAAACCTCATTTTCCTAGAGGCGTAGCCCCGTTAACACCTTTCTAGACACCTAATGAGTTAGCTAATTGTAAACTGTAAAACACTCCTAGGAGCAACTATTGCCCACAGTGGGATCAGGATCCAACCATCACATGGAAGGTATGCAATCTAATTGCAAATTTCAACTATTGAAATTCCCGATGTGGTTTTTACCCCTAGCACTCTTGACCTTGGCTAAGGTCAACAAATCACGAGCACTAGTCAAGCTCAACCCGTCATTTCTTGATTAATCAGACCCGTTCACATGACCCTTGGCTAAGGTCAACAAAGTCATATGCCCGTCCTAATTAATCTGCATCATATGCATTGTAGGAAGACATCACTTAGCTACCGTACACTACGCCTTGTCTAAGGTCAACAAACGTAGCACGAATACTAAGTACTCTACTTCCTAAAATGACGGAGGGTTGCGGATGATTTTTAAGAAAATCTTTAACGCTTTGAACTTGATATCGTTGTAGAATCAAATGCTTTTCAAAAGGAGTGGCTTAAGCTCCGCAGTTTTGAAATGTAGCTTTTTCATAAATAGCCGAGTGGTTTTCAAATCCGATTCTACAACATCTTTTTAGGTTTATTTTCTTTACATTAATCATATTAATGTAGTCCCATCATTTAAGTCCTTAAGCCAATTACAGAAAAGAAACGAAAATAACACGTACGCTTATGCCATCCGCATTCACCGCAATGTTCCGTTATGCACCGTTAGGTTACTTAACTAACGGCATACCGGGACGGGACTAGCGCGGGTGTAAAACATAAGCAACGTCTACTATATATCATATATATAATATGTCATTCGTCTCAGATATCACAGAACACAGGCAGCAGAAACATATATATATATATAATGTGGGATATACTAGGACGTCCGTATTTAGTATTTAGCCAACAATAGAAAATACGGATTCCACAGTCGTGATGAATAGCCAAGCCCACACCCCTAGACCCCTATGAGAGCAGCAAGCGACCCTACCAATCCTGGAGTTTAGGAGACCCGGTCTCGACTCCTCGAGATGGCCTCCCACTGAATGCCAGAACCCGGTCACTCGTGCTCCCCTCCTTGGGTCTATCCTAATACGGAAAAGTAAATAATATACAACACGGGTGACATCAACCTCAACCCGGAAGTGCCCCAAATAAAAGAATATTATATTACATTTGAATTTTACATGAATGAAAAATAAAACTCTCATCTCACATAAAAAACCCCGGCTATTCAATCGCGATAATCCTGCACATCATATCTCAGCAACACATAATATCATATATCATCAACGTAAGTAAGTATGCGTACCCCGATTGTCGTTGATGTATAGCAACGAAACCGGCGATATCGACATACTACACTTACGGTCATAGAAAAGAAAGTGTAAAACTGCAATATCTGGAATCCATATTCTCTTTAGATATCGTAAATGCGAAATATCACATACTTCGTATTTCATGTCTAGCTATATGAATTCCACACATTGCATCACATTCCAGATAAATAGACAGTATTAATGTTTTCGAACGAATGATCAAATACCTAAAATTCTCTAAAGCTCAACACTTGAGCGGAGTTCAAAAACTTCGGAACGTGCCACAGTAGTAGCGGTCCAGCCGTAGAAGGGTCAAGCCAGCGCCTCACATATGGCACGCCGTACTGCCCCAAACCCTAAGGTTCAAAAGGCAGTTCAAGACGGTCACATAATCGAGTTAAGGTTTGTTGTCTTCAATAGGGTCCACCACAAAAAACTTGCACATATTTCCGAAAGATTTAAACCCCGTGAAAGATTGAGTTAATGATACTCGTTCGAACAATTCAATACTTTCTAAATTTACCCGGAAAAGACACGAAATCAAAATTCTGATCGAATCACCGACTCCAAAACAATCTCCAGAACATACAACACTAAATTCAGATTAAAAATACCCCAAAAAATATACAAGCAGACAAAATAATTACTGTACAAAAACGACACAATGATGCATCCGTACGGCCGCGGCACCGCGGCCTAAGCAGGCTCTTGCCGCGGTTCCACGGTGGAAAGTACTGTTCATGGCATCGTTTTTTACATTTGTGCTTAGATTTCCCTGCTGAATTTTTTAAGGATTTTTAATTCTGACAAATAACAGATTTGAAAAAATGTCCAGAGAGTGTCCCGAAAATCCGTATTTTGGTTCGATCGGAGTTTTTACTTTGTTAAAGTGTCGCCTAATAATCTAGGTCGGCTCTGATACCATTGTTAGGTTTACCTAGCACCCTATGAGAGGTTTGGAAGCATCACATGTCTCAAAGATTAAATTTTTAGAGTGCTAAGTGAACACACAAAGAATCAATCCTAGAAAATTAGGGTTTCATAACTTTAAACCACATCACAAGAAACAATGACTAGGGTTTTGAGAGTACAACTTTTGTAGCTCCCTACGCTTGACTCCTTGGCCACTTGAGGGTTGGAAAAGGGTTCTCTTGAGAACTTCTATTGTCCACGACGATCCACCCGAAGCTCCTTTGTCCAAGCTTGCAACTTCACTTGATCAAGAGAAAGAAATGAAGCTAACACTCTAAACAACTGGGCAAGACTTGTGTAGAATGATGTTTTGGTGGCTTTTCTCACTTCAAAATCCTAACTTGGTGAGTAATTTGCTCACTAGAGAAATCTAGAGAGCAAAAGAAGGAGGAGGAAGAAGATGATGGCCTTTTTTAGAACAAGAGAAAAGATATTGTCTAATGGAAAAATGGAAAATATATTTATATATATTTTTTACTTCTCATCTCAAACCATGGTTAAATGATAAAGATATTATTGTATTTGAGTTTAAAACACAAAAGAAAGATTAACCCATGGTTAATAAGTAGGTGAGCATGGTTAATTGAAGAAGAGTGTAGAAACCATGTATTAATCTTTATCTTTTCTTTTATTTTTAAAACAAATACAAATGTAATAATAATCCATATATAAAACCATGGTGCGAGTCTTATATTGTCACCATTTTCTATGTATATACAACCATGAAGGATGATGTATGTATGTATGTGTGCATGCACATCCATATGTGCATGAACAAGAAAAAAAATGCATACATGCATGCATACATCCAATAATACAAGAAAGGATTTCTAGTGAGAAACTAATGGTTAAATGATAAATCAACTTTTGATTTATCAATCCGGCCATATCACATACGACCCAACCAAAAGCAAGCCGCCCGATTAATATACGGTATCTTATACGCGCATTTTAACCGGGTCCATGCGCATATCGCATACGCGCACCACAACATTTCGCCTGGACTAGGTAACTCCTTTTTGGGACTCTAAGACTCGTCAATACGCCGGCAGTGGGTGATGATCATATCAAGCACCCCCAAGTCGCAATCGGTCAGCTAAACGTAACGGCCACCCGGGTATTGAGTGATCAGAAGAAAATAAGCGAATCTGCTACAACTCCCGTCGAGCCAACTGGCAACACTACCGTACAGTCCGGTCTCTTCGTCAAATATGCTGCATATCAAGCCTAGGGATGGTCATGTCGACCCCAATAATTCAATAAGTCATGCCGGTGTATGGTCTATAACAGATCGAGAAACTACTGATAACACTTATCAGTATATCTCAGCAGCCCTGGCCAGGGACTTACTGATATAACCAGTCGAGCACAGCACAGCATCAACTCCCAATACCGGGAGAGACGAAACCCCTCCTATCATTCATCACCTTCGTGTGTCTCGGGACTATACCCAACGGCCACCTGTTTGCACGACTCAGTAGAGCCGTGGTAGGGTGGTAATCAAAGTACAGTGGGAAAGCACACAAGACTCTATGACGATCTCGGGTCTACAGACTAACCTGCACCAGTGTCACCTGAGAACAGCTATCCGACGATAGATATAATTCCATATAGGAGTTCTCGGTGAGTCCGTCCAGTGTACCCAGTCACCACTGAGCACCCGTATATGATCTCAATGTCAAAATATCGATGAATGTCGGAACATTCATCGCCCATCATATGGGTCTAGTATCATATGCGATAGTCTACTCTGGTATATCGATGCCCCGTCTCGATATACCTATGACTAGGGACATTTCATGATATTCTTATAAACTACAGATGTCCCACTAGTATGATCTCTATCATAATCACAGTAGTTAAGCCAATATCCTCAGGGCTTTATCAACATGTGCGAATGAATAAAAGCATGATCAAATCAACATGTCAGATAAAAAAGAACCAGATAGCATACTATCATGTCGAGCAAGAATGCACACTGAATATATATACATGTATAGATACATCCACTATCATATAATGGCCTCTAGGGCATACATATATCCAACAGCTTGGACATATATAGAGAGGAATTTCTTGCTCGACATGATAGTATGCTATCTGGTTTCTCTTTATCTTAACATGTACACTTGTATCTTTATACTGTCTCTCTCTTACATGTTGATAAATCCCTTAGAATGTGTACTTGACTACAAGGACTATGATGGAGATCATACTAGTGGGGTCAAGGTAGTCCATAAATCCATCCTTTATTTGTTCCTAGTCGTGGGAGTATCGATACAGGGCATCGATATTCCAGAGTAGACTAGCGTATACGTTTCTTGACCCATTTGATGGGTGATGAATGATCCCACATCCATTGGTGTTTGACATCGAAGATTGTATACGGGTGCTCAGTGGAGACTGGGTACACTGAACAGGACTCGCCGAGAATTCCTAAATGGTATTATACCTATCGGTAGATAGCAGTTCTCTGGTGACACTAGTATAGGTTAGTCTAAAGACCCGAGATCGTCATAGATTCTTGTGTAATTCCTACTGTGAATTGATATCCACCCTACCACGTTCAAAAGAGCGTGCATATAGGTTGTTTTTGGGTACGGTCCCGAGTCACATGGAGGCAATGAGCGATAGGAGGGGTTTCGTCTCTCCCAGTATTGGGGGTTGATGTTGCGCTGTGCTCGATTGGCCATAACAGGAAATCCCTGGCCAGGGTTGCGTAGATTTACTGGTAAGTGTTATCAGTAGTTTCTCGAACCGTTATGAGCCCCACTTCGGCATGACTTATCAAGCTATTGGGTTCGGACGTTTACCACCCCCAGGCTAGATATGCGACATTTCAGACGAAGAGACCGGACTGTGCGGTAGTGCTACTTATTGGATTCACGGAAGTATGGACAAGCATGCTTGTTGATCTTCTGATCGTTCAATACCCGGGTAGCCGTTACGTCCAGCTAGTACCCCTGACGGCTTGTGGGTAACTGATATGATCGTTACCTACTTCCGACGTATTCACAAGTCTTTAGAGTCCTACTGTCAAGACCTGAATAGCACGTGACTGGCACTTGAATCATGTGAAGTCTATAGGACCCCACCTAATTCAAGTAAGCCAAAAGCCCAGAAATCTAAACCATTTTTAAGTAAGAAGTGATAAAAACTTATTTTAAAGCAAGTGGTTTTAATAACATAAGCCGAAGTATGCATTTTCAAAATTTCAAGTCTTTTCTGAAAATTTCGGCAGAGTTTCCTTTGTAAATACTGACCCCAAACGGGTACAAACTGTAAGTCCGTGTTGCCCATCCCGGTGCTTACGGGAGGCGGAAAACATAATAAAAAACGGATTTTTAATGACTTAGGCAACATGGACTTTGCTTGTGAGGATCTTTGCTAAATGAAAACTTGCTAACCCTAACTACAAAGTAGCTAAGTGATGAAAGGTTATACCTTTGGTCTTTAGTCCTTCTCTCCTTGCTCCTAGGAATGGTAGAAAGAGTTCACCTTGCTTGTCTTCTCCCGTCAAAGAAAGATCCACTTGAAAGCCACCACCTTTAGCTTCAACTCCAAGCTAGGAGTAACTAGAGTGCAAGAAATGCTAAGACTTGAACCCTAGAAGAGAGTAGAGAGGATCAAGTGAAGGTTTTTCTCAAGCTTTTTGTTTCTCAACACATGAGAGGGAGAGAGCTTGAGGGAGAGGATGAACAAGAGAGAGAAATGATATGAGAGAATGAGAAAATAATAGAGCTCTTCTCACTAATATGTGTGAATTAATTTAATTGAATAATTAGCTAGATAATTATCATGGTAAATCATGACATGACCATTATCATTTCAAATTGCAAAGATCAAAAAGCATCTTCCAAAAGAAATTATGATGGTCAAAGTGTCAACCTTGGTCAACAAGTCAAAGAAGTCAAAAGGTCAATAACCACAACCATGGATAATTATCAAACTAATTACTAATTAACAATAACACACACATAAATATTAGGGTTAATAAAATGACAATAGCCATTAACCCTAATCAAGGTCCTCTCCCTCAATCTCAAGCAACTGTGCATACGCACCCGCATTCGTGATCCGAGGAACACGAACACAATGAGAAAAACCAATCTCTAATCATATACTAGGATCCGGCTTAAACCAAAGCCCGCTAGTATAAACTGTCCGGACAGCAAACGTGCACAAGTTCGCGGATGCGAACAAACCCTGTCGCAAAACCATGCGACTTCTACTCATTTTGCCTAAAGGCGAATAGCTCTCTGTGTGGGACTCTAAAGACTCGACACTACGCTGGCAATGGGTTTAACCACAGACCGCAAGCGGCACTAGCTGTACGTAACGGTCCCCAGGTAGATGTCGATAAGAAGACTGACGAGGTGAACCCCATCTGCACTCCTACTGAGCCTGTATGTGACAATCTCCGTACAGTCCGGTCTGTTCGTCTGATACATCGCATGGCGGGCCTAGGGGGGCGGTGAACGTCAGTCCCCTAATAGCGGTACAAGTCGTGTCGGAGTGTAGCCCAGAACACCCTGAGATAACACTGGAAACCTACCAGTATATCTCGCTTGCCCTGGCCAGGGACTACTCGTGTAATGGCTCTCCAGGACACAGCGCGATGTCAACCCCCAATACCGGGAGAGACGAATCCTGTCTAACCGTCACTGCCTCCAAGTGCTTCGGGACTGCACCCAAAAACTACCTGTTTGCACAGCTCCTTTGAGCCGTGGTAGGGTAGTAATCAAAGTGCAGTGGGAACACACTCGAGGCGAAGTGACAGTGTCAAGTCAGCAGACTAAGCTGTACTCATTTCACCTGGGAACTGATAACTGACGATAGGTATATTACCAACCAACAGTTCCCGACGAGTCCTGTCCAGTGTACTCGTAACCTAACGAGCACCCGCATACTATCCCAAGTACGACGTACTAACGGCTGTGGGACAGACCGTCTCCCACACTGGGATGAGAAGCGCATACGCTAGTCTACTCCGGAGTATCGATGCCCTGTCTCGATAGTCCAACGACCAGGGACCTGTATAAGGATGTGCTTATAGATTACCCATCTCCCACGAGTGCGAGCGCCATCACAACGCTGGTAATCAAGCAAAGATCCTAAGGGCTCTACTAATATGTATACCAGCAATATGCTAAAAGAAACACATGCACATATTAAAGCAGAGACAAACCAAGTAGCATACTACCATTTCGAGCAAGATTGTATATACAACTGTGAATATCCCAAGCTTCCATTAAGTAATATACAAACTAGTATGATACAGTAATGGCCTCTAGGGCATATACACTAACAATCTCCCACTTGCACTAAGGCCATGTACTGGCGTATCGAAGACCTATCATCTCGATCAGCCGCTCGAACTGAGTCTGGGGTAGGGCCTTCGTGAATGGATCTGCTGTGTTATCCTCTGATGCAACTCTCCGGACCTCGATCTCCTGGCGATCTACGATCTCCCTGATCAGGTGATACCGCCTTAAGATGTGTCTGGATTTCTGATGGGACCTGGGTTCCTTCGCTAAAGCTATAGCCCCGTTGTTGTCGCAATACAGAGGTATTGGGTCAACAATGGACGGAACCACCTGAAGTTCTTTCAAGAACTTCCTCATCCAGACAGCTTCTTTTGCGGCATCAGATGCAGCGATGTATTCCGCTTCCATAGTCGAGTCAGCAACGGTTTCCTGTTTGGAGCTCTTCCAACACACCGCCCCTCCATTGAGGGTAAAGACAAAACCCGACATGGACTTGGAATCATCCTTGTCACTCTGGAAGCTGGAGTCAGCAAAGGCCTCAACCTGCAGGTCTTTTCCGCCATACACCAAGAACATCTCCTTAGTCCTTCTCAGGTACTTGAGAATGTTCTTTACTGCTATCCAATGTTTCTCCCCAGGGTTTGACTGATACCTGCTTACCACACTCAGTGCATAAGCCACATCCGGTCTGGTACACAACATCGCATACATTATAGAGCCTACCGCAGAAGCGTAGGGTATAATAGACATGCGATCCCTCTCCAAATCAGTCTTGGGAGACATCTCTTTGGAGAGGGTGATCCCGTGACAAGCCGGTAGATTACCGCGCTTGGAATCTTCCATACTGAATCTCTTCAGTATGGTGTCGATGTACCTGGACTGTGAGAGTCCTAATATCCTCTTGGATCTGTCACGGTAGATCCGGATACCCAGAATGTAGGAGGCATCACCCAGGTCTTTCATGGAGAACCTGTGTGACAAGAACCCCTTGACAGATTGTAGCATAGGAATGTCATTTCCTATTAAGAGAATGTCATCCACGTATAAAATGAGGAATACTACAGTTCTCGCTACAAATCTACAATAGATGCATGGTTCATCTGGATTTTTGATAAAGCCAAATTCTTTGACCGTCTCATCAAAACAGATGTTCCAACTCCGCGATGCCTGCTTGAGTCCATAAATGGACTTGAGCAACTTGCACACCTTTCCGCTGCTCCCACCCTGAATGAAACCCTCTGGCTGGTCCATATAGACACACTCCTCTAAATGACCATTTAGAAAAGCTGTCTTTACGTCCATCTGCCAAATCTCATAATCGTGGAAAGCAGCGATGGCAAGAAGGATCCGAATGGATTTCAGCATAGCTACTGGAGAAAAGGTTTCGTCATAGTCCAAACCAGGTCGCTGACGAAAACCCTTTGCTACCAGTCTAGCTTTATAGGTCTCAACCTGTCCATCTACACCAATCTTCCTTTTGAAGATCCACTTGCATCCTACGGGTTTTACCCCGTCTGGAGCAATGTCCAACGTCCATACCTTGTTGGTGTACATGGACTCCATCTCGGTCCGCATTGCATCCAGCCATTTTACCGAGTCGACGCTCTGAATGGCTTGCTGGAAGCTAGTAGGCTCATCACAATCCAGGATGCAGTCTTCTCTATCCCCGTCAATGAGAAAACCGTAGTATCTCTCGGGCGGATGAGACTGCCTACTACTCCTGCAGAGTGGCATAGGAATGTCCTGTTCTTTTGAACCTTCTGGTTCCACTAAACTTTCAGTAGTAGTTTGTGGTTCTGGAATTTCTTCCAGTTCTATTGCGCTCCCACTTATTTCTTTTTCTATGAACTGATGTTCTAGAAAGTGGGCATTGCGAGAAACAAGGACTTTTTGTTCCTCTGCGTAATAGAAAAGATACCCCCTGGAGTTCTTTGGGTATCCCACAAACTTGCACAGTACTGAGCGTGCCTCGAGCTTGTCCACATGCTGCTTTTTGACATAAGCTGGACATCCCCAAATCTTCAAGTATTGAAGATAGGGTTTCTTCCCACTCCATAACTCATATGGTGTGGTAGGCACAGTCTTAGTGGGAACACGGTTCAAAAGATATGCAGCTGTTTCTAGCGCATATCCCCAGAATGATCGCGGTAACTCAGCGTTACTCATCATGGACCGTACCATATCCAATAGGGTTCGGTTCCGTCTCTCCGATACACCGTTATGTTGCGGAGTGTATGGAGGAGTATGCTGAGAGAGAATTCCATTCTCTTTTAAGTAATTCAGGAATTCGGCACTTAAGTATTCTCCTCCTCGATCCGATCTTAGGATCTTGATACTTTTGCCTGTTTGTTTTTCTACTTCATTCTTATATTCCTGGAACTTATCAAAAGCTTCGGATTTATGCTTCATTAAGAAGACATGTCCGAATCTTGAGAAATCATCCGTAAAAGTTATGAAGTAAGAAAAACCGCTTCGCGCATGTGTAGACATTGGACCGCACACGTCGCTGTGTACGAGTCCCAAGAGCTCGCTCGCTCTTTCTCCGTGTCCAGAAAACGGAGTCTTTGTCATCTTTCCTTTGAGACAGGATTGACAAGTTGCATACGATTGATATTCGAACGAATCTAAATATCCTTCAGTATGTAACTTAGTCAATCTTCTCTCGTTGATGTGACCCAGTCTACAATGCCATAAGAAAGTTTTATTAATTTCTGGAGACTTTCTTTTGTGTGTATTCTGGATATTGAAAATCTGTGGTTGGTTTAAAACGTATATACCGTTGTTCAATGTACCTGACCCAATCAACACTTGATTAAGGTGAATGTTCACTACATTACTTACAAATGCAAATTCATAACCTTCTTTAGATAATAAAGATACAGAAATGATATTACAGGTTGCATTTGGTACATAATAACAACTACGCAAAACCAAAAAGTGTCCATCTGATAATCCCAGGTGATAGTCCCCCACGGCCTCAGCATCCATGCTAGCACCGTTCGCAACTCTGAGGGTCATGTCACCTGCCTTCAAAACTCTACGCTTTCTCAACGCCTGCAAAGAATTACAGATATGAGATCCTGATCCGGTATCCAATACCCAGGAATTAGAGTTTATTGATAGACAATTTTCAATAACATACACACCTGAAGCTGAAGCTGCAACTCGCTTCAAATCCTGTGTTCTGGCTTTCCAAGCCTTGCAATCTTGTTTCCAGTGACCACTTTTGTGACAATAGAAGCATTCTTCCTTCCCCACCAGCTTCCCCGCTACCTTTGTTGCTTTACCCTTTCCCTTCGTATCCACTTTACCGACACCGCCTCTTGGTTTGGCGGGGGCTTTCTTCTTCTTGCCCTTGGCTTTCGCCCTGGACCTAGAAGAGGAAGATCCTCCTACAAACAAAGTGGATGTCTCCCTACCCTTCTGTAGGGTGCCCTCAGCAGTCCTCAACATGTTCAGAAGTTCGGCAAGTTCAACCTCCTTTCCTTGCATGTTGAAGTTAAGAATGAACTGGGCGTAAGTGGAAGGAAGGGACTGGAGAATCAAATCGGTATAGAGTTCATTCTCCAACGTGGTCCCAAGGTCCGCGAGCTCCTCTATGTAGCCGATCATCTTAAGCACGTGGTCCGCTACCGATGATCCGACGGCCAACCTTGCCGAAAAGAGCTTCTTCGACACTTCGTATCTAGCGATACGAGACTGCTCTCCATACAGTTCTTTTGTATGGAGAAATATGGACTCTAGGTCCATATTCTCGTGCCTCCTCTGATGGTCGTTGTCCATCGAGGCTAGTACGAGGCATCTGGCCCTCGCGCAATCTATCTCCCATGTCTTACGGATTTCAACATCCGCGACGCTGGAGGTGGGACCTGGGACAGGGGGAGCTTTGGTGGTAAGTATATACCCCAGCTTGTCATAAGTGATAGCCATCTTGACATTCCTGAGCCAATCTTTGTAGTTTGGCCCTGTCAATATGTTTTTATCTAATAGTAACTTAAGTCCGGTCATCTTGAATGGTCGCTGCAATTAGGAGAGAGAAAAGAAACATTTTAGCATGATGCTCTTGCAAGTTTAGAGTGGTTTTTAGTTTGTCTAAACTGGATGGCTCCCACTGTCTCTCGAATCCCTTCTCAAACCGTAAAGAAAAGGATTAGCCGGGATCATTCTCACCGTATAATACTTGCTTAACCGTTCAGCCAGGCCAGTGTCGGTACTTCGAGGGAGGTTTTCCAACGCTTTCGCGAAGTTCCTTAATTAAGTAACCTCTTTTCCCTATGGGCGTAGCCCCGCTAACACCTTTCTAGGCACCTACTAGGTTTATAGCATTGATCGTTAAGTGAGAGTTTTCCCGAGGAGTAGCATATACTCACAGTAGGATCGGGATCCAAATATCATCGCGTGATAAAGCCGAAGGAATCCTACCAGAATTATCACACTCCAAATGGTATGCAACGCTAGCAAGTTTCAGTACTTATGAAACTCCCGATGTGGATTTTTGCCCCATGCTCTTATGACCATGGCGTGAGGTCAAAATGTCATAAGTCACATGTCAAGTTCTTCCCATCATTATCCTGGTTAATTTGAATCCACCCGTACCTACCCTTGACGTAGGCCAAAACGGCAGTACGACTGTCTCAAATCAACGCATTCTATCTATGCAATGGATAAATATCCGGTAGCTACCAATCACTATGCCTTGGCGTGAGGTCAAAATACATTGCTTGAATACTACCGAATATTTAACCGAAATGATGGAGGGCTACGGATGGTTTTGGCGAAACCGTGAACGTAGTGAACTTGATATAATCGATGGAACGAGATAGCTTTTAAAAGGAGTGGTTCAAGCTCCGCGTTTAAAAGTTTAGTTTTGAAAAGAACCGAGTGGTTTTCAAAGTGTTCCAATCGACTTTTACTTAGTTTATTTCTTGCATTAGTTCTTTTAATGCGTCCCATCATTTAATCCTACCATTGCAGAAAACAACCAAAATATGACGTACGCTTATGCCATTCGCATTCGCCACGGGGCCCCGTCATCACCCGTTAGGTTACTTAACTAACGACAGAGCGGGGGCTGGGCTAGCGCGGCTGTAAAACATAAGCAACGCCTAAATAGTTATTATATATAAATATATAGCAATGATAGACATTACAGATCACAGACGAATACATTGGATATACTAGGAATCCGCAATGCGTTCGAGCCTGCAACGCAAAGCGGATTACACGGTCGCGGTGAATAGCCAATACCCCACCCAAGACCCCTACGGGTGCGGCAAACTACCCGCCAAGCACCCGAAGCGAAGCAACCTCCCTCACCACCGTGAGTAGGCCACTCGGCACTTCGAGATACCCGGTAGTTTGTGCACCCCCTCCATGGGTCTATCCTAGGAGCAAAAACAGTAAAAAGAATTATACAATGACGGCTACAACCCCGACCCGGTTGTGCGGCCATACAAAGAATATTATTACATCAATTTACATTTTACAAATGAATGAAAGAAAAACAACGCTCATCTCACATCCACCCCGGCCATTCACCCGCGACAATCCAATCCATTCATATCCACAAACCAATAACAATCACAGATCATGTATAACCCCGACTAATCGTCTTATAGCGATTAGCCGACGTTCAATACATGCAAGCATTACAGATATAACCGATGTAGTTAAAGTGTAGTGAAGTTCCGAAAAATACGGATTTATAGGCCCCCAAAAGTAAATTTTAGTTCTGGAAAATCTGGGCACATATAATATATCCTAAAAATCCCAAAACCAACACAGAAACATACTGCACCAAAAACGATGCAGAGAGGTGACAAGACGGCCGCGCTTCCGCGGCAAGAGCTTCCTTATGCCGCGGAAGCGCGGTCCTCTAGACTCCTCTCTGGTTCGTCTTTGGTGGTATTTCACACAAAACCCTGAGATAATTTTTGAAGTATAAAGTTTTTTATTTTGACCAGAAAAAAAATTAACAGAAACTAGGGTTTTTCGAGTTTGGTTTTTCGATTTTCCGGTTTCGAAACTTCGTTACACTTAACTACTTAGCTAGTTTAGGTTTAGTTAGGCTCTGATACCACTGTAAGTCCGTGTTGCCCATCCCGGTGCTTACGGGAGGCGGAAAACATAATAAAAAACGGATTTTTAATGACTTAGGCAACATGGACTTTGCTTGTGAGGATCTTTGCTAAACGAAAACTTGCTAACCCTAACTACAAAGTAGCTAAGTGATGAAAGGTTTTACCTTTGGTCTTTAGTCCTTCTCTCCTTGCTCCTAGGAATGGTAGAAAGAGTTCACCTTGCTTGTCTTCTCCCGTCAAAGAAAGATCCACTTGAAAGCCACCACCTTTAGCTTCAACTCCAAGCTAGGAGTAACTAGAGTGCAAGAAATGCTAAGACTTGAACCCTAGAAGAGAGTAGAGAGGATCAAGTGAAGGTTTTTCTCAAGCTTTTTGTTTCTCAACACATGAGAGGGAGAGAGCTTGAGGGAGAGGATGAACAAGAGAGAGAAATGATATGAGAGAATGAGAAAATAATAGAGCTCTTCTCACTAATATGTGTGAATTAATTTAATTGAATAATTAGCTAGATAATTATCATGGTAAATCATGACATGACCATTATCATTTCAAATTGCAAAGATCAAAAAGCATCTTCCAAAAGAAATTATGATGGTCAAAGTGTCAACCTTGGTCAACAAGTCAAAGAAGTCAAAAGGTCAATAACCACAACCATGGATAATTATCAAACTAATTACTAATTAACAATAACACACACATAAATATTAGGGTTAATAAAATGACAATAGCCATTAACCCTAATCAAGGTCCTCTCCCTCAATCTCAAGCAACTGTGCATACGCACCCGCATTCGTGATCCGAGGAACACGAACACAATGAGAAAAACCAATCTCTAATCATATACTAGGATCCGGCTTAAACCAAAGCCCGCTAGTATAAACTGTCCGGACAGCAAACGTGCACAAGTGCGCGGATGCGAACGAACCCTGTCGCAAAACCATGCGACCTCTACTCATTTTGCCTAAAGGCGAATAGCTCTCTGTGTGGGACTCTAAAGACTCGACACTACGCTGGCAGTGGGTTTAACCACAGACCGCAAGCGGCACTAGCTGTACGTAACGGTCCCCAGGTAGATGTCGATAAGAAGACTGACGAGGTGAACCCCATCTGCACTCCTACTGAGCCTGTATGTGACAATCTCCGTACAGTCCGGTCTGTTCGTCTGATACATCGCATGGCGGGCCTAGGGGGGCGGTGAACGTCAGTCCCCTAATAGCGGTACAAGTCGTGTCGGAGTGTAGCCCAGAACACCCTGAGATAACACTGGAAACCTACCAGTATATCTCGCTTGCCCTGGCCAGGGACTACTCGTGTAATGGCTCTTCAGGACACAGCGCGATGTCAACCCCCAATACCGGGAGAGACGAATCCTGTCTAACCGTCACTGCCTCCAAGTGCTTCGGGACTGCACCCAAAAACTACCTGTTTGTACAGCTCCTTTGAGCCGTGGTAGGGTAGTAATCAAAGTGCAGTGGGAACACACTCGAGGTGAAGTGACAGTGTCAAGTCAGCAGACTAAGCTGTACTCATGTCACCTGGGAACTGATAACTGACGATAGGTATATTACCAACCAACAGTTCCCGACGAGTCCTGTCCAGTGTACTCGTAACCTAACGAGCACCCGCATACTATCCCAAGTACGACGTACTAACGGCTGTGGGACAGACCGTCTCCCACACTGGGATGAGAAGCGCATACGCTAGTCTACTCCGGAGTATCGATGCCCTGTCTCGATAGTCCAACGACCAGGGACCTGTATAAGGATGTGCTTATAGATTACCCAGCTCCCACGAGTGCGAGCGCCATCACAACGCTGGTAATCAAGCAAAGATCCTAAGGGCTCTACTAATATGTATACCAGCAATATGCTAAAAGAAACACATGCACATATTAAAGCAGAGACAAACCAAGTAGCATACTACCATTTCGAGCAAGATTGTATATACAACTGTGAATATCCCAAGCTTCCATTAAGTAATATATAAACTAGTATGATACAGTAATGGCCTCTAGGGCATATACACTAACACAAACCTGATAAAGCATATATAATGAAGAAAGGCATCCCCAAGAGGGAGCTAGCTCTTCGCCAAAAAGCGGACACAACCACAGAAGAAATATAATATACAACGCCGAAGGGCGAGGATCAAAACTCAGAATGAAAACCATCATCATCAAGAAAACCAGAGGAAAACCATAATAATACAGCACGCGACTCTAAGGTCGAAAGAATATACACTGGTCTTCTATGTCTATCAAACAATACAAGTCTGGTTGATGGAGTTTACTAGATACAACTGAATGTAAACAAAGTACAATGGTGGTCACGATGCAAGTGAACCCACTTACCAAAGCAATCACCCGAAATGAAAGCAGTATGCCAGCAAAGCCGTCAAGAAACCTGTACGGCAAAACCTGCAAGAAACTGTGGCACAACGAGGGTGAGTTGCCAACTCGTGAGTAGAAAATATCACAGAGCAGAAATCAAATGTATGACTCAATCCTAGGTCATACGATCAGTAATATCCTCAAATAAAAATATAGTCTGAAGCATCTAATAATGGCATGGGTAAATATCTATACATATGTGTAATACCAAGTGCTCGTGTCAATGCCTCAGGTAACAACATATCAGATATATGATGTATGAACGCATTACAAATGAAAACTGAATACATCATGAATGAGAAAACTGTTTCCGTAATTTAATAAGATTTCCGTATATATATAAATCGAGTATCATCAATAAAATCAACAGAGAATCAGTGTCTAGCATCGACACAAAACATAAATCTCAATATCTCAATATCTCATGCTCCGGCTATCCGGACTGGCCTGTATCATCAAATCTCAATATCTCAGTGTCTCAATATCTCGGGCTCCGGCAATCCGGACTGGCCTCCAAATCCATCTCTCTCATAACTCCAAATGGTATCCTTCGGATATCCGTCGAGTTTCCATACGATCACCGATAGATAGTGCTCCCCTGCCAGGCACATCATCTACAACTCGAGCTTCTTACTCCGGGGTACCATACCGGGTCTACCATGTACCCGCAGACGGTTCATCCAACTTCTTGAATCGGGTCTCGAAAACCATCTCAGAACTGAGAAAACATCATGGTTGACAATACTCATCATATCAAGGAAAACCGCATCTGTCTCCTCAAAACAAATCATCAGTTTATAAAACTTTCACATACGGTTTCCAAATCCAGAAAATCTCAAGAAGGATCCGAAATTATCAAATCACCATGTCAATAACAGTGAAAACCGGCAATAGTTAAACTTGTAGGGATGCTAGGCACACGCACAAGGATCTACGAGGCATCAACCGTGCCCGATTAAAAATTTAGTCGTGCCGAACAACCCAAAGCCGGACCTTTAAACTAGAGATTAGGTGAAAACTAGCATGTTAAACACTTTAACACTAAGTGAGAGGGATTACAACCATTGTAGATCCGGTCCTTCACTTTATAAGCTCCGTGTTGTGGTCCCTTCGCTGCGATCATCGTGTTCCGGACTCTCGAGAGGTTCCACGAAGAGAAAGGTGCAAGCTTGCTTCCGATCTTCGATAACAAAGATGATCTACCTTGAAGTTTCATTAACACAAGCTCTCACTCACTAAATGAAGTGAACACTCTCATCTAAAGGGAAAGGGTAGATGAGAATGATGAAGTAGGATTTTTGCTCTCATTTATAATCTTTTTCTCACACATTTTTCATCACAAAATCAAAGCAAGAAAGCTTTTTGCTTCAAGCAAGAAGAAGAAGAAGAAGAATAATTCTATTTGTGATGAATAATGAATTGTGTTAATAATTGCTTATGCAACCATGGTTCAAGATGATAGGCTAACCATTGTAGAGACTTAACCAAGGGTTAGGGTTTTGGTTAGGTTAAAGAATGAGTCACTCACAAATATCTTTGCAAAAACAAAAACAAAACCTTCTAGAAACTTCTAGAATGAGCTAACCCAAATCAAACCCTAACCTTGTTTAATCTCCACTAATCATGTTGCATTAGTAATTATAACATGTTACAATATTATATATCACATATATAATATTTATTGTAACAAAATAAAATAATACAATTAACATATATAGCATATATATCAATGTAATACCCGAGTGAGAAAAAGAATCTTTTAGTGAGCTAATATTAGTTAATGTAATTTAATATATCATATATATTATTATACATTAAATTATCGAATCAACACTTGATCCGACAATCCGGCTATATCGCATATAACCGACTAATATTTATCCGTACCGATTCATCGAATCAACACTTGATCCGATGACCCGGCTGATATCAAATATCGCGAGAATAGAATACGGTATCTCATATCGCATTATCCTCGGTCCCGCAAATATCACATACGTGCCCCTACTCCGTTTTGCCTGAGTCAAGAGAGCTCTGTGTAAGACTCTAAAGAATCGTCAATACGCCGACAGTAGGTGATGATCATATCAAACACCCACAAGCTGCAAGCGGTCAGCTAAACGCAACAGCCACCCAGGTATTGAGCGCTCAGAAGATCAACAAGCAAGCCTGTACATTCTCCTGTGAATCCTATCGGTAACACTCCCATACAGTCCGGTCTCGTCGTCTGATATGTCGCATATCTCGCCTAGGGGGTGGTAAACGTCAGACTCCAGTATCTCGATAAGTCGTGTCGATATGAGGTCTATAACAGTTCGAGAAACTACTGATAACACTTAGCAGTAAATCTCAGCAACCCTTGCCACAGATTTCCAGTTATAGCCAATCGAACACAGCACAACATCAACTCCCTATACCGGGAGAGACGAATCTCCTTCTATCGCTCATTGCCTCCATATGATTCGGGACTGTACCCAAAAGCCATCTTTTTGCACGCCTTCTTGGACGTGGTATGATGGAAATCAAAGCACAGTGGGAATCACACAAGACTCTATGAAGATCTTGGGTCAACAGACTACTTTGTACCAGTGTCACCGGAGAACTGCCATCTGACGTGAGGTATAATACCATCTGGGTGTTCTCGGCGAGTCCGTCCAGTGTACCCAGCCTCCAATGAGCACCCGTACACCATCCTTGATGTCAAACACCGATGGATATGGCATCATCCATCGCCCATCATATGGGTCAAGATGCATATACGGTAGTCTACTCTGGTGTATCAATGCCCTGTCTCGATACACCCTCGACTAGGAACAGTTATAGGATGTACTCGTCGACTACTGTGGCCCCACTAGTATGATCTCATCATAGTCCCAGTAGTCGTGTACATATCCTAAGGGCTTTACCAACATGTAACATAGAGACAATCAGAGTACATGTTAAGATAAACTACAACCAGATAGCATACTATCATGTCGAGCAAGAAAGTCCTCCCTATATATGTCCAAGCATCCATTACAACATACATCGTATGTACAGTAATGGCCTCTAGGGCATACATATAACTAACAATCTCCCACTTGCACTAGGGGCATCTGTTGTGGTATCACATACCCAACAATTAGCTGTGGTTGAAGTATCTCATACTCAACCATCCCATAAAAGTCTCTACTGGGAAAAAGGCCTTTGTGAGTGGATCCGCGCCGTTGTCCTCTGTGTCTACTTTCCTAACCTCGATCTCCCTGGAGATCAACCATCTCCATGATCTGGTGATACTGCCTAAGAATTATATCTGGATTTCTGATGGGACGGTAGTTCCTTAGCAAAAGACACAACTCTATTGTCACACAATGGTAGGAACGACGTTCATCTCATGAACTTATATATATCCAGACTGCCTCTTTGGTAGCATCCTTGGTAACGATGTATCTTGGCTTTAATCGTCTAGTAAGTCACGGTATCTAGCTTGGAACTCTTCCAACATACCGTCCCTCCACTGAGGGTAAAGACAATGCCTGCGACTGACATTCAGTCGTCCTTATCCCCCTGGAACCTTTCCAGTGATTCTCCCCAGGATCGATTGATACCATCTCACTACAACTAGTGAGAATCCTAACATCCAATTAGGTCTATCTCATAGATCCAAAACCCAGGATTTAGGAGGTATCACTTTGATCCTATATGGAGAATCCTTGTGATAAGCGGAGATTGACCGAGCGTAGCATAGGAAACTCCTTCCCTATCAAGAGTATGTCATCCACGTACTCTACGAGGATCATCACCATACTCCCTACTACCTTTTTGTATATACAAGGTTCATCTACTATTTTAATGAAGTCAAACTCTTTGACTACATCATCAAAACAGACGTTCCAACTCCGGGATGCCTGATTTATCACATAAAACATCTTGCTCACGTTTCCGCTGCTCCCACTGTCTACGAAGCCCTCTGGCTGTGTTCTTATAGACGCTCTCTTCTAAATCATCATTTAGAAAAGCAGTCATGACACCCAACCGCCAGATATCGTAGTCATGGTATGTAGCCGTGGCAAGTAGGATCTGGATGGACTTAAGCATAGCTTTGAAAGTCTCAACTTTTCCATGCACACCAAGTAATCTTCTCAATATATACTTGCTCCTGAAGGGGATTTAACCCTTCAGATAAAGCAACCAAAGTCCATACTTTGTTGGTGTATAAGGATTCCATCTCAGATCACTAAGCATCCAGCCATTCTTACAGAGTCCCACTCCTGATGGCCAGCTCGAAACTAGTTGGGTCATCAGCTCATGATGCAATCCTCGCTCCCACTGTCATAGAGAAACCGATGTATCTCTCTGGTGGGTGAGGAACCCTACTAGATCGGCGGAGAGGCTGAGGTTCGTTAGAATCTAATGAATCCTTTGGTTCTACCAAATCATCTGTTGTAGTTTGTATAGATGGAACTCCTTCCAGTTCTACCTCATGACCAATAATTTCTTCACAAGAAGTTCCCTTTCACAAAGGTTGCATGCTGAGAAGCAAAACATCTTTTGTTCCTCGGTTTGGTAGAAGATATTCCCTTGCAAATGCTTGGGATATCAAACAAACTTCCACAGATACTGACTTTGCCTCGAGCTTGTCCGGATTTTGCTTTTTAGACATAGGCCGGACAACCCCAAATCTTAACAAACTTAAGATATGGGCTCTTCCCTTTCCATATCACATAAGAAGTGGTAGGCAACTGATTTGATTTGAACCCTATTCAATAGGTATACAGCTTCTCAAGTGCATAACTCCCAAAAGGAAATAGGCAACACAGTAGTACTCATCATAGAGCACACCATATCACATAGGGTGTGATTGCTCCACCCCGATACACCGATGTGCTGTGGTGTATACGGAGGAGTAATGCTGAGAGAGAATCTCATTCTCCTTTAGAATAGTCCAGGATTTTCGTGCTCAAGTATTCTCCTCCTTGATCTCATCAAAGGACATAATACTTACACCCGTTTTTGGTTCTCTACTTCTAACTTATATTCTATGAATATCTCAAAAGATTCGGACTTGTGTTTCAACAAGAACATATGTCTGAATCTTAAGAGATCATCATAGAATATAATGAAGTACAAAGAACCGGTCTTGGCATGTGTAGACAGGGGACCTTCATACATCAGCATGTATCAGTCCCAAGAGTTCACTAACTCTTTCTCTGTTTCCAATAAACAGAGCTGTGGTCATCTTGTCTTTGTGACATGACCGGCAAGTTTCACAAGATGTAAATTCAAACAGATTTAAATATGCATCTAAATGTAACTTAACTAGTCGGGTCACATTGATATGACCTAGTTGTTAGTGTATATTCCCTAGAGGCCATTACTGTATCATACTAGTTTGTATATTACTTGATGGAAGCTTGGGATATTCACCTTGTATAAACAATCTTGCTCAATATAGTAGTATGCTACTTGGTTTGTTTCTACTTCAATGTGTACATGTGTTTATTTTGCGATATCACCTATACGCATTAGTAGAGCCCTTAGGATCTTTGCTTGATTACCAGCGTTGTGATGGCAGTCATACTAGTGGGGGCTGGGTAATCTATAAGCACATCCTTATACAGGTCCCTAGTCGCAGGACTATCGAGACAGGGCATCGATACTCCGGAGTAGACTAGCGTATGCGCTTCTCATCCCAGTGTGGGAGATGGCCTGTCCCACAGCCATCAGTACGTCGTACTGGAGATAGTATACGGGTGCTCGTTAGGTTACGGGTACACTGGACAGGACTCGTCGGGAACTGAAAGGTTGGTATTATACCTATCGTCAGTTATCAGTTCCCAGGTGACATGAGTACAGCTTAGTCCGCTGACTTGACACTGGCACTTAGCCTCGAGTGTGTTCCCACTGCATTTTGATCACTACCCTACCACGGCTCAAAGGAGTCGTGCAAACAGGTGGTGGTTGGGTGCAGTCCCGAAGCACTTGGAGGCAGTGACGGTTAGACAGGATTCGTCTCTCCCGGTATTGGGGGTTGACATCGCGCTGTGTCTAGGAGAGCCATTACACGAGTAGTCCCTGGCCAGGGCAAGCGAGATATACTGGTAGGCTTCCAGTGTTATCTCAGGGTGTTTTGGGCTTCACTCCGACACGACTTGTACCGCTATTGGGGGACTGACGTTTTACCGCCCCTAGGCCCGACATGCGATGTATCAGACGAACAGACCGGACTGTACGGAGATTGTCACATTCAGACTCAGTAGGAGTACAGATGGGGTTTCACCTCGTCAGCCTTCTTGTCGACATCTACCTGGGGACCGTTACGCACAGCTAGTGCCGCTTGCGGTCTGTGGTTAAACCCACTGCCAGCGTAGTGTCGAGTCTTTAGAGTCCCACACAAAGGGTATTCGCCTCTGGGCAAAACAGAGTAGAGGTCGCATGGTTTTGCGACAGGGTTCGTTCTCATCCGCGCACTTGTGCACGTTCGGAGTCCGGACGGATATTACCGGCTGGCTCTGGTTTGAGTCAGATACTGGTATATGTTTTTGGGGTTGCTTTTATCTCTCAGTATTCATGTTCCTCGGAACAAGGATGCAGGTGTGTATGCACGGTTATTTGAGGAAGAGGAAGAGGGCTTTCATTAGGGTTTCGGAACGGGTGCGTATACACAGTTGACAGTCGTTTTTTTTCCAAACCCTAATGGATTTATGTTATATCAATTAATAATATATAATAAAATGAAATTGTGTCATGGTTGGTTTTTATGTTGACTTGTTGACCATGGTTGACTTGTTGACCATGGTTGAAGTTTTGACCATCATCATTACAAAAGAAAGATGCTCTTTGATTCTAGCAAATTCATTTAATGTTTGAAATGATAATGGTCATTCTTAAACTTTCCATCAACCTTTTCATTTTCATTATTATTATTATTTGATAATTCTTTTTCTTTATGTTATGGTTGCAAAAGAAAAAGAGCTCACTTTTTATCATAACAACTCTCTCTCCTCACTTCATCTTCTTCTTCCTCTAGCAAAAGAGAACCCATCTCATGTGTTGAGAATCCTTCTCTTTAAAAAGAAAAGCATCCCTTTGACACTCTCTACTCACTCTAGGATCAAGGGTTTAGCAAGCCGGAGATTCTAGTTCACTCCAAGTTCGAGAAAGAGCCCAAAGGTTGAACCCTCGAGGTGGATCCATCTTCGACGGAAGAAGGCGACAAGAAGAGAACCATCAACCTCTACAAAAGCTTGAAGAAGAAGGAGTTCAAGTTTAGGTATAACCATCTTCATCCGAGTAGCTAACTCTCTTTAGCAAGTATGCTAGTTTTAGTTTAGTTAAAGATCCCGACTTTGCTTAGTCCATGTTGCCCCTTGCGCTAAAAATTTGATTTTTATACCGTTTCCGCCTCCCCGTAAGAACCGGGGGTCGCAACGTGGACTTACAGTGGTATCAGAGCCTAACTAAACTTAAACTAGCTTGTAGTGAAGTGTAACGAAGTTCGGAACCGAAAAAAATCCAAAATCCAAACTTTTAAAAAACCCTAGTTTCTGTTAAATTTTTTTCTGATCAAAACAAGATTTATTATACACCTAAAATCGGCTCAGGGTTTTTTATGAACACCCAAGAAAAACGATCCACTAATTCATTGAAAGAGCCGCGGATCCGCGGCCTCATCTATTGTCATGGCCGCGGATCCGCCGCTGTTTGGACCCTTCATTCGATCGTTTTTTGTGCAGTGTTCTGCTGGTAGGATTTTGGGATTTTTAAGATATATTATATGTGCCCAGATTTTCCAGAACAGAAATTTACTTTTGGGGTCCTATAATTCCGTATTTTTTTCCGAACTTCACTGCACTTTGGCTATGATGGTTATATCTGTGATGTTTGCATGTATTGAACGTCGGCTAATCGCTATAAGTCGATTAGTCGGGGTTATACATGATCTGTGTTTGATATTGGATTGTGTATATGAATGTGTTGGACTGTCGCGGGTGAATAGCTGGGGTGGATGTGAGATGAGCTTTTGTTTTTCTTTCATTCATTGTAAATGTAAATTGATGTAATAATTATTATTTGTTTGGCCGCACAACCGGGTCGGGGTTGTAGCCGTCATTGTATAATTCTTTTTACTGTTTTTGCTCCTAGGATAGACCCATGGAGGGGTGCACAAACTACCGGGAACATGGCGGGTAGTTTGCCGCACCCGTAGGGGTCTTGGGTGGGGTATTTGGCTATTCACCGCGACCGTGTAATCCGCTTTTCGTTGCAGGCTCGAAAGGATTGCGGATTGCTAGTATATCCAATGTATTCATCTGTGATCTGTAATGTCTATCATTGCTTTCTATTTAGGCGTTGCTTATGTTTTACAGCCGCGCTAGCCCAGCCCCCGCTCTGTCGTTAGTTAAGTAACCTAACGAGTGATGACGGGACCCCGTGGCGAATGCGAATGGCATAAGCGTACGTCATATTTTGGTTGTTTTCTGCAATGGTAGGATTAAATGATGGGACGCATTAAAAGAACTAATGCAAGAATATCACGCATTAAAAGAACTAATGCAAGATAATAAACCAAACTAAAGTCGTTGGAACACTTTCGAAAAACCACTCGGTTCTTTTCAAAACTAACTTTTAAATGCGGAGCTTGAGCCACTCCTTCTAAAAGCTATCTCGTTCCATCGATTATATCAAGTTCACTACGTTCACGGTTTCGCCAAAACCATTCGTAGCCCTCCGTCGTTTCGTATGAATATTCAATAGTATTCAAGCTATGTTTGTTGACCTTCGTCAAGACATAGAGATTGGTAGCTGTTGGGTGTTCATATGTAGCATAGATAGATGCGTTGGTTTGGGACAGTCGTATTGCCTTGTTGACCTTCGTCAAGGGTATATACGGGTGGGTTCAAATTAACCTGGATAATGACGGGCAGAACTTGACATGTGACTTATGATTTGTTGACCTTCGTCAAGGTCATAAGAGCATGGGGCAAAAATCCACATCGGGAGTTTCATAAGTACTGAAACTTGCTAGATTTGCATACCATTTGGAGTGTGATGATTATGGTAGGATTCCTTCATTTTCGTCACGCGATGATATTTGGATCCCGATCCTACTGTGAGTATATGCTACTCCTCGGGAAATTTCTCACTAAACGATCAATGCTATAAACCTAGTAGGTGCCTAGAAAGGTGTTAGCGGGGCTACGCCCCCAGGGAAAAGAGGTTCTTAAATTAAGGAACTTCGCGAAAGCGTTGGAAAACCTCCCTCGAAGTACCGACACTGGCCTGGCTGAACGGTTAAGCAAGTATTGTGCGGTGGGATTGATCCCGGCAAATTCTTCCTTTGTGGTTTGAGGAGGGATTCGAGAGACAGTGGGAGCCATCCTGTTTAGACAAATTAAAAACCATTCTAAACTTGCAAGAGCATCGTGCTAAGTGTTTCTTCTCTCCCCCTGCAGCGACCAAATTCGAAATGACTGGACTTAAGTTACTTCTAGATAAAAACATACTGACAGGGCCAAACTACAAAGATTGGCTCAGGAATGTCAAATTGGCAATCGCTTACGACAAGCTGGGGTATCTTCTTACCACCAAAGCTCCCCCCGTCCCAGGTCCCACCTCCAGCGTCGCGGATAAGGAAATCCGTAAGACTTGGGAGATTGATTGCGCGAAGGCCAGGTGCCTCGTGCTTGCCTCTATGGACAACGAACATCAGAGGAGGCATGAGAATATGGACCTCGAGTCCATATTTCTCCATACGAAAGAACTGTATGGAGAGCAGTCTCGTATCGCAAGATACGAAGTGTCGAAGAAGTTATTTTCGACTAAGTTGGCCGTCGGATCATCGGTAGCGGACCACGTGCTTAAGATGATTGGCTACACTGAGGAGCTCGCAGAACTTGGGACCACGTTGGACAGTGAACTCTATACGGATTTAATTCTCCAGTCCCTTCCATCCACTTACGCCCAGTTTATACTGAACTTCAACTTACAAGAAAAGGAAGTTGAACTTTCAGAACTCCTCAACCTGCTGAGGAGCGCAGAGGGCACCCTACAGAAGGGTAGGGGAACACCCGCTTTGTTTGTAGGAGGATCTTCTTCCTCTAGGTCCAAGGCGAAAGCCAAGGGAAAGAGGAAGAAAGCCCCCGCCAAACCAAGAGGCGGTGTTAGTAAAGTGGGTACGAAGGGAAAGGAAAAGGCAACAAAGATTGCGGGGAAGCTTGTTGGAAAGGAAGAATGCTTCTATTGTCATAAGAGTGGACACTGGAAGAAAGATTGCAGGGCTTCGAAGGCCAGGACACAGGAACTGAAGCAGGTTGCAGCTTCAGCTTCAGGTGTGTATGTTATTGAAAACTGTCTTTCTATAAACTCTACTTCCTGGGTATTGGATACCGGATCAGGATCTCATATCTGTAATTCTTTGCAGGCGTTGAGAAACCGTAGGTTTTTGAAGGAAGGTGACATGACCCTCAGAGTTGCGAACGGAGCTAGCATGGATGCTAAAGCCGTGGGGTACTATCACCTGGGAATGTCAGATGGGCATGTTTTGGTTTTCCGTAATTGCTTTTTTGTACCTAACGCAACTTGTAATATCATTTCTGTATCTTTGGTTTCTAAAGAAGGTTATGAATTTGCGTTTGTAAGTAATGTTGTAAACATTCACCTTAATCAAGTTCTGATTGGGTCAGGTACATTGAGCAATGGTATATACGTATTAAACCAACCACAGATTTTCAATGTCCAGAATACACACAAAAGAAAGTCTCCAGATATCAATCAGGCTTTCTTATGGCATTGTAGACTGGGTCACATCAATGAGACACGGTTGACTAAGTTACATAAAGAAGGATACTTGGATCCGTTCGAGTATCAATCTTATGCCACTTGTGAATCTTGTCTCATGGGAAAGATGACAAAGACTCCGTTCACTGGACACGGAGAAAGAGCGAGCGAGCTCTTGGGACTCATACACAGTGACGTGTGTGGTCCAATGTCTACACATACGCGAAGCGGTTATTCATACTTCATTACTTTCACAGACGATTTCTCTAGGTATGGACATGTCTTCTTAATGAAGCACAAATACGAGGCCTTTGAGAAATTTCGGGATTACAAGAATGAAGTTGAAAAACAAACAGGCAAAAGTATTAAGATTCTAAGATCGGATCGAGGTGGTGAATACTTAAGTGCCGAGTTCCTGGATTATTTAAAAGAGAATGGAATTCTCTCTCAGCGTACTCCTCCATACACTCCGCAACATAACGGTGTATCGGAAAGGAGGAATCGAACCCTATTGGATATGGTTCGTTCCATGATGAGTAAGGCTGAGTTACCGCGATCTTTCTAGGGCTATGCACTAGAAGCAGCTGCATATCTCTTGAACAAGGCTCCTACCAAGACTGTGCCTACCACTCCATATCAGATGTGGAGTGGGAAGAAACCCTGTCTTAAGTACCTTAAGATATGGGGATGTCCAGCTTTTGTAAAAAAGCAGCATGCGGACAAGCTCGAGGCACGTTCAGTACAATGTAAGTTTGTGGGATACCCAAAGAACTCCAGGGGGTATCTGTTCTATTCCGCTGAGGAACAAAAAGTTTTTGTTTCTCAACATGCCCGCTTCTTGGAAACTGAGTTTTTGGAAACCCAGATAAGTGGGAACGCAATAGAACTGGAAGAGATTCCAGAACCACAAGCTATTACTGAAGACTTGGAAGAGCCAATAAGTTCAAAAGAACAGGACATTCCTACACCGCTCCGCAGGAGTAGTAGGCAGTCTCATCCGCCCGAGAGATACTACGGTTTTCTCATAGACGGGGATAGAGAGGATTGCATCATAGACTATGATGAGCCTACTAGCTTCCAGCAGGCCGTTCAGAGCGTTGACTCGGTAAAATGGCTGGATGCAATGCGGACCGAAATGGAGTCCATGTACACCAACAAAGTATGGACGTTGGACATTGCTCCAGACGGGGTAAAACCCGTAGGATGCAAGTGGATCTTCAAAAGGAAGATTGGTATAGATGGACAGGTTGAGACCTATAAAGCTAGACTTGTAGCAAAGGGTTTCCGTCAAAGACCTGGTTTGGACTATGACGAAACCTTTTCTCCAGTGGCTATGCTGAAATCCATTCGGATCCTTCTTGCCATTGCTGCCTTCCACGATTATGAGATTTGGCAGATGGACGTAAAAACCGCTTTTCTAAATGGAAATTTAGAGGAGTGTGTCTATATGGATCAGCCAGAGGGTTTCAATCAGAGTGGGAGCAGCGGAAAGGTGTGCAAGTTGCTTAAGTCCATCTATGGACTAAAGCAGGCATCGCGGAGTTGGAACATCTGTTTTGATGAGACGGTCAAGGAATTTGACTTTATCAAAAATCCAGATGAACCATGCATCTATAGTAGATTTGTAGCGAGAACTGTAGTATTCCTTGTTTTATACGTGGATGACATTCTCTTAATAGGAAATGACATTCCTAGGCTACAATCTGTCAAGGGTTTCTTGTCACACAGGTTCTCCATGAAAGACCTGGGTGATGCCTCTTACATCCTGGGGATCCGGATCCATCGTGATAGATCCAAGAGGATATTAGGACTTTCACAGTCCAGGTACATCGACACCGTACTGAAAAGATTCAGTATGGAAGATTCCAAGCGCGGTAACCTACCGGCTTGTCACGGGATCACCCTCTCTAAAGAGATGTCTCCCAAGACTGATTTGGAGAGGGATCGCATGTCTATTATACCCTACGCTTCTGCGGTAGGCTCTATAATGTATGCGATGTTGTGTACCAGACCGGATGTAGCTTATGCACTGAGTGTGGTAAGCCGGTATCAGTCAAACCCTGGGGAGAAACACTGAATAGCAGTAAAGAACATTCTCAATTACCTGAGAAGGACTAAGGAGATGTTCTTGGTGTATGGCGGAAAAGACCTCCAGATCGAGGCCTTTGCTGACTCCAGCTTCCAGAGTGACAAGGATGATTCCAAGTCCATGTCGGGTTTTGTCTTTACCCTCAATGGAGGGGCGGTGTATTGGAAGAGTTCCAAACAGGAAACCGTTGCAGACTCGACTATGGAAGCGGAATACATCGCTGCATCTGATGCCGCAAAAGAAGCTGTCTGGATGAGGAAGTTCTTGAAAGAACTTCAGGTGGTTCCATCCATTGTTGACCCAATACCTCTGTATTGCGACAACAACGGGGCTATAGCTTTAGCGAAGGAACCCAGGTCCCATCAGAGATCCAGGCACATCTTGAGGCGGTATCACCTGATCAGGGAGATCGTGGATCGCAAGGAGATCGAGGTTCAGAGGGTTGCTTCAGAAGAGAACACTGCAGATCCATTCACCAAGGCCTTACCCCAGACTCAGTTCGAGCGGCTGATCGAGATGATAGGTCTTCGGTACGCCAGTTCATGGCCTTAGTGCAAGTGGGAGATTGTTAGTGTATATGCCCTAGAGGCCATTACTGTATCATACTAGTTTGTAAATTACTTGATGGAAGCTTGGGATATTCACCTTGTATAAACAATCTTGCTCAATATAGTAGTATGCTACTTGGTTTGTTTCTACTTCAATGTGTACATGTGTTTATTTTGCGATATCACCTATACGCATTAGTAGAGCCCTTAGGATCTTTGCTTGATTACCAGCGTTGTGATGGCAGTCACACTAGTGGGGGCTGGGTAATCTATAAGCACATCCTTATACAGGTCCCTAGTCGCAGGACTATCGAGACAGGGCATCGATACTCCGGAGTAGACTAGCGTATGCGCTTCTCATCCCAGTGTGGGAGATGGCCTGTCCCACAGCCATCAGTACGTCGTACTGGAGATAGTATACGGGTGCTCGTTAGGTTACGGGTACACTGGACAGGACTCGTCGGGAACTGAAAGGTTGGTATTATACCTATCGTCAGTTATCAGTTCCCAGGTGACATGAGTACAGCTTAGTCCGCTGACTTGACACTGGCACTTAGCCTCGAGTGTGTTCCCACTGCATTTTGATCACTACCCTACCACGGCTCAAAGGAGTCGTGCAAACAGGTGGTGGTTGGGTGCAGTCCCGAAGCACTTGGAGGCTGTGACGGTTAGACAGGATTCGTCTCTCCCGGTATTGGGGGTTGACATCGCGCTGTGTCTAGGAGAGCCATTACACGAGTAGTCCCTGGCCAGGGCAAGCGAGATATACTGGTAGGCTTCCAGTGTTATCTTAGGGTGTTTTGGGCTTCACTCCGACACGACTTGTACCGCTATTGGGGGACTGACGTTTTACCGCCCCCTAGGCCCGACATGCGATGTATCAGACGAACAGACCGGACTGTACGGAGACTGTCACATTCAGACTCAGTAGGAGTACAGATGGGGTTTCACCTCGTCAGCCTTCTTGTCGACATCTACCTGGGGACCGTTACGCACAGCTAGTGCCGCTTGCGGTCTGTGGTTAAACCCACTGCCAGCGTAGTGTCGAGTCTTTAGAGTCCCACACAGAGGGTATTCGCCTCTGGGCAAAACAGAGTAGAGGTCGCATGGTTTTGCGACAGGGTTCGTTCTCATCCGCGCACTTGTGCACGTTTGGAGTCCGGACGGATATTACCGGTTGGCTCTGGTTTGAGTCAGATACTGGTATATATTTTTGGGGTTGCTTTTATCTCTCAGTATTCATGTTCCTCGGAACAAGGATGCAGCTGTGTATGCACGGTTATTTGAGGAAGAGGAAGAGGGCTTTCATTAGGGTTTCGGAACGGGTGCGTATGCACAGTTGACAGTCGTTTTTTTTCCAAACCCTAATGGATTTATGTTATATCAATTAATAATATATAATAAAATGAAATTGTGTCATGGTTGGTTTTTATGTTGACTTGTTGACCATGGTTGACTTGTTGACCATGGTTGAAGTTTTGACCATCATCATTACAAAAGAAAGATGCTCTTTGATTCTAGCAAATTCATTTAATGTTTGAAATGATAATGGTCATTCTTAAACTTTCCATCAACCTTTTCATTTTCATTATTATTATTATTTGATAATTCTTTTGCTTTATTTTATGGTTGCAAAAGAAAAAGAGCTCACTTTTTATCATAACAACTCTCTCTCCTGACTTCATCTTCTTCTTCCTCTAGCAAAAGAGAACCCCTCTCATGTGTTGAGAATCCTTCTCTTCAAAAAGAAAAGCACCCCTTTGACACTCTCTACTCACTCTAGGATCAAGGGTTTAGCAAGCCGGAGATTCTAGTTCACTCCAAGTTCGAGAAAGAGCCCAAAGGTTGAACCCTCGAGGTGGATCCATCTTCGACGGAAGAAGGCGACAAGAAGAGAACCATCAACCTCTACAAAAGCTTGAAGAAGAAGGAGTTCAAGTTTAGGTATAACCATCTTCATCCGAGTAGCTAACTCTCTTTAGCAAGTATGCTAGTTTTAGTTTAGTTAAAGATCCCGACTTTGCTTAGTCCATGTTGCCCCTTGCGCTAAAAATTTGATTTTTATACCGTTTCCGCCTCCCCGTAAGAACCGGGGGTCGCAACGTGGACTTACACTAGTCTACAATGCCTCAAGAATGATTCGTTCATTTCTGAACTCTTCCACTTGTGTGTGTTCCGTATACTAAGAACTGTAGTTTGATTTAGAACGTTACTGCTTTTAGATAACGGGCCTGAACCGATCAACTCTTAATATAGGAAATGTTCAAAACATTATCCAACAATACAAAATTATATCATTTCATTACTAATAAAGAGACTGATATGATGTTGTATATCAGGTTCGGTATCTAATAACATTCGTTCAGAATTAATGTATTCTGGTAATACAGGGTGATAGTGACCAACAGACTTGGCTGCAACACTTGCACCGTTTCTATCTCATGAAACCTATCACCCGTTCTTAGTTATCTACCTATCTGTAGCCCATGTAAAAAATTACATATGTGGGATCCTGATCCGGTATCAAATACCCAGGATGTAAAGGATACGGAGAAACAGTTCTCTGTAATCAACACACCCGAAGAAGATGCATCAGCATGCACTTTCTTCGTTTGGGCAGCACGGGAATTCTGGTAATCCCCTATTTCCTACTCTGTCTTATAACAATTATAAGTTGGAACGGGACCAACGTTCCCCAGCGTAGTATAACAAGCGGGTTCGGTCAATACATCCGTATTATTATCTTGATTAAGGCGTGACATGGTCGCTACCTGGAGAGAGAGAGAAGAAAACACTCAGCGTGCGCTTTTTACAAGATTAGATTGGTTATCAATTTATCTAAGCAGGATGTCTCCCACTGTTTTAGTCAAATCTTCCTTCAAACCCTAAAAGGAAAGACAAGCCGAGATTAATTACACCCTTTAAGTTTGCCAATCTTTCAGCCTGTCCAGTACCGGTACTTTGAGGGGGGTTCCCCGTGCTTTCTCATGGACCTAATTAAAGTAAACCTCATTTTCCCAGGGGCGTAACCCCGTTAACACCTTTCTAGACACCTACTTGATCGGCTGATCGTAATGTGTAAAACTCTCCCAGGAGTAACTCTTACACGCAGCGGGTATCGGGATCCAACTATCTCATAGAAGATATGCAATCTCATTGCAAATTTCAACACTTGAAATTCCCAATAATATTTTACCCCTAGCGTCCCATGACCTTGACGCAGGCCAACAAACCACAGTACGCTAGTCAAGTTCAACCCGTCATTTCTCGATTGAATTAAACCCACCCGCACGACCCGTGACGCAGGACCCTTGACGCAGGCCAACAAAGTCGCACGACTACCCTAATCCAATCTGCATCATATGCATAAACAGATAAATACTAGTTAGCTACCGCACACTACGCCTTGATGCAGGCCAACAAACGTAGCACGAATACTAAGTAGGACTTATCTGAAATTACGGAGGGCTACGACAGGTTTTTATGAAAACCCTTGGCGTAATGAACTTGATATCATTGTAGAATCGAGTGATTTTAAATGGAATGTTTTTGAGGCTTTTCTACTTTCGCTAAAGAGGTCACTCCCGGTGAAGGGATCGTCGGTTCTTTTCTCATCGAATAAGGTGCAGGATATTTCACAAATACCGCTGTGCAAAGCAAGAACTATAGAAGCAATCAAAAGACAAACCGAGTTTGTAGCATCTGCTAGTTTCACTAAAGAGGTCACTCCCGGTGAAGGGATCTCGGCTCTTTCCTTATCGAATAAGGTGCTGGATGTTCTACAAGGAACACCGCTATGCAAAGCAAGAACTAGAGCTACCAGTTTTTAAATAAATTTCTACAACATCTTAGGTTTCTTTTATTTCATTAATCTCTTAAATGAAGTCCCTTTTTAATATGCTTCATAAGCATCGCATTTGAAACGAAATCTGCAATATAACATATATCTCATATATATAATATAAACATTCATCTCAGGCAGTAATATGATCTCATCACAGAACGTTGCAGCAGAAGAACATATATGAAATATTGGATATACTAGAAGGTCCGTGTTTTCAATACGAGCCTGTATAAAACACGGATTCCACGGTCGCGATGAATAGCCAAACCCACATCCCTAGACCCCTACGAGGGCGTCAAGCAACACTGCCAATTCTAGGGTTAGGAGACCCGGTTTCGACTCCTCGAGATGGTCTCCCACTGGACCCTAGAACCCGGTCACTTGTGCTCCATGCCTTGGGTCTACCTAATGCGGAAAAGTAAATAATATACAATGGTGACATCATCCTCAGCCCGGAAGTGCCCCATTAAAAGAATATTACATACAAATGAATTTTACATGAATGAAAAAGAAAAACTCTCATATCACATAAAACCCCCGGCTATTCAAATGCGACGATCCAATACAACATATCACAGCAACATATAATATCTCATATCATCAACATAAGCAAGTATGCGTATCCTGATAGTCGTTGATATATAGCAACGAAGCAGGCGATACACCACATACTACGCTTACGGTCACAAAAAAAAAGTGTAAAACTACAACAGTTGAAATCCGCAACTACCTTAGACATCGCATGCCTAACCAAATGAATTCCTTAGACATCGCATGCCTAACTATTATAAACCCCGCATTTTAGTTTCATTATTGAAAACTATTTTCAAAATCAAGTCGGGCAATTCAACAAGATTCCCAACATCCTGATCGAATGCTCGTCGCAAACTTTAGTAGGCGGCCGCACCCCCAGATGCCGTCGACGAAGTGCACTATGGCGGAACACCGCTCCCGCGAGCACCCGAACGGATACTTTTGGCGACGGGGTTCTCCTACAGTCACTTGGTCGGGGGTATGGGGTGTGGCTGTCTATTAAGTTTACTCGGCGAGTATCCGCGTACGCTACGTGATTGCGACGGACTATTGATCGCATCAAAATCCCATGGCAACCGATCATCCGAGACTGAACTGCTAGATTTATAACATTCAAATTAGTTATCTCATAACTACTTGTGGATTCCAAATATTGTATCACATTCCAGATAAAAAGACAGTGTTAAAATTTCCAATCGAATAATCAAACACCCAAGATTTCCCAAATAGCTCAACACTTGAGCGGAGTTCAAAAATATCCATCACATGCCACAGTACCGATGGCCCAGCCGTAGAAAGGTCAAGCCAACGCCTCACATGTGGCACACCGTACTGCCCAAACCCTAAGGTTTAGAGGCAGTTTAAAACGGTCACATAATCGAGTTAAGGTTTGCTGTCTTCTAGAGGGTCCACCGAGTTACTTGCATGATTTTCCTGAAGTTTCAAACTCAAGAAAAGACAATTTTTGAAAAAAATTCCGACAGGGGAAAAAGTGAGTTATTGATATCCGTTCGAACTTTTTAACACGTTCTAAAAAATTATCCGGAAAAAATAAACGAAGTTAAATTATCCGATCGAATCAACGAGTCCCCAATACAACCCAGAAAACAACACTTGGGTATAATTAAAAATTCCCAGAAGAATCAGGAAATTGGTATTGAAGTTACTGCACAAAACCCTAACCCTAATTCTACTATTCCGCCGTGGAACCGCCGCGCAAGCAAGCTATTGCCGAGGTTCCGCGGCCCTTTAGTGGAATTAAGATGTCGTATTTCACAGTAATTCCTAAAATACACTGCTGATTTTTTTGAGTATTTTTAATATGGAAAAATCACATTTTCAAAAAATGTCCAGAGAAGGGTTTAATCGGGGTTATCCGGGTTCGATCGGACTTTAAACTTCGCCTAGACTTCGCCTAAAACTCTAGCTTGGCTCTGATACCACTGTAGGGATGCTAGGCATACGCACAAGGGTCTACGAGGCATCAACCATGCCCGATTAAAAATTTAGCTGTGCCGAACAACCCAAAGCCGGATCTTTAAACTAGAGATTAGGTTAAAACTAGCAAGTTAAACACTTTAACACCAAGTGAGAGGGATTACAACCTTTGTAGATCCAGTCCTTCACTTCATAAGCTCTGTGTTATGGTCCTTTCGCTGCGATCATCGTGTTCCGGACTCTCGAGAGGTTCCACGAAGAGAAAGGTGCAAGCTTGCTTCCGATATTCGATAACAAAGATGATCTACCTTGTAGATTCATTAACACAAGCTCTCACTCACTAAATGAAGTGAACACTCACATCTAAAGGGCAAGGGTAGATGAAGATGATGAAGTAGGATTTTTGCTCTCATTTATAATCTTTTTCTCACACATTTTTCATCACAAAATCAAAGAAAGAAAGCTTTTTGCTTCAAGCAAGAAGAAGAAGAAGAAGAAGAATTCTATTTGTGTTGAATAATGAATTGTGTTAATAATTGCTTATGCAACCATGGTTCAAGGTGATAGGCTAACCATTGTAGAGACTTAACCAAGGGTTAGGGTTTCGGTTAGGTTAAAGAATGAGTCACTCACAAATATCTTTGCAAAAACAAAAACAAAACCTTCTAGAAACTTCTAGAATGAGCTAACCCAAATCAAACCCTAACCTTGTTTAATCTCCACTAATCATGTTACATTAGTAATTATAACATGTTACAATATTATATATCACATATATAATATTTATTGTAACAAAATAAAATAATACAATTAACATATATCACATATATATCAATGTATTACCCGAGTGAGAAAAAGAATCTTTTAGTGAGCTAATATTAGTTGATGTAATTTAATATATCATATATATTATTATAAATTAAATTATCGAATCAACACTTGATCCGACAATCCGGCTATATCGCATATAACCGACTAATATTTATCCGTACCGATTCATCGAATCAACACTTGATCCGATGACCCGGCTGATATCAAATATCGCGAGAATAGAATACGGTATCTCATATCGCATTATTCTCGGTCCCGTACATATCACATACGTGCCCCTACTCCGTTTTGCCTGAGTCAAGAAACCTCTGTGTAGGACTCTAAAGGATCGTCAATACGCCGGCAGTAGGTGATGATCATATCAAACACCCACAAGCTGCAAGCGGTCAGCTAAACGTAACAGCTACCCAGGTATTAAGCGCTCAGAAGATCAACAAGCAAGCCTGTACATTCTCCTATGAATCCAATCAGTAACATTCCCGTACATTCCGGTCTCGTCGTCTGATATGTCGCATATCTCGCCTAGGGGTGGTAAACGTCAAACCCCAGTAGCTCGATAAGTCATGTCGATATGAGGTCTATAACAGTTCGAGAAACTACTGATAACACTTACCAGTAAATCTTAGCAACCCTGGACAGAGATTTCCAGTTATTGCCAATCGAACACAGCACAACATCAACTCCCTATACCGGGAGAGACGAATCCCCTCCTATCGCTCATTGCCTCCATGTGATTCGCGACTGTACCCAAAAGCCACCTTTTTGCACGCCCTCTTAGACGTGGTATGATGGAAATCAAAGCACAGTGGGAATCACACAAGACTCTATGACGATCACGGGTCAACAGATTATTCTGTACCAGTGTCACCGGAGAACTGCCATCTGACGTGAGGTATAATATCATCTGGGAGTTCTCGGCGAGTCCGTCCAGTGTACCCAGTCTCCACCGAGCACCCATACACCATCCTTGATGTCAAACACCGATGGATATGGGATCATCCGTCGCCCATCATATGGGTCAAGATGCATATACGCTAGTCTACTCTGGTGTATCAATGCCCTGTCTCGATACACCCTCGACTAGGAACAGTTATAGGATGTACTCGTCGACTACTGTAGCCCCACTAGTATGATCTTATCATAGTCCCAGTAATCGAGTACATATCCTAAGGGCTTTACCAACATGTAACATAGAGACAATCAGAGTACATGTTAAGATAAACTACAACCAGATAGCTTACTATCATGTCGAGCAAGAAAGTCCTCCCTATATATGTCCAAGCATCCATTACAATATACATCGTATGTACAGTAATGGCCTCTAGGGCACACATATCTTTTGAACAGGGTTCCTACCAAGACTGTGCTGTCAGTGATATGTATGCCCTAGAGGCAATTACTGTACATGTTGTTAGGTCCACGTTACCCACCCCGGTTCTTTCGGGGAGGCGGAATAGGTAAAAATCGAAATTTTCCTCACTAGGTAACATGGACCATCCATGAAGGATCTTTGCTAAACAAAAACTAACAGATAAACTACAAGTTTTAGCTACTAAGTAGAATGGTTATACCTAGGTCTTGAACTCCTTCTCTTTTTTTTTTGGTTCTCCTCCTTGCTTGCTCCTTGTAGTGGTTTGAACGGCCCCTCGTCGTCGTCTCCTCTTTGCCGTAGATGGATCCACCCGAGGGCCTCGAACTTGAGCTCCTACCTCAACCTAGAGATAACTAAGGTGCTCGGTTTGCTAAACCTAGAACCTTAGAATGAGTAGAGAAGAGTTATGGTGGTTTTGTTTCAAAAGTTCATGATTTTCAACTCATGGAACAAATGAATTTTCAAAGAGGAAGAGGGCGAGCTCTCTTTCAAGAGAGAGAAAGAATATGATAGAATTAGCTCTCATCTTGCAACCATGCTCACATATTTGGAACAATGATTATAATAATAATAATTAAGAATTGTGATTGTTAGTTTATGAATGACCATTATCATTACATTCATTTAATGCATTTTGCAATGAACAAGAAGCATCTTTGGAATGAAATGATGATGGTCAACAAGTCCACAATGGTCAACCGGTCAACAAAGTCAACAAGTCAACAAAAAGTCAAATTGTCAACAACCCTAACCATGGCATAATTATTCTTAATTAATATTACTAACTATATTCCTCATTCTCATTAGGGTTTGGAAAAAGTCAACGGTCAATAAGTCAACCAAAGTCAAATGGTCAACAACCCTAATGAGAATCCTCTGCCTCTGCCTCTGCCTCTGTCAATTGTACATACACACCCGCATCCGTGTTTCGAGGAACACGAATACACTGAGACAAAACCAATCCCAAAACAAATACTAGGATCTGTCTTAAACCAAAGCCCACTAGTAATAACTGCCCGAACACCAAACGTGCACAAGTGCGCGGATGTGAACGAACCCCGTCGCAAAACCATGCGACCTCTACTCTGTTTTGCCAAAAGGTGAGTACCCCTCTGTGTGGGACTCTAAAGGCTCGACACTACGCTGGCAATGGGTTTAACCATAGGCCACAAGCGGTACTAGCTGTACGTAACGGTCCCCAGGTAGATACCGACAAGAAGACTGATGAGGTGAACCCATCCGAACTCCTACTGAGCCTGAATGTGACAATCTCCGTACAGTCCGGTCTGTTCGTCTAAGAGTATCGCACGGCGGGCCTAGGGGAGCGGTAAACGCCAGTCCCCTAATAGCGGTACAAGTAGTGTCGGAGTGTAGCCCAAAACACCCTGACAATCTACTGGAAAACCTACCAGTAATTCTCGCTTGCCCTGGCCAGGGACGACAATGTGTAATGGCTCTCCTAGACACAGCGTGATATCAACTCCCAATACCGGGAGAGACGAATCCTGTCTAACCGTCACTGTCTCCAAGTGCTTCGGGACTGCACCCAACTACTACCTGTTTGCACGACTCAGTAGAGCCGTGGTAGGGTAGTAATCTAAGAACAGTGGGAACACACTCGAGGCGAAGTGACAGTGTCAAGTCAGCGGACTAAGCTGTACTCATGTCACTTGGGAACTGTTAATTGACGATAGGTATAATACCAACCAACAGTTCCCGAAGAGTCCTGTCCAGTGTACTCGTAACCTAACGAGCACCTGCATACTATCTCCAGTACGACGTACTGATGGCTGTGGGACAGACCATCTCCCCTGCTGAGAAGAGAAGCATATGCACCAGTCTACTCTGGAGATTCGATGCCCTGTCTCGATAATCCTACGACTAGGGACCAAAATAAGGATGTGCTTATAGACCACACAGCCCCCACTAGTGTGATCGCCATCACAACGCCGGTAGTCAAGCAAAGATCCTAAGGGCTCCATCAATATGTTTTTAGCGATATGTTAAACGAAACATATACACATATTAAGATAGAAACAAACCAAGTAGCATACTACTATATTGAGCAAGACTGTCGTAAACCCGTATATATATCCCAAGCTTCCAAAATGTATTATACAAACTAGTACTATACAATAATGGCCTTTAGGGCATACATATCCAACAATCTCTCACTTGCACTAAAGGCCTCCCACTTGGGTAATTGGTGTACCGCATACCCAACGTCTGCACTAAGGCCAGCTGCTGGCGTACCGCATACACAATAGCTCAAAAAGTCGCTCGAACTGTGTTTGAGGAAGGGACTTTATGAATGGATCCGCCGTGTTGTCTTTTGTGTCCGCTCTCCATACCTTGATCTCCTGGCGATCAATGATCTCCCTGATTAGGTGATACCGCCTCAAGATGTGTCTGGACTTTTGATGGGACCTTAGTTCCTTCGCTAAAGCTATAGCCCCATTGTTATCGCAATACAAAGGTATTGGGTCAACAATTGACGGAACCACCTGAAATTCACTAATGAACTTCTTCATCCAGACCGCCTCTTTTGCGGCATCGCTTGCAGCAATGTATTCAGCCTCTATCGTCGAGTCTGCGACGGTATCCTGTTTGGAACTGCTCCAACACGCCGCCCCTCCGTTAAGGGTAAACACAAAACCCGAGACAGGCTTGCTGTCATCTTTGTCACTCTGGAAGTTTGAATCGGTAAAGGACTCGACCCTGAGGTCTCCATTACCGTAAACCAGGAACATCTCCTTAGTCCTTCTCAGGTACTTGAGAATGTTCTTCACTGCCGTCCAGTGGCCCTCACCTGGGTCTGACTGATACCGGCTCACCACGCTCAGCGCGCAAGCTACATCTGGTCTTGTACATAGCATCGCATACATTATAGATCCTACTGCCGAAGCGTAGGGTATAGTGCTCATGTGAACCCTCTCCTCGTCAGTCTTAGGAGACATCTTCTTCGAGAGGGTGTTTCCATACAATACGGGTATATTACCGCGCTTGGAATCTTCCATACTAAATCTCTTTAGTACGGTCTCTATGTACCTGGACTGCGAAAGTCCCAGTAGTCTCTTGGATCTATCTCTGTAGATTTTGATCCCCAGAATGTACGAGGCATCACCCAGGTCCTTCATGGAGAACCGTTGTGACAAGAATAGCTTGACCGATTGTAGCATAGGAATGTCATTTCCTATCAAAAGAATGTCGTCCACGTACAAGACTAGGAACACGACAGTTCGTCCTACAATCTTCTTATAGACACAAGGTTCATCTTCGTTCTTGATGAAATCAAATTCCTTTATTGCCTCATCAAAACAGATGTTCCAGCTCCGCGATGCCTGCTTTAATCCATAAATGGATTTAAGCAACTTGCATACCTTCCCGCTGCTCCCACTGTCTACGAAACCTTGCGGCTGATCCATGTAAACGCACTCTTCCAAACAGCCGTTTAGAAAAGCCGTTTTAACGTCCATCTGCCAGATTTCATAGTCATGGAAGGCAGCAATGGCAAGTAGGATCCGAATGGATTTTAGCATAGCCACTGGAGAAAAAGTTTCGTCATAGTCCACACCAGGTGTTTGACGAAAACCTTTTGCAACGAGTCTAGCCTTATAGGTTTCCACCTGCCCATCTACACCAAATTTCCTTTTGTAGATCCATTTGCATCCAACGGGTTTTACCCCAGGTGGAGCAATATCCAATGTCCACACTTTATTGGTGTACATGGACTCCATCTCGGATTGTATTGCATCCAGCCACTTATGAGAGTCCCTACTGATAATGGCATCCCTGAAACTGGTAGGGTCATCTTCTTCCAAGATGCAATCCTCTCGATCCCAGTCTATGAGAAAACCGTAGTATCTCTCGGGAGGATGAGAAATCCTACCAGATCTGCCGAGTGGCTGAGGTTCGTCTGGGGTTATTGAATCCAGCGGTTCCTCCAAATTTTCAGTTACATTTTGTGGTTCATGGATTTCTCCCAGTTCTACCGAACTCCCACTAGTTTCTTTTGCAAGAAACTCCCTTTCTAAAAAGGTAGCATGGCGAGATACAAACACCTTCTGTTCCTCAGTGTGGTAGAACAGATATCCTAGTGAATCTTTAGGATATCCCATAAATTTACATAGAACTGACCGTGCCTCTAGTTTTTCCGGTTTGTGTTTTCACATAGGCCGGACAACCCCATATCTTAATAAATTTAAGACATGGTTTCTTACTGCTCCATATCTTATACGGAGTTTTAGGCACAAATTTGGACGGAACTTGATTCAAAAGGTATGCCGCTGTCTGAAGCGCATATCCCCAGAATGAAAGAGGCAACTCAGCACTACTCATCATGGAGCGAACAATATACAATAGGGTACGATTCCTCCGCTCCGATACACCGTTGTGCTGTGGTGTATAAGGAGGAGTAAGCTGAGAGAGAATACCATTCTCTTTTAAGTAATCTAGGAATTCCGTGCTTAAGTACTCCCCTCCTCTATCCGATCGGAGGATCTTGATACTTTTTCCAGTCTGGTTCTCTACTTCGTTTCTGAATTCCTTGAATTTCTCAAAAGCTTCAAATTTGTGTTTCATCAGATACACGTATCCGAACCTAGAGAGATCGTTAGTGAATGTGATGAAGTACGAGAACCCATCCCTTGCATGTATAGACATTGGACCACATACATCACTGTGTATGAGTCCCAAGAGCTCTGCTTCCCTTTCTCCATGTCCGGTGAACGGAGATTTGGTCATCTTTCCTTTTAGACAAGACTGACAAGTTTCATAAGATGAAAACTCGAACGTATTCAAGAGTCCATCCTTACGCAACTTACTTAGTCTTTTCTCTCCGATATGACCAAGTCTACAATGCCATAAGTAGGATTCGTTCGTATCTGAACTCTTCCTCTTGCGTTTGTTTTGTACATTGAGAACTGTATTCTGATTTAGAACGTAGATACCATTACACAGTGTACCTTCTGCAACCAGTACCTTATGAAGGTAGATGTTCATGATATTTCTATCAAAAACAAAGTTATATCCATCTTTATCGAGTAAAGAAACTGATATGATGTTGCAAACCATGGAAGGTACATCGTAGCATTCGTTCAAAATCATAGTATTGCCATTTGGCAACACTAAGTGATATTCACCGATGGCTGCAGCATTAACTTATGCTCCGTTCGCTACCCTGAGCGACATATCACCAGGTACAACTTTCCTATATTTTCTCAGTCCTCGTAATAGATTATAGATATGAGATTCTGATCCGGTATCAAGTACCCAGGAGGTAGGGCTGACCGTAAAGCAGTTCTCAATTACAAGAACACCTAAAGTAGATGCAAAACTATGCTTCTTCTTCAACTGGGTATCCTTGGAATCCATACAATCCGCTTTCCCTTGCTCATACTTATGACTGTTGTAGTAAGTTAGAGCCGAACCAACGTTCCCCAGCCCCGAAAAGAATTCGGATCGGTCAAGCGATACATTTTATTATCTTGATTAGAGCATGAAATGGTTTCTACCTGGAGAGTGAGAAAAGAAACACTCAGCGTGCGCTCTTGCAAGATTAGATTGGTTTATTGATTTATCTAACCAGGATGGCTCCCATTGTTTCCTCAAATTCTTCTTCAAACCCTAAAAGAAGAACTAGTCAGGATTAATCGCACGTCAAAATACTTGCTTAACCTTTCAGCCAGGCTGGTGTTGGTACTTCGAGGGAGGTTTTCCAACGCTTTTGCGAAGTTCCTTAATTAAATAACCTCTTTTCCCTGGAGGCGTAGCTCCGCTAACACCATTCTAGACACCTACTTGGTTTAAAGCATTGATTGTTAAGTGAAATAATCTCCCGAGAGTTATCCAACTCATCAGTGGGATCGGGATCCAACTATCATTGTGCGATGACCTAGATGGAATCCACTCCAGTCATCACACTCCAGAAGGTATGCTAAATCTGCAAGTTTCAGTTTCTTTAGAAACTCCCGATGTGGATTTTTGCCCCTAGGACCCAAGTGACCTTGATGAATAATCAACAAATCAAAAGGTCCTAGTCAAGTTCAACCCGTCGTTATCGAGGATTGCATTAGACCCGCCCGCATGATCCTTGACGAATAATCAACAAAATCATGTGACCGTCCTAACCAATCGCATCTATCAGTGCAACAGAGAATTATTACTAAGCTACCGTTCACTGTGCCTTGACGAATAATCAACAAACGCAGCACGAATACTAAGTATTAATTATCTGAAACGACGGAGGGCTACAGCTGGGTTTTTGGCGAAAAACCCGTTAACGTAATGAACTTGCTGTAGTTGAAGGAACATGATAGCCTTTTTGAAAATATAGTGGCGAAAACTTTTTGCTAAAGAGGTCACTCCCTATGAAGGGATCTCGGCTCTTTCCTCGTCAAATGAGGTGCAAGATATTCCATACTGAATATCTCGATGCAAAGCAAGAATAATCGACTATAGTGAAGTTATTACCCTGACGCAAGCTTTTGTCCAAGGGATCACCCCCGATGAAGGGATCTCGGCCCTTGCCTCGTCGAATGAGGTGCTGGGCATTCATAACCGAATACCTCTGTGCAAAACAAAAGAGAACTTCCTAGCAATAACAGCATTTTTTGAAAATTGTTCCAACGACTTTTAGGTTTGTTTTATCTTTGCATTAATATAATGCGTCCCATCAATTAATCCTACCATTGCAGAAAACAACGAAAATATGACGTACGCTTATTCCATCCGCATTCGCCACGGGGCCCCGTCATCACCCGTTAGGTTACTTAACGAACGACAGAGCGAGGGCTAGACTAGCGCGGATGCAAAACATAAGCAACGCCTACTAGATATCATATATAGATATATACATTCGTCAGATGCAATGATAGCCATTCCAGATCACAGATAAACACATTGAATATACTAGGAATCCGTGTTTCGTTCGAGCCTGCAATGAAAGACGGATTACATGGTCGCGATGAATAGCCAAACCCCACCCTAGACCCCTACGGGTGCGGCAAACTACCCGCCAAATACCCGAAGTGAAGCAGCCTCCCTCAACAACGTGAGTAGGCCACTCAGCACTTCAACGTACCCGGTAGTTTGTGCACCACACCTTGGGTCTATCCTAGGAGCAAAAATAGTAAAAGAAATAATATACAATGGCGGCTACAACCTCATCCCGGATGTGCGGCCATAAAAATAATATTACATCAATTTACATATTACATCAAATGAAAGATAAAGAAACTCTAATCTCACAAAACCCTGGCTATTCATCCGCGACAATCCAACAAGTTCATATACACAATCCAACAACATTACAGATCACAAATATGCACAACCACCACTAATCGAAATATAGCAATTACCCGACGTTCAGTGCATATATCACATTATAGATATAACCATTTAGCAAGAGTTCGTAGAACTTCGATCAAAATACCAATTTGTAACTACCCCCAAGCACAACATTGTTCTCTGGAAAAACTGGGCAGAAACAAAACATTTTAAAAATCCCAAAACAGCAAAATGAATAAACTGCAGGAAATCGGAGTCGTGGCCGAGTCAACTCGACCGCGGATCCGCGGCGAAATGCATGGTTTCGCCACGGTTCCGCAGCGAGTTGGCCTGGTCGTGCACTCAAATTTCTTGAAAATTCCTAGAAAACCCTACACCGATTTTAAGGCATGTGGAATAATTTTTAGAGCAGTTTTGAAAATCGGCAGAAAGTGTGGTTTTTGACATGTTTTCAGGATTTTTCCGGATCGAAGTTCTAAACGCTTTGCTAACAGTTAGTTGTTGTTTAGCTAGGCTCTGATACCACTGTTAGGTCCACGTTACCCACCCCGGTTCTTTCGGGGAGGCGGAATAGGTAAAAATCAAAATTTTCCTCACTAGGTAACATGGACCATCCATGAAGGATCTTTGCTAAACAGAAACTAACAGATAAACTATAAGTTTTAGCTACTATGTAGAACGGGTATACCTAGGTCTTGAACTCCATCTCTTCTTTTTATGGTTCTCCTCCTTGCTTGCTCCTTGTAGTGGTTTGAACGGCTCCTCCTCTTCGTCTCCTCCTTGCCATAGATGGATCCACCCGAGGGCCTCGAACTTGAGCTCCTACCTTAACCTAGAGATAACTAAGGTGCTTGGTTTGCTAAACCTAGAATCGTAGAATGAGTAGAGAGGAGTTATGGTGGTTTTGTTTCAAAAGTTCATGATTTCCAACTCATGAAACACTTGAACTTTTAGAGAGGAAGAGGGAGAGCTCTCTTTCAAGAGAGAGAAAGAATATGATAGAATTAGCTCTCATCTTGCAACCATGCTAACATATTTGGAATAATGATGATAATAATAATAATTAAGAATTGTGATGGTTAGTTTATGAATGACCATTATCATTACATTCATTTAATGCATTTTGCAAAGAACAAGAAGTATCATTGAAATGAAATGATGATGGTCAACAAGTCCACAATGGTCAACCGGTCAATAAAGTCAACAAGTCAACAAAAAAACAAATTGTCAACAACCCTAACCATGGCACAATTATCCTTAATTAATATTATTAACCATATTCCTCATTCTCATTAGGGTTTGGAAAAAGTCGACGGTCAACAAGTCAACCAAAGTCAAATGGTCAACAACCCTAATGAGAATTCTCTGCCTCTGCCTCTGTCAACTGTGCATATACACCCGCATCCGTGTTCCGAGGAACACGAATACACTGAGACAAAACCAATCCCAAAACAAATACTAGGATCTGGCTTAAACCAAAGCCCGCTAGTAATAACTGCCCGGACACCAAACGTGCACAAGTGCGCGGATGTGAACGAACCCCGTCGCAAAACCATGCGACCTCTACTCTGTTTTGCCCAAAGGCGAGTAACCCTCTGTGTGGGACTCTAAAAGCTCGACACTACACTGGCAGTGGGTTTAACCATAGGCCGCAAGCGGTACTAGCTGTACGTAACGGTCCCCAGGTAGATGCCGACAAGAAGACTGATGAGGTGAACCCATCCGAACATCTATTGAGCCTGAATGTGAAATATCCATACAGTCTGGTCTGTTCGTCTAAGAGTATCGCATGGCGGGCCTACGGGGGCGGTAAACGTCAGTCCCCTAATAGCGGTACAAGTCGTGTCGGAGTGAAGCCCAAAACACCCTGAGAATCTACTGGAAAACCTACCAGTAATTCTCTCTTGCCCTAGCCAGGGACGACAATGTGTAATGGCTCTCCTAGATACAGCGCGATATCAACTCCCAATACCGGGAGAGACGAATCCTGTCTAACCGTCACTTCCTCCACGTGCTCCGGGACTGCACCCAACTACTACCTGTTTGCACGACTCAGTAGAGCCGTGGTAGCGTAGTAATCTAAGAACAGTGGGAACACAATCGAGGCGAAGTGACAGTGTCAAGTCAGCGGACTAAGCTGTACTCATGTCACCTGGGAACTTTTAACTGACGATAGGTATAATAACAACCAACAGTTCCCGACGAGTCCTGTCCAGTGTACTCGTAACCTAACGAGCACCTACATACTATCTCCAGTACGACGTACTGATGGCTGTGGGACAGACCATCTCCCCTGCTGGAAGAGAACTGTATGCACCAGTCTACTCTGGAGTTTCGATGCCCTGTGTCGATAATCCTACGACTAGGGACCAAAATAAGGATGTGCTTATAGACCACCCAGCCCCTACTAGTGTGATCGCGATCACAACGCCGGCAGTCAAGCAAAGATTCTGAGGGCTCCATCAATATGTTTTTAGCGATATGTTAAAAGAAACATATACATATATTAAGATAGAAACAAACCAAGTAGTATACTACTATATTGAGCAAGACTGTCGTAAACCCGTATATATATATCCCAAGCTTCCAAAATGTATTATACAAACTAGTACTATACAATAATGGCCTCTAGGGCTTACATATCCAACAACTGGGGTGATGTATAGGGTGTATATGAGCTACAGAAGCAACTTGGGCACCAATTTCTACAGAGTGTCCGGCCACATACAGGTAAAATCCGGCCTGCTTGGCCAAAGGTTCATGGATAGGCTTCGTTTTCATAGGGTGGTCTCGTAGTGCTCTAACTAAGTCTCTGAAGTTGTTTGGTTTTCCAGTAAAAGTCCTAGGTTATCCTAAATTCCTTGCACCCTCAATTTACACACAAAACCGACATATCGATATGAAACTTGTAATTTGGGTTAAGTCACTGGTTTGGTCCAGGTTTATGCACTATGGGGGTTTGTAGTCACCAAATACACTTAAGTTCACCAACACCACTCAATGAAAACCCTAACCCTTTCTAGGAATTTCCAAAGCTCACAAAACTACACTAAAACACATCTAAACATGTCAAGATGCTAAAGTTAAAGTAATATTATGCTAGGGGTGCAGGAAATACCTCATTTGGCAACCCAAGAATATTCTTGAGTTCCCCCCAGTAATCAAAATCGTATTTTTCTTGGTCTAAGGTGCTTGTGAGGAGCTTGTGCATATTTTTTGTCAAATGGAGGTGAACTTTTGAGTTGTTTTTGGTGTTGTGTGATGAGGTAGAGGGGGATGGAGGAGAGGGTAGCATCCATGGTGAAGGAGGAGGGGAAATGATGAAGTGAAGATAAGAGAGGAGATGAGACCAAGTCAAGGGAACGCCTCACCCCACTCTCTCATGCCCATCCCTCTTTGTCTTTTCTTTTTCTTGTTTTCTTTATCTTTTCTTTTCTTTTCTTTATCTTTTATTTTTTAACACAAAATTATGCATGAAAGAAGAAGAACCATGGTAGAAAATATAACAAGTATTTGTAAATGTGACATGGTGCACAAAATAAGCTTAATGCACGATTAGCGATATTTAATCGTGATTAGCATTAAAATAGTGTATAATTAATTATAAGAGTTTGTAATTTGCATAAATCACATAAAACACCCTCATTTCAGTAATTCCAATAATTTTCCAAATTTTTCCCAATTTATCGGTATTTAATTTTTACCGCATTATTAAACATTCATAATATTTATTATTTAAATCATTTAATTCCCAAAAATAATATTTTACTTTTTCTGAAATGATACAATCTTCCCCCCTTAAAGAAATTCTGTCCCCGAATTTGAATTTAAACCCCTCAATACTAAAACATTTCAGTAAAATGGTCAAGTCGTCGGGCTTCTAAAATCACAAATACATAAAACACATCGTAGCGAAATGCATACGCATAAAAAAACGAGAATATAACTCAATAATCAAAACTCCGTTAAGCATCCCGCAATCATTGGAGTTATGGTGAAGACACAAATGTCAAAATCCAATACGAAATCCAGCATGATATACATCAAAACTATAATATGTACATAGTACGAAAAGTTGTACTTTCGTCAAAACATCTGAAAGAAATGCATGCCAAACTCTTTTTTCAAATTATTGTGCGATGTGCGTATCACAGAACAAGTGGCGGACATTTATTGTAAGAAAATAATTCCATATATATATATATATATATATATATATATCTTTTATTTAACATACGTCCCGCCATTTGGAAAAAATAATTTAGAAGGGTTTCCTTGTAAAAAAAATTTCGTGTCATCTCGGACACGTAAGTAAATACTGAGACTATAGCTCCTTTTTGGAAATCCCTTCGAAACTATCAATGCATGCAAGAACATATTTAGGTACTGTCCTCTGACTAGTCCTGCTCAGCCACTAAACCAAATAGTAGATATCATAAAAACGTATTGCTCAAGGGAAATCGTACTCAATAGTACAAGTAACAATGCTACGTGCGTCTGGTGCGCACAGAAACCGAAATCAATGAATGTGCCATACATGTGCACAAAAACCAAAGTTAAGTGCAACGGGTGTGCACGAAAACACCTGTCAAGGCAAAGAGTGTGCCTGACAACAATATCAAGTGCATCTGATATGCACGAAGAATCCCGATTTAGTGCATTAGGTGTGCACCAAAATCTCATCGAGCGCGCCAAGTATGCACAAGAATCCAAATCAAGTGCATAGCGTGCACGAAATCAATATCATAATCGAAAACAACGGTATATAATAAACCACAATCCAAATGAGGTATACCGCTGTATATAATCTCAACACCATGTGCATCAGCGTGCACAAAATCGAATCAAATTACTAAAAGCGCATGAAACTACACCGAAAGCACAAGTCAAATAACATATATACCATAGGTATGAAATCAAAATCAACATCTCGAATGACATCAAATCGAAGTCGAGTGCAACTGTGGTGCAAAAATCTAAATCCAGTACAACTAACATGCACGAATGAAAATCCCAATCGAGTGCACCTGGTGTGCAAAAAACCATATCTCATATCATGCGCTCAACATGCGCGAAAATCCAAATCAAGTGCATCTATCATGCACGAATGAAGGATAAATCAAGTGCATCCAACATGCACGAATAAAATCTAAATCAGGTGCATCCAACATGCACGAATAATATCTAAATCAAGTGCATCCGATGCGCACAAAATCCAATATAAAGCATCTAATATGCGCCAAAAAATCCAACCCAAGCGCGTCAGTCCATGAAAAATATCTAGTGCAGTAACATGCATGAAAACGAACATCAAGTGCAGACACGCACAAAACACAAATCTGGTAACACAAATGCTCAAAGACATAAATCGGGTGCAACCAAGATACGGAGTATAAATCCGGTGCAACCAATGCACAAAATACCTAGCTTGTGCAACAAATGCTCGAAATGCAAATCTAGTGCAACAATGCACAAAATACTAATCTGGTGCATAAGTGCACAACATATAAATCCGGTGCAGCAATTGAACAAAATACAAATCTGGTGCATCAAATGCACAAAATACAATTCCGATGCATCCAGTACACAAAATACAAATACAATGCATCCAATGAATGAAATACAAGTAAAGTGCATCCAGTGCACGAAATACAAGTACAGTGCATCCAGTGCACGAAATACCAAGTGTAAGTCTACGGTAGCGCCATGGCCGTCGATCTGAGGCCAAATGCAGAAACAAAAACTTTTTAGGAAACCGGCGCTATCGTAGTCTTTCACCTAGATCGAACCATTAACGCTAAACTAGCTAACTACTAAGAACTGATAGTGGCTATACCGATAGATCCGTGTCCTTCGGTCATTGGCCACCATCCCAATCTCCTCGCGGCATCTCCGATCTCCGATCTCTTCGTCGGAAGGGCACCACATCAATGAGTCCTTTTACGGGCTCCCGCTTCATCCGAAGCAACTCGAACATGATGTTTGCTAGCCGACATGTCCAAGGTGAGGTAGAGAATGTGTGTGATAACTTTGTCTCAAGTATCCATTGATTCTCAATGCATGAGAGTGTATGGATGGAGGTTGAAGATGATGCCATTAGTGGAAATGGTGAGGTAGAGAAAGAAGAAGAAGAAGAGGTTTTCTTTTCTTTTGTGAGATAAAAAAGGAGAGCACTAGAAATAATAATCCAAGAGCCAACCCCAAGCCTATGGCTGCCCTCACTCTCCATCCATCATTTCACACCCTTAATCAAACACTAATGTGACATTTGCACAATTAAAGTGACCATGAATCACTAAACATGTCCATGTCACATTTAATGCACCTCATCTTGAACTAAGCTCATAATCTCCACCAAAATAAACATTAACCCAAATGTTTAGTCCACCAAAATGATACGGCAACTTCTAAAGTAAACTCGTGACGGATCACAAGGATACCCCTCACATGTATATACATACCTGCATCCGCATTCCGACTGAATGCAAATGCGATGAAACTAAAGTAATCCAACTAATCTAATACTAGGATCCGGCTTAAACCAAAGCCCATCAGTATGGTCCGTCCGATCATGATCCGTGCACAAGTGCACGTATATGATCGAATCCTGCCATAATACCTTACGGCCTCTACAACGTTTCGCCCGAAACATGAGAAACTGTCTATGGGGGACTCTAAAGACTCGTCAATACACTGGCTGTGGATTTAACTACTAGCACGTCAGTGGTACTAGCCGTACGTAACGGGCTACTAGGTATTGACCAATAGGGAGACCGATGAGCGAACTCATCCAGACACCCTACCGAGCCTGTCAGTGACAATATCTGTATAGTCCGGTCCGTTCGTCTATGAGTATCGCATGTCGGGCCTAGGGGGTTGGTAAATGTCAGACCCCCAAAAGCGGTACAAGTCGTGTCGGAGTGTAGCCCAGAACACTCTGAGATACTACTGGAATACCTACCAGTAAATCTCCTGCCTTGGCCAAGGACTTCGTGTAATGGCTCTCCTAGACACAGTGTGATCTCACCCTCAATACCGGGAGAGACGAAACCCCTGCCGATCCGCTCACTGCCTCCATGCGGCTCGGGACTGTACCCAACTAAAACTTGTTTGCACAACTCCTTTAAGCCGTGGTAGGGTAGTAATCAAAGCACAGTGGGAACTCACACGAGACAAATGACGATCTCAGGTCGATGGACTAACCTGTACACATGTCACCAGGGAACTGCTATCTGAAGTCAGGTATAATACCAACTAGCATGTTCCCGGCGAGTCCTGTCTGGTGTACTCATAACCCAACGAGCACCTATTTACGTCTTAGGTGAACCAACTGACACCAATGGCTTGTGAGACCAGCCACCGCCCCTCGTCAGGGTCTCGATTGTATACACTAGTCTACTAATGGAGTATCGATGCCCAGTCTCGAAACTCCCACGACTAGGGACTACTTCAAGGATGTGCTTATAGACTACCCAACTCTCAAGTATATGATCGCCATCATACTGCTGGTAGTCAAGCAAGAATCCTAAGGGCTCTATCAACGTGCAATAGTGATCTGTAATATCACCTAAAGCATGTACACGATGATAAAGATAAACCAGATAGCATTCTATCATCTCGAGTAAGACTGTTCTACCGGTATAGGTCCTCCCTCAATCATTGCAATCACGTGCCTGCGATCCAATAATTGACTTTGAGGGCACTATATCCAACAATCTCCCACTTGCACTCGAGGCTAATTATTGTGATGACGCATACTCACAGCCCGTGTGATACCGAACACCCAACTCCTCTACTGATCAGTCTCACAAAGCCCGTTTGTGAAACTATTGTGTTCGAGGAATAACCTCAGTGAGTGGATCCACTTTGATGTTTCTTTCTATGTCGCTCTTTATCTCAAGTTCGCGGAGAAAGCTATCTCCCGAAATGAGCAATACCTGTCTTAGAACATGTCTGGATATCTGATGGGACCTAGTTCATAAATGAACTCCAAATCCAAAATTCTTAGACTGTACCGTCAACTGAATTTAATCAGTATCCTGCGTCATGCCTCCTTCAGTATCCGCTTGGATCACCTGTCCAAACTACTGCCTCTCGTCAGAGAGAAAACTATAACTCTGACAGTCACTCTGTCATCCAGGTCATCTTGGAAGCCTGGAAAGATAACTGTCTCCCGAAGGAGGCTGCCGTTATTAAATCCCTAGAACATCCACTTATGTTCTAAGACTCCTTCCGAACGTTTCTCAAAGATAGTATTAATATCAACTTATTGCATCTAGTGCAAAAACAACATCTGGTGTGGTACTTGACATCTCATGATTGACTCGATTGCTAAAGCAAGTGATATGTCAATCATGCACATCCCTCTTCCCTTTAGTCTGTAAGATACCTTTAGAGAGGGTGACTCCATCACCTGCAGGTATACTACCCTGCAAGGAGTCGTCCATCCTAAAACACCTGTAGAATGCTGTCTAATTATCCAGATTGGGAAACTACCCAAATATAGATCTAAAACCATAGGTCTAGTAACCAGAATGTCTGATATAATATTCAAGCTCTATGTGATAACCAAAGTATAACCGATCGTAGTATAGGAATTTCACTTCCTACTCTGTGTATGTCATCCAAATACCAGGACATCACACACTACTTCTATCTTAACAGATCCATCCCCTATTCTGATGAAGTCAAACCTATGACTATCACATCAGAAATAGATGATCTATCTCCGCTATATCTGCTTTAGTCTATAAATAAACATAAGTTATTTGTCCACTATGCTTCCGCTGCTCCCACTGACTACGACAACCCTCTGGCAGAGTCATATAGACGTGCACTTCTAAAGCTAGTTTATAATGACGCTATACCCATCCTCCTGTCGGGTCTCATAGCCTGGAACAACAGTAGTGTGAAGTCTGGGTAAACAAGAACCTCCCTGTCACCGTCCTTGAGGCTATCGGAGTACCTCTCGAGTGCCTGAGGTTACCCACCATATCTGCGGATTGGCTAATGGAATGACAAACCTAATTGAATCTTTAGGCCATATTAAACTTTCAGTAATCGTTTGCGGTTCAGGAATCACTTCCAGTCCTACCATACTCCCACTACTGTTTTCTGAAAAAGTCCATTTTATTAAAACTGTGACGAGTCAAGAAAAATATCACTATTGATCATCCAGATGGTAGAAAATCAACCCTCGTCATAGCCCGGGTCAACCCACAAACTGCCATTACAGAAACGTGCCTTGAGTTATCCAGAGTCTGGTTTTAAGCATAAGCCGGACAACTCTCCGTACCTTAACATCGTTAAGTTATGAATGGTTCTATATCCAATATAGAAATAGAGGCACTGATTTATTTCGAACCAGATTCAAATCATGCAGCTGTCTCCAGTGCATGTCAACTAAATGGAGAGAGGCCAATCAGTATTACTCAACATAGGAACACATCCAGATATGAGTAACCTGAAAGAGAAGCAGGTTCTCAAAACCATTACTATCAATTGAATACCATACACAAGTATCTACATCTTCGATTACCTTGAAGAATCCTGATACTTGCAACACTTAGTTCTCTACTTTATCCTCATACCTATAACTTCTCAAAACCTAGACCTTGTATTTCTACGAAACACATGTCTAAAACCTGAGAAGTCATAAGTAAACAGAATATAGTACGAGGACTAACCCCTCTGTCCTAATAGACACTGGACAATATACAATACTTTGTATAAGTCCTCTAAGTTGAAAAACTCATTCCCTGTGTATCGTAGATTGAAAACTGTACTTATGGTTAAGAAGATTTACATCCCTGTTGAATACTCCTTACCTAACCATCAACTGATATAGGTAAATGTCATGGACATAATTTCAAAAAGTTATATCTCACTTTATAAAAATAAACGTACAGATATATCAATTTGAAATTGGGGCATAACAACGGATATTCAAAACCAAATATTTGTCATCCGGCTAACACCCAGGCGATTTCCTCAAATATCACCAATTACAACGAATCCCGATATAATGAGGATGATCACCTAATTCCCAATAACTTACTCCCACTCATCATCTGTAAAACCATACTGATGTGAGAATTAAACCTGGTAAATACACACCCTGGAGCAAGGGTCTAATTGGAAAATTAGTTTTCTTTTAACAATACGCGATGAAACTGAAACATGTAAATGTTTTGAAGGGGTATCCTGGTATTCCTAGTAATGCCTCTTCCATTATCCAGATTCATGACTGTAACCGTATATTTCATTGCCATCTCTCCAAATCCCTTTATATGTCTTTAGTCATTACCTTCTGTACACCACCTTTAGGCCAAATAGTTTTCTTCCTTCCCTACCGTTTGGCACCAGCCTATGTTTTGGAAGAAGACTATCCAATAAGCATAATGGGTGTACTCCCCCAATCCTAGGAGCTCTCGCAACGCGAGAGAAGGTAAAGATAAAAGACATCTTAATAAACCTTATTCGTATTTCTCCTGAACCAGAATCCATCCCCGAACCGGAACAAGTTCCTTCGAGTTTGTATATAACCATACGATGGATTTATCCAAATAACTGTGGATCTTCGTAGTGATACGGGGTGTCCTGGAGAAATACAAAGGTGAAGTAGGAGTGGCGATGAAATACTTGGTTTGGTCGTGAATAGCAGTCGCAGTTAACTTTGCCCTCTTTCTAATCCCTTTATTTGTCTTAACTTATTACCTTCTGTACACTATCGTTAGGCTAATTGATTTTCTTCATTCCCCACCGTTCGGCACCTGCCTATGGTTTGGATGAAGACTATCCAATTAGCGTAATACGTGTACCGTCCTAATCCAAGGAGCACTCGCAACCTGAGGGAAGGTAAAAGGAAAAGACAACTGAATAGTCCTATTCATTTTCTCCAGAACCGGAAACCATCATCGAATCTGGAACAAGTTCCTTCGAGTTTGTATATAACCATACGATGGTTTTATCCAATAGAAGTGGACGTTCGTAGTGATACGAAATGTTCCAGAGAAAAAGGGTAAAACTAGGAGTGGCAAATGAGGTATGCAACTTAGACAATCCAATTGCCAATGTTTTAAGAAGGTTCAGATAATCTTGGTCACTGAGTCATAGTCTAGGGTCGGGCCATGGTGGCTGCCAAAGAGAGAGAGAAAAGAAACACTCTGCGTGCACTCTAACCTAGATCAGAATAGTTAACAATTTATCTAATCAAGAAACCTCCCACTGTAACCTCAAATTCTCCTCCAAACCTGAAAGAAGAATTAGTCGGGATCACCCGAGGAGCAAACCAACTCATCAGTGGGAATCAGGATCCAACAATCATCGCATGATAACGTGATGGAATCCACTAACGTTATCACACTCCAGAAGGTATGCGCATATCTGGCAAGTTTCAGTTTCTTTAGAAACCCCCGATGTGATTTTTACCCCATTCTCTTATGACCTTGACTAAGGCCAACAAATGATAAGTCATATGTCAAGCTCTACCCATCATTGTCCAGGTTAATTCGAACCCACCCGTACAAGCCCTTGACTTGGGCCAACAAGGCTGTACGACTGTCCCAAACCAACGCATCTATCTATGGAATAGAAAAGTAACAAATAGCTACCATACACAATGCCTTGACTAAGGCCAACAAACATAGCATGAATACTAAGTGCTACCCGTCTGAAATGACGGAGGGTTACGAATGGTTTTTGGCGAAAAACCTTTAATGTAATGAACTTGATATCGTTGAAGGAACGAGATAGCTTTTTATAAATATAGTGGCGAAAACCTTTGCTAAAGAAGTCACTCCCGGTGAAGGGATCTCGGCTCTTTCTATAGGGTTAGCATAGCACATTGTGAAGGTTTTGGCAAGCATCAATCAAGCTACTTTTAAATTTTTGGGGTGCTAAACTAACCCTAACCAAGATCTCAACTAGAGAATTAGGGTAAACAAGCATGTAAACAACTTTACATCTAAGAGTTAGGGATTACAACCTTTGTAGTCCGTTCCTTCACTTCATAAGCTCCGTGTTGAGGTCCCTTCGCTGCGATCATCAAGTATCCGGACTCTAGAGAGCCTCCATGAAGAGAAAGATGCAAGCTTGCTTCCAATCTTCAACTACTAAGATGTTCTACTTTCAAGAATCTCAAACCCAAGCTCTTACTTCACTAATCAAGTATTAGCAAAGCAAACACCCTAATCTAAGTGGCTAGAATATATGAGAATGATGAAGTAGAAATTTAGCTCTCTTTTGTTTTCTTTATCTCACTCAAAATCATCACAAACCCAAAAGTTAGAAAGCTTTTTCAAAGGAAAAAGAAGAGGAAATCTATTTGTAATGAATAATGAATTAATTGTTATTGTTACAAATCAACCATGGGTCAATCATGAAGGCTTAACCCTTGTAGAGAGTAAACTAGGGTAAAAGGTTTGGGTTGGGTTAATAAATATCAACACAAAATATCAATGGTCAAAGTCAAAGCTTCATGAAAGCTTCATCCATGCTTAACCCTAATCCAAACCCTATCCATGTTTAAACTCCACAAAACATATTGCATTTGTAACCTTAACTTGTTACAATATTGTATATCACATATATAACATATTTTGTAACAAAATAAAATAATACAATTAACATATATCACATATATATCAATGTATTAACCAAGTGAGAAAAAGAATCTTTAAGTGAGCTTATATTAGTTAATCTAACTTAATATATCACATATATAATTATACATTAAATTATCGAATCAACACTTGATCCGATAATCCGGCTATATCGCATATAACTGACTAATATAATCTGTATTAGTTCATCGAATCAAACACTTGATCCGATAACCCGGCTATATCATATATACCCGGCCGATATCTCATATTGCAAGAATCTAATACGGTATCGCATACACGTATTATTCCCGGTCCCGCACATATCACATATGTGCTCCAACTCCATTTTGCCTGAGCCAGGAAACCTCTTTGTAGGACTCTAGAGAATCGTCAATACGCCGGCAGTAGGTGATGATCATATCAAACACCCACAAGCTGCAAGCGGTCAGCTAAACGTAACAGCCACCCAGGTATTGAGCAATCAGAAGATCAACAATCAAGCATGTACATTCTCCTGTGAATCCAACCAGTAACACTCCCATGCAGTCCGGTCTCTTCGTCTGATATGCCGCATATCTCGCCTAGGGGTGGTAAACGTCAGACCCCAGTAGCTTGATAAGTCGTGTCGATATGAGGTCCATAACAGTTCGAGAAACTACTGATAACACTTACCAGTAAATCTCAGCAACCCTGGCCAAGGATTTCCAGTTATAGCTAATCAAACACAGCGCAACATCAACTACCTATAACGGGAGAGATGAAACCACTCCTATCGCTCATTGCCTCCATGTGATTCGGGACTGTACCCAAAAGCCACCATTTTGCACGCCCTCTTGGACGTGGTATGATGTAAATCAAAGCACAATGGGAATCACACAAGACTCTATGACGATCTCGGGTCTATAGACTAACCTATACCGGTGTCACCAGAAAACTGCCATCTGACGTGAGGTATAATACCATCCGGAAGTTCTCGGCAAGTCCGTCCAGTGTACCCAGTCTCCACTGAGCTCCCATATACTTTCTCTGATTTCAAACACCAATGGATATGGGATCATCCATCGCCCATCATATGGGTCAAGAAGCGCATACGCTAGTCTACTCTGGAGTATCGATGCCCTGTCTCGGTACTCCCACGACTAGGAACATTTGAAGTATGTACTTAGCGACTACATTGTCCCCACTAGTATGATCTGCATCATAGTCCTGGTAGTCAAGTACTCATCCTAAGGGCTTTATCAACATGTAACATAGAGACAATCAGAGTACATGTTAAGATAAAGAGCAAGCAGATAGCATACTATCATGTCGAGCAAGAAAGTCCGCCCTATATATGTCGAAGTATCGACTACAATATACATCGTATGTACAGTAATGGCCTCTAGGGCATACATATCACTAACAATCTCCCACTTGCACTAGGGCCATCTGTTGTGGTATCGCATACCCAACAATCAGCCGTGGTTGAAGTATCTCATACTTAACCATACCTTAAAAGTCTCTACTGAGAAATAGGCCTTTGTGAAGGGATCCGCGCTGTTGTCCTCTGTGTCTACTCTCCTAACCTGGATCTCCCTGGAGATCAACCATCTCCATGATCAGGCAATACTGCCTAAGAATATGTCTGGATCTCTGATGGGACGGGGGTTCAAAGGCATAAGCCACAATTCCATTGTCACACAATGGCAGGAACGAAGTTCATCTCATGAACTAAAATATATCTAGACTGCCTCTTTGGTAGCATCCTTGGTAACGATGTATCTTGCCTTTAATCGTCTAGTAAGTCACGGTATCTAGCTTGGAACTCTTCCAACAAACCGTCCCTCCACTGAGGGTAAAGAAAATGCCTGCGACTGACATTCAGTCGTCCTCATCACCCTGGAACATTTCCAGTGATTCTCCCCAGGATCGATTGATACCATCTCACTACAGCTAGTGAGAATCCTAACATCCAATTAGATCTATCTTATAGATCCATAACCCAGGATTTATGAGGTATCACCTTGATCCTATATGGAGAATCTTTGTGATAAGAGGAAATTGACCGAGCGTAGCATAGGAAACTCCTTCCCTATCAAGAGTATGTCATCCACGTACTATACGAGGAACACCACCATACTCCCTACTACCTTTTTGTATATAATTGATTCATCTACCATTTTGATAAAGTCAAACTCTTTGACTACTACATCAAAACAGACGTTCAAACTCCGCGATGCCTGATTTATCCCATAAAACATCTTGCACACGTTTCCGCTGCTCCCACTGTCTATGAAGCCCTCTGGCTGTGTACTTATAGACGCTCCCTTCCAAATCATCATTTAGAAAAGCTGTCATGACACCCAACCGCCAGATATCGTAGTCATGGTATGTAGCAGTGGCAAGTAGTATCTGGATGGACTTAAGCATAGCTTTGAAAGTCTCAACTTTTCCATGTACACCAAGTAATCTTCTCAAGTTATACTTGCTCCTGATAGGGATTTAACCCATCAGATAAAGCAACCAAAGTCCATCCTTTGTTGGTGTATAAGGATTCCATCTCAGATCGCTAAGCATCCAGCCATTCTCACAGAGTCCCCACTCCTGATTGCCTGCTCGAAACTAGTTGGGTCATCATCTCATGATGCAATCCTCTCTCCCACTGTTATAAAAAAACCGAAGTATCTCTCAGGTGGATGAGGAACCCTACCAGATCGGCAGAGAGGCTAAGGTTCGTTGGAAACTATTGAATCCTCCGGGTTTACCAAATCATTGGCTGCAGTTTGTACAGCTGGAACTCCTTCCATTTCTACCTCATGACCACTAATTCCTTCACAAGAAATTCCCTTTCCCAAAGGTGGCATGCTGAGAAAACATCTTTTGTTCCTCAGTTCAGTAGAATATATTCCCTTGCGAATGCTTGGGATATCCAACAAACTTCCACAGAACTGACTTTGCGTCGAGCTTGTCCGGATTTTGCTTTTGACATAGGCCGGACAACCCCAAATCTTAACCTCCTTAAGAGATGGGCACTTCCCATACCATATCACATATGGAGTGGTAGGCATCTGATTTGGTTGGAACCCTATTCAGTAGGTATGCAACTTTTTAAGTGCATAACCCCAAAAGAAAATAAGCAACTCAGTAGTACTCATCAAAGAGCACACCATATCACATAGGGTGTGATTGCTCCGCCCCGATACACCGACGTGCTGTGGTGTATACGGAGGAGTAATGCTGAGAGAGAGTCTTATTCTCCTTTAGAATAGTCCAGGTATTCCGTGCTCAAGTATTCTCCTCCTTGATCACATCAAAGGACATAATACTTATACCCTTTTTTGGTTCTCTACTTCTAACTTATATTCTGTGATTATCTCAAAAGTTTCGGACTTGTGTTTCAACACGAACATATGTCTGAATCTTGAGAGATCATCAGTGAATGTAATGAAGTACAAAGAACTTATCTTGGCATATGTAGACATGGGACTATCGTACCTCATCATGTATCAATCCCAAGAGTTCACTAACTCTTTCTCTATTTCCAATAAACGGAGCTGTGGTCATCTTATCATTATGACATGACTGGCAAGTTTTACAAGATGTAAATCCAAACTAATTTAAATATGCATCTTTATGTAACTTTAGCTAGTCGGGTCACATCGATATGACCTAGTCTACAATGCCTCAAGAAAGATTCGTTCATTTCCGAACTCTTCCCCTTGTGTGTGTTTTGTACCTTAAGAACTGAGGTTTGATTTAGAACGTCTATGCTTTTAGATAACGTGCCTGAACCGATCAACTCTTGATATAGGAAATGTTCAAAACATTATCCAACAATACAAAATTATAGCCTTCTTTACTAATAAAGAGACTGATATGATATTGTATATCAGGTTCGGTATCTAATAACATTGGTTCAGAATCAATGTATTCTGATAATATAGTGTGATAACTGCCAACAGACTTGGCTGCAACACTTGCATCATTTCCAACTCTTAAAACTTATCACCCATTCTCAGTTCTCTACCTTTCTGTAGCCCATGTAACAAATTACATTTGTGGGATCCTGATCCGGTATCTCATACCCAGGACGTAAAGGATACTGAGAAACAGTTCTCGATAATGAACACACCCGAAGAAGATGCATCAGCATATACTTTCTTCGTTTGGGCGGCACGGGAATTCTGGTAATCCCCTATTTCCTGCTTGGTCTTATAACAATTATAAGTTGGAGCGGGACCAACGTTCCCAAGAACAGTATAACAAGCGGGTTCGGTCAATACATCCGTTTTTTTTATCTTGATTAAGGCGTGACATAGTCGCAACCAGGAGAGAGAGAGAAGAAAACACTCAGCGTGCGCTTTTACAAGATTAGATTGGTTATTTATATATCTAATCAGGATGTCTCCCACTGTTTTATTCAAATCTTCCTTCAAACCCAAAAAGGTAAGACTAGCCGGGATTAATTACACTCTACATGCTCGTCAATCTTTCGGCCTGGCCAGTGACAGTACTTTGAGGGAGGTTCCCCGTGCTTTCGCACGGACCTAATTAAATTAAAACTCATTTTCCTAGAGGCTTAACCCCGTTGACACTTTTCTAGACACCTATTTGATCGGCTAATTGTCCTGTGTAAAATTCTTCCAGGAGTAACACTTACTCGCAGTGGATATCGGGATCCAACTATATAATAGTAGGTATGCAATCTCATTGTAAATTTCAACACTTTGAATTTCCCGATAATGCTTTTACCCCTAGTGACTTATGACCTTAACTATGGTCAACAAATCATAAGCACTAGTCAAGTTCTATCCGTCATTTCTTGATTAATTTAGACTCACCCATATGACCCTTAACTATGGTCAACAAAGTCAAATGACTGTCCTAATTAATCACATTATATGTTATATAGGAAAACATCACTCAGCTACAGAACACTGCGCCTTAACTATGGTCAACAAACGTAACACGAATACTAAGTACTCTATTTCCAAAAGTGACGGAGGGATACACAAGTTTTTCAGAAAACCATGAGCGTAATGAACTTGATATCGTTGTAGAAACAAGCAATTTTGAAAAGGAGTGTTTTTGAGGCTTTTCTAGTTTCGCTAAAGAGGTCACTTCCGGTGAAGGGATCTCGGCTCTTTTCTCATCGAATAAGGTGCAGGATATTTCATAAATACCGCTGTGCAAAGCAAGAACTATAGAAGCAATCAAAAACTAAACCGTGAGTTTGTAGTATCTGCCAGTTTTGCTAAAGAGGTCACTCCCGGTGCAGAGATCTCGGCTCTTTCCTCATCGAATAAGGTGCAGGGTATATCACATATACCACGGTGCAAAGCAAAACTGTAGCTACCCTTTTTATAAAGTTTTGATTCTACAACATTTTTTAGGTTTCTTTTCTTTTATTAATCTCATTAATAAAGTCCCATATTATTATGCTTCACAAGCATCACATTCGAAACGAAATCAGCAATATAACATATAACTCATATATATAATATAAACATTCGTCTCAGACAGTAATATGATCTCATCACAGAACATTGCAGCAGAAGAACATATATGAAATATGGGATATACTAGGTTGTCCGTGTTTTATTATGAGCCTGTATAAAACAAGGATTCCACGGTCTTGATGAGACCCGGTCTTGACTCCTCGAGATGGTCTCCCACTGGACCGTAGAACCCGGTTACTTGTGCTCCCCATCTTGGGTCTATCCTAATGCGGAAAAGAAAATAATATACAATGGTGACATCATCCTCAACCCCGAAGTGCCCCAATAAAAGAATATTACATACAATGAATTTTACATGAATGAAAATAAAAACCCTCATCTCACATAAAACCCCCGGCTATTCAAAACGCGACGATCCAATATAACATATCATAGCAACACATAACATCACATGTCATCAACGTAAGTAAATATGCGTATCCCAATTGTCGTTGATGTATAGCAACGAAATCGGCGATACACGATATATTACGCTTATGGTCACAGAAAAGAAAGTGTAAAACTTGTTGGTTATAGTGCCCTCAAGGTAATTATCGTAGTCGCAGGCAGGTGATTATGATGATTGAGAGAGGACCTATACCGATAGAACAGTCTTACTCGAGATGATACTATGCTATCTAGTCCGTCTTTACATCATGTATATATTGATAGAGCCTAAAGGATTCTTGCTTGACTACCAGCATTATGATGGCGATCATATAAGTGGGAGCTGGGGTGTACAAGCATATCCTTAAATGTCCCTAGTCGTAGGAGTATCGAGACTGGGCATCGAGATTCCATTGTAGACTAGTTTATACTTATCTAGACCCTGACGAGGGGCGGTGGTGTTCACACCATAATATTATATTATTATATTCCCCATTCTTATTCTTTTTATAAATAAACAGGTGCTTTTGACGCATGTCTGCTACATGTTACAGGTTACAGGTTCTTGGACAGGAAACAGTGAAAACGATGAAAAAACGACGTAAAAGTGAGACTTTGACCGACAAACAGAGAATCTTGATCAAGCCTACATAAGGAACAATTCACAAAGCAAGATTCAAGACATCGACTCAAAGCGAACGGGTAGAAGTCCACTACAATGTTCACTGGAAATCTGGAAGAGAACCAGAAGCTAAATTGAGAAAAGATATATAGAAATAAGAAGCCCAAGCCAACAGAAATCAGCCCAGGAAAATTCGTAGCCCAATTCCATCTTTTTGCCGCGGAACCGCGGCCAAACCAGGCCTCGGGCCATGGTTCCGCGGCGCTCTTGAGCGATCAGAAATTTTTACAAAATGTTTGGCGACGCTGAATAGTCAACCTTAGGGCTATATTTGTAATTGAAGACATGCGGATCAAAATGTAACGTAGGGTTTCTATTTGCTATAAATAGAACTCTAAAGATTGTAATTTCTTATGCCTCCTCTAAATAATAAATTTAGAATTCTTTACGGAGAGCATCGGTGCCTCTTTTCGATTCAGAAATTCAGATCTGACAAACCTGCTTTGATGATTGGAGAGATGCATCTGTAAGCAGATTTAATTCCTTGCTCTAGTTTAGATTTCAATTCTTTACCCTAGGTAGATTTAAATTCTTGCCATAGATAAATTGCTTAGAGTTAGCTTTGGGGAAGGATTTTGAGAGATGAGATGTAACACCCGAGCCCAATACTACTATTTTCTGTTACTGGTTGAGCGTTAGATATTACTCATTTCATTTAGCTGGCCTGTTTGACACTTGCCGTGAAATTTTATCTGGCTAAGTCATTTCTGCATATAACAAATTTTAGCACCTAAAATAAAATTAAAAATATCTATCTTGGCCTACTCGACACCCCTAGCCGCGTGGTAGCGTCCGTGCATCGAGTTCTCGTCCCGTTCAGCGAAACGGGCGAGTTTGGACGGCTACGCGCGTGTACAGGTGTCCGACTTGGGGGTACTCTTTTTAATCATAAAACATTTCATTTTAAAATTTGGAACCCGCTTAAAATCCTATTATTTAAATTTCAAATTTTTGGACCCAACCCGGACGCGATTTGGAAATGTTTCATTTAGCGCCAAAATCCTAAATTAATAAAATATTCTAAACCATATAAAATTTCGTTTATAAAATATACTTACTATTTTTAAAATCTTTTAAATATTTTACCCACGAATCCTTACTGATTCCAGCCAATCAGCGAGGCAGTTTTCCCGTGGGCCCCCCATTAACTCTTCCTCTCTCTCTTTCTCTGTCTCTCTCTCTACCTTTCTATATCTCTCTCTCTCTCTCTCTAACTCTCTCTCTCCCCTATATTTATAGAATCCCCCCTTCATCCTTTCTTCTTCACGAACTGTAGCCACGCGAGAAACCAGGGACCTAGCCCTAGCCGCCTCTACTGTCGACGCCGCAGGTCCGACGCCGGCGCCGGCGCCACCGTTGCCCTCGCCTCCGCCTCCTCTTTCCAACCTCAACACCTCCTCTTTCTCCCCGTGTGCACGGTGCCGCAGCAACCCCGGATATCCCCCCCCGTGCCTTCTCTGTGCGGCGTGAGACGTCGCCGGCGACCTTCGTCGTCGCCACCCGCGCCACCTTCAGCACCTCCTCATCACTTGCGCAATCCAGCCCCGACCACCTCCTCTCCCTCTCCACCTTCTTTCCCGTTTCCCATACCCGAGCCTTAGCCCATCTCCTGCAACCTCCTCGCCGGCGCCCCACCACCGTCGACCCCATCGCTGTCACGCCCTCTGCAACACCAGTAAGCCCTCTCTCCCCTTCCTCCTTCCATTTTTCCCTCCGGTTTATCCCTTGGCCGTGCATTAATTTTTCCGGTTGTTTTTGTCGCTGTTCGCCGGAATCCGGCCGTGCCGGTGGCGTGTCCTGACGATCCAGTTGAGTGCTCTGACCCGTGAGGTCCCTTGGTTCGTCATTTGGGTTCAATCCGTGAACCGTGCGTCCGTCGCGTGTTTCCCCGCCGACGTTACGTTCCGTTTTCGTGTTCGTCGTTTCGTCAAGGCAAGTATTCGATACGTGCTACATGCTATTACCACTTTATAACTTGCTTTAACATTCATGTGTGGTTTAATGACATATCATTTAGTAAACACCTTACATACCTTGCTTCATGTCAAATAAATTATTTCCTGATAAACCCGTACATAATAGATTGCATTTGATTCACTGCTATGATGCTTTATTGCCAGTTTAGGTTATCAAATATGCATAACCGGCTAAATTACAGTTTGCCACTTTAAACCATATAACTAAGTTTACCTGTTAATCACATTTTACTGTTTAATAGATGATAGCCTTTACACATGTAGTTTCATTATATTCGGACATTCGTAATCAAAGGCTTGATATAACTGTATCGCATCATCATTTAACTATTGCACCGCTAAGCGTACTCAAAACCTGTTAATATAATACAACAGCTGCACTGTATTATTGCACTCTTGTGATCGAATGAAACTGCTTATTGTTATTTAGCTCATTGCTCATTCCATGTTATTAAATACCCTGTTCGATTATATATATATCTGTTTGTGAGCATATCCACGATATTGTTACACCTTGACTTGACTTTGTCACACATGGTATATATTGATACACCTGACATGGTACCTTTACTGTTGACTTGACTTGATGTACCATGACCTGACCTATTACCTGAACTCATGCCTAATGCCAACAAACCTGACATGTAGTCCTCATGGACCATTTCCTGTTGTCTATCCAGACAAACCTGCTGTTACCTGATCCTGTGTTGGCATTAGTTCTTGACTACTGAATACCTGACCTGACACATAACTTGGGGGTATGGGGAAATCAAAGGTGAACCTGACTTGTAACTCGACAGTTCACTACCTGTTCGAGTGTATACATTCCTGTTTTGTGCCTAGCGGCATGTCTCGGCTGCAGCCGGGAATATTGTGGGCGTGATCCCGGGTATGTACAGGATACTATCGAGTATACACATTCCTGTTTTGTGTCTAGCGGCATGTCTCGGTTTCGGCCGAGAACATTGTGGCCGTGATCCCGGGTATGTACGGGATACTATTGAGTTACATTGACGATTCATGAAATTGATTTCAAAGACTTTAGACTAGGAAACCCGATAGAACAGTTTAGTTACCCACTGCACATTACCCTGCACCGCTTGTTTCATATTACTGCTTTATTCATGTTTAGTTCCGCATTGCCTGCTACACTGTTCATATTATATTACTTGATGACGTGACGCGCTGACGTCTGGGTTTTGCATGGCCCAGATTCCGTACCGCTGTTGTAGTCCGAGCAGGAGTACTTCAGCCAGCAGGCTGAGCTGTGAGTTCAGTAGTAGTTAGTTTTATTTCCTGCATTTATTTCCTGATGTGAGCCCGCATTATGGGACACACTTTTCAGTTATTTGCATTGGATCATTTGCTTCCGCATTTATTTATTATTGACTCCTGTTATTCTGGATTATGGACATGTTTTAGATAGTTTTATCTTGTTCTTGATATCCCTACAGCCGTAATGTGACTGTGGATGGATACTTCCTATCCACAGGTAGCATGGTTGGCTATGTCACATGCCTAATCTGTAGGGTTCATAGGCACACTATAGAGGTCTCACAAGGCATCATCCATGCCAATTTCAAATTTTATGGGTGCCGAGAAACCCTAATACGGATCGTTAACTAGAAATTTAGGCGAAAACGAAACTAGTTAACAACTAAACTAAAGGAGAGAGGCTACAACCTTTGTAGATCCGGTTCTCCACTTCCTTAGCTCCACGTAGGCGTCCTCTCGCTGTCCATCTCGAATCCCGAACTCAATCGTCGGCTTCATCGGAGAATAGGGCGGACTAGGTCGTCGGCTTCGTGCCGAAGATGATCTACGTCGAGGCATCACAAGTTCAAGCTCCATCTTCACCAAGTTGTGAAACTTGTGAAGAAAACACCCAAAACAACTTGGCAAGAGGTAGAGGGTGAAGAAATAGGAGGTGGGTTCACTTTAGAATTGGATTTCTCACTCTTTAGCTCAAGGTACCATTAATGGTGTCAAGCTTTTTCTTTTTGAAGAAGAAGAAGAAGATGAAGCTAGAATATGATAAAGGTTAATTAAAATTGAAAAATAAATGAATACTTATCATATACTAACTAAGGTAGAGTGTAGAGAATAGACCATGGTTACTTGGATAGGTTAGGGTTAAGCATGAAGACAAGAATGGTTAAGAAGTCAAAGCTTCATGAAGCTTCAACTAGAAACAAAGAAAGCCACCATCCTTATCATAATCTTTTCAAAATAAATAAACAAAAAAATAAATGAAAAAGCAAAACCCTAATCATCTCTTAACCATGGTTTAATTCTTTACACTTTACCAAATGATCAAGTATCATCAAACATGATACAAACATGTGCATAAAAGTATATCACATATACAACTTGCACATCAAGTGAGAAAATCCATTTAAAGTGAACCAATACTAGTTAATGCAAAGCAATATATCAAATATATAATTATACATTGAATCATTAAATCAACACTTGATTTAACGATCCGGTCATATCGCATATAACCGACTAGTATCCTATGTATCGGCTTATCGAATCAATCCTTGATTCGATATCTAGGTTATGTCGTATATAACCAATCGATACATTCATCGCGAGAATTGAATACGGTATCACATACACGCATTATTCTCGGACCTGCACATATCTCATATGCGCACCTATTTCGTTTCACTTGAGCCAGGAAACCTCTGTGTAGGACTCTAAAGACTCGTCAATACACCGGTAGCAGATGATGATCATATCAAATATCTACAAGCCGCAAGCGGTCTGCTAAACGTAACGGGCATCCGGGTATTGAGCGATCATAAGATCGACGAGCTAGCCCGCTCACACTCCTGTGAATCCAACCAGTAACACTTACCATACAGTCCGGTCTGTTCGTCTGATATGTCGCATATCAAGTCTAGGGGTGGTAAACGTCAGACCCCAATAACCGATAAGTCGTGCCGATGTGAGGCTCATAACGGGTCGAGAAACTACTGGTAACACTTACCAGCAAATCTCTGATCAGCCCTGGCCAGGGACTTCCCTGTTACGGCCAATCGAGCACAGCGCAACATCAACCCCCAATACCGGGAGAGACGAAACCCCTCCTATCGCTCATTGTCTCCATGTGACTCGGGACTGTACCCAAAGACCACCGTTTTGCACGCCCTCATGGACGTGGTAAGGTGGAGATCAAAGCACAGTGGGAATCACACAAGACTCTATGACGATCTCGGGTCTACAGACTAACCTGCACAAGTGTCACCTGAGAACTGCCATCTGACGTGAGGTATAATACCATCTGGGAGTTCCCGGCGAGTCCGTCCAGTGTACCCAGTCTCCACTGAGCACCCATATACCATCTCTGATGTCAAACACCAATGGATGTGGGATCATCCATCGCCCATCTCATGGGTCGAGAAGGGTATACGCTAGTCTACTCTGGTATATCGATGCCCCGTCTCGATACACCCACGACTAGGGACCTTGAAGGATGTACTTATGGACTACCATGTCCCCACTAGTATGATCTGCATCATAGTCCAGGTAGTCAAGTACACATCCTAAGGGCTTTATCAACATGTAACTATAAGACAGTTTAAAGAGACAAGTGTACATGTTAAGATAAAGAGTAACCAGATAGCATACTATCATATCGAGCAAGAAAGTCATCTCTATATATGTCCAAGCATCCAATATAATATACATCATCTGTACAATACTGGCCTCTAGGGCATACATACAACTAACAATCTCCCACTTGCACTAGGGCCAGCTGCTGTAGTATCGCATACCGAGCATCCCGAAGAGTCTCTCAAACTGTATCTGGGGAATGGCCTTTCGTGAGTGGATCCGCCGTGTTGTTCTTCGTGTCAACTCTCCTGACCTCGATCTCCCGGCGATCAACTATCTCCCGGATCAGGTGATATCGTCTCTGAATATGCCTGGATCGCTGATGGGACCTGGGTTCCTTGGCCAAAGCCACCGCTCCATTGTTATCGCAATACAAAGGTATTGGATGCTCAATGGATGGAACCACTCCAAGTTCAATAATGAACTTCTTGATCCAGACAGCCTCTTTAGCAGCATCGTTGGCAGCGATGTATTCAGCCTCCATCGTCGAGTCTGCCACGGTTTCCTGCTTGGAACTCTTCCAGCTAACCGCCCCTCCGTAAAGGGTAAAGACAAATCCCGACTGCGACTTCGAGTCGTCCTTATCACTCTGGAAGCTTGAATCGGTAAAGGACTCCACTTGGAGTTCTCCGTTACCATACACCAAGAGCATCTCTTTAGTCCTTCGTAAGTACTTGAGAATGCTCTTCACAGCTGTCCAGTGACTCTCTCCAGGATCAGCTTGATACCTGCTCACTATACTTAGTGAGTATGCAACATCGGGTCTGGTACATAGCATCGCATACATGATAGAGCCTACAGCCGAAGCATAGGGTATCCCTTGCATGCGAGCTCTCTCCAAATCAGTCTTGGGAGACATCTCTTTGGAGAGAGTGACTCCAGAGATCGTGGGCAAGTTCCCACGCTTGGATTCTTCCATACTAAACCTCTTTAGTATGGTGTCAATGTACCTGGATTGGGACAATCTCAATATCCGTTTGGATCTATCTCTATAGATCCTAATTCCCAATATGCAGGAGGCATCACCAAGATCTTTCATTGAGAATCTTTGTGATAAGAAGAGCTTGACCGATTGCAGCATAGGAATATCATTTCCTATCAAGAGTATGTCGTCCACGTACAATACGAGGAAGACAACCTTACTCTCTGCCACCTTCTTGTAGATACAAGGTTCATCTGGATTTTTGACAAAATCAAACTCTTTGATAACGACATCAAAGCAGATGTTCCAACTCCGCGATGCTTGCTTTAATCCATAAATGGATTTAAGCAGCTTGCACACCTTCCCGCTGCTCCCACTGTCTACGAAGCCCTCTGGCTGAGTCATGTACACGCACTCTTCTAAATCACCATTTAGAAAGGCGGTCTTAACATCCATTTGCCAGATTTCGTAGTCATGATATGCAGCGATGGCAAGCATGATCCGGATGGATTTAAGCATAGCCACTGGAGAAAAGGTTTCGTCATAGTCCACACCTGGTCTTTGACGAAAACCCTTTGCAACAAGTCTAGATTTGAAAGTCTCCACTTTCCCATCTACACCAAGTTTTTTCTTGAAGATCCACTTGCTCCCGATGGGTTTTACCCCTTCAGGAGCAACTTCCAAAGTCCATACTTTGTTGGTGTACATGGATTCCATCTCAGACCGCATAGCATCCAGCCATTTCACTGAGTCCCTACTCGTGATGACCTGCTCGAAGCTAGTTGGGTCATCATCCTCCATGATGCAATCCTCCCTCCCACCATCCATGAGAAAACCGTAGTATCTCTCAGGTGGGCTTGGAACCCTACTAGATCGGCGGAGAGGCTGAGGTTCATTGGGAACTACTGAATCCTCTGGTTCAACCAAATCTTCTGTTGTAGTCTGTATTGCTGGAACCTCTTCCAGTTCTACCTCCTTGCCACTAATCTCTTTTTCAAGAAATTCCGTTTCTAAAAAGGTGGCATGTCGAGAAACAAACACCTTTTGTTCCTCGGTGTGGTAGAAGATATACATGCGCGAATGTTTGGGATATCCAATAAACTTACACAGAATGGACCTTGCCGCGAGTTTGTCCGGATTTTGCGTTTTTACATATGCCGGACAACCCCATATCTTAACATAATTAAGACATGGTCTCTTTCCTTTCTATATCTCATATGGAGTGGTTGGCACGGTTTTAGTGGGAACCATATTGAATAGATCTGCAGCTGTTTCCAGTGCATATCCCCAGAAGGAAATAGGTAACTCAGCTGTGCTCATCATAGAGCGCACCATATCCAATAGGGTGCGGTTCCTCCGTTCTGATACACCGTTGTGCTGTGGTGTATATGGAGGAGTCAGCTGAGAGAGAATCCCATTCTCTTTTAGGAAGTCCAGGAATTCATTGCTTAAGTATTCTCCTCCTCGATCAGATCGAAGGATTTTAATACTTTTTCCGGTTTGGTTCTCGACTTCTTGTTTATATTCTCTAAATTTCTCAAAAGCTTCTAATTTGTGTTTCATCAGGAACACATATCCGAATCTAGAGAGATCGTCAGTGAATGTAATGAAGTACGAAGAACCATCCCTGGCATGTGTAGACATGGGACCGCATACATCACTATGTATCAGTCCCAAGAGTTCGGTAACTCTTTCTCCATGTCCCGTAAACGGAGTTTTGGTCATCTTGCCTTTGAGACATGATTGGCAAGTATCATAAGATGAAAATTCAAACGGATTTAAATATCCATCCTTATGCAACTTAGCTAATCGTGTCGCATTGATGTGACCCAGTCTACAATACCACAAGAAGGATTCGTTCAGTTCTGAACTCTTCCTCTTGTGTGTGTTTGTTATGCTCAGAACTGTTGATTGATTTAGAACATAAATGCCATTGCACAACGTGCCTGATCCAACCAACTTTTGGTTACGGAAAATGTTCATAACATTATCCTGTAATACAAAATTATATCCCTCTTTACTCAACAAAGAAACCGATATAATGTTGCATATCAGGTTCGGCATGTAATAGCATTCGTTCAGAACCAATGTATTACCAGTTGGTAATACAAAGTGATATTCCCCGACAGTCTTAGCTGCAACAATTGCACCATTTCCAACTCTAATGTCTTTATCACCTTCTCCAAGTTCTTTACCTTTCCTTAGCTCATGTAACTGATTACATATATGGTATCCTGACCCGGTATCTAATACCCAGGACGTAGAGAAAATAGAGAACAGTTCTCTGTAACGAACACACCCGAAGAAAATGCATCAACATGTACTTTCTTCATTCGGGTGGCATGGGAATCCTGGTATTCCCCTATATCCTGTTCATTCCTATAACTCTTATAAGAAAGAACGGAACCAACGTTCCCCAGCATAGTATAACATGCGGGTTCGGTCAATACATCCATATTATTATCTTCATTAGGGCATGAAATGGTCGCTACCTGGAGAGAGAGAGAAGAAAACACTTTAGCGTATGCTCGTGCAAGATCAGATTGGTTATTATCTTATCTAATCAGGATGGCTCCCACTGCTTTTTATCAAATCTTCCTTCAAACCCTAAAAGCAAAGATTAGCCGGGATTAATTACACACTACAAGTTCGCCAATCTTTCAGCTAGGCCAGTGTCGGTACTTTGAGGGAGGTCCCCCGTGCTTTCGCACGAACCTAATTAATGTAAACCTCGTTTTCCCAGAGGCGTAACCTCGTTAACACCTTTCTAGACACCTACTTGATCGGCTAATTGTAATGTGTAAAACTCTCCCAGGAGTAACTCTTACTCGTTGCGGGTATCGGGATCCAACTATCTCATAGAAGGTATGCAATCTCATTGCAAATTTCAACATTTGAAATTCCCGATAATATTTTGCCCCTAGAGTCCTATGACATTGACGCAGGCCAACAAACCATAGTGCGCTAGTCAAGTTCAACCCGTCATTTCCTGATTGAATTAAACCCACCCGTACGACCCTTGACGCAGGCCAACAAAGCCGCACGACTACCCTAATCCAATCTGCATCATATGCATAAGTAGGTAAATACTAGTTAGCTACCGCACACTACGCCTTGACGCAGGCCAACAAACGTAGCACGAATACTAACTACTACTTATCTGAAATGACGGAGGGCTATGCAGGTTTTTCTGAAAACCATGAGCGTAATAAACTTGATATCGTTGTAGAATCAAATGAAGTTTTTAAAATGGAGCGATTTTGAGGCTTTTCTAGTTTTGCTAAAGGGGTCACTCCCGGTGAAGGGATCGTCGGCCCTTTCCTCGTCGAATGAGGTGCGGGATATATCATATATATCGCTATGCAAAGCAAAACTCAAAAACAATCAAAAGCAAACCGAGTGTGTAGCATCTGCCAGTTATTGCTAAATGAGTCACTCCCGGTGAAGGGATCTCGGTCCTTTCCTCATCGAATAAGGTGCAGGGTATATCATATATACCGCTATGCAAAGCAAGAACTGTAGCTACCTATTTTATTTAAAATTTGATTCTACAACATCATTTGGTTTCTTTTCTTTCATTAATCACATTAATGAAGTCCCATCATTTAAATACCTAAACATCACAGATAAATACGACGTACACTTATGCCATCCGCATTCGCCTCGATATCCCCTCGTGCACCGTTAGGTTAGGTAACTAACGACAGAGCAGGGCAGGGCTAGTGCGGGTGCAAAACATAAGTAACGTCTATATAATATATCATATATACTATATACTGTATCTATCACAGAACATCACATGATCACATCACAGATATCGCAGCAGAATGAATATATGAAACATTGGATATACTAGGACGTCCGTGTTTTCAATACGAGCCAGTATAAAACACGGATTCCACGGTCGTGATAAATAGCCAATCCCACACCCCTAGACCCCTACGAGAGGGGCAAGCAACCCTACCAATTCTAGGGTTAGGAGACCCGGACTCGACTCCAACTTTTCCCCTGCCGGAAAATTTCCATGTGTTGGATTTTTCAATGGTTTAAGGACGTTCTGAGTAGTGCAAGTAACGCGATGGTCCCTCTAGAAGACAACAAATCTTAACTCGATTATGTGACCGTCTTGAACTGCCCTTTGAACCTTCGGGTTTGGGGCAGTACGGCGTGCCACATGTGAGGCGTTGGCTTGACCCTTCTACGGCTGGACCGTTGGTACTGAGGCATGAAGTGAATGTCGTTGAACCTATTTCATGTGTTGGACGGTTTCGGGAAAACTTGGGTGTTCGAATATTCGATCGGAAAGTTTAATATTTTCTATTTATCTGGAAAGGGATACAATAATTGGAATTCACAAACAGTTATGAGTTAACCGAATGAATGTTATAAATCTAGCGGTTTAGCCTCACTGGATATTGAAAAGAGTTTTCGATAATGGGACTAAAATGCGGAGTTTATAACTGTTAGGCATGTGATGTCTAAGTATTTCATTTGATTAGGCATGTGATGTCTAAAGAGGTTGCGGATTCCAACTGTTGTAGTTTTACACTTTCTTTTCTGTGACCGTAAGTGTAATATGTGATATCGCCGGTTTCGTTGCTATATCCAATATAACATATCCAGCAACACATAACATCACATGTCATCAACGTAAGTAAACATGCGTATCCCAATTGTCGTTGACATATCCAATATAACATATCCAGCAACACATGAAATAGGTTCAACGACATTCACTTCATGCCTCAGTACCAACGGTCCAGCCGTAGAACGGTCAAGCCAACGCCTCACATGTGGCACGCCGTACTGCCCCAAACCCGAAGGTTCAAAGGGCAGTTCAAGACGGTCACATAATCGAGTTAAGGTTTGTTGTCTTCTAGAGGGACCATCGCGTTACTTGCACTACTCAGAACGTCCTTAAACCATTGAAAAATCCAACACAAGGAAATTTTCCGACAGGGGAAAAGTTGGGTATTTATATCCGGTCGAACTTTTTAACATATTCTAAAGTTATCCGGAAAGCCACATAGACAAGATTTGATAATCTGATCGAATCGTCGATTCCCAATAAAACCCCAGAACACTCAACTCTTGAGTCAAATTAAAAATTCCCAGAAAATTCAGCATAATGAAATAGTAATTACTGTGCAAAACGGAGTGATGATGTCATCATTTTTCCGCGGAACCGCCGCAGAAGCCAGACTTCTGCCGCGGTTCCGCCACACTCATTACTGTTCATGGGATAAATTTTGCATCGTAATTCATAGATTTCCCTGCTGAATTTTTTAAGCATTTTTAATATGGAAAAATCCCAGATTTTAGAAAAAGTCCAGAGAGCACTTGGGTTTTAGGGTTTCGGGTTCGTTCGGGTTTCAAACGTCGTCTAGACTTCGTCTAAGGCTCTAGCTAGGCACTGATACCACTGTAGGGTTCATAGGCACACTATAGAGGTCTCACAAGGCATCATCCATGCCAATTTCAAATTTTATGGGTGCCGAGAAACCCTAATACGGATCGTTAACTAGAAATTTAGGCGAAAACGAAACTAGTTAACAACTAAACTAAAGGAGAGAGGCTACAACCTTTGTAGATCCGATTATCCACATCCTTATCTCCACGTAGGCGTCCTCTCGCTGTCCATCTCGAATCCCGAACTCAATCGTCGGCTTCATCGGAGAATAGGGCGGACTAGGTCGTCGGCTTCGTGCCGAAGATGATCTACGTCGAGGCATCACAAGTTCAAGCTCCATCTTCACCAAGTTGTGAAACTTGTGAAGAAAACACCCAAAACAACTTGGCAAGAGGTAGAGGGTGAAGAAATAGGAGGTGGGTTCACTTTAGAATTGGATTTCTCACTCTTTAGCTCAAGGTACCATTAATGGTGTCAAGCTTTTTCTTTTTGAAGAAGAAGAAGAAGATGAAGCTAGAATATGATAAAGGTTAATTCAAATTGAAAAATAAATGAATACTTATCATATACTAACTAAGGTAGAGTGTAGAGAATAGACCATGTTTACTTGGATGGGTTATGGTTAAGCATGAAGACAAGAATGGTTATGAAGTCAAAGCTTCATGAAGCTTCAACTAGAAACAAAGAAAGCCACCATCCTTATCATAATCTTTTCAAAATAAATAAACAAAAAAATAAATGAAAAAGCAAAACCCTAATCATCTCTTAACCATGGTTTAATTCTTTACACTTTACCAAATGATCAAGTATCATCAAACATGATACAAACATGTGCATAAAAGTATATCACATATACAACTTGCACATCAAGTGAGAAAATCCATTTAAAGTGAACCAATACTAGTTAATGCAAAGCAATATATCAAATATATAATTATACATTAAATCATTAAATCAACACTTGATTTAACGATCCGGTCATATCGCATATAACCGACTAGTATCCTATGTATCGGCTTATCGAATCAATCCTTGATTCGATATCTTCATTTTTCATGAAGAAACCTCACTCAAAAATGCAATAAAAAACCATACAAACTCACACCAACTCCAAATCCAAGCTTTACCCATTTCTCCTTGGCCTATTCTAACTTGGATCTTGGAGGAAAGTTGATGTTTTGGAGGCTAATTTCTAAGCTAGATCTCTAGAATTGGGAGGTAAAAATCTTAACCTATGTCTTCATGGTTGGTTAATTACTCCAATTTAATTGAATTTGGTGTGTAATTTGGATTCAATTTCAACACTTGAATTTTCAAGAGAAGACTTTGAATTAAAAAGATAGGGTTTGGATTCAATTAGAGTGGTTGTCACTTACTTAAGGTTACAATGAGTAGATTAACATGTTAATGCTATGCAAAACTTAATCTTGTTGCTTATTGCTAATTGTAACATTTAAAATACCCAAATTAAGTTTTTTTTAAGCAAACTAGGTTTTTAGAAATTTATTTAAATGTGAGATTAAAATCTAGTAAGGGTATTCATGACTTTATTAAAATTTTAAATTATTTAGTTCATGCAAAACCAAGCTTAATTGTTGAATTGTGAATTTTGCTTTAAAAAGTGTTTAAATGTGATATTTTGCAAACTAGAATTTTGGGTTTAATAAAAATTGACGAGATAAAATTATGGAAATGGTTTATATGACTTAGTTATGATATTTAGTGGATATTATGGCCATTAGTTTTGATAAAACATCAAGTTTCGAATTAAAACGAAAATTAAGCGCTTTCTAGGTTTTCGGAAATAAATCGATTTGATTTATTTTGGGGTTTTGATGAGTTGCAATCTACTTAATATTAAAATTAGTGATTGTGAAAACACGATTGGGGTGTTTGGGTTTTTCTCGATGGGTTGATGTTTGTACATCGACATCGAGGGCTGGTTTGGCTATTCTTGCATGCGTAGGCGATAGGTTTTGACCTATGCGTGATACGCGTACCGATTTGGTTTTCGTACACCGTTTCGATTTCAAATTGGGTTTTTATGCGATACGATACGTTGTAACATGTAGGTACCCCCATGTGGACTTCGAGACGACAAGCAAACACGTGGTGACGTCGGCACCGGCGAGCGAGGACTAGGTGAGTAGATTTATATCTATGGGGAGAAGTCGGGTGGATGGCGTATAGCACCCCCGCAGTCCGTGGTGGTGTATACGGATGCGTATACACACCAACAATTATTATATGTTATTTGGGATTAATAACGATGTTTAGGATGGATATTTGGTGTTCTTGGATATTTAGTGTCGCGAAACCCTAGAGTAGTGGTCGCACCACACATGCACACACCAACCCATACTTGCATACCTTCTTCTTTCATTTGTGCTTATACGGGAATATATAGTTATGTGTTCACATAGGTATGGGACTATGTGTTCACATACGGATTTGAGGATGATACTTGGGTTTGAGATGAGTCGATGAGATTTGTATTGAGGTTGTGAATTCGGTGATATGGCAGGATTCGTATTTGAGATACGACATAACGTTGTAGCGGGTCCTTGACGTAGTGTTTCACACACGTCCATGCATACTTAGGCGGTATCAGTATTGTACTAGACGTAGATCAGTACCCCGATCATGATATTTGATAAAGTGGATACCAGGTGAATAGTATGATGAATGTGATATTGACCCGTACCCAGATTTGGGGATGCCGTACGACGGATTTACGTACGAGCTATATATTGATGATTGATCCGCACTCTTGACTTGGGATGTCTGATTATAGATATGGTATCAGATATGATATTATTGAGGCGGGATCACCGACTAATATATATACAGGTATGTATATGTATCGACTCAGATGTTAGGCGGTTTTCTTACCTGTAGTCCAGCTTGTTAGTTTAGCCTTTAGTTTAGTTTAGTTGTTAGATTAGATTCGATTCTTACCTATTTCAAAAACTAACGAATCGTGGGTATTTTAAAGGACAGCCCAAGGGATCTTACGGATATTTCAAAAGACGTATCTTTTCATAAAAACACCGTAGCCCCTATTTTCAAAACCCCATGATTCGTGTTATTTCAAAAGGCACCATTTGTAGGACTTATATTAGATTAATGCAGGTTAGTTACAGTTGCGTCTAGTATTCAGCTCCCGCTTATTATTGTGGTTCGCTTCGCATCGCATACTTATGTTATAATTTCTTATTGCAATGTTGATATCATATTGTTAGGACACCAGCACCATTACCGATGATGCGTATGTACCACGTACACTTACTTGCCGGCTCACACACATCTTCATCGGTAATTGACATGTCACGTACACCTTAGAAAATATTATTGCTTGACTTAGCTTGTTAGTTAGTAATTTGACATGATATTAGTGTACCTGCCTTATATGCCAGCTTAACATTGTAGTTATTACTTGTCACTTCATGCATACTGTTATTCATTGTTATGCCTATATTCATGGTTTTACATGCTGTTGATGATTTGGATTCGGATTTCCATGAAATTTTCTGGATTTGGGGGGGAAAACCGCAAAACTTATATAAACTGATTTCTCTCTTTTTAAATAAAAAGTGCGTTTTTTTCCCATGATGTATGAGTCGTCCACCATGAGTTTGCTGATGGATTTCGAGACCCGATTCGAGGAGACGGATGAACCGTTTCGGGTATATGGTGGACCCGGTAAGGTACCCCGGGGCAAGAAGCGCGTGATGATGACGATGTGAGCCTGGCAGGGGAGCACTACCTACCGGTGATTTTACCCGACGCGTCGGATATCCGGAGGATATCGTCGTGGTCTTGAGATGGATGGTAGCGGCCGGTCTGGACTGACGGCGCCCTAGATATTGTGATTGAGACATGGAGATTTCGAGATATTAAGGTACAGAGACTGTGATACAGAGATATCGAGATATTGGGATTACGTTTTGTGCCGATGCTAGGCACTGTTTTATGCTGATTTCATTATGATACCTCATTTTAAAAATAGAAAGGAAATCTCACTAAATTATGAAAACAGTTCTTCATTTACATGTATTCTGTTTTCATGTATTCATACCTCATTCATATGATATATTGCTACCTGAGGCACGGACACGGGCATATGAGATTACACTCGGGTTAGATATTTACCCTAGCCTTGTTATAGGTTGCATGTTATATATATAATTGAGGATATATTATGATCATTGACCTAGGTTGCGTTATTTATGCGATTTTCTTTCCGTAGATGTTTTTCTATTCACGAGTTGGCAACTCACCCCCGTTGTGCCCCAGTTTTCTTGCAGGTTTGCCGTACAGGTTTCATTATGGCTTGCGGGCATAGTTTCCTTCGGGTGATTTGCTAGTAGGTGGGTTTACTTGTATCGTACCCCCATTATATATCTTGTATATTATTATTCTGTTGTATCTAGAAGTCCATCAACCAAACATGTATTTATTTTGGGATAGAGACCAGTGATGTTATTCCTTCGACCTTAGAGTCGCGCGTTTTATTTCTGTGGTTTCCTTGTGGTTCTGAGTTTTCTTTTGAATTTTGATCCTCGCCGTTGGCGTTGTATATTATATTGCTTGTGTGGTTGTGACCGTCGATTGACGAAGAGCTAGCTCCCGCTTGGGGATGCCTTTTATTGATTTCGTATACTATTCATGTTGTATCCCGTTTGGGGGCCAGTATTTACAAAGGAGACTCTGCCGAAATTTTCAGTAAATTTTTGATGTTTTTAGAAACCCGCATAATTCGGCTTATGCTATTAAAACTACTTATTTAAATTGGTTTTCCTTCACTCTACTACTTTTCTTGGTTTGCATTTCTGGGTTTTCGGCTTACTTGGATTACATACGCCTCGAGATGTTTCGTAGTTTAAGTGCCGGTCATGTTCCGTACTTTCGGGACGTGACAAAGTTGGTATCAGAGCGTTAGGTTTTACCTTCGGAGCGTAGGATGACCCTTGGTTGATGGAATAGGTGACTAAAGTAGAGTGACGTACCGTAGGTATGTTCCGCGGCATATTTACGATACGCTACTCCACTTAAGAAGCCTTAGGATGTACATTTCTTTGCTCAGTATTATATTCATTCCGATCTAGCCTCATCAATACCAGTTATGGTTTTGCTGCCACGATTACGGGCAGGGAGAGCTACAGCTAGAGTTGCGGTCAGCACGAGCTCGTCACGAACGAGGACTGACCAGGGCGAAATTCCGGCTACACACGATTGTGGAGATGTGTCTTTTTACGGTGTTTTCGCGCCACGAGCGTTGGATGGGTCGCCGTATGAGATTACTCGGATGTGCCGATCAGTACCGGAGGATCAAGCCACTGATAGAGGCCAGCCAGATTTTGATGACCGTTGGAGTATTGCTTACTCACGATGATGGAGGCACTGTTCAGCATGCAGACGAGTGAGCCAGCTATTGCTGCGAACGACGAGATATCGCCCCAGATGTTGGAGCTATTGCAGTACGAGTTGTACTAAGAGATGATAGAAGGTCGCTAGTCACCGAGGATGAATGACTAGGACATGTGGTTCGTTCGCCTACCCCGATGCGAGGTCATCAGATAGATTGATTCCAGCTAGAGACGACTTCACGCGGAGACGTTAGGAGTCGACAGAGACGATCGATTGTCAGAAACCTATTATTCAAAGTTTAAAGTAGTCGGAAAGACATGCAGGCAATTCTATGGTCCCTCTAGAAGAATGAAACCCTAACTCGACTTAATGACCGTGTGAAAGTCTTTGAACCTTCGGGTTTGCGGCAGTTCTACGGCGCCATTAGTGAGGCTTGGTTTGCCCTTCTACGGCTGGACCGCCGATGCTGTGGTATGTACCCGATACTATTAAACTGTGCCCAAGATGTTGAGCTCTTGGGGGATTATGAGGTTTTGACAATCGATTGAATGGTTCGACTTAATTCGGATGCTAGGTGGTGAGATGCATTTCTTGGGAGTCTTCCGATACGAGGATAGCCGTTGGAGCTCAGTCCATGCAGCCGCGACGAGACGAGTCCAAAGCAGACGACATTAGAGAAAAGTGAAGTAAGAGATTCGTACTAGATCTAGATGAGATGACGTTCCACTCCGCCGACATCAGAGATGCGATGCGCATGCTGAGGCATGGTACATGGATTTACCTTCCAGAAGGAGTTGCGATGAGTATGTAGTCGTTCCAGAGCAAGATGCAGATATAGGAAAGGACGATGACTTCCGGACAGTTGGCAGAGACGAGACATGGAAGAGACCGTGAGCAGGATTCCTTCTAGGACACTGCTGCAATGATACTTGCACCCAGGATCAGATGTGTCACGTACATTCAGAGAGCCAGAGGCCGACGCCAGTGATATGCTGTCTTATGAGTGGTCGCGATGATTGACCGGGAGATGACAAGAGACGTGCCAGAACGGGATCATCCCCGTTAGCACACCTGACAGGGCCGATGAGCCGATGGACCGAGAGATTGGTAATTCACAGTGAAGACCTTGACCCAGGAGTGGTCATTGTTACGCACACCAGCAGGCCAGAGTTCATGATCATCGACGAGACGTCCCACTAGTGACCGCGACAGTTGGCCAGAGATTCTTGAGTATGTGCTTGAGCGGGACTATTCCGCCATACTAGATTTCGATGTTTTGGGGTGAATTATTCGCATGATTTGGTTTTGATGATTGAGGATTTACGATTTTCGCACATTCGTTGCACTTGATATCGTTTTCGTGCTTTGGTTTCACATGTTTGTGATTTTACGGTTTTAGACATTTGAGTTGATTTTGTGCGTATGCACGCACACGATTTGGTTCCTGCACTCTGTATAGTTTATATATGCTTGCAGTGCAGTAATACGCCTTTTGTGCACTTAGATGCACTGGACTTCGATTTCGATTGTGATACTCGATATTTGTTTTGTGCACCTTGTGCACCTGATTTGATTTTGTGCATGTTCGGCGCTTGATGCTGGATTTCATGATTTCGTGCACGATGGATGCACCTGATTTGGATTTTCGCGCATGTTGAGTGCATGTCTTGAGATGCGATTTTGGTGCACACCAGATGCACTAAATCGAGATTTTTCGTGCATGTCAGATGCACCTGATTTTGCTGTTAGGCACGTACGTTGCCTATGACCGATGTTGTGTGCACAACCATTGCACCTTGATGTTGTTTTGTGCACCTGCTTGGCACATGTATGGATTTTGATTTCCGTGCGCACCGGACGCACAGGGTTTTCATACGCACTTTTGGATTGATTCTATGGAGTAGTACGTTTTATGATATTTGCCATGTGTCTTCGTACTGGGCAGGACTAGTCAGAGGACAGTACCTGAATGTATTTTGCATGCATTGATAGTTATTGAAGGGATTTCCAAAAAGCGAGCTATAGCCTCAGTATTTACCTACGTGTCTGATATGACACGAAATGTTTAAAACAAGGAGACCCTTCTAAATTGTTTCCAAAACGGCGGAACGTACATATTTAACAAAGGATATATATATATGTAGTTATTTTCTTACAATAGACGTCCGCCACTGTGCAGTGCTGCGAGCATCGCACAGCGATTTGAAAAAGGTTTGTCATGCATTGCTTCTAGATGCTTTAATGATGTATATCATATTAATTTTCGTTTTGGATCTTGACATTTGTGTCTTTACCATGACTCCGATGATTGCGGGATGCTTGACGGAGTTTTGATTTTGGAGTTATATGCTCATTTTTCATGCGCATGCGCTGCGCTACGATTCGTTTGATATATTTTTGATTTCGGAGCCCCGATGACTTGATGGTGTTGCTTAGATATTTTTGTATTTGGGGGGAGTTTGAATTTAAATTCGGGGACCGAATTTCTTTAAGGGGGGAAGATTGTAACGTTTTGAAAATCGTTTCGGTAAAATTTCGAAAAAAACGGTAAAATAAGGGGGTTTTCTGTAAAAAGTCAAAATGCAAATATCTTTATTATAAAATTAAATATATATATTCTAGCTATGTAATTGCTAGTATTTGGTGTTTATTGAGCCACTGGTGAAATTTCAAATTTTCTGAAAAAAAATATTATTTTAATATTATTTTAAGCCGTCACTAATACATTTAATTATGGAAAATAAAAAATTGGAATGAGTTGAAACAAATTTTGTGCATCATAAAACATTAAACAAAATTTTATCATGTGGTTTTTGAAACGAAATCGGTTGCCAAAACGGTTTAGAAATTATTGAAGAAAAAAGGCTTTTTTTAGTGTAAATGGATGTTTGGGTGTTATATTTATCATTTTTCATCACCCCACACCAACACCCACACTCACACACCCCCATTTACCTCTCCCCTTAGCTGAATTCAGCAGCCCCCACCCTTTTCCCCACTTGAATTTGAAGAGAAAAGCAAAAGAAAAGAAAAGGGAATTAATAAAGAATGGAGGATGACTTTGTTGACTTGGACCTTTCTACTTGCACCCACACATTCTCTCTCCTTCACCCCTCTCCATTTCAGCCGAGCCTCTTCCCTAAATCCAGCAGTAACCCTCCTCAAAATCTTCATTTTTCATGAAGAAACCTCACTCAAAAATGCAATAAAAAACCATACAAACTCACACCAACTTCAAATCCAAGCTTTACCCATTTCTCCTTGGCCTATTCTAACTTGGATCTTGGAGGAAAGTTGATGTTTTGGAGGCTAATTTCCAAGCTAGATCTCTAGAATTGGGAGGTAAAAATCTTAACCTATGTCTTCATGGTTGGTTAATTACTCCAATTTAATTGAATTTGGTGTGTAATTTGGATTCAATTTCAACACTTGAATTTTCAAGAGAAGACTTTGAATTAAAAAGTTAGGGTTTGGATTCAATTAGAGTGGTTGTCACTTACTTAAGGTTACAATGAGTAGATTAACATGTTAATGCTATGTAAAACTTAATCTTGTTGCTTATTGCTAATTGTAACATTTAAAATACCCAAATTAAGTTTTTTTTAAGCAAACTAGGTTTTTAGAAATTTATTTAAATGTGAGATTAAAATCTAGTAAGGGTATTCATGACATTATTAAAATTTTAAATTATAGTTTACTACTTTAGTTCATGCAAAACCAAGCGTAATTGTTGAATTGTGAATTTTGCATTAAAAAGTGTTTAAATGTGATATTTTGCAAACTAGAATTTTGGGTTTAATAAAAATTGACGAGATAAAATTATGGAAATGGTTTATATGACTTAGTTATGATATTTAGTGGATATTATGGCCATTAGTTTTGATAAAACATCAAGTTTCAAATTAAAACGAAAATTAAGCGCTTTCTAGGTTTTCGGAAATAAATCGATTTGATTTATTTTGGGGTTTTGATGAGTTGCAATCTACTTAATATTAAAATTAGTGATTGTGAAAACACGATTGGGGTGTTTGGGTTTTTCTCGATGGGTTGATGTTTGTACATCGACATCGAGGGTTGGTTTGGCTATTCTTGCATACGTAGGCGATAGGTTTTGACCTATGCGTGATACGCGTACCGATTTGGTTTTCGTACGCCGTTTCGATTTCAAATTGGGTTTTTATGCGATACGATACGTTGTAACATGTAGGTACCCCCATGTGGACTTCGAGACGACAAGCAAACACGTGGTGACGTCGGCACCGGCGAGCTAGGACTAGGTGAGTAGATTTATATCTACGGGGAGAAGTCGGGTGGATGGCGTATAGCACCCCCGCAATCCGTGGTGGTGTATACGGATGCGTATACACACCAACAATTATTATATGTTATTTGGGATTAATAACGATGTTTAGGATGGATATTTGGTGTTCTTGGATATTTAGTGTCGCGAAACCCTAGAGTAGTGGTCGCACCACACATGCACACACCAACGCATACTTGCATACCTTCTTCTTTCATTTGTGCTTATACGGGAATATATAGTTATGTGTTCACATGGGTATGGGACTATGTGTTCACATACGGATTTGAGGATGATACTTGGGTTTGAGATGAGTCGATGAGATTTGTATTGAGGTTGTGAATTCGGTGATATGGCAGGATTCGTATTTGAGATACGACATAACGTTGTAGCGGGTCCTTGACGTAGTGTTTCACACACGTCCATGCATACTTAGGCGGTATCAGTATTGTACTAGACGTAGATCAGTACTCCGATCATGATATTTGATAAAGAGGATAACAGGTGAATAGTATGATGAATGTGATATTGACCCGTACCCAGATTTGGGGATGCCGTACGACGGATTTACGTACGAGCTATATATTGATGATTGATCCGCACTCTTGACTTGGGATGTCTGATTATAGATATGGTATCAGATATGATATTATTGAGGCGGGATCACCGACTAATATATATACAGGTATGTATATGTATCGACTCAGATGTTAGGCGGTTTTCTTACCTGTAGTCCAGCTTGTTAGCTTAGCCTTTAGTTTAGTTTAGTTGTTAGATTAGATTCGATTCTTACCTATTTCAAAAACTAACGAATCGTGGGTATTTTAAAGGACAGCCCAAGGGATCCTACGGATATTTCAAAAGACGTATCTTTTCATAAAAACACCGTAGCCCCTATTTTCAAAACCCCATGATTCGTGTTATTTCAAAAGGCACCATTTGCAGGACTTATATTAGATTAATGCAAGTTAGTTACAGTTGCATCTAGTATTCAGCTCCCGCTTATTATTGTGGTTCGCTTCGCATCGCATACTTATGTTATAATTTCTTATTGCAATGTTGATATCATATTGTTAGGACACCAGCACCATTACCGATGATGCGTATGTACCACGTACACTTACTTGCCGGCTCACACACATCTTCATCGGTAATTGCCATGTCACGTACACCTTAGAAAATATTATTGCTTGACTTAGCTTGTTAGTTAGTAATTTGACATGATATTAGTGTACCTGCCTTATATGCCAGCTTAACATTGTAGTTATTACTTGTCACTTCATGCATACTGTTATTCATTGTTATGCCTATATTCATGGTTTTACATGCTATTGATGATTTGGATTCGGATTTCCATGAAATTTTCTGGATTTGGGGGGAAAACCGCAAAACTTATATAAACTGATTTCTCTCTTTTTAAATAAAAAGTGCGTTTTTTTCCCATGATGTATGAGTCGTCCACCATGAGTTTGCTGATGGATTTCGAGACCCGATTCGAGGAGACGGATGAACCGTTTCGGGTACATGGTGGACCCGGTAAGGTACCCCGGGGCAAGAAGCGCGTGATGATGATGATGTGAGCCTGGCAGGGGAGCACTACCTACCGGTGATTTTACCCGACGCGTCGGATATCCGGAGGATATCGTCGTGGTCTGGAGATGGATGGTAGGGGCCGATCTGGACTGACGGCGCCCTAGATATTGTGATTGAGACATGGAGATTTCGAGATATTGAGGTACAGAGACTGTGATACAGAGATATCGAGATATTGGGATTACGTTTTGTGCCGATGCTAGGCACTGTTTTATGCTGATTTCATTATGATACCTCATTTTAAAAATAGAAAGGAAATCTCACTAAATTATGAAAACAGTTCTTCATTTACATGTATTCTGTTTTCATGTATTCATACCTCATTCATATGATATATTGCTACCTGAGGCACGGACACGGGCACATGAGATTACACTCGGGTTAGATATTTACCCTAGCCTTGTTATAGGTTGCATGTTATATATATAATTGAGGATATATTATGATCATTGACCTAGGTTGCGTTATTTATGCGATTTTCTTTCCGTAGATGTTTTTCTATTCACGAGTTGGCAACTCACGCCCGTTGTGCCCCAGTTTTCTTGCAGGTTTGCCGTACAGGTTTCATTACGGCTTGCGGGCATAGTTTCCTTCGGGTGATTTGCTAGTAGGTGGGTTTACTTGTATCGTACCCCCATTATATATCTTGTATATTATTATTCTGTTGTATCTAGAAGTCCATCAACCAAACATGTATTTATTTTGGGATAGAGACCAGTGATGTTATTCCTTCGACCTTAGAGTCGCGCGTTTTATTTCTGTGGTTTCCTTGTGGTTTTGAGTTTTCTTTTGAATTTTGATCCTCGCCGTTGGCGTTGTATATTATATTGCTTGTGTGGTTGTGACCGTCGATTGACGAAGAGCTAGCTCCCGCTTGCGGATGCCTTTTATTGATTTCGTATACTATTCATGTTGTATCCCGTTTGGGGGCCAGTATTTACAAAGGAGACTCTGCCGAAATTTTCAGTAAATTTTTGATGTTTTTAGAAACCCGCATAATTCGGCTTATGCTATTAAAACTACTTATTTAAATTGGTTTTCCTTCACTCTACTACTTTTCTTGGTTTGCATTTCTGGGTTTTCGGCTTACTTGGATTACGTACGCCTCGAGACGTTTCGTAGTTTACATGCCGGTCATGTTCCGTACTTTCGGGACGTGACATGTACACATTCCTGTTTTGTGCCTAGCGGCATGTCTCGGTTTCGGCCGAGAACATTGTGGTCGTGATCCCGGGTATGTACGGGATACTATTGAGTTACATCGACGATTCATCAAATTGATTTCAAAGACTTTAGACTAGGAAACCCGATAGAACAGTTTAGTTACCCACTGCACATTACCCTGCACCGCTTGTTTCATATTACCGCTTTATTCATGTTTAGTTCTGCATTGCCTGCTACACTGTTCATATTATATTACTTGATGACGTGACGCGCTGACGTCTGGGTTTTGCATGGCCCAGATTCCGTACCGCTGTTGCAGTCCGAGGAGGAGTACTTCAGCCAGCAGGCTGAGCTGTGAGTTCAGTAGTAGTTAGTTTTATTTCCTGCATTTATTTCCTGATGTGAGCCCGCATTATGGGACACACTTTTCAATTATTTGTATTGGATCATTTGCTTCCGCATTTATTTATTATTAACTCCTGTTATTCTGGATTATGGACATGTTTTAGATAGTTTTATCTTGTTCTTGATATCTCTACAGCCGTAATGTGACTGTGGATGGATACTTCCTACCCACAGGTAGCATGGTTGGCTATGCCACATGCCCAATCTAGCGTACTCTGGAAAGCGGGGGCATGACATGAGATCTCTCATCCCTTTCTTACCCATAATATATTTTCAATAGGACTCCATGTATATACACACACACCGCGCCCTACGGCACCCTATCCCTCGAGGTAGCGGTGATACCGTAGTATAAAAGCCCGGTTGCGCGCATTTTCCATGGAGGTTAGGGTAAGGATCTCTAAAGGAAGGACAAGAACCTAGAGGAAGGAACACCTTCCCAAATGGATCTAATCCCCTTTATTGATAATTACCATAACACCTCATAGATCTTCATTCGGGTGTAGAAAGCGTTGAGATTTACTTGCATTTCCAAACCATCTCTAAACCTAACCCTAACAAGACTAGATCTAGATAATCGTACTATAGAATAATTAGGATTTTAGATTTAATAATAAATCCGAACACCCTTCGGAATTAACTCGTTAGCGCGATTAGGAGATTCACAACATCCCTGTAGACCGACCCGTATTCACCGGCTAGCTTCATGAGACGCCGTTCTTGATTGCGGTAATAGATAGTTTTTGACATACGAATCAAATGGAGCCGTTGCCGAGGATGGCGTGTTATTTCCTTTTTGCAATTTCGGGTTAATCAAAATAAAAAAAATCATAAAAATCTGAAAAATCACAAAAAATTATAAAAATATATCAATTGTTATTTTTTTTGGAAAGGATACTTTGTTGTGTGAAATCTTGCAGGAACAATTGATACGGATCTAGAGATTTCCAGAAAGCAAAACATCGGAACAGAAGCGATTTTAAATAACAGAACAGTGAAATTTTTCTGGAGATCTAAATCCCCCATCATGCCGCGTTTCCGCGGCCAAAACCTGCCTTAGGCCGCGGAAACGCGGCCGTCTTGTCGAGTCGTCGCACGGAAAAAATTCTGGGGACTCGTGCCCGCTTCTTCACCGCGGAACCGCGGCGGTAGAGCCCTTTTGGCCGCGGTTCAGCTGCTCTCGGGTGACACCATCAGGTGAAAATTCCTCTGTAAGCTTCTCTGGTCTTTCTCTAGAGATCTAGATATATCTTTTTCTAAAATATTCCTGCAGGATTCCGTGCGCTTTAAAAATATATTCCCTTCCATATAACAATCTTGTGCAGGATTTTTGCGCCTAGTTGAAATTAGAGATAGATTGCAAGTAATATTTTTCTGTTGCATATCTTTTATCAAAATCTTTTTGCAACAATTTCCAAATAAAGAAAAAAAAGAAAAAGGACAAATCTTTTATAGAAACTTGCAAAAATTTTTTGCCGCAAATAAATCCTTGCACCACAATAAACTTTCCTTCTTTCCCCCTTTCTTACAACATGGGTACCCCACATAATAAATCACTTGCCGAACTATGGTATCCCGAACCTAATCTTGCGTCGTACATCAATTTGTTCGGTCAATTTAAAGATGATCCTTCCTTGCCTAAAAAATCTTTGAAAGATCACATAGAGGGGTCTAGGAGAAACAGTTTGACTTTTCAACCCACCTTGTGTCAACCAAGTCAACCTTCATCACCTCCATATGTTGACACCACTTTTCCAAGTCCTGCTGTAACTTCTAAGCCGATATCCATTGCTGAGCATATTGCTCAATCTCGTAGCCGATCTTTCACCCCTCTCCACTCATCCAGTTCTAGGGATCAACAAGACTATTCACCTTTTTATCCACATGTTGACCCTACCCCTGTCCAATCACCCACTTCCTACCAGTCCTACCCGACTTGCCCACCTTCACTAGACACTGCTTCTACACAGCCTGTTGGGAGTTTTGCATATCCACACCATTTTGAAACTTTTACCGAAACCCCCTCACCACCTAAGTCTAGTTTGGAAGAGTCGTTGGAGGCTTATATTGCAGCAACAAATAAAATGACTAGGAATGTGGAAGCGTCCTTAGCTGCCCTTATGCAACCTACCGAACTGGTAGCTAGTTTCCAACTAGCTTCAAATTTTTCAATGTATGAGGAGGCGGTTGGACAAAGTATGAATTTGAGAGGAGCGAGTGAGTTCTACACATTTCCAAATCAAACCTACCCATACCCAATTGAATCCAACAACTCCAATTTTCAAACATGTGTCCAAAATGATGAGTTGTGCGACTTTGTAGTGTTTGATTTGCCAAATTGTGAAGAACCCCTTTCGAGTGAAACCGCACCTAATCCGTTTGACCTTTACACCTCCACTCTAGAACCTAAATTGATAAATATCCATACTTTTTATGAGGTGTCTAAAGAAATTGATTTTCACTTGATTGAGGATATAGACGCCGGGAATATTTCGGATGATGAACCTATCGATTTAATTGAAATTTTATGTGCAAATCATCATCTCGAGTTATTAAATGTTTCTCCTGAATCTCATATGCGTCTTGATTTTGATGATAATGGCATGGATGAGTTAAATATTGAGGATAGTATTGAGGAGAGTTTTGAGGATAATATTGAGGTTGAACTATTTTTGTTTGATATGTCTGAATTTCCAATTCAGCCTCCTGAACCTTTGACTGTTATATCACCCTCTCTCACTTCCATCGTTCCGACCACGCTTGAAGACTGTGAGCTTGAAAAATTTTCCTTTGAATCTGATACTGTTCTCACAGATGATAACACTTATGAGTGTTTCACTTTTTCGGACGATGTTGATGACTCACCGCCCGAGTTTGAGTTCTTTACAGATGAGTTAGTTGGACCATCAGACTCGTTTGCTTACAGTAGTTTCGAACCATTAATGGAATCTTTCAAGTTCGAGACAGTTTACTATGGTGAGAATGATACTATCGCTAATTCACTTTCTTTCGTCCTTCCTATTGTCCTGACCGTACAAATGACCGTTACGCTTTCATCTCCTATACCAAGTTCGGCGTACCCATGTTTTCTTGCGAATCTTGAGGGATTTGACCCCATTTCTCGACGGGTTGATAGGTTAGCGCAATCGCTTTTAACACATCGGTCATCACAAATTGCGCTAATTTATTCACTCAATTTACACTCTCAAGATCGTACTCCACTTCTTTCTCCTTTCCGCCATTCTTCTCCTCCACCGAGACCATATTCCACTCTTCTTCCCATACGGTCTCGTGTGTTTCTCATTTCTCTTTTTTCCACTCCCTTCTTGCACCAACTATACCATTACCACGATAAGATTTTTGATTGGTTGGTTCTAACTTTTGGCTTGTGCAAGGCCAAGCGTAAGTTTGGGGGGAGCCTTGTTGTATATATGTATATGTATTTTTGTTTTCTTTTTCTATAAAAAAAATTTAAAAAAAATTTCAAAACATTAAAACTATAAAAAAAAATTATAAATAAATAAACAGGGGAGTGCCGACATTTTGACCCTCTTGGTTTAGTATGACAGTGAGGACACTGTCAAGTTCAAGTTTGGGGGTATGCTCGGTACGTCTTCTTCCTGCGCATTCATTTGTACATATTTTTGCATTTGCATATTTATTTGAAAACCCATAAAAATTGAAAAATTTCAAAAATTATAAAAATTTATGTATTCAATTTTGGCTAATTGACTTGAGTTTGACAAATAGGTTAACTGGCTAGGAACAACTAGATCTTAGACTTGGTAAATTAAAAACTCTAAAAATAACATTCCTTAAAGTTTAACGGTAGAAAGTATATGCCTTGTAGTTTATTTAGAAATAGGCAAATTTTGAGTTCACTTCTTGGGCTAAGTCGAAACAAAGGAAAAGTATTGATGTTCTTATTAGAGTATAAGTTTGAAAAATAGTTCCTAGCTTAAGTCTAGATTCTGAAATTGTATACCCTACAATTTGCACAATCACGCACCTTGAAACTTGGAATAGTAGAAGAGACCTTGAAATGCACTTGTCTAAAGTCCTTAGTACAATGAAAATAAAAGGAAAAAAAAAGTGAATAAAGATAAAAAATGAACACTGGGTTTTGTGATTACTTAAGGCTGTAAAAAATAGAAAAATATTTAGCGAGGGTGCTTCATCATCTAGTGCCTTAGACCAACTGGTTTCGGAGTCACTGCCAAAGCCTTGGGTGTTGCAAGACTAGGAATTACGCTTTAAAAGTGCAAACATATCTTGTAATCGGTCGTTGGTACCTCAAGAAGTATTAACGGTCGCATGAAGGATGTGTAAGCAAAAATTCATTTAAAATTCACCAATTAATAAGTACTTTGGACAACGGACAAGGGTATGATTGCTTGATTTGAATTTCCAAGTGTAGGGGTGATTATTACACACATGTAGGGGTATATGATTGGAGTTTAGATAAGATAAATGAGTGAATAATAGAACTTGTATCTTTAGTAAGGGTTGATAGAAATTCCTAAGTGGAGATGGAACCCTAGAAGGAAAACTTAAGAAATGCCGAAAGCTAAGTAAGTTTACAGAATATATATAATTTTAAGTTAAATGATGAGGAAGTGTGAAGAATATGGGTGGATAATTTGCAAGTCGATGATAATAGAATTCCTTGTTAGAAACCCTAATTGGAGAATTAAAGTCGAAAAGCCAAATTGATAGGATTTTATGGGTGTAATCCGCTGAAAACCCTCAGGAGACAACACTCCTCCTACTAGGGACACCTAGAGGTTTAACGGCTTGTTGCACGTGCTCAGTGCAATCGCGTTTCCCTGCGAAAGTGCGGTTAGGATTTTAGTGAATAAAAATAAGTTTGCTCGAGGACGAGCAAAAGATAAGTTTGGGGGTATTTGTTCACACCATAATATTGTATTATTATATTCCCTATTCTTATCATTCTATAAATAAACAGGTGCTTTTGACGCATGTCTGCTACATGTAACAGGTTACAGGTTCTTGGACAGGAAACAGTGAAAACGATGAAAAGACGACGTAAAAGTGAGACTTTGACCGACAAACAGAGAATCTTGATCAAGCCTACATAAGGAACAATTCACAAAGCAAGATTCAAGACATCGACTCAAAGCGAACGGGTAGAAGTCCACTACAATGTTCACTGGAAATCTGGAAGAGAACCAGAAGCTAAATTGAGAAAAGATATATAGAAATAAGAAGCCCAAGCCAACAGAAATCAGCCCAGGAAAATTCGTAGCCCAATTCCACCTTTTGGCCGCGGAACCGCGGCCAAACCAGGCCTCGGGCCGCGGTTCCACGGCGGTCTTGAGCGATCAGAGGAAATAATTTTTACCATATGTTTGGCGGCGCTGAATAGTCAACCTTAGGGCTATATTTGTAATTGTAGACATGCGGATCAAAATGTAACCTAGGGCTTCTATTTCCTATAAATAGAACTCTAAAGATTGTAATTTCTTATGCCTCCTCTAAATAATAAATTTAGAATTCTTTACGGAGAGCATCGGTGCCTCTTTTCGATTCAGAAATTCAGATCTGACAAACCTGCTTTGATGATTGGAGAGATGCATCTGTAAGTAAATTTAATTCCTTGCTCTAGTTTAGATTTCAATTCTTTACCCTAGGTAGATTTAAATTCTTGCCGTAGATAAATTGCTTAGAGTTAGCTTTGGGGAAGGATTTTAAGAGATGAGATCTCTCATCCCTATCTTACCCATAATATATTTTCAATAGGACTCCATGCATACACGCACACACCGCGTCCTACGGCACCCTATCCCTCGAGATAGCGGTGATACCATAGTATAAAAGCCCGGTTGCGCGCGTTTTCCATGGAGGTTAGGGTAAGGATCTCTAAAGGAAGGAAAAGAACCTAGAGGAAGGAACACCTGCCCGAATGGATCTAATCCCCTTTATTGATAATTACCATAACACCTCATAGATCTTCATTCGGGTGTATAAAGCGTTGAGATTTACTTGCATTTCCAAACCATCCCTAAACCTAACCCTAACAAGACTAGATCTAGATAATCGTAGTATAGAATAATTAGGTTTTTAGATTTAATAATAAATCCGAACACCCTTCGGAATTAACTCGTTAGCGCGATTAGGAGATTCACAACATCCCTGTGGATCGACCCGTACTCACCGGCTAGCTTCATGCGACGCCGTTCTTGATTGCGGTAATAGATAGTTTTTGACATACGAATCAGGTGGCCGGTCTCACAAGACATTGGTGTCAGTTGGTTCACCTAAGATGTATACAGGTGCTCATAGGGTTAGGAGTACACCAGACATGACTCGCCGGGAACATGCTAGTTGGTATTATACATATCGTTAGATAGCAGTTCCCTGGTGACATGTGTACAGCTTAATCTGTCGACCTGAGATCTTCATTTATCTCGTGTGAGTTCCCACTGTGCTTTGATTACTACCCTACCACGGCTCAAAGGAGTCGTGCAAACAGGTTTTAGTTGGGTACAGTTTCGAGCCACATGGAGGCAGTGAGCGGATCGTCGGGGATTCGTGTCTCCTAGTATTGGGGGTGAGATCGCGCTGTGTTTGGAAGAGCCATTGCACGAAATCCCTGGCCAGGGTAATCGAGATTTACTGGTAGTTATTCCAGCAGTTTCTTAGGGTGTTCTGGGCTACTCTCCGACACGACTTATACCGCTAATGGGGGTCTGACGTTTACCGGCCCCCTAGGCCCTATATGCGATACTCATAGACGAACAGACCGGACTGTACGGATATTGTCACTGTCAGGCTCAGCAGGGTTTCAGGATGAGTTCACTCATCAGCTTCCCCTTCTTTCAATACATAGGCAACCGTTACGTACAGCTAGTACCTCTGACGTGCTAATCGTTAAACCCACTGCCAGTGTATTGATGAGTCATTAGAGTCCCCCACAGATAGTTTCCCAAGTTCGGCCGAAACATTGTAGAGGCTGTATGGTTTTATGACAGGGTTCGAACATGCACGTGCACTTGTGCCGTGTCATGGTTCGGAGAGATAATACCAGCGGGCTTTGATTTAAGCCGGATCCTAGTATTGTAGGAATATTTTTGTCTCATTGCATTCGTATTCGGTCGGAATACAAATGCGGGTATGTATATGCGGATGAGGGATTTTCTTGTGATCCGTTACAAGATTACTTTTTTGAAGTTGCCTATTTCATTTCTCGGATTAAACTTTCGGTTTAAATTTTAATCTAGCTTGCATGCACCTTTGTGAGCATTGACCTTGACTTTTCTTTTTGCCATTCCATCATGGCCTAAATTTTGTATGAGGAGTGGGCTTCCTGGCTTTTGCTTAGTCAAAGGAAGCATGGTTTTTGTTTTTGGGGCATGGGCTTGATTGGTATGGTGTACACTTTGCATTAAATGTGTCTTGGTTGTGAGTGAGATTTGTGTGGCTGCTGGGTTCATTTTTGAGGGAGTGGGTTTTTCTTCTAGTGATGGATGAATTGATTTATTAATCATCCATTTTTCAACTCACCACTGCACTTCACATTTGAGTGAGCACAAATCCACAGAGAGCTCCATGAGTGGGAGAGCTCATTTTCTTTCCTTTGCTTGCTTGATTTTTCCTTTGCCAAAAAGGATCCTATGCTCACAATTCTCAAATTGGCAACTTCAGTGAACCTCCACCCAAGTGTTTGGTTATCTTGAGACAAAATATTCTACACCTTCTCTACTTCATTCTTGAACATGTCGGCTAGCAAATATCATGTCCGAGTTGCCTCAGTACAGAGGCGGGAGCCCGTAAAAAGATTCGATGGCGTGGTGCCACTTTGACGAGCGAGATCGGAGAGCAGACTTCTTCGGCGCAGTAGCGAGGAGCTCGGTGCAGAGATTGAAGCCGAAGGACATGGATCGATCGGTATAATCTTTCCAAACTCTTTTACATTTTGCTAGTTTACGATTAATAGAACGATCTGGGTATTTGGGTTGCGGTAGCGTCGGTTTTGTAAAATGTTTTTGTTCCGCATTTGGCCTCGTTTAGACAGTCGGGGCGCCGCCGTGGCCCAACATGGTATCAAAGCAAACAAATTAACCGTTTACTAGTTGTTTAGAAGATGTTAAAATATCGAAACCAAAACAACCCGAAACAACACCATTGACATTTTTGGAGATGAGGAAATTTCGTTGCTGATTTTTATGGTGCAGGGAAATTCTTGTGCTGTTTTTTTTCAGGGTATTGGTTGCTGTGGACTTTTGGGTAGTGTGTAATTTGGTGTTGCTTCATTTTTTTTTTCTCACCACTGCAACTAACAAAAATCCAGAGAGCCAAATTTTTTTCTAATTGGCAAGGCCCCATTATTTTTTCCTCAAAAGAAAACAACAGCATGTTAATTTCTTCACGAGAAAAAATTTCTATAGTTCACATTTTCTTCATCCCAATGGAATTTAGTTTTTGGAATATTGGTTCAGGGGTGTTGTTTGTGTAGCCCATTTTGGATAAAGTTTTATCAATTTATTTGGGCTATTCGGGGGTTATTTCGAATTCGATATTTTCTAACATTATTTAAATTTTTGCAGTGCATTACATTACTATCTGTGACCGTGAATGTCATTCGAGCGGTAAATCTTGTCTAATTGCTATAGCTCTTTTAGACGAAATTTACGAACGTGACATTCACGTTGATGTTCTGTGTTGTGTTGTGATGTTGCGGATGTGTCATGGTGGATAGCTTGTGTACAATGGTAGTGCAGTTTGGATTTATTTGTACATTTAATATTGCGGGGCGAGCATCCGACATGTGGACTGCCGTCACTGCCTGTTTGATATTATTCTTTTCGGCACGACCGGGTTGAGGTCGATGTACCCGATGTATATATTTTTTTTTCTGTACTAGGATTACCCCACGGTGGGGTGCACGGATAGCCGGGTTCTAGAGGGAAACGGGCCCGCATCTCATAACGTTGAGGTGGAGGGGGCTTCACTCTAGAATTGGCGGGCTATTCGCCGCACTCGTAGAGGTATAGGTTGACCCAAGGAGGGGTGCTCAAGTTACCGGATTCTGTGATGTGCTGGGTGGTTCATTCACTTTGCTGAAGGGGGCTGCCTCGCTTCAGATTTTGGAGGGTAATTGCCGCGCTCGTAGGGGTCTAGATTTTCATTGCACAGGCTATCCACACGACTAGGGGAACGTCGGGTTTCATTTATGGCTTAATGAAACCCGGGGCTCCCAGATTATCTGTATTGTTCTGTGATACTTATTATTTTTCTGTGATGTTGCATTTATCACGCCTGGAGTGATTATTATATATTTATATATACTAGTAGATATTGTATATATTTTGCACCCGCGCTAGTCCAGTGCCCGCTATGTCGTTAGTTAAGTAACCTAACGGGTGATGACGGGATCCAATGGCGAATGCGGATGGCATATACGTACATTATATTTTCGTTCTTTTCTGGTGTGATTAATTGATGGGACTGCATTGATTCTTATCAATGCAAGGATAATACAAACCAATATTTGATGTTGCTGGAGCCAATTTTAAAAATTGACATTACAGACGTACGCTTTTGCTTTGCATCATGGTATTCCGTTTAGAATATGCAGCACCTCATTCGACGAGGCAAGGGCCGAGACCCCTTTATCGGGACTGACCCCTTGAGTGATAGTTTGCATCAACGTAATAAGTATACTATAGTCGATTATTTTTGCTTTGCATCATGGTATTCAGTTTGGAATATCCTGCACCTCATTCGACGAGGAAAGAGCCGAGATCCCTTCACCGGGAGTGACCTCTTTAGCAAAGGTTTTCGCAGCTATATTTTTATAATAGCTATCCGGTTCCTTCAACGATATCATGTTCATTACGTTAAAGGTTTTTCGCCAAAAACCATTCGTAGTCCTCCGTCATTTCAGACGGGTAGCACTTAGTATTCATGCTATGTTTGTTGGCCTATGTCAAGGCATAGTGTATGGTAGCTATTTATTTCTTTTCTGTTGCATAGATAAATGCGTTGGTTTGGAACAGTCGTACTACCTTATTGGCATACGTCAAGGGTATGTACGGGTGGATTCAAATTTACCTAGATAATGACGGGTAGAACTTGACATGTGACTTATGATTTGTTGGCCTACGTCATGGTCATAAGTGCATGGGATAAAAAATTATATCGGGAGTTTCAAACATACAGAAAACTTGCCATGCATGCGCATACCTTTTGGAGTGTGATAACATGAGTGGCTTCTATCAAGTTATCATGCGATGATAGTTGGATCCCGATTCTCACCGATGAGTTGGTTTACTCTTCGGGTGATCCCGTCTAATTCTTCTTTCAAGTTTGGAGGAGAATTTGAGATTACAGTGGGAGGTTTTCTGATTAAATAAAATGATTAACCATTCTGATATAGGCTAGAGTGCACGCTGAGTGTTTCTCCTCTCTCCCTCTATTTGGCAGTGACCGTGGCCCGACCCTGGACTATAGCTCAGTAACCAAGTTAACCGAACTTTTTCAAAACACAGGCTTTTGGATTGTCTGAGTTGCATGCAACATTGCCACTCTTTCTTTTACCCTTTTCATTTCTCCAGAACACTCCGTATTACTACAAACGTCCACTTCCAGTGGATAAATCCATCGTATGGTTATATACGAACTCGAAGGAACTTATTCGAAGATGGATTCTGGTTCTGGAGAGAATGAATTGGACTATTCAGTTGTCTTTTCCTCTTACCATCTCTCAGGATGTGAGGGCTCCTAGGATTAGGAAAGGGTACACCTATTACGCTTATTGGATAGTCTTCTTCCAAACCATAGGCAGGTGCCGAAAGGTAGGGAAAGGAGAAAACCAATAGGCTTAAGTAGGGTGTGCAGAAGGTAATAAGTAAAGACAAAATAAAGGGATTAGAAAAGAGGGCAACGTAAATTGCGACTTCTAACATTCACGACCAAACCACGTATTTCATCTCCATTCCTACTTCACCATTGTATTTCTCCAGAACACCCCGTATCACTACGAACATCCAATTCCATTGGATAAATCCATCGTATGGTTATATACGAACTCGAAGAAACTTTTTCGAGGATGGATTCTGGTTCAGGAGAAATAGGTATAAGGTTTATTCAGTTGTCTTTTATCATCACCTTCTCTCAGGTTGCGAGTACTCCCAGGATAAGGAGAGTACACCTATTACGCTTATTGGATAGTCTTCTTCCAAACCATAGGCTGGTGCCGATCGGTAGGGAAGGAAGAAAACCATTTAGCCTAACGATGGTGTACAGAAGGAAATGAGTAAAGACAAATAAAAGGAATTGGAGAGAAGGCAAAGAAATATACGGTTATAGTCTTGAATCTTGATAATGGAAGATGCATTACTAAGAATACCTGGATACCCCTTCGAAAAAATTTCATGTTTCAGTTTCACTGTGCATTGTTAATTGTAAACTGATTTCCTAATTAAACCCTTGCTCCAGGGTATGTATTTACCAGGTATAATTCTCACATTTGTATGGTTTTACAGATAATGAATGGGAGTAAGTTATTGGGAATTAGGTGACTATCCTCATTATATCGGAATTCATTGTAATTGGTGTTATTTGAGTAAATCGCCTGGGTACAGTTTTCAACCTACGACGCACAGGGTTTGAGTTATTCAACTCAGGGGACTTATACAAAATATTGTATGTTGTCCAGTGTCCATTAGGACAAAAGGGTTGGTCCTCATACTGTATTCTGTTAACTTATGACTTCTCTAGTTTTTAAATAAGTGTTTCGTAGAAATACAAGATCAAAGATTTGAGAAGTTATCGGTATAAGAGTAAAGTAGAGAACCACGTGTTGCAAGTAACAAGATTTTTCAAGGTGATCGAAGATGTAGATACTTGTTGTTGGTATTCAATTGATAGTAATGGTTTATGAGAACTTCCTTCTCTTTCAGGTTACTCATAGTTGGATGCACTCCTAAGTTGAGTAATGCTGATCGGCCTCTCTCCATTTAGTTGACATGCACTGAAGACAGCTGCATGATTTGAATCTGGTTCCAATTAAATCAGTGTCTCTGTTTCTATATTGTATATAGAATGGTTCATATCTTAACGATATTAAGGTACGAGGAGTTGTCCGGCTTATTCTTAAAACCAGACTCTGGATAACTCTAGGCACATTTCTGTATTGGCAGTTTGTGGGTTATCCCTGGCTATGATGAGGGGTAATTTTCTATCATCTGGAAGATCGATAGTGATATTGTTCTTGACTCGCCACACTTTTAGTAAAATTGACTTTTTCAGAAAACAATAGTGGGAGTATGGTAGAACTGAAAGTGATTCCAGAACCGCAAACGATTACAGAAAAATTAATGGAACCTAAAGATTTAATTGGATTCGACATTCCATTAGCCACTCCACAGATTTGGTCGATAACCTCAGGCAGCCGAGAAGTACTTCGATCTTCTCAGAGACGGTGAAATGGAGGTTCTTGTTTATCCAGACTTTCCATTGCTGCTGTTCCAGATTATGAGACCCGGCAGGAGGATGAATATAGCGTCGTTCTAATCTAGCTTTAGAAGTGTACGTGTATATGATTCTGCCAGAGGGTTGTTGTAGTCAGTGGGAGTAGCGGAAGCATAGTGGGAAAGTAGCTTATGTCTATTTATAGACTAAATCAGATGTAGCGGAGATAAATCATCTATTTTTGATGTGACAGTCATGGGCTTTGACTTCATCAGAATAGGAGATGGATCTGTTAAGAAGGTAATAGGGTGTGATGTCCTGATACTTGGATGACATACATATTGTAGGAAGTGAAATTCCTATACTACGATCGGTCATACTGTGGTAGTCACACAGTAGTTTCTCCACATAGGATATGGATATAATATCAGGCATTCTGGTTACTGGATCTACAGTTTTAGATCTAGATTTGGGTAATTTCTTAATCTGGGTACTTTGACAGTATTCTAAAGGTATTTTAGAATGAACGACTCCTGGCATGGTGGTGTACCTACAGGTGATGGAGTCACCCTCTCTAAAGGTGTCTTATAGACTAAAGGGGAGAGGGATGCGCATGATTGACATATCACTTGCTTAGGCAATTGAATCAATCATGAGATGTCAAGTACCGTACCAGATGTTGTTTTTGCACTAGATGCAATAAGTTGATATATAAATCAAATCCTGGAGAAACATTTGGAAGCAGCTTATGAACATAAGTGGATGTTCTAGGGATTTGATAACGGAGCCTCCTTCGAGAGACGGTTATCATTCCATGCTTCCAAGGTGACCTGGATAACAGAGCGACTGTCAGAGTTATAGTTTTCCCTCTAACGAGGGGCAGTAGTTTGGACAGGTGGTCCAGCGGATATTGAGGAAGGTATGGCGCTGTATACTGATTGAGTTCAGTAGACGATACAGTCTAAGAAGTTTACTGGATTTGGAGTTCAATTGTGAAATGGGTTCCATAAGATATCCAGACACATTCTAAGACAGGTATTGCTCATTTCAGGAGATAGCTTTCTCTGCGAAGTTGAGATATAAAGAGATACAGAAAGAAACATCAGGGCGGATCCACTCACTGAGGCTATTTCTCGAATACATTAGTTTCACAAGCAGGCTTTGTGAGACTGATTAGTAGAGAAGTTGGGTGTTCGGTATCACACGGGCTGTGAGTATGCGACATCGCAATAATTGGCCTTAAGAGCAAGTGGGAGATTGTTGGTTATAGTGCCCTCAAGGCAATTATCGTAGTCACAGGCAGGTGATTATGATGATTGAGAGAGGACCTATACCGATAGTACAGTCTTACTCGAGATGATAGTATGCTATCAGGTCAGTCTTTATCATCATGTATATATTGATAGAGCCCATAGGATTCTTGCTTGACTACCAACGTTATGATGGCGATCATATAAGTTAGAGTTGGGGTCTATAAACACATCCTTAAATGTCCCTAGACGTAGGAGTATCGAGACTGGGCATCGATATTCCAGTGTAGACTAGTGTATACTTATCTAGACCCTGACGAGGGGCGGTGGCCGGTCTCACAAGCCATTGGTGTCAGTTGGTTCACCTAAGATGTATACAGGTGTTCATTGGGTTATGAGTACACCGGACAGGACTCGCCGAGAACATGCTAGTTGGTATTATACATGTCGTCAGATAGCAGTTCCCTGTTGACATGTGTACAGGTTATTCTGTCGATCTGAGATCGTCATTTGTCTCGTGTGAGTTCCCAGTGTGCTTTGATTACTGCCCTACCACGGCTCAAAGGAGACGTGCAAACAGGTTTTAGTTGGGTACTGTCCCGAGCCGCATGGAGGCAGTGAGCGGATCGTCGGGGATTCGTCTCTCCTGGTATTGAGGATGAGATCGCGCCGTGTTTAGGAGAGCCATTAAACGAAATCCCTGGCCAGGATAATCGAGATTTACTGGTGGGTATTCCAGTAGTTTCTTAGGGTGTTCTGGGCTACTCTCCGACACGACTTATACCGCTATTGGGGGTCTGACGTTTACCGGCCCCCTAGGCCCTATATGCGATACTCATAGACGAACGGACCGGACTGTACGGATATTGTCACTGTCAGTCTCAACAGGGTTTCAGGATGAGTTCACTCATCAGCTTCCCTTTCTTTCAATACATAGGCAACCGTTACGTACAGCTAGTACCTCTGACGTACTAATGGTTAAACCCACTGCCAGTGTATTGATGAGTCATTAGAGTCCCCCACAGACAGTTTCCCATGTTCGGGCGAAACGTTGTAGAGGCTGTATGGTTTTATGACAGGGTTCGAACATGCACGTGCACTTGTGCCGTGTCATGGTACGGAGAGATAATACCAGCGGGCTTTTGTTTAAGCCGGATCCTAGTATTGTAGGAATATTTTTGTCTCATTGTATTCGTATTCGGTCGGAATACAAATACGGGTATGTATATGCGGACGAGGGGTTTTCTTGTGATCCGTTACAAGATTACTTTTTTGCAGTTGCCTATTTCATTTCTCGGATTAAACTTTCGATTTAAATTTTAATCTTGCTTGCATGCACCTTTGTGAGCATTGACCTTGACTTTTCTTTTTGCCATTCCATCATGGCCGATATTTTGTATGAGGAGTGGGCTTCTTGGTGTGCTGGCTTTTGCTTAGTCAAAGGCAGCATGGTTGTTTTTTTTGGGGCATGGGCTTGATTGGTATGGTGTACACTTTGCATTAAATATGTTTTGGTTGTGAGTGAGATTTGTGTGGCTGCTGGGCTCATTTTTGGGGGAGTGGGTTTTTCTTCTAGTGATGGATGAATTGATTTATTAATCATCGATTTTTCAACTCACCACTGCACTACACATTTGAGTGAGCACAAATCCACAGAGAGCTCTAAGAGTGGCCGAGCTCATTTTTTTTTCCTTTGCTAGCTTGATTTTTCCTTTGCCAAAAAGGATCCTATGCTCACAATTCTCAAATTGGCAACTTCAGTTAACCACCACCCAAGTGTTTGGGTATCTTGAGACAAAATATTCTACACCTTCTCTACTTATTCTTGGACATGTCGGCTAGCAAACTTCATGTCCGAGTTGCCTCGGTACAGAGGCGGGAGCCCGTATAAAAGTTTGATGACGTGGTGCTACTTTGACGATCGAGATCGGAGAGCAGACTTTGTCGACGCAGTAGCGAGGAGCTTGGCGCAGAGATTGAAGACCGAAGGACACGGATCGATCGGTATAATCTTTCCAAACTCTTTTACATTTTGCTAGTTAACTGTTAATGGAACGATCCGGGTATTTGGGTTGCGGTAGCGCCGGTTTTGTAAAAAGTTTTTGTTCCGCATTTGGCCTCGTTTAGACGGCGGGGCGCCGCCATAGCTCAACAAAACTACAACAGTTGTAATCCGCAACCTTTCTAGACATCACTTGCCTAACCAAATGAATTCCTTAGACATCGCATGCCTAACAATTATAAACCCCACATTTTAGTCTCAATATCGAAAACTCTTTTCAATATCAAGTCAGGCAATTCAACAAGATTTCCGACATCCTGATCGAATGCTCGTCGAAAACTTTAGTAGATGGCTGCACCCCCGGATGCCGTCAACGAAGTGCACTATGGCGGAACACCGCGGCCGCGAGCACCCGAACGGATGCTTTTGGAGATGGGGTTCTCCTACAGTCACTTGGTCGGGGCTATGGGGCGTGGCTATCTATTAAGTTTACTCGGCGAGTATCCGCGTACGCTACGTAATTGCGACGGACTTTTGATCACATCAAAATCCCGTGACAACCGATCAAATGAGACTAAAAACTGCTAGATTTATAACATTGAATGTAGTTATCTCATAACTACTTATGGATTCCAAATATTGTATCACATTCCAGATAAATAGGCAATGTAAACTTTCTGATCGAATAAACTAACACCCAATATTTTCCTTTAGTTCTCAACACTTGAAATTAGTTTAAAAGCATCATTCACATGCCACAGTACCAATGGTCCAACCGTAGAAAGGTCAAACCAACGCCTCACATGTGGCAACGCCATACTGCCACAAACCCTAAGGTATAGAGGCGGTTCAGACGGTCACATAATCGAGTTAAGGTTTTAGTTCTTCTAGAGGGTCCACCGCGTTACTTGCATGACTGTGAATGTTCTTTAACTAAGGAAAAAATCCAACACTTGGAAATTTTCCGGCAGGGGAAAAAGTGAGTTATTGATATCCGTTTGAACTTTTTAACACGTTCTAAATTACCTGGAAAAACATAAACGAAGTTAAACTTTCCGATCGAATCAATGAGTTCCCAATATATCACAGAAAGCTCAACATTTGAGTAGAATTAAAAATTCCCAGAAGTATGAAAAGTACCCAAGAATAAACCCCTGAAGTATTAGCCGCCAACTCCCAAAGTTGGCAGCGGAACAGCCGCAAAACGCATGGTTTGGCCGCGGTTCAGCGGTCTCTTGAATGAATTATGGTTTCGTACTTCACAGTAATTCTTATAATTCCCTGCATGATTTTCTGAGTATTTTTAATATGAAAAATTTCAACTTTTGATATTTTTTCTAGAAACTACGATTTATCGGGGTTTCGGAGTTCGATCGGACTTCAAACTTCGTCTAGACAACGCTTAATGCTCTAGCTTGGCTCTGATACCACTGTAGGCTTAGCATAGCACCTTGTGAAGGTTTTGGCAAGCATCAATCATGCTACTTTAAAATTTTTGGGGTGCTAAACTAACCCTAACCAAGATCTTAACTAGAGAATTAGGGTAAACAAGCATGTAAACAACTTTATATCTAAGAGTTAGGGATTACAACAATTGTAGTCCGTTCCTTCACTTCATAAGCTCCGTGTTGAGGTCCCTTCGATGCGATCATCAAGTACCCGGACTCTAGAGAGGCTCCATGAAGAGAAAGATGCAAGCTTGCTTCCAATCTTCAACTACTAAGATGATCTACCTTGAAGAATCTCAAACCCAAGCTCTTGCGTCACTAATCAAGTATTAGCAAAGCAAACACCGTAATCTAAATGTCTAGAATATATGAAGATGATGAAGTAGGAATTTAGCTCTCTTTTGTTTTTTTTATCTCACTCAAAATCATCACAAACCTAAAAGCTAGAAAGCTTTTTCAAAGGAAGAAGAAGAAGAAATCTATTTGTGATGAATAATGAATTAAATGTTATTGTTACAAATCAACCATGTGTCAATCATGAAGGCTTAACCCTTGTAGAGAGTAAACTAGGGTAAAGGGTTTGGGTTGGGTTAATAAATATCAACACAAAATATCAATGGTCAAAGTCAAAGCTTCATGAAGTTTCATGAAAGCTTCATCCAAGCTTAACCCTAATCCAAACCCTATCCATGTTTAAACTCCACAAAACATATTGCATTTGTAACCTTAACTTGTTACAATATTATATATCACATATATAAAATATTTTGTAACAAAATAAAATAATACAATTAACATATATCACATATATATCAATGTATTATCCAAGTGAGAAAAAGAATGTTTAAGTGAGCTTATATTAGTTAATGTAACGTAACATATCACATATATAATTATACATTAAATTATCTAATCAACACTTGATCCGATAATCCGGCTATATCGCATATAACTGACTAATATAATCTGTATCAGTTCATCGAATCAACACTTGATCCGATGACCCGGCTATATCATATATACCCGCCGATATCTCATATCACGAGAATCTAATATGGTATCGCATACACGTATTATTCCCGGTCCCGCACATATCACATATGTACTCCTACTCCGTTTTGCCTGAGCCAGGAAACCTCTGTGCAGGACTCTAAAGAATCGTCAATACGCCGGCAGTAGCTGATGATCATATCAAACACCCACAAGCTGCAAGCGGTCAGCTAAACGTAACAGCCACCCAGGTATTGAGCAACCAGAAGATCAACAAGCAAGCTTGTACATTCACCTGTGAATCCAAACAGTAACACTCCCGTACAGTCCGGTCTCTTCATCAGATATGTCGCATATCTCGCCTAGGGGTGGTAAACATCAGACCCCAGTAGTTTGATAAGTCGTGTCGATATGAGGTTCATAAAAGTTCGAGAAACTACTGATAACACTTATTAGTACATCTCAGCAACCCTTGCCAGGGATTTCCAGTTATAGCCAATCGAACACTGCGCAACTTCAACTCCCCATACCGGGAGAGACGAAACTCCTCCTATCGCTCATTGCCTCCATATGATTCGGGACTGTACCCAAAAGCCACCGTTTTGCACGCCCTCTTGGACGTGGTATGATGGAAATCAAAGCACAGTGGGAATCACACAAGACTGTATGACGATCTCGGGTCTACAGACTAACCTGTACCAGTGTCATCAGAGAACTGCCATATAACGTGAGGTATAATACCATCTCGGAGTTCTTGGCGAGTCCGTCCAGTGTACCCAGTCTCCACTGAGCTCCCGTATACCTTCTCTGATGTCAAACACCAATGGATATGGGATCATCCATCGCCCATCATATGGGTCAAGAAGCGCATACGTTAGTCTACTCTGGAGTATCGATGCCCTGTCTCGGTACTCCCACGACTAGGAACATTTGAAGGATGTACTTAGCGACTACACAGTCCCTACCAGTATGATCTGCATCATAGTCCTGGTAGTCAAGTACTCATCCTAAGGGCTTTATCAACATGTAACATAGAGACAATCAGAGTACATGATAAGATAAAGAGCAACCAGATAGCATACTATCATGTCGAGCAAGAAAGTCCTCCCTATATATATCGAAGCATCCACTGCAATATACATCGTATGTACAGTAATGGCCTCTACGGCATACATATCACTAACACTTTCCCCGAAGAATGAGGTGCAGGATATTCCAACTGAATACCACGATGCGAAGCAAAAAGTAATCGACTATAGTGAAGTTATTACCCTGACGCAAACTTCTGCCCAAGGGGTCACTCCCGGTGAAGGGATCTTGGCCCTTGCCTCGTCGACTGAGGTGCTGGATATTCATAACCGAATACCACTGTGCAAAACAAAAGAGAATGTCCTTGTAATAACAGCTTTTTGAAAAATTGTTCCAACAACATCAAACAGGTTTGTTTAGCTTGCATTGATCTGAATCAACGCAGTCCCATCAATTAATCACACCACAAAAGAACGAAAATATGATGTACGTATATGCCATCCGCATTCGCCACTGGGTCACGTCATCACCCGTTAGGTTACCTAACTAACGACGGAGCGGGGACTGGACTAACGCGGAAGTAAAACATATACAACATCTACTAGTATATATATAGCAATATATAATAATCGCTCCAGGCGTGATAAATGCAACATCATAGAAAATTAATAAGCATCACAGAACAGTACAGATAATCTGGGATCCCCGGGTTTCATTGAGCCACGACTGAAAACCCGACGTTCCCCTGGTCGTGTGGATAGCCTGTGCAATGAACTCCTAGACACCTACGGGCGCGGCAAGTTACCCGCCAAAACCTGAAGCGAGGCAGCCCCTTCAGCAAAATGAATGGACAACCCAGCACTTCACGGAATCCGGTAACTTGAGCACCCCTCCTTGGGTCAACCTATACCCCCTACGAGTGCGGCGAATAGCCCGCCAATTCTAGAGTGAAGCCCCCTCCGTCTCAAAACCGTGATATGCGGGCCCGTTGCCCTCTAGAACTTGGCTATCCGTGCAGTCCACCGTGGGGTAATCCTAGTACAGAAAAGAAAATATGTACAACGGTGACATCGACCTCAACCCGGTCGTGTCCCAAAGGAATAATATACAAACAGGCAGTGACGGCTGTCCACATGTCGGACGCTCGCCCCACAATAACAAACGTACAAATATAACCAAACTGTACTACCATTACATCCAGGCTATCCACCACGACAAATCCGCAACATCACAGCACAACACAGAACATCAATGTGAATGTCACGTTCGCAAATCCGTCTAAAAGGACTATAGCTAGTAGACAAGATTTACCGCTCGAATGACATTCACGGTCACAGATAGTAATGTAAGTACTGCGAACTAACTTATTTAAAATTTCGATCGACAAAATTTCCCGAAGTGGGCCCCAAGTACAATTCCAGCACTCAAAATAATCTGGGCCAAACAAACTAATCCAGAAACCGCAATTCCACACAAAAGACCAGCACAAGAAAGATGGTGCACTGAAGCCACATAACTGCGGCTGAACCGCGGCCAAAACGTGGGTATTGCCGCGGTTCCGTAGCATTACTGTGGACTCACGCTACCAAATTTCTACAGAGGTCTTAAAAAGGCCTGCCTGATTTTCTGACAGACCAAAAATAATTTTTAGACCACAAAAAAATTTCGAAAGAAACTCAGAAAATTGAAATGCGGTTTCGGAAATTTTGATCGATCGATGTTTTAAACATGTTAGAACAAGCTAGTAAAGGTTAATGGCGTGGCTCTGATACCATGTAAGTCTACGGTAGCGCCCCGGCCGTCGATCCGAGACCAAATGCGAAAACAAATACTTTTCAGGAAACCGGCGCTATCGTAGTCTTTCACCCGGATCGAACCATTAACGCTAAACTAGCTAACTACTAAGAAGTGAGAGTGGCTATACCGATCGATTCGTGTCCTTCGGTCTTTGGCCATCATTCCAAGCTCCTCGCGGCATCTCCAATCTCCGTTCTCCTTGTCGGAAGGGCACTACATCAATGAGTCCTTTTATGGGCTCCCGCTTCATCCGAAGCAACTCGAACATGAAGTTTTCTAGCCGACATGTCCAAGGTGAGGTAGAGAATGTGTGTGATAATTTTGTCTCAAGCATCTATTGATTCTCAACACATGAGAGTGTATGGATGGAGGTTGAAGATGATGCCATTAGTGGAAATGGTGAGCTAGAGGAAGAAGAAGAAGAAGAGGTTTTCTTTTCTTGTTTGAGAAAAAAAAATGAGAGCACTAGAAATAATAATCCAAGTGTCAACCCCAAGCCTATGGCTGCCCTCTCTCTCTCCATCCATCATTTCACGCCCTTAATCAAACTCTAATGTGACATTTGCACAATTAAAGAAACCATGAGTCACTAAACATGTCCATGTCACATTTAATGCACCTCATCATGAACTAAGCTCATAATTTCCACCAAAATAAGAATTAACCCAAATGTTTAGTCCAACAAAAAGATACGGCAACATCTAAAGAAAACTCATGACGGATCACAAGGATACCCCTCACCTATATATACATACCTGTATCCGCATTCCGACTGAATGCAAATGCGATGAGACTAAAGTAATCCAACAAATCTAATACTAGGATCCGGCTTAAACCAAACCCCACCAGTATGATCCGTCCGATCATGATTCGTGCACAAGTGTACGTATATGATCGAACCCTGCCATAATACCATACGGCCTCTACAACGTTTCGCCCGAAATATGAGAAACTGTCTGTAGGGGACTCTAAAGACTCGTCAATACACTGGCTATGGATTTAACCACTAGCACGTCAGTAGTACTAGCCGTACGTAACGGGCTACCAGGTATTGAGCAAAAGGGAGACCGATGAGCGAACTCATCCTGACACCCTACTAAGCCTATCAGTGACAATATCCGTACAGTCTGGTCCGTTCGTCTATGAGTATCGCATGTCGGGCCTAGGGGGTTGGTAAAAGTCAGACTCCCAAAGGCGGTACAAGTCGTATCGAAGTGTAGCCCAAAACACCCTGAGATACTACTGGAATTCCTACCAGTAAATCTCCTGCCTTGGCCAAGGATATCGTGTAATGGCTCTCCTAGACACAGTGCGATCTCACCCCCAATACCGGGAGAGACGAAACCCCTGCCGATCCGCTCACTGCCTCCATGTGGCTCGGGACTGTACCGAACTAAAACATGTTTGCACGACTCCTTTGAGCCATGGTAGGGTTGTAATCAAAGCACGGTGGGAACTCACACGAGACAAATGATGATCTCAGGTCGATGGACTAACCTGTATATATGTCACCAAGGAACTGCTATCTGACGTCAGGTATAATACCAACTAGTTGTTCCCGACGAGTCCTGTCCTGTGTACTCATAACCCAATGAGCACCTGTATGCGTCTTAGGTGAACCAACTGACACCAATGGCTTGTGAGACCAGCCACCATCCCTCGTCGGGGTCTTGATTGTATACACTAGTCTACTAATGGAGTATCGATGCCCAGTCTCGAAACTCCCACGACTAGGGACCACTTCAAAGATGTGCTTATAGACTACCCAACTCTCACGTATATGATCGCCATCATACTGCTGGTAGTCAAGCAAGAATCCTAAGGGCTCGATCAATGTGCAATAGTGATCTGTAACATCACCTAAAGAATGTACACGATAATAAAGATAAACCAGATAGCATACTATCATCTCGAGTAAGACTGCTCTACCGGTATAGGTCCTCCCTCAATCATTGCAATCATGTGCCTGCGATCCAATAATTGACTTTGAGGACACAATATCCAAACCAAGTACAGTACAGCCATTGCACGAAAAACTAAATCCAGTGCATCCGGTGCACGAAATACAAATACAGTGCATCTAGTGCACGAAATACCAAATCCAGTGCACAAAAATCTTAATTACAGTGCATCTAATGCACGAAATATAAATACACTGCATCTAATGCACGAAATAGTGCATCCAGTGCACGAAAACGCATTAATAACTCAAACGTGTAAAAAAACAACACCGAGTGTACCAAGGTGTAGGATTCCTAGGCACACTAATGAGGTCTCACAAGGCATCAACCATGCCAATTAAAAAAAAATTCCGGTGCCGAGAAACCCTAATATAGATCGTTAACTAAAGATTAGGCGAAACATGCAAGTAAACGACATTACTGCAAAGTGAAAGAAACTACAACCTTTGTAGATCCGATCCTCCATCTCCATAGCTCTGCGTTGATGTCCCTCCGCTGCGATCATCGGATCCCGGACTCTAGTAATGGTTTCGTCGAAGAAATGATCGGGCTAGGTCGTCGACATTGATGCCGAAGATGATCTACGTCGAGGCAACACAAGATCAAGCTCCAACTTCACCAAGCCATGAAACTTGTAAAGAAAACACCCTATACTACTTGGCAAGTGGTAAAGGATGAAGAAATAGGAAGTGGGTTCACTTTATAATTGGATTTCTCACTCTTTTTCTCATTTCACCATTGAAGGTAGCAAAGGTTTTCTTCATCTTGAAGAAGAAGAAGAAGAAAAGAATATGATAAGAATAATAAAAACAAATGATAAATCAAGTGAAGTTATCATAATGGAACCATGGTAGAATGTAAAGAATAAACTATGGTTAAAGCAAATGGTTAGGGTTAAGGAAAGAAACAAAATGGTCAAAGCTTTTTCAAAGCTTCAAGATAAATCCAAAGAAAGCCACCATTTCATTTCTTGCCTTAAAAAAATAAATAAATAAATAAAATCCTAACCATTAACCTAATCATAGTTTAAATCATACACACACCCAAGTTTGCATGTAATATCAAACATGATACAAACTAGTGCACAAAACTATATCATATATACAATGTGCACATCAAGTGAGAAAATCCATCTTAAGTGAACCAATACTAGTTGATGCAAAGTAATATATCAAATATATAATTATGCATTAAATCATTAAATCAACGATTGATTTAATGATCCGGTCATACTGCATATAACCGACTAATATATAGTGTATCAATGTATCGAATCAACACTTGATTCGGTAACCCGGCTATATCTTATATAACCGTCCAATGATACAAATCGAGAGAATAGAATACAGTATCACATACTGGTATTATTCCCGGTCCCGCACATATCTCATATGCGCTCCTATTTCGTTTCGCTTGAGCCTGGAAACCTCTGTGTAGGACTCTAAAGACCCGTCAATACGCCGGCAGCAGGTGATGATCATATCAAACACCCACAAGCCGCAAGCGGTCTGCTAAACGTAACGGCCACCCGGGTATTGAGCGATCAGAAGATCGATGAGCAAGCCCGCTTGTACTCCTGTGAATCCAACCAGTAACACTTACCGTACAGTCCGGTCTGTTCGTCTGATATGTCGCATATCTCGCCTAGGGGTGGTAAACGTCAGACCCCAATAGCTCGATAAGTCGTGTCGATATGAGGTCTATAACAGTTCGAGAAACTACCGGTAAATCTCAGCAACCCTGGCCAGGGATTTCCGGTTATAGCCAATCGAACACAGTGCAACATCAACTCCCTATACCGAGAGAGACGAATCCCCTCCTATCGCTCATTGCCTCCATGTGATTCGGGACTGTACCCAAAAACCACCGTTTTGCATGCCCTCTTGGACGTGGTAAGGTGGAAATCAAAGCATAGTGGGAATCACACAAGACTCTATGACGATCTCGGGTCTACAGACTAACCTGTACCAATGTCACTAGAGAACTGCCATCTGACGTAAGGTATAATACCATCTGGGAGTTCTCGGCGAGTCCGTCCAGTGTACCCAGTCACCACTGAGCACCCGTATATGATCTCTGATGTCAAACACCAATGGATATGGGATCATCCATCGCCCATCTGTATGGGTCGAGAAGGTATACGCTAGTCTACTCTGGTATATCGATGCCCCGTCTCGATACACCCACGACTAGGGACCTTGAAGGATGTACTTATGGACTACCATGTCCCCACTAGTATGATCCGCATCATAGTCCAGGTAGTCAAGTACACATCCTAAGAGCTTTACCAATATGTAACAGAGAGACAATCAATGTACACGTTAAGGTAAAGAGCAACCAGATAGCATACTATCATGTCGAGCAAGAAAGTCCTCCCTATATATGTCCAAGCATCCACTACAATATACATCCTATGTATAGTAATGGCCTCTAGGGCATACATATAACTAACAATCTCCTACTTGCACTAGGGCCATCTGATAGCAGTGGTTGCAGTATCTCATACTCAACCATCCCATAAAAGTCTCTCTCTGGGAAAAAGGCCTTTGTGAGTGGATCCGCCGTGTTGTCCTCTGAGTCTACACTCCTAACCTCGATCACCCTGGAGATCAACTATCTCCATGATCAGGCGATACTGCCTTAGAATAAGTTTGGATCACTGATGGGACGGACGTTCCTTGGCATAAGCCACAACTCCATTGTCACACAATGGGAGGAACTGAGTTCATCTCATGAACTAATATATACCCAGACAGCCTCTTTGGTAGCATCTTAAGTAGCGATGTATCCAGCCTTAATCGTCTAGTATGCCACGGTATCTAACTTGGAACTCTTCCAACATACCGTCCCTTCACTGAGGGTAAAGACAATGCTTGTGACTGACTTTCAGTCGTCCTTATCACTCTGGAACCTTTCCAGTGGTTCACCCCAGGATCGATTGATACCATCTCACTACATCTAGTGAGTATCCTAACATCCAATTATATCTATCTCATAGATGAAAACTCAGGATTTAGGAGGTATCATTTTGATCCTATATGGAGAATCCTTGTGATAAGCGGAGATTGACCGAGCGTAGCATAGGAAACTCCTTCCCTATCAAGAGTATGTCATCCATGTACTCTACGAGGATCGTCACCATACTCCCTACTACCTTTTTGTTTATACAAGGTTCATCTACCATTTTGATGATGTCAAACTCTTTGACTAATACATCAAAACAGATGTTCCAACTCCGCGATGCCTGCTTTATCACATAAAACATCTTGCTTACGTTTCTGCTGCTCCCACTGTCTACGAAGCCCTCTGACTGTGTACTTACAGACTCTCTTTTCTGAAACATCATTTTAGAAAAGCAGTCATGACTCCCAACCACCAGATATCGTAGTCATGGTATGTAGCCGTGGCAAGTAGAATCTGGATGGACTTAAGCATAGCTACTTAGAAAAGATTTCAACAAAATCCATACCTGGTCAATGATGCAAACCTTTAACAAGTCTAGCTTTGAAAGTCTCAACTTTTCCAAGTACACCAAGTAATCTTCTCAAGATATACTTGCTCCTGATGGGGATTTAACCCTTCAGATATAGCAACCAAAGTCCATACTTTGTTGGTGTATAAGGATTCCATCTCAGATCACTAAGCATCCAGCCATTCTTATAGAGTCTTACTCCTGATGGCCAGCTCGAAACTAGTTGGGTCATCATCTCATGATGCAATCCTCGCTCCCACTGTCATAGAGAAACAGAAGTATCTCTCAGGTGGGTGAGGAACCCTACTAGATCGGCGGAGAGGCTGAGGTTCGTTGGTAACTATTGAATCATTTGGTTCTTTCAAATCATCAGCTGCAGTTTGTATAGCTGGAACATTTCCAGTTCTACATTACAGTCCTTGCCTCGAGCTTGTCCGGATTTTGCTTTTAGACATAGGCCGGTCAACCCCAAATCTTAACTAGCTTAAGACATGGGCTCTTCCCATACCATATCTCATATGGAGTGGTAGGCTGTGATCAGATTCGAACCTAATTCAATAGGTATGCAGCTTCTCAAGTGCATAACCCCCAAAAGGAAACAGGTAACTCAGTAGTACTCATCATAGAGCACACCTTATCATATAGGGTGTGTTTGCTCCGCCCCGATATACCATCGTGCTATGGTGTATACGGAGGAGTAATGCTGAGAGAAAATCTCATTCTCCTTTAGAATAGTCCAGGAATTCTATGCACAAGTATTCTCCTCCTTGATCTCATCAAAGGACATAATACTTATACCCGTATTGGTTCTCTACTTCTAACTTATATTCTGTGAATATCTCAAAAGTTTCGGACTTGTGTTTCAACAGGAACATATGTCTGAATCTTGAGAGATTATCAGAGAATGTAATGAAGTCCAAAGAACCGGTCTTGGCATGTGTAGACAGGGGACCTACATACATCAACATGTATCATCCCAAGAGTTCACTAACTCTTTCTCTGTTTCCAATAAACAGAGCTATGGTCATCTTATCTCTGTGACATGACTGGCAAGTTTCACAAGATGTAAATTCAAACTAATTTAAATATGCATCTAAATGTAACTTTTGCCAGTCGGGTCGCATTAATATGACCTAATCTACAATTCCTCAAGAAGGATTCGTTCATTTTTGAACTCTTCCTCTTGTGTGTGTTCCGTATACTAAGAACTGTAGTTTGATTTAGAACATCATTGCTTTTAGATAACGTGCCTGAACCGATCAACTTTTGATATAGGAAATGTTCAAAACATTATCCAACAATACAAAATTATATCCTTTATTTACTAATAAAGAGACTGATATGATTTTGTATATCAGGTTCGGTATCTAATAACATTCGTTCAGAATCAATGTATTGGTAATACAGGGTGACAGTGACCAACAGACTTGGCTGCAACACTTGCCCCGTTTTCTGTCTCATGAAACTTATCACCCGTTCTCAGTTCTTTACCTATCTGTAGCCCATGTAACAAATTACATATGCGGGATCCTGATCCGGTATCTCATATCCAGGACCTAAAGAGTACTGAGAAACAGTTCTGTATAATGAACACACCCGGAGATGATGCATCAGTATGCACTTTCTTCGTTTGGGCGACACGGGAATTCTGGTAATCCCCAATTTCCTGCTCTGTCTTATAACAATTATAAGTTGGAGCGGGACCAACATTCCCCAGCTCTGTATAACAAGCGGGTTCGGTCAATATTCCATTTTATTATCTTGATTAAGGCATGACATGGTCGCTACCTGGAGAGAGAGAGAAGAAAACACTCTGCGTATGCTCTTGCAAGATCAGATTGGTTATAATTTTATCTAATCAGGATGGCTCCGACTGTTTTTATCAAATCTTCCTTCAAACCCTAAAAGGAAAGACTAGCCGGGATTAATTACACACTACAAGTTCGCCAATCTTTCAGCCAGTCCAGTGTCGGTACTTTGAGGGAGGTCCCCCGTGCTTTCGCACGAACCTAATTAATGTAAACCTCATTTTCCCAGAGGCGTAACCTCGTTAACACCTTTCTAGACACCTACTTGATCGGCTAATTGTAATGTATAAAACTCTCCCAGGAGTAACTCTTACTCGCAGTGGGTATCGGGATCCAACTATCTCATAGAAAGTATGCAATCTCATTGCAAATTTCAACACTTGAAATTCCCGATAATTTTGCCCCTAGCGTCCTATGACCTTGACGGAGGCCAAACTACCTATAGTCCGCTAGTCAAGTTCAACCCGTCATTTCCTGATTGAATTAAACCCACCCGCACGACCCTTGACGGAAGCCAAACAACGCCGTACGAATACCCTAATCCAATCGCATCATATGCTAGCAGATAAGCACTAGTTAGCTACCGTACACTACGCCTTGATGGAGGCCAAACTACCGCAGCAGGAATACTAACTAGTACTTATTTGAAATGACGGAGGGCTACGACAGGTTTTTCTGAAAACCTATTGCGTAATGAACTTGATATCGTTGTAGGATCGAATGAATTTTGAAATGGAGTGTTTTTGAGGCTTTTCTAGTTTTGCTAAAGGGGTCACTCCCGGTGAAGGGATCGTCAGCCCTTTCCTCGTCGAATATATCACTGTGCAAAGCAGAAACTATAGAAGCTATTAAAAGACAAACCGAGGGGTGTAGCATCTGCCAGTTATTGCTAGAGGGGTCACTCCCGGTGAAGGGATCGTCAGCCCTTTCCTCATCGAATAAGGTGCAGGATATATCATATATACCGCTGCAAAGCAAGAACTGTAGCTACCTGTTTTATTTTTGAAATTCGATTCCACAACATCTTAGGTTTCTTTTATTTCATTAATCTCATTAATGAAGTCCCATCATTTAAGTACCTAAACATCACAGATAAATACGACGTACACTTATGCCATCCGCATTCGCCTCGATGTCCCCTCGTGCACCGTTAGGTTAGGTAACTAACGGCAGAGCTGGGCAGGGCTAGCACGGGTGTAAAACATAAGTAACGCATATATAATATATCATATATACTATATACAGTATCCATCACAGAACATATCACATGATCACATCACAGATATCGCAGCAGAAGAATCATATGAAACATTGGATATATTAGGACATCCGTGTTTTCAATACGAGCCAGTATAAAACACGGATTTCACGGTCGTGATGAATATCCAAACACACACCCCTAGACCCCTACGAGAGCGGCAAGCAACCCTACCAATTCTGGAGTTAGGAGACCCGGACTCGACTCCTCGAGTTGGTCTCCCACTGGACTCCAGAACCCGGTTACTTGTGCTCTCCCCCTTGGGTCTATCCTAGTGCGGAAAAGTAAATAATATACAAAAGGTGACATCTTCCGCAACCTGGAAGTGCCCCAATAAAAGAATATTACATACAAGTTTTTACATGAATGAAAAAGAAAAACACTCATCTCACATAAAAAAAACCCCGGCTATTCAAACACGACGATCCAATATAATATATCCAGCAACACATAACATCACATGTCATCAACGTAAGTAAATATGCCCATCCCAATTGTCGTTGACATATAGCAACGAAACCGGGGATATCACATATTACACTTACGGTAAGAAAGTGTAAAACTACAACAGTTGGAATCCGCAACCTCTTTAGACATCGCATACCTAATCAAATGAATTCCTTAGACATCGCATGCCTAACAATTATAAACCCCGCATTTTAGTCTCATTATCGAAAACTCTTTTCAATATCAAGTCGGGTAATTCAACAAGATTCCCGACATCCTGATCGAATGTTCGTCGCAAACTTTAGTAGACGGCCGCACCCTCGACGCCGTCGACGAAGTGAACCAAGGCGGAACACCGCTGCCGCGAGCACCCGAACGGATGCTTTCGGCGACGGGGTTCTCCTACAGTCACTTGGTCGGGGCTATGGGGTGAGGCTGTCTATTAAGTTTACCCGGCGAGTATCCGCGTACGCTACGTGATTGCGACGGACTTTTGATCACATCAAAATTCCGTGGTAACCGATCAAGTGAGACTAAACCGCTGGATTTATAACATTCATTCAGTTATCTCATAACTACTTGTGAATTCCAATTATTGTATCACATTCCGGATAAATAGAAAATGTCAAACTTTCCGATCGAACAATCGAACACCCAAGTTTTCCCGAAACAGCTCAACACATGAAACAAGTTTAAAAACATTCACTTCATGCCTCAGTACCAACGGTCCAGCCGGAGAAGGGACAAGCCAACGCCTCACATGTGGCGCGCCGTACTGCCCCAAACCCTAAGGTTTAAAGGGCAGTTCAAGACGGTCACATAATCGAGTTAAGGTTTGTTGTCTTCTAGAGGGTCCATCGAGTTACTTGCACTACATAGAATGACTTTAAACCACGGAAAAATCCAACACTTGGAAATTTCCCGGCAGGGGAAAAAGTGGGTATTTATATCCGGTCGAACCTTTTAACATATTCAAAAATTATCCGGAAAACACAACGAAATTAAAAATTCCGATCGAAACAACGACTACAAAATAAACCACAAAATACTCAACTCTTGAGCCAGTGTTAAAATTGCCCAGAAAATAGAAACAACAGAGTTATGAATTACTGTGAAAAAATCCGTCGCTAATTCCATTATACTGCCGCGGAACCGCCGCTAAAGGGGGGGTATTGCCGCGGTTCCGCGGCCATATAGAGGACTTAGGGGCTCGTTTTTCATGGTAATTCTTAGAAAACCCTGCTGAATTTTTTAAGCATTTTTAATTTGGAAAATTCCCAGATTTTAAAAAATGTACAGAGAGGGGTTTGAAATGTCATATTCGTGTTCGTTTGGAGTTTTAACTTCGTTAACACATCGCCTAATGCTCTAGCTAGTCTCTAATACCACTGTAGGATTCCTAGGCACACTAATGAGGTCTTACAAGGCATCAACCATGCCAATTAAAAAAAAATTCCGGTGCCGAGAAACCTTAATATAGATCGTTAACTAGAGATTAGGCGAAACATGCAAGTAAACGACATTACTGCAAAGTGAAAGAAACTACAACCTTTGTAGATCCGGTCTTCCATCTCCATAGCTCCGCATTGACGTCCCTCGGCTGCGATCATCGGATCCCGGACTCTAGTAATGGTTTCGTCGAAGAAATGATCGGGCTAGGTCGTCGACATTGATGCCGAAGATGATCTACGTCGAGGCAACACAAGATCAAGCTCCAACTTCGCCAAGCCATGAAACTTGTGAAGAAAACACCCTATACTACTTGGCAAGTGGTAGAGGATGAAGAAATAGGAAGTGGGTTCACTTTAGAATTGGATTTCTCACTCTTTTTCTGATTTCACCATTGAAGGTAGCAAGGGTTTTCTTCATCTTGAAGAAGAAGAAGAAGAAGAAAAGAATATGATAAGAATAATAAAAACAAATGATAAATCAAGTGAAGTTATCATAATGGAACCATGGTAGAGTGTAGATAATAAACTATGGTTAAAGCAAATGGTTAGGGTTAAGGAAAGAAACAAAATGGTCAAAGCTTTTTCAAAGCTTCAAGAAGCTTCAAGATAAATCCAAAGAAAGCCACCATTTCATTTCTTTCCTTAAAAAAATAAATAAATAAATAAAATCCTAACCATTAACCTAATCATAGTTTAAAGCATACACACACGCAAGTTTGCATGTATCATCAAACATGATACAAACTAGTGCACAAAACTATATCATATATACAATGTGCACATCAAGTGAGAAAATCCATCTTAAGTGAACCAATACTAGTTGATGCAAAGTAATATATCAAATATATAATTATGCATTAAATCATTAAATCAACGCTAGATTTAATGATCCGGTCATACTGCATATAACCGACTAATATATAGTGTATCAATGTATCGAATCAACACTTGATTCGGTAACCCGGCTATATCTCATATAACCGTCCAATGATACAAATCGCAAGAATAGAATACAGTATCACATACTGGTATTATTCCCGGTCCCGCACATATCTCATATGCTCTCCTATTTCGTTTCGCTTGAGCCAGGAAACCTCTGTGTAGGACTCTAAAGACTCGTCAATACGCCGGCAGCAGGTGATGATCATATCAAATACCCACAAGCCGCAAGCGGTCTGCTAAACGTAACGGCCACCCAGGTATTGAGCGATCAGAAGATCGACGAGCAAGCCCGCTCATACTCCTGTGAATCCAATCAGTAACACTTACCGTACAGTCCGGTCTGTTCGTCTGATATGTCGCATATCTCGCCTAGGGGTGGTAAACGTCAGACCCCAATAGCTCGATAAGTCGTGTCGATATGAGGTCTATAACAGTTCGAGAAACTACCGGTAACACTTACCGGTAAATCTCAGCAACCCTGGCTACGGATTTCCGGTTATAGCCAATCGAACACAGTGCAACATCAACTCCCTATACCGGGAGAGACGAATCCCCTCCTATCGCTCATTGCCTCCATGTGATTCGGGACTGTACCCAAAAACCACCGTTTTGCACGCCCTCTTGGACGTGGTAAGGTGGAAATCAAAGCACAGTGGGAATCACACAAGACTCTATGACGATCTCGGGTCTACAGACTAACCTGTACCAGTGTCACTAGAGAACTGCCATCTGACGTAAGGTAAAATACCATCTGGGAGTTCTCGGCGAGTCCGTCCAGTGTACCCAGTCACCACTAAGCACTCGTATATGATCTCTGATGTCAAACACCAATGGATATGGGATCATCCATCGCCCATCTGTATGGGTCGAGAAGGTATACGCTAGTCTACTCTGGTATATCGATGCCCCGTCTCGATACACCCACGACTAGGGACCTTGAAGGATGTACTTATGGACTACCATGTCCCCACTAGTATGATCCGCATCATAGTCCAGGTAGTCAAGTACACATCCTAAGGGCTTTACCAACACGTAACAGAGAGACAATCAATGTACACGTTAAGGTAAAGAGCAACCAGATAGCATACTATCATGTCGAGCAAGAAAGTCCTCCCTATATATGTCCAAGCATCTATTACAATATACATCCTATGTATAGTAATGGCCTCTAGGGCATACATATAACTAACACAAGGTGTTTAAAAAAATCGTAAACGTATGCAACTGTATGCACAAAATACGTATCAATGCACTGCAAGCACATGTAAGCTATACCAAGTGCAAAAACCAAATCGAGTGCATACCATATGCACAAAAATCAAATCAATTATATGAAATTCATGAAATCATAGACATGTGCAGTCAATGCACAAAACCGACATCAAGTGCAACAAATATGCACAAATTACAAATCGACGAAATAGAGTATAAAGCATATCTCAAGTGCAATAACTATGCACAAAAACGTAAATACCCAGAAGGTGCAGCCATGGTGCATGAAAACAATACCATAAAGCCCAATCATCAAAACTCAAATCCAAGCAATATAAGCGTGATACTCGGATCACAACGCAAATCGCAAAAAATGACATTGAGGTACACCTCGTACAATGTCGAAAAAAGTCTCGATGCGCTCAAAACTGGCAGAGCAAGAACATCCGCTTGCCTCCTGCTCATGGTCTGGCGTCTTCTGTCTCTGGGTCCTCAATTTCTCTATGGATTACCAATCTCGCAATCCATCGGCTCGTCGGTCCTGTCCGGTGTGCTAACGGAAACGATTCCTCTCTGGCACTCCTCTGAAGATCTCTGGCCAACTATCATGGTCGCTCATAACATATCTTATCAATGATGCCGAACTCTGGCCTACTGGTCTGAGTAACATGACCGATCCTGGGTCCAAGTCTTCTCGTGAAGTATTTCAGAAAGATCTTGTCGAGGTCTCTCCCAATCTTGTTTCTGCCGAACTGTCCGGAAGCTATCATCCTTTACTAAATCCATTTCTTGTTCTGGAACGGCTGCATACTCATCATGACTCCTTCAGGAAGATATTTCCATATACAACGTCTCTGCATGCGTATCACATCTCTAATGTCAGCGGAGTGGAACGTTATCTCATCAAGATCTAGTAAGAACCTCTTACTCCTCTTTTGTCTAATGTCGACTGATTCGGACTCGTCTCTTTGTGACTGCATGGACTGCGCTCCAACGGCTATACTCATCTCTGGAGTCACCCAAGCAATGTATCCCATCACATGATATCCAGACGACGTCGAGCCTTTCGATCGATTCGTCAACGTCCCATAATTTTCCGAGAGCTCAACACTCGTGCATAGTTTAATAATATTCGGTATATGCCACAGTACCTATAGACCAATTGTAGAAGGACAAACCCAAGCCTCACTAATGGCACTGCAGAACTGCTGTAAACCCTAATGTTCAAAAGCGTTCCCATGGTCATTATGTCGAGTTAGGGTTTCATTCTTCTAGAGGGTCTACAGAATTACTTGCATGTATTTTCAAATACTTTAAACTTGGAAAAATGGGTTTCTGATATTCGATCGTTTTCTTTTGACTCGTCAACGTATCTGCGTGAAGTCTTCTCTAGCTGGAATCCATCAATCTGATGACCTCGCATTGGGGTATGCAACAAACCACATATCCTAATCGTTCCTCCATAGGTGACAAGAGATCTTCTATCACATCTCTAAGTGCAACTCGTGCTACAATAGCTCCAAGTATCTGGGGCGATATCTTGTCAGTCGCGTCAAAAACTGGCTCATTCGTCCGCAGGCTAAACAGTGCCTCTATCATCAAGAACAATAGTGCATTGATGGTCGTCACATTCTGGCTGGCCTCTGGCAGTAACCCAATCCTCTGGTGCTGATCTGCACGTCTGAGAAATCTTATAAAAGCAATCCATCAAACGCTCATGGTGCGAAAAAAACCATAATAAGACACATCTACGCAATCGTGTGTCGTCGGAATTATGCCCTGGTCAGTTCTCGTCCATGACAAGCTCGTGCTGACCTCAACTCTACCCGTAGCTCTTCATGCCCGTACAACTGTGGTAACAAAACCATAACTGATATTGATGAGGGTAGGTCATAGGAATGAAGATAATACTGTGCAAAGAAATGTACATCCTAAGCCTTCTTAAGCGGAGTATCGTATCGTAAGCATGCCGCGAAACATACCCACGGTACGTCACTCTTCTTAAGTCACCTACTCCATCAACCAAGGGTCATCTTACACTCAGAAGGTAAAACATAACGCTCTGATACAGATTTTGTCACGACCCGAAATAGCACGTGACTGGCACTTGAATCATGTGAAGTCTATAGGACCCCACCTAATTTAAATAAGACAAAAGCCCAGAAATCTAAACCATTTTAAGTAAGAAGTGAAGAAAACTTATTTTAAAGTAAGTGGTTTTAATAACATAAGTCGAAGTATCCATTTTTAAAATTTCAAGTCTTTTCTGAAAATTTCGGCAGTGTTTCCTTTGTAAATACTGACCCCAAACGGGTACAAACCTGATAAAGCATATATAATGAATAAAGGCATCCCCAAGCGGGAGCTAGCTCTTCACCAAAAGGCGGACACAACCACGCAAGCAAAAAATATACAACGCCGAAGGGCGAGGATCAAAACTCAGAATGAAAACCATCATCATAAAAAAACCCAGAGGAAAACCATAATAATACAGCGCACGACTCTAAGGTCGAAAGAATATACACTGGTCTTCTATGTCTATCAAATAATACAAGTCTGGTTGATGGAGTTTACTAGATACAACTGATAGTAAACAAAGTACAATGGTGGTCATGATGCAAATGAACCCACCTACCAAAGCAATCACCCGAAATGAAAGCAGTGTGCCAGCAAAGCCGTCAAGAAACCTGTACGGCAAAACCTGCAAGAAACTGTGGCACAACGGGGGTGAGTTGCCAACTCGTGAGTAGAAAACATCACAGAGCAGAAATCGAATGTATGACTCAATCCTAGGTCATACGATCAGTAACATCCTCAAATAAAAATATAGTCTGAAGCATCTAATAATGGCATGGGTAAACATCCATACATAAGTGTAATACCAAGTGCTCGTATCAGTGCCCCAGGTAATAACATATCAGATATATGATGTATGAATGCATTACAAATGAAAACCGAATACATCATGAATGAGAAAACTGTTTTCGTAATTTAATGAGATTTCTGTATATATATAAATACAATATAATCAAAGAAATCAACAGAGAATCAGTATCAAGCATCGACAGAAAACATAAATCTCAGTATCTCAATATCTCAGGCTCCAGCTATCCGGACTGGCCTGTATCATCAAATCTCAATATCTCGGGCTCCGGCAATCTGGACTGGCCCCTAAATCCATCTTTCTCATAACTCCAAACGGTATCCTCCGGATATCCGTCGAGTTTCCATACGATCACCGGTAGATAGTGCTCCCCTGCCGGCCTCATCGTCTACAACTCAAGCTTCTTGCCCCGGAGTACCATACCGGGTCCACCATGTACCCGCAGACAGTTCATCCAACTCCTCGAATCAGGTCTCGAAAACCATCTCAGAATCGAGAAAACATCATGGTGGACAATACTCATCATATCAAGGATAACTACATCTTTCTCCTTAAAACAAATCATCAGTTTATAAAGCTTTCACATGCGGTTTCCAAATCCAGAAAATCTCAAGAAGGATCCGAAATCATCAAAACACCATGTCAATAACATTGAAAACCGGAATAAATCTCCATAATACTGCATGACCAAAGAATATATGAATGCATATGATATCATGCAATGAGTGCAATAGTTTAACTAGCATATGAAAGCGATAACATATTGCAACTATCAGCTAGCAAGCTATGTCAATGAAATAATATTCTCTAAAATATATGTGACCTAGCAATTACCGATGATGATGTGTGTGAGCCGGCAAGCAGGTGTACGTGGAACATACGCATCATCGGTAATGGTGCTGGTGTCCTGACAGCAGGGTTTCATAATAAATACAGATAACACATGTATAAGCATGCTATGCGATGAAACATCATGAATATACGGAAAGTGATGTGGTAACAGCAACACAGAAGAATATACCTATCCAATATACGAGTCATACAGTTTTGGGTATTTAAAATACTCACGATTCACTGCATTTGAAAAGAAGTATGACTCGAGCCCAGTCGAAAGGGTAAGGAAATCCAGCTAAGTCTGAGTCGATCTATATATATCTAGTAGTCGGTGATCCTGCCTCAATAGTATCACGTACGATACAATGTATAATATGACATACTCAAGTCATGAGTGCGGATCTATCATCATAATTATATCACGTACGGTAAATCCATCGTACGGCATCCCAAATCTGTTTACGGGTCAAATATCATATTTGTCTCATTATTTATCTCGTATCCTGATTATCATATATCATGAACTGGGGTAATGATCTTAGTCTAGTACATACTGATAACATTAACATATATCTATGCGTGTATGTGAATACACATCGCCCATCAATACGCTAATATCATGTCGTATCTCATAATACGAACCAAATCACATCACCGATCTCATGGCACCATGCCCAATCACATCGACTCATCTCCAAGTATCATATACTATCCTCATCAACCGAATATAAGTATATGTATACACACACACACACACACACCCCAACGCATCCATGTATGTGTATACACACACACACACACACACATACATCCAAACCATATCCCGTGTATGCACGTGTGTGTTTATCAACCTTACTCTAGGGTTCACGACTAAGAACCCAACTAAATCCTTTTCTTCAAATCTCGCTAACCCTATCCCATGATCTTCTAAAGCTTTTCTGGCTAAGTATTCATATCTCTCCAATGCACATATATGCATAACTATATCACATCACATCATTTCTTACGAATTAGCGGGGGTGCTATACGCCATCGACCCGACTCCCCCCCGTAGATATATCTAGTCACCTTGATCTTCGCTTGCCGATGCCGATGCCGATGCGCGCTTGCTTGTCGTCTCGAAGTCCTTATGAGGGTACCTACATATTATAATGTATCGTTCCGCATTAAATTCCAATTCAAAAATCTAAACGAACAACGAATCTCATATAGATCAAAACCTATGGTCTACTCACACCAAAGAGCCCAAAAACACCGGATATCGACGTACAAATGTCAAGTGACCGAATACAATACCAAATACTAAAACCAAGAATTCAAAATACGTGAAACATAACCCCGAATCAAAACAGCAACTCAAGAAACTTGCTCCAAATTTTAGTTCAGGTAAGAACACTAGTAAAATAGGGGGTTGCCCCTACGGATATTGGAATCCGTAGGGGCAGATTTAACTTGGCCCTACGGATTAATCCGTAGGGCTAAAAGGTTGCCCCTACGGGCCCAGACGTCCAAGAATTAAAATATTAATTCTTAATTTGGTGTTTGCCCCTACGGAGCCGCAAACAAAGGACCTACGGGTATATCCGTAGGGGCAACTAAATATCAAATTACTAAAGCACAGATCGATCGCCTACGCTCACAATTTCTTTCTCTCTCGATCTCGATCGCGCGCGAAAACAACTCCTCGTCGCCACCGTCGTCCTCCTCGTCGCCACCGGCGTTCTCGTCGCCACCGCCGTTCAGGTCGTCGCCAGCGCCGTTCGGGTCGTCGCCACCGCCGGTCAGGTGAGTAAATCTTGAGGTAAATTAAAGAATTTTTTGATTAACATACGTGCTGGGTTGGGGTCGGGGGGTTGCGCGCGCGTAAGTTGAGGTTCGGCAGGGGTCGCGGTCGGGGTCGGGGTCGGGGTTAGGGTTAGGGTTAGGGTTCGCTGCTGCTGGGGCTGGGGCTGGGGTTAGGGTTTGCCTTAGGGTTGGTGTTGGGGTTTAGCTGGCCGCGCTGGGGTTAGGGTTAGGGTTAGGTTGGGGCTGGGCTGGGCTGGGCTGGGGCTGGGGGCTGGGGGCTGGGGCTGGGGCGGGGCTGGGCTGGGCTGGGGCTGGGGGCTGGGGGCTGGGGCTGGGTGGGGCTGGGGCTAGGGTTAGGTTGGGGTTAGGGTTAGGTGGATTGATGACAACAAAATACATGGATGGATCGATGAATTTAGTGATGTTATGTGTCCCGCCAACATAGGAAATTCAAACGTATACTCCGTTTTCTCATCTTAAAACTAGCAACCAAAATGTGACTAAAAAATCTTTCTAAATATATTTGAAACACATTTATTAGTTGGGTTGAATATTTGTGATTCCATTATATTATATTGTAAGATGCAGAAATTGTATCCTAAAACTATTTGATCCAATTATCCAACAAATACATTCATAAGATACTTATTAATTTTCCTGTATCTTGTATTGAATCGTAAGATTGATTTGCATGTCGTAAGATATTTGACAACACTAGGATGTCTTTCATAAAACAGAAAGTAAATTGGTGTAGGGAGAAAGCTGCTTGATGGGTGGTGACTGGGTCCATTCTTTCTTGATAGTTTGCAAACTATCAGGAAACCTGATATTTTCCCCTCTGATCTCAGTGCAGGGTGTTGGGAGTGCCCCTACGGATATGTCCGTAGGGGCCACTGTCTATCCCCTACGGAGTTATCCGTAGGGGTAAAATATCAGGTTTCCTGATAGTTTGCCCCTACGGCATAGTACCTACGGATATATCCGTAGGGGGTAGCACAAGGACCTACGGTTCTATCCGTAGGTACATACAATATATTCAAAAAAACATAAAAAATATATGATTTGATTGCCCCTACGGAGTAATCCGTAGGGGCAATAACACCTACAGATATATCCGTAGGGGCAAGAATTTGCCCGTAGGGGCAAGTTCAGGGCCTCAACTTGCACCTGCGGCCTTTGCACCTATGGGGTATTTTTTCGCCCCTACGCATATATCCGTAGGGGCAGTGGGTTGCCCCTACGGATAAATCTGTAGGGGCAACCCTTATTTGTAGTGGTGGAACAAGGTGCACAAACAGTACTGGGGTGATGTATAGGGTGTATATGAGCTACAGAAGAAACTTGGTCACCAATTTCTACTGAGTGGCCGGCCACATACAGGTAAAATCTGGCCTGCTCGGCCAAAGGTTCGTGGATAGGCTTCGTATTTATAGGGTGGTCTCGTAGTGCTAACTAGGTATCTAAAGTTGTTTGGTTTTCCAATCAAAGTCCTAGGTTATCCCAGATTCCCTGCACCCTCAATTTACACACAAAACCGACATATCGATATGAAACTTGTAATTTGGGTTAAGTCACTGGTTTGCTCTAGGTTTTTTCACTATGGGGCTTTGTAGTCACCAAATACACTTTAGTTCACCAACACCACCCAAAGAAAACCCTAACCCTCTTTAGGAATTTCCAATGCTCACAAAACCACACTAAAACACATCTAAACATGTCAAGATGCTAAAGTGAAAGTAATATTATGCTAGGGGTGTAGGAAATATCTCATTTGGCAATTCAAGAATATTCTTGAGTTGCCCCAAGTGATCAAAATCGGATTTTTCTTGGTCCAAGGTGCTTATGAGGAGCTTGTGCATGTTTTTTGTGAAATGGTGGTGAGCTTTTGAGTTGTTTTTGGTGTTGTGTGATGAGGTAGAGGGGGATGGAGGAGAGGGCAGCAGCCATGGTGAAGGAGGAAGGGGAAATGATGAAGTGAAGATGAGAGAGGAGATGAGACCAAGTCAACGGAACCCCTCACCTCACTCTCTCTCATGTCCATCCCTCTTTGTCTTTTCTTTTTCTTGTTTTCTTTATGTTTTATTTTCTTATCTTTATCTTTTCTTTTCTAACACAAAACCATGCATGAAAGAAGAAGAACCATGGTAGAAAATGTAACAAGTATTTGTAAATGTGACATGGTGCACAAAACAAGCTTAATGCACGATTAGCGATATTTAATCGCGATTATCATTAAAATAGTGTATAATTAATTATTAGAGTTTGTAATTTGCATAAATCACATAAAACACCCTCATTTCAGTAATTCCAATAATTTTTCAATTTTTTCCCAATTTATCGGTATTTAATTTTTACCGCATTATTAAATATTCGTAATATTTATTATTTAAATCATTTAATTCCCAAAAATAATATTTAACTTTTTTTGAAATGTTACACCTACATAGAGGTTTCCTGGCTCATGCGAAACGAAGTAGGGCACATATGTGATATGTGCGGGACCGAGATTGATACTTGTATGTGATACAGTATTTTAATCTCGCGATATAGATTATATGTGATATAAACGGATTATAACCCGGCTGTATCGCATACAACCGACTAATATAATTCATATGTATATCAAATATACATACAACAAATTATCGAATCAACTGTTGATTCGATAATTTGTTGTATGTATATTTGATATACATATGAATTATATTAGTCGGTTGTATGCGATACAGCCGGGTTATTAAATCAAGTATTGATTTAATAATTTAATGTATGATTATATATTTGATATATTAATATACATTAACTAATATTAGCTCATTTAAGAAATTGTTTTCTATAAATACATGCAAATATATATATGATATATATTAATGTATTTATTTATGTGTCATGCTTGATGATACATTGGACTTGGGTATATGAGACTCATACCTAACTTAAGATAATTTAGGTGTTTAAATATTAAGGGAAAAATAAAAATTAGGTGGAAATTGGCAAGCCTTAAGATGCTTGTGGAAGCATGGAGAAGCTTTAACTTAAGTACACTAATTTTGTTTTACTCTACATATTTATTAAACTAACCATTATCTTTAGCCATGGTTAAGTCTCTACATGAGTTTATATGAGATATTTTCTCACCCATGGTTCATTACTTCATCACTTGAGAGCTTCTTCTTCATCTCCTTCTTGCTCTCTAGCTTTGAGTGAGGTGAAAAATAAAAGAGAGAAAAACATTTCTAAAGTGTGAAAAATTCCTACTTCACCAATCTAAACCAAACTAGCCATTTAGTATAGGTTATTTGCTTCACTAATTCTCAGTTAGTAAAGAAGTAGCTTGAGTTAGAGATTCTTCGACGTAGATCATCTTCGGCCTCGAAGATCCTTGAGAAAGCTTGTTCCTTTCGCTTAGTGGAGCCTAACAGGAGTCTGGGAGACCACCACTTGGAGCTAAGGGACAACTACACGGATGTTTAGAAGTGAAGGACCGGTCTACAAAGTTTGTATTCCTTGTTCACTTAGAATAAAGTTGTTTACTTGCTTAGTTAAACCCTAATTCTCTAGTTAGATCCTTGGTTTGGGTTGCTTTGCTCTCTAGGATTTTTTTAAATTGCATACCTGATGCCTTATAAAACCTAGCAAGAGTGCTAAAGAACCCAACACGGTATAATAGCAGTCTATATGTTAAGATAAAGAGTAACCAGATAGCATACTATCATGTCGAGCAAGAAAGTCCTCTATATATTTGTACAACCATCCACTATATCATACAATAATGGCCTCTAGGGCATACATATTCATAATAGCAGTCCAGTTCAGAGAGCACAAGGTGGTAGAGACAGAGGACAGCCGGGTACCGGCAGAGCACAGGCCAGAGTTTTCGCTTTGACTCCTAAGGATGCGCAGGCAAAAAATGCAGTTGTGACAGGTACTCTTCCGCTGTGTCAAGATTGGGCCGAGAGTCGTCTTTGCTTGATCAGCCGCTTATTCTTATTACTCCCGTAGGCGAGACTTTTGCCGCTCGACATGTATTTCGATCGTTGTTCAGTTGATAAAACTGCACATTTGTTATTACATTTTTCCTACCATTTTCATATTAAAAAAGGTCTTTATTATAATATATCATACAAATGAGGGTTTATGTGTAAAAATACTATTTTCCATGTGTTGATATATTATAATTAGCTTTTGGTAGGAAAATGTATGCAAATAAATTCATTGACCAAATCCTAGTAGAACAAAGTCTACTAAATCTTATTTGAGTTGTTGTGCAGAATTTTTCCAAGTTGTGCAGAATTTTTCAAGACTAGAATCAAGGAGATCAATTTATTGAAGAAGACTTGCCTAATTAAGAATCAAAACTTGAAGACCAAGTCTGGCAGCAACCACGAGAAGATTTCCATGATACAAAGGTTCCAAGGATCGCCAAATGTCATAAGGACAGAGCCCCAAAGTTTTGATGAAGGGAGGAGATTAAATGGCCGCGTATCCACGGCCTTACCCCCCCTTGGGCCGCGGATCCACGGCAGATTTGAGGAATTAGCTACTACAATTTTGGTAGAAGATTCTATACAGCTAGATACCTAATTTAGAAGCTTTATTTCTGGCTTTGGCACTATAAAAAGGCACCAAGAGCCACTTGGAAAATTTATCAAGCCGACGCGATCACGAAGCCCCAGACGCTCACGCATCCAGGCTGATCATCAACTGTTCGTCTACCTCCTTAGGAAAGATCGAGAAGCAAATCAAGTTTATTTGTAATCATTTTCTACGGAATAAAAGTGTAGATTGTTCAAGTGATTAATAAAGGTAGTTATTTTATTTAATTCTTTTGCATTTTACATTATGTTTTCCCTCTCTGTCTTTCCATCTTCTTTTCCCAACATGCGTGAGTAATTCTCCGCTTGTTAGGGTTCGTAGGATTAGGATAGGCTAATGAACGATGAAAATCCCTAAACCCTTTTTAAGTCCTATAAAGTTTATGAACTTTATTAAAAGAATTATTAACATCATAATCGGGCACGCTAACAATTCTTTGTTAGTCCCGACCGCGATTAGAGTTTAGATTAATAATTGTTTTGGTAAAGGCTAGATATGAACGGGGTTCCGTGTCGATATAAGGGTTAAGAGTGGGATTCCTTTTCTCTCTAGAAACCCTAATCTACACGCATCACCGTCGTTCTAGTTTTAAATCTATTAATGGATAAAAAGGGTAATTTTTAATTAATCGTCCATAACTACTAAATCCTAACGAATCCTACAAGCCCCCTTATTATATTAACTACATCCTTGAAATAATCTAGATCTATATTTTACATTCTTGTTTAACGTAGATCTAGAAACCATTTCTCAACATTCTTTATTCCCTCCTCTCATTCTCAACACATCTAAAGTAAGAATAAAAGGTTCAACGTTTCCCTGAGGATGACCCGTACTCACCTCGGTCTAGCTACACGCGACACCGTTCTGATTGCGGTTAACAACTACAAACAAACTTTTACGTAACAATCAAATGGCGCCGTTGCCGGGGATACGTGCGTAATTTTTTATTCTTACTATTTGTGTTGAATTCTTAGACGATTCATATCATTATTAACACAAAACTGCATATTGCATATTTAACGATTTGTGCGTGAATTTTGCAAGGAGATCTAGAGTCACAGAATTAAGGAAAATAGAAGACAGAGACATTCATAGAGATCCAGAGGATCACAGAGGGGAACAGAAAATTTTTCATCCACTGATCCATCCACCTCGAGGCGGAACCGCGGCACGAAGAGGCTTCCGGCGGCGGAATCGCGGCGGTTTAGAGGAGTTAGGGCTACAAAATTCTCTGGTAAGATTCTAACCTCCTTCTATCTTCTCTCAAATCCAATAAAATCTATTTTCTGCAGGGATTCTTTGCAAAATTGCGCCGCTCAAAAAAATTTTTTGCAAAAGTTTTGTGATTGGTTTTGTTTTGCATATTTTAATACGGACTTTAAGGGACAAAGACCAAATAAAGATTAGGTGGGGATTTCATCACCCTTCCTAAGCCCCATAAATCACAAACTGAGTATCTAGATAAACCCTTCATTAATTTAAAAAATATCTAGACCAGACTCTAAAGACTGTCGCGCTCAATAAGGACAGAGGAAGGTCGTGGGTAATCTATCGTTTATCCGCATTACTTTTGTAGTGCCTAGGCAAGTATGTCAAAAGCTAGTGGTTTTTAATTAGGCCCACTACTGTGGTTCCTTCCCACTTACCTGGCACTTACCTGGCTACAAGGATAGTACGGAGGCGGTAGAGGATTGATCCTGCGGCTTGTCCTTTGGAATTCTAGGAGCGGTCTAGAGACTGGACCTAGGTGACCTTAGTTCTAGGGTTTCTTGTGCATCTTATGGTGATTTGTCTTGAGTCCCACTTTTTCAAAAACAAACCAATTTTAAAATCACACACACGCTGCCACTTGCACTAGACCCGCTTAGTGCATGCTCGGCTGGACACGGGATCCTAGTGCCCGTCTTGTCCGTGTTCCTGCTATCGACGCCGAAGTCGGTACTTCTTCTTCTTCTTTCCCCCACCACACACAACGACCGAGATGGACGGCACTCCATCAGATTATAACACCACGCTGCCACCGCTCGCAGGTGTGCAGAATCCACCTCGCATCTCTCTCCAAGAGAGATGCTATCCTATCCGTGGTCCTATTCCCACTTGTTTATCTCTTCCACCACCTAACGGGGATAATTTCGAAATTAAACCCCACTACATCAATCTGCTGCCCAAATTTCACGGGCTTGAGTCGGAAGACGCGTACGTTTTCATCACCAAATTCGAAAACGTATGCGCAATGATGGGTACTTCACAATTGACTCTAGATACTATGTGCTTACGTCTTCTCCCATTCACACTGTGCGACTTGGCAGAAAAATGGCTTTATAATACTGCCGCACACTCTATCACTAATTGGGATGAATTTGTCATAGCATTTCTTAAGAAGTTTTACCTAAAGCATAAGACTGCCCATATTAGGAGCGAGATCAACCAGTTCACCCAGCTTCCCAATGAACCATTTTGGAAGTGCTTTGAACGTTTCAAAGATCTGCTTGTCCAATGCCCCCATCACGGAATACAAAGATAGGATTTATGTCGGATTATATATGAGGGCATTAATCCAGCGACAAAGCAGATGCTTGAAACAATGTGTCAATGCAATTTCATGTCTAAAGATGACGGTGAAGCTTGGAAATATCTGGAAGACCTTGCTGAACACACGTTGCAGTGGGAAAGCGTAAGACCACCTTCATCTAGGGGAGGTATTCACCAGCTCGATGTTTCAATCGCAGTAAAAGCCGAAATGGCAGCGATACAGAAGAAACTCGACGCTATTGAGAACAAATTTTCATTATTCTCCCTAAATCAGGTCACGCTTCCTAAGACCGTCTGTGGTTGCTGTTCGGATCCTTCACACTTAATGGAAGAATGTCCTATGAATGCATCATTTCAAGCTAATGCTGCTTTTCAGCAGCGACCTAGAAACGACCCTTATTCTTCCACGTACAATCAAGGATGGAGGAATCATCCTAACTTTTCTTGGAACCAAAACCAACAAAGTAATTATCAAAGACCTCCTCCACAGCAACCACAACCACAGAATCAGCCCCCCTTTCAGTTACAGAATTTCCAAAATCCGGCCAACATTTCTACACCACAAGTGGCCGGTACTGACAACTCACTTGCACAAACTTTGGATATGTTCATGAAACAATCCATGCAAATTTCGGCTGAGATGAGCTCTTTTATTGATACCATAACAAAAAACTCCGCCTCCCATGGTGAGAGTATTGAATCATTAGAAAACCAAATCGCACAGTTAAACGCCGTAATGAGTGCGAGAGAGAAAGGGAAACTCCCATCTCAACCCATACCTAATCCTGGCCACTCACAAAGTTATAATGTGAGTGCCGTTACTACGTTGAGATCGGGAAAAATGCTGAATAACCGAGTGGGTGAGCAATGTGATGATAGTGACACCAATGATACCCCATCTTCTTCTTCTTCCCCTAATTCGTCTAGTTTCCCACCTTCACCCGAGCCTATTCTCCGTTTTCCCCAAGGCTCGAACCCTTCGCCCATTTCGCCAAATCTATCTAAGTCGATTCCCACTCCAGTTTTGGGATCGAATCCGTCCCCACAATCCTCTCCAATGTTGGACCAAACTCTTATTGATAAAGCACCTTATCTAAACAGGTTAAGAGGCAACAGACCAAGTCCACAAATGGAGAAGATTGTGGAAATTTTTAAGCAAGTTAACATAAACATTCCTCTCCTAGATGCTATTCAACAAGTTCCGTCATATGCGAAAATCCTAAAGGACTTGTGCACTAGGAAGAGAAAAGTTGAAGTACCTAAAAAAGTTTTCCTTGCGAGTAATGTGAGCACTGCTTTTACGCAATAACTACCCAAGAAACGAAAGGACCCCGGAAGTCCAACAATTTCTATTTCTATTGGGGGTAAAAATATCAATCGTGCTCTACTCGATCTAGGTGCTAGTGTTAACTTGCTTCCGTATTCTGTTTATGAGCAAATATAGACCGGAGAGTTAAAACCTGCGCATTGCACTCTTCAGATGGCCGATCGATCTATCACCCAACCTAGGGGTGAGCTAGAGGATGTGTTAATCAAAGTCGGGAAATTCATATTCCCTGTGGACTTTATCGTTATAGATACACAACCTGTGGCGAACCTACGCAATCAAATCCCGGTGATACTCGGTCGGCCCTTTTTGGCCACTTCCAACACAGTGATCAATTGTAGAAATGGCTCTATGACCCTATCCTTTGGAAAGAAGTCAATTGAGCTTAACATTTACAAGTTGGGAAGTGAACCCTCCGAACCCTATGCTCATGTGTGTTCTGTCGAATTAATGGATGTCGACAGCAGCGAATATGATCAACCTCATAATTCTGACTCTTTTCATATGTTGTTGCTTGATACGGACTCTTCCACTGAGTTGTCCGGGTCAACATCTAACGCTGATAAGGAACTTTTTATAGAGTCTGACGATCACCCCATTTTTTCTGATGACATTATTTTTCGGGGTATCGATGAAAGCTTTGAGGAAATTTTCGCTGATGAACTCGCATTTTTACAAGACACGGGTGTTGAGATGAATCAACTTCAAGATGAAGAAATTGGACCTCCACCCCTTCTTTTGGACAATCATGATAATGCGGGTAATCCATCATCACTATCACTGTGTCGTCTCTCCAAATTTAGACGCAATCCTTTTCCATCACATCTCTTATCACCTCCCCACTTTTTCACGTCGAAAGGTGACATGTTCTTCCACCAATCTTGGTGCTTCATCGATAAATTTTTTGAATGGTTGGTGTTGACCTTCGGTCTTTACAAAGCTTGGCATTGACCAATAACCTTGACCCCCTCGTGTGATTTTAAAAGATTAAAATTGTTTAACTCAAGTTTGGGGGGGTGGTATATTTTGACTCTTGAAAGAAAATGATTTTTACATATTGTGAGCCTAAAATAGGTTTGGGGGAGGATTTTCACTTCCATATATTCTTTCCCCCATTAATAACTTCCTCCCAAGTCTACAGATTTTTAAGCTTAACGGATGACATCAGTGAGGACACTGCTGTAAACAGGTATGGGGGAGGTTTGTGCTTATTTACACATCAATTTGCATCATATTTTGCATAAGCACAATATTTTCAAAAATTTCAAAAATTTTCTTTTGTAACAAAAGAGTAGAAAGCGAAAAATTACATCCAAAAGATAGGAATAATTTAAGAAAACCAAGAAAATTAGAAGTTTTCTTAAACGAACTAGTAATAAGTAGTTATGAGCTGTTGTCCCAAGTGTTAGTAAGATGAAGGAAGTCACTAATCTGAGGATAAAAATAAGTCTGAAAAATAGTTTCTATTCTGGAAGCCAAACATTTGAATGTTGATACCCTACTATTTGCACATACACACATCTTGAAACTCGGGATAGTAGAGGATACCTTGAAATGCTCTTGTCTAAAAGCCAAAGTATGAAGGAAATGAAAAAAATGAAGAAAATATAAAAATGGTGAAAAGAAAAAAATGAACACTGGTTTTGTTATCGCCAAGGCAGCAATAAAAAAATATAGCGAGGGTGCCTCTTCACCTAGTGCCCTAAGGCCAACTGGTCTGGGAGTCACTGCTAAGCCTTAGGTGGTGCAAGACGAGGAAAATATTATCACCTAATCAGCAAGCACATGAGTAATCGGTCTGTTAGTACCTCAAGAAGTATTAACGGTCGCATAAAAATGTGTGAGCAAATCTAAATATTCATCAAGTTAAAAAGTACTGAGGTAGATGGACAATATGATAGCTTGAATTGAATTCTCCGAGTATAGGGATGTCCATTTCACACACGTACGGGTATATGATCGATGTTTGGATGAAAGGTAGGAATGAAGAATAAAGACGATGTTTTATTGGGGGATGATGTGATTTCTAACATCTTTTCATGACTATTAAGATAGGGCTCATAACAACTGAAAAGTTAGTGTAGTTGGAAACTCTTCTTTTCAAAGTCTTTCTTTTATGGTTCTTATCTTTATATGTAAATTTCACCATCTCTTTTTTGTTATGGGATTTTGTGGGTGCAATCCGCTGAAAACCCTCAGGAGACAACACTCCTCCTACTAGGGACACCTAGAGGTTTAACGGCTTATTGCATGTGCTCAGTGCAATCGTGTCTGCCTACGAAAGTGTGCTTAGTTTTATCCTTTCTTTTTTCTTCTTCTCTTAAATAAACTAGTTTGCTCGGGACGATCAAAGATAAGTTTGGGGGTATTTGTTCAGTTGATAAAACTGCACATTTGTTATTACATTTTTCCTACCATTTTAATATTAAAAAAGGTCTTTATTATAATATATCATACAAATGAGGGTTTACGTGTAAAAATACTATTTTCCATGTGTTGATATATTATAATTAGCTTTTGGTAGGAAAATGTATGCAAATAAATTCATTGACCAAATACTAGTAGAACAAAGTCTACTAAATCTTATTTGAGTTGTTGTGCAGAATTTTTCCAAGTTGTGCAGAATTTTTCAAGACTAGAATCAAGGAGATCAATTTATTGAAGAAGACTTGCCTAATTAAGAATCAAAACTTGAAGACCAAGTCTAGCAGCAACCACGAGAAGATTTCCATGATACAAAGGTTCCAAGGATCGCCAAATGTCATAAGGACAGAGCCCCAAAGTTTTGATGAAGGGAGGAGATTAAACGGACGCGGATCCGTGGCCTTACCCCCGCTTGGGCCGCGGATCCGCGGCAGATTTGAGGAATTAGCTACTACAATTTTTGTAGAAGATTCTATACAGCTAGATACCTAATTTAGAAGCCTTATTTCTGGCTTTGGCACTGTAAAAAGGCACCGAGAGCCTCTTGGAAAATTTATCAAGCCGACGCGATCACGAAGCCCCAGACGCTCACGCATCCAGGCTGATCATCAACTGTTCGTCTACATCCTTAGGAAAGATCGAGAAACAAATCAAGTTTATTTGTAATCATTTTCTACGGAATAAAAGTGTAGATTGTTCAAGTGATTAATAAAGGTAGTTATTTTATTAAATTCTTTTGCATTTTACATTATGTTTTCCCTCTCTGTCTTTCCATCTTCTTTTCCCAACATGCACGAGTAATTCTCCGCTTGTTAGGGTTCGTAGGATTAGGGTAGGCTAATGAACGATGAAAATCCCTAAACCCTTTGTAAGTCCTATAATGTTTATGAACTTTATTAAAAGAATTATTAAAATCCTAATCGGACGCGCTAACAATTCTTTGTTAGTCCCGACCGCGATTAGAGTTTAGATTAATAATTGTTTTGGTAAAGGCTAGATATAAACGGGGTTCCGTGTCGATATAAGGGTTAAGAGTGGGATTCCTTTTCCCTTTAGAAACCCTAATCTACACGCATCACCGTCGTTCTAGTTTTAAATCTATTAATGGATAAAAATGGTAACTTTTAATTAATCGTCCATAACTACTAAATCCTAACGAACCCTACAAGCTCCCATATTATATTAACTACATCTTTGAAATAATCTAGATCTATATTTTACATTCTTGTTTAACGTAGATCTAGAAACCATTCCTCAACATTCTTTATTCCCTCCTCTCTTTCTCAACACATCTAAAGTAAGAATAAAAGGTTCAACGTTTTCCTGAGGACGACCCGTACTCACCTCGGTCTAGCTACACGCGACACCGTTCTGATTGCGGTTAACAACTACAAACAAACTTTTACGTAACAATCAATCATGTTCTGTTCGTATCGGGGATAGGGATTTTCTGTTGATTTGATTCTCCTCGATATGTTAGGCTTCGACATTCTTCTGGGTATGGACTAGTTAGCAACTTGTTATGCGTCCGTGGAAGGCCGTGAGGAGGCGGTCAGATTTAGATTTTTAGGTGAGCCAGTTCTTGTTATTCAGCGAGACCGTAGTCCCACCTTCCTAGCTTGATTTCTGTCCTTCGCGCTAGTCGGCTTTTGAGGAAAGGATGTCAGGGTTTCATGGCGTATGTTCATGATGCTGGAGCCACAGAGGTGTAACATTTCAGAAAATATAAAGTATTATTTTTGGAATTTAATATTAAAATAATATATATCCCGAAAACTGCCCGATTTGCGAAATTGGGGTTTTCGAAAAAAGGTATAAATATATACCAATAATTGTGAAATAAACGGAAATTAAAATGATTCATTCATTTAAAAATATATTTAAAGGATTTGGCAATTTTAAAATTTATTATATGCAATTTGGATAAAAAAACCGATTAGTACACTGCTAATCGCGATTAAGCCAAATCCGTGTTTCTACAGTTTTTCATGGTTAGTGCACCATGACATGTTACATGTTATTTCATTTGTGTTGTTTTATTTGGGTGTATGTGTTTTTGGTGAGAAAAGAAAGGGGTGGAAGTTGTGCCCGGTTTAGGTGTAATGATGATTTGGAGAGAGAGAGGGGACACAATGATGAGAATAAGCATGCTTGGAGAGAGAGAGTAAGAATAATTGAGAGAGAGAGGGGTGCTGCCCCATTCTTTTTCCCCCACCATTTTTTTCGTCTCCTTCTTCATCTTCAACACTCATGATGCATATCCAAATATTCACCAAAACCCCATACTCATTCCATTGAAAACATGCACAAGCTCAAGGGAAGCACATTGAACCAAGAAAAGTTGGATTTTGATGACTTATGGAGGTAGGACTATCTAGAGTGGCCTAAATGAGGTAATCTCTACACTATTAGATTAGTATTTAGTTTCCGAACTTCTATTGTTAGTTTAGAAGTGTTTAATTATAGATTAGTGGGTTTTGAAATTTCCTAGAAGATGGTTGAGGATTCTTGAGTTGTGGTGGTGAAGTTGAGGCCTAGTAGTGACCATAGAACCCCCATAGTGCTAAAAACCCAGACCTAACCTAAACTGAAAACCTGAAAACCTAAAACAGAAACTTGTCATGTCGGTTTTGTGAAAATATAGTGGGTGCAGGGGAATCTGGTGTAACCTGGGATGATTATGAGATAAGCAAAAAACTTCAAAGACCAAATTAAGACACTACGAGACCACCCTGACAAAACGAACCCCATCCAACCCTCTAGAACCGAGGTGGCCGGATTTTGGTGGGTAGTGGCCGGCCAAGTGGTGGGCAATTGCGTCCAGGTTCCTTCAGTAGCTCATATACACCCTATATATTACCCCAGTATTGTTTGTGCACCTTGATTTGACCTGAACAGAAATCTGGGACCACTTTCATGGGTTGCTGCCTTGTTTTTCATGATGTTTATGGATTTAGGTTTTGATATTTGGTATTGTATTCGGTCACTTGACGTTTGTACGTCGATATCAGGTATTTTTGGGCTCTTTGGTGCGAGTAGACCATAGGTTTTAACCTATGGGTGATTCGTGCGACATTTTGGTTTTCGTGCGTGATTTCATTTACGATACTATATATGATATGTTAGTACCCCACGTGGACTTAGAGACGACGAGGATGAGCGTGGCGTCATCGACTCCAGCAAGCGAAGATCAAGGTGATTAAATCTATATCTATGGGGGAAGTCGAGTGGATGGCGTATAGCACCCCCATACACTTTGATGGAAACCGATTCATAGTATATGGTTAAGGAAACCTTTAATAGAAAACTATAGATAGAGTTAAATGATAGTTATAGAATCTATATTAAAAACTAATGGATAGTTAGAAGTGATATGATACGACTAGTATGTTATGAAGGAACTTGAGGATGATATTTGATGATATTGCCGTTAGGGTACTATAGGACTAGATAGTCGACGTAGGTGTGTCATCCGAACCATACCTATTTTCAAACTAAAGAATCGTATGCAACTTTTAAACAGATACCTTGAGCGACGTTACGGATTTTCAAATGATATCTTTTCTTTAAAAACACCGTAGCCCCTACTTTCAAAATTACGATTCACATCTTTCAAAAACTTTTTGTATGGTTCGGGTGTGTATGTTAGAGTAGATACGTTTGATTATAGTAAAGGTAGAATGTATTTATAAAATTGACCTTTTGCGATATATAAATGCGATGAAAAGAGAATAAGTTTTGACATGTGATATGATGGTATGGTAGTATACGGATGCGAGTCGTTTGAGATAATTCATACCTTGTCGGTCCCATGATATGAGTTTGTTATGGATGTGACCTGGGATATAGGTATATAAATATATTATATGTGTTGTGAATCGTTAGTGATAGCCGTACGAGATGTTAGGTCCATACCCTCCTCGTCTTATAGGTCGATAGGATCCCTGATAGCTTAATGCCGTCGTAGGATGATTTTCCGTACGTGAAGAGTTTGACTTAAGGTTTGATCCATACCCTTGACTAAAGGATGCCGTACAATGGATTATACCGTACATGATGTTGTGAGGCTGGATGCCGATTGATAGATTCACCGACTCGGTCTTGTAGACACGTACACCTTATAACTTTTAGCTGACGATTTACCTTATACTGCATTCATGTTATTCGCAATGCATTGCTTATACCTGTGCTAGTACACCTGCACCATTATCGATGATGCATATGTTGCACTTACACAGATTTGCCGGTCCACACACTTCATCATCGATAATTGCCATGTCACTACACAGTAGAATCACTGCATCAGGATATACCACTTGTACATCCATATTGGTAAACATACATATTGTACACTCATACTCGTGTATATACTCACTTGTACATCCATATTGGGGCATATACATATTGTTCACTCATACTTGCGTATATACCACTTGTACATCCATAATGGTGCATATACATATTGTACACTCATACTTGCGTATATACCATTTGTACATCCATATTGGTGCATATACATATTGTGCACTCATACTCGTGAATATACCCTCTTGTACATCCATATTGGTGCATATACATATTGTACAGTCATACTTGCGTATATACCACTTGTACATCCATATTGGTGCATATACATATTGTACACTCATACTTGCGTATATGTACATCCATATTGGTGCATATACATATTGTACACTCATACTTGCGTATATGTACATCCATATTAGTGCATATACATATTGTACACTCATACTTGCGTATATACCACTCGTACAGCCATATTGGTGCATATACATATTGTACACTCATACTTGCGTATATACCACTCGTACATCCATATTGGTGAATATACATATTGTACACTCATACTTGCGTATATACCACTTGTACATCCATATTGGCGCACACACATATTGTACAGTCATACTTGCGTATATAGCCACTTGTACATCCATATTGGTGCACATACATATTGTATACTCATACTTGCGTATATACCCACTTGTACATCCATATTGGTGCACATACATATTGTACACTCATACTTGCCTATATACCCACTTGTACATCCATATTGGTGCATATACATATTGTACACTCATACTTGCGTATATACCACTCGTACAGCCATATTGGTGCATATACATATTGTACACTCATACTTGCGTATATACCACTCGTACATCCATATTGGTGCATATACATATTGTACACTCATACTTGCGTATATACCACTTGTACATCCATATTGGTGCACACACATATTGTACAGTCGTACTTGCGTATATAGCCACTTGTACATCCATATTGGGGCACATACATATTGTACACTCATACTTGCGTATATACCCACTTGTACATTCATATTGGCGCACATACATATTGTACGCTCATACTTGCGTATATACCCACTTGTACATCCATATTGGCGCATATACATATTGTACGCTCATACTTGCGTATATACCCACTTGTACATCCATATTGGCCCACTTACATATTGTACCCTCATACTTGCGTATATACCCAATTGTACAACCATATTGGAGCACATACATATCATGTGCATTCATGCTTACATACATACACATTTGTACATACATAGATGGTGCTGGTTTTAATTTTGGAGAGTTGGAGACCGCATGTTATATTTTAAAAACTGGATCCATTTAAAAGAGCGGTTTTCCCTTAATATGGCATATCACAGTTCCATGTTGCATGATATTCGGATATGCTTACATTTCTGTTATATATCGCATACATCATGCTTTATGATTACACGCATTGAGATATGTTGTTTTAATGAGATTTCCGGATTTGAGAACCGTGGCTATTTCAAAAGAAAGCATCTACTGTTTTAAAAACCCGGTTTATCTTGATATGATATTTCAGTGCGTCCACCATGCTTTCTCTCGGTTCTGAGACATTTGACATATGAAACCCGATTCGAGGAGCGATAGGCACAGTCCGCGGGTACATGGTGGACCCGGTGAGGTACCCCGGGGCAAGAAAACTCGTATTGTTAGATTGTGAGCCTGGCAGGGGAGCACTACCTACCGGTGATAGTATTTGGACTCGGCGGTTATCCGGAGGATACAGACCGAAGTAGCGAGATGGATATGAGGGCCGACCAGGGTGTGCGGCGCCTGAGGGCCGATCTGAGGATGCGGTGCCTGAGATATGTGGGGATTTACGTGTCGATGCTGGACTCGGGTTTCATGACGTTTTCGAGTGTCGATGTTAGACACTCAGGTTCCATGATTTTGAGGTGTCGCGAGGGACACCCGTTGATTTATATCCTCATACTTTCTTGCATATGCTTTTATGATATTCACAGACATTGGTTATATGGTTGGACGAGATCCACATGCATACATACATTGATTATATGGTTGGACGAGATCCACATGCATACATACATTGATTATATGGTTGGACGAGATCTACATGCATACATATATTGATTATATGGTTAGACGAGATCCGCATGCATACATACATTGATTATTGTTGGAATATATCCGCATACATATTGGTATTGATTACATTGTTGGCACATATACAGACCCGGTCACCCTAGATATCATAGAGTTATCTTTATGATATAGTCGACCTAGGAGTCGTTGTTTATTCGATTTCTATCTGTAGATGTTTTTCTACTCACGAGTTGTCAACTCACCCCCGTTGTGCCACAGTTCTTGCAGGTTGACCGCATGGATCCGTAGCGGCATCGCTGGCACATAGCTTCATTTGGTTGTTTTGCATTGGTAGGTGGGGCATTTGTATCGTACCCACTCTTGTATTTATATTTCATATTGTATCTAGTCAACTCCATCAATCAAAAATTAGTATTTGTGTAAGTAATGAGACTTAGTGAGATTTGTGGTTGCGAGACTTAGAGCGAGAGTATTTCCGCTACTTGTGATTTTGATGTCTTGCTTATTTATTTAACTTTGGTGGTGAACTTCACCGTTGGGCGTCGTATACTTACATATACTGTCTTGCATGGTTGTGATCCGCCATTTGGCTAAGAGCTAGCTTCTGCTAAGGGATGCCCTTATTCTTGTTATGTATTTGTGGTTTTGGATCAAAATATACAAAGGAGGTGCTGCCCAAATTTTTAAAAGACGAAACATGTTTTCAGACTAGTAAATTTCACTTGCATTTTTATGTTCCTTTTTTTTGTGCGTTAAGAAAACTTGATTTCATTATACCTTTATTTCAAAACTTCACCTCCTTTATTTTCTTAAAAAGATTTAGATTTCTGGGTCTCAGCTTACTTGAATTACGTTACGCCTTTGGACGTTGCGTGATTTAAGTGCTGGTCAGGAGCTAATATTTTGGGTCATGACAAAGTTGGTATCAGAGCGCTAGGTTTATCCTTGGTTCGAGTCTATGTTTGACTATGCGGAGTCTAGGGCGAGTATGTATTTCGGAACCTAGGCTTGACCTTACTAAACATAGAATTGAACGGGGGGGGTATTAGACCCAAACTTTCGTTTCATAAGATGACCCTGATTGATAGAGTAGGTAGCTTGAGTAGAGTGACGCACCGTACATATGTTCCGCGGCATATTTACGAAACGATGCTCCACTTAAGAGACCTTAGGATGTACATATTTTGAGATATATGATTCTCTTCGTACCCATGATTATACATCCATTTGAGATCCTTGATTCTATTCGTTTCCATGATCATACTCTCATTGATGCTGTTCCTTCTTATAATCATGTATCCATTTTGGATCTGTCGTTACCTTTCATGCCGTTGATTTGCTTTCTTCGATACTTGATTGAGGTTCCTGTCACCATGGTTTGAGCGCAGATTGAGCTGCTGCAAGTGATGCGGTCAGGGCGAGCTCGTCATGGACGATGACTGACCATCGTGTTTTCTGGTGACACGGGAATGTCTCGAGTTAGCGTTTGTGTTGTGACCTCTCGGATGAGGCGAGTGTTTGGTTTTGCACCGGATGATCGGGCCATTTTTAGAGCTGCCAGTTGCGAGAAGACAGTTGATGTACAGCCTACCTCAGAGATTGTGATGTCATCTACCGTATGGACAGATGACCCAGCTGTTGCTGAGATTGATGGGATGTCGCCTCCAGACTTTACGAGCTGAGATCGCTGGAGCTTCCAGGCAGAGATGCGAAAGATGATAGCTAGTCTATCCCGAGTTGAGAGACGAAGGTGATTCGTCAGATTGATGCGCCGACACAGGCTCAGTTGAGTTGAAGATTTCCAGTGTGGAGAGACTTACTCAGATCCAGAGATGACCGTGATGTATCGTATTTCCTGGAGGATTGAGGCATTGTTTAGCATGCGGGCGAAGGGTATTCACATGTTGTATAGGCAAAGTTAAAAAGTTCGAACGAATGTCAGAAAACCCATTTTTCCAAATTTAATGTGTTCGGAGGAACATGCAAGTAATTCTGTGGACCTTCTAGAAGAATAAAACCCTAACTCGACATGATGACCATGGAACCGCTTTTGAACCTTAGGGTTTGCGGCAGTTTAGCGGTGCTATCAGTGAGGCTTGGGTTTGCCCTTCTATGGCTGGTCCAGAGGTACTGTGGTATGTACCAGATATCTTTTAGACTATGCTCAGGTGTTGAGCTTTCGGAAATTATGGGATTTTTGATAAATCGATCGAAACGTTTGACGTCGTCTGAATATCATGTGATAAGAGATCAGCAAGCTGACCAGCTTTGGATAGAGGACGTCACCCAGATGCGCGGTGAGTTGATCGAGAACGGATGACTACTGAGTATTCCTCCGATGGTATGGGCGAGTTCCCGAGGATGTGTTCGGCCAGATATCTTCTATAGAGTGATGAAGATACCGAGTTCGTAACTTCGATTCCGTGTGAGAGACTCCGGATTGACCATGACCGAGAACAGTTGCAGTGTGCAGATAGTATGACGTGACGTCGAAGTGGACGATGATAAAGACGAGTGGAACAAGAGGTTCGTGCAAGATGCTGACGAGCTGTTGTTACTCCCCGTTGAGATTAAAGATCGGATATGTCTATAGAGGCGTTGGGATGCGACCAGTTCCCGAGGAAAAGCGAGAAAAGATTATGAAAGAGTACCAGCCTCCGTACAGTTCGGTATAGGCGAAATCAAAAGAGATCTTGAGCAGGATTCCTTCTAGGACACTGCTGCAATAAGATTTGCACCAAGGATCAGATGTGTCACGCATATCAGAGAGCCAGAGGCCGACGCCAGTGACATGCTGCCTTACGAATCCTATTTTGGGAATTTAATATTAAATATTATTTTTGGAATTTAATATTAAAATAATATATTTCCTGAAAACTGCCCGATTTGCGAAATTGAGGTTTTCGAAAAAGGGTATAAATATATACCAATAATTGTGAAATAAACGGAAATTAAAATGATTCATTCATTTAAAAATATATTTAAAGGATTTGGCATTTTTAAAATTTATTATATGCAATTTGGATAAAAAAAAACCCGATTAGTGCACTGCTAATCGCGATTAAGCCAAATCCGTGTTTCTACAGTTTTTCATGGTTAGTGCACCATGACATGTTACATGTTATTTCATTTGTATTGTTTTATTTAGGTGTATGTGTTTTTGGTGAGAAAAGAAAGGGAAAAAGGTGTAATGATGATTTGGAGAGAGAGAGGGGACACAATGATGAGAATAAGCATGCTTGGAGAGAGAGTGTGTGAGAATAAATGAGAGAGAGAGTGAGGGTGCTGCCCCATTCTTTTTCCCCCACCATTTTTTTTATCTCCTTCTTCATCTTCAAACCCCAACTTCTACCTTCATGACCCATATCAAAATATTCACCAAAACCCCATACCCATTTCATTAAAAACATGCACAAGCTAAAGGGAAGCACATTGAACCAAGAAAAGTTGGATTTTGATGACTTGTGGAGCTAGGGCCGTCTAGAGTGGCCTAAATGAGGTAATCTCTACACTATTAGATTAGTATTTGAGTTTCCTAACTTCTATTGTTAGTTTAGAAGTGTTTTAGTGTTGATTAGTGGGTTTTGAAATTTCCTAGAAGAGGGTTGAAGATTCTTGAGTTGTTGTGGTGAAGTTGAGGCCTAATAGTGACCGTAGAAACCCCATAGTGCTAAAAACCCAAACCTAACCTAAACTGAAAATCTGAAAACCCAAAACAGAAACTTGTCATGTCAGTTTTCTGAAAATATAATGGGTGCAGGGGAATCTGGTGTAAGCTTGGATGATTACGAGATAAGCGAACAACTTCAGAGACCAAATTAAGACACCACGAGATCACCCTATCAAAACGAACCCCATCCATGCCTCTGGAACCGAGGTGGCCGGATTTTGGTGGGTAGTGGCCGTCCAACTGGTGGGCAATTGGGTCCAAGTTCCTTAAGTAGCTCATATACTTTCACTACCCGAAATTGGCACGTGACGGCCCTTAAACTACGCAACGTCAACAGGCGTAATGCAATTAAAGTAAGCCGAAAACCCAGTAATCTAAACCATCAAAAGTAGTAAGTGAAAATAGCAAATTTTAAAACCTTTGAAATCTCAACCCAAATTCTTTAAAGTCCAACTTTATTTCCTTTAAATTTTTGGCAGCACCTCCTTCGTAAAAACCAGCCCTAAAAATGGATGCCAGAAAAATATAAGTAAAGCATCCCCAAACGGGAGCAAATACACGCCCAAAGGCGGAAAATAACCACCACAACAGATATACGACGCTGCAGCGAAGAAATAAAAGACGATATTAATAAAACAGCATAAAAGACCACCAAGTCACAAAATAATATACAATATCGTCCTCACATCAAGTCTCTAAGTTATACATGATAATGGTAGATGGAGAGTATAGTATGCAACAAATATACAATAAGTAATATCGGATAACCGCAAAACCCACCTAAGCAAAACTGCACACCATGAGCCGAAGCGGTATCCGCAGCAAATGATGATATGATAGATGAATAGCCTGCCTCGACTACTCTGGGGAACAACCTGCAAAACACTGTGGCACAACAGGGGTGAGTTGCCAACTCGTGAATAGTAAATAACATATGCAGGTAATCGTAAGTATGCACGTACAGTGCGAATCTAACATATGCAAGCTAATAGCAATAAATGTTCATATGTATGCAATAGTCATGAAAGGTACTCTATCAGGTATTACTAATACATGAAGCAATAATATGAAAATGTATATACGCAACAGTCATGAAGGGTACTCTAGCAGGTACAACTAATACATGAAGCAATGCATGTAAAATAAAAGTATGTGAATGCGACAGTCATGGAAGGTACTCTATCAGGTACTACTAATACATGAAGCAGTGCATAAACAATAAATGCGTAGTATGGGATAAAACATATCATTTCAACGGAATCCTGAACTCATGGCAGGACCAAAGTCCATCAAGACAATCCAAATCCCAAGTTCCTCAAATCAGCTCCCAAATTGGCTCTCATATCATTTAAGTCTCATATATCCTGAATGTACAATATCAAGTATTCTCATATATCCTGAATATACAATATCAAGTAAATCTCATATATCATGTAGTGTTTAATATCAAATAATCTCATATATATTGTATCCAATATCAAGTAAATCTCATAAAATTCAACATCGAGTAAATCTCATATATATATATATACTATATCGAGTACATAGGCCCCGAGCATATAGGCCCCTCTCATCGAGCACATAGACCCCTCTTATCGACCATATAGGCCCCTCTCATCGAGCATAAAGGCCCCGAGCACATAGGCCCCTCTCATCGACCATAGAGGCCCCTCTCATCGAGCACATAGGCCCCTCTCATCGACCATATAGGCCCACAAATACAATGAATAAGTATATTTTGCATATATCATTATAATGATATATAATGTAGGTGTATATATATAACAGCGTCCCATACCACTGATATATATATATGATGGGTACACACACACACACACACACACACACACACACACACATATATATATATATATATCAGCCTCACATACCACTAATATATATACGCAGGAGTAATACACTCCAGAAAATATCATATGAAAACCATATCTTAATGCGAAATCCATGAATATAATATATACAATATGAAACAGTAATATGAGCATATAAGGAAAAATCGCTATTTAACTTCTACAAGTTATAAAATATATCATGCGGTTCCTAAATTCTCCAAATCCAATATAACATCATATAATGGTGAACATGTAGCAATAACCCGATATATGTGTAAACATGTAGGTATAGTATGGTGTATGTATCTACCTATCAGTAATGATGTAATATACCCTCCAGGTATAAGTGTATGTTTGTATGCAAGGTATACATGTTGCTATCTCTCATGTCTGTATATACCTATCACTAATGGTACAATACCATATAGGTATACAGATAACTAGCATGTAAACATGTCAAGGCATATGTGTAAGCATGTAGGTATACAGGTATGCTATATGTCATATGCAATAAGGAATATGAATCAATGTCTCAATGTCCCTAACCAAACAATGTCATATATGTATGTGTGTTGTGCGTGTCATGGCAATTATTGACGGTGTGTGTGGCATACAATCAGTGCTCGTGCAATATGAGCCGTCAATAATAGTGCAATGTCCTAAGGGTGCAAGTCCAAACATAACAAATAACTAAGCAATAAGGTGTATGCGCAACTCTATATATGAAATAGAATATTCGATAATATCATAACATCTCTAGCCCAGACGCATAACGCCATGCGGGCGATTCCCCTGTAGATGTCAAATCTACTCACCAATGCTCCTGGTTAAGTAAAGCCTACCACCTGTTTCCCCATCTTCGCAGCGCCCGAAGTCCCCACCTGCGAACCTAAAACATAACACAACAAAGCAAGTATATATTAGCAATAGACCCAATACACGTACAAACTACGCTCGCCAACGCGACAACACAAAACTTACTCTCAAGTGTTCGTATTGTGGCAAACGTGCATAGTGACACAACGAAACCAACTCAGAGCAATAGCAACACCGAACACGAACCGTATCGAATAACGTAACGCATGAAACGAAACACAAGAAAACAAGCAAGTGATCCCAGATTTTGCTATACCAACAATTTGTAAAAGTTGCAAGTACCATGAGACCACACACAACCCCAGAGACCCCTACACCAAAACTCAACCCACAACTTACCAGTCTAGCCGCAATTTGCGGCCAGAAGCAATATATTTGAGGCCTGTTCATGAGGGAATGGGTTCGTATTTTTAGGGTAGGTTCTAGGTCACTACACTAGGTCACTGTGATAGGAACATTTGCAACAAATACCTAGTTTGATAGCAGATCATCCGAGACCCAAAACTACACTAAAAATACGATATTTACCCGAAACGAAACTATACGTGATCTAAACTGAAAAATAATAAGCTACGCTACACAATAAACACCTACTTAACAGAAAAAGATCATTACCTATCCAAAAGAACTCAAAGATCCTAGCTTTCCAAACTCCAAGGCATCCAAGAGGCAAAACTAGTCCAAAGATGTGATTCTTGTGAGATTGTGAAGGTTTTGTGAAGGATTGGCCAAGTGTTCAGTTGAGAGAATGAAGGAGATGAGAATATGAGAAAGAAATAGAGTGAGAGAGAATAAGAGTGAAAGAATGATAATGAGAGAGAGTGAGGTGAGATTAAGGTGAGTGCAGCATTGCATTAATTCTCATATTAATGCAAGCATGACTCACATGTGCCACCTCTTCTCACAAACAAAAACCCAATGAAATATCTCTCTCTCACAAACAAAATATCTAGGCCTTAATCAAGCAAAGGATTAGGTTAAAGCAAAGGATTTGGATTAGGGTTAAATTGTCATGGTCACTAATCTAGATTAACACAAAACAAACCCTCACATAAACATGCACATGTGTGTGCATGCCATAACAAATAAAAATAAATTATTAATTAAATGTTATAAAATGTGAGGAACCCAAATTGGTAAACTTTTTACCAAAAACCCACATTATCGTCTAAACTAACACTAACCAAAATCTAAGGCGTTACATATACACCCTATATATTACCCCCAGTATTGTTTGTGCACCTTGATTTGACCTAAACAGAAATCTGGGACCACTTTCATGGGTTGCTGCCTTGTTTTTCATGATGTTTATGGATTTAAGTTTTGATATTTGGTATTGTATTCAGTCACTTGATATTTGTACGTCGATATCGGGTGTTTTTGGGCTCTTTGGTGCGAGTAAACCATAGGTTTTGACCTATGGGTGATTCGTGCGATATTTTGGTTTTCGTGCGTGATTTCGTTTACGATACTATATATGATATGTAGGTACCCCACGTGGACTTCGAGGCAACGAGGATTAGTGTGGCGTCATCGACTCCAGCAAGCGAAGATCAAGGTGAGTAGATCTATATCTACGGTGGAAGTCGGGTGGATGGCGTATAGCACCCCCGCACACTTTGATGGAAACCGATTCATGGTATATGGTTAAGGAAACTTTTAATAGAAAACTATAGATAGAGTTTAAAGATAGTTAGAGAATCTATATTAGAAACTAAAAGATAGTTAAAAGTGATATGATACGACTAATTTTTCATGACGGAACGTGAGGATGATATTTGATGATATTGTCGTTATGATACTATAGGACTAGATAGTCGACGTAGGTGCGTCATCCGAACAATACCTATTTCTAAACTGAAGAATCATATGCATCTTTTAAACAGATACCTTTAGGGACGTTACCGATTTTCAAATGTTATCTTTTCTTTAAAAAAACCGTAGCCCCAACTTTCAAAACTACGATTCGTATCTTTCAAAAACTGTATGTATGGTTCGGGTGTGTATGTTAGATTAGATACGTATGCTTATAGTAAAGGTAGAATGTATTTGTAAAATTGACCTTTATAAGATATAAATGCGATGAAAAGAGAATACGTTTTGACATGTGATATGATGGTATGTTGGAATACGGATGCAAGTCGATTGAGATGATTGATACCTTACCGGTCCCCTGATATGAGTTTGTTATGGATGTGACCTGGGACATAGGTATATAGATATATTATATATGTTGTGAATCGTGAGTGATAGCCGTACGAGACGTTAGGTCCGTACCCTCCTCGTCTTATAGGTCGATAGGATCCCTGATAGCTTAATGCCGCCGTACGATAATTTTCCGTACATGATGAGTTTGACTCGAGGTGTCACGACCCGAAATATTAGCTCGTGACCAGCATTTAAATCACGCAACGTCTAAAGGCGTAACGTAATTCAAGTAAGCTAAAACCCAGAAATCTAAACCATTGTTAGAAAATAAAGAAGGTGATGTTTTGAAATAAAGGTATAATGAAATCAAGTTTTCTTAATGTATAAAAAAAGGAACATGAAAATGCAAGTGAAATTTACTAGTTTGAAAACGTGTTTCGTCTTTAAAAAAAAATTCGACAGCACCTCCTTTTTATATTTTGATCCAAACCCACAAATACATAACAAGAATAATGGCATCCCTAAACGGGAGCTAGCTCTTCGCCAACCGGCGGATCACAACCACGTAAAGCATGAATATAAGTATACAACGCCCAACGGCGAAGTTCACCATAAAAGATAAAGAAATAAGCATGTCAAGAACCCAAAATGAGAACATAAAAGCCATCGCTCAAGTCTCGCAACTACAAGTCTTGCTAAGTCTCATTACTTATACAATTACTAAATTTGATTGATGGAGTTGACTACATACAATGTGAAATAGTAAATACAAGAGTGGGTACGATACAAAAGTCCCACCTACCAAGCAAACCACCCAAAAGCAACTCTATGCCAGCGAAGCCGCTACTGATCTGTGCGGTCGCCCTGCAAGAACTGTGGCACAACGGGGGTGAGTTACCAACTCGTGAGTAGAAAAACATCTACAAGCAGAAATCGAATAAACAACGACTCCTGGGTCAACTATATCATAAAGATAATACTATGATATCTAGGGTGAACGGGTCTCTGTATTTGCCAACAGTAATATCAATGTCGATCAGCATGTGGATATATCCAACAATAGAATCAATGTATGAATGCATGTGGATCTCGTCCAACCATATAATCAATTTCTGTATATATCATAAAAGCATATGCATGAAAATATGAGGATATAAATCAACGTGTGTCCCTCGCGACATATCAAAATCATGGAACCTGAGTGTCCAGCATCGACTCTCGAAACATCTTGAAAACCCGTGTCCAGCATCGACAAGTAAATCCTCATATCTCTCAGGCTCCGTCAGTCCGGATCGGCCCATGGGCTCCGTCAGTCTGGATCAGCCCATATCTTCTCTCGACTCCAGTCAGTATCCTCCGGATATCCGCCAGATCCAACCAATCACCGGTAGGTAGTAGTCCCCCTGCCAGGTTCACCGTCTACTGCACTGCAGATCTGTTCTGGCCCTGGGGTACCATACCGGGTCCACCATGTACCCGAAATCGGCCTCATCCACTCTTCGAATCGGGTATCACTGTCACACGTCTCAGAACCAAGAAAATGCATGGTGGACGCACTGAAATATCAAATCAAGATAAACCGGGTTTTTAAAACAGTACATGCTTTCTTTTGAAATAGCCACGGTTCTCAAATACAGAAATCTCATGAAAATAGCATATCTCAATGCGTAAAAGCGTAAAGCATGATGTATGCGACATATGATAGAAATGTAAGCATATCCGTATATCATGCAACATGGAACAGTAGTATGCACCTATCGAGGGAAAACCGCTATTTTAAATGAATCCAATTTTTAAAATATATCATGTGGTTCCCAAATCTCCAAAATTAAATACAACATCGTATAATGGTGCATATGTGTATGCACGCAAGTATGGTGTACAATATGTATGTACGCAAGTAGGGGTGTACAATATGTATATACACCAATATGGATGTACAAGTGGTATATATGCATGTATGTGTGTACAATATGGATATCATGATGCAGCAACCCTACTGTGTAGTGACATGGCAATTATCCATGATGAAGTGTGTGAGCCGGTAAATCTGTGTACGTGTAACATACGCATCATCGATAATGGTGTAAGTGTACTGGCACAGGTATAAGTAATGCAATACGAATAACATGAATGCATCATAAGATAAATCGTCAGCTAAAAGCTATAAGGTATACATATCTAACATGATCGAGTCGGTGAATCTATCAATCGGCATCCAGCCGCTCAACATCGTGTACGGTATAATCCATCGTACGGCATCCTCTAGTCAAGGGTATGGATCAAACATCAAGTCAAACTCATCAGGTACGGAAAATCATCGTACGGCGGCATTAAGCTATCAGGGATCCTATCAACTTATAAGACGAGGAGGGTACGGACCTAACGTCTCGTAAGGCTATAACTCAGGATTCACAACATATATAAATATATTTATATACCTATGTCCCAGGTCACATCCGCAACAATCTCATATCAGGGGACCGGCAGGGTATAAATCATCTCAATCGACTCGCATCCGTATACCAACATATCATCAAATCATCATATCACGTCATATATCCTTTTCATCGCATTTATCCCACATCAAGTCAATTTTACAAATACATTCTACCTTTACTATAAGCATACGTATCTAATCTAACATACACACCCGGACCATACAAACAGTTTTTGAAAGATGTGAATCATAGTTTTGAAAGTAGGGGCTACGGTGTTTCTAAAGAAAAGATATCATTTGAAAATCCGTAATGTCTCTCAAGTTGTCTGTTTAAAAGATGCATACGATTCTTCAGTTGGGAAATAGGTATGGTTCGGATGACACATCTATGTCGACTATCTTGTTTTATAGTACCCTAAACGGCAATATCATTTCTAACATGGTTCTCTAACTACCTTTATACTCGTTCTATAGACTTCTATTAAAAGTTTCACTAATCATAATCTATATACATAAATCGGTTTCCATCAAAGTTTGCGAGGGTGCTATACGCCATCCACCCGACTTCCCCCGTAGATATATATCTACTCACCTTGGTCCTTACTTGCCGAAGTCGATGACACCACGCTCCGTCACCTCGGAATCCACGCGAAGGTACCTACAATATCAACACAATCGTAAATGCTATTTAAAATCGAGTTCGGAAAACCGATAAGGCCCACGGATCGCCTATAGGTTAGAAGCTATAGCCCACGCATCCAAAACCAACCAATTATCCCTAGTTGTTGATGTACAAACATCCAACAACCAAATAAAAATCCAAATATCAAAAATCATCATTCAAAATATGGAAAACATATCCAAAAATCACACTAATGTGCTCCCAGATTTTGACTCAGGCCAAAAAGAGTTGCACAAACAAGTCTACGGTGCTGTATATAGTGTATAAGACCTACTGGATCAACTCTGACACCAAAGCTAACCAAGTGGCAGGCCACAGGGCCCCAAAATCCGGCCTCCTCGGCCCCCATGCTCTGTTGGGCTTCGTTTGGTCATGGTGGTCTCCTATAGTCTAAAATGGGTCTCTCATATTGTTTGCTAAACTCATAAAGTCCCCGGGTTGCTCCAGATTTCCCTGCACACCCTATATCCTCACAAAACCGACATGGACAAAATCCTAAATCCGTATTTTGGTTTCTATACTAAATTCTAGGTCTTAAACAGCCACTCAATAACCACTCAATCATCACCAATCCACAATTTCACTCAAACCCTCACTAGGATTTCTAAGTATCACCAATCCATCACTAAACGAACTCTAAACATAAACAAGAAGCTAGGAAAACTTGAAACTAAACTAATGGAAGAAATTATCCCTCATGGATGTCACTTAAGCAAACCCTAGAAGTCCCAAAATTGTCAAAATCCCATTTTGCTTGGTCCAATGTGTAGAGAAGGAGGTGGGGATAAATTTTTTTGAAGGGAGTATAAGGTTTGGACAAGGTTTTTGAGATGTTAATTGGGGTTGAAGTGGAGGGAGGTGAGCTTGAGGAAGATGAAGAAGGAGGTGAAAATGGTGGGGGAAATGAGAATGGAGGCAGCCCCCCTCTCAATTATTCTCACTCTCTCTCTCTCTCTACAAGCATGCATACCCTCATCATGATGTCCCCTCTCTCTCTCCTCAAGTCATCATGACACCTTTTTCCATTCTTTTCTTTTCTCACCACAATAAAACCATAACACAACACAACACAAATGAAATAACATGTAACATGTCATGGTGCACTAACAATGAAAACTGTAGAAACACGGATTTGGCCTAATCGCGATTAGCAGTGCACTAATCGGGTTTTTTTTTTATCGAAACTGCATATAATAAATTTTAAAAATGCCAAATCCTTTAAATATATTATTAAATGAATAAATCATTTTAATTTCCATTTATTTCATAAATATTGGTATATATTTATACCCTTTTTTGGAAACCCCAATTTCGCAAATCGGGAAATTTTCGGGAAATATATTATTTTAATATTAAATTCCAAAAATAATATTTTATATTTTCTGAAATGTTAAATTCTTCCACCCTTAAATAAATTCGGTCCCCGAATTTAAATTTAAACCCCCAAATACCAAAACATTTCAAGAATCAACTCAAATCAACGGGGCTCCGAAATCATGGAAGATACAGAAATAGCACCGCGCATCGCGTGTGCCTGAAAACGAGTATAAACTCAAAATCGAACTCCGTCAAGCATCACGCAAATCATCGGATTTACACGCATATCCTCGGAGTTACAGTGGAGATACAGATATCGAAATCCAATACTGAAATCCAACATACACTAGCAAATACTATAATACGTGTATAGTATGCATCTTTGGAAAACTTTCAAGAACTGAATAAAACTCATGCAAAAATCTTTTCTAAATCGCCGTGTGATGCGTTACTCACGGCCTAAGTGACGGGCGCTCATTTGTGAAATAATAATATATGCCCATATATGTTTATCTAAATATACGTTCCGTCGTTTTTCGAAATATCCCAAAAAGTTTTCCTTTAGAACCGTTCGTGTCGCTCACGGACACATAGGAAATAGCGAGACTATATAGCTCCTTTTGAAAACCTCTTGGTAATGTTTTAATGAATGCAAAATACTCAGGTACTGTCCTAAGATCAGTCATGTTTGGCTACTACACAATATAGTGTCCAACATGAAAACAAAGTGCTCAAAAGCAAAATCAGCCTCAAAAGGCGTATCCAATAATCACATGTGTCTAGTGCGCACGGAAATTAAATCCAAATACAAGTGCTACGAATGTGCACAAAACCAAAACTAAGTGTAACGGGTTTGCATGAAAGCATCTGTCCAGTGCAACGGGTGTGCACGACAACAATATCAAGTGCATTTAGAGTGCATCCGGTGCAACTAACATGCACGAATGAAAATCCCAATTGAGTGCATCCAGAGTGCACAAAACCACATCTCATATCATGCGCCCAATATGAGCGAAAATCCAAATTAAGTGCATCCATCATGCATGAAAGAAATCTAAATCAAGTGCATCCAACACGCACGAATAAAATCTTACTTAAGTGCATCCGATACGTACAAAAATCCAAAATCAAGCGCCTAATATACGGAAAAATCCAACCAAAATGCGTCAGGTTCGTAAGAAACATCTAGTATCGTAGCATGCATGAAAACGAACATCCAGTACAAACGCACACAAAAATATAAATCTGGTAAAACGAATGCCAAAGGACATAAATCGGGTGCAACCAAGGTGTATAATTCAAAAACGTGTGCGACTATATGCACAATATCCGTATCAATGCACTGCAAGCACATGTGAGCTATACCGAGTGCAAAAAAAAATCACAACATCCGTATGAAATCCATGAAATCATAAACACATGCTACGAAGGTACAAATCGACATCAAATGCAATGGATATGCACAAATCACAAATCAACACAATGGTGTATAAAATATATATCAAGTGCGATAACTTTGCGCAAAATGTAAATACCCAGCAGGTGCAGCCATGGTACACGAAAACCAATATCATGGAACTCATCATCAAAACTCAAATCCAAGCGATATAAGCGTGATACTCAGATCACAACGCAAATTGCAATAAATGACATCGAGGTACACCTCCTACAATGTCGAAAAATGTCGGTGTGCCCAAAACTGGCAGAGCAAGAACATCCGCTTGCCTCCTGCTCACCGTCTGGCGTCCTCTATCTCTGGGTGCTCATTTTGTCCTCGGATTACCAATCTCGCAATCCATCGGCTCATCGGCCAAGTCAGGTGTGCTAACGGAAACGATTCCGCTCTGGTACTTCTCTACTCATCTCTCGGCCAATCATCACGACCACTCGTAAAGCAGCACATCACTGGCATCGGTCTCTGGCCCTCTGAATACACGTGACACAACTGATCCTCGGTGCAAATCTTATTGCAGCAGTGTTTTGGAAGGAGCCTGCTCAGGGTCTATTTCGATCTCGCCTACGCCGAACTGTACGGAGGCCGGTACTCTTGCATAATCTTTTCTCGCTTTCTGGACATCTGCGTCCTCAGCACTGCATCTTCTCGGGAACTGGTCGTATCTCAATGCCTCTGTACCCATATCTGATCTCTAATCTCGACAGGGAGTAACAACTGATCGCCAGTATTCCACATGAACTTCTGCTTCCACTCGTCTGTATTATCGTCCGCTTTGACGTCACGGCGCGCTATCTGCATACTGCAAAAGTTCTCGGCTACAGTCAACCCGGAGCCTCTCACACAGACTCGAAATCACGAACTCGGTATCTTCATCACTCTGAAGAAGATATCTAGCCGAACATGTCCTCGGGAACTCGTCCTAACCATCAGAAGAATACTCAATACTCGTCCATTCTCTATCAACTCACGACGCATCTGGATGAGGTCCTCTATCCGAAGCTTGTCAGCTTACTGGCCTCCTATCATATGATATCCGGACGACGTCAAACTTTTCAATCGACTCATCAAGGTCCCAAAATTTGCCGAAAGCTCAACACCTGAGCACAGTCTAAAATATCTGGTACATACCACAGTACCTCTGGACCAGCCGTTGAAGGGCAAACCCAAGCCTCACTGATGACACCGCTAAACTGCCGCAAACTCTAAGGTTCAAAAGCGGTTCCATGGTCATCATGTCGAGTTAGGGTTTCATTCTTCTAGAGGCTCCACAAATCACTTGCATGTTCCTCCGAACACTTTAAACTTAGAAAAAGGGGTTTTCTGACATTCGTTCGAACTTTTTTTTTAACTTCGTCTAGGCAACATGCGAATACCTTTCGTCCGCATGCTAAACAATGCCTCAATCCCCCAGGAAAGGAGATACATTGACGGTCATCTCTGGATCGGGTTGCTCTAGATCTGAGTAAGGCTCTCCGCACTGAAAATCTTCAACTCAACTGGGCCTGCGACAGCGCATCAATCTGACGAATTACCTTCGTATCTCAAATCGGGGTAGACTAGCTATCACCTGTCGCATCTCTGCCTGGAAAGCTCCAGTGATCTCAGCTCGTAAGCCCTGGAAGCGATATCCCATCATCTCAGCAGCAGCTGGGTCATCTGTCTGCATGGTAGGTGACATCGAAATACCTAAGGTATGTTGTACATCAACAGTCCTCTCGCAACTGGCAGCTCTAATAATGGCCCGATCATCCGGTGTAAAACCAAGCACTCGCCTCCACAAGTGGTCACAACATAATACTACATCGAGACGTTCCCATGTTACCAGAAAACACAATGGTCAGCCCTCGTACCAGACGAGCTCGCCCTGACCGCATCACTAGCAGCAGCTCAATCTGTGCTCAAACCATCGTGACAGGAACCTCAATCGTGTATCGAAGAAAACGGATCAAGGGAATGAAAGGAAATGACAGATCCAGAATGGATACATGATCATAAGCAGAAACAGAATCAATGAGAGTATGATCATGGAAAAAAATATAATCAATGATCTTAAATGGATGTATGATCAAGAGAACAAAGAGAATCACAGATCTCAAAATATGTACATCCTAAGGTTTCTTAAGTGGAGTATCGTATCGTAAATATGCCGCGGAACATACGTACGGTACTTCACTCTACTCAAGCTACCTACTCCAACAATCAGGGTCAGCCTATGAAACGAAAGTTCGGGTCTAATACCCCCTGTTCAAGTCTAAGTTCCGCAAGGTCAAGCCTAGGTTCCGAAATACATACCTGCCCTAAACTCCGCAGAGTCAAACATAGACTCAAACTAAGGTTAAGCCTAGCGCTCTGATACCAACTTTGTCACGACCCGAAATATTAGCTCGTGACCGGCACTTAAATCACGCAACGTTAAAGGCGTAACGTAATTCAAGTAAGTTGAAACCCAGAAATCTAAACCTTTATAAGAAAATAAAGGAGGTGAAGTTTTGAAATAAAGGTATAATGAAGTCAAGTTTTCTTAATGCACAAAAAAAGGAACATGAAAATGCAAGTGAAATTTACTAGTTTGAAAATGTGTTTCGTCTTTAAAAAAATTAGGCAGCACCTCTTTTGTATATTTTGATCCAAACCCACACCATAACAAGAATAATGGCATCCTTAAACGGGAGCTAGCTCTTCGCCAACCGGCGGATCACAACCACGCAAAGCATGAATATAAGTATACGACGCCCAACGGCGAAATTCACCATAAAAGATAAAGAAATAAGCAAGACAAGAACCTAAAACGCGAACATAAAACCCATCGCTCAAGCCTCGTAACTACAAGTCTTGCTAAGTCTCATTAATTATACAATTACTAAATTTGATTGATGGAGTTGACTAGATACAATGTGAAATAGTAAATACAAGAGTGGGTACGATACAAAAGTCCCACCTACCAAGCAAACCACCCAAAAGAAACTATGTGCCAGCGAAGCTGCTACTAATCCGTGCGGTCACTATGGCACCACGGGGGTGAGTTGCCAACTCGTGAGTAGAAAAACATCTACAAGCAGAAATCGAATAAACAACGACTCCTAGGTCAACTATATCATAAAGGTAATACTATGATATCTAGGGTGACCGGGTCTGTGTATGTGCCAACACTAATATCAATGTCAATCAGCATGTGGATATCATCCAACAATATAATCAATGAATGAATGCATGTGGATCTCGTCCAACCATATAATCAATGTCTGTATATATATCATAAAAGCATATGCATGAAAATATGAGGATATAAATCAACGTGTGTCCCTCGCGACACATCAAAATCATGGAACCTGAGTGTCCAGCATCGACCCTCGAAACATCACGAAAACCGGTGTCCAGCGTCGACAGGTAAATCCTCATATCTCTCAGGCTCCGTCAGTTTGGATTGGCCCATGGGCTCCGTCAGTCCGGATCGGCCGATATCATCTCTCGACCCCGGTCGGTATCTTCCGGATATCCGCCAGGTCTAACCAATCACCGGTAGGTAGTAGTCCCTCTGCCAGGCTCACCGTCTACTGCACAGCAGATCCGTTCTCACCCCGGGTACCATACGGGGTCCACCATGTACCCGCAATCGGCCTCATCCACTCTTCGAATCGAGTATCACTGTCACACGTCTCAGAACCGAGAAAACGCATGGTGGACGCACTGAAATATCATATCAAGAGAAACCGAGTTTTTAAAACAGTACATGCTTTCTTTTCAAATAGCCATGGTTCTCAAATCCAGAAATCTTATGAAAATAGCATATCTCAATGCGTAAAAGCGTAAAGCATGATATATGCGACATATGATAGAAATGTAAGCATATCCGTATATCATGCAACATGGAACAGTAATATGCACCTATCGAGGGAAAACCGCTCTTTTAAATGAATCCAGTTTTTCTGTCATGACCCGCAGGGTACGGAACGTGACTGGCACTTAAGTTTACGAAACGTCTAAAGACGTCCGTAAAATAAGTAAGCCAAAGCCCAGAAAACCAAACCAAATAAGCAAAAGAGTGAAGAGAACCCAATCAATTGGAAACAAGTTTATCAATAAGTCATATAAAACCCTTTTTGAAAACAATATCAATTTTTCCGAAAATTTCGGCAGAGTCTCCTTTGTAAATACTGGCCCCCAAAATGGGTACAACAAAAATATATATGAATCCAACAAATAAGGCATCCCCAAGCAGGAGCCAGCTCTTCGCCACAAGGCGGTCACAAATCCCACGCAAAATAAAGCAACAACATGCGAAATAATCATAATGAAGCATAAGAAAAACAGCATGTCGACTCAAGTGAGCTCGACCCCAAAATACAGCATAAAAGTCCACAAACCTCACAGTCTCATCTCTAGGTCAATATACAATAATACTGGTAGATACAGTAGATGGAGTGCACTAGATACAAAGAATATACAAGGTGGTACAAAACTAATGATATAACCCACCTAAGAGCAAAACCTCGAGTCCAGGCAAAGGAGGCAAAATAACAAGTGCGCCCGCCGCTACTGTACTGACGGAGCGGACCTGCAAAAGGCTGTGGCACAACGGGGGTGAGTTGCCAACTCGTGAGTAATAAATAACATCTACAAAGGCTATCGTATACATGCACACAAGCATCCTAGCATCTAAAATACAGGTATGACTGGATGCACTAGCAGGTGTGTATACAACATCAGTGAACTAATATGTATGCAACATGAATATCTGAGGTCTCAATAGGTATATATAAGAAACATTTTATCTCTTTTTGTTTTTGAAACTCTTTTAGAATGCCAGCATAATACTCAAAGAATCGACGAGAACCGGTGTCCAGCAACGACACCTAAAAGCTGTCTCAAATCTCATAAATCCATGTCATAGTGTCTCTGGCCTCAGCCATCCGGCTGACCCATCTCAATATCAATATCTCATCCTCTCGCGGCCCCGGTCGGTATCCTCTGGATATCCGCCGTGCCCAATGAAGTCACCGGTAGGTAATCCGTCCCCTGCCAGGCTCATCGTCAGCACCACGAGCTTCTTGCCCCGGGGTACCCTAGCGGGCCCACCATGTACCCGAGACGGTTCATCCAACTCCTCGAAACGGGTCTCGAAAACCACAGCAAACTCATGGTGGATGACACTTACATCACTAGAAAACCGCAATTTACATATTTTAAAAATATAATAAGTTTAGAAATTTTGCGGTTTTTCCCCGAAATCCAGAAATATCATAAAATCTCAAGAAATCCTCATAAGTGCATATGTCAATGATAATGAATGCATATGGTATCAATATTCAAGTTGCGATGTGTGATTAATAGATTAGGCATGAACAAATAATATGATGAAGTACATGCACATGAATAGCAATCCTACGATTTCATTTTAAGGAATTAAAGGCAATAGCACAAGTTTAAGTATCAATTAGTAAAGGGTTTCAATTTAAAGGTTATCTAGTGTGGTGGCATGGCAATTACCAGGGTGTGTGTGTAAGCATGAATAGTGCTCGTGCTGCATATAAAAACCCTGGCAATCGTGCAGGTGTCCTATAAAATGGTTTCGTATAGGTATGTCAATATAGGGCATGAATGTAGCAAATAATCATACAAGTATTACACCCCTAATTACTAACATTACTAGGAATCTTTTAAGTTACTAAAACTATCGGGCGGCTTGCGCCATCCAACGATAGTCCCCCGTAGATGTTACATCTACTCACCGGAATCCCTAGCTAGCTGTGTCCAATCACCGCCTTCCCCTTTCGTGCCGCGTCTGACGTCTCCGCGACCGAACCTGGAATTTACATCAATACCAAACATAAGGTTACCTATCAAGACTGACGCAAAACCCAAACGAAAATACTAATGTTCACTAGCTAGGTACAACGTGCACAAGGTGCGCGGAACATACGCGAAAATCGTAAAAACTGCCAAAAATTGCCGATTTGGTCGCCCGGCAAAACTAAAACCCGACCACTCAAAAATCCGCACACACGCATCCTAAATGTCATAGGATACGCTAAAAATGTCATCAAGACATCGCAATTAATTCATCACAACATTTTAGTAAAAACTAGTAAGCTAGAATAGCAATTAGGTGCAAACATCGACAATAGCGACAAAGTTATCACGGTCCAACACAACCATCCAATCCACACAACTAGTTAGCCACCAAAAACACAAATTTTAACTTATTTACCATGCTACAAAACCCACATTCCATACACAAACCTCTTCTTGAATTTGGTAATTAGCAATCTTAATGAAAATTTCACACAAGCTTAACATAGATTAGCATAATATGAAGCCACTTAAGCAAAGTAACCTTAAAGATTGGTTTAGTAATTAACTAGATATCTAATTAGCTTTAATTAACTAAATAATGGTTCCTAAAAACCCTAGTTTAACTCTAACCATAAACCTTTAAAAACTAGATTAGAATCCAACACTAAATTAACACTAGATTTTAGCCCAATTAGCAATTTAACCACTTAGATTAAGCTAACAAAATAACTAGATAACAAAATAGCTTAATTAATCTCTTAATGGTGATCTAAACCCTAAATTAATTTCAAACCACAAACTTTAAAAAACTAGTATGCAATTAACACTAAAATTAACACTAAAACAATTTTCAAAGTTCTAATTAGCATACTTTAACTACAATGTAACCATTTGATTAGAAGTTATACCTCAAAAGTTCAAACCCTATGTTGCTAAAGCCTCCCAAGATGCCATCTTTCTCCAAGATTTGAGTCAATTTGGGTTTGAGAAGAGAGGGAATAAGGTTTTGCTTTGAAATTGTAAAGGATTTGTTGATTTTTGATGGTTTTTGAGATGAATTTGTGAACAAAATAGAGAGGAAAATGAAGGGGGGGAGCTGCTGATTTTCTGGACAGAAATGAGGGAGAGGGGAGTGGTGTGGGTGTGGGAAAAAGTCTCTAGTCAAACTCCCCCAAAGTCAAAGCACCATACCCCATTTAACAATTCAAAAACCTTTAAAAAAACCCTCATTTCCACACAAAAACACATGTCAAAGAGCATGGAATTTTTTTTCCCATGTGCTGCTGGAAATGGCCGGCCTAGGGTGAGGGAGAAGTGAGAGGCAGTGCACAAAAATTTTTTTATGCAAAAAGACCCCCTACAAGTCCAAAATTGCAAGTTTAAGCTTAAATTCAATAAATTTCGTTTTCTATAATAAAAATTAGTTAAAAATCAAAATAAAATACTAAAAATTTATGTTACAACTAGATTTTAATTAACATAATTTTAAAGATTAAAATTAGCCCGGAAAAATTTGTATTTATCGCTAATTTAATGTATTTTCTTACCGGCTTAAAATAATATTAAAAAATTGAAAAATAGGGAAATTTTTTTAAATGCCCAAAATTTAATAAGTAACTCATTAGCTACTAAAAACAAGCAATTACCTATCCATTTTAGGTATAATTTGTCCTAAACTGCAAAATAACAAAAAAGACGGTTTTCGGAAAAATACCGAATTTTCACCGATTTTCAGGAAAACACCAAAACGACTTTTCAAGGCGCTACAATCTTCCCCCCTTAAAGAAATTCGGTCCCCGAATTTAAAAATATAACTACGCGTACCTTCAAAGAGATGGGGATATTTCTTCCTCATCTCGCCCTCGGTCTCCCAGGTAACCTCCTCGCTGCTCGGGCTACGCCAAAGGACCTTGACGGTTGGTATAATCTTCGACCTCAACTTCTTCACCTGCCGATCCAGGATGGCCACCGACTGCTCTGCAAAAGAAAGGTCGCGCTCTAGCTGGACTGTCGGGTGCTGAATCGCATGCGAAGGGTCGTGAAGGTACTTGCGGAGCATCGAAACATGGAAGACGGGGTGAACATCGGGAAAGCTGGGAGGAAGAGCCAAACGATATGCAACAGCGCCGACACGCTCGAGGATCTCGAAGGGACCTACGAATCTAGGGCTAAGCTTCCCCTTTCGCCCAAAACGCATCACGCCCTTCATCGGAGAGACTCTCAGAAAAACATGGTCGCCAACTGCGAACTCTAATCTGCGACGGCGCCTGTCTGCATAGGATTTCTGTCTGCTCTGAGCTGCCCTCATCCGGTCTCGAATCAACTGTATCTTCGCTGTCGTCTCTGTAAGTCCATATTGCAACCCCCGGTGCTTACGGGGAGGCGGAAACGGTATAAAAAACAAATTTTTATCGCAAGAGGCAACATGGACTAAACAAGGTCGGGATCGTGTCTAAACTAAACTAGCAAATACGCTAAAAGAAGTTAGCTACTCGGATGAAGATGGTTATACCTAAACTTGAACTCCTTCTTCTTCAAACTTTGTAGAGGTTGATGGTTCTTTTTCGTCGCCTTCTTCCGTCGAAGATGGATCCACCTCGAGGGTTCGACCTTGGGCTCTTTCTCGGACTTGGAGTGAACTAGAATCTCCGGCTTGCTAATCCTTTGATCCTAGAGTGAGTAGAGAGTGACTAGGGTTTGCTTTTCTTTTTAAAGAGAAGGATTCTCAACACATGAGAAGGTTTCTCTTTGCTAGAGGAAGATGAAGATGAAGAGAGGAGAGAGAATCAATATGATAGAATGAGCTATTCTATTCTTTCTTGCAACCATAATGCAAAAGAAAAGAATTATCTAATAATAATAATTGAAAATGAGAATAGTTGATGGTAATTTGGAATGACCACTACCATGCTTCATTTAAAAATGTAAGCATAAATCAAGGAAGACTTTTTAAAGCATGATGGTGGTCAACATTCAACCATGGTCAACAAGTCAACCATGGTCAACAAGTCAACAAAATCAACCATAACAAAATTCTCATTTAATTACTATTATAAATAGATAATCCATAAATCTATTAGGGTTTGGAAAATGATAACTGTCAACTGTGCATACGCACCCGTTCCGAAACACTAATGGAAAAACTCATCCTCCGCCTCAAGCAACTGTGCATACACACCTGCATTCTCGTTCCGAGGAACAAGAATACCGAGATATAAAAGCAACCCCAAAACATATATACCAGTATCAGGCTCAAACCAGAGCCTGCCAGTATAATCCGTCCGGACTCCAAATGTGCACAAGTGCGCGGATGAGAACGAACCCTGTCGCAAAACCATGCGACCTCTACTCTGTTTTGCCCAGAGGCGAATACCCTCTGTGTGGGACTCTAAAGACTCGACACTACGCTGGCAGTGGGTTTAACCACAGACCGCAAGCGGCACTAGCTGTGCATAACGGTCCCCAGGTAGATGCCGACAAGAAGGCTGACGAGGTGAAACCCTATCTGAACTCCTACTGAGTCTGAATGTGACATCCTCCGTACAGTCCGGTCTGTTTGTCTGATACATCGCATGGCGGGCCTAGGGGGCGGTAAAACGTCAGTCCCCCAATAGCGGTACAAGTCGTGTCGGAGTGAAGCCCAAAACACCCTGAGATAACACTGAAAACCTACCAGTATATCTCGCTTGCCCTGGCCAGGGACTACTCGTGTAATGGCTCTCCTAGACACAGCGCGATGTCAACCCCCAATACCGGGAGAGACGAATCCTGTCTAACCGTCACTGCCTCCAAGTGCTTCGGGACTGCACCCAACCACCACCTGTTTGCACGACTCCTTTGAGCCGTGGTAGGGTAGTGATCAAAGTGCAGTGGGAACACACTCGAGGCGAAGTGTCAGTGTCAAGTCAGCGGACTAAGCTGTACTCATGTCACCTGGGAACTGATAACTGACGATAGGTATAATACCAACCTGTCAGTTCCCGACGAGTCCTGTCCAGTGTACTCGTAACCCAACGAGCACCCGTATACTATCTCCAGTACGACGTACTGATGGCTGTGGGACAGACCATCTCCCACACTGGGATGAGAAGCGCATACGTTAGTCTACTCCGGAGTATCGATGCCCTGTCTCGATAGTCCTACGACTAGGGACCTGTATAAGGATGTGCCTATAGATTACCCAGCCCCCACTAGTGTGACTGCCATCACAACGCTGGTAATCAAGCAAAGATCCTAAGGGCTCCACTAATGCGTATAAGTGATATACTGAAATAAACACAAGTACACATTGAAGTAGAAACAAACCAAGTAGCATACTACTATATTGAGCAAGATTGTTTATACAAGGTGAATATCCCAAGCTTCCATTAAGTAATATACAAACTAGTATGATACAGTAATGGCCTCTAGGGCATATACACTAACAATCTCCCACTTGCACTAAGCCCATGTACTGGCGTATCGAAGACCTATCATCTCGATCAGCCGCTCGAACTGAGTCTGGGGTAGGGCCTTGGTGAATGGATCTGCAGTGTTCTCTTCTGAAGCAACCCTCCGAACCTCGATCTCCTTGCGATCCACGATCTCCCTGATCAGGTGATACCGCCTCAAGATGTGCCTGGATCTCTGATGGGACCTGGGTTCCTTCGCTAAAGCTATAGCCCCGTTGTTGTCGCAATACAGAGGTATTGGGTCAACAATGGACGGAACCACCTGAAGTTATTTCAAGAACTTCCTCATCCAGACAGCTTCTTTTGCGGCATCAGATGCAGCGATGTATTCCGCTTCCATCGTCGAGTCTGCAACGGTTTCCTGTTTGGAACTCTTCCAACACACCGCCTCTCCATTGAGGGTGAAGACAAAACCCGACATGGACTTGGAATCATCCTTGTCACTCTGGAAGCTGGAGTCAGCAAAGGCCTCGATCTGGAGGTCTTTTCCGCCATACACCAAGAACATCTCCTTAGTCCTTCTCAGGTACTTGAGAATGTTCTTTACTGCTATCCAGAGTTTCTCCCCAGGGTTAGACTGATACCGGCTTACCACACTCAGTGCATAAGCTACATCCGGTCTGGTACACAACATCGCATACATTATAGAGCCTACCGCAGAAGCGTAGGGTATAATAGACATGCGATCCCTCTCCAAATCAGTCTTGGGAGACATCTCTTTAGAGAGGGTGATCCCGTGACAGGCCGGTAGGTTACCGCGCTTGGAATCTTCCATACTGAATCTTTTCACTATGGTGTCGATGTACCTGGACTGAGAAAGTCCCAATATCCTCTTGGATCTATCACGATGGATCCGGATCCCCAGGATGTATGAGGCATCACCCAGGTCTTTCATGGAGAACCTTTGTGACAAGAACCCCTTGACAGATTGTAGCATAGGAATGTCATTTCCTATCAAGAGAATGTCATCCACGTATAAAACGAGGAATACTACAGTTCTCGCTACAAATCTACTATAGATGCATGGTTCATCTGGATTTTTGATAAAGCCAAATTCTTTGACTGTCTCATCAAAGCAGATGTTCCAACTCCGCGATGCCTGCTTTAGTCCATAGATGGACTTAAGCAACTTGCACACCTTTCCGCTGCTCCCACTCTGAATGAAACTCTCTGGCTGGTCCATATAGACACACTCCTCTAAATTTCCATTTAGAAAAGCTGTCTTTACGTCCATTTGCCAGATCTCATAATCGTGGAAGGCAGCAATGGCAAGAAGGATCCGAATGGATTTCAGCATGGCTACTGGAGAAAAGGTTTCGTCGTAGTCCAAGCCAGGTCTTTGACGAAAACCCTTTGCTACCAGCCTAGCTTTATAGGTCTCAACCTGTCCATCTACACCAATCTTCCTTTTGAAGATCCACTTGCATCCTACGGGTTTTACCCCGTCTGGAGCAATGTCCAACGTCCATACCTTGTTGGTGTACATGGACTCCATTTCGGTCCGCATTGCATCCAGCCATTTTACTGAGTCAATGCTCTGAACGGCCTGCTGGAAGCTAGTAGGCTCATCATAGTCTATGATGCAATCCTCTCTATCCCCGTCTATGAGAAAACCGTAGTATCTCTCGGGCGGATGAGACTGCCTACTACTTCTGCGGAGCGGCATAGGAATGTCCTGTTCTGTTGAACCCTCTGGTTCCACTAAGCTTTCAGTAACAGTCTGTGGTTCTGGAATTTCTTCCAGTTCTATTGTGTTCCCACTTATCTGGGTTTCCAAAAACTCAGTTTCCAAGAAGCGGGCATGCTGAGAAACAAAAACCTTTTGTTCCTCAGCGGAATAGAAAAGATACCCCCTGGAGTTCCTTGGGTATCCCACAAACTTACACTGTACTGAACGTGCCTCAAGCTTGTCCGCATGCTGCTTTTTTACAAAAGCTGGACATCCCCATACCTTGAGATAATTAAGACAGGGTTTCTTCCCAGTCCACATCTCATATGGGGTGGTGGGCACAGTCTTGGTAGGAGCCTTGTTCAAGAGATACGCAGCTGCTTCTAGTGCATATCCCCAGAATGATCGCGGTAACTCAGCGTTACTCATCATGGACCGCACCATATCCAATAGGGTGCGGTTCCGTCTCTCCGATACACCGTTATGTTGCAGGGTGTATGGAGGAGTAAGCTGAGAGAGAATTCCGTTCTCTTTTAAATAGTCCAGGAACTCGGCACTTAAGTATTCTCCACCTCGATCCGATCTTAGAATCTTAATACTTTTGCCGGTCTGTTTCTCTACTTCATTCTTATACTCCTGGAATTTTCCAAAGGCCTCGGACTTATGTTTCATTAAGAAGACATAACCGTACCTTGAGAAGTCATCCGTAAAAGTAATGAAGTAAGAATGTCCGCTTCGGGCATGTGTAGACATTGGACCGCACACGTCACTGTGTACGAGTCCTAAGAGCTCGCTCGCTCTTACTCCATGTCCAGTAAACGGAGTCTTTGTCATCTTTCCTTTGAGACAAGATTGACAAGTGGCATATGATTGATATTCGAACGCATTCAAATATCCTTCTGTATGCAACTTAGTCAACCTTCTCTCATTGATGTGACCCAATCTACAATGCCATAAGAAAGTCTGATTTATTTCTGGAGACTTTCTTTTGTGTGTATTCTGGACATTAAAAATCTGTGGTTGGTTTAACACGTATATACCATTACTCAATGTACCTGACCCAATCAGAACTTGATTAAGGTGAATGTTTACAACATTACTTACAAACGCAAATTCATAACCTTCTTTAGAAACTAAAGATACAGAAATGATATTACAAGTTGCGTTGGGTACAAAAAAGCAATTACGCAAAACCAAAACATGCCCATCTGACATTCCCAGGTGATAGTCCCCCACGGCTTTAGCATCCATGCTAGCTCCGTTCGCAACTCTGAGGGTCATGTCACCTGCCTTCAAAAACCTACGGTTTCTCAACGCCTGCAAAGAATTACAGATATGAGATCCTGATCCGGTATCCAATACCCAGGAAGTAGAGTTTATAGAAAGACAGTTTTCAATAACATACACACCTGAAGCTGAAGCCGCAACCTGCTTCAGTTCCTGTGTCCTGGCTTTCCAAGCCCTGCAATCATTCTTCCAGTGTCCTTTCTTATGACAAAAGAAGCATTCTTCCTTATCCACAAGCTTCCCCGCTATCTTTGTTGCTTTCCCTTTTCCCTTCGTATCCACTTTACTAACACCGCCCCTTGGTTTGGCGGGGGCCTTCTTCTTCTTTCCCTTGGCTTTCGCCTTGGACCTAGAAGAAGATGATCCTCCTACAAACAAAGTGGATGTATCCCTACTTTTCTGTAGGGTGCCCTCTGCGCTCCTCAGCATGTTGAGGAGCTCTGATAGTTCAACCTCTTTTTCTTGTAGGTTGAAGTTCAGTATAAACTGGGCGTAAGTGGAAAGAAGGGACTGGAGAACTATATCCGTATATAGCTCACTCTCCAATGTGATCCCTAGGTCAGCGAGCTCCTCAATGTAGCCGATCATCTTTAGCACGTGCTCGGCTACTGATGATCCGACGGCCATTCTTGTCGAAAACAACTTTTTCGACGCTTCGTATCTTGCGATACGTGATTGCTCTCCATACAGTTCTTTTGTATAGAGCAATATGGACTCCATGTCCATATTCTCATGCCTCCTCTGATGTTCGTTGTCCATCGAGGCAAGCAGGAGGCACTTGGCCTTCGCGCTATCAATCTCCCAAGTCTTGCGGATTTCCTTATCCGCGACACTGGAAGTTGGACCAGGGACAGGGGGAGCTTTGGTGGTAAGAAGATACCCCAGCTTGTCATAAGTGATTGCTATCTTGACATTCCTGAGCCAATCTTTGTAGTTTGGCCCTGTCAGTTTGTTTTTATCTAGGAGTAACTTAAGTCCAGTCATGTTGATTGGTCGCTGCAATTAGGAGAGAGAAGAAGAAACACTCAGCATGATGCTCTTGCAAGTTTAGAGTGGTTTTTAGTTTGTCTAAACAGGATGGCTCCCACTGTTTCTCGAATCCCTCCTCAAACCATAAAGGAAGAATTAGTCAGGATCAATCCCACCGTACAATACTTGCTTAACCGTTCAGCCAGGCCAGTGTTGGTACTTCGAGGGAGGTTTTCCAACGCTTTCGCGAAGTTCCTTAATTAAATAACCTCTTTTCCCTGGGGGCGTAACCCTGCTAACACCTTTCTAGGCACCTACTAGGTTTATAGCATTGATCGTTTAGTGAGAAATTTCCCGAGGAGTAGCATATACTCACAGTAGGATCGGGATCCAAATATCATCGCGTGACGAAACTGAAGGAATCCTACCAGAATCATCACACTCCAAATGGTATGCAAATCTAGCAAGTTTCAGTACTTATGAAACTCCCGATGTGGATTTTTGCCCCATGCTCTTATGACCTTGACGAAGGTCAACAAATCATAAGTCACATGTCAAGTTCTGCCCGTCATTATCCAGGTTAATTTGAATCCACCCGTATATACCCTTGACGAAGGTCAACAAGGTAATGCGAGTGTCCCAAACCAACGCATCTATCTATGCTACATATGAACACCCAATAGCTACCAATCACTATGCCTTGACGAAGGTCAACAAACACAGCTTGAATACTATTGAATATTCATACGAAACGACGGAGGGCTACGAATGGTTTTGGCAAAACCGTGAACGTAGTGAACTTGATTTGGTCGATGGAACGAGATAGCTTTTAAAAGGAGTGGCTCAAGCTCCGCATTTAAAAGTTGTTTTTTGAAAAGAACCGAGTGGTTTTTCGAAAGTGTTCCAACGACTTTAACTTGGTTTATTATCTTGCATTAGTTCTTTTAATGCGTGATATTCTTGCATTAGTACTTTTAATGCGTCCCATCATTTAATCCTACCATTGCAGAAAACAACCAAAATATGACGTACGCTTATGCCATTCGCATTCGCCACGGGGCCCCGTCATTACCCGTTAGGTTACTTAACTAACGACAGAGCGGGGGCTGGGCTAGCGCGGCTGTAAAACATAAGCAACGCCTAAATAGAAAGCAATGATAGACATTACAGATCACAGATGAATACATTGGATATACTAGCAATCCGCAATCCTTTCGAGCCTTGAACGAAAAGCGGATAACACGGTCGCGGTGAATAGCCAAATACCCCACCCAAGACCCCTACGGGTGCGGCAAACTACCCGCCAAGTCCTCGGTAGTTTGTGCACCCCTCCATGGGTCTATCCTAGGAGCAAAAACAGTAAAAAGAATTATACAATGACGGCTACAACCCCGACCCGGTTGTGCGGCCAAACAAATAATATTATTACATCAATTTACATTTACAATGAATGAAAGAAAAACAAAATCTCATCTCACATCCACCCCGGCTATTCACCCGCGACAGTCCAACACATTCATATACACATTCCAGCACATTACAGATCATGTACAACCCCGACTAATCGTCTTATAGCGATTAGCCGACGTTCAATACATGCAAACAACACAGATATAACCAACATAGCCAAAGTGCAGTGAAGTTCGGAAAAATACGGAATTATAGGACCCCAAAAGTGAATTTCAGTTCTGGAAAATCTGGGTACATATAATATATCTTAAAAATCCCAAAACCAACACAGAAGAACACTGCACAAAAAACGATGCAGAGATGACACCAAACAGCGGCGGTTCCGCGGCCAGATGAAGAGGTGAGGCCGCGGAAGGGCGGCGCTTTGGAGGAATCATGCTATCGTTTTTGGTGGGTGTTCTTAGAAAACCCTGAGACGAATTTACAAGTATAAAGTTTTTCATTTTGAGCAGAAAAAATTTCAACAGAAACTTAGGGTTTTGGTTTTTTCGGTTTTGTGATTTTTCGGTTTCGAACTTCCATACACTTCGCTACCAAGCTAGTTTAAGTTTAGTTAGGCTCTGATACCACTGTAAGTCCATATTGCGACCCCCGGTGCTTACGGGGAGGCGGAAACGGTATAAAAAACAAATTTTTATCGCAAGAGGCAATATGGACTAAACAAGGTCGGGATCGTGTCTAAACTAAACTAGCAAATACGCTAAAAGAAGTTAGCTACTCGGATGAAGATGGTTATACCTAAACTTGAACTCCTTCTTCTTCAAACTTTGTAGAGGTTGATGGTTCTTTTTCGTCGCCTTCTTCCGTCGAAGATGGATCCACCTCGAGGGTTCGACCTTGGGCTCTTTCTCGGACTTGGAGTGAACTAGAATCTCCGGCTTGCTAATCCTTTGATCCTAGAGTGAGTAGAGAGTGACTATGGTTTGCTTTTCTTTTTAAAGAGAAGGATTCTAAACACATGAGAAGGTTTCTCTTTGCTAGAGGAAGAAGAAGATGAAGAGAGGAGAGAGAATCAATATGATAGAATGAGCTATTCTATTCTTTCTTGCAACCATAATGCAAAAGAAAAGAATTATCTAATAATAATAATTGAAAATGAGAATAGTTGATGGTAATTTGGAATGACCACTACCATACTTCATTTAAAAATGTAAGCATAAATCAAGGAAGACTTTTTAAAGCATGATGGTGGTCAACATTCAACCATGGTCAACAAGTCAACCATGGTCAACAAGTCAACAAAATCAACCATAACAAAATTCTCATTTAATTACTATTATAAATAGATAATCCATAAATCTATTAGGGTTTGGAAAATGATAACTGTCAACTGTGCATACGCACCCGTTCCGAAACCCTAATGGAAAAACTCATCCTCCGCCTCAAGCAACTGTGCATACACACCTGCATTCTCGTTCCGAGGAACAAGAATACCGAGATATAAAAGCAACCCCAAAACATATATACCAGTATCAGGCTCAAACCAGAGCCTGCCAGTATAATCCGTCCGGACTCCAAACGTGCACAAGTGCGCGGATGAGAACGAACCCTGTCGCAAAACCATGCGACCTCTACTCTGTTTTTCCCAGAGGCGAATACCCTCTGTGTGGGACTCTAAAGACTCGACACTACGCTGGCAGTGGGTTTAACCACAGACCGCAAGCGGTACTAGCTGTGCATAACGGTCCCCAGGTAGATGCCGACAAGAAGGCTGACGAGGTGAAACCCCATCTGAACTCCTACTGAGTCTGAATGTGACATTCTCCGTACAGTCCGGTCTGTTCGTCTGATACATCGCATGGCGGGCCTAGGGGGCGGTAAAACGTCAGTCCCCCAATAGCGGTACAAGTCGTGTCGGAGTGAAGCCCAAAACACCCTGAGATAACACTGGAAACCTACCAGTATATCTCGCTTGCCCTGGCCAGGGACTACTCGTGTAATGGCTCTCCTAGACACAGCGCGATGTCAACCCCCAATACCGGGAGAGACGAATCCTGTCTAACCGTCACTGCCTCCAAGTGCTTCGGGACTGCACCCAACCACCACCTGTTTGCACGACTCCTTTGAGCCGTGGTAGGGTAGTGATCAAAGTGCAGTGGGAACACACTCGAGGCGAAGTGTCAGTGTCAAGTCAGCGGACTAAGCTGTACTCATGTCACCTGGGAACTGATAACTGACGATAGGTATAATACCAACCTGTCAGTTCCCGACGAGTCCTGTCCAGTGTACTCGTAACCCAACGAGCACCCGTATACTATCTCCAGTACGACGTACTGATGGCTGTGGGACAGACCATCTCCCACACTAGGATGAGAAGCGCATACGCTAGTCTACTCCGGAGTATCGATGCCCTGTCTCGATAGTCCTACGACTAGGGACCTGTATAAGGATGTGCCTATAGATTACCCAGCCCCCACTAGTGTGACATCACAACGCTGGTAATCAAGCAAAGATCCTAAGGGCTCCACTAATGCGTATAAGTGATATACTGAAATAAACACAAGTACACATTGAAGTAGAAACAAACCAAGTAGCATACTACTATATTTCGCAAGATTGTTTATACAAGGTGAATATCCCAAGCTTCCATTAAGTAATATACAAACTAGTATGATACAGTAATGGCCTCTAGGGCATATACACTAACAGTCTCCTCAACAAGCTGCGGCCCCAAAATGCTGCTCTCGCTGAGCTCTGACCAACAGATGGGCGATCTGCATCTCCTCCCATACAATGCCTCGAAAGGTGCCATCTGAATAGTATCCTGGAAGCTGTTGTTGTAGGAGAACTCCACTAGAGGTAAATGACGATCCCAGCTACCACCAAAGTCTAAAACGCACGCTCTGAGCATGTCCTCGAGAGTCTGAATGGTCTGCTCTGACTGTCCGTCGGTCTGCGGATGAAATGCTGTGCTGAAGCTCAAACGAGTGCCCAAAGCCTCCTGGAGTCTCTGCCATAGTCGGCTGGTAAACTGAGTGCCTCGATCTGACACGATACAAGTCGGTACGCCATGTAGTCGCACGATCTCGTCAATATAGAGCTGAGCATACTGAGCGAAGCTGAAAGTGGTCTTCACTGGTAGGAAGTGAGCCGCTTTCGTCAATCTATCCACGATCACCCAGATGGAGTCGTACCCTCGACTGGTCCTGGGTAGACCCACAACGAAGTCCATCGAAATCTGCTCCCATTTCCACTTTGGAATGGGTAACGGCTGTAGCTCTCCTGCGGGCCTCTGGTGCTCGGCCTTGACTTGCTGACAAGTCAGGCATCTCGAAACGAACTCCGCAATGTCCCTCTTCATCCCGTCCCACCAGTAGGTCTCTCTCATATCATGGTACATCTTGGTGGAACCGGGGTGGACACTATACACTGATCGGTGTGCCTCCTCAAGAATGTCGCGCCGCAATCCATCAGCATCTGGTACGCACAGTCTAGATCCATATCGTAAAATCCCCTGATCGTCAATCACGAACTCGGAAAATCTGCCCTGTCCCATCTGTGCCATGATCTCTGAGCAACGGTCGTCACTGTGCTGTGCCTCATATATACGGTCAAGCAACTGTGGGCGTGCACGAACATGCGCGAGCTGTCCCCCTGTCTGAGTGAACTCGAACTCAACTCGGCTGTCGCATAACATCTGCCAATCTGCTGACGACTGCCTCTGCACTGCGCGCAAAAAGGATAGACTACCCCCGGGCCTCCTACTCAACTCATCTGCCACCACATTCGCCTTGCCTGGGTGATATAAGATCTCGCAGTCGTAGTCTTTCACCAACTCCATCCAACGACGCTGTCTGAGGTTCAGGTCTCGCTGCTGAAATATGTACTTTAAGCTCTTGTGATCGGTGAATATCTGACACGACTCGCCGTATAGGTAATGTCGCCAAATCTTCAGTGCAAAGACCACTGCAGCCATCTCCAAATCATGAGTGGGGTAGTTCTGTTCATGCTTCTTCAACTGCCGAGAAGCATAAGCGATCACCCGGCCATGCTGCATCAATACGCATCCTAATCCCACTCGCGAAGCATCACAGTAGACCACAAATCCGCCTGATCCCGAAGGCAAAGATAATACCGGCGCCGTAGTCAAACAAGTCCGTAGCTGCTGAAAACTGCGCTCGCACTCCTCTGTCCAAACGAAAGGAACTCCCTTCCGGGTCAAACCGGTCAAAGGTGCAGCTATACGGGAGAAGTCCTGAACAAAACGCCTGTAGTAGCCTTCCAGGCCTAGAAAACTACGAATCTCAGTAACCGATGTAGGTCGGGGCCACTGCTGAACAGCCTCAATCTTCTTCGGGTCCACACAAATGCCGTCTCTCATAACCACGTGACCCAAGAATCCGACGCTGTCCAGCCAGAATGCACACTTGGAGAACTTTGCGAACAGCTGGTGCTCCCTCAGAGTCTGTAACGTAATCCGCAAGTGTTGCTCGTGCTCCTCTCTGCTCCGGGAGTACACCAAGATATCGTCGATAAACACGATGATGAACAAGTCTAGATACGGCCTGAATGTACGGTTCATCAAATCCATGAATGCTGCTGGGGCGTTGGTGAGTCCGAACGACATCACCAAAAACTCGTAGTGGCCGTAGCGCGTGCGGAAAGCTGTCCTCGGTATATCCTCCTGTCGAACTCGCAGCTGATGGTATCCTGATCGCAAGTCGATCCTCGAAAAATACCCCGCACCCTGAAGCTGGTCAAACAAATCATCAATGCGTGGCAACGGATATCTGTTCCGAACGGTAACTTTGTTCAGCTGGCGGTAGTCGATACATAAGCGCAAACTTCCATCCTTCTTCTTGACAAACAGGACCGGAGCACCCCACGGAGAAACACTCGGTCGAATAAGCCCCTTATCTAACAAATCCTGCAACTGATCCTTCAGCTCTCGAAGCTCTGCCGGGGCCATCCGATAAGGCGGTATAGAAATAGGCCCCGAGCCGGGAATCAAATCAATGCAGAACTCAACATCGCGCTCAGGCGGTAGCCCAGGTAGCTCATCAGGGAACTCACAAACTACCGGGACCCGGTCTAACGGAACCTCTGCAGCTCGAGTATCACAAATATACGCTAAGAATCCCTGACATCCCTTCCGCAAGAGCTGACCAGCGTGAAGAGACGAAATCAAGCTGGGAAGGGTGACCCTGCGGTCTCCCTGAATAACAAGGACTGGCTCTCCCGGAAAGCTAAATCTGACTGCCTTCTCACGGCAGTCCACCGAAGCATAACAAGTGGCTAGCCAATCCATGCCCAGAAGCACATCAAAGTCCAACATATCGAGGAGAATCAAATCAACCGATGAATCCCTCTCCCCGATACGAACGGAACACAAACGAAAAACAAAACGAGCGACAAACGACTCGCCTACCGGAGTACTAACAACAAGCGGATGATCTAACGACGACGACTCACGGCCCAACATCGGTGCAAAGTGTGTAGATACGTACGAATGTGTGGAACCTGGGTCGAATAATACCCGCGCGTCGAAAGAACAAACTGGCAAGGTACCTGTCACAACGGCATTGGATGCCTGCGCATCCTGCGGTGTCAAAGCGAATACTCGGGCCTGTCCTCCACCGATAGTGGGCTGACCTCGACCTCGGCCTCTGCCTCCTCGTCCTCTCTGAACAGGACCGCCGTGTCCACGGCCTATGGGTGCACCTAACTGGCGTGGAGCATCGCCTGTGGTAGGAAGTAGGGCTCTCTGTGGAGGGGGTGGCGATGGTGGTAGGGTCACATGCGGAACTGTCGATACTCCCTGTCGTCTCGCCGGACAGTCTCTGACAAGATGGTGCAAACTCCCGCACCCAAAACACCCTGGCAACGGCTGCTGCCCCTGGGGATAAGAACCATATAACTGTCCCCGCCCAAATCCTCTACCAGGCCTATCTCTCGGAAAGAATCTGGCGCGCTGCCTCTGAGACGGTACATCGGTGCGAATCCTCTTCGGCCCAGAAACGGCCGAAGTCTGTGATATGCGTGCCTCCATCCGCAATGCCGTATCCATAGCAGCTGAATAAGTGTCGTAGTGCTGGGCGCCAATGGCAAGATATAGCTGGGCATCAAGTCCCTGTACGAACCTCTTCACCATCTTCTCCTCGGTACCCACCAAATACTGAGCATATCGGGATAACTGTGTAAACTGGATGTCATACTCAGACACCGTCATCCCAGGTGTCTTGACTAAGGCCTCGAAGCTACGAGCTCTGGCGTCACGAACGCTCTCTGGAAGGAAACGGGCTAGAAAGACCGCTGTAAACTCGACCCAAGTCATAGGCGGCAGACCTGCAGCTCGACCTCTCAAGACTGACTCCCACCATGTCTGCGCGAGACCCTCTAGTCGGAAACTCGCAAGCTCTACCCATCGATCATCCGAACATCTCAGCGAACGACAGATCCTGGCTAAACTGTCAAGGAACGTCTGTGGGTCCTCCGCTGCCTCGGTGCCGGTGAATACTGGAGGTCTCAGCCTCATGAAATCCTGTAGTGAAACCGGAATGGCCACGGTGGTAGTAGTAGGAGCAGGTATCATGGTCGTCTGTGATGTAGTAGGTGCGTCATCCGGCCTCGGTGTACGACTGGCTGCAACTAGGGATCCTACCATCTGACGTAGCTCCTGCATACCCCCCATCATCTGTCGCAACTCCGCCATACCAGTCTCGAGCCTATCCATATGGCCTGGAGAAGGTGGATCGGTCTGTCCCTGCGGCGTAGGCATACCACCCTGCTCAGTCCTAGTCTCGGACGAGCCAGCTCGAATCTCGTCTCTGGCGGCAGCCCTCTGTGCCCTCGTAACCTTCGGCGGCATAATGGCTGTTACAGGAAAACGGATAATAAGAACAGTGCAATAGAATCATAGGATACACGGAATTGAAGAAGGAATTTCAAGCAAGTATCCTAAAGTCACTTAGGCGGAGTACCGTATCGCAAGTATGCCGCGGACATACGCACGCTACGTTACCCTGCTTAAGTCACTTACTCCATCTACCAAGGGTCATCCTACACTCAAAAAGGTAAAACCTATCGCTCTGATACCAACTTTGTCACGACCCGCAGGGTACGGAACGTGACTGGCACTTAAGTTTACGAAACGTCTAAAGACGTCCGTAAAATAAGTAAGCCAAAGCCCAGAAAACCAAACCAAATAAGCAAAAGAGTGAAGAGAACCCAATCAATTGGAAACAAGTTTATCAATAAGTCATATAAAACCCTTTTTGAAAACAATATCAATTTTTCCGAAAATTTCGGCAGAGTCTCCTTTGTAAATACTGGCCCCCAAAATGGGTACAACAAAAATATATATGAATCCAACAAATAAGGCATCCCCAAGCGGGAGCTAGCTCTTCGCCACAAGGCGGTCACAAATCCCACGCAAAATAAAGCAACAACATGCGAAATAATCATAATGAAGCATAAGAAAAACAGCATGTCGACTCAAGTGAGCTCGACCCCAAAATACAGCATAAAAGTCCACAAACCTCACAGTCTCATCTCTAGGTCAATATACAATAATACTGGTAGATACAGTAGATGGAGTGCACTAGATACAAAGAATATACAAGGTGGTACAAAAATAATGATATAACCCACCTAAGAGCAAAACCTCGAGTCCAGGCAAAGGAGGCAAAAGAACAAGTGCGCCCGCCGCTACTGTACTGACGGAGCGGACCTGCAAAAGGCTGTGGCACAACGGGGGTGAGTTGCAAACTCGTGAGTAATAAATAACATCTACAAAGGCTATCGTATGCATGCACACAAGCATCCTAGCATCTAAAATACAGGTATGACTGGATGCACTAGCAGGTGTGTATACAACATCAGTGAACTAATATGTATGCAACATGAATATCTGAGGTCTCAATAAGTATATATAAGAAACATTTTATCTCTTTTTGTTTTTGAAACTCTTTTAGAATGCCAGCATAATACTCAAAGAATCGACGAGAGCCGGTGTCCAGCAACGACACCTAAAAGCTGTCTCAAATCTCATAAATCCATGTCATAGTGTCTCTGGCCTCAGCCATCCGGCTGACCCATCTCAATATCAATATCTCATCCTCTCGCGGCCCCGGTCGGTATCCTCTGGATATCCGCCGTGCCCAATGAAGTCACCGGTAGGTAATCCGTCCCCTGCCAGGCTCATCGTCAGCACCATGAGCTTCTTGCCCCGGGGTACCCTACCGGGCCCACCATGTACCCGAGACGGTTCATCCAACTCCTCGAAACGGGTCTCGAAAACCACAGCGAACTCATGGTGGACGACACTTACATCACTAGAAAACCGCAATTTACATATTTTAAAAATATAATAAGTTTAGAAATTTTGCGGTTTTTCCCCGAAATCCAGAAATATCATAAAATCTCAAGAAATCCTCATAAGTGCATATGTCAATGAAAATGAATGCATATGGTATCAATAATCAAGTTGCGATGTGTGATTAATAGATTAGGCATGAACAAATAATATGATGAAGTACATGCACATGAATAGCAATCCTACGATTTCATTTTAAGGAATTAAAGGCAATAGCACAAGTTTAAGTATCAATTAGTAAAGGGTTTCAATTTAAAGGTTATCTAGTGTGGTGGCATGGCAATTACCAGGGTGTGTGTGTAAGCATGAATAGTGCTCGTGCTGCATATAAAAACCCTGGCAATCGTGCAGGTGTCCTATAAAATGGTTTCGTATAGGTATGTCAATATAGGGCATGAATATAGCAAATAATCATACAAGTATTACACCCCTAATTACTAACATTACTAGGAATCTTTTAAGTTACTAAAACTATCGGGCGGCTTGCGCCATCCAACGATAGTACCCCGTAGATATTACATCTACTCACCGGAATCCCTAGCTAGCTGTGTCCAATCACCGCCTTCCCCTTTCGTGCCGCATCTGACGTCTCCGCGACCGAACCTGGAATTTACATCAATACCAAACATAAGGTTACCTATCAAGGCTGACGCAAAACCCAAACGAAAATACTAATGTTCACTAGCTAGGTACAACGTGCATAAGGTGCGCGGAACATACGCGAAAATCGCAAAAACTGCCAAAAATTGCCGATTTGGTCGCCCGGCAAAACTAAAACCCGACCACTCAAAAATCCGCACACACGCATCCTAAATGTCATAGGATACGCTAAAAATGTCATCAAGACATCGCAATTAATTCATCACAACATTTTAGTAAAAACTAGTAAGCTAGAATAGCAATTAGGTGCAAACATCGACAATAGCGACAAAGTTATCACGGTCCAACACAACCATCCAATCCACACAACTAGTTAGCCACCAAAAACACAAATTTTAACTTATTTACCATGCTACAAAACCCACATTCCATACACAAAGCTCTTCTTGAATTTGGTAATTAGCAATCTTAATGAAAATTTCACACAAGCTTAACATAGATTAGCATAATATGAAGCCACTTAAGCAAAGTAACCTTAAAGATTGGTTTAGTAATTAACTAGATATCTAATTAGCTTTAATTAACTAAATAATGGTTCCTAAAAACCCTAGTTTAACTCTAACCATAAACCTTTAAAAACTAGATTAGAATCTAACACTAAATTAACACTAGATTTTAGCCCAATTAGCAATTTAACCACTTAGATTAAGCTAACAAAATAACTAGATAACAAAATAGCTTAATTAATCTCTTAATGGTGATCTAAACCCTAAATTAATTTCAAACCACAAACTTTAAAAAACTAGTATGCAATTAACACTAAAATTAACACTAAAACAATTTTCAAAGTTCTAATTAGCATACTTTAACTATAATGTAACCATTTGATTAGAAGTTATACCTCAAAAGTTCAAACCCTATGTTGCTAAAGCCTCCCAAGATGCCATCTTTCTCCAAGATTTGAGCCAATTTGGGTTTGAGAAGAGAGGGAATAAGGTTTTGCTTTGAAATTGTAAAGGATTTGTTGATTTTTGATGGTTTTTGAGATGAATTTGTGAACAAAATAGAGAGGAAAATGAAGGGGGGGAGCTGCTGATTTTCTGGACAAAAATGAGGGAGAGGGGAGTGGTGTGGGTGTGGGAAAAAGTCTCTAGTCAAACTCCCCGAAAGTCAAAGCACCATACCCCATTTAACAATTCAAAAACCTTTAAAAAAACCCTCATTTCCACACAAAAACACAAGTCAAAGAGCATGGAATTTTTTTTTCCCATGTGCTGCTGGAAATGGCCGGCCTAGGGTGAGGGAGAAGTGAGAGGGAGTGCACAAAAAAATTTTTATGCAAAAAGACCCCCTACAAGTCCAAAATTGCAAGTTTAAGCTTAAATTCAATAAATTTTGTTTTCTATAATAAAAATTAGTTAAAAATCAAAATAAAATACTAAAAATTTATGTTACAACTAGATTTTAATTAAAATAATTTTAAAGATTAAAATTAGCCTGGAAAAATTTGTATTTATCGCTAATTTAATGTATTTTCTTACCGGCTTAAAATAATATTAAAAAATTGAAAAATAGGGAAATTTTTTTAAATGCCAAAATTTAATAAGTAACTCATTAGCTACTAAAAACAAGCAATTACCTATCCATTTTAGGTATAATTAGTCCTAAACTGCAAAATAACAAAAAAGACGGTTTTCGGAAAAATACCGAATTTTCACCGATTTTCAGGAAAATAACAAAACGACTTTTCAAGGCACTACATTTTCAAATATATCATGCGGTTCCCAAAACCCACCATTGCCGGTCCCAGGTCCGGATGAGAAAGGGTGAGGGTTGTGGTAGGCTTGTGACAGCCAACGTAAAACTTTGTCACATTCTATGACATGAACCATAATAAGAATATCGTTGGGGTGTCCCCTACTCAGCGACGCGCTACATCGGATCCCGGGAGTAGTGTTAAGTATGCAAGGGTTCTAGGTCGTCGTCTAGAAACGGCGTGCTACATCTGACCCCGGGTGCAGTGACAAGTAAGCAAGGGTCGCGTCCAGAAATGGCGCGCTACATCTGACCCCGGGTGTAGTGACAAGTAAGCAAGGGTCGCGTCCAGAAATGGCACGCTACATCGGACCCCGGGTGTAGTGACAAATAAGCAAGGGTCGTCGTCCAGAAACGGCGCGCTACATCGGACCCCGGGTATAGTGACAAACAAGCAAGGGTTTCATTGGATCCGTCTAGCTTCCTAGAACATAGGTTACCTTACGGATAGACTAATAGAATTAGTGGAGGTGATGATTAGAAGGAGAGTTGGTATTATGTGTTTGCAAGAAACTAAATGGGTAGGTGAAAAGAGTAGAGTCATAGAGCCTTGGGGTTATAAGCTTTGGTATATGGGTAGAGATAAAAATCGTAATGGGGTAGGCATAATCATAGATAGACGGTTGCTTGAGAATGTAGTTGAGATTAGGAGAAAAGGTGATAGAATTTTACTGGTTAAGCTTATTCAAGATGGAGAGATCCTTAATATTATTAGTGCTTATGCACCACAGATAGGTCTTGATGACGCTAGTAAGCGTCTATTCTGGGAGGATTTAGACGAGATGGTGCAAAGTATATATAGTGGAGAGAAGTTATTTATTGGTGGTGATCTTAATGGACATGTAGGTACTAATCGTAGTGGGTTTGATACTATCCATGGAGATTTTGGTTTTGGACAAAGGAATGAAGTAGGTGACTCGATTCTAGATTTTGCCTTATCTTATGACTTGATCTTAGCAAACACCTGGTTTAGGAAAGAAAGTCTCACATTATCACTCTTAGGAGCGGATCAAGTGCTAGTCAAATAGACTTTTTTCTGACAAGAAGAATAGATAGAGGTTGTTGTATCGACTATAAGGTAGTGCCAGGTGAGAGTGTAACCACTAAATACAGACTTTTAGTTCTAGATTTTCGATTTAGAAGAGGACCTAGGAAGATTAGACATAAGGTAGAGCTTAAAGTTAAATGGTGGCGATTGAAAGAAGGTAACCAAAAGGCTTTTATAGATCGTGTAGTCCAAGAAGCGGATTGGCAGTCGGAAGATGATTCAGACAGAACATGGAATAAAATGGCTAGTTGTATCAAGAAGGTAGCTAGAGATCTACTTGGTGAGTTGAGAGGTGGTGCTCCACCATCTAAGAACATATCATGGTGGGCTGAAGAAGTAAAGGCTGCTATTAAAATTAAAAGGGATTCTTATAAAGATTTGAAGAAAAGTAGAGATGTGGAGAGATTTGAGAAGTATAAAATGGCTAAAAAGGAAGTTAAGAAAGCTGTTCGGGAAGCTAAATCTAAGGTCTATAAGTAGGTGTACGAGAAATTAGACACTAAAGAGGTTGAAAATGATATATACCGGATTGCTCGGATGCGGGAAAGGAAGACTGGAGACTTATGTGCGGTGAAGTGTATCAAAAATGAAAATCAGAAGGTTTTAGTTTGAGATGAGGATATCAAGGAAAGATGGAGAGATTATTTTGACAAATTGTTCAATGAGAGCTTTACTAAGAATTTGGATGGACTTGTCATTCAATCTCAAGATATAAACCGTGATTTCATGCGTAAAATCAGACTACCTGAGCTTAAAGAAGCTTTGAATAGAATGAGTTTAAGAAAAGCGGTTGGTTCTGACGAGATTCCTATCGAGATTTGGAGATGCTTAGGATAAATAGGTGTTAAATGGCTGACGTATCTGTTTAATAAGATTTGGAAGACAAAAAAGATGCCAAATGATTGGAGAAAAAGTATTCTTGTACCTATCTACAAGAACAAGAGTGACATTCAAAGTTGCTCAAAGTACCGTGGAATAAAACTTATGTGTCACACCATGAAACTTTGGGAGAGAGTGATTAAACACAGGCTAAGGAAGGATATTAGGATAACAGAGAACCAGTTTGGGTTCATGCCTGGACGATCGACGATAGAGGCTATTCATTTGCTTCGTCAACTTGACGAGTGTTTTCGAGAAAGGAGAAAAGATTTGCATATGATATTTACTGATTTAGAAAAAGCGTACGAAAAGATACCTAGAGACATATTATGGGGGACAATGATGAAGAAGGGGGTTCCCGTCAATTATATTGACATAATCAATGATATGTATGATGGAGTAGTGGCAAATGTCAGAACTAGCGGCGGCTTAACGAGTGATTTTCCGATTACAATTGGTTTACATCAAGGATCTGCATTAAGTCCATTCCTATTTACCATCGTGATGGATGGGCTTACTAGAACTATCCAAGATGAGGTACCTTGGTGTATGCTATTCGCTGATGATATTGTTCTAGTAAATGAGACGAAAGCAGGGGTTAATGCCAAATTGGAATTATGGAGGCAAACATTGGAATCTCGGGGATTCAGATTGAGCAGGTCCGAGACAGCATATTTGCATTGCAAATTTAGCAACCAGAGAAGTCAAAACCATATTAGTATAACATTGGAAGGGCAAGAGATATCACTGAGCGACTAGTTTAGATATCTAGGTTCCATCATCCAAATGAATGGGAAGATCCATAGTGATGTTAATCAAAGGATCCAAGATGGTTGGTTGAAATGGAGGAGTGCAACAGGGATTTTGTGTGATTATCATTTCTGTTAAAATTGAAAGGGATGTTTTATCGGAGCGCTATTCGGCCTGCCTTATTATATGGTACAGAATGCCGGGCTCCTAAGAAGCATCATACACAAAAGATGCACGTAGCGGAGATGCGCATGCTTCGTTGGATGTGCAGTAACACTAGAAAAGATAAGGTCCGAAATGAGGATATTCGTGCAAAAGTTGGTGTAGTACCTGTGGAGGAGAAAATGCGGGAAAACCGGCTAAGATGGTTTGGTCATGTGCGACGTAGACCTATGGAAGCACCGGTTCGACGAATAGATACTCTCGATATGGGAAATGGCAAAAGGGCAAAAGGGAGACCGAAGAAAACATGGATGGAGGTGATACGAAACGATATAGTTGCCAAAGGACTGAATGAAAGTACATTGCTCGATAGGAGTGAGTGGAGGCGGAGGATTCATGTGCTGGACCCAGCGTGATTCTCATGTTGGTTCATGTAGCCTACCCCATATGCTTGGGATAAAAGGCTCGGTTGTTGTTGTTGTATCATGCGGTTCCCAAATCTCCAAAATCAAATACAACATCGTATAATGGTGCATATGTGTATGCACGCAAATATGGTGTACAATATGTATGTACGCAAGTATGGGTGTACAATATGTATATGCACCAATATGGATGTACAAGTGGTATATACGCATGTATAAGTGTACAATATGTATATCATGATGCAGCAACCCTACTGTGTAGTGACATGGCAATTATCGATGAAGAAATGTGTGAGCCGGCAAATCTGTGTACGTGTAACATACGCATCATCGATAATAGTGTAAGTGTACTAGCACAGGTATAAGTAATGCAATGCGAATAACATGAATACATCATAAGGTAAATCGTCAGCTAAAAGCTATAAGGTATACATATTTAACATGATCGAGTCGGTGAATCTCACAATGGGCATCCAGCCTCACAACATCGCGTACGGTATAATCGATCGTACGGCATCCTCTAGTCAATGGTATGGATCAAACATCAAGTCAAACTCATCAGGTATGGAAAATTATCATACGGCGGCATTAAGTTATCAGGGATCCTATCAACCTATAAGACGAGTAGGGTACGTACCTAACGTCTCTTACGGCTATCACACATGATTCACAACATATATAAATATCTCTATATATCTATGTCCCAGGTCACATCCGCAACAATCTCATATCAGGGGACCGGCAAGGTGTAAATCATCTCAATTGACTCGCATCCATATACCAACATATGATCAAATCATCATATCACGTCATATATCGTTTTCATCGCATTTATCCCACATCAAGTCAATTTTATAAATACAATCTACCTTTACTATAAGCATACGTATCTAATCTAACATACACACCCGAACCATACAAACAGTTTTTGAAAGATGCGAATCGTAGTTTTGAAAGTAGTGGCTACGGTGTTTTTAAAGAAAAGATATCATTTGAAAATCCATAACGACCCTCAAGTTATCTGTTTAAAAGAAGCATATGATTCTTAAGTTTGGAAATAGGTATGGTTCGGATGACACATCTACGTCAACTATCTAGTTTTATAGTACCCTTAACGGCAATATCATTTCTAACTATCCTTAGTTTCTAATATGGTTCTCTAACTACCTTTTTACTCGATTTATAGTCTTCTACTAAATGTTTCACTAATCATAATCTATATACATAAATCGGTTTCCATCAAACTTTGCGGGGGTGCTATACTCCATCCACCCGACTTCCCCCATAGATATAGATCTACTCACCTTGGTCCTTACTTGCCGAAGTCGATGACACCACGCTCCGTCGCCTCGAAATCCACATGAAGGTACCTACAATATCAACACAATCTTAAATGCTATTTAAAATCGAGTTCGGAAAACCGATACGGCACACGGATCGCCTATAGGTTAGAACCTATAGACCACGCAAGCAAACCAACCAATTATCCCTAGTTGTTGATGTACAAACATCCAACAACCAAATACAAATCCAAATATCAAAACTCATCATTCAAAATACGGAAAACATATCCAAAAATCACACTAATGTGCTCCCAGATTTTGACTCAGGCCAAAAGGAGTTGCACAAATAAGTCTAGGGTGATGTATATAGTGTATAAGACCTACTGGATCAACCCCGACACCAAAGCCAATCAAGTGGCCGGCCACAGGGCCGCAAAATCCGGCCTCCTCGGCCCCCATACTCTGTTGGGCTTCGTTTGGTCATGGTGGTCTCTGATGGTCTAAAATGGGTCTCTGGTATTGTTTGCTAAACTCAGAAAGTCCCCGGGTTGCTCCAGATTTCCGTGCACACCATATATCCTCAAAAAACCGACATGGACAAAATCCAAAATCCGTATTTTGTTTTCTATACTTAATTCCAGGTTATAAATAGCCACTCAATAGCCACTTAATCATCACAAATCCACAATTTCACTCAAACCCTCACTAGGATTTCTAAGTATCACCAATCCAGAACTAAACAAACTCTAAACTTCAACAAGAAGCTAGGAAAACTTGAAACTAAACTAATGGAAGAAATTAAACCTCATAGATGTCACTTAAGCAAACCCTAGAAGCCCTAAAGTTGTCAAAATCCCACTTTCCTTTGTCCAATGTGTAGAGGAAGTGGTGGGGATTATTTTTTGTGAAGGGAGTATATGGTTTTGACAAGGTTTTTGAGATGATAATTGGGGTTAAAGTGGAGGGAGGTGAGCTTGAGGAAGATGAAGAAGGAGGTGAAAATGGTGGGGGAAGTGAGAATGGAGGAAGACCCCCCCTCTCTCTCAATTATTCTCACTTCTCTCTCTCTACAAGCATGCATACCCTCATCATGATGTCCCCTCACTTCTCCTCAAATCATCGTGACACCTTTTTCCATTCTTTTCTTTTATCGCCACAGCAAAACCATAACATAACACAAAACAAATGAAATAACATTTAACATGACATGGTGTACTAACCATGAAAACAGTAGAAACACGGATTTGGCCTAATCGCGATTAGCAGTGCACTAATCGGGTTTTTTTTATCGAAACAGCATATAATAAATTTTAAAAATGCCAAATCCTTTAAATATATTTTTAAATGAATAAATAATTTTAATTTCCATTTATCTCAAAAATATTGGTATATATTTAAATCATTTTTCGAAAACCCCAATTTTGCAAATCGGGAAATTTTCGGGAATTATATTATTTTTATATTAAATTCCAAAAATAATATTTTATATTTTCAGAAATGTTACATGTGGTTTGATCTATACCCTTGACTAGAGGATGCTGTACGATGGATTACTTATTCCAAAAACTGTACGCGATATTGTGAGGCTGGATGCCGATTGATAGATTCACCGACCCGGTCTTGTAGACACGTATACCTTATAGGTTTTATCTGACGATTTACCTTATACTGCATTCATGTTATTCGCATTGCATTACTTATTCCTATGCTAGTACACCTGCACCATTTTAGATGATGCGTATGTTGCACTTACACAGATTTGCCGGTCCACACACTTCATCATCAATAATTGCCATGTCACTACACAGTAAAATCACTATATCAGGATATACCACTTGTACATCCATATTGGCACACATACATATTGTACACTCATACTCGCGTATATACCACTCGTACATCCATATTAGTGCATATACATATTGTACACTCATACTTGCGTATATACCACTCGTACATCCATATTGGTGCATATACATATTGTACACTCATACTTGCGTCTATACCATTTGTAGATCCATATTGGCGCACACACATATTGTACAGTCATACTTGCGTATATACCCACTTGTACATCCATATTGGCGCACATATTAGCGCACATACATATTGTACACTCATACTTGCGTATATACCCACTTGTACATCCATATTGGCGCACATACATATTGTACACTCATACTTGCGTATATACCGACTTGTACATCCATATTGGCGCACATACATATTGTACGCTCATACTTGCGTATATACTCACTTGTACATCCATATCAGCGCACATACATATTGTACGCTCATACTTGCGTATATACTACTTGTACATCCATATCAGCGCACATACATATTGTACACTCATACTTGCGTATATACCACTTGTACATCCATATCGGCGCACATACATATTGTACACTCATACTTGCGTATATACCACTTGTACATCCATATCGGCGCACACACATATTGTACACTCATACTTGCGTATATACCCACTTGTACATCCATATTGGCGCACACACATATTGTACACTCATACTTGCGTATATACCCACTTGTACATCCATATTGGCGCACATACATATTGTACACTCATACTTGCGTATATACCCACTTGTACATCCATATTGGCGCACATACATATTGTACACTCATACTTGCTTATATACCCACTTGTATATCCATATTGGCGCACATAGATATTGTACACTCATACTTGCGTATATACCCACTTGTACATCCATATTGGCGCACATACATATTGTACACTCATACTTGCGTATATACCCACTTGTACATCCAAATTGGCTTACATACATATCTTGTGCTTTCATGCCTATGTACATACACATTTGTACATGCATAGATGAAGTTGGCTTTGATTTTAGAGAATTGGGGACTGCATGTTATATTTTAAAAACTGGATCCATTTAAAAGAGAGGTTTTCCCTTAATATGTCATATCACTATTCTATGTTGCATGATATTCGGATATGCTTACATTTATGGTATATATCGCATACATCATGCTTTATGATTACACACATTGAGATATGTTGTTTTCATGAGATTTCTGGATTTGAGAACCATGGCCATTTCAAAAGAATGCATGTACTGTTTTAAAAACCCGGTTTATCTTGATATGATTTTTCAGTGCGTCCACCATGCATTTTCTCGGTTCTGAGACGTATGACATATGAAACCCGATTCGAGGAGCGGTAGGCACCGTCTACGGGTACATGGTGGACCCGGTGAGGTACCCCGGGGCAAGAAGATTCATATTTTTAGACGGTGAGCCTGGCAGGGGAGCACTACCTACCGGTGATAGTATTTGGACTCGGCGGTTATCCGGAGGATACCGACCGGAGTAGCGAGATGGATATGAGGGCCGACCTGGGTATGCGGCGCCTCAATGCCGATTTGAGGATGCGTCACCTGAGATATATGGCGGTTTACGTGTCGATGTTGGACACGGGTTTCATGACGTTTTCGAGTGTCGATGTTGGACACTCAAGTTCCATGATTTTGAAGTGTCGCGAGGGACACCCATTGATTTATATCCTAATACTTTCATGCATATACTTTTATGATATTCACAGACATTGATTATATGGTTGGACGATATCCACATGCATACATACATTGATAATATGGTTGGACGAGATCCACATGCATACATACATTGATTATATGGTTGGACGAGATCCACATGCATGCATACATTGATTATTGTTGGATTATATCCGCATACATATAGGTATTGATTACATTGTTGGCACATATACAGACCCGGTCACCCTAGATATCATAGTGTTACCTTTATGATATAGTCGACCTAGGAGTCATTGTTTATTCGATTTCTATCTGTAGATGTTTTTCTACTCACGAGTTGGCAACTCACCCCCGTTGTGCCACAGTTCTTGCAGGTTGACCGCATGGATCCATAGCGACATCGCTGGTACATATCTTCATTTGGGTGTTTTGTATTGGTAGGTGGGGCATTTGTATCATACCGACTCTTTTATTTATATTTCATATTGTATCTAGTCAACTCCATCAATCAAAAATTAGTATTTATGTAAGTAATGAGACTTAGTGAGATTTATGGTTGCGAGACTTAGAGCGAGGGTATTTCCGCTACTTGTGGTTTTGATGTCTTGCTTATTTATTTATCTTTGGTGGTGAACTTCGCTGTTGGGCGCCGTATACTTACATATAATGTCTTCCGTGGTTGTGATCCGTCGTTCGGCGAAGAGCTAGCTCCCGCTTGGGGATGCCCTTATTCTTGTTATGTATTTATGCTTTTGGATCAAAATACATAAAGGAGGTGCTGCCCAAATTTTTAAAAGTTGAAACACGTTTTCAAACTAGTAAATTTCACTTGCATTTTTATGTTCCTTTTTTTGCATTAAGAAAACTTGATTTCATTATACCCTTATTTCAAAACTTCACCTCCTTTATTTTCTTAAAAAGGTTTAGATTTTTGGGTTTCGGCTTACTTGAATTACGTTACGCCTTTGGACGTTGCGTGATTTAAGTGCTGGTCACGAGCTAATATTTCGGGTCGTGATAAGAGGTCCTGTTGGATTGGGTTCCGATAGTGAGGGAGTTTCCTGATGTCTTTCCTGACAAGTTGCTTAGATTGCCGCCAGGGCGCGATATCGAGTTCTGCATTGAATTGATCCCCGGCATGAGGCCTATTTCTATACCGTCTTATCGGATGGCCCCGGCAGAGCTTAGAGAGCTGAAGGATCAGTTGCAAGATTTGCTGGATAAGGGACTTATTTGTTCGAGTGTGTCGCCTTGGGGAGCTAATGTTCTGTTCGTCAAGAAGAATGACGGCGTTATGAGATTGTGCATTGATTATCGTTAATTGAATCGAATTACCATGTGGAATAGATATCCCTACCTCACATTGACGATTTATTTGATCAGCTCCAGGGCGCGGGACATTTCTCGAAGATTGACTTACGGTCGGGTTATCATCAGTTGCGGGTTCGGAAGGATAACATTCTGAAGACTGCTTTTCGTACGAGCTACGGGCATTATGAGTTTTTGGTGATGTCGTTCGGGCTCACCAATGTCCCAGCAGCTTTCATGGATTTGATGAACTGCATATTCAGGTCGTTTCTTGATCAGTTCATTATCGTATCCATTGATGATATTCTAGTATACTCCCGAAGCTGAGAGGAGCATGAGCAACATTTGAGAATTACGTTGCAGACCTTGAGGGAGTGCCAGCTATTCGCTAAATTCTCCAAGTGCGCCTTCTGGCTTGATAGTGTTTACTTCTTGGGTTATGTGGTTACGAGAGATGGCATACGTGTGGACCCGAAGAAGATCGAGGCCATACAGCATTGGCCCAGACCTGTTTCAATAACTGAGGTTCGCAGCTTCTTGAGTTTGGCCGGTTACCACCGACGCTTTATTCAGGATTTTTCTCGTATCGCTGCACCGCTGACCGGGTTGACCCGGAAGGGAGTTCCTTTTCTTTGGACCGAGGCTTGTGAGCAGTGTTTTCAGCAGTTGAAGACTCATTTGACGATTGCACCTGTATTATCATTGCCTTCAGGGTCAGGCGGCTTTATTGTCTATTGTGATGCTTCTCGAGTGGGTTTAGGCTGTGTATTGATGCAGCACGGCAGGTTCGTCGCTTATGCTTCTCGACAGTTGAAGAAGCACGAGCAGAACTATCCTACTCACGACTTAGAGATGGTCGCGGTGGTTTTTGCACTCACAATTTGGAGGCATTACTTTTACGACAAGTCATGCCAGATATTCACGGACCACAAGAGCTTAAAGTACATCTTCCAACAGCGGGATCTGAATTTGAGACAACGTCGTTGGATGGAGTATGTGAAGGACTATGACTATGAGATTCTTTATCATCCAGGCAAGGCGAATGTTGTAGCTGACGCTTTGAGTCAGAGGCCCGGAGGTAGCTTGTTCTATTTGAGCGCAGTTCAGAGACACACTTCCGCAGATTGGTAGATCTTATGCGACAGCTGAGAACAGTTTGAGTTTACGTCGACCGGAGGACAACTCGCTCATGTCCGTGCCCGTCCATAGTTACTTGATCACATTTGGGACTTACAGTCCGACGATATTCATTTGTCTGAGATCATGGAGCAAGTTAGGCAGGGTAGAGATTTTGAGATCGTGATTGATGACAAGGGAGTACGACGATTTGGGACTCGACTATGTGTGCTAAATTCCGAGGGGCTGAGACGCGAGATCTTAGAGGAGGCGCATCAATCAGTTTACACCATTCATCCGGGTTCTACAAAGATGTATCATGACTTGAAAGATATCTACTGGTGAGAAGGGATGAAGAGAGATGTCGCAGATTTCGTTTCGAGATGCCAGACTTACTAGCAAGTCAAGGCTGAGTATCAAAGGCCGGCAGGAGAGTTACAGCTCTTGCCCATTCCGAAGTGGAAATGGGGACATATCTCTATGGATTTCATCGTGGGTCTACCCTAGGACCAATCAAGGGTATGACTCTATTTGGGTGATCGTAGACCGATGACGAAAGCAGGCCCACTTTCTGGCAGTGAAGACCACCTTTTGATTTGCTCAGTATGCCCAGATTTATGTTGATAAGATTGTGCGACTATTTCCGACCTGCATTATATCCGACAGAGGCACTCAGTTCACCAGCCGTCTGTGGCAGAAACTTCAGGAGGCTTTGGGCACCCGATTGAGTTTCAGTACACCTTTCCATCCGCAGACCGACAGTCAGTCAGAGCGAACCATACAAACTCTCGAGGATATGCTCCGAGAGTGCGTTCTTGATTTCGGTGGTAGTTAGGATCGTCACTTGCCCTTGATAGAGTTCTCCTACAATAACAGCTTCCAGGAGACGATTCAGATAGCACCCTTTGAGGCATTGTATGGGAGAAAATGTCGATCACCGGTTTGTTGGACAGAGCTCAGTGAGAGCAGCATTTTAGGACCGCAGCTTGTGCAGAAGACGACAAAAAAGATCTAGTTGATTCAGGATAGGATGAGAGCGGCCTAGAGCAGGCAGAAATCTTATGCGGATAGACAATGTCGCAGACTTGAGTTTGCTGTTGGTGATCATGTTCTCTTACGGGTTTCGCCAATGAAGGGCGTGATGAGGTTCGGGAGGAAAGGGAAGCTTAGTCCCAGATACGTGGTCCTTTCGAGATTCTTGAGTGAGTCGTACCGTTGCTTATCGTTTGGCTCTTCCACCCAGCTTTCCAAATGTTCATCCTGTATTTCATGTATCGATTCTTCGCAAGTACCTTCATGACCCTTCTCAAGCGATTCAGCACCAGACGATCCAGCTGGAACGCGACCTTTTTTTCACCGAGCAGCCGATAGTCATTCTGGACCGGTAAGTGAAGTAACTGAGGTCAAAGGTCTTACTATCCGTAAAGGTTCTTTGGCATGGCCCGAGCAGCGAAGTGGTCACCTGGGAAGCCGAGGAAGAGATGCGGAAGAAATTTCCACATCTCTTCGAAGGTACACGTCGTTAGATTTTAAATTCGGGAACTGAATTTATTTAAGGGGGGAAGATAGTAACTTTTTAAAAATCATTTAGGATAATTATATATCAATTAGTGATAATATGTGTTTTTCTATAAAACTTAGTTAATAATTATTTTCCACATAGACATGAGTATACCTATTTTAATTATGTAAATGCTTATTTTATTGGTATTTAATAGTTAATTATTTAATTACCAGATCACTTAATTAATTTCTTTATTTATTAATTATTTAAAAATTATTTTCACATGCACACACACTAATCTTGTGTTAATCTTAGGTTATTTAAGTGTTGATACAAGATTTAATGCACCATGGCAACCTAAACATTTTTAACATGTTTTTTGTATATTTGAAGATGGTTCTAGATAATTGTAGAAAAATAATAAAAAAATTAAAATAAAAAGATATGAGGCATGGGGCATTAATTACTTGGCATGGTTCCCTCTCTCTCTCATACTCTCTAGAGTTTTCTCTCTTCTTCTTCTTTCTTTCTTCTTCTCTCATACTAAAAACCTCTGTACCTTACAACAAAACTCCACAAAATCAACACTAATCCTTATGCAAATCATCTCAAAAATCCTAAACACTTTTATAGTTCTTCAAGCAAGTTTCCATTTTGTGGCAATCCTTTTTAAGTTAGGATCACCCTCTAATCTCTTTAAACGTATGAAACCAAGTTTTTTTATGTTTCAATAATTCATATTTTGGTTTAATCTTAAGTAGGTGTTAAAAGTAGTATTAGTGTAAGTTTAGAATATTAAAGAAAGGGTTAGGCCAAGTTAATGCTTTTATGAATTAATTAGGGTAATTAAGAGTAGTTAGTGACTAATAGACTCACCAGTCCACCTAGTTTGCACTAATATACCACAATTTTTCAATGTAGTGTTTTAAATCGGTTTTTAATTAAGTTTTGTGATATCAGAAATCTGCTATCATTTCATCAATCTATTTTTAAATCAAACAATATAGTAGTGTAGTGTATTGAGCCCTGAGTAGACCACTAATACCCGAACCCCTGTAGTTCGACCGGCGAGATTCGTGAATTCCCCGGCACTGCCTATCCCCCAGAGGAACTAGGTGTTGGGGATTTGTAGGATGCTCTCTTTGTTTCTTTTATGGTATTTGGTCTTGTTTTATTTTCCTAGTTCAGCTTCAGCTAAAATCTGGGACCATTTTCCTATAATGTACGTGTTTTCTTATTATGCGATACGCTCGATTCGATTCTAGGTTTGGCGTTTACTGTGCGTAGCAGCCCCTAGGTGTGGGTTGTGACGATATCCCGCGCGTTTTATGCCCCAAGTGCACGCGTATTTAACTAGTGCGCGTTAATTGCTTCGTATCGTTTTGTCTTCGCGTTTTATCGAGTATTTAGTCTTATGTGTTATAATTTTGCGATTCTAGGATCGGTTGCAGAGACGTCAGACGTGGTAAGGAAAGGCAAGGCGGTGGTCGGATTCGATTAGCCGAGGCGTTCCGGTGAGTAGATGTACACATCTATGGGGAAATCACTTGGATGGCGTAAAGCGCCCGATAGTTAGGATTTAGTTATAATTCTTGTGTTTATATGCGTATGTCATATTAATGTAGCATTTGCATCTTCATATGCATCGATACTATTACCTAGGACACTTACACTATTATCAATAGTTTATGCACCACGTGCACTATTTTATGCGAACACACACGCCATTGGTAATTGTTATGTCACGAACACTATAGAACTTGCTTAATAATCGGTATATGTGCATTTGCATCATGTATGATATGTAGTCTTCTAGTCGTATAATTCATTGCATCAGCATGGATATGTAGTTTTCTAGCCATATACTTCATTGCATCATCATTCATATATAGTCTTCTAGTCATACATCGTATTGTATAACATTGATATCATAGACGTCCATCATTATTCACATATGCATATATTATGATTCTCTTGGAGATTTAAGTATTCATGAGATTTCTGGATTTGGGGAAAACTGCAAGAATTTTATAAACTTATTATCATTTTAAAATGCAAGTTGCGGTTTTCTCGTGATGTGATGTGTATGGCGAACACCATGAGTTTTCTCGGTTCTTGAGCCATGTATGTACATATACCCAATTCGAAGAGTGAGGAGGAACCGTCAGCGGGTACATGGTGGACCCGGTGAGGTATCCCGGGGAAAGAAGGCTGAATAGAGAGACGTCGAGCCAGGAAGGGGAGCACTACCTACTGGTGATTATTGACCCGGCGGTCATCCGGAGGATACCGACCGGAGTCGTATGATTTGACAGATTTGAGTACCGATCTGAGAGACAGCTATCAAGATTTGATATATATATATATTGTGTCAATATTTGACATGGATTTTTGTCGATTTTATTTTATGATACTCCAGTTTTATTATACCAAAAATTTACAAAGATAAGAACACAGATTTTTGTCAGACTAGATATATCCAGATTTCGTGTTTGGTTATTCATTCATGTCGCATTCATACTAGTGCATTCGCGTCTTAGTTTAATACATAAGGTGTGACGCATTTGCGTGCATGCTTGCGATAACTTTATTAGATGTTACTTACTATTCACGAGTTGGTAACTCACCCCCATTGTACCACAGTGTCTTACAGGACCGACCCGTCAGCATTACAGCGGCGGGCGCACTTCTTCTTTGCTTCGACTTGAGAGCTTTCCTTGTAGGTGGGTTTTGTGAGGATATTCTTTTGTTCCTGTCATGACCCAGAATTTAGCATGTGACCGGCAGTTAAATCACGTAACGTCTAAAGGCGTAACGTAACTCAAGTAAGCCGAAGCCCAGAAATCTAAACCATTTTGCGGAAAATAATAGAGGTGTGGTTTTGAAATAAAGGTATAATGAAATCAAGTTTTTCTTTAAACGCATAGGTAATGAAACATGAAAATTCAAGTTGATTATACTATAGTTGAAAATATTTTTCGTCCATGAAATTCGGGCAGCACCTCCCTTGTATATTTTGATCCAAAAACCACATACAACAATATATATAGGCATCCCCATGCGGGAGCTAGCTCTTCGCCAAATTGGGCGGAAACACAACCACGCAAGTGAGCAAGAGATATATACGACACCCAACGGTGAAGGTCAGCACAGAAAGAAAATTAAATAAAGCAAGACATCAAAATCCCCATGAAGCGAACATACAACCATCGCTCAAGTCTCGCAACCACACAAGTCTTTCTAGTCTACTAATATACAAAGTCTTGTTTCTGATTGATAGAGTTTATCTAGATACAACAGAATGTAAAAGTACGAGAGTGGGAACGATCCAATATGTGTCCCACGTACTAAAGCAAAACACTCTGGACGAAGCTGTGTGCCAGCGATACCGCTACTGATCCTAAGCGGTCAAACCTGCAAGTACTGTGGCACAACAGGGGTGAGTTGCCAACTCATGAATAGAAAATATCAGCTGGTAGAAATCAAATAAAACAACAATTTCCTAGGTCATACTATATCATAAAAGCAATACTATGATATCTACGGTGGCCATAATGCAAATATGTCAACAACCGAGTCAATGCAATGACATACAGAAATAACATCTGACAGCATATGCCAACATGCGTGTGGATATCACCCGCGTGTCCATCAATAACACAAACCATATAATGAAAACGTATGTCTGTATGTATGAGGATATCAACTACGTGTGCCTATCAACGACACATCAAAATCATGGAACCTGAGTGTCCAATACCGACACTCGAAACATCATGAAAACCCGTATCCAGTATCGACCCATAAATCCTCATACCTTAGGCACTGCATTCTCAGATCGGCCCTTATATCTGTCTCATCTCAGGCGCCGCATATAATGATCGGCCCTCATATCCATCTCACGACTCCGGCCGGTATCCTCCAGACAACCGCCGGGTCAAACTAATCACCGGTAGGGAGTAGTCCCTCTGACAGGCTCATCGTCTACACCAAAAAAATAATTTCTTGCCCCGGGCTACCATACCGGGTCCACCATATACCCGCAGACGGTGCCTCCCACTCCTCAAATCGGGTATGCTCACAACTCAGAACCGAGAAAACACATGGTGGACACCTTGAAATATCATATCAAGAGAAACCGCGTTTTTAAAACAATACACAATTTCCATTGAAATAAACCACGGTTCTCAAATCCAGAGATCTCATTAAAAAAGCAGCATCTCAATGCATATAACCATAAAGTACGATGTAAGCAAAATGGAACAGTAAGGTGAACATATCGAATATATAATGAACACACGTCATATGATAATACTGAACAATTAAGAATAATATCGGGATGTAGAAATTCTACGGTGTAGGTGGCATAGCAATTACCGATGAAGAATGTGTGCGAGTCGGCAATCCCGTGTGAGTGTAACATGCGCGTCATCGATAATTGTGCAGGTGTACTAGCAGGCGAATTCAGGTAAATAACGGATATGAAATATCGTATGTACATATATATCCTAGTAAAAGAAGCGCGAGCGTACGTAAAATGAGAGATCGTAAACGCAAACAGTATCAAATATGCAACTACGTAGGAGTCATACAGTTACAATTTTAAAATAGTGCGAGTTGTTATTTTGAAAATAAGAGATTATGATATTTTTTGGAAAAGATAACATTTGAACAGTTCATCACGTCTCCTTGAATTCCCCATTTAAAAAGGGTGTAACGATTCGTTAGTCTTGAAATGGGTATGACTCCAAGCATATCTTAATATCTAAATTGTGATATGAAATGAAAGGGGTTCTTAAGTCGGAAGAAACATCGGGTTTCATCCTTATACATCACGTACGGAAGATCCATCGTACGATATCAACACAGCAATAGTACGGATCTACAGTCGCGTACATCATTTCATAACAGTCTACCCCAATCTTTTCGTATTATCGTTCACAACTCTCATTGATATCAGTCTCATAACATATCTATATCGATCCCATAACATACCACTAAAATTCTAATATTTATCATCCTTCAATCACTTATATGATTATATATCATGATTCACATTTTCATTTCATATTCATTATATCATTTCACGCTAAATCCTTTGATCACATCTGTAGGTTCCTAGTATAGGTTTCTCCGACTATATTCTATTTATATCGGTTTCCATTTTATAATTGCGGAGGTGCTATACGCCATCCACCCGACTTCCCCCTTAGATATCAATCTACTCACCTGCGAAACTCATTGTTCAGTCGTAGTCGCTGTGCTTTGTCGTCTCGGAATCCACGCGAAGGTACCTACAATCATAACACATCGTAATGCTATTAAATAAACATTCGAAAAATCGATACGGCATACGTTGTACTCATAGGTTAGGACCTATAGCCTACGCATGAAAAAATAACCAAATAACCCTCGTTGTTGACGTACAAACGTCCAACAACCAAATACGATATCAAACACCAAAACCCAAGTTCAGAAATCGCAAAACCCGTAATGAGCAACTAAGGAAATCTATCCCAGATTTTACCCTAGGTCAAACTAGAACATTTTGCATATAGGGTTGCTCTAGATATTAGATAAGGAATCCATAGACCAAAAATCAACGCTTTTCACCCCGACTTGGCCGCAATTTGCGGCCCTAGGAAATTAATCTACGGCCTGGACATAGGCTATAGGGCTCGAGTTTCTATGGTAGGTTCATATGTTCATGCACGTCACTCTGTAATGGGAACTTATTTTATAGGTCTCTTGGGTCATCCCAGATTCCAAAACATCATCATAATCTGTCGCAATTCCAACGTCGGGAAATTCTAAGTTCTGGTTTTGGGTTCTAGTGTTCTAGTCTTGGCCATAAATGATCAAACTAGAAATTTCTAATTTCACTAATCTACACTAAATCGAACTCTAAACTAAACTAGAAAGTAAAGAACTAGTTACAAGGTGGGAAGTGAGAATTGTAACTCATGAAAGCAACTCAAGAAAAACAATAGATGCCTAAAGTCTTCAAAATCCAAATTTGATTGGTCCAAAGGGTTTAGGATGAGGTGGGGATCATTTTTAGTGAAGGGAGTATAGGGTTTTGGTGAAGATTTAGAAATGCTTTCATGGGGTAGAGGAGGTGGAGGAAGGAGGTGAGGAACAAGAAGGAGGAGTGAAGAAAACAAATGAAGTTGAGATGAAGGAAAAGGTCAAGGGTGCCACACTCTCAGCTCTCTCTCTCTCTCTCATCACATGCCATGCCTCATCATTTAGTCCCCCCCTCTCTCCCCCCTCAATAATTCTCTCATGTCCTCTCTTTTCTTTTCTTTTAAAAGTAAACCAACAACACAAATGAAACTACAACATGCAACAAGACATAGTGCACAAACCATGGAAAATGTGAAAAATACGGATTTGGTTTAAACGCGATTTGTAGTTGTTGGCTATAGTGCCCTCAAGTCAATTATTGGATCGCAGGCACGTGATTGCAATGATTGAGGGAGGACCTATACCGGTATTGGGGGTTGATATCGCGCTGTGTCTGGAGAGCCATTACATAAATTCCTTGGCCAAGTCAAGTGAGATTTACAGGTAGGTATTCCAGTTGTTTCTCAAGGTGTTCTGGGCTACACTCCGACACGACTTATACCGCTATTGCGGGACTGACGTTTACCATCCCCCTAAGCCCGATATGCGGTACTCATAGGCGAACAGACCGGACTGTACGGAGATTATCACAGATAGGCTCAGTAGGGTTTCAGGATGAGTTCGCTCATCAGCTTCCCTTTTTTCCATACATGGGCAGCCATTACGTACAGCTAGTACCACTGACGTGCTTGTGGTTAAACCCACTGCCAGCGTATTAACGAGTATTTAGAGTCCCCCACAGAAAGTTTCCCAAGTTTGGGCAAAACGTTGTAGAGGCCGTATGGTATTATGGCAGGGTTTGATCATATACGTGCAGTCGAGTACGGATCATGATCGGACGGATCATACTAGTGGGCTTTGGTTTAAGCCGGATCCTAGTATTAGATTTGTTGGATTACTTTAGTCTCATTGCATTCGCATTCAGTCGGAATGCAGATGCAGGTATGTATATGCAGGTGAGGGTATCCTTGTGATCCGTCATGAGTTTACTCTAGTTGATGCCATATCTTTTTGTTGGATTAAACATTTTGGTTTAAATGTTTAGTGGAGGAAAATGTGAGTGCAAGTTTTGTCCACAAGCATCTTTTCATGCCACATGTACATGGTGACTCATGGTCTAGGTTAGTGTGACCATTAATGTGACAAGGATTGATTTATGGAGCTAATTACGATTTATGGGGGTATTTTGGAGAGAGAGTGGCTGCCATGTATGTGTTGAGCCTTTGGTTTTTTGATATATCAATCTCTCTCTCACAAAATAACACACATAACATAACCCGCTTCTTCTATCTTCTTGAGCTCACTTCTTCCTCTCCAATGGCTTCATCTTCAACCTCCATCCATACAATCTCATGAGTTGAGAATCCATGGATGATTGAGATAAACTTATCACACACATTCTCTACATCACCTTGGACATGTCGGCTACCAAACTTCATGTCCGAGTTGCTTCGGTTTGAAGCGGGAGCCCGTAAAAAGATTTCTTGACGTGGTGCCCTTTTGACGAGGAGACCGGAGATCGAACGATAATGGAGATGCCGCGAGGAGCTAGAGATGGTGGCTAAAGACCGAAGGACACGGATCGATCGGTATAGCCATTCTAACTTCTTGTAGATAGCTAGTTTAGTGTTAATGGTACGATACGGGTAAAGGTTATGGTAGCGCCAAGTTTTGAAAAGTTTTTGTTCTGCATTTGGCCTCGGATTGACGGCCGGGGCACTGTCGTAGACCAACATTGTATCAGTGCCACGCCATTAACCTTTAGCTATCTGGTTTAGACAATGTTAAACTATCGAAATCGAAATAAACCCGATACACCGCACTACTGATTTCAGTTTCTGTCGATTTCAAAAGTGTCGTCAAAAATTTTTTAAACTCCTGCAGAAGACTACTGACATGACCTATAGCCTGCACCCCAAAAATGACACCAACCCCTCAGATTTTAGCCAAGCACATTGCCCCTGAAACCGAGGAGGCCGGTCATTTTGTGCCCTGTGGGCTTCGTTTTTGGGGTGTTGTCTGGTCTCTGAAATCTTGGTTCAGTGGTATTGTTTGTTTAGCCCAGTTTGGATATGGTTTTATCAGGTTGTTTGGGGATATTCGGGGGTAATTTCGAAGTCGATATTTTCTAACATTTTTAAAAGTTTACAATGCATTACATTCGTATCTGCGACCGTGAATGTCATTTGATCGATAAATCTTGTCTAATTGCTATAGTTCTTTTAGACGGATTTGCATACGTGACATTCACGTTGATGTTCTGTGTTGTGCTGTGATGTTGCGGATTTGTCGTAGTTGATAGCATGCGTACAATGGTAGTGCAGTTTAGTTTTATTTATACATTTGATATCGCGGGGCGACCGTCCGACATGTGGACTGCCGTCACTGCCTGTTTGTATATTATTCTTTTGGTGCACGACCGGTTTGAGGTCGATGTCACCGTTGTAAATATTTTCTTTTCTGTACTAGGACTACCCCGCGGTGGGGTGCACGGATAGCCGGGTTCTAGAGGGCAACGAGCCCGCATCTCATGGCTTTGAGACGGAGGGGGTTTCACTCTAGAATTGGTGGGCTATTCGCCGCACTCGTAGGGGTATAGGTTGACCAAAGGAGGGTTGCTCAAGTTACCAGATTCCGTGAAGTGCTGGGCGGCCCATTCACTTTGCTGTAGGGGCTGCCTCACTTCTGGTTTTGGTGGGTAACTTGCCGCACCCGTAGGGGTCTAGGTTTTCATTGCACAGCTATCCACAAGACCAGGGGAATGTCGGGTTTCAATTGCGGCTCAAAGGAAACCCGGGGCTCCCAGATTATCAGTATTGTTCTGTGATGCTTATTACATTTCTGTGATGTTGCATTTATCATGTCTGGAGCGATTATTATATATTGATATATATAATAGTAGATGTTGTATTTGTCTTACACCCATGCTAGTCCAGTCCCCGCTCTGTCGTTAGTTAAGTAACCTAACGGGCGATGACGGGACCCAGTGGCGAATGCGGATGGCATATACGTACATCATATTTTCGTTCTTTATTGGTGTGATTAATTGATGGGACTACGTTGATTCAGATCAATGCAAGGAAAACAAACCTATTCGATCTTGTTGGAATAAATTTTTCAAAAAAACTGTTATTACAAGGACATTCTCTTTTGTTTTGCACATTGGTATTCGGTTATGAATATCCCGCACCTCATTGGACGAGACAACGGCCGAGATCCCTTCATCGGGAGTGACCCCTTGGGCAGAGGTTTGCGTCAGGGTAATAACTTCACTATAGTCGATTACTTTTTGCTTTGCATCGCGGTATTCAGTTGGAATATCCTGCACCTCATTCAACGAGGAAAGAGCCGAGATCCCTTCACCGGGAGTGACCTCTTTAGCAAAGGTTTTCGCCACTATATTTTTGTAAAAAGCTATGCGGTTCCTTCAACGATATCAAGTTCATTACGTTAAAGGTTTTTCACCAAAAACCAGCCATAGCCCTCCGTCATTTCTTACAAGTATTGCATAGTATTCGTGCTGCGTTTGTTAACTGTCTCAAGGCGTAGTGTGCGGTAGCTAAGTAGTGCTTGTTTGTGGTATATTAATGCGATTGGTTAGGACAGTCAAGTGACCTTAATGACTGTGTCAAGGTCTCGTACGGGTGGGTTTAATTCAATCCAGGATAATGGCGGGTTGAACTTGACTAGGACTCTTTGATTTGTTGACTGTGTCAAGGTCACTTGGGTCCTAGGGGTAAAACATACATCGGGAGTTTCTATAGAAACTGAAACTTGCCTGGCATGCGCATACCTTCTGGAATGCGGTGACTTGAGTGGATTCCATCAAGTTATCATGCGATGATAGTTGGATCCCGATTCCCACTGATGAGTTGGTTTACTCCTTGGGTGATCCCGACTAATTCTTCTTTCAGGTTTGGAGGGGAATTTGAAGATACAGTGGGAGACATCCTGATTAGATAAAGTGATTGACCATTCTGATCTAGGTTAGAGTGCACGCAGAGGTTTTCTTTTCTCTCTCTCATTGGCTGCGACCATGTCCTGACCCTAGACTATAACTCAGTAACCAAGTTAACCGAACTTTCTTAAAACACTGGCTTTTGGATTGTCTGAGTTGCATATAACATTGTCACTCGTTCTTTTACCCTTTGGTTTTCTCCAGAACACCCCGTATCACTATGAATATCCACTTCCATTGGATAAATCCATCGTATGCTTATATACGAACTCGGAGGAACTTGTTCCAGATTCAAGGATGGATTCTGGTTCTGGAGAGAATGAATAGGATTATTCAGTTGTCTTTTTCTTTTACCTTCTCTCAGGTTGTGAGGGCTCCTAGGATTAGGAGAGGGTACACCTATTACGCTTATTGGATAGTCTTCTTCCAAGCCATAGGCAGGTGATGAATGGTAGGGAATGAAGAAAACCGATTAGCCTAAGTATGGTGTACAGAAGATAAAAAGTAAAGACAAATAAAGGGATTTGTAAGAGGGCAAAAGAAATTGCGACTGCTATCATTCACGACCAAACTAAGTATTTCATCGCCACTCCTATTTCACCTTTGTATTTCTCCAGAACACTCCGAATCACTACGAAGATCCAAAGTTATTGGATACTCCATCGTATGGTTATATACGAACTCAAAAGAACTTGTTCCAGTTTAGGGATGGAATCTGGTTCACGAGAAATAGGAATAAGCTTTATTCAGTTGTCTTTTATCTTTACCTTCTCTCACATTGCGAGTGCTCCTAGGATTAGGAGAGTACACCCATTATGCTTATTGGATAGTCTTCATCCAAATCATAAGCTGGTGCCGAACGGTAGGGAAGGAAGAAAACCATTTGGCCTAAAGGTGGTGTACAGAAGGTAATGACTAAAGACATAAAAAGGGATTTGGAGAGATGGCAAAGAAATATATGGTTACAGTTGTGAATCTGATAATGGAAGAAGCGTTACTAGGAATTCCCGGATATCCCTTCAAAATATTTACATGTTTCAGTTTCACTGTGTATTGTTAAAAGAAAACTGATTTCCCAATTAGCCTTTACACCAGGGTATGTATTTACCAGGTTTGATTCTCACATCTGTATGGTTTTACAGATGATGAGTGGGAGTAAGCTTTTGGGAATTAGGTGTTCATCCTCATTATATCGGGATTCGTTGTAATTGACGATATTTGAGGAAATCACCTGAGTTTTTGCCGGACGGCAAATATTTGGTTTTGAATATCCGTTGTTATGCACCAATTTCAAACTGATATATCTGTACATTTATTTTTATAAAGTGAGATATAACTTTTTGAAATTATATCCATGACATTTACCTATATCAGTTGATCGTTAGGTAAGGAGTATTCAACAACGGTGTAATTCTTCATAACCATAGTACAGTTTTGAACCTACGATGCACAAGGTTTGAGTTATTCAACTCAGGGGACTTATACAAAGTATTGTATGTTGTCCAGTGTCCATTAGGATAGAGGGGTTGGTCATCGTACTATATTCTATTTATTTATGACTTCTCATGTTTTAGACAAATGTTTCATAGAAACACAATGTCCAAGTTTTGAGAAGTTATAGGTATACGAGTAAAGTAGAGAACCACGTGTTGCAAGTATCAGGATTCTTCAAGGTAATCGATGTTGTAGATACTTGTGTATTGTATTCAGTTGATAGTAATGGTTTTGAGAAACTTCTTTCTCTTTCTGGTTACTCATGTTTGGATGCACTCCTAAGTTGAATAATGCTGATCGACCCCCCTCCATTTAGTTGACATGCACTGGAGACAGCTGTATGATTTGAATCTGGTTCCAATTAAATCAGTGCCTCTGTTTCTATATTAGATATAGAATGGCTCATATCTTAACGATGTTAAGGTATATGGTGTTGTCCGGCTTAAGCTTAAAACCAGACTCTGGATAACTCAAGGCACGTTTCTGTAATGGCTGTTTGTGGGTTAACCCGAGCTATGACGAGGGTTGACTTTCTACCATCTAGAAGATCAATAGTGATATTATTCTTGATTCTGTTAGTTATATGTATGCCCTAGAGGTCATTACTGTACATAGGATGTATATTGTAGTGAATGCTGGGACATATATAGGGAGGACTTTCTTGCTCGACATGATAGTATGCTATCTGGTTACTCTTTACCTTAACGTGTATACTGATTGTCTCTCTGTTACATGTTAGTAAAGCCCTTAGGATGTGTACTTGACTACCTGGACTATGATGCAGATCATACTAGTGGGGACATGGTAGTCCATAAGTACATCCTTCAAGGTCCCTAGTCGTGGGTGTATCGAGACAGGGCATCGATATACCAGAGTAGACTAGCGTATACCTTCTTGACCCATACGGATGGGCGATGGATGATCCCATATCCATTGGTGTTTGACATCAGAGATGATATACGGGTGCTCAGTGGAGACTGGGTACACTGGACGGATTTGCCGAGAACTCCCAGATGGTATTATACCTTACGTCAGATGGCAGTTCTCTGGTGACACTGGTACAGAGTAGTCTGTTGACCCGAGATCGTCATAGAGTCTTGTGTGGTTCCCACTGTGCTTTGATTTCCACCTTACCACGTCCAAGAGGGTGTGCAAAACGGTGGCTTTTGGGTACAGTCCCGAATCACATGGAGGCAATGAGCGATAGGAGGGTATTCGTCTCTCCCGGTATAGGGAGTTGATGTTGCGCTGTGTTCGATTGGCTATAACCGGAAATCCCTGGCCAGGGTTGCTGAGATTTACTGGTAAGTGTTACCAGTAGTTTCTCAAACTGTTATAGACCTCATATCGACACGACTTATCGAGCTATTGCGGTCTGACGTTTACCACCCCTAGGCGAGATATGCGACATATCAGACGATCAGACCGGACTGTACGGTATGTGTTACTGGTTGGATTCACAGGAGTGTGAGCGGTCTTGCTCGTCGATCTTCTGATCGCTCAATACCCGGGTGTCCGTTACGTTTAGCAGACCGCTTGCGGCTTGTGGGTGTTTGATATGATCATCACCTGCTGCCGGCGTATTGACGAGTCTTTAGAGTCCTACACAGAGGTTTCCTGGCTCAAGTGAAACGAAATAGGAGCGCATATGAGATATGTGCGGGACCGAGAATAATGCGTGTATGTGATACCGTATTTCATTCTCACGATGAATGTATCGAATGGTTGTATGCGATATAACCTAGTTATCGAATCAAGGATTGATTCGATAAGCCGATACATTGGATATTAGTCGGTCATATGCGATATGACCGGATCGTTAAATCAAGTGTTGATTTAATGATTTAATGTATAATTATATATTTGATATATTACTTTGCATTAACTAATATTTGTTCACTTTAAATGGATTTTCTTACTTGATGTGCACATTGTATATGTGATATAGTTTTGTGCACTTGTATGTATCATGTTTGATGATACATGTTTACTTGAGTTTGTGTAAAGATTAAACCATGTTTATTTAAATGGTTAGGGTTTTAATTTTCATATCTATTTATTTATTTATTTATTATGGAAATGATAATGAGAAAAATGGTGGCTTTCTTTGTTTGTTCATGAAGCTTCATGAAGTTTTGACTAAAGTGACCATTTTGTCTCATCCTTAACTCTAACCATTTCACTTAACCATAGTTCTCTCTCTACACTTAACCATGGTTATAGTTATGATAAGAATAATCTTTTTTCTATTTTTCTCATTATTCTTATGATAATTATCTTCTTCTCCTTCTTCTTCAAGATGAAGAAGCTTGCTACCAACAATGGCATCTTAAGAAAAAGAGTGAGAAATCCAATTCTAAAGTGAACCCACTTCCTATTTCTTCATCCTCTACCTCTTGCCAAGTAGTATAGGGTGTTTTCTTTACAAGTTTCATGACTTGGTGAAGTGGGAACTTGATCTTGTGATGCCTCGACGTAGATCATCTTCGGCATCGTAGTCGATGACCTAGCCCGCCCATTTCTGCGATTAAGCCGACGCTAGAGCCCGGGATTGGATTTGGACAGCAAGGGGACTTCATCATGGAGCTATGGAGGTGGAGAACCGGATCTACAAAGGTTGTATTTCCATTCACTTAGTTAAGTTGTTAACTAGTTGCTTGTTTCGCCTAAAATTCTAGTTAACGATCCGTATTAGGGTTTCTCGGCACTTGTAAAATTTGAATTTGGCATGGTTGATGCCATGTGAGACCTCTAGTGTGTGCCCAGGAACCCTACAATGGTATCAGAGCCTAGCTAGAGCCTTAGGCGATGCGTAGACGGAGTTTGAAGTCCGATCGAACCGAAATCCCATTTCCAAAATGCTCTCTGGACTTTTTTCAAAAACTGGGTTTTTTCCAGATTAAAAATTGCTAAAAAATTCAGCAGGGTCTTAGTTGAATTACTGTGAAATTCGAGGGGCTAACTCATCTAAAGCGCGGAGGAACCGCGGCACAAGCATGCCTTGTGCGGCGATTCCGCGGCCATATGATGACGTCAGCCCTCCATTTTTGCACAGTAATTTGTCACTTCAGGTGCTGGATTTTCTGGGAATTTTTAAATATTTTTTCAAGAGTTGAATATTCCAGGGTGTTTTGGATCTTAGATGATTCGATCGGATTATCAGATTTTGTCTATGTGTTTTCCGGATAATTTGTTGAATATGTTAAAAAGTTCGACCGGATATAAATACCCAATTTTTTCCCTGTCAGGAAATTTCCAAGTGTTGGATTTTTCCGTGGTTTAAAGACGTTCTAAGTAGTGCAAGTAACGCGATGGTCCCTCTAGAAGACAACAAACCTTAACTCGATTATGTGACCGTCTTGAACTGCCCTTTGAACCTTCGGGTTTGGGGCAGTACGGCGTGCCACATGTGAGGCGTTGGCTTAACCCTTCTACGGCTGGACCGTTGGTACTGAGGCACGAAGTGAATATCTTTGAACTTATTTCATGAGTTGAGCTGTTTCGGGAAAACTTGGGTGTTCGATTGCTCGATCGGAAAGTTTAACATTTTCTATCTTATCCGGAATGTGATACAATAATTGGAATTCACAAAAGTTATGAGATAACTGAATGAATGTTATAAATCTAGCAGTTTAGTCTCACTTGATCGGTTGCCACGGAATTTTGATGTGATCAAAAGTCCATCTCAATGACGTAGCGTACGCGGATACTCGCCGGGTAAACTTAATAGACAGCCTCACTCCATAGCCCTGACCAAGTGACTGTAGGAGAACCCCGTCGCCGAAAGCGTCCGTCCGGGTGCTCGCGGCAGCGGTGTTCCGCCTTGGTGCACTTCGTCAGCGGCGTCGGGGGTGCGGCCGCCTACTAAAGTTTGCGACGAGCATTCGATCAGGATGTCGGGAATCTTGTTGAATTGCCCGACTTGATATTGAAAAGTGTTTTCGATTTTGAGACTAAAATGCGGGGTTTATAATTGTTAGGCATGCGATGTCTAAGTAATTCATTTGATTAGGCATGCGATGTCTATGGAGGTTGCGGATTCCAACTGTTGTAGTTTTACACTTTCTTTTCTGTGACCGTAAGTGTAATATGTGATATCGCCGGTTTCGTTGCTATATGTCAACGAAAATTGGGATGCGCATATTTACTTACGTTGATGGCATGTGATGTTATGTGTTGCTGGATATGTTATATTGGATCGTCGTGTTTGAATAGCCGGGGTTTTTTATGTGAGATGAGTGTTTTCATTTTCATTCATGTAAAAACTTGTATGTAATATTCTTTTATTGGGGCATTTCCAGGTTGCGGAAGATGTCACCCTTTGTATATTACTTACTTTTCCGCACTAGGATAGACCCAAGGAGGGGAGCACAAGTAACCGGGTTCTGGAGTCCAGTGGGAGACCAACTCGAGGAGTCGAGTCCGGGTCTCCTAACTCTAGAATTGGTAGGGTTGCTTGCCGCTCTCATAGGGGTCTAGGGGTGTTGGTTTGGCTATTCATCGCGACTGTGGAATCCGTGTTTTATACTGGCTCGTATTGAAAACACGGACGTCCTAGTATATCCAATATTTCATATGTTTCTTCTGCTGCGATATCCTTGATGTGATCATATGATATGTTCTGTGATGGATACTTTATATAGTATATATGATATATTATATATATGTTACTTATGTTTTACACCCGCGCTAGCCCTGCCCCGCTCTGCCGTTAGTTACCTAACCTAACGGTGCACGAGGGGACATCGAGGCGAATGCGGATGGCATAAGTGTACGTCGTATTTATCCGTGATGTTTAGGTACTTAAATGATGGGACTTCATTAATGTGATTAATGAAAGAAAAGAAAGCTAAAGATGTTGTAGAATTGAATTTCAAAATAAAATAGGTAGCTACAGTTCTTGCTTTGCACAGCGGTATATATGATATATCCTGCACCTTATTCGATAAGGAAAGGACCGAGATCCCTTCACCGGGAGTGACTCCTTTAGCAATAACTGGCAGATGCTACAACACTCGGTTTGTTTTTGATTGCTTCTATAAGTTTCTGCTTTGCACAGTGATATATATGATATATCCCGCACCTCATTCGACGAGGAAAGGACCGACGATCCCTTCACCAGGAGTGACTCCTTTAGCAAAACTAGAAAAGCCTAAAAAACACTCCATTTTTAAAATCATTTGATTCTACAACGATATAAATTTCATTACGCAAAGGGCTTTCTTAAAAACCTGACGTAGCCCTCCGTCATTTCAGATAAGTAATAGTTAGTATTCGTGCTGCGTTTGTTGACTCAGTCAAGGCGTAGTGTGCGGTAGCTGATTACTATTTATCTGCTTATGCATATGATGTAGATTGGATTAGGGTAGTCGTGCGGCCTTGTTGACTCAGTCAAGGGTCGTGCGGGTGGGTTTAATTCAATCAGGAAATGACGGGTTGAACTTTACTTGCGGTCTATGGTTTGTTGACTCAGTCAAGGTCATAGATCACTTGGGCCAAAATATTATCGGGAATTTCAAGTGTTGAAATTTGCAATGAGATTGCATACCTTCTATGAGATAGTTGGATCCCGATACCCGCTGCGAGTAAGAGTTACTCCTGGGAGAGTTTTACACATTATAATTAGCCGATCAAGTAGGTGTCTAGAAATGTGTTAACGAGGTTACGCCTCTGGGAAAACGAGGTTTACATTAATTAGGTTCGTGCGAAAGCACGGGGGACCTCCCTCAAAGTACCGACACTGGCCTGGCTGAAAGATTGGCGAACTTGTAGTGTGTAATTAATCCCGGCTAGTCTTTCCTTTTTGGGTTTGAAGGAAGATTTGATAAAAAGCAGTGGGAGCCATCCTGATTAGATAAAATAATAACCAATCTATTCTTGCAAGAGCGCACGCTGAGTGTTTTCTTCTCTCTCTCCAGGTAGCGACCATATCACGCCTTAATCAAGATAATAAAACGGATAAATTGACCGAACCCGCTTGTTATACTGAGCTGGGGAACGTTGGTCCCGCTCCAACTTATAATTGTTATAAGACAGAGCAGGAAATTGGGGAATACCAGAATTCCCGTGCCGCCCAAACGAAGAGAGTGCATGTTGATGCATCATCTTCGGGTGTGTTCTTTATACAGAACTGTTTCTCAGTGTCCTTTACGTCCTGGGTATCTGATACCGGATCAGGATCCTGCATATGTAATTTGTTACATGGGCTACAGATAGGTAAAGAACTGAGAATGGGTGATAAGTTTCATGAGGCAGAAAACGGGGCAAGAGTTGTAGCCAAGTCTGTTGGTCACTGCCACCCTGTATTACCAATATATTGATTTTGAACAAATGCTATTAGATACCGAACCTGATATACAAAATCATATCAGTCTCTTTATTAGTAAAGAAATGATAAAATTCTGTATTGATGGATAATGTTTTGAACATTTCCTATATCAAAAGTTGATCGGTTCAGGCACGTTATCTAAAAGCATTGACGTTCTAAATCAAACTACAGTTCTTAGTATACGGAACACACACAAGAGGAAGAGTTCAGAAATGAACGGTTCCTTCTTGAGGCATTATAGACTGGGTCATATCAATGCGTCCCGACTAGCTGAAGTTACATAAAGATGCATATTTAAATTAGTTTGAATTTACATCTTGTGAAACTTGCCAGTCATGTCACAAAGATAAGATGACCATAGCTCCGTTTACTGGAAACAGAGAAAGAGTTAGTGAACTCTTGGGATGATACATGTTGATGTATGTAGGACCCCTGTCTACACATGCCAAGATTGGTTCTTTATACTTCATTACGTTCTCTGATGATCTCTCAAGATTCAGACATATGTTCCTGTTGAAACACAAGTCCGAACCTTTTGAGATATTCACAGAATATAAGTTAGAAGTAGAGAACCAAAATACGGGTATAAGTATTATGTCCTTTGATGTGATCGAGGAGGAGAATACTTGAGCACGAAAATCCTGGATTATTCTAAAGGAGAATGAGATTCTCTCTCAGCATTACTTCTCCATATACACCATAGCACGATGGTATATCGGGGCGGAGAAATAACACCCTATGTGATAAGGTGTGCTCTATGATAAGTACTACAGAGTTACCTATTTCCTTTTTGGGAGTTATGCACTTGAGAAGTTGCATACCTATTGAATAGGGTTCAAATCAAATCAGTTGCCTACCACTTCATATTTGATATGATAAGGGAAGAGCCCATCTCTTAAGTTAGTTAAGATTTGGGGTTGATCGGCCTATGTCTAAAAGCAAAATCCGGACAACCTCGAGGCAAAGTCTGTAATTTAGAACTGGAAAGGTTCCAGCTATACAAACTGCAGCTGATGATTTGAAAGAACCAAATGATTCAGTAGAATCCAACGAACCTCAGCCTCTCCGCCGATCTAGTAGGGTTCCTCACCCACCTGAGAGATATTTCGGTTTCTCTATGACAGTGGGAGCGAGGATTGCATCATGAGATGATGACCCAACTAGTTTCGAGCTGGCCATCAGGAGTGGGACTCTGTAAGAATGGCTGGATGCTTAGTGATCTGAGATGGAATCCTTATACACCAACAAAGTATGGACTTTGGTTGCTATATCTGAAGGGTTAAATCCCCATCAGGAGCAAGTATATCTTGAGAAGATTACTTGGTATAGGTGGAAAAGTTGAGACTTTCAAAGCAAGACTTGTTAAAGGTTTTCGTCATCAACCAGGCGTGGATAAAGATGAAACCTTTTCCAGTGGCTATGCTTAAGTCCATCCAGATCCTACTTGCCACGGCTACATACCATGACTACGATATCTGGTGGTTGGGTGTCATGACTGCTTTTCTAAATGATGTTTTGGAAGAGAGCGTCTATAAGTACACAGCCAGAGGGCTTCGTAGACAGTGGGAGCAGCGGAAACGTGTGCAAGATGCTTTATATGATAAAGCAGGCATCGCGGGGTTAGAACATCTGTTTTGATGTGGTAGTCAAAGAGTTCGATATCATCAAAATGGTAGATGAACCTTGTATAAACAAAATGGTAGTAGGGAGTATGGTGATGATCCTCGTAGAGTACGTGGATGACATACTCTTGATGGGGAAGGAGTTTCCTATGCTACGCTCGGTCAATCTCCGTTTATCACAAGGATTCTCCATATAGGATCAAAGTGATACCTCCTAAATCCTGAGTTGTCATCTATGAGATAGATGTAATTGGATGCTAGGAATCTCACTAGTAGTAGTAAGATGGTATCAATCGATCCTGAGGAGAATCACTGGAAGGGTTCCAGGGTGATAAAGACGACTGAATGTCAGTCACAGGCATTGTCTTTACCCTCAGTGAAGGGACGGTATATTGGAAGAGTTCAAAGCTAGATACCGTGGCATCCTAGACGATAAAGGCAGGATACATCGCTACTTAAGATGCTACCAAACAGGATGTTTGGGTGTATATTGGTTCATGAGATGAACTACGTTCCAACCATTGTGAGACAATGGAGTTGTGGCTTATGCCAAGGAACGCCGGTCCCATCAGTGATCCAGACATATTCTAAGGCAGTGTCACCTGATCATGGAGATGGTTGATCTCCAGGGGGATCGAGGTTAGGAGAGTAGACTCAGAGAACAGCACGGCGGATCCACTCACAAAGGCCTTTTCCCAGAGAGAGACTTTTATGGGATGGTTGAGTATGAGATACTACAACCACTGCTATCAGATGGCCCTAGTGCAAGTGGGAGATTGTTAGTTATATGTATGCCCTAGAGGCCATTACTGTACATAGGATGTATATTGAAGTGGATGCTGGGACATATATAGGGAGGACTTTCTTGCTTGACATGATAGTATGCTATCTGGTTACTCTTTACCTTAACGTGTATACTGATTGTCTCTCTGTTACATGTTGGTAAAGCCCTTAGGATGTGTACTTGACTACCTGGACTATGATGCAGATCATACTAGTGGGGACATGGTAGTCCATAAGTACATCCTTCAAGGTCCCTAGTCGTGGGTGTATCGAGACAGGGCATCGATATACCAGAGTAGACTAGCGTATACCTTCTTGACCCATACAGATGGGCGATGGATGATCCCATATCCATTGGTGTTTGAAATCAGAGATGATATACGGGTGCTCAGTGGAGACTGGGTACACTGGACGGGCTCGCCGAGAACTCCCAGATGGTATTATACCTTACGTCAGATGGCAGTTCTCTGGTGACACTGGTACAGAGTAGTCTGTTGAACCGAGATCGTCATAGAGTCTTGTGTGGTTCCCACTGTGCTTTAATTTCCACCTTACCAACTCCAAGAGGGCGTGCAAAACGGTGGCTTTTGGGTACAGTCCCGAATCACATGGAGGCAATGAGCGATAGGAGGGGATTCGTCTCTCCCGGTATAGGGAGTTGATGTTGCGCTGTGTTCGATTGGCTATAACCGGAAATCCCTGGCTAGGGTTGCTGAGATTTACTGGTAAGTGTTACCAGTAGTTTCTCAAACTGTTATAGACCTCATATTGACACGACTTATCGAGCTATTGGTGTCTGACGTTTACCACCCCTAGGCGAGATATGCGACATATCAGACGATCAGACCGGACTGTACGGTAGGTGTTACTGGTTGGATTCACAGGAGTGTGAGCGGGCTTGCTCGTCGATCTTCTGATCACTCAATACCCGGGTGGCCGTTACGTTTAGCAGACCGCTTGCGGCTTGTGGGTGTTTGATATGATCATCACCTGCTGCCGGCGTATTGACGAGTCTTTAGAGTCCTACACAGAGGTTTCCTGGCTCAAGCGAAACGAAATAGGAGCGCATATGAGATATGTGCGGGATCGAGAATAATGCGTGTATGTGATACCGTATTTCATTCTCGCGATGAATGTATCGAATGGTTGTATGCGATATAACCTAGTTATCGAATCAAGGATTGATTCGATAAGCCGATACATTGGATATTAGTCGGTCATATGCGATATGACCGGATCGTTAAATCAAGTGTTGATTTAATGATTTAATGTATAATTATATATTTGATATATTACTTTGCATTAACTAATATTTGTTCACTTTAAATGGATTTTCTCACTTGATGTGCACATTGTATATGTGATATAGTTTTGTGCACTTGTATGTATCATGTTTGATGATACATGTTTACTTGAGTTTGTATAAAGATTAAACCATGGTTATTTAAATGGTTAGGGTTTTAATTTTCATATCTATTTATTTATTTCTTTATTATGGAAATGATAATGAGAAAAATGGTGGCTTTCTTTGTTTGTTCATGAAGCTTCATGAAGCTTTGACTAAAGTGACCATTTTGTCTCATCCTTAACTCTAACCATTTCACTTAACCATAGTTCGCTCTCTACACTTAACCATGGTTATAGTTATGATAAGAATAATCTTTTTTCTATTTTTCTGTTTATTCTTATGATAATTATCTTCTTCTCCTTCTTCTTCAAGATGAAGAAGCTTGCTACCAACAATGGCATCTTAAGAAAAAGAGTGAGAAATCCAATTCTAAAGTGAACCCACTTCCTATTTCTTCATCCTCTACCTCTTGCCAAGTAGTATAGGGTGTTTTCTTCACAAGTTTCATGACTTGGTGAAGTGGGAGCTTGATCTTGTGATGCCTCGATGTAGATCATCTTCGGTATCGTAGTCGATGATCTAGCCCGCCCATTTCTGCGATGAAGCCGACGCTAGAGCCCGGGATTGGATTTGGACAGCAAGGGGACTTCATCATGGAGCTATGGAGGTGGAGAACCGGATCTACAAAGGTTGTATTTCCGTTCACTTAGTTAAGTTGTTAACTAGTTGCTTGTTTCGCCTAAAATTCAAGTTAACGATCCGTATTAGGGTTTCTTGGCACTTGTAAAATTTGAATTTGGCATGGTTGATGCCATGTGAGACCTCTAGTGTGTGCCTAGGAACCCTACAGATTACCAAACTTTTAATAAAAATGGATTTTTTTTCAGAAAATAGTAGTGGGATTATAGTAGAACTGGAAATGATTCCAGAATCACAAACGATTACTGAAAATTTGATAATAACATAAAGATTCAATCAGGTTTGACATTCCAATGGCCACTCTGCAGATATGGTGGGTAACCTCAGGCACTCGAAAGGTACTTCGGTATGCTCAAAGACGGTGATAGGGAGGTTCTTGTTTTCCCAGACTTGACACTACTGTTGTTCTAGGCTATGAGCCCCGGCAGGAGGATGAGTATAGCGTCGTTCTAAACTAGCTTTAGAAGTGCACGTGTATACGACTCTGCCAGAGAGTTGTCGTAGTCAGTGGGAGCAGCGGAAGCATAGTGGACAAGTAGCTTATGTCTATTTATAGACTAAAGCAGATATAGCGGAGATAGATCATCTATTTTTTGTGACAGCCATGGATTTTGACTTCTTCAGAATAGGAGATGGATCTGTTAAGAAGGTAGTAGGGTGTGATGTCCTGGTATATGGATGACATACACATAGTCGGAAGTGAAATTCCTATACTATGATCGGTTATACTTTGGTTGTCACACAGTGGTTTCTCCACATAGGGCTTGGATATTATATCAAACATTCTGGTTACTAGATCTATGGCTTTAGATTTAGATTTGGGCAGTTTCCCAATCTGGCTACTTAGACAGCATTCTAAAGGTGTTTTAAAATGGACGACTCCTGGCACGGTAGTATACCTGCAGGTGATGGAGTCACCCTCTCTAAAGGTGTCTTACAGACAAAAAGGGAGAGGGATGTGCATGGTTGGCATATCTCTTGCTTAGGCAATTGAGTCAATCATGAGATGTCAAGTACCACACCAGATGTTGTTTTTGCACTAGATGCAATAAGTTGAGATATTAATCTAATCCTGGAGAAATATTAGGAAGCAGTTTTAGAACATAAGTGGATGTTCTAGGGATTTCATAACGACAGCCTCCTTCGGGGGACGGTTATCATTCCAGGCTTCCAAGATGACCTGGATGATAGAGTGACTGTCAGAGTTATATTTTTCCCTCTGACGAGGGGCAGTAGTTTGGACAGGAGGTCTAGGCAGATACAGAGGGAGGCATGGCGCACGATACTGATTAAATTCAGTTAACGATACAGTCTAAGAAGTTTTCTGGATTTGGAGTTCGTTTATGAACTGGGTCCGATCAGATATCCAGATATATTCTAAGATAGGTATTGCTAATTTTGGGAGATGTTTTTCTTCGCGAACATGAAATTAAGAGTGACATAGAAAAAACATCAGGGCGGATCCACTCACTGAGGCTATTTCTCGAATGCAATAGTTTCACAAACAGGCTTTGTGAGACTGATTAGTAGAAGAGTTGGGTGTTCGATATCACACGGGCTGTGAGTATGCGACATCGCAATAATTATCCTTGAGTGCAAGTGTGAGATTGTTGGCTATAGTGCCCTCAAGTCAATTATTGGATCCTAGGCACGTGATTGCAATAATTGAGGGAGGACCTATACCGGTAGAACAGTCTTACTCAAGATGATAGTATGCTATCTGGTTTATCTTTATCATCATGTACATACTTTAGGTGACATTATAGATCACTATTACACGTTGATAGAGCCCATAGGATTCTTTCTTGTCTACCAGCAGTATGATGGCGATCATATACGTGAGAGTTGGGTAGTCTATAAGCACATCCTTAAAGTGTCCCTAGTCGTGGGAGTTTCGAGACTGGGCATCGATACTCTAAGAGTAGACTAGTGTATATGGATCGAGGCTCCGACGAAGGGTGGTGGCTGCTCTCACAAGTCATTTGTGTCAGTTGGGTCACCTAAGATAGTATACAGGTGCTCATTGGGTTATTAGTACACCGGACGGACTCGCAGGGGAACTGTTGATTGGTACTATACCTATCGTCAGGAGCAGTTCCCAGGTGACATGAGTAAAGCATAGTCTGTTGACTTGACACTGCTACATTGCCTTAAGTGTGTTCCCACTGTTCCTTGATTGCTACCCTACCATGGCTCAAAGGAGTCGTGCAAACAGGTAGTAGTTGGGTGCAGTTCCGAAGAACTTGGAGGCAGTGGCGGTTAGACAGGATTCGTCTCTCCCGGTATTGGGGGTTGATATCGCACTGTGTTTAGAGAGCCATTACGTAAAGTCCTTGGTCAAGGCAAGTGACATTTACTGGTAGGTATTCCAGTAGTTTCTCAAAGTGTTCTGGGCTACACTCCAACACGACTTATACCGCTATTGCGGGTCTGACGTTTACCATGCCCCTAAGCCCGATATGCGATGCTCATAGACGAATAGACCGGACTGTATGGAGATTGTCACAGATAGGCTCAGTAGGGTTTCAGGATGAGTTCGCACATCAGCTTCCCTTTTGTTCCATACATGGGCAGCCGTTAAGTACAGCTAGTACCACTGACGTGGTCGTGGTTAAACCCACTGCCAGCGTATTGACGAGTCTTTAGAGTCCCCCACAGAAAGTTTCCCAAGTTCGGGAGAAACGTTGTAGAGGCCGTATGGTATTATGGCAGGGTTCGATCATATACGTACAGTCGTGCACGGATTATGATTGGACGGATCATACTAGTGGGCTTTGGTTTAAGCCAGATCCTAGTATTAGATTTGTTGGATTACTTTAGTCTCATTGCATTCGTATTCAATCGGAATGCGGATACAGGTACGATGAGGGGTATCCTTGTGATCCGTCACGAGTTTACTTTAGTTGATGCCATATCTTTTTGTTGGATTAAACATTTTGGTTTAAATGTTTAGTGGAGGAAAATGTGAGTGCAAGTTTTGTCCACAAGCATCTTTTCATGCCACATGTACATGGTGATTCATGGTCTAGGTTTGTGTGACCATTAATGTGACATGGATTGATTTATGGAGCTAATTATGATTTGTGGGGGTATTTTGGAGAGAGAGGGGCTGCCATGTATGTGTTGGGGCTTTGGTTTTTTGATATATATCTATCTCTCTCACACAAAATAACACACATAACATAAGCCACTTCTTCTTTCTTCTTGAGCTCACTTCTTCCTCTCCAATGGCTTCATCTTCAACCTCCATCCATACAATCTTATAAGTTGAGAATCCATGGATGATTGAGACAAAGCTATCACACACATTCTCTGCATCACCTTGGACATGTCGGCTAGCAAACTTCATGTCCGAGTTACTTCGGTTTGAAGCAGGAGCCCGTAAAAAGATTTCTTGACGAGGAGACCGGAGATCGAGCGAGATCGGAGATGCCGCGAGGAGCTAGAGATGGTGGCTAAAGATCAAAGGACACGGATCGATTTGTATAGCCATTCTAACTTCTTGTAGATAGCTTGTTTAGTGTTAAGGGTACGATCCGGTTAAAGGTTATTGCAGAGCCAAGTTTTAAAAAGTTTTTGTTCCGCATTATGTCTCGGATTGATGGCCGGGGCGCTGCCGTAGACCAACAGTAGTGCACTAATCAAGTTTAATATAAACTTGCATATAATTAATTATAAAAATGTCCAAATCCGATAAATATATTTTTAAATAAATAAATCATTTTAATCTCTAATTATTTCACAAATATTGGTAAATATTTATACCATTTTACGAAAACCTTAAATTCGCAAATCGAATAGTTTTCGCGAAATATATTATTTTAATATTAATTCCAAAAATAATATTTTATATTTATGAAATGTTACAATCTTCCCCCTTAAATAAATTCGGTCCCCGAATTTAAATTTAAATCCATAAATACTAAAACATTTCAATAATCAGCTCCACTCAACGGGGCTTCGAAGTCATGGAGATATAGAAATACCATATCGCATCAAGTGCGCATGAAGACAAGTAAAAAACTCATGGTCGAACTCCTTCAAGCATAATTTAACCATTGTAGTTACAATGGAGATATAGATCTCGAAATCCACTACTGAAATCCAATATACTATTGTCAAAATCATAATACGTATATAGTACGCATCCCTTTTAAATTTCCTCTAAAAACTGGATAAAACACATGCGAATCTTTTTCGAATCGCCGTGCGATGCGTAGCTCACGGCACAAGTGGTGGACGCTCAATTGTAAAGTAGTAAATATATCTATATATGTTTTGCTCAAATATACGTTCCACCTTTTTGAAATATCCCAGAGGTTTTTCTTTGTAAAGATTTGTGTCTCTTACGGACACTTAAGAAATAGCGAGGCTATAGCTCATTTTTTAAAACCTCTTGGTGAACTTTTAATGCATACATAAGTACTCAGGCACTGTCCTCGGATCAGTCCTACTCGGCTAATATATAATATAGTACTCAACATCAAACTCAAGAGCAAAAAATCAGCCTCAAAAAGCGTATCCAATTATCACGTGCGGCTGGTGCGCACGGAAATCCAAGACAAATACAAGTACCATGAATGTGCACAAAAGCCAAACTAAGTGCAACGGGTGTGCACGAAAGCATCTGTCAAATTCAACTGGTGTGCATGACAACAACGTCACGTTCATCTAGAGTGCACGAAAATCTCAATCAAGTGCAACAACCATGCACAAATAAAGTCTCTCTCAAGTGCATCTGACATGCACGAATAAAATCTCAATCAAGTGCATCCGACAGGCACGAATAAAATCTCAATCAAGTGCATCCGGTGAGCATAAAATCCCATACCATGCGCTTAATATACGCAAAAATTCAAACCAAGCACGTCAGGTCGGTATAAATACCCGGTGCAGTAAAGCGCACGAAAATGAACGTCAAGTGCAAACGCACACAAAAACATAAATCCGGTGCAACCAATGCATAAAATAAAAATCTGGTGCAACAAGTGCACGAAAACTCATCAATAACTCAAATGCGTATAAAAACAACACCGAGTGTACCAAGGTGTATAAAATCATAAACGTGTGCACTGTGTGCACAAAACACGTATCAATGCACAACAAGCACCTGTGAGCTATACCGACTGCAAAATCAAATCGAGTGTAAACCATATGCATAAAATCAAATCAACCGTATGAAATCCACGAAATCATAAACACGTGCAGCCAAGGCACAAAATCAATATCAAGTGCAATAGATATGCACAAATCGTAAACTAGTGTAGCGGTGTATAAACATAAATCAAGTGCAATAACTGTGCACAAAAGAAAATATCCAATAGGTGCAGCCATGGTGCACAAAAACATAAATCATGAAACCGAATCCTCGAAACACAAATCCAAGGGAAAAAAGAGTGATACTCGGATCACGAAACACGAATCGCAATAAATGACACTGAGGTACACCTCCTTCAATGTCGAAAATATGTCGGTGCGCCGAAAACTGGCAGAGCAAGAACATCTACTGGCCTCCTGCTCACGGTCTGGCGACTTCAGTCTATGGGTATTTGTTTACTCTATGAATTACCAATCTCGCAATCCTGAGGCTCCTCGGCCCGGTCAGGTGTACTAACGGATAGTTCCGTTCTGGCACTCCTCTGATACCTTCTTGGCTAATTAACGCGACCACTGGCAAAATAGCACTTTACTGACGGTGGCATCTAGCCCACTGAATATGCGCGAAATTACTGATCCTGGCTGCAAATCCTTATCGCTGTGGTGTCCTGGAAAGAACCAGCTCATGGCTTCTTCTGATCTCACCTATGCCGAACTATACGAAGGTTGTCACTCTTGCTTAACTCTATTCTCATAACCGGACAGCTGCGTCATCAGCATGGCTTTCCTCTGAAATTTGGCTGTATCTAACGCCTCTGGCATCAACGGAGAGTAACAACCTCTCGTTAACATCTCGCATGAACCACTTGTCCCACCCGTCTTTAATATCATCCACTTCGACGTCATCTCTTGTTGTCTTCATATTGCAATTCATTCTCGGCTACGGTCAATCCGGAGTCTCTCACACGGACTCAAAATTACGAACTCGGTATCTTCATCACTCTGTGGAAGATATCTAGCCGAACATGTCCTCGGGAACTCATCCAAATCTTCGGAGGAATACTCTTTATTCGTCCATTCTCGATCAACTCACAACGCATCTCGGTGAGGTCCTTCTATGTCACGACCCAAAATTTGGCACGTGGCCGGCACTTAAACCATGAAACGTCTACAGGCATAACGCAATTTAAGTAAGCAGAAACCCAGAAATTTAAACCATCAAAATTAGTAAGTGATGAAAACATTGTTAAAAATATTTGGAAATATTAAGTAAAAATCTTTCAAGTTTAAATTATTTTCTTAAAAATTTCGGCAGCACCTCCTTTGTAAAAACTTGCCCCGAAACGGGTACAAACATCAAACATAGGTAAAGCAACATATGAAATAATAAAGCATCCCCAAACGGGAGCAATCACGCCCAACGGCGGAAACAACCACCACAAGAATAATATACGACGCCGTAGCGAAAAAATGGACAATATAATGAAAACAACATAAAAGATAAAACTGCATAATGAAAGTCGGGTCACACGAGCTCGACACCCAGAGTTACGAAATAATATACAATATCGTCCTCACAACTCGTCTCTAAATCAATACAAAAAATGGTAGATGGAGAGTACTAGATACAATAAGATGAACAATGAAATATAAAGTCGGATAACCGCAACCCACCTACGGCAAAACGGCTCACGGCCAACCGTAGCGGTATCCGCTGCCAAAAAGATACAATAAGATAACCCTGCTGCGACTACTCTGTGTTGGCTATAGTGCCCTCAAGGCAATTATCATAGTCGCAGATAGATGATTATGGTGATTGAGGCAGGACCTATACCGATAAAACAATCTTACTCAAGATGATAATATGCTATTTGATTTGTCTTTATCATCATGTTGATAGAGCCCATAGGATTTTTGCTTGACTGCCAACATTATGATGGCGATCATATATGTGGGAGCTGGGGGCTATAAGCACATCCTTAAATGTCTCTAGTCGGAGGAGTATCGAGACCGGGCAACGATACTCCAGTGTGGACTGGTGTATACTGATCGAGACCCCGACGAGGGGCGGTGGCCAGGTCTCACAAGACATTGGTGTTAGTTTGTTTACCTAAGATAGTATGCAGGTGCTCATTGGGTTCTGAGTACACTGGACAGACTCGCCGGGAACCTGCAAGTTGGTATTATACCTATTGTCAGATGGCAGTTCCCAGGTGACATGTGTACAGGTTAGTCTGTCGACCTGAGATCGTCATTTGTCTCGTGTGAGTTCCCACTGTGCTTTGATTACTACCCTACCATGGCTCAAAGGAGTCATGCAAATAGGTTTTAGTTGGGTACAGTCCCGAGCCATATGGAGGCAGTGATCGGATCGTCGGGGATTCGTCTCTCCCGGTATTGGGGGTTGATGTCGCATTGTGTACGGGTGGCCATCACCAGAAATCCATGGCCATGGTGAACGATGTAGGGTTGCTAGGCACACGCACAAGGGTCTACGAGGCATCAACCATGCCTGATTAAAATTTTAGCCGTGCTGAACAAACCAAAGCCGGATCTTTAAACTAGAGTTTGTGCGAAAACAAGCATGTTAAACACTTTAACACTAAGTGAGAGGGCTTACAACCTTTGTATATCCGGTCCTTCACTTCTTAAGCACCGTGTTGAGGTCCCTTCACTGCGATCATCGTGTTCCGGACTCTCGAGAGGTTCCACGAAGAGAAAGATGCAGTCTTGCTTCCGATCTTCGATAACAAAGATGATTTACCTTGAAGTTTCATTAACACAAGCTAACACTCAGTAAATGAAGTGAACACCCTCATCTAAATGGCAAGGATAGATGAAGATGAAGAAGTAGGATTTTTGCTCTCACCTCACTCAAAATCATCACTTGGATCAAAGCTAGAAAGCTTTTCTATGAAAAGAAGAAGGAAGATGAAGAAGAATAAATCATAATCCTTTTGTGATGAATAATGCAAAGTAATCATAAGGTTAGAAATGCAACCATGGTTCAAGTAACCATTATAGAGAATTAACCAAGGTTAAAGGGTGTGGTTGGGTTAAGGAAATATCATGCAAAAATATCTAAACAAATATCTTTGCACAAAACAAAAAGAAAGCTTCTAGCAACTTCTAGAATAACTTAACCCTAATCAAACCCTAACCATATTTAATCTCCACTAAACATGTTGCATTAATAACCACATCATGTTACAAAATTATATATCACATATATAATATTTATTGTAAGAAAATAAAATAATACAATTAACATATATCGCATATATATCAATATATTACCCGAGTGAGAAAAAGAATCTTTTAGTGAGCTAATATTTGTTAATGTAATTCAATATATCATATATATTATTATACATTAAATTATCGAATCAACACTTGATCCGACAATCCGGCTATATCGCATATAACCGACTAATATTTATCCGTACCGATTCATCGAATCAACACTTGATTCGATGACCCGACTGATATCAAATATCGCGAGAATAGAATACAGTATCTCATATCGCATTATCCTCGGTCCCGCACATATCACATATGTGCTCCTACTCCGTTTTGCCTGAGCCAAGAAACCTCTGTATAGGACTATAAAGAATCGTCAATACGCCGGCAATAGGTGATGATCATATCAAACACCCACAAGCTGCAAGCGGTCAGCTAAACGTAACAGCCACCCAGGTATTGAGCGCTCAGAAGATCAATAAGCAAGCCTGTACATTCTCCTGTGAATCCAATCAGTAATACTCCCGTACAGTCCGGTCTCGTCGTCTGATATGTCGCATATCTCGCCTAGGGGAGGTAAACATCAGACCCCAGTAGCTCGATAAGTCGTGTCGATATGAGCTCTATAACAGTTCGAGAAACTACTGATAACACTTACCAGTAAATCTCAGCAACCCTGGCCAGGGATTTCCGGTTATAGCCAATCGAGCACAGCACAACATCAACTTCCTATACCGGGAGAGACGAATCCCCTCCTATCGCTCATTGCCTCGATGTGATTCGGGACTGTACCTAAAAGCCACCTTTTTGCACGCCCTCTTGGACGTGGTATGATGGAAATCAAAGCACAGTGGGAATCACACAAGACTTTATGATGATCTCGGGTCAACAGACTACTCTGTACCAGTGTCACCGGAGAACTGCCATCTGACGTGAGGTATAATACCATCTGGGAGTTCTCGGCGAATCCGTCCAGTGTACCCAGTCTCTACTGAGCACCCGTACACTATCCTTGATGTCAAACACCGATGGATATGGGATCATCCATCGCCCATCATATGGGTCAAGATGCGTATACGCTAGTTTACTCTGGTGTATCGATGCCCTGTCTCGATACACCCTCGACTATGAACAGTTATAGGATGTACTCGTCGACTACCATGGCCCCACTAGTATGATCTCATCATAGTCCCAGTGGTCGAGTACATATCTTAAGGTCTTTGTCAATATGTAAAATAGAGACAATCAGAGTACATGCTAAGATAAAGTACAACCAAATAGCGTACTATCATGTCGCGCAAGAAAGTCCTCCCTATATATGTCCAAGCATCCATTACAATATACATCATATGTACAGCAATGGCCTCTAGGGCATACATATAACTAACAATCTCCCACTTGCACTAGAGCCATCTGTTGTGGTATCACATACCCATCAATTAGCTATGGTCGAAGTATCTCATACTCAAACATCCCATAAAAGTCTCTACTGGGAAAAAGGCCTTTGTGAGTGGATCCGCGCTGTTGCCCTCTGTGTCTACTCACCTAACCTCGATCTCCCTGAAGATCAATCATCTCCATGATCAGGCGATACTGCCTAAGAATTATATCTGGATTTCTGATGGGACGGGGGTTCCTTGGCAAAAGCCACAACTCCATTATCACACAATGGTTGGAACGAAGTTCATCTCATGAACTTATATATATCCAGACTGCCTCTTTGGTAGCATCCTTGGTAACGATGTATCTTTCCTTTAATCGTCTAGTATGTCACGGTATGTACCCTGGAACTCTTCCAACATATCGTCCGTCCACTGAGGGTATAGACAATGCCTGCGACAGACATTCAGTCGTCCTTATCACCCTAGAACCTTTCCAGTGATTCTCCCCAGGATCGATTGATACCATCTCACTACAACTAGTGAGAATCCTAACATCCAATTAGATCTATCTCATAGATCCAAAACCCAGGATTTAGGAGGCATCACTTTGATCCTATATGGAGAATCCTTGTGATAAGCGGAGATTGACCGAGCGTAGCATAGGAAACTCCTTCCCTATCAAGAGTATGTCATCCACGTACTCTATGAGGATCACCACCATACTCCCTACTACCTATTTGTATATACAAGGTTCATCTACCATTTTGATGAAGTCAAACTCTTTGACTATCACATCAAAACAGACGTTCCAACTCCGTGATGCCTTCTTTATCACATAAAACATCTTGCACACGTTTCCGCTACTCCCACTGTCTATGAAGCCCTCTTGGTGTGTACTTATAGACGCTCTCTTCCAAATCACCATTTAGAAAAGCAGTCATGACACCCAACCGCCAGATATCGTAGTCATGGTCTGTAGCTGTGGCAAGTAGGATCTGGATGGACTTAACCATAGCTTTGAAAGTGTCAACTTTTCAATGTACACCAAGTAATCATCTCAAGATATACTTGCTCCTGATGGGGATTTAACCCTTCAGATAAAGCAACCAAAGTCCATACTTTGTTGGTGTATAAGGATTCCATCTCAGATCGCTAAGCATCCAGCCATTCTTACAGAGTCCCACTCCTGATGGCCTGCTCGAAACTAGTTGGGTCATCATCTCATGATGCAATCCTCGATCCCACTGTCATATAGAAACCGAAGTATCTCTCAGGTGGGTGAGGAACCCTACTATATCGGCGGAGAGGCTGAGGTTCGTTGAATCTATAGAATCCTTTGGTTCTACCAAATCATCTGCTATAGTTTGTATAGCTGGAACTCCTTCCAGTTCTACCTCATGTCCAATAATTTTTTCACAAGAAATTCCCTTTCACAAAGGTGGCATGTTGAGAAACAAAACATTTTTGTTCCTCGGTTGGCTAGAAGATATTCCCTTGCATATGCTTGGGATACCAACAAACTTCCACAGATCTGACTTTGCCTCGAGCTTGTCCGGATTTTACTTTTTAGACATAGGTCGGACAACCCCAAATCTTAACAAACTTAAGATATGGGCTCTTCCCTTTCCATATCACATATGAAGTGGTTGGCAACTGATTTGATTTGAACCCTATTCAATAGGTATGCAGCTTCTCAAGTGCATAACTCCCAAAAGGAAATGGTAAACTTAGTAGTACTCATCATAGAGCACACCATATCACATAGGGTGTTATTGTTCCGCCCCGATACACCGAGGTGCTGTGGTGTATACTGAGAGAGAATCTCATTCTCCTTTAGAATAGTCCATGAATCCCGTGCTCAAGTATTCTCCTCCTTGATATCCTCAAAGGACATAATACTTATACCCGTTTTGATTCTCTACTTCTAACTTATATTCTGTGAATATCTTAAAAGGTTCAGACTTGTGTTTCAACAGGAACATATGTCTGAATCTTGAGAGATCATCAGAGAGTGTAATGAAATACAAAGAACCCGTCTTGGCATGTATTGACAGGGGACCTTCATACATCAGCATGTATCAATCCCAAGAGTTCACTAACTCTTTCTCTATTTCCAATAAACAGAGTTGTGGTCATCTTATCTTTGTGACATGACCGGCAAGTTTCATAAGGTGTAAATTCAAACTAATTTAAATATGCATCTTTATGTTACTTTAGCTAGTCGGGTCGCATTTGATATGACCTAGTCTACAATGCCTCAAGAAGGATTCGTTCATTTCTGAACTCTTCCTCTTGTGTGTGTTCTGTACATTAAGAACTGTGGTTTGATTTAGAACGTCTATGCTTTTTAGATAACGTGCCTGAACCGATCAACTCTTGATATAGGAAATGTTCAAAACAATATCCAACAATACAAAATTATATCCTTTCTTTACTAATAAAGAGACTGATATGATATTGTATATCAGGTTCGGTATCTAATAACATTCGTTCAGAATCAATGTATTCTGGTAATACAGGGTGATAGTGACCAACAGACTTGACTGCAACACTTGCACTATTTCTATCTCATGAAACTTATCACCCGTTCTCAGTTTTCTACTTATCTGTAGCCCATGTAACAAATTACGCATGTGGGATCCTGATCCGGTATCAAATACCCAGGACGTAAAAGATACTGAGAAACAGTTCTCGGCAATGAACACACCCGAAGAAGATGCATCAACAAATACTTTCTTTGTTTGGGTGGCACGTGAATTCTGGTAATCCCCTATTTCTTGCTCTGTCTTATGACAATTATAAGTTGGAGCGGGACCAACGTTCCCTAGCGCAGTATAACAAGCGGGTTCGGTCAATACATCCGTATTATTATCTTGATTAAGGCGTGACATGGTCGCTACCTGGAGAGAGAGAGAAGAAAACACTCAGCGTGCGCTTTTACAAGATTAGATTGGTTATCAATTTATCTAATCAGGATGTCTCCCACTATTTTAGTCAAATCTTCCTACAAACCCTAAAAGGAGTAGCCGGGAATAATTACACGCTACAAGTTCGCCAATCTTTCAGCCAGGGCAGTGCCGGTACTTTGAGGGAGGTTCCCCGTGCTTTCGCATGGACCTAATTAAAGTAAACCTCGTTTTCCCAGGGGCGTAACCCCGTTGACACCTTTCTAGACACCTACTTGATCGGCTAATTGTAATGTGTAAAACTCTCCCAGGAGTAACTCTTACTCGCAGTGGGTATTGGGATCCAACTATCTCATAGAAGGTATGCAATCTCATTGCAAATTTCAACACTTGAAATTCCCAATAATATTTTACCCTTAGCACTTATGACCATAACTAAGGTCAACATATCATAAGCACTAGTCAAGATCTACCCGTCATTTCATGATTAATCAGACCCATCCTACATGACCCTCAACTATGGTCGACATAATCACATGAATGTCCTAACTAATCGTATCATATGCTGTGTAGGAAGACATTACTTAGCTACCGTACACTATGCCTCAACTAAAGTCGACATACGCAGCACGAATACTAAGTACTCTACATCCTAAAATGACGGAGGGTTACGACAGGTTTTTAGGAAAACCTTTTTGCGTAATGAACTTGATATCATTGTAGAATCGAGTGATTTTTAAATTGAGTGTTTTTTTATGCTTTTCTAGTTTTGCTAAAGGGGCCACTTCCGGTGAAGGGATCGTCTGCCCTTTCTTCATCGAATAAGGTGCAGGGTATATCATATATACCACTATGCAAAGCAAGAACTATAGAAGCAATCAAAAGACAAACCGAGTTTGTAGCATCTGCTAGTTTCACTAAAGAGGTCACTCCCGGTGAAGGGATCTCGGCTCTTTCCTTATCGAATAAGGTGTTGGATGTTCTACAAGGAACACCGCTATGCAAAGCAAGAACTAGAGCTACCAGTTTGTAAACAAGTTTCTACAACATCTTTAGGTTTCTTTTTAGTTTCATTAATCTCATTATTGAAGTCCCATTTTATTACGCTTCACAAGCATCACATTTGAAACAAAATCTGCAATATAACATATATCTCATATATATAATATAAACATTCGTCTCAAGCAGTAATATGATCTCATCACAGAACATTGCAGCAGAAGAACATATATGAAATATTGGATATAATAGGACGTCCGTGTTTTAATACGAGCCTGTATAAAACACGGATTCCACGGTCGCGATGAATAGCCAAACCCACATCCCTAGACCCCTACGAGAGTGGCAAGAAACTCTGCCAATTCCAGGGTTCAGAGACCCGGTCTGGACTCCTCGAGATGGTCTCCCACTGGACCCTAGAACCCGGTTACTTGTGCTCCCTACCTTGGGTCTACCTAATGCGGAAAAGTAAATAATATACAACGGTGACATCATCCTCAGCCCGGAAGTGCCCCAATAAAAGAATATTACATACAAATGAATTTTACATGAATGAAAAGGAAAAAAAACTCTCATCTCACATAAAACCCCCGGCTATTCAAACACGACGATCCAATACAACATATCACAGCAACACATAATATCTCATAACATCAACGTAAGCAAGTATGCGTATCCCGATTGTCGTTGATATATAGCAACGAAGCCGGCGATACACCACATACTACGCTTACGGTCACAGAAAAGAAAGTGTAAAACTACAACAGTTGGAATCCGCAACCTCTTTAAACATCGCATGCCTAACCAAATAAATTCCTTAGACATCGCATGCCTAAATAATTATAAACCCCGCATTTTAGTCCCATTATCGAAAACTCTTTTCAATATCAACTCGGGCAATTCAACAAGATTCCCGACGTCCTGATCGAATGCTCGTCGCAAACTTTAGTCGACGGCCGCACCCCCGGATGCCGTCGACGAAGTCCACTAAGGCGGAACACCGCTGCCGCGAGCACCCGAACGGATGCTTTCGGCGACGGGGTTCTCCTACAGTCACTTGGTCGGGGCTATGGGGCGCGGCTATCTGTTAAGTTTTCCCGGCAAGTATCCTTGTACGCTACGTGATTGCGACGGACTTTTGATCACATCAAAATTCCGTGGCAACCGATAATCTGAGACTAAACTGCTATGTTTATAATATTCAAATTAGTTATCTCATAACTATATGTGAATTCCAAATATTGTATCACATTCCAGATAAATAGACAATTTAAACTTTCCGATCGAATAATCAAACACCCAAATTTTCCCAAATAGTTCTCAACACTTGAAATTAGTTTAAAAACATCCATCACATGCATCAGTACCAATGGTCCAGCCGTAGAAGGGTCAAGCCAACGCCTCACATGTGGCACGCCGTACTGCCACAAATCCTAAGGTTTAGAGGCAGTTCAAGACGGTCACATAATCGAGTTAAGGTTTGTTGTCTTCTAGAGGGTCCACCGCGTTACTTGCACGACTTAGAACGTTCTCAAACTACGGAAAAATCCAACACTTGGAAATTTTCCGGGTCGGGAAAAAGTGAGTTATTGATATCCGGTCGAACTTTTTAACAGTTTCTAAAAATTATCCGGACAAACTAAACGAAGTTAAATTATCCGATTGAATCAACGAGTCCCTAATACAACCCAGAAAACTCAACACATGAGTGGAATTAAAAAATTCCCAGAAAAAAATGACAATAAAGGACCTAAGAATAAATATATGAAGTTTCAGGGACTAATTCAAAATTTTGGCCGCGGAACCTCGGCCAAACCAAGGGTTTGGCGGCGATTCCGCTGCCAAATGAGCGAATTAGTAGGCCATACTTTACAGTAATTCTTAGTTTTTCCTGCTTGTTTTTCTGAGCAATTTTAATTCATAAAAAATCATATTTTTGAAAATTGTCCAAAGAAGGGTTCGTATCGGGGTATACGGATTCGATCGGACTTTAAACTTCGCTCAGACCTCGTCTAAAGCTCTAACTTGGCTCTGATACCACTGTAGGGTTGCTAGGCACACGCACAAGAGTCTACGAGGCATCAACCATGCCCGATTAAAATATTAGCCGTGCCGAACAACCCAAAGCCGGATTTTTAAACTAGAGTTTGTGCGAAAACAAGCATGTTAAACACTTTAACACTAAGTGAGAGGGATTACAACCTTTGTAGATCCGGTCCTTCACTTCTTAAGCTCCGTGTTTAGGTCCCTTCGCTGCGATCATCGTGTTCTGGACTCTCGAGAGGCTCCACGAAGAGAAAGATGCAGTCTTTCTTCCGATCTTCGATAACAAAGATGATTTACCTTGAAGTTTCATTAACACAAGCTAACACTCACTAAATGAAGTGAACGCCCTCATCTAAATGGCAAGGATAGATGAGGATGAAGAAGTAGGATTTTTGCTCTCACCTCACTCAAAATCATCACTTGGATCAAAGCTAGAAAGCTTTTCTATGAAAAGAAGAAGGAAGAAGAAGAAGAATAAATCATAATCCTTTTGTGATGAATAATGCAAAGTAATCATAAGGTTAGAAATGCAACCATGGTTCAAGTAACCATTGTAGAGAATTAACCAATGTTAAAGGGTGTGGTTGGGTTAAGAAAATATCATGCAAAAATATCTAAACAAATATCTTTGCACAAAACAAAAGGAAAGCTTCTAGAAACTTCTAGAATAACTTAACCCTAATCAAACCCTGACCATGTTTAATCTCCACTAAACATGTTGCATTAATAACAGCATCATGTTACAATATTATATATCACATATATAATATTTATTGTAACAAAATAAAATAATACAATTAACATATATCCCATATATATCAATGTATTACCCGAGTGAGAAAAAGAATCTTTTAGTGAGCTAATATTAGTTAATGTAATTCAATATATCATATATATTATTATACATTAAATTATCGAATCAACACTTGATCCGACAATCCGGCTATATCGCATATAACCGACTAATATTTATCCATACCGATTCATCGAATCAACACTTGATCCGATGACTCGGCTGATATCAAATATCGCGAGAATAGAATACGGTATCTCATATCATATTATCCTCGGTCCCGCACATATCACATATGTGCTCCTACTCCGTTTTGCCTGAGCCAAGAAACCTCTGTGTAGGACTCTAAAGAATCGTCAATACGCCGGCAGTAGGTGATGATCATATCAAACACCCACAAGCTGCAAGTGGTCAACTAAACGTAACAGCCAACCAGGTATTGAGCACTCAGAAGATCAACAAGCAAGCCTGTACATTCTCCTGTGAATCCAATCAGTAACACTCCCGTACAATCCGGTCTCGTCGTCTGATATGTCGCATATCTCGCCTAGGGGTAGTAAACGTCAGACCCCAGTAGCTCGATAAGTCATGTCGATATGAGCTCTATAACCGTTCGAGAAACTACTGATAACACTTACCAGTAAATCTCAGCAACCCTGGTCTGGGATTTCCAGTTATAACCAATCGAATACATCACAACATCAACTCCCTATACCGGGAGAGACGAATCCCTCCTATCGCTCATTGCCTCCCTGTGATTCGGGACTGTACCCAAAAGTCACCTTTTTGCACGCCCTCTTGGACGTGGTATGATGGAAATCAAAGCACAGTGGGAATCACACAAGACTCTATGACGATCTCGGGTCAACAGACTACTCTGTACCAGTGTCACCGGAGAACTGCCATCTGACGTGAGGTATAATACCATCTGGGAGTTCTCGGCGAGTCCGTCCAGTGTACCCAGTCTCTACTGAGCACCCGTACACCATCCTTGATGTCAAACACCGATTGATATGAGATCATCCATCGCCCATTATATGGGTCAAGATGCGTATTCGCTAGTCTACTCCGGTGTATCGATGCCCTGTCTCGATACACCCTCGACTATGAACAGTTAAAGGATGTACTCGTCGACTACCGTGGAGCCACTAGTATGGTCTCATCATAGTCCCAGTAGTCGAGTACATATCCTAAGGGCTTTATCAACATGTAACATAGAGACAATCATAGTACATGTTAAGATAAAGTACAACCAGATAGCGTACTATCATGTCGAGCAAGAAAGCCCTCCCTATATATGTCCAAGCATCCATTACAATATACATCATATGTACAACAATGGCCTCTAGGGCATACATATAACTAACAAACGATAATTACCGATCCAGGATCGATAATTTCTCAGGTGGTGATTGGTTACATGCCGACACGAAATATCGCGTTGTTACGGGTCTGACTTTCTCCACCACCCTAGACTCGATATGCGATACTCTTAGATGAACAGACCGGACTGTACGGATATTATCACTGAAAGGCTCAGTAGGGGTTCAGGATGAGTTTGCTCGTCGGCCTCCCTTTCGCTCAATACCTGGGTAGCCGTTACGTACAGCTAGTGCCGCTTACGTGCTTGTGGTTAAACCCACTGCCAGCGTATTGACGAGTCTTTAGAGTCCCACACAGAGGGTTTTCACAGTTCAAGCAATATGGTGTACATGGCGTCTGTTGATACATACAGGTGTCCGATTAAATATGTGCACTTGCTGTGCAGACTTTAATCGGACGGTTAATAATACTAGCGGCTTAGGATTAAGCCGGATTATTAAATCGGGTTTTTGATTTAATAATTTACATACGTATTTTTATATATGTATTCTAGTATTATTGTTCACTATTCGTTTTCTTTCTCGGCTATTCGTATTTTGGTACGAATACGCGTATATGTATTTCGATGCATGTACCGGGATGTATTCCGTATTTTCTACGGAATAGCTTCTAGAAGGTGCCACCTCATTTGTATGAATTTCCATTTATGGAAATTCATTTGTTTAACAAATGAGGTGGAGGATGTGAGGTGGCACAAGCATGGGTTTGTCCATGTTCATGGCATGGAAAAAAGTATGGTGGCTATTTGTTTATTAGTTAAAGGAAATGATAATTTATTTTAATGTTGGAAACGAGAGAGGGGGGCCGGCCACTTTGAGGTGGGGTTGGGGTTGAATTTCATTTGCTTGATGATAGATTACACACTAGCTCTCTCTTTCACTCTCTCATGCTTCAAAAGACTTAGCCAAATTTCCTTTGTTCATGCCATGTTTTTCTCACTCCATTCTTCTTCTAAGGTAGCTCTTTTGAGCACAAGAAAAGAGGGAAAATTATAGTGACACTTTCCTACACCTCGACTCTCTATCGTTAGCAACTTTGGAGCGTCGGTTGCATCGTTCGACGAAGCTGGAGCTTGCGCCGTTTCCCTCAGGTGGATTATCGGAGATGGAGGAAGACCGGCAACCAAACCACATCAAAGAACCGCTAGGAGCTTAGAATGAAGACCGAAAGACACGGATCAACTCGGTATAATGGTTCTAACTCTTAGTTAGTTTGCTAGTTTAGGGTTTAAGGTCGATCCGGGATTCGGATAGTGGTAGCGCCGGTGTCAGAAATTTTGTTCCGCATTTTAGCCGCGTTTCGACAGCCGGGACGCTGCCGTGACCCTACATGGTATAAGAGCCACCCTTTAAACCCTTTACTAGCTTGTTTATACGTGCTTAAAAGATCGATCGACAGATTTTACCGAAATCACGATTTCATTTTTCATGTTTCCGACGATTTTCAAAAGTGGTCAAAAAATATTTTCCAGAGGCTTAAAAATCCTTGCAGGCTTTTTTAGGAGTACACAAAAAATTTGGGCCCATAACCCCTCTAAAGCACCGCAGAACCGTCTCACTTAGGCCCTATTGGCGGCGGTTCAGCGGCTATTTAGTGGCAATGCGCGTCCAAATTTTTTCTGTAGCTCATATACTTGGAAATGTGATTTTTGTGATATTCTGTTTTGGCCCAGTTTTTTGTGCAGTGTTGTTTTTGCTATTGGGGACAATTTGGAATTTTGTCGATCGATAATTTAAGCGTGCGTTTGACAGTACATACATTTCTATCTGCGACAGTGAATGTCATTTGATCGGTAAACCCGTCTAACTGCTATATGTTCTTTTAGACGGGTTTGCGAACGTGACATTCACGTTGATGTTCTGTGTTGTGCTGTGATGTTGGTTGGATGGTCGTGGTGGATAGCCTGGGTGCAGTGGTACTACAGTTTTATTTCATTTGTATATTTGATATTGCGGGGCGAGCGTCCGACATGTGGACAGCCGTCACTGCCAGTTTGTATATTATTCTTTTGGGGCACGACTTGGCTGAGGTCGATGTCACCCTTGTATATTATTTTCTTTTATGTACTAGGATTACCCCGAGGTGGAGTGCATGAATAGCCGGGTTCTGGAGGGCAACTGGTCCGCATCTCAAGGCATTCAGACGCAGGGGACTTTACTCTAGAATTAGCGGGCTATTCGCCGCAGTCGTAGGGGTATAGGTTGACCCAGGAGGGGTTGTCACGACCCGAAGTTTGGCCCGTGACCGGCACTTAACCACGTAACGTCTACAGGCGTAACGTGACTAAGGGAACCGGAAAACCCAGAAATCAAACCAGTGAAAGTATAGAGTGTGGTAAGAATTAAATGAAAGCACCAACTAACATGATAAGAAATCTAAGTAAACAATCTCCAAGATAACAATATACGACGCCGTAGCGAAGCTCAAGATCCATAAGTGGGAACATCACAGATAGAATAAAACTGCATAAGAAAAGTCGGCTCACAACGAGCACGACACCAGAATACAAATAAAGTACAACATCGTCCTCACACTGTCTCTAAGTCAAATACATACATGGTAGATGGAGAATACTAGATACAACAATGTACATACTGAAAGATAAACAGATACCGCGCAAAACCTACCTATCAGCAAAAGAGCTAGTACACCAACTATGGGGGTATCTGTGTCAAAAGATGCAACCGCAGCCTGCCGCGACTACTCCGAAGGGCAACCTGCAAACACTGTGGCACAACGGGGGTGAGTTGCCAACTCGTGAATAGAGATAACATATAAAGGTAATCGCGAGCATGCACGTACTACGCTACTCTATCATATGCCAACAGATGATATCAATATGTGATAAGCAGTATGTGCAATAATCATGCAAGTGCTCTATCAGGTACTGTACTACCGGATGAGGTACAAATACTCTATCAGGTAATGCATCTACAGGATGAGGTACAAAAGTAAATGCTGAGCAGGGGCAATGTAATATCTACACGGAATGTCAACGTGGAATATATATAATCGGTGTCTCAATGCACCCAGATCTCCCAAAAATAGCTCATGCGCCGGCACTCGCATCGGCCCTCGAATCCTGTACACCTCTGAGAGTCCCGAGTGCCCAACATCGGCACCCAAATATCATAAATACTCGTGTCCAGCATCGACACGCAAATCCTCATCCATCGGGCCCCGTCAGTCCGGGTCAGCCCACGGGCTCCGTCTGCGGTATCGGCCCTCGGCCCCGGCAGTACGGATCACCCCACATCCATCTATAGACTCTGATCAGTACACTCCGGATAACTGTCAGGTCCGACCAATCACCGGTAGGTAGTAGTCCCTCTGCCAGGCTTACCGTCTACTGCACAGCGAAACCGTTCTCGCCCCGGGGTACCATACCGGGTCCACCATGTACCCGTAATCGGCCTCAACCGCCTCCTCGATTCGGGTTTCCATATATCACTCTAGCACCGAGAAAACACATGGTGGACGCACCGAAATATCATATCCAGGGGAACCGGGTTTTTAAAATGATTACATATTTGAGATAGCCACGGTTCCCAAATCCAGAAATCACATGTAATCCAAGCAAAATACAAGTCAACGATCCGATGTGATATGTGTAGCAGGTATGAATATCAAGTCATGTCACATATAATGAGCTACAATGCAATGATCCGATGTGATATGTGTAGCAGGTATGAATATCAAGTCATGTCACATATAATGAGCTACAATACAATGATCCGATGTGATATGTGTAGCAGGTATGAATATCAAGTCATGTCACATATAATGAGCTACAATGCAATGATCCGATGTGATATGTGTAGCAGGTATGAATATCAAGTCATGTCACATATAATGAGCTACAATGCAATGATCCGATGTGATATGTGTTTCCTACGTGTCATGGCAATTACTATACAAGTCAACGATCCGATGTGATATGTGCAGCAGGTATGAATATCAAGTCATGTCACATATAATGAGCTACAATGCAATGATCCGATGTGATATGTGTAGCAGGTATGAATATCAAGTCATGTCACATATAATGAGCTACAATACAATGATCCGATGTGATATGTGTTTCCTACGTGTCATGGCAATTACTATACAAGTCAACGATCCGATGTGATATGTGTAGCAGGTATGAATATCAAGTCATGTCACATATAATGAGCTACAATGCAATGATCCGATGTGATATGTGTTTCCTACGTGTCATGGCAATTACTAACGGTGCGTGTGTAACATACAGGATAGTGCTCGTGCACATGGACCGTTAGTAATGGTGCGGTGTTCTATCAATTCTAATTTATATCTGTGTAGTAGGGAATGCAATACGCACAAAATAGTAATCATGTACATGCAATATATATATGGAACACTATAAGGTCCCATCAGCCCTGACGTAGAACGCCATGCGGGCGATATCCCCGTAGATGTGAAATCTACTCACCGTAGTCTCTCGCTAGGTGTAGCCAACAACCTGCTTCCCTTTCTTCGCTGCGTCCGCCGCACTCGCCTGCGAACCTAGAATTACAGAATATATCATATGTAAGCTCGAAATCACACAAACGCGACATTAAAGCCGAACTAGTAACTCGTGTCGCGAACCAAGCGCGCGTGTGCGCGATACGCTAAAACGTGTGGTTACGCGTCTGAATCACTCCGACGCGTCGCGATACGCAGAAACCCAAAACCCACACACACGTATCACGCGTGTCGCGAAAGGTTGAAAATACGGGAAAAATAGGTATTCTACTCCAGATTCTGATACAGGACAGATATTGAAAAACTATATATACCAAAACAACACAATTAGCAGCAGACACCCACACCCCAAACCCCAACCCAAATCTCCCCTATCTGGCCGCAATTTGCGGCCAGAATGCCTATTTCGGCGGCCAGACTTGGGAATTGGGTCCCCAGGTTTGGTTGGTGCACTCCATACTCCCCATACATGCTTCAGTGATGCCTAGTTTTATTCTGAAAAGTCTCGGGTAGTAGCAGATTTCCTACAGTGCCTAATATCAGTTCAAATCACACATTTTGCACAAAATGGAACTTTATGGTATTTGATGAAATCTGAAACAAACCTAGGTCCAATCACACACTAATAACTCGTTAACAAGCTAATCAAGCCATAACAACATAAGTTTTAACATGTTACACTAAACCCCCTCCAAAAGCACTAAAATGGCACAAAAATATGATATTTCTAAACTAAACATGCAAGTTATGAAAATTGGGTGCTAGGATTGAGATTTTATACCTTCAAATGACTTTAGAACACCAAAGGTTCCAGCTTTACCCTCAGTTGTGCAGATTGGCCCTTGAACACCTCAAAACCTCAATTTTTTCATGGTTTATTGAAGGAAAAGTGTTGATTGTGTAGGGTTTTTGGTGTAGGGTTCAAAGAGGAAATGAAAAGAGAAGAAAATAGGAAGAAAGAAGTGTGGTTTCTGGTGATTTTCTGCAGGAGGTGCAGAAATGATTGGAAGAGAGAGAAGAGAGAAGAAAAGGTCAAGGAAAGTCAAATGTTTCACCTAACACCATGCCCCCTTATTTTATTTGGATTTGAGTTTATAAAAAGGGTTTAAGGAAAGGTCAAATGGTGGGGGAAAGATAAATTGCAACCATGCACACAAGAAAATGGTTAACAAGTCACAAAATGCCTAAGTATGCAAGGTGCACCCTACAAAGGAAAAATTTCAAAAAGCTAACACTACCCATGAGAACTATAATTAAAAATCCTAAGAACCCATATAAATATAAACATGCACGACTACTAATTATCACCAAAACAAACAAACAAACGGGAAAAATCAAAGTGTTACAGGGGTGCTCAACTTACCGGATTCCATGAAGTGCTGGGTGGTCCATTCACGTTGCTGAAGGGGGCTGCCTCGCTTCTAGTTTTGGTGGGTAACTTGCCGTGCTCATAGGGGTCTAGGTTTCATTGCACAGGTTATCCACACGACAGGGAACGTCGGGTCTCACTTGCGGCTCAAGTGAAACCCGGGGCTCCAGATTATCCACCATTCTGTGTTGCTTCTATGATGTTTCTGTGATGTTGCTTTATATCATGCCTGGGACGAATGTTATACATATATTTATATATATTAGTAGATGTTGTATATGTTTTGCACACGCGCTAGTCCAGCCCCCGTTCTGTCGTTAGTTAAGTAACCTAACGGGTGATGACGGGGCCCGGTGGCGAATGCGGATGGCATATACGTACATTTTATTTTCGTTCGTTTCTAGTGTGATTAATTGATGGGACTGTATAGATTCTTATCAATGCAAGGATAAAACAAACCTATATATATGATGTTGTTGGAACCAAGTTTTTAAAAACTGACATTAGAGGCGTTCTCTTTTGCTTTGCACAGTGGTATTCAGTTTGAATATCCTGCACCTCATTCGACGAGGCAAGGGGCGAGATCCCTTCATCGGGAGTGACCCCTTAAGTAAAAGATTGCGTCAACGTAATAGCTTCATTATAGTCGGTTACTTTTGCTTTGCATCGTGGTATTCAGTTTGGGATATCCTGTATCCCATTCGACGGGGAAAGAGCCGAAATCCCTTCACCGGGAGTGACCTTTTTAGCGAAAGTTTTCACCACTATGTATTTATAAAACCACTTGGATTCCTTCAACGATATCAAGTTCATTATGTTAAAGGTTTTTCGCCAAAAACCAGCCGTAGCCCTCCGTCATTTCAGACTAGTATTGCTTAGTATTCGTGATACGTTTGTCGTTGCTATTCGCCGAGACGTATTGTGCGGTAGCTCTGTAATGCTTTTCTGTCGCATGGATATGTGGATTGGTTAAGACAGTCGTACGACTTTGTTGATTATTCGTCAAGGGTCGTGCGGGTGGGTTTAATGCATTCAAGATAATGACGGGTTGAACTTGACTATGACCTTTTGATTTGTTGATTATTCGTCAAGGTCACTTGGGTCCTAGGGGTAAAAACACACATCGGGAGTTTCAAACATACAGGAAACTTTCCAGGATTGCGCATACCTTCTGGAGTGTGGTGAATTGAGTGCTTTCCATCAAGTTATCATGCGATGATAGTTGGATCCTGATTCCCACTGATGAGTAGGGCTACTCCTCGGGTGATTCCGACTAATTCTCCTTTTGGGATTGGAGGAGAATTCGAGGAAACAGTGGGAGCCATCCAACATTAGATAAAAAGATTAGCCATTCTGATCTAGGTTAGAGTGCACGCTGAGTGTTTCTTCTCTCTCTCTCTCTGGTTGCGACTATGACCCGATTTTTAACTAAAACTCATGAAACCAAATTGACCGAACCTTCTTTAAACACATTGCCTTTTGGAATGTCATGGTGTCGAATATACTGTTGCCACTTCTATATCACTTTTGCATTTCTCCAGAACACTCCGTATCACTACGAACGTCCACTTCCATTGGATAAATCCATCGTATGGTTATATACGAACTCGAAGGATCTGATTCGAGGATGGATTCTTGTTCTGGAGAGAATGAATAGGATTATTCGGTTGTCTTTTCTCTTTACCTTCTCTCAGGTTGTGAGGGCTCCTAGGATTAGAAAAGGGTACACCTATTGAGCTTATTGGATAGTCCTCCTCCAAGCCATAGGCAGGTGCCGAACGGTAGGGAAGGAAGAAAACCAACAAGCTTAACTGTAGTGTACAGAAGGAAATAAGTAAAGACATATAAAGGGATTAGAATAATGGCAAAGGAAATTGCGATCACCATCATTCACAACAAAGACCGTGTATACCCCTGGCACTCCTACATTCACTTTGCTTTTCTCTAGAACACTCCGTATCACTACGGATATCCACTTCCATTGGATATGCCATCGTATAGTTACATACGAACTCGGAGGAATTCGTTCCAGATTCAGGGATGGTTTCCGGTTCAAGAGAAATTGGACAGGATTATTCAGATGTATTTTCTCTTTATCTTCTTTCAAGTTGCGCGGGCTCCTAGGATTAGGAGAGTACACCTATTACGCTTATTGGATAGTCTTCTTCTAATGCTTAGGCTGGTGCCGAAAGGTAGGGAATGAAGAAAACCAATTAGCGTAAAAGAGGTGTACAAAAGGTAATAAGTAAAGACATAATAAAGGGATTGCAGAGAGGGCAGGCAAGTATATGGTTACTGTCGTGAATCAGGATAGTAGAAGAGGCGTTACTAGGAATACCAGTTAAGCCCTTTTGAAACATTTTCATGTTTCAGTTTCACTGTGCGATGTTAATTGAAAAACTGTTTTCCCAATTGGAATCTAACTCCAGGGTATGTATTTACCAGATCAGTTTCTCACATCTGCATGTTATTACGGATGGTGAGTGGGAGTAAGATATTGGGAATTAGGTGATTAGATCCTCATTATATCGGAATTCGTTGTAATTGGTGATATTTGAGGAAATCATCTGGATTTTGCCGCATGGCAAATATTTGGTTTTGAATATCCGTTGTTATGCACCAATTTCAAGCTGGTATATCTATGCATTTATTTTATAAAGTGAGATATAACTTTTTGATATTGTGTCTATGACACTTACCTATATCAGTTGGTGATTAGGTAAGGTGCATTCAACAGCGGTGTAACTCTTCTTAACCAAAGTACAGTTTTTCAACCTACGACGCACAGAGTTTGAGTTATTGGACTCAGGGGACTTATACAAAGTATTATGTGTTGTCCAGTGTCCGTTAGGACAATGGGGTTGGTACTCGTACTATATTCTGTTTACTTGTGACTTCTCCAGTTCTGGACAAGTATTTCGTTGAAATACAATGTCCAGATATTGAGAAGTTATAGGTATAAGAATAAAGTAGAGAACCATTTGTTGGAAGTATCAGGATTCTTCGATGAAGTCGAAGATATAGATACTTGTGTTTGGTATTCCGCTGATAGTAATGGTTTTGAGAACTTGCTTCTCTTTCGGGTTACTCATATGTGGATGCACTCCTAAATGAGTAATGCTGATTGTCCTCTTTCCATTTGGTTGATATGCACTAGAGACAGCTACATGATTTTGAATCTGGTTCTAATCAAAATAGTGCTTTTGTTTCTATATCAGATATATATAGAATCAATTTGTATCTTGACGATGTTAAGGTATAGGGAGTTGTCCGGCTGATGCTTAAAACCAGAATCCTGATAAACTCAAGGCACGTTTTAGTAATGGCAGTTCGTGGGTTATCCGGGGCTTTGACGAGGGATACCTTTCTACCATCTGGAAGATCAATATTTATATTGTTCTTGACTCACTACTGTTTTAGTAAAATGGACTTTTCCAGAAAAACACAAGTGGGAGTATGGTAGAACTGGAAGTTATTCCAGAACCACAAACGATTACTGAAAATTTAATAGAACCTAAGGATTCAATTAGATTTGATGTTCCATTAGCCACTCCGCAGATTTTGGTGGGTAACCTAAGGCACCCGAGAGCTACTTCAGTCTTCTCAGAGACGGTGATAAGGAGGTTCTTATTTACCCAGACTTTCCATTGCTGTTGTTCTAGACTATAAGACCCGGCAGGAGGATGAGTATAGCGTCGTTCTAAACTAGCTTTAGAGATGCATGTGTATATGACTCTGTCAGAGGGTTGTTGTAGTCAGTGGGAGCAGCGGAAGCATAGTAGGCAAGTAGCTTATGTCTATTTACAGACTAAAGAAAGTATAGCGGAAATAGATCATCTATTTTTGATGTGACTGTCATAGGTCTTGACCTCATCAGAATAGGAGATGGATCTGGTAAGAAGGTAGTAGAGAGTGATGTCCAGGTATTGCGATGACATGCACTTGATAGGAAGGGATATTCCTATACTACGATCGGTTATACTTTGGTTGTCACAAAGTTATTTCTCCACATAGGATATGGATATAATATCTGGTTTTCTGGTTACTAGATCTATGGTTTTAGATCTAGATTTAAGAAGTATCCTAATCTGGGTACTTTGACATTAAATGGACGACTCCTGGTATAGTGGTGTACCTGCAGGTGATGGAGTCAACCTCTCTAAAGGTGTCTTACAGACTAAAGGGGAGAGGGATCTGCATGATTAGTATATCACATGCTTAGGAAATTGAGTTAATCATGAAATGTCAAGTACCACACCAGATATTGCTTTTGCACTAGATGCAATAAGCAGATATATTAATCCAATCCTGGAGAAACATTGGGAAGCGGTTATTGGACATAAGTGGATGTTCTTGGGATATGGTAACGGCAGCCTCCTTCAGGAGACGGTTATCATTTCAGGCTTCCAAGGTGGCCTGAATGATAGAGTGACTGTAAGAGTTATAGCTTTTCCCTCTTCTGAGGGACAGTATGTTGGAAAGGTGGTCCAAGCGGATACTGAGGAAAGGCATAGCACAGGATACTGATTAAATTCAGTGGACGATACAGTCTAAGTAGCTTGCTGGATTTGGAGTTCATTTGTGAACTGGGTCCCATCAGATATCCAGACAAATTCTAAGATAGGTATTGCTCATTTCGGGAGATACCTTTCTCCGCGAAGTTGAGATATAGAGAGATACGGAAAGAAACATTGGAGCGGATCCACTTACCGAGGCTATTTCTCGAACACAATCATTTTCGCAAACGGGCTTTGAGAAACTGATTAGTAAAGAAGTTGGGTGTTCGGTATCACACGGGCTGTGAGTATGCGACATCGTAATAACTGGCCTTAAGTGCAAGTGGGAGATTGTTGGCCATAGTGCTCTCAAGGCAATTATCATAGTCGCGGACAGATGATTATGATGATTGAGGCAGGACCTATACCGATAAAACAGTCTTACTTAAGATGATAGTATGCTATCTGGTTTATCTTTATCATCATGTTGATAGAGCCCATAGGATTTTTGCTTGACTGCCAGCATTATGATGGCGACCATATATGTGGGAGCTGGGGTCTATAAGCACATCCTTAAATGTCCCTAGTCGTAGGAGTATCGAGACCGGGCATCGATACTCCAGTGTAGACTAGTGTATACTGATCGAGACCCCGACGAGGGGCGGTGGCCAGGTCTCCAAGCCATTGGTGTTAGTTTGTTCACCTTAGATAGTATGCAGGTGCTCATTGGGTTATGAGTACACTGGACGGACTCGCCGGGAACCTGCTAGTTGGTATTATACCTATTGTCAGATAGCAGTTCCTAGGTGATATGTGTACAGGTTAGTCTGTCGACCTGAGATCGTCATTTGTCTCGTGTGAGTTCCCACTGTGCTTTGATTACTACCCTACCATGGCTCAAAGGAGTCGTGCAAACAGGTTTTAGTTGGGTACAGTCCCGAGCCACATGGAGGCAGTAATCGGATCGTCGAGGATTCGTCTCTCCCGGTTTTGGGGGTTGATGTCGTATTGTGTACCGGTGGCCATCACCAGAAATCCATGGCCATGGTGAACGAGATTTACCGATCCAAGATCGATAGTTTCTCAGGTTGTGATGGGTTACATGCCGACACTAAATATCGCGTTGTTAGCGGTCTAACTTTATCCACCCCCTAGACTCGATATGCGATACTCTTAGATGAACAGACCGGACTGTACGGATATTGTCACTGACAGGCTCAGTAGGGGTTCAGGATGAGTTTGCTCGTCAGCCTCCCTTTCGCTCAATACCTGGGTAGCCGTTACGTACAGCTAGTACAGCAGAAGTGCTTGTGGTTAATCCCACTGCCAGCGTATTCACGAGTCTTTAGAGTCCCACACAGAGGGTTTTCACGGTTCAAGCAATATGGTGTACATGGCGTATGTTGATACATACAGGTGTCTGATTAAATATGTGCACTTGCTGTGCAGACTTTAATCGGACAGTTGATAATACTAGCGGCTTAGGATTAAGCTGGATTATTAAATCGGGTTTTTGATTTAATAATTTATATATGTATTTATATATATGTAATCTAGTATTATTGTTCACTATTCGTTTTCTCTCTCGGCTATTCGTACTTTGGTACGAATACGCGTATATGTATTTCGATACATGTACCGGGAAGTATTCCATATTTTCTACGGAATAGCTTCTAGAAGGTGCCACCTCATTTGTATGAATTTCCATTTATGGAAATTCATTTGTTTAACAAATGAGGTGGAGGATGTGAGGTGGCACAAGCATGGGTTTGTGCATGTTCATGGCATGGAACAAAGTATGGTGGCTATTTGTTTATTGGTTAAAGGAAATGATAATTTATTTTAATGTTGGAAATGAGAGAGGGGGGCCGGCCACTATGAGGTGGGGTTGGGGTTGAATTTCATTTGCTTGATGATAGATTACACACTAGCTCTCTCTCTCACTCTCTCATGCTTCAAAAGACTTAGCCAAATTTCCTTTGTTCATGCCATGGTTTGCTCACTCCATTCTTCTTCTATGGTTGCTCTTTTGAGCACAAGAAAAGAGAGAAAATTATAGTGACACTTTCCTACACCTCGACTCTCTATCATTAGCAACTTTGGAGCGTCGGTTGCTTCATTCGACGAAGCCGGAGCTTGCGCCGTTTCCCTCAGGTGGATCATCGGAGATAGAGGAAGACCGGCAACCAAACTACATCAAAGAACCGCTAGGAGCTTGGAATGAAGACCGAAGGACACGGATCAACTCGGTATAATGATTCTAACTCTTAGTTAGTTTGCTAGTTTAGGGTTTAAGGTCGATCCGGGATTTGGGTAGTGGTAGCGCCGGTTTCAGAAATTTTGTTCCGCATTTTGGCCGCGTTTCGACAGCCGGGGCGCTGCCGTGACCCTACACTCTGAGGGTCAACCTGCAAAGCACTGTGGCACAACGAGGGTGAGTTTCCAACTCATGAATAGTAAGTAACATCATATAGGTAATCGCAGTTATGCACGTACTGCGATACTCTAACACATGGGATCTGATAGCATACTATGTCAATTTGGATATACAACAATCATGAAAGGTACTCTATCAGGTACTACGAATACATGATGCAATGAATATCAATGAATGCTGGGTATGGGATAAAACATGTCATCATCAATGAATCATCATCGAGGAAAAACCGGTGTCCATCAACGACACACCCAAATCCCAATACCTCAGGCGCCGTCACTTGGATCGGCCCTCAAACTCTGTAAATCTCATAGAACCTGAATGCCTAACATTGGCACTCGAAAACATCATGAAATGCTCGTGTCCAACATCGACACGTAAATACTCATCTCTCAGGCGCCGCATACCAGATCGGCCCTCAATATGTCATGTCATAACTCCCAGGCGGTATCCTCCGGATGTCCGTCGGGCTCCATACTATCACCGGTTGGTAGTAGTCCCTCCGCTGGGCTCACCGTCTATCTATACGAGTCTTCTTGCCCTGGGGTACTATACCGAGTCTACCGTGTACCCGCAGACGGTGCCTACTGCTCCTCAAATCGGGTATACTCACACATGCTCTCAGAACCGAGAAAACTCATGGTGGACGTATTGAAATATCATATCAAGAGAAACCGGTTTTTAAAAATAATGCATACTTTCTTGTAATAATACCACGGTTCTCAAATCCATAAATCATATGAAATCCATATCCAAATGCGAAAATCCATGAATATGATATATGCAACCTAAAACAGTAATATGAGCACATCAAGGGAAAACCCGCGTTTTTAAGTGAATCCAGTTTTTAAACTATATATCATGCGGTTCCCAATTTTTCCAACATCAAATTCAACATCATCTAAGGATGCACATGTAACTATAAAAGTATGGGTCTACGCAAGTATGCATGTACAAGTACGTATATACGCAAGTATGTATGTGCGCAAGTATGTATGTACAAGTATGTATGTACGCAAGTATGTATGTACAAGTATTTATGACGCAAGTATGTATGTATAAGTATGTATGTACACAAGTATGTAGCTCATATGCGCAAAGGAACAAGTATCATGTTTAATCATCAATTATAAGGTAAGCTAAGCGGTGTATTATTCATGGCAATTCTATAGTGTGAGTGTCATGGAAATTCTGTAGTGTGGGTGTCATGGCAATTACTATAGTGTGAGTGTCATGGCAATTCTATACGGTGTGTGTGGGGCATACAGTTTAGCGCTCGTGCGACATGAACCGTTAGTAACAGTGTTGTGTCTCATTAATACTATGTCCGTATGCTACATGAAATGAGGTATTCAACAATGGTACACATGCACGATCAATGTATATCTATATACTTATAGCTAATATTCATATCATTGAATCTAGCCCCGACGCATAACGCCATACGGGTGATTCCCCGGTAGATGTTAAATCTACTCACTAGTGATCTCGAGCTAAGTATATTCGACCACCTGCTTCCTTTCTTCGCAGCGTCCAAAGTCCCCGCCTGCGATCCTATTAACACAAAACATAGCAAGGAAAAACTTAGAAATCGACCAATAATACGCACAAACTACGCTTAGACTGACGCGCCGACTCAAACAACTCACAAGTGTTCGCTTAGTGGCTAAAGTGTGTGGCGACACTATTAATACAACCCTACATGTAGAAATCACGCGAAGCACAGAACTGAGTCGGACACCGTATCGGATTTCATAACGCGCGTCGTCGAAACACTAAAACTAGCAAATTGATCCCAGATTTCACCCACTGTCATTACTAAAAAATCTAGCAGTACCAAACAACTCAAAATAACTACAGACAGCTAGCCACAAAGTTTCAACTCCCCAGGCCACCGTACGGCCGAGCTCGCCGGAAAATCGCCTCTCGTCACCGTCCAAAAACGGTGGGATCCGGTCAGGGTTTCAGGTGAACACTTATGGTTTCTAACACTACACTACTGCACTGCTTGTTTTCACAGTGAACACTCGGGGTCACAGCAGGTTACATATATCCTAAAACTCCGATATCGTGCACAAAATTATATCTTTAACATTCTAAATTGAAACTAATTAGCCACACAACAATTAAACAACCTAAATAACAGTAGAGAGTCATTACCTATCCAAACTTGCTCCAAAACCCTAGCTTTCCATGCCCCAGGAGATTCTAGTGGCTTGATCTTGGCTTGTGAAGGGTTTTGATGGAGTTTAGTGGAGATTTTGTTTGAGTTTTTGAGAATAGGATTAGGGTTTCAGTTGAGGGATAAGGGAGAGGAAGAGATGAGGTGAAGAAAATGTTGTGAGAATGAGAGTTGTGAGAGTGAGGGAGTGTATGAGAGTCTATGTGTGAGTGAGGGTGAGGGAAATGAGGGGTGAGTTTAGCATGAGCCATGCCTCTCCCCTTCTCTCTCCTCATAAAATGCATGGCATGCTTGCCATGCCTCGTCATGCCCTCTATCTCTCTTCCTCTCTCTCAGGTCAACCAAATATAAAACATTTTTATTTATAATTTGAAAAACTAATTAATTTAATTAATACATATTACACTTAATGGAATAGGTTAATATGCCATGGCTACTTAAGCATGGTTTAACTCCAAATTAACCCTAGGTTAACATGCACATGTGTGTGCAAGCCCGCAATAAATATTAATAAAATATTAAATAATTTTGATAAAATATTTGAAAACTATTTTGGTAAACTTTTTACTAAAATCCGCATTATCTCTTAATTAACACTAATCGCATTCAAAGGTGTTACATTCTATCCGAAACTGGTAAACTTACCGTTCTCACATAGGAGCTTCCGACGAACAGCATCCTCTCTTGCTCGATTTACTCTAGATAAAAGAAAGATCCTTCAATTGGAATTCTTCAACTCAACTGAGCCTGCATCGGCACATCAAATCTGACGAATCATATCAATCGCTCAACTCGAGATAGACTAGCTATCTCCTGTCACATCTCTACCTGAAAGCTCCAGCGGTTTCAGCTCATAAACTCTAAAAGCGACATCCCATCAATCTCAGCAACAGCTGGGTCATCTGTCTGCACGGTAAACAACATCACGACCTCAGGGTAAGCCGTACATCAACAGTCCTCTCAATCTAGCAGCCTCTATCAATAGCCCGATCATCCGGTGCAAAATCGAACACTCCCCTAAAACGAGAGGTCACGATACAAACACTATACCTACATGTTCCTATGTCACCATAAAACATCATGGTCAGTCCTCGTCCATGACGAACTCGCTCTGACTGCATCTCTAGCAGCAGCAGCTCAATCTGCGCTCAAACCGTGGTAACAGGAACCTCAAGCCGGAATCGAAGAGGATAGATCAAAAGACCGAAAGAAATAAGTAGATCCCAAATGGATATATGATCATAGGAACGAATCGAATTACTGATCTCAAAATAAGTACATCCTAAGGTCACTTAAGCGGAGTATCGTATCATAAGTATGCCATAGAACATACGCACGGTACGTCACTCTACTCAAGCTACCTGCTCCATCAATCAAGGTCAACCTATGTAACGAAAGTTTCGGTCTAATACCCCCGTTCAAGCCTAAGTTCCGTAAGTTCAAGCCTAGGTTCCGAAAATATTTATGCCCTAGACTCCGCATAGTCAAACCCAGACTCAAACCAAGGTTAAACCTAACGCTCTGATACCAAATTTGTCACGACCCGGAATTTAGCTCGTGACCGGCACTTAAATCACGCAACGTCTAAAAGCGTAACGTAACTCAAGAAAGCCGAAGCCCAGAAATCTAAACTTTTTTGCGGAATATAATGGAGGTGCGGTTTTGAAATAAAGGTATAATGAAATCAAGTTTTTCTTTAAATGCATAGGTAATGAAATATGAAAATGCAAGTTGATTATACTATAGCTGAAAACATTTTTCGTCCTTGAAATTCGGGCAGCACCTCCCTTGTATATTTTGATCCAAAAACCACATACAACAATATATATAGGCATCACCAAACGGGAGCTAGCTCTTCGCCAAATTGGGCAGAAAAACAACCACGTAAGTGAGCAAGAGATATATACGACACCCAACGGTGAAGGTCAGCACAAAAAGATTGATAAATAAAGCAAGACATCAAAATCCCCAAGAAGCGAACATACAACCATCGCTCTAAGTCTCATACCCACACAAGACTTTCTAGTCTACTAATATACAAAGTCTAGTTTCTGATTGATGGAGTTTATTTATATGCAACAGAATGTAAAAGTACGAGAGTGGGAACGATCCAATATGTGTCCCACCTACTAAAGCAAAACACCCTGGACGAGGCAGTGTGCCAGCGATACCGCTACTGATCCGATGCGGTCAAACCTGCAAGAACTGTGGCACAACAGGGGTGAGTTGCCAACTCGTGAATAGAAAACATCAGCAGATAGAAATCGAATAAAACAACGATTTCCTAGGTCAGACTATATCATAAAGGTAATACTATGATATCTAGGGTGACCATAATGCAAATATGTCAACAATCGAGTCAATCCAATGACATACAGAAATAACATCTGACAGGATATGCCAGCATGCGTGTGGATATCATCCACGTGTCCATCAACGACACAAACCATATCATGAAAACGTACGTCTGTATGTATGAGGATATCAACTACGTGTATCTATCAACGACAAATCAAAATCATGGAACCTGAGTGTCTAACACCGACACTCGAAACATCATGAAAACCTGTGTCCAGCATCGACACGTAAATCTGTAAGTCCACGTTACCTTTCCCGGTACTTACGGGCTTGCGGAAATGATGAAAAACGATTTTTTCTAGGGTGGTAACATGAACTCAAAATACGGATCTTTGTTAAAAAAACTATCTAACAAACCTAACAAGAATTTTACCTACTCGGTCAGGGGGTTATACCTTAACTTGAACTCCTTCGTCTTCAACTCCTTGCGGTGGTCGGATCGGCCTCACCTCGTCGTCTCCTCGCGCCGAAGATAGATCCACCTGAAAGCTTCCACCTTTGGCTTCACTTCAAACTAGAAGAAACTAGAACACTTGGTTTGCTAAACCTTATGAACTAGGATGAGTAGAGGAGTGTATTGGGTTTTATCTCTATGGTTCTTGCTTCTCAACACATGAGACAAGTGAACCACAGACTAGAGAGAGCAAGAGGAAGAGGGAGAGCTCAAGCAAGAAAGAGAAAGCAAATGAAAGAATGAGCAAGACTTTTGCCATCCAAGCTCTCATAATCCAAAATCATCATAACAAATAATAGTAATTGAGTATTATGTGATTGTTCAAGTCAAAATGGCCATATCATTTCATGCACTCATTTTGCAAAAAGAAACAAGCAAGCAAAAGTCTTTGCCATGAAATGATAGCCATTGTAATGATGATGGTCAACTAGTCCAACCTAGTCAACCGGTCAACAAAGTCAACAAGTCAACAAAGTCAACCCCTCAACAACCATGTCACTATAATACTTAATTAATATTATTATTAATCATATTTCATATTCTCATTAGGATTTTAGCAAAAGTCAACAGTCAACAGTCAACAACCCCAATGAGAATCCTCTGCCTCTGTCTCTCTGTCAACTGTGCATACACACCCGCATCCGCGTTCCGAGGAACACGAATACAAACGAGATAAAACAAATCCCAAAACGTACACTAGGATCTGGCTTAAACCAAAGCCCACTAGTGTTAACTGTCCGGACACTAAACGTGCACAAGTGCACGGATGTGACTGAACCTTATCGCAAAACCATGCGACCTCTACTCTTTTGCCTAAAGGAGAATAGCTTTCTGTGTGGGACTCTAAAGACTCGACACTACGCTGGTAATGGGTTTAACCATAGACCGCAAGCGGCACTAGCTGTGTGTAACGTCCCCCAGGTAGATGCCGATAAGAAGACGGACGAGGTGAAACCCATCTAAACTCCTACTGAGCCTGAATGTGACAATCTCCGTACAGTCCGGTCTGTTCGTCTAAGAATATCACATGGCGGGCCTAGAGGGGCGGTAAACGTCAGTCCCCTAATAGCGGTACAAGTCGTGTCGGAGTGTAGCCCAGAACACCCTGAGATAACACTGGAAACCTACCAGTATATCTCGCTTGCCCTGGCCAGGGATTTTGTGTAATGGCTCTCCTAGACACAGCGCGATATCAACCCCCAATACCGGGAGAGACGAATCCTGTATAACCGTCACTGCCTCTAAGTGTTTCGAGACTGCACCCAACTACTACCTGTTTGCATGACTCCTTTGAGCCGTGGTAGGGTAGTAATCTAAGTACAGTGGGAACACATTCGAGGCGAAGTGACAGTGTCAAGTCAGCGGACTAAGCTGTACTCATGTCACCTAGGAACTGATAACTGACGATAGGTATAGTACCAACCAACAGTTCCCAACGAGTCCTGTCCAGTGTACTCGTAACCCAATGTGCACCCGCATACTATGTCAAGTACGACATACTGACGGCTGTGGGACAGACCGTCTCCTCTGCTGGGATGAGAAGCGCATACGCTAGTCTACTCCGGAGTATCGATGCCCTGTCTCGATAGTCCTACGACTAGGGACCTGCATAAGGATGTGCTTATGGATTACCCAGCCCCCACGAGTGTGACTGCCATCATAACGCTGGTAATCAAGCAAAGATCCTAAGGGCTCCACTAATGTGTATAGGTGATATACTAAAATAAACACATGTACACATTAAAGTAGAAACAAACCAAGTAGCATACTACTATTTCGAGCAAGATTGTCTATACAAGGTGAATATCCCAAGCTTCCATTAAGTAATATACAAACTAGTATGATACAGTAATGACCTCTAGGGCATATACACTAACAATCTCCTACTTGCACTAAGGCCATATAGTGGCGTATCGAAGACCTATCATCTCGATCAGCCGCTCGAACTGAGTCTGGGGTAAGGCCTTCATGAGTGGATCAGCAGTGTTATCTTCCGTAGCAACTCTCCGAACCTCGATCTCCTGGCGACCCACGATCTCCCTGATCAGGTGATACCGCCTCAAGATGTGTCTGGATCTCTGATGGGACCTGGGTTCCTTCGCTAAAGCTATAGCCCCGTTGTTGTCGCAATACAGAGGTATTGGATCAACAATGGACGGAACCACCTGAAGTTCTGTCAAGAACTTCCTTATCCAGACGGCTTCTTTTGCGGCATCTGCAGCAGCGTTATATTCCGCTTCCATCGTCGAGTCTGCAACGGTTCCTGTTTGGAACTCTTCCAACACACCGCCCCTCCATTGAGGGTAAAGACATAACCTGACATGGACTTGGAATCATCCTTGTCACTCTGGAAGCTGGAGTAAGCAAAGGCCTCGATCTGGAGGTCTTTTCCGCAGTACACCAAGAACATCTCCTTAGTCCTTCTCAGGCACTTGAGAATGTTCTTTACCGCTATCAAGTGCTTCTCCCCAGGGTTTGACTGATACTGGCTTACCACACTCAGTGCATAAGCTACATCTGGTTTGGTATACAACATCGCATACATTATAGAGCCTACCGCAGAAGCGTAGGGTATAATAGACATGCGATCCCTTTCCAAATCAGTCATTGGAGACATCTCTTTGGAGAGGGTGATCCCGTGACAAGCCGGTAGGTTACCGCGCTTGGAATCTTCCATACTGAATCTTTTCAGTATGGTGTCGATATACCTGGACTGTGAAAGTCCTAATATCCTCTTGGATCTGTCACGATAGATCCGGATCCCCAGAATGTACGAGGCATCACCCAGGTCTTTCATGGAGAACCTGTGTAACAAGAATCCCTTGACAGATTGTAGCATAGGAATGTCATCTCCTATCAAAAGAATGTCATCCACGTACAATACGAGAAATACGACAGTTCTTGCTACAAATCTACTATAGATGCATGGTTCATCTGGATTTTTGATAAAGCCAAATTCTTTGACCGTCTCATCAAAACAAATGTTCCAACTCCACGATGCCTGCTTTAGTCCATAGAAGGACTTAAGCAATTTGCACACCTTTCAGCTGCTCCCACTCTGAATGAAACCCTCTGAGTGGTCCATATAAACACACTCCTTTAAATTTCCATTTAGAAAAGCGGTCTTTACGTCCATCTGCCAAATCTCATAATCATGGAAGGCAGCAATGGCAAGAAGGATCCGAATGGATTTCAGCATAGCTACTGGAGAAAAGGTCTCGTCATAGTCCAAATCAGGTCTTTGACGGAAACCCTTTGCAACAAGTCTAGTTTTATAGGTCTCAACCTGTCCATCTACACCAATCTTCCTTTTGAAGATCCACTTGCATCCTACGGGTTTTATCCCATCTGGAGCAACGTCCAACGTCCATACTTTGTTGGTGTACATGGACTCCATTTCGGTCCGCATTGCATCCAGCCATTTTACCGAGTCAACGCTCTGAATAGCCTGCTGGAAGCTAGTCGGCTCATCACTATCAATGATGCAATCCTCTCTATCCCCGTCTATGAGAAAACCGTAGTATCTCTCGGGCGGATGAAACTGCCTACTACTTCTGCGGAGCGGCGTAGGAATGTCCTGATCTTTCGAACCCTCTGGTTCTATTAAGCTTTCAGTAATAGCTCGTGGTTCTGGAATTTCTTCCAGTTCTATTGCGCTCCCACTTATCTGTTTTTCCAAAAACTGAGTTTCCAAGAAGTGGGCATGACGAGAAACAAAAACCTTTTGTTCCTCTTCGCAATAGAAGAAATATCCCTTGGAGTTCTTTGGATATCCCACAAACTTGCACTGTACTGAGCGTGCCTCGAGTTTGTCCGCATGCTGCATTTTGACAAAAGCTGGACATCCCCATGTCTTAATGTGATTAAGATAGGGTCTCTTCCCACACCACATCTGATATGGTGTAGTAGGCACAGTCTTAGTTGGAACTCGGTTCAAAAGGTATGCAGCTGATTCTAGTGCATATCCCCAGAATGATCGCGGTAACTCAGCGTTACTCATCATGGACCGTACCATATCCAATAGGGTTCAGTTCCGTCTCTCCGATACACCGTTATGTTGCGGAGTGTATGGAGGAGTAAGCTGAGAGAGAATTCCATTCTCTTTTAAGTAATCCAGGAACTCGGCACTCAAGTATTCACCACCTCGATCAGATCTTAGTGTCTTGATACTTTTGCCGGTTTGTTTTTCTACTTCATTCTTATATTCTTGGAATTTTCTAAAGGATTTGGATTTATGTTTCATTAAGAAGACATATCCGTAGCTTGAAAAGTCATCCGTAAAACTAATGAAGTAAGAATAACCGCTTCGTGCAAGCGTAGACATTGGACCGCACACGTCGCTGTGTACGAGTCCCAAGAGCTCGCTCGCTCTTACTCCGTGTCCAGTGAATGGAGTCATTGTCATCTTTCCTCTGAGACAGGATTGACAAGTTGCATATGATTGATATTCGAACGGATCCAAATATCCTTCTGTATGTAACTTCATCAACCTTCTCACATTGATGTGACCCAGTCTACAATGCCATAAGAAAGCCTGATTTGTTTCCAGAGACATTCTTTTTTGTGTATTCTGGACATTGAAAATCTGTGGTTGGTTTAATACGTATATACCATTGCTTAATGTACCTGACCCAATCAGAACTTGATTAAGGTGAATGTTCACAATATTGCTTACAAATGCAAATTCATAACCTTCTTTAGATAATAAAGATACAGAAATGATATTACAAGTTGCATTGGGTACAAAATAGCAACTACGCAAAACCAAAACGTGTCCATCTGACAACCCCAGGTGATAGTCCCCCACGGACTCAGCATCCATGCCAGCTCCGTTTGCAACTCTGAGGGTCATATCACCTGCCTTCAAAACCCTATGCCTTCTCAGTGCCTATATAGAATTACAGATATGAGATCCTGATCCGGTATCCAATACCCAGGATGTAGAGTTTATTGATAGACAATTTTCAATAACATACACACCTGAAGCTGAAGCCGCAACTTGCTTCAGATCCTGGGTTCTGGCCTTCCAAGCCCTGCAATCTTTCTTCCAGTGTCCACTCTTATGACAGTAAAAGCACTCTTCCTTCCCCACAAGCTTCCCCGCTACCTTTGTTGCCTTTGTCTTTCCCTTCATATCCACTTTACTAACACCGCCCCTTGGTTTGGCGGGGGCTTTCTTCTTCTTTCCCTTGGCTTTCGCCTTGGACCTAGAAGAGGAAGATCCTCCTACAAACAAAGTGAATGTTTCCCTACCTTTCTGTAGGGTGCCCTCTACACTCCTCAGCAAGTTGAGGAGTTCTGAAAGTTCAACTTCTTTTTCTTGCAAGTTGAAGTTCAGGATAAACCGGGCATAAGTGGAAGGAAGGGACTGGAGAATCAAGTCCGTGTAGAGCTCGTTCTCTAACGTGGTCCCTAGGTCCGCGAGCTCCTCAATGAAGCCAATCATCTTAAGCACGTGTTCCGCTACCGATGATCCGACGGCCAATATCCCCGAAAACAGCTTTTTCGACACTTCGTATCTGGCGATACGTGATTGCTCTCCATACAGTTCTTTTGTACGGAGAAATATGGATTCAAGGTCCATATTCTCGTGCCTCCTCTGATGTTCATTGTCTATAGAGGCAAGCACGAGGCACTTGTCCTTCGCGCAATTGATTTCCCAGGTCTTACGGATTTCCCTATCCGCGACGCTGGTTTTGGGACCTGGGAATGGAGAGCATTGGTGGTAAGGAGATACCCCAACTTGTCATAAGTGATTGCCATTTTGACATTCCTGAGCCAATCTTTGTAGTTTGGCCCTGTCAGTATGTTTTTATCTGGTAGTAACTTAAGTCCAGTCATGATGTTTGGTCGCTGCAATTAGGAGAGAGAGAAGAAACACTTTAGCTTGATGCTCTTGCAAGTTTAGAGTGGTTTTTAATTTGTCTAAACAGGATGGCTCCCACTGTCTCTCGAATCCCTCCTCAAACCAAAAAGGAAGAATTAGTCAGGATCAATCTCACCTTACAATACTTGCTTAACCGTTCAGCCAGGCTAGTGTCAGTACTTTGAGAGAGGTTTTCCAACGCTTTCGCGAAGTTCCTTAATTAAATAACCACTTTTTCCTGGGGGCGTTGCCCCGCTAACACCTTTCTAGACACCTACTTGGTTTATAGCATTGATCGTTAAGTGAGAAATTTCCCAAGGAGTAGCATATACTCACAGTAGGATCGGGATCCAAATATCATCGCGTGACAAAACTGAAGGAATCCTACCAGAATCATCACTCCAAATGGTATACAGTGCTAGCAAGTTTCAGTTCTTTTGAAACTCCCGATGTGGATTTTTGCCCCATGCTCTTATGACCTTGACTTTGGCCAAAATATCATAAGTTACATGTCAAGTTCTACCCGTCATTCTCCAGGTTAATTTGAACCCACCCATGCCTACCGTTGACTTTGGCCAACATGGCAGTACGACTGTCCCAAACCAACACATCTATCTATGCTGCACATGAATACCCAACAGCTACCAATCACTATGCCTTGACTTTGGCCAACATACATAGCTTGAATACTTATTATCCATTCATGTGAAACGACGGAGGGCTACGAATGGTTTTGGCGAAATCGTGAACGTAGTGAACTTGATATAATCGAAGGAACGAGATAGCTTTCAAAAAGGAGTGGTTCATGCTCCGCATTTAAAATTTGGATTTGAAAAGAACCGAGTGGTTTTGAAAGTGTTCCAACGACTTTTACTTGGTTTATTTTTCTTGCATTAATTCTTTTTAATGCGTCCCATCATTTAATCCTACCATTGCAGAAAACAACCAAAATATGACGTACGCTTATGCCATCCGCATTCGCCACGGGGCCCCGTCATTACCTGTTAGGTTACATAACTAACGACAGAGCGGGGGCTGGACTAGCGCGGATGCAAAACATAAGCAACGCCTAAATAATATCATATATAGATATATAGCAATGATAGCCATTCCAGATCACAGATGAACACATTGGATATACTAGAAATCCGCAATTCGTACGAGCCTGTAACGAAAAGCGGATTACACGGTCGCGATGAATAGCCAATACCCCACCCTAGACCCCTACGGGTGCGGCAAACTACCCGCCAAATATCCGAAGTGGAGCAACCTCCCTCAATGACATGAGTAGGCCACTCGGCACTTCGAGATACCCGGTAGTTTGTGCACCCCTCCTTGGGTCTATCCTAGGAGCAAAAACAGTAAAAGAAATTATACAATGACGGCTACAACCTCATCCCGGTTGTGCGGCCAAATAAATAATATTACATCAATTACAAATTTACAAGAATTGAAAGATAAAGAAAAAACTCTCATCTCACAACCCCCCGGCTATTCATCCGCGACAATCCAATGAATTCATATACACATACCATCAACATTACAGATCACAGATATGTATAACCCACACTAATCGACGTATAGCGATTAGCAGACGTTCAATACATATAACATATCACAGATATAAACCCGTTAGATTAAGTCTTTAGAAGTTCGATCAAAATACGGATTTTTAAGCCCCAAAAATAAATTTTGCTTTCTGGAAAATCTGGGCTGAAAACACATACTGTAAAAATCCCAAAACACCCAACTGAATAAACTGCATGAAAAATCACACACGACCGAGTCAACTCGGCCGCGGTTCCGCGGTGCGTTGATCGGTTTAGTGGACCATTTTTCTACAGTTTCTTCTAAAAACCCTGAACCGAATTTTAAGATAAGATTTATAATTTTTGGAACAGAAAACAAATTGGGCAGAAAGTTGATTTTTCGGGCGTGTTTCGGGACTTTATCTCCGATCGAACTTCTAGTTACTTTGCTAACATATTAGATTGTGTTTAACCTGGCTCTGATACCACTTTAAGTCCACGTTACCTCTCCCGGTACTTACGGGCTTGCGGAAATGATATAAAACGATTTTTTCTAGGGTGGTAACATGGACTCAAAATACGGATCTTTGTTAAACAACTATCTAACAAACCTAACAAGAGTTTTACCTACTCGGTTAGGGGGTTATACCATAACTTGAACTCCTTCGTCTTCAACTCCTTGCGGTGGTCGGATCGGCCTCACCTCGTCGTCTCCTCGCGCCGAAGATGGATCCACCTGAAAGCTTCCACCTTTGGCTTCACTTCAAACTAGAAGAAACTAGAACACTTGGTTTGCTAAGCCTTATGAACTAGGATGAGTAGAGAAGTGTATTGGGTTTTATCTCTATGGTTCTTGCTTCTCAACACATGAGACAAGTGAACCATAGACTAGAGAGAGCAAGAGGAAGAGGGAGAGCTCAAGCAAGAAAGAGAAAGCAAATGAAAGAATGAGCAAGACTTTTGCCATCCAAGCTCTCATAATCCAAAATCATCATAACAAATAATAGTAACTGAGTATTATGTGATGGTTCAAGTCAAAATGGACATATCATTTCATGCACTCATTTTGCAAAAAGAAACAAGCAAGCAAAAGTCTTTGCCATGAAATGATAGCCATTGTAATGATGATGGTCAACTAGTCCAACCTATTCAACCGGTCAACAAAATCAACAATTCAACAAAGTCAACCCCTCAACAACCATATCACTATAATACTTAATTAATATTTTTGTTAATCATATTTCATATTCTCATTAGGGTTTTAGCAAAAGTCAACAGTCAACAGCCAACAACTCCAATGAGAATCCTCTGCCTCTGTCTCTCTGTCAACTGTGCATACACACCCGCATCCGCGTTCCGAGGAACATGAATACAAACGAGATAAAATCAATCCCAAAACGTACACTAGGATCTGGCTTAAACCAAAGCCCGCTAGTGTTAACTGTCCGGACACTAAACGTGCACAAGTGCACGGATGTGACCGAACCCTGTCGCAAAACCATGCGACCTCTACTCTTTTGCCTAAAGACGAATAGCTTTCTGTATGGGACACTAAAGACTCGACACTACGCTGGCAGTGGGTTTAACCATAGACCGCAAGCGGCACTAGCTGTGCGTAACGGCCCTCAGGTAGATGCCGATAAGAAGACGGACGAGGTGAAACCTATCTGAACTCCTACTGAGCCTGAATGTGACAATCTCCTTACAGTCCGGTCTGTTCGTCTAAGAATATCGCATGGCGGGCCTAGGGGGGCGGTAAACGTCAGTCCCTTAATAGCGGTACAAGTCGTGTCGGAGTGTAGCCCAGAACACCCTGAGATAACACAGGAAACATACCAGTATATCTCGCTTGCCCTGGCCAGGGACTTTGTGTAATGGCTCTCCTAGACACAGCGCGATATCAACCCCCAATACCGGGAGAGACGAATCCTATCTAACCGTCACTGCCTCCAAGTGCTTCGGGACTGCACCCAACTACTACCTGTTTGCATGACTCCTTTGAGCAGTGGTAGGGTAGTAATCTAAGTACAGTGGGAACACACTCGAGGTGAAGTGACAGTGTCATGTCAGCGAAATAAGCCGTACTCATGTCACCTGGGAACTGATAATTGACGATAGGTATAGTACCAACCAACAGTTTCCAACGAGTCCTGTCCAGTGTACTCGTAACCCAACGAGCACCCACATACTATCTTAAGTACGACGTACTGACGGCTGTGAGACAGACCGTCTACCCTGCTGGGATGAGAAGCGCATACGCTAGTCTACTCCGGAGTATCGATGCCCTGTCTCGATAGTCCTACGACTAAGGGCTTGCATAAAGATGTGCTTATGGATTACCCAGCCCCCACGAGTGTGACTGCCATCACAACACTGGTAATCAAGCAAAGATCCTAAGGGCTCCACTAATGTGTATAGGTGATATACTAAAATAAACACATGTACAAATTAAATTAGAAACAAACCAAGTAGCATACTATTATTTTGAGCAAGATTGTCTATACAAGGTGAATATCCCAAGCTTCCATTAAGTAATATACAAACTAGTATGATACAGTAATGGCCTCTAGGACATATACACTAACAAAATCCTCATACCTCAGGCGCCGCATCCTCGGATCGGCCCTCATATCATCTCATCTAAGGCGCCGCATCCGCTAATCGGCCCTCATATCTGTCTCATTTCAGGCGTCGCATACACTGATCGGCCCTCATATCCATCTCACGACTCCGGCCGGTATCCTCCGGACAACCGCCGGGTCCAACCAATCACCGGTAGGTAGTACTCTCTGCCAGGCTCATCGTCTACACCACAAAAATCTTTTCTTGCCCCGGGGTACCATACTGGGTGCACCATGTACCTGCAGACGGTACCTCCCACTCCTCGAATCGGGTATGCTCATAACTCAGAACCGAGAAAACACATGGTAGACACCTTGAAATATCATATCAAGAGAAACTACATTTTTAAAACAATACACAATTTCCTTTGAAATAAACCATGGCTCTCAAATCCAGAGATCTCATAAAAAAAGCCGCATCTCAATTCATATAACCATAAAGTATGATGTAAGCAATATTGAACAGTAAGGTAAACATATCGAATATATCATGAACACACGCCATATGATAGTACTGAACAATTAAGAAAAATATCGGGATATAGAAATTCTACGGTGTAAGTGGTATAGTAATTACCGATGAAAAATGTGTGAGCCGGCAATCCTGTGTGAGTGTAACATGCGCGTCATCGATAATTGTGCAGGTATACTAGCAGGCGAAATCAGGTAAATAACGCATATGAAATATCGTATGTACATATATATCCAAGTAAAAGAAACACGAGCATACGTAAAATGAGAGATTGTAAACGCGAACAGTATCAAATATGCAACTACGTAGGAGTCATACAGTTACAGTTTTAAAATAGTGCGAGTCGTAATTTTGAAAATAGGAGACTATGATATTGTTAGGAAAAGATAACATTTGAACAGTTTATCACGTCTCCTTGAATTCATCATTTAAAAAGGGTGTAACGATTCGTTAGTTTTGAAATGTGTATGACTCCAAGCATATCTCAATATCTAAATTGTGATATGAAATGAAAGGGGTTCTTAATTCGGAATAAACATCAGGTTTCATCCTTATACATCACGTACGGAAGATCCATCGTATGATATCAACACAGCAATAGTACGGATCTACAGTCACGTACCTCATTTCATAACAGTCTATCCCAATCTTTTCGTATTATCGTTCATAGGTCTCATTGATATCGATCTCATAACATATCGATATCGATCCCATAACATACCATTAAAATTCTCATATTTATCATCCTTCAATCACTTATATGATTATATATCATGATTCACATTTTCATTTCATATTCATTATATCATTTCACGCTAAATCCCTTGATCACATCCGTAGGTTCCTAGTATAGGTTTCTCCGACTACATTCTCTCTCTCTCTCTCTCTCTCTCTATATATATATATATATATATATATATATATATCGGTTTCCATTTTATAATTGCGGGGGTGCTATACGCCATACACCCGACTTCCCCCGTAGATATCAATCTACTCACCTGCGAAACTCCTTGTTCAGTCGTAGTCGATGTGCTTCGTCGTCTCGGAATCCACGCGAAGGTACCTACTTCCGGAAAACCGATATGGCACACGATGTGCTCATAGGTTAGAACCTATAGCCTACGCATGCAAAAACAACTAAATAACCCTCGTCGTTGACGTACAAACGTCCAAACGACCAAATACGATATCAAACACCAAAACCCAAGTTCAGAAATCGCAAAACCCGTAATCAACAACTAAGGAAATCTATCCCAGATTTTACCCTAGGTCAAACTAGAACATTTTGCATATAGGGTTGCTCTAGATATCAAATAAGGAATCCATGGACCAAAAATCAACGCTTTTCACTCCGACTTGGCCGCAATTTGCGGACCTAGGCAATTAATCTGCGACCTGGACATGGGCTATAGGACTCGGGTTTCTATGATATGTTCCTATGTGCCTGCACGTCTCTCTGTAATGGCAACTTATTTTATAGGTCTCTCCGGTCATCCCAGATTCCAAAACATCATCACAATCTGTCACAATTCCAATGTCGGGAAATTCTAAGTTCCGGTTTTGGGTTCTAGTGTTCTAGTATTGGCCATAAATCATCACATAAGGTTTGCAAACACACAGTACACCTCAATCTACCACTCACTAGTCCAAACATCCACTAAACTTCAAACTAGAAATTTCTAAGATCGCTAATCTACACTAAATCGAACTCTAAACTAAACTAGAAAGTAAAGAACTAGTTACAAGGTGGGAAGTGAGTATTATACCTCATGAGAGCAACTCAAGAAAAACCCTAAATGCCCATAGTCTTCAAAATCCAAATTTGATTGGTCCAAAGGGTTTAGGATGAGGTGGGGATCATTTAAAGGGAATGGAGTATCGGGTTTTGGTGAAGAATTAGAGATGCTTTAATGGGGTAGAGGAGGTGGAGGAAAGAGGTGAGGAAGAAGAAGGAGGTGTTGAAGAAAATAATTGAAGATGAGATGAAGGAAAAAGTCAAGGGTGCCATACTCTCAACTCTCTCTCTCATTACATGCCTTGCCCCATCATTTGGTCCCTCTCTCTCTCTCTCCCCTCAATAATTCTCTCATGTCTTCTCTTTTCATTTCTTCTAAAAGTAAACCAAAAACACAAATGAAACAACAACATGCAACATGACATAGTGCACTTACCATGGAAAATGTGAAAAATACGAATTTGGCTTAAACGCGATTTGTAGTGCATTAATCAAGTTTAATTTAAACTTGCATATAATTAATTATAAAAATGCCAAAATCCGATAAATATATTTTTAAATGAACAAATCATTTTAATCACCAATTATTTCACAAATATTGGTATATATTTATACCATTTTACGAAAACCCCAAATTCGCAAATCGAATAGTTTTCGAGAAATATATTATTTTGATATTAAATTCCAAAAATAATATTTTATATTTCTGAAATGTTACAGTTCCCACCATGTATATTTACCTTGTATCTAGTACACTCCATCTACCATTTGTATATGTGATCTAGAGATTGGACAGTGAGGCTTGTATTATTTTGTTATCTGGTGTCGAGCTCATGTGAGCCGACTTGATGTTTTCTTATTCTTTCTTTTTATATGGTTTTTCATATGATTATGATATATCTTGCATGTGGTTGTGTTCCGCCATTCTGCAAAGAGCTAGCTCCCGCTTGGGGTTGCCTTTATTCATTAATTCTACGTATTCAATTTTTTTACCCATTTGGGGCCATTTTTTACAAAGGAAACTCTGCCGAATTTTCAGCAAACTTGATGCTTTTAAAACGCTTTGACGTAACTCTATTTTTTTTTAAATCACCTTTTAAAAAAACAAGTATTCTTCACTCTAATTCATTTTAACGGTTTAGATTTCTGGGCTTTGGCTTACTTAGATTACGTTATGCCTCTAGACGTTGCGTAATTTAAGTGCCAGTCACGTTCCACACATTCGGATCGTGACACTCAACGCCATGAGATGCGGGCCCGTTGCCTTCTAGAATCCGGCTATTCGAGCACTCCACCGCGGGGTAATCCTAGTACAGAAAAGAATAGAAATATATGTACAAGGTGTTGGATATAGTGCCCTCTAAGTCAATTATTGGATCGTAGGTACGTTATTGCAATGATTGAGTGAGGACCTATACCGATAGAACAGTCTTACTCGAGATGATAGTATGCTATCTGGTTTGTCTTTATCATCATGTATATGTTGATAGAGCCCATACGATTCTTGCTTGACTACCAGCAGTATGATGGCGATCATATATGTGGGAGCTGGGGTCTATAAGCACATCCTTAAAGTGTCCCTAGTCGTGGGAGTTTCGAGACAGGGCATCGATACTCCAGAGTAGACTAGTGTATACAGTCGAGACCCCGATGAGGGGCGGTGGCCGGTCTCACAAGCCACTAGGGTCAGTTGGATCACCTAAAATGTATACAGGAGCTCATTAGGTTATGAGTACACCGGACAGGACTAGCCGGGAACTTGCTGGTTGGTATTATACCTAGCGTCAGATAGCAGTTCCCTGGTGACATGTGTACAGGTTAGTTCATCGACCTGAGGTCGTCATTTGTCTCGTGTGAGTTCCCACTGTGCTTTGATTTATACCCTACCACGCTCAAAGGAGACGTGCAAACAGGTATATTTTGGGTACAGTCCCAAGCCATATGGAGGCAGTGAGCAGATCATCGGGAATTCGCCTCTCCCGGTATTGGGGGTGAGATTGCGCTGTGTTTAGGAGAGCCATTACATGAAATCCCTGGCCAGGGTAATCGAGATTTACTGGAAGGTATTCCAGTAGTAACTCAGGGTGTTATGGGCTGCTCTCTGACACGACTTATGCAGCTATTGGGGGTCTGACGTTTACCGGCCCCTAGGCCTAATATGCGATACTCATAAGACGAATGGACCGGATTGTATGGATATTGTCACTGTCAGGCTCAGTAGGGTTTTTAGATGAGTTCGCTCGTCAGCTTCCCTTCCAATCAATACATAGGCAAACCGTTACGTACAGCTTGTACCACTGACGTGCTAGAGGTTATACCCAGTGCCAGTGTATTGATGAGTCATTAGAGTCCCCCACAGACAGTTTCCTAAGTTCGGGCGAAACGTTGTAGATGCCGTATGATATTATGGCAGGGTTCGGAAAAAGCACGTGCGTTTTCGCACGTGTCATTTTTCGGGCAGATAATACTGGTGGGCTTTGGTTTAAGCCGGATCCGAGTATTATACAGTGTAGATATAATATCTTTATCTCAGTTGCATTTGCATTCGGTCGTAATACAAATACGGGTGTGTTTATACCGTTACGAGGTTATCCTGAAACTCGTTTCGGGATTGCTTTTGGAAGTTGCCAGTTTCCTGTTTTCTATCACCTGTATTTGACATTCGGTTAAATGCGGATTTATCTTTTCGTCCTTGGGTGAGTCATGTGGTGAGTCGGTTTTCTAGAAGGTTCTAGAGAGGGTGACAAGGCATGTGAGTCATTAGTTCATTAATGGTGCATTTAATGACAAGGTGACTAGGTTAATTGTGATTGGTTTGCATTTAATGATTTTAGTGATTCATGCTTTGATGTTTTGTTATGATAAGGATGAATGCTTATTGTCACCACTTGATGTTCCTACACTCACCCCCTTGCTTCATTTTAAATGGCCGGCCACATTAGTGAGAATGGGATTGATTGATTTTGAGAAAAAGATACAAGAAATTTAGTGTATGGAAATTTCATATTGTTCAATTTCCATTTACCCGATTCCAATTGGCAACTTCATTAACCGTTCGTCCATAGATTTGGACGTAACGAGACAAAGTGTTCTACTCATTCTCTACATCAATCTTGGTCGTCTCTTTTAGCAAACTTGACGCTCGAGTTATCTCGGTTGAGAGGCGGGAGCCCGTTTAAACATCCGTCGACGTGGTGCCACCTGGACGACGAGACTGGAGTTTCAGAAGATCGAAGCCGCCGCAACAAAGCGTGGGATGATGGTTAAAGACCGAAGGACTCGGATCGTTCGGTATAACAATTTTACCCTCTTCACACAATGTTAGTTTAGCTTTAATGGCAGATCCGGGTTATAGTATGCGATAGCGCCAGTCGTAAAAGTTTTTGCTCCGCATATTGGCGTCTGTTAGACGGACGGGGCGCTACCGTAGACTTACAGTGGTATCAGAGCCTCACCATTAAGCTTTACTAACATGTGCTAACGTGTTTAAAACATCGATCGAACGGATTTTCGCGAAACTACAATTTTCTGTTCTAAGTTTCTGTCGATTTTTAATCTGGTCTAAAAATTATTTGACATATCAAAGAAAACTAAGCAGGCTATTCTTAGCACACTGGTGAAATTTGGTCACATGATCCCACAAAACGGCCGCAGATCCGCGGCCGAAACCAGGGTTAGGCCGCGGATCCGCCGCGCTTTTGTGGGAACAGTGCGCCAAATTTTTCCAGTGAGTTTACCATGGGAAATTGTGGTTTTTAGTATATGTCTTTTGGGCCCAAACTTTGTTACTATACAGCAGATGTTTGCATGGCCCACTTCGGGAAATTTAGTCGATCGAAATTTTAAACATGTTAGTTTTACAGTACTTACTCTATATCTCCGACCGAGAATGTCATTTGATCGGTAAACCGCGTCTGACTGCTATAGTTCTTTTAGACGGGTTTGCGAACATGACATTCGCGTCGATGTTCTGTGTTTTGCTGTGATGTTGCGGATTTGTCGTGGTGGATAGCAGTGTGCAATGGTAGTGTTGTTTGGATTTATTTGTACATTTGATATTGCGGGGCGAGCGTCCAACATGTGGACTGCCGTCACTGCCTGTTTGTATAATATTCTTTTGGGGCACGACCGGGCTGAGGTCGATGTACCCGTTGTATATATTTATTTCTGTACTAGGTTTACCCCGCGGAGGAGTGCACGGATAGCCGGGTTCTGAAGGGCAACGGGTCCGTATCTCATGGCTTTGAGAGGCCAAGGGACCTCACTCTAGAATTGGCAGACTATTCGCCGCACTCGTAGGGGGTACAGGTTGACCCAAGAAGGGGTGCTCAATTTACCGGATTCCGTGAAGTGCCGGGTGTTCCATTCACTATGTTGTGGGGACTACCTCGTTTCAGGTTTTGGCGGGTAACTTGCCGCACCCGTAGGGTTCTAGGTTTCATTGCACCGGCTATCCACACGACCAGGGGAACGCCGGGTTTCAGTAGCGGCTCTGTGAAACCCGGGGATCCCAGATTATCTGTATTGTTCTGTGATGCTTATTACTTTTCTGTATTGTTGCATATTATCATGCCTGGAGCGATTATTGTATATTAGTCTATATACTATTAGATGTTGTATATGTTTTACACCTGCGCTAGTCCAGCCCCCGCTCTGTCGTTAGTTAAGTAACCTAACAGGTGATGACAGGACCCAGTGACGAATGCGGATGGCATATACGTACATTTTATTTTCGTTCTTCTCTGGTGTGATTGATTGATAGGACTGCATTGATTTTTATCAATGCAAGCATAAAACAAACCTATATTTGATGTTGTTAGAACAAATTTTAAAAGGAGTTATTACAAAGACGTTTCCTTTTGTTTTGCATAGTGATATTCAGTTAGAATATCCTGCACCTCATCCGACGAGGCAAGGGCCGAGATCCCTTCACCGGGAGTGACCCCTTGGGCAGAAGTTTGCATCAGGGTAATAACTTCTATATAATCGATTACAAGTTGCTTTGCATCACGGTATTCAGTTGGAATATCCTGCACCTCATTCTACGAGGAAAGAGCCGAGATCCTTTCACCGGGAGTGACTTCTTTAGCAAAAGGTTTTCGCTACTATATTTTTTATAAAATTCTATCAGATTCCTTCAACGAGATCAAGTTCATTACGTTAAAGGTTTTTCGCCAAAAACCAGCCGTAATCCTCCGTCGTTTCTTATGGATGGTCAATAGTATTCAAGCTATATTTGTTGGCCTACGTCAAGGCATATTGTTTGGTAGCTGTTGGGTATTCATTTGTTGCACAGATAGATGCATTAGTTTAGGACAGACGTACAGCCTTGTTGGCCTACATCAAGGGCATGTACGATGACCAAAATTAATCAGGACAACAACGGGTAGAACTTGACATGTGGCTTATGATTTGTTGGCCTATGTCAAGCTCATAAGTGCATGGGATAAAAATTATATCGGGAGTTTCAAACATACAGGAAACTTACCAGACTTGCGCATACCTTCTGGAGTGTGTTAACTTGAGTGGCTTCCATCAAGTTATCATGTGATGATAGTTGGATCCCGATTCCCACTGATGAGTTGGTTTACTCTTCGGGTGATCCCGACTAATTCTTCTTTCAGGTTTGGAGGAGAATTTGAGATTACAGTGGGAGGTTTCCAGATTAAATAAATTGATAACCATTCTGATCTAGGTTAGAGTGCACGCAGAGTGTTTCTTTTCTCTCTCTCTTTGGCAGCGACTTTTGACCGACCCTAGACTATAACTCAGTGACCAAGTTGACCGAACCCTCTTAAAATACTGGCTTTTGGATTGTCTAAAGTTTCATAAGTCATTACCGCTCCTTCTTTTACCCTTTGTATTTCTCAGAACACCCCGTATTACTATGGACATCCACTTCCATTGGATAGATCCATCGTATGGTTATATACGAACTCGGAGGGATTTCTTCGAGGATGGATCCAGGTTCAGGAGAAATAGAATTGGTTTATTCAGTTGTCTTTTATTATCACCTTCTCTCAGGTTGCGAGGGCTCCTTAGTTTAGGAGAGTACACCTATTACGCTTATTGAATAGTCTTCTTCCAAACCATAGGCAGGTGCCGAAAGGTAGGGAATGAAGAAAACCAATTATCCTAAGTAGTGTGTACAGAAGGTAATAACTAAAGACAAAATAAAGGGATTAGAAAGAGGGCAAAATAAATTGCGACTGTTATCATTCGCGACCAAACCGCGTACCTCATCGCCACTCCTACATCACCTTTTTATTTCTCCAGAACAACCCGTATCACTGCGAATATCTAATTCCATTGGATAAATCCATCGTATAGTTATATACGAATTCGAAGGATATTTTTTCGAGGATGGATTCTGGTTCAGGAGAAATGGGTATAAGGTTTATTCAGTTGTCTTTTATCATCATCTTCTCTCAAGTTGCGAGTACTCCTAGGTTAAGGAGGGTACACCTATTATGCTTACTGGATATTCTTCTTCCAAACCATAGGCTGGTGCCGAACGGTAGGAAGGAAGAAAACCACTTAGCCTAACAATGGTGTACCGAAGGTAATGACTAAAGACAAATAAAGGGATTTGGAGAGATGGCAAAGAAATATACGGTTACACTCATAAATTGGATTATGGAAGATGCATTACTAAGAATACCAGGATATCCCTACGAAATATATTTATGTTTCATATTCACTGTGCATTGTTAATAGAAAACTGATTTCCCGGTTGGATACTTACTCCAGGGTATGTATTTACCAGGTATGATTCTCACATCTGTATAGTTTTACAGATAATGAGTGGGAGTAAGTTATTGGGAATTAGGTGATCATCCTCATTATATCGGAATTCGTTGTAATTGGTGATATTTGAGGAAATCGCCTGGGCACAGTTTTCAACCTATGATGCACAAGTTTTGAGTTATTCAACTCAGTGGACTTATACAGAGTATTGTATGTTGTCCAGTGTCCATCAGGACAAAGGGGTTGGTCCTCGTACTATATTCTGTTTATTTGTAACTTCTCTAGTTTTTAGACAAGTGTTTCGTAGAAATACAATGTCTAAGTATTGAGAAGTTGCGGGTATAAGAATAAAGTAGAGAACCAGGTGTCGCAAGTATCGGGATTCTTCAAAGAAATCAAAGATGTAGATACTTGTGATTGGTATTCAGTTGATAGTAATAGTTTTGAGAAACTTGTTTTTTTTCAGGTTACTCATAAATGGATGGATTCCTAAGTTGAGTAATGCTGATTAGCCTCTCTCCATTAAGATGATATGCACTGGAGACAGCTGCATGATTTGAATCTGGTTCCAATTAAACAAGTGCCAAAGTTTCTATATTGGATATAGAATGGTTAATATCTTAATGATGTTAAGGTACGGGGAGTTGTCCAGCTTATGCTTAAAACCAGACACTGGATAACTCAAGGCACGTTTCTATAATGGCAGTTTGCGGGTTGACCCTAGCTTTGACGAGGGTTGATTTTCTACCATCTGGGAGATCAATAGTGATATTGTTCTTGACTCGCCACAGTTTTCATAAAATGGATCTTTTCAAAAAACAATAGTGGGAGTATGGTAGAACTGGAAGTGATTCCATAACCACAAACGATTACGGAAAGTTTAATAGGACCTATATATTCAATCAGGCTTGACATTCCAATAGCCACTCCTCAGATATGGTGGGTAACCTCAGGCACCGGAGAGGTACTCCGGTAGCCTCAATGACGGTGACAGGGAGGTTCTTGTTTAACCCAAACTTGACACTACTGTTGTTCCAGACTATGAGACGCGGCAGGAGGATAAGTATAGCGTCGTTCTAAACGAGTTTTAGAAGTTCACGTATATATTATTCTGCCAGAGGGTTGTCGTAGTCAGTGGGAGCAGCGGAAGCATAGTGGGCAAGTAGCTAGTATCTATAGGCTTGAGCAAATATAGCAGAGATAGATCATCTAATTTTGATATGACAGTCATAGGTTTGACTTCATCAGAATAGGGGATGGATCTATTAAGAAGGTAGTAGGGTGTAATGTCCTGGTATTTGATGACATACACAGTGTAGGAAGTGAAATTCCTATACTACAATCGGTTGTACTTTGGTCGTCACACAACTGTTTCTCCACAAAGGACATGGATATAATATTTGACATTCTGGTTTCTAGATCTATGGTTTTAGATCTAGATTTGGGTAGTTTCCCAATGTGGGTACTTTGACAGTATTCTAATAGTATTTTAGAATAGATGACTCCTGGCATGGTGGTATACCAACAGGTGATGGAGTCACCCTCTCCAAAGGTGTCTTACAGACTAAAGGGGAGAGGGACATACATGATTGGCAGATCACTTTCTTAAGCAATTGAGTCAATCGTGAGATGTCAAGTACCACACCAGATGTCGTTGTTGCACTAGATGCGATAAGTTTATATTAATCCAATCCTGAAGAAACATACGGAAGCAGTTATAGAACATAAGTACATGTTCTACAGCTTTGATGACGACAGCCTCCTTCGGGAGACGGTTATTATTCCAGGCTTCACAGGTGACCTGGATGACATGGTGATTATCTGAGTTATAGTTTTCCCTCAGACAACGGACAGTATTATGGACAGATAGTCCAAGAGGATACTGTGGGAGGCATAGTGCTGGAAACTGATTAATTTCAGTTATCGATACAGTCTAAGATGTTTGGATTTGGAGTTCATTTATGAACTAAGTCCCATCAGATATCCAGACATATTCTAAGACAGGTATTACTCGATTCGGGAGATGGTTTTCTCCGCGAACTTGATTATAAGAGAGACATAGAAAGAAACATCAGGGCGGATCCACTCACTGAGGCTATTTCTCGAACACAATAGTTTTGCAAACGAGCTTTGTGAAACTGATTAGTAGAGAAGTTGGATGCTCGGTATCACACGAGCTGTGAGTACGGGACATCACAATAATTAGCCTTAAGTGCAAGTGGGAGACTGTTGGATATAGTGCCCTATAAGTCAATTATTGAATCGCAGGTACGTGATTGGAATGATTGAGGGAGGACCTATACCGATAGAACAGTCTTACTCGAGATGATAGTATGCTATCTGGTTTGTCTTTATCATCATATATATGTTGATAGAGCCCATACGATTCTTGCTTGACTACCAGCAGTATGATGGCGATCATATATGTGGGAGCTGGGGTCTATAAGCACATCCTTAAAGTGTCCCTAGTCGTGGGAGTTTCGAGACAGCACATCGATACTCTAGAGTAGACTAGTGTATACAGTCGAGACCCCAACGAGGGGCGGTGGCCGGTCTCACAAGCCACTGGTGTCAGTTGGATCACCTAAGATGTATACAGGTGCTCATTAGGTTATGAGTACACCGGACAGGACTCGCCGGGAACTTGCTGGTTGGTATTATACCTAGCGTCAGATCGCAGTTCCCTGGTGACATGTGTACAGGTTAGTTCATCGACCTGAGGTCGTCATTTGTCTCGTGTGAGTTCCCACTGTGCTTTAATTTATACCCTACCACGCTCAAAGGAGACGTGCAAACAGGTATATTTTGGGTACAGTCCCGAGCCATATGGAGGCAGTGAGCAGATCATCGGGGATTCATCTCTCCCGGTATTGGGGGTGAGACGCGCTGTGTTTAGGAGAGCCATTACATGAAATCCCTGGCCAGGGTAATCGAGATTTACTGGAAGGTATTCCAGTAGTATCTCAGGGTGTTATGGGCTGCTCACTGACACGACTTATGCAGCTATTGGGGGTCTGACGTTTACCGGCCCCCTAGGCCTAATATGCGATACTCATAAGACGAATGGACCGGACTGTACAGATATTGTCACTGTCAGGCCCAGTAGGGTTTATAGATGAGTTCGCTCGTCAGCTTCCCTTCCAATCAATACATAGGCAAACCGTTACGTACAGCTTGTACCTCTGACGTGTTAGAGGTTATACCCAGTATATTAATGAGTCATTAGAGTCCCCCACAGACAGTTTCCTAAGTTCGGGCGAAACGTTGTAGATGCCGTATGATATTATGGCAGGGTTCGGAAAAAGCACGTGCGTTTTCGCACGTGTCATTTTTTGGGTAGATAATACTCGTGTGCTTTAGTTTAAGCCGGATCCGAGTATTATATAGTGTAGATATAATATCTTTGTCTCAGTTGCATTTGTATTCGGTCGTAATACAAATGCGGGTATGTTTATACCGTTACGAGGTTATCCTGAAACTCGTTTCGGGATCGCTTTTGGAAGTTGCCAGTTTCCTGTTTTCTATCACCCGTATTTGACATTCGGTTAAATGCGGATTTATCTTTTCGTCCTTGGGTGAGTCATGTGGTGAGTCAGTGTTCTAGAAGGTTCTAGAGAGGGTGACAAGGCATGTGAGTCATTAGTTCATTAATGGTGCATTTAATGACAAGGTGACTAGCTTAATTGTGATTGGTTTGCATTTAATGATTTTAATGATTCATGCTTTGATGTTTTGTTATGATAAGGATGAATGCTTATTGTCACCACTTGATGTTCCTACACTCACCCCCTTGCTTCATTTTAAATGGCCGGCCACATTAGTGAGAATGGGATTGATTGATTTTGAGAAAAAGATACAAGAAATTTAGTGTATGGAAATTTCGTATAGTTCAATTTCCATTTACCCGATTCCAATTGGCAACTTCATTAACCGTTCGTCCATAGCTTTGGACGTAACGAGACAAAGAGTTCTACTCATTCTCTATATCAATCTTGGTCGTCTCTTTTAGGTAACTTGACGCTCGAGTTGTCTCGGTTGAGAGGCGGGAGCCCGTTTAAACATCCGTCGACGTGGTGCCACCTGGACGACGAGACTGGAGTTTTAGAAAATTGAAGCCACCGCAACAAAGCGTAGGATGATGGTTAAAGACCGAAGGACTCGAATCGTTCGGTATAACAATTCTACTCTCTTCACACTATGTTAGTTTAGCTTTAATGGCAGATCCGGGTTATAGTATGCGATAGCGCCAGTCGTAAAAGTTTTTGTTCCGCATATTGGCATCTGTTAGACGGCCGGGGAGCTACCGTAGACTTACACAAGGGTGACATCGACCTCAACCCGGTCGTTCCCCAAACAAATAATATACAAACTGGCAGAGATGGCAGTCCACATGTCAGACACTCGCCCCGTAATATCAAATGTACAAATGAATCTGAACCGTACGACTATCATTGCACATCTAGCTATCGACCACGACAATCCAACCACAACCTCAGCACAACACAGACATCAACGTAAATGTAATGTTCGCAAACCCGTCTAAAAGAACATATAGCAATTAGACGAGTTGTGCTGCTCTAATGACATTCATGGTCGCAGATAAATGTACTGAAAACTTTTAAATAGTGTTAAAAATAGCGACTTCGAAATACCCCGGATTGCTCCCAAACAAAAAGATAACATAATATCCAACCTGGGAATAATCAAACAATACTCAAAAACCAATATTCTAGAGACGATAACACACACAAAAATTCAAGTCTCAAGTTCAAAGAAGGACCGGCCAAGCCGGTTATTTGCTTGATCATGCCGGCAAAATTTTGGCATTTAGGGCTTGTTTTTTGTGTGTGTTCTAGTTACTACATAAATAGCCTTTTGCAATTGTTTAAAGAAAATTAGAAGACTAGAAAAACTCGACAAAAACTGGAATATTTGGGGTATTGTTTCGGAGTTGTTTCGGTTTCGATACTTTAACATCGTCTAAAACAGCTAGTATGGGGTTAATGGGCTGTCTCAGATACCATGTTGTATTATGCCAGCGCTCTGACCATCAAACCGTGGCCGTTTGAGGAACAAAAATTTTCAAAACTGGCGCTAGAACAACCTGAAATACGAATCGACCATAAACCCTAAAGCTAGCAAACTATAAAGAGAGGAATGAAGAATGGTTATACCGAATGATCCATGTCCTTCGGTCTTTAACCATCATCCCAAGCTCCTAGAGGCGTCCATGATCAAGCTTGATCTCCGGTCTCCCTCCATCAAAGATGATCTACCTGAGGATTTGTGTTTCGAGCTCCAACCTCATAGCCGAGGAAACTAGGGTACCTAGTTTGTTAAACTAGATAGTCTAGAGGATGTAGAATCTAATGATTGATTAACTTGTCTCTAAACACTCTAGGTTTCTCAACACATTAGACTTGAAGGGTGGAGATAGAAGAAGAATCTTGAGGATGAGAGTGTGAGGCAACTCAAGAAAAATGGCTAAGTGTTGTGTGATATGCTGTGAGCAATAAATGAAGCAACCAATAAATATCTCAAGTCTCCAAAATATCTTAGGACCTCAAAATATCTTAAGTCTCCAAAATATCTCACAACAAAACAAAATATCAAGCATTCTAGAATAGTAACCATGAGTCACTACTAAGCCATGCTACAATAAATGCAATAAACGCCTCATCCTCTCCACTTCATTAACCATTTAATCCTAAGTAGTTAAAACTAAATGAAGTGGCATCTTCTAGAAGCACCTTTTAATAAATTACAAGAATATCCCTTATCCGTATATAATACCCGTATCCGTATTCCGAAAAATACGAATACAAAGAGACGAAATAATCCAACAATATAATACTAGAATCCGGCTTAAACCAAAGCCCACTAGTATTATCCGCCCGAATCATGATACGTACATAAGTGCACATATATGATCGAACCCTGCCATAAAACCATACGGCCTCTACATTGTTTCGCCCGAAGCAGACAAACTCTCTGTGTGGGACTCTAAAGACTCGTCAATACGCTGGCAGTGGGTTTAACTGTACGGTTACCCTAACGCCCTAGCCATTATCTGTGGCTGTTTGCGGAACAAAAATTTTCTTACCAAAGTAAAAACGACGGTAGAATAAACCATTAAACCGAATCTTACCATAAACCTAACAAGCTAAACTAGAAAAGCTATCTACTATGATAAGAAAGCCTCACCGAACGATCCAAGTCCTTCGGTCTTCTTTCTTTATCATGTGCTCCTAGTGGCCATGTTGAACAAGCTTGATCTTCACTTCTTGCTCCATCTATATTCCGCGATCGATCTTGCTCTCTGGTCCTCCTTTGTCGTAGATGATCCACCTGAGGGCTGTGATCCATGGCTCTAGCTCCTAACTAAGTAACTAAGGAGAAACTAGAGAACTTTGGATGCTAATCCAAGAACTCTAGGATGTAGTGTGAGGTTCTATGTGTTTTACTATCTTTATGTTGCCTCCTCTCTTGTTTCTCAACACATGAGAGTGTAGAGAGGAGGAAGATGATGATGGTTATGAAGCTCAAGAGAAGGAGAAGGAGGTGAAGCAAAAATGGCGAAAGCAAAAAAATGAGCAACCATGAGAGAGAAAATATCTCACTTAGGTTTTGTATATCAATATCCATGAATAAAGAAGCCCAACCATGTTTCAATAGTTGTCACAAATGAATAAAGAATTCATTTGTCAACTATTGAAGCCATGGCTATCACCATACCTCTCTCTCATTCACTTTACACCTCATTTCCATTTATGAATAAATGAAAAATCCATGATGAGGTGTCCACCTTCTAGAATGTTATCCATAATAAAATACGGATTAGAGTCTACAATATATACATACCTACATTCGGATAAAAACACGAATGCCCAAAGAGATAGAATAACACGAAAAACGTAATACTAGAATATACATATCGAAATACATACATGTAAATTATCAAATCAATACTTGATTTAATAATCCGACTCAAACTCGAGCCGGCTAGTATTACCAACTGTCCGATCGAAAGTCCGAGTACAAAATACATCAATCGATCGGAACACTGCATATATCCAATATGGCCACTACATTATTTCGCCTTAACCAGGGAAACACTATGTGTGTGACTCTAAAGACTCGACAGTATGCCAGCAGTGAGTTACTGGATAAATCCATAACCACAAGCACGTCAGCGGCACCAGCTGTACGTAACAGCTACCCGGGTACCAGTCGAAAAGGAAGGCCGGCGAGCAAACTCATCCGGATCCCTATTGAGCCTATCCGTGACAATCTCCGTACAGTCCGGTCTCTTCGTCTGAGAGTATCGCATACCGAGTCTAGGGGTAGTAAACGTCAGACCCTAATAACCCGATAATTCGTGCTGATGCGGTTCAGGACCAATCCGGGAAACTAATGATCAGCCTATCAGTAAATCCCAACAGCCTTATCCAAGGCCTTATGGTCCTGACCAATCGAACACAGTGCGATATCGACTCCCTATATTGGGAGAAACGAATCCCCTACAATCGCTCACTGCCTCCATGTGGCTCGGGACTATACCCAACCAAAACCTGTTTGCACGACTCAGTAGATCCACGGTAGGGTAGTGATCAAAGCACAGTGGGAACTCAAACGAGACAAATGACGATCTCAGGTCTAAAGACTAACCTGTACTCATGTCACCTGAAAACTTCCATCTGACGATAGGTATAGTACCATCTAGAAGTTCTCGACGAGTCCGTCCGGTGTACTCACACCCAGTGAGCACCTGTATACGATCTTAGGTATGAAAGACCAATGGTTGCGGGACCATACCATCTCTCCTCGTCGGGGTCTAGAAATGTAGACACTAGTCTACTCCAGAATATCGATGCCCTTAAGGATGTGCGTACCGACTACCCAGCACCCACAAGTATGATTGCTATCATAACGCAGGTCATCTAGCAATGATCCTACGGGCTTTATCAACATGTATGAAAGATACGTAATAGCAAGTAAAACATATGTACATGTTAAGATAAAGGAAAACCAGATTGCATACTATCATATCAAGCAAGACTGTCATGTACATATATATGTCCAAGCATCTACATGTATACATATACAATAATGGCCTCTAGGGAATACATATCCAACAATCTCCCACTTGCACTAAGGCCATATATATTGGCATACCGAATACCCAACTTCTGCTCTAAGGCTAGCTATTGGCGTACCGCGTACCCAACATCTCAAAAAGTCTCTCGAACTGTGCTTGAGGAAGGGCCTTGGTGAATGGATCCGCCGTGTTGTTTTTTGTGTCCACTCTCCGTATCTCGATCTCCTGGCGATCAACGATCTCCCTGATCAGGTGATACGGCCTCAAGATGTGCCTGTATTTCTAATGGGACCGTGGTTCCTTCGCAAAAACCATAGCTCCATTGTTGTCATAATACAAAGGTATTGGGTTAATAATGGATGGAACCACCTGAAGTTCAGTAATGAAATTTTTAATCCAGACAGTTTCTTTTGCGGCGCCATTAGCAGCAATGTATTCAGCCTCCATCTTCAATTCTGCGACTGTAACATTTCAGAAAATATAAAATATAATTTTTGGGAATTTAATATTAAAATAATATATTTCCCGAAAACTGCCCGATTTGCGAAATTAGGGTTTTCAAAAAAGGGTATAAATATATACCAATAATTGTGAAATAAATAGAAATTAAAATGATTTATTCATTTAAAAATATATTTAAAGGATTTGGCATTTTTAAAATTTATTATATGCAATTTTGATAAAAACCCGATTAGTGCACTGCTAATCGCGATTAAGCCAAATCTGCATTTCTACAGTTTTTCGTGGCCAGTGCACCATGTAATGCGATGTGGTGATTATATGTTGTGTTCTTGTGATATTTTAGGTATTTTGTGACTTGGGTTTTTAATAAAAAGAAAAGGGTAAGAAGAGAAAGGGTAAAAGGTTAATATTGAGAGAGAGTGAGTGGAAATATGAGAGGAGAGAGAGAGGGGCTGCCTCATTTTATCCTCCCCCATCATTTTCTTCTTATTCTTCTTTCTCTCTTCCCTCCACCTTCACCCCATGATATCATTTGAAATCCTTGATTAAAACCGTAATTCCCTTTCACAAAAATTGATCCCCTCTACACCCTCTACACATTGGACCAAGAAAAGTGAGATTTCGACAACCTTGAGGAGCTAGGGTTTTTCTTGGGTTTTCCAAGTAAGGTTATTTCATCACTCTTAGCATAGTTTTTCATTCACTTTACCTTTCATGCAAGTTTAGAGGTGAAATGGTGATGTTTAGTGAACCTTGGGAAACCCTAGTAAAGGTTTTGAGTGTTTGTTTGAAAATCTGGTGATGTTATGTCTGTTAACTAGACTTGGGGGCTGTTTAATGACCTGGACCAGAGCTTAGAAACCCCAAAACATGGATTTAGAAACCCCGACATTGGATAAATGTGTGAATTGTGAGGGTATTTTGGAATCTGGAGCAACCCCGGGACACTTGAAATAATTTTGCAATTACTGGGAATCGTGCAGGCACCTAGGAAGCTACCACTAAGACCTGAGCCCCAACCCCTGCACTAGTGCCACAGATTTATTCAATCTGGCCGTAATTTGCGGCCAGGGTAGGTTAGAATTGATCCGTATTTGTTCTGGGGTCCCTTTAGATGTAAATTAGGCCCTCCATATATGCAGCATTGACAAATTCGGCTTAGGGTAAAATCTGGGACCATTACCATGAGTTGATGCATGGTTTTACGACTTCGTTTTAACTTGATTTTGGTATTTGATATTTTGTTTCCGTCATGTGGCGTTTGTACATCTACGACCAGGGTTAATTGTCGTGTTTTGCACGCAAAGTTATAGATTTTGACCTATGAGTGAAACGTGTGCCGTTTTGGTTTTTCCGCCTTGATTTTTAATACGCATTGTGATTGTTTATTATTGTAGGTACCTTCGCATGGATTCCGAGGCGACGGAGCGTGTCGTCTTCGATTTCGGCGAGCGAAGACCTGGTGAGTGGGTCTATATCGACGGGGGAAGTCGGGTGAATGGCGTATAGCACCCCCGCAAAGTTTTGATGGAAAACTGATTTATAGAATATGGTTAGGAAACCTAGATTAGGAAACTAGGGTTAGAATGAAGATAGCTATGAAACTATATTAGGAACTAGAGGATAGTTTGAAGTGATATGTTACGATTATTATAGGATGACGGAATTTGAGGACGACGTTTGTCGATATTGCCAACTCGGACATATGATAGTTACGTATACCTTATAGCTTTAAGCTGATGATTTACTTTATGCTGCATTCATGATATTAGCATTGCATTACTCATACCTGTGATAGTACACCTGCACCATTATTGATGATGCATATGTTACACGTACACTAATTGTAGGCTCACACACTTCATCATCGATAATTGCCATGTCACTACACAGTAGGATTGCTGCATCATGACATGACTCTTTGCATAACATGCTTGCGTATATACTTTGATATATCCATACTTGCGCACATACACCTTGTATATTCATATTGGTGCACATATACATTGACATATCCATATTTGTGCACATACACTGTAACACCTTAGGATGTGTTTAGTGGCTAATTATACTTTAATATATGGTTTTTAATAAAAAGTTTACCAAATTGATTTTCAAATATTTTATCAAATTTAATAAATATTTTTATTAGAATTTTCCTAGGCTTGCACACACTTGTGGATATAAACTAGGGTTAAAATGGGGTTAGACCATGATTAGCAACCATGGTGGACTAACCATTCTCCCTAAGCTAATTTAAAATTTTAATTAAGTGTGTGTTTCTTTTTTTTTTAAAAATAGAAATGATTTAAATTTAGTTGACTTGGTGAGAGGGGAGAGAGAGAGGGAATGGGCATCATGGCCTTGCCCATGCTCTCATTTAATGAAGAGAGAGAGGGGGGGTTGACTAGCATGGTTATCATTCTTTTTTTCTGCTAAACTCTTTTCCTCACAACTCTCTCTCACTCTTAGTCACACACATGCACACACACCAGCAGCTGCAGCAGCAACAGCAGAAGAAGCAACAACAGCAGAAAATGCAGCTGCAAGCAGCAACAACAGTAACAACATGGAGCAGCAGCAACAGAAGCAGGAGCGGCTCCAGCAGCATCAGCAGTAGCTCCAGCAGCAGCAGCTCCAGATCTTCTTCCTCTCCTCCTTCTTCTGCTTCCTAGGGTCGAGAGTAAGGTATAAAATCTGAGCTCAATTCCTTTTGCTAAGCTTAGGTGTTAAATAACTTCGGTTAGTGTCAAATGTGCGTTTTGTGTTTAATATGGTGATTGGTGTGTACTTTTGGTTAAGTGATGTTAGAATGGTAAGACTAATTTAGTTCAGTGTTGTTAGGGCCACTTAAAGCTAGCTTAACCCCAGATTTCACTAAAATACCCTAGGTTTCCATTCTGTGCAAAATATAACGTTTTTAAGACAAAGTTAGCCTTTCTGTGATTTGCTTATGACCCGGCTCCTTCAGAGAAAATCTAGGAAAACTTGAGCATGTGTACTAGGTCTAGACCACCCACACGAAGCACGAGCCCTAGATCCCACAATCTGGCCGCCAGTTAATTCGTTCTGGCCGCAAATTGCGGCCAGGTAGAAGACTTGGGTGCTGGGGTTTTGGCTGGTGGAATCTGCTATATATTCTAGTGGTGTGGTATGTGCAATTTTGTAAGTTTTCACCTGTGTCAAAATCTAGGACGAAATATCATTTTTTCATTACGTTTTGTTTGCGCGACACGTGTGATACATGAGTGGGTTCTGTGTTACAGCGTATCGCGACGTGTCGGGGTAGTTTTAGACACGTATACACACGTTTCAGCGTATCGGACACACGCGCGTTTAGTTCATGACGCGAGTTTCTCGTTTGATTTCGATATCACGTTTTGCGAGATATTTTGCTTATATGGATTCCTTATGTAAATTCCAGGTTCGCAGGCGGGTACGTCGGACGCCGCAAAGAAAGGGAAGCAGGTGGTCGGCTACGCTTAGCACGCGACCAGGTGAGTAGATTTAACATCTACGGGGAAATCGCCCGTATAGCGTTAAGCGTCAGGGCGTGATAGGATATTTAGTCGTAGATGTTCATATGGACTATTGTAGCATACCTTCTTGTTGCATATAGAATTGGTAGTAATAACACTGCACTGTCACTAACGGTTAAAGCTGCATGAGCACCATTTGTATGTTGCACTCACACCGTTAGTGATTGCCATGACACTTGCACTATAGGATCTCTACGAATTACATATCGTTTTGATTGCCACATCATTGATGATTGTCATGACTTGTCGCATACACACATATATTGATATCTTCATACCAGTGCACATGCACACTGTATATTCATACCAGTGCACACATATATTGATATCTTCATACCTGCGCACATGCACACTGTATATTCATACCAGTGCACGCATATATTGATATCTTCATACTTGCGCACATGCACACTGTATATTCATACCAGTACACACATATATTGATATCTTCATACCTGCGCACATGCACACTGTATATTCATACCAGTGCACACAAATATAGATATCTTCATACCTGCGCACATGCATGCTGTATATTCATGCCAGTGCATACATATATTGATATCTTCATACCTGCGCACAGGCATGCTGTATATTCATACCAGTGTACACATATATTGATATCTTCATACTTGCGCATATGCACACTGTATTTTCATATTAGTGCTACACTCTTATTCGCGTATATATCCTTTTGCACATCCATACCTACATATGCTGCATACATGGATGATATCGATTTGATTTCATGAATAATAGGGACCGCATGAGAGATTTTCAAAACTGGATTCTTTTAAAAGTACGGTTTTCCATTTTTACTCTTAGTGTCATATGACACATTGCATGGATTTACGCATTGAGTTTGGATTTATGGGATTTCTGGATTTGAGAACCGTGGTATCATTTTAAGAAAATACGCATTATTTTAAAAACCCGGTTTCTCTTGATATGATATTTCAGTGCGTCCACCATGAGTTTTCTCGGTTCCAGAGAGCTTGTATGAGTATTCCTGATTCAAGGAGCGATAGGCACCGATTGCGGGTACATGGTGGACCCGGTACGGTACCCCAGGGCAAGAAAACTCGTATTGTTAGACGGTAAGCACGGCGGAGGGGATACTACCTACCGGTGATTGGTTGGACCTGGCGGTTATCCGGAGGATACCGACCAAAGTCGATAGATGGATACGGGACGACGCGTACTGCCGGAGCCGAGGGCCGATTCCGCAAACGGAGCCCGTGGGCCAATCCTGACGGACGGAACCCGATACTTGAGGATTTGCGTGTCGATGCTAGACACAACTATTTTATGAAATTTTGAGAGCCGATGTTGGGCACTCACGATTCTATGAGATTTACAGGATTTGAGGTTTGATGAGGATGACGGCGCCTGAGTTTTACTGGGATTTGTGTGTATTGATGGACAGCGATTATTTTCCAAGTTGACATTCTGTGTAGATGTTATTTATTCCCATGCTCAGCATTCAGTATTATACATCTCATCCTGTATCTGTAGTACCTGATAGAGTACACATGCTACGCACGATTATTGCATACCTGCTCACCCTATATAGGTGTTATTAGATTGCATTTTCTATGCACGATTATTGCATACCCTGCTTATCATATAGAGATTTTATTAGATCGCACTTGTTGCATGATTATTGCTCATCTAGCTCATCATATATATGTTATCTGTTATCATAGGTTAGAGTATCGCAGCACATGCATACTCGCGATTACCTTTATATGTTATCTACTATTCATGAGTTGGCAACTCACCCCTGTTGTGCCACAGTGTTTGCAGGTTTCCCCTCAGAGTAGTCGCGGCAGGCTGCTTCGTGCATCTTTTGATACAGATACCACTGTAGTTGGCGTGCAAGCCCTTTGCTGATAGGAGGGTTTTTGTGCCCGGTATCTGTTTATTTTTCCAGTTGTATATATCATTGTGTCTAGTATTCTCCATCTACTACTTATGTACTGACTTAGAGACCAGTTGTGAGGACGATATATATTATTTTGTACTCCGGAGTCGAGCTCGTTTTGAGCCGACTTTATTTATGCAGTTTTATATTTCATGTAGTCTTCACTTATGTTTACTCATTCTTCGCTACGGCGTCGTATATCATTATTGTGGTGATTGTTTCCGCCGTTAGGCATGATTGCTTCCGTTTGGGATGCATATTTCTTATTGTATATTATTTTACTCATATATTGCCTTGTACCCGATTTTGGGGCTAGTTTTTACAAGGGAAATGCTGCCAAAATTTTTAAGATTATAACTTGAACTTTAAAGAATTTTACTAAATTACTTAAGGTTTTCTAAACGTTTTAACAAATGTTTCTATTAAACGTTTCTAACACTCAATACTTTTAATGGTTTTGATTTCTAGGTTCGGCTTACTCAGTCGTGTTACGCCTGTACACGTTATGTGGTTAAGTGCCGGTCACGGGCCGAACTTTGGGTCGTGACAAAGTTGGTATCAAAGCGTAGGTTTTACCTTCGGAGTGTAGGATGATCCTGGTACGATGGAGTAGGTAGCTGAAGCAGAGTGGCGTAGCGTGCGTATATTCCACGGCATACTCGCGACACGGTACTCCGCCTAAGCGACCTTAGGACTTGTTGATTGAAATTCATTCATGATTGTATACATTCTTGTGATTCGATTTCTGTATCCTTATGGAATCCTATTTTCTTTTCAGCCATTATGCCGCCAAAGACAACGAGGGCGCAGAGAGCGGCCACGAGAGCCGAGAGTCGAGTTGACTCGTCCGAGACGAGGACTTATCCAGGTAGTACACCAGTTGTACCAGAGCAGACTGTTTCTCCTACGACAGATCAGATCACCATGCTAGGGGCCGGTATGCAGGAGATACGCCAGATGATAGGATCGCTAGTTGAGACGCTTCGAGCGCAGCGACCAGAGGTAGTTCCACCCGTTACGGGGACCGCGATGGTACCTACAGTACAGGCAGTTGACCCTACAGCCACGGAGGTGATTACGGTATCACTATCAGAGTTCATGAGGCTGAAGCCTCCGGTCTTCACAGGCACCAATGCAGCCGAGGACCCACAGTCTTTTATTGATAGGATGGCCCGGATATGTCGTTCCCTTAGATGCTCAGATGCGAGATGGGTAGTGTTCGCGAGCTTTCGCCTGGAAGGTCTTGCGCAGAAATGGTGTGAATCAATCGAGAAGGGCAGAGCAGCAGGTCTTCCTCCTATGACCTGGACCGAGTTTGTGACGGTATTTCTAGCCCGCTTCCTTCCCCAGAGTGTCAGGGATGCCCGAGCACGCAGATTCGAGTCCTTACGCCAGACGCCAGAGATGACAGTGGCAGAGTACGACGTACTGTTCACCGAGCTATCTGTTTATTCTCCATACCTAGTGGCTACTGAGGAGATGCTAGTCAAGAGATTTGTTCGAGATTTGCTTACCCCACTATTCCTTGCGATCAGCGCACAGCATTGCAAGACTTATGCAGCAGCTGTAGACGCAGCCCTATTAGTCGAGGAGCGCCTTGCAGAGACTTCGGTAGTTCCAGGGCCGAAGAGGGTTCGTACTGATACAGCAGCACAGGGACTTCCATTCAGACGCCATGATAGACGTCGTACAGGTGGCAAAGACTCAGGGCGAGGTCAGATGTTTAGCTCTTATCCCCAGGAGGGTCAGCAGTCATCGCGTGGATGCTTTGGATGTGGTAGTCCCCATCACTGCGTCAGAGATTGTACCGAGATACGCCGGAGGGAGCCAGCAGAACCGCATGTCACACTTCCACCTTCTCCACCCCAGAGGGCGTTGCCTATTGTACCTAATGTTGCTCCGCGTTACACTCATGCACAGAGAGGCCATGGTCGCGGAGGGTTTACTCATAGAGTACAGCCAGTTGCTAGTAGGGGACCGCCAGTTGCAGGCAGAGGACAGGCACGGGTTTTCGCATTGACGCATCAGGACGCACAGGCGTCGAATGCGGTGGTCTCAGGTACCCTATCAGTATGTTCTGTTGACACACACGTGTTGTTTTATCCCGGATCCACGCACTCATACGTTTCCACACACTTCGTACCGAGTTTGGGTAGAGAGTCCGGTTTGCTTGATCAGCCGCTTATTGTGACCACTCCTGTAGAAGGGTCGTTTGTTGCTAGGCATGGGTTCCGATCCTGTGTTGTCCGTATTGGCGAGAGAGAGAGTTACCTGTCGACTTGATCCTTCTTGGGATGTTGGACTTCGACATTCTTTTGGGCATGGATTGGTTAGCCACGTGCTATGCGTCTGTGGACTGCCGCGGGAAGATATTTAGATTTTGTTTTCCCGGCGAGTCGGCTTTTGTTGTGCAGGGGGACCGTGGTGTCGCCCCTCATATTTTGATTTCTTCTCTTCGCGCTGGACAGCTGTTGAGGAAGGGATGTCAGGGATTTCTTGTAAGTCCACGTTGCGACCCCCGGTTCTTACGGGGAGGCGGAAACGGTATAAAAATCAAATTTTTAGCGCAAAGGGAAACATGGACTAAGCAAAGTCGGGATCTTTAACTAAACTAAAACTAGCAAACTTTGCTAAAGAGAGTTAGCTACTCGGATGGAGATGGTTATACCTAAACTTGAACTCCTTCGTCTTCAAGCTCCGATGGTGGTTCGTTGGCTCCTTCTCGTTGTCTCCGTACGCCGAAGATAGATCCACTTGAAAGCTCCAACCTTTAGCTCCTTCTTCGTTCTTTGAAGAAACTAGTTCACTTGGTTTGCTAAACCTAGTGAACTAGAATGAGTAGAGAAGAAATAGAATGGGATTTTATCTATGGTTCTTGATTCTCAACTCATGAGACAAGAGAACCATAGATCAAGAGAGGGAGCAAGAGGTTGAGGGTGAGAGCAAGAGGAGAGCTCAAGAACAAGAGAGAGAATGAGCAAGAAAGAATGAGGCTCTCTTTTGTCTCTCACCCTCTCATAATCCAATGTAATCATAACTCATCATATCAATAAAAGTCTTATGTGATGGTTGAAGCAACCATAACCTTATCATGTCATGCACTCATTTTACTCAAATGAAGAAGCAAGTAAAAGTCTTTGGCATGAAATGATAACCATGGTTATCATGATGGTCAACTAGTCAAGCCTAGTCAACCGGTCAACAAAGTCAACAAGTCAACAAAAGTCAACAAGTCAACAAAGTCAACAAAAGTCAACAACCAAGTCACCATAATACTTAATTAATATAATAGTTAATCGCATATCATATTCTCATTAGGGTTGAGCAAAAAGTCAAAAAGTCAACGGTCAACTGTCAACAACCCTAATGAGAATCCGCTGTCTGTGCCTTCCTGTCAACTGTGCATACACACCCGCATCCGCGTTCCGAGGAACACGAATGCAAACTGGATAAATCCAATCCCATAAGATACACTAGGATCTGGCTTAAACCAAAGCCCGCTAGTGTAAACTGTCCGGACACTGTACGTGCACAAGTGCACGGATGTGACCGAACCCTGTCGCAAAACCATGCGACCTGTCGCAATACCATGCGACCTCTACTCTTTTGCCTAAAGGCGAAAAGCTTTCTGTGTGGGACTCTAAAGACTCGACACTACGCTGGCAGTGGGTTTAACCACAGACCGCAAGCGGCACTAGCTGTGCGTAACGGTCCCCAGGTAATGCCGACAAGAAGACCGACGAGGCGAAACCCATCTGAACTCCTACTGAGCCTGAGTGTGACATTCTCCGTACAGTCCGGTCTGTTCGTCTGATACATCGCATGGCGGGCCTAGGGGGCGGTAAACGTCAGTCCCCCAATAGCGGTACAAGTCGTGCCGGAGCGAAGCCCAAAACACCCTGAGATAACACTGGAAACCTACCAGTATATATCGTTTGCCCTGGCCAGGGACTACTCGTGTAATGGCTCTCCTAGACACAGCGCGATGTCAACCCCCAATACCGGGAGAGACGAATCCTGTCTAACCGTCACTGCCTCCAAGTGCTTCGGGACTGCACCCAACCACTACCTGTTTGCACGACTCCTTTGAGCCGTGGTAGGGTAGTGATCAAAGTACAGTGGGAACACACTCGAGGCGGAGTGACAGTGTCAAGTCAGCGGACTAAGCTGTACTCATGTCACCTGGGAACTGATAACTGACGATAGGTATAATACCAACTAGTCAGTTCCCGACGAGTCCTGTCCAGTGTACCCGTAACCTAACGAGCACCCGCATACTATCTCAAGTACGACGTACTGACGGCTGTGGTACAGACCGTCTCCCACACTGGGATGAGAAGCGGATGCGCTGGTCTACTCCGGAGTATCGATGCCCTGTCTCGATAGTCCTGCGACCAAGGACCTGCATAAGGATGTGCTTATAGATTACCCAGCCCCACTAGTGTGACGGCCATCACATCGCTGGTAATCAAGCAAAGATCCTAAGGGCTCTACTAATGTGTATAGGCGATATACAAAAATAAACACATGTACACATTGAAGTAGAAACAAACCAAGTAGCATACTACTATTTTGAGCAAGATTGTATATACAAGGTGAATATCCCAAGCATCCATTAAGTAATATACAAACTAGTATGATACAGTAATGGCCTCTAGGGCATATACACTAACAATCTCCCACTTGCACTAAGGCCATGTACTGGCGTATCGAAGACCTATCATCTCGATCAGCCGCTCGAACTGAGTCTGGGGCAAGGCCTTGGTGAATGGATCTGCAGTGTTGTCTTCTGAAGCGACTATCCGAACCTCGATCTCCTGGCGATCCACGATCTCCCTGATCAGGTGATACCGCCTCAAGATGTGCCTGGATTTCTGATGGGACCTTGGTTCCTTCGCTAAAGCTATAGCCCCGTTGTTGTCGCAATACAGAGGTATTGGATCAACAATGGACGGAACCACCTGAAGTTCTTTCAAGAACTTCCTCATCCAGACAGCTTCTTTTGCGGCATCAGATGCAGCGATGTATTCCGCTTCCATCGTCGAGTCTGCAACGGTTTCCTGTTTGGAACTCTTCCAACACACCGCCCCTCCATTGAGGGTAAAGACAAAACCCGACATGGACTTGGAATCATCCTTGTCACTCTGGAAGCTGGAGTCAGCAAAGGCCTCGATCTGGAGGTCTTTTCCGCCATACACCAAGAACATCTCCTTAGTCCTTCTCAGGTACTTGAGAATGTTCTTTACCGCTATCCAGTGTTTCTCCCCAGGGTTAGACTGATACCGGCTTACCACACTCAGTGCATAAGCTACATCCGGTCTGGCACACAACATCGCATACATTATAGAGCCTACCGCAGAAGAGTAGGGTATAATAGACATGCGATCCCTCTCCAAATCAGTCTTGGGAGACATCTCTTTAGAGAGGGTGATCCCGTGACAAGCCGGTAGGTTACCGCGCTTGGAATCTTCCATACTGAACCTCTTCAGTATGGTGTCGATGTACCTGGACTGTGAAAGTCCTAATATCCTCTTGGATCTGTCACGGTAGATCCGGATACCCAGAATGTATGAGGCATCACCCAGGTCTTTCATGGAGAACCTGTGTGACAAGAACCCCTTGACAGATTGTAGCATAGGAATGTCATTTCCTATTAAGAGAATGTCATCCACGTACAAAACGAGGAATACTACAGTTCTCGCTACAAATCTACTATAGATGCATGGTTCATCTGGATTTTTGATAAAGCCAAATTCTTTGACTGTCTCATCAAAGCAGATGTTCCAACTCCGCGATGCCTGCTTTAGTCCATAGATGGACTTAAGCAACTTGCACACCTTTCCGCTGCTCCCACTCTGAATGAAGCCCTCTGGCTGGTCCATATAGACACACTCCTCTAAATTTCCATTTAGAAAAGCTGTCTTTACGTCCATTTGCCAGATCTCATAATCGTGGAAGGCAGCAATGGCAAGAAGGATCCGAATGGATTTCAGCATGGCTACTGGAGAAAAGGTTTCGTCATAGTCCAAACCAGGTCTTTGACGGAAACCCTTTGCAACCAGCCTAGCTTTATAGGTCTCAACCTGTCCATCTACACCAATCTTCCTTTTGAAGATCCACTTGCATCCTATGGGTTTTACCCCGTCTGGAGCAATGTCCAACGTCTATACCTTGTTGGTGTACATGGACTCCATTTCGGTCCGCATTGCATCCAGCCATTTCACTGAGTCAACGCTCTGAACGGCCTGCTGGAAGCTAGTAGGCTCATCATAGTCTATGATGCAATCCTCTCTATCCCCGTCTACGAGAAAACCGTAGTATCTCTCGGGCGGATGAGTCTGCCTACTACTCCTGCGGAGCGGCATAGGAATGTCCTGTTCTTCCGAACCCTCTGGTTCCACTAAACTTTCAGTAATAGTCCGTGGTTCTGGAATTTCTTCCAGTTCTACTGCGCTCCCACTTATTTCTTTTTCTATGAACTGGTGTTCTAGAAAGTGGGCATGACGAGAAACAAGAACTTTTTGTTCCTCTTCACAGTAGAAGAAATATCCCTTGGAATTCTTTGGATATCCCACAAACTTGCACAGTACTGAGCGTGCCTCGAGCTTGTCCGCATGCTGCTTTTTGACAAAAGCTGGACTTCCCCATATCTTAATGTGATTAAGATGGGGTCTCTTCCCACACCACATCTCAAATGGCGTAGTAGGCACAGTCTTAGTGGGAACTCGGTTCAAAAGGTATGCGGCTGATTCTAGCGCATATCCCCAGAATGATCGCGGCAACTCAGCGTTACTCATCATGGACCGCACCATATCCAATAGGGTGCGGTTCCGTCTCTCCGATACACCGTTATGTTGCGGGGTGTATGGAGGAGTAAGCTGAGAGAGAATTCCATTCTCTTTTAAATAGTCCAGGAACTCGGCACTTAAGTATTCTCCACCTCGATCCGATCTTAGAATCTTAATACTTTTGCCGGTCTGTTTCTCCACTTCATTCTTATACTCCTGGAATTTTCCAAAGGCCTCGGACTTATGTTTCATTAAGAAGACATAACCGTACCTTGAGAAGTCATCCGTAAAAGTAATGAAGTAAGAATGTCCGCTTCGGGCATGTGTAGACATTGGACCGCACACGTCACTGTGTACGAGTCCCAAGAGCTCGCTCGCTCTTACTCCATGTCCAGTAAACGGAGTCTTTGTCATCTTTCCTTTGAGACAGGATTGACAAGTGGCATACGACTGATATTCGAACGCATTCAAATACCCTTCTGTATGTAACTTCGTCAACCTTCTCTCATTGATGTGACCCAATCTACAATGCCATAAGAAAGTCTGATTTATTTCTGGAGACTTTCTTTTGTGTGTATTCTGGACATTAAAAATCTGTGGTTGGTTTAACACGTATATACCATTACTCAAAGTACCTGACCCAATCAAAACTTGATTAAGGTGAATGTTTACAACATTACTTACAAACGCAAATTCATAACCTTCTTTAGAAACTAAAGATACAGAAATGATATTACAAGTTGCGTTGGGTACAAAAAAGCAATTACGCAAAACCAAAACATGTCCATCTGACATTCCCAGGTGATAGTCCCCCACGGCTTTAGCATCCATGCTAGCTCCGTTCGCAACTCCGAGGGTCATGTCACCTGCCTTCAAAACCCTACGGTTTCTCAACGCCTGCAAAGAATTACAGATATGAGATCCTGATCCGGTATCCAATACCCAGGAAGTAGAGTTTATTGAAAGACAGTTTTCAATAACATACACACCTGAAGCTGAAGCTGCAACCTGCTTCAATTCCTGTGTTCTGGCCTTCCAGGCCCTGCAATCATTCTTCCAGTGTCCTCTCTTATGACAATAGAAGCATTCTTCCTTATCCACAAGCTTCCCCGCTATCTTTGTTGCTTTTGCTTTTCCCTTCGTATCCACTTTACTAACACCGCCCCTTGGTTTGGCGGGGGCCTTCTTCTTCTTTCCCTTGGCTTTCGCCTTGGACCTAGAAGAAGATGATCCTCCTACAAACAAAGTGGATGTATCCCTACCTTTCTGTAGGGTGCCCTCTGCGCTCCTCAGCATGTTGAGGAGCTCTGAAAGTTCAACCTCTTTTTCTTGTAGGTTGAAGTTCAGTATGAACTGGGCGTAAGTGGAAGGAAGGGACTGGAGAACTATATCCGTATATAGCTCACTCTCCAATGTGATCCCTAGGTCAGCGAGCTCCTCAATGTAGCCGATCATCTTTAGCACGTGCTCGGCTACTGATGATCCGACGGCCATTCTTGTCGAAAATAACTTTTTCGACGCTTCGTATCTTGCGATACGAGACTGCTCTCCATACAGTTCTTTTGTATGAAGCAATATGGACTCCATGTCAATATTCTCATACCTCCTCTGATGTTCGTTGTCCATCGAGGCAAGCAGGAGGCACTTGGCCTTCGCGCTATCAATCTCCCAAGTCTTGCGGATTTCCTTATCCGCGACGCTGGAAGTTGGACCAGGGACAGGGGGAGCTTTGGTGGTAAGAAGATACCCCAGCTTGTCATAAGTGATTGCTATCTTGACATTCCTGAGCCAATCTTTGTAGTTTGGCCCTGTCAGTTTGTTTTTATCTAGGAGTAACTTAAGTCCAGTCATGTTGATTGGTCGCTGCAATTAGGAGAGAGAAGAAGAAACACTCAGCATGATGCTCTTGCAAGTTTAGAGTGGTTTTTAGTTTGTCTAAACAGGATGGCTCCCACTGTTTCTCGAATCCCTCCTCAAACCATAAAGGAAGAATTAGTCGGGATCAATCCTACCGCACAATACTTGCTTAACCGTTCAGCCAGGCCGGTGTCGGTACTTCGAGGGAGGTTTTCCAACGCTTTCGCGAAGTTCCTTAATTATAGAACCTCTTTTCCCTGGGGGCGTAGCCCCGCTAACACCTTTCTAGGCACCTACTAGGTTTATAGCATTGATCGATTAGTGAGAAATTTCCCGAGGAGTAGCATATACTCACAGTAGGATCGGGATCCAAATATCATCGCGTGACGAAACTGAAGGAATCCTACCAGAATCATCACACTCCAAATGGTATGCAAATCTAGCAAGTTTCAGTACTTATGAAACTCCCGATGTGGATTTTTGCCCCATGCTCTTATGACCTTGACTTTGGCCAAAATATCATAAGTCACATGTCAAGTTCTACCCGTCATTATCCAGGTTAATTTGGATCCATCCGTACCTACCCTTGACTTTGGCCAAAATGGCAGTACGACTGTCCCAAACCAACGCATCTATCTATGCTACACATGAACACCCAATAGCTACCAATCACTGTGCCTTGACTTTGGCCAACATACACAGCTTGAATACTATTGACTATTCATGTGAAACGACGGAGGGCTACGGATGGTTTTGGCAAAACCGTGAACGTAGTGAACTTGATTTGGTCGATGGAACGAGATAGCTTTTAAAAGGAGTGGCTCAAGCTCCGCATTTAAAAGTTGTTTTTGAAAAGAACCGAGTGGTTTTTCGAAAGTGTTCCAACGACTTTAACTTGGTTTATTATCTTGCATTAGTTCTTTTAATGCGTGATATTCTTGCATTAGTTCTTTTAATGCGTCGCATCATTTAATCCTACCATTGCAGAAAACAACCAAAATATGACGTACGCTTATGCTATTCGCATTCGCCACTGGGCCCCGTCATTACCCGTTAGGTTACTTAACTAACGACAGAGCGGGGGCTGGGCTAGCGCGTCTGTAAAACATAAGCAACGCCTAAATAATATAATATATAGATATACTGCAATGATAAACATTTCAGATCACAGATAAATACATTGGATATACTAGGAATCTGTAATTTGTACGAGCCTGTAACAAAAACAGATTACACGGTCGCGGTGAATAGCCAAAACCCCACCCAAGACCCCTACGGGTGCTGCAAACTACCCGCCAAGTACCCAAAGCGTAGCAACCTCCCTCATCTCCATGAGTAGGCCACTCGACACTTCGGCATACCCGGTAGTTTGTGCACCCCTCCATGGGTCTATCCTAGGAGCAAAAACAGTAAAAAGAAATTATACAATGACGGCTACAACCCCGACCCGGTTGTGCGGCCATACAAATAATTATTACATCAATTTACAAATTTACATGAATTGCAAGAAAAGAAAACTCTCGTCTCACAACCCCCGGCTATTCACCCGCGACAATCCAACATATTTATATACACATTCCAGCATCAAACACAGATCATGTATAACCCCGACCAATCGACTTATAGCGATTAGCCGACGTTCAATACATGCAAACATCACAGATATAACCATCATAGTCAAAGTGCAGTGAAGTTCGGAAAAAAATACGGAATTATAGGACCCCAAAAGGAAATTTCTTTTCTGGAAAATCTGGGCACATATAATATATTTCAAAAATCCCAAAACCAACACAGACACACACTGCACGAAAAACGATGCAGAGAAGACGACAAACCGCGGCGCTTCCGCGGCACATGCCTACCTCGTGCGGCGGAAGCGCGGCGGTTTGAACGAAACAGTGGACCGTTTTTCATGGGTGTTCACACAAAACCCTGAGCCGAATTTAGGAGTATAAAGTTTTTCATTTTGACCAGAAAAAATTTCAACAGAAACTCAGGTTTTGTAAAAGTTTGGTTTTTTTTATTTTTCCGGTTCCGAACTTCGTTACACTTCACTACCAAGCTAGTTTAAGTTTAGTTAGGCTCTGATACCACTGTAAGTCCACGTTGCGACCCCCGGTTCTTACGGGGAGGCGGAAACGGTATAAAAATCAAATTTTTAGCGCAAGGGGCAACATGGACTAAGCAAAGTCGGGATCTTTAACTAAACTAAAACTAGCAAACTTTGCTAAAGAGAGTTAGCTACTCGGATGGACATGGTTATACCTAAACTTGAACTCCTTCGTCTTCAAGCTCCGATGGTGGTTCGATGGCTCCTTCTCGTTGTCTCCGTACGCCGAAGATAGATCCACTTGAAAGCTCCAACCTTTAGCTCCTTCTTCGTTCTTTGAAGAAACTAGTTCACTTGGTTTGCTAAACCTAGTGAACTAGAATGAGTAGAGAAGAAATAGAATGGGATTTTATCTATGGTTCTTGATTCTCAACTCATGAGACAAGAGAACCATAGATCAAGAGAGGGAGCAAGAGGTTGAGGGTGAGAGCAAGAGGAGAGCTCAAGAACAAGAGAGAGAATGAGCAAGAAAGAATGAGGCTCTCTTTTGTCTCTCACCCTCTCATAATCCAATGTAATCATAACTCATCATATCAATAAAAAGTCTTATGTGATGGTTGAAGCAACCATAACCTTATCATGTCATGCACTCATTTTACTCAAATGAAGAAGCAAGTAAAAGTCTTTGGCATGAAATGATAACCATGGTTATCATGATGGTCAACTAGTCAAGCCTAGTCAACCGGTCAACAAAGTCAACAAGTCAACAAAAATCAACAAGTCAACAAAGTCAACAAAAGTCAACAACCAAGTCACCATAATACTTAATTAATATAATAGTTAATCGCATATCATATTCTCATTAGGGTTGAGCAAAAAGTCAAAAAGTCAACGGTCAACTGTCAACAACCCTAATGAGAATCCGCTGTCTGTGCCTCCCTGTCAACTGTGCATACACACCCGCATCCGCGTTCCGAGGAACACGAATGCAAACTGGATAAATCCAATCCCATAAGATACACTAGGATCTGGCTTAAACCAAAGCCCGCTAGTGTAAACTGTCCGGACACTGTACGTGCACAAGTGCACGGATGTGACCGAACCATGTCGCAAAACCATGCGACCTGTCGCAATACCATGCGACCTCTACTCTTTTTCCTAAAGACGAAAAGCTTTCTGTGTGGGACTCTAAATACTCGACACTACGCTGGCAGTGGGTTTAACCACAAACCGCAAGCGGCACTAGCTGTGCGTAACGGTCCCCAGGTAATGCCGACAAGAAGACCGACGAGGCGAAACCCATCTGAACTCCTACTGAGCCTGAGTGTGACATTCTCCGTACAGTCCGGTCTGTTCGTCTGATACATCGCATGGCGGGCCTAGGGGGCGGTAAACGTCAGTCCCCCAATAGCGGTACAAGTCGTGCCGGAGCGAAGCCCAAAACACCCTGAGATAACACTGGAAACCTACCAGTATATCTCGTTTGCTCTGGCCAGGGACTACTCGTGTAATGGCTCTCCTAGACACAGCGCGATGTCAACCCCCAATACCGGGAAAGACGAATCCTGTCTAACCGTCACTGCCTCCAAGTGCTTCGGGACTGCACCCAACCACTACCTGTTTGCACGACTCCTTTGAGCCGTGGTAGGGTAGTGATCAAAGTACAGTGGGAACACACTCGAGGCGGAGTGACAGTGTCAAGACAGCGGACTAAGCTGTACTCATGTCACCTGGAAACTGATAACTGACGATAGGTATAATACCAACTAGTCAGTTCCCGACGAGTCCTGTCCAGTGTACCCGTAACCTAACGAGCACCCGCATACTATCTCAAGTACGACGTACTGACGGCTGTGGGACAGACCGTCTCCCACACTGGGATGAGAAGCGCATGCGCTGGTCTACTCCGGAGTATCGATGCCCTGTCTCGATAGTCCTGCGACCAGGGACCTGCATAAGGATGTGCTTATAGATTACCCAACCCCACTAGTGTGACGGCCATCACATCGCTGGTAATCAAGCAAAGATCCTAAGGGCTCTACTAATGTGTATAGGCGATATACAAAAATAAACACATGTACACATTGAAGTAGAAACAAACCAAGTAGCATACTACTATTTTGAGCAAGATTGTATATACAAGGTGAATATCCCAAGCATCCATTAAGTAATATACAAACTAGTATGATACAGTAATGGCCTCTAGGGCATATACACTACCATTTCTAGCCTATGTTTGCGATACTAGAGCTACGGATCTTTCGTTGGACCAGGTTCCGATTGTTCGTGAGTTCCCTGATGTTTTCACTGACGAGCTTCCTGGGCTACCGCTTGAGTGCGATATTGTTTTCTGTATTGATTTGATTCCCGGTACGAGGCCTATTTCTATACCGCCTTATCGGATGGTGCCGACAGAGCTTAGTGAGTTGAAAGGTAAGTTGCAAGATTTGCTGGATAAGCGACTTATTCGACCCAGTGTTTCTCCTTGGGGTGCACCGGTCCTGTTTGTCAAGAAGAAGGACGGCAGTTTGCGTTTATGTATCGACTACCGCCAGCTGAACAGGGTTACCATGCGGAACAGATATCCTTTGCCACGCATCAACGACTTGTTCGACCAGCTTCAGGGGGTAGGATATTTTTCGAAGATCGACTTTCGATCAGGATACCATCAGTTGCGGGTTCGACAGGAGGATATTCCGAGGATAGCTTTCCGCACGCGCTACGGCCATTATGAGTTTTTGCTGATGTCGTTCGGACTCACCAATGCCCCAGCAGCATTCATAGACTTGATGAACCGTATTTTCCGGTCGTATCTTGATTTGTTCATCATCATATTCATTGATGATATATTGGTGTATTCCCGGAGCCGAGAGGAGCACGAGCAGCACCTGCGGATCACACTGCAGACTTTGAGAGAGCACCAGCTTTTCGCAAAATTCACCATGTGCGCATTCTGTCTTAACAGCGTAAACTTCTTGGGTCACGTGATTACATGAGATGGTATATGTGTGGTCCCGAGGAAGATCGAGGCCGTTCATCATTGGCCTAGACCGACATCAGTTACTGAGATCCGCAGCTTTCTAGGACTGGCCGGCTACTACAGGAAATTTGTGCAGGACTTCTCCCGTATTGCCGCACCTTTGACCGGGTTGACCCAGAAGGGAGTTCCTTTCGATTGGACGGAGGAGTGCGAGCATAGCTCTCAGCAGCTACGGACTTGTTGACTACAGTGCCGGTGTTATCATTGCCCTCAGGATCGGGTGGATTTGTGGTCTATTGTGATGCTTCTCGAGTGGGGCTAGGGTGCGTATTGATGCAGCATGACAGGGTGATCGCGTATGCTTCACGGCAGTTGAAGAGACATGAACAGAACTACCCCACTCACGATTTGGAGATGGCGGCAGTGGTCTTTGCACTTAAGATCTGGCAACATTACCTATACGGCGAGTCGTGCCAGATATTCACTAATCACAAGAGCTTAAAATATATATTTCAGCACCGATACCTGAATCTCAGACAGCGCCGTTGGATGGAACTAGTAAAGGACTATGATGCGAGATCTTGTATCACCCGGGCAAGGCTAATGTTGTGGAGGATGCTTTGAGCAGGAGGCCCGGGGGTAGTCTATCCTGTTTGAGCTCAGTGCAGAGGCAGTCGTCGGCAGATTGGCAGATTTTATGCGACAGCCGAGTGCAGTTCGAGTTCACGCCGATCGGGGGACAGCTTGCGCATGTTCGTGCATGCCCACAGTTGCTTGACCGTATACATGAGGCACAGTACAGTGATGACCGTTGTTCAGAGATCATGGAACAGATTGGAAAGGGCAGATTTTCCGAGTTCGTGATCGATGATCAGGGGACACTGCGATTTGGGACTAGACTGTGCGTACCAAATGCTGAGTGATTGCGGCATGAGATTCTTGAGGAGGCACATCAATCGGTGTATAGTGTTCATCCGGGTTCCACCAAGATGTACCATGATATGAGAGATGTTTACTGGTGGGACGAAATGAAGAGGGACGTCGCAGACTTCGTGTCGAGATGCCTGACTTGTCAGCTAGTCAAGGCCGAGCACCAGAGGCCAGCGGGAGAGCTCCGGCCGTTACCCATTCCGGAGTGGAAATGGGAGCAGATTTCGATGGACTTCATTGTGGGTCTACCCAGGACTAGGCGAGGGTATGACTCCATTTGGGTGATCGTGGATCATTTGGCGAAAGCGGCTCACTTTCTGCCGGTGAAGACGACTTTCGGATTTGCTCAGTATGCCCAGATTTACATCGACGAGATTGTATGACTGCATGAAGTCTCGACATGTATCGTGTTTGACCGAGGCACCCAGTTTACCAGCCAACTATGGCAGAGGCTTCAGGAGGACTTGGGCACCCGCTTGAGTTTCAGCACAGCATTCATCCGCAGATCGACGGCCAGTCAGAGTGGACTATTCAGACTCTCGAGGACATGCTCCGAGCATGCGTTTTAGACTTTGGTGGTAGCTGGATCATCATTTACCCTTGGTGGAGTTCTCCTACAACAATAGTTTCCAGGATGCCATTCAGATGGCACCTTTCGAGGCCTTGTATGGGAGGTGATGTAGATCGCCCGTCTGTTGGACAGAGCTCAGCGAGAGCAGATTTTGGGGCCACAAATCGTACAGGAGACGACCGAGAAGATTCAGCTGATTCGAGACAGGATGAGGATAGCTCAGAGCAGGCAGAAATCGTATGCTGACAGACACCGCCACAAGTTAGAGTTCGCAGTTGGCAATCACGTCTTTCTGAGGGTCTCTCCAATGAAGGGAGTGATGAGGTTTGGACGGAAGGGGAAGCTTAGCCCCAGATTCATAGGTCCTTTCGAGATCCTCAAGCGTGTGGGTGCAGTAGCATATCGTTTGGCTCTTCTACCCAACTTCCCGGATGTTCACCCCGTATTCCACGTGTCGATGCTTTTCAGATACCTACATGACCCTTCGCATATGATTCAGTATCAGACCGTTCAGCTCGAGCCCGATCTTTCGTTCACCGAGCAGCCTGTCGTGATATTAGCCCGGTAGGTGAAGAAACATAGATCGAAGGTCTTGCCATCGGTGAAAGTGCTTTGGCGCAGCCCAAATGGTGAAGAGATCACTTGGGAGGCCGAGGGCGAGATGAAAAAGAAATTCCCTCGTCTCTTTGAAGGTATGTGTAGCCATATATTAAATTCGGGGACGAATTTCTTTAAGGGGGGAAGATTGTAACACCTTAGGATGTGTTTAGTGGCTAATTATACTTTAATATATGGTTTTTAATGAAAAGTTTACCAAATTGATTTTCAAATATTTTATCAAATTTAATAAATATTTTATTAGAATTTTCCTAGGCTTGCACACACTTGTGCATGTAAACTAGGGTTAAAATGGGGTTAGACCATGATTAGCAATCATAGTTGACTAACCATTCTCCCTAAGCTAATTTAAATAATTAAGTGTGTGTTTCTTTTTTTATAAAAATGGAAATGATTTAAATTTAGTTGACTTGGTGAGAGGGGGGAAAGAGGGAATGGGCATCATGGCCTTGCCCATGCTCTCATTTAATGAAGAGAGAGAGAGAGAGAGGGGTTGACTAACATGGTTATCATTCTTTTCATTTGCTAAACTCTTTTCCTCACAACTCTCTCTCACTCTCACTCACACACACACACACACAACAGCAGCTGCAGCAGCTTCAGCAGAAGAAGCAACAGCAGCAGAAGAAGCAGCAGCAAGCAGTAACAACAGCAACAGCATGGAGCAGCAGCAGCAACAGAAGCAGTAGCAGCTCCAGCAGCATCAGCAGAAGCTCCAGCAGCAGCAGCAGCAGCAACACCTCATCTTCTTCCTCTCCTCCTTCTCCTGCTTCCTAGGGTCGAGAGTGAGGTATAAAATCTGAGCTCAATTCCTTTTGCTAAGCTTAGGTGTTAAATAACTTTGGTTAGTGTCAAATATGCGTTTTGTGCTTAATATGGTGATTAGTGTGTACTTTTGGTTAAGTGATGTTAGAATGGTAAGACTAATTTAGTTATGTGTTGTAAGGGCCACTTAAAGCTAGCTTAACCCCAGATTTCACTAAAATACTCTAGGTTTCAATTTTGTGCAAAATATAATGTTTTTAAGAGAAATTTAGCCTTTCTGTGATCTGCTTGTAACCCGGCTCCTTCAGAGAAAATCTTGGAAAACTGGAGCATGTGTACTGGGTCTAGACCATCCATACGAAGCACGAGCCCCAGATCCCACAATCTGGCCACCAATTAATTCGTTCTGGCCGTAAATTGCGGCCAGGTAGGGGACTTAGGTGCTGGGGTTTTGGCTGGGGGAGTCTGCTATATATTCTAGTGGTGTGGTATGTGCAATTTTGTAAGTTTTCACCTATGTCAAAATCTGGGACGATATATCGTTTTTCCATTACGTTTTGTTTGCGCGACACGTGCGATACGTGAGTGGGTTCTGTGTTCCAGCGTATCGCAACGTGTCGAGGTAGTTTTAGACGCGTATACTCACGTTTCAGCGTATCGGACACACGCGCGTTTAGTTCGCGACGCGAGTTTCTCGTTTGATTTCGATATCGAGATATTTTGCTTATATGGATATCTTATGTAAATTCCAGGTTCGCAGGCGGGTACGTCGGACGCCGCAAAGAAAGGGAAGCAGGTGGTCGGCTACACTTAGCACGCGACCAGGAGAGTAGATTTAACATCTACAGGGAAATCGCCCGTATGGCGTTAAGCATCAGGGCGTGATAGGATATTTAGTCGTAGATGTTCATATGGACTATTGTAGCATACCTTCTTATTGTATATAGAATTGGTAGTAAATAATACTGCACTGTCACTAACGGTTAAAGCTGCATGAGCATCATTTGTATGTTACACTCACACCGTTAGTGATTGCCATAACACTTGCACTATAGGATTGCTATGAATTACATATCGTTTTGATTGCCGCATCATTGATGATTGTCATGACTTGTCGCATACACACATATATTGATATCTTCATACCTACCCACATGCACACTGTATATTCATACCAGTGGACACATATATTGATATCTTCATACCTGCGCACATGCACACTGTATATTCATACAAGTGCACACATATATTGATATCTTCATACCTACGCACATGCACACTGTATATTCATACCAGTGCACACATTTATTGATATCTTCATACTTGCGCACATGCACACTGTATTTTCATAGTAGTGCTACACTCATATTCGCGTATATATCCTTTTGCACATCCATACCTACATATGCTACATACATGGATGATATCGATTTGATTTCATGAATAATAGGGACCGCATGAGAGATTTTCAAAACTGGATTCTTTTAAAAGAGCGGTTTTCCCTTTTTACTCTTAGTGTCATACGACACATTGCATGGATTTACGCATTAAGTTTGGATTTTTGGGATTTATAGATTTGAGAACCAGGTATCATTTTAAGAAAATACACACAGTTTTAAAAACTCGGTTTCTCTTGATATGATATTTCAGTGCGTCCACCATGAGTTTTCTCGGTTCCAGAGAGCTTATGAGAGTATACCCGATTCGAGAAGCGGTAGGCACCGATTGCGGGTACATGGTGGACCCGGTACGGTACCCCAGGACAAGAAGACTCGTATTGTTAGACGGTGAGCCCGGCGGAGGGACTACTACCTACCGGTGATTGGTTGGGCTTGGCGGTTATCCGGAGGATACCGACCAGAGTCGATAGATGGATACGGGACGACGCGTACTGCCGGGGCCGAGGGCCGATTCCGCAGACGGACCCCGTGGGCCGATCTAGACGGACGGAGCACGATACTTGAGGATTTGCGTGTCGATGCTAGACAGGACTATTTTATGATATTTCGAGTGCCGATGTTGGGCACTCACGATTCTATGAGATTTACAGGATTTGAGAGCCGATGAGGACGACAGCGCCTGAGTTTTACTGGGATTTGGGTGTATTGATGGACACCGATTATTTTCCACGTTGACATTCCGTGTAGATGTTATTTATTCCCATGCTCAGCATTCAGTATTATACATCTCATCTTGTATCAGTAGTACCTGATAGAGTACACATGCTATGCACGATTATTGCATACCTTCTCACCCTATATAGGTGTTATTAGAATGCATTTGCTATGCACGATTATTGCATACCCTGCTTATCATATAGAGATGTTATTAGATCGCACTTGTTGCATGATTATTGCTCATCTAGCTCATCATATAGATGTTATCTACTGGCATAGGTTAGAGTATCGCAGCATGTGCATACTCGCAATTACCCTTATATGTTATCTACTATTCACGAGTTGGCAGCTCACCCCCGTTGTGCCACATTGTTTGCAGGTTGCCCCTCAGAGTAGTCGCGGCAGGCTGCTTCGTGCATCTTTTAATACAGATACCACTGTAGTTGGCGTGCGAGCCCTTTGCTGATAGGTGGGTTTTTGTGCGGTATCTGTTTATTTTTCCAGTTGTATACATCATTGTATCTAGTATTCTCCATCTACTACTTTTGTGTTGACTTAGAAACCAGTTGTGAGGACAATTTATATTATTTTGTACTCTGGAGTCGAGCTCGTTGTGAGCCGACTTTATTTATGCAGTTTTATATTTCATGTTGTCTTCACTTATGTTTACTCATTGTTCGCTACGGCGTCGTATATCATTATTGTGGTGATTGTTTCCGCCATTCGGTGTGATTGCTCCCGTTTGTGATGCTTATTTCTTATTATATATCATTTTACTCATATATTGCCTAGTACCCGATTTCGGGGCTAGTTTTTACAAGGGAAATGCTGCCAAAATTTTTAAGATTATAACTTGAACTTTAAAGAATTTTACTAAATTACTTAAGGTTTTCTAAACGTTTTAACAAATGTTTCTATTAAATGTTTCTAACACTCAATACTTTTAATGGTTTTGATTTCTGGGTTCGGCTTACTCAGTCGCGTTACGCCTGTAGACGTTACGTGGTTAAGTGCCGTTCACGGGCCGAACTTTGGGTCGTGACATACACATTGTATATTCATATTGGTGCACATAGACATTGTATACCCATATTTGCGCACATACACACTGTATATCCATATTGGTGCACATATATATTGGTACATCAATACTTGCGCATCTACATATTGTGCCTACATAGATAACTAGTTTTCTTGGAAAATTGGGAACCGCATGTTATACTTTAAAAACTAGAATCATTTAAAAGAGCGGTTTTCCCCTTAACATGTCATATCACTTTTCCATGTTGCATGATATATGGATATGCATACATTTCTATTATATGTCGCGTACATCATTCTCTATGATTTTACGCATTGAGATATGTTGTTTTCATGAGATTTCTTGATTTGAGAACCGTGGACACTTTAAAAGAGATTATGTGTTGTTTTAAAAACCCGGTTTCTCTTGATATGACGTTTCAGTGCGTCCACCATGTGTTTTCTCGGTTCTGAGAGCGACATGTGAAAACCGAATCGAGGAGGCGGATGAGGCCGATTGCGGGTACATGGTGGACCCGGTATGATACCCCGGGGCGAGAACGGATCGCTGTGTAGTAGACGGTGACCCTGGCAGAGGTACTACTACCTACCGGTGATAGTATTTGGGCTCGGCGGATATCCGGAGGATACCGACCGGAGTCGACAGATGATATGGGCTGATCCGGACTGACGGAGCCCGTAGGCCGATCCGGACTGACGGAGCCCGATATATGAGGATTTACGTGCCGATGCTGGGCACGGTTTTCATGATATTTTAGAGTGTCGATGCTAGGCACTCAGGTTCCACGATTTTGATGTGTCGGGAGGGACACCGTTGATATGTATCGTCATATTTTCATGCAGATTCCTTTATGATATTTACGTGCATGCAGACATTGATTATATGGGTGAACAAGATCCACGTGCATACATACCTTGATTTTGGGTGGACGAGATCCACATGCATACATACCTTGATTATGGTTGGACGAGATCCATATACATGCATTGATTATTACTGTTGGATGTTATCCACATGCATATAGGTATTGACTACCTTGTTGGCACATATACAGACCCGGTCACCCTAGATATCATAGTATTACCTTTATGATATAGTTGACCTAGGAGACGTTGTTTATTCGATTTCTATCTGTTGATATTTTTTCCACTCACGAGTTGGCAACTCATACCCGTTGTGCCACAGTTCTTGCAGGTTGACCGCTTGGATCAGTAGCGGCATCGCTGGCACACAGCCGCATTTTGGTGTTTTGCTTTTGGTAGGTGATATATGTTAGATCGTACCCCTCTTGTATTTATTATTTCTATTGTGACTAGTCAACTAATTCTCTTTCACAAAAATTGATCCCCTCTATAACCTCTACACATTGGACCAAGAAAAGTGAGATTTCGACCACCTTGAGGAGCTAGGGTTTTTCTTGGGTTGCCCAAGTGAGGTAATTTCTTCACCCTTAGCATAGTATTTCATTCACTTTACCTTTCAGGCAAGTTTAGAGGTGAAATGGTGATATTTAGTGAACCTTGGGAAACCCTAGTAAAGGGTTTGAGTGTTCGTTTTACAAATTGGTGATGTTGTGGCTGTTAACTAGACTTGGGGGCTTTTTAATGACCTGGACCAGAGCTTAGAAACCCCAAAACATTGATTTAGCAACCCCGACATCGGATAAATGTATGAATTGTGAGGGTATTTTGGAATCTGGAGCAATCCGGGGACACATGAAATGATTTTAGAATTACTAGGAGTCGTGCAGGCACCTAGGAAGCTACGACCAAGACCTGAGCCCCAACCCCTACACCAGCGCTGCAGATTTATTCAATCTGGCCGAAATTTGCAGCCAGGGTAGGTTAGAATTGATCCGTATTTGTTCTGGGGTCCTTTTAGATGTAAATTAGGCACTCCATATTTGCAGAATTGATCAATTTGGCATAGGGTAAAATCTAGGACCATTTCCATGAGTTGATGCATGGTTTTACGATTTCGTTTTGACTAGATTTTGGTATTTGATATTGTGTTTCCATCGTGTGGCGTTTGTACGTCAACGACCAGGGTTATTTGTCATGTTTTGCACGCAAACCTATAGGTTTTGACCTTTGAGCGAAACGTGTGCCGTTTTGGTTTTTCCGCCTTGATTTTTAATACGCATTGCGATTGTTTATTATTATAGGTACCTTCGCATGGATTCTGAGACAACGGAGCATGGCGTCATCGATTTCGGCTAGCGAAGACCAGGTGAGTGGATCTATATCCATGGGGGAAGTCGGGTGGATGGCGTATAGCACCCCCGCAAAGTTTTGATGGAAAACGGATTTATAGAATATGGTTAGGAAACCTAGATTAGGAAACTAGGGTTAGAATGAAGATAGCTATGAAACCGTATTAGGAACTAGAGAATAGTTAGAAGTTATATGTTACGATTATTATAGGATGACGGAATTCGAGGACGACATTTGTTGATATTGCCGTTTATGGTACTGCAGGACGAGATAGTCGATGTAGATGTGTCATCCGAACCATACCTTTTTCTAAACCGAAGAATCGTATGCATCTTTTAAATATATACCTTGAGGGATGCTACGGATTTTCAAATGATATCTTTTCCTTAAAAACACCGTAACCCCTATTTTCAAAACTACGATTCACTTCTTTAAAAATATGATTGTATGGTTCGGGTGTGTATATTAGATTATATACTTATACTTAATAGAGATAGAATGTTTATGTAAATTCGATTTGATGTGTGGTATAAATGGGATGAAAGAATATAAGACTGATATGATGATATGTTGGTATACGGATGCGAGTCGATCGAGATGATTTATACCCTGCCGGTCCCCTGATATGAGATTATTGCTGATGTGAACCAGGACATAGGTACATAGATATATATACATATATAGAATGTTGTGAATCATGGATGATAGGCCGTACGTGATATTAGGCCGTACCCTCATTTGTCTTATAGGATGATAGGATCCATATTGGTTTAATGCCGCCGTACGATGATTTTCCGTGCGTGATGAGTTTGACTTGATGTCGATCCATACCCTTGACTAGAGGATACAGTACGATGGATTATACCGTACGTGATGCTGTGAGGCTAGATGCCGATTGATAGATTCACCGACTCGGACATATGATAGTTACGTACACCTTATAGCTTTTAGATGATGATTTACCTTGTGCTGCATTCATGATATTAGCATTGCATTACTCATACCTGTGATAGTACACCTGCATCATTATCGATGATACATATGTTACACGTACACTGATTGTAGGCTCACACACTTCATCATCGATAATTGCCATGTCACTACACTGTAGGATTGCTACATCATGACATGACTTTTTGCATAACATGCTTGCGTATATACTTTGATATATCCATACTTGCGCACATACACCTTGTATATCCCCATTTGTGCACATATACATTGATATATCCACATTTGTGCACATACACATCGTATATTCATATTGGTGCACATAGACATTGTATACCCATATTTGCGCACATACACACTGTATATCCATATTGGTGCACACATACATTGGTACATCTATACTTGCGCATTTACATATTGTGCCTACATAGATAACTGGTTTTATTGGAAAATTGGAAACCGCATGTTATACTTTAAAAACTGGAATCATTTAAAAGAGCGGTTTTCCCCTTAACATGTCATATCACTTTTCCATGTTGCATGATATACAGATATTCTTACATTTCTATTATATGTCGCATACATCATGCTCTATGATTTTACGCATTGAGATATGCTGTTTTCATGAGATTTCTGGATTTGAGTACCGTGGACATTTTAAAAGAGATTATGTGTTATTTTAAAAACCCGGTTTCTCTTGATATGATATTTCAGTGCGTCCACTATGTGTTTTCTCGGTTCTGAGAGCGACATGTGAAACCCGATTCGAGGAGGCGGATGAGGCCAATTGCGGGTACATTGTGGACCCGGTATGGTACCCCGAGGCGAGAACGAATCGCTGTGTAGTAGACGGTGAGCCTGGCAGAGGGACTACTACCTACCGGTGATAGTATTTGGGCTCGGCGGATATCCGGAAGATACCGACCGGAGTCGACAGATGATAAGTGCCAATCCGGACTAACGGAGCCCGTGGGCCGATCCGGACTGACGGAGCCAGATATATGAAGATTTGCGTGCCGATGCTGGGCACGGTTTTCATGATGTTTTCGAGTGTCGATGCTAGACACTTAGGTTCCATGATTTTGATTTGTCGGGAGGGACACCGTTGATATATATCCTTATACTTTCATGCACACTCCTTTATGATATTTACGTGCTTGCAGACATTGATTATATGGGTGTACGAGATCCACGTGGATACATACCTTGATTTTGGGTGGACGAGATCCAAATGCATACATACCTTGATTATGGTTGGACGATATCCATATACATGCATTGATTATTACTGTTGGATGTTATCCACATGCATATAGGTATTGACTACCTTGTTGGCACATATACAGATCCGGTCACCCTAGATATCATAGTATTACCTTTATGATATAGTTGACCTAGGAGTCGTTATTTATTCAATTTCTATCTGTTGATATTTTTCCACTCACGAGTTGGCAATTCACCCCCGTTGTGCCACAGTTCTTGCAGGTTGACCGATTGGATCAGTAGCGGCATCGCTGGCACACAGCTTCATTTGGGTGTTTTGCTTTGATAGGTGGGACCTTGTATCGTACCCACTCTTGTATTTATATTTCATATTGTATCTAGCAAACTCCATCAATCAAAATTAGTAAATTGTATAAGTAATAAGATTTAGTGAGATTGTGGTTGTGAGACTTAGAGCGAGGGGTTTTTCGCTACTTGTGGTTTATATGTCTTGCTTTTTCTTTATCTTTCTGTGGTGAACTTCGCCGTTGAGCGTCGTATACTTATTTATACTGAATTGCGTGGTTGTGATCCGCCGTTTGGCGAAGAGCTAGTTCCCGCTTGGGGATTCCATTATTCTTATTATGTATTTGTGGTTTTGGATCAAAAAATACAAAGGAGGTGCTGCCAAAAATTTTAAAAGACGAAACATGTTTTCAAACAAGTAAATTTCACTTGCATCATTCATGTTCCTTTTCTATGCATGAAGAAAACTTGATTTCATCATACATTTATTTCAAAACTTCACCTCCTTTATTTTTCCTATAAGGTTTAGATTTCTGGGTTTCAGCTTACCTGAATTCCGTTACGCCTTTAGACGTTGCGTGATTCAAGTGCTGGTCACGTGCTATTATTTCGGGTCGTGACAAAGTTGGTATCAGAGCGCTAGGTTTAACCTTGGTTCTTGTCTATGTTTGACTATGCGGAGTCTAGGGCGGTAACCTAGGCTTGACGTTACAGAACTTAGACTTGAACGGGGGGTATTAGACCCGAACTTTCGTTTCATAGGCTGACCCTGATTGATGGAGTAGGTAGCTTGAGTAGAGTGACGTACCGTACGTATGTTCCGCGGCATATTTACGATACGATACTCCACTTATGAAATCTTAGGATGTACATATTTTTGAGACCAGTGATTCTCTTCGTATCCATAATTATACATCCATCTGAGATCCTTGATTTTATTTGTTTCCATGATCATACTCCCATTGATGTTGTTCCTTCTTATGATCATGTATCCATTCCGGATCTGTCGTTTCCCCTCATGCCGTTGATCTTCTTTCTTCGATACTCGATTGAGGTTCCTGTCACCATAGTTTGAGCGCAGTTTGAGCTGCTCCTAGTGTTGCGGTCAGGGCGAGCTCGTCTGGTACGAGGGCCGGCCATTGTGTTTTCTGGTGACATGGGGACGTCTCGATGTAGTGTTTGTGTGGTGGCCACTTATTGAGGCGGGTGTTTGTTTTTATGCCGAATGATCGGGCCACTGTTAGAGCTGCCAGTTACGAGAGGACTGTTGATGTACAGCATACCTCAGGGATTATGATGTCACCTACCGTGCAGACAGACGACCCAGCTGTTGCTGATATTGATAGGATGTCGCTTCCGGAGCTTACGAGCTGAGATCACCGGAGCATCCAGGAAGATATGCGACAGATGATAGCTAGCCTACCCCGAGTTGGGAGACGAAGGTGATTCGTCAGATTGATGCGCCGACGCAGGCGCAGTTGAGTTGAAGATTTCCAGTGTGGAGAATCTTACTCAGGTATAGAGCAGACCGATCTTGAGATGACCGCTGATGTGTCGCCTTTCCTGGAGGATTGAGGCATTGTTTAGCATGCGGACGAAGGGTATTCGCATGTCAGCTAGGCGAAGTTAAAAGGTTCGAACGAGTGTCAGAAACCCATTTTTCCCAAGTTAAAAGTGTTCGGAGGAACATGCAGGTAATTCTGTGGACCCTCTAGAAGAATGAAACCCTAGCTCGACATGATGACCATGGAACCGCTTTGAACCTTAGGGTTTGTGGCAGTTTAGCGGTGCCATCAGTGAGGCTTAGGTTTGCCCTTCTACGGCTGGTCCAGAGGTGCTGTGGTATGTACCAGATATTTTAAGACTGCGCTAAGGTGTTGAGCCTTCGGGAAATTTTGGGACCTCGATGACTCGATCGAAAAGTTTGACGCCGTCCAGATATCATGTGATAAAAGATCAGCAAGATGACCAGCTTTGGATGGAGGACCTCACCCAGATGCGTTGTGAGTTGATCGAGGACGGACGAGTATTGAGTATTCCTCCGATGGTTGGGACGAGTTCCCGAGGACGTGTTCGGCCAGATATCTTTTACGGAATAATGAAGCTACAGAGTACGTGATTTCGAGTCTGTGCGAGAGACTCCGGATTGACCGTGTCCGTGAATAGTTGCAGTGCGCAGATAGCATGGTGTGACGTCATATTGGACGACGATAAAGACAAGTGGAACCAGAGGTTCGTGCGGGACGCTGACGAGCTGTTATTACTCCCCGTCGAGATCAGAGACCTGATATGCTTACAGAGGCGTCGGGATACGGCCAGTTTCCAAGGCAATGTGTGCTGAGAACGCAGATGTCCAGAAAACGAGAAAGGATTATGTAAGAGTACCAGCCTCCGTACAATTCGGCATAGGCACGATCGGAAGAGACCTTGAGCAGGATTCCTTCCGGGACACTGCTGCAATGATAATTGCACCCAGGATCAGATGTGTCACGTGTATTCAGAAAGACAGAGGCCGACGCCAGTGACATGTTGCCTTACGAGTGGTCGTGATGATTGACCGAGAGATGCCAGAGAAGTGCCAGAACGGAATCGTTCCCGTTAGCACACCTGACAGGGCTGATGAGCCGATGGATTGCGGGATTGGTAATCCGAGGAAAAGATGAGTACCCAGAGACAGAGGACGCCAGACCGTGAGCAGGAGGTGAGTGGATGTTCTTGCCCTGCCAGTTTTGGGCGCACCGAATTTTTTCGACATTGTAGGAAGTGTACCTCGATATCATTTATTGCGATTTGCGTTGTGATCCGAGTATCATGCTTATATCGCTTGGATTTGAGTTTTGATGACGAGTTTCCTGATATTGATTTCGTGCACTATGGCTGCACCTACTGGGTATTTGCATGTTTGCGCATAGTTTCGCACTTGATA